>OZ007593.1:258292196-263292196 GCA_963931845.1 Maratus michaelseni
CTATCTCTCCAACGTATGTAGGTTGTTTTACACGGGTTCGTTTCCTGAACGGAAAAAAATATCAATTTTAAATCAAATCAAAACCAGAACCAAGGAAATTAATTCTCATTAACCGATTCAAACCGGACACATTTCAACTGAAAATCAAACCAAAATCCGAAATGAAAGAAACGAAATGCCATGTTTTAACGGAATACATAGAATAGCCATTTATCTTTTCTCTAATGCTAATTTTCTCTTCAAAAAAAAATGTATACATACACATTCACATTAAAACGTATAGTATTTTTAATCCGAATATATATATCCGTGTCTTTATTTTAGAAAATCGGGTATATTCTGATTCAAACTCGTCAAAACCAAAACGAAACCCGAAAACGATTCGACTATACAAAAGAGAATGGTGGTAACCTGACTTGTAGTAGGTGTGGTTCAATGTTGACAGACAGGGAATATTTTTATTCAAAATATCTGCTACTTTTCCAACTAATGATTTAGCTTTATTTAATCATGGAATGTTTGTCATTAAATAAATTGAAAACAACAATAAGAGAAAAGTGGAAAATATTTTGAATATTTTTTTTTTTTTAATTTCGAAACACTCGTGTGGGATTCTGATAAAATAGGGTTTCACGACCTGGTGTACGACTCTAAAGCCCATCTAATAAATGAGAAGGCATGCATTAAAGATTTTGAATCGGCATTTTATATACAAGCTGTGGTATATTGCTAAAATTAAATTAAAATTGATTATTATGATAGCAGTGAAGGTGCATAATGATATTTGTCTTGCTTAATCGCAGAATTCCGTGATTAAATATGCAAATATTACTGTTCTTTAACAGTAGTACTCGAAAATAAGCATATCTTACTACCCTGATTGACATGATGTTTTTGATTTTTTTTTTTTTTTTTTTTTTTTTTTTTTTTTTTTTTTTTTTTTTTTTTTTTTACATTAAAAATGTTGCATTACAAAAATTTTACTGCAATTTTGGATTTTGTGGGATAAAAATATATGGAAAAATGTTTTATTTCAAATTTTATCAAAACTATTTTATATGTTTTTAGAAGTTTTGAAGACAAAAAACATGCCTATACATTTTCTTTCTTTTACTAATTTCAACACTTAAATAAATAAAAAAAAATTGCTTTTATTTCCATTCCGTGACATAAAAAGTGTTTTTTCTTCAGTTATATTGTGCAAGTTTTTATGTTGAGATAAAAGAAGTTTGCCATAAATGTTCCCTTGTGCGTTTGTTTTTCCTAAATGAAAACAGTTATGTTCTTGCATAACAGCGTAGCTTTATTTTTTTAATGTACTTTTAGAATTTATTTTTTTAATTCATACATTAAAAAAACAACTTTGCATTCTTCTTCGCATTTTTATAGCATTCTAGATAACTTACCTCTTTCCACTTACATAAAGAAATATTTTTCTCATTTTGCAACAAAATGTAAGCCCAGAAAAGTGTGAAAAAATGTTCTTTAGTATTAAAGGAAAGAAGAAAAAATTTTACGGGCAGAGGGGGGAAAAAAGTATGACCTCCTTAAATTAAAGTGAATTAGATGACATATAGGAACACGGTTTGGCTTTAAAAGCATCTCAAATTATAAAGTTTGATTAAAATATTAATTTAGATACAATTTTTGCGATTTGCACAAAAAAAACAAGGAAAATAAAGCTTGAAAAACTTAAGTTAAGCACTGATATTTTCACAAACAGCTACAGAATTTCTATTTATTAACCGATTTCAAACAAGGTTATATAATTTGTTTGTATGAATATTTTTAATATGTGTCTTCGCATAATGTTTAAATCGATGCTCCCACTTTTAAAATTTTCTTTTGTTGTATACAGTTTTTACTCATTGAAAGAAAAATCGTGCATAAGGCATATATTGTGTAACGCTTTCCAACACTAACTGTGCGCTCCCGAAGTTTGCTTAATAGATCAGCGCCACCTAGCTGATAAATTGTAAAACCGTCAGTTGAGCTTCGTTCTCAAAACGAGCAGCATCTCATGTCACGAGTGCCCTTGCGCTCAAACCAGAAGTTAAACAAAACTTCACTTGCCCCTTGGCAATTAATTAAATAAATAATTAAAAACTTACTACAGTCCACTCTCTTACTGCTCCCGACATATGGTCCGTCGAGCCGGAGCACAGTGTAAATGAGTAATTTAACAGCTTTAAATCGCCAACGCGGCGTGTTAAAAACAAAGCTTAACAAAATAACAAAATTCGTTAGTGAATACGTACTCACAGAAGAAAAAGATCAACAACAAAGGAAAGAGCATCAGTTACGATTGGAAGCTAAACAAATTTCAATCTCAGAGCTCAAAACTTCACTACGTGAACTAACATACGCCTATACAGAGCTTCCAGAAGAGGTGGAATTAAAGGATTCATTGGATATAATGTCTCAGCTCGAAGATGAACTGGAAGAATCTGAGGTAAAGCTTAATATATTTATATCTAAATTAGATTGTTCTAATGTTATAAAAGATAATCTGACTGTCACGACTAACTTTAAAATACCTGACTTACCTCTACCTAGTTTCTCAGGAAAATATGATGAGTTTCAAAATTTTAAAACTCAATTTATGTCAATTATAGGCAATAATAAAAATCTAAATTCAACTCAGCAGCTATGCTATTTAAAGGGCTGTCTAAAGGGTGAAGCCAAAAGGCTCGAGTCAGCACAAGATACTTATGAATCTCTTTGGTCTTCTTTAGAAGAAAGATACGAAAACAAACGGGCAGTTATTGATTGTCATATTATTAAATTATTAAATTTATCAAAGGTACCAGACTCTCCTAACTATTTAATGCAATTAATTGATAATACTAAATGTAATTTGCGTGCATTAAAATTACTCGAGTTTGAATCAAACGAGCTGTCAGATGCTTTAATAATGCATATACTGTTTCAAAAACTGGATCCTGAAATAAAAAAATGTTTCGAAATGAAATTAATTAAAAATGAAATTCCTAAACTAGATAACTTTTTAAGTTTTTTGGAAGAAAGAGCTAGAATTCTTCAAAATACTTTTCTGCCTAAAGAAAATAGAAAGATTCCGTACAGTTGGAAAACTGGCGCTAAGCCAAATAATGAAAAATCATTTTTAACTAAAGCAAAACATGGAAAAAGCTGCGTGCTAGGATGTGCGGATAAACACTCGTTATATAGATGCGAGAAATTCAAACTAATGGATGTGACAAAAAGAACAGAAATTGTAAAAAATAACAACTTATGTTTTTCATGTTTAAATAATCATTTACCTAATCCCTGTGTATCAAAGTACAGCTGTTTTGCTTGTAATAGCAAACAACACAGCACTCTATTACATCCAATTAATCAAAATAACAAAACAAATCGACCTTTTGAGGAGGAAGACGGACGCCAAAATTCTTCCCCCCCCTCTCTTGATAATCAAACATTTTTCGCGAAGGAAAATAAAACAGATAAATCTTGTGTGATTTTAAATACAGCTGTAATATATTTGAAGGATTGTTCTGGGGAATTTAAACCATTAATTGCAGCATTAGACAGTTGTTCTAGCTCACATTTAATAAGTGCATATGCTGCAAACGTGTTGGGATTGCGTAAACAAAAAACTCATATTCCGATCTCCGGACTTAACGATTTATGCTTAAACGCTAAATCATTTATTAGTACAGAATTAACGAATGAAAGCAAAACTAAATCTTATCAGTTAGATATGGTAGTTGTCCCGAAAATTGCCGAACTTCCCCCTTCATATGTGAATGCGTCGAAATTAAAATTGCCGGCGAATATAATTTTAGCGGATAATAACTGGAACAAACCGAAACGTGTACACGCGATTATTGGAGCAGAGTTATTTTATGAATTAATAGGATCAAATAAAATTAAAATTGATGATTCTCAATTAATGTTAGTAGAAACATTTTTTGGACATGTTATATCAGGTGCTGTTTACAATTCGATCTCGAATTTAAAGGAATCTTCTGATTCTTGTTTCTTGATAACAGAATCTAAGAAATTAGAAAAAGAAATAAGCTCCTTTTGGGAATTAGATCAGGTAAGTGAATTAAAACCCTTAGTTAGTGAGGAGTTAAATTACTGTGATGAACATTTTTTAAAAACTCATTACCGAAAACCGGACGGTAGGTACGTAGTTGAATTACCCTTTAAATCTCAAATGTTAGATAATTCTTTGGGAGATTCAAAACAAATTGCCACTAAAAGATTAAATCAGTTATGGAAACGTTTAGAACGAGATCCCAAATTAAGGGAATTATACATAGAATTTCTAAGAGAATACGCTACATTGGGACACATGGAGGAAATGTCTGATGACACAAATCCTGATGCAGGATATTTTTTCCCTCATCACGGTGTTTTGCGACCGTCAAGTACCACAACTAAATTAAGAGTTGTTTTTGATGGGAGTTGTAAAACTAGTAATGGAAAGTCTCTAAACGATTTATTGTTTAAAGGAGGGTTAATACAGGATGATCTTTTTGCGATTATGATCCGTTTTAGGAAAAATATTTTCGCATTTACTGTTGATGTAAATAAAATGTTTCGACAAATAGAAGTAAATCCGTTGCATACTAGATATCAAAAAATATTGTGGAGAGAGGGGAGGGAAAAACCGGACAGAATCTATACCCTGAAAACAGTTACATATGGCTGTGCAAGTAGTCCATTCCTCGCCACTAGAGTTCTCCAGCAGTTAGCAACAGATGAAGCAACCAATTTTCCATTAGCAGCTAAGGTCGTAATGAGCGATATGTACATGGATGATTGCCTTTCTGGGTCTTCAGACATTGCGGAATTTAACGAAATTAAAGAACAATTGACAGATCTCTTCAAAAGAGGCCAGATGTCTTTACATAAATGGCAATCTAATGTTGTTGAAGAAATAACCCCTGATTCTCAAATTTTTCCGTTTAACCAAAATTCTGAAAATACTTCATCTAAAACTCTCGGAATACTTTGGGACTGCAGTAGTGACACTTTTAAATTTACGGTGATTGTCAACAGAAGTGCTAACTATACAAAACGCGAAGTTTTAAGTCAAATTGCCAGACTCTTCGACCCTTTAGGGTTACTAGGGCCGGTAATTTGCCGTGCTAAAATCTTTATGCAAAAACTGTGGTTACTAAAGTGTGACTGGAATGATAACATTCCACTTCCTGTTGCTCAAGCATGGGACAAGTTCCTTAATTCACTTGTTTTGATAGAATCATTCAATATACCTAGATGCATTCTCATTAAAGATGTATCAACTATAATATTGCACGGCTTTGCTGATGCTAGTGAAAAGGCTTACGGAGCGTCTCTTTATCTCCAATCAGTATCGAACTCTTGTTCTCCTGCTTCTCATCTCATTTGCAGCAAAAGCAGAGTTGCCCCAATTAAAACTCTCAGCATCCCACGACTTGAACTGTCAGCGTGTTTGTTATTGTGTCAACTTACTCAAAGAGTAGTAAACGCACTAAAGCTTAATTTTGACAAGGTCATACTTTGGTCAGACTCCACCATTTCCTTAGCCTGGATAGCAACTTCACCTCATCTCCTTAAAACCTTTGTGGGCAATCGAGTCTCTCAGATTCAAGAACTGTCAAAAAACTATGAGTGGAGATACGTTCCTTCAAAACTTAATCCATCTGATGCGTTATCCAGAGGTCAAGATGCTACGTCCCTTTCAACCAACAAACTGTGGTGGGAAGGCCCGGATTTCCTGAAAAGGGACATTAGTGAACTTTTTCCTCAAAATGACTCTCACAAAAATGATGAACTCTTTTTAAAGGAACTAAAGTCAGTTCCGGTCTTAACTTCAGTTATAAAAAATGACTTTATTAACTCTTTTCTTAATATTTCAAACAGTTATGTGAAACTAATAAGAGTATTAGCGTTTATTTTCAGGTTTTTTTAACAACTGCAAGAATAATGTTAAACTTAAAAATCACTTAATGTTGGAGGAAAAAAAATTTGCCAGAAATGTATTGCTGAAAAAGATTCAAGGTGAGTATTTCTCAACAGAAATTTCGGCATTGAAAAAGGGCATGTCTATCCCTATAAAAAGTAAGTTAAGGTTCTTAAATCCATTTCTAGATCAAGATGATCTATTAAGAGTAGGTGGTCGCTTAGCCAACTCAAATTTAAGCTATGACCGATCTCACCAAATTATTTTACCCCCAGGTAGTAAATTAACAGAAATCATCTTTATTTACTATCATAAAAGAGACTTACATGTTGGTCCTCAAGGACTATTGAATACTGTAAGACAATTATTTTGGCCTATTAACGGAAGAAACATTGCTCGTCAAGTTGTTCACGATTGTGTTCAATGTTTCAAAATAAAACCTACAATTGTCAATCAAATCATGGGTAATTTACCCCCTGAGAGAGTAATCCAAAGTCCAACCTTTTCTAATGCAGGACTTGATCTATGTGGTCCATTTTTGATTAAATATCGCAACCAAAGAAAGGGAATGTTTAATAAGGTTTATGTAGCAATTTTCATATGCATGGTGACAAAAGCAGTGCATTTAGAGTTGCTTTCTGATTTAACTTCTAATGCATTAATTGCAACTCTAAAAAGATTCTTTGCTCGCAGAGGCAAAAGTAGTACAATCTCATGTGACAATGCATCCAACTTTGTTGGAGCATCTAGAGAATTGAAAAAATTATTAAATTCTATAGATAAGAATAATGATGATGTATCAAAATTCCTGTCATCCGAGCAAGTTCTCTGGAAATTTCTACCCCCTCGTTCACCAAATTTTGGAGGTCTCTGGGAGAGAGGTGTCGGACAGTTCAAATATCACCTAAAAAGATCTATTGGTGTTATGAAATTAACTTTAGAAGAATTTTTGACAATTACTACCCAAATTGAAGGTATTCTTAATTCTCGCCCTCTTTCCCCACTGTCCTCTGATCTAGAAGACTATGAAGTTTTGACCCCAGGTCATTTCCTTATTGGAAGACCAATCAATGCTCTACCTGAGCCAAATTTGATAAATGAAAAGGAAAACTTGCTCGACCGATGGCAGAAAACTCAAAAAATCGTGCAACTCATATGGAAAAATTGGACCAGTTCCTATTTAAGCCATTTACAGCAGAGGTCCAAATGGCTCTTTAAAAAAGAAAACGTTGCACCAGGTATGATGGTTCTTGTAAAGGATGGTGACCTACCAGTTTGTAAATGGATAATAGGTCGAATTTCAGAAATAATAAAAGGAAATGATGATAATGTCAGAGTTGTAGTAGTTCGTACTCCATCTGGACTTTACAAAAGAAGTATTTCTAACATATGTATTTTACCTATTGTAGATAACGATAATATCAATTAATCTTAGCAGTTATCTATTGAATTTATTATTTCTTATCATTGTATTATATTTAGTGCATAATGTGTAGCCATTAATTAATAATTCATTGTATGTTATTGTATATTCATTTGTTGTATCTCATTGAACTATTAGAATACTTCAATGGGGGCCGGTATGTGCGCTCCCGAAGTTTGCTTAATAGATCAGCGCCACCTAGCTCATAAATTGTAAAACCGTCAGTTGAGCTTCGTTCTCAAAACGAGCAGCATCTCATGTCACGAGTGCCCTTGCGCTCAAACCAGAAGTTAAACAAAACTTCACTTGCCCCTTGGCAATTAATTAAATAAATAATTAAAAACTTACTACAGTCCACTCTCTTACTGCTCCCGACACTAACAAAATAATAAGAAATTTTATTTTATCATACAATGAAACGAGATATCTAAATAAGCAATTAAAAAAGAAACACGTGACACAGTAAAAAACCATTTTAAGCAATTGATGTCTACATCCGGTAATGTGTGCGGATTCTTTCGTACAGCCCTGTATATGACATACAGAATTTATGTACACTATGAAATACCCTAACAATTAAATAAGGTTGAAAATGCATACCACACCAGAAAATGTATTTCCATGAATTACCAATCATAGTCCGTCTTGCAACAGAATTAGTTTGTGCATCTGTGTAAATAAACGATAAATGCTATGCACTCCATAATCTATAGAAAACATCTTTTACTGCATTTTTGTGATCTTTTGCACTTTCATTATATTTGAATTATCAGAAAATCATTAAAATTCCCTGAAAACGATTTTTTCCATAGATCATAATGTAATGCTGTTTTGTGCGCCCCTGTAAACGATTTATAAACGCTACACACTTCATTTTTGATAGAGAACATTCTAAAACCAATCTCATTGGAATACAAACAAGAACGAAAAATCATGCGTCAAGCATAGATTATGTAACAATTTCCAACGCTTCCAAAATAATTTTACAAATCATACCGTTTATTAAGCTGAAAGATAACATCTAATTAAACAATTTGGAAAACACATAACATAATTAAAAACATAATTTCAGGAATTTCCAACATATACAATATTCGGAAAAATATCCGAATACTTTTATTCAGCCCTGTATAGGATCTATAGATTTGTATATTTGTATTTTGCTAAATTTTAGTTCAGTTAGGAAACGCGTAGCACAGTTTAAAATTCTCCTTCTAGAGTTTCTGTCCATAAACGGAAATGTGTTCGCGAACTTTTGTGCTTCCCTGTATAGGATCTAAAGAATTTATACACACTACGTAATAGACAAAAAGCGAGTTAAATTAAAAATCGCGTAAAGTAATTTAAAACGCACTTCCAGGAATGATTGTTAACAGACAGTAGAGAATTCTTTTGTGTGTCCCTGTAAATGAATGTTGACTGCTATACACACACTATTCTGTAGTAAGCCTCTTGTAATGCACCTTAGTGATGTAACGGAATTCTTTTGACTGTCCCTGTAAAGTAACTATAAGTGCTATGCACACCCTATTCCATATTAAGCTTCTTGTAATGCACCTTAGTGATATATATAAATTTCAATGTGTTTAAAATAGTGAAACATTATTTAAATAAACCGCAAATGATTTTTACCCATAGACCGCAATGTAACGGAATTCTTTTGAGTGAACCTGTAAAAAAACTATAAGTGCTACACAGTTCCGTTGAAATAAGGAACATGCTATAGATAGCGACAATAACATATAAAAATTGCAGAGCAATCCGAGCATATTTACGGGAGTTAGAGCACGGACAGACGGACAGACGGCAGACGGCCATACGGCAGACGGCAGGCGGACAGTCAAACCGAAGTCATAAACACTTTTCAACTAGGTTGGAAAGTGTTAAAAATGAATGTCAAACCGGGTACATTTACGAAACATAGAGCATAACCAGACGGCCAGATAGGCAAACCGAATTTATAAACACTTTTCAACAATGTTGGAATGTGTAAAAATAGTATTTTCCTCTTTTTTCTTATATCTTAATATCTTCTTATCTTTCATATATCTTAAATTTCAAATCATTCGGTTGGGTAGTTTGTGTTGTTATATGCGGACGGACAGGTAGACAAACGGACGGATCAGACGACGACAATAGGTGCTACGTATTTATATAATTACGAACGCACCTAAAAATGATGGATTGGTTTACGAGAGTATTTGCTTGTAAACTTTCCCTTTGCTTATCTACATATGTCATAAGATATCTAAAAAATGCCCCTTAATGGTCATCATTAATGGTTTTTAACTTTCCTCGTTAGGAGGAAAACGTCAATAAATAATTTCTCGTGGAAACAATAGGCTATTAAGTTATTATAATACAAATCTTAATCGTTAGTTTTCTGATGATGTAGTTTGTTCTTTCCTTGGGGGAAGAGGGGGAGCATGGTGCACATGAAGCAGAAGCGAAAAGGGTAGGACTGCACTCCCTCCCTAAATCTTAGAAAATGTACGAATTTTGGTTACTTTTGACAAATTTTAACCATTTTTCCCTCTCTTAACGAAAATTCTTTTTACCCCCGTGGGTTCCCGGAGCAGCTGCCTCACATGCCCCTGCATTAGTCAGGCTATATTTTTCAGGCTACAAACGACCCAGGCATTGATGAAAATAGTGATCTAAAAATACCGCATAATAATTAGATGCAGGTGTTTTTTTTATTTTTTTAAATACAGTCAGATTTATCATAGCATCATAGCTAAATCTCTTAAAAAAGGGTTTTGAAAATATATTTGCAACGGCATATTTGCTAACCTCCAGCATATTATTAATAAAAAAAAAACATATTTTGTATAAGAAAAGTTGTTTAATTAAAGGTGTGTTTATTCAATGTGCTGTCAATTGAAATCTATTTGATTTCATTCATTAAATATTATTTATGTTTTGTGTTTATTAATTTAGGAGAAGCGGGAGTTTTTAAGAATATAGTGACTTTCTATAGCAGTCTCAGTCTGCGTTTCCGCCAATTCCGCCGATCACCGTTGCTCGTGGAACAGACGGACACACATTCCCCCTTCAAAATACTTTTCAAAACTGCGGCTGTTAGAAGGAGGTATACCCCAGCACAAAATATCCCACCGTAGAAATTTCAAAGACAATTGATCGTTAAGAGGCACTGTTCAATATAAGTACGATGACAAACGCAGCAAAAATTTTCTTTTTCCTTATACAAGGTTTTGTTGTTGTTGTTGTTGTTTTGTTTTCAAAAAGTGGTATGTGTCCTTATCTTGCATTCAAACTTTCAATGACATAATTACTCCAATTTCTGATAGCGAAAACCAGGACGTACGTAAAAATGGTTATGTTTCTCCTAATATTGCGTATAACGACATTCTCTAAACTTTCTAAATAAAATTTCTAAAATTTCATAGCGTTGGTGAATTTGCAGAATATTTATCAGTATTTTGTAGAAGGCTATATTCGAATGCTTAAGGGTGTATTTAATTAACCAGCTAAATGTCCCGATTTCATGCGTAATGAAGCAGGTTTCTTTTACTAAAAATACAAACAAATTTAAAAACTAGTCGTTGGGGGCCACCGTAATACTTACCCATCATGGATATGCATAATGTAAAATATTAAAATAAAAATGTGTAAACTACTTATAAAGTGCATTGCAATTCAAATAAAATCGTGGCTTGATGACGTCACAAACTTTAAAGGCTCGATTACTGAATTGCTTGAAAGAAACATCCTTATAACTCCAAAAATAATAATCCTATTAACTAGCGGTTTATTGCATCTGATTAAGCGTCAAATTTCCAATTAAAATATATGTTTGAAGTGAAATTTGGATGAAATACAGGGTCATGAAAAATCGAAGAGTGTGGAAATAGGATTCCAAATATCTCGGCAACTAATTATCCGATCGACTTCATGCTTTATGCAAAATTTGTTTTTTTATTGTCTTTTATATTCATTTCTTAAAATAACCAATTTCGAAATTTTTTATATACCTTTTATCAGAACGAATATTTCGAGAGTCCGAAAAAAATAGTTCCGGTTAATTGAGGTTTTTGAAATGATATAGGCTTCTTCCCATTATTACATACTAAGTACATACCAAATTGCAAGTCTCTATCTCAAATTTTTCGAGAGATAGAGCGTTTAAAGACACACAGACACACAGACGGACGGCAATTTTTTTTTTCTAAAAATATGTTTTTCGGAATCTCCAATGTCTGAAACGTGTAAATACGTCAAAAAAAAATTTTCGATTTTCAAAACGATTACAAGACTTACCCTATACTACGTATGATGAGTAAGTAATAGTTTTTAATTTTTCAGTGAATTCCATATTAGTTTTTAATTTTTCTAAATGGCATTGCCAAATTTGCAGAATAATTGTAAGCTTTTTTAAAGGGTTTAATGCATAAGGGTGCATTTAATTAATCAGCTAAATATTCTGTTTTCATGCCTAGTGACACAAGAATTTTTCCTTAAAAATACAAACAGATCTAAAAATAGTTTTTAATTTTTTAGTGAACTATATCTCTGTTTCTAAAATTTCTAAATATCATTGCTGAATTTACAGAATATTTATAAGAATTTTGTAAGGAGCTATACTCGAATGTATAAGGGTTTGTTTAATTAATCAGTTAAATGTCCTATTTTCATATGTAAAATGACACAGGTTTCTTTCATTAAAAATACAAACAAATTAAAAAATAGGTTTTTAATTTTACTGTGCAAATATCAGTTTCTAAACTTTCTAAATAACATTTCTGAATTTGTAGAATATTTTTAAGTGTTTTGTAAAGGGAACTTGAATTCATAAGGGTGTATTTAATTAATCAGCTAAATATCCTGATTTCACGGGTAATGACACAGGCTTCTTTCATTAAAAATACAAACAAATTTAAAAATATATTTTTTAATTTTTTAGTGAATTATATGTCAGCGCGCTGAATATTTTTGAGTACACCTATTTCCTAAAAGTCATATTTGCCGCATTCAATCGCAGGTAATTATAAAATCTGCGAGTGAGCAAGTGGAAGATTTCTGTTTGAAAATATTGGACATACAATTAAGGACCATACGCACACTGTATATTCAAACTACATACATGTCATAATAACTTAAAACGATTATTTTCCTTTTATACAATGATTATATTCCGAAATTTTATATAAATTTCACTTTTGTGCTATATATTTATACACAAACAAATTCAGAATGCTTTTTAATTTAGTTCATGCATTTCGAGAAAAAGAATTATGCTAAAAAATATTAAGGCACAAAAGACACCTCACTGAAAAAAATAAATCTTTTATTACGCTATTTATTCAGAAAAAACTGTGCTTATTATTGGAAATATGCTTCCATCGTCAGAGGTTAAAGCTATTATCACCATAACCCAGGCTTTGAATTGCCGGGTATATTAATATTCTATTATCTTTCATTTTTTAGAACAGAACAAAAAATTAGACACTAATTGATTTTATTAAAAAATATTTAATTAAAATAAATATCTAGAAATGTTTTTCTTTTTCCAATAAAAAATATCCTACTGAATATCTATATGTTTTATGTATTATTAAAAGTAATATAATACAGGTAAGTTAAAAAAAAAGTTACAATTGCACCCTTTTTAAATGTGTGTGCTATTTTAAGAAATTAACTTTTTTTTTTACATATAAAAACTTTCTCGATACAAAGCAAATTGATTAAATGAGAATATAAAAAAAAAAACAGCTTTTTATACAAAATATTGAAGTATCATTTATTATTTTTCTTTCATTTCAAGTTACAAAAAATAACAAAATTAATATAATTTTATTTCATTATTTTACTTTGCTCTATCGCTTAAGAATTATGGATTGTTTTTTTTTTCTGAAAGAATGGCAAAAACACTTCAAATATTTAGCAAATATAATACGATTAAGGTTTTGTTTGTTTATTTATTTTTTTAATTATCTGTTGAATGTAATAAGGCTATATTTTGATTTCTGATTTTAAAAATAGATTTTTTCTAATATTGGAGAATTGGAAAAAGCGATATATTTTATTAAAATTAATTTTCAGTAAAATGAATCCCTTGCGGTTTTATTTAAACATGTTGCTTTACAAAGAGCAATTCTTAAGCTACGCAGGTTGAGGCAAATGTTTCAAAAGGACATGTGGTTATGAAACGTTTAAAGACAATTCTGGATGTTTTAAAACGAGAATCGGAGAAGGTTTCCCGAATTTTTTCTCAAAATGTAAATAGCAATAATCAGCAACCGTTACTATAAAAACTATACAAATGATCCAAGATCATATTCAATGACTGGAGCATCATAGTTGAGCTTTATTCCAACAGAGCGAAAAATGTCCGTGTGAGGACTCAAACCTGTATGCCTTGGCTTGCCGTGCCAGTGCTCTTCCCACTGAGCTACACGAACGATATCCTGACTGGTATAATTCACTCTTATTTGTTGTACATGGCTGTGAACTGCAGCGCTAATTTCAAGCTTACCAGCTAAGACTATAGCATTTTACGCGAAGAAAGTGTGATATAACATGAAAAATCCGGTTTTAAAAAAATGATATACTTATAGCTCGGATGAATGAAATTAGCGCTGCAATTCGCAGCCATGTCCAAAAAATGAGAGAATTATGCCAGTCACGATGTCGTTCGGGTAGCTCAGTAGGAAGAGCATTGTCAAGGTACCAAGGTTCGAGTCCTGGCTCGGAAATTTTTCGCTCTGTTGGAATAAACCTCAACAATGATGCTCCAACCATTGAATATGATTTTAGTTGGAAAAAACTTTCCTCCCTTCCTTATAATCCAAGATCTTTTTCCAAAGAAATAATTCCAGCAAGATGAAGACATACATTACACAGCATAAAAAACATTGATAATTTTAAACAAGTTTAAATATCATAATAAATTAAATTATGTTAAAAAAAATTAAATTATCGTGAAAATAATTTTTGAAATAATACGCTGCAAGTTTTTCCGAATTTCTTTTTGTTTGTTTGTTTGTTTGTTTTCTGTTTTTAAAAATTATCCACTTTCGATACAAAAAAATTCTAACAACTGAGATATACTTCGGAAGGTTTTATTTTTATGATAAGAAGTAAAAATAGTATTAAACCACCTATGATATATTGGCCAGCAATATTCATAATGCATTTGAAATCTTATCACGCATATTTCAATAAATTAACAAATTGTGCTACTGTATATCGAATTTTAAATCATTTTTAGAAATATATTTTATTTCGACAATAATATCTTTAAATCGTATTAATTCAGTTATATATCAAAGTAAAAAAAAAATGCGTTAAATAAAAAATAATTATATTTTTTTAGTATATAAAAAATAAAGCTTTTATACCATATTATCACTTAGTTAAGTTTTAGATACATTTATTTCTACGCATGGAATTAATTTTCAAAATGTGTCGTTTTCAATGAAAAGAAGCTCTGTAATTAAACATCCACTTTTATCTGATTAAACAAGTGAAGTTTTCCGAAATCATTATACTTGATTAAAGAGCTTGAGTGAAATACTTTTGTTTGAATTCAGCATTTTGAAGTGTAAAAGTGAATTCATCTTTCACCTAATTGAGTTCAGTTTGCTTTTATTCAATATAGGTAGACCACTGTACCACAAATATTTCAGATGCGGAAAGTATATTAGATTATTTTTACGAAGGGTTTTTTTTTATTATTTAATTAAATTGTTTTAATAAAATGTTAATGAAGATCAATGTAGTTCTATATCCTGTAATTTTAGGTTTTGATAGACAAAATATTTGATTGAAGATAAAACTTTTAGAAAAAAATAATTTAACTGAGTTACTCATTAAATAATGAAAATAATTTTTTTTTTTTCAATTTACATATATAATCATTCTAGACACAAAAATAAATTGTTAAATAGGATGATAAGAAAAGGCTTTTTATATAAAATCTTGAAGTATTGTTTTTTTTCAATTTACAAAAATAACACAATATATAACTCAACAAATAACACAAAATAACTACAAGTTATATTTTCACCAGAGACAGATGCAACAGACATGCGGGGCATAAAATTCATTATTTCAAAAAGTTATTTCTTAAAACTTTAATACATAATTTTATTATAAGAAATTTACTTTAGAAATTGTATAAATATTTAAAGAAAACAAATACATTAAAATATTATTAGATAATGAAGAAGGTGTTTAATTTGAAAATAATTTAATAGTTGAGTTCTTTAATTAATTTTGTTTTAATATCAGCATAACTTTATTTTAATGTTTACTCATACGAAATCAATACTTTATTATTTCTTTGTGTGTGTGTATGTAAACCTTAAATTTGTTAACATCATATTCTTTAAGTGTTCCAAGATTTCAATAAACATCAAAACAGAAATAGAATCTCTTGCTCATTAGCAACTTTCATCTCTTCTTACTTATAACCATTTTCTTCCACTTGTCTATCTAAAAAAAGACAATTTACAGCGATGCCAATGCACGCTGTGTTCTCTTTATGCACCAAATGATGGTTCACAATGCTATTTTAATAATTAAACGTGTACGCATTCTACATGATAATGTCCAACTATGGAGATCGGTTCGAAATTTATTCATTTGACAAAAAATAAAATAAAAATAAAAATATATAACTAAATATGATTAAATAACAAATCACGCGAGTCCGATATGAGATGCTTAATATAATTTTATGACTTTATAAATTATATAGATGTTGTTGGTATTAGTCATATATTTAATTTTTTGTTGGATGTAATAAATTTATACACCAATAGACTAAGTGGAAATTGTGTGCATATCATATGATTCTCAGCATGCAAGTAAATTCATCTGCATGCGATATTTGCTTTAGCATTCCTTAAATTCAGGTAGTTTCTTGTGGTTGCATTTAATTTGTGATATTTTAGGTCATAAAGCTCATTCACGTTTATAAATATAATTCCGTGAACGACCAGAAAAAGTAATAAAAAATTTAATTTATGTAATTTTACGGTAGTTTTTTTTTTTTTTTTTTTTTTTTTTGTATTATAGTTTTTCTATACACCTCTTCCATCAGTTCCTGTATTTTAGAAATTTTTATGCTACATAGACTAGGAACGACGTGTATATCCATCATAACCACTTGAGTGATTAAAAAAATATATTAGTGTGCAAATCTAATACATGCTTTAGAACCTCAATTTTTGTCTGTAATTGTTCTCTTATTATTATTTGGTCAGAAAACCTGAATACTGTAATTTAGACTATTTGAAACTAAAAATGTAATCTATTATTTTTCGTAATCTAATTTAAAAAAAATATTATCTATTATAGTGTTTGTTTTTACTGCTTTGTAAAAAAAAATGTAATAGCCGCTCATAAATTTGTTTTTGTCATTTGTTTTTAATGTGTTTCATTTAAGAAAAGAGAGAGTTGACTTAACAAATATTATAAGAAATACTGATATAAAATATTTTTTCTGTCTCTCTAAGGCGAATCTGACGTGTTTTTTCCATTTCCAAAAAGCAACTTAAAATGTCTAGTGAGTAAAATATTTATAAAAGAATTGTATTATTATAAAAATGTAACATACTAGTATTTTAATACCACATAGCGAAAGAAAATTTAAATTAAACTAAATTTTATGATTTTTTTTCCTTTACTTAGTAGATTTTTCATTTGAAATTTTACTTGCTCAAGAAGATTAAATAAAAATATGTTTAAAAATATTTCCGAAATGACAGGATGTTTTTTTTTAAATTTAATTGATTCTGCTCTATAACTTTGTAATTGACTGATTTCCTGTATCTTGCATAGACGGGTTGCACATCTTATTTCAGTCAAATTTGAGTCTTTTTTTTTCTAACATTTTATTTTTTAATGCTTGAAAATGAGTCAGTTATGGAACTTTTGAAGCTAATAAGGTCTGTCGGTTTCTTCTTGTAAACCAAATTTTTCATATGACCCCAAAGATAGAAATCATATGGATTCATATCTGATGAATAAGGTGGCCAATTTTGTTATCAGATCTCTTACCAATGCTCTAGAAGGTTTAGGTCGGTTTCTGAATGTTGAAGACCACTTCCGTAGAAATAGTGTTGCATTTTCACCATATAAATACCAATTTTTAACAATAAAAATACGATCTTCAGTTGAATGTGACGCTTTGGGAAACAGTTTCAAAATTACTTTAAACTGACACTAAACAAATTCCTTTTATGCCCTCTCTCACTGCAAGCATTCGTGCCATCATCTAGTGAGGCTCTGAGAAATTATTTCAGTTTAAAGTTGTAGGTTAATTAAAAGTCCCCCTGTACCTTAGTTTATGAGGTTTTAAACGGTAAAGAACGCTTTTTGGAATCGTGAGTAACTCGGAAGAGGTTATTGCATATTCTTTTATGGTCATGTTATATTGTCCTAGATTAAGAAACTATTGCCTTTTTCTCTACTGAGTAATCTGTAAATGCTTTAAATTTTATGTCAAAATTTAACTGTAATAAATAGTTTTCTGAATATAATGACAGTTCCTGAAATGAATAATTGTCCCTAGTTATTTCATTTTTAAATATTTTTGTTAGAATTATTTAATAGTTGCACTTTTATGTCGTTTGAAATTTGCACTCGCCATTGATTAAAAATAATTATGCAATGAAAAACGGATTTTGGAAAAGCTTTCGCATCTAATATAATATTTCTTTAAAATTATGTAGTAAACATATTCACCTTTAAAAATGATTATGCTTAATTTGTTATCGTTATAATCGTAACATTTAAAGTTTTTTAGTTTTATACTCTTTTTTTTTTCAATTAAAATCAAACCAATATTTTTTTATAAGTTAAATTAATTTATGTGTTAAACAAATATCTGATGGTAAATAATGGAAACTAATAACATGATAATAAAAACAAGAAAGAAAACTCATGCATGATGCATATATTATGGAAATTTTCCAATCCATTATGAATAGTGCAACAAAACGAATGCATTTAATAAGGTGTACCACGATACCTAAGAGACCCATAGCGGAGTGTAAAACCCAATTTCAGCAATCACTATCTACAGTCGGAAAAGTTTTCAAATTTTTTGTGAAGTCCTGTATATGATCCATAAGTTTGTATACATTCGAAATTCTAAAATTTCGTTCAGTTAACACATACATGCATAACACTTTTGAAAATTCCCCTTCAGCAATTTCCGTCAACAAACAAAAAACTGCTCGAATTCTTTTGTGCAGACTTGTACGCTTGATCTATAGAATTTATAAACACATCAAGTATTATGCAAAAAATTAGTTAAATTTAAAAACGCATAACACAACTTGAAAACGCACTTTAAGCAATTACTGATCATACACAGTACTGTAACTGACTTATTTATGTGTCCCTGGCAATTTAGCGATAAATGTTTTGCTCACCCCATTCTACATTAAACATTTTGTAGTGTATCTCAGTGATGTATATTAAATTCAATATGTTTGAAATGGCTTAACTTTATTAAAACACATTACAAACTATTTTTCCCAAGAGACCATAATGTAATAGAATTATTTTATATGCCTCTGTAAACGGACTATAAATGCTACGCACTTCAATTTCAATGCAGAATATGCCATTGTAAACCTGAATAACATATGCCAATTAAATAATTTTCGAAAAAATTAAATTACAATTTTTTATTTTTTTTTAAAAGTGGGATAGTTTAAAATCGTTATAACTTGAAATATACTTTGAGTCATTAAAAAAAAAATTCATTTAATTCATTAGAAATATATAAGTTTTAATTACGATTCAGCATATTTTAAAATATTAATTTTTTAAAATAATTAAAAATAATTAAAGTCAATTTAAAAAAATTATGTAACTTACGTTTAATGAATCATATTTTCAAAAGTAATTTTTTTTCCAATTTACCGAATCAAAAATAAAGTAAAATATTTGAAAAATAGATGTTCAAAATTTGAACCATTTATCTTTAACGGTTCTTGACTTATAACAATTTAAAAGCGAGAATTGTTGTAAAAACCCGTTATGCAGAAAAACGCAAAAACGTTTTCATGACCACCACTAGTGGAAAGCTTGATTATGAAAATAAAAAAATAATATATCCTGTTCTAATTAAGATAAAAACATGCTTGATGACCAAAAAAAAAAAAAAAAAACGATGAAAATGATTAAAACGTCATTTTAAGCGGGAAAAATCACAAAATTTTATTTTTGTATCCCGAACCCCCTTAAGGTAACCAACGTTTAGAACGAAACTCAAATTTAAAACTTTCAGAACTTTAAAATTTATAAATTTCAAACTTTGCATTTTTTTTAAATGCTACAATTTTATCAACCGTTTTTTTTTTAAATCAAAATTTGCATGTATTGCATGAACATAGGAACTTCCTTTATCAAATTCCGACACAATTCAGAGATGATTGGTCACTTTAGTAGTTATACGATTAAAACAACGTTAATTTATGTGTGTTCAAATATTCTATAAAGTACTTTAGAGTATTTATTAATGCTATAATGTGACAATTTAACACTGTGGAAGATAAGTCATTAAAAATAATCCAAAATTGATGTATGTTATTGGGTATTACTATGGCATGTTTGGTATTGAAAAGGAAGTGTGTAGCATTTATGTTTATTTTACAGGGACACTCTCGTTTGCGGCGTATTTTAATGATGTTACACTATTTTAAAGTTATTCAAATTGATACAAGGCGCTCACTCTAGAATATGGTGTGCATAGAATGTATCGTTCTTTTACGGGGATACTCAAAAGAATTCCGTTACATTACGGTCTTTGAAGAAAAATCGTTTGCAGCGTATTTTAATGATGTTTCACTATTTTAAACATATTCAAATTGATAGATATTGCTGAGGTGTACTGCAAGGAGCTTACATTAAAATATGGTATGCACAGAATGTATCGTTCATTTACAGGGACATTTAAAAAAATGGTTACAGTACTGGCTATGAACAAAAACTGCTGGTAGCTCGTTTTCAGTTGGTGTAAGCGTTTTTAAATGCAACTAAATTTTTGCATATTAATTTATGCATATAAAACCTATAGATAATTTATAGGACTGCTCAAAAGATCGCACGTACATTTCCGCTTATTGACGGACATTGCTGAAGGGGAATTTTAAAATGTGATATTTCCTAACTGAAGTAAATTTTAGCATACTCTGTAGTATTCATATAAATCTATAGATCATATACAGGTGTACACAAAAGAATTCGGATAGTTTGTTTGACTTTTGGTAGTAATTGTTGAAATTGGGTTTTCAAATGGGGTATGCGTTTTCTCTTGTATTTTCAGAATTTGTATTTAAGAATTACGTAGTATAATTATTGCTCAATATTACAAAGTATAATTTAGTAATGCTCAGTATAATTAGGTAAACAAACCTGCTGGGCGGGGCTAGTTGAGCTTAAGCCGAAAGGTAGGCATCCCCACCCGGTTTGACCTTGACCTTGTATACTTAGTAAACAATTGTTGTTGCTACTGTATTCTGACTGTGCTGTAAAATGTTTCATAATCTATGCTTGACGCATGGTTTTTAGTTCTTATTTATCTTTCCAAATATTTTCTAAAACAAGTCTACTCTATGAATCGTCTGCATAACTAAAATGCTTTCTTTCAAAATGTTCGTACTTTAACTCAATTGTAACGAATAAAACCTATCTAAACTCTAGAGAATCATATGTAAAGTACTTCATATTTCGTTTTAGAAGAAACATTGTTACTTATGTTTTCCTTGGAAAATATATTTCCAGGCCTCTTATATATAAATTTATAGTAACTCTTTTGTAATGTGAAAGTTGCTTTTCTTTTTCAGTTTTATTTTGCTTCAATTTCTTTTTAAGGATAATATGTCACATTGGTAATTAATTCTTAAATTGTCTATGGTATCAGTTTAATCTTAGCCATCTTGTTATAGTTTGCGGTCAAAATAAACAAAATTTAAATAATTATACGCATTTAATAGGAAAGTGGTGTGTGTTTGTGAAAGTTTTCAAGAAATCGAGACTGGGTATAAGAGCGGGGGATCTAGAGGGTGGTCGAAAAAAAATCAAGAAGTAGAAACGGTACTGCTTTATAAAAAAAAAAAAAAAAAAAAAAAAAAAAAAAAATACAAATTTAAACAAAAAATACAAAATTACGTTGATCATCATCATATTTTAAATACACAATTATTTATTCAATAATTTAATGTGCATAAACATTGTCACTGGACATTTCTTTTAGTTTCACATGATGACACCGATGCAATTTTATCTGGAGAAATTTAACTTAACGCATAAATTCCACAACTTTTATATCTTCAGGGTCGTAAAAATGCTTATATTCGGGTATCATTATTTCCAAACAGCAATTTTCACATTATTTTATCGCAGAATTCTGTGATTTAATAAGGGTAAATTTACTTTTCGGGAAAAGTTCTGTTCGAAAATAATCATCTTTAAGCACAATGGTCTTTACTGAATTTCCAAAGCACGATATCTATCAATTTAGCTTATATACGAGCTAAGAGACTAATATTGTTCTGTAAAAGTCACGAATGTTATAGTGACAATTACGACGTTGTTGTGATACCTCAGAAAAAAACGTGTATGACAATGACATTTTTGTCTCATATGTTTTTCTCGGAATTTTTTTTAATATTGACGTAATTTATTAGGATGAGCGAAGCGAATCCTCTACTAGGCTACACAAATTACATTTTGTCCTACATTTTACAAAAATACTATTCAGTATTTTCACTTGAAATTAAACATAAAAATAAATTATGATCTGTAGATTTGCCCAATATTATTTTTTTTACAGAATAACCTTAAAAATTTATTATTTTAATTAATTTATTTTTCATGTTTTCCATTACGGACGCATTTTTGCAAATAAAAAAGGAAACACGTATATTTTCAGAAGGAAAAAGAAATCAGGGAGTTAGTAGTTATAGATAGAATCAGGATTAATTATATAAATCCACCAAAATATCTCAAAAACAGTTTTTTAAATTTAATTAAGAAAATAAATATTTTTGGACTTCATAGAAATAAAATATAATCTGTAGATTCTGACAATATTATTTTATATCGAATGATAATTTTTTTTTATTATTATTTTGTTGAATATATTTTTCCATTATACGGATTCAATTTTGTAAACGATAATGAAACCTGCGTATTTCTTGCAGTAAATAAAAATCATTGAGTCAGTAAAAACGAATAAAGTCATGAATGATTAAGTATGTGAAACATTATCGTTGCATCAAAATTTCTCTTTTTTTTAAATTATTTAAATGAGGAAAGGAACCTATATATCTGCATTTTGCAAAGACAAAATACTTTAAATATTGAAAATAACTGCACAATTTATACTTCAAACCGTAAAAGAACATTAAACATTCTTATATTAAAAATGTATGTTATTTGAGAGGAAAATATACATTTTAATAGAATACTTTATTAAGTTTGGCTAGAAATGGTGCATATTGTGGTGCTTATTCCTTTTAATCATATAATAGTTTCACGATTTCTGTTATAAAATTTTTAAAATACCTTTTTATTTATGAAATTTATAATGAATTAAAATTTGTGAAAATTCAATTATTTGCATTCAATTATAAAAGTGTTTTTCAGTGTTAATAATTCAAATACACAATTTATGCTTATTATGTGAAATCATTTACGCAGACGATACTTACGCAGTTTTAAAGAATTATATTGGGATTTTTTTTTTTTTTTGTAACGTGGCAACAAAAAAATTGTAAACAAATAAAATTAATCGTTAAATTCGTTATATAAAGTGTTATTCGAATTCGAAGGTTGAAAATTGAACCAAATGAAACATATTATCGTTTTTGCTTAATAAAACTGCAAAAATATTATAAAAAATATTGTTACTTTCAAATATTTATCTTATGAAATAAAGCTTCGCGAATCCAAAAAAAAGCATGGCTTTTGCTAGGTTTTATATAACGTTATTCAACTGAAAAGCTATTGCACTGAAAAAAAAAATCTGCCACTGGTTACAAGAAAATAAATTGTGGCTTTAGAAAAAATAGTTTCAGGTCATCCTTATAAATTCTAGTTTCCTTTGCTAGAGAGATCTAGTTTCTCCTATATTGAAATTCAACAGCGTTTTCCTATATTATTGTGGTCAAAAACTTATTTAAAAATAAATGTGAACGCAAGAGGTTAGTTTTAATAACTATAATTCTAGTTTATGAATTTATTCCAGAAATCAAGTGATAATTTATCGCAATTCAAACGATTTATAATATATAATGTATCGTTTCATCACTAGAAAATTATAGACTAGAAATTCTCGATAATTTCGTCTATTCAGTTTATTTGTTTACCTTATTCGCATAACGCAGAAATCTATATTTCTAGTTTAGGGATTTAGAAAATGACTTCTTATTCCTTTTAGATGAAATTGGTATAAGTTATCTTTCAGCGTATTATTGAAAAAAATTCTTTATGAAAACATTTTATATATTTATAACATTCATGTTTATTATGCTTCGACTTTGATAGAATATTGGATTTTCAACATTGTATGTTTTGTTTAATTAGAAATAAAGATAATTACATAATTAATTTTTTTCCAAAATTCTACTCTTACTCAGTATAAGATAATCACTTCCAAGCATGAAGTAATCCGTCCTGATATTAAAATCCGACTCAAAGATAAAATAGACTCGTAGTCATTGTAACGTGGTATCCATGTTACAAGAAGTCATTGCAATAATCATAAATACATTCTGTGACGTGTAGCGATGTTGAAATGCAAATTGACATATGTAAACTATTAACAGCATCCAAAACAGTTTTGAAGACTTTATGAACGAATATACTTAAGAGTCTACTTCAGTCCCGCCATGACATTGTCAAACTAATGTTGTACAATGGAGGTGTTCTTTCCAAATTCCTCGTTTGCATTTCAATATTATATGTGTGTGTGTGTGTGTGTATTTTCGAATAATATGTCTTAGGTCTATGTCTAAAGTGTTATCTTTATACGTTTTCGATTTTGGTTGCCGTTTATATCTAGGCACACTTTCAATTTCGACAAAAAAAAATGGTTGGCCGGTTCAGAAATTGAGAGATTTCATAAATAAACTGAAACCAAAATCGTAAAAGTACAAATGTATCACGTTAAATATTGATCTAATACATCATATGAAATGATGGTTGTATATAAATTCCAAGTCTGTAGGCATATATTTTTTAAATTGTGTTTCTTACATTTAAATTAAAGAATTTCGAACATTCAAAACTCATATATAATTTTTAAAAATTATTTTTTCAATTAATTTTTAGCAGTGAAATTACGACATTATTGAATATTAAACGAGCGATTTTTTTTCAAATTGCTAACAAAGTGTATAACAGACAGAGTGAAAAATGTCCAGGCCAGGAATCGAAACCGGATTCTTGGAATAACGCTCCAATGCTCTATCCATTGAGCTACGAAAACGATACCCATTTTGTGCTGCAGTTGAAGCCTTTCAGTAATATATGAGTGAAACATACCAGACTGAGTATCGTCCTCGTAGCTCAGTGGTAGAGCATTGGACCGTTATTCCAAGAATCCGGGCTCGATTCCTGGCTGGACATTTTCACTCTTCGGTTACATGCTTTGTTAGCAATTTTAAAAAAATGAGCATGTTCAATATTCAAAAGTCATTGTATAGGTATTGATAGGTAGTATCATATACTATAATCTTTATTTAAGTTTATTTATCAATTTAAAAGAAATAAATCAATATAATTTATAACTATATAAATTATTTACTAACCATTTTGCATGTATATATTTATTCAACTACATAATAAACTTATATACTGCGGATATGATGTGAAAGACTCTCGAAATAATTTTCAATAAATTACTTTTCTTTTTAAATGGCAGGAACTAAAGAAGTTGAAAGATAATTTGAATCTTTCATTTAAGTAATTAAAGAAGTTCAAATGCAATTAGCTTGAATCTTTCACATATCAAAATACAGTCTATCCACTTTTAGACATTTTATGCAAACATACGAAATGGCAGATACCTGAGTGCATAAATGTGTATTTTAAATAGTTTAACAAATAAGTATTTCAATAACTTATAAAGGTTCTGCTTCCATTTCTCAATAATTAAATAAATTATGCCTTAAGTGAAATGAAATGATATATATATATATATATATATATATATATATATAATAATAATTAATTTGTGTTAGATATAAATATTGACTTTTAAAAACGCTTGCTTGCAAAATTGCGATTAATGAATAGAAATGTCAACAATTTTTACAAAAATTTAACATTAAAAAATGAAAACCTAAGAAGTTTTGAATATATTTCCTTTTACATTATCCAAGCCATTTGTTTGATAATAAACGTAAACTCTTTTGAAAATTAAAGAGTGTTTTAAATAAAAATGTCAACGACATATAAATTTTATTTTTTTGCAATCTAATCGAATAATGAGTCGATCGAATAATAATAGAATAAAGCTGATTACCTACTATATGTAAAATTTGTGTAAAGAAAACACGAAAATATAAAAGAATATTTGCTCGAATATGTGATAGAAAAATTATTAAAATACAAAAACAAGAATGTAAGTATAACAAAATATGATTCAACTTAAGTGTTTTATTTATGTAAATACTTTTAATTTAAATTGGGTGGAAAAAAATTAATTTATAGTACTTCTAGAGTTAAAGTCGAACCTGCTTTATTTCAGCAGGGCTAAAACCAGAACCCAGTTAAAACGAGCAATTTGCATGTTAAGAACAGTTCATCTTTTCACGCTTTTTTAGAGCTGCAAAAGCATGATCATGATCACGGCTAATATACGAGCAAAACATATGTTCATTTCAATGGGCTTTTCAGCGAAAACTAGATAGTACCCGTCAAGATTTGACGGTAAATAACCTGAAAATTCCTTTAGAAATATGCTTTAATTTTTAATTAGCTGCTTTTAAATTAATTAAGTATTGAAATTTTTATGAATTGTTATATTGTGTAAGCGATTCCTATAGATATAAGGCGATAGATTGTGTTGTCAGTCCAGCCTACTCAACTAATGAAGTGAAATAATTTTAAGCTTGTAATTTACATCCTGTTATACTTGAATTAATTTAGCAAGAATTTAACTAAAAATATTAATTGAATGATTTATTTTTATATCCAATGGTTGGAGTGTCATAGTTGAGAATTTTCCGGAATATATGCCGAAACCAGGACTCGAACTTGGGTACTTTGGTTTGCCGTACCAACGGTCTCCCGACGATAACCTGACTGGCATATTTCAATCTTTGTTGGACAAGGTAGCGAACTGCAGCGCTAATTTCATTCATCCAAGATATAACTATAGCATTTTACATGATGAAACTGAAATAGCACGGAAACTCCTGTATACCATGTAATGAGGTCATAATGAACATAGGAAAGTATATTCAACTAGGTAAATTATATCCAATGGTTGGAGTATCATAGTTGAGATTTTTCCAACAGAGCGAAAATATGCCGGGACCAGGACTCGAACCTGGGTACTGTGGTTTACCGTACCAACGCTCTCCCTACTGAGCTATCCCGACGATATCCTGGCTGGCATATTTCACATTTATTTGTTGGACAAGGCTGTGAACTGCAGTGCTAATTTCATTCATCCGAGCTATAATATAGCATTTGACATA
The DNA here is from genome assembly GCA_963931845.1 of Maratus michaelseni. NCBI lineage: Eukaryota > Metazoa > Arthropoda > Arachnida > Araneae > Salticidae > Maratus > Maratus michaelseni. The sequence goes on from OZ007593.1 coordinate 258,319,228, forward strand.
ATGAATGTGAAAAAGCACGGAAAATCCTGTATACTGTGTAATTAGGTCATAATGAACAGAAGTAAGCTTTCTTTTGATTAGATGCCTCTGTAAGATAATAGCGACATACGGATAAAAAAAATTAGATTGGTTGATACGAGTTTAAGAAAAAAAAAACGAATCGCCAAGCAACATGCCGAGCTTTCTATTATCGTCAAACCAATATTTGTTGACTTATCTCACTCGTCTACTCGAACTCATGAAGGCGAGTATTGTTAACTTCTGGAATGTGGGTTGCCATAGTATGAACAAAAACTGCACACGCATTGTGCGTCTTTCGCCACTGTTATGTAGTATAAAGGCCTTCTACTTCTTCGGTAGCTTTGCAGAAGTAATGTCTTCTATGATAAATTTTTTGATCTCATTTTTTATATTTTTTTAAAGAAAATTTTCGATTATAAGAAGCATTTTCGTCCAAACCACATTCTCGTACTCCAGTTGGTTAACCTTATATTGAATTTTAAAATGTGTCAAGGACTTTTAGGACACCCTGTATGATAAAGCTGAAAATTTTTAGTGTAATTAATGCACGTTTGTATTTTGATTATACTGCGCATAATTTATTTGTTTATTTCTCTTTAATTATCAGTATACTGGATAAAGTTATCATGGTTCATTCAACGTTTTCCAGTTTGATACAATGAAATATGAATCGCACTGATACTCTCTCCTCGAATGATCGTAGTGGAGAATTTTATTACTTTTTAGAAAACTCGTGTGCAATTAAAGTGGCTGATTATTATTCTTTTTTCCCTCGATAAACAGCACAAATTTTTCTAGGAGTTTCATAAAATACTTTTATGCACAAACGCATGAAATTTGCAATCATATCCGAGAATGGTTATTATTTTTTAGAAGAGTCGTATGCAATTAAAATGACTGACAACTATTATTTTATTTTTCCTGACTGAACACCGCAAAAGTTTCTCAGACTTTCACAAAGTCATTTTTATACACAAACGAGTGAAGTTTACGGACATTACTATTAGTTTATCAAAGAATCGAACAACGTTTTTTTTTTATTTTTCTGCAAATAGGGGTAAATCTTAAACTATAATAATCAATTGCTCTCTTACCAGATTGTTTGTAGGGTTCCAAAAATAAAGTTAAAAATGTTAACTTGAGCAGCAATTTCTGAAAGATCCTTTGCGTGTGTAAGAAAATGGGTAACGCCGTTAAATTTCTTAGCATCGGAATAAAAGTAATTGAGAATTTTATGCGTTTACGAATGAAAATGACTTTATATATGTGTCAGAATGTAGCCCGTTTAGTGCAGAATATCTATAGCTCTTTTTTTTTAGATGTCGATTGATAAATTAATATCTTGCTTATTTCATTTGAAGTACAAGATTGTTTTTCGAATATTTGTTCCGGAAATAAGAGATAAATTATGATTTGTTATATATAGAATCATAATTCTATGAATAAACATTCTTTTTATGTTTGCCATTTCTCACGAGGCGGAATGTTTTCAGTGAAAGGAATTCTCTCTCAGAATTTGATGTTTGTTCTCTATCTATTTCTTCCATATATTCTACGAAAATTCATTTCTATGTACCAGGGAAATTCTTCGAAAAAAAGCGCTACAGATTGTGCTCTATAGAAGCGCAATCTGTTGAATCCTTATGAATTTTATAAATTCTGAAGCAGATTGAAATAGATTATTGAACATACCGGGTGACCTAAAATGCACTGACTGATTTTAAAATTCAATAACTTCTAAACGGTGACAGATATTTAAAAGAAATCTGGCAGGAGAGAAATGTAGGATATCAGGAGATTTAGGTAGCTTTCAATACAAAAAAGTATAAAGCTACCTATTGCAGCCGTTCGGAGGAAAACAGTTCCGGAATATTTCGGTATATTTACACCGATCATGACCCCCAGACCCCAAAACCACCCTCCGTTCAAATGTTGATATATATATATATATATATATATATATATCTGACCTATGTCATACGATAACGCTCGTATTTATAAATTAATTTAGATGAAACTAATTGTGTGTAGTAAGCTCACCAATGCCTCGACCGAATTCGTTGGCCAGCTTGAACCGCTATTTTGTTTCAAGATGGCATTGGAAATTTTAAAACTAAAATAAATATACAAAAAAGTTAAAAATTCAAATTTATTTTTTTCTTAAGTGTTAAGCTTTTATATAAGGATTCCGGAGCATTTTTTGTTTTACCTCTATCTTAAAAAATGGCTGAGATACAGCAGTTTGAAATTCCTTGGTGGCTGACATTTTGAAACAAGACAGCACATTGCAAAAAACCAACAATTAATTTGAGTTTTAGTAAGCGCGATTTCTCGCAAATTATTTTCTTTCATTGTTGTAATCATTTTCCCAATCATACGCATAAAACTATACATTCATATCCGTTACCGCCAAATTCTCGCCAAACTTGGCGACAATTGACGAAATATCGCGAAATTTGGCGACCAAAATAAGTCTTCATAATTGAAACCAACTTGGCGATAATAATAAAATAAAAGGCTCAATAATTTGGCGAATTTCTTATTCAAATTCAGTATTAACGAATCTTTTGTAAACGATTTCTTTGCATTTTAGCTTGCTGTTTTCGAGTAACATTAGCTAAAATTTTAAAACGAAGATATAGGAAAGCTACCTTTTCCTCCCGGTACAGGCCGGAAGGACTTTTTTTTTATTACTGCAATTCCTGATTTGAGTTCAAATTTCCAGCAATCGATGGCGCAGCGAGCAATAGGCATGCAATCGAGGCCAAAACGAAAAACACCCAGCATTGATGCGAAGGAAGGAGGTTCAATACATGGAGTGGGTCTCATTCGTTAATACAATCTTGTTCTTAGGGCCCTATTCTGAATAAAATTTTATTGGTGAATGAGACCCACTCAATGTAATGAACCTCCTGTCTTCTCATCAATGCTGGATGATTTCTGCTTTTGTCCCGATTGTATGTATCTTGCTCACAGCGCCATCTATTGCTGACAATTCGAAATAAAATCAGGAATTGCCGTAAAAACATCATAGATCAATCAAACATCTGGCATCATACATCACCCTCCTGCAAGAATATTTTAAATGTCTGTCACCGTTTGGAAGTTATTGAATTTTAAAATCAGTCAGTGCATTTTCGGACACCCAGTATATTGATCAAAAATTTTAGACTGTTAGCAGAAACATGTCCAGACTAGCCTCTGAAGCAAGGGCAGCACAATAACATTTTGGGGTCCCGTTCATTTGGGAACAGTTTTCTAAATTCTGCATACTACATGGAAACTCAAAAATGCAACAAATATTATTCCGGGAGTGGCTAAGCCAAGTGCAACTATCTCATTAAACGGCTTTTTTTGCTCCATGTATATATTGCAGATAATTTGTAGTATATACAGTTGTTTGTTGAGTTATTCGGGTGGTTTCTAACCAATACTTCAGAAGGCCATATGATTGGTTAATAGCCAGAAGAAGATCACATTAAGATTTCCCGGTTAGACAAGTTTCTCAAAATAACGTGGAAATTAGACATAGACAAACGTTTCGATTCAAAAAAATTTTAATCCAATTGTAAGAAAATAAAAATAGGAATTAAAGGCCTCATTTTATAAACATTTTGGAGGTCCTTCTTAAATTTTAGAGAGGAAGCTCGTGCTTCACACAGACCCGTATAGAAGGAGGTAGAGCTGGTACAAAAAACCGAGGCCTGGATCTCCTTGGGAGCCCGGTTTTGACCCTATTTGTTAAACAAAATACCAGAAAAAGTTGAATCTTATTTTTTTACGTAAAAAAATTAAATTCAAGTAACTGTTAAATATTAAAATTCAAAATTCCGAATTCGCTAGAGCATTCTTGCGGGTTGACCAGGATCAGGGGGGACGCAGGGCCCATATGTATAAAGTATTTGAGAGTTTGGCGTTTTACGTTCGAAAAACAATCCAGCTTTTATTAAAAATCAGCAGAACGCACGCAGCAAAGACGCTGGCGTTAGGCAATTGGAACTAAAGACATTGAAACAACCAATTCGTAAGTAATTCATATTTTAATAAATATCCCTGTATTATGAAGCTTTTTAGTTCGTCATTATTGCTACAGTTTTTATTATTTAAATGACTCGGTGGTTAGATGGTCCTTTTTCGTTCAATTTTAACGTAAGTTAACTAAGGAGCCTGTAAGAAAAAAGGGACAAAAATTGCTATTGCAAGTAAATAACAACTTCTGATATATTTGATATTCATTATATATTTTTAGTTCCGGGAGAAAAGGCAATAGTACTTACATAATGCGCATATATTATTACCTTTACTACAGAAACTAAAATGATATTATGAATGTTTTTAAAGTACATATTTTATCGAAACAAACTGTTTCAAAAATATTGGCAATAAATCTGGTATTCAAGTTAAATCTTCCATGAGCGAGTAAATATTCACGATATATGCTCAGGAGAATGCACAGATGGTAGATTTTGTCATACCTAATGACGTCATCCTATAAGCACGCGCATTGGCATTATGCACCCCTTGCACAAGGTAGCGCAGTCGTTTCATTTTGGCGCCCCTATTCTAGTATTAAGTTGGAACGTTTCATATGAATACGTTTTGAGTAGAAGTAACCAAAGAGTAAGGAGATTTAAACAGAGACCCTACTTCGCCTTAAAAGAGCGACTGCAGCGAATGACTTAAAAACTAAATCATCGCTTTGGCGATTTTTATCTCCGTGATTTCCGTTTAACTGTAACCCTATTCTGCTTAGCGCCTTTTGCTGTTGTCATTTGCACAAGCGCAAATTTTCGTCGTTCGCTATTTGATTTTTGAATCTTGATTAATATTTATTATTAAAATTATTCTTTGAAGATGAAATAGGTCATTATAATTCTTCAAAATGTAAGTTGTGATTTATTTTCATGTGCTATTTTTGTTCTTATTTTTCATTTTCCAAAATGTATGAAATATTTTATATTTCATACATTCTGTGTTGTCCGATTTTTTCCGAAACTTCATGTTAAGGCTCAATGTGGAGAGGCGAAAAGTTTTTGGTTTCCGTCTGTCTGTTTGCCGTAAAAATTGTCCGATTAGGTGCATTTTTAGTTGGTATGTTGGCGAGGCATCCGGAATTAGCTGTATAGTTTTTGGTTAACTTTGGTTAATTTGTTCGGAAAATACAGAACATTTTTTTAGGTCATAATGCTTTTCTATGGGAATGCAGAAGATTTTTTAAATTTCATTTTTATCTGAAATGAAAATGGAACATTTGCATAATGAATTTAGACGTAAAATTATGAATGCTAAATTTTCGATATGCATTTCCAATAGTTTTAAAATTTTGTCGATAAATTTAATAGAATTTAGAAATTAATTGCTTAAAATATTTGAAAATGCTTTTGCATCTGTTTGGTAAATATAAACATCTTATTTTCATATTTTTTACAATTTTTAAAAGCGTTTATTTTTACTTTCCACTTTAATTTATTTGTTGCTGATGCATACCTGTTTATTTTAAAAAATAAAAGAATAAGCTGTTCATCAGAATTTCAGAATATAATTGTATAACACCGTGTTTAATTTAATGATTCTAATTTCTGAAACATTCGAAGAATTTTATATGCTTATAAATATGCATGTAATTGAAAAAATAATAATTGCGGATTGTACGATGTTAAATTATATCAAAAATGAGATTTAAAAAACAAGCAGCAACAAGTAGTCGCTGTTTTTTTCCCTTCTCTCATTTGTCGCCAAGAAAGCGATATATAGACGTATTAGAAACATCGCTTCTGTTATGGCCGTAGTTTCCGCGTCACCCGCAGCAATCGCCACTGTCTATGTGTAATCCCATGTTAAAGAAATTGCCATTGCAGTGTATGAAAGATGATAATCTGTTTAAATCTCCTTACTCTGTGGAAGTAACATAATATTGTAGAACAATCACAGAGAAACATTTTAACATTAAATGAGAATTTATATCACAAAGAAATGCCGAGAGATATACTGGAGAATGAGAAATTGCACTTATAAGATTTTGGTCCATATGCCTTACCAATCAATTGATATATATATATATATATACCAAAATTTGCAGAACATTTAAGTTTATTTACTTCATAATTACATTCCAAACCTTTCAATTTAAAATTTTAAATAAAATATGAATAATTATAAAATGTATAAAAGGGGAGGGAGGGTAAATTTTACTTTATGATAATGAATAAGAAAAACAAATTTTATTTCTTGAAATAAATTGTAATTTAAATTACTAACTGAGTTATAAGAACGCTAACAATATTGGCTAATCATCTAATGCCCGGAACGGAGTTCGAACCCATTCTCGCTTTGGAGAACCAGAATTCCTTTTTATGACCTTTTTAGACCACTCAGTAATCTCGACTTGCTTCATCTTTTCTCTGAAATGAAACAACTTCAAAACGTGTTTTGATAAGAGATGATGAAAGTAGTAGAAAATTAAAGTATTTGTCCAGATTTATCGGTTTTGGCTCTGAATTTAAAAAAACAAAGCAAACAAACGCATATCTGGGAATTGTTTAACCAGGAGAACGAAAGAACGAGCCCATGGATTGTGATCATTTGAGACCTTATTTGAATTGTTAAGGGTTATTTATTTTATTTATTATCAAATTCGTCCTTGAAATTGAAGAGAATGTTAAACTCGCATTTTTAGATTTTCACATTAATAGAAGAGATTTTGGATTGAACTATTCTATTTATAGAAAACCATTAAAAGAAAACATTGTTATCAATTTTTCAGAAAACGTACCTTTTCAGTATAAAATCACCGCCTTCTAGCCATTTATTAAAAGATCCTTAATGATTTGTTCAGATAACCAATTATATAAAAAAATCAAATTTATAAAGAAAATAGCGATTGATCACGGTTTTTCAGCCCAATATATTGACAGGATAATTCAGGCCTTCTTCAGGCCAACGTCAGGACAGGAATCAACTAATGATACACAGGAGATTTCGCTACATTCCTACAATATTTGAGAAGTTATAAGTGATCCTACAGAAATTTAATATAAAGTTTGTGGCAATTCCACCCCCTTATCTTATTGATATCCTGAATGATAATATTGACAAAATCCTATTTGATCCAAAAACTGGAAAATACGGAATTCCAATTACGTTATTAAATAATAAAAGAGTCTACATTGGCATGACTAAACGTAAGTTTTCTGAAAGAAGTAAGAAGCTTCGTCTGGACATTAAACAGTTTAAACAGAATACAGCACTTTCGCGATTGTATTTGGATAACGAAGGCTGCTGTGTTAATTTTGATGAGGCGAAAATCATAGTCCCATGTAATAACCCATTTGAAAGCATGATCAGAGAATCAGTCAAAGTCGTTGCACGTGAGCATAATGCCTGTAACGATAATTTATCTTATAATATGTCAAAAATCTGGCATATTTAAAAAAAATTAATTTTAATCTACTTGTAATGTTTCAATTTTTCCCGCTTTCCCCATGAACTTGCTTGAACGTAATCAATTTCCCGTTTTTAGATCGTGACACTTGATGACACGACGTGACACGATCTTTAATCCCTTCGCGACGAGCGTCCTTTACAGAATTTTTAATCTTTTACCACCGGTTTTTCAATACAGAAATTTTCACCTATTTGAATCGCAGAAATGCTATGATTAAATAAGGCAAAGCTTACAATAAAAAGTCCTTCCGGCCTGTACCGGGAGGAAAAGGCAGCTTTCCTATATCTTCGTTTTAAAATTTTAGCTAATGTTACGCGAAAACAGAAAGTTAAAATGCAAAGAAACGTTTACAAAAGATTCGTTAATACTGAATTTTAATAAGAATTTCGCCAAATTATTGAGCAATAGCCAAATTGGCTTCATATATAAAAACTTATTTTGGTCGTCAAATTTGGCGATATTTCGCCAAATGTAACAAATTTCAATTTTTAACTTTTTGGTATAATTATTTTAGTTTTAAATATTTTTAAATGGCCGCCATCTTGAAACAAAATGGCGGACCAAGCTGGACAACGAACTCGGTCGAGACATTGGTGACCTTAATACACACAATTAGTTTCATCAAAATCGATTTATAAATACGAGCGTTATTGTATGACATAGTTCAGATATATATATATATATATATATATATATATATATATATGGATATATATATATATATAAATCAACATTTGAACGGAGGGTGGTTTTGGGGTCTGGGGGTCATGATCAGTGAAAATATATCGAAATTTTCCGGAACTGCTTTCCTCCGAACGGCTGCAATAGGTAGCTTTATACTTTTTTGTATTGAAAGCTACCTAAAAATAACTGGTGGTAATAATCGAGGATTCTGAGCATTTTATGCGTCATGTATACGTGTCGCTCGTCGCCAAGGGAACATTCGATTCATCTCCAACTTCTTTCGTTTTATTTTTTCTGGTGTACTCACGTACTTACTGGATGACGCCGCTGTAGTTTTACAATAATGTAATTGGTCAAAACTCAACAAAATGTCTCCCTCACATCCCTCCCTCCCTTAAAACACAGTTACCATCCGCTTTCTTTAAATTTTGGATTTTCGGAAATAGGATTATTTTCTGCCTATATATATGCCAATTTTCAAATAGCTACCTGAAATAATTTTAATAATTTAAATATGCCTTGTAACTTCTGACTGGTGGTCTTATTAATTCAATCCATTGTCGATTTTCTTTATTTTCTTTAGTATCGGGAAGTAAATGGACAGACGGGCCCCAAAGTGACAGTAAATTCAATACGGCACTTTCAAATGTCTGGTTATTTGATTACGAAAAGTCAGTTTTTTGAAAATATTAAGAATAGTTAGCGGCCGATTTTCACAAAATTTAGATTTTTGGAATTAGAAAAATAAAATACGTATATATTGTCAGTTTCAATATCGATCCCTACAATAATTTTATTAATATTCGAGGATAAATGAATATGAGAATATTTCGTAGTCAATGATTATCAAACCTTTAATTTCTTTTACGATTTTGATATTTCTTTAGCGCCATTTTCAGATAAAAATATCACATTTTTGGCGATAATTAACGAGTTTTTAATTAAATTATCTGCTAATTATCAAAATATTAAAATCTGAGCCTCAAGTGCATCAGGACCTGCCTTGGACTATCTTCAACCAAATTTTCAGTTCTCAAGGAGTGGTAGATTTCGTTTAGCCATCACCAACAAGCAAACAAACAAACAGACAAACACAGAAAACGAAAAATTCTTTTTTTATTAGTATAGATTAAACCTTTAGTTTCGAATTTCGATAAAATATTTAATGGAGGACAAATGATTTTTTTTTTCAGATAAAAGGGAGAAAATTTTTCTTGGGCCTATATAAATTTACTTTAATGCATAGAAATTGAAATTAAAACATGCTTATATATATCTAATCATATACTTTTATTCTGTTTTTTTATATGTTTCTTTAACAGCTTAAATCTCAACATTATTTTTGCATTGTATTGTTTTGTTATATTTCCCTATATCTTGGGACTCTGTCGTTTAAGTTTCAATTTTTGAAACATGATGTAGATTAGAATACCTTATTCGAAATAGTTAGGATGGTCGAACGAAATAAAGTAACACATCATATATCATCATACTATAATATTGAAAATGCTTAAATACACTTTCAAAAAAGATCTTATCAAAAAACGTAGTAAGTGCAGGTGCCAATTTGCCGGAAAGAAAGAAAACATCCTGTAACTAGAGCAAATTTTTCTATTGGTTGAAGAAGTTTCCGTCTTTTGACTAGAGAGTTTCATGAAAGTTTGAGCTTAGGTTCACGAATTTTTCGTTTTCATAGTGGGAAAAGTAGATGCGTAAAAATTCCGTCTCTAAACCGAAAAAGTAACTGAGAGTTTCCGGACAGACGCTGTGCTTTGACGATGTTGCAACTTCAAATTAAATGATTTCATTTAATTTCTACGTTAGAGAGCAAAATCGTCTGAATTTAGGAGTGAAATAGGCAAATCAATGCGGAAATTTTCGTGTTTTAACAAAATATAATTAACGGAAAATTTTGTTTAATTCACGGATTGTTTCAGCGTAAAAAAACATAAAAAACATAACTGACGAACTTTTTGTCAACTGTGCAAGAATAAAAAATATGTTCATAAACATTCAACAATTCGCAAATTGCGTATCGTTCCACAGTTATTAGTAAATGCATCCCAGAACAAAATTCGTCTGCGTTTTTTTGTGTTTCAAACATCACTATACATTGAATATAAACATTGAAAAAAAAGTCCAGGCATACTTAGATAACGCTGTGTATGTTTTTACTACATACATTTCTTTCCTTATTTAATGGCAGAAATTACGCAGAAATGGTACAAATTCTGTGATTAAATAAGGCGACAATTACTATTTTCAAATAGTGGTGCTTAAAAGCAAGGACCGTATGCATTCAGATAAATAATCAAAACGTACAGAAGACTTTAAACTTAAATTAATCTCATTAAAATTTTATAGTGTAGACTGATCGGAAAGAAAATAATTGCTGGATGTATCCATAACACTGTCCATTGTGTTCTGTCATATTCTAATTGAAAGCATAAGTTACCACAAGATTAAATAACACATAGCTACCAACCTTCACGTTTTTTGAGTACCACTATTTCCATATAGTATTATTTGTCTTATTTAATCTAAGAATTTCTGAGCTTAAATAAAGCTAATTATTTTGTTCCACAATTGTGATACTAAAAAAAAAAACGGCTTAGCAACTATGCTGTCACATTATTATCACCAGTAAGCAGCGAAAGCATCATCATTGTAGTAACGAAAAATAAACTAGAGATTAAAAACTATAAGAGAAGATCTCATTTGCGCTTCAGAAAATGATTAAAATACAGCTATAATTTCAAGAGTAGGATTGCCAATTGGCCTCATTTCTTCTAGAGAAATTTCCAATTTGTACGAGATATTTTTAACAGTAATTTTTGCTTCATTTAATGAGAGCCATTTCGTGATTATCTAAAGTAAAACTTCTTTCGGAATTTCCGGTATGAACTAAGAATTTCTGATTTAAAATCGAAGCCAAACTGGCAACCTTGTTCGAGAGCCATTAATTCATAGCTTTGTTTTCAGCTGAAGCGGTACCTAACACAACAAAGATAAAAACGAATCAGCCAAGAAATTGCCGAATTCGCTTTTAATTGTTAAAATCTACCCTGTCTGCTTATGAACGAAGCTTTGAATTAATTCTTCCAAAAAGTACAAATTTGTTTTGTATGGTTTTTTGAAGTAAAAATGTATATGTATCATTTTCTATATTTTATTCATCATTCCAATGATAATAATAATGTTACATGTTTTACTTACGTCAAGATATTTCTGAAAAAACGACGCGTCTTTACAATTTAGCAGAGCAGATCTCAGATATAAATTATTTCTATTTCATTAAAGTATTTTTGCATATAAGTGAACATTATACTGTCATAATATGTATGTATTCTTTGATATCTTAACCTAATGGACATTTTATATAAAATTGAGAGCATTAAACTCTATACTAACGACACAAAACTGTCTCTTACTTAATGAATGTATTATTTTGTAACTGTATGCTGTAAATTGCTGATCGTTACCTGATACAACTTACAAAATAGCAAAATTCGTAACTGTATAAAACTTTAGATCTCCAATAAGAGCTTAGAATTTCTCGTTCAGAATAATGCCTCTAGAGACAATCAAAACTTGAAGGTTTCCTAAAGTAATATATTATCTCTAGACACAGTAAATAGCCTAATATTGTGTATAGCACATTTTTAAAATGTTCAATGAAAATTTAATGTGATTTTGTAGAATCTTAAGATTTTGAATCCTTTTATAATATATATTTCTAGTTACTGTTCTAGTTAAAGAAGTAATACACAATTACAGTAAAATGTTAGAATTTAACGCATATATGTTAGTTGTATTATATAATTCTAATTTTATTAAATGTAATTTTATATTCTTTATTGTTGAAATAATACGCATTCGAATATATACATCATACCATATTAAAATACAATGAATTCAAGTTTAGTAAATTTATTTATATTAAGATATAAAACTAACTAATAATCGTGAAATATGATTATTATTATTACTATTATCGCCAGTGGACACGTGCGAGGCTTTCGCAGTGCAATCTTTGAAACTTTTTGCTGATACTTTTTAATTAATTTTAATTAACAGCAAGATTTTTTATCAAGCAACGTGTTTTAACGATATGTCAGTGTACTATATTAAAATACAGCTGAAAAATGTGTAGTACGATACCTCATTCATCGTTGTGCATTTTGTATGTGCCTAGAAAATTTAGAAGTTGACATCGGAAATACAATACCGGGTGCGTCATAAATTCGTGCAATCTTTACAAATTCATAATAAAAGAAGTAATGCTCGGAAAAATTTTACGCGAGTATGTTCAGAAGGATTTTGGATTTTTTTCCATGTATAGTAAAAAAAGATTATAAAAGTAACCAATAGAGGGCGCTCACACGTCATACTGAGGCGTTTTATGCAAATCAGGCTCGCAATAAAACACCTGGCTGGAAATGGATTCGTCATTCGATCTCGGCAGCATGCTATCATTACCAGATTGAGCGCTGGTGGTTAAACTTTTCTACAAGAATGGTGAATCCACAATTATTGCATTGCGAAAGTTTCACACGGAGAATGGACTTAAGACGCAAAAAACCCGATTTCATTGAATGGGATACTCAATTTAGTACGACGTTTTGAGGAAACGAGGAGTTTGGAGGATCGTTCACGTAGTGGTAGACCATCCTCGAGAGCGGATCACGTCCATGTTGTAAAAAGTGTCATAGAAGAATTGACAGCCGAGACATCAACGGGAAGTAGCAGTGCTCGTGAAGCTGGGAGAATAACGGGGATTCCGGAATCGTCGATTCGACGTATTCTGTACGGAATATTGGATCTGTATCCATAGAAGATACAGGCACTTCACTAGTTATTACCGGCAGATACAGATAAAAGATTAAAGTTTGCTATATGGGCATGTTTCTGATCATACTCGCGCAAACCGAAAATTTTCTTTTTTCTTCAGAGAAAGCCGTTAACGGGCTAATAGACAAACACGAAAATTGTGATTTGTTTCATCGTTCACGAACCATTGTCGCTGGCGCAAATGGAGCGTCAGCCACAATGGTTGCTGAGCGTCATGTGGACGGATGAAACACACTTTTCACTGCATGGTGACGTCAATACGAAAAACAGTCGTATCTGGGCGACGTCAAACCCTCGAGAGTGCCTGACCAAGCCACTGCATGCTCCTCATGTGACTGTTTGGTGTGGTTTCACAGAGTCTTTCATTCTGGGTCCTTTCTTTTTTGAAGAGCCTTGTCCTGAATCCGGCTGGAAATCCTGTACAGTCACTGCAGAACGGTATCTTACGCTTTTGCGTGATCACGTTGTGCCTGCATTTCAGGAAAGACAAGCGTTATCTGTCGTCATCTTCATGCAGGATGGTGCCCGCCTCAATTTGCACGTGAAGTCAAGACGTTCCTGTTGGACACTTTCACTGAAGACCGAGTGATAAGTCGAGGTTGTAAGTTTGAGTGGGAGCACGATCTCCAGATTTGTCCCCAGGAGATTTTTGGTGGTGAGGATACTTATACCGGGGCTCCCCAGCCACTTTGGTGGAACTGGAAGGTGCCATTCGACGGATCTTCAGTGGCATCGATGCCAACATGCTACACTCAGGTGTAACAAGCGTATTGACGCGCCCTACTTGCCTAATACCTGGTGGTGGGGTGGTCTTGTTGAGAATCTTTTACCTTAAAATATCTTTCTTCTAATCTTTTACCTTAAAATATCATCTTTTACCCACAGTGTCATGTTATTGTGATTTGTTTCATCGTCTGTTTGTGTTTGCCTGATTTACATAAAACGGCTCAGTATGACGTGTGAGCGCCCTCTATTGGTTACTTTTGGAATCATTTTTTTAATAATAAATGGAAAAAAAATCCAAAATCTTTCTGATCATACTCGCGCAAACCGAAAATTTTCTTTTTTCTTCAGAGAAAGCCGTTAACGGGCTAATAGACAAATACGAAAAATTCATTAACTAAATCGATAATTGTAAGAATATTTACAACTTTACTGAAATCATTTTTTTTTAAATCGTACTTTATAAATTTTACAGAATTAAAATGGATACATATAAATATAGAAAATTTTCAGAACTGAAAATTTGCATTCTATGTCTTTCAACAAAGAAAGCTGATCAATTATAATTAGAATAACAATAATCCATTTAAAAATATAATTGCTTGGAAACAGCAAATAGTGTTTTTAGAACACGTTAAAGTACCCATAACTTATCCTAAATTGTATTTTTGCTAATCGATAGGATAAATAAAATTTAGATCAAGCTTTTTAAAAGGTACTTTAAAATAACGCCCGGGCATAAAAGATTAAGCAAATGTATTAGTTGTGCTTGATGAACAATTTAAAGCACTTTGCGAGTCACTGAAAATTTAAAAACGAAGCAGAATTACTTAATAAGAGTCACTTTAAATGAGCTGAATGATAATAACATATAGAAAAACAAAGATTGCAAATTTAATTTAATTTTTTTCTTATAATGTGTACAAAAATTCACAACATCTTTCAGAACATATTAGACAGCAGAAAATAAAGACTAATGCTTCTCTGTTCCAAATTGCATAAAGCCCTGAAATATTGCAATTAGATTTTCCTTCTTTCATACTTCTGTTTTCATTCCAGATTGTTTCTTAGATCCAAGAAAATTCCTCAGTGATATGAAATAAGTGTATTTCACAGAATTGTTCTTCAATGTATGACTTTCCCAGTTAGAGGAATAACTGAAGCGTAAACTATCAATAAAATATATCGTATTTTATTTCATTCAGCACTTAAGTAGTGTTATTCTTTTTGTTACATGCTATATTTTCATAGAATTGTTGTAGCGTTAACTTTATATAGAAAAAAATGAAAGAATTAATAAGCTCGACTAATGAAACTAATTTTAATTTATAAGAATTAAGTATTTTCAAAATAATTTATTTTTAGATTAATTCTTATTTATTATGTTTTACTTTCCGATACATTGTGAATTTTGTATCCCCAATTCTTAGCTTCTAATTTTTTTGCCAAAAAACCACACATTAGGATGTAAAACCACGTTAAGAGCCTACGCTACTCACGCGAAGAAGCGCTTCAGCTAATATTAAGTCTATGGGAAGGTTATCGCGCGATTTCTCGCTCGCATTTTAATATTTTTAAATGATTTTTTTGCATAGGATAGCTGAGGTCGATATCTAACGTTGTTAGTTTTTACTTTTTCGATTTTGGTTACGGTTTTTTTAAGCGGATATTTTCAATTTTGGAACCGGTTGGAACCGGTTCTGAAAGTGAAATTACCCTTATATAAAAAAACTGGAACCAAAATTGAAAAAGTAAAAACTAACAACGTTAGAGATCGACCTCAGCTATCCTATGCAAAAAAAATCATTTAAAAATATTAAAATGCGAGCGAGAAATAGCGCGATAACCTTCCAATGGACTTAACATTAGCTGGAGCGTTTTTTCGCGTGACTGATGTAGGCTCTTAAGAGCAACAGAAAACTTACTAAAATGGCACAATGGTTTCGGTAGCATTAAACTTATCGTCATCGCCGATGACAGTAAGCTTAATGCTACCAAACCACCCTGCAATTTTATTAACTTTTCTGGTGCTCACCTATTTATTCTACACCAAGTCTCATCGCATTCACATTTACATTTACATTTGAAAATATACGTTAGGCAATTTTACCGAGTGCCTAAAGAGTGTTATTCACAATGGTCGTAACGCAAATCTCATTTTTCTGACAAATTCCTTCTATTCACTGACAAATTCCTTTTATGTATATTGATAATTTCCTTCTAATTCTATACACAAATTATCTCCATAAATGTGCTCTAAAGTGTCTAAATTTAGCAGAGAAAATTTGCTGGGACGTCTTTCAAAAGTGTTCCTTTTAAAAAAATATATCTGTTTGTTAACTACAGAAACTAAATATATCTATTAGAAATAAAGATTAAATAGAACAGATTTTTACTTTATTTCTATCTATAATCGAAGAAAGTATTGTAATCAAAAATTTTTTCGGCATCCGGTTTTCAACGGATTTACACATTTTAGGGGTCGGAGATTCCGAAAAACATGTTTATACAAAATATCTGTCTGTCAGTCTGTACTTGTGTCTGTCTGTCCTCATTGTATCATCGAAAAGTGTGTGAAGATATGCATAGAATTTAACCAAATTTCTTTTTTAGGATTTTAGGCAAGTCCTCCTTGAATTTGGATATATTCGGCCGGAAGGGGGCGCTACGATAGCAATTTTTTGTGCCATTTTCATTTTTTTTTACCATCGAAAAGTGTATGAAGTTATGCATAGAACTCAACTAAACTTCATTTATGTGTTTTTTCTATGGCCAGCAGGTTGCACTTGAATTTGGAGACGCTCGGCCAGAAGGGGCCGCTGTGATAGCGATTTTTGTGCGATTTTCTCTATGATTCGTAGTTGTGGCTGCTCGTGCAGCGAAGGATGTTTCGCATCCAGATAACCCGGAGCTTCAGAAGTGGCTAACTAAAACAGAATAACGAAAAATATTGATTTTATTGCCGCTGTGATAGCGAATTTTAAAGTATTAACATGCTTGAGATAGAAGAAAGTTTTGGATTGGCACATCCAACTAGTTTTTCATAAAATAAACTTTACTACATTTCTATTCAGATGAGAAAATATTCTGAATAATGTCATTTTTTTATAATATCTACGTCTTGGTTAAAATCTCTTTACAATGACTGTATAAAACAGCGAAATTACTAAGGGATTATTCGAGGACAGCGAGCGTGAACAAAGGAATGTCTATTCGCTTTATTTTGTATATAAATACTCGAAACAAAGAAGTTAGATTTACTTTCTCTTGTAGTTTTGTTATCCATCTCGGATCAAGTAAAGACTTACTTT
Organism: Maratus michaelseni; assembly: GCA_963931845.1. Lineage (NCBI taxonomy): Eukaryota > Metazoa > Arthropoda > Arachnida > Araneae > Salticidae > Maratus > Maratus michaelseni. Next base: position 258,336,262 of record OZ007593.1, read on the forward strand.
GAGGGGAAATTATTCAATAGGCTGAAGAAAGCGTATTTCACGGTTATAGTTTCAGTGTAATTCATAACCTTCAAGAAAAATATCCCAAGCCTAAAATATCCATTCCTGTGAAAATAATTCATCTCACGGTAGAAAGTGCATAGTATATAGTCAAATTTGGTATTTTTGTTTTGGCTATATTACTGTTAGAGATTTAATTTAAATTTTTATTTATAGAATTAATGTATATTGCAACAGAAAAAAATATTTCTTATTGGTGTAATGTTTCTGATTTACGCATGCTATTATTAACAACCAGTGGACCCGTGCGAAGATTTTGCTCTGCAGTCTAATATTTGTTAGCAATATCTAACATTTCTTAGATGCAGGTATAAACTATCACAGAAAACTTAGGAATCTCCAAACAATATTAGTCAACTAGATTAATTTTAACACAATTATTCAAATTGGTAAATAAATCTTAAGAAATGTAATCAGAAAGGTTAAGTGATACTAAAGTAATCAGTAAGGTTAACTGGATGAATTAGGTCCTCCTGATTCAAACGGAATGGCTCAATTGGTAGAGTATGGCAGCTTCAGCCAAGATATCCCGGGTTCGAATCCTGGCCCGAACATTTTTCGTCCAGTTGGAAAATTATAAAATTTGTCAAGCCATAATATCTTCCCATTTATTCCAGAAAAGTCACAATAAAAACTAATTAAAGGTAGCAAAAGAAACGAAAAAATTAACAGTGATATTTTAATTGCATTAGAGAATGATGTCATCCGCTTCGGGAAAAAAATGGGACAAAGAAAACAAATCGAATATATATAAAACACAGTTTAATTTAATATAAAAAAGCATACCTGTTAAGTACGCGTAAAATACCACTGCTTCGATCGATCAATAATGTATTTTTCTTCAAACATTTCAATTTCAATTTTGTTTCTATTTAATAGTAAACATAAACTATAGTCGTGCGGAGATGTTCCACTTTATCTTTTTTGTACTATTGTTAATCACTGTTGAGCAACAAATAATGCGTTTTTTTTTTCTTTTGTGCAACATTGATTTGAGAAAAAAAAATTTCATTTTATTTATGAAAACAATGCTGATTTAATTTTTAATTAATTGCAATGTTTAATCAAAGAAGCATGTTTTAACGAAATGTGAGTATACCATGTCAGAAGCCGCTTCAAAAACCTTTCGAATGATATCTCATTCATCGTTTTGCGTTTTGTAAGTGCATAGAAAAAAAAGGACGTAAGGGATGTTTACAACAGAAATAACATATAATATTTTTATTCTTAGAGTTAATGTGTAGAATACATTCTTAGAACATTATATATTAATTAATTTTTTTCTACGATATTTCCACACTCTCACGGAATTATTTAAAGAATATTGAAAGTCAAAATGTCTATTCACTAATGTTCTGACAAACATTTAACAGAAAACAATGTTGCGAGTTTTTTCATAGTTTTGTTAGCCCCTTTTCGAGTATTGCTTCATGAAAATTCCTCGTCGATAAAAATTTCCCTACTTTGTTTATATAAACTCCGAAACGATTTTTATACGATTTTTAAAAGAATATTAACAGTACATAATTATATTCCCGTCATTCATTTTCTAGAAGCAAAGAAGATTTACTTTTTACAATCTTGTTTACAATCTCTTTTTATAATCTTTTTACAGATTTGGTCCAAGCAAACTACGTTCTATTTCTAAGGCGAAACTACATCTCACTTTTCATTTTTTAGCAGATTTGATAAGATTTAGAAACAAGAATGAAAAACCATGCAATGGGCATAAATTATCAAAAATTTTCGAACACTACCAAAATATTATTTAGAAATTTCATTTTTTTATTTTTTATTTTTTTTATTTTTTGCATAATGAAATGAGACAAGCAATTATAAAAACACATAACTCAATAAAAATCCATTTTCAGCAATCGTTGTTCATATCCGGTAATGTGTGCGAATTCTTTCGTGCAGCCCTGTCTATAATTTAATAATTTATGCACACCACATAATACACTAACAATTAAACAGTTTAATATGCATATTACAGAGGAAAACGTATTTCTAGCAATTATCGATCGTTGTCATTCCTGTAGCCGAATTCTTTTGTGTGTTACTGTAAATGTATGGTAAATACTACGCACTACATAATATATAGAAAAGATGTTGTAATGCATCTCGGTGATCTCTTTTAATATCATTATATTGGAAGTATCACAAGATCATTAAAATGCCAGAGTATGTTGAAATATAAGATGAAACAGTTTTTTCTCATAGTTCATAATGTAATGGAATTCTTTAGTGCATCTCTGTAAACGAATTATAAATGCTACTTATTCTATAATCCTCAGATGGTATGGTATGTTCTAGGTACGCAAAACTCTGGCTACTGGTACGCTAACGTGCGATGCTGGTACGTAAAATGAAATACCAGCATAATATTATAAAATCAAAAATGGCATGAATTTTTCACTTTGGAAATTTTTGAATGAAAATTAGAGGCTGTAAACGCATTTTTTGTTGTTGTTGATGATGGATGTTTGTTGATCATGTATATATATATATATATATATATATATCTGTATTGGTTATTTTAGTGTCGACGTTTTATTTGAAACATAATTCATTATTTATTTAAGTCTGTCAATTGAAATTTTTCTCTTTTTCTGTACCATTTGTGTAAGTGTCTTTCTATTTCATGGAAATCGTTTTTTAATACAGTAAAGTTTTTTAAAATGGTGATTTGAAATTGAACAAAATATGGAAGTTCCAATTTCACATTTTTTTCCTATATTAGCATTACGTTTGGTACCTGGTGGTACGCGGAAGTATGGACCTCAATTTAGTGGTACGTCGGTCTGAAAGTTTGGGAACTCCTGTTCTAGTCTACCTGAATGATGCATATGAATCAAGAGAATATTCCTCTTATTTTCAGAAAGTATTATTTTTAGATCAAATTTCGAGCTTTTCTATCCGGTGTTTTAACATAACATTTAATACGCGCAATTAAAATTAAACTAGAAAACTTTAACTCCTAAAGGTAGGTTCTACTTCTTTGGCCTAAAATTTACGTGATTTTTACGATTTGTTTGGTTGTAAGGAAAGAGATTTTATCTACAAATTTATTGCATTATATGTATTGACATTTCACTTATATATTTAATTTTTTTTTTGTGTAAAAAAATGAACATGTATGTCTTTTGCGATTGTACATGCGCATCATAGACTTCCAATCCGGCGACCGCTTTTCTCCAGTCACAAGCATCTCAAACAAAATTGGTCACCCTATTATGGAAGAACATTACATTCTCTGGAGCTTATACAGTCATTTAGTTAAAAAATTGATTTTTGACAAAGTGAAGGTCACTTGAACATAAAAGGTCATTTTCCGCCCTTTTTTTACATTTTGTGAGCTCTAAAAAATATTTAATCAATGCAAATTATATTTTTCAATAGTTTAAGCTCTAGAAAAAACGATTAGCTTCCTGTTAAATATAAAATGAAGAAAATTCGTCCACTAGTTCCCGAGAAAAATGGTCGTCCAGTTTGAAAAGCAGGGTTTCGAGAAAAACAGGTTTGAAATTTTACAATAGCGTTAAGTTCAACGAACGGCGTTACATTCAATAAGAAAATAATAATAATAATAATAATAACTTAAATATCATGAAACAGCTTTAAGGCAACAATCTACACACTTGCGGGATGAAAAAAAAAAAAAAAAAAAAAAAAAAAAATGAAAAATTTGAACCAAAAAGTAGAATTTTTCCTTAAAACACTATTTTATATAATTTTGATTCAGATTAAATCAGGAGCGGTAATGTGATTTTGTTAAGCATCGTCCTGTTTTGGCCATATTGCTGTCAGGTGGGGGTGTCTTCAGGGAGGGCTTTTGCAGGGAAAGTGTTTCGAATAATCGTTCTTGTACAAGAAAAACCCAGAAAAACTTATATCTTTCCCTCGCCCAGACCGCGATCGTATCGAACCCGCAAACATCGCCTTAAGCTCCTCATTTTGTGACTGTATGCTAACCATTGAGCTAAGTGGGTCTTAAATTAAGACAGAGAAAACTGAATGAAAAAATTGAAAAAAATTCCAGAAATTTTTATTTTTGTGAAAAATTTATTTGGCATACATTTTGTTTAAAAAATTTACATAACTTTCACATATTTTCAGCATTTGACGAAAATATTATTTAAGACACACTTTCAAAACCTCAACAATATATAAAGGCTAAATGCTATCGCTGATATTATTTTTTTTTTAGTTAAATACGAATTTTACATGTATTCAAGTGAAAATATTTCTTTTAAAAAGTAGTAATAACTGGTATTTATAATTTTTGATTTATCAAATTCATAATTAATAGTATGTAATAACGCATTTCTCATAAATATTCAACTATTTTTATTGTACAGAAAACTATCAACGGTTTTTTAACACTTGTTTAACACAATTTTAATGTAAAATTAAATATTTGAACACTTGAAACAATACTTTAAAAATATAACAATTGAGATTAATTCAGAAAAATTGCAAGTCCTATTTTATTATGAAAGAGTGTATTGGATATGTATTTTGTTTATAAAAACTAATGGTTTTATAACTCTAACACATATTCTGTATCTAATACAAAAGTATTTTAATAGCGCTTTCAGACACTAAACCCTATCTAAAAGCTATATTCCCATTAAAAGGTGTTTGTAATGCTATCGATTGCTGATAATATATCACTAGCATTTATTTAAACTTAAAAAATAAAAGTTTTATTTTTCTTAAATGTATATATTTTTAATGGAAGTGGTAATAACTGGTGTATACCATTCTAAGTCGAGTTGTGGTAGAGCAAGTACGGGTTGGAACATCCCGACTTAAGGCCTAGGGCCTGGTTCCCTTTTGGGTTTCCAGCTCCGAAGCTGTTGGGGAACGCCGGCCCGTCTCCAAGTGTCTCACGGTGACTCCACGTGGTTTCACTGCGTATCACAACGGCCTACGTCGTCGACACGTGGGTTCAAGGTTAGAGGGTTCGCAGTGGGGAGCGGTTCTCTGACCGACCGAAGCGCCGCAGGGATATAAACCTGCTGGCGCGATATACTACTGTGGGCAAAAAATAGTAAGACTTTGTTCATAATTTTAAAATTCTTAATTTATTCTTCCAAATCTATTTCGCCCCCCTCAAAGTAATCCCCCCTGGCCCCAATACACTTGTGCCAACGTTTCTTCCAATCCTCGAAACAGTTGTTAAAGTCAATTTCCGGAATAGCCTTCAATGCGCGTAGCGATTCACGTTTAATGTCTTCAATTGACTCAAAACGGTTTCCCCGGAGCGGTCGTTTGAGTTTGCTGAATAGCCAGAAGTTACACGGAGCTAAATCAGGCGAATACGGTGGTTGCGGCACGATATTGGTTGAAAATTTGGCGAAAAACTCACGAAGAATTAATGCAGTATGCGACGGTGCATTATCGGTGCATCCTTCAAAATGGTTTTCACTGATCCTTCCGATATTCCAACGATGCCAGTAAGGTCTCTGACTGTTAATCGTCGATTCTCAAGCACCAATTCCTTGATTTTATTGACGTGTTGATCATCAGTTGATGTTGATGGCCGTCCTGGACGTGGTTCGTCGTCAACGCGTTCTCGACCCTCTTTGAATAATTTGTACCAATCAAAAACATTTGCTCGCGACAAACAATTATCACCGAAGGCATTTTGCAACATTCTGAACATTTCGGCACCAGAAATTTGATTCCGCACACAAAATTTAATGGAACTTCTTTGTTGAATAAGTTCACTCATTGTAAAAATCGCCGAATGCACTTTTTGTACTTCAGAAAGACAAGCGTATACTAAACACTAATGATTATTTTGATGTGACATTTGGCACAGATGTCACTGACAGTCATACGAACCTAGAAAAAAATATTTCGACGAATGGGTTTTCGCGCGAAATTTAAATTAAAAAGTCTTACTATTTTTTGCCCACAGTAGTAAGTCCCTCAGGACTTGGGTTCGGTGGTCGTCTGACGCGCAGGGCGCTCCCTCAGGGAGCCTGTGGCGCAGATTACTTTATACCATTTTAAGTTTTGCAATTATATAAGTGGGAGTATTAAAAAAAGAAGGTACTTTACAAAAAATTCAAATATTTTTTACAGAAAACGAGCGCAAAAGTATTCAATGTTCAACTATTGCGGATACAATTTAAAAGGTACTCCTACAAACATTTCCAAATATAATAATAATAATAATAATAATAATAGTAATAATAATAATAATAATAATAATTGTAATAATAATAATAATAATAATTTTACAGGATCATGAATATGTAAAAATAAGGTAGAATGAAAAATTTTACTTAGTTTTTTTTTCTTTGAATTTTTTTTATAAAAATTTCAATATAGAGCATTAATAGTCGAATGTGCGTGTTTTTGTAACATAGAGAGGGTCTATTTAGAAGAGTCATTTAAGGCAGCGTATTTTATCTTATGTAACTTGCATTCAAGACAGTTATGTATTTCGGAAATTTGCTTACAATCATTCATTCCTGTTAAACCCTTGACAAATATTGACAGATTTCGCAGAATTAGAAAATCACTACTATTAAACGGAAATTTTCGGTAAACAACGTTTCAAATGATCTGTAGAATATGTTGCCTGAATGTCTAAAACAGCTTTAACTCTGACATGTATGTATCTAACATGAGGATTCCCCAACCCGACATCTAGAAAACGTGCAAATGTCCAGACATATGACAAAAATCCTTGTCTATAGTGGCTGCGTGGAATGATCTCCACGCTCATCAGATCTCACTCCCATTGGACGTGGGGAACTACCTCAAAAAGAAAGTGTATGAGACCCCTCCGACAAACGTTGTTGGATCTCCGACATCACATAACTGATGCTCGTGACAGTGAGTCAACTTATATGATGTTAACGTGCAGTGCAGCCTAAAATTAAAACAAAAATCGAGAGTATATTAAAACTACTAAAACTATTCAAGAGTAGATTTAACACTATTATTTTAAAAATAGCAATTGGAGAGAGAATCAAAATAAACATATTTTGTAACAATCACTTGTTTTTTTTTTTTTTTTTTTTCTAATCTGTTTCATAACCATCGTGAAAAAACAAATGAGCATTTTACACATTACATTCCTAGCATTTATGTGAGAAAGTTGTCTTCTCGTACGAAATCAATGAATCTCTAAAACTGTATCTTTGGATATTTATTCATATCTCGTATAGTTGTCGAGAAATTCATAATTTAACCACTAGAGAGCACTGTAAGCTCCATCTTCAAAATGCGCAGTTAGTTATTTTCCTGTACCTAGACACACCATTTTTTATCACTTTAACTTTAGCCTTTCAAAAGTTATAGCCATAAGAAATTACTTTAGCGAACATTCCGTATAAATTTCGAATCAAATGAAATGACGCTTTTCTTTTAAAACTTTTTTCATATACCTTAAGAAATAAGCCATAAAGACTTTAAGAAGATATATGAATTGAGAAATAAGAACGTTTTAGAATTTTATGTGCCTCAAGGCTGGATAATTATTTTTTTTCTCGTAAAATGACTTTTCTCAAATCAGTTACCGGGTTTCCTTAAAAAGCCTTTCCCCATAAAAACTATATCTTCACAGATTTCTAAGTCTATTAGTAAAAATTTAGAAATATAAGGAAACAAATTTTGGGTTATTATAGATTTTTACTTAGCTTATGAAATCGCATTATAAATATTCCTCAAAACATTTAATGAAATATATGGAATATAAAAGTCTAATTATGTAATATTTAGTGATTTTTTTCGTAAGTAGAATACGTTCTGCGCATATTTAAAAAAATACTTTTCTTTTTGTGCCTAGTTCAAATATTTAAAAATAGTTTAAATATGTACAGTTTTGTTAGAAATTCATAGGTATTTATATTTTTTAATATATCTTTCGAACTCAGATTTTCAAAATTGATAATTTTTTCAAATATTAATTTAAAAAATATTTTTTAAAATTAATTTTCGAAAAATATATAAATTGCAACGCATAATTGCTTCAAAAGTAATCGATTTCTAGAAGCTTCAAATATGGGAATCCAAAATTCGCCAAGTAGATTTTGAGTTATATATTTAAAAATAACTACCCTTATTGAAATCTTCTTCGCAACGATTAAAAATGAATTTAACATCAGAAACTCCAAACTTTAAATCTTCATAATTCATAAATTACTGACTAGATAAATTTCGTTTGGTATCAGAAGGGAATATTTATCGAGAAATACAGATCTGCTCTCAAAATTGGGTGTTAGTATTGAAAATTTGAAAAATTGTACAATTTATATATAAAAACGGCCCTCTAAGTAGTTGAATATAGTATAAAATTGAGAGAATTAATTTCCGATCAAATGGCTATTTTTTCTATTTTTATTTTTCTCTGTGAGTTAGAATTCGAGTAATGACCATCATTCGATTTATTTTTTATTTTTGTGGGGGGGGGGGTACTGTATCTCATAACATAATTGAGAGGATAATCTTTGATGTAGAAAAATTGTCTTTTTTATTCAGGTGGACATATATAAACACATGAAGGTAGTAAATAATAAAACACATATTTTTGTCAAAATTATTATTTCATGAATGACAGATTAGCCTGTTAAAATTATATTTCATCATCATGTACTTTTCCAATCGACAGATCGGAGGCGACTCGTGTATAGTATGTAGCAGAGTTGAGAAAATTTGTAATTGCAATTATCTGCAGTGTAACTACAATTTAATTTTATGTAATTAATTATACTTATAATTACATGTTGTAAAGAATTAATGCATCACTGTAGTCGGAACCGCCGGACGAAATTTCTGTGCTTGAATGTGTGTAACTATAAAAGAAGGAAAAGGTTATAGTATATTTTCATACGTTGTTACATTATATTTTTTTTGTAAATTAAAAAACAGTTTCCTTTTTTAACAGTATAAGTAGGGGCGATTCTTTATTCCTTTGTGGTGTATATATGTAAAGATGATACTTATTTTCACTTAAGTAATATAAGATTTAGAAACGATGAAAATCATGAATAATGTTAAGATCGATGATTATTACAATGATAATTACTGATGTCGTTTAATGATGATTAAAGTAATTTAAATGCTTAAATATATATTTTTTATTTTTAATCAAGAAGTATTTATATATTAATAAATAAATCTGACTAAGGTCAGTGAGAAAATACCTTAGAATTACACTGTACTCTCAGAATTGTACATCTTAGAATTAAAAAAAAATTAATTTAATTTACATAATTGTTTTAACGATTATTTTTTCTCCTATTGGAGTATTTTATTTATGGATGTTCGTTTATCTCATGGTGCTTAAGCTATAAACAAAACACAACGCATTGTCAACGATACTTACAAGGGAACCAGTTTTGGTGCAGCTTGTACCTAGTATTGAGAACTGGTGCAATTTAAAGCACTGTATTACGAAGTTTGAGAATCGATAAAATTTTTCTGTTAAAATCATATATATTTTTTTTTTCCCAGCAGTATAACTTTCGGAAAATGCAGTTTTCGAGACCGCTTATCGGACTATTAACATAGAATTTTTTTTTTTTTAAATGCAATAAAAATACAAATTAGTCAATAATACGTATAAAATATTGAAAAAAGTTTAAAAATACCTTCAAAAACCTACGAATTTGATTTTGAAAAAATAAAACATTATAAGTGCATTTTTGTCGGCGCGAAATTGGCTTTATTTGTTACCGTAGAATTTTTCTCGCCAACCCTGGACAAATGTCATATTCTTCTGCTATGTGTGAGTAGCAGTTTGGATTCGTAGCACCATATTTCGCTACTTAACTCGCTTTTGGCGTAAAATTAACAATTAAAAATCCAATAATAAAAAATTAAAATTATAAAAAATATATATAAAATATTATTTTAGCAGAGAAATTTTATCGGTTCTCTATCTTTTATTTATTGGGCTACAAAATACACCAGGTCTCGATGCTAGGTGCGAGCTGCACCAAAATTGATTCCCTTGTTAGGGATTTGTTTATCTTTAATTGGGATCGACGCGAAATAATCCCAACGCACATTACTTAAAAACTAACCACTGAATTTCTGTCAAACAGCTTTGTAAATATACATTTACACTTTATAATGTTGGGTTGACAAATAAGTTCGTTCGGTTTTAAGTCAGATGGTAGTTCATTCCGTTTCACCATTACCTTTCTTGGAACAACCACGCAACTCTACTGGGCGATTGAAAGATTATGTTTTACGGAATTTGTCAGTGAATGTTTTGTTTTGTAAACATTCGTATTACATGCACGGTGCAGCTATGATGATAGACCCGAAAAACGTGCATTATCGTCATATTTTATTGTACTATTTCACAAAATGCAAACGAGCGGCGGGGAGGCTCAAAGAACGATATGCAATGCAGTGTACACGGTAGTGATGCCGTAACAGAACGCGTGTGTCAAAAGTGGTTTACCAAATTCCGTTGTTGTAATTTTAACACTAATGACGCGCCACGCTCCGGTTGCTCGACCGAGATTGATTCGAGGAACGTCAAGCAATGGTTGATGCGAATCCATCCCAAACTGTGCGGGAAATTGCTACAGCGTTAAATATTTCCAATACACGCGTAGCAAAATCATTTGCGCCAACTTGGATAATTTCTCGTCTCAATTTTTCGGTACTGTATACTTTGAACCAAGTGAAAAGGAGCAATCGCATTTCCTTTTACGATTCACTGCTGAAACATCATAAAAACAAACCTTTTCTAAGAAATTCTGACGGGCAATGAAAAACGGATCGTCTTCGAGAATGTAGTGCCAAATGATATCGTTGGGACAAAGCAAGAAACATCTTCAAAGGTGGGATTGTATCCCAAAAGGATTATGCTCTCCGTGGTTGGAATTTTAAGGGTGAGCTTTGATTGAGATTGTATTTTCAAAAACAGCTAATTGTTTAAGACTTGACGTTCCATTAACTTATGTGCAGCATTTTTTGTCTGATAGATTTTGTTTTATTGGAATTATATGCAAAGAGTCTTCGTTATCAAAATTCATATCAAAACTTTATATTTGATTATAGTAACATATATTGAGTAAGTAATAAACCCTGTACTTTTTTAATGTTTTCAGAATGCAGTTAAACGATTTTACATGAAAATCAAAGAAAATTAAAAAAATTCAATTCTCATGTTTTTACAGCCGAACGTTACATATTTGCATTGAAAAAAAGACAACATTTTAATTCGATTTTATAAATACTAGGGGATCAAACCCGGCCATTTTTGGTTACATAATAAGGGTGAAAACCATTTTTTTAACAGAAATATTTTTTTTTTTACATTTTATATATTCTTTTTGAATTGAATTACCCAACTAGCAACACTAAAAAGCAATTTTATATGAAAAATAGCAATAATATATTCAAATAAAGTTTTGAAATTTTTTAAAAGCGATACTTTCTTATTAGCCGCATGTTAAGAGTTAATAGCCAAAGAAATCGCCAAAGATTTCTCTACTTACAGCAGCCTTTTTTATTCTGATCTTTTTAGTGGTTTAACCCTTCTTTGCATCAGTTTTTCTTTTACAATTGTTTTTTTATACATATATTAAATATTAGACACCAGAAATTTTAAGATAGATTTTTAACTTTGTTCAGCAACATAGTTCTAGATTATTATAGTTCTAGAAATTTACTAGATTAATATTTCTATATAAATATAGTGGTGGCGAAGAAGTTTATTTATTTATTAAAAGTTAAATAAACAGTGATGGAAATTTCCATCACAATGCAAAGAAGGGTTAAGCGCGCAGTTAGATTACATGGCTGTTAAATTCGTGTTTTATTTATATTATTATTAATTTTTATTTATTGATGAAGTTTTAATTTCGTTAAAAATATTAGCGGGAAACAAATGCTGAACAATTTATATTCTTTTAAGTGCAAACCGGTCATTCTATTGTAATCGTCTGCGCGTGATAGAAATGATAGATTTTTTTAAATCATGCTTGAAAAATAATTTAAAACCACGAAAAAAAATCAGGAATTTGTGATATAGTTTCCAAACAAATTGCATTTTGAAGAATATTTTGTTTCCTATTCAACAGCGTAAAAGTTGGAAAGTACAGTAAAAGCAAAATTTAATCGCCAGGTGATGCCAAAGTCAAAATAACGTCAGCGTTAATCACGGACACGTTTGTTCTTTATAATATGAATACTTTTTTCTATCTCTCTATTAAAATTCTAAAGAGAAACATTGACAAAAAATAAAAGAGTTGATCTGCTTTATTTTAAAAAATCATTTAAATGATTTCCTTACATTAAATAATTATACTCAAAATTGTTTAAAAAAAGATTTCATATAAAAGTCTTTATAATTGGCATCTTAATCAAGTATATCTTTTATATATGTTACAAAAATAAATAAATAAAAGAGGTGATTTGCATTATTTTAAAAAATCATTTAAATGAATTTTTTACATTAAATAATTATATTAAAAATACCTAAAAATAGACTTTATTTAAAAGTCTTTATTTATGATATATCTCCATCAAATATATATTTTATATATATTACTTCATACTTCATTTTATTTACACTTTTTTAAAGCAATTAAATTTTTACATTATGAGTAATATAAGAATATACTACGAAATAAATGGAACAATTATTTTTTAAGGAAACATTTATTAAAATAAGCATCTTAATTAAGTTTACTTCATAATTACTTCATAATTTTTCAAAAATGAAAAATAGTAGAAATTTTCTGCCCAACAAAATTAAACGTTTTAAAAATAATTAAGTAAATGCGGAAAAAAAATATTACGTAACATAAAAATGGTATTTAAATTGTGGTACTAGTTTACTTTAATATCATTAATTATGCTTAGAATGATTCAAAGCGTCTAATTTTAATTAATTCGTCATTTCATTCAACGGCAAAATAATTTTCTAGCTTTAAGGAATGAGATTTTTTATAGAATATATATATATATATATATATATATATATATATATATTTACATATATGTTACCGTCAATATGATTAATCCGGTTATTATTAATAATAACCGGATTAATCATATTGACCGTAACATACACATGCATACATGTATATATGTATAGTATATGTAAAATCGGCTTTAAAAAATGTGAAAAATAACAACCCCATACTAACTCTGCAGCAAATCATCACATAAATGTATAACTGGTGCTATTCCATAATTAAAAACGTCTATTAATTAACCCGTCAGCACACGCGCTGGGATAAAATCTACCCCAGCTTACAGCTATTACTTAAAAATGTGCGAAAATTGTTCGTGATCATTCTGAGCTTTATAGTACCTTTCAAACTGAATGATATCAAGATGTGGCCAAAAAGAATTTACCTCCGCCTATGGATTTTCCATTCTTTTGTTATAAAAATGCCACGTGGGAAGAAATTTACCCCACGCGTGTTATAACGTAACCCATAATGATAGGAAAATGTTAATGCAAATGTTTATGCAAAAAATATAGTGTGCAAATAATAATATAATATTTCTTTTAAACGTTAACAACTCTTGCACATACAGTTTCTATATATCAGTTTTATATTTTATTGTATTTTCATGGCTGAATTTGGATTGTAAAAGCTTTGTATGTAATGATATGCAGAAAAAAATCTTAGTGCCAGATTTTATGTTTTTTTTTTTTTTTTTTTGCTTTAAATATAAAAGAACTTTTCATTTTAAGTTAAATTATGTCCTTTATTGATTTACAGTTTATTTCAAAATGTAAATTTTTGTTTATAATCTAATCGGAGAGAAATTGACACAAGAAAACCCATTGGGGTAAAATTTATCCCGCGCGTGTAGTAACGTAATGGAAAGGGGCGCGTGTGCTAACGGTTAATGCTATACTTTAATTTTGCTTAAAGTGTCGTCTTCATATAGAAATTGTATCAAACTCGAACATTTTTTATATTACTAATACCTTATTTTGATGTCATATTTGAATTTTTCGGTATATTTTACCGTAGGATAACAAACGGCAAGTCAATTGGTCAAATAGTTTAGGAATTATGTAGGTTAAATTTGTTAAATTCATTTTTATTCTTTGCAAAACAAAGTGCAATGCGGGTGCAATGCTAAAATTTTACTTTGCGGAATAAACTTTAATTTTGGATTCGCGTATTTGAAGCTTATATAAATGGAATGGTGTTAAAAAAATTATAAGTTACAATTCATGTTTTTTCGAAAAATTATTTCCAAATTTGTATAATTTAAAAATTATTTTTCGGAAAAAATACGAATTGTAATATGTAAACGTTCTAACAAAAATCGATTTCCAGAAGCTTCAAATATGCGAATCCAAAATTATAGATCCTTCCGCTAAGTAGTATTTTAGTTATGGTAAAAAAATCTATCCGTATTGCAATCTGTTTTGAAAGGATTAAAAATGAATTTGACATCACGAGTTCCAAACGTGCATAGTTCTTATACTACTTGACCGAATGACTTGCCGTTTTTTATCCTGAAGTAAAATGTAGCGTAGAAACTAAATATTATGTCACTATGTCAAAATTAAATATAGAGCTGAAAACTTTCGTACTTGGGTACAACATTCGTATTTGGTACAACTTTCGTATTTTTATATGTAGACGAGCACCTAAACAAAAATTTAAGTCTAACGTTAAATAGTAGACGTATTACTAATTGATTGGTACCAGTCACATTTTTATGGGATGATTTGCTGCAGAGTTAAGATAAAGTGTTTTTTTTTAAGTGTGTGTGGGGGGGGGGGAGGGTTGTACATGAGCATGTATACATGTATACATGTATGAAGTGTAAATGCCAAAATCAGCGAAGCAAAAAGTAATAGAATTTTTTTAAACTGCTGATATAATTAATACTCCCAAACCACAGATTTGTTTTTAATTTTTACGATTAAATATATAAGATTGTAAGAAGTAGTACTTTACAATATTTTATTACTCTTAAAAATCAAATGATTAAAATATTTTATTTTATTTTTAATAAAATGTATGATTTTATCAAAAAGTACAATTTTTTTAACCAATCTGTGAAAATTTCTAAACTTTATGCATAAAGCTTAATGTAATATAAATGATCGTAAGTCTTTATTAACTTAAATTCTAATTTAAACTTATTCTAAATTTAATTGATAAATGTTAAAATTTCAATAATCAACCTAATAGAAATACTTAGGCTTATCTTCTATCACTTTATTAATATAAAAATGCAGCACAAATTTAGTCAGCGTGTATTTCAGCGTTTATCGCAACGAATTTGCGATAATGGGTGTTTAGTTCTGTAACGGATAATAATCGTATCCCGATCCTTATCTTTCAATTGATGTGAAAGGTATTGTCAAATATTTGAAATTTGGACTTACAGAATGGATTTCTGTTACATCTAAATTTGAACAGTAGCTGTTATTCCAGCATATTTAATCGAGTTGCATTCTTACACAAAAATTTAATTAAACGTTTTAAGGAAAAACAATTATAATAAATTTAAACTCAGTAAAATTAATCTATTAAATAAAAATAGAAACCCACACACAAATAAACTTTCCGATATACATAAAAATTATATTATTAAGGTTGTTTTATAATTGTTAACTATATTTATTATACTTCAAACGATTCAATTTAATTTGTTATTTTATTCGAGAAATAGACATTTTTTGTTGTCTTATAAGTTATATATATTCCAGCGTAATTTCAGCTCTGCTGGAAAATTTAATTAGCATAAAGTTACATTGTTGATATATATATATATATATATATATATATATATATATATACATATCTTGACCGATTTTTTCAAAATTAGTAATTAAAAAATATATATTAAATTTTTTTCTAAATTGTATATATAATAAAAATTCTCAAACTTCATATATATATATATATATTTACACGCTTTGATACAACAGAATTTGTTTGATGTATGTAAAGATGGAATTTTTTAATAGATTTTCTTATCCTATTCCAGATGTGCTAGATGTCTAGAAAATACGTAAAATAGCATGACACTACAATATATTCATAATTTCATAACTTAACTATCAATTAATTAATTAATTAAAATAAATTGTTATTATACGTTAAGAAAACAATTTAGAAAATACTAGGTATAGTTTAAATATTTTTCTGGCATGAGTTTTTTAAGATGCACTACCTCGTCACAACTACCGCAAACAAATATTGGTTTGTTACAATACTGTAAAGTAACCATACGCAGTAATATACGTATGCTATTTTTTTCTTTATCCTATATCTTAAAAATAATTCAACAATTTTGAATCTTTAATATCATTTAGATTTTTACATGGAAATGCCACATCAGAAAAAGGTGAATTTTTTGGATAATTTATAATTTTAAGTACACTGTCATTTCATTATGTTTCAAATCGTATTTAGTTTTAATCTAACTAATTTATTAATCTTTTACATAAAGTAAAAAAATAATAAGGTTATAATTAACCCATAGTACTTTATTATTATTTGCAAACAATGATTAATTCTTTCTATTTTAATAAAATTGTGTCATGTTATAAAATAATACAAAAAATTTTCACCAATTAAAACAATGTATGAAATATAGAATTTTTGCATGCATGCGGTATAAGAGGTATCCTATATAGCACACAATTCTCAAGTTAATGTTAAATCAATCAATCCATTCTTTTCCAATTTCTCGCTTGCATTTCCATATTTTTAAATGTTTCAATTTCCGTAGGAGATCTGAGAACCCCAAGGTATCTATCTTTCTTTTTTTTCTTGTTATTTATTACAGAGTAAAAAATTTGCAGCAAAGTATCCAGTCATTGGACCGTTTTAATAGAAAACGGCTACATAACCACAATTTAACGCTATTTTGACCATAATATTGCCCATATTATGGTCAGAATACTGTTAAATTACGTTTATGTAACCGTTTTCTATAAAAACAGTCGAATGACAGGATACTTTGCTGCAAATTGTTTACAGTGTATAGTATTTTCTGAGGATATTTTTAATTAAAAAAAACCTGTTGTTTGGTTCCAAAAATTAAAGAGTTCTCGGAATGAAACTGCAATCAAAATCAAACAAAAAAGAAATATCATATGTCAAGCGTAGATTATGAAACACTTTCCAACATCTTTTAAAAACTGTTACAGAAATTCACCGTTTAAAAAGGCTGAAAATACATCTAAGTAAACTACTTAGAAAATGCATAATACAATTTAAAACCAGTTTTAACCAATTACCGTCCACAGCCGGAAAGGTACTCAAATTTTTCTGTGCATCCCTGAACGTGATCAGTAAATCTCTATATACACTATATATTGTGCTAAAATTTTGTGGAATTACAAAACTCACAACACCGTCATAAATACACCTTCAGCAATTTCCACCAATATATAAAAATGCATTCGAGTATTTTTGTACAGCACGCTATTACCTGCATGTTTTTATGCATACTTATAATAAACTAAAATTTAATTCAGAGTAAAAACACATAACACAACTTTAAACTCACATCCAGCTATTACCAATCATAAACGACAATGCATCTTGTTCTTTGTGTAGCCTTGTATATGAATTTATTCATGTTCGACAAACATCTCTTATTATATAATTATAGTTAACTTAATAATGAATAGTTTAGTTAAGAAACACACTTATGCAATTCACGCTCATACACACTAACGCTTACGAATTATTTTGTATAGCCCTCTTTATGTTCTTTAGAATTTATACACACCACGCACAATGAAAAATGTTGTTCAACTTAAAAACGCAAATCACAACTGAAAACTCATTTTCTGCATTTATCGCTCTTGTACACAGTGCTGTAACAGAAATTTTCTCTGTGCCCCTGTAAATCAACAATAGCTATTACGTACATCATATTTTACTGTCAGCATCTTTTAGTGCACAATAATAATGTATCTAAATTTCATTATCTTTTAAATAGTGTAATATAGTTAAAATACGTTACAAGCAACTTTTCTCCGTATACCATTATGTAGCCAAATTCTTTTGCGTAACCCTGTAAATAAATTATAAATGCTTTGCACTTTATATTCTGCATAAAGCATGTTTTAAGGCACCTCAGAAATGCATACCAAGTTCCTTATGTTTGAAATAGTATAACATAACTAAAACTAGTCGTTGGGTATGGGGGGGGGGGCACCGTAATACTTACCCATCATGGATATGCATAATATAAAATATGAAAATAAAACATGTGTAAACTACTTATAAATTAATTGCAATTCGAATAAAATCATGGCTTGATGACGTCATAAACTTTAAATGTTCTATTACTGAATTGCGTAAATGAAATATCATTAAATTTCTCCAAAAATGCTAATCATATTAACTAACAGTTTATTGCGTCTGATTAAGCGTCTCATTTCGAATTAAAATATATATTTCGTTTGAAATTTTTATGAAATACAAGGTCATGAAAAATTGAAGAATGTTAAAAATAGGATTACAAATATATCGGCAACTAAATATTCGATTGACTTCAATCTTTATGCAAATTTTATGTTTTTTTATTGTATTTTATATTAACTCCTTAAAACAAACAATTTCGAAAATTTTTATATACCTTTTATCATAACGAATATTTCGAAAGTTTGAAAGAAATAATTGCGGATAATCGAGGTTACTGAAATGCAATAAGCTTCTTCCCATTATTACATACTAAGTACATACCAAATTTCAAGTCTCTATTACAATTTGTTCGGGAGATAGAGCGTTTACAGACACATAGACAGACAGACGGCAATTTTTTTAAATATGTTTTTCGGGATCTCCAGTGTCTGTAACGTGTAAATCCATCAATTTTTTTTTTCGATTTCAAAACGATTACAAGACTTACCCTATACTACGTATGATGGGTAAGTAATAGACCGCAAGCGATTTTTCCCCGTAGGCCAAAATGTAACGGGGTTATTTTGGGTTTCTCTCTAAACAAACTATAAATGCAACACACCCCATTTTCAATAGTACAGATCCTATAGATACCTCAAGATATATTTACGATAGTTAGAGCATGGACAAAGCGAAGTCATAAACGCTTTTCAAATGTTGGAAAATGTTAACAGCTGTGTTGGAATGTGGTAAAAAGTTGTAAGATAAAACATGGTTTTTTAGGGGATTAAACAGATGAAAATCGCTTGGAGCTAAGTCGAAGCTGTATGGTAGATGTTAATGAAGTCTGTTTAGTTCCCTAAAAAACCATTCTGGAAGCAAGATGATGTTCACAGATGATGAAATTGTTCAACTTGAAGTCCTAATGTGGCTGAGACAGCAACCCAAAGGATGTTATGCAGCTGGAGTTGGGGCACTGATAAAACGGTTATATAAGTGCATAAATATTAATGGAGTATACGTTGAGAAATAAAAATAGTTTTGAAGTGAATATCATTGTTATTATTTACTTATCTTTTGTGACTTAATGACTTTCCCTCGTAATAAAATGTCATGGATGAATTAAAATATTTTTGAAGAATATAAAATCTGCAAATACAAAAATGAAATCTCACAGAATTATTATTAATAATTAATTATTGAGAAGAGAATTAGCAATTGATAATGTGTCTAGTCATACTTCAGTGAACTCTTATCAGTAATGTGGATATAAAACTTTTGCCTCCAAATTCAACATGATTATTGCAACCACTTTATCAATGTATAATTCATGCAATGAATGAAACAAAATTATCATAAATAAATGTTGAACTCTCTTATAACATAAGACGAAGAAAGTAAATACGTGTTCAATTTTACAAAATCAGTTAGGACATACATCCATGTATTGTCATTAGTTGGATAAATGTAGCCTGTAAAAGTTTACCAACTTCAATTATTGTATAATCTTTTCATACGGTTGAATTGGATAAACAGAAATCAGAAATAAAAAAGTGTGACAGTCAAACTGTAGAAGAAATTAAATACATTGTAACATTACTCCTAAGGAATATTTAAAATGGATTAGTAATAAAGAAAACATGCATTTCTTCCATTAATATTGAGTTAATTATTCATTTAGATAAAAGTATTGAAGACACTTATGATGAAATATTTTCTATATTACTGTAATTACTGATTTTATAAATAAAAGGTTTAGATGATGTGCAGGCGTTAGAAATTGGAAAAAATTTCGTAGCCAGCAAAAATATCAAGTAGCCAGTAAAAAAATGTTTCCCTCTCTATACTAATCATGGACTTTTAGAAAACAGAACAGTTTTTTTATGAATTGATTGAGAAAGAATAATATCGAGCATAATAATGGTATGATTTTGAATTGCCTTAACTTTTCAACTCACTTAATAAAATTATTTTAAAAGACAAACTAAGTTTTTCAACAAAATTTATCAAAATTGTTTAAATGAAAAAAACGAAATACATATTACTGAATTTGATGGAATAAGGGAAAATGTTTGTTCTTAACTAAAATATTTTTGTAACAGAAAATTACTTTGAAAGACATTACTGATCCAAAACACTGAAGAGTACCGTAAAATATCAGCTTTTAGGGTATTTTGCCTTAGATGATTCCTACAAACACTATTTCTGACATGGTTACTGTTAAAACACATATTGTTTATGCTTATTTTTCCACCAAAGTACTAAAATAAAAAAGTTGAGTTACCGAAAATATAATTGTCAGTTAAAATATTTTTTTGCCAGTAGCGACCGCATTTGTAGTACTGATGTGCCATTAGAAAGCGAATAAAGTGATGAGGAATCTAATGAAGAGTTTGAAGCTGAAAATACTGGAATAAGTTTCAAAGAAACTTTAATTTCAGAGAAAAAGTCCAGCATTTCGCAACACTAAAGCAACTTTAAATTACGGAGAAACTAATTGATCTTTAATGTGAAATATGAATGCAGTGATGAGGAATCTAATAAAGAATTTGAAGCTGAAAATACTCCAATAAGTTTCAAAGAAACTTTAATTTCAGTGAAAAAATTGCAGTATTTCACAACACTGGAGCAACCTGAAATTACGGAGAAACTAATTGATCTTTAAAGTGAAATATAGAAAAATTGGGCACATTCAAAACTAAAAGCATCTCATCAAACTGTCATGACTTACTTTTTTAAAAATCCCTAAATCTCGAAATTGTTCAACTCCAATACATCTAAGTATGCTAATATTAAATATTTTAGAGCAAATAAAGCAAAAATTATGAATGTTTTAAAATGAATTCCCTCATTTATTTATTTTTCTGTGAAAATTAGTTTATGTGTTTGGGTTATTTCAATATTTCAGTGAATTTTTATTATCTATAGTAACATTATTGCTTCTTTAATTCATTGTATTAACATGCGTTATATTCGTATTGTAGTATAATGTAAAGTTAATTGCTTTACTGCATTCCTGTTTTGAACATTTATATGTTTTTCTACCTTTTATGTTGACTAGAAATGTTTGGAACCGTTTGTGGCTTATACAGGATTCTCTGTATTAATATACATTCAACCATTTTTATTAATCTAGGAAAGGTAAGTTCACAGCTATTCATGTATCGGTTAAAATCCCTCTGCAATGTTGTTGAAATAGACTAAATTATTAATAGATTGCCGAAAGACTTTTGTTCCCGGATTGGAATATGTCTTACTTTCAAGCAAATTACTCCGTAAGATGAAAAAGGCGTATCTCATGATTATCTCTTTCAAGGCAGTTCATAACCTCCAGAAAAATATCATTACCGTAAACTATCAATTGACGAGAAAATATTTCGTTTCATCCATAGGAGCAGAAAATAAATTCTTTTCATGCATTTTCCCCATACTATTTTTATTATACTATTTACTCCAAAACTCTTTTGTGTTAAATTCCAAAATTTTACTTTATACATATATCACAAATGTATTAGCATAATTAAGAGAGGTACGTAATGAAATAAAAAATTATATATACCTACATAAAAATGTGGATAAACTACAGCTTATTTATTTTTGAGGGATATACGAAAACAGAGATATCAGAACAAGTGATATAACATAAGATTATTATTGTACATAACATATTTATGCTTAACCATACACTGCATAAATTTTATTTACAATTCTATAGTAATTTGTCGCTGACATTCGCAAATTGTTGCACAGAATATTTTGCTCCAAAGAGGTATGTTATGATTACGGGATTTTAAACATGGCACATATTTTATTTTCTGAAGTTGCGTTAAAAATAGCGCCTGTGCTCGCTACAAACTACTGATTTTTTTGTATCGCCCTACTCTCAATATTGCATTTTATTAAATGGAGAGCGATACACTACAAAATACAAAAAAAAAAAGTAGCGACTACTTTAGTATGGCTACTTGTAAGAAATACTTGTAAGTTACTTCCGACCACTACCACACATTATATAACCGTGACCAATACATAAAAACGTTCCTTCTTAAGTTTATAAACAATCCAAGTACTTATGAAATCAGTTCGATAGATAATAGGATATAAGTTATGTCTCATTATCATGATCTCTATTGTATATATTTTACGTTCAATATGATTAATCCTGTCATTATTAATAATAACCGGTTATTACTAATAATGATCGGATTAATCATATTGACCATAACATATATATCACAGATATAGAAACCTTTTTTCAACAAATGTAGATGATGGTGATTAATGAAGAATGAGCCTTTATCCTAATTCACAATAAAATATTTGCTACAACATTGTTTTGATTCCTTGAAAAATATTATTTTATTAAAATAAATACTATGTTATTTTTTGAATAACAAAAGTATTATTAACTCAATTGAAACATTTTACGAAAAACGTGTTCATTCAGTATTTAAAAACTTTATGTCAATTAACTGTAACATATTTCCTGCATGTATTACAAAAAGAGTTTAATAGCAATGTACAAGGTGGCCATAATTAAACTGACTGTACTCAGAGTGTTCTGTAGTGCGATCTAATTCCGAGAATGGCGCCAAATTTTGTAGGAAGATTAAACAGGACGGGGGACGAAGGATTCCTCGAAAAAAATAGTTCCAAAAGTCACCACCAGGGGAATATGTGGCACTGTGTATTCGTAAAAGAGAGTTTCAAGAAAGAAGAAGCAATACTGAAATAAAATTACCGTTTATTTAGCACACCCAACTCAGGTTCAATGTAGCCGCCGTTTTTGTGGACAACATATTGCATTCTGTGCACAGCATTTACAACAGCAGAGAATAACATATCTGCAGGAATCTCCCGTACAGTTCGCGATATGTTTTCCTTCAACGTAGCCAGGTTCTGGACACCTCCGTGATAGACCTTGGACTTTAGGTAACCCCATAGCCAAAAGTCGCAGGGTGTAAGATCAGGGGACCGAGGTGGCCATGCAGTTGGAAAACAGCGGCTAATGACTCTTTCTGTTGTGAATTCCTGTCGTAGCAGCTGATGTACCCGCAAAGCAATATGTGGAGGGGCTCCATCTTGCATGAAAAGGATTTTCTCCAGGCACTGTCTTTGCTGAAGTGCCGGAATAACAAAGTTGTTTAGCATTTGGCGATATTTGTCTCCGGTAACAGAACAAGTTACAGATCCTGTCGGAGTAATGTTCTCATAGAAGAATAGACCTATAATCATATCTGCTGTGAAACCACACCAAACAGTTATCTTTGGTGAATGCAAAGAATTTCCTTGAACACTCTTCCTCTTTGTGACTTGTTATCCCAAATTCGGCAGTTCTGGGTATTTACAGTTCTATTCAGGTAAAAGTGGGCCTCGTCTCCCCATAAGATTTTCCAGGGCCAAGCATCATCCAACTCCATTCTGGCAAGAAAAGTGAGAGCAAAAGTCAATCGCTTATCATGGTCGGTGTGACGTAACTCTTGTACACGGCTGATCTTGTACGGATAGAAGTGGATAATCTTTCGTAGGATTTTCCATACCGTACAATAAGGCATATCCAGATTCCGAGCTATCCCACGAGCATTGGAAGTGGTAGCAATATTATCTGGTGCTCTGTCGACAATCGCCGTTGCCACTTCTTCGATTGTATCCTGTGATACGGGTTTTCGTCCTCTGCCTGACTGAACATTTAGAGAACCTGTTTTCTCAAACTTCTCAACCATTGCTTTTAAACCATTAACTGACAAAGGACCGTTAACTTTACGCATTTTTTGTGATTTCTAAAAGCACGAAGAGCGGCTGGCGCATTGTACTGGTTGAGGTAAAAGAATTTGACTAGTAGAGCTCGCTCAACTAAAGAAGGAGACATTATGAAAGATAACTTTCAATGAAATTGCTTCTAACAGTAGCACATTACCTTTTAAAGCCGAACAAGCTGGCACTGGGCCAAAAGATGTAACGTGAAATTTGAATAAAGAACTTCTTCTTCTGCTGTTGCTTTCTTTGGGGCTCTGTAAGTGAAATTGCAGATAAAGAAACTTTAGCAGTGTTTATGTAAATTTTTAGCTTTTTATAAACTGTTACCATTTTGAGCGTGGATTAAATTGTTAAATTCTTTAAGTAAACGGTAATTTTATTTCAGTATTGATTCTTCAATTTTTGAAACTCTCTTTTTCGAATACACAGTGCCACATATTCCCCTGGCGGTGACGTTTGGAACTAAATTTTTTTTCGCGGAATCCTTCGTCCCCCGTCTTATTTAATCTTCCTACAAAATTTGGCGCCATTCTCGCAATTAGATCGCGCTACAGAACACTCTGTGTACCGTCAGTTTAATTATGGCCACCTTGTATTTCAAAAACTCAACTTTATCTGAATATTATATATTTTTAAAAGGTTTTTATCTTTCCATGCCTTGCCTATAATCTATGGAATGCATTATTTTTCAGACTAAAATACGAATTTTATTTCTACCTAAATAAATATATTTTTCCATGCATTTAATTAGTAGTTATATTTACACCCTTTTATTTTTTAGTTACATAAATAAAGGTAACACATTTCCCTAATACAGTAAATTTATTTTATATGAGGAAAACTTGCTGAAAAATACAAAAAAATATCACGGATATATTTTAAGAAGGTTTTACGGAAACATTTGGGAAAGTTGTTTAAACTGTTTATAATTAACAGAAATATTCAGTATAAAATACAATATAAAATCTACTTAGTATTTTTTTTTTATTATTATTCTTTAAAATTTCTTTTATAAGTACCATTGAAAAAATTCCTTGCTACATAAATGAGTTCGTGCTGGCGTATGGTATTTAAAAAATGAAAATGCTGGCTGTAACTTCAGTTCTAATACATGCAAGAAAAGAAAAATAAAAATGCAATTTTGCTTAGTGAAATGTCTCTTTTAAAAGTCTAGGGTTAATAATGTCAAAAGAGGTAAACTACATATTTTAACTAAATTTAACTTTTACAGTTAGATAGCAACATAAATTTCATTACATGTATAAAAACGTGCAAACACAACTTTTTTTAAATTTGAATCAGTTACCAGTGAAATGTAAATAGAGTGGAATCATTTTAAACAGAAACGTAAGCTTGTTTAGGCATGCAAAATAGAATAAATTGGGTATTCGTTACTTTTCGCTTTATATTTTTAGTAAATGTCCAAAGATAACGCGCATGCATATTTTGAATAAAAGTGTTTTTCAATATTAATTATTATTCAATAAAGCTATTATTAAAAATTCATACATAGAAACATGCACTTTTTTGCTCATGGATGCCGCATGGTCGATCCCTCCACCTCCTTCGCTCCCTTTCTCTAAAACCAAATTTCTTTTCCATCCTAACTTTTAGCTGTCACATATTCAGTAAATATGTGAAAAGTCAATGTTTCGGATATTTCAGTAAATTAAAATTTAAAATTATTTTCCTGCCACAGCAATTATGCTAAATACCAGCAAAGGTGTGTTTAAATATTTCCAAGTAATCAACTCCACATTCGATACAGTTTTGTACTTATATCTTTTTTACAGTTTTTACATGCATTTTTATTCAATGTTTAAAATGAGTTTCTCAATATTTACAAACTTAACGAGTATATCTTGTTTATATTTAACACATTTCAAGCTGTCATAATAAAAATGTAACACGAGCATAAAAAATATCCAAATTATTAAGAGTTAAAGTCCATGAGCTCCTATGCATTTCATTCAGAATCATATTTGTCTTAGAGCTAGCTGTCTTTAGCTCAAATTTTCCATCAACAACCTGTAAAGGCTGTTCTATATGTGTGGACGTTCTAAAGGAAACAGGCCTTTCTATCAACGAACACAAGTTTAATATGGTAACATAAAATTGACATGACGAGGACAGATGACAAGCACAGGTACATAAATCAACATAGAGGATTAATCATATTATTCAATATACATGACCGGTAACATTTACTCATGGCCATTTTCATACTATTCTGGTTTCTACTATGACAAGCGACGTTCTTTTTCGCTGACATTCTGAGTTCTACTGCCGCGCGCTTTCGTTTCTCCAGAAGGGGGCGCTACTAGAGCAAGAAGAGGCATGCGCAGTCCTCACACCTCTCCCTTTCGAGAATTTGATTTAGTCTTTTGAGACAAATCAATATCTAGTAAATATCTAAATAAACAAGTAAAGCATATTAATACAAAAAAATTCAAACAATTAAGGAATATCAAAGAAAATAAACAAATAGAATACACTATAACACTATAATATACTAATGCTAATATTTTAGAGTTCTAGGATAAAGTTTAAGTTTTTAACTTAAGTTCAAACTTGTAACACAGAAAAAAAAAGAGAATGTTCAAAGTTTTTAAGTCCAATGTGAGGCATGTAGCCTACTTAGAGAGTCAGCATTCGCGTGGAGTTTCCCACGTGCGTCGGTACGTTATTTGGGCTTGAAAGCGCTGAAGTACAAGTGCCCATCTTTGAAGGCGCGCACTTTGAGGTGCACAGTCCGTGAGAAATTTTAAAGGATTATGGTCACTCACCGTAGTTACCTGCGAACCATAAATATAGTGTTCGAACTTTTTCAGGGCGAAGATAACGGCATAAGCTTCCTTTTTCATCTTTTTGAGATAGACAAGCGCCTATCGCATACAAAGAAGCATCTGCGTGTATAATAAATGGTTTCCGAAAGTTCGGGGAATAACAGATGGGTGATTTATTGATCGCCTGTTTCAACTCAAAAAAGGCTTTGTCACAATCCTCAGACCAGGTAACTTCATTAGGGGCACGTTTCTTGGTAAGTTCAATCAATGGACGAGCTATGTCGGAGAATGGAGGAACATAGGATCGGTAGTAAGATAAAAGACCTAATATGCTTCTGACATTTTTCTTTGACTTGGGAACTTCTAAGTTGTGTATCGCTGATACTTTGTCGGGATCGGGTGCATGTATACCGGATCCTACCACATGATCTAGAAATTTTATTTTTTTTTCGTTTTCGCCGTCTTCCCGTACTAAATGTATTGTTCATTCGGCGAAAGCCATCACGTGTATACTGTTTCTTTTTCACAGTTTCCTTTATTTTCACTTTATCATAATTTTTGGAAAGTTCAGTTTCATTTTTATTTTCGTCGATCGTCACTTCCTTAGTTGCTGTAAACTCATCAATCTTCTCATATCTCTTCTGGCGTTTTTCTAACATCATGTTGTCAGGATGATTTAACTTAAGGAATACATCGGGTTCTTTGTTTGCTATTTCATGTGATTTCACACAACCATTGACTATAATGTAGTCAGAATTTTCATCGTAAACAAAAGGTCGTTTCTCGCTGAATTCAATCGTGCTGGATTCGGGACTTCCATCAAGTGTTTCTGGCATTGTATTATTGAAAATAGAGTAAGATTCTTCTGTTGTCGTGACATCAACTTTTGAATCTTTATTTTCAGAAATTATGCTTCGTCATATTTTCTTCCTTCATGTCTGCTGATGCAATCAAATATTTATCCGAAGCACTTGCATTCTTTTTAGCATAATTTGCGGTTTCGTATTCGGTTTCTTCATCAGGCGTGTCTGCATAGTTTGAGGATTCGAAAATATAAGTTACATTATTAACTATGGGAGCATCCTTCATAATATTGTGTTCACTCTGTAAATAATTTTGGACTTTTAAATCTTTTGAATTATGTAAAATTTCTTCTGCTTGCCTAATTTGGGGATCTTCTTCCTTATAATAAATTTCCGTTTCTGTTTGATCTCCACTCTCTATTACGATTAAATCGGCAACTGTACATATGTCATTTTCATTATTATTAGTTTCTTTCATGATCAATTGTGTAATACTAGTACGCGGGTGAGGGTTATATTTTGTCTCATCAAATAATTTATCCAAGTGATATAAGAAATTCTCATGAACGAAAAAGCTATTAAATTCGTTTTTGTTAGCTGTTGAACACTGATTTAACGAAGGGTCGTTTTTCTGTTGCCATTTAAATTTCTCTGAATCATTTATAAAAGTATCAGGGTCGTCACCAGGTGTATGATCAATTTTCCCGTTTTCATTCGCATTTTCAACTGGCACATGGTCTAAAATTGAAGCAGACAGATCTACAGTGCTGGTTTCTTTCGTACTGTCACTTATCGCGTCAACATTACAACTTAATGCCTTTTCATTTTCATTATATTTATTCAAATCATTCAATTCATTATATGTATCAAGAGAAAGTAATAAATCATTAATTAAATTATCAACTACAGCACATGTTATCGTAATATTAGGATATATCTTGGGGTTTAATTTATCAACTGCAATACTCAATGGAATATTTATTAAATGAGCTTTCAATTGGTGACCGAATGCAGATTGCAATATTATAGTGCCACAAGGATTTTTAAAGTACTCGAGTACACAATCAGTCTTTATTATAGAATTTTGAGTTCCACTATCGACTACGCCATGTAATATTTTATTACCACATTCGATATCTACTGTCGGTAATGTTTTAATTAATTTCGTTTTTTACGCGGTGTTTCCAAATTAAAAATCTCATCCGATTTGACTCTAGCAGTGAGTGCTTTTTCATTTGAATTCGAATTATCTTCCCTATCAAAATTTATTGGCATTTCCAAATAAATAGCTACATATCGTAACATTATGGTATCTGCCGCAATTGGTGCATTTTTTATCTTTTATGGTACAATCTTTAGCGACGTGTTTACCTCTCTTTAAGCATAAAAAACAGAGTCCTTGAACTCTTAATTTAGCTATTTTATGATCAACGGGTAATTTATTGCACTCCTCAGTCGAATGACTATTACTCGAACAAAATATACAAAAGGTTTCAGAGGTGGCTAAAACATGAGATAATTCAGAATTAATTCTATCACTAGCGAACATTTGTCTACGAAATGCGGGGGAATCATTATTATACGACTGTTTTGACCTTGGGTTATCTAAATTACCAGTTAAATAATTTTGTTTTTCTCTCGACTCTATTTCGGTACGAATAAATAATAACAAACCATCAATACTTGATTGCGTGTCACTAGAATTTTTTATACATTGCTTATTATATTCTAACGAAAGATTATTTGGCAGGGATTTAAGAATTATAGGTGTCAACAGGTTATCAAATCCATTTGATTCAATATCCAAAGACCTGAGACTTCTTATTTGGCATTGAATGGTATCAAATAATTTTCGCAGAGCGATTACATCATTTGTTTTCAATACGGGTTTGAAGGATAATAATGTATTTATGTGTGCCGTGACAATAAGGGCCTTTCTGCCAAATTGTTGTTTCAGAATTTGGATCGCTTCCAAATAATTTTTATCTGATAACGCAAACCCGGAGATGGAATTATACTCGCTACAGCCTAAATAACTTTGTAAATAGCTCATTTTTTCAATATTTGACAGTGAATCATTATCATGGACTGCTATTTTGAATGAGTTCCAAAAGTTTTGAAATTTACTTATTTCGCCGTAAAATTTCTCAATCTTTAAGGTAGGGAGTTTAACAGATTGCGCAACTACTTCTGCGTGCTTATTATCGACGTGAGTTACGGGGGAAACTTCGCTTTTGCTATTATTTTTCAATTTCTTATTAATTCTAAATTTCCATAAAGTTATTTTTTCATGATATTCGATGGACGCTTTTGCGTCTTTTTCGATTTCATCTTCATCATTAATTAGCGATAAAATTTGGGTATTTTCCCGCTTGAGGTCAATACCTTTTTGTTCTAGCTGAGCTAAATTTTCTTCAATTGCATCAAAACTTGGTGATTCCAAAACCCATACATCTTCGATCTTTTTAACAATAGAAGTAATAGATGCTTTTATTACCCCTCTAGTTTTTTTAAGCTTAGTTAACTGATCAACCATGCTTCAACAAAAAAAAATACCTTACCTCTATAAAGGTTATCCTAAATATTTCACTATAATTCTTTCACTTATTCTTAATCTTCCACTAATTTCAATTATTCGGCCTGTTATTCATCCATTAGTTCTGACACCAATGTAAAGGCTTTTCTATATGTGTGGGCGTTCTGAAGGAAACAGGCCGTTCTCATGACGAACACAAGTTTAATATGGTAACATAAAGTTGACATGACGAGGACAGATGACAAGCACGGGTACATAAATCAAGATAGAGGATTAATCATATTATTCAATATACATGACCGGTAACATTTACTCATGGCCATTTTCATACTATTCTGGTTTCTACTATGACAAGCGACGTTCTTTTTCGCTAACATTCTGAGTTCTACTGCCGCGCGCTTTCGTTTCTCCAGAAGGGGGCGCTACTAGAGCAAGAAGAGGCATGCGCAGTCCTCACACAACCTTTTACTTTCTTGTTGTATCGCAATTGTGAAACATTTCGACTTCGGTTATCGACGGATTTATATGTTTTATAAGGTCCTGAACAGTATTTGACTGTTTTTAGAAAATTTGTGTTCGTGAGTCTCTCTGTGTGTATGTCTATCGGTTTGTGGCACAAATTTTGTGGCCTCTCTAATTCCCGATCTACAGCACAAAATTTAATAAAACGTCAGATTCATTTATACCTTGAGATAGCTTGATCCTTATTTGGTTTTGGTGTCCATCACCCTGCAGGTGGCATTGCTATGGTGCATTTTTTCATATTTAAATAATAGACCATATATCAAGAACTAACGCACGAAATTTCATCAAACTTCATATTATGTTAGCCGTGGACATAAGTAGATGCTGATAAGGTTTTGTTGTACATTGCCCAATAGGTTGCGCTGCTATGCTACTTTTTTTCGTGATTGCCAAAATAGCTCTATTTAAAGAACAAATAGAATTTCATCAAACTTTATATTATATTAGACCTTGACACAGATAGATACTAATAAGGTTTGAATGTACATTCCTCAACAAGTGGCGTTGCTATGCAGTGATTCACAATTTCTGAGATGGCTATATCACGAAAATGGCTAAACACGGAATTTCATATAACTTCATATTCTCTTAGACCTTGACATAAAAAGATGCTGATTCAATTTTAACTTCGATGAATCAACAGCGGCGCTTGTATCCTGTGCTTCGGGAAAAGTTCCTGTTCTTGTCCACAATCAATTGATGTAATTTAGCTAGCGTGATTCTTTCTATTATTATTCCCAGATCACTGTAATTCTGTTCTAAATTCAAAGAAAGGCATTATACTTCATATCCATAATTGTGGCTGTTTTAGTATGCTATTTAAATTAATGTATTGTAATAATATTGAAGATAGTTCAAGGTAGTCACAACATACTTTTTTTTTTTTTACGGAACCGAAAATGTTTTTGAACGAAAATTCAACTTGATCCATTTTGGTTTTGAACACCTTACGTATGTAGGTAAAGCAGATAAATATTATATTTAAGGTAAATAAATAATGTGAAATAGAATAAAAGAAAAAAATTTGGATTTTATAACAAAACTTTCAAACAGAAACGAACAAAGGGAGAGTCCTTCAGGATAATAAAAGGGTATTAGTAATACATAAAATTACACATAAAATTTCAAACAAGTAACTTTTATGCAAAAAGTTTCATTTGGCGACTTTTAAAACTAGAGTTGTAAATATACGTCCCGATTTACTTTTGGGGATATAAAGTGGGAAGGAATCCTAGTAGAAAACTAATATTGACACAATTATACACTACTATATTATTATTCGTATATTATTATTCGTATTATATTATTATTCGTAAAATAAAAATTCATTGTATATACGTATTAGTAATGTAATGACAAATTTTCTTACGGATGTGCTTTGTTTTAGAAATATTTTCAATAAAATTCGAATATTACAGAAATACAGATTTTATGTTGGAAATATTTGCAAAATACACCAAATACGCCAGTATTTGGTGTATTTTATGTTGGATTTATTGGTTTAGCGACGGTGGCATGTTTTTGAATAAACATGCTTTGCATTGGCAAAGGGTAAACAAACCGATACTGAAACACTAAGCCAGACGGTATATAGCCTAAGCGCAAATTTCGTCTACTTTAATAATTGATAATAGCTACAGTAGATCAAAAATAATTCAAAGTCAAACGTTACTAACATTCTTATTGTTTAATATTTTATGGCCTGTTAGGACATATTAGTTAGTCAAGAGAAAATATACTTGAGTGTTCGTAATTAATTTTTAAATAGATTTGTTTTGCTGCTTTTCACGCCAATATCTGATTCTGTTTTAATTAAACCGAAACGCCTTCTACTGGAAACTTTTGTTAGTTTTCTACGGAATGTACTTCCTCATAACCTTCAAATAATCAATTTAAAATTACGTATCATTCCGGTTATTAATTATATCTACATATAGCTTTAAACAGGGAAAGTAATTATATGTTTCTCTCGCATATATATAAATTTCTTCTTTTAATATATTTAAACTTTCGTTCACTACGTTTTAAACTTTTCGTCACATATGATAAGAGATAAGTTAAAAAAAAGTCTTTCAAGCAGAAAGTTTACATGACTTTATGAGTTTCAGGACATAAAATTATTACTCTTTTTTTTTTTTTTTGTAAAGTAATTTTGCTGAAATCAATTACTGTTTCGGATAAAAGAATTTTTCCCATTAAAAACTATATTTTCAGAATTTTTTAAAAAGTGAAGTCTCTTGAGTAATTATAGGTTTTCTAAAATTGTTTCTAAAATTGTGTTTCATATAAAATGGCCCAAGAAAAGATTTAAAAAAAATATGTCTGAAATATAAAAGTCCAATTATGTAGCATTTAGTATTTTTTCCTGTTTTAATGATTTTTTAGTTGTTTTCCATGCAGAATATGTCCGGAAAGCATATTTTAAATCCTTTCTTTATATGTATATATATATAGTACCTGGTAGACTGAGACTCGCTCGGCAGTTTTTTCAAACTTTATACTGTATTTGATTAAAGAGAAAATTTTATTAATTATTTTTATATAATTCATTCTGTATTTGAGTAAAGACAACTTATTATTATTCATTTCTATATAAAAATGTATTTTCTTGTTTCTAAAGTTATAATAACAGTTACTGTCAAATCATTTTAGATAGCTAGAATATTTTTCTTGTGTTCGATTTAGTAGAGAAGCAAAATTTCCTTAAAATCGTTGCACCGTCTTCGATATCGTCCATACCCATGTTGTTGATTAATGTATCGGCAAGGCAAGATTTGCGATTACAGAACAGTGATTTCGAAAATTGTTTAAACCTATGAAAACGATTTTTTTCGACTTAGATAGATCGCATTTTCGCATTTTAATTACATGTAAGACTTTTTCATAGACCTTTACATAAAAATCGTCTAAAATATTTTCAATTTATACCATCATTTTCAGTACTGAGTTTGTGTTAACCATATAAAACGAATCTTTGCGAATTAGAGACCCAGATAGATTGTTTTCTCCTGCTCGAATTAGTAAAAAAGCGAAGTTTTGTGAAAGTCGTTCGAGCTGTTTTTGATATATAGCAGCATTTTCAGTGCTAAGTTTGTTTTAACTGGTCAAAACGAATTTTCTTGAATTCGGGACCTATCTCGATCGTTTTCTCTTTTTAGGTGCGTTGGTAATTATATAAATACGTAGCACCTATAGTCGTCGTTTGGTCCATCCGTCTGTCCGTCCGTCTGTCTGTCTGTCTGTCTGTCTGTCTGTCTGTCCGTTTGTCTGTCTGTCCGCATATAACAACGCAAAAACTACCCAACCAAATGGTTTGCAATTTAAAATATATTATCTTTGCAGAATTTTGTCGAGACATTTCAAATTTTATTAAAATCGAATCAAAACTTTAGGAGATATTAATAAAAATATTTATTAAGAAATTTGATTTTTTTTTTTTTTAATCGGTGCTTTTTTGTTATATTAACTTCCGAAGTTTAATCGTCAAGCGACCGAGATACTTATTTTATGACAGAAATTAATCTGCAGACGATATAATTCATTTCACAGAATTAAAAATCATCAAGATCTGAATATTTATATAACTAGCTGATACATATATATCTGAATATTTATATAATTAGTTAAGATATTTGTATGAACAGTGTCATAAAATATATACTTAACTAGCTGTTTAACCCGTTCTACGCACGAGATATCATGAATTTAATTCTAAAACGTGCGTACGAACGCACCTCGTTTGTAACGTTTGACGTACAATTTCCAACTTGTTCGATTTATTATAGGAGGCAAAAAATCGTTCTAGCCGTTTTCCATATCATCCGCAATCAGAAAAAATTCTTGCTCGTTTAATATATGATATATACCCTTAGATTATTATAATCTAGTTTATATGTTTCATACAAAATTACTGATAATTTAATTATTGATCCGGCAAGTGAAAGCCTTTGGATTCAGATGTAACTCTTTAAACACACAAAAGTAGAAAATAATAAAAAACATTTGTTTTTCAAGTTCATTTTATGATAACGGACTGATTCTCAGTGAAATTTTATTTAACTATCGGAGGCACTTTATATAGATTTAAGGGAATTGAACATGTTAACTAGAATTAACTGTAATATTCTTTAAATCTTCTGGGACCATCTCAATAAAATTATCATTTTGCACTCAAACATTTTTAGTTGTAACATAAAATAAAATTTCAATTACATTGGAGTAAATGTTTTGTCATTTTTAACTGAAATGGCTAATTAGGTAGATTTCGTAAGAAATACTACCTATTACATTCTCACCTAAGTTGGAAATTTTGAAAAATTTTTGCAGATCTACGCCGATCATGACTCCCAGAACCTAAAACCACCCCCAGTTCAAATCTTTATATATCTATCTATCTATCTATCTATCTATCTATCTATCTATCTATGTCACTTTTTTCTGACCACGATAACTGGAAAAATTCTGCGTTAATCTTTTACAAACTGATACATAAAATCAAGGGGCATAAAATCTCGGTCAAGTTCGTTAATGGGCAAAATCGAACCAAGGGGGGGAGGGTGGGGGGGCTTTTTGTGAAAACAGAAAAAACCCCATAATTTCTTAATTATTATACGTATCGAATCCATTTAAAGTTATTAATACTTCTAGGAGAAGGGCCGAAAATTTATGTATGACAGATTTTTGATATAATTAAAAATGGCTCCAAGGGGGGGGGAAAGGGGGGTTTTAGAAGAAAAAAAAATCATAGCTTCGTCAATTCACAAGATATCAAATCCGAGTAAATTTATTATTAATCCTCTTAATATTATCTAAAACTTTTATATTGACAAGTTTTTTATAGGACCAACCGTTATAGCAAAAAAAAATTAAAAACAAAAAAAAATCCCTGCCGGCTCCGCCTGCAAACAAGTTATTTTTCGAAGTAGGTGGTTCCAACTCCCGCATCTTTTCGAAACTGATACATAAAATCAAGGGGCATAAAATCTCGGTCAAGTTCGTTAATGGGCAAAATCGAACCGGGGGGGGGATGGGGGGGGGCTTTTTGTGAAAACAGAAAAAAAACATAATTTCTTAATTATGATACGTATCGAATCCGTTTGACGTTATTATTACTTCTAGGAGAAGGGCCGAAAATTTATGTATGACAGATTTTTGATATAATTAAAAATTGCCTTAAGCGGGGGAAGGGGGGGTTTAGAAGAAAAAAAAATCATAACTTCATCAATTCCCAAGATTTCAAATCCGCTTAAATTTATTATAAATCCTCTTAATATTATCTAAAACTTTTATATTGACAAGTTTTTTATAGGACCAACCGTTATAGCAAAAAAAATTAAAAACAAAAAAACCCCTGCCGGCTCCGCCTGCAAACAAGTTATTTTTCGAAGTAAGCGGTTCCAACTCCCGCATCTGTTCGAAACTGATACATAAAATCAAGAGGCATAAAATCTCGGTCAAGTTCGTTAATGGGCAAAATCGGACCAGGGGGGGGATGGGGGGGGGCTTTTTGTGAAAACAGAAAAAAACCCATAATTTCTTAATTATGATACGTATCGAATCCGTTTGAAGTTATTATTACTTCTAGGAGAAGGGCCGAAAATTTATGTATGACAGATTTTTGATATAATTAAAAATTGCCTTAAGCGGGGGAAGGGGGGGTTTAGAAGAAAAAAATGCATAACTTCGTCAATTCCCAAGATTTCAAATCCGCTTAAATTTATTATAAATCCTCTTAATATTATCTAAAACTTTTATGTTGACAAGTTTTTTATAGGACCAACCGTTATACCAAAAAAAAATTAAAAACAAAAAAATCCCTGCCGAATCCGCCTGCAAACAAGTTAGGTTTCGAAGTAGGCGAAGTAGTTATAGTCAAACTGCCGCATCATCGTAAAAAAGGTCATTTCTTCTGCAATTCCCGACAAACAGGCGCCCCACGGTCTGCGTCTTCGAAATCTACCTGTGCCTGTAGGCCGAGCCGTCAGGGATTTTTTTCTGTTATATTTTGAAAGAAAGGAAGAATTAAGTGATTAAATACGTTTTCGTAAAAGAAAGAACGTTTCCAACGTTAATAGCAGTTATCTATAATAATATTATAAAGAAGTAAAGTTTGTGTGTTTTTGTGTTGGTTTGTTTGTAGTGCATCTCTATAACTCGGCGTCTCTATAACTACCGAGCCGATTTTAAAAATAATGGAGGTAAAATGCTGGTGACCATCTCTTCTCCATCGTAGCCTATATTTTATGTCGGTACAATAATCCCCAACAAGTGCACGAAAGAAAAGCTTTCTAAAATTGCGGTTTCTGTGATATTGTTGGTGTTACTTTTAAGATGTAAATACTCCCTATGCACGCTTTCTAAAAAGTTCAAAATTTAAAAGGGTGAAATGAGTGGAAAAGTTTTTAAAAACATTCTAAATTACCATTTATTTGGAACTATTTGGGTTAGAAACTTGAAATTTGACATAGCTGTTACTTTCAACACGTAAATGCTTACTTAGGCCTTTTTTAATTCGAAATTTTAAAGGATACAGGAAAAAAACA
The DNA here is from genome assembly GCA_963931845.1 of Maratus michaelseni. Classification (NCBI taxonomy): domain Eukaryota; kingdom Metazoa; phylum Arthropoda; class Arachnida; order Araneae; family Salticidae; genus Maratus; species Maratus michaelseni. The sequence continues at coordinate 258,373,603 of OZ007593.1, forward strand.
TTCTAAAATTGTAATTTCTGTGATACTGCTTGGGTTAGATACTTCGAATTTGGCATGGTAGTTACTTAAATGACGTAAGTGCTGGCTAAAATTGATTTTTAAAAAATTCGAATTTTAAAAGGGTGAAATGAGAGCAAAATGATCTAAAAACGTTCTATATTACGATTAATATTGAACTGTTAGGACTATAAACTTGAAATTTGACATGACTTTTATTTTTAAGATGTAAATACTCGCAATAGAACAATTTCTAAAAAATTCGAATTGTAAAAGGGTGCAAAAACAAAAAACATTCTAAATATGCGATTTCTGTAGTGTATTGTCTGTCTGTTATAGAGAAATCTACCGAATCTTGAAGTCTGAAAATTTGGGTGAGGATTATCCAAATCAGGTCTTGATGCAACTGAGGCTCCGATTTTGGATTTTTTGATAATTAGCCTAAAAATTAATTAAAACTCATTAAAATAGCATCGAAAATACAATCTTTATTATCAAAACGTTTAAAAAAAACACCTGCTTTTGAATTCAAAGAAGAAAGGAATGAATTTAGTAATTTTCACTAATCAGCGAAAGTTAAGAAAACGAATTGAGGTATCGGTTTGAAACTCATGATACATATGTAGAATTTCTTTTTACATCCGGATATCCAATTTTTGTAAAAATCGATCGGGCTTTTTTTCTCATTTTGCAAAAAACTGACAGCGACAATCCAAAAATTCAGAACAAGAACCATTCCGACATTCATTAAAATCGGAACTAAAAATACATTTGTTTCCAACCGATACCCCAATTTACTTTCCGAAAACGACAATAAATTAATTGTTATTTTTTACTAATGAGCGAAAATTAAGAAAAGTAATTAAGATATAGAATTGAATTTGAGAAGGGAAGATATCTGGCGGCCATTTTAGAGTATAAACTTCATGCATATCCCCAGCACTCAACTTCACTCAAAACTCAGGTCCCTTTGTAACTCCTAAATTGTTAATAACTTGCTCTAATTTAATCCGATCTTCTTCGTTTTTGGGGCTCTTTCTCTATTTAGTTATTTCCTCATTTCCGCATTCAATTTAAGGTTCTGTCACCCTGGGGCCTCGTCCGGGGCACCTTGAAATTTTTCTGCGCCATGCATTTCTCAACCCTCCTAAATATGTCACCCTCTCAGTGCACAATTTTAAAGTTGCGTCTTGTTTCGCCTTTTTTAAAGCATTTTCTCCCATTTTTGGCATATTTTTTTTAAAATGTTATTCTATTGATTCATTTTTAACCTATGCTTAATTTCGACTAATTGAAGATCTAAAGCGCAAAGTACTAGGACCATTTAACAAGTTGTCATCTTAAGGCCCTGCTCTCAACTATAAGTTAGGCACTTTTGGGGCCCTACTAAAGCTCTCTTAAAAATGGTCCGATTCCTAGCTTTGTTTTTCTAACAACTTCTTAGGTCCTTCAGCTAAAATATGAACTACAAAAAAATTTCTGAGAACTCAGCTACCACCATTTTTTTAATATTAATCTCCTTCTTGATTCCCTTAGTGCAGCTTCTTTAAAAATTATTCGATTCTCTTGTCTTTAAGATAGTTCTAGGCTTCCCCGGCTACTTTGTAAACTACTAAAAATTTCCTTAGACCCCCCCCCCAGTTATCACCTTTTGTGAATATTAATCTTCTTTTTCGGTTTAAACTTACGTTTACTCACTACAGTCGTACATTGAAAATCGTCTTACTGTTAAAGATATTTCCGTAAAGTTTACAGGAAAGGGGGATTTCATCCGTAAATAAAACACCGTATTAATGTTAAAGGTAATTCGTTAAATTTACAGGACGAGTACCTTCCACCGCCTGGGTGTACATTCTTTCTCCGGTTCTATGGGCCTGATTTCAACAGTAATTGGTTCATTCAACTTAGCTTACGAATCAGATACCTTCTGCATTTTGAAAGTTCATCTTAGACATCAGTTACTACTATTTTCGAACAATAACGGCGCATTTTTTCCGGTTCTATAGCATGATTTCAACGAGAATGGGTTGATTCAACTTAACTTACGATCCAATACAAATTTTATCGTAGACTTCAGTTATCACCATTTTATAACACGAACGGGGCATTGCTTTCTTGGGTTCTATGAGCCCGATTACAACGGGGTTCGGCTCATTCAGTATGGTTTTCGATTGTCTTACAGATTTTAATCCCACCTTTCTCAGCCAGGGGTGCATTGTTATCTCGGGTTCTATGGGACAGATTACAACGGGGTTTGCCTCATTCAACTTGGATTTTGATTGTCTTACAAATTTTAGTTCTACCTTCCACTGCCAGGGGACGCATTCTTATCTCGAGTTCTATGGAACCGATTACAGCGGACTTTGTCTCATTCAACATAGTTTTCGACTGTGCCCAGCGCGTGCGGAGCACGTCCGGTATAAGCTACCTTAGGAAGCGGGGACCCAGGCCACAGGTTTGTTTAAAACACAATAGACGCTATTGAAGGCTGTGGAGGCTTGGAAATTAGGTTCATTTGAAACATTTTTCAGAAAGATGTAAAATCATGCAAACGTTTGTTTAACCTTCCCAGAGCCGTGAACTGATATATTCAATCACTAAGCTGTAGGTTTCCCTGCAGCAGAAGCATTAATTAAATTAATATAATTTTGCAGATGTAATGCAGTTTTATAACATTGAGTAATGATTAATACTTTCAAAGATTATATTCCTATACGTAATTAAATTCTCTTTATCATGTTGAAAAAATAATATATTTTAGCAATTTAAAATACTACAGAGAAAACAACTTTGCAATTTTTGTACTTTTGCACGGTGATCAGACGGTTAAGGTTATTATCACGGGCCCGGGTAATGCCGGGCGAGTCAGTTAATGTATAATAAAACTACATTTCTTTTCCCCTAAAACAATCGAAAAACGGCAGACATTTTAAATGCAAACTTGTTAAACTTTCTACACAGCTCGGTATTAATAAAGTATTAATGTTGAAATTGAAGTGAAATGAAAGTATTGCTATTAAAATATAATGAAAATATTCATCTAAATTGAAAACGCCATTAAAGCTATATCGTATAAAGCTATACGTATATATATATATATATATATATTACTGTTACTGTCGACTTGACACGTTCATTCCATCATACCTCCGTGACGACATATCAGTCCGAACCCCACGAAAATTACCAGATAATCAGATCGATGTATGCGCAGTCGAGATCGTTGAAATGCAGTCATGACATTGGAGAGGGTATTATTCAGATTTAGTCACTATGAAGACAAATCTCGGAGTACAAGTCACATTGAACATCGTAGTGTATTGCAATCGTGAAAGCTGAGTAGAGGCAGTTAATTCCAATAGAATTTTCCCAAAAACATTAAGGAAAACTTAATAGATGAGCAAGGACTTTATTATGATAACAGAGATGAAAGCAACTCCACCGACTTTCGCTTCATTAAAAACTTGAACACATTAAAGCTATTGAAGAATTTGCAGAATTTGAAGAACAGACTACAGACGAAATAGTGTAGACTTCCCCAGTGACGGCTTATAGATGACAACAATTAATTCGTGTAAAAATCTGTCTCCGAAGCCAGTGCAACCGTATAAATACTCCAAAACTTTGCCCAAAGTGACAGAAGCGCGAAAAAAGCTGGCCCACTCACATAAATGTTCGGAGGGAGCCAGAGGGATAGAAAAGGCGGGGCCTTCTAGCTAATGGATGAAAAAATGAGGACAAGAAGGTGTGTACATGACGTATGACCAAAACTCTTTATCAGAAGCGGCAATTTAAAAAGGTAAAAAAGCCTTGAGGGGTAAACGCGAGGAATCCAGGGATGCCGAATGATAATTAAATAGAAATAAAAATGGTATTACAGAAATGTTCCAAAGAATAAAAATTCAATGTCTTAAATAAGAAGAATTTAAGCAAGTGCGTTTAGAGGCAGTTTTGCAATTTAATAGAATAAGGTTTTAATAAATACGTGTAGCTTTTAACAGATTAAGATTTTTAGAATGATAATTAAAAGAATATTTTGATTAAGTTATGGAATAAAATATAAAATAGATTTAAGAGATATTTTAAAAAGAGAGGGAAAAATTAGAATTGTAAGAATTTAGAATAATTTAACTAAGGAAAAATGGCGAAAATTTTTTATTATTACATATATATATATATATATATATATATATATATATATATATATATATATATATATATATATATATATAACTTTTTCTTCACTTTTATGATAGATTTCGAAAAAACAAAATTTAAATTTAAAATAAATAATAAATAAGTAACTAAAAACTATACTACGTCCAAAGTCAATTTGAAAAATATTGAGCTAGAGGTAACCATAGCAACCCCTTTAGTATTGTTTATCTTATGAAATCAAGTAAAAATGTGAAAAGCTTGTTTTTTATATAAATAAAACGGAAAAAGTATATTTTTATTACTTTAAGTTCACAAAACATTTCTTATCAAAAATCTCCTGTAATGAGTGTTGGCATTTCATAAAACCGTAAACGTTTCTAAAGTTTTCAGACGATAACGATAGATGAAAGTATTTTTAAAAGAATCTCAGGATTTATGATTCTTTATAGAACATAAATGCATGCAATTTTTACCATTGGCAGTTTAATATATGTTCTACGAGGCGTATTTATTTCAATATTCTAAAACTGATATTTTACATATTTTTTAATATTCAAATTTTATATAAGATTTTAAAAAATGGACTTGCATCTATTGCGCTAAAGACCCTAGAAAAACTATTGGTTTTAGAGTTCCAAATAATATTTTAAAATTAAAAACATAATTGTCTTTAAATTTAAATTTAAATTTTAAATTTAAAAAAAATAATCATTATTGTTGTTGAAAAATTCTTAATTTCAAATATCCAATGCAATTATAATACTAAATGTGCACAAAAATGACGCTTTTCAAGTCTGAGTAAATCGATGTTTTCATTTTGTTATGAAACTTTTTGTTTCAAATAGGACGACACAATGCTTTCAGTTCTGAAATACCAGAAATACTCAGAATATTGAAAGATGGACATACTCAAAACTGAGCACATAGAGGTCAGTTCATACTTATTTTTTAAACATGTACATACTCAAAAATGATTAGAATCAGTTAAAACTCCTTTTTGAAACATGGAAATACTCAAAAATGAGCACATAGAAGTCAGTTCATACACAATTTTCAAACATGGGTATATTCAAATATGAGCACATGAGGTTTTATTCTTGAGTGTGTGCATGTTTTCAGAAATGAGTATATACATGTTTCAAACTTGAGTAATTTTGATACGGAGCCATTTTGACTATGCGACTTACTCAGATTTGAGTATTTTTTGCTCAGTTTTGAAAATATCGTTTTTAGAGTGTGACGTAGACGTTCAAAATACATTAGTTTTACATCATTATCAATATTATTTGGGACTCTAGAACGAATAGTTTTGCTACAGTTTTTCGAGCAATGGATGCAACTCAAAAACCAATTTTAATGTTTTTAATCAAAATTAAACACTAAAAAGAAGTAAAAATTCAGTTGTAGAATATTGAAATAATTAAGCTACACAGGACCAGATATTACGCTATTAGTGGTAAACGTTTTATGCACTTGTGTTTTATAGAGAATCAGAAATAAAATTAAATGTGACATAAGGCTAAATTGCACTTAAAATGAAAAAGTAAGACACCAGAGAATCCTTAATACATAAATTATCATGTTCCTTAATCTCAATAAATACACCAGTATTCATAATATTTCTGTGCCAATACTTTCAAGCAAATTCTTTAGTATGAAATGAAATGATAATTTATTTATCAGATCTGAAAGTGTTATACCGGATGGTTATAATATAAGCATTTCTACTCGGAGCTGTCTGTAGCTTGAAGGAATAACCCGAATGAAACCAAAATCAATACACATACTAGTCGAGAAAGGGGAAGAAGAATGGAACAATAAAAAATAATAATTGTAATAATTGCCCACAGATGGCGCTTTTGAGTGTGAAATGTATTGTGTAAGACAAAAACAAAGAATTAAGGCGTAAAACCGCATGACAAACCTAATTTATTAGAAAGTGTCACAGTTAATGTGCTTACGCTTTCGCTTGGCGGTGCCGATCATGGCCATTGTGCAGCAGGACACAATCCACGCTGTGCACGACATGCTCAATTGTGTAATGTAACGCATCAGGAGTGATGTTTCCAACATGTTGTGATATGCGATATTTTAAGTCATAGAGATTGCGACACATCCACGGCACACAACGACGTTTGAACCGAAAGGCCTCGTAGCGCATCTGTCGGCGATTATTGCAACTATTTTTATTATTCCATTCTTCTTCCCCCTTCTAAAAATAGTAAGTGTACCGATTTTGGTTTCATTCCGGTTATTCCTTCAAGCTACAGACAGCTCCGAATAGAGATACTTATATATTAACCACCCTGTATTTAGAAATGAAATGAAAAAATTATTTTAGATATCAGTATATCAATTTTCTGTGAATTTTATTAGAAATGTAGTTGACCTATCTCTTTTTTTAGTTTAAAAGAAATAACTTAATTTTAAGAGTACACTTTTTTTCAAAATATATTTATTTTAATTTTATAATACTTATATTTTGTATTTACTTATATTTTTTTTTAGTTACTTACATTTCATATTGAATAATATTTATATTTTATATTTACTATATATTTTAAAATGTATTTCCTTAAGGAAATTTAAATGTCGCATTTAAGTGTCCATTAAATACTTCCCTACTGAAAATAAATAATTCAGAATATACTTCTTTTTAATTTCTAAAAGGTGTGAATTAAAAGATTATAAACAGTAAAATAGGTTTTTATTAGACTGTTGACATATGTTTCAGCTCAGTCTGATCCATTATCAAAATAAACAAAAATATTCTATAAATGAATGGTTTATAAAGTCTTTGAAACGCTATCATTTAATTTTTCACGTACTTTTTAAAAAAGTACGTGAATAATAATATAATAATAAAATTTGTGTTTGTATTGAAGAAATGATTCTGAGGTAGTTAGTAAGGTGGGCCGATTTTTTTTTTTTTTTTTCGTTATACCGCGGAAAACTTGGCTTTAGGGTTGCTTAGTAAAATAAAATTAAAAAAAAAAAATTAAATTTTAAGTTTTGCGTCAGCGCAACGCAAATGAATTTACTGAAAAACAATAGTTTTCTTTCTTTTTTTTTTAAAGCTATAAAAGAAAAAAAAACCTCTATAGGAAAAAATCTTTTAAAGAAAGATATAAAAATACATTATAATAAAAAAATAAGCAAAATTACTTCATTTGAGGTAGCGCAAAGCATTTAAAAAATCCTTAAATTAAAAGCAATCAAGTTGTATTCACACAGTGAATGTTGGCCGGATTGTGGGCCGGGTCTTTTTTTCTGTTTTGATTCGCTATACTGAAAAAGACTTGTGTCTAGAGTAGCTTAATAAAATGCAAAATCAAAATAAATAAAATTTTACTGCTGGTGGTAGCGCAAAAGGCCTAAAATTTGAGAAAATTTGGCTTTAAACTCGCGTTTTTTTCTAATTGACACATAAGCAAACAGATTCCCAAAAAGAATATCATTTTATATTCCTATGAACAACTGCCAGTCATTGTTTACCTATGTATTTTCCTATCAAAAATATTTCATAGAGATTATAAACTAAACAATAGGCAATTTGTTTATGGAAATCTTAATTTTGTGACTGTAGAAATATTTTATTAAATTGTTTATGAATTAAATATTTTGTTATTTTAAAAATTCAATCGTTTTTAAATTTCTGTCGTTGTCAGTACCGATATACCTATATCCGAAAATATTTTAAAACGTACAGTACAAAAAGAAATATTATGTATTTTACAATTATTTGACAAATATCATATTATTTTATTTGAATGCGATAAAAGAAATACAGAATGGGTTTGAAATTTCATCTAAAAGAGTGGCAAGTAAATGATATTTAAAATAAAGTACGAAAAAAGAGTATGTAAATATTTTAAAATCTTTATGTTATTACAATATGTTCTCACAGAAGAAAAAAATATACTCTTTTAATATCTATCTTACATAAACATAAGTGAATAAAATTGACTCAGCTCAAAATACTTTACGAATAAGCAATGTAAAATATTTCAAAACAAAATACTGAATTTATATCAAGTATTTTTTATTTCAAATACATTTATACATTACAATATATTAACTGGAGATAAAACTTGCTATCATGTCATTCATACACTCTATATTTTAAACAAAGTTTTTTAAAAGATTTAATAAATGAATAAAATGTTGACATTAATTATTTAAATAAACAATTTGTGATAATTAATTTATGATTTTCAATAAATGTCACATAAAATCATAATTCAATAAAATTTATTCATAGATAAATATTTTATAAATAAGCAATGCAAATTGTTTAAAAATCCGAATACTGAATATAAATTGAGCACTTTTCTTTCATATATATTTATATTGTATCATATATTAACTTCCATTTAAACTTTCTGACATTTTGTCATGCCTTATAGTCATCGATAAATTCTATGTTAAGTAACATCATGTTTTTTTTTAATGAATGCTAAAATTAATAATAAAATATTAAAGCTTTGGCATCCATTGTTTTTGAGCAAAACCTGTAAAAGCTTCAAACGCCATAAAAAACCTTTTATGTTTAAAAAGTGTCACTTTTTTAATGTTTGTATAATATCTCTTGAAAAGAAACGGAATTTTTTCATTCAATTTTATAAAGTGCTTACATTTCTTTGTTGTCAAAATTTTACAGCCAACATTTGATAAAAAATAAATAGATGATCTGCATTCTCTAAAACCTCATCTAATAAATGATTTACACATTAAATAAGTATTTTCAATCGTATTTAAAGATAAATTTCACATAAAAGCAGCCTTAACAAAATGGTAGAGTAAAGGATTATGTAATTTAAATAGAACTAGTAATATTTCTTACAATAAATCGGGTATAAAGAATAATGTTTAAAATTTCTCTCTATCTATTATAGGCTGACTATTACATAAATTTATAACTAAGTAAAAATATATTATTTTAAAACAGAAATGATTTTTTTTTAAATTTTTATCACAAGATATTTGCGTAAAATATCGAAAAGAAGTAGTTTTTACTTTCATAAAACAAAAGTTTCCCAAGAATTAATATTAACTTCAGTAAATACTATTTGTTCAAATTCGTAGAAGGTAAAAGTATAGTTTGACTTTAATCAAATGCATTTTGAATTAATATATATATTAATTTTTGACGCTTTCCAACATGTTCGAAAGGTGTTTATGAATTCGGTTAGTCTGTGTATCTGTCCGTCCGTCTGTCTGTCTGTCTGTCTGCCGTCTGTCCGTGTTAACTCGCATAAATATACTCGGATTGCCATGAAATAACATATATATATTATTGAGGTTAACTATGGCATGTTCGCTATTGAAAATGAAGTATGTAGTACTTATACTTCGTGTACAGAGGCACTCAAAAGAATGTCGTTACGTTGTGGTCTATAGCGTAAATTTTTGCAGGGTATTTTAATGATGTTACACTATTTCAAATATATTGCAATTGATATACATTGCTGAAGTACAGTACAATATGCTTACTATCGGATATAGCACGTGTAGAACTTATAATTAGTTTACAGGATTATTCAAAAGAATACCGTTATATTATGGTCTATATGGGGAAAATTCGTTTGCGGTGCATTTTAATCATGTTATTACTATTACAAACATAATTGAAATTGATATCATTTTCTAAGGTGAACTAAAACATGCTTTCTGTGGAATATGGAATGTAAAGCATATCTCATTCATTTACAGGATCACACAAAAATATTCGGTTACATAATGTTTTACGGGGGAAAATTGTTTGCAGCGTATTTTAATTATGTTACACTATTTGAAATATAAGGAATTTTATATATATTATTGAGGTTTACTACAAGATACCTGTTGTATAATATGATGTGCAAAGCATTTATCGTTCATTTACAGGTACACAAATGCTCAGAACACACAAAATATTTCAGATACAGTACTGTATCCGAAGTATTATTATCAATAAGCGATAATTGCTGGAAGTTTGGTTTCAGTTAGGTATGCTTTTAAAACTAAATTTGTGCATACTATGTGGTATATATAAATGCTATACATCATATACAGGGTTATACAAAAGTATTCGTAAGCATTACTGTGTATCATCGTAAATTGCTTAAAGGGTTTTCTTAATCGACTTATGCATGTTGATCAGGAGATATATTTAGTATACTATTAGACGTTAGTTGAATATAAATGAAATCATATACAGAGCCACGCAAAGAACTGGATACATGCCTGCCTCAGTATGACAATTTATGGTAAGTATGATTTCAATAGTTTTCAACATGTTTTTGTCTGAATTAAAATTTAGCTTAATATGTGGAGAGTATAAAAATCTTGAGGTGGTATGCAGGGCAGTACAAAAAAATTCAAATATGTTCCGTCTATTGGTAGAAACTGTGAAGGTGAATTTTTAACTGTGTTATGTGTTTCCTTATACTAAACTAAATTGCAGCATACTATATAGCGTACATACAAATCTATAGATTATATACAAGGCTGCATAAAAGAATGTGAGTACATTTCTGGCTATTGCATGTAATAGCTGAAATCTAGCATTAAAATGGGTTTTGCGTTTTCAAAAATGTTTACTTAGGTATTTTATTTACTTTATTAAACAGCGAAGGTTTGTTAAAATATTCTGTTAGTGTTAGAAAATGTTTCATAATCTTAGCTTGATGCATGATTTTTATTTCTTGTTTTATATAGGTCAGAATTGGTTTGTATTCGAAGAGTCACTTTTCAAAATATAAAGAGGTTAGATTTTTAGGCAAACTAAAATATGGCAGTAAAAATGCATGCAAGAATAAAAGAAAGTATTTACTGAATAAATGTCAATTACAAATCCATAAAATAGTTACATATGTGTGCGCACAGATTCTTAAAAATTCTCTACGTTTTGAAATAATTTAACGTAGAAAAATTATTTATCATCATCATCTTCTTCTTCTGCTTCTTCTGCTTCTTCTTCTTCTTCTTCATCATCATCATCATCATCACGACAAAGCATATCAATTTTATATTTATCAAATTGTCTGTACGCTTTTAAAAATGACAGATGTTTCTTGGAAAATAAAACATAATCATGAACAAAAATACACAATAACCTCTTCCGACATATCCACGAATCCCAAAAGTGTTCTTTATTTTTAGAAACCTCAGAAACCAATAAATTTTCTAGATTTACGGAAGCATTTATAAAAACAAAGTTTCTTTTGCAACCCCTGATTTACGTAAACGTTTCCGAATAGTTTTGTATTTGTGTATTAATCAGTTTTCTCAGCCTGTATTATCAGTTTTTAGATTTCCATTCCCAATTAAACATTTCCATCTGCGTAAATGGATTTGTACATGCAAGAGTAACAAAATAATTTTAATTTTAATATAAATGTTAACGCTGTTAAGTTATCACGTTTGGCTGTAAAACATGTTTTAAGAATATGGAATTGTTTAATTGAGAATTTGTAGTATTGTGAAAAACTATTTTTCTGGGTTGAGAAAACTGATTTTAAAAAAAATGTTGATTTTACAGTATAATATTGGCACCCCAGATGTCAGTATTATACCGTAAAATTAACAGTAATAAACAGTAAAATAAGCAGTAATACGCTGCCGGGCATGCGTGATAGCGTATTACTGCTTATTTTACTGTTTATTACTGTTAATTTTATGGTATAATACTGGTAGCTGGGATGCTAGTATTATACTGTAAAATCAATTTTTTTTTTTTTTTTTTTTTTTTTTTTTTGCAGTGTATAAGAACTACTCGGAAATGTTTTCGATAATCGGTTATACTACAAAAGAAACTTTGTTTTTCTAAATGCTTTTTTAAATCTCTAAAATTTATTTGTTTCCGGGGTTTCTAAGGATAAAAAACGCTTTTTTGAATCATGGGTAACTCGGAAGTGGTTATTGTATATTTTAGTTTGTACTTATTGTATCGTTTCCTTGATTAAGATACATCTGTCTTTTTTTTACGGTGTAACGATAAAAGTATACTTGCTTTCTATACTTTTTAGTATCATTGACATCAAATACATTCTTTTGTTCACAGACATTTCTTGCGACGTAAAGTTTTAGACGTTTAGTCACTTTTTTTTTGACAGCGCTATCAAGATTTAGTTTTAACACTAATTATATTTACTATTTTCTTAATTTAATAAAATGCTTCAAGTACTTTTAATTAAAAAATTTACGTTGCAAAAAATAAATTGAGGAAGTATGATAAAGTTAGTTTATTTTTTAAAAAGACAGATTTCTAAAAATAAGCACCTCAAAAAATTAAACTCTTAACAAATAATTATTTTACTATACTTTTTCAAGAAAAAACAATAATAGTAAATTTCTGCCTGATAAGATTAAAAGTTTTAATAAAAATAGAAGATAATGCAGAAAATTTATTTTTATTATATAACACAAAATTGATATATAAATCAATACTAATTCATTTTAATATCGTTAAGTAAACTTAAAATTCTACAAAATATCCAATTCCAAGTAATTAGTTATTTTATTCCATGAATAAATAATTGTTTTTCACTAAAAAAGATATATTTATAGATAATTGCTTTTCATGCTTCAAAATTAATGATTCAAAATGAAACTATTTTTAAAAATATCAAATATAATTAATATAGTCAAAACATATTACTTTAAAATTTAAGATTAAAATAATAAGATTTTAATTAGAATTACTTAACCATACTTTAATATTCTTGAAAATCAAATGATTAATAGATATTATTTTATTTTCATAAAATGTATCATTTGGTGAAAACGTTCGAAAAAATTAGCTAACCAAAGTTTGGAAAAATGTAGAAACTTTGCCTGCGTCATGCTTACTATTTAATGTACTTTGTGAAGGATCCTCAGTTTCTATTAATTTAAATTTTGTTTAGAAATATCAAACTTTAATCAAACAATATTAAATTGACAATACTAACCTAATAGAAATACTTAGATTTTGAACAAATTAAGCTTATCACCGATCAGATTATAACGTGAACATACAACATAAATTTTGTCAGAGAATATGTCAGAGTATATTGCAGCAAGCTTGTTCTAGTAAATGCTTAGTTTGTAGTGATTAACAATCCTATCCCCAAACTGAATCTTTCAAATGATGTGAAAGCAGATTAAAAATATTTGCAATTTGAATTTAAAGAATTAATTTCGTTTTTATCCAAATTTTGGACGTAGATAATAATTCTTCATTGACGTATATAATGGATTTAATCTCCGGCATCAGTTTTATTTTTAGTTTGAATATCGATTTTAAACGGTTAATTGTTTTAATTTTATTATGATAGAAGTAGAGTATTTTGTTTTTAATTTAATGTGATATTTCTTGGAAAATAGAATTATCGTAAAAATAGAGTATTGTTTTTTATTTAAAAGTAACAGTGTTTGTAGTTCACCATTTTATTATTCAGTATAGTTATTCATACATTATGTAGTAAATATCTGGATTTACCGATTACTAAGTTTTATTTCCCTTTTTCGTTTTCTTAAAAAAATATTTTTTAATTATATATTTGAAAGGCTCGGTTGTAAAACATGGAAAATTCCATTTTAGAATTTTTCTGATTTTTATGTAAAATTGCTTAAATGTATACTGCGAATTTATTTTATATTCAATGCATACATTGTAATAAAAAATAAATTATATATATGATTTTTACTAACGAAGACTCTTTGCACATAAGTCCAACAAAATAATATGTATGAGACAAATAATGTTGTACATAAGTAATCTGAAGGTCTAGTCTTAACAAATGAGCAGTTTCAGAGGAAGAAATCACGATAGTTTTGTATGTCGTTTTCTTCAGAACATTTAAATTCTGAATATCCGGAAACTTGCATTTGGTTATAGGTTCCTTGTTTTACAAACGATAACTTAATTTTTTAAAAGTGAAATACGGCATAAAATCTCCTATTAATATTCGTGAATTTTTCTTGCCTCGAACACAATTAAGAATTAGACACATAGTGTCATTTTGTGGTCTTATGCAGAGTCAGATTTGAGCCTTCGTAGCAATAATGTTTTGTGCAATTATGCCAGAAATTTTATTGAATAACCTGTAACGTATTTGCGTTACTCATTTGATTTCATTTATAATGTAAAATTTCTCGTTAAAAATATATTTATTTAGCCTGAATCTGAACTCATGTTTCCACAAACTATACAAAATTATTGCTGAGCGAAAATACTAACAGAAGTTAAATAGTTAATAATCATCCTGAATTACATTTTTACTACTACTAACAGGTTATGGTACCAAGCGTAACATAAAATCTTGATATCAACAAAGGTTTTTTTTTTTTTTTTTCATACAGGTTTGATACAGAATTCGAATGTTATTTATTTTTAGGCCACATGAGCGGTTCATGAGTTATTCGCAATAAACATTTAACCTTTTACAAAAAGAAAAAGTCCTTCCGGCCTGTACCGGGAGGAAAAGGTAGCTTTCCTATATCTTCGTTTTAAAATTTTAGCTAATGTTACACGAAAACAGCAAGTCAAAATGCAAAGAAACGTTTACAAAAGATTCGTTAATACTGAATTTCAATAAGAAATTCGCCAAATTATTGAACAATAGCCAAATCGGCTTCATTTATGAAGACTTATTTTGATCGCCAAATATGGCGACATTTCGCCAAATGTCGCCAAGTTTGGCGAGAATTTGGCGCCAATGTCGCCAATTTTGTCGCTAACGGATATGGATATATAGTTTTATGCGTATGATTGGGAAAATTATTAAAACAATGAAAGAAAATAATTTGCGAGTAATCGCGTTAATGTACTGTTTTGTTTCAAAATGTCAGCCACCCTAGAATTTCAAACTGCTCTATCTCAGCCATTTTTTAAGATAGAAGTAAACCAAAAAATGCTCTGGAATCCTTATATCAAGACCTAACACGTAATTAAAAAATAAATTTGAATTTTGAACTTTTTTGTATATTTATTTTAGTTTTAAATTTTTAAATGGCCGCCATCTTGAAACAAAATGGCGGACCAAGCTGGCCAACGAACTCGTTCGAGACATTGGTGAGCTTAATACACACAATTAGTTTCATCAAAATCGATTTATAAATACGAGCGTTATCGTATGACATAGGTCAGATATCTGGGGGTCATGATCGGTGAAAATATATCGAAATTTTCCGGAACTGCTTTCCTCCGAACGGCTGCAATAGGTAGCTTTATACTTTTTAGTATTGAAAGCTACCTAAAAGAGAGAACGACAAGCGGGAAGGGCCAGTAGCACAGGTAAAAGGTATCCGAGACCCGGCCAATGTATCTCGATAGTGTTTTAAACCCACGTCATACAGGAATTTTCTTTTCGTGTATTTTAGACTTTTCGCCAATTATTTGGAGCTTTCTTCCATTTTAGGCTTTTTAGTATTTTTGTTATTTTGTTGTGTTTTCATTTTTTAATTATTTTTTAAGTCAATATAATATATATTAATGAGAATGGAAAGCTTCTGCTGCATGATCTATGCTTAACAATTTTCGATAGTAAGCGCATTTTAAAATTCTTTACAAGAACATTTGTAACAATTAGCGAAAATAGAACTTGATACTCTGGTTCATACCCGAATTTCTTAGAAGCATAAATGATAATGTCTTTGAACATTTCTTATTAAAACTGGTTGAACACAAATGAAATCCCTTTGACAACAAATGCTACTTTCTTATCACAGGTATTGAATGGTATATTTTGATTTGTTTAAAAAAATGGTGTATTATCAATTTCATCGGTTAAAAAGAAGTACGTAACTTGAGGTTGTGTTATGCTTATAACGTCTTGTGAAATACCTCAATCATCATGTCTTTATCTGTATTTTCAAGTATGTCATCAAATGCTTATTTATTTATTTAATCCCATGAAACTAATAGTAGCAAATATTTTACAGATAGTACAAATACATCCTTTATACGTTCATTCATAATTGTTTTTGTCAATTTTACGTACTTAATACAGGTTAAGTAAAGATTTGAAAGCATACCTATATCCTTCTTTTTATTTTACTCCGCTTATCATCGCTTTTTTGAAGAATTACTATGAGTTTTCTAACTATCCTACCCGATGAAACAATAACAGGCTGCAGTATAAGAATGTGTTACACCACTTATGCTGTCCACAATCGCTTCAACGATTTTAATCCTCTTTTTTTTACGTGGTAATTGGTATTTTGATAATTGGTTCAAAGTTTATTCCGAACTGATCACTGCTTATAAAATCCTCTGCTGACTATTGTTTCATGGAGTTCAACTAGCATGAAGTTGAAATTTAATGGTATCGTCCGCTAAACTCTCTTACTGAAAATGTTTTGAGTGTTAACATACCTTTTTATTCTTCTAGACGCCAAATTATTTCTTTTTAGCACTTTCTAACCTAGTTGAAAAGTGCTTATGACTTCGGTTTGTCTGGCCGGATGGCCGTCTGGCCGTCTGTCCGTGCTCTAACTCCCGTAAATATGCTCGGATTGCTCTGCAATTTTTATATGTTATTGTCGTTATCTATGGCACGTTCCCTATTTCAACTGAAGTGTGTAGCACTTATAGTTTTCTTACAGGGACACTCAAAAGAATTCCGTTACATTGCGGTCTATGGGGAAAAATCATTTGCGGTTTATTTTAAAAATGTTTCACTATTGTAAACGCATTGAAATTTATATAGATCACTAAGATGCATTAGAAGAAGCTTAATATGGAATAGTAGGTGTATAGCACTTAGAGTTACTTTACAGGGACAGTCAAAATAATTCCGTTACATTACGTCTATGGAGAAAAATCGTCTGCGGCTTATTTAAATAATGTTCCACTATTTTAAACGCATTGAAGTTTATATATATTACTAAGGTGCATTACAAGAGGCTTACTACAGAATAGTGTGTGTATAGCAGTCATCGTTCATTTACAGGGATACACAAAAGAATTCTCTACTGTCTGTTAACAATAATTCCTGGAAGTGCGTTTTAAGTTACTAAACGCGATTTTAATCTTAACTAGCTTTTTATCTATTACGTGGTGTGTATAAATTCTGTAGATCCTATACAGGGCAGCACAAAAGTTCGCGAACACATTTCCGTTTATTGACAGAAACTCCAGAAGGAGAATTTAAACGGTGCTACGCGTTTCCTAACTAAACTAAAATTTAGCATCCTATGTATATATACAAATCTATAGATCATATACAGGGCTACATAAAAGTATTCGGATATTTTTCCGAATATTGTATATATTGAAAATTCCTGAAATTATGTTTTTAAATATGTTATGCGTTTTCCAAATTGTTTACTTAGATGTCATCTTTCAGCTTATTAAACGGTAATGATTTGTAAAATTATTTTAGAAGCGTTGGAAAGTGCTACATAATCTATGCTTCACGCATGATTTTTCGTTCTTGTTTTTTTTCAGTTTGGGTTATTAATCTTGACGATGCAACAAAATTTTTGAACTTCAACTCACTGGATTTGTCCACTGCTCAGTTTTGCAAGTGACAATCATGTAAGAGTGTATCAAGCTGATGTTCCTCTTCAAAGCTCTTCATCCGTTGCTTTTTAACTTCCTTTTCGTTTTGTTATTTCGTTCCATTTTGACCGCAGTATTTTTATATCCATAAAACTGGTCTCTGTTTTAAAAATCTGATTTGATTTTCTTCATTACATGTTTTTCCAACGTTTTGACTCCTGACACATACATTTTCTCATTTGTTAATAGAGACTGGTGTCTTCCACAAAGTTAATCATCTTTTCTTTTTCGACTAATTCAGGTTCGTATGTATCATCCCATGTGTTCTCGTTGCTTATAGTAAGACTTGGAACATTCCCATATTCAATTCTGAATTCTGATGACTGATTAACATCAGAAACATTATTTTTATCACAATTTCTTCCCTTTGTTGTTTCAAATTATGTAGAAGAGTCTTCGTATCTACTCAAAAGAAATTTAAAATATTAATTTTCATCTGAAAATAACCAGAGCAGCTGTATCTTTTTGGTCATTACAAAACAGTGATTTTATTTTCAAATTTCTACAATAGACGCATGCAAATTTTTAAGGTGTTCTTCAGCTCTCACATTTCTTTTAGAGGAAAAAATAACTGAAACTATGAATAATAATTAAATAATTCTTCATGATTAATATTATTTTTTTATCTACAAAATCATCGTTGTTTTAAAAATTAAGGAATAGCTTTCAAACCAATTAGTATTTATAGAAGAAAAAGTACTAACGAGCAAATTGAGATTTTATTTAAATATTTATCATTTTAAAATAGCTTTTAAAAACACTTAAAATCTTCATATTACGATATTGATGATACCTTTAAATGCATCATTTCAGAAAAAGAAATATATATTTTATTGATATACATGCAAACATATACAGCGATATAAAAAAAAACCTTGCTAAGTAAGGAAATTGTTAAAAATTTTCTTTGAAGTAGTCAAACATATTTTTTATACAGAAAAACTGCAATAAAAGACGATAGAACAAGGAAAATTTTAATAAGTTATTTTTGGGGAGACAAAGATTTAAATTTAACAATTCAAAGCTTAAAAAATATGTAATATAAATAATGATTTCAATTATTGATTGTAAAATCTGTATTTAATCATTATTCTTAATTAAGAAATAAATATTTAAAACGAAACTTTTTTAAATTCAATGATAAAAACAAAATGGTGAAAATAAAAAGTGAAAATAAAAACAAAAAATTAAATAATATTTACAAATGTACATTTAAATATAGTTTGTTTAAATTTAAATTAAACCAGTATTTATATCCAAATTTCATTTGATTATTTTATTAACTAAAGTTTTATAAAATTTATGTTTTAAAATAATGTAAAAAGGTTATGGAACTTTTTTCTTTTTTTGTTATTTGCATGTTAAATTTTAAACATTTTTAGAAATTAAAACATGTCTTTATTCGAAAGAAAATATTATCAAATGAAGAAAGACCTCAGAAATACTTCGTATAGAGAAAGAGAAACGTAGATCTCCAGTGTCCCATCTCTTTAAATTATCAGTTAAAATTTTTGTATTAATTAGTTTCAGCTACAAATATCTTCAAAGAAATAAATATATTTTACAGCCACCATGCGTATATATCTATAGTAAAACTTCTAAATAACGGACACCTTGGGATCGCTTATTTTGTCCGTTATTCAGTATTGTTCGCTTTTCAAAGAATAATATTTTTCTTGATATTGAAAAAGTGTAAAAGTAAATATATTTAAAAATCACGCCTAATTTCACGACAGCAATTCATGTTATTCTAAGTAACTTCCTTTATAGTCCAGTAAATTTAGACCAAAAAAAGCTTCTGCCTGGAAAGTTTTGGAGAAGTTTTTTTTTCTTTCTTGCTTTATGTTTTTGGGGGTGCTGAACACGAATTTCAACTTTGCCACCTCGTATCTGGTCTGCTTAAAAAATTATAAGCGAAAAAGCCTGAAAAAATCGGAGTTTTTTCGGGTTTTCCCTTGTATTCCGAAAAGGGTTAAATTTTTTAAAAAAAAATTATTGCACTAAATTAAACTAGAAAAAATTTCCTATATTTTTCATATACAGTTTTTTTTTTATGGTTAATAGTTTTCGCATACGAGTAAAATGAATTTTAACGATATAATTGAAATTCATCATCGCAGCGCGAAAACGCTGAATGTAATTTTTTTGTGAATGCAAAACACGTGGGAGAGTGTCCTTGAAAAACGCCACGGGGATGCGTCACGGATACGGGTATTTCAATCAGGAGTGCGAAAGGGTGTGTCTATGAGTACTTTTGACAGTAGAGATTCCCTTTTCTTTTCCCCCGATATATCCATCCCCTCCCGTAAAGCTGACATCAAACCGGCACCACGCACATGATATCACTCGAACAGTAAGGCCCTACACAAAACTCTCGATCCAGTACTTTGATATGGTGACTATTGTCAAAAAATTCATTGAATCTGAAAGAAAGGGTGATTGGGATTTGCATCTTCAAACTATATACAGAATGTTGTCATACTTCCACGCCAGTGGTCACTATTTGTATACCAAGTGCTCTTACCTATATCTTGAAGACATGCATCATTTAAAGGAAAAAATGACTGCTGATGACTTTGAAAAATTCACAACTGATGGGGGATTCACCATTCGCCATACGGACAAATTATGGTCAGGAACATGTACTGACATGACGATAGAGCAACCTTTAATGAAGACCATGAAAACAGCAGGTGGACTATTCATAGGCGTGGGGTCAGTGAAGGAGTTTTGGCAAGGTGGACCATGGGTATGACGCCACTTCAACGGATATGCGAAAAAATTGAAGAGTTCAACGGGACAGCTTTTACAACGTCTGAACAACATGTAGAGATGAGAAACTCCAGAGTTGACAGGGACAACGCTGATATGAATAAATTATTGGAATGGTTCACCAACACATTCCTTTTCGAGAAACAAATGATCTCATTTCAATCTCTACTGGAGTTGTTGGAGACGAGAGAATAAACTGATATATTTCACAGAAAATTGGTACTGCTGGCATATCAAGAATCATTAACAGCTATTTTTGTTCCGTTACATTCAAGCGTAATGAAAGAGTGCTGCCATTAGCTGTGATGAATAGCACTGTCAAGATAGGTGAAGAAGAAAATCACATCAATCCGACAGCACTCTTCCAAAGAATGAGTGTAACAAAGCAATCTGACCAAGAACTTGAGGAATATTTGACTTACGAGCTCTCTGCCTTCCCATTGTCTCTTTTTGACGAATCCGGAATGCGAAAAACTGCCAAATCCGCTTTGTACAAGGAATTCACTCCACTCCCACCAGACATCACTTTTGGGAGCAGATGTATATGCCATAGATGGCGGGTATTTGGATCAATTTGTGACAGCTATGTGGACTTTGTTAAGTCGAAATACGCAGCGAACGCTCTAGTAATCTTCGATGGATACACAGAAAACATTACTGAAATGAGCACTAAATTTGTTGAGCGTGATAGACGATCTCGCAAAACGGTATCTAATGAGGTTGTTTTTAATGAGACTATGGTGCCAACGGTTTCTCAGGAGAAATTTCTCGCAAACGACAAGAAAAAAAACAGCTTAATTGCCCTGCTGATATGTAGATTTGGCTATGAAAATAGGTTTGCAAGCAGGCAAAAAAGATGCCGACACACTCATTATCAACACTGCTCTCAAGTTGGCACCTAACCATAACAACGTGATAGTCATTGGTGAAGATGTAGACCTTCTGGTAATCATAATTGGACTTTGCAATTTTCCCAATGTTTATTTCTTGAAACCAGGAAAATGGAAAAGTCTCCAGAAGATCTATTCACCTTTGGGTGCAGTCGACAAATTAATTCCCAAACACATATCTTATTTCTGCATGCCATGAGTGGATTCGATACTACTTCTGCATTGTACAGTCCAGGAAAAACAAAATATACCTTCAAATTTTGAAGAAATTTGCCGACATGCAACATATGGTCGATATTTTTAAAAACCCTAGTGCTGTAGCCGACGATGGTATTAAAGTTGGGCTGTTGTTTCTGGTACAACTGTACGGATTAAGAGGGAAAGCAACACCTTCCCTAAACAGCCTGAGGTACAGGTGCTACATAAAATCTGCTTTTAAGACCGCTGCAAATATTACATCGCTCCTTAAAACAGAAGATGCAGATCGATACCACTGTCTGCGAGTTTACCATCAAGTACAGCTATGGCTAGGTAACTGTAAAAATGCTGAGGAATGGGGCTGGAAAAAAACGAAGAGAGGCATCATACCCATAACACCTACCAAACCTCCCGCACCAGAAACTATTCTGCGAAAAATATCCTGCAACTGCAAAACAAACTGTAGCGGAATGTGTGACTGTAAGAAACCAGGTTTATTTTGTTCGCCCCTCTGCCTGAAATGCGATGGCCATTGTGACAATGTCAGCTCCTTCATCGCCGAAGATGACTTGGATGCAGAAGTTGACGACCCAATACAGGATATTTTTAGTCAAGTGGAGACACAACCTGAGCCACCAAGTGATGATAATAAAGAAGATGATACTGATGAACCTCCTATTGAAGAACATCAACAAGGCCCTTCAAAGCGACTAAAAAGGCATTAATTGGAGTACAACACTGCATTCCTCTTTTTTCCTGTTTATAATCTTCCACGTACGTTATTATTATATTAAACTTACAATACTTGTAATTGTACTTAAATCAGATTACTAGGAAAATAAAATTTGGTTCTCTCAACTATGCAGAGTTATTGTGTTTTTATATCTTTCCTAATCATCCGATTTCAATTTATTTTCTTAGTGCTATAAAAGTAGATAGGTAAGAAAGTGTAAACATATTTGAAATGCAACCAGAAATAACTAAACAGCTTCAAATTGGTGTTTAAAATGGATGCATAATGATTGGATCGCGTTTTCGCCCTCCGATGATGGAATTTCAATTATATCGCTAATATTCGTTTTACCCGTATGCCAAAACTATTCATCTTAGAAAAAAAAATTGTACATGTAAAATGTAGCAAATGTTCTCTAGTTTAATTTGGTGTAATAATTTTTTTTTAAATATTTAACCCTTTCCGGAATACAAGGGAAAATCCGAAAAAACTCGGATTTTTTCATGGTTTTTCGCTTATAATTTTTTAAGCAGACCGGATACAAGGTGGCAAAGTTGAAATTCGTGTTCAACACACCCAAAAACATAAAGGAAGAAAGAGAAAAAAACTTCTCCAAAACTTTCCAGGCAGAAGCCTAGATTGACTGGACTATTATAATACGTTAATTTGGCGTGGGAAAATTTACCGTTTTTTTATTGTGGGTAGATCTAGTGAATTTATTTAAGAAATTATCCTTTTTGCTTTTTTTTTTGTTTTAAGATAAGGCAACAAGAAATACAATAGACATTATTTAAACTATATTTAGGACATCTAAATTGATTTCTCAACGTATTATCATAATTTAATTAATATTAAAAAATAATTCATTAAAGCGTATTTTAAAAATATGTACATATTTTTAAAATATAGCTCTTTATTTTTTATTTATATTTTCTATATTTTAGTGTTTAAAATATTTCGTTGTTGTAGTTTCACAGCCAGTTGTCAAATTTTGCCAAACGAGATTTGGCGCATAATTAACTCCATAGTTTTTGTAACTTGTCAACAGTTATAACCATAAACAAGATTTGGCGATTTATCTAAAAGAAAAAAAAACCTACAGCGTTACAATCCATCAAAGATCATTGCCTGCAATATCCAGTCCTGCTTTTATTTAATTTTATATATATATATATATATTTACTTTTTGCCCTGAGATGCTATATAGCATCTATCCCGATCAGGTGGTCAGGCTAACGTGGGATCCTCAATGTTTAGTTCCCAAGCAAGATTGGTACTTATTTTATCGATTCCTTAGGAACGAAAAGTTGAGGGCTGTGAACCCTGCCCAACATCGGAGTCGAACTTTGGACACACGACGTGGTGGTGCGACGCGTTGATCACAAATCTATCGGCATTCTGGCAATTTATCACCAGCGGAAAAATGACTTACAATTAATTTGTTGATTTATAATTAACTTTTGAAAATATTAAAATGTTGTATTGTCATCAGAAATCCACCTTTGTATATAACTTTTATAGTTCTAGCATATCATCAAGTGAGTAAAAAATTGATTGCAAAATTCCATATTTGCATATAAAAACAAAGTTAAATTAGAAAAAAAAATTAAAAAGTGTTAGCTAAATAAAGGTGCCCGTAATTCGGGAATGTCTGTTATGTATATCTTAAGCTAATAGTTACAATTTGAGAGAGCGCCCTTAAACTTTTTTTTTCATATATAATGAGGAATAAGTTATATGAAATTTATTTTAGGGATAATATGAATTTAAAATCAAAGAGTTTTGAAGAAATTTATATGTCTTAAGGGCGGAGAACTACGCTTTTATCTTTATAGTTTTTACTGAAATGGATTACTGTTTTGTAGAAAATAAAATTCCGATAAAAAAAATATTTTTTTTTCAGAGAGTTTTAAAACTTACAAAATACGAATAATTTTCTCGAGTAATTAGAGTGTTATTAATTTATTTATGAAAGTATATTTTATAAAATTACGATAAAAATATTTCTTAGATGTATCGCATTCCAATTAAAAACTATATTTTCATGTAACAATTTTTAAAACTGGTAGAAAAGCAAATATTCTCTTGAGTAATTATAGAGTTTATCAACAATTTAATTAAATTTTATATTTAAAAAAGTATCCATAAAACCTTTCTAAAAATATCTAGAAAGGGAAATTGCGATTATGAAGTATTTAGGTTTTATATCTCTCTATTAAGGATTTCGCGTTTCTAATTTCCTCTTAAGCAAAATGTATTTTCTTACAAATCATTTTTATTTGTGTCTATTACGAATATTTCAAAATATTTTACTTTTCTTGTATATCTTTTTGAGAGTTATTACACCTTACTATGTTATGGGATGGGATGGGATAATTTAACTAAGGCAAATTATATACGCACAGGGAAGTTATTACACCTTAATATGTTATAGTATTATTTGATTAAGAATAACTATATACATCACATTCTCGTGCTAAGTAATTGCCAAGTCACAAAATAATAATTAACTAAAGATGTAGAGACTAGGAGTGATTTTGTGAATGAAAATTTCAGAGTTAATAAGATAGTTAAACTTGGCTTTATACGATCTCAGTACTTTTTACGGTAAATGAGTTACGAGACTTGGCTGCATTTTTTACAGGTGACTTTTTGATGAGATTTCACTTCTTTTTGTAAGTAACCCTCCTTTTCTTGATTTTGGGTTCTTTTTGTAGATCATCCACTGATTTTCGCTAAGCCCACACTCTGTCTCTATTATTTACAGGTATCAAAAAATTGAAGCTTTAGTTTCGTTTGCAAAGTACTGTAGATAAAAAGAGATTTCAGGTTCCTAGGCAAGCACTAAATTATGGGAGGGGGAGTGTCAAAAGTACACTCAATTGCTTCCAGGATAGGCGCTATGCATCTGAGATATAACTCGCAGCCCTAGATACTTGATATTTAACATAAAAGAACTTTTTAGTATAAAAAGAAAGCCAAAATTAAAATTTCCGGAAATTTCCAATAAATCAAACTATATTCCTTTTTTCGATGTTTTTTTTTATTATTTACGGATTTTTTAATTTTTCCTTACTTTGTGTACAAAACCCTGCCTTTCTGCCAAATGTCAATCTTCTAGGAATACAAAATCGAATTATTTTCAAATTTTCGACTTTTTATGAATTTATTGATTTTTCTATTTTAATTCTAAGTTACCTGATTGTCATGCCAATATAGTAATTATTTGATCCGTCTTCTTAGGATCATTTAGGTTCAATTTAGGATAAATCAAGTGAATCTTAGAGTCACCATGATTTTATTTAGAAAGGACTATCAAGCCATAACCAGCCAGTAATGTCGGGAGGGTAGGGGGAGCTGTGAAAATTTTTGTGGGGCCAACATCATTTAACAATCCATATGTCATATGTGAAGTAAATAGAGTACAACATGTGAAAGAAAACAAACCTGTCTATAAAGAAATCGCCTATATCGTAGCCAGTCTATAGCGGAACTCTTCTATAACGAAATTCGTAAACGAAAGAAAAGAAAACCATAATCCGGGGGAATTAACATAAAACAATTAGGGGCATTGTACTAGCTAATAGGACAATTATCTTATAACTAATGTTTCTAGCAGTATAAAATCAAATTGTTTTCGAATTTTCGATTTCTTAAACATATTTCGATTTTTCGATTTTATTTTCGAATTTTTTAACTGTTCCTTTTATTGAATAGTAAATACTACCTTTACACCAAGTTTTAAGTTTCTAAGACCAAGATAAAAATATTTTCAATTTTTGATTTTTTCGCATTTTTTTTTTTATAATTTTCTGGATTTTATAATTTTTTCTTATTTTGTATCCTTTATTACAAATTTTAAGTTTCTAGAGCTACAAAATCGAATTATTTTAAAATTTCCGATCTTTTTCTAGTTTTTTATTCTATTTTCGAATTTATTGTGTTTTAATTTTTCCTTTTTCTGTATCTTAAACAATAAGTTTACGCCGAATTTTAAGTTCTAAAGCTACAAAATCAAATTTTTTTCCATTTTCGAATTTTCGAATTTTTTTTCGAATTTTACAGATTTTTTATTTATTTCTTTTTTTGTATCCTAAATACTAACTTTATTCCAAAATTTTAAGTTTCTAGCTTTACAAAATCGAATTATTTTCAAATTTTCGTTTTTTTTTCGATTTTTTGATTTTATTTTCAATTTTTGTTGTGTTTTTAATTTTTCTTTTTCTGAATCCTAAACACTACCTTTACACCAAATATTCAGTTTCTAAGACTACGAGATCGTATTATTTTCAATTTCTCTCTTTTTCTTTCTTTCTTTCTGTTTTGTTTTTTTAAATTTTCGATTTTTTTTTTTTAATTATCCATATTTTTTAATGTTTCCTTATTTAGTATCTTAAATATTACCTTTATTCCAAATTTCAAGCTTCTAGCGCTATGAAATCAAATTATTTTCAAAATTTCCTTATTTTTCTATTTCTTTCGATTTTTTTATTTTATTTTCGAATTTTATTGCGTTTTTATTTTAACTTATTCTGAATCCTAAACACTATCTTTACCGCGAATTTTAAGTTTCTAAGGCCAAAAGATCAAATTATTTAAATTTTTTTCAAATTTTTTCGAATTTTTCGAATTTTTGATTTTTTTTCGAGTTTTCTGGATTTTTTAATTTTTCCTTATTTTGCATCCTAAATACTACCTTTATTCCGAATTCCAAGTTTCTAGCGCAACAAAATTGGATTATTTGAAATTTTTCGATTTTTTTCGATTTTTCGATTTTATTCTCAATTTTTTTTGTGTGTTTTTGATGTTTTCTTTTTCTGAATTCTAAACACTACCTTCACACCAAATTTTAAGTTTTTAAGACTACAAGCTCGTGTTATTTTCAAATTTCAATTTTGTTCGATTTTTTTGAATTTTCGAATGTTTTTTTTTTTTTTTGAATTTTCCGGATTTTATATTTTTTCCTTTCTTTGTATCCGAAATGCTAAATTTATTCCAAATTTTCAGTTTCTGTGGCTGTGGGATATACCCAATCTTTTTGATGACGCGAGAGTGAGTGAGTGTGTGAGTGACAAAAAATCGAAACTTTGAGTTCATATATCGTCTGCACTAATTTATGGGTATTTTTGAATTATCCATATTTTTTTAATTTTTCCTTATTTAGTATCTTAAATATTACCTTTATTCCAAATTTCAAGTTTCTAGCGCTATAAAATCGAATTATTTTCAAATTTTCCTTATTTTTCGATTTTTCCGATTTTTTCGATTTTTTTGTTTTATTTTCGAATTTTATTTGGTTTTTTATTTTAACTTATTCTGAATCCTAAACACTATCTTTACTGCGAATTTTAAGTTTCTAAGGCTAAAAGATCAAATTATTTTAATTTTTTCAATTTTTTTCGAATTTTTCGAATTTTT
This sequence comes from Maratus michaelseni, assembly GCA_963931845.1. Classification (NCBI taxonomy): domain Eukaryota; kingdom Metazoa; phylum Arthropoda; class Arachnida; order Araneae; family Salticidae; genus Maratus; species Maratus michaelseni. The sequence goes on from OZ007593.1 coordinate 258,401,297, forward strand.
GAATTTTTTTTTTCGAATTTTCCGGAATTTTTAATTTGTCCTTATTTTGCATCCTAAATACTACCTTTATTCCAAATTCCAAGTTTCTAGCGCAACAAAATCGGATTATTTGAAATTTTTCGATTTTTTTCGATTTTCGATTTTTTCAATTTTGCTTTCGATTTTTTTGGTGTTTTTGATGTTTTCTTTTTCTGGATGATAAACACTACCTTCACACCGAATCTTAAGTTCCTAAGACTACAAGATCGTATTATTTTCAATTTTCAATTTTGATGGAATTTGTTGAATTTTCGAATGTTTTTTTTTTTCGAATTTTCCGGATTTTATAATTTTTCCTTTCTTTGTATCCTAGACACTACCTTTTTTCCAAATGTCAAGTTTCTAGGGCTACTGGATCTACCTAATCTTTTTGATGACGCGTGAACGAGTGAGTGAGTGAGTGACAAAAAATCGAATGTTTGAGTTCATATATCGTCTGAACTAGAAAAGATAGAAATTTTTAATTTTAAATTTTGGTCCTGTGTGCCAAATACTCTAGAAAAACGAAGTTTCAAATTTTTGGGATACTCCAGCGCGGAGATATGAGGGGGTCAAAAGTGCCCTGAGTTGCTTCCAGAAAAGTATGCTTACGGCTGTCCTCTCTCGACTTGGCGGAGACACTGCCGTGCCTCCAGATCTAAAACAAACTATCCCCATCCTGTGGGATTTGTTTTTCAATGTTTTACTTTATTTAATGCAAAACATAGATTGCATCCGACAACTCATAAAAAAGTCCTCCGGCCTGTACCGGCAGGAAATGTAGCTTTCCTATATCTTCGTTTTAAAATTTTAGCTAATGTTACTCGAAAACAGCAAGTTAAAATGCAAAGAAACCGTTTACAAAAGATTCGTTTACACTGAATTTGAATAAGAAATTCGCCAAATTATTGAGCTATAGCCAAGTTGGCTTCATTTATGAAGACTTATTTTTGTCGCCAAATTTGGCGAGATTTCGCCAATTGTCGCCAAGTTTGGCGAGAATTTGGCGCTAATGGATATGAATATATAGTTTTATGCGTATGATTGGGAAAATGATTACAACAATGAAAGAAAATAATTTGCGAGAAATCGCTTTCACTAAAACTTATAAATTTATATTAAAATCATTAAAATTACAGACATTACAATACACTTTCATAAAACATTAAAAACATATTAAAATTGGACGTTTCGGATTTACATGGAAAATCCCTCTTCAAGAACAACATTCCACTTAGCGTAAATCATAGTTCAAAAATATCAACAAATAGAAAATGCAACGTATCAAAATTTCGAAGTCAAAGTTACAGTTATAATAACACGGAGTATTCATTCGGGATTGCACCTGCTTGACCATTATTGACCATAAATTTATCGTTGGTTTTTTGTAATGTGCTGTTTTGTTTCAAAATGTCAGCCACCCTAGAATTTCAGACTGCTCTATCTCAGCCAATTTTTAAGATAGAGGTAAAACAAAAAATGCTCTGGAATCCTTGTATCAAGTCCTAACACCTAATTAAAAAATAAACTTGATTTTTTAACTTTTTTGTATATTTATTTTAGTTTTAAAATTTTCCGTGGCCGCCATCTTGAAACAAGATGGCGGACCAAGCTGGCCAACGAACTCGGTCGAGGCATTGGTGAGCTTAATACACACAATTAGTTTCATCCAAATTAATTTATAAATGCGAGCGTTATCGTATCAAATTATTTTCATTTTTTCAATTTTTTTCGATTTTTTTTATTTTTTTTCGAATTTTCTGGATTTTTTTAATTTTCCTTTTTCTGTATCCTAAATATTACCTTTATTCCTAATTTGAATTTTCTAGCGCAACAAAATCGGATTGTCTTCAAATTTTCGGTTTTTTTCAATTTCTTCGATTTTTTCAATTTTGCTTTCGATTTTTTTGGTGTTTTTGATGTTTTCTTTTTCTGGATGTTAAACACTACCTTCACACCAAATCTTAAGTTTCCAAGACTACAAGATCGTATTATTTTCAATTTTCAATTTTGATGGAATTTGTTGAATTTTCGAATGTTTTTTTTTCGAATTTTCTGGATTTTATAATTTTTCCTTTCTTTGTATCCTAAACACTACCTTTTTTCCAAATGTCAAGTTTCTGGGGCTACGGGATCTACCCAATCTTTTTGATGACGCGTGAACGAGTGAGTAAGAAGTGACAAAAAATCGAATGTTTGAGTTCATATATCGCCTGAACTAGAAAAGACAGAAAGTTGTAATTTTAAATTTTGGTCCTGTGGGCCAAATACTCTCTATAATTGAAGTTTAAAATTTTTGGGATACTCCAGCGCGGAGATATGGGGGGGTCAAAAGTGCCCTGAGTTGCTTCCAGAAAAGTATGCTTACGGCTGTCCTCTCTCGACTTGGCGGAGGCACTGCCGTGCCTCCAGATTTATATATATTACTGAGATGCACTGCAAGATGCTTACTGTATAATATTGAGCGTTCACTTACAGAGACACACAAAATAATTGGGTTACAGTATTATCTATGACCGATAATTGCTGGAAGTGCGTTTTCAGTTCTGGCATGCGTTTTTTAATGGAACAAAATTTTTTAATATTGCGTGATGTGGATCTATCAATACACATGTGTATCTGTAATTATATATACTTTTAGTGGAAATGTCATTTAAACAGTATTAGTTCTAATAGTAATTCTTACATTTATTTTTAATCGAGTCACTTTCTTAATTTTTAGATAAAATAATATAATTGTGCCTGTATCTTTTAAAGGTTTCGGCGACGGCCTGCTTCTTTTCGAACAGAAAATTCGTCTTAATTAATCAAAATAATGGCTCATGAAGACATTAAAAGGACTTGAATTTTTTCATTACATATTTTTCCAACGTTTTAACTCCTGACACATATATTTTCTCATTTGTTAATAGAGACTGGTGTACAATTAACAATAAGAACAATCGAAATGATTAAAGAACTTATTTAATGGAAACTTTTTAAGAATAGAATTTTAAAGTAGAATAGAATTTTAAGGAATTGTCGATGAGAAACTACTTTTAATGCATTTTTGTAAAAAGTCAATGTGTGTGTAATGTTTGTTTTTGAAACTTTCATATGTATCTATTGTAATATATGTTATATTATTCATCATAGTACATCATATTCATCATAGTTATATTATTCATCTGTTGATTAGTGACAAGATAGCGTACACAATATTGCACGTATATTTGGATACAACCCCTCATCTTTTTGCTTCCTTTTGGGAACAACGGATTTCGAGCTTCTTCTATGGACGATAATTTTCAGAATTTTCAAGCTATGATTTTGAGACTTTCACAAAATTTGTTCTATATACTTAGCTAATACAGTATGCATATTATATTTTGATTGCATTCGCGCATGCGCAGTGAAACATTTTTTAGTAAACCTGCTCATTTTTCATCCAATTTTTATTACTTTTTAATTCCGATTGCAGAGTATTATTTACAATGTTGTTTGACATATTTTCTGATAATAACTTTTTTTTATATTAAGAACTCTGCAAATTATAAGCAAAAAGCTTGGCGAAATTTGAGTCGGTTTTTATAAAAACCTTAATTTCTCTTCGAATATTCATGCTATCCTCATAAAATTTAACACAGTATATTACAATGAACCACTTATTAATAATCTCGAGTTTGAACAATTTTGCTACATTAGTTTTTACAGGGTAATCCAAAAGATATTCGTTATTTTTCAATTTGTTGACAGTCCCCTATGGGGTTTCGGGAAAAAATATTCACGGAAATATATAAGCTATACTATACTGTTTACACACCTGCAGTTTCAGGTTAATTCCTCATGTATTTTTCTAGATAGTTAACAAAACGTCTAAAATCGTAAGTGACCAATCACCTTTGGCAATATAGTGTATATATATATATATATATATATATATATCTGACGTATGTCATGCTGTAACTCTCTTATTTATGAACCGATTCAGGTATGACTCAGTATGTGTATAGGATATACCAATGTCTCAACCGAGTTCGTTGGCCAGCTTCATACGCCATCTTGTTTCAAAATTGCGGCCAGTTAAAATTAAAAATAATTTTGAAAGTTCAAAAAGATGTACAAAAAAATTATAAATTGAAAATCTTGTTTTTGTTGAGTGTTAGAACGTGATACATGGATTCTGGAACATTTTTTGTTTTGGCTATATTTTAAAAAATAGCTGAGATATGGCAGATTAAAATTCTAGAAAAAAACAATCTGATATATGTTATGTTGTAAATCTGGTATTTATGAACCGATATGAATCTGACTGATCATGTGATGATTTCTTCAAAAATGATTTCTTGATAGATAATATTATTTAAGGATGTAATGATTTCTACAGGCTGATTATCGCAAATTCGTCAGAAATATCTGAGAAAAAGTGCTTCGCTTTCACAAAAAAAAGTTATCTAAAATTTATTTTTAAATCGAAAAAATAGAGTTTGTTTAAATTCATAGAAGGTAAAAGTGGATGTATTTTTAGTCGCATATATTTTTGTAAATTGTTTGTAAATTGTAAATTATACGTGGATTTTTATAGCTAAGTTTTGTTTTACATTTAATATGCAATCGTTTAAATAATAAAGATGCTTTGGAATTTTAATACACTTATTAAGCTACATAAAATATGAGAAAGTAAAATTAAGAACGCATTGATTGCATAAATAGAAAGAGTTATAACGTAATAAAATAGCGTAATAAAATTATAACGTAATAAAATTATAACGTAATAAAATAGCGTAATAAAATTATAACGTAATAAAATTATAACTTAATAAAATAGCGTAATAAAATTATAACGTAATAAAATTATAACGTAATAAAATAGCGTAATAAAATTATAACGTAATAAAAGTTATAACGTAACAGAATGTGCTTTCAGCTGCAGATGTAAGAAATAGATATACGCAGACTCTTAAAAATGCTTATTTGTTTCGATATTAAGGAACAGAAACAATAGAAATTTATAAAATTATTGTCATTTTCATTACTATAAAAAAATATCAGACACACACACATATACAAGAAATGTATAAAAAATGTCAAAAATATTACCATAACATAATAATTGTTTTGATTGGGAGATTTAAATATCATTAACATAAAAAAAAATTGTTAACATATATTTTAGAAGTTTAGTCACTTTGTTTTTTACGGTAGAATAGATTTTGGCTTTTTTAAAAATATTTTACATAAAACTGCATATCTATTTTCCTTTACAGAAAAATAATAAAATATTTTACAGTATTTGGATCATAAAAATGTATTAAGGAAAGAAGAAAATTGAATGAAATATTCGAAAAAAGATAACTTATTATTATTTTTTTTAAATTTCGACAAATAATTAATCATTTTAATTAATGTAGTTATAATAATTACATTCACATACTATTTTTGAAAGAACAATTAAAGTAATTTTCTGCCCAATAAAATTAACCGCTTTAATAAAAATATAATGCGTTTTCTTTCCATTAATATGAAAATAATATTTAAATTGAAATACTTCCTAACTTTAATAATCCTTAATTATATATATAATGCTTCAAGACATTTAATGTTAATGTTTTGTTCTTTTTCTCTCAAATTAATAATTACTTTTATTTAAAAAATGATATAGTTATATATAATTACTCTGAATATATCAAAATTAATGATGCAAATAATTTTAAGGTTAAATTAATACAATTTCAATTAGTATTAATTGCCGACATTTTAATATTTTTCAAGATGAAATAATTAAAAAGTTACTTTGTTTTTAATAAATTGTATCATTTTATCAAAAGAACAAAACAAAAGTTTTATTAAAATGATTTAAAGGATTTGCGGGTAGAATTCCTCCCAAGTTTATAAATACATGTAATGTTCCATGTTCAGTCAGTTGTACAGTTGTTCTTCTATGTGTAACTCAATGCATCTCTTCTATGTGTGTCTTTTTATTTTACCTTTTTAATTATCGGCAGAGCACGGTTTCAAATGAATATGTCGAGACAGACAGAGTGACGCGGGTTCTTGTATTTTCATATTCCTGCTGCGATTTTGAGTGAGAACATTTTATTTTACACAGCAGAATGGAATCTCAAAAAGAACTTTACTTAATTTCTCTTTTCGAAGGTGCTAGTACAAATTTTTTTGTTTGGAAGAGGCGAATGGTCGCAATTTTTGCTGCTAAGGAATTAGAAAACGTTTTTCAAAACGAACCGGCTGAAGGTAATACTAGGAATATTGTAAAAGCAAAAAAAGCTTACGCTCTATTGTTATCACTGTTAAGCGATGGTGTCCTTGCATCGCTTCAAGATGGAAATACAAAGCATAAAATATGGAATAAATTAGAACGAACATATGATACGAAGCGTGCAGTGAATTAAATTTTGATTAGGAAGATATTCGCAACAATTAAGAAAGATAGTGCTGTATTTATGAGAATTCATATTAACGAAATAAATTAATTAAATTCATAAATTAAAGTCTCTGGAGCAAAAGTAAGTAAAACCGATACCATTGTTTATATTTCATGTCAACCTCAAGTCATGTTTACCTCAAGAATTTGAAAATGTTAAGTCTGCTTAAGAAAATCTACCGAATGCTGTTTTGAAATAAAATTTTGTCACACAAAGGCTATTAGAGGCTGAAGCACTTCCACTTGATTCAAAGAGAGAAAAAGTGCATAACATATCCGCTCATGATAGTACTGCGTTCGTGTCGTCACCTCGCAAAAAAAATCTCATGCAAAATCTGTAATTTAAAAGGGCATACAACGAAGTAGTGTAGAAAGAAACTTACGTGTTATCAACGTAGGAAGCCTGGCCATTTTAAACGTAACTGTAGAGCTATTAAAAATTCAAATGAAGAAAAGTTTGCTGCTTCAGCAGTATCGTTTGTTACAGGAAATGTTAGAAAAAATGAGTTTATTGTAGATTCTGGAGATACTTCTCACATGTGCTCTAATGAAAAGTAATTTACGTCCAGTACCATCTTCAAGAACTATAAGGTGTGCGTCGAAAAACAACGAATCTTGAAATTAAGAAAATTAAGAATTGAAAATATCATCAGAAAATTATCAAACGGAATGGAAATTACTCGGAATAATGTACTTTATGTTCCGAATTTTAATGGACAGTTGATTTCCGTTAGAAAAAAATTAAGGTGCTAACTATGCAGTTATTTTCAAGAATGAAAAGGTGTTTATAGAAGAAGGAAGAAAACGGTTTTGTTTTGGGGAACGTGATTAGAATGGTCAATACGTAAGCGACTTTATCTCTAATTATGAAACTCACGTAAATAGAAAATGATTCTGAAATATTGCATCGTAGATTGAGACATCCGAGTGACGAAATGTTGAAAGAAATTAAACTTCCGATACCCTTTTCATTCTGTTATGTCTGCGTTCAGGCAAAATAGAGTGCAACACCAAAAGGACCAAGTAAAAAAGAATCTACACCAATGGATGCTATTCGCACTGACATATGTGGCTCCGAAAACTTTTTTTGGCGAATGCTAGTTTATGATTGTCATAGGCAATTTTTCTCGCTTCGCTGAAGTTCGTTTATTGAAGCCTAAAAGCGAAGCTTCTGACGAATTGAAAATTTTCTTGAAAATTAATCCTACAGTAAAAGAACTCGGATGTGATAACGACAAGGAGTATTTAAGTAATGATTTAATGAATTTCAGTAGAGACCTTGGTATAGTGCTTTATCCAGCTCCTCCATACAATCCAGCTTTAAATGGAGTTACTGAAAGATGCAACAAATTGCTCCTGGATAAAGGATGGGCTTTTATTGCTGAATCTAATTTACCTAAGACATGTTGGATTCAAGCTATTCTTTCAGAAGCCTACTTGAAAAACCGAATGCCAAGCAGCTCTATTGACAACTTAACGCTCATACTTTCTGAAATATGGAGAAGATCGCAATTTGAAGTCTATACGTGTTTTTTGATGCAGTGCCAAATGTTAGTAATTTCCGTTCATCGAAAAAAGCTTGATGATAGCTCTAAATCTAAACGGATGATCTTCTTAGGTTATTTTACAATGGGATATCGATTGTTGCAATTTGAGACAAAGCACATAACTATATCAAGAAATATCAAATTCGACGAAGAGAAAAAGAATAACATAAAATCAAACAACACATAGTAGAAAATTCAGAACTGACTGATTGTTAAATTAACTGAAACATTCAAGAAAGTACTACTGAAGAATCAGATGATGCCGAAGAGAAAGAAGATCAAACGAGAAAATCCCAGCGATTAAGAAAGTATTGTTTGGTATCCAGATCCTGAGGTGTATGACGCATTACTTTGACAAAAAGTATCTATTGATGTTATCATTGTCCCCTTGTTGCTTATCAACGTTTGTGGAAAGAAGCTATGAATGCAGAGATAGAAAGCACGAAGATCACTGACGTCTCGGATCTCGAAAAACTACCACCTGACAAGGAGCTATTTCTTACAAAGGAGTATATACTATCAAAAGAGAGAGCCGATATAAAGCGCGCCTTATAGCACGTGGATTCATGCAAAAAAGAAAAATGTCTAGGCTATAATGAAATTTTTCCCCTGTAATAAGTATGCCAGATGTACGTTTAGTGCTCATTGGGATTTTAATTGAAGACCTAGATGCATTTGTATTGGATGTAAAAATAGCTTTCTTTAATGGTAAAACTAGAAAGCGCCACCGGCGCCCTCACGGCGCCGAGCGAGCCCTTCTCCTCGTCGTGCCCAAGTTCTGAGGAACTTTTAACGCGCCAGCGGCTTTGTCTCACCGTGGCGCTCCGACCGATTCACAGGGGTCGCATTCCAACGAGGCATCTCAATATTTGCCCTGGTGTCGACGACAGAGGTCGTTACGATTCGGCGAAAGTTCCTACTCTCTCAAAGGAGACTTCCCCACGTGACACCTGATGAACCGTAGGGACTGTCGAACGGCTTCCTCGCCGAAACCCCATAAGGGAGTCGGGGATTCCACCTAATGTCCGGCATCCCTACGGCTCTTGCTTTCCCGCGGAGTCCGAACGTGAAATGCATGGGAGGGCAAGCCACTAGTCTCATCTTCCGCGGGCTTTCTTTAATGGTAAGTTAAATTAACTTGTTTTTATGGCATTAGCCGCAAGGCTATGATGATAAAAGTGGGCTAAAATGTAAGCTTAAAAGAAATTTACATGGTCTTAAACAATCCCCACGACAACGATTTGAAAGGTTTCTTGAAATTTTTTCAAAAGTAATTTTTAAATCTCTTGATAATGAACATTGTATTCGTTACAATAATGGTTATAAAATAATTATAGTTCTTTATGCAGATGATATGTTAGTAGCAGGTTCCGATATAAATGATGAAAGTAATGTAGTTATTTCCTTACTGTCTAAAAAGTTTTACATGTCAAAGTCAGAAAGTATATCGAAATTCCTAGGTATTCAAATTAAATTTAAGCGTAATAATTTAATAATGGATCAAGAGTCTTATATAATTAAAATGTTAAGTAAGTTTAATAATCTAGAATGTAAGCCTTGTAATATTCCTATTTCTCTTAAGTCCACTCGATCTGTTTACAAAACTGGAAAACCATTTAATGATCCACCATTTAATGAACTTGTAGGTTGTTTATTGTATTTAGAAAATATTTCACGACCTGATATTTTATATACTATTAACTGCTTGAGACAAATACAGAAAAATCCTACTGAAATTGCCTGGATTGCACCAAAGAAATAAATCTTAAGATATTTAAAAAGAACTTTGTCTTTAAAACTTGTGTATAAAAGATAAAATTCTGATCCTAAATTATCCATGTATGTTGATGCCGACCTGATAGTACACAAGATTATATTTTGATATTCTGTAACATGCCTGTTCTGCGGTATTGTAATAAACAAAAATCAGTTGCGTTATCGTCAAATGAAGCTGAAGTTATTGCCTTAACTAAAATATTGCAAGACCTGTTCTGGTTTTAAAATCTTGCTTGTAAAATTGTTAATAATAAAGATTTAGTTATTTTAGAGGATAACTAGTCTTCATAAAATATATCACGAATGAGAGCAATTATGGTAGAATGAAACATATAGACATAAAACTAAAACTTATTATTAATGTTGTAATAGAAAATAATATAAAAATTGAAGCTATTCCTACAAATATGCAAATTGATGATATGTTTACAAAGTCATTACCTAAGTTAAATTTCGTGAATTGTTATTTCTATGCTGTTTGTATAATTAATGTTTAATCTGTGTCATATTATTTTAAATGATTGTTTATTAGAATTTTTCTGTTAGTTTTTCTGATGTAATGCTAGATTATGGGCGGGTGTTAGAATATTGTAATCATAGCATTACTGTTTAAATTTCATTTTTTCTTTGTTTCATCTACCTTTCTACCAGCTTTGCTAATTTGTTGGCAGAATTCCACCTAACTTTATAAATACATGTAATGTTCCATGTTCAGTTAAGTTGTGCAGTTGCCCTTCTATGTGTAACTCACTACAGATCTTTCGATCCAGCCTCTTGTCTTTTTATTTTGCCTTTTTAGTTATCAAAAATATAAACGGAAATTTGAAGAATTTAGATTTTAAGTATAAAACTTTACTTTCAACCATAAATACTGAACCAATTTCAGGAAAACGTACTTAATTGCCAAAAGAAAACAAAGAATCGTGTGGATCGCGATTAAATCGGGTTACGCGACCCAATGCATAACTCTACTTTAATTAATTACAAAATAATAGAAATTTAATTACAAATTAATGGGATATCAATTAATTTAATTAATTACAAAATAATAGAAAATAAAACATATATATTCAAGTATTACCCAAACATATAAAAATTTATTTTCCGTCAAAAAATATATAAAGTGAAACTCGATGAATTTGGATTTAAATATAAAATGATACTTTCTTTTTTCAACTTTCAATCATCCATCTATTTAAAGCAGTTTGGTAATTTTGTCAAATTTCCATCGAATTTCGACCGAGTACGCATGCGTCAAAAAAGGACCGGCCAATGAGGCGAGGGTCTATTCCTGTCTCCAAACGTATTTGGGATCAAGATCAAATCATGTTGTTTTGATGGCTTCTTTCACGTTGTGTTAAACCTAGGAAGATATTTATATAAAAAAACTGTGGAGTGTTTAGAAGGTATTTATTTTATTTATTGTTGTATTTATTGTAATTTGTATGAATACTTAGGTATCCATTTCGGATTTACTGTGTAACATGAATTTAGGTTCATTTAACGTTCGCGAAATCAAATCATTTTGTTTATATAGTACAGAAAATGATTATTCAATCGTAAATAAAAATATAGTAGAACATGTAATACAAAATTGGACCACTTATATTCCGTTTATGATCGGGTATGAATCTTATGGTGTTCTGATTGCTAATTAAAACTATTATGTAAATATAATGTCAAAAGACAGTACGCACGGTAGTAATATTTTTATTTTTATATGTTCAAAAAAAGCGAATCTGAGCGTCTGAATATAAATTATAAAATATTATTTCTGTATTTAGCAACTAAATATTTAATAAATATGCAGAAATGTGACTAGCTTTATGTGAATGTATAATATATATAAGTCTGAACTTTAGCATTATTTTTTAACAGAAATATATTATCTCTATTCGATTTAAAAGTTTTGTCATTACATAAGTGTGCTATTTTATTTGTAAAGAGTATGTATGCATTATATTGTTTGTATGTATACAAATCTTTAGAATGTTTTGATTTGCAAACTCTTAATATTTGAATAATAATGTTTACATTATATTTGTTTGTATGTATACAAACAAGTATATATACAAACAATGTATCATGTAACAATATTAATATTTACATTGTTTGTATGTATACAAATCTTGAATGTTTTAATTTATTACATTCATTTTTTACCAGTTTGCATGTCCGTTCATTGGCGATTCATAAGAAACTCATAATTTGTCACAAATTGGTGATTTTATTGATTTAGTGCTTTGCCCAGGAATGTGGAAAAAAAACTATTTTTGACATCTGGTGAAATGAATGAGGTTATTTCCGTTTTTATTTTGTATATAAAAAATGTTATATGTAAAAAAATCCTGGTCATTAATCACATTGTTTTTTGTATATTTAAAGACGATTACTTATTCTTTGTAATTCTTTTTTTGTTGGGGGTTTTTGAGCAAAATAATATTACTTCATAACTAGAACCAGTTCCGCTTAATCATTAATATTTACTTAATCCTTTGACCGCTGAGCAAATGGGCAAATTTGTAATGTTTTTTCTGTTATTTTTTTTTAAATGTCAAAAAAAGATAAATTTTCAAACTTGGTATAAAAAACTTAGGTATTTCTCTATTATCCCATCGTCCACTTTTCATAACAAAATACTATCGCCAAACTGTATGAATAAATGCCAAAAATGCAGTCCCATTTACTTGATGTCGGAAGCATTATACGTGTTTGTTATGTCGTCAAGTGGTTTTTAATTCAACATTTGCGCGTATTAATTACAACGTTCTCCCGTTTATTTGGCGTTACAGTTTGGCGACAGTTTTTTGTTATGAAAAGTGGTCGATGAGATAATAGAGAAGTACCAAAACTTAATTACGTATATGAGTAGATTCCTTGACAGTATTAATCATTACTCAATATTTTAAAACTGCATCATATTTGTAGAATTATATTAATTTAAACAATGCTTCTATTGAAGTGTGAAGAAGCACATACTTCTATGAAGAACCATATATTTACATAATCGTTTTCATTAGCAATCGGAACACCATAAGATTCATCCCTGATAATAAACGGACTATAAGTGATCCAATTTTGTATTACGTGTTCTACGATATTTTTACGTACGTTTGAATAATTATTTTATGTACTATATATACAAAATGATAGAGATCTAAAAACGCAATTTCCATCGGATTGATTTCGCGAATGTTAAATGAGCCTAAATTCATTTTTAAACAGTAAATCCGAAATGGACACCTAAGTATTCATACAAATTATAATAAATAAAATAAATACCTTCTAAACACTCCACAGTGAGTTCTATATAAATACCTTCCTAGGTTTAATGCAATGTGCAAGAAAAAAACAAACAGGAGATGATCCCAAACACGTTTCTAGAGACAGTAATAGACCCTCACCTCATTGGCTGGTGATTTTTTTACGCATGCGTATTGGGTCGAATATTGTTGAAAAATTATTTTGAAGAAAAAATCGGGAAATTCGCAAAATGGTTTCGGGAAAAACTTCACCAAATGGTTTCAAAATTCTTTGATTGACAGCGGGAAAAAATTTCATTTTACATTCAATCATCGCAATTGGCGAGTGTGACTATTAAGTTTAGCCAGTACTGGCAATAACATCAATTACCAATTTTTAGTATTACTCGCCGATTGGTGAGTGTTAATTTTGTCTTATATCACAAACTGTATTTACATATACTACTAGACATAATGATTATGAACCATGATTTTTCTATTATTGGGCAAGATTCATGTTTTTTCAGCAATTCTTTGATGAAATTCGTGTTTTTTCAGCGATCCTTTGAAGAATTTCGCATTTTTCTCGTGATCCTTAACGAAATTCGCATTTTCCAGCGATTCTTTGATAAAATACATTTTATTCCGCAATTTTTAGACGAAATTTAGTAAAAAAGCGTGATCTTTTGGTGAACTTTCCTTTTTTGCGATTCTTTGACAAAATTTGCTTATCTTTCACGATCCTTTTGCATAATTAATGTTTTTTCTGTTGTCTTTTAACGAAAGTCATGTTTCCCCATGATCCTTTGATGAATTTAGTGTTTTTTCCTCAATTATTTGACGAAATCTGTGATTTTTCCCCCCCCGCGAAGATTGGTTAGATGTTTTTAGTCTGCAGGTGCCCTAAAAAGTCTGTGACGCCCGTTGCTGCATTGCACACATTCTTCCATGTGACATCGAACGAAGGAAATTCATCCTAAAGAATCATTGTTTCATTCTTGACATTTCTGGAAAGAAACAACGTTCAACTCATTGGCTGAATTGTAAAGGGCGAAATGTGTCAAACATTAGCGGAAAGAAAGTGCGCAATTTGTTCGTTCATGGATAAAATCATGAAATTCATTAATCGATAGTTGATAAATTGCGAAATTCTTCAATCGATAGCGGAAAAATCGCAAAATTCATTAATCGACAGTGGAAAAATCGCAAAATTGATCAACTGGTTTCGGGGGGAAAAGTTTTCGAATATCGTCGAATGGCTTCGAGAAAAAAAAATCACAATCCGTCAATTTCGGGGAAAAAATCGTGAAATTCGCCAAATGGTTTAGAAATTTGTCGAGCGACAGCAGAGAAAAAAATCTTTTTCCATTCAATCATCGCAATTGGTGAGTGTGACTATTATGTTTGACCAGTGGTGGCAATAAAGTCCATTGCCAAATTTTCAGCATTACTCGCTGGCAAGTGTTAATTTTGTCCTATACTTCAAAATCCTTTTGATCATATCATCAGTGTGCAGGACAATTTTTTTACAGGAGACCATTTGATGAATTTTGTGATTTTTCCATTATCGATTGACCAATTTTACTGCTATCGATTGTTGAATTTTATAATTTATCAACTATTGATTAGCGAATTTCATGATTTTTTCCATGAACATTTGACGAATTATGCAAAAAAATTAAGAATATCGTTAAATTGTCTTGGGTAAAATAAATTTAATATTATCAAATGCCTTCGAGAAAAAAGTTGCAAGTTGAAACACCTGTGACCTCTTTTTCATGTTATGCATCTCGGGTTTATCCCCCCACTCCCCCCCCCCCAAGTGGGACACTTTTCTAAATTTTGCAGACACCTCTCATGTGATATATCGCTGGAAAAGTCTTTGACTGCTTATTCATGTTATGCATCTCCGGGGTCCATCCCGCCACCCCCTCCCCTCCCCCCTAAGGGAGGCACTTTTATAAATTTTGTTGACACCCCTCATGTCATATATTGTTGGAAAGGTCTGTGACTGCTTAATCATATTATGCATCTCCGATGTCCATCTCCCCACTTTCCCCCCCCCCCCCCAAAGGGTACTTTATAAATTTTGCACACAACCCTCATGTTATATATCATTGCAAAGGTCTGTGACTGCATAATCATATTATGCATCTCTGATGTCCATCTCCCCACTTCCCACCCCCACCCCCCAATGGGTACTTTATAAATTTTGCACAAAACCCTCATGTTATATATCATTGGAAAGGTCTGTGACCACTTAATCATATTATGCATCTCCAATGTCCATCTCCCCACTTTGCCCCCCACCCCCCCAAGGGATACTTTTCTAAATTTTGTTGACACCCCTCATGTCATATATTGTTGGAAAGGCCTGTGACTGCTTAATCATATTATGCATCTCCGATGTCCATCTCCCCACTTTGCCCCCCCCCCTCCCCAAGGGGTACTTTCTAAATTTTGCACACAACCTTCATGTTATATATCATTGGAAAGGCCTGTGACCACTTATATCATATTATGCATCTCCGATGCCCATCTCCCCACTTTGCCCCCCCCAAGGGGTACTTTCTAAATTTTGCACACAACCCTCATGTTATATATCATTGGAAAGGTCTGTGACCACTTAATCATATTATGCATCTCCCATGTCCATCCCCCACTTTGACCCCCCAAGGGGGTACTTTTCTAAACTTTGCACACACCCCTCATGTGATATATCAATGGAAAGGTCAGTGACCGCTTAATCATATTATGCCCCCCACTATGAAATTTGTCAAGTTAAAGCAACTATAAATTTTATTTTTATGGTACTATCAAGTTGTTTGCCGTCAAATTTTGACGGGTTCCATCTAGTAACTGCTTAATCAATTTACCGTTTTTTCATATATAAAAATATTAAAGATTGAAAATTCTCCGTAATCATTAAAACAGTAATTGAATACAATCAAGTATCATCCTCATTATGATGTGATTATAACCCAATATTTTTAAATTCTCATTGCACTGTAAAAAATGACCGATGTTTCTTATTTTATGAAAATATGCTATAACCACGCGAAAATATAATATAATCTTCTGAGTTATCCGAATTTTCAAATAGCATGTTACATTGTCTTTTGAATCCCCAGAAACGAATACATCTTCAAAATTTAAAGAATAATTTATAAAAACAAATTATTTTTAGCTGCCCGAATTTTTCAGAAACGTTTCCGAAGGGTTTTTATAGTGTATTAATTAGTGTCCTTAGCCTGGAATACCTGTTTTTCGAATGCTATCAATTCTGAAGTAAACATTTTCATGCTAAAAAAAATGTTTAACAGACAAACATGCAAAATTAACAGCGTTAACAATAACATTAAAATTAAGATTATTTATTTACTCTTTCATGTATAAATTAACTTATGCGGCTGAAAACGTGTACTTGAGAATGGATAACATTCGAAAAACAGGTATTCCAGCCTGAGGACACTCATTAATACACGATAAAAACCCTTCGGAAACGTTTCTGAAAAATTCGGGCAGCTAAAAATAATTTGTTTTTATAAATTATTCTTTAAATTTTGAAGATGTATTCGTTTCTGGGGATTCAAAAGACAATGTAACATGCTATTTGAAATTTCGGATAGCTCAGAAGATTATATTATATTTTCGTTCGTGGTTATAGCATATTTTCATAAAATAAGAAACATCGGTCATTTTTTACAGTGTAGAAAATATATAATGATAATCATAACTTTCTGAAGTACAGTTGTAATAAAATCTAATTTAAAATTTAACTGTTTCCATTACACGTAATTGTAATAAAAATAATTCTTGCTTGCCATTACAACACCGTAATGAAAATCATAACCTTCTACAGTGCAATTATAATCCTATCTTATTTTAAAATTTGCCATTACAGTTAATACACTGCAAAAAATAATTGTTGATTTTGCAGTATAAAACTGGCACCCCAGCTGCCAGTATTATACCGTAAAATTAACAGTATTAAACAGTAAAATAAGCAGTAATTTGCGCATGCGCAATACCGCGCATGCGCGGTAGCGTATTACTGCTTATTTTACTGTTTAATACTGTTAATTTTACGGTATAATACTGGCAGCTGGGGTGCCAGTTTTATACTGTAAAATCAACAATTATTTTTTGCAGTGTAGGGAATCCAAACCTGGCTTCCCGGGATAGTGAATATAGGTGAAAAGCATTTTTTTTCTTATTGAAAACTTTAATAAATTGTTTACATTTAATATTTTTTTAGATTGCCCCGTAAGAACACCAAAGAGTATTTTTATATATTTTTATAAATTATATATTCAAATAAAATTTTGAAATTTATTAAAAGGGGTAATTTCGTATTGACCTCATGCCACAAGTTAATAGCCGAAGAAATCGATATATAAATTTCGTTATCTACAGCAGTTTTTTTTATTCTGATAATTTCAACGGTTTTAAGCGCTTATATCAATTACATGTGTGTTAAATTTACGTTTTATTTATACTAATTTATTTATTGCTTAAAGAAGTTTTAATTTCGTTATTGAATATTAGTTGGAAACAAATGCTGAACATTTTATATTGTTTAAAGCATAAACGGATTAATATTTTGTAATGATCAGAAAGCGATAGAAACAGATTAAAAAAAAAATCATGCTTTAAGTTTAATTTAAGTGCTATAATAACTGAGTAAATTGTGATACAGTTTTCAAAAAAATTGCCTTTGAAAGTAGTTTTTTGACCCTATATAACGATGCAAAAAATAAAAATATCTGATGCGTAGAAATTAAAACAAATTCAGTAGCAAAAATCGTAAAACCGAAATTTCATCGTCAAATGTTGCACGGACAAGTTTGTCCTTTATAATATAGATACCTAATTTTAAGTTAAAATTCTGAATTACAATTACAGGGTGACAAGAAATAACTTGGACGAAGTTTCAAACCAAAAATCTATAACTATCACTAAAGTTATACAGTTTTTGTCATGGGGAATTAATTCTATAAAGCTACTAAACAGGTGTAAGTAAGTTAGTTGTGATAACCATTATGGTTAAAAAACGATCTGCCATACTTGAATTGCATAAGCAAGGAATTAAACAATGTGAAATTGTTCAACGATTGAAAGTGTCTAAGTTGACGGTTTCATACAAAATCAAAAGGTTTAAAGAACTCGGACATAATGGTGACAGACCAGGGAGAGGAAGAAAGCGCACAGTTCACACATCAAGAAACCGGGTAGTTATCAAAAAGCGAGTTCAACGAAATCCTAGGATTTCAATGAGAAAGGTTGCTAGAGAGATGAAGATCAACAGAGAAACCGCACGTTTGATGGCAAGAGTAGAGCTTGGTCTTCACCCTTACAAAATGAAAGAGGCTCAAAAGCTAACAGCAGAGAACAAACGCACAAGACTTCAAAGGTGTAAAGAATTGTTAAAGCGGGCAGCAGGTGACAGATGGTAAACATTTGTCTTCACAGATGAGAAACTGTTTTCGATTGAACAAGCTCACAATAGCCATAATGATAGAGTTTGATCAGCATAAGCACCTGGACCTTCTTGTATTGTTGAACGGCGTCAACGACCCAAATCTGTAATGGTTTGGGGTGGGATATGTGCTAGTGGGAAAACACCACTTGTTTTTGTTGATGAAGGGATAAAGATTAATCAACAAACTCATCGCAAACTCATTTTGGAAGATGTTGTTTTACCTTGGTCACAAAAGTTCTTTGAAAACAAAAGATGGACCTAGCAACAGGATTCCGCACCAGCACATGGAGCTAAAGGCACTCAATATTGGTGCAAGACATATTTTCCGGACTTCATTGGAGCTCATGAATGGCCACCGTATTCCCCAGATTGGAACCCAATGGATTATTCTGTTTGGTTCATCTTGGAGACCAGGGTGCGTGCTAAACCTCATAAAACTTTGGCATCTCTAAAGAAATTCTTATGCAAGGAATGGGATAAAATATCAGTAAGTGAGTTGCGGTCCATAGCCGAAAATTTTGTGACACGTTTAAAGCTCTGTATTAAGGCTAAAGGTAGCCACTTTGAAAATTTGTAAATATATTAGACGAAATAATGTATTCATATTTATTTTGAAGTTTGGTCTTAATATTTTCAATAGCATTAAAGTTATAATGTATCATGTGTGCTCAAGTTATTTCTTGTCACCCTGTACATTGATAATCACAGCGTTTATGGTTACGATGGCATTGCTAATTTATTTTCAAATTCACCATTATTATTACACTAGTATATAACCCCGTCAAAAATGACAGATTGTTGATCTGCGTTTCTTTTTCATAAGACTTCATACAAACAAACAGCATGAAAATTTTATTATTGAAATGTTTGTACTGTAGAAAAGTACATTTTAAAAATTACAAATTATTTCTACAAATAAAAATGATGAATATATATATATATATATATATATATATATATATATTACTCAGTATTAAATTTCGGAAGTAGTTCAACGATTGGACAAAACATTCAAATTAAATATTAACAAATAATCCATGTGCGAAAGTTTTTGCAAAAAAGTGTTATCAATGAGTTTCTAAGCAGCTTGACTCACCACATAACTCATTGTTTGATTACATAAACAAAATTAAATGCAAATTACGCTGTACTATGTATTCAGTATATTTTAATTACGTTTGATAAGAAAGAATCGTTTTACAGTATATGACCCCTTATTCGGAATTCCAAAATCCGGAAAAACCCGAAGTCAGAAAAAAAATTTCAAAAATTTTCTAAATTTGCAAATTTTTACTAAAGTTTTAGAATTTCTGAAATTTTTCGAAAACTTTACCGATTCCTAATTTTTTTTTCAGTCCATTGTGTTTCAGTGTGTAATCACTAAAATATTGTTACTTCGGTGGCGGGTGAACACGCACCCCCCCCCCCCCCTCTTCCCGAAATTAGAAACAAATCCTTTTTCTCTCAAAGTTTAGTTTAAAATTAATTTATATTGCGATTCGTTAAAAACAAAAAATAGTTATATATTTATTTCATCAAGGGTGATTATGTTCCAAATTTTCCTAAAAATTTAAGGCATTCGGTTTCAAAAATTTTAGTCCTCAGTCCAAAAATTCGAACATAAAAAATATCTCGAATTTTGAACGATCGTCGCCGAAAAAAAAACAATTATGTCTATCGTTCGGAATTTCGTCAAAGGATTGCGAAAACAACTTGAATTTCGTCAAAGGATTGATAAAAATGCGAATTTCGTCGCAGGATTGCGAAAAAATGCAAATTTTGTTAACATATCGCAGAAAATACGTGATTTCCGTCAAAGGCTTGCGAAGAAAACGCAAATTTCTTCCAAAGACTCCAAAAAAATGTAAAATTTCATCAAGGGATCACAATAAAAACACAAATTTGGTTAAAGGATCGAAAAAAACGCGAATTTCGTCAAATAATCGCGGAAAAACCTGAATTTCTCCAAAGGATCGCGAAAAAAAACGCAAATTTCTTCAAAGCACTGCAAAAAAATTTCAAATTTCGTTAAGGGATCGCGAAAAAAGTAGAATTTCGTCAAAAGATCGAAGAAAAAAAAGCACAAATTTTGTCAAAAGATAACAGAAAAAATACGAATTCCGTCAAAGGATCGCGAAAAAAAAAACGCTAATTCCGTCGAAGAATATAAAAAAAAACTCGAATTTCCTCAAAGAATCGCAGAAAAATGCAAATTTCTTCAAGGATCCCAAAAAGAAAACGCAAATTTCTTCAAAGGATCACAAAAGATTAGCAGAAAAAATGCAAATTTTATCAAAGAATCACGAAAAAAAACATGAATTTTGTCAAATAATCGTGAACTTCGGGAGGACCCAAAATCCGGAAAATTCCAAAACTCGGAAAGCCTTTGGTCCCGAGGATTTGGCATAATAATAGGTACTGTACTGTATTTATGAATGAAGCGAAATTTCAAAATCCGCCATTAGATGGCGCCACTATACTGGATTGATCACTCAAATCCTCCGTACGAAAGAATTTACCGCTATTTCTGGAAAGAAAAGTGCTTAAAGAAAAAAATGTGTACAGAAATGTTGATATTCGTGTTTTATATGAAATAGTTTTTGAAGGTTTTAAACAAAATTAAAATATTTAAAAGCTCTAATATGCTTTTACAAATATTTTAACAGCAAAATCGGACGTAGCATAGCTTTTTCATAAAGCCTAACATGGCGTTTAACTATGGTCGATTCGCAGATTAGAGTGGTCGAGCCCGGAGCCGTTACAGACACTTTCTTGTCTTCGGATTTTATTATAAGTAAGATGTAATGGAAATTATAATCTCTAACATGCCTTTTAATTATAATTACGTTACAAATTAATCAGATTGCGAATATCCCCAACTCTGATTCACACATGCTACTTCTTGACTTCCAAAAATAAGTCTTATGATGTTGTACCCTACGCCAATGTGTATATTTTGCAAACATAAAATGCATTTATTTTTCTTTCCTTTAAAAACTATTATTGTCTTTTATTATTTTTTTATATGATGTTTTAAGAATTTTTTTAAATACTACAGAAACGCAATTTTTATATAGTAAAATTTAGTTCAGCTGATAAACACATAATATAGTGAAAATGCACTTTCAAAAAACGCTATCTATAAAATTTAATGCGGATTTTTTTTTTTTTTTTTGTAGACCTGTATCTATAGATAATTCTGTAAAGCAGTCTTGATCCCGCTTTTTAAATGGTAGCATGTCTCCTTTGAACCTGACAAAAAAAATGTTCTTTCGAAAAGCCTAGGCTACGCTTAATTTTTTGATATTATGAAGAAACCTTTTTCCTTTATTTGTATATCACACTAGTTTGGTCAACATTTTTTTGTCTTTAAATGCTAATGGTTTTGTTTTTAAATGGTAGCGTGTCTTCTTTGAGTGTGTCGAAGAAAGACAAAGTTCTTTCGAAAGTTTTGATGTTAATAAACATTTTTTTGCCTTTATTGGTGTAACACACCAGTTTGGTCAACCATTTCATGAATAACATACTGAATGCTATTCATGACGCAGAATTTATTCCGTTTGATTATGCTTCTATATATATCAAACTCTGCGAAAAAAAAAAAAAAAAAAGTTTAATCTTTTATGTTTCAAATTTTGAATTATAAGTAATACGCTATCAATAACTTTTCCTCTTAGTATCTGAATAAACTTCATTAATCTATATTTTAGAATGCCTTTTAGCTACTCATTTTAACGTTTAAAAACCGTCATTCATGATTTTTAAAGTTTGGTTTAAATATTTCCTGGATCAGCCAGTTCTCCTGGATTTCTTTTGTTTTCACACAGTATGATGCTATTTTTTTTTTACTTGTTACGTGTACCTATATCAGTGATGTAGCGTAAGGGGACGCTGTATTACTTTACTACCAGTATTATTATATACTAAATTTGACTTTATTTAGCCGTATAACGTTCAAAGATTAAATAAAGTCAAATTTAGTATATAATGTACTGTTTAATAATGTTATCCAGCGTCCCCTGAAGCTACGCTGCTGATGTGTATGTAAGCATATGTATGTATGTGTGTATATACTTATATGTATGTAGATATGTATACGTGTGTGTATGTGATATATTTCTATATTTTATATGTCTTTGTGTATTTTGTTTCTTTTTTAAATTATATATCGGTATAGTTTCTTCTTACGATGATTAATTTTTGTTTTTCTATTTATCTTAGTTTCATGTAATATAATTGTTTAATAAGGGTGTCCTCCAGGGATTGCACTAAAGTTATAAATCTGTAAACCTTAACTCCCCGGAATGATTATTTATTTAACCATTTATCTGAAGATAGATTTAAAAATATATAGAACAATCATACATTTTACTTCTTATTTTTAAATCTCTTTTACTATACACATACAAAACGCACAAAGATGAATGAGGCATCATACGAAATGTTTTTGAACAGGTTTGTTGTTTGATTAAAAATTTCAGTGACTTCAAATGGAGAGAAAAAAAAACGCTTCATTAAATAATTACAAGATCTAATGCCTAAGTGGGGCAGATTGGTCTGAGATGGTAATGCTGAAGCCTCGCGCGGTCCACAGGTAATAATGAAATATAGACAGGTTTCGTTCAGTAAAACCGACCCATAATTTTGGGCGCCTAGTTATTTTGCTGCTGCTAATAAGGGGTGACCTAGAATGACCCCGGTGTGTACATTCGGTCTTTTTTGCTTGCGTTGCATAATTCTCGCTTGTGTTGTGGCATAACTTTTGTTTCAGTGAAGTTGCAGTGCTAAGTATGGAGAATCAAAAAGCTCATTTTCGTCAGTTATGCTCTTTTATTTCAAGAAAGATAAAAATGCTAGTCAGACTGCTCGTAAAATTAGTACTGTATATGGACAGAGTGCTGTATCAGACGACAAAATTCGAAAGTGTTTTCAGAAGTTTAAGCGCGGAAATTTCAGCTGCAAAGATGATGCCCGCTCTACACGACCATTATCTGTAAAGAAGGACCTTTTAAATTATCGCTACAAATCCATGTTACACAGTTCTGGAGCTATCACACATACTAAATATTCCACAATGTACAATGCATGACCATTTAATTAGCATCTTTTAAGAGGTCCTCCTTTACAGATGATGGTTCTTCAGAGAGGGCATCATCTTCGAGGGTGAAATTTCTGCACTTAAGCGTCTCAAACAACCTTCGAACTGTGTCATATTTGTCCATATACAGCACGAATTTTAATAGCAGTCTGACAAGCATTTTTACATGTTTTGAAATAAAACTAGCATAATTGAATAAAATGAACTTTTTGGTACTCCATTCTTAGCACTGCAATAAAACAAATATTATGGCACAACAGACGCGAGAATTATGAAGCGCAAGCAGAAAAGATCGAATTTACATTCCTGGGTCATTCAAGGTCACTACTTATTAGCATCAGAAAAATAACTAGACAAAACCACTCTTCTATTTTTGATAAGCCGCAGAACATTCCTGATGACCCAATACTTGTAAAAATAGGCAGATTAACAAATAAAATTGTTTAAAAATCTTTAGAAATCCAATTATTTTTCTAAATCTCCCAATCCTTAAGAAATAACAAAATCAATTTTGAATTTTATTGTGAATTTTTCTGTAAATAAGTTAATTTGATAGGTATAAAATTTTTCACTACACATCTTTCATCAGCATAAAAAACTATCCATACGTATATGGTTGAGAAAATATTTCAGTTCATAAAGTTGGCTATATTTTCAAAACATGGTAAAGTAAAGCATTTTGCATGAAATATAAAATTTATTATTAATAAGAGACATATTGAATAAATTTTAAATTAAATTTTCCTCAATGGTACTTTAAAAAACCATCCAGGCATACATGGCTGACATATTTTATAATATTTCCTTATAATAGAAACAAATTTTAATACATATTTGATAGAATGAAATTTTCCAATTATTATAACCATGCACCTTTTTTTAATTCTTAAATACGGTTAAACTATTTATGGGATGTATTAAATTGAGTTTTAGCATACATAGTTTAAGGATATACGCTAATGAAATTTTCTATGTATAGTTTGTCACAATAAGTCATCAAACTTTCCTATCCAAATATTTTCTTCCTGTTCTTTTATGTAAGTGTACCAACAAAAAACCCTAGTAAATCTCGTTAGATATTTCTATATTATCTGATTATATAAAATATTCAATTACTTTCTCTGTGTACAGAAATGATTTCAAAAATAATGTGCCAGAGATAATTTGTTATTTCCTGAAATATAATTATGAAGCTGTTTCTTTGTTACAGTAAACAATAATTAGATTTATATATTTTATCCCTTGTCAGAAGAAAATTTGACTACATTTATTTTTGTGATAAACATCTTTAATTTAACTTTATCCGAATTAGTTTTTAACACACACCCGGCCAATACATAACAGTGTTTGTTAATATGGCTCGATTAAACTCTTTTTTTAAACCTCGGCAATGTAATAAAGTTAATCATTATTTAAATTTATAAATATCTTAAATTCAATTTTATCTTAATTGATTCTGAATTTATAATCAAATATTACCATTGCGAACTACGTAAAATGTACCAAGAGATATAAACATCCGATCTAAGGTAACTTAATAAACAAATACGCACAACCGAAATACTTTTATCATGAAATTCCATGGTCATTGATGCATAAAAAACTCTCTTTCCTAATATCCATTGTATTTCATTTTTTTTATTCTGTGGTACCCTTTGTTATAAAAGATAAAGAATATAATCCAGAGAATTTTTATAATTTTGAAGTGGAAACACTAGGCGTGGGACGTTTCACATCAATCTAAAGAATTCATTGCCATAAGTGAACTGGTACCTAGCATTTCAACAGGTCAAACATATCTATCGACATCTCTTTGAAATGTATTTTATTACAAAGCACTAAAAAAGGTCGAATTATTTAGACTATACTACAACGTCAGCAACCATTCTGACGTCTTATGTTGATTATTAACAATCAACAATAAATTACTGTTGAGTAGGGTGAAACTATGCCATTAAACTTTATTTACAGCTTTCAAAAATTTAAAAATTATAACTTTTTAAGATTTATTTTTTTAATCCCCGCGAATTTATCATCTTCATAAAATGGATTAATTGCTTTAATTTAAAAAAAAGTGTGAACTGCGTAAACTACAGTTCCCAAATTAAAAGACACTTGATCATAGTTCTATAGAGTCATTTAACCGGATTGGCTATAATGCGTTAGATTAGGCAATTGTGTCTTTTAGTTATGAATCAAGCTTGCCGTTGGTTCTGTATGAACGTAGAAGCCACGACCTGAGGTTGGCTAACCAAATTCTTTTACATTTCCCATTTTCAAGTGCAATATGGTCACAATGCCTGATACCAACCAATAATTTTCACAAACTGAGAAAAAATGGGACACATTACAAGTCATATGTCTCTTTTGTTCTTTTGGTCGTAGTAAGAATATTTTCAGGCTGTCATAACAGATAAACCGACATAATATGATAAAACCGACCATACTTAACTAAATATCTAGAGTGATAGCTGTTAATCAGTTTTATGGTAATTTTGTTCTGTTCCGTTTTATTTCGTGTTGTGTTTCATTTTTATATTTTAAAATTTCATCTCTAATAATATTATGCAATAACATTTTAAATATAATTTTCAGTGATGTGGCTTCAAAACCGACTAAACGAAAACATGTGACATTAGAAGTATGGCGTAAAACAGAGCTGTTTAGGGGATGCGTGTTCAAAACGCAAGGGACCACCGAGCTATTGAATTTGATGTCTTCTTAAGGTTTTATTACAGCAGGTTAGTTGAATCCATAGATTGAATCCATTTTGTCGTTTTTTGCTTTATTTTCGCCCAAACATTTTTGCTGTTGTTTGTTTTTATATAATAGCTGTGAAAGATATTGTAAATACATATATACCAGTGAACCCATGCGAGGATTTCGTATTGCAGTCTAATAACTTTTAGCTATAACTAAATATCTAATATTTTTTTTAATGCAGGTTATAACTTCGAAAGAAAAATTAAGAATAAAATTATCCGAAAAACACATTAGTCAAGACAGAATATCGTCTCATTTATTCCATCAAAGTTTCAGTAAAAACTGATTGAAGATAGGAAAAGCACTTGCGAGAAAAAAAAAATAACAATCGTATTGTAACTGCATTAGAAGGTGTCATTCGTTTCTTGAAAAACATGAAACAAAGAAAAATAAATTGAATGCATTTAAAATACAATTTAATCTAATGTAACAAAGCATACTTTTTATTCTACATCTGAAATACCACTACTTTGATCGATCAATGGTGTCTTTTTCTCCTAAACATTTTAATTTCAATTTTGTTTTTTCACGATAAATATAAAATAAACCCGTGCGGAGAAATCATACTTTATCTCTGCTGCACTAGTTATTTTATTACTAGTGTAAATGCCCGTTCTAAGACGGTGGGTAGAAATCGTGGTTTTCGCTTAAATTGTGAAATATTTGATAAAACTATTCCTATACTACTATAAGGACAATAAGGAAAACTGGCATGAAACGTTAAGTTTAGGGCCTGATTAATGCACAGACATTTGGGATTTTAACAACAAATATGTAATCTGATGAAAATAATATTACAAAAAATAGGAGAAATTGCAGATTTACCTTAATTAGTGAAAGGAAACATATATAGATTGAATGCAACATCAGTACAAATAGCTTTTACTGACTGACTTCTACACTAAGAAATACAAACATGTTTATATACTATTCATCGAGAATAAGGAAAACTTACCTGAAACGTTAAATTCAGATCCTTTGGAGTTTTAACAAAAAAATATTTATCTTATGTAAAAAAAGATAGAGAAGAACAGAGGAGAAATTGCAGATATTATTACTTGTATTTTAATTTGTATATTATTATTGTATTATTATTATTTATATATTATTATTTAATATTTAAAAAAAAATTTGCATGGGATACCTGAAGTCGATATCAAATGTGGTACGTTTGTGCTTTTTTCGATTTTGGCTACATTTTTTTTTTTTATATGCGGATATTTTTACTTTTGGAACCGATTGAAACCGGTTCTGATGTTGAAATTATACTTATATCGAAAAAACTGTAACCAAAACTGAAAAAGTACAAACTTAAAACATTAAATATCTCCCAGATATCCCATTCAAAAAAATCCTTTAAAAATATTAATTACTTTTGGAACCGATTGAAAACGGTTCTGATGTTGAAATTATACGCATATAGAAAAAACTGTAACCAAAACAAAAAAGTACAAACTTACAACATTAGATATCTCCCAGGTATCTCATGTAAAAAAAAAATCCTTTAAAAATATTAAAATGCAAGCAAGTAATTTGAGAATGTTTCTCCCATATGTTTAAGATTACCTTCCAAGTTTCTTCGCGTGACGAGTGAACGCTTCGGGTGCGATCACTTATTGAATGACAAAAAGTGTGAAATACAACAAATTAATTACATATATGTTTTCCGCTGCACATTTATGTAATCTAAAACGAAATCTAGAAGAGAGACTTTCTCGAGTTTTAATCTCTTATGTTATGCAGATTTTTAACAACGATATCACAGGTTTTCTGACTTAACCATTTATTCAATTGCGTCTCATTTAATACTCTCCTTCGACGTTCATCACAAATTCCTTCATGGACCTAGATGGCCTTAAAGTGTATAAATACAAAACAAGTTGGAAATTGCAGTCAAACGTGACAAATGAGGTGCGTTCGTACTATAACTAGTTTCAGTGAAATGAATTATATCGTCTGTTATTATGATATGATTAATTTACGTAATAAAATAAGTACATTTTAAGTTGCCAACATTTTATCATTTGTTGACATTTACTGAAAATTCCAATGGGAAACTTAAGCTTAGCATTGAAAATTTCAGAACTTGAAATCCATATTTAGACTTTTTTCCATTTAATATCTATTTCTCCGGAAATAATATGACGCCATTTTAAATAAGACGCAATCACCATGGCAACCTAGTATCATTACCTATCATGTGATATCATTGAGTTAAATACGTATGATAGGATTTAATAGAATGATACATCTCGGTTGCTTGACGATTAATCCTCGGAAGCTGCTATAACAAAGAAGTACTAATTTTTAAAACATTCAAACTACTTAATAAATATTTTTATTAATATCTTTTTAAGTTTCAATTTGATTTTCATAAAATTTGAAATGAGTCGACAAAATTGTGCAAAGATTATATATATTAAATTTCCAATCATTTATTTGGGTAGTTTTTCCGCTGTTATATGCAGACATACAGACAGACAGACAGACAGACGGACAGACGGACGGACTAAACGATGACTATAGGTGCTACGTATTTATATAATTACGAACGCACCTAATAATTACACTGAAAAATATAAATGATTTTTTAAATGTGAATTAAGACTGTATTGATACGACTTGGAATCAATGTTGGAAATTTAGAAGATTTTTCGGTACTTTTCGGTTAGCCGGGCGCCAGTGATTTATATACATGTATTTATACACACATATACACTATATGGCCATTAATGACCGGCAACTTTCAATTTTAGACATTTTGTGGAATAGTTAAAAATGTACTTGTCAGATTCTTATTTAATGTTAGAATTAAAAAGAACAGGTTTGACCTCATGTTTATCAACGTCGATTTGATAAGGAGTATAATTAGGGGGCTAAAAAATTTAAAGAAAAAAAATAATATATGGGATCACCCTGTAAAATAAAATGCACGAAATGATCTATCGCTACAGAATATACATAGGAAGACATTGTACAATATGTGTATTGATTTGTGTAAGAATAGCATGTATATTTATAGATATATAGCGATTTTTAAAAAAAATTAAAAAAATTCTTGCATGTTTTTTGCTTATAACATACAGGATTTTTAACCAAATTTAACGCCAGTTTCAGAAAAATTGACAACATATAGTAGAAACAATATAGTGCAATTGAAATGTAAATATATTAAATATTTAAGGAAATATGGGCAGTTGTATAAAATATTTTTTATTTGCGCATGCGCGAACGATAAAAAGGATTTTTTTGCATAATTTAATTGTCAACTCTATGGAGCAACTTGTTAAAAAAATCAGTCAAATATCGTAAAAATTCAGAGAGATGTCGGCGTTAGAGTGAGCTGTTTTTTAGTTTCTCACTAAAACTCGTTAAATGATAAGGGATTGTCCACAAATTGTCACGTTTAATTTTTATACTGTATTTCATTTTTTATTGATACTTTAGTTCACCTTGGAAAACTTTATTGCACCAGGTTATAATACTTTTGGAATGGATCCTTTGATTTTGATAATTCTTTCTTTGTTCAAATAAGCTCGTTAGGGTAGTTTGTCAAAGAGAACTAAAGTATCATTAAAGATTGGAAAATAGTATAAAATAAAAAATGACAATTTGTGGAAAATCCCTTATCATTCAGCGAGTTTTAGTGAGAAACTAAAAAAACAGCTCACTCTAACGCCGATATCTCTTTGAATTTTTACGATATTTGACTGATTATTTTTAATAAGTTGCTCCATAGAGTTGACTATTAAATTCTGCAAAAAGTTCCTTGTTATCATTCGCGCATGCGCATATAAAATTATTTTATACAACTTCCCATATTTCCTTAAATATTTAATATATTTATATTACAATTGCACTATATTGTTTCTACTACATTTTCAGAATATTTCTGAAACTGGCGTTAAATTTGGTTTAAAACCCTGTATGTTATAAGCAAAAAACATGCAATAATTTTTTTAATTTAAAAAAAATCGCTATATTTCTATTAATATACATGCTATTCTTTCACAAATGAATACACATATTGTACAACGTCTGTCTATGTATATTCTGTAGCGATAGATCATTTGGTGCATTTTATTTTACAGAGTGATCCCAAATATTTTTTTTTCTTTAATTTTTTTTTGGTCTCCTATTTGTCCTCCTTATCAAATCAACAATGATAAATTTGAAGTCAAACCTGTTCTTTGAATCCTAAAATTCCAGAAGAATCTGACAAGTATATTTTTAAATATTCGACAAAATGTCTAAAATTGAAAGTTGCCGGTCATTAATGGCCATATAGTGTACACTGTAAAAAGTTTTCGTAAAACTAAGATCTGTGGACTGTAAATTTCGCAGTCCATGAACCGTAAGCCTGAATTATCGTCCGCGGACTGTAAATATACTGATTAGACCCCATGATGTTTCGTAACCTCGAACCGTATTCACAGAATAAGGTTTGCAAACCGTATTTTTCTCCGCGCGCAAGCGCAGATCGTTCTTTGAAAGGATTCGATTCATTTCCGCACGAGTGCAACGTGCAAGGCATCCATTTTTTCCCGTGTGTATGTGTAAAATGAGCTCAGAGCAGTCTATGAAAGTAAGTGATATTTTCATTTATGATGGACGAAGGATGAACATTAATGCAACTTACGGTTTCCTGACCGTTCTGTTAAAGTTGTGGTTCACATATGTAAAGTTAAGGTCTGTTGCCCTGTTACTCTGCTGCCAGTCTATGGACCGTAATTTGACTATGGAAATTTTTACAGTGTATATATAGATACAAAAATATCTACATACACATATATATACATACTTATATGTACACACATATATGTATGAATATACATATATATGCATATACATATATATTTATATATGTACATATATCACTGGCGCCCGGCTAACCGAAAAGTACCGATTTTTCTATTCAAAAATTTATTACTATTTCCGAATGGTAATATTTGTCTTGATTCATTAATTGGCAGATTAAATAAGTCGAATATTATCAGTTGGAAATAGTGGTAGATTTTTGAGTAAAAGAATACACGAAATTAGCAACACTCTGAAACCAAAATATTAATTGTGTGTCTTTATTATGTATATGTATTTCATAATAATATGAAATACATATATATAATACGTCAGTTTATGTATTTTCTGAACAGCATTCACTAATTCAAAGTTATTCTCAAATAAATGCATTATGGGACAAATAAAATCTGAATCAAGAAATAGTTAGCTGAAACTTATGCTTCTTACCTCATCATATTTGTGGAAATACATGTTAATATAAAAACTGAAAAGAAACGTAAATTATGAAATACAAATATAGGTTTTTCAAATAAAGTCATCTTTAATAAAATATATATGTATTTTGATATTTGAAAACGTCTTAAAAATTTACTTTAAAATCACATCAAAAAATTGTTTTAAAAAATATTAACGCTAAAAAGCTTATTTACATCCGTTAGAAATGAAAGAAATTGTTCTTGACAAACCTCCTATCGGGTTTGATTCAATTCAAGAAAACATCGTTTACCATGCATCATTTTTAGCGCGTGCATCATTAAAAAAGAAAAAAAAATCGCTAATTTTATTTTTTTTTATCGAATATTTTATTTCTGCACACATGTCACATCTGATTTCTTTAAAAATATCGAAATATAAAATGTATATTCAATAATAGGTAAGTTTTTTTTTTTTTTTTTTTTTTTTTTTTTTTTTTTTTTTTTTTTTTATGATTGTTAGACGCTTTTTATTGAATATGCTTATTGAATTGAGATTTTATACAAAAAATTTATAAAATCATTGAAATTATTATTATTTTAAAATAAATTATAAATGCATAATGGAATTAACAATTTAAATATGTGCTTTCATTACAAAATAAAAGGTAATTTTCATGCTAAAACTATTCAAAGAACGGTTAGATTTTTTAAAGTAAAATGAAGCGATAAAGATACTGTCAGATATACCAAAGTTTCGTTTTGTTTAAATTTTGGATTGTTAATGCTAGCTTACAGGGAAGACTTTCAAAGGAAAAGCGATTCGAATTGTCATTTTGGCACAGAAATCTATAAAAAATCTTCTAATAAAAACACAGACATCTACATCATGTGTAGTGGTAATTGGTGTAATAACCCGAAAAGTCATTTTCTTTTTACAAAAATATGTGTTTAAATGTTTTAAGTACACTGCCTGAATTTTAATTGTTTTTATTGTGTAATCATATAAATTCACAAAAGAATACTATGTGTGCATTCCGTTTTATTGACGGAAATTTCTGAAGGGGATTTTAACTTGTGTTATACGTTTCCTAACTGAACTAAATTTCACCATACTATGTAGTATACATAGATACGAGCAGGGAAGACCGAGCTAAACTCGGTCAAAATTACCTTTGAGTTCGAATATCATGACCCCTAACCAAAATAACCAACTAATCAAAAGTTTCTCGAACATGTCACCAAGCCCAATTGTCTTCTCGTGCCCGAAACCCGTAGGATATAAAATTTAGTCAAAATAGTCTGAGCGGTTTTTTAGACAAAATTAGCTTGACCCACAGTGACCCAAAAATGACCCACTAATCGGATTTTCTTGAACATGTGACCCACAGACATCTAATACAAATTTGTATTAGATGCCTAAGATGTGACCTAGCCCAATGGATTTTCTCGTGCCCAAAAACTGTAGGATACTAAATTTAGTTCAAATCTTCTGAGCCTTTTTAAGATAAAAATAGCTTATTCTGAGACTAATAATATTGCCTCAATTTTTCTAATGCTCATATAATATTGAAGAAGGAAGTATAAATTAATAATTCAAAACTTGCAATTGTTTTCTTAAATTCTTCAAAAAGTTATTTTTCACAAGAATTTTTTTTTTTTTCATTATTAGCATTACGTTGGTGGCTTATATGTTTGTTCTCATATAATATCATTATATGGAATCAATATCGTTTCATGGAGTAACATTCCAACAAATACAAAGTAATAATATCAATAAAGAAATAAAATTTATGCTAATAAAATAAAAGTTCTGACTTCAAAATTAATTTACTACTTATGGTTTTTTAATTAAATTTTAATATATTCCTTTCCTCTGTTTATCTTTTCATTATTCAAACTGCATTGTATTGTTTTATGAATCACAGATTGTAAAAACTCGTTAGCATACAATGAAATTGATAGTATTTTCTTCTGATAAAAAATTCTACAGTTACGGTGTCGATGGATTAGAGATACAAGTAAGTAATGTAAGTTAATGCTTCAGTGAAAACCTTACTAAAAATTTACTTAACGTTCTTATTTAAAAACAAAAAATATATAACTAGGATCATAATCACAAAGAGAATTATTTAAAGATGTTTCATAATTACAAAGTACATTTCTTTCAATGCTAAATATTTTTTAAATGTGCATCATCATACATTATTATCAATCTCTATATGTGTGATATATGATTATATCAGTAGTTAAAATTAGAAAATATACTGAATTGATTCATAACTATGAAATAAAAGATAATGAAAAACTATTTAATCTTGCGCTGTTTTATAACTGAAGAATGCCTTTTTTGTTCTATTACAGCATTTGAATGATAAAATATAATAGATAAATTGAACATCTGTTATCAAAACTAATTTTTTTATGTTTAAGAAAATATTCTGTTACTAAGCACTTTTTTTTTGTTATAATTTCTAATGCTTTGTTTTGTTTTGTGAGTTACAAATATTAAAACCGTATTTGCATACACTAAGACAGATACATGTTTTCCTTTTACAAATAATCCTGCAGTTTGTGCAAAGAGATTAGTTAAAACTCAGAGAAACTATGAGAAAAGATTTCAGAAAAGCTTTATTAAAAATCCACTTAATGCTGTTACTTAAAAATAAAATCTCCGCATCAAAGATAATCGTCTACAAGAGGATTATACAAAGATTACACATAATACAACACGTGTAAAATTTTTCCTTTGAAAGTTAAATATATTTTAAAGATTACCTATATGTTTTATTTTTTCCGGTTAGTTATTTATTGAAACTAACATATTGAATTTCTGCTAGGTCTGTAAAATGAAGTAATTATATAATTATACGTTGAATATAAGAATTTCTGCGTTTTTAAAATTTAATTTTATGTAAATTCATAAACGTAAATAAAAAATAAAACAGATTTGTAAAGTTTTCTTTTTTAATATTATACATGAAAATCCATAATTAAAGCTGTATTCGAATCGGAACATACACACACACATACACAGTCATATATATATGGGTGTGTGTGTGTGTGTGTGCGAGTATGCATGTGTGTGCGTGTATGTATGGGCGTGTGTGTGTGTACAGTGGATACTATGGAGTGTAGGTAATTATAAATTAATATTTAAATATAGATTTTAATTAAATATTATTGACATCAAAATATGTTAAATTATGTTCTATGGGGCAAAATGATCTCAATTCTATTAGCAAAATATTAAAAATATAATCAAAATGTTGTTAATGGTTGAATTGCATACCTTCGATTAAATTGTTTCTTTAATACAAGAACACTATATCCATAAATAATGCATTTTTCAATTAACACACCTTGAAATGCTTAATAATACGTCGCATGTGGAAGACCTTCGTATATATTACTTTGAAAGAATGATGCTAAATATCATTTGTATTAATTTTATTCATTTAGTTATTTCAAACCGTTTGTACAAAATACTCAGAATTCATTGATTGCATAAGCTTTTATATGAGAATATCGTGCATATGACACACGTGAAAGAATTTTTTTACCAGAAACACATAAGTAATTATTTCGTTTAATAAAAGAATTTACGCAATTTGAATAACCTGGGTATTTTTCTGATTTATTCATGTGTTATGCAGCGAGAAAGTCACTTTTTTATTTTATTGGTGTTTATCTGTATATGGAATTTGACATTATATTCATAGTTTCATTTATTTTACCTAAACAATTTTCTCAAAAACTTAAAGCTAAAATGTCTCCTTTAAACTTGAAAATCGTGAAATTCCCCATTTTCTCAGCCGTAACTAGTAAATATGTGTTAAGATTTTTTTTTTTTTTTTTTTTTTTTTTTTTTTTAAGAATTTTATGCAGTAAGAAGGCGATTAAAAAGGAAGCTCATTCCTTTTTCTATAAAAAAATAACTGCTTCCTAAAATCTTAATTAGAGACCAGAATAAAACAAGAACGAAAAAATCATTCATCAGGCATAGATTATGAAATATTTTCCAACTCCTAAGAAATTTTATTTTAAATGAGATGACTAAATGCGCAAGTAACACATAAAAAATGTTAAAAAATACCTAGATAATATTTCAATATTTCTGTCTATATCTGATAATGTGTGCGAACTCTTTCGTGCAACCCTGTATATGATCTCTAGAATTTATACACACCAGGTAATTCACTCAAAATTAGATAAGTGTAAAAATGCATTCCACAGCGAAAAAGCAACTTCCAGCAACTATCGATCATAATGATTCTGTAACCGACTCGTCTCTGTAAATGAACAATAAATGCTACGCACTCCATATTCTATAGAAATCATGTTGTAGTATGCCTGAGTGATTCTTTTTTATTTCATTATGTATGAAGCAGTACAACTTCATTGAAATACACCGCAAACATTTTTTCACATTATCATAATGTAATGGGATTTTTTTGTGCGTCCATATAAAATAAATATAAATACTACTTATTCTGTACTCCTGCTAAAGCATGTTGTAATCCATTTTAGTAATAAATATTAATGTCATTAGTTTAAAATATCTTAAGATCAATAAAATGCACCGCAAAAGATTTACCCCCATATATCAGAATGTAACGGAATTATTCTGTGTGTCCGTATAAGCGAACTATAAATGCTACACACTTCATTTTCTATAGCGGACGTTCTATTGTAAACATCAATAACATAAAAATTACGTGGCAATACGGGTATGTTTATGAGAGTTAGATCACGGAGAGAAGGTCAGACAAACCGAATTCGTAAGCACTTTCAACTTCGTTAGAAAGTTTAGAAAATAGATTTGATGATATAATAATTATTTTAGTACCCGATACATACAGAAAACAGAACAGTTGTCCATTCAGTCAGATATGTTAGGATCGGAAATGACAAAAACGGTGTTACATATGAAAGTAATTTTGCTTACTTTTGCGTAATATTTCTTGGCATCCTGTTGATGCCAATATGAAGTTATTTTAAAAAGGTAGCACAGCATATAAGAACGAAAGGTCATACGTCAAGCATAGACTATGAAACACTTTCCAACACATCCAGAAAACATTAACGAAATTTCACTGTTAAATAAAGTGAAAGAAGATATGTAATTAAACAGTTTAGAAAACATAAAACACATTGAAAAATGCAGTTTTCGAAATTACCTTCCATTGTCAAAAAAAAATAGTCAAATTATTTTGTGCAGCCCTGTATATGATCTATAGATTTGGATATGTACTACATAGCATGATAAAATTGAGTTCAGTTAGAAAAGTCACATTTAAAAATTTTTGAAAATCGCCGGAAATACACTCGAAATCTTTTATACAGCCATGTATAGTAGCTAAAGACTTTTGTGCACACCACACATTAACCTAAAAATTAAAAAAATGCATAAGGCAACTTAAAAATCACTTACAGCAATTACCAACGAAATGTATCTTGTTCTTTGCGTAGCCCTGTATATGAATTTATTTATATTCCGCAAACTTCTATTAGTCTACTAAATATAGTTCAGCGAGAAAATGCGTCACACAATTAAAAACTATCCGATAATAGCAATTCACTCCCATTGTCTGTAATACTTACGAATTCCCCTGTGTAGCCCTGTATATGATCAACCGAATTTATACACATCACGTACTATGAAAAAAAAAATTAGTTAAGCTTAAAAACGCAAACCAAAGTTGAAAACGCAGTTGTCACACATAGACTGTAATTATCGCACGCATACTATTACCGATATATCTTGTGTGTCCCTGTAAATGAACGATAAACGCAATGCACACCATACTTTCAAGTGAGCAATTTATAATGCCCCTCAGTAATGTATATAATTTACATTATGTTTGAAATAGTGAAACATCAAATTACACTGCAAACGATTTTCCCTGTAGAACGATGTGTAACAGAATTCTTTTGTTTGACCCTGTAAATGAATAATAAATGGTTTACACCACATATTCTACAAAGAGCATGTTTTAATGCGCTTCATAATTATATACCAATTCCGACAAGTTTCAAATGGCGTAGCATCATCAAAATGCACTTGAAACGATTATACCCCATTGACTGTAGTGTAACAGAATACTTTTAACTGTCCCTGTAAAAAAACTATAAATTCTTCCCACTCCATTTTTAATAGTAAACATGCTGTAGTAAACGACAATAACATACAAAATTTTCAAGGCAATCCGAGTATATTTACACGAGTTGGAGCACGGCCAGACGGCAGACAATCCGAGGTCATAAACACTTTTCAACTAGGTTGGAAAATGTTAAAAAGTAAATCACACAATAATGATATATAACAAATACAATTTTAACATTGTAAATTAAATTTATTTATCAAGAAAATTGACACGAACAACATCGCAGAAAAAAACGAGTTCAAGGGGTTGTTAAAAATCAGTATTACATGAAATTAAAATGCTATAGAAGCGTTAAGTTATTAATAATATTTTAATATGACAGTGATTTATATTTTTCAAATTTATGCTTACGGCAATGCTATTTTTTTTTCCAGATTTTATAATTTTTATGATAACAAAAATTGCCGCATTTTTCTAATATGTTGTATTAGCTGTTTGTTTTTACTTATTTAGAAAAAATAAATACATATTGAACGTACAACATCCGAATAATGTTTAAAAATGAAAAAGTCAATTTTAAGAAGCTGATTTAAAAATCCATTAAAGGAAAAATATCTTTAAAAAATCCATTATTGAAACACTAACTTTTGGAAATATATATATATATATATATATATTGTATCTTTACGTCTCAAACATTCATTCGAGAATTCTTGAACTAATTCGGACTTCAAAATAAAAAGTATATGTTATAGATTAATTCAGCGATTCATTGGGAAAAAAATCCCAGTAAACCAATGAAATCCTTCAATCAGATGTGTGGAGTTCAAAGATAAAGTTTTATCTTTTCTTTTTTGTGGTGATTTAACAAAGAGAGAACTTGTTTGTTTTACATCCTTTGATGTAAAGGGGGTAAAATAGAAAATTGATTTTTCGTAAGAAATGTTTGATTGTTTTTATATTTCCATGGCAAACTTTACTTAAATAATATAAAAAATCAAAAACAGTGTGACTTCTTTCGTATGAAAAGGGTTTTGCATTGTATTATATACAAATCTTCAAGGGAAGACATAATATTTTATTTTTACAATTTGTTTTTACAATTTAGTATTACATCGTATAACTGATGCAAAAATATATGCTTTAATTTAAATTTTGAAGCATTCATTACGTCATGAAAATACCTATAGTTCTTAGAAATTTATGTGTATATCAATCCTAATATGATTATACAGCTCTATATCGTGTAATTTTAATTTGAAGAAAGTATCTATTTGTTTGTATATATTTTCATACAAAAAAACTAAATAAATAAACATTGAAAGCATACCATCCAGAAAAAAAACTACTAAAGAAACTTGAACTTTAAAACGTAACATGTTGCATTCATATTAGACTCGCGTTCGCTTTTTTCATTTCTAGAAATAATTTTGATTTCAAAATATAATAGTATTTCATGAATAATTTTGCGGTTTATTAGAAGTAAAATTGTCCAATAAACTAATAAAAGTTTCCAATTAGTTTCGAACAGAGTTATGCTCAGAGAAACAAGTTATGAACAGAGAAAATGTTAAATACGTTATACTAATTTTAAATTTCAAATAAAAGAAGTTCTTTTTTAAT
Organism: Maratus michaelseni; assembly: GCA_963931845.1. Lineage (NCBI taxonomy): Eukaryota > Metazoa > Arthropoda > Arachnida > Araneae > Salticidae > Maratus > Maratus michaelseni. The sequence goes on from OZ007593.1 coordinate 258,440,587, forward strand.
TCTTTTGATCTATAATGAGAAAACAAAACTTTAATGAAAGTAAAACAAAAATGTTTTATTTTATTTCATAAACTTTTTCTTAATTGATTTAAGAGGGCACATACCCTTTAAACAGATGAAAAATTTGATTTCAGAAACAAATATTTAAAGTGGCCCCATGCACTCATTTTTACACTAAATACCTCAGTTTTTTTTTTTTTTTTGTGAATACTGTAATACTTTCTCCATGCAATATAATATATAATTTGCATTAAACACTGTATAATTAATTAAAATTAATTATTCCTTAATGTCTGTTTTTTTTTAATTAATGAAAAAGTATATAGCTTGCGCGCATGATTTTAAAAGATCTATACATTCTAGAGCTTTGAAACTTTTAATATAAGTTTAAAAACATTACAAAAATAAAATGAACTAAAATCTAATGAATAAAAAAAAATTCTATTTTTTTTTTTTTTTTCAAAAAAAAAAAATGAAAATTTTTATTATTTTTGTCACTCGAATGCCCATACATTCAATAATTTTTGTTAAATTTCTTAGATTTTAGTTCAATTTGAAGAAAATGATCTAGTAAAGATATATATAAAGTTTCGAATCATTACCTTTAATACATTTTGAGTTATCATGCGCGCAAGTAAAAAAATATTGATTTTGAGGAAAATCAAATTAAACATAAATGTTGTATTAAAAATTCTTAAATAACATTTACAATGCAGCTATTGCTATTTAAAATTTCTATATTGTTGTAGGATAAACATGTGAAGGAATTAAGATGATTACATATGCATAAAATTTATTATGAGCTCCAAAACGTGAAATTATTAGTCGTTATATAACATGAGAAAATTCAAATTAAATATTAATGTTACATTAAAAACATTTTTAAGGTATAAACAACTCAAACATTGTTATTTAAAGTTGATATATTTCTATAAAATACATATTTGCAAGAATTAGATTTATTACCTATGTTTAAAATTTAATATCACCTTCAAATGTTGAAAAATTTTCACGAAACTCGAGAACGGCATGGCATTTGAGATTGCCATTTAAATTTTACTTTTGTATTTAAAAACATTTTCAAGGTATAAACAACTAAAATACTGTTATTTAATGTTGATATATTTCTATAAAATACATATTTGTAACAATTAGAATTATTACCAAGGTTTAAAATTTAATATCACGTTCAAATGTTGAAAACGTTTCACAAAACTCGAGAACGGCACAGCATTTGATATTGTGATTAAAATCTTACTTTTGTACTTAAAGTACTGTAAGATATATAATATTTTAAAACAAATTATAATTTCTGTTCATATTAAAATTAATATAGCAAAATAATAAAGTACAACCTATTGCTTCAAAATTAACTGCTCCAAATATGAAGATATTTTTCAATTAATGCAAAAGTATACAACTTGCGCGCATGATTTAAAAATATCTATACACTCTAGAACTTTGAAACTTTTAATATAAGTTTAAAAATATTACAAAAATAAAGTGAACTAAAATCTAATAAATAAACAAAAAATTTCTAAAGTTTTTTGATTTAAAAAAAAAAAAAAAAAAAAAAAAAAAAAAAATGAAAATTTTGATTATTTTTTTCACTCGAATGCCCATACATTCAATAATTTTTGTTAAATTTCTTAGATTTTAGTTCAATTTGAAGAAAATGATCTGGTAAAGATATATATAAAGTTTCGAATCATTACCTTTGATACATTTGGAGTTATCATGCGCTTAAGTAGAAAAATAACGATTTTGAGGAAAATCAATTTAAACATAAATGCTGTATTAAAAATTCTTAACCAACACGTACAATGCAGCTACTGCTATTTAAAGTTTCTATATTGTTGTAGGATAAACATATGAAAGAATTAAGATCATTACACATGTATAAAATTTATTATAAGCTCCAAAACGTGAAATTATTAGTCGGTATATAACATGAGAAAATTCAAATTAAATATTAATGTTATATTAAAAACTCATTTACAATTTAAATTAGTATAAATAATCTTGAAAAGTCTAATATTAGGGGAAAAAAGGTGAAAATATTTTGGTACTTTTTGGTTAGCCAGGCGCCAGTGATATATGTACATATATAAATATATATGTATGTACATAAATATATGTGTATATACATAGATGTATGTATACATATCATATATGTGTATATATAAATGTGTGTGTATCATAATGTGTATATATATACATGTATATGTATCACTGGCGCCCGGCTATCTGAAAAGTACCAATATTTTTAATGTAATCGTTAAAGTTATCGTTTTTCTTTTTTGTCGTTTTTTTTTTTTTTTTTTTTTTTGTAAATGAACTATTCATATTGATAACACAATCTTATACAAGTATTAAAATTACTATAGGATATAAATGACCACTGGTAACTTATTTAAAATTTAAATTATCTTGGAAAATTTAATATCTTACAATTTGTTGTTTACCTTACTTACTTAATTTTTAAAATCCACCTGCAGAATACATTTCACCTTCAATATTTTTTAGCGATTCGTTTTTTGCTGTTTCAGAACGTTTTCTGAATTTCCTTTGCTCTTTTGTTTGCATACTTGCTTTTCTCTCTGAAGAAGCTATACGTTTCTTATCTATGCTTTCAAATCCGTTAATCGAAAAATTGCTACGAAGTAATTGCAATGAATCCATTATGTCATGCCGTCCTTGACAACCTTCATTAAACAATATTGTAGCTTCATTTGTGGCAATATGTACAGTTGTTTTTCCCGATCCTGTAGTTTTGGGGCAAAATTTCCAAATCATAGCATTCAGGCTTTCATTTGGGTTTTGTGTTCGCCCTCCCAAACAACGTTTTAAAAGTGACGGCTGTGACAGATCATTAAACACTGGTTTGATTGCTTCCATTACCACAGAAGGGATAGGGGATTTATGATTGTATGAAATGCCTTCTAAACGTGATTTGTTGTACTTACACCAGGTGTCAACATTTTTGGGGCAAAAATCATGAATTGGATTATCATTCGATGATATTTTGTGATAAAATATCGCCCAAATTGCTTTACGCATTTCAATCAAAGAATCTTTATGTTCTCTGATGGCATTGCCATAGTAGCTTGTTATTTCATCAATAAGGTTGTCAGTTAATCGCCCTTTACCACCCAGTGTTTTTCCATCACTCAATTTTTTCTTTTCTTGCTTCAGCTTTCTTAGACGGGTCCCCATACGCTTCTGAACGTGTCCAACACATTCGATTTTTTCGATAGTTACATTTCCATAAGGTTTTGCATTACACACTGAAGGAAATGTTTTTGTGTCATATTTCAAATATTTTACACCACGTGTTTCTTCGGATCTTAAAAATATTCTGACCATGCCGTCAACTTCCATCTTCCCTGCAGAACCAAAATGGTTTCGATTACATTCATGTTCTTCAGAATATTCACACTTTTTACAATACGAGGACATCACCTCAGTGTCAATTACTTTACCACTTTCGGCTCCAATTATTGTACACACACCTGTAAGTGATGTATGGCCACGAGTCTTCCATGTACCATCACCACTTACAGTAACGGAAAAAGAAGAATTTGACAATATAGCTTCAGTCTGGGCTGCTTTCTTCATCGACATTTCTGCAGTTTCTGATGTCACTTTCAATATTTTATTTACAATGACAGAGTATGATTTTTGAGCAATAGGTGGTGGGAGATCCATGCCACAGCAAAAAGTCTCCATTCCTGCTCTGCCTTGTCCAATCATTCTCATAGAATATGTAAACCTTCTATTGATTTCAGGAATATTTTTTTTACTGCCTAACATTGTGCAATTTCTGAAAGTTTTTGCAGAACACTTACAGGTCATGTCAAATTTAGATGACAGTCCAAACAGTGACGACTCACTTAGCACAATATCACCCTTACAGAATTTGCAAGATAAATTTTGTGGTATAAAATTAATCAATAAATTTATGTCAAACAATCTGTATCCTTTAAAATTAGGTGTTATAAAAACACTTTCTTGTGCAGGAGGTAAAACATCCAACTTTAATTTTTTGCTTGATGCACTAATGTGTTGATGAGTTTTCACATTAGTAAAACGATTGCCAGAAAACTTTCGTTTTTTAGGACGAGTCCCAGACTCTCGCTTCACATTCTCGGACATAATAATGAACGAAAATAAACTAGTAAAATAAATTAATAATATAAAACTAGTAAAATACACTCTGAACAAAAAGCTTACTCTCAAATGAAACGGAAGCGAATTATAACGCTGAAAAGCACATGTAAATAAACTTCCAACTGCAGATATTACGAAAGCCGGAAGTAGAGATGTTTCTGTCCTTCTGTTTCTCCAAAAGAATTAATAATTCATGGAGTTTGCGATAAGAGGAGAAGCAAAATCTGCAGCTTTCAAAACGTAAACAAACACACCGCCATGGAGACTCCATGCACACCGCCGTGATGACAGAATCAGCTGACTCAAGTGGATCTTTAATTCGCGTGAAACGGACGAAAGCTGATTTACATTTTTTACTATAACGAGAGTAATTTTACGAATGCGGTTTGCGGCAAATTGTTCAGAAAAAAATTAGCTATCGAATGAATTAAAAAACAAAAAATCGATTTTTTCAAAATTTTAAAGGATATGTGTCCCCTTAAGAAACTAACAAGAAAGAAAAATCATGAACCAAGCATAGATTATGAAACTCTTTCCAACATTTCCAGCATGCTGTAAAAAACTTCCTCGTTTAAAAGAGGGAAAGAGGATATTTACGTATCAACTTGGAAAATGCATAACGTGTTTGAAAATCACCTTTCAGCAATTACAATCCATAGTCGGAAAGGTACTCAGATTCTTTTGTGCATCCTTGTACATGATCAATAGATCTGTATATACACTACATAGTGTACTAAAATTTAACTTAGTTACAAAACGCATAACATAGTCAAAACTTCACATTCAGCAATTTCCACCAATGGGCATAAATGCGCTCGAATAATTTTTTGTACAGCCCTGTATACATGCCTCATATTACACAAAATGTAATACAGGAGCAGAAAAAAACGTATAGCACAACTTTCCGAAATTACCATCTAAAGACGACAATGTATCCAGAATTCTTTGCAGTCATCTCCTGTATGTGAATTTATATTCTACAAACATTTCTGAGTACACTAAATATAGTTCAACTGTAAAATCCACAACTCAATAAACAGATAACCTTACGCATTTCACGCTCATACACAGTGATGATTACGAACTATTTTGTGTAGCCCTGTATATGATCTACAGAATTTACACGCTTCACGTAGTATACAAATATGTAGTTAAACTCAAAATCGCATGTAGTTAACAACATGATTTCTCAGGAGTATAGAATGAATCGCATTTATACTTTGTTTACATGGACGCATAAACTAATTCTATTATATTGTAATATATGGTGAAAAATCTTTGTGGTGCATTTTAAAAATTTTATTAGTCTAAAATAATGAAATACAAAAGGATCACTGAGGCGCACTCCAACATATTCCTATAGAAAGATTATGGCGTACGTAGCATGTATCTTTCATTTATAGAGATGCACAAAGTAATTCGGTTACAGGACTAACCATGATAAATAAGTGCTGGAAGTAGGTTTTCCTCTGTGACTTTCACTTTTAAGCTTATGTAATTTTCAGTGTATTACGTGGTGTATATAAATTCTATAAATCATTTATCGGGCTGCACGAAAGAATTCGCACATGCTTCCGGATATGGAAAGGAAATGCTGAAAATGGGTTTTTACTAAATTTTGCTGGGTTTTCTTTAATTGTTTATTTAGATATCTCATTTCATTGTATGACAAATTCAAATTTCTTAATAATATTCTGGCAGCGTCGGAAAATGTTTCATAACCTATGTCTGATGCATGATTTTTCATTCTTGGTTTATGTGGTTTTCAAAAACATAAAATTTATGCCACAAAAGTTAATTGTGTCGTTCAAAATTCTAATTCATGCTCATGCACGTTAATGCTTCAAAATCCACCATCACACCGCCAAACAAAAAAAAAAAAAAATCAATATTTTTCGTCATTCTGTTGTACGTTAGCTGCTTGCGAATCGTCGGGTTACCTGGACGCGAGCAGCCGATGTATTATACTAAACTACGAAAGATCCTTCAGGCCTGTACCGGTGGGAAAAATAGCCTCCTTGTTGCTTGCTTTTGACATTTTAGCTAATTCTACTGATAATACACGAAGCTAAAATGCGTGAATCCCTATTACAGAAGAGTCATTGACAGTTCTTGTCAAGATTGAATTTGAACGAAAATATCGCCAAATAAGACAGACATAGCCAAGTTGGCTTCATATATGACAACGTATTTTTGCCTCCAAATTTGGCGATATTTCGCCAATTGTCGACAAGCTTGCCGAGAATTGGACGTTGGCGAGTATAAATATATATTCTTAAGCGTGTAAGTGTTGAAACGATGGTTACAACAATGAACGAAAATTATCCGTTTATGGAGGAATCCTGCTCTATTGTTTCAAAATGTCAGCCACCCTATAATTTCAAACTGCTATATCTCAGCAATGTTTTAAGATAGAGGCAAAACAGAAAATGCTCTGGAATCCTTGGAATAAGGCTGAACATTTAACGCAAAAAAATTTTAGGATTTCCAATTTTTTTGTATATCTTTTTAGGTGCGTTCGTAATTATATAAATACGTAGCACCTATTGTCGTCGCTTGGTCCGTCCGTCTGTCTGTCCGTCTGTCTGTCCGTCTGTCCGTCTGTCTGTCCGTCCGTCCACATATAACAACGCAAAAACTACCCAACCGAATGGTTTGTAATTTAAGATATATTATCTTTGCAGAATTTTGTCGAGACATTTCAAATTTTTTAAAAATCGAATCAAAACTTTAGGAGATATTAATAAAAATATTTATTAAGAAATTTGAATTTTTTTTAAATGGGTGCTTTCTTGTTTGAGGAGCTTCCGAGGTTGAATCGTCAAGCGACCGAGATACTTATTTTATGACAGAAATTAATCTGCAGACGATATAATTCATTTCACAGAATTAAAAATCATCAAGATCTGAATATTTATATAACTAGCTATAGTAAGAACGCACCTCATTTGTCACGTTTGACGTACAATTTCCAACTTGTTGAATTTGAAATCTTTAAATGGCTATCACAGAGCCCCCTACATGCGTAATATCCCCAAATTCAACTCGGACCTGCAGGCCATAGTCAAAAACATAGAAAAAAATTGGTTCAATTATCTGCATAACTTCATACACTTTTCGATGATACAATAGTGAAGATGGAACAAAAATCGCTTTCACAGTGCCCTCTTTCGTCGAAATATCCCCAAATTCAAGTGGGACCTGCTGGCCATAGCCAAAAACATAGAAAAAAATTTGGTTCAATTTGAAGCATAACTTCATACACTTTTCGATGATACAATGAGGACAGACAGACATTTTGTAAAAACATGTTTTTCGGAATCACTGACCCCTAAAACGTGTAAATCCGTCGAAAAACCGGAAGTCGAAAAAAATTTCGACTACATATTACTGTCTTCTATTATAGATAGAAGAAAGTAAAAAGTGTATTGATTTGTTTTATTAAATTTGGTGAGTCACTAGTTCTTATTATATATATATCTGTTTTTCATTTACATGCATAATATATCGTGTAGTGACAAAATACTGAATGATTCAAATAAGACACTTTTGAACGGGACTTGTGGATTAAATTTACTGGTACAATAAAACATTGTTTTTCTGACTGAATTTATAGCTTTTTCCAATCGGGATATATGGTGAAAACGGAATTGGCTGGTTTGTTAATAAGGTGAAACATCCACCATAGCACAGTTTTATGAGTATCCAACATCCAAGTTAGAAACACGTCCAACTTATACAGGCTGGACATAATATTATTCTAAAAATACATTGCGTTTAAAAAAAATTTCCAACTTAGGGAGGTGTCCAATCATGGGAGCGTCCAATTTGGGACGTTTCAATACACGGTTCAATACACAGTAAACGTAACGTCCATAGAACGAAATATAGACAGCAAAATTATGAATTTTCCTGTTTTCCCACGCTTCACTCTTAATTTACTTGTGCTAATTCTGCAATTACTAAACAGTAATTGCTGTTGCTGAATATGTTGCATTTTAATTACCATTCATTTTAATTGTTGGTGACTGAATTCTGATATTAACAAACAATTGCATTTTAAGTTCTAATTTCTGTAAAAGATAGGGGTAAAAATGCATAGGAGTAAAAATACAAAACTTCCAAATACATTTTATGCTTTTTTCTTAACATTAATTTTTAATAGTAATGATTGCCTTGGTTAATCGGAGAAATTTGAGATTAAATAAGGCAGAAACTACTATTAAAAATTACTGGTAACTAAAAAGCGTAAAATTTGGCAGCTATGAAAGTAAAACATGATAGAAAAAATATAAATAAATTTTCTGACAAAAAAGTAACCTTTTTTGCGAAAACATCTCTATTTTCGCCAGATTTGAAATTTCAAAATGTTCATAGTTATATTTCACTATATAGAAGTAGATTGCTTTTATAAAAATTCATTTAATAAATAAAGTCATTAAAATAATGTTTATAATTGAATAAAATTGTTATTATATTTTAAAAAGCCTTCTTTTTTTAAAATATGTGCACTTTCTGCTTCTCACATTTTTTATATTAAAGGAATAAATCTTTTAATAAGGTTTTTAGAAATAGCAGCTTTTAAATTTTAATACTTTTTGTAGTTATCAAATAAAGTTGGAGTAATTTTTATTTATAAAAAAGCAACACAAATGCGTCCATAATACATTTTTATTGATGACCATATACAGAATACATGTTAGAAATTGTTATACGTTTTCATTGATTAATATTTTTATCATCATTATAAATTCCTTTTTTCAAATTTATAAATTTGTTCAAGACTCTCACACCTTTTTTTTCAAAAATTTGTAAAACTTAATAATTTCTGAACGCTTTAAAACATAATGAATGGTACTCTTAATGGTTGTTGAATATGGAATATTTTCCAAGAGAGAAATTTAATGACATTTTTCACAATATATGATTTTGAGGTATTACAAAGTAGTTAAAAAACTTGTTATTATTTATTCATTAAATTTTCCACGTATAAAGTGTAAAGTAGGCTCTATAAAGTGAGATTTAGTGAGACCTAGATTTTCCTCCTTTTTGTTGAAAAAAATATTTTTTTCTTGGTGTTACATTGCTAAAATTTTAAAAAATTTATATATTAAAGATACAGTTATATTTTACCATAAAAAAACTATACATAAACAATATGCTAGATTCAGTGTAAGCACAAGTTTCCTAAGTACAATTAGATACCAAAAATGTTGTTGTTTTACATAAAAAAAAAATGTAATTATGCGCACAACTTGCGTTTCCAATTTTCTACTCGAGAAGTTAAAAAAAACCCTGTAAAAACTAATTTTCCCAATTATGATCTGTAAAAAATATTAAATGAAATCAACATGTATCTATTACTGTCTTTAAAAATTGTGTTTTTGTAAAGTATATTTTTTAAGATTACAAATTTTACAATTGTACAATTTTTAAGATTTTAAGATAACAAATTGGACAATAAAATGGTCGTTTTTTTCACATTTTGACATTTTAAAAGTCCTAAATCCCCTTAAAAAATACTGTTTCGAAATACTGAATTTAAACTATAAAAAATTTGGAAATATTTTGTAAAATGACCTCACATTTATGTGGAAAATATTCTCTTTCACTGTTGTAATTTGAAAGTTTGTGTGTTTTAGGAATCAAACCTCGATATATTAATCATAATAAACATTTTAAATAGGAATGTGTTAGAAGATAAACTGTACTTATCCATGTTATACAAAGGTATATTTTTTGTAATACCTATAACGCCTACTATGAAGAAAAAATTGTAGGCTAACTAAAATATTTAAGGGACATAAAAGTTTGACAGGGCCCTTGCTCATTTCAAACTTTTCAAAATAAGAAATTAAGTATGAATTTCAAATAATAAAAAAGAGAAACGTTTTTTAACAAAACAATTTTTTAAATTACCTGTTTAAGTTTTTACATTCAAATCACAATACATATTACTCAATTTCTGTCTAAAAGACACATGAAAGTAAAATTTGAAATTAGTTAAATTTTGAAACAAATTAAAATATTTTTCGTATTTTGTGTAAAAAAAAAAGTATTATAAAATGTAGCAAATGATATCCTTAACATTTGTATCTTAAAGAATACTACATATAAAAATATATGCAGTATTCATTGAAATGCATTCTATGAGTCACACTAAATTTTTGGACTTTTTTTTTCTCACAATAAGTCTCACAATAATTGAATTACATTTCAATGAATTTTTTATATAATTAAATGACTTATGCATTTTCAATCATTTTAGATTCTTTCAAAATCATGAAAATTTTCAGGTTACTTGTTGAAATATTAAGTACATCAAACAATTCTCTCACTTTCTAATATTCGTTTCACTGTTAAAAAAATTGTCCTGGTTTGAACCAACTTTTGGTGCTGCAGTAACTGCAAGCATAATATAGTGCAATCTTGTTCCAACATTTGAAGGTATGGTTCAAATGAAGCTCCAAATGTTGAAACGAGATTTCAACATCTTATTGCTGCAGCTACTGCAGCACCAAAAATTGGTTCAACCCAGGACAAAATTTTTAACACTGTCAATTTTTTTTTTTAATTTAGCTTTTAATGTATTTACGTCATTTGCTATAAGGACATACAAAATGTATCAGTTATAAGATTATGTTTTTGAAAGTTATCCTGGACATAAAAACTAATTTTCCTTATTTATAAATTTTCTTCAGGAAATGTATGTATATAACATATTTTATTATAAATTTGTTTCCCACTTAACCCTTTATCTACCGAATTATGTATCAACAAATTGTTCAATCTCAATAATTATCTTCCTTGATGTCTGAAGGTATATTAGACAATTATATTACGAGGGCTATCCAGAAAGTAGATTACGTTTTCGTCTGTGTCCGCTAGGGGCGGGGCTAGCGCGGCCATCTTGGGGTCAGAGCGTTGCGCAGCTCAGTCGGCATCTAGCCGTGCTAGTGAGAGGTTCGTGCTGTGCTCCGTTCAGATACTGTGACGGTTTGAAATGTCTGCGTTAATTGAAAATCCCGCGAGCTGCGAGGTGCGTGCAGTAATAAGTTCACAATAACGGAACTTTCTTTGAGTTTTCCACAAATTTCGCGAAGTTTGTTGCACGAAATCATCAGCGAAAAGCTTGGTTACCACAAGTTTTGTGCAAGATGGATTCCAAAAATCTTGACAGAGGACCACAAAAATCATCGAATGGCTGCAGCGTTGAACTTTTTGGACGCTTACCATAAGGATGGTGACTCTTTACTCGATCGCATCGTTACTGGTGACGAAACATGGGTGAAACACGTGAACTGTTGGTTGAAGGCGCAGGCGTCCGAATTTTTCGACGAAGGCATTTCCAAGCTCGTACATCGCTACGATAAATGCCTTAATTTGTATGGTGACTATGTAGAAAAGTAGTATTTGAGTGTGGCTTTCATCTGTATATAATAAAATTTGTTTCCTATACTTTGTTTATTTTTTATTCCAAAACGTAATCTACTTTCTGGATAGCCCTCGTATAATATATAATATGAAATTTAGATAAGATTTTTCATTAAAACTGATTTAATAATTCGGTAGTAATAGCTCTTTTTGTGAAATATTTACAATAATAATTAGATTAATTAACAGAAAATGCTGTTAAGGAAATATCACAATTCTTTATCGGAACAATGTAAATAAATGTATTGTGATCCTATCATTAAATAGAAAGGTTTTTATAGTTGCAAAATTTTCATATAACAATTTTTAAAAAGAGAAGATCTATACTTATGTAAAAGGTTGAGAAAAATACCACTTTATAAAATATTTAGCTTTCGCTGTTTTGCTGTGCTTCTAAATGTGATCCAGAACAGTATTTTGTATAAAAACGAAACCTTATTATCATTATTAAACAGATTAAAGAAATTTTATACAAAGTTTTCTCTGATGGTACTTAAAAGTACCGTCAGTAGATAAAGGTTTAATTTAGTATTTTCATCTTAAAATACTTCTTTCTCCTTTCCAAATTCCAATGTATTTAATGGCTCGGAACTTTGCTTTGCCGTTTCAATTACTCCGATTTCAAAATATTCCATTAATCAATAAGCCTGTTTTATTTTATTCCCGTGGATGCTTAGATTATTATTCCCGTAAAAATTCAGGACACAATTACAGCAGTTTGATGCATACAATAGCGTTCGCGGCGCGTCTTCTGGTTGTATTAGAATCATTACCGCGATGCGTTTATTCTATTTTTCAGATGTATATATTTTTTAATAATTTAATTTTAATTTCTTTATTGTTAAAAATGATTTATTTTAGCTATAATTAAAAAATCTTGTACCTTCTGACAGCACAACACTGTTTTTTGCATTTTTGTTTCATTTTTAGGTATAAAAAGGAATAATTATTTTTTCTTGATAATTAATAAATATTTTTATTAATAATATTAACCCATTAACGACGACTTATTTTACACTTCTTTTAATACTTCGATACCAGTTGACACCAGTTTTACCATACCGTTATTTTAAATGAGTGAATCTCTGATAGTTTCACATTAGACAATATGAATTTTCTTTTACTAAGATACTGGTGTTCATATTTAAAAGTTTCGTATTATTTAAATGGTAACTTTTAATCGTACCAACCGGCATTAATGAGTTAATAGTTGTAAAGAAAAATGTCATCATCTTATTCGAAAAACAGAGTATGTTTCAGCTAAAAATTAAAAATGTCATATATTTTGATATTTCTTTGTGCTGGAACAGCTTTAAAGTCAGACATAATAAGTAAAGATTATCTTCATTAATTATTTAAAACAATATGCGATTTTGATAAAAGATAATGGATAATATAACAAATACACTTCAGAAAGGCAACCAAAAGGATTTTTAATCATCTGGATAAATGTCTTTATAAATTTCCTTCACCAAAGGATCATTCAGTTTGTTATTAATTTTTCTTCTCAGTGCACATTCTATTTTGCCTAATATGAAGGGCTTGTAAGCTAGAAAAATATCTTTACCTCCTCCTGGTAAGATTCGTTGAATTGCTTTAGAAAGAACTCCTCCTTTCAGAAAATTTTCAAGGAACACTGTTAAATTCTTCCACTGCAGATCTAAATTTAACATGTCCACTTCCATAGACTGGTTGGTAACGCGTAGCTGTCCTTTTCCAGCTACAATTATGTCGGTTGCGTTGATTTCAAAATCTCCGGATCCATAAAGTGGGAAAATCTTACCAAATTTACCATCTAAGTTATAATAACCTTTAGCAAACACAGCTGGCAGTCTCAAGCTTATGGACAAAAATAGTTTCTCCATGTTAGCTTGCAAGTCAGTAATGTTGAAAGAAGACAAATTGTTGACGGTTATCTGGTAGATAAAAAAGTAAATTAAAATGTGATGCGTTGCAAAAATTTAAACATGAAATTTCATCGAAATAAAATAAGAAATATAAAAACCAATTATTTAGGGTAATTTATTAGCATAAAGCAAAAGTACATTTTTAAAATGAAAAGTAGACAAGATGATTTTTATCAGCGAATTTCAGAAAGCATGTAATAATAATATCCTTGCTTCTTGAAGAGAAATATATAGGGTTTTATATTAATTTTAATTGACTAGTTTCGAATATAAAATGAGAAAAAATGGATTTGGATCTATTTAAAATCCACAAATATTAGTAATCCAGCCTAATCTGGATTACTAATATTAAAAATACGAATGATATTTTGATATAAAGAAAGAAAAACAAACAAAAAAAAAAAAAAAAAAAAAAAACAAATTTTACAGAAGGAGAGAAACCATCTGAAATATAGAATTCATATAAGCCACGAATTACGGTTTTTTTTCTGGTATTGTGCAATCATTGTTAATAACTTCACAGATTATATATTTTCTCCTACCATTAATTGAGGATCTTGTTGCTATTCTGGTTTCATACAGCGATACAGACTCAAAGAACTAAAATTATGCAATATAAAAAATAAACAAACCCTTAGACTTTTACGCTTTATATATTATGACATAATTATAACTATAATTTATGTAATATAATATATAATATAATATAATATATAATATAATATAATATATAATATATTATAATATATAATATAATATAATATATAATATAATATATAGCATGTAACTGTAATATCTATAATATAATATATAATATATAATGTGTAACTATAATAGTTTTTGCCCTGACATACAGATACTGGGATGAAATTTATGAAATTTATATATTATATGTGTCCATGTCTTGTAGAACTAATGTGTAAATTTTTTGTGATTAGGTTGGCAGCATTTTTGAAATTGTCCTGCCGGAATGAGTCAAAGTGGAGAACTTTTGAAAATTGAATGTCGCTCAGTAATCTTCCTCAGTCCGTTTCCTCCATTTAAAGGGGTTGAAAGACAAGGAGATTTACGATATATGTGAAGTGTTTATGGGGGAAAATGTCCATTCTTTAGCACTACCATAACATGGAAGAGACATAGAACGCAGACCATGTTCGGTCGTTGACAAGGACATGATTAAGAAAGTGGAAACGCTGGTAATGGAGAACAGACGAATGACAATCCATGGTATTATGGCTGAAGTGGGTATATCCTTATGAATGGTTGAAATGGAATAGTATGAATGGAATCCCTATGGTTCCATATTCACCATACTGTATGACCACTTGCACTTGTCCAAGGTCTCGGCACGGTGGGTTCCAAGGTTGCTGACCCCCCTCCAGAAACAGCAGCATGTGGATTATGCGTCTGCAATGTTAGCCCTGTGTGATGTCAATGAGGAGAATTTTTTTATCGTTTGGTGACATGGACGAATGCTGGGTGTACCACTTAGACCCAGAGACTAAAATGATGTTGCCGACTCATCGGAAGCACTCCGACTCACCGCCCCCAAAGAGGCTCGTGTGCAGCCATCTTCAAAGAAAGTCATACTGTCAGTTTTCAGATTACTTCACCTATGGGCACAGCATAACAGGAGACTATTACAAGATCTTCCTGGGAAAACTTCGTAAACAACTGAAAGTGAAGCGAAGTGGAAAAGGGACTGAAGGTGTCCTCCTTTTGGCTGACAATGCTCCGGATCACAAAGACAATGAAATATTAAAGGTTGTCCAAAGCCTGGGCTATCAATTATTGCCACATCTACCTTATTCACCTGACTTGACGCCTTAAGACTTCTTTCTCTTTCCAAAAATGAAAAGGTTATTGAAGGGAAGACGTTTTGACTCAGATGCTGACGTTATTGCCACAGTGGAGCTGTGGTTGTTTTCAAGCCAGTGTAACACCTTTTACAAACATGGGCTATGGAAGCTGAAATACCATTTGCAGAAATGTGTTACTGTGCACGGTAACTGTATAGAAAAAGACTAATAAAATGTAGCAATTTCATAAATTTCACTCAATTATTTCTATGTGAAGGCAAAAACTCCCTCGTTATACAGTGTACTCTCGAAATCTCAAGAGTACGAGATATTTGTTTAGTTAAAAATTGTGTTACATATGCACTTTACCTAACTGGTTTCAGTTTTATTTTACAATGACACTGACATTCTTTGACGAAATATAAGCACGGAAAGTTTTGGTAGTTTCCTTTGAAAAAAATGTGTATTTATTCTGCGTTATATTGATTATTTTACAGAGTCATTTTATTTCTGATGGCAGCAGAATGCATCATTTTTTCTGATGGACATCATTTTCATCGTTTGTACTCTCTTGTTCGCTGTTTTCAACCAAGTCTGCAATCATATCATCTTTAATTACTTACTGCTCAATGCCTTATTCAGGAAAATAGATGCATGCTTAATGCCTTATTCAGGAAAAGAGATGCATGCTTAATGCCTTATTCACTTAACATTATCTTCTTCAGCAAAAGTTTCAGAAAGAGGAAGTCTTTGTGTCAGGCTCAACAAAGATTCGTCATCACCAGCTTAATTTTCATCATTTGGCTAATCTGGTACCATAATGTTCCCCTACGATTTCTTTAAACTCGTTGGTTTTACTTCTACCATTTTTTTTTTGCTTTTTTGCAATCCAATACACAACATTCTTCAGTGTAACCTGTTTTAGACATTTTATAACTCCTTGTTCTTAACGATATTCAACGAGATTTCCTAACAACTTCTTAATCTAATTTATTTTCACGTCAAGAGTACCTTGATGTAATGCAAAATTTGGTGGCAAAAAACATTCTTTGATTTTCCTACTCACTAGTTGCTCCTCATTCAGATGGCATGGGGTTTTTCTAAAAGCAGGACTCCTTATTTTTTTCAACTTCTTACTCAACACATTTTACGATTAGGGATAAAATACTCACAAAATCACTTCTTAAAAATTTCAGCACTCATGAATGCACTTTTCTTGTTTCTGTTATACACAGAAAGACTCGAGATGTTCACGTTCTTGAATGCTCTAAATTTCTTTGACTTTCCGATGATCATAGGTTTAAACTTTACGGTACAGGGCGCATTACAACAACTTAAAATTGTTACCCTTTCCTTGCTCGTCTTATATTAGGGAACTGATGCAGCTAATCTTTTAGATGGTTGCAGGAGGAAATTTAATCCTGTTTCAGCACAGTTAAACAGTTGGTCTTCAAACAAATTGTTTTCCTTGATACGTTTTTGGAAACTTCTGTTTTAACAACTTCTTGAGAATCTTCAGACAGCTTTTCACGAGTTATATTGAGTTGGCGTATTCTGTATCATTTTGTTTCAGTGACAGAGTCATGCAACAGTTGTAGTGAAGGGCTCATTATCATAAAATATTCGTTAAACATCTAGAGATTTCAATTGCAGTATAGGTACCGAATTTGAACTTCCCTTTTCCCTCAATTGTATTAACCGTAGAAATAAAGCTTCAGAGGTTTTTGAAACTCACAGTGTTTCAATTTCTTCCTACCATTACTACAGATTGCTTTGTCCGAACGAAACATTTAAAACTGAACTCTTAGACCGGGAGGCGGCAGCACAGATAATCACCTCATCGAGTTCACGGCTGAAATTCCAAAATTAGTTAAAACTCGAATCGCATATTAAAACGCAATCGGTCTACCAAGTCATATCTTGGTGGAAAACACGTGAAAACCCGATTTTAGCAGTTGACTCGTAGGTTTACCATTGTGTTTTCCTGCACCCAAAAGTATGAAAACATGGAGAACTGGGTGCAGGAAAACACAATGGTAAACCTACGAGTCAACCGCTAAAATCGGGTTTTCACGTGTTTTCCACCAAGATATGACTTGGCAGACCGATTGCGTTTTAAAATGCGAATCGAGTTTTAACTAATTCTGGAATTTCAGCCGTGAACTCGATCAGGTGATTGTCTGTCCTGCCGCCTCCCGGTCTATCTGTTTCTTTTCCAGTCTGCAACAGTAACTTTTCCAAGCCCTAAATCTAACGCAACTCCTTTAATTGTCCTTAATCCAATCGCCTTATTTTTTGTTTCTATCAAAACTACGGTTCTCTTACGTTATTTACCTTTCGTACCCAATTTAATTTAATTTTAAGATTAAAAAACACCTTCTACTCTGTATAAAAACGTAATAAGTTGATTCATAAGGTTGAAAATAATTCATTTATATTTATCATCATTGTTTTGATATTTATGATAAAATTCAAAATAGATTATGGAAAAATTGTTAAAGCCAATAGCTTATGAAAAAAGTAATTATTAAATTAAAATTAACAGCTTTAGAGAAACTTCAATTATAAAATTATTAAGAGTATGTCCTTAAGTATATGCCATAAAACTATTGCTACACGATGCTAGCTAAAATATACTGAACAAACTCTTGTTTATAAAATAAAAAGTAATAAATTATTGTATATAACTAAATATTTTTTCAGTTACTTGTTTCACTCGTAGAGAAAAAGATGCAAGCTTCTCATTTATATTCAAATGCAGATTACGGAGTTCTAGTGGATCTAACCGAGGCATATTTATTGCGTCTATTCCTTCTTTCATTTGCTCTCTAAAGTTCTCCAGAGCTTCTCGTAAGTACTTTTCCGTATCAGGATTGGATTTGACATCATTTGAGTGAAGACGATTACCTGTGATATATTTCAAAATTATAAATGAAGTATAATATATTTTAATTAAAATTCTATAAGGAAATACTAAATTTATTTTACAACCTTTTAATAGACAAATGGACATTTCATTATTTTACATGTACGAATAGCAAAAGCACATGTACTACAAGCAAAAAATACAAAACTCGAAAATATTTTTCATTTCTTGCTATTTCTCCATATAAGTACCAAAAACAATTTTATGGGAAATAAATAGCAGAGAGCATGCGAATTAACACATTTTCTCTCCAAAATTCATTGAATAACGTTTGGTGAAGGATTTCTACACTGTTAAAATTTTGCGGCAAACTGCCCAGTCCTTCAACCGTTTTTATAGAAAATAGTTACATAACCGCAATTTAACTCTATTCTGATCATATTATTGCCCCTATTATGGACAGAATAGAGTTAAATTACGGGTATGTAACAAATTTCTACAAAAACGGTGAAATGACTGGACAGTTTGCTGCAAATTTCTAAGAGTGTATTTAAATGATTGAAATGCATTAAATATCTTTAAAACTTTCCTTATCCAAATGCATCATGATATTATTGAGCATAGCTGCCAACTATTCCTCTGTTTTCCTATTACTGTATTTGATGAGTCAAATTTTGTTTATTTAATATTAAATTTTTGCGATTAAATAAGACAAATTTTTCTTTTCAAACATTTTGGTATAGAAAAGCGTAAAATTTCGCAGCTATAATTTGAGCTTGTTAAATTTACTAATTTTACATTAGAGAAATTTACAATGAGGCACAATATTGTGAAAACGTTGTAAATATCTTCAAAGTGAAATTAGTATGCTGAATTAAAGATATGTTTTTCAAAATATTTTCATTTAAAAAGAATAGCGAAAAATCATGAGTCTAGTTTAGATTATGAAACACTTTCCAACACTTCCAGAATACGTTAACAAAACGTCACTGTTTAATAAGGCGAAAGGTGATGTCTAAGTAAACATTTTGGAAAACGTATTACATATTTAAAACATAATTTTAGTAATAACTATCTATAATCGGAAAAATATCCAAATATTTTTTGTGCAGCTTTGTATATGATCTATAGATTTATATATATACTGCATAAAATGCTAAAATTTAGCTCAGTGAGGCATTGCACAGTTGAAATTCCCCTTCAGCAATTTCCGTTAATAAACCGTAATGTACTCGAGATCTTTTGTGCTTTCCTGTATCTGATTTGTAGAATTTATACACACCAACTAATAGGCAAAAAATCAGTTACATTTATAAACGTGTACCCCAACTGCAATTGCACTCCCAGCAATTATTGCTAATAGGCAGTACTGTAACCGAGTTGTTATGTGTGTCCCTGTAAATGAATTAACCACACCATATTCTATAGTAAGCCTCTTGTAGCACCTCAGTAAAGTATATCAATATCAACATGTTTAAAATAGTATAACATCATTAAAATACACCACAGACGATTTTTCGCTGTAGACCGTAATGTAACGGAATTCATTTGAGTGTCAATATCATCTTTCTATAAAAAAATAAATATTATTATATTTGTGCAAGAACAATACGATTCTTTGCCAAGTCTTAGTGTGGAAACCCCGCTTCGATGCACCAATTTGTTAATTTTCTATATCTTTTACAAATGAGTTGAAATTTATGGGATGCCTGATGGTAGGTAATAATGCATACATATATATATATATATATATATATATATATATATATTTAACTATACAAGAATATAATATTGAATTCAAGAAATTTTTTGAACTCCGATTTTCTATGTATTTAAGGTAAAACCAGGAGAGATGGCGCGGTCGGAGAGATTGCGCACATAGAGGTTTTGGTAGAAAGAGTAGAGTGAAAGCACAGCGACTCCAGGTAGTTGTACAACAACAGTACTGGAGTGTCTGCTTGAAAGTGCACGTTGATTGCTTTGAGCAGCTAAGATAAAGTATTGCTATTTCGTTTTGTTTTCCTAAAGTAAGTGCTTGAATTTTCCTAGCTATTCATCAGAATTTCTATACAATGTGAATAGTATAAAATATTTTAAACTTAAACGATTTATCATAAGCTACTAATCTAGACTAACAATGTGAACATCAACTGTTCGTTTTAGAAGAGGTCATGTTTAAATAAAAGGCCGCGTAATATGTCCTACCGAAATTGGATAGATTGCGCTAAGAGATCCATGCTAGGAGAGATTACGCAGCTTATTGGTAAATTCGCATATAAAAATGAAAAATGAAAATGGACTAATTTTAAGTTAAATGTGTTTTTAAGTAACATAATTTTATTTTGTAGTCTTATCTGGACTTGCTTTTTCTGATTGTTTAATTTTTTTCCTTTAATTAAATTTTTTTTATCAATTTTAAAATTATTTCCTTTTTCTGATTCTTTAATCATTAGGTTGAAATATTCACTCCTAATACAATAATATTTGTTCACAAAAACCTTACAGCAATGTCATTTAAGTGTAATTATTTTTGTTAACAATTTAATTGTAGTTATTATTAGTAACAATCTCTCCTCCCATGTGCGCAATCACACCAACCCTGTAAAGACAGATTGCGCAAAATAACTTTCTTGGTTTTATTAGAACTGTTCTATTAAATTGCAACATAACAACAAAATAGCAATGGAAATGCATAAAAAACAAATGAAGTAAAAATTATTCATGAATAGTTTAGCAAAAAATTAATATTTAGATTTTTTTATTGCTATCCTTTTGAATTGTGCGCAGACTATCCTAGCTTTACCTTATAAATTTTTTAAAGTTCTGAACTCGATTTGGCTATTTTTAGAAAATGTCTACCAGGTGTGTGTCTGACTGTCTCTCTGCATGTGACACAAATTTTGTGGGCACTCTAACTCCGGAACTACTGCGTAGAATAGAATGAAAGTTCACATGAAATTATATTCTTATGTGCACTGGTACAGATTAGTTTTTGGGAGAAATCCCCCAAGAGAAGCTACCGTAAATCGATTATTTGTTTGAATTATGTGATGCTTAACTTTCTAGTTTAGAAGCGCAAAATTCAACAAATTACCCCATTTAAAATTATCATAATAGGGATAGATTTCCATTCAATTTTTGTTGCTTGTGGTTATCTATGAAAAGGTGTCGAAATTCATTGATTTTTTAAAAATATGTTATATATTTATCACAAGTTTAAATGCACAAAATTCAACAAAACTTCATGCTTAGCATGTATGCATTGTCCACGAATCCATAATAATGTTATGCGTTTATATATATAAAAAGAACCTATTTGCTAAAGCGATGTAAAATTTAATTGATTTGATTTATATGCAAAAGAAAGTTTTGTGATAGCTACAACATACTAGTTAAAAATCTGAGTACTCCATTCTGTACAATAATGTGCCCAGCGATCCAATAATGCAACAACATTTAGCCCATATTGTGCTAATATTGGTAATGCAGAATCACGCCCCTCCCGTGACTATTTAGCTATGCCTAATGGTCCAAAGATTATTTGCTATATTACTGCAGCAAAATTCATCAGGTTTTGAATATCTGAAGCTGGGTGAAAAAAATTGTCAAAAAAAATGCATTTTCCGGTAAAAGTATTAGCGTGGTTTTGTATTTTACAGTGACATTCTATTTGATAAAAAGAAATCTCTATTAAAAAGCATATCACTGTAAAAGACAAAATATATTTAGGGTAACTGCACCTGTGGTGGGCACTGTTCAACTAGTAGTAGTGGAGAGTTTTAAAGAACTGAAACAGTAAGCTTTGAATGTGACACAAGGCTTCGCGTCGAGCGCGAGAATGCTGCTAAGCCTTTTATTGTTAAAGCCCGGAATTGCGGAAAATTTGCCGTCAGTTCCGAAGAGAGTTCAATTCAATAGAAACAGCTCGACTAAGTGGTTATCTTATCATGTTTTCTTGTAGTTTGGAATAAAAGAAGCTAGTTTTTGTTTTCTTGTTTGTGACTACATTTAAGCAATTTTCTTGTATTTTCTACTTTCACATGTCTAAACTTCGTTTGCACAATACATTTGTTATATATTTTTTTTTTCGTTATCCCCACATTTTTTAAGGGTGTCCACTACTACAAAGGGTCTCTATACTACTAGTATCCCGACATATCACCGTAACTAGTAGTGGACAGTAATGTCCTCTATGCAGTTGTTTGTAATACAAAGTTTTTGTTTTTTCATTATATTAACACGCTAACGGACACACCGGCGTTGGCCGGAATAATCTTGTTGATGACTCCTGATATTTTCAGGATCCTATGGCCTTCAGAAGCGTAGATATATGTTTATTCAAAAGTCATTAATACGGAGATCAGTATAATAGGAGTCTCTAAGGGGGGTCTTAATGTTGGGGGCTCCACTGTTTAAAAATAGTTAAAATAACAAGAATTGTAATAAGGTCCTAAAATTAACCATTTCGCTTTTTTTTCCGCAAGAATTCCAACGTGACCACTACTGGAGCAGACACATGCCCGCTACTGGAAAAACAATTGTGTCGAAATTTGATTAAAGCAGTAACTTTTGCAGCACAGTCATGTATAAAAAGAGTTAGTTTTGATATTGTCAAAACTGGAGAAAAACACGTATTCATTCCCAATACACTCGTCAGTCATATCCAGTAGGGAGGTTATAGGTTTTTTGGTTATTTTCTTACTTCTCTTGCAAAAGAACATTCTCAGTACATTATTTCAGTTTATTTATTCTGCAATTTTTATCGCAGAAAATCGGTTTTTTTTATTACAAATCACATTTAAATGCATAAAAATTGATATAGATATATGTTCATTAATATTTTGAATTCTTAACTAGAACAAATTAAAGTAAAAATAGTTTTTTTTAAGGAACACGCTTTTATAAGTGTATTTAAATGTAAGAAATATTTTTTTATCAAAAATTTGGATGTCAAAACAAAAATTATTAAAGCATGAGACATTAATAGAAATACTTAAGTAAATTGGAATTTTAACTACATTCTTAATGCATTTTAATTTTAATGAATATTTAGGAATTTTTTTCTGAAAGTCTTAGATATTTCTGAGAATGAATTTAAAGAAATGAAATTCAATTAAAAGAAAATTCAAATATGTATTTTAAGATATACATAAAATGCAATGTGGATATTTTAAAAATGTAATAGCATGCTTTAAATAAAATATGATCAGCATTATGTGATAGTTTCATATAAAATTTGTGTTGTTAATAGGATTTTAGAATTTTAAAAAAATCACTTTCGATCGTTAAATTTATTTTTCTTTTTTTTTTTTTTTCCAAAAGTAAATTGCAATTTTTAATTGCATTAGTATATCTGAAAGTTATTTTTTTACATTTTCTATAAATAAGTTAAAAATTAGGTATAATTCTAATGTTTATCTTAATTGTTGTTGGATAGCAGCAAAGCAATATTTTGAAACGAAACATAATCAGTGTTTCTTTGAGACGATTTCTTCGGGCGAAGGGGGGGGGGGGGGAGCATTACATAAATTTAAACAATGTAGTTTGTTAGCTGTAATGTGACCTGTCAAAATTTGCCCAGTAGTGTATATAATCAGTATATAATAAGTGTTTATTTGAGATGATTTCTCCGAGGAAGGGGAGGGGGCATTACATAAATTTAAAGACAGCAGTTTGTTAGCTGTAATGTGACTCGAAATTTACCCAGAGTGGTACTGTCCCCACCGGTATGATACCTAAAAGAAACACTGAGCGTAATAGAAGAACATACGTGTTATTACGATCCTGGTAAATTTCCAGTTTTCTTGCGATTTAACAATTTTTGAAGAAACATTTCTGTTTTTAACATCAACGTTTAAGGGTAAAAAGGAAATTTTTCTTTTATTCCGACGAAATTTACGATTGTCATTCGAAACAGAAAGTTTCCTTTAAAAGACAGACAAGCGTGCCCGTATATACACAGAAAATTTTTACAGTGAAAAAACTGTGTCTTTACCAATTTGAATAATTGTGTTAAAATTTAACTAAACTGTGTAACTGTTTTTATAACAGAAACTTACATTAAATATAATACATTTATAACGCATAGGAAAGGTTAATCTATAATACAGTTCCGTGCTTTAATTAGTTTAGTAGTACAATTTTTTATTTATTATATTTTGTAATAATCATACCTCTTGAATAAGCTGATGTCGTTGTAGTGACAAAAAGTAATAGAAAGATCGTACAGCGGAACTTCATAATTGAGGCTGTTTTTGCTGAAAGAAAAAATACGGATATCCAGTTTCATATAAAATTCTTGCATTATTTTGAATGACATAAATTGACAATGTTAACGCATTTCTTTTTGAGCAAGTAGGTTTATAAAAGGAACAAAATAATTGTACAGGATGTTTCTAAACTAATGAAAAAAAAATCTTTCAGGGGTCAACGCATGAAGAAAAGCAATTTTTTTATAGAAACAAGGATCAAATTAGTTTTTTCAATATAAAAAAGAAGATTAGATTTAAAACTCTAAACAGCAATTTGAAACTTTGAAGTCTATAAACGAAGAAATTAAAATTTAGCGAAATTTTTTTATCTTTAACCCGTAGTCCTGTTACGGGTTATAACGATTCCATTAAATCTGTCAGGTGAAAAAAGTTGGTTGCCATCATTATAGCTAAGATATGCATGTTTAAGAAATACTACATTTAATTACAATAAAATTTTAAATGTGTAACAATTTTTTGGTTAGTATTACACAATTCTGTATGCAGTTTATTAAATTACACAATTACATGCATTCGATTATTAAATGCAAAAATTTGAATTAAAATATTGCATTTGTTACAAGATTTTATTTAACTGGCATTGTATGTTTGTATGGCTAGAATCTTGCAACGGTAATTTCACCCCTTTCCGATTAAACTATTGACTTTAAATTTGGCAAACTTATAGATATTGCATGACAATACAATTTAAAATATTTTGGCAAGTTCTACGCATTAAAACATCCCAAACGTTGCGTCGGCCCAAAACTTGCATTTTTCCCATAGAAATAACATTGCTATTGTTTAATTTTAATTGAAAAACTAGCTCCATTGTTGCAAATCTCATACATTTTAACCCCATTGCTGCGCGCATCATTATGAAATCAGCATTGCTCGGGGCACAAATGTGTGCTTTATATTATAGGTTGACTTTTAGATGTTTCACTTCTAACGTACCTTTGTTGTAACCATTGTTTCAACACTCATATGCTTAACGCTATGCATATCCATATTAGCTAGCATTAAATTCTGCTTGGCGATACTTGACGAAACATCACCAAATATGGTGAACAAAAATAAATCTCCATAAATGTAGCCAACTTGGTCATAGGTGACTATTTTGGAAAATTCAGTATTGACAAAAACTGGGAAGGAATCTTCTATAATCGGGTTCCTCGCAATTTAGATTCGTGATTTCTAGTAAAATTAGCTAAAATCTTAAAACCAAGAAATAGGGGAGCTACTTTTTCTCCCGATAGAATCTTTAAGGACTTTTTCGGTTCAAACCAGTATATTTTCCATTTACCCATCATTATTTCTTTCAGCGATTTGTTAACAAGCTTTTCAGATTTCTTACTAAATGTCCCACGTAAAAAGTTTATGAACCTTTTTTTTTTTTTAAGAAAGGAGTCTATGTTATGAAATAAGACTAAAATGTAAAAAATAAATATATATAAAATATTTTTCATAAAACAAGATTTAATATAATTTAAAATGCTCTAAAAAGTAAAAAACATTTCTTTTTTTTTCAGCCAGAATAAGAAAAGTATTTCTGTATGTGACACACTGACTAAAAATAAAAGCTTGCTGCTCTCGGGAAACATTAAACTGCACGATTAGATGATTTGCATGACGTACATTTTTGTAAGAGGTTATTTTGTATCAAATTTGTTCATGAATCGGCCAGGCTAATGTGAACCGAACATTAAACTGCACGACCAATTGGTTTTAACTTCTGTATTTATTTGTATTCACCATGCTAAATGTTTTCTGAGCGTCTCAAGCTTTTATTTTTAGACATATGTCACATTCAGAAATACTTTTCTTATTCTGGCTGAGATTCTGGCTTTTCTTATTCTACTTTTTAGTGTCTTTTAAATTAAATAAAATCTTGTTTCTAAAAAAATATTTTTTCAAATTTATTGCTGTTGTTTACGAATAGTTAAGGCACACACCCAACAAGAACAAACCAATTAATTATTGCGTCGTCTGCATAAATCTATATATAGTTCTTGGAAGAAAAATAACACATTATTTATTAAATACATGCATAGCTTAAATAGCAACTTTTACCCTTTTTTAATACCCCCTTATTTTATAGTAAAATGTGCCTTATTTAATGAAATTCTGCGATGATTGAATAAGTGAAAATTTTCTCTTCGAAAATAGTGGTAAGAAAAAAAACGTAAAAGTTCGCAGCTATGAAATGGCGTAATCTAGGCATCATGCAAGAACTAGTGCCGAAAGACAACATTTATTAATTTTAAAATGCTGTTTGTGACCATAAGAAAATGCAAGTATTAAATATTATTTTGTTTCTTTTTAATTTATTAAAATTTGCCTATTTTATGCCAAAAATATCTAAGTTGTTGGTACTTAAACAATCAATTGGCCGAAAAGTGTAAAATGGCTTCTGTATTATGGCTTCTGATTATAGTATTGAATAGAACATTTAGTCATTTTTTTCAAAATGAAATATTTTATGTGACTACTAATCAAATGTTGATTTAGAAATTAAATAGGTACTTACGTGAGCTCCTAAAATGAAACATCGGCGTAATCAACACTGCTTAATTCTAACTGTCATTAAATTATGCTTCAAATATTTATAATATCCGTTATCATAACGCTTCTTAGAAATGTTTATCGGCTTTTTATACTTATTTATCTCACTATTTAAGACTATTAGATTATTAACAAGGTGCGAAGTAAAACGGCGAAAAGATAACGATAAAATCACAAAAGATTGTATATTCCGTTACTTCCGTAAATAACGTAACGGCTTTGATTAGACAGTTTCGTTTCAATAGTTATCAGCACTCGCATCGTTCCTAAATATTTCTATTTATGCTACCCCTATTATAAATTTAAAAAAAAAAAATGTGTTATATTCTTTTAACATCTGCAATAGAAATGTACAATAAAGATTATCGTTTTAAAATAGTCGTAGCAAAGCGAGAAAATTTTATGAACGCTGTGAGCCATGAGTTATTTTATGTTATAACGATTTAAGAAATTATTGTTTTATTTTCATTTACAAATGTAGCTTAATATTAGTTGATAACTGAAACTGTAGACCTTACTTTACAGTATCAGTAAACAAAAATTTGAATCGTTAAACCGTAAATAGTATTATGACTTGAATTATTTTAAAATTCTTTGATATATTGATAAGATGAGTAAACTAGAGATTATATTTTTCTATCTTTCATTGAAACAGTTATCTTCATTACACTGTTATAATTTTCGATAGATACTGATCTATATTCTATATATTTGAAAACTATGAACTAGATAAAAAAAATTAAAATAAAAAGCAAAAAAACAGAACTTTTCAAATTACTAAGGCAATCAGTATTATTTAATTCTAACTATCATTAGGCAATGGAAAAGATGACATCTGATTAGAATTGTGTAGACAACATAAGCAGAAAAAAAACGTATGATAATGGCATTTAACGTCAAAGTGAATTGAAGTTTATATATAAGAAATAATTTACTTTGTTCATGTTTTTTTATTTAAATAAAAGAGTGAACTGAAATTAAAAATAATTTGTAATTATTGTAATATTCAGGGCCGGCGCTAGACATTTTACTGACTGAGGCGAGCATTATTTTGCCGCCCCTATGCCATGATTGTTTTTTCACCACTTCTCAAACTGTTTTCAAAATAAGTAAATTAATTTTGCTAACTATGATTTATTTAAAAGAAAACAATTATATATAAAATTAATTTACAATTAAGAAATTTAAAATAATCAAATTACTTAAGAAATTCTGCATCTATTTTGAAAATATAACAACATTTAACTTGAAATTAAATGAATAAAAATTTTATCATATTCTAGTAATATTTACAAACAAGTTATAAATTGTACGTTAAACGTGACATATCAGGTGCGTTCGTTTTATAGCTAGTTTCACAATGTAAAAAAAAAAAAATCATCCTCATTATTTCAGTGAAATGAATTATGTCGTCTGCTAGGAGGAAAATGAGCATGCCTTTTTTATTTTTTTTATTAGATATGCCACGTTTACAAATGCGAATTTTTTTTTCACCATGGAGATCTTGCTTTGTGAATGATTACCTCCATGTTTTAATATTTTTATGACTCATAATGAACGAATCTCTTGGGTTTGTTTACTCTAATGGATTGAGATATTCAGTTAAAGTAATTTCCACTGAAGTTATATCTCAGAATATATAAATTTTTTAATGTAACTCATCTCTCAAGCAAACAATTTTTTTGATCGATCTTTCTAAAAATGTAACTTTTATGCCATTTTGTTCGAAAAAATAATTTTGAATAAAAATGGCCGCTTGGCATATGGAAAAAGATGGGGTTATTTGTTTTCCTCAGTCACATGACTTGCGCTTTTATTATATTAGATTACGTATGATAGAATTTAACAGAATAAAGAAAACTCTCATTAATAACTTTTTAAGTTTTGGTTCGATTTTCATAAAATTTGAAATAACTCAACAAAATTCTGCAGCGATTATATATATTAAATTTCAAATCATTCGGTTGGGTAATTTTTGCACTGTTATATGCGGACAGACGGACGGACGGATCAGACGACGGCTATAGGTGCTACGTATTTATATAATTACGAGCGCACCTAAAAGCATCATATCAAGAATTAAATTGAAGTTTCAAAATCTCATTAGCTTTGCTTTTCCTTTGGAAAAAGCATTTATTGTAACGACGTTATGAATATTAGTTAAAAAAATTACATCAGGTGAAGCTAAGCTTAAAGTATACATTATTAAGCAAATATGTCACACATTTAAAAACAATCAAATTATGTATAAAATTTGTATAAAATTTTAAGTAACAAAATAATAATATTAATAACAAGTTATACATCTTTCTGAAACTTGCACAAAAATAAAATCCCTTATTAGTAGTATTTAAAATAAAATATTTATTAAAAATAAAACAAAATTTCAAGATCTAATTTTCCTTGATTTTTCTTCGGCGAAGTCATTTATTATAGTACGGAAATCAATATTATAAAGCAATCACATTATCAAGACAAAAATAGATAAACATACTAACGCAAACTACGCATCACATTCTTGAAATTAAATAGGAAAATTATGATATGAATTGAAAATTACATGATCATTTGAAATTGTATACATGAAGATTAAATTTTACATCAGTAATATTTACATAAACACGAGTATCAACGGTGAAATAAATAATTCAATACTAATTCGCCTTGAATTTTTTTTTTTTTTTTTTTTTTTTTTTTTTTTGCAAAATCGTTTATTATAGCACCCTAATATTAACAAATAATTGTTTTTAATTTGCTAAAATAATTTAACTAACAGACCCGACCGGCGTTGCCCGGGCACATAAAAAAATAGCACGAAGCGCGAAAAAACTACAAATCGTAATATAAAAGCGCAAAAAATATAAAAATCACTCCACGAATTCCGAATAAACTTTAATGAAAAGAGAAAAAAATTACTATATTGGGATAGAAGATTGATGCCGGATTCCTTTTACTAATGTGGAAAAATCGCGGCAAATTGCGAAAAAAACACTAACAGTTGCATACAAAAATCACAGAGAACAAAATATACTATTGGGCTAAGAGATTTAAAAAATATATATATTTTACGAATGTCCAAAAAATCGCCGCAAAACGCTAAAAACTCTAAAAATCAAACAAAAGAATTCAAAAATTGCTGAACGAATCCCGAATAAACTTTATTGAAAAAAGGACAAAATTTTCTATATTGGGTTAAAAGATTAAAACCTGATTCCTTTTACTAATGTGGAAAAATTGCCGCGAAACACAAAACCAAACTCGCTAAAAAAATATAAAAAAAAAATCGCAAAGGACAAAATTTACTACTGTATGCTAATACATTCTAACAGTAATTCTTTCCCGAAAGTCATAAATTGGAGCGAAAAAACGTTAAAAATCGCATTGAAAATCGCTGAATACAAAATGTAATATACTGGGCCAAATGTTTGAAACCGAATTCCTTTTATGAATATCAAAAAATCGCCACGAAACGCAAAAAATGCTAAAAATTGCATTGGAAATCGCAATAAAAATCACAGAAACTTCCAAAATCGCGGAGAACAAAATTTAATATGATACGCTAAAAGTTTGAAACTGATTTTTTTTTACGAATGTCAAAAAATTCAACAAGAAACGCGAAAACTCGAAAAAACTCTGAACTGCATTAAAAATCAATAAAAATTCAAAAATCTCGGCGAACAAAATTCACTACATAAGGCTAAAAGTTTGAAACCGAATTCCTCTTAAGAATGTCAATAAATCGCGCAAAACGCTAAAAATTGTACAGAACAAAATTTACTAACAGTGAACTGAAACATTGTAACAGGGATTATTCACGAATGCCAAAAAATTACCACGGAACCCGAAAAAACACTAAATATCGCTAAAAACTCGAAAATCGTAGCGGTCAAAATTTACTATATTAAACTAAAAGTTTGAAACAGAATTACTTTTACGAATGTCAAAAAATCGCCATGGAACGCGGAAAAAACAAATTGAAAATCACATTAAAAATTCAAAAATTGCGAAGGACAAAATTTACTTTATTACGCTAAAAGTTTTATGTTAAATACCTCTTACGAATACAAAAAAATCACTGCAGAACGTGAAAAATCGCTAAAATTAAAAAAATAGAGGGAGGACAAAATTTACTATATTAGTCTAAAGATTTGAAACCGAATTCCTTTTAACAACGTCAAAAAATCGCCGCGAAAGGGGAAAAACTCTAAAAATCGCATAGAAAAATTCAAAAATCATTGTACGGATTCCGAATAAACTTTATTGAAAACGGGACAAACTTTACTATATTGGGCTAAACTTTTACAACCGGAATTATTTTACTAAGGTAAAAAAATCGCCACAAAACAACAACAACAAAATAAAAAACGCTAGAAATCTCATAAAAATTGCTAAAAATTAAAAATTCTCACAGGAGCAAATTTACTACAGTTGGCTAAAACATTTTAAAGGGAATTATTTTCTGAATGTAAAAAAATCAGCACGAAAAGACGCTAAAAATCCCAATGAAAATCGCGGAAGACAAAATGTAATATATTAGGCTAAGTATTTGAAACCGAATTTCTTTTATGAATGTGAAGAAATCGCCGTGAAACGCCAGGAAATGCTAAAAATTATATTGAAAATCGGAAAAATTTCAAAAATCGGTAGGACAAAATTTACTAAATTAGCAAGAAATCGCAGCAGAACGCGGAAAGACACTGAGAATCGCATTGAAAATTGCATTAAATACAACTAAAATTTCCAAAATCGCGGAGAACAAAATTTACTATATTAGGCTAAAAGTTTGAATCAGAATTAATTTCTTTAACGAATATTAAAAAATCACCGCGAAACGCAAGAGAAAAAAATCTCGGCAAAAATCACTAATAATTCAAAAATCGTCATGAAGAAAATTTACTAAAGTGGACTAAAACATTGTAACCGGAATTCTTCACTGTAATTATATGCAACTTCTTTGACTGTATGTGCAATGTACTCCGTATTTTTATTTTAAATAAGAAAAAAAAATCCCTTTTCTCTTTTTTTTTTTTTAAGTTTCGACACATACAATATGCGAGCCAAATGCCGCCCCTCTAGGGGCGGCCAGTGAGACAGCCTGAAGTGGCAAGTGAGGCAGCAAGTGAGGCAGCCTGAGGTGGCTGCCTCACTTGCCTCACCCCTGGCGCCGGCCCTGGTAATATTTGTGGCCACTGATGTGAATTCATAACACTTGAATTATCATTAACTCCACTCATGTGTGTTCCTTTACATGTTCCTCTATTTCTCAAAAATATACATAATATTTGTATTTATCCTATCAGTGGACTGTGCATATAAATACAACGATTACAAATAGAATCATTAATGAACATATCCATTTTAAATAAACAAGAAATAAAAATCATGCGTCAAGTACAGATTATTAAACACTTGTCAATACTTCGACAGTACGTCAACGGAACTTTAGCATTTATAACGTTGAAACCAGATTTCTGCAATTACTGTCTATAATGAGAAATGTACTCGAATTCTCTCTGCATCTCTGTATATGACATATGGATTTGTTTTTACACTAGATAGTATGATAAAATTTAGATTATTTACTAAACGCATAACATAGTCTAAAAGAATAGTCTTCAGAAACATTGCATTATATATAGAAACATTGCATTATATATATATTGTCTGGAGTTTTACATAGTTTATGCTTATTTAAATACGTTTACTTTCTATATCTACACATGTACATATCTAATTACACACAACATATCAATTTCATATCAATTTCTATAAACAATCGACGCATTCATGTAAAATATTATAATATCTGTTTATTTTTATTCTTTTTCTTAGAACAGACAAAAAGCTTGAAGCATATATATATATATATATACATACACACATATATAAAACCATTTTTAATAAACTGGCTGAAAAATTCATCAAACAAACTATATCTTTAAAAAAAAAAAAAAAAAAAAAAAAAAGGATCCCTAAGTGACTATTATTTATTTAAAGTTCCTTGAACTAATTCTGAATTCAATACATGATGATTAATGGTATTTTATACTTCAATATGTTTATGGAATTTTATAGTTCAATTCACTGGTTTATTCGAAGAAATCTTTACCAATAAACAAATGAAGATTTTCAATCTTGTTCGGACAAAGTTCAAATACGAAGTATTTCTTTGTAGTAACTTTAAATATATTTTTTTAT
Source organism: Maratus michaelseni (assembly GCA_963931845.1). Lineage (NCBI taxonomy): Eukaryota > Metazoa > Arthropoda > Arachnida > Araneae > Salticidae > Maratus > Maratus michaelseni. The sequence goes on from OZ007593.1 coordinate 258,473,777, forward strand.
CCACAGAAATTAAATTAGAAAATTTATTTTAAGTAAGAAATATTTGATTTTACTTATTGTTACTTTTAGAAAAATTACTTTAACATGAAATTGACATATTACAACATGAAAAACAAATTGAGTTAAGAAAAGAGAAGTAAAAAAAGTAAAGAGTAACAGAGTAAATAACTCCTATTATACTTTTAACTTGCTATAGAACAATTATGTATCTCAAAATTGCTTTAATGCAAATTTGAACAAAGACATTTTATTGGGAAATTTGACTACAGTTTTAAAAAATGTTATGAGTAATATTAGTGCTAAGATTTCTTTCTACATATTAAAATGTAGTAGAATATCAACGCTTTCTTGTAATATATTGTATTAAATATAAGCTGACCCGCCCGGGAACGTGATAATAATCTTAAATAAACCTCATATTTCTATGATGACCCAACTAATGACCTTTAACCCGATTTTGTATGAATTTATATTTTTAATGAAATATTCGTGAAAAATATTGATATATAGTGGTAGAAGTGTTCGTAAAAATAAATGACCTTGTTTTTCAAAGTAGGGTAGTTTCATAGTTTAAAAAAATAAATAAATAAAAATACTTCTTGTTGTCCGAACTCATTAAAATTGTTATCGGTTATAAATATAACGGTTTTGCAGCCGTGTAAAAATTTCGTGAAAAATATTGTTATCAAGCTGCAAAAGAAATATGTTTTATTTTCGCTGTTTCTTTTTTTAACACTTTCCAACCTAGTTGAAAAGTGTTTATGACTTCGGTTTGTCTGTCCGTCTGTCCGTGCTCTAACTCCCGTAAATATGCTGCAATTTTTATATGTTATAATCGTTATCTATAGCAATTTCCCTATTTTAACGGAAATGTGTAGCACTTATAGTTTTTTTACAGGGACACTCAAAAGAATTCCGTTACATTGCGGTCTATGGGGAAAAATCATTTGCGGTTTATTTAAATAATGTTTCACTATTTTAAACACATTGAAATTTATATATCACTAAGGTGCATTAGAAGAAGCTTAATATGGAATAGGGTGTGCATAGCACTTATACTTACTTTACAGGGACAGTCAAAAGAATTCCGTTACATTACGTCTATGGAGAAAAATCGTCTGCGGTTTATTTAAATAATGTTTCCCTATTTTAAACGCATTGAAATTTATATAAGGTTCATTACAAGAGACTTACTACAGAATATTGTGTGCATAGCAGTCATCGTTCATTTACAGGGACACACAAAAGAATTCTCTACTGTATGTTAAAAATAATTCCTGGAAGTGCGTTTTAAGTTACTGAACGCGATTTTAATTTTAAATCGCTTTTTGTATATTACGTGGTGTGTATAAATTCTGTAGATCCTATACAGGGAAGCACAAAAGTTCGGGAACACATTTCCGTATTATTTAACTCCAGACGGAGAATTTTAAACTGTGCTACGTGTTTCCTAACTGAACTAAAATTTAGCATCCTATGTAGTATATATACAAATCTATAGATCCTATACAGGGCTGAATAAAAGTATTCGGATTACTTAGATGTTATCTTTTAGCTTATTAAAGAGTATGATTCGTAAAATTATTTTGGAAGCGTTGGAAAGTGTTACATAATCTATGCTTGACGCATGATTTTTCGTTCTTGTTTTTTTTTCGTGTCGGGTATTTTAACAAATCAAACAAAAAATATATAGTTCGCATTGTCCAAACTCTCTGAAATTTCACTCGGTTATAAATATAACAGTATCTAAGCTTTCTTTAAATTTCGATGAAAAATATGCATATCTGGTAGTGAAAACATGAGTCGAAATAGCCCGCGTTTTACCGCGCTCTTAAAAAAAATTACGGGCAGAGGCCGGCAGCAGAGATTCCAGTCATACCCCGTAAAAAAAAAAAAAAAAAAAAAAAAAAAAAAAAATCCATGTCCATGATTTTGTGCAGCCCGTAATTTTACAGGGTAAAGTAATACATCATTATAATGCGCAGAATATAATACACTTTACAACACAATAACACTTTATTTACTGTTCCGTACACTTAAAAATGTGCCGCAAACTGTCCAGTCATTCGACCGTTTTTATAGAAAATAGTCACATAACCGTAATTTAAAGCTATTCTGACCATATTATTGCCCATATTATGGCCAGAATAGAGTTACATTACAGTTACATAACCGTTTTCTATAAAAACGGTCAAATGACTGGACAGTTTGCTGCACATTTTTAACAGTGTAGCACGTTAGATAATAATCACAGAATCTTTTTTTTTTTGGCGGGTTAAATATATGTTACGGTCGCAGTTAAGTGACAATATTTTTCGAAACAGGTCTAAAATGAAGGGTTACACCCTAGCGGAGAAAACTGTATGGGGTCGTACAGTATTGTTGCTAACAGGTGGGCTACCACTGTCAGAATATGTGGTTTGCCCTTAATTTTCTAAGGGATAAAGCCGCTTATTTAGTGGATCAGACAGTTTTTCATCAAATAAGGCTGTTGCCCATGAAAATTAAAGGGAAAACGCTCATAAATTTACAGTTTTTTCTGAGAGTGCGTTTTTAAAGAAAATTTCTCAAATTTTACTTTATTTAAAATACTTTTACTCGTCCGAACGTTTCGAAATTTTTGTAGGTGATGTAAATCAAGTCTGCCGAGATTTCATTAACAGATTGTGTCAAAATACAAACGTTTGGCTACTTTAAAAAAGATCGTCTCCGGAAGACGCGCAAAATGACCTGCGGTCGCGAATTTTTTTTAAGGATTAAATTATTGAAAACAAATTGCACCGTCAAAAAGAAGAAGGTTTCAGTTTCAAATAGGTATTTTTGTGAAAAGGTACCTCTGAAATTGAGCCCTAAGGGTGCGTTCCCAAACGGAAGAAAAAGTAAATCGCGAAAACTACTCTAAAAAAACAAGAACGAAAAATCATGCGTCAAGCATAGATTATGTAACACTTTCCAACGCTTCAACGCAAGAGATAACATCTAAGTAAACAATTTTAAAAACGCATAACATATTTAAAAACATAATTTCAGGATTTTCCAACATATACAATATTCGGACAAATATCCGAATACTTTTATTCAGCCCTGTATATGATCTATAGATTTGTATATATACTACATAGGATGCTAAATTTTAGTTCAGTTAAGAAACGCGTAGCACAGTTTAAAATTCTCCTTCTGGAGTTTCTGTCAATAAACGGAAATGTGTTCGCGAACTTTTGTGTTTCCCTGTATATGATCTACAGAACTTATACACACCACGTAATAAACAAAAAGTGAGTTAAATTTAAAATCGCGTTCAGTAACTTAAAACGCACTTCCAGGAATTATTGTTAACAGACAGTATATAATTCTTTTGTGTGTCCCTGTAAATGAACGATGACTGCTAATACACACAATATTCTGAAGTAAGCCTCTTGTAATGCACCTTAGTAATATATATAAATTTCAATGCGTTTAAAACAGTGAAACATTATTTAAATAAGCCGCAGACGATTTTTCTCCATAGACGTAATGTAACGGAATTCTGTTGACTGTCCCTGTAAATTAACTATAAGTGCTATCCACACCCTATCCCCTATTAAGCTTCTTGTAATACACCTTAGTGATATATATCAATTAGAATGTGTTTGCAATTGTGTAACATCATTAAAATAAACCGAAAATGATTTTTCCCCATAGACCGTAATGTAACGGAATTCTTTTGAGTGTCCCTGTAAAATAACTATAAGTGATACACACTTCAGTTGTAATAGGGAACGTGCTATAGATAACGACAATAACATATAAAAATTGCAAGGCAATCCGAGAATATTTACGGGAGTTAGATCACGGCCAGACGGCAGACGGCCAGACGGCAGACGGCCAGACGGCAGACGGCTGACGGCCAGACAAACCGAAGTCATAAACACTTTTCAACTAGGTTGGAAAGTGTTAAAAATTAAACGGGTTAACAACAGTAATTTTTTTATTGATTGCGGCGTTTAAGGCATAAAAGTACGAAATTTCTAAATAGGTCCTCTTTTTCTCCATATTGCGAATGGTTCTACCAATGGACTTTAAGGCAACGGCCAAATTAAACAGCATTTAGTCATTCCTTCCTACGCGCTCGGAAAAGAATGAACTAAACATGTGCGAGCGTGACTCCGCCGATTAAAAGATAGCTTTTTGTTAATTTCTTAATTAATAATAATTATCAAAAACTATCTTATTAATACTATCTTAATTATCAAAAACTATCAAATTATCTTGAATAATTATCAAAAAATTAAAAATCTGAGCCTCAGGTGCACCAGAACTTGCCTTGGACTATCTTCATACAAATTTTTAGACTTCTACGTGCGGTAGATTTCGCTTAGCCCTCGCCAACAGACAGGCAGACACACACACACTCAAAGCGAAACTTTCTTTTATATAGTTTTATAAGAATTTATTTCAATACGAAAAAAAGACGTATAAATTGCATTAAAGGTTAAAATCAATTTTTAGAAACTGGTTGAAAAACCTATTACATAAACATTACGTTGAGACAAAATATGTTTTATCGGTGTAATTTTCAATTGATGAAACATTTCACTCTATTCTGAGAATAGCATTTCAAAACGTGATGGTATATTATTTATTAATTCAGAGATTTGTTGGTATAAAAATTCCCCAATAAACCAATGAAAATTTTATTTTAATTTAAAAATTGACGTACTTTTTTAATGTACTGTAATGGCTAGTTGTTTGTATTTTGTTTTTATAGAAAATATTAATTAACGAGATGAACCTGTCGGAATTCGACGGAACAGGAATTGTTATACTGAACATATATTAAATCTAGAAAAACAATTTCGATAAAAAATCAACCTTACATCTCCAAGTCCAAAAGAAAATTAATATTTTGAACCACAGTTACGAAAATTTGTTTAATTAATTTAAAATTTTCAAGTTATTGAAAACCTAAACTTGGCTCGACTAACTAATGTGTCATGTAATCGAGTTAAATAATCATGAAAAAGTTAATAATTAATAAGGCTCTAATCTTTGGTTTTATGGAATTAAAAAAATCCGTGAAATTACATCACTTTGACGCAATCATAGTAATTTTTTTTAACGAAAGTCAAACCCAGTGTCATTTTTACCGGCGCAAAATTTTCATACATAATACTCCTATTCTTTGATTTAAATATATTTCAACGCGAGATAAGTTAATATGTATATTTCAAAAGCATTTTTCTAGCGAGAACTTTGCCAGTGAACATTCGTATTACATATGAATCTTGACTTAAGGTCCTAATCTCAGTATTGGTCAGAAACAAGCCCTGAAATGCACATCATTTATACGCATTCACTGTAAAATATTTAGTTTTATTATTAATCAAATCTTGGCCCCTTTTTAATATGATGTAATTTTCCCTCGGTGAAACATATCACTCCATTCTGAGATTAGCATCTGAAACTTAGCGCCAGTGGAATGGAAAGATACTGAAACTGTATTTCGACACAACTGCATTAAAATGTACCAGATTTATCAATTAAAATGTTCGTTATCATTAAAACGTGACGTCATTCAAATTTGTGCTTCAAATTTCAACTCTTGAACGCAGTTCAGTTTGCGCTACTTAATCACTCCCAACGATCCAGATTTTGAGCTCAAAATTTAAGTCTAAGCTTTTGAAAGCATTTAATGAAATACAAAAAATAACGGTAAAAAATAGTTTTTCGTTACTCCAAAGTCTAAAGCGCCCTATATCGGTATTTTTTGAACTTTATCTTTAAAATTTATTTTTAAGAAAATACTGACATAAAGAAGAGTTTTTAGCAAAAACCGCAAACGAATCGACCAATTTTTCCGTTTTTTATAATCATTTGAAATTTTGGACCCTAAACTTTAATGGCGCCTATCTCCTTCGGAAGACGTTTTGGACCCTTAGTTTCCTATTTAATATTGTTTGTCTTGATGTGTACTATCACCCCTTAAAATTATGCCCAAGAGTTTAGATTCACCCTGTATAAATTAAGATAAAATCATTTTTTAAGAAACTGGTTGAAAATAATAGTACAGGAGGAATATCTTTGAAACAAATCTTCTTTTATCGTTTCTGACAAACATTCATTTGAGAATCGTTTAAATAATTCTGACATCAGAATAAAATGTTGTTTTATAGATTAATTCAGCAGTCCATTTCAAGAAAATTTTCAAAATATACCAGTGATAGTATTCAGTGTGTTACAGAAAAAGTTAAGCCAAAATAAAAGAAATATATGATTTATATTTTATAGTCTATCTAAAGGATGTAAACCAGAAAATTTATTTTATTTTAATTTATGTTTCTTCGAGAAATTGCTTTATTGTTAAGCTGGTATCCCACAACGCTGAATATAAATCGTATTCAAATCCCAATAGCCAGTATTTTAATTTGAAATCTCCATATAGAAATGAACAACTATAATAATAATAAAAAATTCACTTTTTAAGGGTCCATATAGACTTGAGAAGAAATAATCCAAGGAACCTAAAATTATATGGAGTCCAAGAATATTAAAGGACTCACTGCATTTTTTCATGTATGCTGTGCCCTCGTGCAACATGCACACGCACCCTAATTTTTAATGTCTCATTTGGAGGAGGAAAAATAGATTTTGATCTATTAAAATCTAACAGTTAGTGGGTAAAATTTCACAATATCCACAACATATTACTTACTGGTTTCATAAATGATAATGCAAAATTGCGAGACTACTATTTTATGCAGTGATCAATGATCATATATACTACAGATGCCAGTCAAATCCCAAATACTCATTATTTTACAGTACCTGTGCACCTAGATTTTAAAAGTAAATTTTGAAGGAGAAAACCTCTCACAGCATATATAATAAAAACATCCAGTAACTTCACCCCACCCCCTGAATAGCAGTGTACCTTTCTAAACATGCGAAGATTTTTATTTATTTATTTATTTTTTTTAAGTTAACCTTTTTTATTCTAAACATACTTAAGAAAGATAAGTATACAAAAAGTAGTATTCATCGTGTAAGATATAAGTCGCCATTTTCTACTCTTGTATACTTCAATTAAATCATTGTCCAATGCTAAATTTTGCTTCGGGATAATTTAAGGAGTTTTTAAGAATTGTTGTTTTATTTATTTAAGGAGTTCTAAGTCTTCCTTGAAAACTTTTTCAATTCTAAGGAGTTGCCAAGGAATCTAAAGAATCTGTATGCACTCTGGTTTATAAACAGTCATATATTATAAAAATGCCTACTTATAGTTTTAAGAATATATACTTATATCAATCCCATTAGCTAAATTTACATCTCTACATAATTTAAAATCAAAGCATATTTATAATAACTCTAATATAACTTATTTGCATTTCTTTACGGAGGAATTAATAAAACAAAAAAAACATAACATAAAAATATTATAAAGCCAATTTAAGGAAACTCAGGGTATAACATATCAAGGTAAAACAAAGCATATAAAACAATCATAAACATATCAAAAACAATAAAAAAGAAACTCAGTGCAAAACATATAGCCCAATTTTTTAATAAAATTTTTCGCTTTATTTAATCGCAGAAAAACATTGCAAATTCTGCAGTTAAACGAGATGATTACAAATTCTTCTCTTTAAATATTATTTATAAAAAAATTCAATCAAAAATAGCGGTGTCAGATTTTTTGGAAATCCCAATGTATGTACGCATTCCTGTTAGAATTCTGAATTAATTCAGACGAGCAAATATAAAGATATTTTATATATTAATTCTGCATTTTATGGAAAAAAATTTTTTTTCCAATAAACCAACGAAAGCCGTCAATTAGTATGAGACATGCTTAAAAAATCAGGGATTTATTTTCGATTAATTAAAAAAAAAAAAAATAATAATTTTCGTTTATTCTTTGGCCTAAATGGGGTAAACAACAGTTCAAAGTAATAAATAGTTGTTTTCAATAATGATAATTTAAGAAACTTTATTTAAACTAGATGGAACCCGTCAAAACTTGACGGAAAAAATTACAATAACAATTTACTATTTGTACATTTTACCAATTTTTCTTTCAGACATTTTAAAAAAGCATGGTTAAAAATTCTTACTAAAAAAGTTCCCCATTTAAAAAAATGTAAAAACAGTCTCCAATAAAAATCTCTACCACTTGACAATAGTGCTTTCACCCCCCCCCCTCCCGCTAGGCCATCATCAGTTGTGATCTTCAGCTTCCTTCCTCTCCATTATATATATGACTGCTGGTTGAAGAGCTCCCCCTATCGGCATTCAATATTCTCTCTCTCTCTCTTTCCCCCTCTTCCAACATTTTTTTCCAGCGGTAATCAAGTAATGAGTGTACCATGTCATTGCATGCGGCTTTGGATGCATTGATTTCTATTGATTCTCTTATTAAAGCGTTATGTAAATTTTCTTAGCTATTTTCTGTATTTGTAGGGTTTCAAGTTTTATTGGGGTTTTAGTGTTTAATCTTGCAAGAGCTGTTGACTGTTTATTTAGTTTTATATCTCGGATATGTTCTTTCATTCTTTCTTCTATTTTTCTCTTTGTCATTCCTATGTAAGTAACCTTTTCATTTCTGCTGTTTAGACAATTTATTCTGTATATTCCTGCTGTTTGTATTTCCTCATATTTTTCTATTTGTTATTGATTTGAAGAGGGATGGATTGGGGGTTAGTGGGACTATTTTTCCTATTTTTTTCTAATTCTCGTTTTATTTTCAAAGATACACCTTTTATATATGGAATAGGAGGAGTGTATGTTAGATTCCTCTGTGCTGGTTGTATATGGTCAATTCTTTCTCTTACTCTTTCAATTAGTTTAAGTATAGTTTTTCTCGGATGTCCTGTCTTTAAACCTATTTTTTTTTAATGATTTCTAATTCTTCCTTTAGTGATTTTTCTGTTGAACAAACATGTAGAGCTCTATTTATATATGTATTCATGGCTGCTAATCTGTATGGTAGTGGAGTATCGGCTTTATAGGAGATTATATTTAAGTTTGCTGTGGGTTTTCTATATAATGTAGTAATTATTTTAGTTATATCATGAGTTATTTTTACATCTAAGTAGTTGATCGAATGCTTTATTTCTTTTTCTATTGTAAACTGGATATTCTTATCATACGAATTTACTTTGTCAAGGAGGTTATCTAGATTAATTCGTTTATTTGTGATAATAAATATGTCGTCTACATATCTAAGCCATAGCCTGATTTCAGTTTTGTGTTCGTTTATGAATATTGTTTCCAGATTTCTTAATTTCCATTCTGCGACTATATTCTTGCTATATCTTGCGATCAATCAAATAATTGAATTTCGTTAAGCATTAAATTTTCTGATTACTTCTCTATTATCCGGTCGACCACTTTTCATAACAAAAAACTATCGCCAAACTGTAAAATTAAACGCCAAAAATGCAGTCCGATTTACTTTATGTCAGAAGCATTATGCGTATTTGTTACATCATCAAATGGTTTTTAATTCGACATTTGCGTCTATTTTTCAGTATGTTTTACTGATTTATTAGTTATTTCATTAATTAAAATAACAATCGTGTCCTTAAATTCTTATATTTTATTTATTTATTTATTTTGATATTTCAATGGCAACGTTCTCCTGTTTATTTGGCGTTACAGTTTGGCGATAGTTATTTGTTATGAAAAGTGTTCGACGGGATAATAGAGAAGTACAAATTTTCTTATTTTTAATCTGAGAAAGAAACAATAATCATGGATTTAATTAATTTTGAAATAGGCGGTGCAACCAAAACAATTTTGATATCGCAGACGCACCGGGGTTAATTTTTGGCGCCTAAATGACGGTTTTTGCTTTGTATGGCAACCTTGTGTTTTATAATAAAATTGAATTTTTGTGTAAATAAATAAAATAAAATAGGTATTTTTATGTTAGCTGGGCGTCAGGGATAACTCTCCGAATATTGTTTCAATTGGAATCATTTAAATTGCAACATTTTACGTGATATTTGTTAATCATATTGATATGTTTATGTTTAGATATTTTATTATTATTATATTCTAGCTAATTTTAAGTAAGTTCTTTTAAAATTTTACAATTCAATGTTTAAATATTACTTAGTTGATATTAGCTAATGTCAAAAGATTGGCGAACCACAGAGTTCAGAGAATAAACTCTATTCCTCGCAACAGTGGGAGTTACCGACTTTATGACGTCATAAGCAGAAGTAAAAGTTTAATTGAAAATTACGGCTAATTAATTAAATTTTTGAACAAACGAATGCACGATAACAAATCTGTGTCCAAATATCTTTCATTTAAAAAAAGAATGGTGTAATTTGATGCAGTAGTTTGTTCTCACGGATTGTCGAAAGAAATCGCTTAGCGTTTTAAATATGTAGATGTTAAAATATTACCTAGTTGATATTAGCTAATGTCAAAAGATTGGCGAACCACAGAGTTCAGAGAATAAACTCTATGCCCTCAAAAGTGGGAGTTGCCGACTTTATGACGTCATAAGCAGAAGTAAGTGTTTAATTGAAAATTACAGCTAATTAATTAAATTTTCGAACAAACGAATGCACGATAACAAATCTGTGTCCAAATATCTTTCATTTAAAAAAAGAATGGTGTAATTTGATGCAGTAGTTTGTTCTGACGGATTGTCGAAAGAAATCGCTTAGCGTTTTAAATATACAGGGTGAATCTAAACTCTTGGGCAAAATTTTAAGGGGTGATAGTACACATCGAGACAAACAATATTAAATAGGAAACTAAGGGTCCCACACGTCTTCCGAAGGAGATAGGCGCCATTAAAGTTTAAGGTCCAAAATTTCAAATGATTATAAAAAACGGAAAAATTGGTCGATTCGTTTACGGTTTTCACTAAAACTATTCTTTATGTCAGTATTTTCTGAAAAATAAATTTTAAAGATAAAGTTCAAAAAATGCCAATAGAGGGTGCTTTAGACTTTGGAGTAACGAACAACTATTTTTTACCGTTATTTTTTGTATCTGATTAAATGCTTTCAAAAGCTTAGACTTAAACTTAAATTTTGAGCTCAAAATCTTAATAGTTGGGAGTGATTAAGTAGTGGTAACCGAACTGCGTTCAGGAGTTGAAATTTGAAACACCTCCCTCTCCTTCCTCACTCCTGAACACTGTTCAGTTATTCCCGATCTTAGTGTCGTAGACCAGGCAGAAACAATATGAGTTGTAATTTTCCAAGTGGACGAAAAATGTCCGGGCCAGGATTCGAACCTGGGATCTCTTGAAGCTGCTAAGCTCTATCAACTGAGCTATCCTAGTTGAATCTGGAGGGCATAATTCACCCAGTCCATGCCGGAATAGTTCAGTTGGTAGAGCATGGCAGCTTCAGACAAGAGATCGCAGGTTCGAATCCTGGTCCGGACATTTTTCGTGCAGTTGGAAAATTACAACTCATATCATTTCTTTACCAATTTGAATAATTGTGTTAAAATTAATACAGGCAGAAACAACTATCCCCTACACGTAAAATAAACAATAGAGTAATGACAAAATTAAATAGAAAATTTATTCATAACAGACATGAGCAATTTCTCCGCGCAAAATAAAAAGAAATAATTTGATGTATGCATGTAGTGCGCAATGTGAATGAAGGTTGACACATAGAAAATGGTACACGCATGATGTTCGCGAGGAATCACAAAAACTGCTCGAAAGAGTGCCCACCAGCAACGATGCAGGCCTCACACCGCCGGCGGAGGGAGTTGAGTTGGGAACATTAGTGAATACCCCGGGTATCTCCCGGATATCACCTGCTACGACGGCAATCCTCACAACCAGGTCGGAGTCGGAGTCGACGGTAAAAAATAGTTGTTCATTACTCCAAAGTCTAAAGCGCCCTCTATCGGCATTTTTTAACTTTATCTTTAAAATTTATTTTTAAAATAAATTTTTTATTTAATTTTGTCATCCCTCTATCGTTTATTTTACGTGTAGGGGGTAGTAGTTTCTGCCTGGTCTACGACACAAAGATCGGGAATAACTGAACTGTGTTCAGGGGGGGGTTCAAATTTCAACTCCTGAACTCAGTTCAGTTTCTGCTACTTAACCACTCCCAACGATTCAGATTTTGAGCTCAAAATTTAAGTTTAAGTCTAAGCTTTTGAAAGCATTTAATCAGATACAAAAAATAACGATAAAAAATAGTTGTTCGTTACTTCAAAGTCTAAAGCGCCCTCTATCGACATTTTTTAAACTTTTTCTTTCAAATTTATTTTTAAGAAAATACTGACATAAAGAACAGTTTTAGCGAAAACCACAAACGAATCGACCAATTTTTCCGTTTTTTATAATTATTTGAAATTTTGGACCTTAAACTTTAATTGTGCCTATCTCCTTCGGAAGACGTTTGGGAGCCTTAGTTTACAATTTAATATTGTTTGTCTTGATGTGTACTATCATCCCTTAAAGTTTTGTCCAAGAGTTTAGATTCACCCTGTATAGACTACATAGAACCCGTCAAAACTTGACAAAAAAAATATTATAACAATATTAGTAAAATAAGCTTCTTTATTACATAAGAAGGAGTGCATATGAAAGTCTTCTAAATATTTTATTTTAAAAGTTTTTTCCTCCAGTGAAATACAGTACTATTTCCGATGCAAACTCCAAACACACAATCCGTAAACAACTGTGTAATGCTAATCAGTTCGACATTACCGCCATATTTCCCATGGCAAGAAAGAAAATTTCATGCACCTATAAAGTATCATACAAATAGTATATCCCTACTTTCATCTCATATTCAGTAAATAAAAGAACATGGTAAATAAAGCACACATCCCCTTTCCTTGTGATAATGCAATCGAATGAGGTCATATGCACATGTGCATTGCATCTGCCCAAAGGCACCGTCGAAATTCAACGTTAAAGAAAAGTTTTAAAATGTTTAAATTAAAAGTTTTAAAACGTCCTTTTTAATCATTGTTCGTTTCAAATCCATATATTCTAAAACGCATCCTTTGTTTTTAACTAATCAATTTTTATGTAAAGATGGAGAATTTTTTTTATAATAATAAATCAATCTGCAGATGAGGGATATTTTTAATGTTTTCTAGTGTAATTTATTTGTATGGTTTCTTCGGTCCCTTTACATAATCAGGATGATTACTCCGTTTACATCACAGTCGAGGATATTTTCCATCTTATGCAGTTAAGTATCCAATGGATATTTAAAATAATAATAAAATACAGTTCCTAGCATATTCTGATGCAACATATCCATCAACGAATTCAACATATCAATGTATTGTTAATCATAAACTAAAAATAGAGTTTTTTTTTTGACAAAATTTAGTTTAGCGCCAAAATGATATCTATCTTTATGTATAATCTGATCTTATGATTTATCAGGTTTTACTATTTTTTTTTTCACTTTTCATGCTGGTTAGGAAAATCTATTTTCAATTGTGGCAACTTTTCCAGTGGCTATTTTACATTATTAAAGCAAACTGGTAGTCATTATTGAGATAGAATTGAAAAATATTTCATGCGTAAAAATTATTTAAAAGTCATTACATTAAGCCGCATTTTTCAAATAAATTTCAATTGAAAGCTAATTTTTTTTTCAATTGATGATGTAAGAACTAAAATTGTAAAATGTAGTAAAACGTAGTAAAAAATTTAAATTTGTAGTATTTAGGAGTGATGTAAGCGCGATGAAATCTAAAGCGATAGCGCCGTTTGTTGTTACAACCGTTATACATTTCTAAAAATTGCTACTGTGTTTAGGCTGGCGTCCAAAAGTAGACTACCATTTTTGACATCGAAAGCGAAATTCACAGTGAAAGAAATAGGACTTTGCCGCTAATACGAAACTGTTAAATGAGCGTATAACAAACCTACCAAACTAATTCCTACAAAATATTAACCTTACATTGTTTATTCTAGCTAAAAATACAATCATTCTTTCAAGTTTTTTTTCTTTTACCGTAACACTCTTTTTATTAATTTTAATTTTCCTGAAATCCTTTGCTTTTGTGAATTTTGTTATTAAAAAATGAAATCTTCTAACCTATAATAAAAAAAAGTAACTGGTAACATGTAATCAAGGTATGCAATCAAGATGAAGCAACCAATAAAGGCTCCAGCTCTAATCTTTAAAATTAAAAATTGAAAAATGCAATTGCTTAAAACGGAATTTCGAGTAATTTTAATCTGCTGAATACGAAAATAATAGCAAATTTTCCGGATTTGCTCTCGTTTTTTAAATAAAGACAACAATCCGATAATAGCAAAAGTACAAAAAAGTATAAATATGTAAACACTTATTTATTTTTTTTACGAATTTTGTAATATTGTGTTTTGAGTGAGATAGTATTGAAAAACAGAAAAATAGATTTAACATTACTATTAAAATCGTTTCCTGTATGATTTTCGAGAATGTTTCTCTCTGGGACAATCTCTTTGTAAAATCCAACAATAGTCAGCCATGATGTGATGATCCCAATGTCCATGGTACCTTTGCTCCATTATTCTGATATCTTGGTGAAACCATTCATCCTGCTTTTCACTATAACCATCCAAGTTTTTGGGAAATCTGTCTAAGTGACTGCGTAAAAAATGGACCTTAAAGGGGAATTATTGCAAGAATCAGAGCCATTCCAACTAACTACTATTTTGTATTTCATACATATAAACTTTGGTATGTATCAAAGCATCAAAGAGATATAATGACGCAGATATTTTTCTTCCTCTCTGTTATATTAACACTTGCGCAGTGAACTGAAAAACATATTTCTGCAATTTTTTATCGTTACAAATGTATCTTATAATGAGGAGAGGAAAGTCTTTTAACTAGGTAAAACATATTCAATGGTTGGAGTATAACATAGATGATATTTATTCCAACAGAGCGGAAACTGCCGGGGCAAAAATTCGAACCTGAGTACCTTCGCTTGCCCTGACAATGCTCTTCCTACTGAGCTACTCCAACGATATGCTGGCTGGCATAATTCATTTATTGGACATGTCTGCGAACTGCAGCGCAACTCGCTCTGTTGGAATTAATTTCATCTATGATGCTCCAACCCTATGAAATCACCCTATGAAATCCCCCTCTCGTGGAGATCCCGTCGTTAAGCATAGGAACTTTTGTCCACGATGGGAAATGTTTATTGAAAATTCATATTTTAGAATACAGAGGTTGAATGTTACATTAGAGATTAAAATCAAATTAGTACAAAGTTAATTTTTACAATACTGGTTCAGATCATAACATTTCATAACATTAAAAAAAATGATATAAGAAAAAGCATAAAAGAAAGTAATTAGAAAATTTATGAAAAAAATACACAACTAGTAATTTTGCATGGTTCAAACTATAAGCTGAAATAGGAATAGTATGAGTACAAAAATGTGGTCAGTATGTGAACTATAATATACAAATTTCAAAAACAAAATATATTCTATTAAAAAGTACTTTATAAAAGTAGGAAAAAGGATCATAGATCATTTTTAATAAAGGAAAAATGTTTATTCAGAATGTTGTAATTTGCTTTTAGTTTGTCACAGTTTAAAGGATCAAACAGAGTTATATTAAGTTTTTGTCTCACAGACATTTTTATTGAAATTGAAAGTATGTCTCATTAGAGGACAATTACTATATATGTAATGTAGAACCGTTCCTGAGCTTCTATGGCATATACATTTTGGTGAGGAGTGTTTTCCTATTTAATTTTAAAATGATGGGAAGCTACCGTGTCCACTAATGTAGTAAGCTATGCCTGGTTTTATGCAAATAAAGTTCAGATCCAATTTTCGTAAAATTTCATAAGTATCTCGGCCTTTTAATGAATATGACCAATCTTGCTGCCAATCTGTGACTATTTTTAGTCTAAAAAATAATTTGACTTTTGAAAATGGGAATAAGAGAGTTTCCTTCTCGTTGTAACGATCATTTGTGATAGCACATTTTGCCAGTAAATCTGCTCGTTCATTACCCTCTGTTCCAGCGTACGATTTGATCCATGCAATTGTTACTTGTTTTTTGGGAATTGACAATAAAATGCTATATATTTTAGTTATTAAATAATTTCGTAGAAACGCTATTTTGAGGGTTTCTAGTGATGAGCGGCTATCCGTTAAGATGAGGATATTTTTATACTGTGACGATGCGAACCAGTTTATTGAATGTAAAATGACAGTCAATTCTGCTTGATAAATTGAGTTCTGGTTATGTAGTCTAAATACATTATCGTAAATATATGTATTCTGATAGTTTACTGTAAACGCTGATGCAGTACCACCTTGCTCCTTTTTTTCATTGAATAGTATGTATTTTAATTTCAACTTTGAAACAATCATTACATTATGAAAGTTCTCTATAGCTTTAAAACATTTATACTTGTGTGAAACCTTTTTTATCTTTTATGTAACTACATCGTTCAATTTTAATCCACAGAAAAAATTATCATTTTGATGAAGTTTGCTGAAAAACCCATAGTTCAAGCAATATCTTTGAAACAAAGTATCTGGAACCATATGTGACAAATATTTATTTAAGATTTATAAAAATAATTTTGGTTTCGAAATATAAAGGTATTTTACAAACTAATTCTACGGTTTATTGAACGAGAAGATTCCCAATAAACCAATGAAAACCTTCCATCTGTTTGGGGATGAGTTCAAAGATTGGAGTTTTCTTTTCTATTAGTTTTAAAATTACAAGCAAAAAAAAGCTTTATTTTTACATTCTTTGATCTAAAACAAATAAACCAGGAAACTGATTTTAAGTAACGAACTTTTTATTTAACTTTACGCTTCTTTTGAAAACTTTACTTAAATGGTTTGAGAAAACAAAACAAGTGTCCGTTCTTTGAAAACAGATGTTTCTACGTTGGATTAAGTATAAACTTATTGGGGAAAACAATAACAAAAAGTTACAATTTTTTGGTATTTTTTCTAGTTTTATCTAATATCTTGAGATATTTTGCAGTAGTTAAATGCATTTAAAAAAAATTAATAGTGAACTGATTCTATTCAAATTGAATGTTTACAGGCAAGAGAATAATGCACTGTTAGAAATGCGCAGCAAACTCTATACTCATTCAACGCTTTTGTATATATAACGGTCAAATGACCAGAATTCAAAGTTTCAAAGTTTTAACGTCCTCACTGGTCAAACTACAGGAGATAAATTATGGTTATGTAGCAGTTATCTGTAAAAATGTTTGAATTACTGGACTGTTTACTGCAGATTTTTAACAGTGTGGGTAAAAATGCAGATCTTTATTGTTATGTAGCGGTTAATTGTGACGAAATATTTGAACTTTTTTTTATTGTTTACACAACTCTCAATCTTCAACTTAACTCTCAGTTGTACAAATAAAATGTTTTGTAACTTTATCTTACGTAACATTACACATTTAAATATATGCAGCAAACTGTCCAGTCATTGGATCGTTTGTAAATAACGGTTACTTGACCATAATGTATCTCTATTCTGACCAATGAGGACACTTCATAATATGGTTAACTAACCGTTATTAGTCAAAAGGGTTGCACAACTGGACTTTTTGCTGTATATTTTTAACAGAGCAATTAGAATTTGTTGCTCTTGCTTGAAGCATGCAGGTTTCTTATACAAAAAAAATTTTTGATAATGGAGTGCGATTATTTTACCAGAAAAAATGTGACCATTTATCTAATAATCTAACTTTTCTCTTAACAACAATTTAGCTATTAATAACAGCTTAAGTGGAAACCTTAAATTTAGATCCCTAGAGTTGAACAATAGAAATGTTTTAAATAATTTAGAGAATTGAAGTAAAAAAAAATGTAATTGATACTTTTTTATAAGAAATTAACATAATTTAAACAATCCCATTAAAAAGTTACATCTCATATTGATAAACAAATGACAGCTTTATATTAAGACCTGTTTCAATAGAAAGTTATTAATATATCTGAGAATTTTTAGGTGGAGGTTAAAGTTGATCTAAATTTTCCCAACAGAATAAAAGGATCCGGGCCAGAAATCAAACTTGGGACCTTGGCTCAACAAATAAAGTTCCGTTTTAAACTCCTTTTAAAATATCTCAGTAATTTGTGGTTTAAATTGTGGCTTACCCTTCTTTTATATTTTTGCGCTGTGCGCTTTCAAAGAAGTTTGATATGTTACATTGAGTTTGTACTAAAATATTAAATCAAGATCTTCATAAAAGTTACATTTCTACAGAATGTAAGATGAAAAATCATGCATTTTTTATTTATCACTTGGTCAAAAATGCCAGCAAAAACCACGTTACTTATCAAAAATAGATGTAAACATATTTGTCTAAGAATTATGCAATCTGTAAAACCTCCAAACAAACTTTAACGCATTTTTTGTTTTCCGTTTGTTTTAAGACCAAAAAGGAACCAGGCAGTATCTAAAAGAGGTGGAGCTGTTCTAACATAAATTAAAATTTTAATAATTCTTTTCGGTGTAATCTTAGAAATCACCCCAATTTTAAAGTACTTTTGTGTCATAATTATACGTTCTGTCATTTTGGTCACAAAGATAATTTGTTTTCGATATGCTCGTAGACAAAACTTTTCTGATATTATTAACCCTCCTAATACCAGGTATTAAATTTTCATGAGTGTTATACTTACACATCATGCGTAGGTAAATCACACGTAGGTAAGGCGTCTGTGACATCTGTTCCATTAAATCATGTAAGGGTATTTTTTATTTGTTAAATAATGAATTTTGTAAGGAGCCTATGTTAGTAAAATGGATTTTGAGAATGGGCTTGCTTTATTAAATGAGTTTTTATGAAATAGGCCTCCAATTTTGTCAGGATCAACTCCTGGTATGGTTACTGTATTTATACAAGATGTACTTGAAACTTACGCATTCTTATTTGATGTTTCAGGATCGTTTTAAAAATCGAAACAATTTTTTTGACGGATTTACACGTTTCAGACACTGGAGATTCCGAAAACCATATTTTTAGGGATAAAAAAGGTCGTCTGTTTGTCTGTGTGTCTGTAAACGCTCTATCTCCCGAACAAATTGAGATAGAGACTTGAAATTTGGTATATACTTAGTATGTAATAACGAGAAGAAGCTTATTGAATTTCAGTAACCTCGATTATTCGGAACTATTTTTTTTGGACTCTCAAAATATTCGTTCTGATAAAAGGTATGTAAAAATTTTCGAAATTGTTTATTTTAAGGAGTGAATATGAAAGACAATAAAAAAAAAATAAATGTTGCATAAAGAATGAAGTCGATTGAATAATTAGTTGTCGAGATATTTGTAATTATATTTTCCAAACTCCTCGATTTTTCATGACCCTGTATGTCATTCAAATTTCAATTCAAAGATATATTTTAATTGAAAATGAAACGCTTAATCCGACGCAGTAAACCGTTAGTTAATAAGAGTATCAATTTTGGAGTTATAAGGATGATTCTTTTACACAATTCAGTAATAGATCATTTAAAGTTTATGACGTCATCAAGCCACGATTTTATTCGAATTGCAATGCATTTTATAAATAGTTTACATATGTTTTATTTTCATATTTTATATTATGCATATCCATGATGGTAAGTATTACGTTGCCCCCCAACAACTAGTTTAGTTTCGTATGCTTGAACCAGAAATTTAATTTGGTTAAATGTACCTTCTTCCTACAAGATGTTTATTTGATTTTCATTATTAAATTATAACTTTTTTCTTGTTCGAAATAGGAAAAACTACAAAAAATGGCCTAAACAATACCACAATAGCACAAAAAAGTGTTAAAAAGAAAATAGCCAAAAAATAAATAAATAAATAAATAAATAAGAAAAAATTATTCACGAGTTTCACATAAAATTTAAATATCATTTTGTGCAGCAAAAGGCAAAATATGAGATTCTTGGAAGCAATAATTTCATAGAAATCAATATGAGAAATGTTAATTTTGAATTATTAACAATTATTAACCTTTCTGCTTTATTGCTTCGTAATTCGAATTCTTAATAACGATTTATTCGTATAAGCATTACCATATCAAAGCGAAAATTATTAGTTACAATACCTTATTAGTATTTAAGATCTTGGAACATTTTTACGTGCTTATCACACTTATAAAACTTTTTTTTTAAACCGTTTTCGTCGAACTTCTGATATTATTAATTATCTCTATATATATTTTTAAGTTTCAAACTGTAATAGTTTCATAGCAATCATGATTGAAAGATATTTGTAGACGGTTTACATCTTGGTTCACCCCTCAGATATTCGATTTCTTTAATTAGAAATTTATTGAGCATGTATGTTTTCAAAATGGCTTGCATGTTATTTTTGAAGTTCATAGATAAAATAATTCTAGAAAAGTCGTGATGCAATCAAAATCTTCAAAAGATTTTTTTCGTATTCCATACCTTTAAAATTCGAATTTTCTTAAAAATCGTTCATATTGATTACGCATTTATGAACTTCCCCTAGCATACGAATTTTCAAGTCATAGCCCATTTTATTTCGAGAAATGTTGCAAAGAAACTGGATTTTTAGAAGTGGTTTACAAAGATTTTTGATGCGTTTCATTATTTTTTAATTATATAAATTTAATTATGTAAAAACAGTTTTCAGTGAGCATCTAAGTAATAATAGTAACATTAATACCAAATAGCAACTTCAACGCCAGTAGTTCCAGAAAAATGGGCGATGAATTATTATTAAATTTGTTATTTGTATTTTGTATATCTGTATTTTAGAACAAAAAGAGCAATGTCCAGAATAATCGCATTTGATCTATGTACACTAATCACATCAGAGTAGTCTTGGGTATAATAGTAAAAAATAGCATGCCCTATTTTAATATATTTAGCTAGTTGAATTGCCCGTATTTCCAAGACCCGTGATAATAACCTTAAATATACATAACATCAATATTGAATGATTTTACAGGGTGGCTGAAAACTATGGGCGCGTTGTTTGACTTTGATATTTCACAACTAAATCGTAGAAAGCATGCTTATTCTTTTATATTTTTGTAGTATTTTTATGTACTGTCTCTGATATATTATTCACTTAATTTCGAGGTGCTTATGAAAGGGATGTTCATCGTTTAGCCATTGCTCAACAAGCGAAAAATGGAGAAAAAACTTCAAGTATTGCATCTCATCTGAAAGTTCCACTTCGAACTGTCCAGAAGGTCATATAAGCAGTGTAAATCAGATGAAACATTTATGCAAAAAAGAAATCAGGCCGATGGCCTTCTGTCAATACCAGAAGAATTCGCAACATCAAGAAGAGATTTTTTCAAAACAACCCCCATAAGCTTAAACTGCATTGGAAGCAGTCTGGATATATCTCGTGAAAGTGTCCAGAACATTGTTAAAAGTCTCTTGGACGTCATAGTTATCATTTGTCAAACGATGCCAAGCAGAGTAGACTAAAGAGATGAAAGAAGATGCTCCAAAGTTTTAAGATGCGCCACGTGGAAGATTTTATTTCTGGTTAAATGAGACAATCTGCATCATGGAGAAGCCACATAACCGTCAGAATGATTGGCAAATGATAATTCCAATGCAGAGAAATGCAAACTAAAGTATAATCGTCACACGATTGCTTTTTGCGAAAGGATTAATGGTTTGGGCTAGAGTTATTGCTACGGGAAAAACACCTTTAATTTTTGTTGATAAAACGTAAAGATTAATGCTAAAACGCAGCAAGAGGAAGTGTTGGTTACAATTGTGGCTCCATGGAAGCAAAATAACTCAAATGTAATATTCCAGCAGATTGTGGGGCTGTCCATGAAAAAAAACGATATTGGCTTTCCTCGACGCCCATCTGCCCGTATATTTAACAAAGTTTGAATGGCTTTCGAACAATCGGAGCTTAACACACTCGATTTCTGTATTTGGAGTTAGTTAGAAGAAAAGCTAAAGAGTAAGAAAATGTCCAGCTTGGCCTGAATACGGAGCCGATTTATTAAGGCTTGGGATGATTTAGGTCAGAGTTCTCTGCAGCGCGCCCATCAATTTCGTTTATACGTCGTCTTTTGGAAACTTTTGTAAAAGAGAAAATATTGTTATTTGTTATATTTTTGTTTTGTTAGAATAAAAAATATTATCAGTTAGCATATATTTATGAGAAAATAGCGTTTTTCTGCTGGCTGTCTGTCGGTCACCCGCCTTGAGGATCCGCTTTTGGCATATGATCAGGACAAGCCCCAAGCTCAAGGCAGGAAGGTCTCTACCGTCCACACGACACCACCGTCTCCGGATTAACTAAAATTTCTTACACCATCAATCATAAGTGGCAGCCCTATTTATCAGGGCGTGCCATGGGAAAACATTTACAAATTGAAAAGTAAATTATAGTAAATTATACAAACTCTAATTCACAAATGGCAGCCCTATTTATTCAGGGCGTGCCTGATTTTATACAATGTGGCCATACTTTTCAGCTACCCTTTATATTTTTAAATGAAAATATTTTTAAACTGGCTTAATGTTGAGATCCTCACTGCCTTCGCCAGCGTACACTCTCGAATTTGTATGATTTTATATTTTTTTAATGAAGCGATCATCCAAACGAACCAATACAGGTAAGCCCCGTTGCCTTCGACAGCATAAAGCGGGTGTACTATGCACGCTCCGGTCTGTTTTGATTTTAATGTATTTCAACGAAAATCTTTCCAAAGGAACCTAATGTTGTTGGTCCTACTACCTTCGAAAGCATACACCCTCGAATTTTTTATTATTTTATATTTTTAAACGGAAATCTATTCAAACGAATCTAGAGTTGCAGCTCCCACTGCCATCGGCAACGTACACTGGGAATGCTAGGCACGCTCCAATCTGTTTTTGGAAACGAACCTCAACTTTGCATGTTTTTACAGTTATTAAAAAAACTTTCCAAACGAACTAAGGGGCCCGTGTTATAGTGATTGGCGATTTATTTTCTGACATTTAAATTCAACTTTCAATTCTGACCAAAAGTTAGCGATAAAACCTAAGTAATATAAAATTCATACCATCCCTCTCCCCTTTAAAACGCTAAATGATATCGAAAGCACAATTCTCTAAAACAAGAAACACTAATATTCAAAGCCACTGAGAAAAAAATCGCTGCGAATCCTTGAAACACTTCAAGGTGAAGACATTATATATATATATATATATTTAAATAGCAAATATATATATTTTTTAATTAAAGATGTCGTCAGAACCGACAAAGTACCAGAAATAATTGGGTTTGTTTTGAATTGTATTTTTGTATTAATTAATCAAAAAAGAGATATGGCATTTTAAAATTGGAGAAAAAATGGAAAAGATGAAAACGAACGCGATTCGCCCTCAGAGAAATTTTTTTTTTTTTTTGAAATAGTAAATGTAATTATTTTAAACTGGAGATAGCGCCATCACCAAAAAAGTACGCTATATTTCTTTTAATAGTAAATATTAATATATATATCTCTTTCTTAAATACGCCGTCAGAAAGGATAAAGTTCCCCAAATATATTTTTTTTCATTTATGTAATTTTGCCATGGAAATAGATAGGATAGTTTGATATTGCTGAAAAACGGAAAACTTAAAAACTGACGCGAATCGAGGTCTAGTAAAAATGTTTTTTTTTTTTTTTTAATAGTTAAAAATTAGTATTTTTTTTTTTAACGAAAGATTATATTGGAATAAGGAATGTGAAGGGAAAACTTTCATGTTTTTCTCTTTTTGTAGCTCGAAGGGGGACCTGTGATCCCGATTTCAAAATACAGAAAAAAAATTAATACTTCGCTTTCGTCTGCGTGCAGGATGGCGGTACATTGGGAGATGCACATGCACAGGCACAATCCCCTTGAAGAAAGGTAGATCACCATTTTGAGATGTTCATTATATATTTTAATTAATATCTCTGCTAATTTTCGAAAAATACAAAACCCGTCTTCGAAGTGCATAACTTCAGACATACAAGTAACTATCTGTCAAATATTGTAGCTCTATGGCCAGCGGTCTCTTCAAAACATAACAGACAAACAGACACACAAGCTTCTACCCTTATTATTATAGATAAGCACAATTCTTTAATAATCACCATTTTTCTTTTCTATTTTAATATTCTGCTATATACTTAAGAAGGGTTTTGTCAAAAAAATTTAATACCATTTTTTCATAAAGTCACACGTCTTGGAAATTACAGAATACGATTTGACTATTTTTGGAAAATGTCTGACGGTCTTTTTTCTACCAATGTATAGCTATATAGATAATGATTTACTGATTACTGCTATTAACATTATCATTTTGTTATAAATATGTAATTCTAATGCTTCAAAATTGAGTACATGCACAAGTAACTTATGCATAAAAATATAAGCTTAAAATATCAGAATGCGCAATATAAGTGAACATTAAAACTTTTTAAATCTTTTAAATTAATGTGTTTTTCATATCTGTATAATGAAAGCGTACAACAAATTATAGAAAAAACACGTTAATAAATACAAGCGAACAATTGCAGATGTTAAAAAAAATCTGTTGTTTTAATTGTGCTACAAAATGCTTTAATTGTGTGTTTTTAAGTTAATGAGTAGTATTTAAAGAAAATAAAAGACAGAAAGTATATTGTTTCATTAATTAAAATTTGTGATTCAAAATTTTAAACAATGCATCTTGTTCATTAGAAATTATTATTTCAAATCTCAAATATCATTTCAAATTAATTAAAGACAGCATTAAATTATGTTATTGTTTGGCTAAAATCCCATGAATCTACCCGAAAATAATGCGTTCATGAAATAATCATATTTTATTCAAATTTCTAATTAATGGAATAGCTATACAATTACTTTTCACACATTATTTACTGTTTAATTATAAATCATAATGATTAGATTGAAATCTTATAATATTTTCTTAAACAATTTGAAAGGTAATTATTAAAATATTTATTTGTTCTGTAAATTAAAATTGATTTTCAACTGAAAAATATGCTGAATTATTTATGAGCGCATATTGCGTAGCTGTCAATTTTTACGATTTTTGTTATCAGTTTTTCTAATAAAATTTTTTTCTTCCTTAATAGCAGACGTTCTTCGATTAAATTAAACAAGGATTTCTAAGAAATTTGCGACAAAATAAAAGTATAAAAGATCGTATCTATGATATAATTACGGTGAAATTTTATAACGATTTGTATATTTTGGATGTAATATAGTGCGTGGCAAAAGCTTAAAAAGCACAACAGCAATTTTTAAAATAAATTTTAATTATTCTCTCTACGTTAAATTTATGTAAATATGTGCTACAAATTGTAGTTTAAAAATATATTTAACACAATCATGTTTTAAATATCTGAAATCATAGAATTTAACAAAAAAAATTTTATTTGTACAAAATTTGTACAAAATTTGTACATTATATTTGTACAAAAATTAGCGTGCGAAAATCAAGCAGTAGAAATACAGTACAGTACAGTAGTTATTTATTTTTTATTAGAAGGATAATAATAAAATATTAATGCTTGATCATTGCTTGATTACATTTAATTATCTGAAATAAACGATATTACATCGATGGAATCAATTTCTGCATTGTTTCCTGGAGGATTTCAAAGGAAAATCCTCAAATGCCGATTTCAAGTCTTTAAGTGAATAATACTGCTTGACATTTTGGTAAACTGTGCATGTGAGAATGATCCCCATATGTTTTCCATTGGGCTTAAGTCAGGAGTAAATGCTGGTCAACTCAAAATCTATACCATGTTCGATCTACGCTACTGTAACGTTGAGTTGGATATACGGGTTGAGGCGTTGTCATGCTGAAAAATACAATCTTCTACATCTAACATTCTCCAACAGCTAGTAAGTGATTGGAAAGTCTCTCTCGATACTTTATAGATTTTTGACGACCCTGATAGTTGTTTAATTGTTAGGGGTGGCCGACGCTTGAAATAAATCGCCCTTCATGCTATTACGAAACCACGACCATGTTGTCTAATAAAACACATTCTTTGGTTTTTTTCGTAAATCAATCTTATAGTATGCAAAACCATTAAGTCCATCTAAACTCTTTTTTTCATCGCTGAATATGATACCCGTACTCAACCGCTTATCACCAAATGGCATGCGCTGTTTGATCTATTGTAATCGAGCTTCTTTAAGATGTGATTTCAAGTATGGTAATCGACCCATTTTACGGTTTTCCATGTACCCAGATCGTAAAATTCTTCAATGAATTGTTTATATTTTAATTTGTCCTCCAACCTTTTTTTTTTATTTCACAATGAGTAAAACTCCCAGCTGAACCCAAATATCTGATACGCCAAATCTTCATGAAAGCTGGTTATTTGTGACCTTCCTAATCGACATTTTTGCTTGAAATCTTCAGCAAGAGCCAAAATTGTTTATATGCTTTTAATTCAGTTGCAGTTTCAGTAACAGATTTTTGCTTTGCTTTCATACTTCGGATACTGCATACCTCCTCATGTGAGAATTCTTTCCACTTTGCCAATTTGAATTAACAGAAAAAACTACAACCTTGTGTTCCTTACAAAACTAGAAGTCGTTTACTTGCGCAACTGCTTACGTCACTTTGTAACATTTGCCCCCAAACAATTTTGCGCTTAAACGTTTGGAACAGTTATGTTTGTTCAATTGTTAAATTCCATGGTTTGGAATAAAATTGAAAACGTAATTTTGTTGAATATGGTTAAAGACTACCATTATTAACCCATATAAATTAGATATTAAATAAGTTGAATATTTGAAGTTTTATATAAAAAATTTTGTTGTACTTAAACTTTTGATACCTACTGTAGAACATCAACACGCAGCACAAGGAGGATCATTTATAAAACAATAAATGAACATATGTTTCATTCTTTTTTTCAATACGTTAATGAATGTCAAAATATTAACAACAAAATTGCATCAGATTTCTTTATGCTTTTATGTTTTTGAATGAAAAACAATCCGGCAAATTATATAAAATATATATAAAGTGACTTCCTTATCTATTAAATTTTTAATGCTGAAGTTATTTTTTATTTACTTCTTGCGGTTAAATGTGTGTCTGAATTGTAGAAAGAGTCACATATTGAAAAAAATGAATAATAATTGGTGAAATAAATTTAAATTATTACATAAACTGTTTTGCTAAGCACTAACAAAGAATTTAAATGGCAAAAATATTTAACCCTACAAGCTAGTTTTCGTTATTTAA
This sequence comes from Maratus michaelseni, assembly GCA_963931845.1. Taxonomy (NCBI): domain Eukaryota; kingdom Metazoa; phylum Arthropoda; class Arachnida; order Araneae; family Salticidae; genus Maratus; species Maratus michaelseni. The sequence continues at coordinate 258,500,948 of OZ007593.1, forward strand.
ATCATCAAATAGTGTTATATCATGGATAGTATATGTATATAATATTTTTAAAGTGCAATTAAAACATTTATTGCTTCAAAAACATTGCTCTCAAAATCACCCTAGTCCTAAAACGAACTCACATATCAAATGTCATACCCACACGCAATTTTGTTCGAAAATGCACCGACACAAAAAGTCAGATTTATTACTATATAAAATATATCCACCTGATTAAAAAACAGAGTCTGAATATATTTTACTTTATTACGTCACCATATCGCCATAAAGATAAAATTAAATGATAAAATTTAGAATTTTCTTTAATATAAATCAGATTGTGCAGAATTAATGTTTCAAATCTCTAGCGATAAATTGGATTCTTATTTATGCAAGATAAATTATTATTTCAAGAAAATTTAAGAGAGGATTTGCACTAAAGCTTTCTGTGAAACGGGTTGATTTACATAAATAATTTACAAATGTTCCATAGAAATAATTTTATGTTTGTCCTGTTTGCTTACGTTAGTAACCTATGGAAATATATGTATGTCAGAAATATTTAACTAATATAGTTATCCATATTACTGTTTAAATAATTTTACCTGAATAAATAATTTAGAAATGCAGGATTACAAAACCCTGGTTCACCGTCAGTTAAAAACAAGCAAAGAGAGATATATAAAATAAAACTTTTATACGTAAAAACTTCATCTTATGCCATTTGGATTCATTAAGTACTGAAATTTAGAGCAGTTGAGTGGCGTAAGTGAATGTCTATGCATTGTTGAAATCTTGTTGATTTTTGCCCATAGATCATATTGTAATTGAATCCCTTTGTGCATCACTGTAAACGAACTATAAATTTTACTTTTCCTATACTCCTTAAAATGCATGTTGTAGTCCAATTCACTAATGTATATCCATTTCATTATATTTGAAATATCGTAATATCAATAAAATCTACCGCAAACGATTTTTTCCCATAAACCGTAATGTAACGGAATTCTTTTGTGTGTCCATGAAAACCAACTATAATTGCTACACACTTCAATTTCAATACCGAAAATTCTACAGTAAATCTAAGTGACATAATAAAACTTTCATGGCAGTCCGAGTATACAAGGTGGCCATAATTACACTGACGGTACTCAGAGTGTTCTGTAGTGCGATCTAATTGCGAGAATGGCGCCAAATTTTGTAGGAATATTAAACAAGACGGGGGACGAAGGTTTCCACGAAAAAAAATAGTTCCAGAAGTCACCGCCACGGGAATATGTGGCGCTGTGTATTCGAAAAAGAGAGTTTCAAAAAATGAAGAATCAATACTGAAACAAAATTACCGTTTATTTAGCACATCCAACTCAGGTTCGATGTGGCCGCCGTTTTTGTGGGCCACATATTGCATTCTGTACACAGTATTTACAACAGCAGAGAATGGCATGTCTGCAGGAATCTCCCGTACAGTTCGCGATATGTTATCCTTCAACGTAGCCAGGCCTTGGACACCTCCGTGATAGACCTTGGACTTTAAGTAACCCCATAGCCAAAAGTCGCAGGGTGTTAAATCAGGGGATCGAGGTGGCCATGCAGTTGGAAAACGGCGGCTAATGACTCTTTCTGTTGTGAATTTCTGTCGTAGCAGCTGCTGTACCCGCAAAGCAATATGTGGAGGGGCTCCATCTTGCATGAAAAGGATTTTCTTCAGGCACTGTCTTTGCTAAAGTGCCAGAATAACAAAGTTGTTTAGCATTTGACGATATTTGTCTCCGGTAACAAAACAATTTACAGGTCCTGTCGGAGTAATGTTCTCATAGAAGAATAGACCTATGATCATATCTGTTGTGAAACCACACCAAACAGTTATCTTTGGTGAATGCAAAGGAATTTCCTTGAATGCTCTTGGTGACTTGTTATCCCAAATTCGGCAGTTCTGGGTATTTACGTATTATCCACTTTTACCATTCAGGTAAAAGTGGGCCCCGCCTCCCCATAAGATTTTCCAGGGACAAGCATCATCCAACTCCATTCTGGCAAGAAAAGTGAGAGCAAAAGTCAATCGCTTATCATGGTTGGTGTTACGTAACTCTTGTACACGGCTGATCTTGAACGGATAGAAGTGGATAATCTTTCGTAGGATTTTCCATACCGTACAATAAGGCATATCCAGATTCCGAGCTATCCCACTAGCACTGGGTGTGGTAGCAATATTGTCTGGTGCTCTGTCGACAATCGTCGTTGTCATTTCTTCGATTGTATCCTGTGATACGGGTTTTCGTCCACTGCCTGACTGAACATTTAGAGAACCTGTTTTCTCAAACTTCTCAACCATTGCTTTTAAACCATTAACTGGCAAAGGACCGTTACCTTTACGCATTTTTTTGTGGTTTCTAAAAGCACGAAGAGTGGCTGGCAAATTGCATTGGTTGAGGTAAAAGAATTTGACTAGTAGAGCTCGCTCGACTAAAGAGGGAGACATTATGAAATATAACTTACAATGAAATTGCTTCTAACAGTAGCACATTACCTTTTAAAGCCGAACAAGCTGGCACTGGGCCAAAAGATGTAATGTTAAATTTGAATAAAGAACTTCTTCTTCTGCTGTTGCTTTCTTTGGGGCTCTGTAAGTTAAATTGCAGATAAAGAAACTTGAGCAGTGTTTATGTAAATTTTTTGCTTTTTATAAACTGTTAACATTTTGAGCTTGGATTAAATTACTAAATTCGTTAAATAAACGGTATTTCAGTATTGATTCTTCATTTTTTGAAACTCTCTTTTTCGAATACACAGCGCTACATATTACCCTGGCGGTGACTTTTGGAACTAATTTTTTTTTCACGGAATCCATCGTCCCCCGTCTTGTTTAATCTTCCTACAAAATTTGGTGCCATTCTCGCAATTAGATCGCGCTACAGGACACTCTGAGTACCGTCAGTTTAATTATGGCCACCTTGTATTTTCGAGATTCAGACCACGGACTGACAAACGGCAGACAGACAAACCGATTCATAAACACTTTTCAACATAGTTGAAAAGCGTTAAAAAGGACTTGTGACAAATGAATATATAACTCGACAAATGAATATATATCTTTCACGACAAATGAATATATATCTATCTTTGTATGTATATTTCTTTATTACTGCTATAATTTTACGCGAATGCATTAAATAAAAGGTCTTTGACTGGAATCTCTGATGGGGTGCTTTTCAAGTACCTTTACTTAAATATCATTTACAGCATATGTTTTTTAATGACGTTACTTTTTTTAGAACTGTTTTATAAATATTTCAATATCTGGTCGTTATGTTTATATTCTTATTTAAGTATGCAACTATAGTACGAAACGTATATAGAACTCAGATAATTAATGTAGCCTAGGACTACCCTCGTAGTAGTACCTTCGGACTACCAGTAAAACAGCGTACAAAAATTACCGCTCGGGTCCATTGGTCCCATATGTAAACCATTTTGGATTTCAAAATATACTAAATATATTTTGATTCACAATGAACGTATTTATTATTAATATGTATTATAAACTGAATAAAAGTGGAAAAATAAAAGTTATATGAAAATACAACATACTTACTTTCGTTATATACATGAATTATTTTACACACGAATTACAAATAAGAACAGAATGTTCTCTGCAAATATTTGTTATGCATTTGCACACAAAGATCGTGTTTTTCTATCTTTTTTAGAAGGAGAAACATGATATCCTGATTTTTTTCTTGGCGGTTCATAGGTAGGACATCGGAAACCCGCGTTGGCACTGCGACAGTTTCTTTATATCCGACCAATTCTTCTGAAACTTGTATTATTGAAATTCCGTGTTTTGTTCAATTTCTGATCATATTTAGCGTTCAATGACAACCATATTATGTATGCATTCATAGCACTGACATATCTCATATTATAAAATATAATCAAAGACCTCCTGCATGACATGCGTTTCACACTATAAGTTCTCACCATTTTGTCCATTGTGTCTACACCGCTTTTCGTTTTATTATAGTCTAGACACTAATTTGTGGCTTTATTTTCAAGTTAGCATCAACATCATAAGTGTTATGTATAGTACTAAGCGAAATAACAACGTGCCCTTTTTGGGGACAGTAAGAGACGATGGTTGCTTTTTCCGGAAAATCGAATAATGTAGAATATACAGTGCAATTTTTTGTATTTGTGAACGAAACAGGTAATTACGATTTATTTTTCTAATTGTTCCGGTAAGAGATTTTTTTAAGCAAGGTGCATTACTAATTCATATGATGTAAAAAAGTTATCACATGTGATATTACGACCAGAATTTTCAATTTCCTTTGTCAATTTTTTAGTTACATTTTCACCTTAATGCGATTCTCTTTCGTCCTGTTTTACTGTATATACTTCCAATTTCCAAGCATACAATGTTATGCTCTCAGATTTGATCCTACGCTATCAGGCAAAGCTATTAACAAATTACCCAATTAGCTGTAACAAATTACCCAAAATTTTAAATCATACTTTCCAGGTTTAGATGGCGTATAATGTCGGAATGGACATTTCCCTCATAAAGAACCAACTGCTCACCGACAATCATAGACCAATTAGAAATATAAGGGTCCTGTAAATAACTGTTCCACAACTTAAAGCATTCCCTTATTAGCCTTAATTTATCACTTGATCTTCTTTTATACTTTTCAGCAGCATTACCGCGGAAGATCTGTCTTTCACTTTCATTCTCCAAAGTTCGCATACTTCTTCCTTTTATGATTTATAAACTCCGATAAGCAATAAAAGTCAAATGAATTTTTTTTAGTTCTATAATATCGATTGGTTGCCACTCATTGCCAAATACTCTGTTGCTTCAGCATTTGTTAATATGATTATGTTTTTACGAAAATAGAGAAAGAATGAAGATGAAATTGATTCTACTTCTGTAGGTCCTGATTTTTCACGTAAAATATTAATTGTAGTACATTTCTTTTGTGGATTGACAATTTGATCTTTTTACCATGTAGGTCTGTTATTTCTTAAAACAAAGGAATTATGTGAGGAACTTGTGCATGCTAAGTTTTCTTCAGAACAATGATTATCGTATTCTGAGTAAGAATCTGAACATTCATTACATGTTTCAACATTATCTATTTCACCTTCATTAAACAAAATATTTTCATCCTCATCTGTTTTGTATTCTATATCGTCCGAATTTTCCATCATTTTTTGAATTTCTTCTTGAGTTATTTTTTTTCCTGTTTATCTTCAATTCAATCCTACGTAACAAACAAGAGGAGCAAAGGAAAAAGGAAAATGATAAAAATTTGTACTATAAAAATAACGCAGAAACTGAACTTAGTCCTAAAGTTTTCAAATATCAAGTATTTATTACAAGGAAAATCCCCCCCCCCCAAAAATATATAATCCAATGAAGTCTGAACACCAGTTATGATTGCTGATAAATGTCCTGCAAATCCTTTATATACTTTACACAAGATTATCTTGATCAATCCAGAATATTCTCAAAACATCACCATAAAGTCGCCAAAATTGGCGACACTTGGCAACTTTAAAGAGGAAAAATTATACCAAGTTAGCGATAAATAACCAATGCTGGTAATCATGTCCAAGCACAAATTATGGCAACCCTAAAAGACTTTGAAATTTTATTGTAACTGTTCCAATGGTCCATAATAAATGATAAATAATGAAAAAAAATAAAAAATAGATAAAAATTCACACACAATTTCAATTACAGCATATAAAAGAGTAGAACATTCCGGAAAATGTCACATATTTACAGAATTTTCAGTATTTTCTTTTATGAAAAAAACATTTTGACTGTTCCTGTCGGGTCCATTGGATCAGTGGCATAGCCAGGGACGGGGTCCAAATGTTCTGGATACCAGTAATAATGTAAAGTTTTCTTCGCATTTATTATAGCAGAAAGTTCTCCGATTAGATAATTTAAAGAAAAGTTTACAAAAGTAGTGATATTTAGAGAATCTGGACCACCACCCTGCCTACGCCACTACATTGGACCCGTCTGGTAGGCGGAGGGTTAAATATTGTGCAAATATTTCTTTCATAAATCAAATACAAATAACAATGTAAGAAAAATGAAATTTTCAGACGTAAAATAAATTTAATGGTTACTAGCATGAATATAAAAGAAAAAAACCTTTGAATTTTTGTATGTAAAACACTTACACAACAGCACTTAGAATTTTTTTTTAAACTTCTTTATAAAATTTCATCTGGTGATTATTTTTATACCCTTGGTTAAGTATGAAACTATAAAAGTATAAATCTTATTTGGAAATCTGAAAAGTTTGCATTAGGTTGAATATTACGCAAATAGCATTCTTTTCATAAATTAATTACAAATAAGAATGAAAAATAAAAAGTTTCCACACGAGAAATAAATTTAACGGGTTCGAGCTTTGTTATCAGATGAAATGTTTCTACATTTTTAAGGTATTCTATCAGAAAATTTATGCGTTACAACTGCTTTGTAAATATTCTGTAATTCATACATTATTTTATCTTCTTGTTCATTCATGAAATTATAGTATAAACCTTCAATTGAATTTTGAAAATTTTACAGCAGTTTCATCCTTATGCAAATAGTTCTTTCAAAAATATTAAATAAACATTTTGAAACTTACGAAAAACATGTCTACTGTTTATGCAAGGATTATGTAAGACTTAATTGCTGAATTAAAGTGAATAAGATCACATAAATATTTTTATTTGAAAGTACAATAATTAAATTAAATTTTCGAGTCTTTATGAATTTTCGGTTAGAAGTCATATAATCATACAGGAACAGACTCTTTAATTAAATTATAATTTTTTTTTATATGAAATTCTTATTCAAATATTTTTATTTTAAAAATGATTCAGCTTATTGCCATTCAAAAATTATTCCCAAAAGATTATTTAAGTATTATAAAATAAAGTAATTGATGTGATTAAATACAACATTTTTTTTTAAAATGAAAGAAGTTGTTTTGCATTTATACCACAATTTTAATCAAAATTTGTCCGATATTTTTTGAATAAAATTTTTCTATTATAATTATACGTCAAAACATTAATTTGCATTTATTTATTATCAAATGAAAATTTTCGAATATTTTGGCGAGTCTTTAACATTAAAACAACATAATTACATGTCTCTAAGAAATTAAATTAAAAATGCGAGTTTGTCGTTAAAACAATATAATGGTTGTGATAAATTTATTGATTAAGGATGTTAGAAACAGGGTAGGGTTTATTATTAATTTTTTTTAAAGAAATTTAAAAAATAAAACTTCGTTTTCATGATTCCGATATATAGATGGCTATATCTATTCCTGTCTTAAGACACTCTGCACTGTAGTCCATTAGGCTGTGAAAAATTGAAGAAGTTTGTGTTCCAATTGAGCCGTTTATCAAGAACAATTAAAAATGAACAATGCAAAAGAAAATTCCGTGAAATTTATTTTTATTAGTTTCAATAGAAAATATTCTGTAAAAATATGGCATTCGGATTGACAGTAGAATTTTCGGTACTACTCTATTATCCCGTCATCCACTTTTCATAACAAAAAACTATCGCCAAACTGTAAGATTAAACGCCAAAAATGCAGTCCCATTTACTTGATGTCAGAAGTATTATACGCGTTTGTTATGTCATCAAGTGTCATCAAGTGTCATCAAGTGTCATTCGATATTTGCCTGTATTTTTCATTATGTTTTACTGATTTATTAGTTATTTCATTCATTAAAATAAACATTGTGTCCTTAAATTCTTATATTTTATTAATTTATTTATTTTGATATTCCAATGGCAACATTATCTCGTTTATTTGGCGTTACAGTTTGGCCATAGTTTTTTGTTATGAAAAGTGGTCGACGGGATAATAGAGTAGTACCGAATTTTCCTATTTTTAGAAAGCTAAAAACAAATTCTTATTGGAAATCACAGCTTTTTTTTATTTAAAATGACAATTTAACAATAAATCTAATGCGTTGAATGGCTAAATTATTAAACATTTAACTTATAAAATTTCAAGGTGGATTCAATATAATTTTTATGGTTTACATCATCTAAAATATACGATTACGTCTAAAATTAGAATCATCATTACGCATTGGACTAAAATATTCATTATCCTCAAAGGTCAAAATACATTACCATGAACCACATTTAATCATATGAATTTGAGATGAATATTTGTATATAATTATGATAATAGTAAATTAATTTAGAGATATTTCACACCTTGAACAAGGATTATGGTAATGATGACATATGTTGAGTTCGCTCATGCAACAGGCAATTATTATATTATCACTACTGATATAAAATTCATTTATGTTACAATTTAACTCAAAGTAGAACACTCTATTTATATAAAGAACTTATAATTTACCATTACCTTTTATATTCATATAACAATTGAATTAATACAAATGATAATAGAAATTATATAAACACGAGAGTTTAAAATAGTTTTATATGCAAATTTGTAAACGACAACAATGTTACCCTTGTAGCACCACCTGTTCTGACGACTTACAATTTATTATTATTACCATTATTATTATTATTAGTAGTAGTAGTAGTAGTATTACTGTGATGCTGTTTGCTTCTTTCCATAGTGATATGTGCAGATGTTTATTATCACACAGTGCATTATTTAAAGTCAAGTAAAAATATAGACACATTACTGAAATTTTAAAGTAGAATCACAAAACTTAGTGCCGTTGTACTTGCAATTACGTCGCACGCAAAAAGAATCATACGTGGCACCGTGTACTTGAGAGTACGTAGTGTCGTTTTACTTGCCATAGTACGTGATATTTCGGCATAAATATTAACAGTACGTTATTTTTTTTTTATGTTTCTTTTTAAACTATTGTTTATTCATGCAAAGAGCTCATACAACTACTATAGTGTTCAAGGCATTAACGAATTTTATATTCATTCAAATTTATGTACAGCGAGATTGTTGAATTAGCTGAGTTTTTTTTAAATGGACAATAAAAGCTGATTTTTTAAAGTGGACTGTAAATCGCTCCCAAATGAGGAAACACCGGGCATTTCATCAGTTAATCATAATTTACATATGAAATACTATGCTTACATTGGCGCCAATCATTCAATTCACCTTCTGATTTCAGGATAAGTTTAAAACACATACAACATAATGTTATGTATCCAATTAGACGTTCAGGATAGCACTATAATATCCATTATCCACAAATGACAAGAATACACTACCATGCATAGCTAATATTTAACCGTAATAATTTCAGATAGATATTTGTATACAATCAATATTAAAAATCAAAAACATGTCTGTGAGTAATACTGATATGATATCGACGGTGGCAACGATCTGATCAATCAATTTCGTTTCATTGCAATTTTTTTTACTTTTAAACATCATACAATTTCAAATTTTTACACCATCAAATACCAAAAATGTTCTTTCAATGCTATTGGTTTGAAAACTGTATCTCAATTTATTGAGCAATTTCTTAAAAAATCTATCTTTAAGGCGTGTGGCCTGATTATCAAACATTAACTCGTTTGCACTTAAAAAAACACTATAAATAGTTCAGCATTTGTTTTCGGCTAATACTCCACAACGAAATTAAAACTTCACCAAATAAATAAATAAGTAAATAAATAAGTTTAACAAATATGTAATCAAACAAACACGAAATAGATAAAGGTACGGATTAAAACAACCCGTATAAATTATGAAGTCTTTGGGGATTTTTTTTTCTTTTTTATGACTGGCATTGGGATAACACGAAAATATCGTTTTAAATAAATTTCAAAACTTATTTGAATATATACCTAATTGATATTTTGTATATAAAAATGGTTTGTTGGTGTTGTTTCTGGCATTTTAAAAGAAAAAATAAAGTAAATATCAAAAATCAATTAGAGATTTCATTTAAAAATTATTCCCATCTATGTTCTAGAACCCGGGAGGTCCGGCTTGAATACCCTAGTTATGTTAATGCTAAATTAATTTACAGATATTTCAAACTAAATCATGCATTTTTTCAGAATTATGGTAGTTATTTAATGACATACGTTGTATATTGACTAATCTATTTAAATTTCTTAAATATGTAATGTAAATAAGAGATAATGAACTTAATTTCTATGGAAAGTGTAATAATATTTGATTTTTTTAACAAATATATTTAATAGTTAATTTCATATGTGAGTATATATAGGTCCACTTTTATCGCTGCTCAATAGGTTTTTCGTAAACCTTTCGCGGATAGGTATAATTCCTGTTGCAAAATTGTTTCAAATGTTGTCCATCATCATATTAAAAGCCATTTACGTCAAAATACTTTTTTTCTTAAACAATAACGAAATTTAAATTTTTACTTTAATATGTGAAAAGTGAAGAAGATTGTTTAAGTATTATATATTTGTGTAGTGAAAAATGTCTACTAGTTTCAAGAATGATATCGACAACTGCAAAATTGTGAATAATTTATGAATTGTGAACATTCAAAAATTCTCTTCGTGAGTTTACGCTGATATTCAAAGTAAAAAATGTGCATACAGCTAAAACAAGAATTTCTTCAGTGTAAAAAATAAGTATTTTTATTTTCAATTAAAAATATGTGTCAGTGGATGCAGATGGATTCAAATAGTTATAATTTAAACTTAATATTGAGCTTCCACATGTAAAAAAAATTTAATATTATATGATATTTTAATTGAATGCAGCATTCTTTTAAAATTAATATTAAATTAATTGTGTAATAATTAACTTATGTTTTATATTTAAATAAATAATCGAGATCAATCTCTAATGTATTTATTATTTTTCTTTTAACTGGCATGAAGTGTTTTTATTCTATGTGCTTTTATATTTCAGCTAATTTAAGTTTTGTCACTCAGGTTGCTAAGGTGGGTTGTTATTTGCGGCCAACATATTTATGTACTACTTACTATTTGGCCAGGGTTTAGTTTTTAACATGTGTTCCCTTTTAAACATTTAATCGTGTCCCCCTTCAGTTTCTTTTCATTTGCACCATGAAGTCCTTTTTTTATCAGCCTTTTTTAACAGTTCCTATACGCAGCAGCGAATTGTTATATCGCTAACTCACAAGAAAAGAACACAACTCAAAAATACTGTATTTCACAGGAGAACCAAAAGAAGATTTGCATATTTGTACTGCAACATAAAACTACAGCACTTAGCTCTGCATGCATCTTTAAAATCATAAATAAAAGCGAAAAACCCTTACGAATACAGATGAAGAGATAGGGAGGGTTCAGCTATATTTCACTTACATATACTATTTTAGAAATCTAGTGTTATTACAAGTTTTGTTTCGGAAAAACAGTTTTGATGATCATTCTATAATATTTATCTTATCTAAGTACATCGTGATCTATCTGGTGGCAATAGCATACTAAAATCTCCCCAAAATAGGCATATTTGGAAACTTTAAACCTATCGGTTAATTATTCCTAATCGTGCCCACTGCCAATTCACTAAATAACAAACGTGATTTGGCGCTATAAAGTATGTTTTGTGATAGCTTCTTTGTTCTCAATTTCCAGTAATTGTAATATTTCAGTATTTGACGATATGTATGGATGCGTGTTACTATTCTAATTCTTTTAGTTTAACCACCCCGTTGTACGAATGATTTTATCCTATTTTTAAAAGAATATTAAATTTTCAACGACTAAACATCCACATCTGTTCCAGAAAATGAATATCTTACGTGAGAAATATACTTATACAAATGTAAACTACGAGACTTGAATTACACGTTCAATATTGTTTTAATTTTCTTTTTGAAAAAAATATTTCGGTAAGCATTCTATAGTAATTAAAAAATAAATTGTATCAAAATAATTTCTCATTTATGTCAATAGAATATTAATCACCCAAAAAAAAGTTATTTTGCTAATAAAATATTGTAGTGAAATAGAGCGAGGTACTTTAATTTTATTATTTTGATATTCTTTGAAATATGGTTGCTAAGCAACTAATAAATTAAAGAGTTAAATTAAAGTCAAAAGAAATGCATTTTAAAATTTGTAAAAAATAGGAAAATAAAATGTTTTATATTTCCCGAACAGTTGCAAAATTTTTTCCAATAATTTAAAAAATTAATTTCTAAATTCTAATAGATGTATCGTCTAAATTTCAAAGCTATTGGATATATTTAAGACCTACATGTCAAAAATTTAGCATTCATAGTTTTACGTTTAAATCCATTATTCAAATATGCTATTTTTATTTCAGTTAAAAATGAAATTTCAAAATCGTCTGCATTCCCATAGGATAGCATTATGACATAAAAAGAAATGCTCTGTAGTTTTCGAACGAATGAACCAAATGTAATCAAAATCTATACAGCTATTTCCGGGTATCTATCCTACATACCTACCAAAAATCAACCTAATCGGATGTTTTTACGGCAGTTATCGCGGAACAGATAGACAAACAAACAGACAGAAACCAAAAACGTTTCGCGTCTCCACAGTGAGCCTTCACTGACGCTTCGGCACTTAAACAAAAATCATATTTGAAACCTTATGATTGGTAGTGCTACATTATAAATAATTGAACTCATGCAATGGTTTCAAAATGATATTGTTTGAAATACATCATATACGCTATTAAGTTATGTATAAATATATTCAACAATGCGTAATTGATAATACGAATCATTGTCAATAAATACAAAATATATATTTTCATGCATAGCTCACATTTAACCATAATAATTTCAGAGAAATGTTTATACATAATTATATTATAGTAAATTAATTTAAAGACGTTTCACAAAAATTATGCTTATATAAGGATTATGACAATGATGCAGAAATATACGCTGAGTTCACACATGCAACAACGGTTTAAGATATTATTCCTGATATCAAGATCGCTTACTTTAACAATTAACTTGAAATAGCACACTCTATTTTACGGGGAACTGTTCACATTGAAGTACATTTTCTCAGGAACTAGTGAAGCGATTCAGATAATTTTTTTAAATGTTTTTTTGGAAGTAGCTAAATTAAGAATTGATCATTCGGAGATAAATATAAGTAAATGTTATAAATCCATCGTAGATATTTAGAATAAGTTATTACTGGCATTGGTACAAAGCATATGAGAAATTCTATAAACACGAGAGTTTAAGGGGCAAAAACACTTGCTAAATCCTACGTGAAACAGATGACATGGAAGTACTTTTTTTCTCAGGAACTAGTAAAGCGATTTCAATAACTTTTAATGAATATTTTTTGAAGTACCTAAATTAAATTTGATCGTCCTACAAAAAATAAAAGTAAAAAGTGCAACATTTACATGATTTTGAAACAAAAATTGCAGGTTTATTTTTTATTTTCGTATGCATGAAATGCATGAAAGTATGCATAAAGTTTAATAAAGAAAGTATTGTCATGATAAAAATCCGATTAAGGAAATATTGGTGTATTTTTAATATTTTGAGGTTCCTTGAATTCGTTTTCTCTATTTTTAAACCTATCACACAAATAGTTTTGTGTATATGCGTTTATATTAAAATTTACTCACCTTTTTAGGTCCCCAGAGTTCGTTTTTGATGATTTTTTTAATGATGTCACTATGTATGTATGTGAGTGAAAACGGTAACATCCAAATTGTTCTTTCGATTGAGCTCTAATTTGGTGAATATGTTACAGGGCATTATCGCCAGATCTGTATTCATTTTCGAAGAAATTGGCCAACGGGTTTGGTATCTAAACCTTTTAACCATTTTTCAACAATTTTTCAACCATTCTATGACGATAACTGATAGATTTTTTCTGTTATATCTTAATTTATTTTTTATTGCTCATACTTATGTCGATACAACCAATATGTATCACCAGAACATGACTTAATTTAGTAAAATCTGTTTTTCTTCTTCTTCTTTTTATTTTATTTTATTTTTATTTTATTTTTTACTCACAGAAAAATATTTTTACTTTGTTTTGTAAGGAAATATATATATATATTAGTTTAGTTGAAGAAGAAAGAAAAAACATCTACATTTTAACGAATCAAATAAAATGGTTTCGCAAAATATGCTAAAATATATTAAAATGGTTGCGTTTTGGTGAACAAAGGGATGCTTTATGTACCTAATAGCTTAATTATTGTAAAGTTTTTTTTTCATTTTCAATATCCACATGTAACTATATATATTCCAATTGAAAATACATTGTATGGAAAAATATTATTTATTATTCGGGCTGTTTAAAGTCTTCCAACAGTAAATAAAAAACAGCTATATCAAAATATGAATTAAATCTGTATTCAGATAATACAATTTTAAATAAAACTTTTTGAAAAAAAACTTGAAAAAATAGTCAATGATTGGACGCTGCATATCACAATGTATAGTCAAGTATTTGCCTGCAAAAAGTTAAATTGTAATGCATATTTGTTGATCCTATGAACGTTATTTAACTGAACTATCTTAACTGATTTCAACATTAAATGGGACAAATATGCAATTTAAAAACAGTTTCTTAAGCATGTTCATAATACATGTCTCTGCAAAACTAACATTTTTCCTGATTTTGCATGCTAAAAATTTTAGCTAATGTTACTCGCAAACAGCAAGCTAAAATGCAATGAAACCGTTTACAAATAATTCGTTAATACTGAATTTTAATAAGAAATTCGCCAAATTATTGAGCTATAGCCAAATTGGCATCATTTGTAAAAACTTATTCTGGTTTGAAAAACTTATTTCAAATTTGGCTATATTTCGCCAAACGTCGCCAAGTTTGGCGAGAATTTGGCGCTAACGGATATGAATATATAGTTTTATGCGTATGATTGGGAAAATGATTACAACAATGAAAGAAATAATTTGCGAGAAATCGCGTTCACTAAAACTCATAAATTAATCGGTTTTTTTTGTAATGTGCTGTCTTGTTTCAAAATGTCAGCCACCCTAGAATTCCAAACTGCTCTATCTCAGCCATTTTTTAAGATAGAGGTAAAACAAAAAATGCTCTGGAATCCTTGTATCAAGGCCTAACACTTAATTAAAAAATAAATTTGAATTTTTAATTTTTTGTATATTTACTTTAGTTTTAAAATTTTCAGCGGCCGCCATCTTGTTTCAAGATGGCGGACAAAGCTGGCCAACAAACTCGGTTGAGGAATTGGTAATCTTAATACACACAATTATTTTCATCCAAATTAATTTATAAATACGAGCGTTATCGTATGACATAGATCAGATATATATATATATATATATATATATATGGATATATCTATATATATAAATCAACATTTGAACGGAGGGTGGTTTTGGGGTCTGGGGGTCATTATCGGTGAAAATATATCGAAATTTTACGGAATTGCTTTCCTCCGAACGGCTGCAATAGGTAGCTTTATACTTTTTTTGTATTGAAAGCTACCTAATATACTTTTTATAGGGTATGCCAAGAAAGTGAAAAGGACACGAGAAATTCGATACCGATAGCGTTAGTAACTTTCTTTTTAAAATAGAGAGATAGCTTTAGAATAAATTTCAAAATTTTATTATTTGAATAAATCATTGATATCTTACATAGAAAAATGAAATTTGGTATAGTTGGCGGACAATCTAAAAAAATACATTAAATGTAAATACCTATAAAAGTTTTCAATTAAAAATGCTTTTCACCTATATTCTCTACACTGGTAATACGTTCTGCACCCCGAGTATCCTGAGTTTGATCCTCCTGATTTCCTTAATTTAAAAAGTCCTTCCGGCCTGTACCGGGAGGAAAAGGTAGCTTTCCAATATCTTCGTTTTAAAATTTTAGCTAATGTTACTCGCAAACATCAAGCTAAAATGCAATGAAACCGTTTACAAATAATTCGTTAATACTGAATTTTAATAAGAAATTCGCCAAATTATTGATCTATAGCCAAATTGGCATCATTTGTAAACACTTATTCTGGTTTGAAAAACTTATTTCAAATTTGGCTATATTTCGCCAAACGTCGCCAAGTTTGGCGAGAATTTGGCGCTAACGGATATGAATATATAGTTTTATGCGTATGATTGGGAAAATGATTACAACAATGAAAGAAATAATTTGCGAGAAATCGCGTTCACTAAAACTCATAAATTAATCGTTGTTTTTTGTAATGTGCTGTCTTGTTTCAAAATGTCAGCCACCCTAGAATTCCAAACTGCTCTATCTCAGCCATTTTTTAAGATAAAGGTAAAACAAAAAATGCTCTGGAATCCTTGTATCAAGGCCTAACACTTAATTAAAAAATAAATTTGAATTTTTAATTTTTTGTATATTTACTTTAGTTTTAAAATTTTCAGTGGCCGCCATCTTGTTTCAAGATGGCGGACAAAGCTGGCCAACAAACTCGGTTGAGGAATTGGTAATCTTAATACACACAATTATTTTCATCCAAATTAATTTATAAATACGAGCGTTATCGTATGACATAGATCAGATATATATATATATATACATATATATATATATGGATATATCTATATATATAAATCAACATTTGAACGGATGGTGGTTTTGGGGTCTGGGGGTCATTATCGGTGAAAATATATCGAAATTTTACGGAATTGCTTTCCTCCGAACGGCTGCAATAGGTAGCTTTATACTTTTTTTGTATTGAAAGCTACCTAATATACTTTTTTGTATTGAAAGCTACCTAAAAGTCCTTTTAATCTCATTGATTATTTAATTAGAAAAAAATTAACTAACTCATTTTCGGCATAAAATGTTCATCATGAGATACAAGAAAATGTAATAATATTAAATCAATGTATTTGAGTTTAGTTATTTAATTGAATTTATATCTCGTAAAGGGTAAACATTGGTTTATATAAATCGATTTCACTCTCTTGCTGTTTGTTCTCACCATGTTTGTTTCAAAATAAGATAATTAATTTGCACTTTGTAACTTCGTTTTCTTTAAACAAACAGCCAAGCGTGAAGGCGAAAAAGAATAAATAATTAAAATTAAGTATTGTTGTTGATAAATTACTATTGATACATGCATAAAAGATAGAATGATTTTGTTAAATCGTGTGTGTCGATGTGCCCAAATTAATGATTGTAGTTGAATAAAAGCATCGCTTTATTTCGCTTAGTTCAGACTTTATTCGTTAGAATTTTATTTAGTTAATAATAACTAAATTTGCGTTGTGATAACTCTTAATTAAGGATGAAAGTTTTCATTAAAACTTTCCATGGGAACTGCACATTCGAAATTGCACTGGGATAAAGATAACTATCTGAATGACAGACCGACGTGTTACATCTGCATTGCATGAAAATATTGATTTTGCGAAAAAATATTATAATTTCATTCTGCATTTAGAAAAAAATTAATATTAATTTTATTAATTTTTTAAAAATAATTACGATTTATATTTACAATCTAAACTCGTGTTTGTAAAAATTGCACCATCATTAAAGACTCATTAGAAATTGTTAAGTATTCCACAGATTACCGGTATTGATACAAATAAGCGATAAAATTTGCAAAGCAATAAAACGATATTGCATATCGAAAAATAGTATTAGGCGAAGTCACCATGAGCTGCAGTACGTGCTTCTATACTACGTAGCATCGAATCAAACAGATTTTGAATCTATACTTGACGAATAGCGTTCAAGATTGCTTCTATCCGAACCCAAAGTTTATCTGTGTCAGCTATAAGATGAGCGTCACGAGCTAGACGCCGACCCATGAAATCTCAGACATATTCTGTAGACCCCAATAGGCGGACGTAGGTTCTGGCTGACAGTAGGTTAATAGGCTGACTCAAAAAAGGCTTAAACAGTCCTAAAAATATGTGGACTAATATTGCCCTGTTAAAAGACAGCTTGAAGAATGTGTTGAATAAAGTCTTTTACTTCGGGCCCCAGAATCTTTCTAATGTACTAGAAGCTGTTGAGATTACCCACAATGTTTCGCATATGAGGTTATCCATGATACTGAATGGCGCCCGAAACCATCACACTTGTCGTTAGCCCAGTATGATGTTGGAAACACACTCCGTAAGGTGGCGTTCACTGGTATTGAATGTAACGCAAATTTGATTTGAGGCCATCACTTTACCCCAAATCAACGCGGGGTAATTGAAAAAGACGACTTGTTGCCAATCGACACACCAGTGCCTATGTCGATGAGCCTATTGTAGCCACAAGCACCGATAGCTTTGCATGAGAGGAATCTCGTGTAAAAAAACCCTTTCACGCAATTCACGGTGCAGCATACGCCGAAGAATTCCTGGTGCCGACACTGACACACCTGCTTCAGTGCTATAAGATCTCTAACTGTGCAGATGAAGCTGTAAGGTCACTCTCTAACATGCAGATGAGTTGTCTACCATCTCTTGTGGACGTCACATTTATTCGTCCACTGCAGAATTACTGCACTTTTCTTGAGCTCACTGCTACCCAACTCGCGTCACTATCCTGACACTGCGCTTCATATGAGCTGCTATTTCAAGCTAAAAAAACAACTTTACGCCGATCATTCGTGTCCGTTCAAGTACCGTAACGTGGTCATAAGACGCGATCTGTTCTCATCAAAGAAAGCGTCACTTCTCATGAAACGTTTAACCACTGGCAAACAATCATACACTATTTTCATGGTCCCACTGCAGCTCTTCATTTATACTTCTAAATCAGCAATTTCGAAGTCGCTGCACACCTAATACAGCGCGGTAATTCTGAAATTCCAATAATTTTAGTAGAATACTTTAATTTGCATTTTCTGTAATTTTCAGCTCACTCGAGTGACTTCTTCATGCTGTTGCAATATTTACACAAACAAGAGTTTAGGTTAAATGAAGAGTATATTTTAAAAAATTAGATAGAAATCTATTTGTGACAACTCGGTGCTGTAGAGCAAATGGTGAAGGCATTCCCAACCGAGCGTGGAAACGACACATGGACCATACACTTCACGCGACTTAAAGGATCTTAGCATTATTCATCCAGACAGGCTCATTCACAGCGCGCAAAGGAAATCACTACCTCTTTTGTTCAGAATTGCAAAAGAGATCTAATCACCATATCTACCTGGCACAGACCGTGCACTCATCAGAGCTTTCTGCAAGCACTCCGCCAGTGCCATCTGCTGAAAAATCGTACGTCACTAAATGACTTATGGATGGCTTTCACATTAAAGCAATGTCTTGTTGACCTCATTGCTTTAAGATTTCTCGAGAAAAAAGACAGCGAAACATATTTTTCATATTTTCCTCATACGTTAATTCATCAACAATAATAACTTCCTCCTTTAAAGGTAAAAATAGGCCATGACATAAGAAATACTAAAAGTAATAAAGCAATGTAATTATTTTGTTGAAAAGTTCTATATCTATTTTAATGAACAAGTATTGAACTAAATCGACTGAAGTCACAAATTACTTGAATACAAAAATTAATTAGCTCATTTAATCTAACATTAAGTCAATTAGAAGGAAAATCGCAATAGGAAAAATCACTTCATCGAGGAGTTCGTGTTTATTAAATCCACTGATGCGTTAAAAAATAGAATATTTTAAACACGTTTCTGTTTATAGGAATAATTTTATAGGTAAATAAGGTCAAGGCTACTATATATTTTTCTAATATGGTTATTATTTTGAAATATTTTTTTTCAATTTCATCATATAACAAAGTATCAATATTTAATTTTAGAATAAAATATTTCATAGTTATAAACACTTACTGGAAACACTACATACATAGTTATAAACACTTACTTTTGAAAGTTATTTACACTGCTATTAGCCACCAAATATATCAGATCAATCTGAAAGTCTATAGCGTTTTTCTTGCTGTAATACAAAATTTTATTCATTTATAGCGCACAGAAATTAATCAACACTCTGCACTATCGTTGATTTTCTCCCAAAAATTTTACTTTCTAATGTTTAAATTATGGAAATTAGACCGTTCACACCAAAACCTGACATTCATGTTAAACATGGCAAATTGATCACGCACAGTAGCCATATTTGAAACATCAGAACCATCTTACTTCGTGCTATTTCAAATTACATTCTGGCCGTGAGATGGCCTAATTTGTTAAATCCGAGATAAATGTATTTAAATTATATTAAACGCAATGGTGGAATATGTTAGAAATGCACTGTCTTTACCCTCAAAAAACCATCTTTTTGAGCTTAAATCTGACACAAACATTCTGCAAATCTTTGAAATTAAAGGCGTATTTATAAGCACTACATTTCAAATAGCAAATAATAGGTGACAAACTATGAAAAAAAACCTCTACTCTTTGGTGTTTCCGCACTAAAAAAGAGGCTACGAACTCATTCGTCAACGCAATACGTAAATATAGAGAGATCGGAACTCTTTATATAAAGAGGGATGTCAGGAACACGGTATCAAGCAACAAAGACATACGAACACCAGTTCGCAATCGCAATCCGTAAATAAACTAGAGCATGGTATGTCAGGTGGCAAAGTGGTTAGATGAAGTCGACAGATTGTGTAAATGGAACGATGGCATGTGCAGAAGAAATTATCGTTACACGAATTCCGAAATGACAGATGTGCACCTCATCTATGAGTCAGTGAACTAGAGAAGATCAGCTGCCAAACAATTGCATCGGGAACAATTTTCTTGAAGACTCATTTCGCTTCATTTATTGGCTGATCATTTATTAATCAGACGTTTGCACATACTTCATTGTGTGAAACGGTAAATTTAAACTTACGTAACAAAATATTGCTGTTAATATAAGAACGAGAAAACCTTTCCTATGATACTAAGTTAACTTTTTTTGTAACCTGCTCTCAAATCTCATGAATCCACCGGGACAAAGGACTTTATGCTATTATGCCAAGTTTTTTTTAGTCATGCGTCTTTCGTATTTAACGTTAAATCGCAAAAATCACACCATCGATTTCTTGCTATAAAATTTACATTTATCTCACAGCTAAAGATTACTTTTAAGGTAATAAAAGTAAATAATTGTTTCCGATGTTGTCAAACTTTCTCCTTATTACTTCATAGTTTTAGGAGTTTCACTTATAAAGCTATGTTTTCGTAAATTTATGTAATTAGTACTGTATTCCTGTCTTTATACACGACGCTACTAACTCTTTGTTAGTTGTATCACTTTCTATATTGTCCGAAAAGAGACATTTGGTCGTACGAAGATAAGGTACTTATGTTGATAAATGACGCGGGCACCTGATAACAAAGATTATCGTACAAGATAACACACATAGTAAGATACATAGATTAACATAAAAGACACTATCACAGAGCATAATGGTAAAACTAGGGCGATCGCTTTAGAGACAAGAGAGAAGAGACTTCTCATATGCGGAATATTACTGATTTTGAGAGTCTAGCTTATTGTGATATTTCTTTTTCTAAATGTTGCATATTTACGTTTTGAACTATGTAGGAAAAGGGAAAAACGAAAGTTTTGAATATCGATTTCTATGTAGATAAGATTCTGTCTGACATATTTTAACATATTTAAACGTACTAAAGAAAAAGAACTGTTGTTTCAATAGCAAAAAAAGGAAGAATAAAAATGAAATTGTTTAAAAAGAAACCTTAACAATACGCTAATGGTACATTTGAAGAGAATCGTGTGCCTCAAAAAGAAAAATATATCAAAAATAGATATTAAGAACACAGAGCATAAACAGATTTCATGCGACATAGGTAAATTTCGGAAGTTTGCTAGTTTTATCCCCACCCCTCTAACAAATGACGCTAGTATTTTGCCGTAACTGCCCTATCTTGTATCTGACATACCCGTAACTTTCGTACTAATAATTATGAAGCACATTTTATATATTGCCTGTAATCAAATTCGGTTTTAATGGTAACTTTGCCTGAACTTCAACTAATAATGTGTAACTTGTTGTTCAATTTCGGAAAGTCTCGATTGAATTTCTTAATGTATTGGAAATACAATTAATATTCAATCAAAAAGATCTTATTCAATTGTTGATTACAAACAAGTAAAATTCGTAAAAAAGTGCAAAAATATATAATAATTAAATTTTTACACATAAACATAAATTCAGAAAGATATAACTTTAACCTTCTTTCAGGTATCCATATTATTCTCATAAAATGTAATTCCGTTTCTCATTTTATTTCATCTTATGCAACCTTCCATACAAATTTCCATGTTTTTAAAGTATAAACTTTAATGCTTCAAGTTGCTTTTATTCTGGGAATTGCATGAACACATTTCTAAGAACAAGTGTTCAGAACATTTCTGATGCAATGAAATACTTTAGCAAATATATTTCTTGAATTGTTACAAGTGTTACGTAATACAAATGCTTATAACTAAGTTCTTGTTTCTGTAATAAGATTTTTTTTCATAAAAAGAATAGTCCTATTTCGAAACTTGTTAGACTGGATTTCTTTGGCATCGAGCATTTCTTTCTTGCGTTATAAGATAATAAATTAAAAATAAACTAGTATAGTTAGATTTCGAGTTCAGAAATATTGCAGAAAGCTATGTGATGCGAATCAACATTTCAAAATAATATAAAAGTCTTTAACACTTTCGAAATATAGTTTATGTAAATTATTTTTTTTTATTTTCTTAATACAGTATGCGATTTAATTTTTTTCCACAGAAGAATTTGCTTTTTTCTCACCTGGACGTTACATATTTGCACAACGGATATTTTAAATTACCGGAATCTTGGAGAATGTGTTACGGATACTGAAAAATTGTATCCCATGATAATTTTGACATTTGCGCTGATACAGTTTATGTGCATGCATTATGACAGGGTTTGGCAACTGTGGGCGGGTTGTTACCACTATATCTGAATAGTTCTCTTCGCTTTATTTAATCCGAGAATTCAGAGAGTCACATCTTACAACTATTTCTGAATAGTAATCTATACCTTAGTTAGGTGCTTTAATTAAAGGCGAAATTACTTTTCGGGAATAGTGGTAACAGACACCTGCCGGTTGCCGGTTACCGGTACCTGTATTACGATTTAATTGAGCATAGTGAATTGAGGGAGTGCTTCTTACCAAAAAAACTTTTTTTTTGTAATCTAGGTAAGTAATTACTATGTTCCATTTGTTTCGTTACTCTGTAATTATCGCAATTTATTTAAGTAGTGCACAGGTACAGGCTAAATTAACAAATGCACTTCCAATTCTAATGACGAATGTAATTCGCTTCAGTTCTGAGATTAGAAGTCAAAATTTTAGCTAAACCGAACTGGAATATATAAAACAACGTGAATTTAACTTTTAACAACTGTTTTTAACCTTTTTATGTCGTGGGAAGAAACATTCATTTTCAATGGAAAATGGGTTAAAATTGTAGAATCAATAAAGTGTTTGGGTATTTATCGATGACATGCATTGTAGGTGCATATTATAAATACACACCATGAAGAGAAAAAAGTAGCTCTTTTTAAAGTTTTCAAGATAGTCGAAAAGTGTTTATGAGTTTGGTTTGTCTAGCCCTGCTAAATGTACTCAGAATTTCATGTAGTTTTTATGTCTTGAGATTTACTATAGAATTTTTGGTATTGAAATTGAAGCATTTATAATTCATTTACTGGAAAACACAAAATAATTCCGTTAAATTATGGTTTATGGTAAAAAATAGTTTCTTCTAAATTTTAATGATGTTACAATATTTCAAACTTAATTACATTGACATGCATGATTGGGGTGGACTAAAGCACGTTTTCACTGGAGTATAGAATAAATAGTATTTATAGTTCGTTTCCATAGTCGCACAAAAAAAATTCCATTATATATTTCTATGGGAGTGAATCGTTTTCGGTGCATGTTAATAATATTGTGACACTTTAAACATAGTAAAATTAAAAAGAATCACCGGAATTCACTACAACAAGTTTTCTATACTTTATGGAGTGCATGGTACACATCGTTCATTTACAGAGACACACAAAATAATTCGATTATAGGACTGACTATGGTCATTGCTGCAAGTATTGATCATTTTTCGCTGTTGTATGCATTTTCAAACTCATCTAATTTTTAGTGTATTGCATGCCGTGTAATAAATTCTATGGATCATATGCAGCGCTGGATGAAAGAACTCTCACACATTACCGGATAAACAGCAATTGCTGAAATTGGGTATTTAGTGAAGTTGTAATGTTTAAATTGCTTATTTAAATGTCTCATTTTATTGTATGAAAAAATAAAATTTCTTAATAATATTATGTTAGTGTTGGAAAGTGTTTCATAATCTATGCCTTATGCAAGATTTTTCGTTCTTATATATATACTAGTAAATCTTTCTATTGCTCATCGTAAGCTCTAAAAGTCATTGCTATCTCACTTTTCATATTATTTAGCATCTTACAATCCGTAATTTACCTTTTTTTTTTTTTTTTTTTTTTTTTTTTTTACATATATATTTATAGGCATATAAAATACTTCGAAGGTTTCAGAAATTAGAAGCGTTAAATTAAACACGGTTTATGCAATGCTACTCTCTGAAATTCGTATGAACTTCTTATTCATGTAACTTTTTAGATAAAAAAAAATAAACTCGTATTAAAATAAATTCTTCGTTTATGTCAATAGAATACAAAAATAATTTATTTTGATAATAAAATATTGCAGTAAAATAGTGCGAGTTACTTGAATTTTATTAATTTGATATTCTTTGAAATATGGTTGCTAAGCAACTAATAAAATAAAGAGCAAAGCAAAAATAAATGCCTTTTAAAATTTGTAAAACATATGAAAATAAAATGTTTTACATTTCCCGAACAGATGAAAATTTTTTTCAAATAATTTAAACAATTAATTTCTAAATTCTAATGAATGTATCAGCAAATTTTCAAAGCTATTGGATATATTTAAAAGCTCCATATCGAAAATTTACCATTAGTAATTTTACGTTGAAATCCATTATTCAAATATGCGATTTTCATTTCAGTTAAAAATGAAATTTGAAAATCTTCTTCATTCTCATAGAAAAACATTATGACCTAGAAAGAAATGTTCTATATTTTCCAAACGAATCAACCAAATGTAACCTATACAGCTCATTCCGGGTACCTTACCAACATACCCACCAAAAATCAACCTAATCGGATCATTTTTACGGCAGTTATCGCGGAACAGATAGACAAACACACAAACAGAAACCAAAAACTTTTCGCGTATCCACGATGAGCCTTAACTGACGTTTCGGCAATAAACAGGTTTGACTAATTCTGTTTTGCGAATTTGTGTAGTTAGTTATATTTAAAAATAGTAAATAATAATAATGCGTTTTGCGTGTTCCTTAATACATCCCTTATGCCGAGACACTAGCGGGTTGGGTTGGGTTGGGTTGATTGTTGACGGCCAATTATCTGCACTTGGGATATAGGCCCGGGGGGAGTGCCCTTCGTGGGGGTCTTTCTAAGGGAACCTAATCCGTATTTACGCATGGATAAATCCACGGCTCGAAGAAAACCACGAAAACTCCGAACGATTAGGCCGACGGGCGCGATTGGGATCGAACCCAGCACCTCCCGTCTACCAGCTTGGAGAGCACAACCTCTCAGCCACTGGTGGGGCGAGAGACACTAGCGGAAGCCAGGAAGAAAGGAATATATATATATATATTCTGAAAATTGAAACCGGACAAATTTAAAAGGAAATATGAACAAATTAAATGCATGGAAAAGCAGGAAGGGTTGGGCTCCGTGCCTTGAGACTATCGTAAGATCCTAGCGGCTTCGAGCTTAATGCCTCTGTTTCGTGCACATCGTTAATACCAGTTACGAGAAATTTGAGACAAGTGAGATTTAGATCAATCTTTGTATGGAAAATGGATGTAGCACGGATTTTGATGTTTTATTGATTTTCGTAATTAAGCAGTTAGACATTCTCGGCTAAAGTGGATTAACCCTTGGAATATGATTCTTCACACGTGTTGGTACGGAATATGATTCTTCACACGTGTTGGTACACATATGTACCGTCGGTAGTCTAAAAAAAAACAAAAAAAAAAAACAGATAATTGTCTTAAAAGTTGTCACTAACCATGAAAAACAAACGTTTGAGAAGATCAAGCATAAAACTGTCACAAGAACTCACATGCAATCACTCTTTTTCATTAAAAAAAAAATCTAAAAGTGCATTTTTCATTTTGAATTGAACGATACTAACTTCTTCCAGTCTTCCACTGTGAAACAAATCATTGATCTGTCGATATAATAACAGGGTTAGAGTGGTAAGACCGAGAGTGCGGTACAGAGTTTTACAAGAGTCGTATACAACTTTATTTATTTTCACTTCTTCCAGTCTTCCACTGTGAAACAAATCATTGATCTGTCGATATAATAACACGGTTAGAGTGGTAAGACCGAGAGTGCGGTACAGAGTTTTACAAAAGTCGTATACAACTTTATTTATTTTCACTTCTTCCAGTCTTCCACTGTGAAACAAATCATTGATCTGTCGATATAATAACACGGTTAGAGTGGTAAGACCGAGAGTGCGGCACAGAGTTTTACAAGCGTCGTATACAACTTTATTTATTTTCACTTCTTCCAGTCTTCCACTGTGAAACAAATCATTGATCTGTCGATATAATAACACGGTTAGAGTGGTAAGACCGAGAGTGCGGTACAGAGTTTTACAAGAGTCGTATACAACTTTATTTATTTTCACTCTTCCCACAATTCCAACTATCGTATATTTAAAAAAACATTTGCACTTTCTAATATATTACAGTTTTTGCGTGGCACTTAGCTGCGACATACTGTAAAAAACCTTTCTATGACATTGTACATCCCCTAAAATTTATTTATAATACTTCGGCAGTGCTGCGAATAAAATCGCAAAAGCGAAATCACCAACATTATCTTAATTAAATCAGTGTATGATACTGTATACATATATTAATTATATTGATTTAAGATATTTAAGTATATAAATATGGGTATTAATAAATTTCTCCTTTCATATAGATTCCAAAATTGTGATTAATTTTTATGCATATATATTTTATAATATGTTTTGTTGTAACAACTTTTTGTTAAAAATCTTTAACTCTAAATAGCCATAACAGGTTTCACAAATTCCAGACAGACAATAAATTTAGCTTCAAACAAGCTCTGTCCCCATATTTGGCATAAATTTGGCATTATAGTGCGTGCATGGTTTATGGCACATCAAATAAATTTGTCCCCCCCCCCCACACACACAGGCGAAAAAGATAACGCAAATTTTCGTACGGAATCTCTTAGGCTGACCATTGTTATCTGTTGATTAGTGCCAAGATAGTGTACAAAATATTGCACGTACTACTATATTTGGATACCCCTTATCTTTTTGCTTCTTATTGGAAACAACGGATTTCGAGCTTATTCTATGGACGATAATTTTCAGAATTTTCAAGCTATGATTTTGAGACTTTCACAAAAGTTGCTCTATATACTTAGCTAATACATTATGTACATTATATTTTGATTGCATTCGCGCATGCGCAGTGAAACATTTTTTTAATAAACCTGCTCATTTTTCATCCAATTTTTATTATTTTTTAATTCCGATTGCAGAGTATTATGTACAATGTTGTTTGACATATTTTCTTAAAATAACTTTTTTTTATATTAAGAACTCTGCAAATTATAAGCAAAAAACTTGGCGAAATTTGGGACTGTTTTTATAAAAGCCTTAATTTCTCTTCGTGTATACACGCTATCCTCATAAAAATGAACACAGTATATTACAATAAGCCACTTATTAATAATCTCGAGATTGAACGCTTTTGCTACATTAGTTTTTACAGGGTAATCCAAAAGATATTCGTTCTTTTCAATTTGTTGACAGTCCTCTTTGGGGTTTCGGGAAAAAATCTTCGCGGAAATGTATAACCTATACTATTACTGTTTACACACCTGCAGTTTCAGGTTAATTCCTCATGTATTTTTCTAGATAGTTAAGAAAATGTCTAAAATCGCAAGTGACCGGTCACCTTTGGCAATATAGTGTATATAAAGATACGATATTTCAGGAAATATACTTTAAACTCTTTACTACAATTTGACACTTTCTGTTACTTATAAATTTTGAACGAGAGATCATGTTCCTATCAACAATTCAACAAGCTAACTGCAGGTCTGACAAGGAAGGCCTCTTTAAAGCACATACTCAGAATATTTTTTTAAAAATGCTAATGAAAGTACTCATGTACATACTAAATGATCAGTCAAATTTAGTTACGGATTCCCTGTAGAAAATCTGTAAAAAAATAAAATACTTTCGAATATTTGGCGCAAAAAGACGCGATTTGGCTAGCAACACTTTTCCCTCACCAAATGTAAACAATTTTAATATATTAGTTTTTTAAATGAGTGCTTAATGAATTCAAACTTAAACGATGAAATAGTTGATTATTAATTCTATAAGATTATATAATACTAGCAAGCTACGCTGGACAATTTCTTATAACGAACTTTTAATCCAACAAAATATTGACATTTCATAATTCACTTTTATTTTTTTTAACAGAATAATAAGGCTACTATAATATGTGACTCGTGCTATAGCCAATATACACGCCAGGACACGTCGCCCTTATCATTATCTTTTTACGCATGAAAGTTTTGCTATGGTACTCCATTGTGAAATTTAGTAATTTTTTAAATTCAATATTTGAAAAATGGCATAATTATTAAATTTGAAATTTATATCAAGAAAAATACAATTTTTTACCTTTCAAACGCAGTTTGCCTAACAATTTTCTGACAAATACTTTTCGAGCTACTATTTTTTTTTCAGTAACTTCAAATGTTTCATTTTCCGAGATTAATCTGTGGCAACAATTAGCGAAAAACCCAGTCGTCAGAAACGCATAGTTTTTTATTAAAGAGGCTGTTGGAGCAGGGATTGTCACCACCAATTTGCCACCATCACTTTTGAAATCGATTCGGTAGTTCCAGAGATTCCATAGAAATTGTAATTTAGAATGTTTTTAGAACGCTTTTCGCTCATTTCACCTTTTTAAATTTCAAATTTTTTTAATTTTGTTTTTAGAGAGCATTTACATCTTATAAGTAACTACAATGCCAAATTTCAAATTTCTAGCTCATTCAGTATAAACAAAATCGCAATTTTAGAACGTTTTTCGCTCCTGCACCCCCTGGGGATAGTGGCACCCACAAAAAATATATCCTATGTTGGAGCAGGGGTTGTCACCATCAATTTGCCACCATTACTTTTGAAATCGGTTCGGTAGTTCCAGAGATTCCATAGAAATTGTAATTTAGAATGTTTTTAGAACGCTTTTCGCTCATTTCACCCTTTTAAATTTCGAATTTTTTTAATTTTGTTCTTAGAGAGCATTTATTTACATGTTATAAGTAACTCCAACGCCAAATTTCAAATTTCTAGCTCCTTCATTATAAAAAAGATCTCAATTTTACAACGTTTTTCGCTCCTGCATCCCCCTGGGGTTAGTGACCCCGACATAAAATATAGCCTATGTTGGATCAGGGGTTATCACCATCAATTTGCCACCATCACTTTTGAAATCGGTTCGGTAATTCTAGAGATTCCATAGAAATTGTAATTTAGAATGTTTTTAGAAAGCTTTTCGCTCATTTCACCCTTTTAAATTTCGATTTTTTTATTTTGTTCTTAGAGAGCATTTATATCTTATAAGTAAATACAACGCCAAATTTCAAATCGGTTCGGTAGTTCTAGAGATTCCATAGAAATTGTAATTTAGAATGTTTTTAGAACGCTTTTCGCTCATTTCACACTTTTAAATTTCGAATTTTTTTTTATTTTGTTCTTAGAGAGCATTTACATCTTATAAGTAACTACAACGCCAAATTTCAAATTTCTAGCTGCTTCAGTATACAAAAGATCGCAATTTTAGAACGTTTTTCGCTCCTGCACCCCCCTGGGGTTAGTGACACCGATATAAAATATAGCATATGTTGGAGCAGGGGTTGTCACCATCAATTTGCTACCATCACTTTTGAAATCGGTTCGGTAGTTCCAGAGATTACCCCTACAAACAAACAAACAAACAAACAATCTTTACTCCTTTATAATATTAGTATAGATATGTAAGTTCCTTGTTGCTGCAGTTATTTAATTTTACATTGTTTCACCGGCTGGATAAGTTTTAAGTGTATTTTAAAAGTCTGATTAAGAAGCCTGATTAAGAATGTGTCTTTCTAAATTTCGATATTGAATAAGTCGTTGCTTCCATAGCAACAATACCGTTCTTTTGTCTCCTACACTAACATTAACAAGCCTAATTGACAATTGTTCAGAATCGGATCTTAATTTTGAGGTTGAAACAATTTTAATCAATCTGATTTTTATTCTCAAACATCATAATACGATGGTTAAATTTCATTGAATATACATATAAATGTATATGACGAAACTGTAGTTATAAAAGTGTATTTATTTAAGTTAAAGTTACTTACTAGTTCAATATGAAGATTATAAAAAGTGTTTCCTTTAAATAGTATTTATCATAAAATCTTATTTTTGGAAATTTCATTGTGTCGCCAACCAACGATAACTCGCCAAAAAAATTAAATGTTCCATTATTTTTTTACG
Source organism: Maratus michaelseni (assembly GCA_963931845.1). NCBI lineage: Eukaryota > Metazoa > Arthropoda > Arachnida > Araneae > Salticidae > Maratus > Maratus michaelseni. The sequence goes on from OZ007593.1 coordinate 258,531,526, forward strand.
GACGCTATACGAGGTTTCGCAGGAATTTTTTTAAAATCATACATATATCCTCATGAGAAGAATATTCTGCAATTGTTTCAAATTTTTCTGAGTATGCACTTATGTAGACCTTCCTTGTGAGGACAATGGGATTAGGCTTGATAAACATCAGTTCAATCCCATAATCTCTGGTCTTACAGCCAAGTATCCATCTGTAAGATCTCTTTAAAACTCATTCGCAATTTTCATCGCTAAAATTATTGTGCACAAAAATATAAAAAATAACTTTTTGGACTTTTATTAGACAGAATTTAAAAGGTTTATTTTCTTGATTTTTCCTCCTTTGTTACAAATTTCAAAGAGTGCAAATATATTACTTTTAAATGCTAAAGGTGTAAAATTAACAACTATCATATAATATAAATTAAAATAACATTTATTAGTTGTTTTACATGTTTCGACTCTTTCCGAGTTATTTTCAAAAACAAAATGAGAATATTCTAAAGCTGCACGGGCTTTCAAGTTATTAATTTCATGTACCTTTTTAAAAATTACGCCACTGTAAAAAAAAACGGAAGAAAAAACTGCAAAAAATGCAGGTAATATTTCATCTAGAATTCAAACACAGCACTTTTGTTAATTTATAGTGATAACAGCAGTATAGAAAGCGACATATGTTGGCCATATCTCTCAAATGAGGGGGGAAAAGAAAACACAGGCAGGGAGGCAGGGAAGGACTGTGGGGCAGTTGCAGTATGACGCTTTGACACTAACGCTATGAGAGAAATAGCCGCCATTGCATGCGAGCGTATAAAGGTGTAATAATTATTAATTACACCTGTTATTGGATTATTTCAAACATACTTTAAAGAATAAAAGTAAGTTTTATCTTTGTTTTCTTATATTATTGTTTTAATATCATATAATTTCTGTTATATAATTATCAGATATGAATTTTGTTTTTAAACCACGTGTATATCACGACAGTTAGCTTTCAAGTCATTTGTCTAGAATAAATATTTTGTTTTAAATCGTAAAAATAGATGATTTCACCTGGTTAAGTGGTTTTTTATTTTTCTTCCGTATTGTCTCCCAGGACTTTGTTATTACTACGTATAATTTGCGTCTAAGTATCACAAGCAATTTTTATGAAAGCACATTTTTTAAAAGAAGATCCCTGTTTTTAGCTATGCCTTATTACGCTATTATATATTTTTCAAAACTCCAGTTCATACGTTGGCATTCAAATATACTTTCTAAATCCTATAAATATTTTACGAGCCAACAGTTTCCGGTTCCCTTTTGACGGTAATTTAAATATTTCTATTTATTTAATATATTTAGTCGATATTTCGGTCAGTGATTTATTTTCAATTTTCAAATCATTTATTGTGAGTAATCTGGATGCACTATTTTATCAATTCCTAAAATATTTCTTGAGTTTGTTTACTGTCGCAGAATTATTTTGCAGAAACTCGTTTAATGTTTTTGTCCATTATCTATTTATTTTTACGCTTAATTTTAAAGTTTTTATGTGAACAGATTTTTTTATTATTATTTTATTCTGCGTTTCTTGTACTCATAAGTGTTTTTTTTTTCTCCCCGTGTTCATTTTTCAATCGGACCTGATATTTATGGAATTAAATGTAGACTTAGAAAATTATCTTAGCATAAAATAAATTTTTTATCAATATAAAGTTTTCATATCAGCAAGTTCCGTACAATAAGGTCTTGTTATTAATTATATATGTATGAATTATATATGTATGATAGTTTAAATATCAGAAAGTTTTGTATATCCGTGTGGAGGGGTGGGGTAAATAATGGCTACATTGAATAAACAAAAATATTTAAATAGATACAAAAAATAACCCTAGATTTGTTGGAGAAAAAAAATATATATATATGATTTAAATTAGTAGGTATTTTCAAATACAAACAAACGGATAAACAAAGTCCTGTAAAGAAATACTGAATAATTAATTAAACGCTAGATAAAATCTTCCTTTGTTATGATTTATTGAAAAAACATTCTATCTCTATAGGCAAATGACTAAAATTTTTGCGGGTGATATACTTGACCAAAAACCGAAATTTGTATCTTATATATGTATAACAGAATCTATTATATAATAATGATATTAAAACAATGATATAAGTATAAACAAAAAGGTAATACTTATAGTGCACAAAGTCTTTGAAATATGTCTCAAGTTAAAATAAGAAAAAAAATACACGGAGAGGAGGGGGGGGGGAGGATAAAAATATCAATAACAAATGCTAAAAGTTTTACAGTTATGCTGTTAAAATTGCGTTAAAATTAACAGCAAAAACTGCTGTAAAACTAACAAATCTGCTGTAAAATAAAAAAAAAACAACTGCTATAAAATTAACCGCAAAAAATGCTGTGAATTTGCAAAAGTGCTGTTTATCTATGAAAAACAAAACTGCTGTAAATTCACAGCAAAATATGCTGGCACCCATATTGCCAGCATTTTTTGCTGTAAAAATACTGTGATTTTTTTACAGTGCACGTTATATATTATTTTTTACTTGATTGTTTATTTTCATATCTTTGACCTTGGAGTAACTCTAGCCACAGTTTCGGTAAATTAAAAGATGCCGCATCGTTACATATTGTATTTTTGCGCGTGAGTATCTCTATTTTTTCTCTTATTATGGATGTATAGTATAGACTGGAGGGAAATATTATTTTACTTTCATTGAAATTTATTTGGATGGTTTCTTAAAGATGGCTACATGGAATTAATAACTTCAAAGCCCGTGCAGCTTTAGAATATTCTCATTTTGTTTTTGAAAATGACTCGGAAAGAGTCGAAACATGTAAAACAACTAATAAAAGTTATTTTAATTTATATTATAGTTGTTAATTTTACACCTTTAGCATTTAAAAGAAAGCAAATATTTTTATATTAGACGATCTTTTTGTTATTCATTACAGAATACTTTAGTATTTAATAACTCAAAATGTATATATAGCAAACAACTATCGAAGAAACTTAGAAATGCTATTTAATAATTTTACAAAAACAAATATATATATATTTAGCTATAAATACAATAATAAAGCAAATAAGCTCGTAAGGCAACCTTTAAAGACATTTCATACATCCAAATAGCTCCGCGAATATATTACTTTATCTTCTCTGAAAATGCTAAAGTTGAATCTGAGATATTCATAAATTTCATTTGGATTATTTCAGAATCGTTTCGCATTCCTTTTTATTTTAATCATCATATTCACATTCAAATCAAGCATATCCTTGTCGAAAAGCTAAAATATCTTAGTTTTCTCTGAGATGTAAAGAAAGGGATCAGACAATCAATTTAAAATTTTCAAGAACTTTTTCTCGATTTTAGAAGAAATTTAATAAAAGTTTCTATATTTAATTCTGTTTGAATCGTATGCAGTTTCGAAGGAAAAAAGCAAATGCCTATTGATAAAATACATTTATATACTTTTACGTTTTTATTGTTTCTTTATATTTATTGCATGATATATAGTTTTACACACTTGGATTTAAATTTTCATTTTACTGAATGTTCACAATGCAGAATATCCAAAATTGCAGCAGTTTTTTATTAAACATTTTCGGTTACATCAAAGAATCAAAACGATGATTAAAATTATTTTTGTATTTCTTAATTATAAAATCAATACAATATATAAATATAGTTTAATATTTTATGATAAGTATACAATTTTGATATCTATTTCAATATCAAAAGCTATCTCTAATTATCATGTAGATATAAGTATATAGAATAATATACTTGTTAAAATATAACAGAAAATTTAATCTAAGGTAAGGAAAGCTCATTTACATTGATAATGCATTGTTAAGCAGGAACATGATGCTATAATCCGTTTGCGTTACACCAGCTTGAATGTAAAATAGCTAAATAAAATGTAGTATAAAACTTAATCGTTTCTTACAACTCTAAAAAAAAGCAACTAATGCTGCCCCTGGCGCTGCCGTAGTTGACTTTATTGTGACCGAGGAGCTTTCTTGACTTATATTAAAAATGAACTATTGCATGTAAAAAAAGTGAAAACTAATTGTTTTATAGAGAAATGTATGATAAACATGCTGAAGCAGACATTTTTTTAATCGAAAAATTATTTTAAGGGGTATTTAATGTCGAAAACGGTCAAAATAGTTCAGTTAAAAAAGTTTTAAAGGATCAAAAACTGTGTATAGCAATTTAACATTATTTTTCAGGCATATAAGGAACCAGATTGCGGTGTGCAGTGTCCGATCATTTTTTTAAATTTGCCTTTTGTTTTTTGTTTTTAATTTTTGATCAAAATTTCATTGTCTAAATTCCGATTTATTTCATATTTCGAAAAAGTAATTTTTGTACCTATTGTCGCCAGATTTTTTTTTTTTAAAAAGCGGTAATAATAATATTTCCAAACAGTACTCAATTGAAAAATATACGGACACGTAATTATTATTAATTATTATTATTATTAAATAATAATAATTAATAATAATTATTATTAATTATATTATTATTAATTATATTACACGTAAATATTAAAAAAAAAAGAAAGAAAACGTTAAAATAATTAAATTATTACGTGCGAAAAGCATTTAATGATAAAAATTACGTCGTATTTAAAACGTCATATTTAAAACAATTTTCTCATAACTTTTTAAAGAAAACTTTTCTTCTAGACGTTATTATAAAACGCCTATAGGCAGCGACATTTTTTACTTACCATTTTGTACAAGCTGTTTCAAATGTGTGATAGATCTTACTTATAATCAATCACGAAAACAGCCGTCAACGAGATGCAGCCTTTTATAAAATTAGGGGGCAGAGCCCCCTGGTTTTACACGTATAAAAATAAGAGTCAAGCAACTACAATTATCAAAAAATCGGTACTATATTATTTTTCATATTTTAATTTAATACATAAATAGGGAATACATTTACAAAATCTGAACAACAGAGTTCTGCTTAACACCCATAGCAAAAATGCGTATTTCATATTCATCGGTTTGAAAACAAAAACTGAGATTAGTTCACATCAGTTTCTTTTTCAGTTTTTTAGTGCTGTGGTTCACAATATATCTAGTACGTGTACCCCTAGGGGAACGCAGAGGCAGGCGCATAGGTAAGGGGACGTTTTCAAGCCGTCTCATTTTATATAGAATATATGTAACCAAGTATTTACAGTAACTTGGCTTTCAATTTTTTCACTTTACTTTCCAACATTGATCGTTATGTAATCTATTCCCTTTATAGTTATTGTTTTTGTAGATTGTTTAATTATCTTTTCTTTAAAAATATAAATAAATAAACAAATAAATTAAACAAAGAACAAAGAATTAAAACATTGGTTACAAAATACAAAAATAAACTTTTAAAGTTGTTCTTAAATAATTTAAATAAACATAGTTGATTAACTTTTTTTAAACATCCCAATTAAATTTTTCGGTTTAATAATTTGTATTTTAAAACGAAGCTATTTATATCAAGCAAGCGAAGAGTGATGTGTAAACGAAAAGCGAGATCATTTTAACCAAACTGTGATTGCAAAGAAAAAAAGTCCTTCTAGCCTGTACCGGGAGGAAAAGGTAGCTTTCATAGTCCATGTTTTTAAAAATTCAACTCATTTCTCTGAAACAACCGAAATTAAAATGCTTGGAACCCGACTATAGAAGATTCAATCTCGGTTTTTGTTAATACTAAATTTGAATGTGAATTTCGGCATGAGAGTTACAGCATAACAAAAATCAGATTGTTTCAAAATGTCAGCTAACCTAGAATTTTAAACTTCCATATCTCAGCCATTTTTTAAGTACAGCCAAAACAAAAAAATGCTCCAGAATCCTTGTATCACGTTCTAACAATTAACGGAAACAATTTTTTCAATTTTTAATTTTTTATAGATCTTTTTGAATTATTAAAAAAATTAAAAAAAATTAACTGGCCGTCATTTTGAAACAAGATGGCGCATGAAGCTGGCCAACGAACTCGGTCAAGACCTTGGTACCAAGACCATGTTCTGTACGCATCATCAGTCACATTCATCTCGGTTCATAAATACGAGAGTTGCTGCATAAGAATTATCAGACTGTTTCAAAATCTCAGCAACCCTAGAATTTCCAACTGTCATATCTCAGCCATTTGTTAAGATATAGCCAAAACAAAAAAAGTTCCAGAATCACTTTGTATCATGTTCTGACACTTAATGGAAACATTTTTTTTCAATTTGTAATTTTATTCTACATTTTTTTTTAATTTAAAAATTTTAACTGGCCGCCATTTTGAAACAAGATGGCGGATGAAGCGGAACGAACTCGGTTGAGACCTTGGTATGTCCTATACACACACTCAGTCACACCCAAATCGGTTCATAAGTAAGAGAGTTACAGCATGACAAATATCATATATATATATAGATAGATAGACAGATAGACAGATAGATAGATATGTATATATAAATAAACATTTGTACAGAGGTGGTTTGGGGGTCTGGGGGTCATGTTCGGTGAAAATAAACCAAAAGTTTTTGGAAATGCTTTCCTCCGAACGGCTGCAATAGATACTTTTTGTAATGAAAGCTACCTAAAAATAGAAAGCCATGGAATTACAGGTATTATTTTCTTTATTCAGTTTTATAAATCTGATTTTCTTAATTATAAAGTACTTAAATAGGATACAGTTTTGAGTAATGTTATTTGTAATGAATGTTCTTCACTGGAATACTTCCCATTATTTTGGGAATTATTTGTACTTCTTTTGCTATAAGTACATGATACTTTTCTAAATATTTCAACAAATATAATGAAGAAAACTTTCATATTTAACTTATTTTTAAATGCCCAAATTATTCAGTTGAATATCAAAATTATTGATTATGCCCATCACTTACGTAAATCAGCAAGCGAAAACTAGTAAATCAGTTGATCATTTCATCGGGAATTTACTATCTATTACTTAATGCTGATGTGTAAACGAAACGTTTGAATCTCATTAATGAAATTGTGTTTGCGAATGTAATAAAAATAATCAATATCGTGGAACTGAAGGCAATATTTACTTCATTCCGTTTTATATAAATCGGTTTTAAGAGCTGAAATATGAAATAACTTAATTAGATTCTTATTTTGTGGTTAGTTAATAGCTAAAGAATGTTCTTCATTGAAATACCTTTTGTAAATAACAAACAAATGAAATTGAATTCCTAATACGTAAAAAAATACTATTTAGCTAATTTCTTAAAGCTTTATTTTCCTTGTTAATAATTGTCTGGGTTTCTTTAAACATTTCGGTTATCTTGTTTAAGATAAATTAAAAAAAATTATCCTCAAATGTAATTTAAATAAACATACTTCAGTTGTTAAGTTTTTTTTTTTTTAAACAACACTTTTAAAGCAGTAGATTTTACCTGTTATTAAGTTTTTTAAAAATCAGAAAGTGTGCAGTCGGAATCCCCTTAATGAAATCATGTTTGCAGAAACAGCAAAAGTAACAAATATCTTCAAATTTAAGGAATTAGTATTTACTTCCATCAGATCGGTGTTGTCATAAGGTAAGTTAATTTATAATAAATGTTTGAAATACATAATATAAGTTATAAAGCACTATTTTCATTGTACGTATATTACATTTTTTTTAAGTTTTTCACCAAATATAATGAAAAAATATTTCTTTTTCCTTCATTCGCAATATATAACGGGGTTTCATTCAATAATTATGTAAAATTTGAGCAGTTCAATTAACTTATTTTAAACAAATTTACTCTTTTGATCCATTAATTGAATTTAATTAAGAATATTTCTTCTCTTTATTTTTTTTAAACCATTAACTTAAAATAGTAGATTTAATCTATCATTTAAAGCGAAATTTTCTTTAATTAAAGGAAAATCGTGAATTTATTAATCATTGCAAAGGATATTTGCTACCTACTAATACGTTTTGATGAGTAAACGAAAACTCAAAATTATTTTAATGGAATTCGGACTGCGAAAATAATCAAAGTAATGAATATCTTGTGAATAGAAGGTAATGTGTATTCTATTGAGCTTTATAAAATTGTTTTTTGTTCAGTTTGTATACCATGCACTTAATTAAAATATAATTTGTGATCAGGTATTCTACATTGCTAAATGTATTACATAAGTGAGGATTTTTAGGTAGCTTTCGATACAAAAAGATACCTATTGCAGCCGTTCGGAGGAAAGCAGTTCCAAAAAATTTTGGTATATTTTCACCGATCATCACCCCCAGACCCCCAAACCACCCCCCGTTCAAATGTTGATTTATATATATGTTGTATGTCAGATATATATGTTATATATCTGACATATGTCGTGCTGTAACTCTCTTATTTATGAACCAATTTAGATGTGACTGAGTATGTGAATAGGACACGCAAAGGTCTCGACCGAGTTCGTTGGCCAGCTTCATCCGCCATCTTCTTTCAAAATGGCGGCCATTTAAAAAATTTTAAATTTATAAAAAATCAAAAAGGTGTACAAAAAATTATAAATTGAAAAAAATGTTTCTGTTAAGTGTTAGAAAGTGATACAAGGATTCTGGAATTTTTTTTTTGTTTTCGCTATATCTTAAAAAATGGCTGAGATAGGGCAGTTTGAAATTTTATGATGGCTGAGATTTTGAAATAATTTTATATTTGTTATGCTGTAACTCATGTATTTATGAACCGATATGAATGTGACTGGTCATGTGTGCAGAACATACCAAGATCTCGACCAAGTTCGTTGGCCAACTTCATAAACCATCTCGTTCCAAAATGGCGGCAAGTTAATTTTTTTTATTAATTTAAAAACATGTATGAAAAATTTTATATTGAAAAAGTCCTTCCGGCGTGTACCGGGAGGAAAAGGTAGCTTTCCTACATCTTCGTTTTAAATTTTCAGCTAATGTTACACGAAAACAGCAAGTTAAAATGCAAAGAAACGTTTACAAAAGATTCGTTAATACTGAATTTGAATAAGAAATTCTCCAAATTATTGAGCAATAGCCAAATTGGCTTCATTTATGAACACTTATTTTGGTCGCCAAATTTGGCGATATTTCGCCAAATGTCGCCAATTTTGCCAATTTTGTCGCCAATGTCGCCAATTTTGGCGCTAACGGATATGAATATATAGTTTTATGCGTATGATTGGGAAAATTATTACAACAATGAAAGAAAATAATATGCGAGTAATCGGGTTAATGTGCTGTTTTGTTTCAAAATGTCAGCCACCCTAGAATTTCAAACTGCTCTATCTCAGCCATTTTTTAAGATAGAGGTAAACCAAAAAATGCTCTGGTATCCTTGTATCGAGGCCTAACACGTAATTAAAAAATAAATTTAAATTTTTAATTTTTTTGTATATTTATTTTAGTTTTAAATTTTTAAATGGCCGCCATCTTGAATCAAAATGGCGGACCAAGCTGGCCAACGAACTCGGTCGAGACATTGGTGACCTTAATACACACAATTAGTTTCATCCAAATCGATTTATAAATACGAGCGTTATCGTATGACATATGTCAGATATATATATATATATATGGATATATCTATATATATAAATCAACATTTGAGCGGAGGGTGGTTTTGGGGTCTGGGGGTCATGATCGGTGAAAATATATCGAAATTTTCCGGAACTGCTTTCCTCCGAACGGCTGCAATAGGTAGCTTTATACTTTTTAGTATTGAAAGCTACCTAAAAGTTGTTGAAAAGTGTTAGATCGTGATACAAGGATTCCGAAACATTTTTTGTTTTGGCTTTATCTTAAAAAATGGCTGAGATATGGCAGTTTGAAATTCTATGGTGGCTGAGATTTTGAAATAATCTTATATTTGTTATGTACTCATGTATTTATGAACCGATATGAATGTGACTGATCATGTGTACTGAACATACCAAGGTCTCGACCGAGTTCGTTGGCTAACTTCATAAACCATCTTGTTTCACAATGCGGCAAGTTATTTTTTTATTAATTTAAATGATGTATGAAAAGTTATATATTGAAAAAGTTGTTGAAAAGTGTTAGATCGTGATACAAGGATTCCGAAACATTTTTTGTTTTGGCTTTATATGAAAAAATGGCTGAGATATGGCAGTTTGAAATTCTAGGTTGGCTGACATTTTGAAACAATCTGATTTTTGTTACGCTGCAACTCTCATGCTGAAATTCGCATTCAAATTCAGTATTAACAAAATCGTCTATAATCAGTTATTGATTCTTTTATAATCAGTTTCTAAGCATTTTAGCTTCGGGTGCTTGAGTAAAATGAGTTAAATTTTTAAAAACATGGACTATGAAAGCTGCTTTTTCCTCCCAGTACAGGCCGGAAGACTTATTTTTTCACTAATTTTGTTATTATGTGATACCATGAAAAATTTTCAAACATACAATGGAGAAATTTTTCTTTTCAAAATCCTGATATTTTGACTATTTTAACTTCTTTTAAATGTTTACCCCATTCGCAATACATATCAAGTTCTGCAGTTTAGTTGCCTTTTTTGAGACAAAATTACTTTTCTCATCCATAAAGTTATTTAAAAAAACATATCTGAGTTGTTTAAATTTTTTCATACACCACTCTTAAAGTAGTAAATTTATTTTGTTCTTTAAGGGGACTTCTAAGTACCTCTAATTACGAGAAAGAAAATGACAAAAATGTCGAATTTTATATTGTTATCCTAAAATGAACCTTGAAATCTCTCGAACATTGTGAACAAACTTATTTATCTCTCTTTATTATTATTGTTATTATTATTATTATTATTTTGTAAAATAAATGTTTAAACGCTTTTTTTCAGTGCGTAATTTTTTTTTTTACATTCTTTATGTGATCAAAATGCTAAGCCTCCCACAATAATTGAGTAAAATTTCTAAATGTTTTAATGTATCTTTAGATTATATGAGAGATAACTAAGTGCTGATTTCTTGGTATTTTTGAAACTTTTGCTTTAAAAAAACATCTGAACAATTATGCGATTTTCATTAAATTCTTCCATATACATCCAATTATTATTTTTTTGTTCTGATATAATCTTTGTTCAAAACTCCAATACTTATGTTTCTATAACAAAGCACCCTGAGTATAAGATAAAAAAAAGGGCATTTACTAAAAATTATTATTGATGTGTAAACAAATAGTCGCATCACTTAAATGGAATAGTGTCTGTTGAAATAATAGAAGAAATAAATAGCGTGGAATTGAAAGTATAATTTACTTCATTTAAAAATGAAATGGATTTTCTCAGATTGAATATAAAGTATATAATTGAAATGTAGCTTGTTGTAAAGTAATTTTTAATTAATAGTTTTCATTGTAATACATTACATAATTTGGGAAAACAAGAAAAGTAATGGATATCGTAGAATTGAAAGTTTTTTCCACTTCATTCAGCTTTATAAATTTCGTTTACTCAATTACAATCGAAATTATTTAATTAAAATGTTGTTTGGAATCAGGTAATTTGAAATGATTGTCATTCATTGAAAAGCTTTACATAAGTTGGGAATTGTTTTCACCATTTTCGTAATATGTATATGATACTTTTCAAACGTTTTTCGCAAATACAATGGAAAAAACTTTCTAATTTAACTTAAAAAAAATTTTTTTTCTTCATTTACAATACTTAACGGGGTTTCATCTAATAATTAAAGACACGACTGGAAGAAGGTGTTACGTAAGAAAAATCGAGAAAATGGAAGTCAAATTTTTTTGTGGTAAATTATTTTTTTTTCTTTGTATCATATGCTTGAAATGATAACAGTTGGTACTTAATTCTCCCAGAAGAAATATTAAAATATAATTATTAAGGTGAGTTTAAAGTTGTTGAGTTTTTTCATAGAAGTAATAAAGTAAACACAAAAAGTGAATTTACCTATACTTGTTATTCATAGTTTTATTATATAGATTATTTTTATTATACAATAATTATTAAAATTCCTGGAAATATTGTCAGTTGTATATGGGTATGATGTGCGTCCGTCATCCTGCGTCGTGTAGTTTATAGCTGATCAATTGGTCTGAAACAAACAAAATAAAATTTTTCGGAAAACAATTTGAATTTGGAAAGCCTATTTTGTTTCTATTTTTAATAAAATTAAATAAAATTTTATGTAATACTAGTCCTTTTTACTCCAACTTTATATGATGGATATCATGAGCTATTATTATTATTATTTATTTTTAACAAAAAGACTTTCTTTTGTTAAAAAAAAATAATAATAATATATTATTATTTATATATTAATAATATATTATTATTATTGATATCCATACGCCAGAAAAAAAAAAAAAAAAAAAAAAAAAAAAAAAAGATCCATTTGAACGTTATTTTACACGACGTGTTAGAATAACATTTTTTTCAGCGCGCCGTTTAATAGAAAAGTGGGTAAATTCAGTTTTTGTTTTACGTTTTTTTTCTATGAAAAAAAAAATATATACTAAAGTTGATTAAGTTCTCGGGTCGATGAACTGTAATATCCCCTTAATAGTTCATTTTTTTAACTGTATTAATTAATAAATTATAAACACATAAAAAAATAATGTCTCCTATCGTAAAGATTAGTTAGAGTTTTCCTATTTTAGCTTTTAGTATGATTAACACCTAAATCCATAAAATAAAGCAATTTTTGTGAAAATTGTGACATAACAACTTCTTCTGATAAATTTACATTTTCATCCTTAAATTGCATATAAATAAACATATTTCAATATTTTTAAATTTTGGTAGCATCACATTTAAAGTATTAGGTTTAATTTGTTCTTTAAAACAAACTTTAACTGAATCAGTAAGCGAAGAATCACAAAGGAATTAAAAATTTGATCGTGCATTTCCTATAAATTAAATAATGTTGTTGTGCGAACGAAAAGTCGGAATCACTTTAATAAAACTGTGTTTCTGGAAATATCTAAGGCATGGACTATTGTAAACATATTAGACAGTTTATTCACTTGGTTTTATCAATTGGAGTATAAAGAATTTAGTTTGGGTGAGATAATTTGATAAGAATGTTGTTCATTGAGATATTTTATAAAAGTCGAGAATTAATTAAACAATTTTCATTATATGTATACGATATTTTCGAAAGCTTTTAGCAAATACAATGGAAACAAATTTGTTATTTACACTTTCTTTAAGGGATTTCTTTTCATTTGCAATTCTTAAATTCTTGATTAAAAAAAGTTGTGCAGTTCCTTTAGCTTGTGTGCGACAAATTTTCTTTTTTTAATCATTAAAATTAATATATTTAAAAATTGTTCAGTTGTTTAGTTTTTTTAAAACATCACTTTTAATATAACACATTTAATTTGGTTTATTTTAACAAAAATCATTGAATACTAGCAAGCGAGTTGATCATTTCATCGGGGATTCGCTATCTATTAATTAATGCTTAAACGCAAGCGACAAGTCTCAATCACTTTAATGGAATTGTGTTCAAGGAAACAACCAAAGTAATGAATATCGTGGAATTGAAGGTATTATTTAATTCAGTCAGTTTTATAAAATCGGTTTTCCCAGTTTAAATGTGAAATACTTAATTAACATGTAATTTGTGGTCGGGTAGTTTGTAATTAATATATTATATTGAAATACGTTTAGGAAATAATAAGTAAATTAAATTAAATTCGTAAAAATAAAAAAATAATGCTTGTACAGAAAATTATTTGATTATTGTTTTCGCAATATAAAACATTTTTATATAAGAAACACTGTTTTTGTTAATCTAAACTAAGATAATTATTCTAAATAAGCAATCTATTCAATATCATAATTTTTCATTTAACTTTATTTTTTACATATTAATTTATTACAAAAATAAAATAAAAAATAATAAATTTTGTTTTGAAATTTACCATTTAAAGAAAACAAAAGTATTTCTAACAACGAGAAAGTTATGGGGTATATAAGTTATGGGGTATGACTTTGAAACTCTTGAAAGCAGAAGAATGTATCATATCATCAACTTCACAAACAAAGCCAGATTATATGACACTGATACCATTTCACGAAAACAACTGAAAATTAGACTGGTAATATTAGGCTTGCTTAAAAGGTCGTCAGCAATGTAATATGACTATTAACTTAAACGAGGACTTGAGCATAAAACTCATTTAATACTACAAAAAACATCTCTACATTCGACTATTATACAAAACACTTCATTTGATACCCATCTCATTAAACCTTGCTTTAAAACATATTTGACCACAAATGCAAAGGGACTGCATTTGCACTTCATTTGCAGACGTATACTGACGGATTAGCTGGCGAAGCTGTACCAAAAGAAGGCGGCGTGCATTAGCCTTACGAGATACTGCGGAACACAAATTAGACACAGGCATCACTGTCACAAATTCCCCCATTTAACTAAGAACAATACAAAAACCTTACATGAATCTGATTCCCTTGATCACACGAATAAATTAAATAGACTAGTTTCTTTTTGTGACTCTAAAGCTGTCCGCTAGCCAATAAGAAAATACCACCAAAAATTGATTCACCATTAACTGGGAAATATTGACCCCCTGACATTTTCTTCTTATTTTTGAAGCAATAAACTAAAAATAGCGGTTAAACACAGCTTTTACCAATTTAAATATCCACCTTATGTAATCGAAAAATGGCAGTCATTAAATAAAGCAACGATTACAATTAAAAATTAGCGGTAACCGAACGCTTTGAGTAACGGAGCAATAAAACTCTTCTTGTGCGTACAGTATCACGACCTACGTTATACACGGCAGGTGCGTGACGTTTAAAACGTCACATGAAGTGGATCATTTTTACATGGTATTGGTGCAAAACGGCGCTCCCACCGTTTTGCACCAATCGCTGTGTAAAAATGATCCACTCCATGTGACGTTTTAAACGTCATGCACCGGCCGTGTATAACGTAGGTCGCGACAGTATACGGGCAAAACTGTTAAGGGGTTAGCAAATTAAAGATTTCCACTCTGCAGTGTCAGTGTATGCCAGCATACGTTGCTATTCCTGGTAATGAGACAGCGAACAGATTGTTAAAGTAGCAAGAGATCAAAACGAAGTTAGCAAGAATAGTTGCAATTACAGTTTCAAAATACCGATTAAGAGGAAAATTGTTGAAAAATTACTACCAGATATGTGATTTTATTGTGAATAGAAAACTGACCAAAAATATAACTTTATTATGAATTTAATTATGAACTTTATTTAAGAGTATACGAGGAAGGCTGTTACGAGATTAACCAATTAGTGAAGATCTCCACTCTGCAGTGGGTACCAGCTTATGTTGCTGGTTATTGTGACAGTGTATTCCAGGTAATGAGATAGCGAACAGGCTTGCTACAGTATGTAGCAAGAAATTAACAGCAATAGAAACGGCATTGGTCTCTGAAACAACTGTGCTGAACTTCAGCAAAGTTCAGATCATATGTTTCATTGCCCCGCTATTATACGACCTCTGTTCTGCCTGGAGAGTTCCATTTACAAGAAAACTCCAGCTACGAAATTTGTTAAAATTGTTCAGCTGCTCATGGGACTATATAATTTTCTAATGGACACGACACTAACTAACCAACCAACAGCCTAATTATTATATGATAAATTTACATTTTTTATTAATATGATATTTTGCATTTTCATTTTACACAAATTTGAAAAGCATTGTTGCCCACTCATTGAAATGTAGTTTTTCTAAACGAAATTTTAAGAAACATTTAAATATCCATTCAAAGACACAGAAATACAGAAAATTTGTATTCTCATGTTGCAACATATTAAAATACTATTCAGAAATATCTATAAAAATATAAATTATTATTTAGCTAAATTATATGTAACTAACGACAATTAGTTTATGAATTTAGTATTTAAATACATAAAGCTTCCTCTTTCGTATTTGTGTTCCCAATAGATTTTAACCCACCACATATAATGCAAAAAAAATAAATAAACTGAAATATTGAAGTTCTCAAAAACTATATTTGTGCATGTAATTCAATTTCACTAAAATTTATAAATTTTTAAACATTGTTTTCTTAACCTTAAGGTAGGTCTTTATATTCCGAATATCCCCAATGTGTGGGAACATTTTCTGTTATATTTAGAAATTCACTTAAATTTCACTTATATATTTATAACTTCATCCGCCTTCAAGTCTAGGTGTGGGCGCAGAGTGCGAAAAACTTGTAATTCAAGTGACAATTTGAATAAAAATATATAAAATGAATAAATAAGCGCCTTGCATACATTTTTAAGAATATTAAAGCACAATAATGTATAATTTTGATAAGATAATAATTAGTTCAGCTTTATAATATTTTGAAGAGAAAACTTTTTATGTTATTTTCAAGTTAATTCCCTGTACATTAGCTAAAAAGGCACGTGTGAAAACCAGATAAAAAACGTTATTTTCTATTTTATTTATAATACTTATTTATCTTACCTTTTTTTTTTAGCACTCCTGGAAAGATAATTAATTCAACATTATGTAATTATTTATAAAATATACATATAAAAAAATCCTTTTACTGAAGTTGTGAAACAAAATTTTAAAGATGCTAACTTAAGTTATTTTAATGGTTCGCTCTCTCTCGCTTTCAAAACAGAAATTTAAACATATTCGGATGAATACCAATGCCCCCCCTCCCCTCTACATGCACAAAATAAAGATTACATTACGATGAATAAACAATTATACTTAACAATGCATTTTTTTTTATAACACTGAATTAGGATTGCTATTTTTACAAGCTGAGAAAGATAAATGATTTAATAATGCCATAAAAATTGTCCATAAACAAATGTAAAAAAAAAAAAAAAAAAAAAAAAAAAGATTTCTTAGTGAAGCTCTAAATGTTGATAAATTGTTAATGTAACCAAAATTCACTTAATAATTCTCAGAATTCATATGTAATGATTCTCAGAAGAAGAATTAATGAAGAAAACAGTTTTTCATGTCTGAATGTTAACACATAAAAAATACTAGCATTTATTATTCGTTACTTTAGATTCCTCGCAAAAAAGCAACATCTATTATTCATTATTTCAATTTTTTACAATTATAACTCAAATAGAGAGTACAAAATACTGTATTTATTATTCATAATTTTTAAATTTTTAACTTAGAACGTCGTTAAAATTTTTAATTTAGAAAAATCCAAAACTAAGTGTAACATGATTTCCTTGAAGGTTTTCTTTTAAATTCTTTAAAAAGTAACTATGGGAAAAATTGAATTATTTTTTTAGTTATTACTTGCATATTACAGTATCTTTTACCATTATCAATTAATAATAACATTTATTTTCAAAGAAAAATTGTATTCAAACGTAATAATTGTATTTTAAAATAATCTATGCGATTTTTTATTTGTATGTTATCATTAAGTAATTGCGTGAATTCTATTTCAATTAAGAAATTACTATATTCAAAGGTATAGAATGAAAGGGAGAGGTTATGTTATGAATTAATAAACACACTGTAGAAAATGACAATTTTTTCTTAATCTAAGAAAAAATTATGTATAAATAAACGGAAATATAGAAGAACCTCTTTCGAGTTACACAGTATTCCAAAAAGTGTTTTTTTAAACTTTAGAAAATTCAAAAAACAATATATTTTCAAGGTTTAACGAATCATTTATAAAAACAAAGTTTATTTTAATACCACAAATTTTCGGAAACGTTTCCGAGTAGTTTTTATAGCGTATCAGTTTTCTAAACCCGAAATATATGTTTTTCGAATGCTATTAATAATCAAGTAAACATTTTCATGTTCAACATGTTTACTGACAAACATGAAAAATTAATAGCATTACCATTAACATTAAATTAATATTATTTTGTTAATATTGCATGTATAAATTTAGTTATGCAGCTAAAATTGTTTAATTAAAAATTAATGCATCCTCAAAAAATATATTCCGATTTGAGAAATCTGATTAATGCACCATAAAAAAATACTCGGGAAAGTTTCCGAAAATCAGTAGCACCAAAAGAAACTTTGTTTTTACAAATGCTTGATAACATATTGGTTTTGGGGGTTTCTATAGATAATGAACTTTTTTCAGAATCGTGGGTAACTCGGAAGTGGTATATTTTCGCTCCTGGTTACTTTATATTTTTGTAGATTAAGAAATATATGTCTTTTTTAACAATGCAATGGTTTCTAAAAAAAAACCACATGACGAATGTAACGATAAAGTCGTTTCTAACTAGTATATTTTATAAAAATATAAAACCAAATTCAAGAGATTTTTTCTTGCTTTCTTATTTTTGTAGCTATTCTGCATCAATATCCAAATCAGGGCCCTTAACGGGTCGGGTTAAATCAAGTCGAACTGAAAAATTCCATTTCAAATCAATCCGAAACATGCCAGAAACTCGAAATGGGAGAAAATTAATCCATATTTTAAGGCAATTATGAAAATATACCTTGTAATTATATTTCTAATATTAATGTTATATTTTATGTAGAAACATGAACAGTGTACACATTGGGAAGTTCTGCAGTTTTCCAAAAGGAAGCGCGGTTTTATTTAGTTATTTTGTTACTGCTGATAAGGAGTGACCTTGAAGGATCCAGATATGTACATTCGGGTTTTTTTCTGCTTGCGCTGTATAATTCTTGCTTGTGTTGTGGCATAATCTTTGTTTCAGTGCAGTACTAAGCATGGAGAACCAAAAATCTCATTTTCGTCATATTATGATCTTTTATTTCAAGACAGCTAAAAATACGAGTCAGACTGCTCGTAAAATTTGTGGTGTATATGGGCAAAGTGCAGTTTTGGAAGACGACGTTCGAAGGTGGTTTGAGAAGTAAACGCGCGGAAATTTCCGCCTCCAGGATGATTCCCGGTCTGGACAAACATCATCTGCAAAGGAGGACTTCTAAGAGAAACTATCGAAGAAAATCCACGTTACACAGTTCAGGAGCTATCACACAGACTAAATATTCAAAAAAGCACCATTCATGATCATTTGAAAATATCTTCTAAGTGGTCCTCCTTTACTCTACTGTATGATTGTCCAGAGCGGTGATCATCTATGAGGCTGAAATTTCCGAGCTTAAACTTCTCAAACCACCTTCGAACTGTGTCATCCTAAACAGCACTTTCTTTATATACAATACTAATTTTACGAGCAGTCTGACTATCATTTTTACCTTTCTTGAAATTGTTGGAATGCTTTATACCTGCCTTAGCATCCTAACATTTTTTTGCTCATCTAACGCAATTTAGCGTAAACACCCCACTCCCTGCACACATATTTAATAATTTTTCATTAAACCATGCACTCTACGAAAAAGGTGAAAAGACTCATGCAGTAAGTAAGAACACCACTTCTATGAGGATTAATCAATAACGGATAAAAATTGATTAACCAAGTACAATTAACAGTTATTAGTGATTTATTGACATTTTACGCAGCTGGCCATAGCAACGTAGGATTTATTGCGGCCAGACTTCGGGTCGCCATTTGTGAAATTTTCCCACAACGCATAAATTTATGGCATAATTTACAACTCTTACCCCGCGCGACTCTGAGGACCACCAACAGCTAGAAGGAAGTGCATTTTATGCAAATTGGACATGTCTAGAGATCTCTCTTATTATTGGAAGAGTTTCGGATTGGTCATAATTTTTTACATTACACACATGGTAATTATCCTCTAATTGGACATACTTTGAATTTCAATAAAAATGTCACAGTGAGACAAAATCTGAATATAACTCTGTTTGATCCTTTAAACTATGATAAACTAAAAGAAAATTACAACATTCTGAATAAACATTTCTCCTTTATTAAAAAATATCTATGATCTTTTTTCCTACATTTATAAAGTACTTTTTAATACAATATATTTTGTTTTTGAAATTTGTATATTATAGTTCACATACTGATCACTTTTTTGTACTCATACTATTCCTATTTCGGCTTACTGTTTGAACCATCAAAATTACTAGTAGTGTTATACTTAAGAGTTCTTTTCATAAATTTTCTAATTCTTTTCTTTTATACTTTTTCTTATATCAGTTTTCTTAATATTAAGAAATGTTGTGATCTGAACCAATATTGTAAAAACTAACTTTGTACTAATTTTATTTTCATCTTTAAAGTAATATTCAACATCTGTATTCTAAAATATGAATTTTCAATAAACATTTCCCCTCATGGAAGAAAGTTCCTATTCTTAACGGCTGGATCTCCAGGAGGGGGTTATTTCATTTCATTTTTCAATTCGTTTACTAAGACATCATATTTTACCTTACTAAAAACTGTAGTTTTGTATCAGTATTCTGAATGTGTTGGAAAGTATTTCATAATCTATGCTTGATTCAGGATTTTTCTTTCTCGTTTTTTATGGGTGAAATGGTGGTCCAATGAGATGACCAGGCATGTGCCAGAATTTTCCGTCTGAGAAGTGAGGGTTGCATGCATCACTCGTAATAAATTTATTTTGATGTCTCCGTAAATTTTGCTGAACACAATAGAGTCATAAATGACTCTATTGTAAAACCTGTCCAAAATAGAAACAGAGTTGATTCTAGACGGATTTTATTTTACCCATTGGTAAGTGCCTGTGTTTACTAATTAATTAGCGCTATCTTCAAATCATTAAATTTATAATTATTATATGAGTATATTTGCAACAGAATAAATAATATGTATATTTAGTTTGGTAATAAAAAATTCGATCTATAGGTATGAAATATCACACAGTAAAGTAAAATTAAAAAATTAAAAAATAAATTAAAATAAGTTGACCGGACGTTTGTAAATTTCTTTACAATAAAATGCATAAATATACATATATTTATGCCAAATTTATCTTCAGCATTTTCCCCAGTATTCTGTCTAGTTTCCGTATTTTGTCCTCATTATTTTGTAAAGCATTTTCATTGAACACATATTTTTTCTTCCAGTGACATAATTATTCATTTATTTTTTTAAAAACGATTGAAACTTTTTCATTATTTTAATTATTTTTCCCATTATTACTACATTTGATGGTTATGTAAAAGAATTTAAATAAATCACTAATATCCTTGTAAGTGAATGCTTTTTTTAAATATTTGTAGGTAGAATAAGCAAAATTTTTCTTTCTTTATTTTTTATGCAAGCGGAAAATATTAGGATGTGAACAAATCGAAAAGAATCATCGGAAAAACTTAAACACAACATGAAAATAAATGAAGCGCTAACGAAATACGAAGTGAAAATCAAGAGAAAAGGAACGATCGTATTACAAAGAATTCCTCCAAATCCAATCACAAAAGATACTGAATCTGATATCTATTCAAGTAGAAATTGTTTATAATGTCAAAAATCAGAAACAAAAATGCCACATATTCTATTATATTAAAATTTGACAGTCTTTTTGTATTTCACAGCTGCTTCTCAAAGAATACGAACAACAGGGCTATGGAATTAGCAACAGTTATACGTATGGGTCCAAAGACATCGTATATGTTTTCAGAATCAAAATTTGAAATATTTTCCGAGATATTAATTTTTTTTAACTTTTAACAAAGTTTCTCAACAGATGATAACTAAAAATTAAAATATTTTGAGAAAACTAGTCAGATATGCGAATCCATAAAAAAAAGCATAAAAGAACATAAAAGCATAAAAGAACATGAAAAATTAATGACATGCTAAGGAATAAATGAAATTAGAGTAAGAAAGAAGGATCATATTACAAAACTTACGCTAATCCAATCCAAAGAGGTACCAAAGCATTTTTCTTTTCAAACGGAAAACTGTTTATAGTATCATCAGTATAGGAAAAATTGTCACTGAAACTTTAACACGACACGGAAATCTATGAAACACTACGGAAAAACCAAGAGGTGAAGAACGATTGTATTTCGAAAATTCCCCAATTCCAATCCCAAATATATGAAGATTTTTTTTTTCAATCGGAAACATTTTATGACGTGATCAATCCAGAAAAAATTGTCAAAGAAGCGCAACCCCCAGACAGAAGTGAATGAAATGCTAAGGAATAAACATAATAACCTAAATAATACGATACGTAAATTTATGAAACATTAAGAATTAGACGAATTGAAAACCAAGAAAGAAAGAACGCTTGTATTCGAAAGATTGAACAAATTCAATTCCAACAGATACTGAAGATGTATTTTCAAGTACAAACTGTTTATGAAATTACAAGTCCAAAATATTGTGTTGCGTCAGAAAACAAATTACGAAATGTAAATTAATAAAACGTTAAGGAGAAAAACAAGTGAAAAACAAGAGATAAAGAAGATCATATTACAAATATTCCCTGAATCTAATGCCAAAGGTACCGAAATTAAGATATACAAGAGCATCTGGCAAATATGAAAGACTAAATCAGTAGTACGGAAACTAATAAAAATATATATAGGAACATAAGATTTCAATTCATTTATTTAAACGCAAATACTTCTCAGTTAAAGATAAACCAGAATTTTCGTTCCTAATATAACAATAACAAAGACATTGAAAGACATTTTCAACAAATTTTCTTTGTTTTGTGTTAAATGTGATGATATCATGAGACATACTGAATGTACTACACTGCAAAAAATAATTGTTATGCGCGGTAGCGTATTACTGCTTGCACGGCAGCGTATTACTGCTTATTTTACTGTTTAATACTGTTAATTTTGCGGTATAATACTGGAAGCTGGGGTGCCAGTTTTATACTGTAAAATCAACAATTATTTTTTGCAGTGTAATTCATTTGATTAGTGGCACTACACATATCAGCTACATTCAAAATATTGAGCACCTGGTTCAGTGTTGTTTATAGACGAATGGTAGCCTCTTCCAAGCCGTAGCGAGACAAAGCTGCTGGCGCAATAAAAGTCTCTTAGGACTCGGGTTCGGTGGTCGATTGTGCGCGGTGCGCTCCCTTTTGGGCGCCTGCGGCGCATGCTACTTTTATCGTGATTCCATCGCATTTCTCACAAACCAAGGTAAGTATCTAAGAAATTTGTTAAAATATCTCCATTAATGTTAAAATGATGAGTGAATATTTATCCTCTATTTTTTTATTAAATAAAGCAAATTGCGACACTATTGTTCATATAGTATTTTTCTTTGTTTTCGCTGGATGACTTTGTCATTTCGTTTCTAACATATATTTTAGAATCACACTGTATAAGCATTGGATTAAATACAATTCATTTTTAATTATTTTTAAATAATTATATCAACAATTGGTACTTTAAAGTTATCCGGGCGCAAGTGATAAATCGCCAAACATTGTTCCCATCGCTATCATTCGTATTGCTCTTATTTCATTTAAAATATAAACATTTCACTCATTTAATTAAAAATAAGTTTCATTTAAAATACATACATTAAACATGCATATATTACATACATTTAAAGTACACGCCTTTCACTCCTTTTATTTAAAATAATAAAAAAAAATAATAATAAGAAGTAATACAGTAAACTAAAACATCTTTTTAACGTCAATGAATAGTTTCTAATTTGCACATGCAAAAAATAGAAGTTGCTATTGGTTAAAAAAATATATTAGATTGGCGAGATTTGTGCCTGGCTAACATAAAAGTACCCAAGTAGTATATTTAGAAAAATATGTGTATACCGGACGCTCTAAAAGTGAATGGCGGTTTTTAATGTGGAATAACAAACAAGTGGTCACAGCAGTTAAAGTTTCTCTTCCAGAAGATTAATGTGCCAAGACTGGAATTTGTTTAGTGTTCTTTCTTGTATTAGTACAAAATGTTACCGACAGATGGCTCTAGACTATCTAAAACTGTAAGAATGCTCGAACTAACGCATAAAAATTGATGAAAGTTCTCTCAAATTTTACCCGTCACTATTTATCTGTTGAAACACACAAAAAAAAGAGGTTTGCTTTTGTAAATTGTAATTTTATTTTGAACTCTCTCACAGTTTGAGATGGTGCAGTATCATCTGTCTGCGACATTTCATAATAAAACGAGAAAGAATCTTAAAGACATTTCAGACTTCGCTCACGAATCGCCTGCAACAATAATAGCTGTCGTTTTTTGCTTAATGTTTCGTTTTAAAAACCATAACTTCCAGTTTAGTATTACCGGGTAGATTAAAAATATATTATTACTATATTACAGGTTATTCTTGTTAGTTTGCAGATTGCTCTATATTTTATTTTATTTTCATTAATGCATAAATGAGCCGTTTTTTTTTCTTTTTTTCTTTTCCTTTTTTGTAATTTTTTAAAACAAAAGTCTTTGTACACTTTAATAAACAAACTATACACAAGTTTGATGTAAAATCCATTTTCCTTAATGCATCCATTAAGATAAATCCATCATTACGTGAAATAAAATGTTATGATCAATCAAAGGAAAACCTGTAAAAGATTGCCACTTAATGCAGTTTAAAATATACCCAAGGTAAACACAATAAGATTAATAGCTCAGAAAATATTTGTTTGATATTTGAACGAAACTTCCAGACTTTAAACATTGCATTACCGAAAAAATGTTAATTGCTATACCATTAACATTTGACATTTAATGAATAGATTTTTTTACTGTAAGGGTAAAAAAAGGGTAAAAAACGCTTAAAAATACGCTTTAAAAAAAAGTATACACTTTTTTTACCACTATTACACTAATTGTATATTTGCATGATAGTTTTCTTGATTGGTTGTCTCATGTTTAGTAGTTTGTTTGATGTTCAATGTAGGGTACTGCATGGGTCAGTACCCTATATTTGGATTACTAAGAATGTATAAATCAACAAGCATTTAAAAAAAGACAAATGTTTCTTAATCTAAGAAAATATAATATAAACATGAACGAAAATATGCAAAAACCTGTACCGAGTTACCCCCAATTTCGATAAGTGTTCTTTATCTTTAGAAATGTAAGAAATTAAAATACTTGTGAAACTTATGTTTTATTTTGCTGCCACTGATTTTCGCAAACGTTTTCGAGTAGTTTTTATAGTGTGTTAATCAGTTTCCTTAAACTGGAATATATGTTTTTGGATGTTATCAGTTCTCAAGTAAACACTTTCATGTTCATGAAATATGTTCTACAGACAAACATTTTAAATTAACGGCATTAACATTAATATTAATATTAATATTATTTTGTTACTCTTGCTCAATTTTCTGAAAATGAAGTTGAAAATGTTTAATTGAGATTTGATACTATCTTTAAAACCTATACTCCGGTTTGAGAAAACCAATTAATGCACTAAAAAAGTTCTCGGAAACGTTTCCGAAAATCAGTGTCAGGAAAAGAAATTTTGTTACTCTTGCTTGTTTTTGTTAATTAATATTATTTTCTTAATTTGCTCAATTTTATGAAAATGATGTTGAAAATGTTTAATTGAAAATTGATACCATCCTTCAAACCTATACTCCGATTTGAGAAAACCAATTAATGCCAACTGTATAAAAGTTCGAGCGTCCAGTGAATTTTACGTAATTTTCGACGCATGCTGGCGAATAACACGCTTCTTTAATTCTACAGTGATTCCAAGTCATTTAATAAAATAGGCATGTATATTAAAGGTTTAGCTAAGAAATCTAATTATATTATATAGATACCCAAGTAGCACAAAATTGGTGGGCGAATGATGGCAAATTGTTAGCTAATTGTATTCGACGTTGTTATACAGTAAGAAATGTCCGTTTTTCCGTACCATTGGCCAACTAACCATTTGTCAACATAGACCCAACAGTGATCCAACAGAGGTGTCTCTGTAACTATCATTTCCCAAACATATCACGAATCATAACCCACCATTCTGGACTGATTTTTACCATTTCCCAACGATTTCCACAAACTGCCAACGAAGGGCCAACAATCAGTGCTACTTAGGTAGGTAACATTTACGCTGATACTTGCTGCACGCGCCAAATTGATAATTGAATCGAACCACCGGGTACTCAATTATTTTATAATAATACACGGTTGCATATTTACGGAAGATGCATTCATATTAGTGCCTTCTATTGGCAGGGTTCGTACGGCTCCTGGAATTTTTCGACCAGGAAATTCTTCGATACCATTATTTTCTTAACGGAAATCCCTTCTTAATAGATTTCAAAGTTTCGCGAGTTTAGCCTAGATTTCTTTTTGTATAAAAAAAATACTGGTGAAACTCCTGGAAAATTCCTTGATCCGTACGAACCCTGTATTGCTGACTTTTTTAACTACAACCAATTTGCACTTTTAAAGAATATTGCTTCCTAACTAATGCAAACACACTTCCGTATCTTACTTTGTACTTTTTTAAGGATTTTTTTTATTTATGGACTATATATATATATATATATATATATATATATATATTGTATATTTCTTTTTTATTTCATTCAAAATGAAAATCCAAGTTCTTAAAAAAAATCATATCAATTTCCAGGATCAGAAGTACTATTCTGGTAACCGAAAATATATCAGATATATATATATATATATATGACATTCTCCTTTGTCTAAAATTATAAATCTTCTGCATAAATGAGTAGCTTTCAAAAATGCACTTGAATTGACAAACTATTTTTCCAGTATTTAAAAAAAATTCTAATTTGTCTTAATTATGTTTTTCAAAACATAAGTTTGATTGACACATGAATTTATCTGAAATTTTCTATCAAAGCTTAAAAGATTGTTATTTGAGGAGAAGATTATGCTTATGTTTCTAGATCAACGATCAACTAAATTATGAATAATCAGGCAAGAATGTATAACATTTTGAAAAGTTTTAAAGATTTTTGATACAGCAAAAACGTTTATGAAAATTTAATATAATTTTACAAATTTTTAGAGTTATAACTTTTTTTTCACAGTTCTTTTCTTTATCTTTAGAAGCTGATAAGTTACCAGTATATTTATGAAAATGTTTCTGAAATAAAAAGTCACCGTTTCAAGGAGTAATTTTTGAAACCATTAAAAATAGTTTAATAGTGTTTTATTTTTTAATTAGTATAAGTTAATATACTGGTGGCCAGAAATTGAGGGGCAGTGACCAATTATAGACGTTTCGCCCAATATCTTGCTGAAACTCGAGAGGAAATGCCCCGAATGCCCTTGAACTTTGATGATGTAAAAAACATGTTTGGCTTCATGTTTTTCAGTTAAGATTTTGTCGCGAGAACAGTTAGGGGGGGGGGGGCAATAATAATTTTAAAAATAAAATAATATTTTCGATCATCCAAGTAACAGAAAAGGCTAAAAATGGTCTGTCACTGTAGCATATGACCTGTGTAGGCCCTGTTCAACATTTGTGTGCATTTGTGTACGCATAGCACGTATATTCGTGAAGATGTTAACGTTTCTGTGAAAAATTCAAAAGGTTCTTTTTTATAGCATGCAGAGTATTCAGCCGAATTTAAAACTGCTTTCCAAAAACTTGACAAAAAATCGTAGAAATAGTATACTGTGATTAAAATATTAATATATTGAATTTTTGATGAGATATAAGTATTTTTATTAAATAAATTTTAACTGCGCATCCGCGAAATACAGCAAAGATTTTTTGTCCTGATTTGATAGTCAATACTACATGGCAACTCATATAAAAAGACCAGAGAAATATCGTGAAAACTAAAAAAGTTACAGCAATAATTGAAAAATTGAGGAGAACATCCCTTAGGATTATATGGAATTTCGATTTTATTCGAAAAGAATAAATCTATAGATTTAAGATTATATGGAGCATCTCCCTTTTGTTCGGCAAGCACAGATAACAGCACTGGCGCGCCTTTGCTCTTTCGATTCACGTTGTGCATTCGATTCTGAATACTATTTCTTGTAGCTTATTTTGAATCGAATTTTTAAAACACATTAAATGCAGAAACATAAAATAAAGTACTTCAAACCAAAAATATTATGTAGAAAATACTATATGTATAATGAAAAATTTTTTATATAATCTAAAGAATTACTTCATAGTATTTTTCAACCCAGTGATAGATGTATTTATTTTTGACACACACACACACACACAAATATTCCTACATAATTTCGAAAAATTTTCCCTTGCTATATGCTAATTTCTTTCATGTTTTGTTTATTTTCCTGGAACACCGCGGAGCCCTTGGGGCTCCGCGGAGCACACTTTGGGAACCTCTGTACTAATGCATGTTTACACGAAACAAGTAAAGATACTGTGTGTATTGTTTGCGGAAGAATGCGCATTTTTGAATTAACTAACTGTAAAGGAATAAAGAATAATAACGTGTCGAAATATCGACGTTTAGTTACTTTTAGTGTTGATAAAAAGGTGTCTTCTGCAGACGCGAAGTGACCTGCAGTCGCGAATTTTTTCGAAAGGGTTAAAATCATTATTTTTTAAAAAAGAATTTCATCGGCGTAGAGAAGAAGATCAACGATTTAAGAAGGTACTTAAAAATATTCCGTGCATCGGAAGTTGAGCCCGATGCGAGCGAAAGAAAGAAAGAGAAAAAGGAGAAATCGAACTCTTTTGAAAAAATGTTCATAAGGTTAATATTAATATTTTTTCCAAAGAATTGCGGTGTTTTAAACTGAAATGTAGAAAATTTAAGATTATGGCTTTCGGTTTTCTATATATGAAACGGTATCGCCGATGCCTGCTTCGACAAAACGCCGATGAAAAAAACCTTTGGAACTATAGGCGCTTCCAGAAGTGCGATCTTCTGCAACCTGCCACGCTTCTGTCGACGCTGAGATTTTTAATTCAGGTTTTATTTAATATATCGGCTAATTATCAAGAAATGAAAAATCTGAGCCTCAGGTGTATCAGAACCTGCTTTGGACTATCCTCACTCAAATTTCCGGACTTCTACATGCGGTATACTTTACTAAACATCGCTCACACACAGACATTAAAATAAACATCTTTCTTTTATTAGTATACATTACTGTCATCCCCCATGTACTACGAATTGGAATAATTTTAAAATATTGCATAATATTTAATACAATATTTAATAAATTTATAATATTCAATATCTTATATAACTTTTCTTTAAAGTGTGGGCAGCATTTTGAACGAATTAAATGGTTATAGGTAGACACCTACGAGAAATCACGTTATGGTTAACAAAGATTTTAGCTAACGAGTAAGATTCGGAAATGTATTTCCTTTGTTAGCCAAGGTATCACCATATAATGATGAAATTTAAAGATTTATCGAATAGCTCTTAGCATATTACATGCTAAAATTTCAGCTAAGGAGAAATTTCAAAATTCAAATAAGAAATATGCGAGAGCAAATGTAGGTTGATTAAACTTTCCGAGCAAAGATTCTGTGATATGCAATGAAATATTACTTACATTACTTCAAAGACATCTTCTTTCCACTCGGATTATAGTGTGATTGATTGAGAAATGTTGTATCACGCAAAGCGGTATATTGATGATGTGATAAATATTCCCTGACGATTAATGAAATGGATTAAAATGGAGGAAAAGTATTTAAGTTTCAATCAAAACCATTGGAGTGAAAACATTATTTTACATATAGATCCAAAAGAAAATTATGAGAGGCTTTAAAAGTAAATGTTGAAAAAGACTATTTGCAATAGCTCAACTTTTGTGACTCAAGTATGAAATTATTGGTTGGTTAAGTTCATAAAAAAACGGAAAATGCATTAACGACAGATTTGTCTACTGGATCACCATTTTTTCACAAAACTTCTATTTTGGTATATCTCCGTTGTTCCATAGAAAAGTTTAGGTATTCAAGACAGGAAATTTCCGTTTTTATAAATAAATATGCGCAATATTAAAAAAATAAATAAAAGTAATTCTATATACTGATGTATGTTTACACGGAACAGGTAGAGACGCCTTGCGCATTTTTCAAATAACTAACTGTAAAGGAATAAATATAATGCATCGAAGTTGCATGTATTTATTATTAAGCCTTAATAGTCAAATAACAATCTACCATAAACATTTGAGAATAACATTAAAACTATTAGAGCAAATTAAAAAATTAGTCCAACGGGATAAATACGCATTCTTACATGCCCTGGTGTGTAAGAGTGTGCACATACAGTAAGAGTGAGCAGGTTACTCTTTGATATGACGTAATACATAAATAGTATTTCCGCACACTGAATCGCACATAGCCTGTGTATTTTTGTGACACCATGATTGGAGCATTCAGCACTCGATCTAGGTTTCTTGATTTGAATCTTTATAAATTGCTTAACTCTAATCCTCTACATCGTCGGTCTTTCTTAATTTGATTTTTCTGTGCTTTTTTTAATTATTTTTTTTATTTTGTAATTATTTAATTTATGAGAAAGGCATCTGTACCTATTTTCGATTTATTGAGTTTGTGTTATGAACGTTATTACCTGAAAAGAAAAAATGTCTGTGCTTTATTTTGAACATCAAGGAGTTTTAGATAAAGGTGCAGATTTCACCAATGAATTTACGAAAAACTTCCAAAGAAAAACTTGTAGGCACCACTTCCGACATTGGCTTTTGCAAATTTGATTGCATCTCCATATCTGATGATTTTCTAGACCATTAATAACACTCGATTCATCGTTACTTCCTGCTACTATCTAGATCTCACTGTCACCTTCCAGATTTTCCTTTCTATGACCATGGAAGCCTAAACAATGGCTAAAAATGGCGTTATTCAAAGATCACAGATCAGTGATTTTACATGGACAATGCAACTGTTGCAACTTTGTTGTACTCTGCTGTTAAAATAGGGACAATTTGAAATACACTTATTGCTGTTCTGGACCTAATCCATTTTTACATTCATTGTAGCATGTTTGCAAAACTTTATGAATACCTCCGTCTAACGGCTGCATTCTGTGGATGCTGTGAAAGAAACAGTTCAGTGCAATGATTGGTAGTTTTTTGCTCAATTCTGTAACTTTGTCATATAATCTTTGAGTTGGTCACCAATAATAAAATTTTAGAATCCAAAAATTGAATTAGCGCGCTTCATTGAACAGCTCGTAGTTTTTTCCCCTTTCTACGGTAGTTAAAAGAAGGTGGATAAAATCGATTTTTGAAGAAACAGCACTGACGATAATCACATTTGTACTTTTGTCTATGCTGGAAATTTTTTTACAGCACTTTTATCTTTCAAAAAATCATTCGATGATTTATGAGACACCATAGTAATTCCAGTTTCGTTCATGTTATATATAGAATGAGGAGTACAACGATAGGAACTATAGCTACTGGAAGACACAATTGTTTCCTACCTTTGACTTGTTAAATTCCATGACCCGAGCTGTGTTTATGAGTATGGGTTGTCGAAGTGAGAATTTCGAATGACTTTTTAAAAAGCCCCGCAGCCAATTTTTACAAGCTATTTTCATTTCATTGTTTAAACTATGAGAAATATTATTATTTTATACAAATTCCTACTATACAATCCTTAAGGTATTTTCGGAGTCGTATCAAGAAATATTTCCTCTATTTTCTTGAAACAGAGACAAAATTCTTATACAGCTTCCTTTGAAAATTTCCTAATTTAGCATAGGAAACAGTCCTTTTCCAACCTTTGTATAATGTGGATTCTGGTATTCCCAGTCAAATAACAGCTACTTTTTTGCTCTCATCTTAAAGCCTTTTCTTTCTGCTTCTGTGATAGAACATACCAAAATCTATCTTGTAGACATTTAAACTTTGAACGCTTCTTAGCATTCCGTAAATACTACCATACGCAAAAGAATAATCAATTTTATATTATTATTATCTTCTGTTAAAATAATTCCTAAGTCAAATATTTTTGATTTCATAAAAGTACGCACGTATTCTGTTATCTATCCATCGTTTACCCTTACAGTTTATACCTTTGGTATGGAATTGGAATTGCCATTTTTTCTTTTAATGGATTAACAAATTTTTTTGTTCGTTCTGAAAACTTTGATAAAATTTCAATTCAAAACAATCACGAAATAAATTGAAGTATGTAAAGTTTTGAAACAGTAGGAAATTAAATTACAAGAAATATAAGATAATAAATGGTTTGAGACTTACTCCCCTGTTGTATCTGTTTTTGAGGCAATCACAATTATTTTCTGGGTCTCAAACCAGCTTCTGTAGTACTCAACCACCACTGAGTTTAGCAACATGCTTAGCACTAGTATGTTTTTATAACGAATGTGTACTCTTATAAGCTTATCATCAGCCTACCCCATGCATATTATCACAGAAGATTTTTACCACTTTACCTTCCTGCGGTCAAAATCTTGCCTGGGTACTTTACATTAGTGAATCGGTGCTGTTCTCTCTGCATCACCTGGACATAGCAACAACTTGATTATAGGCCTGAACTACATTTTTGAAAATTAAACTGGAATTTTTCCGTTTTCTCTCAATTGGAAAAGAACACTTCGTTTGTTTGCCTTGAAAAAAAAAATCAGTTTTTTAAATTCAACATATAAGGTTAAAAATATAATTTCCATTTATTCCGTGAAAATTCATTCAAATTAGAAAGTTTTCGTTAAAGACATAACTTTCACATAAAAACAACCTTATATATACGGGGCGTGTTTTACAGGGCAATCTATGTCAACATCTACTGCAATTAGCTCAAGGGAAACTGAGAAAAATAAAAATTGTGAAAAGAAATATTTCTAGTAGCTATAATTGATCTACATTTTATAGACACAGAGAATGTAATTAATCTTTCCTTTAATTAATCCCCCGGAAATTTAATAATTCCATTTAGCAAAGTTTAAGCGTTACTTTGACTTTTTCAATTTAATTTTCATTTTTATGTCGCATTAAAACATTTTAAAGAATCAATAATTCACGTTTCTCGGAGTTTTAGCACTTACTTCAAATAATGGTGCATAATATCTATTCATAATTAAGAAAATATGACTGGAATATATATAGCACATTTATATGTTCATGTTATATTTGAATATTCATTGCGCATCCTTTTTGCATATTCATCGCATCAAAAACCTTTAGGGAATCATTATCAAACTTTCCGAGGAATTTTAAAAACCTACTTCTAAAATAATGCACGATATTTATTTATTTAAGAAAATATTATATAAATATCCAGCTTATTTCAAAACAAGGATTCTTTATTTGCATACACATTAGAGTTCAGTTTTAAATATTCCTAAATTTGCGCCTTCCAGAAATTTACTCTAAAATATACAAGTGCACAAAATGTTATTCAGTTTATATTTAAACATAATTTGAGGTTATTTTCGTTGATAAAGTGTTCCTTGATTTTGTTTTATTTTTTAGTCTTTCGAAATTGTAAAAGCAAAATTTTATTGGAATATATATATGTATATATATATATATAAGAATTGTAAAAAATTCCAATAATTTTTTGAAAGCCAATATATTAACATCAATCTTAGTTTCAAAAAGAAACTAATAATACTCTTTAACGATTTTTTACGTTACAAAGTTGTTTAGTAGTTGACTATTGTATCGTTTTCACCTTTTACATAAGGAAAAAAAATGCCTTTTAATCTACAGTAACTGGAAACATTTTTAAAGTGATTTTACAGCAGTCACTCCTTTTGATAATATTTAACCATAAATATGTTTACAATACTTATGAGAAAAAAAAAACATTTTCTGTATATTTCAAGTTACGATTTTAATGCATTTTATTAATATATATTTTTTAAATCTGTAAAAAAGTAATTGAATAGTTTTATTTATAAATTAAATATTTGTTATAGCGATACAATATGTATTAAAGGCCTAGGTAAAAAATATTCTATATTTATAATTATACTTTTGTTTAAATATACCTGGTAACATACATTTGTTCACAATTGAAATATTTAAAAA
The DNA here is from genome assembly GCA_963931845.1 of Maratus michaelseni. Lineage (NCBI taxonomy): Eukaryota > Metazoa > Arthropoda > Arachnida > Araneae > Salticidae > Maratus > Maratus michaelseni. Next base: position 258,565,268 of record OZ007593.1, read on the forward strand.
GTTGAAGAAATCGTCCTAATCGAATATGTTGTGTAAGAAACTTTTTTATTCTAATAAAATTTTTTTGGTAAATTTCTAGTATTTGGTCGGATTGAGCTTTTGGCGATTTATCTTACACCCGTAAGGAAGTCATACAGGCCAAGCTAAAATATTTCAACCTAACAACCTGAAACAAATGTTTCATTTCAATCATATTTTCATTTTAATAAAAAACTGTAGAAAATAAAAAGGAAATAAAAATCTTCTATTTATTACAAAATTAAGAATTTTTTAAGTTTTCGCTTTCTCTTATATTAGCGAAACAACAAAAACTTTTTTTATGTTACGTACATATTTTTTCATTCAATCGATCAAATGGATATTCACCGTATTCCCTAGGAATTACAATTTGATTCATGTAGATATAATATTAAGCTTATCTTGTCATTACCACAAAGGTGTGGCAAAATGGGTCGTTGAACCACTTATATTTTAAGCTCAAGACGTATTATTAAAACTTCATCTGAATTATTAATCTTTTACAGCGCGGAAAACATCTCTATGGGTGTTATGTAACTTTCGCTGAGTCAGAAAGTTGGTATTCATTATTTTACATAATTAATGTGTTCGATCGCAAAAATTTTTATTTTTTTACATATAATTATTTCAACTTGAAGATCTGCTTCATGAATTTTTTTCTTCTTTACTAAATTATTTATAAATTAACTCTTTGTTCTTACAGAAATAGTAACTGAGTAGGAAGGTAAAACATAGGACATATTTTATTGACTACCCAGAAACTACATCTCAAATTACTTTTTTATAGAAAAGGTATAGCGATATACCAAATTTGTATTCAAATAATACAAATTTGGGATTTGTTAAAAAGCGTACATGTTTACATGAAATTAGCAGTCAATGTCCCAAACTCGTTTATATTGGGTTGTCCGGAAAAGTTCGTGCCGGTTGGGAAAATCAATTCGTACCGGAAAGTTCTGCCTGTTAATTATTAGATATTAGTTATCGGAATCATCCTGGAATGAGTGGTTAGGCCTAGTGAACCCTGAAATGTTAGTGAACGCGTGATACTAAGAGGGGTAGAGGCCCTGAACTTAACAATAATAGCGAATTCACCAACAAAAGAAAATAATATTTGAGTGTTCTGTTAACAAAAGCTCTAGTGGTTAGAATTAACTAGAAACAGTGCCTCTGCCAAAGAAATGCGAATTAGCATCGCATTTTGAAATTTAAAATTTCTGAAATGCATAAAATTATGTGAGTTAGATTATTTATTTCTGTCATTTTTTCTTAGCAGGTATTCATATTAGAACTATTAACATGTAGCAAATCCTTATTAATAATGATTTTAATAAATTATTTTTCTTTAGGCAGAAAATGTTGTGATAATGATGTCTTTCATTCTAGCTGTTTTCCAAAATTGAAGATTCACTTTTTTTTCTGCAACAATCATTGTCATTTAAGAAAATTCTGCATAAACACCAAATGGCTATTTCATTATACTAATAATTAAATGTTAAAATTTTCACGTACGAATTGATTTTACCGACCGGCACGAACTCTCCGGACAACTCAATAATTCATCTACAGGGTGATTATAAAAAAACTATCCCGATATATGAGTTCTTAACTGTCCATGCCATTCACAGAAACTGAATGAAATTTTGGTTTAAAGTATTTTGAGGTATGCGCTCAAGAATCATATAAAAAACAACAGTTAAATTCTAACAGTTAATGTTACAGTGACGCAATTTCGAAAATTTCAAATAGCAACACCTACTTTTTTTTTTATTGGAATGTGATCTTCATAGTGAAAAACCATAAAAAGCGTTGGAACGGTACCTGTAGCACGAAAATCGCCGGCGCTAGACAGACTAAGAAGAATAGTGAAAGCAACCAATAAAGTCAGAGAAACAACAGAAAACAAAACATTTTATTGTGTTTCATACATTTTCCATTTCACACACGACGACACTTTACATGCGGCAGATGGTGGATAGCACTGAACAATAAAATGTTTTACATTCGGTTGCTTCTCTGTCCTTTATTGGTTGTTTTCACTTTTCTTCTTAGTCTGCCTAGCGCCGGCGATTTTCGTGCTACAGGTACCGTTCCAACGCTTTTTATGGTTTTTGACTATGAAGATCACATTCCAATAAAAAAAGTAGGTGTTGCCATTCGAAATTTTCGAAATTTTGTCACTGTAACCGTAACTGTTATAATTTAACTGCTGTTTTTCACATGATTCTTGAGCGAATACCTCAAAATACTTTAGGCCAGAATTTCATTCAGTTTCTGTGAACGGTATGACAGTTAGGGGCCCATATATCGGGATAGTTTTTTATAATCACCCTGTATATACAATGCTTCAAAAGACCTAGTTCAGTCACTTGTCCATTTTACGAAAGAAATTAATTTTGTTTCTTTTTTGGTTACGTGAAAAAGGTTGAAAAGCTGAAAATGTGGCTGGCGCCATACAGAGGCTTGAAAATTGTGATAATGATGCCACTTTCTCTTTAGTTTTGCATATTATTTTTATATAACTGCAAATGTCACTTTACATTATTGTAAAAAACAAACGTTCAACATTATAATATATTTAAAAAACATGCTTGAAAGTTACTTAAAAAATAATAAATTGAGTTGCAATTTTCAAATAAATTTAATTTGAAAGTACATTTCTCTTTCTATTCGAGGGTGTAAAAATAGATATTATGCGATATTTAGATAAGAACATGTGAGTGATAAAAGCGAAAGCGATGGTATAGTCCTCGTCGCCATCGTTATAACGTCATCATTAGCGTCAGACATTTTTGCTTTATAATATAAGTTGAAAAAAGTTTTGATTTAAGAAAATATTTCTTAATTGGAAGAAAGCAGTGAAATCACTAATGTATTTTTAATTCACCACTTTTCTTTTACCAATAAAATTCTAACGCATTTTAATAGAAAAGAATTAGGCACAGCTAACGTATATAATTCTGAAAAAAAAAAAGAGAAACATCACTTATAAATTAAGTTAAATGGAAAATAGAAGAAAAAAATTTCACAACATTTGCTTTTATTCCTAAATTAAAAGAAGCTAAAATGAAATAACTACTAAAATTATTAAACAAAAATTGATGTTATGACTTACTTTGCTAAATGACTTTTAATTTACTGCATAATTCAATATGTATAGTACCTTTCAGAGTTATAAAGAATAAAGTGACTGATAAAACATATGCTTTTAATATTTTATATTAAATTAGAAATAATTGTGAAAAAAAAAACTCAAAGTTAATCTTTAAAGTAATCATATTTAGAATCAAAAGATAAACTACCATAAGGCAATTTTTTATATCTTAGCTTAATAAACTTAATAAAATAGTATAAAAACGAATAAAAGGATATTAACATTATTATTATTATTTTATGGCATATTCCTAAGAAAAAAGGAAATGTTATTAAATTTCTAAATACGATCAGCATAAGATATCAGGAGAATATATATTTAAAATTTTTTTTATTTAGTTTAAAGGGTACAGTTTGTCCACTACGGCGAACAATATTTATACAAAAACTTCTAAATATCGCTTCGGTTCCAATTTACTTTAGAATTGCGGTGACAAATACCATCCACTTACACACTGTAAAGAAGACATTTTTTTCTTAATCTACTAAAAAAAAAATATAACCACTTACAAAATAATAATAATAATAATAATAATAATAAATTTCTCCGAATTACCCACGAATCCGAAATGCGTTCTTTATCTTTAGAAACCACGGAAACCTATAAATTTTCTGGATTTAAAGAAACACTTATTAAAACAAAGATACTTTTGCTGCCACTGATTTTCGGAAACATTTCCGAGTTTATTTTATAGCGTATATTTATTAGTTTTCTCAAACAAGAATGTCGTTCTTCAGGATACTATCCGTTTTCAACTAAACATTTTCAGTAGCAGAACTAAATTTATACATGCAAGAGTACCGAAATAATATTAATTTCAATGTAAATGTTTATTATGTTTGTTGATTTTTATCTAAGGTCATCTATAATGTCATTAATAAACATAATAATTATTCGCACTACCTTTTAAAACAGACGTTAATTTATTTTAAAACGCATCAAAAAGCAGTGCATACGTCCAAAAACTTCAAAAAACACTTTATAAAATGCACTAAAACTAGCCAATATGTTAAAAGTTCTAAAATTATTTTCACTTCTAGTTCCCGAGGCATCTTCAGTTAATGATGTTGTTTTTCTCCCCTCGCTATTCAATCTGTTAAAAACTTTGTGTTTTTTTAAGCTTTTGGACGTGTGCACTGATTGTTGATGTGTTTTAAAATAAATTAATGTCTGTTTTAATAGGTAATGCAAGTAATTATTATGAAAATGTTTACTTCAGAATTAGTAGCATCCGAAAAATCCATATTACGGGTTGAGAAAATTGATTAATACACTATAAAAACTAATCGGAAACGTTTCCGAAATTCAGTAGCAGCAAAAAAACCTTTGTTTTTATATATTTTTTTCTTTATGTCTAGAAAGTATATCAGTTTCTAAGGTTTCTAAAAATAAAGAACGATTTTCGGAATCGAGAATAACTCGGAAGAGCTTATTATATCGTTTCGTCGTATATCGTATTTTCCTAGATTGAGAATTATTTTTTTAGCAGTGTATAACAAAGCTTCAGGCTTGACATAAGATTTAGCAGAAGTCCAACTACAATTATTTTACATATTCTATTAGTAAGCAGTCGTGCTTGCATGCAGAGTCTCGGTAACATGTAATTGTATTGCAAGGACCTAACAGTATAATTGTAAAAAATTTGCAATATGTAGCCTTACAGAAGTAACTATGTGCAGTAGGAAAACCTTGGAAACTAAATTTGTTAAAACTTATACAAGAAAGAAAGAAAAAACGCATTATTTGCTATATCGTGAACGTATCTCCCAAGACTTGAAAGGGGTTAAGGGTGTCAAAATTTTAAATTCATTATTCATGGACATTTTATAATGAATTGTTTCTTTGTAATGTGTTTTTCTATAAATATTACATTTCCGATAAAATGTTTTGAAAGCTTTAAAATTTCTTTTTTTAAGTTTAAATTTTAAATTTTAAACTTATTTATATTTTGATATAACTCATGAATTTTTTTCTCGATTTCATTACATTTTTCCCTATTTGTTTTCAGAATTTATAAAAATGCTACTTACAAAATTTATAATAAATTTAAAAGTAAAAAAAAAAGAGGATTTTTGTGAATGATTTTTACTTAGAGGAATATATTTTCGAAATTTGTACACGAAATTAAAAATCCTGAAGACAACTTATTAAAAACATAACATACAAATTCTGTATAAAATGTCATACACACATGTTGCAAGAAAATTTAGATATATCCTTTTAAACATGACAAATTAAGAAAAACATCCAGCCTGAGATAAATTGACTTAAAATTTTAGTTACGGGCAGGGAAGAACTCATAGTACAAGGTATTAATTGTTATATCTACGGATATAATCATTGTAGTGTGAGATCTTGAAGCTTTCCCAGCCAATAAATATAGGCTCTCGCCTAAAAACAGTTCCCACGCCTCGAGTTAGACCACCTACGCATGTCGGAACATCAAAAGCACTGTTCGATCTTCTCCTGGTGACGAGTGAAACTGCTAAGTTGAAAAGGCCAGACTCATAGGCGACATTGCATGACACTTAAATGGATGACCCAGACCCCCCATATCGTCACGGTTGCGACCTTGCTTCCCTGAGCAATCGAGATGATGAAATCCCGTGACCCAATAGAGGTGTAAGTCGCCTATGATAGGGCTAAATGATGGAGTCACCGCCCATGCCCCCCCCCCACCGTCAGGACTTTTGAGAAATTGGCCGAAGAGAGGATTCGGTGCTGGAGATCCGAAGAGAGTGGAGAGTTTCCTCTCTGCTTGGAAGAAAGGGTTTTTACTCCCTGCCTCAGAAGGGGGACGACTTCGGTTGTTGTGTGAGAAGGAGGAGAAGGCTCAGCGCGGCTAAGTGAATGTGAGGGGTACCTCGAGGGCCCCATAATTTGAATGAATAGAGGCTGTATTTCACAAACTCTAGACCGTCTAAGGACACTGATGAAAACCACAACCCAGGACTTTGAGGATAAAAGAAACTTTCATTGATCCATTACAACTTGTAAATTGTCAGTGAATAAAATTCTTCTAGTTTTAAATAAGAAACCTGTCTCCCGTGTTTCTACGCTACCGTAATAGAGAGATCCCGCTCGGAACACTGGAGTTATGACAGAAATGGTGGCAGCGGAGAGATTAGTTTAGCAGAGTGAGGACGGGACGGAAACAGCGAGTGCAGTTGAAACCAGAGTGGAAAAAACAGACTCTACACCCGCCAGTTTGGGCAGGGCCGGACAGCCAAGACGCACAGCCAGACACTACACCCGCCAGTTTGGGCAGGGCCAGACAGCCGAGCCGAGAGAAACTACACCCAGGTAAGCACTGTTTTGATTCCAATAGAGGCTTTGAGGTGTTGTAACAATGATATGGGCAGAAAGTGTAATTTAACTTGTTTGTAAACTCTTAAATATATGAAATTATAAAATATTAAGGTCAGGAAATTTATTTAGAGATAGTAAATTAAAATTGTTGTGAAACTAAGTTATTTATGTCTCAAGAAAGTAAATTTCTGTAATTGTCAAAATTTTTAGACAGAGTGAACTCTGAAAAGTTTAGGCCATAGAATTGTTAATATTTTCACGGAAAAAAATGGAAAGAAAATCTCGTTTTTAATTAAATAAAATTTAAGTGCAGTAAATTTAGTATTTGAATATTTCCTGTGAGTTCACGCATATTGTGAAAGAAATTTTCAGATACCAAGCATGTCCCATGCGGAATTGGGTTTTACCGGAAATCAAAAATGCGAGAATGTAATGAGTTAATTAGCAGTTAATTTATCTGTCAAAATTTTATGAATTCATGTATATTGATTGTATTTTGTGTCGAGTAGAAACTACTGTATTTATTTTTATGTTGTTTTGAGGGTGAAAAAAATTGTGTATTTTTTATTGTATGTATGTGCGGGAAATTGGAATTAAATTGTGTTAGAATTTAAAATTAGTAATAATGGCAGGCATCTCCGGATTTCGAAAATGCGATCTGCAAAACCTTGCGATAGAATTTGAAGTAGAGGTTTTGTCAAATGATACAATTCCTAAATTGGTTAAAAAGATAACGGAGGCCCCCGATTATGATGAGACAATGGCGTTAAACCAATTAAAGTTGATTGAAGAAGACCGTGTAGAGAGATCGAAATTGGAAAAAGATAAAATTGAGAAAGAACATGAGCTCGCGAGAATTAGGGCCGAACGGGAAAATGATACTTTAACGTTATCATCTAGTCAAATAGAAAGGGAACCTAAAATTCTGTTAAAAAATGTGTTACCTAAATTTGAGATGGGAAAATCAGAGATTTCCTTATATCTCAGCCTATTTGAGAGACAGGCATTAAAAGCGAAATTAGATAAGTCGCAGTGGGTAACAAATTGGCTAGGTTTGCTTCCTATGGAATTGACAGAAGTCATTCTTAGAGAACCACCAGACGAAACGGACAATTTTGATTTTGTGAAGGGTTAAGTACTCGAAAGGTATAAAATTAGTGCAAAAGACTTCAGAATCAAATTCGTAATAACACCACGGTCCGAAGAAAAAAATTGGAAAGATTTTTCGTATGAAATTACGAATTATTTCGACCAATGGTTAAGCGGTATTCAGGTGTCCGAATTTAGTCAACTTAGGGATCTGATAATTACTGACCAGATCAAACGGAAGGTGCCCTCTGAAATTAGACAGCATTTTATTGACTCTTGGAGTACAATAATTACGCCATTGGATCTGACCCAAAAACTGGATCATTATGAGGCGGTCAGAAGAACGGAGATAAAACAAGCCCTCCCTAAAAACCCAAATAATGGAAAATCGTTTGAGAGGAGTAGATTCACCGAGAAACCGAAAGTGGAACAGAAAAGGCTTGAAGTAAAAAGAAACTGGTGTGATCGGGATGAACAAAAAAATAGGGATGAAATTTTTGAACGGAGAAGAGGTATGTCCTGTTTTATTTGTAATAGCCCCGACCATCTCCGATACTCTTGCCCAGAACTAAAAAGGATAAATGATAAACCCGAAATAGTGTGTCAACTGGCAGACTTGAACGATTTAGATGAGAGTTTCAATCCCTATTTAAGCGAAGGGAGGGTAAATGGGAAAAAAATGAAGATATTTAGAGATACGGGCAGTTCGTTGGACTTAATTAATGCAAATGACGTAACCAAGGAACAGTATACGGGACAGGTAGTGAGAGTAAGACAACCCCTTGATAACGAACTAAAATGTCTACCCCTCGTAGAAATAAGACTTCAGACAGATGTGGGTGAACTTTTAATCAAAGCCGCAGTGGTAGATAAGAATACCGAAATGTCTTATTATTTATTAGGGAACAGAACGCAAAATTTGTTAGACAAAATGAAGGCGAAACTGCCTATTAGCTTTGGGAGTTTGACGCCAGAAAAAATCGTGAAGAGGACCATTCAATTCCCCCTAAACCCACAAACTTGTTAGCTGTGGATTACGACAATAACCCACACAGTAAACTTCCTACGGAAAAAGAAAGGAAAAGAGGAAATAAATTATCCCCCAAATCTGAGGAGTCAGAAACGACTAACACTGATAGTCAGAAAAGAAAAGGGTTTGATACTATACTCCCCTACAGTCAAAGCGGGAAAGAAAAGCATTGTGAATCTCCCCCTAGAACAATTTTAGATAGAGAACCCGTCTTTCTATTTTCAGCGGAAAGAACAAAGGGAAGAAGTAAAAAGGGTCTAGCGAGGTCCCTGAAAGAAGGATCTTGGGAGAAGCGAGTAGCTGACCGGTTATTAGTTGCTTTTAAAAGATGCATATTCAGGGAACTTGCCTTATACAAATCCCGTTACAAGGTTAGTCCACAGAAAGAAATAGGGCGCGCCGTAACTGACCCTATTCAAATAGTATGGCCTTCTGAAAAAGAGCTGGGACATTTAAAATCACGTCCCGAAGAAAGGGGAAAGAGTTGAAAATACCTAATTCCAATGCGAAAGTTATGGATAACTTGTTCCAGGATAGGGAGTCAGGTAGTGTTAAGACAGGCGTGAGTGAAACGGTAATAGAAAACGTAATGAACAGTAATCCCAGAGTGAATGATAGGTGTGAGATTGTCCCCAAAAGATGTTCATCTTTAGAGAAGAATGAAATCCGGGAATTTAAGGATGAGGGACAAAATAGAGACACCGTCTTAAAGGCAAAAATTAAGTTTAAGTCTTCGGGAAGGAAGTCCTCAAAAAGGGTGAACCGGTATCGCGCGTTAGGAAGAAAGCAAAAGAAATTCTTCGAATCTAATTGTTTAGAAACCCCGGGTTTCCTATCGCCGCAAAACAAAATTAAAGTCAGCTACGTTAAACAGTGGGAAAATGACGAACACGGAAAGATTTTCCGATTAATTAGACATTTGGAGAAAGTGCAGGAAGATCGCCGATCGATTGGTTACCGCCCCGGAAGACGCAAATCCACGGACTGACTGCTTGAGTCGTGTAGAATGATTTTCTGTTTAACAACGTGTATATAAATCTCTAATTCATTTATTTATGTAATTGTATTGTTTTAATTTTTTTTTATTGTGTAATGGAATTTATGTGTTTATGGTAATATATTCAGGAATGTAATGTACAATTAGTGTCAGTAAGTGCCCATATTTGAGCCTCTGTTGTGATTGAAACAGGTGTTTAGGGTGCTCCAGTATAGATTTTTCCCTACTATGAAAAATCTCTCCGAGGTGTGCGGTGATGCTGTGAGATCTTGAAGCTTTCCCAGCTAATAAATATAGGCTCTCGCCTAAAAACAGTTCCCACGCCTCGAGTTAGACAATCTACGCATGTCGGAACATCAAAAGCACTGTTCGATCTTCTCCTGGTGACAAGTGAGACTGCTAAGTTGAAAAGGCCAGACTCGTAGGCGACATTGCATGACACTTAAATGGATGACCCAGACCCCCCATATCGTCACGGTTGCGACCTTGCTTCCCTGAGCAATCGAGATGATGAAATCCCGTGACCCAATAGAGGTGTAAGTCGCCTATGATAGGGCTAAATGACGGAGGTCACCGCCCATGCCCCCCCCCCCACCGTCAGGACTTTTGAGAAATTGGCCGAAGAGAGGATTCGGTGCTGGAGATCCGAAGAGAGTGGAGAGTTTCCTCTCTGCTTGGAAGAAGTGAGAATTCTTCTTGGAGGAAAGGGTTTTTACTCCCTGCCTCAGAAGGGGGACGACTTCGGTTGTTGTGTGAGAAGGAGGAGAAGGCTCAGTGCGGCTAAGTGAATGTGAGGGGTACCTTGAGGGCCCCATAATTTGAATGAATAGAGACTGTATTTCACAAACTATAGACCGTCTAAGGACTCTGATGAAAACCACAACCCAGGACTTTGAGGATAAAAGAAACTTTCATTGATTCATTACAACTTGTAAATTGTCAGTGAGTAAAATTCTTCTAGTTTTAAATAAAAAAACCTGTCTCCCGTGTTTCTACGCTACCGTAATAGAGAGATCCCGCTCGGAACACTGGAGTTATGACAGTAGAAATACGGGTTTGCTTTACTTAATTTAATCAACTTTGTAGTATTTTAATAGCAAGAAAATTAGAAATGTCTTTTATTGAGAATTTTGACTACTTAATGGGCCGCTTCACTAAAACTCCACGATTGCGAAATCCCATGTATAGGAAATCCCATGTTCTATAGGAAAACTTAGAAGCGCGATTACTCATTACCTAATATAATTATTAAAATCCTGTTTTCACCATCAGAAAGTATGCGTCAGATGCCGACGGTGCGCGTTTTTACAAATCGTCTAAATTTTAAGTATTTTTCAGAAGATGGTAAAATTTTATCAAGTGGAAATTTGAAAGTTTGTAGAGAAATTTTTTAAATATTTAAAATTTAAGAAGACAATTTTTAAAAACGCATATCGTCGGCATCTGACGCGTACTTTCTAATGGTGAAAACTGTATCTTAATACTTATATTAGGAAATGAGTAATCGAGCTTCAACATTTCCCCATAGGTTAATATGGGATTTAGCGATCGGGGAGTTTCAGTGAAGCGGCCCCACAAAAAAGAAACATTTGCATAGTAGACAAAATGAATGAAAACTTGCTAACTGAAACATGTACTAATATAAATTTATAAATGTAATGAAAACGTCCAAATGTCTTCACACATATAAAATGAAAGACAATACATATTACATAACATATATCATTAAATTAATCCTTTAACTCTCATAAAAAATTACATTCATATTTTATTTTTGTTTATAGTGGCACATAAATATATCAGTGTTTTATTATCTACTGTATCAGTGAAAACGCTCTATCGCTATGAAATTTAAATATGTTTTTGATATAGATGCAATTATTTTTCTTTTGACAATGGTAATCCCTTAACATGGGCATTTTTTACGGGAACATGTGGAAAATTCAAGTATAGTAAAAATCTGAAAAAATGGAATATGTGTATGACAGAAACCTTCCTTAAATGGAAATTTTTTAAGATCTACTCGGAAATAATACCATAAAAATAGACGGGATTCTGCACTGGTTAAGATATAGATCTGTCTAAAATAGTTTTTTTTTTTTCAATTTCTTGCTATTCATGTTTAGCAGGTTTTACTATGCATAGTCATTTATAATAGTGATTGGTTGTATAATTCATATAGTATTTCAAGTAGTAACAAGTGTATCACAATATAATAAGTTTTAAGAAATGTATCTCAATAACTGGTGGGAGAATAATGCGAAAAACATTTAAATAACTGGACTAAAAAAAAGCTAAAATTATTACATTGACATATTTGTTGATGTCTGTCAAATATAGTAAATATTATTTTGTGTCTTTTACAAAATAATTCATAAGAATATATGGCGCATATTCATTTATCAAAGTGAAATTTAAATGTTTTAAAGGACATTTATACAACCAAACTTTTTCATATTTCTAGAAAAAAATGTATTTTCAAGATATATCTTGAAACTTCTATCATTTTAAAATATTGAAAGGTAAAATATGCAAACACTGAAAAAAGCACGTGATATCCATATACAGTATAACTATACTTTTTGCCTTTGAAATAAATTTTGGCTCTTCTTTGTTGTTTGTATATTATGAAAGCAGGGAAAGAAAGAACAATAACTTGCGGACGTGCATTTTACAGTGTTTCAGAAAGTAGGTGTCAGTTCAACAAGTGGTTACTTGTAAGAAGGAAATCATACAATTCTCTCTCGGTTTATCATTTTACACAAAAGCAACATTTTCAAAATTCCTACAAACTTTCAAATTTTCACTTGATAAAATTTTGCCATCTTCTTAAAAATACTTAAAATTTAGACGATTTGTAAAAACGCACATCGTCGGCATCTGACGCATACTTTCTGATGGTGAAAACCGTATTTTAATAATTATATTAGGAAATGAGTAATCGCGCTTCTAAGTTTTCCCATAGATTAACATGGGACTTCGCGATCGGGGAGTGTCAGTGAAGCGCACCCTTAAGTGGTCATATTTTCGAAATTTCAATGTGTGATCAAAATTCTCAATTTTTTATTAGGTGCGTTCGTAATTATATAAATACGTAGCACCTATCGTCGTCGTCTGATCCGTCTGTCTGTCCGTCCGTCCGTCCGCATATAACAACGCAAAAACTACCCAACTGAATGATTTGAAATTTAAGATATATTATCTTTGCAGAATTTTGTCGAGACATTTCAAATTTTATAAAAATTGAATCAAAACTTTAGAAAATATTAATAACCACATTTATTAAGAAATTTGAATTTTTGTAAAAAAAATCGGTGCTTTCTTGTTAAGGAACTTCCAAGGATTAATCGTCAAGCGACCGACATACTTATTTTATTGCAGAAATTAATCTGCAGACGATATAATTCATTTCACAGAATTAAAAATCATCAAGATCTGAATATTTATATAACTAGCTGCAGTACGAACGCACCTCATTTGTCACGTTTGACATACAATTTCCAACTTGTTTTTCTTGCTAATAAAATACTACAAAGTTGATTAAATTAAGTAAAGCAAACAACGTAATTCTACGATGATTATATCAGCAGATATAACAATTATTGTCTTGTAGTACAAGTTCTTCCCTGCCCGTAACTAAAATTTTAGGTCAATTTATCTCACGATGGATGTTTTTCTTAATTTGTCATGTTTAAAAGGATATACCTAAATTTGCTTGCAACATGTGTATGAAATTTTCTACAGAATTTGTATGTTATGTTTTTAATAAGTTGTCTTCAGGATTTTCAATTTCGTGTACAAATTTCGAAAATATATTCCTCTATGTAAAAATCATTCTCAAAAATCCTCTTTCTTTTACTTTTAAATTTATTATAAATTTTGTAAGTAGCATTTTTATAAATCCTGAAAACAAACCTTTCTGCACGCAATAGGGAAAAAAAGTAATGGAATCGGGTAAAAAGTTCGTGAGTTATATCAATAGTTAAATAAGTTTTAAATTTTAAATTTAAACTTAAAAAAAAAGAATATTTAAAGTTTTCAAAACATTTTATAGAATAAGTAATATTTATAGAAAGACGCATTACAAAGAAACAATTCATTATAAAATGCCTATAAATAATGAATTTAAAATTTTGACCCCCTTACCCCCGTTTAAGTTTTGGTGAGATACGTTTACTATATAAAAAATATTGCGCTTTTTATTTCTTAAGGAAGATGGAAGTTTATCCTTACCAATTCTATATTATATTCTTTAAACTCAAGTTCTTGTGTTCATGTTTTTAAATACAGAATTTCCAAATCATAAGTTGTAATAAGTAACAAAACTTTAAATATAATATATTTCGATACCTATAAATTTTCAGTGTATTTTTCTTGAACAATTGTTAATATAAAATATCTGTTCATAACAATTTATTAAGCTTTTAAAATATTTTTTCCTAGAGTTACTGGAAAAAACGTCATCGAAAATGTTAATTTTGAACGTTTCTTATAATTATGTAGGAATATTAAAATGCTTTATATTGTATATTATTTATTCGATAAAGCCTCTAAGAAATTGATAAACTTTGACCTAGTATTTTAGTTTTAGAGATACTTTTTGAAAATTCTCTCACTTTGAAATACTAACAAATTTTGTTAGGGAAATATGCAAATGGTTTTAAAAAAAGCACATGGTATGCATACACTCATACACACACTGTTAACAAATACATATTTTTTATTTTGTTTTGAAATAAATTTCAGCTATTTTTTATTCTTGGAATATTATGAACTCGAAAAAAGTGCGAATGTGCTTTAAACAGTGTTTCAGAATGTCCAGTTCAACAAGAGTGCACTTGTAACATACAAATCATGCAGATCTTTATGGGATTAGATATTGTTTTACGTAAAGGCAAAACAAGAACATTTTCCTGTGTTACTTGTATAAAGTAATATAAGATTTTAAATATTTTTCTACTTGCTTCTCTAAATAGTATTAAACGTTTATTTTCCTAATTACTTTCTAAGTCACTAAAATGTTGTATATTTTGAGGGTTTGGCGATAAATCACCATAAATGTGTTTTAATTTTAGCGATTTCTTATACAACCTATTATATTTACACTGGTGTCCAGAAATTAAGGTGCAGTGACCGATTTCAGACGTTTCGTCGAATATCTATCGAAACTCGTGAGGAAATGCCCGAAATGAACTTTGGGGATGTAAAGAACATGTTTGACTTCATGTTTTTCAGTGAATATTTTGTCGCAAGGAAAATTAGAGGGATGGGGGATGTATTTATCAGTATCGAACTACATAAATATAAAGATTTTTACAGATTTTTTGTCATACTTCGATATATATATATATATATTTATTCATTTATTTAGTTTATATATATATATGTATTTATTTATTTATTTATTTCAGTTGTTATTGAAATCATACAATGGTTTTCAGATGAATTTCTTTATGAATCATCTGCAAATTATTGCTTAAGAAATTAATAATTCACTTTATGAATATTTAAACCTTTTTCATTTCCAAATTTCACTCATTTTAACTGTTTGAGCTCACACTGCCTCACGTTATTCTAAGATTCCTGTAAGCGTAATGGCTATTGGACAGTGCGCCCGACTGAATTATCGGAATTTTTTGCATACGTCAGTCGACTGGCTATTTGCCCTCTCCTTTCTGTATGATGTTTTTTTTTTTTTGAAGTTTTTAAATAAATTTATACGTATAAAAATCGATCTCTGCCTATCTCTACCAAGCGGACAAAATTATCGCTTTTCGAAAATTAATTTCAAAATACCGGGTGCGTCACAAATTTGTTAAAACTTAATTTTTTAAAACTTCAAAAATATTCATTTAAAATAAACAAATGATTCTAAAAAATTAAGATTCGAAAACAAATCATTACTCTCCCACAACGATATTATAAAACTAAATATCTTCAAGAATATTTATTATCTTCGTTAACAAAGGGAATTACTATCATTTGTGACGCGACAATGAAATTCCCCTATCACTGAGATAAGGGACGGCTATAAAATTAATGAGCATTATACATCAATGTTTTATTTGCTATCATTAATTAACTAGTAAAATGCACAATATAGATAGATAAATTACGCTATTAAGAGAACAAAAGATAAAATTCATTGAACTAATTTATCAGGGAAGTTATGATTTTTTTTTCATTAACAAAACATTTTTTTTATTCTTTTTTATATGAGTATTACTAAGCATAGTTGAGGTCATTTTGAAATGCATAATAAATTATAAAACTGTAAAATAACAATCCAGAGAAATGTTAGACTATAGAATGATAAATCGAAACATATTAGCAAGCTATCAGCATATCAGAGATATAATGTGCCGTTCCTTTGTTTAAAAGAAAAAAGAAAAGTAAAAATGAAATGCATTTTCTGATAAAATGTGATTTATTCCTTTGATTTGCCAAAAATAATGGTTATCGGCGTATTATAGGTTTCGTTACACTGCTAAAAATGTCCTTGAATATTTAATTAAAACATGGTTTGGAAACGTTGTCTCTAATTGTCTCCAAAATTTGATGCCCCGGATAAACCATACATTTGTGTAGGATGAGACATGAACTGGTAGAAAGTTGTACTTCAGGTGGCCGCAATGATGCGTTAAAAACAAGGTGTAATAAGCTCTGTGCCACTACATAAGTGGACACAGACGCACTCACTGAGCTCCATATTAAAACGGAGGGCTAACTCACCGGTCCACACTGAGCTCCAAATATAACTGGAGATCTGTCTTCCTAATGCCCAACCTGATTTCCAGTGGTCAGTGCGGAAGGATACAGTGACGATAATTTTAGCTCGCATTCATGGCAAAACATGCTGTCTATCGCATTCCCTTACATGATTAGTGAATTATTTATGAATTAGATAAGCATAGCTTAATTATAAAAGCATAAATTTGGATAATAGTAAATGAGAATACTAATATCTGACATTGACAACGCGGACTATATTTTTACTTTTGCCTTGCAAGCTTCATTTGCCTTTCATGCTTCTGACCACTAATTCTGAGCTCCTGTTACATATAAAGCTCAGTGCCGGTCCACTTTCTACTGCGACCTCATTGCACTTTCATTGCGCGCAAGTAATGAATCCTGCACTTTTCTTTATCTTAGAGGCATTTTTTCAAACTTTTCCGCATACTTTTTATCAATTTGGTTATTTCTACAACTTTTATCATATTTTTGTGAGCAATACTTAACATATTTGTATTTTGTTTTTGTTGAGCTTACTTACAATTATATTTTTAAATAATATCAAATTAAATATTTGTGATGAAATCAATTAAAATCTGTAGTGCTTTAATAAATAAATAAATAAATAAACATAAGCATAAAAAATACATATCAGTGAAAATTTTTGCAACTTTGTCATATTTTTAAAAGAAAATCCAATTTGAAAATATCTACCCCATACTAATTAAGGGGAAGAAATATGCATTTTGCAATAAATTTTCCTCCGAAATTCTATGGCATTGTATTCATGGGTGGATCGCTGGATTCAATGTAACAGAATAGGGAGTTAGCAATCCGTACTATCGTGGAGCTCAGAGGAGACGCTACGGAACCCAAACCTGATGAATCTGACACCTCCTGACTTGTAAGCCAGCCTTGTTACCACTGCACAAGCAGACAGATATCATCGTCCCATAAAGCAGTTTTTTGAGAATGTATAGAACTATTTGTTCGTATAGACATTGACAACGCAATACATATGGCATAGGATAGTGACAAGTTGTTAAAGTTTTGCCATAATAAGAAGTTTTAGAAAATCATGTGAACCACGTAGCGATGCTTCTTCTAACTTTGCACCGTCAAATGATTGAACGTTGAACATAAATTAATTGGTAGCTGCTAATAATGCATACATCTAGTACATGTGCGTAAAAGAATGTTGCAAGGTTCAAAATCTCAAATTCAATCTTTAGTTATTTCATTCTATCATGTTAGAATCGTTTTGAAATTTTTTTATGTAGGGCAATCAGTAGAAAATTTGATTCCTACCATAACATTCCTATGTTTCGCATCGCTTTCCTACTCCAAGATTGATAGACCAATTTTTTACTCC
This sequence comes from Maratus michaelseni, assembly GCA_963931845.1. Lineage (NCBI taxonomy): Eukaryota > Metazoa > Arthropoda > Arachnida > Araneae > Salticidae > Maratus > Maratus michaelseni. The sequence continues at coordinate 258,582,969 of OZ007593.1, forward strand.
AACCGAAAACCGTCATTTAGTCTGATACGTAGTGCTGGATAGAACATAAGATATTGGTATATCCCGCATAACATATTTTCGTTCCCACGTTAAACTAATAAAAACAACGGCAACGATATGGGTGGCCTCGTTTACGATGGCAAAACACAGACAGGCGCCGAACTTGACAGTTCAGCAATGGTATGGACAAACAGCGATTTATGACGGACAATCTAGAGGGGTCATAAAATGTACAAAGATATACATTGAATCGGCGATTCCGGGAAAACAAGGATAGGAGTGGTACGTAGGAGTTTCTAAGAGGCGGAATATGGCTGGAGCGAATGAGAAACATCGTGATGATCAGATATACGTGGAGACCAGTGAAAGTACTTCGAGAGGGGCATGGAAATCGGCCGCTAACATCAACATTGGATATAGATCCAAAAAGGAGGAGGTAAATACTTTTACACCCCTCTGAGGGGAAAAAAGAACGAAAACTTCGTTAGAACTCAAAAAAATCACTTCCATCAAAAAATCCTTAAGAGGAGAACATCCTCTTTTTTCAGCAACTTGCTGCCAACATGAAAGTTGTCTTTTTCTATATAGGCTGCAGTGCTATGTAGGCAACAGCCTATACTTATAATTAAGTTATTCACACTTTTTTTTAATATGTGCCCATGGAAGCAAGAACCTACTGGTGAACTACTCTACAAATGACTACTGTTCTCTTGAGAGATACAGGTAGATATTATTCACCCAGCTAATGTGTAAATATTTTTAAATTAATTAATTAATGTTAAGGAGATTATGTTTCTCTTGCCATCCCCAGGATCAAGGATGTATGTAAATGTTAAATTATTATCACAAACTTATTAAGCACATACTTAAATTTAAATAATCAAAATAAGAACTTAATAACTTAACTGGTTAATATATTGTATTGTTAAAATGATGTCTCGTGAACATAATGTGTATTACTTTTTTTTGTATAATTATTTTACTCTTTATTTTTATGTTTTATATCTATCTTCTGTAAATAAAACCTTCTTTATTTTACCCTGAATTTAGACTCCAGCATTTATTTAGCTTACAGTGTGATGTTTAATCTAGAGTAATATATATGTTGGTTTAAACTATTACTTTAAGTAAGATTTTACAGCGGGCTTGGGGGTCAACCTTAAGGATAAGTTTCTTCAAAATAACACAACGCCGTACACCTTTTTATTTAATAAAAAAAAAGCTATCCCAGGTTGCACGATCACAATTTCCCCTCAAATTGCCGCTAAGATAATTGGTGTGTCTCTGACAGGAGGAGTTAATTATTATGGGTTTGAGTAACACCCTGCAAGTTTTATATATATGTTTTAAATCTCTCCAACAGATAAAAACCCCAATTATTACTGGTGCATGTGACACAGGAATTTCTCTGCTGTTCAGCTTTCTTCATATCCAGCCCTTTTAATTATTTAATTTATAGCTTATTTTAGATAATTAAATATTTTGTACTGGATTAAGAACTTATATCTTAGATTTAATGAAATAACTTAAATAGTAATAATAATGATGGACATTTAAAGAAACTAAATTTATTTATATTCAATATTCTCTTTTAGAATTGATAAATTTACTCAATAAATGTATAGAAGTTATTATTTACATAAATTTTTATAATTAGTTACTCTAAACATATCCATTTAAAAAAAAATAATAATAAGATATTTTTTTTTTTACTTCTCATATTATTCTGCTAGTAGTATTTAATATATTTTTTTTTTGTAAGCTAACATCACACTACTTAATATAATTTATTTCGGTAATTGTATGAATAATAAGAATAATAATAATAATTACAATTATAACAATAATAATACAAAATAAATGATAAATAATATCAGCTTTAAAGTGTAAAATCCTGATCCTAGGGTATGGGTTATACATAAAAAAATAAGAAAAAGGTATTGGCACTCAATTGCATTTGCATAATTAAAATTGTCTTTTATATTGTATATTTATATGTCGCGATTGTAATTACAAGCAAATAATCTTCATATGAAAACATAAAGGTTTCAAAGGTCAATTCCTAAGAATTAGACCATTTTTGTTGAAAGATTGCATATTATTTTTGTCTCTGAAATATTTATTTGACTTATTCATGCAAATATATTTGAAAGTGATAAAAAAATGAACTATTATTTTTTCTAATCCTTGAAAAAAAAAATATATATACATATATATAAAGAAAAATAAAAGATAAAATTAATGATAATACCAGTGATAAGCTGATGAACTTTTATTATCTATTTATTTTATATGTATTTCTTGCATACTTATAAGTAAACAATTGAAAAAAAAAAGTTCATTTTTGAGATGTTTTTTTTCACTAAACTTCTGATTAATTAAATAATAATAATAATAATAATAAAGGAAAGAATAAGTGTAGGAATTATTAGATTTTTAAATAATTATTAATACTTATATCAGCAGAATTAACGTAAAATTAAAAATGACTAAAATTGAACAAGTTTTGTAGTAATCTGATCTCTTGTTAAAATGCCTTACAAATTTTATTTTGCGTTGGGGTATGGCAAATAATAAAAGAAAATTTAAGAGAAAAAGTGGAAATCTCAACGATTCATCTATACAAACAAACAATTCAGGAAAAAAAACAAAAATAAAAGGGGACAAACTGATATTTTGTCACCCAAAACAAGAAATCAACATAAAAATAAACGAAATCAGGTAGAGAAATCTATACTAAACGCACCAATGGCGGAATCAACACCAAGTGTAGACACTATTTTGTCGTTGATTCCAACTTTTGACGGAAAAAAGGGAAATAGAGTGGAATTTTACCTGCAAGAATTCGAGAAATTAATAGCACAAACTTCGCTAAAAGATGATTGTAAATTAATCATTCTGAAAGCAAAATTGATTGCAAACGCGAGGGAAAAATTGGCGACAAACATCAAATTAAACAGTGAAACGGATTACGGAGAATTTAACCCTCTAAGCGTGTAGAACTTAATATTCCGTTCACTAAGCTCCAGGTTTCACTGCAATATATTCAATGTTTAAAATAATATAATTCTATAGATTTAATGAATTTTCAAAACATTGAAGAATGATTAATACTTTCAAGGGTTACATTCATATTTGTAATTAAGTTTTATTTATAATGCTGAAAGAATCCTATTTTTTTAGCATTTAAAACAAAATGCAGAGAAAACAACATTACAATTTTACCCTTTTTCAAAACGCTCAGAGGGATAGCAAGCAACTAATAGAATGCTTTCAATCCAAAGCGAAATTTTCCGAAATCCAAAACAAATTTTTTACGCTTAAGCAGAAACCATCGCAAACTGTAGAGGAATTCATCACCGAATTCAACGAAATAGCAAAAGAGTACATCAGTAAAAACAACGAAGAAGGTCAAAATGGGTCCACCAAATTTATTGATTTGATAAAATTGACACGATTTCTGGATAGTTTAAGAGCGGATTTTAGTTTAGATGTTCGCAAAAACTCCCCGAAAGATTTTACAGAAGCATGCAATTTAGCACTCAAAATGGAAGAAGCTTACAACGCGTGCAACTTCGAGGAGATTAACGTGGTAAAGAAAGAAAATGAATCCGATTTAGTGGAAAGCCTGATAAAATTAAATGCAAACAGCGCTGAACAAATTCAAACTTTAATGACGGAATTAAACAATTTGAAAATTTACGCGAAAGATAAAACGGAGGCCAAATCCAGATGGTGTGAGCTGTGTAAACGCAACACTCACGAAACGGAACAATGTTGGTTTAATCAAAGGAATAACAGTAACCAAACAAATTACAAAATAGAAAAAAAACCGCAATACAAAAATCATAATTTCCAAAATAATAGATTTGCTAACAATACCAAACAAAATTCAAATTTACGACCACCTAATTATCACATGCAGAACATGGATTCGCAGGGGGCCCTTTTGGACAGAATTTTAGGCAGAACTCGGGTAACCATTTTAGCCAAAACTCAGATAATCATTTTGGACAGAACTTGGGGCCAAACCCGGGCTTTGGCCAAGCTCAAAATATGGATTTCGGTCAGATTCATAGTAACAATTATGGGCCAAATTATGGTAATAACTTTGGGCAAAGTTATGCAAACAATTGTGGGCAAAATTATGGCAACAATTTTGGGCAGAGTTATGCAAATTGGGGGCCAAATCATGGCAATAATTTTGGGCAGAGTTATGCAAACGATTGTGGTCCAAATTATGGCAACAATTTTGGGCAAAGTCACGCAAACAATGACGGACAAAATTATGAAAACACAAATGCACAAAGGAGTAATTTTGATAGGCCTAGAGGTAAACCAGGATCAAAATACTACAATAAAAAATACAACTATAAAAACTCAAGCAACACAAACCGAAACTCAGATGACAAAGATAGAAAAGAACCAAACAACTGAGTGGGGGACTTACTAACATTAATAAAACACACCCACGTGAGTCCCCCCACAGCGGGACTTTTAATACAACAAACGAACAATTTGATACACCTAACATTTACGACTCTCATGCTCACAGTTATCCTCAGGGATTTGGATTTCTTATTGATATAAATGCACAATGAAGTGCAATTAACAGTGATACTAGGGACAAAACACAACAGGATGGAATATTTTTAAATAAAATTATTGCCAGTGTCAATAATTCTAAAGATAATCAATTACCCATAATTGACATGTGCATTGATAATATTAAATTAAAAGGATTATGTGACACGGGAGCAGCTGTGTCGCTGCTGTCCCCAGGTATATTTGACAAAATAAAGCAAGAAAACATAAAATTTAAATACCTAGGTACCCAGATTAAAATTAAAACCCTAACAAACTCAACTATTTTTTTAAACACTGTATAAAAATTACTTTTCGCTTAGAGGGCATTTGCACCACTGGTACATTTTATGTGACAAACAAAGAATTTGATAAGGATTATCAGATCCTACTTGGGTATGATTTTTTAAGGGGCAACAACATCACATTAGACTTTTCACAAAATGTTCTTAAACTAAAAAACAAAGTCATTCAACTTAACACTTACATGACAGAACAGAATGAAGAAATTAATAATCTAGCAACTGAAAATCAACAAAACACAGCTCAACACGATGATGTCACTCATAACAACCCAAAAAAACAATTAAAAAAAAGGGGGGAGCACACAATAAAAAAAATAAATTGTATGCAAGGAACAAGCGCAGAATATTTCTTACCCCACACTCTAAAAAAATCATTACACTTACTTGTGATGAACAAATTAATGAAAAAGACATAATTCTAGCAGAGCCGGTTAGAGACAATACCGAGTATAATATACAAACATCAATTCATGAGGTGCAACGCAACAACTTAATAAATATTATAATACATAACAATACGGATAAAAACATTTACTTAAAACAAAACACTAACATAGTCAAAATCACCACAGACATAGAATGCAAAGAAGATGACTCAGACATTGATATTGATCAGGGAAAAATTCACCAGATCAATCAACTAAGCATTCAGGAAGTCAGACAACTTCGGGAGGCAGAACTTAGCATCAATGACTTTGATTTAGAGCATCTCACAGAGGACTTACAAGAAACACTCAAAGAATTATTAATGAGCAAAGCTCACGCTTTCTCTAAAACATATGACACGTTAGGTCAGAGTTCACTTGTATGTCCCAAATTCACATTAAATCACGATTTCCCTATACAAACAAGACCATATAGACTGCCCCAAACCTTAAAGGAAACAGCATGGAAATTAAAAGGAAGGAAATACAAACATTACTAAAAGCAAACATAATTGAAAAATCAGATTCAAACTACTTTTTTCCTGTAGTATTTGTTAAGAAAAAACAAACACAAAAAGATAAACAAGAGCAAAAATACAGAATGGCAATTGACTATAGACTCCTAAATGAAATACTACAGACTTACAACTATCCAATACCAGATATCAAAGACATTTTATATAATATCAGTGGGAAACAATTTTATACTGTGCTTGATCTACACAGTGCCTTTTTCCAGATAAACCTCAGACCAGAAGACAGAAAAAAGTTAGCATTCATAACAGAGTTTGGTAAATTTAACCCACTAAGGCTTAGATTTGGCACAAAAAATAGTAGCGCTTATTTCGCCGAATTGATTGACAAAGTCCTAGGACACTTTGACAAATCTAAAGTCGCCTATTTTATGAACGATGTTATTATTGCAACGAATAATATTCAAGAAATGCTACAACTTATAAAGGAAGTACTCGAGGCATTAATTAACCACAACCTTACAATTGAGCCAGCCAAAATGCAAATTTGTAAACAGGAAATAGACTTCCTAGGATTCCAACTAAATCAGGAGGGATATTCTCCGGCTAAAAAGAATATTGATAAAATCCAGAGCTTCATCAGACCAAAATCAAAAAAAGGAGTTAGATCACTTTTAGGACTGGCGAATTACTTTAGATCACTGATTCACAGATACACTGACATAGTTCATCCTTTAATTGAGCTTACAAAAGAGAAAGTGAAATTCAAGTGGAATGAAAATGCAGAAAAAGCATTCTGTAACATACAGCAAAATATCATCCAAAAACCAACTCTCAAACCACCTGACTACTCAAAAGAGTTCGTATTAATTTGTGATGCTTCAAAAGTAGCTATATCAGCCATTTTGGCTCAAAGACATCAGGACAATTTGGTACCCATTGAATTTTTTGGGCGCAAACTCAAAGAACCTGAGAAAAGCTACCCGAGTGTGAAATTCGAGCTATTAGCCATACATGAACCAGTAAAACACTTCAACCACATTCTATGGGGCAGAAAATTTACAATACAAACTGATTCGCAATCAAACAGAAGACATTTAAACCTTGAAACGCAATCAGACATAGTCAAAAGATTGTTAACTGACTTACCCGAATATAATTACTCGTTTGAATATATAGAGGGCAAAAACAACCCAGCTGACTATGTTTCCAGGAATATCAATAACATAATTGCAGATAACAATTTACAAAATAACTTATTCAAAATGAATTCTGCACTTTCAAATGAAAATATAAAAAATGAACAATACAGAGATGAAAAACTAAAGAAAATTATTGACAAAATTATTACGGGTAGAAACAACAAAACCACAAATAGATACACACTTAACACGAACAGGATGCTCATTCTAAAACCGGGACAGAACAACAAAGAATTGTTAATTGCCCCAGACACTCTTAAAATTGCTATCATGGAAGATGCACATGCTCCGCACTTTGGTTTTCAAAAAACTTACGAGTTGATAAAGGATAGACTTTATTGGCACGGTATGTATACGGATATTAAATTTTTTTGTGCTAACTGTACTGCATGCCAGACAGCTAAACAGCACAGAACCATCAAGGTTCCTATAAAGAGGGTAGTAAAAGATCACGAAATTGGGAGTAGGCTGCATATAGATATATGCGGAAAACTGCCAGTAATATTTCGAAAGAACGCATTTATACTAACTATAACTGACTCCACATCAAGATTCTTAGAAGCGGTTGCACTAAGGAATGTGGAATCACAAACAATTTTGAATGTGTTAAATAAATACTTCGGGATGTTTGGTCTAGCAAAAGAGGTCTATTTAGACAACGCACGTTATTTTCGCAGTGATGTATTCAAGGAATACATGAAGGCTCTAGGGATAGAACCACATTTCTCAAGCCCGTTCAGGCCAAAAGCGAATGGACTGGCAGAAATCTTCAATAAAATTTTGTAGAGTTCACTCACTGCCATGAGTCATAATACCCTCGAGTGGGATATCCGACTTGAGTTCTTTAAATTAATGTACAACACATCTAAACACAGAGCAACAGGTTTCCCACCTTCATTATTATTCTTTGCTAGAAATCTAAGAACTCCTTTCACAACGCATTTTCCCTCGGAGGATATTGCAACCAAACAATATGTTAAAAATCGAATGGAGCATCTTAAACAAATCAGGATTGAAGCACTGGCAAATCAGGAAAAATTAATGAAAGAGTATGTTCGCGATGAGGACTTACAAACGGTGAAGGATTTAAAAATTGGCCAAATTGTTTACCTCAAATGCATCAACCCACACGCTTTAGCAAAAAAGTGGGACGAACCAATGAAAGTAATCAGAAAACTGCGAAATCACAATTACTTAATGTCCGATTTATCAGGGGTATATAAAAGTAACATTAAGAGACACATTGATTTGCTATTCGTACCCAAGCATGCAACACCATGTAACGAGGACATAGACAATCAGTCTACACAATCGCTTTCTGATACAGAATCTACGAAGGAAATATAACAAATTGTATAATATAGGAAAAATTTGTAAATAATTTTTTTTTATTCTCTCCAAAAATTTAGTCAAGAATTTATTTTGAAGCTCAAAATTTTTTTTTGGGTCATACTGTTTATAATTATCTTTCAAAAATAAGTGTATACTGGGACACTATCAAGTCAAAGATACAAGTGACCCAGGACTAACATTGAGCCAAATTTGTATTGAGTTAAAATGTACAGATAATCGGTAACAAAAATAAATATATATGTATAAAAATAGCCCCATAGACTTCACAAAATAGTGCGAGAAGAGGCCGCATTATTTATACTAGCAAAATACAAAAAATATACCTATACGAAACTCCACAAAATAATTAAAAAAAATAAATAAATAAAATAAAAAGGAAAAACAAGTATTACACCTTTTTTACAGGGAAATTAAGGATTGATTCTGTTACAAGGGGCAACTTATGTTTTATATTTAGCATTAAATACTACACCTATATTTGTTTCATAGGACAGTACACTGTTTAGCTACATTATAAACAAATTCAAAAGGGTTTTCGGTATTTAAACAAAAAACATTTTTGCCATTTTAAATTATTCATTCCTACTTCTCACAAAAAAAAAGATAATAATCATGAATATATAACTATATCTTATCATATATTTCATATTGGAAATATACAACACGTAACGTTTTATGGGTCAGCATGTTGAGGTAATGAAAAGTTTTTAGACATAGATTACAAAACTATGCAGGCAAAAACCTTTATAAGTTTCCTAGGTCAACGGGATAATATATTCATTGATTATTAATAATTAAAAATGATCAGGAAACAAGCTATTGCATACTCAGCTAAAGTTTAAAAAAAATTAATAAATAATTAACTACAAAAAAATATATATATATATCCATATATTAAGGATAAATTTAAAATAAATAAAGACAAAAAAAAATTATAAAAAGTTTGCTATATATTAAGAATAATAAAAAAAAGAAATAAATAATAAAAACGAAGGGAAACTTTTAATACGAGAGAATCAGGATTATACGAAGTTGTTGAACAACAACTCCATCGTAACCAAGGTTACGATCGTTCGCGGAGATTCGATTCAGTACTCGAATGGCGGGGGAGCAATCGAATTTTTTTGCACTCCCTTTTCTACTCGCCTTCTCTGCCGTACAACACAGGGGACCACCCACAAATATCGGGCCGTAAAGCATCTTATCTCAAGGGGAGATACTAACGCTAGTCACGGAACGCAAACTTTACATAACATGCAAGACAAGTCAACCACATAAAATATCACTAAAAACATTTAACGGCTAAACAAAACATAATAATGTCATATAATTAAGATTTAATTTGAGGATTTTTATTTTTTTTCCGTTTATATCTCTGCAGATATTCTTCTCAAGAAACTGTGTAAGCCGGCATAAAATACACAGGGATGGAGATAGGAAAATTAAAAAAAATAATAATCACATAAAATTATTCAATTATTCAATTTAATTTAATTCAATTTAATTTTCTCCTCAGGGCAGGTCGCATAGGGCAAGAAATTCCTACATTTATAGTTTGGTTCCTATAATAATCGTTAAGTGAATTGACGAGTACAATTAAAAAAAAATTAATTAATAAAAATTCTCCTTCCATTTTTACCAAGCCTTGATAGATGATAATTTAAAATCAAAATCAACCTCACTTATTAAAAATTATAACGAATAAACAAATAAATAAATAAAATGGGGTTACACTTACTAGGTTGATGTCTTCTTCGCGATGGTGCACTCTTGAGGTGTGTGTCTATTCCATGGGGAAAATCCACAGCGTCCCAGACAAACACACCAAACACGAGATCACAAAATTTTGGCACTACACTATGGCACAGTTGTGGAATCCACATTTTAACAACAAAATATATATATATATATATATATATAAACACACACACACACACCGGGGGGGTTCCTCCTTTTGCGTCCCCCGGTCTTCTCACGGATGGATGCTTTGGAAACACAATAGAAAAAATTAAAAATTCTTTAAAAATTTCTTATTCATCTTTAAAATTTGAATAAAATATTGCGGGTTCTTCAAGGGACCTGGGACGATGACGATGGTTTCTGGCTCGTCCACTTCATCATCAGGTTGGCAGGGATTCCATCATGAAATAAAGAAACGGAATCAATAAATAAATAAATAATATTAAAAAAAAATAATAATAATAACAAGTTACATTATTCATTTTTTAAATTTAAATAAACAATTAGGATTTAAAACTTATTCTCATTAGCTAATTATTAAGCGGAGATTTAAAATAATAATACTAATAATAATAATTAAGTAAATAAATACATTTTGATTAACGTAAAATAACAGAGATAAGTAACAATGAAATATAATACAGGAGTGTCGGTTAACTAAAAAGGAATTGTACAGGACATTAAAGATATGTACAAAATTTAGATAAAAATAAATGTATTCCATTTTTGATTTAATGAGATTTTAAGCATAAAGTTCGCGATCTTAATATATAAATAGAGTGACTCCTATGGGAGATATTCGCGGGCGAATAAATTCCTAACTGCAGTATTTAGTTGAGATCGGCGGGTATGAGTCACACATTTTTTTTCTCAAATATAAGAATACATAAATAAAATAAAAAATAATTGATTTTACTTTAAATAAATAATTTAGTTTAATCTAAATAAATAAATTGACTAGTTTTTATTTAAATGATTAAATAAACTATTGTTTTACTATGCGTTATAGCCATGACACCGCTATTTCACATTCTTGATATTCAACCTCATTAACTTTTAAGATTAACTATTATATTAAGAAATAAAAGAAAATTTTAATTACATATATTTTAAATTATTATTAATTAATGTTGACAGACATGAATATTGTTTTTAGGAAAGTAGTTATGCATTTGGCATACACGTGCGTTCAGGTATATTTCATGTTTTAGGCTTCGTGCTAACAAAAAAAAAAAAAAAAAAAAAATCAGTTCAAACTGGATTTTTGATAAATAAATGTAATTAAATTTATCTTTCAGAATATTAATGAGATTTTAAAATCTTATTCTTAGTCTCTAGTGGGAAGTTGGATTTTTAAGCACATAATGAAAAAATTTCATGGTTTGAAATACATGCTAACGCGCGCGGTATGTCTTAAATTATTTACATCTTAAAGTTAAATCTATAAGAAATTAAAACTAGTTTCTTGTGTACAAACAAAACAAAATATGATCACAATATGTTATAGGACTAAATAAATAAATAATTCTTATAATAACTCGAAAACTTACTTTATAATTAGCGGCATATTCCACGTGACGGTTTTAAACAGGCAACACGCCAGAGATTTACCTGCTTGAACAAAGTTGAGAGGTTAAGGTTACGGAAGAAAGATAACATCGCAAATCCCTATGCACCTGCAGGGACAAAAAAGGGGTTCGTTCCGTGGGCGTGTTCTAAAAAATGGTGACGACGATTCTCCGGTGTAGTGTAGCAAACGCACCTGGTACAATCGACTTTTACAATCTTCGCGGGGAGAAATTGAAAGGGAGATAGCGCGACGTATTACAGGTCCAGTTGAGGGGCGAAGGGATTTGCTCTCCATCCTCTTTTCAGCTAAGAGAAATTCGTTTATCCCTGGTTTATATTAAAAGGCAACGGTTGCTTTTGATATTTTTTTCTTCAGTTTCGATGCTCATTTTATAAATAAGGGAGATTGCATCATTCAGTTTTTATTTTGTTTATTGTAATAATAATAAAAATTTACGAAAATTATAGAAATGTTTTTTGGATTAGGAATTTATTTTTGTTTTGTTTTGTTTTTGATCTCAACCTTATATGGAGGATAAATTACACTGAACTTTTTTTAGGAAACATACAAAACTTGGGCAAATTTTAAAAAAAAAGAGGATATAATAATAGAAATAAATATTATCAAATGAAAACGAATAATTCATTTTTTTGCCTTTTCTCTTCTATTTCAATTCATTATCTGTTAATTAATAATTTGACGGAATTGTATATATAATGCGAAGAATAAATTGTTTCTTTACATAAATTTATTAAAATATCAATGTTGGAACTGTTTTCATTTTTGTAAAAATGAGAATATTTTATTAAACAATTTTTTCTTCTTTTAAATTAAAGAGACAGATAGAAGAAGGGAAATTTTGACTACATTGATATATTTTTTTTTATTATCCCAACAAATCAATATAAATACAAACATGTATATTTATGTATATTTTTCTGGTTCATGAGTTAAAGTATGTTATTTCTTAATGCAAAATTAAAAGAGACAGTATTATGTTATTTATGAGATTACATTCTTATGTATATATAAGAAAAGTTTGCATTATATATTTTTTTTTCCTTTCCCCGCTCACATATAGTATATGTCATGGGCCAAATGGAATTGTAATACTCACATATTTTTTCTATTGTATTAATGTGTTATTTACAGTGTCTAAAATGCAAATGACTGCCAATCTTTTTTTTATATGCTTATGTATACTAATTTCTATTACTTTTCTGTGAAATTGTATACGAAATTATGCAATATTTCATAGCATTGCGCATAATTTGGCAAGTTTTGGCGTTTTGGTTATATATATTTTGGCTACTCAGTACTGGGTCGGTAAATGAAAATATTGGATTCACAATTGTTATGGTCACCACTTCAAAATTCAATGATCCAATGGCAGAGGACTCAATTGTGTGTGAACTTTTCACAGTGTTCGCCTCATCGTACTTTCCCATTGTCTATGAACTTTTCACAGTCTTCACCACATCACACTTTCTCATTCTTTGTGAACTTTCTACAGTGTTCTATATCGAACTTTCACATTTTCTGTGGACTTTGTACAGACATTCACATTCAACCTCCAGTTCTCAGGACTCATGTGTTATGTCAACTTTATACGAGTTTGTCATTGAATCTTCTAGAATCAGCTTGGACACTCTACATGAGCAGTGATTTCCGGAAACAAATTTACACAAAAATGTCCTCTCCGATTACATTTTTTTTTTCAAGAGGGGAGATAATGCTGGATAGAACCTAAGATATTGGTATATCCCGCATAACATATTTTCATTCCCACGTTAAACTAATAAAAACAACGGCAACGATATGGGTGGCCTCGTTTACGATGGCAAAACACAGACAGGCGCCGAACTTGACAGTTCAGCAATGGTATGGACAAACAGCGATTTATGACGGACAATCTAGAGGGGTCATAAAATGTACAAAGATATACATTGAACCGGCGATTCCAGGAAAACAAGGAGAGGAGTGGTACGTAGGAGTTTCTAAGAGGCGGAATATGGCTGGAGCGAATGAGAAACATCGTGATGATCAGATATACGCGGCGACCAGTGAAAGTACTTCGAGAGGGGCATGGAAATCGGCCGCTAACATCAACATTGGATATAGATCCAAAAAGGAGGAGGTAAATACTTTTACACCCCTCTGTGGGGGAAAAAGAACGAAAACTTCAATAGAACTCAAAAAAATCATTTCCATCAAAAAATCCTTAAGAGGAGGACATCCTATCGCATTATCATAGACTACGGCTTATAGCACCTATTTTATATAAAATCCGCCGTGGCGCAGTTTCTTACAATCTTTTGTTTCTCTCGATGGTTGAAAAGGATGGTAGTCATCTTCCAGCTCTCAAAAGTTATTACAAAGGTTTTTCTAAAATGTGAACTTGTAGTAGACTAGCGATTGTCTCATAAAGGCATTCGATTGCTTTGATTGAGAACGTATCGTCAAGCTAACGTTTTTGTGCGTGCAGAGACATCGATATGCTATTTTACTCTAATTTTCGACGAATGTACGTGGCCTTCGGAATTTGAAGGGTTTTCACAGCGGTTTTTTGCAAATTTTGGTTTTCCTGGGCGATCAGCAATCGTATTTAAGCAAGTACAAGTGTGTGTAGCGTCGGATGTGGTTGCATCTCGCCCTCAGTGGTACATTAAACCGGAGTTTACAGCATAAAGCGTTTGTACCCCTGACGTACAGTTTGATCAGTAGGAAAGTTCAACCAGTAAGCCAGTTTTGATTTGTTATTGGAATAAAGTTGATTCGGTGGTCACGGGCTGCCATTATTCTAGGTGGTTTAGCTTGTCGTTAGGAAAACTGTAAAGGCCTGCGCATCGCAGCAAAGGATGCCCACGAGTGTCAAAGCTAAAATTTGAAGTGTTTCAGCGGTCGTCCGTACGTAAGTGGAAAGTTTTATTTATTCAAGTGACTTTGTTAGTGTATAGTAAAGTATATTTTCTTAGTGGGGATATTTTGAAAGTATTCATCAGCTCAGGCTAAATTTCGTGAGTGAGACTCAGCCGTTGTCCTTGCCGTATATCTTTAATAAAGACATTTTTTTTTATCCCTCATCTGTGTGTTTGCTCAGCTAGAACCGACGCATAATGAACCCGCACGCTATAAACTCATATTTTTCTCTATTTTCCTTGTGAATCGTTTGTTTGATTGGTTTACAAATTGTATTCTGTTTTTTTTTTATTGAGAAAAGTCAAATAAATTTCATTGTTTAAGTATAGAGCAATGTAAAAATAATTTGTAACGTAAAATTAAATTACAGAAATATAAAAATGATAAGAGAAGGAGCAAAAAACTTTGCTAATTAGTTAATTAGGACAAAATTAATTTTCGTTATCAAAATATTGTTCTAAGTATAAAAAATGAAGATGGAAAAAATATACTTGAAACACTTTTTATTTCTACTATTTATTGTCTTCTTTAAATGAATTTATACGTTGTTATAAAATATTTTGATTATTTACTTGGAAGAAAAGAAAAACGTTATTCAAGAGAGTTATTAAAAAGAGTAAAATATTTTTTTTATATTAATGTTTTTGTTTTACCAAATATTTCAAACTTGAAGTCAATAGAGGATAGCTAAAAATAAATAAAGTACTTGATAGTTTTAAAATCATAACGTAAAAAATGAAGAAAAATTATTAATTAAAGTGAAGAAAAGAAAAGTTTTTATTATTTTTTAAAGAATAATTATAACTGTGTAAATTATAAACAAACAGGAAATTGTTTCTAACTTTTCTTTCAAAAGAAATAAGATAAGAAGTTTTAAAAAGTTTTCTTCAAGATGTGCAATATCATACAACTATTTATATCTGAAGTTTTTCTTCACCTCAAGTACTTTCTCTAAAGAAAAACAAATATATAAATATATATATGTATGCATATTAACATTATTTTTATCTTTATTTTAAAAGAAAAAAAGTTGCGATTTCATATTTTGTGTGTGGATTATGGTATATTTTTAATGAAATTAATAATGTACACTCTGCAACATATAAGAAATATGTAAAATAGTTAATTATTACTGCTTACCAATGTATGTTTTGTTTTTGTTTTACGCAAAAACTGTTTGGCACTTTGTAATAATGAATGTTCTTTAAAAACTCACATTTTACAGTTGTAAAGTTTATACATATAGTATATTCCTACAATCAGAAAAGCTTAAAAAATAAAAAAATGAAAAATTTCCTTTAAAATATTTCAAATTAATCCAAACATGTACAATTTTTACTGAATTTATTGTAAATGTAAAGGTATAGTCTATAAATTTAGGCGAAATTTAGCGATTGAGCCGAAATATATAGTTTAAACAAAACAATTAAATACATGCTAAATGAAATAAAATAATATTTATTCATTTATTATACGTAATATTATACCATATTAATATGCAAGGGAAAGTAAGTTTCTAAAATTCTGCAAATTCGTGAAAATATTTCATTACACATTAAAAAATCTAAAACTTTTGAGTAATATTTACATTTTTTACACGCAAATATCCTTAAAATCATTATGTATAATTAAACGATATTCTGATTCAAAACAAATAAAGTAATGTTTAAAGTAAATATAAATTCAGCAGGAATATTTTTAAAATAATTGAATGTTTATACAATTTGACAAATAAATAAGGGAAAAATGTAGAAAAAACCTGCGTACCTAGGGCCATCTCACGGTAAAAAAAGACAAATGTTTATCTAGGAAAATATAATATAACCACAAACGAAAATATGAAATAACCTTTTATGAGTTACTCACGTTTCCGAAAAGCGTTCTTTATCTTAAACCGTGAAACTAATATATTTTCGAGACTTAGCGAATCATTTATAAAAACAAAGTTTTTTTGCTGTCAATGATTTTTGGAAATGTGTCCAAGTAGTTTTAGTAGATTTTATAATGTTTTAATCAGTTTTCTCGACTCGAAATACAGGTTTTTTGAATGCTATCAATTCTTAAGTAAACATTTTCATGTTTAACAAATAAGCATGTTAAATTAATAACATTGACATTAACATTAACATTATTATTATTCTGTTACTCTTGCATGCATAAATTCAGTTCAGCTGCTGAAAATATTTAATTGAGAAACAATAGCACCCTAAAAATCGATATTCCCGTTTGGGATAACTGATTTATACACAACAGAAACTACCCGGATACGTTTCCGAAAAGCAGTGGAAGCAAAAGAAATTATATTTTTATAAATGACCCCTTAAATCTGAAAAATATTTTGGTTAAGAAACATTTGTATTTTGACAGTGCATGAACCTTGGACCACTACTCCTCATTTAGGAAATATTTGGATGTAAGTTGCATTATTGAAGGGGTTGAGTGGAAACATCAGTTGTTCTTATTGCAGATGTTTTGAATTCACAAAATTGCAAGAATAATAGTCGGAAAGCTGTTTTGCGAGCACAAATTTAAATTTTGCAGCGGAATTCATTTATTATTTTACAAACCTAAGAAAGATATTTTTCTTTTGACTACAAGATCTAGTTTTAATTTTGATTTGAAGTATTAAATAAGATGTCAAATATTCAACTATCCAATTTCAATTTTTAATAGATCCCATTTTGTGTGAAATCACACAATATTGTTTACCTAGGGAGACAAAATTACTTTGTGTAGGAAATTCTGTCGTCAATAACACAATTGCTTTTTTGTGGCTGAAATAAAAATATAACAAATATCCGAATCTTACGTAACTCAGTAAATCTCAGAAAATTTTCTTACCTCAGAAAGAGGATTTGGGGAAACGCTTTTAAATGGAGAATCTCGTTTTGAGAAGTATTCAAATGGAAGATGTGGTTAGACGAAAACAAACATTTAATTAACGGAAAACGTACAATACTGACACATAATATTTACAAAAAACTCTTCTACACATTTTTAATCTACGTCGTCATTTTACTCACAAAAACATCGAACAAATTCTTTCATAAACAAAAAGTATTTTCAGTTCATTTCGCAGATTTATCGTCTGCACAAAAGAGTCTAGAAACAGAGTCAGAAAACCGCAACAGTGGCCTCTTCCAAGCCCTTGGTACAATGCAATCATTTGCTTCTTAATTCAAAATTCGTAGTAAAAGTGATGATAACCCAACCCTTTGTATATTGATTTCTTGTAGATTAGCATAGAGTAAAGTGAACAGTTATTATTTCCTTCTTTTCATATTTCAGAAATTTTAAGAAAATGTTTAACAACTTATACTGCTTTTAAAAAATAACGTTTGCAAAACATTTTTAGTCAGCAGTACAGCTAATCCTGATCTAATTGCAAGTATCCTAATTAGTGATTTGCATGATGGAACAAATGAATCAACAATGTTGAAAGTAGACACTTCTCCTGAATGTTATGAGCCTTCTACATAAAACTTTGTTTCATACATTACACCTGAACAAGTGAAACCTTTTTCTAATGTAAAACGTCTTATTTCTAAAATAGAAGGTCGAAAACCAAGAAAATTTAGAATCAACACAGACACTTCTAAAAAAACAAAAGCAAAGAGGGAAATTTAAGCACAATATGCAGCTTGAATAGCCATAAGGAAAAGATAATTCATAATAAAAATACGCTTCTGATTCTTGGGGATACTTTATCTGAAAAAAATCACAGTTATGGAATTCTACTGATGATAGTAGAATCCGATATTACAGATTTTCACATTTCAGATTTTCAAATTTCTACAAGAAGCACTATTCTTTCAGAAAACGTTGTAAAGATTTTCTTCGATATTTTTTTATATTTTAATAATTTTGAATTTTTGTGTTTGAAGGTTTCCCAGCTTTCCTTATTAATCGATGATTTTTTTTCAGCCACTCGTGTAGCGGTGTATATTCCGTGGAAATCAAAACGCAAAGAAAATAGTGTTATTCTTGATAATGTACAGTTTGGAAGTAAATAATATTTCTTGAATGCAAATCAGCAGGAAAATACTTATGTAAAAAATTATGCAAAAAATTAAATTAGTTTGGTCAACCAAGGTACATATGGGCAAGACTTTACAAATTTGATATAATCTGATAGCCAGCAAAAAATTCTTGCAGCCAGTAAAAAATACTTACCATTCCCCCTTCCTCGGTTATTGATTTTCAAAAAGCACAAAAGTTTTTTTTAAAATTAATTGAGAAAAAATAATAACAATCATAGTTAAGAATTATTAGTTACATAATTTAGAATAGTACATAATTTAAAAATATAATATAAAGTAAGTTTTCTAATGACACTTGTCAAAAAATCCGTCATATCCGTCATATCGACTAAATTTCTCTCGCTCACGAAATTAAACATTCTCTCTCACACATCCTTCCCACCAAAATTCTCTGAAAACTGGAAATCCTACCCTCTCACAAAGGACATTGGTAAACAACCCAGTACAGAGACAATTGTCTCCAAATCAGGGTGACACCGCCCTATTGTGCAATGTATGAGATGCACATAATCGCCACGATAATAAAGAGCGAAGCATTTTTAGCGAGGAAGAAATACTTAAAAAATACAAATTATTCTTTAATTTTATTAAGATTAATGATTCTTAAAATTTTAATTAACTTTGTAGATTCACTTCAAATGAATTCCTTATAATCAGTTATATGTTGCTATTCGTTAAAATGAATGTAACAAATTAATCAGTTTTAATTCTGAACACAAAAATCTGATTTGAAACTCACAAAAAAACTTGAGCATTTTTTAGTATTGTACTCAATTTTAGATGACACAAAGGCTAGATTGACAATTGACACTAATTCTTATTGTTTTATTGAAACCTCCCCATTCCCACCACATTCTAATCGGCTCACTATAGAGGGAAATAATGGCGTTTTCTGTGCAAGAGATGGAAAATGTATTTTAAACTTAGTTCTCCCATTAAAAGTACGAGAGAAGACGTAGATAACTGCTTTCCGCACACAAGTAGAGGTGAGAAACAGAAAAAATGCCGTTTAAGCTCATTTCATAAAGCAATTTTTGTACCAAAAAAAAAAAAAAAAAAAAAAAACAGATCAATTACTTTGGTCTCCAGTGGCCTCCTGGCGACCGTTGAGTAGTGGATATTCTGAGACAAAGTTTTGAGTAGTGGATATTCTGAGACAATATTCTTGAGACAAATTTGCGTAGTGGATATTCTGAGAAAAAGTTGCCTTCAAAATTTATATTTTATCATCTGTTAGGTCGAAGTCTTTGAAAATATCTACAGAGCCTCATATATATGTATGTAGGACCTCATTATGATATCGCTCAGCAGTTTCTATATGCGAGACATGTAGATTAGTGTGACTACACACAAAAATTAAAACCAAAACCAATATTCAATCTGTTCTATAATTGTGTTTTTCAATAACATTGTTCTAACTAAATCAGTCAGTACACTATCTATTGTGTTGTCCGGAAAGTTCGTGCCGGTTAGAAAAATCAATTCGTACCAGAAAATTCTGCCCGTTAATTATTATACATTAGATATCGAATTTAATGTATAATAATTAAATGATAGAATTTTCCGGTACGAATTGATTTTACAACCGACACGAACTTTTCGGACGACTCAATAAAACACCTTACAATGTCAATCTGGAATCGTTTTTCAAGACCGCGAGTGCAAAACTTCCATTATTGTGTAGTCCAGGTAACGTGCCCTCTTTCCTAATGTTATTGGGCACTTCTGACCAATCATTAGGTATAACAAACATCTCTGCTTGATTATACAGACCTTGATTAAAAAGATGTGCTCTCATCGCAATTGCCGATATTTTTCTCTTAGAAATTGGTGTACAACGAATAAGGGCACGCTAGTTTTCCTTCTTCTTTGAACCAAAATATTCAAAATGTGGCTCTCAAAAGAGTTATATTTAATCTCCGCTCTATCCAGCAGTTATGAGATTATCTTCGAAGATAAATCAATGCATTAGAATGAAAAGCTTCCGAATGACAAAATCAGCTAAAATGAAATTACATCATCGGCTGAGTCTGATCTACTCGTCTTAGCCTTGTCTACAATTTTATCTGATATTCAACGCATTATAGAGAGTATTTCAAGAATTCTCAAATTCGTCAAAATTCTGTTTGCAGTATTGCGTGTGACAAAATGAAATTTGTATCTCGTTTTAATTAAACGAGTGGTCGAATCAATTTAAATTTTGTCATCCCAAAGCATCTCTATGTCGTTCTCAAAAGCCTGTAAATGAGATGAAACGATCTCTGCCCCATATATGACTGTTGCGTCCCATTCATTTGTTTAATAACTTGATTGCTAGTTCAGAAAGGACTAGTAATCAAGTCCTTTCTGTATACTCAGTTCTTCAAGTCCTTTCTGTAATGTGATTAAGAATGAATCACTTTAGAGAATACGCATATCCTTTGTTAAAATATTATTTTTTATTTTTTACAAAAATCTTTCATTTACTTTTTTATAACATTGGACATTTGTGAAAAAATCTAATCACTATTTTATAACTTACGTATTACTTCAAATTTATGTAAAATTCAATACACAAATGTGTAACAAACAATTCAATCATTTTCATGTTTATATAAGTTAGATACAAAAGCACTTTTTGTACTTAATATCGAAGTCTAGTGTGCACACAAATTTATACATCACACATGCTAGATTTTTAAGGAAAAGAAAAAACAAAACATCTGTATAAGACTTTCCATTTTTACAATCGAAGTCATAATATGTATTCAAATTTATAATATACAAATTAAAAATTTAAATAAAACACATAGCAGTTTATAATTATAAAATAATTTATTTAAAAAGAGTTCAAGAGATTGAGAGAAAAGTTTCAGAACACGTTTTTTTTTTAAATTAATAATATAGACATAAATATCTGCTAAAATTTTTTATAGGATAATTAGCACTCTGGCATAGCGAATGAATTTTAATTTAGTCAGTAATTAATTAAATTACTGAACTTTTTGAAAATACAAGTACGAAATGTTGCGCGAACATATGCTTTCGAAGTAATTATATTTATATTAAATTGGAAAAAAATTTCCCAAAAAACGAAAACTTGATAATTAAATTAATGAGAGGCTATAATTCATTCATTAAATTTAATATAAGGCAATATACTTTCTTCATAAAGTGCACTTATCATTTTGTTAAAGCAAGTAGCGACATAAAAATTTAAAAGAAAAAAAAGATCATATTATTAATTTTATCTAAATAGTATGGAAGATTAAAAAAACAGCAAAATTAATGTCACAGAAAATCTCGCAATTTATGCATTTTCTCAAAGTTAATAAAAGTGAAAACTTCGTTGGAGAAATTTTCATTAAAGTTAAACAGTAACTCAAAAAATATATTGCTCATACATAATTTAATCTGCTCTGATAAGGAAGTGTACATTATTTAATGGTAAAAAAATTGCACATACAATGGGTAAACTATAAAATGATTGATAAATGTTATTTCACCACTGATAATTATATTTCATTTAAATACTTTTGACTTTTTGCTTGCATTCAGTTAGTATAAGGTTTTGATCAATAAATTATTAAAATTAATATTTTTTAATTTTATTAAAATCTACTATAAAACTGCTTTAATTTGAACAGGCTGTCAAAGAGTTCAGATGTTAGCCCAAAATGTTGCAGTTGTGGCTGAATTACAAAAATTGGCGATGCATAATATCAAGCAAATATGGTACATTTTGCTTACTTTTAAGATTCAGTATTTCCAACCCCTCAGTGATTGTAGTTCTGATTGAAGAAAAATATACGCGAAAGACCTGCTCCATACAAGACTGGTGTGAACGCAATCGATAGTGGATCCATATGGGTTTCTATCGGAACATTGATATATCGACAGTTTTGAAAAGAAATGAAGGGGATAATTATTGTAGCAGAAAATCCCCATGATTATTTCCAAGAAACATTGCATCCGGAAAAGTCATGATACAATTTATCATGTTCTCCAAAGGAATCAACGGTCCATTTTTCCTAGCACTAACACTAACTGCATCACAATAGCTAGACATTCTGCTTGAATTTAAGGAGCGAAATAAAGAAATAGAGAACTATATTGCTGTTTGCAGAAGAGGAAGATTATAGCCGCGAGATCAATTTGAGATAATTTCCCAAGTTCTAAATCTTTCTTTTGGAATAAATAGTTGTTCTCGAAAGGCAAGAATTTTATCCAAATCCTTATTTTGACAACGATATCTTTCGAAAGGCAGCGATTACGACCGAATATGCGAAACCACCTTAAATAATTTTGCAGCCAATGCTTTGTCTTCTGGAGGCGACGACTCTATTCACACATCATAGATTATGGAATGATCGCAGTCATTGGTTTTCTATAATAATATTTTGCTGGTCGTATTACTAATATATATCAACCATAACCGCATTCGCCGTATCTGAATCCATGTGATTTTATTTGGGGACAATTGAAAGACCAGGTTTATAAGTAAAATCTACAAAGTATTGTGGAATTTAAACGTTGCGCCTGTATTGCACCTGAGACTGTGCCTACTGAGACATTATCATGGATATCTGCAAGTTTTTGCTTAATGACACTACCCTATGATGATGCTGTTTTGAAAATATCATAATTTAGTTTTTTTTCAGCCTGCAGCTCGGTAGGTTGGCAAAATTTCCAACTATTTTTGAAATTATGCATGGTTAATATTTTGCTGTTTTCTAAAAAATGTAGCAAACGGTATATTTCCATCGCTAACCGATGTATAATCAGTCTCTTGAAAATAGGTTAACAATTCCAATTTTCAGACACTGAATTCAAATTTAACAAAAATAATATGTTAAATTGTCTTAAAACATGTTAATTCTAAAATATAGCGTCGATTCATACTACTTTCTCGTTTTCTGTCCTAGTTAAAATAAAATTCTCACAATTAACTTAATAAAAGGAAAAAAATCAATTCATATTACAAAGTTTATAAGCTTACAATAGTTACAGAAACTACACTGTTAAAAATAAAGTTCGACGTTTCACCAAAAAACTGGTGAAAAGTAGCTGAAATTTAGCTGCAACTACAATCTTGGTGAAACGTTTCACCATTTTTATGGTGCTTTTGAAAATACCACTATATTGGTGAAATGTTGAACCATGATTCAGGATTTTTTCAAATCCAAATTAATGGTGAAAGGTTGAACCATAATTCAAGGTTTTTTCTAATCCAATTTAATGGTGAAAGGTTGAACCACAATTCAGGATTTTTTCAAATCCAATTTAATGGTGGAAGGTTGAACCATGATTCAGGATTTTTTCAAATCCAATTTAATGGTGAAAGGTTGAACCATAATTCAAGGTTTTTTCTAATCCAATGTAATGGTGAAAGGTTGAACCACAATTCAGGATTTTTTCAAATCCAATTTAATGGTGAAAGGTTGAACCATAATTCAAGGTTTTTTCTAATCCAATTTTATGGTGAGAAGTTGATCGATGATAGGGTTTTATCTAATCTAATGGTAAAAGGTATAACCATGATTCAGGATTTTTTTCTAATCCATTTTATGGTGAATTGTTGAACCATGATCCAGGTTTTTCTCTAAACGTATTTTATGGGGAAAGGTTATACCAGATTAAACCAGGATTTTGGTGTTTAATTTATCATTTTATGATGCAGTTAATGAACTAAGATTTAGATTCTGTGAGATTATATTGCTCTAGAGAAGCTTACTAATTTTCTTATTAACATTAAACTGAAAATTATTATTAGAGTTTTAATTTTTAATTATCGTCTTTGAAATATATTTTAGAAAGAAAATGTAAACAGCTGGTTCAAATTTAAATACACAAAATAATTGCATTTTTTTTTCACCAATGATATTATTACCATTCTGCACTTGTAAATTATAAAACATTTCTCCACACTTTTTAATTAGTTACTTATAATTACTTTAGTATTTGTTTATTCACAAACATTCATAATAAAACATAATTTGTAAAATAATTTTCTTAGATTTAAATACATACCCTGTTTTTATTATCTTTTAATTTAAAATCTAGGAAATAAAATATAGTTTTACTCAACATTACTTACATGGAATTTCTTTAAACAATGTAAAGTTTTGCACAGAAATATATAAATAAAAGCACAAGTCTTGAGAAAAGTTTTTTCCATATTGCACTTGTACATCTTTTATAATCTGTAAATAGACTTGAAATATTTTTCTAAAATTGTTGTGAATTTTTTCTATTTCTATAGATGCTAAAAATTTGATATCATAGTTGTAGAATTGTTACTTTCTTTTCATAAGATTAAAAAAAAAGTAATATTTTAATAATAGATCCGTACACAGTACTTGGTACTCAGCCAATATCAAGTAGTTAAGAATTTCAGTTTTTAAGCATATTTGTCGACAAATGAATTTATAACTGATCTTTAAAAAGTTATTTGAATATATGTATAATATATGCAATAATTCGTAAAAACTATTTACTTGGTACTTATAAAAGACATTTTTAAATCTGTAAGAAAGTACTATGATTTTGGATAAAAAAGCAGCGTGTAGAAACAGAAAATACAATAAATGCAATTAAAAAAAAATTAACTTTGTTATATTGTAGATTACAGTGCAAAAACACTTATATTGTTCTACATTTTCAGGAGATGCATTCCTTTTATTATTGTAAATTTGACCTGCTTCAGAAAAAAAAAAATATATTCGCTGTGATAATCTTGGTCGCTCAGCGATTCATCTTCGGGGGTTACTATAACACAAAAGTACCTAATTTTTTAATTAAAAGAAAATAAGGTACTTGTTACAACATGCAAAAACCAGCTTTGATACAGATTTCACTTATCAAATGAGTAATGTTGGGTTCAAGAATCAGTTTTAATTTTTTTTTTTTAATTTAAGAAAATTGTCTTTAAAAGGGGCACAATAAATGAAATTTCAAAAAATATGATTATATGATCATAAAAGGGGCACAATAAATGAAATTTCAAAAAATATGATTATATGATCAAGATGCATGTTTATGAACATATATATAGATACACACACACAGAAGTGTTAACCCTAAGCACACTTTATTTTCACATCAGTGATTCTTTCTTGCACACAATTACTCGGTACTCCACTACTTAATAATTAGTAAAAAATATTACTATAAATAAAGGTGCAATGGTTACACATATGGAAATTTATATTATCACTATTTTAGGTTTTATACTTTTAATAGAATTTTTAAAACTTTTGGACAGTAAAATTCACATATACTGCCCAAAACCTGAATTCTGAAAAATTATTATTACTTAATTTATTTAAAAATTAGCATTAAATAAAAACTTAATTTTTCAGCTATTGCTGGTTTATTTTCCTAGAAATCCATGTAATATACATATAGATATATCATTTATCTTACCAAGTTATATTACATTTCAGCCTATAGTTCTGTGTCGTCAATGGCAGCTCTACAATAGCTAAAAGGAAAAATGGTCATAGACACAATAAAATAGCAAAATAATTCAGTTGGGTTGCGGTAAGCCGCTCCGTTTATTGAAAATTACAAATTATATATTTATTAAAAAAATATATAAAAATTCAGATTAATTAACCAAAGTAATTACAGTACAGTTTTCCCTAGACAGTTTCAGGAGAATGCAGCATTCTGTCTACCAAAAAGTCTGATAAAATGGTGTTCAAACAGTCGGGTAAAATGGTCGTCAAACAGTTGGGTAAAATGGTCATCGAAAAGTCGAGTAAAATGGTCGTCAAAAAGTAAGGTAAAATGGTCATCCAACAGTCGGGTTAAATGGAATAGATCCCAGCATCTGGTTAATTTCTCCACCTGTTTTAATAATAAAAGGAAGAAATTATTAAGATATAAAATTGTTATTTTTTCAGAAAACATAATTTTACTTAAATAAGTGGAACAAATTATAGTGGAACAATGAGGAATTTTCACGTTTTCTGATTTTACTTTATACAATAGAAAATATCCCTGACGTTTCGGCCTACAGGCACAGGTAGATTTTGAAGACACAGACCGTGGGGTGCCTGTTTGTTAAGAATTGCGAAAGAAATAACCTTTTGCCATAATGAAGCAGTTGGGACCGTCCACTTCGAAATCTAACTTGTTTGCAAGCGGAGGTGGCAGGGATTTTTTTTTCTATAAAGGTTGGTCCTATAAAAAACTTGCCAATATAAAAGTTTTAGATAATATTAAGATGATTTATAATAAATTTAAGCTGATTTGATATCTTGTGAATTGACGAAGTTATGAGTTTTTTCTTACAAAACCTCCCCCCCTTCTTGGGGCCATTTTTAATTATATCACAAATCTGTTATGCATAAATTATCGGCCCTTTTCCTAGAAGTAATAACTTTAAACGGATTCTATATGTATCATAATTAAGACGTTATGGGTTTTTTCTTCTTTCACAACCCCCCCCCCCCCTATTCGAATTTGCCCATTAACGAACTTGACCGAGATTTTATGCCCCTGGATTTTATGTATCAGTTTGGAAGAGATTTGTGCAGAATTATGGGGAGGAGAGTTGGGTTCTGGGAGTCATAATTGGCATAGATCTGCAAAAATTTTTCAAAAATTCCAACTTGAGGGAAAATGTAATAGGTAGTATTTCTAGGTCCCCAACCTAGCTTTAACTCAAGGTGGGTGTTTTATTTATTTGAAAACCGAACAAAAAAAAAAAATAAAATAAAAAAATAAATAACCTCTTTAAGTTCTCCTAAAATCAAAAATAGTTTTTTTTTTTTTTTTTTGTCGCATTTTTGGGCAAAGATGTATATTATCATGATACCATTTTAATTTGTAACCACAAAGTCAATAAAATCACCATTTTGAGACAAATTATGAGTTTCATAAGTATCGCCCAAGAACTGAGATGCAATCTGGTATAAAATGAAATCGTCTTTGCCCAATGATGAAAGCAATAATAAATCAAAACATTCAAGAATTGTTTATGAAGCAAAATTCAATAACAAATCTTAATGAAAATACACATTTAACATTTTTTTTTTTTTTTTTTTTTTTGTCGCATTCTTGGGCAAAGATGTATATTATCATGATACCATTTTAATTTGTAAGCACAAAGTCAATAAAATCACCATTTTGAGACAAATTATGAGTTTCCTAAGTATCGCCCAAGAACGGAGATGCAATCTGGTATAAAATGAAATCGTTATCGTCCAATGATGAAACCAATAATAAATCAAAACATTCAAGAATTGTTTATGAAGCAAAATTAATTCAATAACAAATCTTAATGAAAATATACATTTTACACACTACTATAACTTTAAACTGAGTTTGATGTTTCAATTAAGAAATGAAAACATTCAGTAAAGTGTAAAATATATGTTTTCATAGGGATTTCTTATGAAACTGATAGTATATGGGGAAATGGCAAAAAAGATTAACGAGAAAAAAAAAAACTAAATAACCTTTTTTATTTCTCCTGAAGTCAAAAATAGTTTTTTTTTAGCTTGGATAACTATTATCAGGTATTTTTTCAGTTTGGTTTATTCAGTTGATGAACATGTGTTCATGATTGAATCTTTTGGATGCTGTTTGTATCGTACAGAAAATCATTTACATTCTGCTGTATTTTAACTAATTCATATGGCCACTTACACACTGGCTCTGTAAATTATTTTGGAAATTAGCACATGATGTAAGCAAAAATCAATAAACAACAACAAAAACGTGGCAATCATTTTCAAACTGTTTTATATAATCAAAACTTTTCAATATTTTACTGCCGAATGTAACTATTAAAACATTCAGCTTTTCAAAGTAAAAATAAACTCCTTCAAAAAAAAAAAATCCTAATAAAATCTCGACCATTACTTTTAGGTTTAAAAAATTTTAATTTGCAATATACATACGACATAAAAAGAAGAAAAAAATACACCAGAATGTATATCTCTAATTTTGTGTTCACGAAAGCGAGAGAAATGATTTTCTATGCTATACAAACAGCATCCAAGGAACTCAATCGTGATTATGTTTCTATGTTCATCAACTAAATAAAACAAAATAAATAAAGATAAAATGAAAAAATATCTGATAATGTAATCTAAGCTTCTTGCCTGAACGATCGATCGCTTCGTAAACAGTCCCAAATACGTCTGTAGACAGGAAATAGCCCTCACCTCATTGGCGGAAGATTTTTTGATGCATGCGTATTGGGTCGAATTTCGATGGAAAATATTTGACAGAATTACCAAACTGCTTTAAATATATGGATACCTTTTTGGTTAGCCGGGTGCCAGGGATATATGTAATGTACATATACAAATACACGAGCAGGGAAGACCGAGCTATGCTCGTTAAAAATTAGCCTCAAGTTCAGTTAGCTTCAAGTTAAAAATTCAAAACGTTTTCAACCGAACTACTGTATCATCATCAGTGAAAAACTAATATGATAATTATTATTCCACTGATGATGACTGAGTAGTTCGGTTGAAAACGTTTTGAATTTTTAAAAGTACTTTAATGATGTGCTTTTAAATGTTTTATATATGTTTTTACGCATCTTCAAGCAATATATTTACATTTAGTTGTATCTTTATGAATTTTAGTAATAAAAACAAAGTTTGGAACTTTTCAAAAGTTACTGAAATATGTTGAAATAGTCGATATGCAATAAATGCATCTGAGTGAATAAAGCGTTTTTAATAGATCCATTTTAAACTATTTAATGCATGTGAAACAGTATCTGGATATTTATCAAGCTCTTTTTTTATTCACAAAACGTAATAGTTGCAAGCTTCTATAAATTGCCGTGTCATAAATAATTCCCTTAAAAGCTTTAATAAAGATAAAAACTATTCATAAAAAGCAAAAATAACGTTACCTCATCATCAAATGGTAAGGCGAATTCTGGAGCATGATTATTAATGTCTTGAATATATACAGTCACAGGAAGGAAGGCTTTATCCTAAAAAAAAATGAAATATTGTTAAATGGAATCATGTTTTACCTAACTAACTTTCTTGCTTTTACTAATGACACGCACATGTATAAATTACTACTATTACACTATGTCATAATTGATCTACCACCATTTTGGAGTTACTCAGAGGAATGAAGAATTAAAGCGAAAATTTTACTATTTCATGTCCCATAAACTATAAAGAAACAAAAAAAAGGGGGTACTTTTCCGCTATATGGACACCATTGTCACCAAGCATACATTTAATACATACATACTAATACATACATTATGAATTAGCATACATTTTGGCATGGTGTCTGTATAACGGAAAAGTACCAAAAAAAGCAATAAATTGACATTTTTGCCATTATTTTGGATACAATGAACTCAAAAGAAGACAAAATTTGGCAATGAAGTCAACATCTTACAATTTTGGCTGTTTTTTTTTGGTCCCAGAGCACTCAGGGGGTGGGAGGGTGAGGTTAAAAAATAATGTGTTTAAGTGTCAATTATTCAACATATTAAAAAGTTTTTTGCATTTCAATTAGAGTTCTATTGAATATTCATTATCTATTACTTTAGTTACATAAAGTTATTTATGAACGTAAAGAAATCTAACAATTATACATATATATATAAAAGGAAAAAAAAGAGAAACTTTTTCTCGACTATTTATTTTTTGAAAAATTTATGGTGTAAAAAGTCATAGGGTAGATGTGCCAGTAATGGACCGCCTTCCAGTAATGGGCCGCCTTCAACGTTTTTGGTTTATAAAAAAATAACCAATAAAAATTCAGCTTTTTTATTTCATTAATATGCTTTCTTTAAATTCTAGTTTTAAATAAAATCATAATATAAAATATCTATTACTTTCCAGGGGTCGATCCAGGAAAAATTTGGGGCCTATTTAGGGCCCTAGGAGGACTATTTAGGAACTAAGATCCTTAGAATCTTATCAGAAACCTGCAGTTCAAAAGAAATTAAAAAAATTAGCACTAAATGCAAAAAATGAAAAGAGTGAAGGTGTGACCTATGGTGCAGGACTGTTTTAGTCATGCAAAAATGAAATATATAGCTAATGGTACTTTAGAACAGATTTTAAGAAACTTTTTACTTATTATTATTTATATTTTTAATTTATGTGTACAATTTCAACTAAGTCTTGTTCTAAGGTGTGACAGGTATAAACAAAAATACCTTTTTATATTTCAAAGAAATGTGCATTTTGAGCATTTTTAGTTTTTGATCAACAAGGTGGTTTTTTTTTTACTTATTTATTATTAAAATTTTATTGTATGCATACATAATATAAGTAATATTCATTTATTATATAGTATTTAAAGTTCATTAATATTGAAATACTAATAGTTCGAACAAGTCGGTTTTCTCAAGATGAAAATTTCCGAATAACGTCAATTTTCAAAATATTCCATGCGCGTGGGTCGAAAAAAGCGAAATTTATATAATCAAAACACAATAGTGCAGGAAAGTAGCCATTGGTAATAAGGAATAAATTCGCAAAATATTACACCAATTGGTTAATATCCTTTACCTCTGCATGGGGGGGGGAGGTAAGAAAAAAAAATCGCAAAAACATGTTTTTTGCAGAAAAAAAAAATTATAAATATATATATATATATATAGTTACCCAACCATAGCAATACAATTTCTAATGGAATGCAACAGCTACATCTAGATGTTAGTAATGTCCCAGTAAAATTTCATTATGCTGAAATCATTTCTATTATACTGCCGCAAAGGCGGCCAAAATTTTGTAAAAACGGCAAAAATTTAAATTCTGTTTTTTTTTTTCAATTTTCACTATTTTTACTATATGTTTAGAATTAAATAAATTTACATTATATCTAGTAATAACTTATAAATGCCTAGAGTACTTTTGATCATGGGCGTAGCCAACTATGCGAGAGGGGCCGTCCCCGCCCGGAAAATTTCCAAAATTCCTTTAAAAAGCCCTTTTTTCTCAAATTTAGGGGGGGGGGGGAACCTTCTCGCCCTTGGTTGGCTATGCCCATGATGAAAATTACTAGACATTTATAACTTATTACTAGATAGAATGCCAATTTTCTTATTTTAGACATATAATTTAAAAAAAAAGGGGGGGTGGGGGGAAAGGAAATTTTTGCCATTTTTACGAAACTTTGACTGCCCCTGAGGCGTTAATAGAAATGATTTTACCAAAATGAAAATTTTCTGGGATATTACTAACATCTTGATGTAGCTGTTGTGTTCTATTAGAAATTGTATTGATATATTTGGACATATATATATATTTTTTGTTATATATTTAAAATTTTCAAATAATGTCAATTTTCAAAATGTTCCATGCGCCTTCCTAATTTTCCAAGTTCTTCAAAATTTGTTATGTATTTACCTTATGGTACACCAAATAGATATTAGATAAATAAATGGTATTTTAGAACTCATAGACTAAATTCTTGATTGAAAGAATAATTAACAGTGTTTTTGCATGATAAAAATTAGTTTTTATGCATATTATTATTTTTATTAATTTTTATTTTCTATTATGTTTGCGATTTCAACTAAGTTTTACAATTAGGTCTGAAAGGTATCTCATGAATAAAAATTACCATATTATATGTGAAAGAAGTACGCATGGAGCATTTTTGCTTTTTGATCAACCAAAGCGCAGCGTTACTGCGAAAGTATCTCGCAAAACGGTGGATATTATTTTAGTAAAAATGTAGGTTTTTACATATTTATTGTTAAAATTTTATTGTATGCATATATGTATATATATTATAAGTAATATTCATTTATTTTATGGTATTTAATGTTAATTAATATTGAAATACTAATGTTTCTAACTTAAAAGTTGATTTTTTCAAAATGAAAATTTTCGAATAACGTCAATTTTCAAAATGTTCCATGCGCCTTCCTAATTTTCAGAGTTCTTCAAAATTTGTTATGTATTTACCTTATGGTACATAAAATGGATATTAGATAAATAAATGGTACTTTAGAACTCATAGGCTGTAAATTCTTTATTGAAAGAATAATTAACAGTATTTTTGCATGCTAAAAATTGGTTTTTACACTTATTATTTTTATTAATTATATTTTCTATTCATGTTTACGATTCCAACTAAGTTTTAATCTTAGATATGAAAGGTATCTCATAAATAAAAATCACTGTATTATATGTAAAAGAACTGTGCATAGAGCATTTTCAATTAATTAATTATTTCAATAATTAATAATTATCAAAATAATTAATATTTTACCTTAAAATTTTAGTTATTTTTACGTAACTACATTTGCAATCACATATTTAATTTTCAAGCAAATCAGTTAAAAAAAAAAAAAAAAAAAAAAAAAAAAAAAATTAAGTCCACCTTTGCCTTAAATGATTTAAAATATACATTTATACATACATATATGCGGATTTACTTTGCTGCATTTTTACAAAAACCAAAATCTACATTCCACAATTTTTAATTTTTATGAAATAAACAAAAATATCAAAATGCTCCTTCCAATAGAATTGAAAGTTTCTGATGCTTCAATGTATCTAATACTTTACATTCGAAATAAAGCTATTATATGAATGTAAAGAAATCTTACAATAATAATAATAAAGACAAACTGTCACATTCACATTCGCCAAACCACACAGCAGAAGTTATCGGGACTGGCTTGGCGAATGGTTACAGAGAAGTAAAGCATCCCCTGATTTTTTTTAAAGCTTAAGCTATTTTCAACATTCAGTCTCAACTTCATTTCTTTTTGAAAAATTCATGGTTTAAAAACTTCACAACCATTTTTTAAATAAATTTAGCTACTTAAAATGCCTAAAACATGCTTTAGTGCAAGAAATAAAATTACCACACATATATCAGGATTTTGTGATAATATATAGCTTTAGTAACAAAAATCAAAGTATATATTTCACTATTTTTAGTTTTTATGAAATCGTAAGTTTTAAAAACATAAAATTGTTCCTTGAAATAGAGTTGGAGGTTTCTATTGCTTACTTACAAAATGAGGCTTTTGATAAATGTAAAGTTATCTTATAATTTAAACAACTTTTTTTTCGACTTTAATTTACTTTTGAAAAATGAATAGTTCAGAAAATCATACAAAACTTTTTTTTTATTTATTTAATTTATCTGAATAAAATGTTTTAATCATGCTTAAGCAATATAAAAAATTCAGTTATGCGGATTTATATCAAGATCTCGCGATAGTAAGAATATGACTTGTGTAGGCATCTCATTAATGAAGTAAACATGTCAACAAAAACAAATAATTAAAATCGAAAACTAATTTCGTTTGTTAGAAATGAACTATGTTATTATATTTAAGTTATTACATCTATAGTAATAGCTTTGAAATAGCCATTTCTTTCCGATACATCGCTAAATATTTGAAGCGGAAACAACATTTTTAGGCTTACGCAAGATACTACTACCCCTAATTTTTTCAAGTTTAAATACAAATTTTATATTTGAGAGAAACATTAATGCATTAGAATGCGTATAACAGAAAAATAAAAAATAATCACTTGTACACTTACCTTGATTATTTCCGGGATTGCAAGAAGAAGAAATATAGGTACTTCAGCACGTTGTTCGCGGGCGGGATCTCTGCTGTGTTTACGACGCCATTAAAAACTCTACGCCTGCTCTGTACTGTTGCCACATGAAAATAACAAACGTTGGTTGAACCGACATCGTCGTTCAACTTGCGTTTCTCTTTTCCATGGCATTTTACTATAACTATTATAATGGTTCAATCGTTCGAAGTTCTTTGCTTGAACGAATATTTTGGTGAATGGTTGAACCTGTATTTTTAACAGTGTATAAGCGAGCACTGATTGAATATAATAAAAATCACTATTAAAATGTATGACAGTAATTATTTAAATATTTAGGAAAATTTAGTTAGGAAACATATTTAGTTTTTACGCTTTTCTTCAAGTCAATTAACTATAATTTAAACTAGAGATATTTCTTAATAAATGAAACCAAGTACTACATAAAATGAAGGCACATTTTATTAAATATTTTTTCTTGTTCAAAACATGTTTATTTGGCTTTAAAAAACATAAATTTTGGCAGCTATCAAAATGTGATGGAATACAGGTACTTCAATATTTATTTTACTTTTAATTTACTTAATGAAATTGATTTTAATCTTATAACTGTTATTAATGTTTAAATTAACTATGTGTCATTCACAGAAATTAAAAAAGCTCTAGCATGAGTACGTGACATTTGCTAAACCGAAAATAATATTTAGAACTTTCCAAACTCAATACTTGATCAGATATTATACATTCTTTTAATGCCGTGTTTCTGAACTAGTGATACTCCTATCCCTAGGGGATTCGTTGGATCACAGATGGGTCAAACGGTTAAACCCTTTTCCTTTTTATATAACTGGCTTGGTTTTTAAAATTTTACTTAGCTTTCTTAATGTTGGTCATTATATTAACTGTTCATGTTAGTGATGAGCATATTGAATAATTTTGATATTCGATTGAATCATTCGGGCATACCCATAAGCATAATTGCTGACAGTCGTATTATTTTTAATCACTTAAAACTAGAAATTTTGTTATATATATATATATATATATATTATATAGTATTTTACTTTACAATTTTTCTGGTTTCAATTCATTAAAAAGAATACGAAGGTTGGAAGCTATGCTTTTTTGCATTATTGAACGATTCATTTGAATATCAAAATCATTCATTATACCTATCCCTATCTCATGTCTAATCAGAGTATTAGAAATATAACTAACATTAAAACATTATTGAATTGAGAAAACGTCCTTATTCTTTATGTATGAAGATATAAATGAAGGCAGGTTTAGGAGATGAAGATGGGTACTTATGCATAAAAAGTCAAAGCGAATACGGGAAATAAAATTGTTCGGGAATATCAATTTTAAAGGATCACACAGATTAAATTTACTAAAGAAGAAATTTTTTTAATGCCTAATAATTTTCTCTGTTGAATCTAAAAGCTAAATAAGTTTTGCTAATAAGTTTTTAAACTACACTTCATAAGAAATATTATTTTAATCATTAAATACATAAATGTATTATTCTCTTACCGGGAAACAAACAAAGAAAATTCCTTTAACTTTCTTCAATATGTTTTTCAATTTAAACTTTTTTGTATTCATGAATATTTATATTTTTTTAACAAAACTATTATGTTTATTCCATTAAAAATGGGAATTGTGTTCTCTTCAAATACTTCATCCTGGCATCCGATGAAACTTCCAAAATTTCAATATGTTTTTAGAAAACGTAAACAGCAATATTAAAAATTCTATTTTCATATCAAATGCAGTTTATTTTCATTCTATTGATATATTTGCATACTATTTTGATTTTTTAAAATCGAAAACGAATTGAAATAAATTTATAAATAGGGATCCTAGCCTCAGGGAATTTTAATACCAGTAATACCTAAAAGTAACGGTTGCCATATTTAAAATAAGATTTTTTTCATTAAATAAAGCAAATATTTGTTTTTAAAAACCTGATATTCAAATCCCCTGAGGCATAAGAACCCTGATAAGCTACACTCTGAAGATAACTCTTATTTGAATAATGAAATATGTAAACGATATCTGTTATCAAGCAACTCAAAATCAGTAAAAACATTTTCATTTCTGTGAAAGTGTTTTCAATTTAAACGTTTTCACACTCATGAAGCTTTATATTTATGACAAAAATAGCAAGTTATAGCATGTTTATCATAATACCTTTGCGACTGCCTGTTTGAAGTGGATTTTTCCTGAATTTTATACAATTTGTCAGAAAAATTTATTATATTTTTAGAATAGGAAATATATCAATATTTTAAATTTTTTATTTGAAATGAAATGTAACATTTTTCTCGTCCTGTTGATTTATTTGCATATTATTCCGATTTAATGTACAAAATCGAAATAGTAAGAATAAAACCTTAAATTGCATTTTGTTAAACTGTTACCAGAATCATAAAATAACTTTTTAATTAAATTATTTTACCAATTAATTCTCAATTATTAAAAAAGGCTGTGACTGATTTTGTTGGTTTCTTTTGTTCTTCTCTGTGCATCATTGGCTTAAAATTGAATATATTTCAATTTCATAAATTATTATAGTTAGATGAAAACAGAATTTTATTCAACTTCCGAAATTTATCATAATATTTCGATTATTTATTTATTTGTATTGTACAGTAAAACCCACTTAATGGAATATCGGTTAATGGAATAATCCGTTTATTGTAATAAATGCTTAATATTCTAAAATGTTATAATTAGTTTCTGTATAAAATTCTCCGGTAATGGCATATTGTACCGTGAAGTAAATTTTCCTAAAGAAATGATTCTTAATAATAAGAATTTTGACTTCGTCAAAATTCATTCAAAGTTTTTTTTAATGTCATATTAGTATAAAAATAACTGCATGTTCTTTAAATACCCTAAAGACTTTTAAAGGAACTCATTCTTAGAGAATACACAATCACAAGATTATTTGGATTCATTGGAAATAGTGCAGAAAATGTGCCTACTGCTGCTACCCCATAAGACTCGCAAAAAAAAAAAAAAAAAGGCCAGCAATGTTTCATCTAATAGTAAAAAAACTGAAGATTTAGTACGAGAATTAAAATCAAAGATTTCAAAGCTACAAATAGCTGAATGTGCAGATGCAAAAGATAAATAAATAAATAAATAAAATTTCATTCAAAAAAGTTCACGGCGATCACAAGTCATGCTTTACAACCACTATATTTTATTAAATGTAAATTATCATGTAAACGTAATGTTAAATGTTTAATTATACGAATTTAAATAGATCAACCTACCTGTGTATTTACTCAGAGTCATCTAATATAATAGTCTAGTATTTCAGCTGCACAAAGTGCGAAATAACTCAAAATCCTTTCAATCCAGCAAACCAGGAATAAAAAAAAATCCTGAAAGTGCCTGGATACCAATTCGTTATAATGGATTAAAAAAGGGAGATTTCAACATGAGAAAAGGTAAGAAAACTTTTCTTATCTTAAAATATCAAAGTATTGAGGTGAATATTTTTCTAGTTTAATTCGTATAATAAGATAAGCGCCGCACTGAACTCCGGCGTTAAATTAAGCCAAACAACCATGTAAAGTAATAGCACTTAAAGTCTGAAAGTAGCACCTAGTTAAAAGTGTTATAAAATGTCTAATCCCATTCCGTTTCAAGCGCGGCGATCATGTACGCTAATGGCGTCCGGTTCATGCAAAATCCGTCGTGGCTGCAAAGTCCTCCAAGTTCCCTGTGAATTTTACCTCTGGAGGTGTCTAGTCAGGTGTAGGTCTCGTCACCTGATCAAGTTTCTAAATTGCGAGACCAACTCGAGTAGCGATGGCATGACGTATGGGTGTGCGATGCAGCGTGAAATTAGTAAATACTCCAGCATATCACATATGTCTGGCAAGACTTTGCTACACTGTCCAGTGCTGAACCGTCTCATCCAACATCAATTAGCAACCGGCCAACTAAGAAAAAGCAACTTAAGCAACAAGACGCACTAAAGCCACGTCGGCTTATAGATTTATAAAACAGATCTTCGCCATGCGGAGATCAGGCGAATCCTCGCCCCGTTGCCAGGCATCAACCCGTTAAGCTGGGCAAAAGCCTGGCAGGTAGTGTTCTGGTCAGCGGTCGAAAAGAAAAGTTAATTACATAGCATAGATGACTGTTGCGTTATTTCTAAAGCGACTCGTGCTTTTTGATCAATGAGATGAAGAAGATAAAAAAGAAGTTTTATTCTTGTTGCTGATAATTGTGTATTTAATACAGTGAATGTAAGATTAGGGAATATAGTAATTGCTGTTTTGCCTCCTACTACATATCTTATACAAACTATGAGAAAGAGAATTATATGTCCTTTTAAGAGAATTTACAAAGAAGGCGTCGTAAAAAGATTGTAGTCTGGATAGATTATAACACTGAATTTTGAAGTAATATTTCCACAAATTTCAATTCTTTCAGCAGTTCATATGATGAATAAATCGTGGAATAATATTTCCGTTGAATAAATTAAAAAAAATGTGTTTCGCTAAATGCAAAACTACAAAGGACGTAAAAAATAATGATTCAAATGGCGAGTTAATGTCAAAAGTAACTTATTTGACACAAAAAAATATGATCGTGAGAGAATTTTTAGATTTGTGGATTACAACAATGACTTAGAAATATTTGGTGATACTTCAAATAATAAACTTACACAAAGTAATGACGAAGACGATTAATTGTATGAAATATGTACTAAAAAGGCTCCTTCCCATGTTGAAGTTTTTAATGTATTTCTTAGCAGCGAAAGACTTTAATTTTATAAATTGGAAAATCAAGTAAGATATTTATCACATGCAGAGAAAATTAAACAGAAGAAAATATCCAATTTCTTTAATAAGAAATGATTAAGCAATTTAAAAATAAAATACTTATGAGAGGTATATATTCTATAGTGAATTCTACAATTTGTCACTTGAATCATTATTCCTGAGTTTTAATGTGTTTATTATTTTGCTAATTAGAATAATTTAAATTGTACTGATAGATTATTTTTAATGTTTTTGTGGTTTTTCTTGGTTACATACAAAATTTTGATGTAATAATGTTATCCTGGAAAATGGAATATCTTTCTTATTAGAATAATTTTCTTTATAAAAGGAGAATTCTATTAAGTAATAAATATAGATTGTAGTATGAAAAATTATATAAACTATACTTCATAAAAACTTTCATTAAAAACATAAAATATCCTTTTAAAATAAATTCTGTTACCAAGCAACAGTAAAATATTTTGAAATATTTGAGTTAGTTTCCCTTCATTTTATATTTTCCCCTGCATCCTCCGTTTCAAAGTGAATATTTTACCCTTTTTGAATCTTTATAGTAAGATGAAAATAGTATTATAAAGTGTTTCTCGCGAGATAGTCTGCTTGAAATATTCAATTTTGCATTTGAAAACACTTCCTATATATATATATATAACAATCTGTTTTATATTACCTCATAGAAACATTCGGATTTTTATTTTTCACTCTGTGTGATAGCTCCTGAACTGTGTAACGTGGATTTCAGAGATAGCGTCTTTTAAGAGCCATCCCTTACAGATGATAGTCGCATCCTCTTCGAGGCTGAAATTTTCTCGTTTTAAACTTCTCAAACCACTTTCGAACTATGTCATCTGAAACTGCACTTTGTCCATATACATCACAAATTTTACGAGCAGTCTGACTGACATTTTTTACCTTTCTTGAAATAAAAGAACATAATATAACGAAAATGAACTTTTTGGTTATCCATTCTTAGCACTTAAAGTTTTGCCCCTGAATTCTGATTCCCTCAACTTTTCTAAAGGAAATTTGGTCCAATTTAAGGTAGAGTCCCTCCTTCCCTTTCACACACTCTCATGCTCTACTTACTTTGCAATTTATTTATTTTTTCTTCTAATTTTCATCCATATTAGCATCCTAATAAGTAACACTTTTCCACAAACATAAAATCAGCAATCATTTGATAGATATTGTGTAGAAAACATGGTTCTTTCCGCAGTCAGAAAGCGCTCTGTAGCGCCTCACAGATTGAGGTACGACCATGCATTGTATGGTGTTTTTAGCTTATCTAGGCGTGTTCTAAAACTCCTTAAAATTTTGCTCAGGGGTTTCGAATCGTCCTGTATATGAATTAATTTCCCTCGGGTACATTTTTTTGCATCATAAGCTTCAATTTTAATATTTTCACTTCTTTAAAGCTAGATTGAAAATTGTTATATATTGTACTTTTTTTTAACATTGTCTGCTCGAAACATTTGGGTTTTCAGTACCCTTCATACGAAACCTTATTTGAGTCATGAAATATTTAAATGACTTCTTTTAGGAGGAAAGCAAAAATGAAAACTCTTTTCATTTCTGTGATTTATATATGTTTTTCAATTTAAGTATTTTTCATGCTTATTTATCTGCATGTTTTAGACGATAATAGTATGTTTATTATATATACATGGAATGGTCTGATTGAAATAACTTTTTCGGAAAAAGTGTAATACGTTTATAAAATATGAAACATTATTATTTCAAATTGTGTTTTCATATCAAATGGGAATTCTTGTCTGTTTTATTGGTTTAATTGCATACTACTTCGATTTAACATAACTAATCGAATAAATACAACTCTAAACGAAATACGAATAAAACCCTAAACTTCATAATATTCAAATTTTTTAATTGCTTAATAGGCGTATAGCCAACATAGTGAAAAAGTACCCAAGCAGGGACTCGAACCCGGGTCATCAGTATAGCGCACTGACGTTCTACCAACGAACCAGTTGGGAACGATACTCAACTTGGAAATTTTTCACCATAACATGTTGACAAGGCTACAAACGCAGCACAAGACGGAATATTTTCCGTGAGCCGCCAACCCTGGGGAAAACACGAAATCAAAGAAAATCCAGCATTGATAATTGAATAAATTCATATTTAATACTTTGGATTTTTTTTCCATAGAACACACCTTACATTCATAATAATCAAATTTTAATTGCGCTATACTGATGACCCGGGTTCGAGTACCGGCTTGGGTACTTTTTCACTATGTTGGCTTTACGCCTATTAAGCAATTAAAATTTGATTATTATGAATGCAAGGTGTGTTAAATTTTCTATGGAAAAAATTCCCTAAACTTTAGTTTAAAAGAACTTTTACTATAATCATAAGATATGCTTTTTTAAATGAATATTTTTAATGTGAAATTTTAAATCATTAAGAAACATTCTGAGATATTTTCATTGGATTATTTTGTTTATTTATGGATAATCCACTTCGATTTAAATAAATTTCACTTTTACAAATTATTATAGTAGCTAAATATACTATTTTATTGAAATTCTAAAATTGTTTTATTTACATGCTATTTCAATTTATAACTTATTTATATGCTATTTCTCTTTAACATATCATATTGAAATAGTATGAAAAATGTGATAAACTATACTTTGTGTAAATTGTTATTGGGAAAATAAAATATACTTTTTAAAAGAATTCTTTAAGTTACTCTAAATCCTTAACGATGAATTATTTTCCCTTGGTTTCACTTTCATAAATAATTTTGTTTTATAGAGGAAAATATTTTTCTGTAATCCTCATGAGATTGTTTGCTTGCAAATATCCCTTTTTACTTTCAAAACAATTTTGATGGAAAACTTTTGTATGACTTTAAATTATTGCATATGAGTATTTAAAATATAATATTTAGATATACTGAATTTATTTGTTTATTTGTGTTCATTCACTTCAGTTTTTATATTATGTCAATAAAAAAGAGGAAGAAAGTTTCACGCCGTACTTTTAGGCAATTTCATAAAAAAAAAGGCTTTAATTTATTTTGTTAATCATTTGATGCATTTTAACAATACAATTTTTAATATATGACTATCTAACATAATAATCTATAGACTATACCGAATGTTTAATAATCAACATTGTATTAGATAATGTACATTCTTTTATCGTATTGGAGAAATTGCATTTACCAACGAAAAATGTTTTTATTTTTATTTATGGTATTCTAGTCAATCTATTGAATCGAAAAACCATGAACATAAAATTCTAAACTATAATTTCAAAAGAACTCTTATTTGAATCATGAAATATTTTAATGACTTCTATTACTGGGAAATTCAATGTAAACGAAAACTGTTTTAGCTTTTTATTCATTTCTGTATTATGTTTTACATTTCAATATATTTCATGCTCGTGAATTTTTATATTTATTATGAAAGTAGTATGTTTAGTGTAATACTATCGGGATTTTCTACTAAAAATATATTATTTCTACGTCATATGCAAATTCGTAAAAAAAAAAACATTAATATGTTTTTAAAATAAGGAGTATTTATATTCTAAATTATATTTGCAGACCGGTGTAAAGTTCTTGTTCATTCTGTTGATTTACTTGCATAAAATTTCAATTTAACGCAACAAATCAAAAAAGTCCTTCCGGCCTGTACCGGGAGGAAAAGGTAGCTTTCCTATATCTTCGTTTTAAAATTTTAGCTAATGTTACACGAACTAATCTACTAAAAAAAGGGTAAACACGTATTTCAGCGATTTTAGAAATTAATCCATAAGGGTTTTAAATGGGGGGAGGGGAACGGACGTTTTAGGTCCTTTCACCATATTTCAGCAGCAGTTTTAGGTAGGAGCATAAAATTCAAGATAATAATTCTAGTAAAAAAATAGCCAATACGTACTTCAGAGATTTTAGAAATTCACCCACTAAAAGGGTTCAATGGAAGATCCTTTTAGGTCACTTCACCATATCTCAGCTGCAAGTTTAGGTAGGAGCATGAAATTCAGAATAACAAATCTACTAAAAAAATAGTGAAACACGTATTTCAGTGATTTTAGAAATTCACTCACTAAGGAGGTTAAATAGCCATATTTCGCCATATTTAGCCATTTCGCCATATCTCAGCAGCAGTTTTAGGTAGGAGCATGAAATTCAGGATAACAAATCTACTGAAAAAGAAATAGTTAAACACGTGTTTTAGGATTTTAGAAATTAACCCACTAAGAGGGGTTAAACATCGGATATGAACCCGATTATGGAAAATTAGACGAATAAGGCGACTATTGCTGATGTTTGATTAGATATTTTGCTTAAGACAATTTTAAAAGTTTTTTTTAAATCATTTATAAAGCTGAGGGATTTAGTGTGATTGTGTCAAAATAACATAACTTTTTCCTGATTGCCATTTTGACGGTTTATGAACGCGAATGCGTTATTGTGATCGGCGTATTTTTAGGATTTACGGGTTACCCAGAAGGCCAATGTTAACTAACGTTACATTGTTTCTTAGATTCTTTTCCATTTCTTTTTGTTTGTTGTGTATCAGGGAAATTGTCACATCAACTACTACAATTGTTTGATTGATATTGCAAGCTTCATTTTTGGGAAAAAAAACGTAGTATGCATATTTTAATTTTTCTCCTAAAACAGAAGGGATATGTTTTCTATGCTGTTCCGGAAGAATCACATCATTCTTCTGCGCTATTAATTCATATGTGAATTAATGCTTCCACGAATATTTTATTGAAATAGACGTTTTAAGCCACAAATGTATTCTTTGATGTTCTGTATAATTAATAGAATCGTATACAGTTGTATACTTTCTTGATTCGGTATAAAAGGTTCCATTTCCACATAAACTGGAGTCTTTTGAAAGATTTCTGATAAATAACCTTCCTCAGCAGAAGAAGATTATCTAGACTGTGTTTCGAAGTCAAACCGCAGTACGCCAAATACCGCTGGAACGTTTGAAATTGCCGAAGACTGTTTGATTATTGAAAGTATTTTTTAGTATCATAAAATTTTATTTAAATATCTAACTAAAGAAGTGTACGACGGTAAAAAAGTTTCGACGGTTTCATGGAATTTGTCACATCACACAAGTAGAATTTTTGATTGATATTG
This sequence comes from Maratus michaelseni, assembly GCA_963931845.1. NCBI lineage: Eukaryota > Metazoa > Arthropoda > Arachnida > Araneae > Salticidae > Maratus > Maratus michaelseni. The sequence goes on from OZ007593.1 coordinate 258,627,040, forward strand.
CAAGCTTGATTTTTGCGAAAAAAAAACTTGCTATGCATATCATGATGTTTCTCTTAAAACAGGAGGAATATGTTTTCTACGCTTTTTCTAAAGAATCACATCATTCTTCTACGCTATTAATTCATACGTGAATTAATGCTTCTACGAATATTATATTGAAGTGGATGTTTTACGCCACAAATATATCCTTTGATATTCAGTATATTTAAAAGATTCGTATACAGTTGTATGCGGTATAAAAAGCTCAATATCCACAGAAACTGGAGTCTTTTGAAACATTTCAGATAAATAAGCTTCCTCAGAAGAAGAAGATGATGTAGACTGTGTTTCCAAATCAAACTACAGTACGCCAAAAACTGCTAGAACGTTTGAAATGCCGAAGACTGTTTGATTATTCAGAGTACATTTTAGTATCATAAAATTTGATTTAAATATCTAACTAAAGAAGTGTATGACAGTAAAAAATGAGTTGTACAATAGAGTTTTGGTCATTGAAATTTAGTAAATAGTCGTCAACAAAACAGAAATCAATTTCAGGTGACGTTTGTATGAGTTATCAAAAGTCATGTAACACTACGTTATACTGGTAACAAATACGAATTTGAAGAACGAGTACAGTGAATTCTCGTTAATGCGTTTCCGCTTAAGACGTATCTCCGGCTATCTAAAAGCAATTTATTTTTTCACTTCCTTTGCTATTTACATTAAAGACAATCTCTAATGAATGCTACTCATCGGATAATACGAATATTTTTTTCTGCATACTGACAGGACAGAATCGAAATTTATTTTGTACATTATTTTTCTCAAAAGCAACTTTGGTGTAACTGTTTATTGACAGATCAAGAAATTGTCAGTGACAGTGATGAACAGAAATAAAACATTCCGACACCAGAAACGTGAAAAGTTCAAAATTTGCCAACGGCTGTTCACCCACATTACCAGACAAAATGTGATGTAACAGACCATGTGTTCGAATGTGTAGCGAAAATGGAAAAATTATTTGTCTAATTATCACAAAGGAAAGTGAGATATTATTTTAATTAAAATCAATTTATGTAAATTAAATTTTTTTCACATTTTATTTGCCTTCAATAATTTATTCAGTTTTATTAGCAAATTGTCATTAAATTGCTTTTTTACTAATATTACTAAATTAAAGAAAAAATTGTTTCTTTTAGCATACAGTAGGAATTCTATTTAATTTATAAAAAAAATAATCTTATTTAACCAATAACAAGAATTATTTTACACGATTTAAATGTTTACTCCGTTTAATGTGGACTTTGGTTATTGCGGACGAAAAATTGCCTCCCTTGTAAGTACGCACTAACTGCAGTTCCCTGTAAGGTAAAGCCAGGAGAGATAGCGCGGTCGGAGAGTTTGCGCACATAGAGGTTCGGGGGGGAGGAGTACAGTGAGAGCGCCGCGACTCCAGGTAGTTGTACAACAATAGTAGTGGAGTGGCTACTTGAAAGTGCACGTTGATTGCTTTGAGCGTTTAAGATAATGTATTGCTAGTTGTTTTGTTTTCCCAAAGTAAGTGCTTGAATTTTCATAGCTATTCATCAGAATTTCTATACAATGTCAACAGTACAAAATATTTTAAACTTAAACGATTTATCACAAGCTACTAATCTAGACTAACAATGTGAACATCAACGGTTCGTTTTAGTAGCAACCATGCTTAAATAAAAGGCCGCGCAATCTCTCCTACCGAAATTGGAAAGTTTGCGCATCTGCTACTTAGCAGAGATGGCGCATAGTTCCCATTAGTTTAAATGCTAGGAGAGATTGCGTAGCTTATTGGTAAATTTGCATAAAAAATTAAAAATGAAAATGGACTCATTTTAAGTTATACGTGTTATTAAGTTACATAATTTTATTTTGTAATCTTATCTGGACTTTCTTTTTCTGATTCTTTATTTTTTTTCCTTTAATTAAAATTTTTTTATCGTTTTTAAAATTGTTTCATTTTTCTGATTTTTTGAAGCATTAGGTTGAAATATTCACTCCCAATACAATAAAATTTGTTCACAAAAACCTGACAGGAATGTCATTTAAGTGTAATTTTTGTTGTTAGCAATTTAATTGAAGTTATTATTAGTATCAATCTCTCCTACCCATGTGCGCAATCACACCAACCCTGTAAGGACAGATTGTGCAAAATAACTTCCTTGGTTTTATTACAACTGTTCGATTAAATTACAACACAACAACAAAACAGCAATGGAAATGCATAAAAAACAAATGAAGTAAAAATTATCCATGGATAGTTTAGCAAAAAATTAATATTTAGATTTTGTATTGCTATTCTTTTGAATTGTGCGCAGACTCTCCTAGCTTTACTTTATACCGTACGAAAGCATATTTACCTTTATAATTATTTATGTGAAAATAATATTTCATAGAAGTCACGAACGGCATAGATTCTTCATCTACATGCACACACTTGTAAAACGCATAGGTAAATTAGGATTGGAAACGAAAACCTGTAAGAGAAAATCTGTTTAATAAATCAACTACGTCATTCTGGATTTTTATGTAACTATATAGATATCTTGATAACTGTGATATACCTTTCAGACTTTGCTTTTATATGATGTGCATATTATGGAGATTCGTATCGTTATATACACATTTATTTCATTCACATCAATGAAAGTTCATAAATGAATTACGTTCTGGAAATGTTTTACGTAAGTCACTTACGTGCTTCATGACTTTTCAAGACTCATAACTCGTACATGCATGATCCTCAGCCGAAACGGATTTCAGTCTTAAAGTTAACATTCTTCAAGACTCATAACTCGTACATGCATGATCCTCAGCCGAAACGGATTTCAGTCTTAAAGTTAACATTCTTCAAGACTCATAACTCGTACATGCATGATCCTCAGCCGAAACGGATTTCAGTCTTAAAGTTAACATTCTTCAAGACTCATAACTCGTACATGCATGATCCTCAGCCGAAACGGATTTCAGTCTTAAAGTTAACATTCTTCAAACTTTTTATGATCTACGTCTTTTTACGCAATACAAATACACCACCCTCTACTTCGCTTCACTGAGAAAAATTTTACTTTCAAATCTGAGTAAATCGGTGTTTTAATTTTGTTATGAAACTTTTTGCTTCAAATATGACAACCCGGTGCTTTAAATTCTGAAATTCCAGAAATACTCAGAATATTGAAACATGGACATACTCAAAACGGAGTGCATGGAGCTCAGTTTATACTCATTTTTAAAACATGGACATACTCAAAACGGAGCGCATAGAGATAAGTTTATACTCATTTTTAAAACATGGACATACTCAAAAATGATTAGGGTCAGTTCATACTCATTTTGGAACATCGTCATACTCAAAAAATGAGCACATAGAAGGCATCTCATACACATTTTTGAAACATGGACATATTCCAATACGAGCACATGATGTTTTATTCTTGAGTGTGTGCATGTTTTCAGAAATGAGTATATACATGTTTCAAACTTGAGTAATTTTGATTCGGAGCCATTTTGACTATGCGACATGCTCAGATTTGAGTATATTTTGCTCAGTTTTAAAAATGTCGTTTTTAGAGTGTTGTAAGTAATTTTTAAATATTAAATGATCAAATTTCGCAAAAAATATCACTTTCAGTTTATGAATTTATTAAGCAGAGCATTTATTTTGCTTTACAAAACAGTTTTGGTTTAGTAACTACGTCATTTAGAAGACAAGATATTAAAGAATTTGTAAAGTAACCGGAAGCGATAACCGAAAGCAAGCTTGTAAATTTATCAAACGAAATTGAAATACCCTATTTTATAACAAATATAATTTTAAAGTGTTTTTCTTACTATTTAAGATAATGAAAATCTTATGAGAGTTCTTGGCAATGAATAATTTCCTTTAAATCTGGCAACAATTATTCGGTTGTGTAAATTAAAATTCCAGTTTTCTCGAAATTATACGAGCGAAAGTCATTAAGTAAGTCACAAAAGATAATTAAATAATAACTTACAATGATATTCACTTCAAAACTATTTTTATTTCTTAACATATTCTCCACCAATATTTATATGCACTTATGTCACCGTTTTATCAGCGGCCCAACACCAGCTGAATAACATTCTTTGGGTTGCTGTCTCAGCCACATTAGGACTTCAAGTTGAACACAGGAGACAATTCAAAAGTTTGGTTGGCAACTTCTCCAACATCCACCATACAGCATCGACTTAGCTCCAAGCGATTTTCATCTGTTTAGTCTGCTAAAAAACCCTTTTGGAAGCAAGATGGTGTTCACAGATGATGAAAAGGTTCAACTTGAAATCCTAATGTGGCCTAATGAGACACCCAAACAATGTTATGCAGCTGGTGTTAGGGCACTGATAAAACGGTGATATAAGTGCCTAAATATTGGTGGATAATATGTTGAGAAATAAAAATAGTTTTCAAGTGAATATCGTTGTAAGTTATTATTTAATTATCTTTTGTGACTTACTTAATGACTTTCACTAGATAAGTGCGCGGGGATTATTTTGATACTAGATGATTAGATTTCCATGTAGAAATTTTGAAAATTTCCTAAAAGTCTTCAAGATTTTCTATATTTTTATAAATTCTCTAAAATTAAAGTAATTTAATGGAAATATAAACTAACCTTAGTTAATTCGTACATAAACTAAAATTTAAAAAGTCGCTAGTTTGTTTCCATGTCAGGTTTTTTTTTAAGTGTGATCTGAACGTATTTGGATACGTAAGGAAATATTTATAATTAATTATTTTCTAAGATTTTATTTTAGAGATAAATATTGCCAAACACTTTTTTAATATATACCCTTAAAATGCAAAATCTGAAAAAAGAATTTATCTCGTTTTCAATAATACAATCAATAATACAAAAGGGGATTTGAGAGGTAACAAAGGTGAAATACAAAAATATACAAATATGGGAAGGCATGGGTTAATAACACTACTTAATTAAGAAGCATTTGAGTACTATTAATGTTTCTACTAATTTCTAACTTCTAGTTTTAAATCTCGGATAAAACATTATATAAAAAAAAATATAAAAAAAAGCGTACCTCCGATACATCGAATCTATGAAAGAAGTAATTAGTCACTTTAAAGTATCAAATTAAGACTGTACAAAAAATTAATTGAATGAAAAAGGAGGCTAAAACATCTACTGATAATATGATGATTGGAGTGTATAAGTATGATTGGAAATATGATTAAATAAAATAATTTCGAATTTAAAAGCTTTTAATTTCATTTAAAAGTCTATTCTAATATATTCTAAAATACGATTAAAAATATGATTAAATAAAATAATTTCAGATTTAAAAGCTTTTAATTTCATTTAAAAGTCTCTACCTCTTTTCATTAGACACAGACATTTTAAAAAGGATTTCAAAATTTATATAATTCAAAATCCAAAGAAGTGCTTTTTCAAGAATGGAACTACGGATGCACAAAAAGCAGGGATGATATTAATAAGAATAGAAAGAAAATTGTTTAAATATCGGTCGCATGATTGCATAAAAGGATTTCAGATTTAAAAGCGTATGAGTTCATTTTTTTCTACTTCTCATTAATTCTACCTCCTTTGTTTCGAGTATAAATATTTTAAGCCAAGTTTTAAATGTGTATATATACATCCAACGTGCAGAAGTTGAAATATAATCAAGTTGTTCTCAAGAATGAAATTACGGATATACAGAGAAAGAAGAACGTTAATATATATATATATATATATATATATATATATATATGCTCAGACATCATAGATAAGAAATTTCATGGCATTCTTCTAGAAAAGTACAAAACGATGTCACAGAATATTTTTTGAAAAGTAATTTCAATTAAAAACTAATCGTTGGGGACCACCGTAATACCTACCCATAATGGATATGCATAATATAAAATACTAGCAAGCTACGCCGGCTACGCTGGTCAATTTCTTTTAACGAACCTTTAATCAAACAAAATATTGACATTTCCTAAATAAGTTTTATAATTTAACAGAATAATAAAGCTACTATAATTTGTGACTCGTGCTATAGCCAATATACACGTCAGGACACGTCGCCCTTATCAATATCTTTTTACGCATGAAGGTTTCGCTATGGTACTCCATTGGAAAATTTGGTAATTTTTGAAATTCAATATTTGAAAAACAGCATAATCATTAGATTTCAAATTTATATCAAGAAAAATACAATTTTTTACCTTTCAAACGCAGTTTGTCTAACAATTTTCTGACAAATACTTTTTGAGCTATCATTTTTTTCAGTAACTTCAAATGTTTCATTTTCCGAGATTAATCTGTTGCAACAATTAGCGAAAAACCCAGTCGTCAGCAACGCATAGTTTTTTATTAAAGAGGCTGTTGGAGCAGCGATTGTCACCACCAATTTGCCACCATCACTTTTGAAATCGGTTCCGTGGTTCCAGAGATTCCATAGAAATTGTAATTTAGAATGACTTCAGAACGCTTTTCGCTCATTTCACCCATTTAAATTTCGATTTTTTTTAAATTTATTCTTAGAGAGCATTTACATCTTATAAGTAACTACAATGCTAAATTTCAAATTTCTTGCCCTTTCAGTATAAAAAAGTCGCAATTTTCGAACATTTTTCGATCCTGCACCCCATTGATGTTAGTGGCACCGACATAAAATATAGCCTATGTTGGAGTAAGGATTGTCCCCATCAATTTGCCACCATTACTTTTGAAATCGGTTCTGTAGTTCCAGAGATTTCATAGAAATTGTAATTTAGACAGTTTTTAGAACGCTTTTCGCTCATTTCACCCTTTTAAATTTAAATTTCTTTTTTATTTTGTTCTTAGAGAGCATTTACATCTTATAAGTAACTACAATGACAAATTTCAAATTTCTAGCTCCTTCAGTATAAAAAATATAAATAAAACCGCCCAGTTAAACTGAGGGCATTGAGTTCACAGGCTATTCACACTAATTGTATATTATACTCTTATTTCAAAGAATTTGAAATAAGCCCATCGAAAAATAAAGAAATAAACAATATAGTAAGGGGGGGGGGTGTCATACCCCCGTTACCCACCTCATAGGTAACTAATGAACCCCTTAAACTAATCAGGTAAATTTCTAATTACAATGAGTATATATACAAAATTTGTAGAAAATAGAATAATTCTGCATGAAAAACCCATTTATATAAATTAAGGCGGGATTAGCCCCCTCCGTTCCCCCCTTTATACTTAACCAATCAATCCCGAAAACTAATTAGGGAAGCGTCTTAACCCAATGAACCTATAAACAAAATTTGAAGGAAATGGGATAATTCTGCATGAAAAACCCATTTATATAAATTAAAGGGGGATTATCCCCCTTTCCCCCCCTTTATACTTAACCAATCAATCCCGAAAACTAATCAGGGAAGCGCCTTAACACAGTGAACCTATAAACAAAATTTGAAGGAAAACGGAATAATTCTGCATGAAAAACCCATTTATATAAAATAAGGGGGGATATGCCCCCGTTCCCCCCCCCTTTTTACTTAAACAATCAATCCCGAAAACTAATCATGGAAGCGTCTTAACCCAATGAACCTATAAACAAGATTTGCAGGAAATGGGATACTTCTGCATGAAAAACCCATTTTTATAAAATAAGGGGGGGTGATTAGCCCCCCGTTCCCCCCCTTTATACTTAACCAATCAATCCCGAAAACTAATTAGGGAAGCGTCTTAACACAGTGAACCTTTAACCAAAATTTGAAGGAAATGGGATAATTCTGCATGAAAAACTCATTTATATAAATTAAGGAGGGGGGGGGTTAGCCCCCCCCCCGTTCCCCCCTTTATACTTAACCAGTCAATCCCGAAAAACTAATCAGGGAAGCGCCTTAACACAGTGAACCTATAAACAAAATTTGAAGGAAAACGGAATAATTCTGCTTGAAAAACACCTTTATATAAATTAAGGAGGAATTAGCCCCCCTATCCCCCCTTTATACTTAACCAATCAATCCCGAAAACTAATCAGGGAAGCGCCTTAACACAGTGAACCTATAAACAAAATTTGAAGGAAAACGGAATAATTCTGCATGAAAACCCATTTATATAAATTAAGAGAGGGGGAATTAGCCCCTTGTTCCCCCCTTTATACTTAACCAATCAATCCCGAAAACTAATCAGGGAAGCGCCTTAACACAGTGAACCTATAAACAAAATTTGAAGGAAAACGGATATTTCTATGCAGAGTTATCGCATTACGTACGTACATACATACATACAGAACCGGCTGGCAAGCTCTCAGGGCTTGACAGCCAGTTTGATAGCTAAAAAATCGCAATTTTAGGACGTTTTTTGCTCCTGCACCCCCTGGGGTTAGTGGCACCGACATTAAATATACCCTATGTTGGAGCAGGGGTTGTTACCATCAATTTTCCACCATCACTTTTGAAATCGGTTCGGTAGTTCCAGAGATTACCCCCTACAAAAAAACAAACAAACAAACTTTACTCCTTTATAATATTAGTATAGATAAGGGGGGGGGTTATCCACCCCCCCGTTCCCCCCTTTATACTTAACCAATCAATCCCGAAAAACTAATCAGGGAAGCGCCTTAACACAGTGAACCTATAAACAAAATTTGAAGGAAAACGGAATAATTCTGCTTGAAAAATCCATTTATATAAATTAAGGAGGAATTAGCCCTCCGTTCCCCCCTTTATACTTAACCAATCAGTCCCGAAAAGTAATCAGGGAAGCGTCTTAACCCAATGAACCTATAAATAAAATTTGAAGGAAAACGGAATAATTCTGCATGAAAAACCCATTTATATAAATTAAGGGGGGGATTAGCCCCCCGATCCCCCCCCCCTTTATACTTAACTAATCAATCCCGAAAACTAATCAGGGAAGCGCCTTAACTCAGTGAACCTATAAACAAAATTTGAAGGAAAACGGAATAATTTTGCATGAAAAACCCATTTATATAAATTAAGGGGGGGGGGGAATTAGCCCCCTGTTCCCCCCCCTTTATACTTAACCAATCAATCACGAAAACTAATCAGGGAAGCGCCTTAACACAGTGAACCTATAAACAAAATTTGAAGGAAAACGGATATTTCTATGAAGAGTTATCGCATTACGTACGTACATACATACATACAGAACCGGCTGGCAAGCTCTCAGGGCTTGATAGCCAGTCTGATAGCTAAAAAATCACAATTTTAGAACGTTTTTTGCTCCTGCACCCCCTGGGGTTAGTGGCACCGACATAAAATATAGCCTATGTTGGAGCAGGGGTTGTCACCATCAATTTACCACCATCACTTTTGAAATCGGTTCGGTAGTTCCAGAGATTACCCCCTACAAACAAACAAACAAACAATCTTTACTCCTTTATAATATTAGTATAGATGAAAGTAAAACATGTGTATACTATTTATAAAATGCATTGCAATTTCAATAAAATCTTGGCTTGATGATGTCACAAACTTTAAATACTCTATTACCGAATTGCGTAATTTGGAGTTATAAGAATGTTTCTTTTTAAGCAAACATTCTTATAACTCCAAAATTGATAATCGTATTAACTAACGGTTTACTGCGTCGGATTAAGTGTTTCATTTCCAATTAAAATATATCTTTGAATGGAAATTTGAATGAAATACAGAGTCATGAAAAATCGCAGAGCGTGGTAAAATATGATTACAAAAAATCTCGGCGACTAATTATCCGATAGACTTCATTATTTATGCAAAATTTATATATATTTTTTTTTATTGTCTTTTATATTCACTCCTTAAAATAAACAATTTCGAAAATTTTTATATACCTTTTATCAGAACAAATATTTCGAGAGTCCGATAAAAATAGCTCCGGATAATCGAGCTTACTGAAATTTAATAAGCTTCTTCCTGTTACTACATACTAAATACATACCAAATTTCAAGTCTCTATCTAAATTTGTTCGTGAGATAGAGCGTTTACAGACACACACACAGACAGACGGACGGTAAAAATTTGTTTTCTAAGAATACGATTTTCGGAATCTCCAGTGTCTGAAACGTGTAAATCCGTCAAAATTGTTTTTTCGATTTTCAAAACGATTACAAGACTTACCCTATACTACGAATGATGGGTAAGTAAAACTTTATAATGGAAATGTGGGGTATAACCAAACATTATATGTGAATATTATAAACAATACTAAATTTTCATATAAATAATGTGTCGACGTAGCCTGACAAATGAAGTCCATTGCTTGTCGCAACCCTAGTTAGTACCTCTTACTGGCTTTATAAAATTGATTTAAAAACTTTTAAATTCATATTTAAGACTTTGGAAAAAAATGTCCATACAAAATTTCACACACCTTGCAATCATAATAATAAAATTTTAATTGCTTAATAGGCATAAAGCTAACATAGTGAAAAAGTACCCAAGCCGATACTCGAACCCGGGTCATCAGTATAGCGCAATTAAAATTTGATTATTATGAATGCAAGGCGTGTGAATGCAAGGTGTGTTCTGTGGGAAAAAAATTCCAAAGTATTAAATGTGAATTTATTCAATTATCAATGCTGGATTTTCTTTGATTTCGTATTTGCCTCAGGGTTGGGGGCTCACGGAAAATATTCCATCTTGTGCTGCGTTTGTAGCCTTGCCAACATGTTATAGTGTGAAAGTTCCAGACTGAGTATCGTTCCTAAGTGGTTCAGTTGGTAGAACGTCAAAGCGCTATACTGAGGACCCGGGTTCGAGTCCCAGCTTGGGTACCTTTTCACTATGATGGCTTTACGCCTATTAAGCAATTAAAATTTGATTATAAAAACTTTTTGTCATGATACAATAATTATTTTTATCTCAGAGATTTGTATAGCTGATCTCAAATTCCGTTTCATTCAAGGGTAATCTTGTAATATATTTATAGTTTTATTGCAGAAATAACTGTTGTGATAAGAATTTGAGTTATGTTCGTCGACAGAGCATTTTTCTTTCAGAAAAATTAGCACTGTAAAAGTAAGTTTCTGGAGAATGATCCACAATCACCAAAATTAATTTCAGTTTTTAACATATTCCAACATAATTAAAACGTGTTTATGACTACGAATTGTCTGTCTGCCGACTGCCGTATACCTGCCGGTCTGCCGTCTGCTGCCTATCCGTGCTCTAATTTTCGTAAATATACTGGGATTGCCATGTAATTGATATATCTCATTGAAGTTTACTACAGCATGATTGCAATTGAAAATAAAGTTCGTAGCGTTTACAGAGACATTCAAAAGAATTTATTTAAATTAGGATTTTTTTTTTGTGTTTTTTTAAAGAATGTTACACTATTTCAAACACACTGCAATTGATATGAGTTGCACTAAAACATGCTTTCTGTAGAATATGGAGTCCAAAGCACATTTACACTTTAAAAAGCTTTCTTTGTTTGTTTTTTTGAGATTTTAACACAATAGGTTGTGGCCATGAAATATTCCGGTTTGCCTACTGTTGATCGCAATATTTAACAGTCAAGAACTGTACCAGAGTTGACACAAATATCCTGTTGCTGTCAATACGGTATATAAAGAATGAGATGGTGTTAATGGCAAATCTACTCTCTTATATAGGGATGATAGTCAAAAACCAATATATCGAACAAAAAATATAAATTTTTGATATCGATGTTAGACCCTTGATATATATGTTACTTCAGCGGCGGCTCCCCAAATTGTGTAGATTTAGAAATGCAGTAATCTTCTTCTTAAGCAACGTTACTTTAATAAAAATGTCTAGGTTAAATATACATTATTTACACGTAAATTAAAATGAAGCATAACATCACTTACGTAGCATAGCTGGACCTCGACTTTGATCTGTGTTCAGCTCGCAATCTAATTCAGAAGTAAACTTTTTGTAAATTACAATTTCACGTTCTTAGTAACTAACGTTAAGTCAGCTCCAATTTACACAAAGAACTTGCGTCAAGAATACGCCATTTCCATACAAATGAATATGTGTTGACTCTGTTACTCTGTTCCGTTTCTATATAAACGAGTATATGTCAGAGCAAAACTGATAAGTTAGATTGTTACTATGCGCTACTTGTGTTGTTACTGTTACCATGCACCGACGAGTCCCATCTTCTCTTTTACCCACTCTCAGTCACCCGAAATGGCTGGACTTCCAGTTGTACATGACATATACAAAAATAACAAGAAAATATATAATATACAATGAGCACATTAAACTTAACACGAAAAAAATACATATATAGAAACGTCTACGCGCCATCCAGAATTGCGTCCCCCACCGTCCTTTCACATCTTCAGGTATAAAACAAAATTTTTGTCGTCAAAAAAGTAAATAAATCATCATTTATTCGACAAAATTCCACGTCTTGCTGCGTCAGTATTTTAGTTATCGTCTTCTGTTACCATAGAATATACAATCTTTAAGAAAATGCAGTCAGAAAGTCTTAAACTCTCTGGCGACCGAGCCTAGATTTTTACCATACCCTGAAAAGACCAGAGACGGCAGAACTTAAACCCCATTTCATACTGCCTAGCAAGAGCTAGTTGGGAGAATCATTTTCCAGTACTTCACCGCCTATAATGAAAGGGAAAATGCAAAAGGATTTTTTTCCCAGGAGATAACCACCCATCACTGTTATTAGAGGAAATAATAGTTAATTACCCATACAAGCTATGAAATAGAAACTAAAAACTACATAAGAAAAATTTAGCAAATATTTTAATGTGACTTTTCTTAGCAATTCTCAAATAATAATTTTAAAAAAGGATAAATTAACAAAATGATCAAAACATGACTAAAATTTTAATGCGTGTATATATGAACGATTTTGTTTCTTTTTTAATCCAAAATTTTTCTTTTTGTTTATCAGAAATAAAGATAAATTCTGCTGATTTGCTATTAGATGTGTTGAATTTGAATTGCATGAAACCTTTCAACTTTGTGAAAAAAAGAAAGAAAGAAAAAGGGATGAAAAAGGAAACGAAAATCTTTTTCCCTTTTACATTTAGAAAAGATTTATAATATTAATTTTAAGCATTTAATAATAATTTAAAACATGCCATATTCAATGTTGATGAAAAAAATTATGAAATTTACATTTTGATGATTTTTATTCGATGCAGTTATAGTAATAATTTGCAGTTTTCGAAAAAAAAAATTACACATTTTTACTCATGTCGTTTTTATGAGTAACACCATTTTTCCTCTGATAATTTAATCCCTAATATCGGAGCTGCTCATATGAAAAGTCTTTGAAAATGTTATTTTGTAACATTTATAGAATAATATTTTGAATATTATCGCTTGTTTGTTAAAATGATGTAAATTTTATCCGAGAAAATATTCGTTTTAATGCACTTAAATATGTAATTTTCATATTAAAAATATGTTTCTTTTTAATTTTATTGAGAAAATGGCATCAGTAAAGATATAATAATACTTGTTACTGCATTTCTCCCTAAACATATAGCATAAAACAACTGTCACGACTTGAATTTATTCAGAAAACATCATTAATAAAAACTCGGAATTCATTAATAATCTCTGACATCAAGTTTTGAGTGCAAATTTAATATAGCTGTATTCTTGCGAGTAATTGATGTTCGCTTCTAATCGCGATTCATTCTGTTCTGCATGACTAATCAAGAAATCTCCAAGGAATACATGTATATAAAATACATATAAATAAAGTCAGATTTTAATGTATACAGTTAAATCTGCAGAGACGATATAGGAAAGTTCCGGATAAAATTCGTTTTAGACAGTTTTTTTTTTTAGAGGGTGAACCATGCATTGTAATTTCATTGTATTCTTTGCGCCATCATTATACAAATTTTCCGTTTAAGGCGACAGTACGTTGCATAAATTTTTATGTTATACATAAGATTACGCTTTGACGACTTTACTGTATAAGTTTTTATCTGAAAAGGTTGAAATTTCTTTTGCTTCTGCAATTGCAAAATACTTTTTGAAAATTCCACATCATTCCAGAAATACATTGAAAAAATGACTTGGAATAGTTTTTGAGCGGAAAACAAAATATTTTGATTTTAGATTACTGAATCTCGATGATACATATACTTTAGAAATTATAAATAAATAGCTTAAACCATTTTTTAAATCACGAATTTTAGTACATAAAAATTTTTAATATTTTTAACACAATAAAAAGTATGACAACTTCAGTACATATTTTTTTCTCATATAAATGCTTATTATGGTTTTAATATTTTTAATCACGCCAGTGTAATTTGCCTTATTTAATATTGAATAGTCATATTAACCGTATTAACACTGTACGTTTTGTATTTAAAAAAAAATCTATCACATCTAAAATTTACATAATTTCTTTTTGCATTTTTCGAATTTTTATCTTTTAAATTTGCTGCCACTGTCTTTAAATTACTTTTAAGTTATTAATTTGCGGGACATATTTATAATTCAAAAAATGAGTAATAGCGTTTTTGATCAACAAGAGAAAGTTTAATAATTAAATGACAGTAAAAATAAAATACAACGTTAAAACACCAGTATAATTGAATCTACAGCATACCGGTTTCGGTAGCATATAGCATACCCTCCTCAGTGCTGAAGAAAATGGAAATTTGCTCATATATATAGAAATGATAGAGGATTCAAGTAACAAGTTTATTAACCAATAGGAAAACGGAGGGTTCCAAGCAAACAGCTAATAGGAAAATAGATAGGAAATGGAATAATGGAGGATTCAAGTGACAGATTTATTAGCCAATAGGAAAAACGGAGAGTTCTAGGCAACATCCAATAGGAAAATCGATAGGAAATGGAAACGCTATGGTGAGAAATAGTTTAAAAAGTTAAGAAAAATTGGTTTTAATGTAATATTTCCAGCAGTCTGATAATGGTGGAATAGCAAATTCACAATTAACACGATTTCCTAGATTTTTATGAATATGGAATGCTTCAAGGAAATTAAGTTCGTGTACAGAAGTAGGTTTAGATATTATTTTAACCGAACTGAAGTCGAAAACGTGATTCATCTCCCAGAAATGTTTTGCAATAAAGGATTTTTTTATTTCTTGTTTTTCAATATATTGTTTATGTTCTTTAATACGAAATTTAAGACTACGTTTAGTTTGTCCAATGTAAGAAAGACCGCACGGACAATTAATATTGTAGATACCCCATGAATTCGATAATTAAATAGGATCTTTGAGTTTGGAAAGAGTGAGTTTGTTGGTAAGGGAAAAAATTATTTTAAAGTCAAATTGTCTAAGAATTTTAGCAATGGAAAAGCTTGATTTAGGAAAGAAGGGTAACACAATATTGATATTTGAACGAGTAGAAGACTGAGATGAGTTTGAGGAACGAGAATTCTGCAGTTTAAAAAGCGCAGTATCAACCATAGAAGGTTGTAACCTCTATCAACTGCAATTGCTTTAATATATTGAATTTCACTATTAAATGACCGGGAATCTGAGCAAACATGCCGGTCATTTAATAGTGAAATTCAATATATTAAAGCAATTGCAGTTGATAGAGGTTACAACCTTCTATGGTTGATACTGCGCTTTTTAAACTGCAGAATTCTCGTTCCTCAAACTCATCTCAGTCTTCTACTCGTTCAAATTTCAATGTTGTGTTACCCTTCTTTCCTAAATCAAGCTTTTCCATTGCTAAAATTCTTAGACAATTTGACTTTAAAATAATTTTTTCCCCTACCAATCACTCTTTCCAAACTCAAAGATCCTATTGAATTATCGAATTCATGGGGTATCTACAATATTAATTGTCCGTGCGGTCTTTCTTATATTGGACAAACTAAACGTAGTCCTAAATTTCGTATTAAAGAACATAAACAATATATTGAAAAACAAGAAATAAAAAAATCCTCTATTGCAAAACATTGCTGGGAGATGAATCACGTTTTCGACTTCAGTTCGGTTAAAATAATATCTAAACCTACTTCTGTACACGAACTTAATGTCCTTGAAGCATTCCATATTCATAAAAATCTTGGAAATCTTGTTAATTGTGAATTTGCTATTCCACCATTATCAGACTGCTGGAAATATTACATTAAAACCAATTTTTCTTAACTTTTTAAACTATTTCTCACCATAGCGTTTCCATTTCCTATCGATTTTCCTATTGGATGTTGCCTAGAACCCTCCGTTTTTCCTATTGGCTAATAAATCTGTCACTTGAATCCTCCATTATTCCATTTCCTATCTATTTTCCTATTGGCTGTTCGCCTGGAACCCTCCGTCTTCATATTGGTTAATAAACTTGTCACTTGAATCCTCTATCATTTCTATATATATGAGCAAATTTTCATTTTCTTCAGCACTGAGGAGGGTATGCTATATGCTACCGAAACCGGTATGCTGTAGATTCAATTATACTGGTGTTATAACGTTGTATTTTATTTTTACTTTAATTATATCGCACAAAGCTCCAAATTAATATTTAATTAAATGACAGCTTTTAATATTCTAATGCAAGATTATTGTTACAATATAATCACATTGATTGGTCAAAAATAAGTTTGAATTTTAGGCGAATTCACTCTTTAAAATGTTTATCGAAAAACAGAATAATCAATGCTTTTTTTAAATTGTATTTATATTGTTAACTTGTGCGGTTAATTTATTATTTAAATATATATATTACAGTAGTTTTGATAAACAATAAGAGAAAGTTTAATGATTAAATGATTGCAATTAATATTTTTATGCAAAAAAATATTTTCATAATATAACCACATTGATAAAACAAAAAAAGTTTGACTTTTAGATGAATACATCCTCAAAAATGTTTATCTCATGTAATAACAGTACATTATTTCATTTAATAAAATGATATGTTTTATATTACATATGAATATGTCAAACATATAACGTCAATACAATGATTATTTTAAAAATGCATTTATCTGACGCACTTCATGCTATTTTCATACTAGTTTATTTTTATTAAAAAGGCTCATATAATATACAAATTGTTTCCCTCTTTTCTTTTAAATTTTGATAGAGTATTTATGTTTTATTTGAAATGAGTGATTAATCTCAATCGAAGATAATTTTCTTAATTTTTTATTATGATGCTGCAAGTAATATTTTGAAATATATAATTTCCGCTATAATTTCAACACTTTTTTTTTTATAAGTCGCAGAAAATTTCTATCTTTTAGCTTTTGCAATCATTTATTTAAAGGTGCTGTCGATCCTCATGCATAAAACAACAACAACTCAGAACAAATCTGATCAATTTAGAAGTTTATATAGAATAAAATCTATTTATCATACACGAATTTTTAAGAAGTTTATGATAGGTTTACGTGTTTTATTCTATAATTTTTACATGTTGCAACCATATAACTATTAAGACCTTTGAATTGTGTTTTTGATTTTGTCAGAAAATTAACACATTATATCAAAAGCATTATTTCTGTGCTTGCGGGTAAAAAGTTTTCTGTGCAACATACCTTTCCAGAAAAGAGATTTGAAATCACGGAAGGGAAATTATTTCCTGGAGGTGCAGATTGTGTTATCTTATTGGTCTACCTCAAAAATATCTGTGTAATAGAGAAGGAAGTGGAAACAATATATTGCTCCGAGTATTTCTCCCTTGAAAATTGGACAATTCAACTTTCATTGAATTGTGGAAAAAAATATCGCACTTGATGCGTTCAGTTTGAAGCATGATTCGTAAAACCAAAATCCCAGACCTTTTACTACATTTTTTGCTTCATCACTTAAATTATACAAAAAAAAAATCAACATTTAAAACTGTAAGCAGTTGCAAATTTATAAATATAAACTAGGAGACAGAGAGTCGATTCTGTTTAGTTGCATTTATTCTTATCAGCATTTCGAACAGGGTCGTATGGAGAGGGACGTGTTGGGGGGGGGGGGGGATAGGGTCATGGATACAAGTAATTTCGAAAAGAAATATTCTCCTTAATTGAATCTCATAATTCTGCAGCTCAATAAAGGGGAAGTTATGATCTCCTTTTTGAATACGGTATTGTTTGTCTATTTTTGAAATAAACAGTCATACTATTTAAAATTGGAATTCCTTTAATCTCTTAAAATCATCTACTAAAATCTAAAAATTTCAAACAAAATATGTATGATAATAAAATGCAATGCAATTAATAACTATGCTAATTTTTTATTAAGTTTTATAACATTAATAAAATATTGTCTTTAATTATCTTAATCTGTGTATGTTTTTTATTATTATGAATTAAAGAAACCGTAATGATTACAATGTTGAAATGTAATGTTACAATTACTATTTTCCATACAAAGTATAATGCAGAACAACACAACATTTATAAACACAACATTTATGCGTTCTATCAACTTTTAGAAATGTTAATATGCCAACAAAAGATCGTTACACATTAGAGATGAGTTCGGGCTCCTTTTTCGGAGCCTCAACCCGAAACCGAAAGTATGCAGTAGAAAATGTTTAATAATATTTAAAAATTGTTTCATGGTTAATTTTCTCATTTTGAAATCTCTCTTTTGAACGCTAAATACCTCTCATTACAACGTTTCATGATTTTTATGCCCCTGAAAATATCTTTAAAATAGCAAATTTGTCAGTTGTACCCAACCATTGGCAGAAATCTCCAAAAGTCACAATACTTATTCTTTTTTAATTTTTGGGAGCACAATTATGGCATAGCCTAAAAGTATGGTTATGTTTTCTGGTAATTCTGGTCAGATCCGTAGCAAAGGTGGTGATAGAGATGCCCCCGCACCAGTCGCCATCAGTTAAGATAGGCGTTGATAGGTTTAATCGGGGCTCACACTTATTGCTATTCATGCACCTATAATCGCTAGTAAAATTAATGAGTTTTTTGCCCCAGGCGCCAAATAGAGTTGCTGCAGTGTTGGTTCTAGTAAAAAATCAAACAGACAGCGACGATAGACAAGGGATATCCTACTGCTTATTTATGTTACCAGCACTGACCATCTAAAGTCTTCTAAATCAGATAGAATATATATCCTTATATTCATCAATAAAAATTCAGTTTCCTTTCAAGCGAATTTTTAAAGAATTGTAAAACACTTTAAGAAATTTAGATTACTTTTTTTAATTTTAAACTAGTTTTTTTTCTTTTTAATTTGTAAATAAAAAAATGAAATCTTTATTTTGAGTCCGAGCCCAAGACAGGTAAAAAAATTGAGCCCGAGCCCGCCTTATCTCTTTTAAATATTGAGATCTATACAACACTTCATGCAATTATTATGAAGTGTATACTTTTATATTAATCTTACGACTACATTCAAGGATATTCCACACATCAGGTGATTTTTACGATCCCGCATTCATCATTGCGTTGAAATTTTCGAAAACTATTTTTGACAATTAATCACTTCGATGTTTCTTAATAAGTATATAATATTTTTTGTCAGATATACTACATGTGATTAAAAAAAATCTAAAAATTCTAAGATTTATGCAAATGACATTGTTTTAAAATCATTGATGTGTGGAACCCAACAGTTGAATTTCCGGTTATGTACAAATAGTGTGGTGTCTTGAGGTTAAAAATAAATGTTACTAGTGTTAATGCAACAATAAGAGAGATCTTGTAAGAAACAAATTGAAAGTTTAGGGAGTATTTATTCGGAAAGCACTCCCAAACATTTTTAGAATTGATTCAATAAAATTAAATGATTTATGTATTTCAGCAATAATGAACTGGGTACTGACACATATTATACATGCACATGATAACTCAGCGATGGCTCGCGGAATTGCATAGATTTAAAAGTGCAGTAATCTTCTTCGTAATTAGCGTTACTTTAATAAAAATGTCTAGGTTAAATATACATTATTTATAAGTAAATTAGGATGAAGTGAAACATTATTTAGGTCCTATAACAGGACCTTTAGCTGGATCTTTTAGATGTGTTCAGCTCGAAATCTAACTCAGAAGTGAAGTCTTTGTACATTACAATTACATGTTTTTAGTAACTAACTTCGAGTCAGCTCCATTTTACACAAAGAACGTGAGCTGATAATGCGCCACTTTCATACAAAGGAATATATGTTGACTCTGATCCATTTCTATTCAAAGGAGTATACGTCAAAGCAAAACTGCGAAGTCAGACTGTTGCTATGCGCTACTTATGTTATTGCTGTTACCATGCTCTGCCGTGCCCCATCCTGTCCCGTACCCACATATATGTAAGATAATTTTTTTACACCTCGCGAAGCTGAAAAGCGCACTGGAGAACACAGAGCTTGTGAAGGATCTAGCAGTAACAAAGCCCAGACGGCGTACCCCTGAAATAATCATTTTCGGGGTCGATCCAAGTCTGCCAGAGGAACGGATAGTTGTTGCACTTCAAGAACAAAATGAATCCCTCAACGATTCAACTCTTGAGCTGGAGCTGCGAACTTGTTTCGCTAGCGCGAGAGGCCGCAACGCTGTCCTCTCAGTAGACGAAGTTTCGTTTCAGCGCTTGAAAGGGCTGCGTTCACTGCAAGTTGGCTGGGGTCAGGCGGTGTTCCGACCGAACCGACGTCCGTTGGTTTGCTATGGTTGTTGGAGGTACGGCCACACACGTTCAGTTTGTCACAGAGCGTCCCTTTGCGGGAGATGTGGGGCCAAAGGACACGAGACGATAGGCTGCACTCTTCCACCGAAGTGCCCTAATTGTAGCTTTAGGAATTTGCGCAGAACGGAAGACGAGAAATTGTCGACCACTCACGCGGCAGGTTCCAAAGAGTGCCACATCCACCAGTTGGAGTTCGAGCGAATCAAAAGGATCCAAGATGGAGAGTAAAATTCATTTTGCCCATCTAAATTGTCATAAGGCAATTGCTTGTATGGATCAACTCGGTCGTGATACGATCTCCCTGTGTTTGGATGTGGTCTCGTTGAACGAACCGCATGTCGCCGAAGGTTCTGTTAGCAGCACCCCCGAGGGCTACGTGCAAGTTCACTCCGCAGGAAACCGCTTCCGGGCGGCCCTCTGGGTGAGCAAGCGCATTCACTTCGTCTCCGTCCTAAGGCGTTCTGACGTGGTGGCAATCCGCTGCAGATGGTCAGGGAAAGATGTGCTAGTGATAACATGTTACTGCGCTCCTTCCCAAGACATTGACCTTGTGCTCGTACCGTTGACGACCCTTTTAGGAACCTACCCGAATGACAATATCATTCTAGTGGGTGACTTTAACGCTAAGTCAACGATCTGGGGGCAACGGCCGACAGATCTGCGAGGGCGAGATGTCATCGCACTCGCAATGAACGCAAACCTGGAGTTTGTCAATGACCCAGATAGCCTGTCCTCCTTCTTTGGTTCTCAAGGTGAGGGGTGGATCGACATCCTGTTGGTCCGGTTTTGCGCAAACCGCATTACCGACTGGAGGATATCCGAGGTCCCGTCGCTAAGCGACCACAGAATCATGATGTGGGATTATCAAGGCAAACCAGCCAATCGCCTCCCGAGAGATGTCAGCCGTCGCTGGTATAAGAGGGACTTGGACTGGGGCGCATTCTCCCGCGATCTGCAAGCGGCGGATCTGATTCGGTACGAGTTTGCAACCCCTGATGAGGGAGTCGAATACTTGATGTCGACTTTGAGTCGGCTATGTCTTGAACGCAAAAAGCGCCGACCGGCAGTGCGTCGTGAAGCGTTTTGGTGGTCAGATCAGCTGGCCAGCCAGCGAAATCGGTTGCGTGCGCTACGTCGACTCTACCAGCAAACGCTGGAGCCGGCGGAGCGGGGGAGACTTGGATCTCTCTATAAGCGTAAGCGGGCAGAGTACATGAAGGCGATCCTGTACGCAAAGCGTGCTTCGTTCAGAAGATTTATTTCTGAAGGACTTAGTACGGACAAACTAGGCCAGGTGGTGCGAGGTAAGTGGCGAAGGGAAGACCAAGAAATGCTTGTGCTTCCATCCGGACAGGTAGTCTCGACTTGGGAGGAATCCCAGGCCGCACTTACAAGACACCACTTCCTATCAGCTGATGATGTTTCCCAGGTCGCATGCATTAAGACCGACGAACCGACTCTGTTTTCAATTCATGAACTTGAATTTGCAGTGGAATCGCTGCCGCCTGACAAGGCGCCTGGTCATGACGGATTCAGTCTCGCGATCGTACGCGCGGTCTTGAAACACCACCCTCAGTGGTTGTTATCCTTGTACAACCACTGCCTGAGAGAGACTTGTTTTCCGCGGACATGGAAGCGGGCCATTGCTGTGTTTTTTCCCAAACCAGGGAAGGAGCGTAGTGACCCAGCGACCTACCGCCCTATTTGTCTTTTACCGGCCTTCGGGAAGGTTCTAGATAAAATGTGCGCAACTCGGCTGGTACTATATTTGGAGTCCAATCGCCTGATCGACGCAAGGCAGTACGGCTTTCACAAGAAGGTCAGTACGGTCGATGCTCTCCATCGTGTGATGGATTACATAGCTACCTCAAAGAGTCGTGGAGAATTCACGTGTCTTCTCACGCTTGATATCAAGTCAGCATTCAATAGTGTTCGACGAACAGACATTCTCAGATTTCTGGAAGAATTGGGCGTCGAACCATGGCTCCTTGGATTGATAGAAGACTATTTGTGGGATAGATCTATCATCCAATCAGATGACGGGACCACTACTTTAACGTAGGAGTACCCCAAGGTTCGTGTCTCGGACCATACCTCTGGCTAGTGGTTATCGAGTTCCTGTTGAGACGGTTGCCAGACGATGATGGCGAGGCCTATGTTGTTGTGGTCTTCGCCGATGACGTCTTCGTGGCCGCAAGACGAAGGGCTGTAATGGGGTTCGCGCCGTTGCTGGGACCGGTCCTCTCAAGGATCCACGCCGGGGCGACGGAATGCAGCCTCACCTTCAGCTTCGAGAAATGTGGCTACACGGTTATGAAGCCTTTGGGCAAATTAAAACACGCCCCATCTATTCCTATCCTCATGGAAGGAAACAAAATCGGCTTTAAATGGCAGATTTTGTACCTGGGCCTCATAATCGACCACCACCTCAGTTGGATGGCGCACCTGGCCGCCATCCAGGAGAAGGCATTTAAGGTGTTGAATAAAATGAACCGTCTCTCAGGAGCCACATGGGGTCTGAGACCGAAAGTTAGAAAGATGCTCTACTCTATCATAGCGGAAAGAATCATTCTTTACGCGGCATCTATTTGGTATTACTCAAAGAAGGTAGTGGTTGAAAACAGGTTGCTTAGCATGCAAAGGAGCCTACTCCTTTGCGTAACAAAATGTTACGCGACAACCTCCACGGATGCTCTTCACGTCTTGTCAGGGGTTCTCCCCCTCGACTTGCGTGCGGGGCTGGAAAGGGACTACACGGCCCTTGTCCGATGGAAGAAGAGCGTTGACGGTACCGGACTAGACTCCGAGACAGTCGACCTCTGGAGGCCCACTCCCAGACTTGAGGATCTCTGGGGAGTCCGTTGGACCGCGGATTTGGAGCCGCGGACTTCGTGTTCGTATTACACGGACGGATCCAAGCAAGAGAACACCACAGTAGGCTGTGCGTTCCTTGCTGTGTCAGAGAACCAAGTTCTTGCGGAGAGCCAGTTCCGTCTCTCCGACGGGGCGGAAGTGTTTGCGGCGGAGGTCCATGCGATCAAAGAAGCAATCACCCATGCCCACAGGAGAGGTCTCGGGGAGCTCGACGTCTTCTCAGACTCGAGATCGGCGCTCCAAGCGCTTCACGGACTTGTGCCTCAGCACAAGGCCATTGCCGAGATTAGGGATCTGATTAAAACAACAGGAATTGAGGTTCATCTGCATTGGGTCCGGGCCCATGTTGGTCACATCTTTAACGAGAGGGCGGACAAGTTGGCAAAAGAAACCACTGCTCGACATGACGTCGATGTAGTGATTCCAGTCACGCGCCGCCAAGCCAAAAAAGACCTCTTTGGACGTGCCTTGTCCGAGTGGCAAGAGAGATGGGACCAATCTGGGACCGGGCGCAAGACCTATGAATCTTTCCCACGCGTCGGCATCCGTCGACTGCAGGGCATCAGGACTTCATTAATCAGGTCTTCACGGGACACGGCACCTTTGGCGATCACCAGGCTCGATTCTTTCACCACGACTCTACATGTTTTTGTGGGGTTGAGGTGTGTGACATCAGCCATGTGCTCTTCCGGTGCGAGCTCTGGAAGTCCGTGCGGGAAAAGTACTTTCCTCGTGACTTTCGGACGCGAACGCCGCGCGATCTCTGCCTGTGTGGCTACGCCAGAAAGGGTGTCAGGTTGATTATTCACCGACTCATTATGCGTACACTAGATCGCAACCTTGGTCGCCAAAGAGCAGGCCGTAATCACCGAGCTCTTCCACACCCACACTTGAACGCACTGCGAAATGCCCGTGGTCCCCACGGCGCAGGACGTAGAGGTAGAGGTAATGGTGCAATAAGTACGCAGGCTTGAGACTCGTCTCATAAGCCGGCAGTTGTCTGTGATACTTTGGGCTAGTCACAGTTGTGTATATATATATGTTGTAGTAGTTAAAGTTTGTTGTTTGTTGTTAAAGTTTGAAATGTTTAAGCGTGTTTGTTTGTTGTTGTAAAATTAAGAGTTTATATGTTGTACTAATCCATTCCCTTTCAGGATCCACTGCAAAAGGGAACGTGACAACCTCTGTAGGTTGCTCACACCCCTCGAGCTGTGGTAAAGCAAGAGCCGTCGTGGTAGCTCGACATATGACCTAGCGACCGTCTCCCCCTATGGGGTCTCGCGAACGAAGTCGTCGGGGGTTCCATGGCGGTTCATCAAGGTTCCGTCTCTGCGGAAGTTTCCTCCGAGATGTGGGGTTACTACCGTGACGACCAAGGTCACCAACCTTGGTAAAATGACCTGGGGGTCCGCAGTGGGGAGCGGCCTCAGGCCGATCGCAGCGCCGGGCGAGACAAAGCCCTGGTGCGTTAAAATCCCTTCAGAGGCTTGGGTGCGATGGTCGTTTACGCGCGTCGGCGACCCCCGTAGGCTCCTGACGGCGCAGGATAGTTTTATATCGATATAAATTAATATTTTATAAGTGAAAATCATTTTAAGTCTTTTCCACGTACATTTCTAAATAACTTACCGAAATTGTGACTCGAGTTACTCCATGGTTACAGATATTAAAATAAACAACCAAGTGAAAATAAAAGATAACGTGCATTATTTTTAATAAAGTACATGAAAATTAAATGATAGTATAAAGACCGTGCAATTATGGAATATTCTCATTTGTTTTTGAAAATGACTCGGAGTGAGCCGAAACTTGTCAAACAACCTAATAAAAGTTATTTTAATATGTATTTATTATGTTGTTAATTTATACCTTTTAAAATTTAAAAGAAATATATATTAAATTTCTCAAACAGCAAAATTGTAAAGAAAGGGTTGTTTAAATATTCCTTTAAAGTTTTGCTCAAGTGGGTCTAAGCTTGAAAACTTTTGCTAAGTTTTGAAATTTTAAAGATATTTTTGATTTGTTAATAAAAGTTTTTGTATCAGTTAAATTAAAAACTGGGTGTTAAAAAAATCATGGAGTATTCACGAGTAGAAGTTATTATGTAACAAAAATTAAATTACAAGAACATTTAAGTGAAAGCTTTTTGTTGAAATTATTTTTTTACTTGGTAGCACAAGTTTAAAATATTAACACGTGGTACTAAACTCTCTTATTAACACTTGAAAACCTTATTAACATTTAATTTTTTATTATTTAAATTTATTATTATTATTTCAATCACTAAATTATAAAATATTAAATTTTAGAGTCAGTGACTGATATCATCAAGATTAATTATAATTTTAGATTTTGTCTGTACAATATGATAGATTATCTCTTATCAACTCTATTCATGAAATAAACAATTTTTGAAAAAAGATGTTCAATAACACACTCTTTTCGTCAATTGTAATCAGACTATCGTTAGAAGATTGTTATAAAAAAAATTATAAAAAGTTATAAAATATTACTTTCAAATATCAATTTATCTATTAAAATTTGGAAACTTTTGTAAGTTTTTTTTTTTAAATCAATCTTCAATAAATTGTTCAATTGGGCTTATCTATTTTACAGACATTTTTCCAATATCAGCTTTCTCAAAAGAAGTTCTGTAGAAAATAAAAATCTTATATTTGTAATAACCGGAACCTGTTATTTGAAACCCAACTTATGTCACTGTTTCCAGAATATAGTTTTGTAGTTAGCCAATACTAGTTTTCTTAATACTCAAAGAAAATAACACATCTATCAACGCTGTCGAAACTGTTACAACCAAGATCAATAAATTATGTTCCGGCCAAGTAATTACAAGGCAGTGCTTTATTGCTTCCATTATGTCAGTCTTACAATCTACTTTTTTATGCATATTACGCCTTAAAATTCGACATAAAAATACTTTTTAAAAATGCGGGAACAGTAAATATTATCTTCTTTTTGAACAACGTTTCTTTCTTATGTTTTAAAAGATGTTAAAATGTAAAATATTTTTTATATTAGCACCATCTTTAAACGACAAATATTTTATGAACTAATTATGGGACATGAAAATCTCGGCATTATTTTTTTCTTTTAAAAAATTCGACGGCAATACGGTTTTGTTGCGACAACAATATGATGTTTTTTGCATATTTCAAAAAATTTTTGAATACTGAATTATTAAATTTTCATA
This sequence comes from Maratus michaelseni, assembly GCA_963931845.1. Lineage (NCBI taxonomy): Eukaryota > Metazoa > Arthropoda > Arachnida > Araneae > Salticidae > Maratus > Maratus michaelseni. Next base: position 258,653,697 of record OZ007593.1, read on the forward strand.
TTTACTTTAAAAATTAAAACTCGTTTTACATGTTTAATCACATCTTTATTAGTATTACAAAGGTAATATTAAAATATAAACAAACCATTTTCAATATCAACAGACGAGTTTTATACTTGTTCTCGTAGTAACTACGATACGTTTTTTTGCGGTTTGAAAATTCATTTAACATTGCTTTATTTTCATACATTAATTTGTTCTGTTAGTAGCATTTTCGATAAAAGCAAAATACGTTTGCTTTGGTATAGGTTGCCTTAGCTATTTTGTGTTTCCACAATTTATAAATACTAAACATTTAAAAAATGGAACTTCTAAACCTACTGAAATCTCACACAAATTGAATATACAATTCTGATATGGCTACCGAGGTCTCAAGTGTTCAAATAGCAGAAACTGTTTTAAAATGGCCATGAATTAGTGATGGGCTATTCTCGAATATTCAACAATCGAGAACAATCGCCATCATAGAAATCAACAATCGCGACAATTATTGACTGCTTCCTAATTTGTAAATTTGAGATGTTTTTCAATCGATTGTAATCACCCAGAAGTTAAAAACTGAAACTGAGTGAATTAGCGTATATCACGGCACGAAATGCTTTAAAAAATAAATTGAATTTCTTTTGAAAATGTATGTATTTTTAAATTAATTTTCGAAACAAATATGAATTGGAACAATAATTTTTTTTAACAGAAATCGGTGTCTAGAAGCTTCAAATATGCGAATCCAAAATTGCAGCTCATTCCGCCGTTTTATTAATTTTAGTTCTTGAGTCAGGATTAAAAAACTACCCGCATTACACTCTGTTTTGAAACGATCACAAATGAATTCAAAACTGTGAGTTCCAAATTTTATACTTCAATAATTCTTAAACTACATGACCAAATGACTATCTGTTTGAAACCTTAGGGTAAAAGTTACCTAAAAAGCCAAATATGATGTTAAAATTAGATGTTGATATTGGGAATCTCCAAGTTTCCTACAAATTCAGTATGAAGACGATCCCCTAAGCCCATTCCTGCAACATTAAATAAGGCATAATTTCCAGTCGAACGACTATTTTCGTTTCTTTCGTTCACAATTTGGTGATTAAAATGTATGCAGATGTTCTCTGCTTTTTTTTTTTCCTTTTGGCCAACTGCACATTGTTTCACAGGCGCAAACAAAATCACATAAGAAGATTAATCAAAAGAAGCTTAATAAATTTAAGAGGATTAAATAGATACGGCATTTTTTTAACAGAAGACAGAACATTTTAAACAAATACTGGTTTTTGTTTACTTTTGATTTCGAAAAATATTATTTTTTTTTTTGAAAAAAAAAATAAAATCTTTCTATATATATATTTTTTTAAGAATATTATATATGCATGAAAAAAATGTTCTTTTAGTAATAATTTATTTAAAAAATTATTTTATTATTTCAGTTTAAACAAAAACAGTTATGTACTGCGATTTTTGAAATACACTTCGTTTCATAAAGGAATGAGCTCTACACTTTTCGTTTAAACAAAGCGTTAATAAGTTTAAGCTTGCATAGAAAACACATTATAAAAGTTAATACGTTTTACAAAAAAATGATAGTGATAGTTCTCAAAAAGGATTGCACAAAAATTATACATTTAAAAATCATCAAAAAAGTGTTTCATAATGATATGTCCACTTAACTATATAACTTTGTAAAGCCTATAAAATCCCATAAAACCGAAAACTTTCACTGCTACCAATCTTGTTTCAAACAGGAAAATGATCTAGTATTTACAAAATTGAGTTTCATTTATCATTTGATCATTTTTAACACTTTCCAACCTAGTTAAATATGCTCGGATTGCCCTGAAATTTTTGTATGTTATTGTCGTTTACTAAAGCATGATCCCTATTTCAAATGAAATGTGTAGCACTTATAGTTTTTTTACAGGGACAGTCAAAAGTATTCCGTTACATTACAGTCAATGGGAAATAATCGTTTCAAGTGCATTTTGATGACACTACGTCATTTAAAACATAATGAAATTGATATATAATTACGAAGCGCATTAAAACATGCTTTTTGTAGAATATGGGGTCCAAAGCATTCATTATTCATTCACAGGGTCAAACAAAAGAATTCTGTTACACATCGTTCTATGGGGAAAAATTGTTTGCAGAGTAATTTAGTGATATTTCACTATTTCAAACATAATGAAGATTATATGCATTACTGAGGTGCACTATAAATTGCTCTCTTGTGTGCATTCCGTTTATTTACAGGGTCACACAAACGATATTGGTTGCAGCACATGTGAAATATTCACAGTCTATGTGTGATAAGTGCGTTTCCAACTTTGGTTTACGTTTTTAAGTTTAACTAAATTTCTTCATAGTACGTGTTTGTTTATAAACTCGGTTGATCATATACAGGGCTACGCAAGGGAATTCGTAAGTATTACAGACTATGGGAGTGAATTGCTTAAAGGTAGTTTTTAATTGTGTTTACGCATTTTCCTGCTGAACTATATTTAGTAGACTAATAGAAGTTTGTGGAATATAAATAAATTCATATACAGGGCTACGCAAAAAAAAAGATACACTGTCGTTTACGGTTGGCAATTGCTGCGAGTGAGTTTTAAGTTACCTTTTAGCTTAATATGTGGCGTGTACAAAAGTCTTCACATAAAATACATGGCTGTACAAAAGATTTCGAGTGCATTTCCATCGAATGGCGAAAATTGCTAAATGTGAATATTCTAACTGAACTAAATTTTATCATACTATATATCCACATCTATTGATCATATACAGGGCTGCACAAAATAATTCGACTACGTTTTTGACACTGAAAGGTAATGTCGAAAACTGTATTTTTCGATGTGTAATGCGTTTTCTAAACTGTTTACTTACATATCTTCTTTCACCTTATTTAACGGTGAAGTTTCGTTACAGTTGGTTCGGTTGTGTTGGAAAGTGTTTCATAATCTATGCTTGACGCATGATTTTTCGTTCTTGTGTACATTTAACATGATGGCCTGACGAAATGCTATAAAATAAATGAACACAAAAATGGCACAATTATTGCTTACAAAGGAATATGATAGTTTATCGAATATGATATTTTATCGAGAGCAATAGCTGAAAAGCTTGCAATATCTTATGGAATTATTTTAATTTTTTTAAAACTTGGTAAATCATATTACAGTATGAAAAAGTCCCCTAGCCGACCTCAAAAATTCACTGAAACTCCCCGATCGCTAAATACCATGTTGGGAAAACTTAGAAGCGCGATTACTTATTAACTAATATAATTATTAGAATACAGTTTTCACAATCAAAAAGTAGTCATCCGATGCCGACGATGTGCGTTTTAAAAAATTGTCTTCGTGAATTTTAAGTATTTTTAAGATGATAAAATTTCATCAATTGGAAATTTCAAAGTGTATAGATTTTTTTAAAATACTTAAAGTTTAAGGCGATAGTTTTTAAAAAGTCATATCATCGACATAGGACGTGAACTTTCTGATGGGGAAAACCGTATTTTGTTAATTATATTAGATAATGAGTAATCGCGCTTTTCAGTTTTCTCATAGGTTAGCATGGGATTTGTCGATCGGGGAATTTCAGTGAAGTGGTTCCTTAATCCTTTCTAAGGCAAATTAATTATTTTGTTAAAATGTAGAACTTATTCAATATCTCCAGAAGTTAATAACAAACTGATATCAAAGCAATTAAATGCTTTCGTCTCGTACATTATATAAAAAAAATATTCACAAAATATTATACAAAATTGGCATTTGGGGATTAAAATAAGGTGGGAAGTATACTTCCCACTTAACTCTCGTCTACAAACTGCAAATGCTATCATAGACCTGATACCACACATGTCGAAGAAATCTGAATTTGAACGAGTTATTTTCTCTGGTGTAAATAAGTTCTATTTTGACGGTCTGGACATCTGGGATCAGTATTGACATGACTAATGAAAGAAATCTGAATGTTTTTGCTAAAGTCAAAGCAGCAGCGCTTCTTTGATGGTGTGCACAAGCTTCGGGCCCAGTTCTCTGAATTACACGCTGGCTGAAAAATAGCACCTGTGGTAAGCAGATTTTTTATTCAAAGTTTGTATAGTCATTTTAATTTAAGTACCACTATTTTCGAAAAATATTATTCCGCTTATTTAATCGCATAAGAATAAGACGAAGGTTATTTTTCAAAAATGGTGGTATTCACATTCAAGGAACTATACAAACGGTAAGAAAATCGGCTTACGACAGCTGCCATATCTTAAACATTTCTAAGGTAATAGTGAAGATTTCTCCCACTTAATTTTAATTCCCAAATGCGCAATGTGTATCATAAATTTTTAATAGAATTTTGCTATTATAAAGTGCGTGATAAAACCCTTTAATTATTTTCAAATCATTTTTTTTAAATTGATGGTAACATTCAAACATTTCTACATTCTAGCTACAGAAATAATTTGACTTAGAGGTTTTATTAGCACATAAGCCAAGTATCCAGGGATGCAAAGTAAAAACAATCATAGCGTTTCTGTGAGGCCGGTTGAACGTTGTGGCACATCAATACGTTTGGAAGGAAGCCCATTGTTTTTTCCTAAAAATATAGGAGGGTTGTCTTGGGTATTTTAAGAAGATAAATGTGTATTTTAACAAGATCCATGCAGCTAATGGTACCTGTGTGTAATGTTTTAATTATAGGTTTATTATGATGGGTTGGACTTCAGTATCATCTGGTTTAAACCTCACGGGGAACGTTTGGAAATTATTAGTTCGAGCAATGTACAACAATGTAAAACAATACTCAAGTGTTGCATAATTGCCTGCATTTATATTTTGTGAATGGGAAAATATTAACGGAACTGTCCTTATAAAACTGGTTAGCTCATTGCCTGCTCGTACTTTTCTGTTATTAAAAAGCATAATGGGTATGAAAAAGGTTAAATGAAAGTATCATTATGAAACAGTAAATTTTGTACAAAATGTAGTCTTAAAAAAATGAGAACAGTTGTTATAACTTTTAATTGCCAGATTGTCTCAGAAAAATGCGAAATGAACCATTCGACTGAGAATTGTGTTTACTTGTACAATTTGCACCAAACGTCAATTTTCAACTGGTAGGACCCACTTTTAAGACTATATTTGAGTTCCTAAGATCAAAGATCTTCGGAAAATGCATAATTTACATATACTTTCGAAAACATCTTCATAGAGCTAGAAGAGTTCAAAGTTTAAGGATGGTAACGTTAAAATACACGTGACAAACTTTTATTTATATCTTCCTCAAAATCATCTGATTGAAGTTTTTTAAGTGAGGTACAATGAACAGGCTTAAATCTATTTCAAGCAATTTTTCAATTAAAAAACATATTTTTAATTCTAAAAATTATTGATAAACTAATTTTAAAATGTATTATGAACCTACATTGATTATTCAGTATTATTTATTACCTACATTAATTTTTGCATAAAACGAACCAAAATTATCAAAAATATTTCTGTGTGTAATTTTAGACACAAAGTTGAAGGTTATCTAATGTCTCGGCAAGTCGCTTGCATATCACTTGAATGTAAAGTTGCAACTACGAAGTCTATTAAAGAGCATAAATAGTTCATTCTTCCATATTCAGATCGCCTGCACAATTTTTCTGGTAACTAATTGCATGTTCTCGAAACTTCTCTTTCTAAGATCTTAATTTTATTTTTCGAAATTTATGGATAACCACCTAACACGGTTTCTTTTATAATTATATGTAGATTCCTGAAAAAGTATAAAAACTATACTCTTTTTGTGTTTCCTTGATAGAAAGAACTCAACTTCAAAAGTGTTGCTAAACGTGGGTGTTACCACTTAAAACTTGCAGATTGGTACAATATTTAATATGTCGACGACCTCCATTCAAAAAAATTTATTCCTATTCGGAAAGTACAGAAAATTTCAAGTCGAACGGCACCTGTAGCGTCTCCCTAGGAAAATTTGGCGATTGAAAAGCATGGGGGTCTGATTTTTAAAATTTTGATTCGAAAAAATAGGTATTTGCTTTACCTTTTGAAACAAAATGTATAATTTCAAGAAAACGACTTTTACTGTGGTTGTATTTCTAAATAACTGGGTGGTCATATAATTATGAAACGCTGTATATACTTCATTAAATTTTTTTATAATAAGTAAAAAGATCAACTTAATACTTGCTTTAAAAATATGAAATTTTGGCTAAGTGTTTTAAGAAACTGAACGCGATGTTAAAAAAATAAATAAATGGGATCAAGTTAAAAAAATAAGTTATACTCAATTAAAAGAAATATATTGTCTTGCAAACCACATAAAAGAAGATAAAGAGATTACTTAAAAGAAGATTATAACATGAAAATTAAAATTAAAAATATTAAGAGTACTAAATACATAAATAAATAGGTATTTATTTAAAAAATATATAATATGTGATTTTTTCCCCTTACTTATAGCTGGAATTTTACATGAAGCTCCAGCTTACAACTCATTAAAAAGTATTTTAAAAAATTCGGGTTATGCAGAATAAATGTTATGTATTTAAATAATTACTACTTTAGTATATTTATTATTTTAACAATTATTTTATTGAAAAATATTATTACTTTTAATGGCACTACAAAGGATGTGAGTTTCTTTTCACTTTGATAAACAGCGTACAACCAACAGAATGAAAAATGTGTCCAGACCGGGGATCGAACCCAGATACCTTGGTATAGCGCACCAACTGCTTTACACATAAGCCATCTGGACGACATCCAGTCTGGCATTTTTTACTTATATACGTTGGCAAGGCTGAAACTCGCTAAGATGGAAGGTGAAACATGAACACACTATTCAGTGGCGTACATGTGACGAATAAGTTCCCAGCATAGAATAACTGTATCCGAAGCTGCAGCCTTGCCAACGTATATAAGTGAAAAATACCTGACTGGATGTCCTCCGGATGGCTTAAATGGTAAAGTACTTGGTGCGCTATAACAAAGTATCTGGATCCGATGCCCGGTCTGGACACATTTTTCCCTCTGTTGGTTGTACGCTGCGTTGTTAAGCAAAGTGAAAAGGAATTCACATCCTTTGTAGTGCCATTTAATGATTTATGACGTAGTTTCAGTCCTGCTGAAAATTTAATTGGAAATTTAGATATTAATACTTTTGTTTTCGAAAATCAACATTATTTTCTGGTTATTAAATATATTTCATCATTCTTTACAGTAAATAAGATCCATGTAACTTTTCATTAAAAAAAGTGCTAAATTTTAGCTATATTTCTTAAGTGTTTCAATAAAGTAAACTAGATATTAAAAAAAATAATAACAATAAATAAAGCTGTGAAAGAAACATATGAAAAATATATGTTTGAAACACTGAATAATAAATATTTTATTGTTAATTATAAGAAGTACATTGACTTACAATAAAAAAATAAGATAAGAGGATTAATTAAAAGAAACTTATGATGATAAAATAAAAAACATTAAGAGGATTAGGCAGATATTATATTTACTTAACTAAGCATAATATGGGAATTTTTCCTGATCTTAGATCTGATATTATTTTTACACATTATGTATATTCAACCATGTCCTCATCAGTGACGCGTACAATTACTTTACGTACTATTTAAAAAAAAAATAATTACTTATTTGTCATTACTGAAAATTGTAATTAATTAAAAATGCTTTTTTTAAACCTTATAACTTAAAAAAAATTAATTTTAGTATGTATTATTTTAGTAATCATTGCATTTAAAAAATAATATTATTATTTTAGTTTAAAGAAACCAGAGATTTATTGCGATTATGAAATTATACAGACTAATCTTTTGCATTAAATATAGAGATCAACTTAACTCCTGCTTCAAAAAATATATAATTTCAGCTGTATTGCTTATCAAGATATTTAACAAATGAAACAAGATAAATAAGTTAAAATAAAAAATATCAGTTAAAAAGCAGAATATCAAATAATTTATTGTTAATTATAACAAGAAGCATTCCTTACAAACAATGAAAAAATAATATAATCAAAAGAAGCTTAATAATGAAAAAACGAGAAAAAAAAAGGTTTAATACGGTATTTAGTTAACAGGGTACAATATGCGGTTTTTCTTAAAGATTATCTTAAAGCTGGAGTTTCTTCTACGTTAAGTTATATATACATTCAGACATATCGAAATCTTTGACGTAATAATATTTTAGAAAAAATCATTTTTTTCATTTAAAAAAAAATACTTTTTATTACTAAAAGTTATATTTATCTAAAACATATTTTTTAAAATCTTCTCAAGTTTATCCAAAAAATTAAATAACCCATCTAATTTTAAAAAGCTTTGTTCGAAATATTTTATATGCTTTTTATTTTAGAAATATGAAGCAAAAAAAAGCAAACACTCTAAAGTAATAATAATTTAAAAGAAAAATCTTGAAGTGATATAAATAAAATCTCGAGGTTTTCAACTAAAATATTATGGTTTTTAATAACAATTATATTTTTATTTTACTTAATGTTTTTACTTTAAAGGAACAGAAAATAACAAGTTAGAAAATAGATTTCAGCTATCACATATAGAATTAGTTCGTATATTAATTTTTAAAAGAATCCTTTATTGCTTAAAAAAATATTTATTTATATGCCTGGCATTCCATGTTTGTATAAATGACAACCCCCCCCCCTTTTTTTTCCATTATAATAGATAATCAGTAAAGGTATACTTCTATCTAACAAAAATATAACTGTGAAAAAAAGAAACCAAGTTCTGTAAAAAAAAAAAAAAAAAAAAAAAAAAAAAAAAAAAAAAAAAAAAGAGAGAGAAGAAGTGATATGTAAGTGGGTGCCAAGTTCAAATAAAATTCACTCAAACTTACCTACTGAAGTATTATAACATTGTTTAAATTGTTTAAAAATAAAAATTATTGATAGCATATATATAATAAATCCTAGAACTTGGCAAGTTTTTGATAAATATTACGCCTATCAGTTCCATGTCTTAATAAAATGATGATGATAATATTAATAACACTGTCATTATAATATTTTTTAATATTGTTATTATTATAACCAAATAACTCGTGTTAAAGACTTGATAAACAAATAAACACACAGATACACTTCCGCTCGTCTTTGATTATCACTCTAGCGACCCCCACTCCCGGAAACCTCAATACAGACTAAGGCCTGACAAAGAGACAGATACACTTACACTTGTCCTTGGTCATCACTCTATACTTTTAGAGAACGAGCAAGTTTACAGTACAGAATATACTGGGAACTTTATACCTCCGCGACAAAAAGTAGTGCGCTGCCTACTTTAATAAAATATCTCTCTGTATTTGATTTTTTTTTTTTTATTCTTTAAATACAGAAACAATTGACCGCTGAAACTGATTTAAGTTCTTGAAATGTGCCACTGTTATGATAAATTCTGCACTAAGCATCTTGTATTGTACCTCAGTGATGTAGGGGAAAATCAGGTAGCCCCGGATACTTGGATAAATTGCAAATAAAAAGCAAATGAATGAAATTTCTGTCTTTAATTTATACTTAAAATAAAATTACGAACTTCTTTAATGATTTTAATTAAACATTGCTATTAATATCGAATTATTTAACGAAATATACTGAAAATAGTTTGGCCTTATTTTTTTGGCGTCACAAGAAACGGCGGGTAGCCCCGGACATATTAATCAATGGTGTCCCAACCGCTTTTTTTTTTGCTTTTTTTTTAGCTTTATAAACATCACAATTATAATAAAAATCAGATGCACCTATGTAAACACAATCTTCATGGGCTCAGTCTTTGCATTCCTGGCACTGAATCCAGTCTTCTTCAAATGTTTCTCCGTATATGATGCATTCGTCTCGTTTTTTCGATAATTTATTGAAAAAAACAAAACACCTACTCACGACTAACTTACTCGGCGCCCACGTCGCAATTAAACTGTATTTGTTTCGACTCTAGAAGATTATCATTTACAATAACTCTTTATTTACGCAACACTATGAATTTCTTAGAAATTGAAATGTCCGCAGCTATCCGACTTTCCCTATATCAATTTCAATATGTTTAAAATAGCGTAAGGTTAAAATACATTTCCAGCGACTTTTCCCTCATAGACCATAAGATAACAGAATTCTTTTGAATGTCCCTGTAAATGAACTATAAATGATACACACTTCATTTTCAATACTAAACATGCAAAAGTAAACCCTCAATAATATGTATCAATTACGTGGCAGTATTGGCAATTCTGACAGGTTTTTTTTTTTTTTTTAATATTGGGAATTTTTTTAACGAAATTATTTTTTTATTTTGTTAACTAAATATATTAATTTTATATAGAGTAAGGATATCAATACAATTATACATTGAAATTTTCTCATTTATGGGTGCATTTTCACTTTTATACTTTACTTTTGATACTCTTATTTCCTTATATCTAAAGTATAAAACAAGGAGGCTTTTCCAATTTTCAGCATGATATTTCTCTGCAAATACACCGGACAAAGTGGGAAAATGTGTATACTGTTTCCTATTCAGGAAGTTCAGTTTGTCTCTCAGGAAATTAAGTGTTGTTGAATAGAAGAATACATTATTTCTTTACTTAAGAGGATTCCCTTTCCTGTGGAACTGCGTGTTACGTAATCCAAAGCTCGTTCGCTTCCCCGTGAATGACACCATTTTTACCGAATAAAGAGTAATTTTACCACCTTTTCTACCATAAAGGATTTCTCTTTACTTCACGTGCGGTGAGAAATACAGTTCATTTAGTTTCCATAATAAAATGGAGTATCGCTTATGTATTTCATTCTTAAATCATACGTTTTAAACTGTGTTCTCATGATATTATATCACAGAAGTAGATGTTGTACTTTCATTTATTATCCTTCTTTTGTTTCACGAAAATTTCATATTCTAAATTCTTTCTCTACGATGAAAACTTTCAGTATCGTTCCAGTTCTGCATATGCATTGCACATATTTTATTTTCTAAAAGTACGTAATTGCTATTACTTTTAAACCTTATTAATACAATATAAATACACACACACACACACACACACACATATATATATATATATATATATATATATACATATATAGTTAAAATGAAATCACATGTGGGAAAAACTAAGTAAGAAAGAGACAGTATGAAATTCAAATGAAATGATACTACAAAATTAAACCCAAAAAGATAAAAATCAAATATGAAATAGTATGAATAACTTATGGATTCGTGAGAGGAGCATCATAAGTACAATTCATAGTAAAGATATGTTATTTCATGAAATATTGTCAGCATTAAGCCTTTAAACCAGGTGTTTCTACTATCATGGGACAAACTTGGAAGGGTGGTACAGGACGCTGTAACAAACAATTTTTGTTCAGGAAACCATGACCAGAAATCCATTTATTTAGTAAAAATTACAGGGCGTCTCACTTCAATCCGAAGTCGCATTTTCGTTCATAACCTTATCAACAGTGAAGATATTTTATCAAAATTTGCAACAAACTCATATTTGTATGATTTGTAAGCATATTGTAAGGATATCGTTAAAATATCTACACGACTCTTAAAGTTAAGAAAGACAACACGACATCGCATTGAAGTGAGACGCCCTGTAATTTTGACTAAAAAAATGGATTTCTGACCCTAGTTTCCGATACAAAATTTGTTTGTTACAGCGTTCTGTACCACTCCTCCAATTTGGTCCCATGATCGTAGAAACACCCTGTATATATATTTTGTATATATTAATTAAATATTGATATCATTTTTTGTTCAATTAATGCAATTTCAATAAATACATATAATGAAATTTTCTCATTTCTTGTTACATTTTATTTCATGTCCTGTCATATTTTACTTTTGTTGCAACTATTTCTTTGGAATACTGAGAGAAGTGTAAAAAAAGTTTCTTCCATTTCTTGAAAAAAACAAAGTGTGCTGTTTTCTATTCAGGAAGTTATGTCTGTCTAAAAGGAAATCAAGTGCAAAAGAATGGAAGAACGAGAACACATTATTTCTTTACTTTAGAGCAGCGGTTCTTAAACTGTCGTCGGTGGGTCCCAAGAGACCCTCAGCGTGTCTACAGGACGTCCGAGAAGGTCTCGAGTTAAATGTAAAAATTTTTAACTTATCTAAAATTGGAGAGAAAACGTGAGAGTAATATGAAAAAAAAAAGCTAAGAATACTGTTTAAAAATACTGTATAATTAGTTTATATACAAACTGTCCATAAATTATTGTCGGGGCTTCTTTGCCTAATAATTGTTTAATTTAAGAACATGACGAAAAATGATGTTACATATTTATAAAATACAACTCAATTTTTTTTTAATAACACAAAGTTACATATGTGTAAAGTTGCATCTCAAAACGTTATTAATCAAATAACGTTTATAATCACATAATAATTAATAATACAATTTTATAAAATTTCTCAAAAAGTTATTAATGCATTGTGAGCCCAAAGTTAGATAATTTCCACTGTACGTTTTTTACACATTTGTTAAAATTTTAATATTAATTATTACTTGATTAAAATATTTTTTAGATTAATAACGTTTTGATCTATGTAACTTTGTTTGTGTTATTAAAATAATTTTTTGAGTTCCATTTTACGATTAAATAATAATATTTTTCGTCATTTTCTTAAATCAAAATTTATGAGGCAGGGAAGCCCTAACAAGAATTTATGGATAGCCTGTTAATCTATCACGTTATATAATGATGTTATATATGACGTTATATATGAAAATCTAAATAATATCAGTAATACCAATATTAAATCTGCAGCCACGCGAAGACAAAGAGAATACGAATTGGGGCCCGTAGAAACAAAAATATTAAGAACTGCTGCTATATATATTATCTTTTTCGGAGAATCTGTAAATTACGTAATCTCAAGCTCTTTTGCTTCCCAATGCATAACCCAGTCATCACTGAATAAAGAGGAATTTTGTCGCATTTTCTACCAACAAAAGGCTTCTCATCACTTGCGGCGAGAAATATAGCTCACTGAATTTTAATAATACAAAGGAGTAACGCTAAAATATTTCACACTTCCATGATTTTTCCTTTCAAACTTTTTATGCTTTGTTTAATGACAAATGTTTTCCTTTAAACAACAGGCGTAGATGTTGCAATTTGATTTGTACCTTTCTTTTCCACAAGAATTCCGATATTTAAATTCGCTCTGGAATAAGAAAATTCAGTCTTGATTCTGTATGTGCATTTCACATACATTTCTCTAATAATACATCTTTATTTTAATATATTATTTTTGTAGTAATTCTTATTTCAAATCCTAAAGTTCCTTAAGCATTTACTTAGCTTATAATCACTAATGAATACATCTCTTCAGTTTTCAATTTTATACAATATTTATTACTTACTCGAATAAATAATATGATGAGCAAAAACGACAATTCATACAAATAAATAATTTATATTTATTACTTACTCGATTTATATTTATTGCTTACACGCACTATTTATTACTTACTCGAACAAATAATATGACTAGAAAAACGGCAATTCATACAAATAAATAATTTATCACATTCCTAAACACAAATACTTGAATTCACCTAGAATTCTGGCTCAAATCCTTTATTTGGCATATAACGGATTTCAAACCTTCATGTTGAGATAAAAACTATGAACAAAAACTATTTCTTTTGCTTTTTTTTTTATTTATCACGAGTCTTGTACTAATCTTGCGATTTCACGTGTCTATTAATTAAATCATTGAGTTTGTATTTTGTGGCTATTGATGCATAGATCGTTATTATATACTTTTTATCCCACATTTGTATCTATTAATTATAAAAAATTCAATATTTATATACATTACTCAAAACAATTAAAGGATATTGTAAGTCTTAAATAAAATAACGCTATAAGCGAAATTTTTTTGCCGAAAATGGAGGAAGACAGTCACAAATGAACTTTTTCTCATTTTTAAACTTTAGAGTATACAAATTTTGAGATTGATGTCAAAAACAACGCTTTAGTGGCAGCGAATGAAACTTAGCTTTCAACTTACTGAAAGATAAAGCGAAAAACAATAAGCAACATTCAATAAGTGCTTTGTTTCGATGAGTGCGATGTCTTAACGAAGTCATTTAATTGAATTAGAAGCTTGGAGAGTTGTTGGTCTGTTAAATGGGGGCCAAAAACAAGTCGAAGTAGCAGAAGCTACTAGAGTTTCACAAAATGTGATTTCCAGGATCAGGAACCGTTTTTTGAAGACTGAAAATGCAGGCCGAAGACCAGGGCATGGTCGTATACATGTAACAATTCCCAACAAAGATCGATATTTAACGCTAATGGCTCGGATACACCGAAATATGAATGTCACTATTCTTCAACAACACCTTCGCTCGGTTACTGGCACCACAGTTTCGACTCAAACTGTTCAAAACCGGCTCCATGCTGTAGATCTGTATGCTCGCAGACCAATGGTATGTGTTACGTTAACAGCAAGGCACCGTGCCGCCCGCAGGGATTGGGCAACAGCGCATGTGAACTGAAGGAAAATGAATGGCGCAATATTCTTTTCTCTGACGAGTCCCATTTTTCTGTTCATCCTGATACTAGGCGTATTTTCATCTGGAGGGAACGTCGCACTAGAAACAATCCTGCGTTTTGTGCAAGGAAGCGTCAGATTTAGCGGTGGGGGAATGATGGTCTATGTTGGCATCTCCATCGATGAGCGGACCGACATTCACATCATCGAAATGGAGCTCTGACCGGTCAGCGATACAGGGATGAGTTCCTCAGACCTATTGTAGTCCCTTACGCTGCAGCAATTGGAGATGACTTCATGTTAATGGACGACAATTGCAGGCCACGTCATGCTCACTTAGCGGAATATTTCCTTTTCGAGGAAGGAATAATACGAATGGAATTGTCAACGTGTTCTCCGGACATGAACCCAATAGATCATGTTTGAGACATTCTAGGAGGGCGAGTTGCTGGTCGCCTACCACCCCCACAAACTCTCCAAAAATTGGAAAAAGCTCTATTGGAGGAGTAAGACAGGATACCCCAGCTCCTCACTAATAGACTCATTGACTACATGCCTCAAAGGTGTTCAACGTTGCTGGCCGTCCGGGGAAAACATAACCCTTGTTAAAAACGATTTTCTTTGAAGGAAACACCTTTTTTATTCGTTTTTTTCTCACATGCACAAATTGTGTTTTTTCCCTTTTGTACCAAAATACTCAATATAATGCATTTGTTTCTGCCAAACATATGTGATTTTTTTCTCATATAGCCTACCACGTCTCTCGATCATGTATCAATCATCTAAACAATTCCCCAGCCGCCAGATCCATGCTCAACATCAATATCCTTTAATTGTTTTGAGCAGTCTATATATATAACTTGTATATTACTCTACCGCACTAATATATTTTTGAGTTTTAATGTCAGTAGCGATTGCAATGAATGTTTATAATATTTTTTTTACATTTCTTGTCGCTTTTTCAAATGATATTTTACTTTTGTTAGTCCAATTTGTTTAGAGTATTCAGAGAATTATAACGTAAGGTTTATAAGATTTCCAACATGTTGTTATTCTGAAAATACATCAATAAAGGGAGAAAGTACATAGAAATTGCTATTCAAGATTTTTGCTATTTCTCTAAAAACATTAAGTGTAGAAGAATATAATTACACATTCTTTCTTTATTTTGGAGAATTCATTATCAATTCAAAATACAAACTACGCGATTTCAAGCTCGTTTACATCATCATGACTAAAACCGTCATCAGTGAATGGAGACGAATTTTCTCACATTTATCATCTGAGAAAATCATTATTAACAAAAGACAATTTCATAAATATATGGCATCACAATCCTACAATTAAAAGTTCTAAAGAATGCACTAAAACGCCACACATAAAGTTAAAATAAATGTCATTAAATATTGCGTTATTTGAACGATCATTTTCTATATCCTAAATATAATTTTTTCATTAAAAAAAAATTGATTTATTTTAAACTTAAATATAAATATTTGTGTATAACTAGTAACATATTGTATTGCATAATAATATCAAATTGATCAAAATATCATGACCGTCCACATAAATATGACAACATACTGTATATAAAAGATCCAGAGATAAAACACATTTCGTACCTTTGTCAGAAACAGTAAAAGGCAGGGAGGGGGGAGGGGGAATGCCACTTTAAACAAGGTATGGGGTGCATTTAAAGTGCTACTTATAAAACTTTGATACCTCTTTCGGTAAGCAACAACTTGAAAGAAAATGCTACAGGAAGACTTTTCTACTGCAGGTTACGAGAGTGAAAAATCTTACTTGAGTTGTTTTAGACGTGATAAGAATATTGAAATATATGTAAGGCACAGCCTCTCTTATGTGTGTTCTCAAATATAAAGCTAAAAAATAGCACACTTTTGACATTGAATTTCTTTCTATAAGGACAAAACACGTCAAAAATTAGAAAAAAAAATACAAAATTTCTGAAAATTAAACGAAGACATCTTTTAAAAATATTATTTGACTGGAAATTCACTGTTAAAAATTGGTAATTAAAAGAAAAGCGTTCTAATGGCATTTTAATGGTTCAGTAATACCGAAAGGCATTTTGAATATTTTCTTCGCTTATAATTTTTCGACAATTTAAGTTTCAATTCTCAATTTATTTTTAAGTATAATGCAAAAAAATATAAATAAAACAAGCCACATTCGTTTGGTTGGTCGGGCAAAGATGGTCTTCTGTATAGACGAACTAAACAGACAGCAATCTCCGTTTAAAAAAAATAAAGAGAAGTTATATTGGGCATATTTATAGGTTAAAACAATGCAGCGTTATCTATTGTTTAAATTTTGAGAAATTTTTTAAATTGTTATATCGTTAATTAGTTTATATACAAACTGTCCATAAATTATTGTCAGGGTTTTTTTACCTAATAATGTTTTAATTTAAAAAAATGACGAAATATGTTGTTGCATATTTGTAAAACACAACTCAATTTCTTTTAATACTAACACAAATTTACATATATGTAAAGTTGCAATTCAGAACTTTATTAGTGAAATAACGTTCATAATCACATAATAGTTAATAATAAAATTTTATAAAATTCATCAAAAAGTCATTAATGAATTGTGAGAGTTTCCAACATCCGTTTTTGATAAATTTGATGACATTTTAATCTTAATTATTATTTGATTATAATCGTTTTTTGGATTAAAGACGTTTTGAACTGCAACTTTACACATATGCAACTTTGTTAATGTTATTAAAATAGCTTTTTGAGATCCATTTTACGAATATATAATAATATTTTTCGTCATTTTCTTAAATCAAAAGTTATGAGGTACGAAACCGAAACACCGACAATAATTTATGGAAAACCTGTTTATCTATCACTTTATATATCTATATATGAAAGTCTAAATAATATCAGTAATTGCAATATTAAACTCTGGAGGCACACAAAGACAACGAGAATACGAATTGGGCCGCTAAAAACAAAAAGATTAAGAACTGCTGCTTTAGATAATATCTTTTTCGGTGAATCTGTAAATTACGTAATCCCAAGCTTGTTTGCTTCCGAATGCATATCCCAGTCATCGCTGAATAAAGAGGAAATTTATCGCATTTTCTGTCAACAAGGTCTTCTCATCACGTGCGGCGAGAAATACAGCTGACTGAATTTTAATAATACTAGTACAAACGAGTAACGCTAACATGCTTCACATTTCCATGGTTTTTCCTTTCAGACGTTTTGAGCTTTGTTTAAAGACAAATGATTTCCTTTATACAACAGACGTACGTAGATGTTTCAATTTGATTTGTACCTTTCTTTTCTACAAGAATTCCGAAATTTAACTTCATTCTGGAATAAGGAAATTCGGTCTCAATTCTGTATGTGCATTTCATATATTTTTTTCTAATAATACATCTTTATTTTAATATATAATTTTTATTCTTCATTTATAAAAATATCAATATATATATATATATATATAATTACGTAATCCCAAGCCTGTTTGCTTCCGATTGCATATCCCAGTCATCACTGAATAAAGAGGAAATTTATCGCATTTTCTACCAACAAAAGCCTTCTCATCACGTGCGGAGAGAAATACAGCTCACTGAATTTTAATAATACAAACGAGTAACGCTAACATGTTTCACATTTCCGTGGTTTTTCTTTTCAGTCGTTTTGAGCTTTGTTTAATGACAAATGATTTCCTTTATACAGCAAACGTAGATATTGCTATTTGATTTGTACCTTTCTTTTCTACAAGAATTCAGAAATTTAAATTCGTTCTGGAATAAGGAAATTCAGACTCGATTCTGTATGTGCATTTCATATATTTTGTTCTAATAATACATCTTTATTTTAATATTTAATTTTTATTCTTCATTTATAAAAATATCAATATATATATATATATATATATATATATATATAATTACGTAATCCCAAGCCTGTTTGCTTCCGATTGCATATCCCAGTCATCACTGAATAAAGAGGAAATTTATCGCATTTTCTACCAACAAAAGCCTTCTCATCACGTGCGGAGAGAAATACAGCTCACTGAATTTTAATAATACAAACGAGTAACGCTAACATGTTTCACATTTCTGTGGTTTTTCCTTTCAGACGTTTTGAGCTTTGTTTAATGACAAATGATTTCCTTTATACAACAGACGTAGATGTTGCAATTTGATTTGTACCTTTCTTTTCTACAAGAATTCCGAAATTTAAATTCGTTCTTGAATAAGGAAATTCAGTCTCGATTCTGTTATGTGTATTTCATATATTTGTTACATTTACATATATATATATATATATATATATATATATATATTAACAAAAATATTAAAAAACTTATCTTTGACGCATTACAACATGGTTTTCCAAAAAAATTCATTTATTCCTTAATATATAGTTAGTTCCTATTTGATCTTTACAACCAAATTAACACATGCGTTTTAAAAAATGTATAAAAAAATCATATAATCTTATAAATATTTACAAAAAAAAATATATATATATAATAGGACGGCTGGGTGGGTAGACGTTGGATTGAGGAGGTGTGTGGCGGCGTTGTATGGAAAAATACGCATGGTTAATTTATATATTTAAAAAAAAAATGGGGGCATTTTGATTTACACAATTGTTTGATCATACACATTTTATAATGGACTGCGATGTATTATTCTTATGTATATTAATTTAGTTAGATTTACTTATTCATTATTTAATTATTTTAAATGAATTTATATTCATTATTATTAAGAATGTATTTGATCTAATGATTTGGATTAATACCTTTGGTGGACAATATCATATCTACTTCTAAGATAATGTTTACTTTTATACAGTGTTGATATAATATGTTTTAATTTTATTTAGTGTTTTTATTTAATTTAACTTTGTTTAAAGCTACATTTTTGTGACTAATTCATTTCAATATTTACTCAATATTAATTTTAAATTCTTTGATTCTTAATTCAAATCTTTAGTATTTTAATTTAATTTATTTTAAATGATGTTGCATTTTTAGTACAGTTATTTAATCGTTGTTGACATTTAATGGTACATTTTTAATGTTGCATTAATTATTAATTTTTCCATATTACTACTTATTTATAACATAGTATTATTAATTTATACATCCATTACTTAGATATTATTCAATGTTCTATTTATTAATTAATTTCATTTATTTATTATTTAACTAATGGCTATCATTATGATAGTAATTTGGTTTAATTATTAAAAACTAATTTCCATCCATACTTTATATTTACTTTTACCACTAGAGGGCAGCACTATTTTAAGTTTTTTATTATTAATTTTTACATCTTAATACTTATTTATAACATAGTATTATACATTAATACATCCTTTAATCTAATTCGATTTTCTATTTATTAATTAATCTCATTTATTTATTATTTAACTAATTGGTATCAATTAAGTTAGTAATTTGGTTGATTTATGAAACATTTATTTCCATCCTATTCCTTCGATTCAGATTATATCCATTTTTTTTCTACTAATAGATGGCAGCACTAATGTTCCTGTTTATTTTATAATCCATTATATTTTAAAATTATTTCTGGCATCATTGCAAAGCAATTTATATTTCTAAGCAATTTATTTTTCTAAAATTGGCAACATGATATGATTTTTTATGCAATTCATTCCCCAGTCATGTTGGAGTTTTCATGATGGTGCATGAACTGCAAGGTATCTTATTTATATCTTTATTCATCTTTATGGATTTTTTTTTTTATTGTATGGTTTCTCTCCTTTTTTATATTGTATTTTATTTTTTATTTTATCACTGATTTGAATCATTCTATTTGAGATGTTGTCCCAATATCATATTTTTTAGCAATGTTTGGCTAATATGAAGATGAAACATCTCATTTTATTTGTGGTATTTAGGCAATTGGGACTTGATAATTCTGTCTAAATTCCACAAATTTCATTTCATTTAATTCATTTAATTCCATTCATTCAATTTTTATTTAATTTCTTATTCTTTCAATGTTTTTTGATTCCATATTAAGTGTGTTGGGGAATTTATCATTGTCAACTAATTATTTCATACTTAATTATTTCATGGTTTAAGTTGGTGTTATGATAATGTTTCATTTATGGTTATATATATATATATATATATATATGATTTGTATATTACTGTACTCTAGTAATATATTTTTCAGGTTCTATACTGTACTGTATTAATATATTACTGCAGGTTACGAGAGTGAAAAATCTTACTTCAGTTGTATTAGACGTGAAAAAAATATTCAAATATATGTAAGGCACAGCCTGTCTTATGTGTAATGTCAAATATAAAACTAAAAAATACTATACTTTTGACTTTGATTTTTTTTCTATATGGACAACAGACGTTAAAAGTTAGAAAATAATACCAAATTTCTGAAAACTCAGAATACAGTTTTCTACATAATAAAAATAATTGTAAAAATTGTAACTCTGTTTAAATTGGTGAAACTGGATGATAATGCAACATGCTTAGAAGAGCATAAACGAGCTTACAAATCTGGCAATCTACAATCGAAACTTGTTAATCATCCAATAAGTACCGACCACATCCCAGAATTCGAAAATATGAAAGTATTTAAATCTAACAGCAATAATTTTAAAAGTAGAATTTTCCTAGAAGGTTAGTTTATACGATTAGAGAAATCTCCGCTAAATTAAGCATGTACAATTCCACCAGAATATGTCGTCCTATTGTGATATATAGGGAAGACCGGGGCATGTTGGCCATAGGGACACGTTGGCCCATCCGCGATATTTTTCAAACTCTTATCACGTCCTCTTTCACTCACAACAGCGTCAACAGTAACGAAATAATCAAGCGAAAGCCACTTCAAATTTTCAAATTTTCACTCAGATAAGTTTTTTTATTATTATGATTTATAAATAATCGTTTCTTATTTGTATCTAAATTAAAGTTTCACTTTGGTGAATAGCAATCTAAAAGACCGTTGTTTAGAGCTTATTTTATACCTACTGATTTTTAAAAATATTAACAGAATATTTTGAAACGACGATCAAAAGCCAAAATGGCGATATGGGGTAAATTGGCCCGCATTTGTTTTCTACATTAATAAGCCTATAAAAGTCAATAAAATTCCTTAATTAAGTGTGTTACTGGGCAGGGCGGTATTAAATAATAGGCAAATAAGTCTAGGCCCAAAAATCGGAGGAGTCGGGCTTTCTAAACAGAAAATAACAATAATAAAAGTAATATTAAAATTCCACTCTCTAACCCAAAATCTAAATTTTACATAATCTAAAATTTATAACTTATCTGAATTCACAAATAATTTCTCTATTATTGTGTAACTAGCTGACAAAAAGAGGTGCAATGCAAAAGAGACTGGAGGACTAGTTGTTTCTTGAAAGCTAGGAAGTTTCCGAAAGTTTATTTAGAGAAACTTTATTATAAAATTATTGCATTAGTTTATTGTATTATCTATTACTAATAAAAACTGTAAGTGACATTATTTAAGATTTCATTAAAAGCAACTTGCATTAATATGGGTCCCAATTTAAATTTTGTCTATGCTAGAGCTACTGCATCATTTCTACATACCAAGATGGTTCGTAATTACAGAGTCTGAATTTTTCGCGCCAGTCAGATGGCCATAGGAGCGGAGTTTGTGGACGGTATGTGTGGTGGGGTCTGCCAGCTACAGAGTCTGGTGGAAGTCAGTTGACCTTGAGCCTTTGCAGCGCACAGATCGCTCGTGAAGCAGACACGTGTTGGAAAGTGGCGTTAGGTTTTCCGAATGCAGCGCAGTATCGAGCAGCAATACGCCATAAAGTTTTACGTAAAACTAAACAAATCGGCTACTGAGACACTTGCCAACTTACAAGAAGCCTACGGGAAGAATTCTTTGTTCAACGCTCAAGTGTTTAGGTAGCACAAATCCTTCAAAGAGGGAAGAGAGGGCGTCGATGACGAACAACGTGCTGGGCGTCCATCAAGTTCTCGAAGTTCAGAAAATATGGCTAAAATTAAATCACTTTTGGACTCTGGTCGTCAGCTGAGTATCCCAAAGATTCCGAAGCTGTTGACACTTACAAAATCGATTGTGCATCAAATCGTCACGGAAGAACTTCAATTGCTGAAAATACATCCTTCATAGTGACTCAGTTCCTGGCAAAACACAGTGTCGCAACGCTGCAAAAACCACCTTACAGCCCCGATCTGTCACCGCCGGACTTTGTTATATTCCCTCGGTTAAAATCCCGCTTAAAAGGTCATCGTTTTGACAATCTGGAGAAGTTGCAGAAAAACGCAGCGCACGTTCTGAACAGCATTCCAGTTGAAGACTTCCAGGTGGGCATAAAAGGGTGGCAGAGTTGTTGGAAACGGTGTATCTATTAAGGAGGAGGCTATTTTAAGAGTATTAAGTGTCTGCAAAATTATCTTCAAAGGAACGAATTTTATAGAATCAGTCTCATTACTTCCTGGACAGACCCTGTATGTTAAAAAATATCCGACATGGGAAAGGTTCCAGAAGAAATTTTTAAAGTGGCTGTTCTCGAAGTGAAATTGAACAATTGACCAATCAAAGAAGCAGTAGATCTATCCAGTGAAGAAGAACAAAAAGAAAAAGATAATTCATTATGTTTTCATGTCTTCGTTGTTTTAAATCATTCAGAAATAGTAAATCAGGAGAAAAGTGGATTCGATGTATCAGGCGCAAATGTTGGGCACACTGTGGATATGATATTTTATGTTTCCATTCATTGTGATGATGAGAAAGATTTTGATGAAGGCAATAGTTAAGTTGAACAAAACATCTTTACCTATCCTTTGTATCTTTTACATACCAAATTAAAATTACAACTGATATGTTATGTGTTTTTTCATTTCAGCTAGTAATCCGAAAATAAAATATATTTAGTAGGCCAACCTTCCCCGTTCAACGGGGCAGGTTGGCCCAGTGACTTGATGTACATCTGGGCTTCATATAGAAACTATTAATTAATATATTTTTTAATTTTCCCACGTGGTTATTCTTTAAGATGCGCTGATTGTCCAAACTAAAAAAAAATAAAATTTTAATAAAATAAAATAAATAAAAAATATGCAAGAAAAAATGGGCCACCAAGCTTCGGTCTCCCCTACTCCTTGGTGGTTTAATATTTTAAATGGATAATTTGGAACGTGAACGTGTATAAACAGAAGCTTTGATTTTCGATTGATATTTGCACTGATGAGAAGCTTGTATAAAGCTTGAAACATCTACTGTAATTGCTTTTATTATTTCGTATTAATGTGGGTTTTTTTATTATTATTAAATGTCTGATTTTAAATGTATTTTTAATTTTAAAATTCTTATTCAGACGTATTATGTTTAGTTATTTTAAATGTAGCAAATGTTGATAGGATAAAGCATAATTAGATACTGGAAATAATTGGACTCGGTACTGCTTCGTTGACCGAACACAGTTTATTAACAGTTCCATAATACAAGCGTAGTCGTTTGAGTTCGGGGGAGGCTCCGAAAAGCGAAACTATGAATTTGAAGGCCTACATGATCAGAAAAATTGAATACAAGGCTCAAAACAACAAAATCTTACTCTTTTTGTGCGTATTCTGGCAATTTATTAAACATTTGCAATATTATCCACCAGAGAACGAAAGTGTGAATTTGGGAAGATACTAAAATTTATTTGGATAATTAGCTTTTAATTAATGTGTAGTCAAGACACGTGCGATTCCCGGGCCCAGACTTCTTCAGGCGTCAACCCCAATCAACTGCAAATTTCTCTTACGTAAATCTTAGAGTTAGTTACAATTTAATATCTGAAAGTAATTTTAGTCGGGCTAGGAAAATAACTTAAGCGGGCAGCTTCAGAATTAGCCATTAAAAGATAGGAACTATTTAATTGGGAATTAATTTAAATTTACGATTTAAAAGGGGATTTTAATACTTTTCGTGTCATAATAAAACTTCATAATATTTTTCTTATGAAAGCATTTTTATTATTTATTTATTTATATTATTTCTTATTGGTATTAATTTAATTGAATTCAAGAACAAAAATGCCGTTTTTATATTTTAGATAAAATCAACTTTTAAAAAGTACAATCAACTTTTCAATCAATTTTCTAATGAACATCTAAAAACTTTTAATTCCATACAATGCTGAAAATGCATAAAATTCACAGTTCCATACTCAGAAGTTTTGATTGTACAATAATGGAAATTTTACTGTTTTACTTCTTAGAGCATGGAGAAAGTTTTTTCTTTTTTTTTTAAATATATAACATGTAGATTAAAGGACCGTATAAAAGTATAAAATTCGTAACTTTTAAAAGATAATTATTTCCATGAGAATGAATTTTCATTTGATGAAAAACATTTCAAATATTTTTGCTACTGGAAACATTTTTCTAAAATTGCCGATTTAGGAAGATTGAGAGCAGATAATGGAAGGACACTCTGTATACTAAAAAGCAGAATAAGTGTGTTTTTCGAAATTCCGATTTAAACACTCGAAACTATAATAAGTAAATAAAATACTCAAAGAGAAGTACATTGTGTCCATATTTAACAGTATTACTGTTTAGTTTTTTAGACTATTACTTTATACATCGATATATTTAAAACGATAAGCATTTTCTTTCGACAGTTCGTAAGAAAAAAACTACTTCATCAAATTACATTATTCTTACTTTAAATGAAAGTTACACAGGCCATAGATTTGTTATAGTTCATTCATTTGTTCAATACTTTTATTAATAAGTAGAATATTATTTTATTTTATTTTTATTTATTTATTTTTTTTTCAAAATGGGGGCAGTAGGATTTTTCATTGTTGCGAGGATAAAAGAGAAATAATGAAAAATATTTAGACACGTAGCTTTTTATCCAAATGTTTTAATTTGTAATTTAAATTTCAGTAAAAATATTTATACACGTGCACTTTATTTTTATAAGCGAATAAAAATTCATATTTATTGTGATATCATAGAAATATTGTCCATTGGGTGCCATCTGTTCATTACAATTAAATACGAAATATATTTTTATTTGTATACACTGTGATTAAGCATAAAAGGAACGTATATAAAGTACATGTGGAAAGTTTGCGCCGGTGAAAATGACGTTATGCTCAGCTTGAAATGCATTTTTACATTGATAAAACTAAGCAGGAAAATTCACATGATTGTGTCAACATGACGCAATTGTAACCGATTTTTCAATTCTTAATTATAAAGATTAGAATTGTAGTCTTTATTGATTGCTTCTTCTTGATTGCATACATTGATTACATGCTACCAATTACTTTTTTTAAATTATAGGTTAGAGGATTTCATTTTTTAAGAAAAAATCCACAAAAGTAAAGAGTTTCAGGAAAATTAACATTATTAAATATAGTGTTACGGTAAAAAAAAGCATGAAATAATGATTGTTTTTTGAGTTAGAATAAAGTATGTAAGGCTAATATTTTCTAGGAATTATTTTTGTAGGTTTACTGTAAGTTCATTTAACGGTTCCTTATTAGTGGCAAAGTCCTATTTCTTTCACTGTGGATTTCTCTGTCGACGTCAAAAAGTGGTAGTCTACTTTTAGACGCCAGCCAAAACCCAGTGGCAATTTTTAGAGTTGTATAACGATTGTAACAACAAACGGCGCAATTGCTTTCGCTTTTATCGCGCTTACATCACTTCTAAATACCACACTCAATTCTTACATTATCAATTCGAAAAATTTTAACTTTCGAATGTAATTTATTTGAAAACTGCCGCTTAATTTAACGACTTTTTAATTAATTTTTAAACATGAAATATTTTTCAAAACTATCTCAACAATGGCCACCAATTTGCTTCAGTAAAGTAAAATAGCCCCTGGGAAATTTGCCAAAAAGTTGGAAATTGACTTCCCTAACCATCATAAAAAGTGAAAAAAATAATTTAAAAATACCCGTGATAAATCATAAGATTAGATTATCCATAAGATAGAGCATTTTGGCGCTAAACTGAAATCTGTCAACAAAAAAAACGATTTTTAGTTTATGTTGAACATAAAATTTATATCATGTTTAATTCGTTGATGTATGTGTTGTATCAGAATATGGTAGGAATTGTATTTTATTATAATTGTAAAAAAAATATATATCCATCTTTTCATAAAAAATGATTAGCTTAAAACAATGGATGCGTTTTAGAAGTTATGGATTTGAAACGAACAATGATTAAAGAGGACATTTTAAAACTTTTTTTAACGTCGAATTTCGACGATGCCTTTGGGCAAATGCAATGCACATGCGCATAGGAGGTCACTCGGTTGCATTATCACAGGGAGATAGATGTGTGCTTTATTTACTATGTTCTTATATTTACTGAATATGATATGGACGTATGAATATACTATTTGTATGATACTTCATAGGTCCATGAAATTTTCTTTCTTGCCGTGGTGAATATGGCGGTAATGTCGAACTGATTTACATTACACAATTGTTTACGGATTGTTTCTTTGGAGTTTGCATTGGAAATAGTACTTTATTTCACTGGTAGAAAAAAAGAACTTATAAAATAAAATTTTTGAAACACTGTTTCATATCTCCCCCTTCTTAAATAATAAAGAAGTTTATTTTACGCTATAGTAACTGTTTACCGTCAAATTTTGACAGGTTACATCTAGTATATTATTAATATTTCAAGAATTTTTTACCATTGAAGAAATATAACTTCTAAAAATTTTTTTGTCATTGAATGTTAGAAAAAGAAAATATTTAGCTTATTGTTATGTAATATTCGCTTTCATTCAAATTTTCAAATAGTGTTTCCTCTTATCGATGTTTGTTTTATAATAATTCTGATGTTATAGATATAGGATTTCTATTCACTCAACAATTCTATAATATGTGTATGTTTAGAATGCGGAAATAATATTAAGCTTTTTAAAAAATACTTCATCATTCTTTTTGTGAAAGGATTTCAATAAAATGAAATACAGATATTGACATTTCTATTCAATTTTTAATATTTGAAAATCCTTAAACTGTGGGAAAAAAGCTATTCTTCGTTAAGGTTTGAAATAAACAAAATAATAATAATTATAATAATAATTTAATATTACAATTAAATATGAAAAGTAATGTTTTTGATTATCTCAAAAAAGTAAAAAATTTTGTTTAAATTATAACTTCCAAACTTCCCTTTATTTTCAAGTCAAACAAACATATTTTGAAACAGAAATATTACTTAATAAATGAAATCAAATACGTACCACATAGAAAAAAGATACATATTATTAAATAAATTTTCTGGCTCAAAAAATGTTCGTTTGTCTTAAAGAAAAGTATAATGTTTAAATACTACACACACAATGCTTCGGCACATAGTTCTCGAAGATTAAAATTTTAATCCCATGCAGCGTCAATTTATCCTGGTTTTAAGGGGCAATAAACACAAGGGGTGTACAATCCTTGGACATACCAAGGAATCTGTCAGCATTAATTAAGATTAAAAAATTTCTACTTATAATTTAAATCCCATAATGTGTAATACCTCACGTTTAATCGTTAAAATGTTAACATTTTTTTGTGATTAAATAGAGCATTTAAACAAAAAAAAAACTGTGGCAAACCTGTAAACTACACACTGTAAATGTCAAATTTTGAATGACACATTTTTATAAATAGGGTTTTTTTAAACATCATAGCACCACTATTATATATATTTTTCACAATTATTATACAGGATGAGCACAATGTCTTGCTCTGATTATAAAAATTTATTACAAAATAACCACTAAATGAATTATTTATCAGTGCATTATATTTATATTTTACCTCCTCACTGGGATTCCATTGTTCATGAGCTCCTAGACGAAAAATTTCCAGGCCGTTGAATTGGTAGGTATGAACATGAACCAACACCATGGCTTACACGCACTCTTGGCATTACTCTTCTTGATTTTTGCTATTTGTGGCTGTATCAAGGACAGCGTCTTTACCACATCAGTTTCTGACGTCAAGAACTGAGGCTAGGATAAAAGATGCTGTGTGTAGTGTTAGAGAAGATATGTTAGCGAACACTTGGGGAGAACTAGAATACTGCGTTGACATTCTCCGAACTATGAAGGGGGCACACGTTGAAATTTCATGAAGTATGTGGTCTTATTAAAAACATTATAACAGTACGTACAATATTCAAACAACAATGTCTAATTATATTAATTTTCACACAATAAATATTTATAATCAGGGCGAGACTTTGTGTCCCCCCCCTGTACAGTTCAAACGATATCTTATATAAGAAATGGGAAAACAGGTCACTACATATAGTCCGACGTCACAATTAACTACTACATGGTGGTTAGAAAAGTCAACAAAACCAGTAAGAACAATTAAAAGGTCTATGCAATATAAATCCAGAAGAGTTTTCCACCTGGTAAAACATTTCTTCTGCACGAGCTAGACTCGGGATGAGTCCGAATAGTATAATTCATCTGTCCGAACTCATCTCGGGTAAAACAAAGAAAAGATTAATTACTGAATCGTGCAGATGCAAAAAACTTGGCATTAGACGCGAGAAGATTTGCCTAGGCAACACAATAGTAGGTGAAATATACCAAGCACAAAAAATATACAGCTGCTTGATTATACATAATGGTTTGGTGGTTACGCATTGGTGTTCCAAATAAAGTCTTGAACGGGTCTGGTTGTACTTGTACCGTACACAAAAAATATGCTTAAAGTAAACCCAAAACCCAACTGAACACCGACACGTCAAAAAAATTCGTCAACCCGAAACCCACCCGAACCAAAAAATATTCAAACTCAAAGCCGAAGTGAAAAAAAAATTGATCCATATTGCTTCTGCACGAGTTAGACTCGGTATGACTCAGAATAGTATCCTGACTCCTTCAGTTGTGAAAAGGTATTATACAATTATATCTCTAATATCAATTTTATTATTTTTTTTGTAAAAAAAATGAATACATTTACACTTATTAATATTCAACTATATAGTTTTTTTTTACATTAATTAGATTTGCCGCGTCAACACAATAGTAGGTGAAATATACCAAGCACAAAAATGTATACAGCTGCTTGATTATACATAACCGTTTGGTGGTTACATATTGGTGCTCCAAATAAAGTCCTGAATGGATCAGGATGTACTTGTACCGCAACCAAAACATATCCTTAAAGTAAACCCGAAAACCGACCCGGTCACGT
This sequence comes from Maratus michaelseni, assembly GCA_963931845.1. NCBI lineage: Eukaryota > Metazoa > Arthropoda > Arachnida > Araneae > Salticidae > Maratus > Maratus michaelseni. The sequence continues at coordinate 258,683,457 of OZ007593.1, forward strand.
CAAAAAAGTTCGTCAACCCGAAACCCACCCGAACCAGAAAATATTCAAACCCAAAGCCGAAGTGAAAGAAATTTGATCCCTATTTCTTCTGCACGAGTTAGACTCGGGATGGTTCAGAATAGTATCCGGACTCATACAATTGTGGAAAGGTAGTATACAATTGTATCTCTAATATCAATTTTATCTATTTATTTATTTTTTCATTTAATTTGTAAAACAATGAACGCCTATACACTCATTAATATTCATATATATATTTCTTTTCATTAAAACATATTCAGGACATTCTTTTGAAATTTCGGGTTAATATGACACGAGCGAATCAAAACTACATCCAAAACCGACCCGAACCCAAAACGTTTAAAGTCAACCCGACCCACACCTAAAAAAAAAAATTAGTTTTAACACTGTTCAGGTTTGGGGGAAATCGGTGACCCTACCGATGAAAGACCCTAGTTCCAAATTAAAATATCAAATAGAATGTAGGTTCCTTTTTCAGGGGTAAAAGAATTCAATTATTTTTTTCAATTCAATCATTTCATTTTATAATGTAACAACACAACATACAATTTTTCCTAAATGAAACTAGACGTATTTCTTGTTGATATTCATACTTATGACCTAATTATTTCTTTGTTTTACATAAAAGGCAATTTTTATTTCATTTAACAATGAAATTTTCAATTTATGTAATTTAAAAATTTTTCACCAATATACTTACATTACATTTACATCCATCAAGTGGTTTAGTTTTTTTTATAATAGAAAACTACCTTAAACGGAAAGTTATATGTACCCAGTGAAAATACAGTGTATGTTCTCATGTAGAAACCTGTCTAAATCGAAACTTGCTTTTGGCCATTTATGACTCCGTTTTGGCAGGTTATTGAAACGACAGGATACATTTTTTGAATATTTTTTATACTAAATTATGTTTGCTTTATTTTTTAATGTTAAAATTGACATGTTCGCAAGACAGACGTAAAAAGACATGTTTCTACATCTAGGGAATACAATATAACCACAAACGAAAATATACAGTAACCTGTTTCGAGTTACAACATGTCTGAAAAGCGTTCGTTATCATTAGATACCTCACAAACCATGTATTTTCAAGACTTAATCATTTATAAAAACAAAGTTTCCTTTGCTGCCACGGATTTTCGGGAACTTTTGAGAGCAGTTTTCTTTTTTTTAGTCTAATAATTAGTTTTCTCAACCTGGAATATAGGTTTTTCGGATGCTGTCACTTCCCAAGTAAACATTTTCATATTTAACAAACATTTTTTAAAGTCAAACATGATAAATTAACACCAATAGCTTTACTTTAAACTTAAAATTATTTTGTTACTCTACTTTGTATAAATTCAATTACGCAGCTAAAATGTTGTTAGAGGTCAATTTAATTGAGAATTGATAGCATCCTAAAAAATTCCGGTTAAAACTTTGATTTTATAAAAATTATTTAAATCTCAAAAATATATTGGTTTCTGAGGTTTCTAATGATAAAGAACGCCATTCAAAATTGTTAGGTTATTGTATATTTTCGTTCGTGGTTATATTATATTTTCGTAGATTAAAGAACAATTGTCTTTTTTTACAGTACAAACTTTCAAAAAATACTGTTGCTTTTCATTCTACAATAAGAAGAAAGCAGTAGTTATAACAATTCTGGATCTATCAAATATAATTCTAAAATCATGCTCTAAACATGAAGATGAACATTTTTTCCAGAAGTATTCAATTGGTTTTCGCCAACGGAACAAATAAAGGGAAAATATATATTTTCACTGAATTCATGAATAAAACATGGTTTCACTTTGATATTTGAGGAACACGTTTTTCTCTTGTTCAGCAAGTGAAAAATTTATGTCGTTCTTTCTGTTGTTGCTTATTTCTCTGTAAAATGCATGAAAACAAGCAGTATTTCCCCATGTGTTAGGATTTTACCATGTAGTTCTTGTTTCCAATGAAATTCATAAAGTGAATAAAAAGTAATGTATAGAAAATATATTAGACATTCATTTACCAAGTGCGTTCTATGATAGTGATTTCGGTTAATAACTTGCTGTGAAATAATATAAATATCTATAGTGTTTTTAGCATTAATCCAGTAAATATTCTTTCTAGAAACTCAAAGAAATCAAATTGAAATGTTATACTCTTTTAAAAACTTTTATTAAAAAGAAATAGATGTTTAGGGTAAAATAGGAAAATGGGTGGTGCCTTAATGACCGTGCAAAAATAAGCGACTCACATATTTGCAGGCAGCTGGATAAAAAAGGAATGTCAAAAATCGTCCGCTAAAATCATTCCTTTGATTTATTGGGGTATTTAATTTAGCGGGAGTGTGTGAATCATTACATATCCGTCATATAATAATATATGTAGACGTTTGAATATAAAGTAAAACTTCATAATTTAGCGAGACAGAAAGCTGCCCACAGAATGTCAGAAAATAATTTTAGAAACCCTATGAGAAGGGCATTAGATCACCAAAAATAACGAAGGAACGGCTATACCTCTTAACCATTAAATAATTAAGAAAGAAAAAAAAATGCATAAATGACAAATTATAACGAACTCGAAAAGGAGTAAGATTAATTCTGCAGTCAGGATATTTCTTTTATTATCTTTAAATGAAACTGTGATTACTCGCTGTGATTAAAGATTAAAATTTACGTGTGAGCATTTAACGATGGAAATATCTTAATTATTTCTTTCATTTATTTAGAATGGGATAATATAAGGTTTTAATAAAATTTAAAATAATCTAATCAATAAATAAAAAAACGAGATATTTTATTAAAGGAAACGGGACTAATTTAAAATCATATGTGATTTTACATCACACGTACACTTTTCAGAATTTCCAAAAGTGTATGGTACCATTATTTTAGATTGGAAATTTTCTATTTAATATTAATATTGCAGAAATTGCAATCGCCTTATTTACAGAATTTGTAATGTTTTTCTACTGTTAAATAAGGTGAAAAATTCTGTTAAAGAATTCTGGTAAAAATTCCTGACCTCACAAATTATTCTCCTCTAAAATTAATAGCTGTCGCAGTTTAATTTATGTTGAACTTAAAAACTGTTCAGCCCCATTTAGGACACCCTGTACATACAGACCTGCATACAACCAGTTTTTAATATTATAAGTTAATAAACATATTTTAGAAACCTTGTAGTAGTGCATAGTATTTAAATATATACAATAGGAATGAAACACTGGTGTAAATTACGTCATTTAGATGCAACCGTAGTAAATTATGGCAGTTTTCTGAATGAAAATGCGTGTTTCTAGTCGAATACATTACTTTAAAAGACCATTTTTGCAGTTGAAGATTTTTTTTTTTTTTTTTTTTCATTTGAATATTTAATTTATAGCTGTATTATGAATCCGTTATTTCAGAGTTTGCAGAATGAAAAAGATTCCAAAAATTATGTCACTTTCAAGCAATTTTAGGAAATGATTACCGTCTAATGAATATTTATGTAGGTGAATGAATTAAAAAAAATGATGTGATTTTACTTTTGGGGTCATTTGCGTTCCTTGGCCTCTTAAACCCTATGTATTCAAATTAAAAATACTTTTTTATTGTAATGAGAAAATGGCAACAATAGATATAAAAGAGAAACATAACAAAGTTTTCCCTTTTCTCTGAAACTATAGAAGTATCCCGACTGCCGCAATTTTGAAGAAATTTCAATATATTTTTTTTAAATTAAATATAAAAATGTAAATATTAAAAGAAAAGCTAGTGCGGGCTCATCTATAAGTAAACAGTTTTCAATTAAAGTAATAAATATTACAATTGGTTCAGTAAAAAGCTCAGAGCAGACAACGAAAAACACTGGCTTGTGTTTTACATATATAAATAGTTGCACATAGTGTGATTTCTTATTTCTGTGTGAACTTATTTATTTATTAGTCTCATTAAAATTCATAGTTGCTGAAGAAATAATTTTTCCACTTAAACACTATCAATTTCTTTATTTGGTTTCAAAACCTGATTGTTTCCATGCTTAAAATGTTTGCTGTTTATACATAAGTTTTAAATAAAGTGATGTCTACTACACTTAAAATGGCATTCAGTTTAAAACAATGTTTTTTTTTTTTTTTTTTTTTTTTTTTTTACTAAAGCTTAAATTCTGAAGTACTACATCCATTCAACGCTTTCTCAACATGTTAATAAAAAATATAAAATTATTGCCAAAGGCAAGAAAATATTATTGACAAAAAATAATCATTACGGAACTCTTCGTTTTTCACATTCTTATTTTTATTACTTCTGTTAATGAAATCCCCCTTCCCGTCTTTTTTTTCTCTCAAAACTTGCTTCAGGAGGAAAAACAATGGAATCATCTTGTGTATGAAAAGAAATAATTGTTTTTATCCATTAAGGGATTGACTTATATATTTTTTTTCACCCATTTTATGCAAAAGTGGTTTTAAATAATAATATATTAAAAAAGAAATTAAATATATATTTTTTAATTGCATAAAAAATCAATCTTTTCTATTATTGTTTTTCTTCCAATTACTATACACACCTTATTTTTCATGTTAATTACTGCTATGAGGCAACATCATTTAATGTCAGGCTTGTGTAAAATTTTTATAGATTATTTATTTTTTTTATTATTATTTATTAATTTATTTTTTTACTACTGATGCACTTTGAAATTTTGCACCCATTATTCACTTCGTACAGGAAAAGTTTCAGCTTCCAGGGGTCTATGTAGAATTTTTTTTCTCAGTACCCGTTTTGTGATAGTAAAAGTTATTTTTGTGGAATTTAATATAATTTTGTAAACAAAATAGCATTTTGTAGCAAAAGATTAAATCCAGTCGCTCATATTCGAACAAAGCATTTTTTAATAATAAAATATTGAAGTCCCCTTGCTAAAGTTTTTCTATCTGGTGAACTTGTTTTATATATAAAAAAATTGTAATGGCCACGACATATTAGTTTTATTTTTCTAATACAGAAAATGGTATCAACAAAATTCTAAAATGAGAAATTGAATTTCCCTTAATTAAACTATTGAAACACCAAACACGTAAAAATTTATATCTAAAAAGGCTATAAAGTTTTTCATTAAATCGGTTAATAAAGAAAGTTAAAACATTTTACTGTCACAAAATTTTAGAATGATCTAAAAAAATCAGATGACAGCTACTTTTGTTCCTCTGTGGTAGAATTCTTTCTGAATGATATTTTCCTTCAATCAAAATAGAGAAATTACTGTAAATTACTTCAGAAACAACTTTTTTCTAAAATTCTGTTCATTAACGCTTAGTTTAACACTAAAGAAAAAATATGTCTATAAAAAAGTATATTGTACTGTCCTCTAAAGGAAACCCCTTTTTTGAAATTTTCTCTATATAAAGTATAATAACGAATTTTAAAAAATTAAACATGGCTAAATTTTTACAGCTTGTTCTGACTAAAATTTTAATGTTGAGCATTTTCCATTTTATCACTTTATTACAAAATGGCAGCTAATTAAGCAGTAATTTGAAAAAAAAAAACCTCTTTTCTAAAAATTAAACTATGTTACCCCAAAAAAACCACACCTGACATAATCAGCTGAAAATGATGCATTGTATTACATTTTAATGGTTTAACATAAAAACAATTAAAAATTTATGTAGGAATTCTAAAATTTTATTATAATAAGAAAATCTGTAAAAATGAAGTTCATCTTTTGCCAGAATTCGGCAATTGTTAGTTTAAATTATTTTGAACTATTTTTATTATTCTAAATGTCGCAAAAAATAGAACAAAACAAAAAAAAATGACTTTAGTGAAATATTTGATGTAGTACTAGAGTCGTTCTTTTTAAAGAAATATTTCACTGTGTTTTTTTTTTTTAGAGGACAGCACAATATTATATTTGATTTATTGTATGATTTGAAATACAGAGCTTTGTTTGATTTATTTTCTTAAGAGATATGAAGATAAATTAGTATATAGATAAATATTTAATTCTTCTTTAGAGGATTTTTTCACTCATTAGTTAAATTTCCTGTGATGAATTTATAAAAATTATTAATAACAATATATTCAATTAAACTTTTAAAAGAGCCTATTTGTTGTCACAGTTACCATAAAGTGTGGAAACATCAAATAAATAAAAATCTACAGCTAGAAAGGAATTAATGTTTTTCAAAAAATCGATTAATTTAGAAATTAAAACATTTTATATTGTCACAAAATTTTAGAAATATCTAAAAAAAAATCCAATAAAAGCTTTTTTTTTTTTTTGTTCCTTTGTGGAGGAATTCTCTTTGAAACATATTTTTTCTTCAAATCACAGCAAATTACGTCGCAAGCAGTTTTAATTTGAAAGTCTGTTTATTAACGCTTACTTTAACACTAAACGGAAAATATGTCTATAGTAAAAGTACATTATATTTTATTCATTGTAGGATTTAATTGCTCAAGCAGAGCTTTGTTTGAATTATTTTCTTAAGAGATATGAAGATAAATTAATGTATAGAAAAATATTTAATTATTCTTTAGATGATTTTCCCACTCCGTAGTTAAATTTCCTGTGATAAATTTATCAAAATTATCCATTCAATGCATTCAATTATACTTTTTTTAAAAAAATCTATTTGTTTTCATAGTAACCATAAAGTGTCGAAACGTGAAACAAATAAAAACTGACAACTAGAAAGGAGAATAAAGCTGGTCACTAAAAGAGTTAATTATAAAAGTAAAACATTTTATTGTCACAAAAATTAGAAAGACAAAACAAAGTTCTAATAAAAGCGACTGTTATTGCTCTATAGAACAATTCACCCTGAAATATGTTTCTCCATCAACAAAAATAGATAAATCTCAGAAAAATACTTCACTAACAGCTTTATTGTACCATTGTGTTCATTAACGCTTAATTTAACACAAAAGTAAAATGTATTTATAGAAAAAGAGAACATTAGATATGATTTATTGAATGAATTACCTCTAACAGATAACTTTGTTTCAATAATACATTTAAAGTTATAATAATACATAAATGCATAAATAAATATTTGACTAGTTTTTTCATCGGATGACTTCATGAATTATTGAAATATAATAACAATTCAATGGGTATCTGAAAGAAGGGCCTATGTCACAAAATTTCGAAATATGGGATTTTTGTTGAAAAAAGGCCTATGTTGCTTATATTCATGATTACCCAGGGTAAAAAATTTCATTTTCATAATATATAAGATTGTTTACTCTAAATAAAATTTAAAACAATAAAAAAATAATATTATTACTTTCTTTACCCACCTGACAAGTTTTTAATTACTCGTCGATGCTCAGCATGAAGGCAAAAGTGGAGAGTAAATAAGATAGGATGAAGGTCCTATGTTGCACTAGGTGCACAGGACATTAATCGTTTTTCTTCAGTTCTGTAAACATTTTAATTTGTAACATAGGCCCTTCTTTCAGACAGCCATTCATTTATTAATGCCGAAAAAGTAATTTGTTCATATATATTTTTTAAAAAAAACACTATGTTATTTATAACATAAAAACTGACGCTAGGAAGGGAATTGAAGCTTGACTAAAAAGGTTAGTTAAGGAACTAAAACGTTTTATTGCCCAAAGATATTGGACCGACAACAAGAAAATAGGATGTAAATACCCTCTGAGGAAAAGTTCTATCTAAAAGATTCTTTTCCATCAATAAAAATAGGAAAATCCCTGAAATTACGTCACTAACAGCTTTATTCTCTATTTTTTTCAGTTCAATAAAGCTTAGTTTAAGATCAAAATAAAATTTATCAATGAAAACATAATATTTGATGTTATTTATTGAAAGATTTACTTCTGATAAATAGCTTTATATGATTTATTCATTCAAAACATATGATGATAAATTAGAGTATAGATAAATATTAGATTAGTTTTTTTTTTTTTTTAATAATTCCATAATTTATTGAAATATTATCGACGTTATTAATACAGAAATATGATTTATTCAAGAGTACTTTTTTAAACAATTCTGTTTTACTTATAAAATAAAAAGTGACTTTTAGATATGCGAATAAAGCTCTGGTTACTAAACGAGAATTAAACATTTTATTGTGAAAATATATTAGAATGACAAAAAAATCTGATGAAATATATCCCCTTAAGAAGAATTCGTAATGAAAAATGCTTTTTCATCAACAAAAAATTGAGAAATTACTACAAATTACGTGACTAAAAGCTCTATTCTGTAATTCTGTTGAATAACGCTTACTTTGACACCAATGTAAAAGGTATCTAAGAAAAAAACTTATTACATATTATTTAATGAACGATTTTCTAACAGATAGCTATCTTTTTGGGGTCATTTACTGAGAAGAAAATGAGATAATAAAATACAGGAAAAAAATCTCAATCTAAATTTATATTTACAAATAAAACAATGTATGTTAAAATATAGTTTACATATTTAAATTATTTTTACCTGTCAAGTAAGATTTTTTTTTTTTTTTACATATGTTTATCTTTTGGCGTAATGCCAGCTCTTGACGCGGATCGCTATAGGCGCCATGATTTTCTCTTTTATGTTTCAGTCTGAGTTTTGAGTTTTGTCATGGAATGCACATGGCGTATCTTAAATATATAAAAAATATTTTCGAACATTATTTCTTGACACTTTCTGGAGATTATTGTTATAGCGATTTTAAAGTTATTTAATATGTTTTTTATGACACAGCGCTACGAGTATGGTATCTAAAATTAATGATCTTGCCACGTCGATACGAGGCTACATCATGAAGTGTTCCTGACTCTGTATTGAGGAAGATAAAATGGCTCATGATCATGTTACTAAATATAGCGAATGCAGCTATACTATTTTCAAATAACTATAATTTGTTCTTGTGAATGTTCTGTTGATTATGTGATTATGTGCGATTATGTGATTATGTGATCTATGTGAATGCCCTATTTGATATTACGTTTTAATAAACTATTTAATATCTCTACCAGCCACTAGATCTGTACTTCCATATTTAAACTGTATTACTTGAATTTTGTTTCATGAATTCGTGAAGTGAATATTCAGTTTATGTTTTTTAAAAATACATTCACTTTAGCTACTCATAATAATTCAAGAATTTTTCATATTAAAATTACATATTGTGAAATGTATTAAAATTTTAGACATAGTTAATGTGTCTGTTTTTGAAGAATAAGATGTTAATTCACATTCTATTTTTTTAATTATGAAAAAAAAAATTGGTACGCACCTTAAGCTGTGTCTCTTATTATTTCACACATACTTACTTCTTGTGTAATGAAAGACAAGAGTATTTTATTGTCTCTCTATATTTCTCTGTATAGCATTTCATATTTAGTCTCTTTCTTCAGTCTGTGCTTAATATGTGTACAATCCTATTTTGATCTGAAAATTCGGATCCTTGAGCAACCGTTTGAGCTTTTTTTTTACACTAAATCTATTCTAAATCAGCTAAAGTGTATATACACCAAGTTTTGTTGCGTTTGCTTTGGTGGATATTTCATAATCGACCTCCGTACATCTCTATTTTATGTATGATAATCCTATATATGAAAGACAGCGAAAAATCTTTTCTGAACAAAAAAGCCAATCAGCCCTTTTAATATCTCGAAAACAGTTTTTTCTATAAAAAGAACTGAAGTATTCCAGTTCATAAACTTACCTTATGTAAACATTCTTGATGAAAAAACAAAGTTATGAGACAAGTATGGAGAATATATCGTCTGAAGGAAAACAATGATGTTATCACGCAAACTTCCTTATTCTTTTCGAAAAGCATTTTCTTTGAAGAAATCACCCATTATTGTCCATGAAATAGTTACTTTGAAAGGAACTTTCTGAATAGAAGCTAAAGAACTACGTACAATTAAAAAAAAAGAGAAACTTAGAAAATTATTTTGTAAAGATGTTACCATTTTTTCTTATGTAATTAGAATGTTCAACGAAGTTTTTAAAAATAAATTAAAGTCTTGAAATCATTCATCCTTTCATATTTACTCTTAATTTAAATTTTATTGATGTTTTTTATGATATATATTTTTAAAAAGATTTTAGTTTGTTGAAGTCTGCTTAAATAAGCATATACATAAACACACAATTTTTAACGCAGTTTGATAACTTGAAAATACATTAATCACTTGTTCAATTTTATATGCATTTTCTTAACTCAATTGAATAAATATATAAACAGAATTCGCATATTCGAGTTAAAATATAAAGGAATTTTAAATTAGTATTAAGTACATAAATTACTAATAAACTCACTTGTAATCCCCCGTTCAACTCACACTTCATTCTACTTCACATGTGCAAAACTAAATACATTCATGTAATATATGTAAAACTCTTTAAAAAACTAAGTGCAATCTTTTAGTTAGTTAAATATAAGTCTAAACATATTTCCTTTTTAATTTTCTCTTTTAATAAGAATTTTAAAAACTACTTTATACTTTTGATAATTATTATTACTTAAAAGAAATTTACTACATTAGTAGTTCAATATTATTTCTAAAATTTTGAATAACAATATATTGAGCAATTAGAAATGATAGCTTAAAAAATAATCGATAATACTAAAGCATAGAAAACTAATTAACTAGGTCTATTCATTCGAAAAAGCTTTATAATTCGATACTTGTGCATGAGGATTGTTTCGAAAATACACAGTCAAATAGAAAAAGTTGGTGTAAAGCAAAATAAAATAAAGATTTTTTTAACTTGTAAGTATAGATGTAAATGCTGGACACCATGAAAAAGTATTACAATAATAACGTGAGTATAAGATATCAAAATTTACTAAATGGTGTATAAAAATGTCTTAAAGTTAAAACTACACAAACAGTAAAATCAAATTAAACGCATCAACATTTTAAAATAAAGATTTTTTTAACTTGTAAGTATAGATATAAATGCTGGACACCATGAAAAAGTATTACAATAATAACGTGAGTATAAGATATCAAAATTTACTAAATGGTGTATAAAAATGTCTTAAAGTTAAAACTACACAAACAGTAAAATCAAATTAAACGCATCAACATTTTAAAATAAAGATTTTTTTAACTTGTAAGTATAGATATAAATGCTGGACACCATGAAAAAGTATTACAATAATAACGTGAGTATAAGATATCAAAATTTACTAAATGGTGTATAAAAATGTCTTAAAGTTAAAACTACACAAACAGTAAAATCAAATTAAACGCATCAACATTTTAAAATAAAGATTTTTTTAACTTGTAAGTATAGATATAAATGCTGGACACCATGAAAAAGTATTACAATAATAACGTGAGTATAAGATATCAAAATTTACTAAATGGTGTATAAAAATGTCTTAAAGTTAAAACTACACAAACAGTAAAATCAAATTAAACGCATCAACATTTCAGCCATCCTCAGGTAATAACTATCTCCTGAGGATGGCCATAAATGATGACTGAAACGTTGATGGTTTTAATTTTAGTTTACTATTTGTGTAGTTTTAACTTTAATACATTTTTATACACCATTTAGTAAATTGTGATATCTTATACTCCGGTCATTAAGAAAGACTGCCAAAATGTTGGCATCCATGCCTGTAAAGTGTGATTAAATAATATTCTGTACTTCGTGCTCTGTTCAGTGAAGAATTAAATGAACCACAGTTAAACTAATTAACAGCAATAACATTTGATATATACAATAATTATAACCATTAATAATATAATAATTATTACCATTAATAAGTGCTGCATTGACCTCTGTAAAATTCAGACAGCTTGAAACGAGTCACTAAGTCTAGCTTTTTTCATGTCACAGGTCAATGATTCAATGTATACCATTGAATACCATTGAATTCTATTAAATGAATATATAAAAGAATATAGATATATAAAAGTATATAAAATATAGAATATATAAAAGTCGCAGCGCATTTAGGAAGATTTACTCTTATTTCTATCAGAAAAGGGACATGCTCTCACTACGATAATAGAAGTGAAAGAAAATGGAACAGACAGGGAGAGGTGAAAACCAATAGAACAAGAACGAAAAATCATACGCCAAGCATAGATTATGAAACACTTTCTAATGCATTCAGAATACTGTCACAAAACTTCACAGTTTACTAAATAAAGAATTTAGAAAACACATAACACATTTGAAAGCACAATTTCAGCAATTACTACTAATAGTCGAAAAGAATATCCTAATTATTTTGTGCAGCCCTGTATATGATCTATAGATTTGTGTGTATGGTACACAGTATACTAAAATTTACTTCAACTGGGAAATACATAGCACAATTGAAAATTCTCCTTCAGCAAGTTCCTTCAATAAACAGAAATGTACGTGAGATTTTTTTGAGCAGCCCTGTATATGATCTATAGAATTTATATACACCAATTAATATGCAAAAATCAGTTACATTTTAAAATGCGTAGCACAACTGAAAACGAGCTAACATCAATTATTTTTCATAGACAGTACTGTAACCAAATTCTTTTGAGTGTCCCTGTAAATGAACGTAAATTCGATGCACACCATATTTTACAGTAAGCATCTTGTAGTGTATATCAGTGATACGGATCAATTTGAATATGTTTAAAATAATATAACACCATTAAAATACGACGCAATCTTTTTTCCCCATAGACCATAATGTAACGGAATTCTTTGGAATGTACCTGTAAACGAAATGTAAATGCTACACATTTCATTTTCAATACCAAGCATGCCATATTAAACCTGAATAACATATATCAATGTCATGACAATGTGAGTACATTTAAACGAGTTAGAGACACGAACAGAAGGCAGACAGACAAACAAACCGAATTCACAAACACTTTTCAACCAATATGTTAGAAAGTTTTAAAAATTGGTGATAAAAGAGGAAGCAATCAGACATAAATCAGACGATAACAATCATAAGATGGAGAAGGGGATTCAAATGACAAAAATGTGGGAATGAAACGTAACAATTAGAAGTAACAGCAACAATTGTAACGAACTCAATGAAATAATAATAACCACGAGCTGCGATAAATGAGAGCACGAATATGAAGTCACGCTATACAAGACTGAAAGCGCACAAGCATGAACTAGAGTTTCACAGATTTGAGCCAAAGTAGTTGGTTGGATTTTTGACGAAAGGCTTAGAAAAGTTTGCGAAGTATGTACAATTTATTAAAAGATGTAAAGTTGTTATTGCTCATTAGTAATAATCTAGTTATATGTTGAATCTTCAATTGTATATTTTGTTGTCTTATTAAACCTTGTCGTTGTGTTATTAAACCATGTATTTGAAGATGCTCAGTTGTGTTGAAACTTCATATTACTCATCCTAATCCCATACTAATGTATAGAAATTAAATTAAAAATGGAAAATTTTCGGAAGGCCAAAAGGACAAAAATGAAGATTATTTGCCAATTGATGTTTGTCGGTAAACTGCGCATCTACTAGATACTAGACCATTATTAATGTCGTTTTCGTTTTGCCAAATCGGCAAACAAGAAAGATAACAGCTCTATACTAACTGTGATGCAAAAAATCGTGTAAAAATTTGACTAGTACCAATCGATTAAAAATAATATCTACTAATTTAAAATATGCTCAAGGGATCGTGTACAAAGAGATATTGTACCAAAAATTTTAAAAAATTTCAATACTAACACATAATTTTGGCATCATATTTTGATTCTTCGGTAAATTTCACCATATGGTACCAAACTGGAAATCATTCGATCAAGTAGTCTAGGAAATATGCTGCTTTAAAATTTGGAACTACTAATTCTATAAATTTTAATTGATGCAAAACAGATTATAATGCGTGTAGTTTTCTAAGTATAACTCAAAAACTTCTCGATGGAATAAGATGTAATTTTGTATTCGCATATTTAAAGTCTTTACAAATCGATTTCTGTAAAAAAAAATAATAATAATAGTTTACTAACAAATCCTTCATTTTTCTGAAATATTTCAATATTTCGGAATGTTTTGGAATTAATTTCTAAAAAAAGAGAGAAAGAAAGAAAGAAAGAAAGAAAGAAAAAGAAAAAGAAACGTGAATTGAAACTTAAGAACTTTTTAACAGAAATCAATTAGTAAAAGCATGAAATGCGCGAAATGGTATTCAGATTGCAGAAACATTATTGTTGATTGACCAAAACAATGCTTTTTATTTTTTAATTCTACTACTTCCATGCATATATTAAAAAATTAATTAAAAAAATTCTCTTACATCATTTTTTACTGTTTTGCTGGATATTTTCGAAACATTCGTTGTACACAAATATCGAATTATAAACATTCCTCGAATAAATTCAACTAGTTAATTAGTCTTCAATACTTTATTATTTTAAAAATACCATTTCAAACTTTTCAATGTATTTTTATTAAAAATATTAGGAATAATATTGAATTTCCAGTGGAGGGAATTTCTTTAAAGTAATTATAATTATCAAAAGTATAAAGTGATTTTTAAAATACTTATTTAAAGAAACAAATTAAAAAAAAAATATGCTCAGATTTAAAGAATATATATATAACTAAAATATTGTATTTCGCCTTTACCATAAAAATATCTAATAGCCTTAGTTAAAAAAAATAAAAATAAATAAATACATGTGTAAGTTGTTAATGACAAGGAAGCAAAGCATTTTTCACTTCATAGTTTCTAAGAAGACTGAGTGTTTTATAATTCTAAGATTGTTTTAGTGATTTTGATTTATGATATTTTAAGTACTTACTTTTTAATCTTCAGAATTAAAAGTGTTTTCTTATTACTCTGAGTGTGAAAAAACAAAAAAACAATAAAGTTATGGATAGAAAACATGTCAAATGTTGAGTCTTAAATGTTTTCAAGGCAAAAGTTTTGTAATGCCAAAAAATTTTATTTCTAGATAGCGGTTTAAAAAATATATTACAAATTTTGAGAATGGAGACCTAGTACTTTAGTGTAATATTTCTTGTTTATCCGAAGCTTTTCTTACAAACTTCGTGCAACTTTATGTTTAGTCTGATTTGAGAATCTAGATTTGTTTGTTGGTGTCAAAATTAAGTGTTAGTATAAAATATTTTAAAGCTTATTTGCACTATTTTATTGAGTTTTCTTTTACTAAACTTGTTTTGTAATATAGGTTTAAAAAAAAACTTTAATAAAAGGGTATTTTCTGCTTTATGCAAAGGTCAAAATGAAAAAGTTTTGATGAAATTAAATATATCATTGTAATACTGTACAGTGTGTTCTCTATTTAAATCGATGTGTACAGCCATCGCAAAATGTTACTTAAGGAGATACCACAACATAAAGAACTTTATACGAATTAAAAAGGTATTTTTTTTTTAGCTCACAGGCTATCAAAGCCTGAGAGCTTATGTGCCCGCCGGTTCTGTATGTACGTACGTACGTACGTATGTATGTATGTATGTATGTACGTACGTACGTATGTATGTATGTATGTATGTATGTATGTATGTACGTAACGCGATAACTCTTGATAGAGCTAACCGTTTTACTTTAAATTTTGTTTATAGTTTCTTTGTGATAAGGCGCTTCCCTGATTAGTTTTGGAGATTCATTGGTTAAGCATAAAGGGGGGAAACGGGGGGCTAACCCCCCATAATTTAGATAAATGGGTTTTTCATGCAGAATTATCCCATTTTCTTCAAATTTTGTATATAAGTTCATTTTGATAATGTGCTTCTGTCAATAGTTTTGGGGCTTCATTGGTTTAGTATAAAGGGGGAAAGGGCGGGTTACCCCCCCCCCTAATTTAGATAAATGAGTTTTTCATGCAGAATTATCCGATTTTCTTAAAATTTTGTATATAGGTTCATTTTGATAATGTGCTTCTGTCAATAGTTTTGGAGGTTCATTGGTTAAGTATAAAGGGGGAAAGGGGGGGGTAACCCCCCCTAATTTAGATAAATGAGTTTTTCATGCAGAATTATCCGATTTTCTTCAAATTTTGTATATAGGTTCATTGTGATAATGCGCTTCTCTGAATAGTTTTGGGGATTCATTGGTTAAGTACAAAGGGAGAAAGGGGGGCTAATCCCCCCTTAATTTAGATAAATGGGTTTTTCATGCAGAATTATCCCATTTTCTTCAAATTTTGTATATAGGTTCATTTTCATAATGTGCTTCTGTCAATACTTTTGGGGGTTCATTGGTTAAGTATAAAGGGGGAAAGGGGGGATACCCCCCCTAATTTAGATAAATGACTTTTTCATGCAGAATTATCCGATTTTCTTCAAATTTTGTATATAGGTTCATTGTGATAATGCACTTCTCTGAATAGTTTTGGGGTTCATTGGTTAAGTATAAAGGGGGAAAGGGGGGCTAATCCCCCCTTAATTTAGATAAATGGGTTTTTCATGCAGAATTATCCCATTTTCTTTAAATTTTGTATATAGGTTCATTTTGATAATGCGCTTCTGTCAATAGTTTTGGGGGTTCATTGGTTAAGTATAAAGGGGGAAAGGGGGGATAACCCCCCTAATTTAGATAAATGGGTTTTTCATGCAGAATTATCCGATTTTCTTCAAATTTTGTATATAGGTTCATTGTGATAATGCGCTTCTCTGAAAGGTTTTGGGGGTTCATTGGTTAAGTATAAAGAGGGAAAGGGGGGCTAATCCCCCCTTAATTTAGATAAATGAGTTTTTCATGCAGAATTAACCGATTTTCTTCAAATTTTGTATATTGGTTCATTTTGATAATGTGCTTCTGTCAATAGTTTTGGGGGTTCATTGGTTAAGTATAAAGGGGGAAAGGGGGGGTAATCCCCCTAATTTAGATAAATGAGTTTTTCATGCAGAATTATCCGATTTTCTTCAAATTTTGTATATAGGTTCATTGTGATAATGCGCTTCTCTAAATAGTTTTGGGGTTCATTGGTTAAGTATAAAGGGAGAAAGGGGGGCTAATCCCCCCTTAATTTAGATAAATGGGTTTTTCATGCAGAATTATCCCATTTTCTTCAAATTTTGTATATAGGTTCATTTTCATAATGTGCTTCTGTCAATACTTTTGGGGGTTCATTGGTTAAGTCTAAAGGGGGAAAGGGGGGATACCCCCCTAATTTAGATAAATGACTTTTTCCTGCAGAATTATCCGATTTTCTTCAAATTTTGTATATAGGTTCATTGTGATAATGCACTTCTCTGAATAGTTTTGGGGGTTCATTGGTTAAGTATAAAGGGGAAAAGGGGGGCTAATCCCCCCTTAATTTAGATAAATGGATTTTTCATGCAGAATTATCCCATTTTCTTTAAATTTTGTATATAGGTTCATTTTGATAATGCGCTTCTGTCAATAGTTTTGGGGGTTCATTGGTTAAGTATAAAGGGGGAAAGGGGGGGGTAACCCCCCCTAATTTAGATAAATGAGTTTTTCATGCAGAATTATCCGATTTTCTTCAAATTTTGTATATAGGTTCATTGTGATAATGCGCTTCTCTGAAAAGTTTTGGGGGTTCATTGGTTAAGTATAAAGGGGGAAAGGGGGGCTAATCCCCCTTAATTTAGATAAATGAGTTTTTCATGCAGAATTATCCGATTTTCTTCAAATTTTGTATATAGGTTCATTTTGATAATGTGCTTCTGTCAATAGTTTTGGGGGTTCATTGGTTAAGTATAAAGGGGGAAAGGGGGGGTAATCCCCCTAATTTAGATAAATGAGTTTTTCATGCAGAATTATCCGATTTCCCTCAAATTTTATATATAGGTTCATTGTGATAATGCGCTTCTCTGAATAGTTTTGGGGGTTCATTGGTTAAGTATAAAGGGGGAAAGGGGGGCTAATCCGCCTTTAATTTAGATAAATGGGTTTTTCATGCAGAATTATCCCATATTCTTTAAATTTTGTATATAGGTTCATTTTGATAATGCGCTTCTGTCAATAGTTTTGGGGGTTCATTGGTTAAGTATAAAGGGGGAAAGGGGGGCTAATCCCCCTTAATTTAGATAAATGAGTTTTTCATGCAGAATTATCCGATTTTCTTCAAATTTTGTATATAGGTTCATTTTGATAATGTGCTTCTGTCAATAGTTTTGGGGGTTCATTGGTTAAGTATAAAGGGGGAAAGGGGGGGTAATCCCCCTAATTTAGATAAATGAGTTTTTCATGCAGAATTATCCGATTTCCCTCAAATTTTATATATAGGTTCATTGTGATAATGCGCTTCTCTGAATAGTTTTGGGGGTTCATTGGTTAAGTATAAAGGGGGAAAGGGGGGCTAATCCGCCTTTAATTTAGATAAATGGGTTTTTCATGCAGAATTATCCCATATTCTTTAAATTTTGTATATAGGTTCATTTTGATAATGCGCTTCTGTCAATAGTTTTGGGGGTTCATTGGTTAAGTATAAAGGGGGGAAGGGGTGATAAAACCCCCCTAATTTAGATAAATGAGTTTTTCATGCAGAATTATCCGATTTTCTTCAAATTTTGTATATAGGTTCATTGTGATAATGCGCTTCTCTGAAAAGCTTTGGGGGTTCATTGGTTAAGTATAAAGGGGGAAAGGGGGGCCAATCCCCCCTTAATTTAGATAAATGAGTGTTTCATGCAGAATTATCTGATTTTCTTCAAATTTTATATGTATATTCATTGTAATTAGACACTTCCCTGATTAGTTTAAGGAGTTCATTAGTTAACTATGAGGGGGTAACAGGGGGATGACCTCCCCCCCCTTAATATATTGTTGATTTCTTTATTTTTTGAGGGAATATTTCAAATTCTTTGAAATAAGAGTACAATATACAATGAGTGTGAATAGCCTGTGAGCTCAATGCCCTCAGTTTAACTGGGCAGTTTTCTTTTTATTTTAAATGGCATTAATGTGGTCGCAATATTTCGTTATCTGAACTTTGGATTGCAAGACGCAGCGAATTTATAATTGAGGTCTGTGAATTGGAACCTCGACCTCCGAATGATAAAAAAAATTGATGCGCTTTACGTTTTCTACTGTGAGAAGAATATCAGATGAGCTCCAGACTTCATCGTGGTCAGCCGGACCGCGAGGGAGTAATTATTTATATTTTAAGCGATTAGACGAATCACATAATCTTTAAGTGTAGCGAATCGACAGACGATCGAAATATCTTTACTTAATTGTCAATATCGTTGTAAATATTTTATATATTATATTTAATCAAGAACTAATTGAATTTTCCGTAGTCTAATCTTGAGAATAGTCTGAAATTTTTTAAGCTAGACACTGACCAATTTATTCCATCTTAATATAACGTTATATTTTCGCATTCAAACGAAGAAAAGAAAACAAATTTTCCTACAAAATTGGTAGTTCTCCCGGGATTATGAATGATCCCGGGAGAACGGTTTTCTATCTATGACCATAGATAGAAAACCGTTTTCTGCATTATAAATCAATTGCTTCGGGACTTTCGTCTGGATGCCTGGATAGACTGTGCTATTTCAAATAAACTTCGATGATCTATTTTTCTACCAACGAAGAAGAAAACGATATCATCTGCCGCACGTGTATTCCTGAAACCGTGAATAAGTTTCTGTGTTCCAACTCGGAGCTAGAGAAAAGAAAATCATCGATTGCTGATAAACTATGGATTTGCTTGGGTAGAAAAGAAAAGAAAGAAAATATATACCCCATTGACTCAAATTTGCGCTACTAGATAAGAAATAAGTTGTTTGGATTCGGAAGAACGATTGATACATCGAACTGTTTGTGATAATGTGATAATTAAAGAAAAAACATATGGTGTGTTTTCTATTTCACGTTTATTATTATTATTATTATTATTATTATTTTGTTGCTGTCAACGAATAAATGCGAAGTGCGTTATTTTTTTGTTCGCATATAAAAAGAAAAAATATATCTTTTTAAAAGAATACAAAGAAAGAAAAAAATAATGCATGGTGCAATTTTCTTTTCAGTATTCGATGATCAATTTATATTTTTTTGTTTACAGAGTAAAGGATGAAGAAAGAAATATATATAAATATGCTCCCTGAAGTGATTTTTTTTGCAAGTAAATAAATTTTTTTATACAAATATGCAACGGTCGTCGCATCTTTGTTATACAAAAATATATAAGAAATTTCTGTTGTGAAAAAAAATAATAAGTGGATATCATTAACAAGTAAATGCCTTGATTTTTTATTTAGCCAGAGTTAAAAAAAAACGTGATTTAGTAGGTTTAGTGGAAGATTATCTTGATTACCAGAGAGTAATCATAGAAGAGTGAAGAGAATCTTGTATTACCAGAAAATACTAAATGTTCCGTGCTTACAGGCCTTATTATGGAATCCGATGTTTACAATGAAGAATACACGAAAAATATTTTAAGCCGTATTACATCAGACAGAGTAATTCTAAGATTATTTAAATGATTTTGATTGGTGATATTTTTAAGTACTTGCTTTAATCGAGGCACAATAGAAACAGTTAGCCGATGAAAAATCTGCCAGAGATATTGAACTCCGTAAATTAGAATTACAATCAAGAATTAATGCTTCTGCTCGCCCCTCCAGAAAATAAAATAATTTGTTAAAAATTAGGATAACGTTCGAGCTCCCAGGTGATATAGGAGTGCACTTTAATCTTTTGGAAAGGCAAATAACTAGGATCGGGTTAGATAAAAATGAGTGGGTATCTTATTTATTAGGCATCTTGCCTCTTGAAGTAGTATAATTTATATCACGTGAACAAGATCCAAATTCTTCAGATTACGATTTTTAAGGAAATTACTACTTAACCTTCCTACCCTGTTGAAAAAAAGTTACGTTTTACCTGAATGGGTCGATTAGACCCAGTTTAGTATATATTTATTCTAGCTCAAAACAAGTATTTTTATCTAGTTTTATTTCGTATATTATTTTTGTATTCACTATTAGAGACAAAAAAATTTATAAATCCCTACCCCCCCCCCACTTTTACTGCGCCCCCTCCCCCTCTTCCTTCCATTGCCTTGTTTGTATAAGCAATAACTTGGAAAATAATAATAAAAAAAATATTACAAATTTGTTTTATTTACATTGTTCTGGATACATTTTTTATGATAACAAGATTTACAGTACACATTTAGATGCTCCTGGTAAAGAAAAGATAAGCATGAAGTACATCTCGTATGCGGTTTTCGATCTCTCTTTGGACCACATTCTTTGCATCTTCCCCGTTTATTTGAACTGATACTTTCTTTTTTTTCCCTTTCTGCCTTAGCCAATTTCTTCTTTATGGTTACTCGGATATTTTGTTTCATCTTAATATTTCTGTGAGGTTCGGTCAGCTGTTTGCCAAGTTCCTTTAGAAAAAGGCGCCTTTTATATAGTTTGTTTTGATTGTAAGAAGGGTTTACATGCACAAAAACAACATATGCATTTATTGCAGCTAAGTCAATTAAATTTTAGAATAAACACACAGGCCATCGCCTAGTGTACCTTTTGCATGTAAACGCAGCAGCTAATTTATCTGTAGTATCTACTCCACGTACTCTACTTTAGTTTTATTATAATATAGAATTATATCTGGTTTCTTTTCTTTCTCATCTGAAACTTTGGCTTCGTGATGCATGGAAAGGACGATTACCGATTTGTTTTTTTTTCAGCACATATGAAACAAGTGAAATATCTGGATGAAAACCGAATAATGAGGAAAATGTTCCTCGCTCACGTGATGACTGCAACTCAGAAGGAATAAAGGGCTTATTTTTTCTAAGAGTACCAATAAAAATTATTTTTTTCTTCAATAATTCTTTAGCAAGAATATAATCCGTAAAAAAATTATCAACCGTAATATTTAGAGCGGTACCATCAATCGAATTTATCAGGCGCAACACAATATTTCTACCTTGATATTTTTCTCGCTCACCATCTGAAGGCTTTCCAGTATAGATCTCAGCAGCGCAAACATAAGCTGTTTTGACATAAGACATCAACCACATTTTAATTCCATATTTCCCTCTTGGCTTGGACGGTATATATTGCCTAAATGGGTATTTACCACAGAAAGGAACAAGCTGTTCATCAGTTGTAACATTTTCGTAAGGAATGAACATCTTTGGCAACTGAGTAACAAACACATCAAATAATTATCTTATTGCAGTTAGCTTATCTAAGCGACGCCAATTTACTCTACTTTCTTTGTTGTCAAACCTAAGAAACTCTCTAATAATTTCAAAACATTGCAAAGACATAGTTGCACGAAAAATGTCGCGGCCATCTTCTTCGCTCCATAACTCTTTGAGAGATTATCCTGCTGACTTAAATGTACCAGCTAAAATTACCAAACCTGTAAAAAAATTATAAAAATAACTTCAAAAGGAAAAAAAATGGTTAAATTTCAAACCTCGGAATCATTTGCATATATTTTAATTTATCTATAAATTATTGTAATAGAAGTTTAATTTTTTAACCAATGTAATCTTCAAGTTCCTCAGCAGAAACCAATGTGTATTTTTTATTCTTTTCTGAGCATACTTGCTGCATTTCTCTGTTAGTTTCTTCTAAAATTAATTTGAACATGTCATCTGTAAAGAAAAACTTCATTGCTGACACTGGGTGTTCAGTTATCCTCTCAACTGCAAAACGTGCAGGACCAGGGGTTAACTGCATAATGTTATGTTGTCTGTAAAATAATAATAGAAGTCAGAAATTACAAATGAATGTAAAATATATAAGAACAGGAGTAGTGCTAAAGTCTGCATGACAGGGGGGGGGACTAAGATTCCTCTAAAGGGCATTTATTTATTTTCCTAGCATATAAATTCCGAACAAATCTCTATAAATTTCCTAAAATTCTAAATATAATTTTTTTTGCCCTGATGGTGGAAGGGGTGGGGAGGGGAGGTCCGTGTTCCAAAGCTGGTACAACCCCTGAATATGAACATATTATATAAAATAAATATTGAATACAACAAATATAAATTATGTACTGGTACATACAGTTCTTTTGATGTAGGTGGAGGGAATTTACACCATTCAGTTTTGTTGCAACTAATAAAGGAGGATGGAGACTCCACCGTTTCATCTTCTGTATCGGATACATCTGTTTTCTCATCAACCTCTTCGATGGATAAATGATCAGATTCATCTGTTTCAATCAAATAATTATCAGTCCCTTTATCAGATTCATCACTGGGAGCTCTTGCCAAAGCTTTCTGATTTCATCATCAGTAAGACCACGCTTATTACGTGCCATATTGCATAAAATATGGCGAAGCACTCCAAAACAAGAAGAACATAACTTGAGTATATCAGTATGGTAGCACCATCTACCGATCATTATTCGAAATACACATTATCTAATTGTTTTTCATGCATTTATATGCGATTAGTGATATGGGTCGATTAGACCCATTCAATATGTGACTTTTTTATTTTGGCTAAAAAAAATAATTCCTGAAGTCTGAAAAAATTATAAACCGAAGATATTTATCTGTTTGAGGAATACTTAAAATATAAAAGTATTTAATTAAAACCCGAGGGAGCTATCATGAAATAAATAATAGAAATGGGTCGATTAGACCCATTCAGGGTAGGAAGGTTAAACGGTATCGCTTCTCACCTGAACAATTCAGAAAGAAAATTAATAGTCATCGTAAAGACACTTTATCTCTTTGGAGTGACTACGCTTTTGAGATGAATACATTTTTGAAAGAATGAGTTAAATGACTACAGTTCCGAACTTTCTCTGAATTTAAAGATTTAATGGCGGTAGACCAGATCCGAAAAAAATTACCTCATGATCTTCGCGAACACTTTTGCGATGAATTACCAAAAGTAATGAATGTAAAGGATTTAATTACCAAACAAGAATATTACGAATCGGCAAGAAACAATATTAGAAAAAAATTTATAAGCACCCAAATACGGAAGTTAGGAAACATCCGACCCAAAACACTGAAAATAATAGAACATTCCACCGAAACGATATTAGTCGCGTGCCGTATGAAAAAAATATGCAAATGCCCAGAAATATAATGCAAATACTTTTTTTTTCAACTGCAACAATTTATCACACAAATCTATGAACAGTCCACGTAAAAGAAGGTCCCATTTGCTACCGATGCAAGTCTTTTGGTCATAAGTCGAACCAATGTACGTATAATTTCCCAAAAAGTATAAATTCTGCTGTAAGCAACACCTCAAATTCTTCAGATAAGATAAAGAAAAGCCTGATTATTTTAGGAAAAAGTACTGAACCGCTGGTGGACACCGGTAATGAAGTTAATATGGCGAGCTACGATACTTATATTTCTCTAGGACATCCCAAACTGAATGAAAATGATCTAACTTTGTCAGGTATAAGCGGAAACCAAGTAACACCTATAGGATACATAAACGTAAACATAGAGATGGATAATTATATTGTAAACACTGACATGTACATAGTAAAAAATTTAAATTATGATATTATATTGGGGAGTAAATTGTTAAAAAAAGTAAATTTTACTATTTCTGGCAAAGGATTGCAAATTATAGGAAAAAGCAAATTGAAAGATATTAAAATCAATTACGCAATAGCTTTCCCACGAGAAACCACAAAAAACAAAATTACTAGCTACATTGTCAGCTACATGGCCCTCAGAAATTATTTGCGGTCAGAATTGAAAACCCACTCTAAAAAAACTGTTGCGCATGCTGATTTCGTGAGAACGGAAGATCTTAGCCCTAACACACCTATTTTTAACTTAGCTGAGAGAGTAAACATGCCAATTAAATTACAAAATGACTATTTATAAGAAAATAAAGAGTGCGCAACTATACAATCGAATTCAGTGGAAACCACAAACATTTGTTTAGCTGAAACAGCGAATTCAATAAATTTTCAGGAGATAGATATCAGCCATCTTACAAACAATGATTCCAAGACCGAATTAATGGAACTTATCACTAACTATAAGCCAAGTAAATTTAAAGAAACTAATTTAAAAACAAATATAACATTCACTGACGAAATTCCAATTGCCCAGAGACCACGTAGGTTAGCATTACCAGAGCAGGAATTCGTAGATAAACAGGTACAGAAATGGTTGGACGCAGGAATTTTTACAGAAAGCACTTCAAATTACGCATCTCCTATCGTATTAGTTAAAAAGAAAAATTATTCCTGGCGACTTTGCGTAGACTACGGACCTCTTAACAGAAAAATAATTAAAGATAATTTTTCCTTACCAATAATAGAAGCAGTTCTAGACAGCATAGAACAAGCCCAAGTTTTCAGTACCTTGGATTAAATTTTTTTTTTCATATTGATATATAGCAGATGATAGTAAACAATATACTTCATTTGTGACTCATAACTCGCAGTACCAGTTCGAAAACTTCCGTTCGGATTATCGATTGGCCCCCAGCAATTTCAAAGATACATTCAAGTTGTCTTTAAACAATTAATTAAAGAAAAAAAATTATATTAGTTTATATGGATGATATCATAATACTTGCACAAACTCACAAAGAAGCCTTTTTAAAACTTAAACGCGTTCTAAAAGTTGCAGCTGACCACGGACTTAAGTTTTATTTTGCAAAATGCAAATTTCTCAAGCAAAAAATAGAATTTTTGGGTTATGTGATAGAAAATGGTACTGTCAGGCCATCCGAAGCTAAAACTTTGGCAATGAAAAAATTTCCTGAACCCCAACACAATAACAATTATAACTGGCAATCAAAAAGTCACGGAATTTGTTGCAACTCTTCAATAACACAATACAATTAATTTATTTGTTTACACACAACGTCCTCTCCTCGACTAAAAAAATCACGTCATGTCAAATCCAAAATAAAAGTGATGCACTTTGCGTTTTTCGACAACGAAGGTGAGGTGCTCTATAAATTTGTACCAGCTGGACAAACTGTTAATGGCCCTTTGTAGGTGCAAGTTTTGAAAAGACTGAGGGAGGCAATCTGAAGAGAACGTCCCGCCAAATGGCAAGCAGGATGGTCACTGCATCACGACAACGCTCCCTCCCGCACATCTGTTGTTGTGCAGATACGGCTCGAAAAAGAACAGTCCAGTTTTCCACCAGCCTCCTTACTCACCGGATTTAACACCATCGGACTTCTGGCTCTTCCCCAAGATCAATATGATCCTTAAAAAAACGTTTTGACACCATATAAGAATCAAAACCAACTCACGGCTGAACTTGGGCAGATACCAAAACAGAACTTTCATCGTTGTTTCCAGCAATGATAGGAGCGGTGGAGCATGTGTGTGTATTCTGACGGAGCCTACGTTGTAAGCGATTAAGTAAATGTATATTTTAATGTAATAAAGAGCTACAACGAAATTCCGGGAACTTTTTAACTGCCCCTTGTACTTAGCTTTTAGGGTTTAAGATCTTACTTTAGAAAATACATTCCTCACTATGCTAGAATAGCAAATCCCTTAAGCGGTTTGTTAAAAGCAGAAAATACATTTAAATTTGCACCCATCGAAAAAGAAGCTTTTGAGACTCTTAAAGAGAAATTAGTAAACATCGCGATATTGCACATATTCAGACGCGGTGCTAAACTAGAGTTACACACAGATGTAAGTTCTATAGGTTTTGTTAGTGTCCCTACTACAAGAAAATGACAACAAAAATCTACACCCAATTCACTACATTAGTCACAAAACAACACCTACTCAACCAAAATATTCGAGTTATGAATTATAAACATTTGCAGTAATCGAGTCAATGAAAAAAATTCCGAAATTATTTATTAGGTACAAAAAATTGTTACTGACTGTGGGGCATATTAAAAAAACTCGATAAATTATATCTTACGCTAAAAGTTGTGAAATGGGCTCTAGTTTTACAAGAGTTTGACTACGAAATAGCACATCGTGTGGGAAATCAAATGAAGCATGTCGATGCACTAAGCAGAAATACAGTATCGATTGTAACACGTTCTTATGACGAATTAACAGCAAAAATAAAATTAGCGCAACAAGAAGATAAACACATTCAAACCATCAAAAAATTAATCGAGATAAATGAAAGCGCAGAATATTTTAATAAAAATGACATCCTATATAAATATGAAAACGACAGAGAACTGCTGATTTTTCCCGCAAACATGAAAAAAGAAATAATATGCGACGTCCACAACAAAGGTCATTATGCAGTAGCAAAATCCGAAACAATGCTGAAAGAAAATTATTTTATATTCCAGTTAACCCTTTCAGGGGCAAAGTACTTTCAGTACTAAGAGGATGAAATAAATGACTGCCACCGGAATTTACAAAAAAATTATTTGTCAATAAGAAAAAGGACTATATTTCACATACATATTACATGGAAAAGATTTTAGCAAAATTCTGGTGTCATTGTGGCGAATAGGAATTGAAATTAAGTGGTTTCATAAACATACCACTGCCCCTGAAAGGGTTAAGAAAACAAATTGTAAACGTCATCGCGAACTGTGTAGAATGTATATTGTATAATAAAAATCAAGGGAAAGGAGAAGGTTTATTGAAACCGATTCCCAAACAAACTATCCCTCTCGAGACTTACTACATTGATCATATTGGGCCAATGCCATCCACTCACAAAAATTTTAACCACATTTTACCGTCTTAGAAGATTGTACGAAATTTGTCTGGTTATACCCCGTTAAAACTACTACTGCCGTAGAAGTTATAGACAAGTTAAAGCTACAACACAACATTTTCGAAAACTCATCCCGAAATATAACAGACAAAGGACTAGCATTCACATTTAATGATTTTGAAATATATTTTAACCCCTTGAAGGGCACCGGTATATAATATATACCACTTAATTTTAATCCCAAAATGCCACAATGACTCCAGAATTTTATAACCAAATTTTTAATTTATCAGGTACATGAGGAAAAGCTTTTACTTATTTAAACAAAAAATCGTTCGTGAATTCTGGTGTAAATCAATCATTTCAATATTTTAGCTACAAGAGTACTTTGCCCCTGAAGGGGTTAAAGAACAAAAAATAGAACACTTACTTATAACAACAGAAGTTCCTAGAGGAAATGGACAGACAGAGTGAATGCCCAGAATTCTTATACCATTTTAGTCAAGCTTAGTATAGAAGACAACGCTAAATAGAACAAATATGTACCATCGGTACAATAAATTATTAACAGCACTATATCTAGGAGCACAAAATTTTCTCCATTTGAGCTTCTAACTTGAGTTACTTTTTTACATTATGAAATTTTAAATAAAAATTTATAATTATCTGTATAATTTTTAATATTTTTAATGTCGAATCTACCAAACCTATTTATGATTAGATAATTCCAATAGCATATATTCAAAAGAGTTAAAAAATAGTAAAGCAGTAACGCTAATATGTAATAGATGTATAATTTTTTAATGTCCTCTATACACATTTATCTGTAAAGTTACCAGATTATATTTCAAAATATTTTTCTCTTTCTAACAATAAAAACA
Organism: Maratus michaelseni; assembly: GCA_963931845.1. NCBI lineage: Eukaryota > Metazoa > Arthropoda > Arachnida > Araneae > Salticidae > Maratus > Maratus michaelseni. The sequence continues at coordinate 258,711,854 of OZ007593.1, forward strand.
CTGTCCACGTCAAACTTAAAATTTAATGAACTGGAAATACAAAAATCGTCTGCAAATGTGTCTTAAGACTTACGATACATAAAAAAATATTTTTTTAAAGAAATCATCTGCTGAACTTTCACAATAATATCAGAATATATATATATATGTATATATATATGTATATATATATATACATTGATCTCGTTTAGTTTCTTTTGTAAACAATTACAATGTTTAATGTAATGCTATATACAGTATGCCCACTAAAGTACCTTGCCACCCCCTTAACTTCGGAACGGCTGCTGCTATATTCATAAAAGTGGTGTCTAGGTATAGTAAAGTAGCCATGCGATACTGAATGAAACCGACTACGGCACCACCTGGTGAAAAACTGCGGAGTTAGGATTCCTATCTCAAAAACGGAAAGAGACAGGGAAAACAAGTGATTTGCAAAGTTGTAGACCATCATCGATTTAGTACAAAAATCACCTTGTGGACATTAATGCGAAGAATAGAACGATTAAAACGCGTATTTGTTTTTTAGTGATTTCCTATGCTGTGACGTGACAAAACGATCTTAGAAAGAAAGAAGCAATCAGTTATGAAACAGCAGGTGTATGTGACCCCTCCACAAACATTGCTGGACCTTAAACGACGCATTACGGACGCTTGTGCCAACGTGTCACCATCTATGCTGCAACGTGTGCAACGTGAAATTCAAACAAGGATCCAAAAATGCATTGCAGCTGACGGTGCGAAGTTTGAACACTTAAAATAAAAGTATATTATTATAACTAGTTGTTTTTTATTTATTTCCAAGATCGTTTTGTCACGTTACAGTGTAGGAAATCACGAAAAAACAAATGCGCATTTTAACCGTTCTATTCTTCGCATTAATGTCCACAAGGAGGTATCTTTTCGTACTAAATCGATGATGCTCTACAACTTTGTAAATCATTTTTTTCTCTATCTCTTTCCGTTTTCGAGATAGGAATGATAACTCCACAGCATTCCACCAGGTGGAGTCGTGGGCGGTTTCATTGAGTAGCGCAGGGCTACTTTACTATACCTAGACACTACTTTTATGAATATAGCAGCAGCCATTCTGAAATTAAGAGGGTGGCAAGAGACTTTAGTGGGCATACTGTATAGCAAATAATTCTATGTATCGCAAATCAAGTATTAAAAAATATATATAACATTTATTTCTGCTTTTCTCCAATAATGTTAAAAAATAATCATGCAAAAAAAATCGTTTTTTTTTTTTTTTTTTTTTTTTTTTTTTTTTTTTTTTTAACTATGTCGTTTGTAATATCATTTTAAGTTTTGACGGATTTTACAGTTTGTGTGCCCGACTAAATGCTATTTATTTGTACGTATACGGATGAGGATAAAGCATTTTCGTTTTTCAACATTTAACGTACTTTTTAATATCTTTATTGTAAATTAAATATTTAAAAGAAATGTAATATGGTCATTTATGCATTCTTTCCAACATTCTTTTAAAAAATCATGTAAAAAAATTGTTTTTATACTTATATTTTTAATCTCATTTTAAATAACTTATAATATACATAACATAATTTATTGCATATTAAATAAACTAAAAATGCCGATTTTCGTAATGATAAGCCATTTTGATATGTCATGATTTAACATATTGTAATATATTTAGAAGAAATAAAATACTAAAAGGATATTTCATTTTATTAATTATATTCCTACTAAATTAAATTATTTTGTTTATAAAAAATGCAAATATATATTATATATATATATATGTTATGTATTATTTCATAACTTTCATAAATGGAAACAATAATAGTTAATTTTAAAAAGGTGCTATAAGTAGACTTTTTTTTTTTTTATAAAACATGCATATATATATATATATGTATGTATGTATTATTTCATAACTTTCATAAATGGAAACAATAATATTTAATTCAAAAAAGATGCTATATCTAGACATCAATTAGCTTGAACTTTCGTCAACAGAAATATTAGTTTAAAAATTTATGAAAAAATATAAAGTTTCGTGAAACATTCCAAAAGGTAAATAATTTTTTTTAGGAAAATATTTTTAAAAAAAAATAAAAAAAAAATATTTCATAATCCTGCTTAAAACTTGTAACATGTCCAAAAATATAAAATTAATCAAAAAAGAAAAATAGTCACAATGTAGGACAGTTATGTTTCTCTCACACTTCACCTCTTAATGATTTTACCAATGGAAATCGAACTCTGTTTTAGTTGTTTAATAAACACTTTCGAAACCATGCAGCCATTTTAGTGTAAACTTATTTATTTAGTAGAGAAACAGTGCAGAAGTAATCCTAAATGAAACTTAAAATATATACCAAAAAAATCACAATGCATTATTATTATTATTATTATTCACAAAGTTTGTAGTTAAAATCTGCAAAACAGTTACATTAGCATTAGCTCCATCTCTGGCTTTAAGGGACGAGATAACTTAGGAATTTTTTTTCTTCCTTTAAACAAACATAACTAAAGAATATAGTGCAAATAAAAAATTATAATTAAAAATAAACAGTAAAAAGCTACTAATTACGCAAATGAACTAAAATGTTTAGAGTGATATACTCAAAGTGTTATTTTCCTTATTACAGTGTCCACATTTTATATGAGGTCAATACGAAATATTTCAATGATCGTTTTCAAAAGTGAATTGTAAGATATATGCATTTATTCACTGATACCAATTTAGAGGATATTTTTATTTAAAATATCTTCCACATTTTTCAAATAGTAATCTTCGCTTTATTTAATCAAGGAATGTCTGTCATTAAGTAAAGCAATTACTTAACCCCACATTCTGGAAAAGTGGTAGATATTTTGAATAAAGAATTCCGATAATTTGGCAACACTGTATACAGGGTTATTCTAAATGATGGACCCATTTTCAAAAAATTGTATATATTAAGGTCCAAATCCAAAATGAACAATCTTTATACCAATTAAAAGAGGAAGTTTCAAAGTTTTTTTTAAGACATTATAAATGTTCAATGTGTCCACCGTTGGCTGCACGGCAAACATCTACGCGATAGCCAAACTCGTCCCACACACGAGAAAGCGTATCTGCTCTTACTGAATGCACGGCTTTCAAAGCGGTGATGGTTCCCGATGCGGCCGGTAGAGGTAGCACGGTAATAGGTCGCGATTTCGCTTCACTGTCAGTTGTGAGTGAGATGGCTACTGTGGAGCACAAGGTTTTCTGCGTTCTTGAGTTCGCAAGAGGTGAGTCGCAAATTGCAGTGCAGCGGTCATTTCATACAAATTTGGTATTAAAAAAACTCTGAAACTTCCTCTTTTCATTGGTATAAAGATTGTTCATTTTGGATTTGTACTTTAATAAATACAATTTTTTGAAAATTGGTCCATCATTTAGAATATACCTGTATATTGTGTGCAGGAATCCAGAAGTAGTTGACACTTGTAATGTATGCCGATATTAAGGCTGTTCTCATGATAAAATTTCCCAGCTAAATAACGTGAATCGTTTTGAAACACCTATATGGAGTTCATTTCATGCAGAAAAGCATGGACTTTGCAGACATAACAATTCAAGAGATTTAAAATCAAACAAAATTTCACATTTTCATATAAAAGTTACTACATCTCTAAATGTTAAGATTTTTTATTATTTTTATTTTTTTTATACAGTGTTATAAAAATCATTCGCCACTTTCTGAAAATTCATTTGTTTTTATAGAAAAATTAAGCCCAGTAGCTTAATGGTTAATGCGTCGGGTTACCATGCTACATGTCCAGAGTTCGGCTCCTTTCTTGGCAAAGTTCACTCAACCTGTCGTTTCTTCGGGATAAATTAGTACTAAGCTTGCATGGGAACTGAGCATTGGGGGTCCCGTTGACCACCTGAATGGAACATATGCTGTATAGCGCCCCAGTGAATACACTGCCAAAAAAAATGTTGATTTTACAGTATAATACTGGCTAATATTTCACTGTTTATTACTGTTAATTTTACGGTATAATACTGGCAGATGGAGTGCCAGTATTATACTGTAAAATCAACAGTTTTTTTTTTTTTTTTTTTTTTTTTTTAAGTGTATGGTCAAGAATACAGAGTTGGGCACTGTAGGCCAAGATCCCTAGAGATTGTAGCACTGCAGTGTTTGGTTATAGAAAAATGGGAGAAGCTGTTCGATTTCATTGGCCATGGATACTTTAAAATCTGAATTTTTGCGAGTAAAAATGACTTTGTGTCAAAAAGTAGCATCTCTGGATTCAAGAACAGCCTCAAGGTATTCGCATGTAAAATGTTATTTACTGAGCTCTTCCGTTGTCTGAATTTCTCAGCTAAATAACGTGAATCGTTTTGGAACACCTATATGGAGTTCATTTCCTGCAGAAAAGCATGGACTTTGCAGACAACAATTCAAGTGATTTAAAATCAAACAAAATTTCACATTTTCATATAAAAGTTACTACATCTCTAAATGTTAAGATTTTTTATTTTTTTTATTTTTTTTATACAGTGTTATAAAAATCATTCGCCATTTTCTGAAAATTCATTTGTTTTTATAGAAAAATTAAGCCCAGTAGCTTAATGGTTAATGCGTCGGGTTACCATGCTACATGTCCAGAGTTCGGCTCCTTTCCTGGCAAAGTTCACTCAACCTGTCGTTTCTTCGGGGTAAATAAAATTAGTACTAAGCTTGCATGGGAACTGAGCATTGGGGGTCCCGTTGACCACCTGAACGGAACATACGCTGTATAGCGCCCCAGTGCCTACACTGCCAAAAAAAATGTTGATTTTACAGTATAATACTGGCTAATATTTCACTGTTTATTACTGTTAATTTTACGGTATAATTCTGGCAGATGGAGTGCTAGTATTATACTGTAAAATCAACAGTTTTTTTTTTTTTTTTTTTTTTTTTTTTTTTTTTTTTTTTTTTTTTTAAGTGTATGGTCAAGAATACAGAGTTGGGCACTGTAGGCCAAGATCCCTAGAGATTGTAGCACTGCAGTGTTTGGTTATAGAAAAACGGGAGAAGCTGTTCGATTTCATTGACCATGGATACTTTAAAATCTGAATTTTTGCGAGTAAAAATGACTTTGTGTCAAAAAGTAGCATCTCTGGATTCAAGAACAGCCTCAAGGTATTCGCATGTAAAATGTTATTTACTGAGCTCTTCCGTTGTCTGAATTTCCCAGCTAAATAACGTGAATCGTTTTGGAACACCTATATGGAGTTCATTTCATGCAGAAAAGCATGGACTTTGCAGACATAACAATTCAAGAAATTTAAAATCAAACAAAATTTCACATTTTCATATAAAAGTTACTACATCTCTAAATGTTAAGATTTTTTATTTTTTTTATTTTTTTATACAGTGTTATAAAAATCATTCGCCACTTTCTGAAAATTCATTTGTTTTTATAGAAAAATTAAGCACAGTAGCTTAATGGTTAATGCGTCGGGTTACCATGCTACATGTCCAGAGAGAGAAAAGAGAGTGTGAAAGAGAAAATAGATAGTTATGCGAGCCATATCTTATAAAAAACCTCAAAATTTCATCTTTCTAAAAAAAAGTAGAGAAAAAATATAATAGTATTTTATATCAAAATTACACTCAAGATATTTTCCTACTTTTTGATAATTCCACAAAAGCAACTCCTTACGCTGCAAAAATTCAAACTTTACAAAAAGAAAAAATATATAAATTTATTTTTTACAGAATTTAAAAAAAAAAATGCTTCGGCACAAATTTACTCCCCATAAAGTAATTTTTACATCTGTCTTTTTTCCCTAAATTTCTGACTTCAAAAATTCAGTAGGGATTAAAATTAGATCTTTGTGTTTGCTGAACGTGTAGATAAAGTATATTTATTTTAAATATTCTTTTAAAATCATGAAGATTGGAAGCATAGCACGGATTTAAGAAATTTCGGTACCTTGTAGAATAATATTGACTTTGTCATTCTCTTCTTTACATATGTATTATCTCGCAAATTTTGAAAGAAAAAAAAGTTTTTTTTTTACTCTTTTTATTTAACTGTGCTTGGTTGTTGTATGTAAGATGGTTAAATATGGAAGTTTATAATCGATTTTTTCCCTTCTTCTTGATATGCTAGAATTAAAAAAGAAGAAAAAATATGTACACACATGTGTTTCCAATGACAATATAGCATTTTAATATTTTTAGAGCTTAATTATAAAAAAAATAAATTAATTTTAAATTATAAATTAATAAATCAATTTTCGTTAGCATAATAATATAGGTGATAAATCGCTAAATAATCTTTATAGTTGCAACTTTTTACGAGTTACAAAACAATGCACTTAATTATGCACCAAACCACGCTTGCCAATATATGCCAACTGACTATGAAACACTGCAAAAACGAAATATTTTAAACACTAAAAAGTAGAAAATATAAATAAAAAATAAACAGTGTAATACATATATTTTTAAATGCCTTTTTATCATTTAATTGCTTAATATTAATTAAATTATAATTGTACGTTGAGAAAAACATTTAGAAATCCTGAATAGATAGTATAAATAATGCTTTTTTTTCTTTCCTGTTGAAATATCTTTTTAAAAAGAAGAGCAAAAATTGTAATTTCTTTGAAACACTCACTAATCCACGCTTTCTGTTAAGCGTAAATCAAAGTGGTGAATTTTTAATAATCGGGGCCCCTGCCAAATTAATGTATTGTAACGAAAGTTTTTGGAGCTACATGAATCGCATTCATGAAATTAGACGTGATTTTTTAGATAAACATTTAATGCTGATAAAAGAGTGATTTCAGAAAAAACTATTTTTATTTGTATTTATGTGCAGTCATATGTATTGACGTACAGGGTTATTATAAAAAAAAAACTATCCAGACATATGAGCCTCTACCTATCATATCATTCACAGAAACTGAATAAAAAAAATTTTGTTTTAAAATATTTTGAGGTATGCGCTCGAGAATCATATGAAAAACAACAATTAAAATCTAAGAGTTACAGTTACAATGACAAAATTTAAATTTTTTCAAATGGCAACTCCTACTTTTTTTTCATGGTAATGTGATCTTCATAGTGAAAAAACATTTTAAAAAAAAAACATTAGAGCGGTACCTGTAGCACGAAAATTGTGGAGGCAATCCCATAGGATTATATGGGATTTCTTCCTCAATTTATAAATTATTGCTGTAACTTTTGGAGCTTTCACGATATTTCACTGGTCTTTTTATATGAGTTGCCCTATAGTATTGGCTATCAAATCATGACAAAAATGTTGCTGTAGATCTCGCATGCGAAGTTAAAATTTATTTCATACAAATACCCATATCTCATCAAATATTCAATACATTAATATTTTAATTACAGTATACTATTTCTGCGATTTTTTGTCACATTTTTCGAAAGCGGTGTTAAATTCGGCTGAAAACTCTGCATGCTAAAAAAAAAAGAAAAAAGAAACTTTTGAATTTTTCACAGAAATGTTAACATTTACACGAATATACGTGCTATGTTTACACAAATGCAGACAAATGTTGAGCAGGACCTACATAGTCATTTGCTACAGTGACAGATCATTTTTAGCATTTTTTGTTACTTAGGTGATCGAAAATATCATTTTGTTATTAAAATTATTATTGCACCCTCTAATTTTCCTCGCGACAAAATATTCACTGAAAAACATGAAGTCAAACATGTTCTTTACATCCTCAAAGTTCAAGGGCATTTCGGGCATTTCCTCACGAGTTTCAGTAGATATTCGACGAAACGTCTAAAAATGGTCTCTGCCCCTTAATTTCTGGACACCAGTGTAATTGAAAAAAGAAAAACATTTGTTTGCATTTTACCTTTGTTTTTAACCCTTTCACCGTTTAGAGATTTTCCAATATTTCTATAAATATGCTTGTAAATCCCAGAATATATATATATTTTTAATCGCTGTTTAATGCTATAATATATTTTATATCTCCTCATTCTATTTACAGTTCAAAAATATGTTAAAAATATTTTTGTCTACAGCCATTTTAACATGACTACATGAAACGGAAAAACACGGGCCTTAAAATCAGATTTCCAGATACAAAGTAGTGTAAGAAAAATATAAAATATTGCAGTAACCTAAATAATAACAATAACAATAATAATAATATAAAATTTGTAGAAATTCTGTGTAATGAACGCAACGCGTTTATTTTATTTCTATGCACAATATTATATTACATTGTACCAGAAAAATTTTACAGGAAATGAATAAAATGTAATGATTGTGGCCTGCAGTAACAACAAACGAAAACAACGGACTGAGAGTTCGAGCGACAGAGTTGTCCATCGGGTGACGGCCTGTGTTCGTAAATTGTAATGTTATTAAGTCAAAAAACTTTATCAGATATTTAATTTTGGAAATATATGTATTTGTGAAATAATGGTGAGACCAATAGAATAAGTAATACCAATTCATATCACCAATCAACAGACAAATATGCCACAGGATTTTGATAATGTGAAACGTATCAGGTATTAAATAACTAATCTTTTCTTATTTTTAAGCTACCACAGTAAATGCCTAACGCATTTAAACAGATAAACTCACGTTATAAACGCCAATTCTCTCAAAATTAGTGTTTTTTACTTCATTACTACATTTTTTCAAGTTGTAAGTTGTTTTAATAATTAAAGAACTGCATCTAAATCTTACAAAAAATGCTAAGAATCATATATTAATTTAAAAACGATCCTTTTATGAAATATTACTTCCTCCAACATAACAAACCTTCAATTTTACTTTGAAAAAATATCTTTAACATTAAGGCTTTGTTTGACATATTAAAACTTTTAAGATATAAAAAATTGTTTAACATCATTAAAAATTAACAGGGTAAATGATAAACTTAAAAAAAAAGCTCTGTTAACTTTACTTTTGTTTGCCGACTGACAGTCGAGAAGATATCACTCAATTACTTTTATCAATTATTCATTATATCACAATATTTTTTCGTAATAAAAATTAAAACTAATACTTTTTTTATTCAAAAGCTAATTTTTTATTGAGCATGGTGGTCTTAAGTGGTTTTCAAAGAATGAATCAATAAAAATGTTCAAATTAATTGTTACTAATATACCAAAAATGCTGACATTATATACATAACTGTCATGCACATCTTTAAAAAAATTGACATAGCATCGCCACCTATTGAGCAGTTTATACTAAAATTTAGTCAGAACCAATTTATATAAAGAGCGAACTACATGTAAAGGTTCAATGTATTTCGTACATTAATTACACGCCAAAAAAATTGTGTTGTATTGTAACACACTTACCAAAAGATATCTGTCGGAAAATAGTCATATCTTATTTAGGACGTTTCAAAACATGCCAATCAATCAAAATCGGAATTCAAAAATTTTCAAGAACCCAATATTTTGTTCTTATAAATACAGTAACTCCTCGTTATATCGCGCCTCGGTATATCGTGCATTCGGCTATTTCGCTCGTTTTTAGTTGTTGTCCCCCGATAAATTTAGTTTCTCGAAAAAGCATATAAAACTTTTGAAACGTTGAAATCTAAGCATATAACTGAAATGCAATTAGTTCATTTTTGTTCTTTAATTTCCAGTGGCAAGTAGATAATCAAAGAAAATAAAAAACAAACAACTCTGGATTCTTATTTTCAGAAAATAATATGAAATGTAAGTAAAAATGTATACTGTATATCTACGGTTTTTGTTCTTTTGTGTTGAACTTGTAGCTTGTTTGAACTAATATTAAATCGAAAACCTCGTAGCTTAATTTAGGGCTTTTTCATATGTAAACACTCTTTACGGGCACCCTCGGTATATCGCGCTTTCTTCTTATCTCCCAAGTAGCCCGATATATCGAGAGGTTACTGTATTAAAGAAAGTAAATATATACCCCAATGAACATTTGGCTGTTTCATACTTAGCAATTCAATCTCTAAAGGGGATGTAAAAGACAACGAAACAAACATTAATTGACAAAAAATAACATTGTCAGAAATGAAACGATAAGGCGAGTGTTTTTTTTTTAATTATGGGCGTGTTTAATTTTGAAAAAACCTAAATGATTGTAAATTCTTTTTAAATTATGTCATTAATGTGTGCATAATTTAGAAGGAAAATTATTAAAAAATATAACAAGAATCAATGAGATCTCAGACAATGATCATTATTGTAAGACAAATTATAATAAAAAATCAAAAAATGGGTACGATGTAACCTTAAAATCTTAAAATGTAACCTTGCAAACCTTAACACCTAACCCGAAAAGAAGAATTCGAGTCTTTTCGCTTCAAAAAATACTCTATGAAAGAAAAGTTAATTAGATAAGTTAAAGTAAATAGACACGTTACTCTCGCTAAAGTTAATAAGAAAAACTGTTTAGTATACAATGACTTACAACACTTGCTGATCACATTTAGAACTTACTAAATAAAATTAATTTTTGATTTTGTAATTTTTCCTTTTCGTCCATATTAGCATTCTAATGGCTGAACACTGAAAATATCAGAGACAATCAAAAGGAACGCTCTGAGACATTTACATTTGATTATAGACAATGGATTCTTTGATAAAAAATATTTCTTACGCTGAGTTGTTTCTTTCCTTTAAACTTGCTAAATTAGTAATTTAAAGAATTAGTTTTTTCTATTAGTAATGAAAGACTTTGTACAAATATACAGTGGTTAAAAAAGTATCAGGACAGGTGCAATTTATTTAAAAAATTTATGCTAAAAAGTATTTAAATAATTTTTACATTATTAAGCTGGCAAAAAGTATTTGGTTAATTGTTTTCAACAATAATTTACATTTTCTCTTTTCAACAGACGATAAATAGGAATCAAACTGATATGTTTGTACAGTTATTTATAGAAATCTTATCGAATTAACTATTCGATTACGGGTCAGTAATGACGCCTATTTTTATATTAAATCGTACCAGAATTTGCAAACAATTTTCTTTGTCGTAGATTTATGTTAAAAATATTCCAGTATAAGTGTATGGCAGATATTACTTTGCAAAAAGAATAGAATAGAGTAAATAAAAGAATAGAATAGAATAAAAAATAGTCGCTGGGACGACGTGTGCCCCGACACAGTAAACAAAAGCTTAAATATGCCATGAGCGACACTATTTTCCGATGCTTAATCAGTTTTTCTGGCTCAGTCTAAAGAGTAGGTCGATTTTTTCTTTAATTTCTTTTTAAGGTACTTACATCAGGTTTAATAGAAATTAAAATGGTCCTACATCTTCCAAGTACGCTATTTTAGCGAGAAAAGTAATTTATAAGTAAATTTTAATTTTAACTTATAAAATGTAATAGAATGTATATGAAGCATTTATATAAAAATGTTAGAAATTTCTTGAAATAATAGTTTTAAAAAATATTTTATATTTCCGGCGCTCAAATGAAGATTGAACCCAAACCATTTAATGAATGCCATGGAAATATTATAATCCGTCTATCCTAACAAAGTAAACAACTTCTGAAAAATTATTGAAATCGAGATTTAAGGTATGTAATAATAATGAACTGAAAATAAATCCCCATTGACCACAATGTTATTAGAATTTTCAAAAAGCGTTTTTTTTCTTCGAAAAAATTACCGCATCTCTTTGATTGTCGAACTCACTTAATATATTTTACGTTAAAAGAAAAATAAATCAAACTTGTATAATATAACTTTAAAAATTTCCGCAAACGATTTTTGCACATGGACCATAATGTAATAAAAATTTTTTCTGGGTTTCTGTAAACGCATTATAAGAGCTAAAGAGTACTTGAATGGTGAACTCATCCAAAATATTAACAAAATCAGTCCACTGTCCAAATTTGCTGTTAATCAGATCAGTATTTTGGATGTTATCGTGATAACACAAGACTGAAACAAAAACTATTCCTTTGTCATTAAAAGTACGAATATGGAATTTTTTTTATTATAAAGGGAGCCCAATTAGCAACTCTATTTTTAAAATTCAATAAAGTTGCTCCAATAACATCTTTACATCTGTTAACCTCTTCGTGACGAGCATCGCGTATACTTAAAGTATGTACTCATATTTCCTACAAGAGCTTAGGAATAGAAAATTTCGCCTTGTTCATTCGCAGAATTTCTTATATTAAATTAGACAAATATTTCCTTTTCGAAATACTATTGCTGGAAGATTAAAAATTTTGTACCGGATTCTCGTCGCAAAAGGTTAAGTCATTCTATTGGAAACTAAACATTTTTGTTTGTATTCGAGTAAAGTGAGAAAACATATGCACTAAAAGTTAAATGTACTTAAATGCCTAATAATAATAATAATAATAATAATATTTTTTGTGTAAGAGATTATCATAAATATCAAAATTATTCAACCATCTCGTAAATTTCTATTAAATTAATAATCGTTTTAAAAAAGGTTAAATTATCGAACAAAAATTAAAAGTGCATTGTGAAAACTTAAATTCATATTTTTAAATCATTTTAATTTCTCTTGAACATAGTATAAGACACATTTTACAGTGCATCCCAAAAGTTTATAGACAACGGGGTTTTCTTATTTTACAATTCAGAGGAGTAACAATTTCAAAACAAGTTATAACTATAAATAATATCAAGACAATAATAATAATATACAAAAATAATATTACACAATCGCAGACTTTGAGAGAAAAATAAAAAATTAAATTTTACTGTTCCAAACGTTTATAGACAACTATTTTTTTTTCTGTAACGTTCAAATGTTTAAGCCGTTTTTTTCTAAACACTTCGAAAACTCGATCAGGCATACTCAAAACAAGAGTTTGAAGAAATTCTGGATTTAAAGAAAACCAACTTTGTTCAATTTGCGGCTTTAGATCTTGAACCGTTGCAAATTGACGCTCATTAGCATGTACGTCTCTAGCAAATAATTCCCAGAGGTTCTCTATTGGGTTCAGATCAGGACTTACGGCTGGCCAGTCCATAACAATTGCTTGGTTTTGTCTGAACCGCTATATTGTAGAGTTGGACACGTGAATAGATTAATTGTCTTGCTGGTATATACATTTGTCCCCACCTAGCAGTATTCCAAATGGAATTAATTGTACTTCAAGCGTTTTCGGGTAATCTTCGGAACATTGCTGACCTTTCAAAAAAGCAATGTCTGTTGTTCCATTATAAGAAAGTGCTCCTCACACCATGAGTGTATCCCCTTCTTGTTGTCTGCTGTAAAAAGTTCGTGGTTCCTTGCGAATATCGTGCCAGTAATATGACCAACCATCGGGGCCATCTAAATTAAATTTCTTTTCATTACTGAAAAGAACATTCAACCATTCATTTGTCCAATTCATGTGATTTCGGGCCCACTGAACACAAGCGTCTCTATGCCGTTTTCTAAACTTCTGCGAATGGCGTATTTTGCTATAATCAAGAAATGTACTTGCCTACAGCCGTCGATAGACCATGGATTTTGATACTAGAACGCTTACTTCCTTAGAAACTGACCGTACGGACAGGTTTTAGGTTGAAACTAATCTCAAAATCTCTCTGCCATATCATTTAGTTGTTTTCTTTGGTCGTCCAGAACGGGATTTTGTTTCATAATTGTCACCTTTTGACAGAAATCGAGAAATACAACTCTGTTGCGTTCAATTTTTCTTGCAATGTCCACAACTTTCCATCCATAAGCCTTTAAACGACAGATTTGCAAAATTTCCTTTTTGGAAAACTGCATATTGCGAGGCATCTTTGCAATCAGTCGAAAACAGAAAGACAGATTAGCTTTTATCTCAGGGAAACTATTGCATCACAAGTACATGACCTTGTAATATGCATGGAATGGATTTTGGATATCAGTACTTAAATCAGTTTTTAACATGGGACAGTATGTTTTTTTTTATTATTAAATCTATGACCGTTAAAAGTTGTTTGAGTATTTTATTATTTTTATTTCATTACTACATATTTGCATAATTTATTTCGTCTTTCTTACTCGTTTAATTAGATATTAAATAAAAAAATGGCTGTCCATAATCTTTTGGGCCGCACTTTAGAAGCCGTATAACTATAATTAATTATATGACAGAAAATATTTTACTGCATTTTTAAGTTAAGAAGTTGCAGAAATGTTTCGTGACAGTTGACAAATATTTTTTAAATTTTAGTTCGAAAATATTAGTTAAAAATAAATAATTTAACACTTTTATTTAATGTCTGATAAAATATTGGAAACTAAATTGGATAAAACTGCGTATGGAATATTAAAGTTGAGTTTCCTTTTCAACGCGAGAAACAATTCAAACTCCAGAAATCTTAAAAACGAAAAATAAATAAATAAATATATACACAAAACATCCGAATGCTAAAAATATTTTTCTTGAAATTAGTTCAGATTACAAAAGCTAGAGTCTAGTCAATAATCTTGGAAATACGTTTTCGTGTATTTTAAATCACAACGCATTTCCAACTTTCAATAAGGATTTTATGAATTGTACACGAAAATTGATTTTTCTTCAGAAAATGAATATTCTACTGAAACTATTTTTCGAACACCCACTATCAAAAAACGAAAAATACTATGTATGCAACAAATAACTTGTCCCATGCAAATATGTCGCTGCAGGGAACTATAACAGCGTTCAAAATAAATGAACTCACATTTCCATTTTCATCCGTGTTCCATATACGAATAATGAGACAAGAACAAACAATGAAATTGTAGCTAGAAAGAATGGAGATTTTGCATGATAAAAATGTCATATGATAAACATAAATAAAGAATTTAAAACAGAACTTTTCAAAGCGCATACAATTTTTATTTTAAGGAAAATTATATTAAAGGACGCAAACATGGTTTAAAAGATTATTCTTAATAACATACATAGTGCGTCATAACAAAATATATTCACATATAGTATTTATTCTTTGATTAAACTTATAAGGAATGTCATCATAAGCGCATAATCAAGAAATTAAAAGAAAAATATATTGAAGATGCAACTTATGTGTATATACATGGTTTTGAAAAACTTCGGTGGAATATCCATATTATTACTTTTTTTTAAATTTTTCCATAGAAAATTTCGCACGCCTTGCATTCATAATAATCAAATTTTAATTGCTTAATAGGCGTATAGCCAACACAGTGAAAAAGTACCCAAGCCGTGACTCGGATTTGATGACCCGAGTTCGAGACCCGGCTTGGGTACTTTTTCACTATGTTGGCTATACGCCTATTAAGCAATTAAAAATTGATTATTATCCATATTATTATCCGTTATTTATGAAATGATGAAAAGTTCATTATTTATCGGACCATCGCTCTTTTGGCAACGTATTAATACGACGTAAGGAATTTTATAATTACGATCTGTCTCGTATGTTTAATAAAAATGGTAAATTATCATTAAGATCACAAATTTATAATAAATACTTTGTACTAAAGATAAACGTTTTATAGAATTGTATATGAAAAATCTCTTATTACCATTGAAATATATATATAGATATGCAAATATTGCTAACTATGCAAATATTGCTAGGAATATAGCGGAAATTTATTATACGGCATTAACACAGGGTTATCCTGTTCAGTTTTTGACCAATCTAACAAACAAATTTATAAGAAATAAAAGTTATAGTGACGAATTGTTAGGAATGATCGATACGAGAGATGTTTTGTTAAAGTAATAATTGTGGGAGTGTCGGTGTAGTGAGTTGTTTGCCGTGTTGAAAGTTGAGAACGTGTTTGTGTAATCTAGCTATAGTTTGCTTCATTTCGTTATGTCTTTTTCATTCATTTTCAGTCTGTACTTATCAGGTGTTGCATGCAAAAAACTAGTTTAACCCAGCAGTGCATATCTCAAGCCATGCCACCTGACACAGGTTGTTTTATTCTTTCTCTGTTGTTTTTTGGTTTTTTCATTTTTGCTGTGTTTTGTTGTGTTCTATTGTTTTGAGTTTAAGTAGTTAGCTTTGTTTTCTAGTTCTGTTTTTAAGTAGTTTGTTCTGTTTTCTTGTTTTGTATTTATGTGGTTTATGGCTTTTGTGATATTGGTTCTCCATGTGTTTTTTCATTGGTGTTTATTATATATGTATATATATATATATATATATATATATATATATATGCTAAAAGTGATTACAATAAACATAAAGGCTTAAAAAATCTTTAAAAAAACATACCTACTAGTTTCGTAGATACAATCGGTGACTTTTTCAAAATTAGCGAAACTTTCTGACTCATTTTTAAAGATAAAAGCACGATAATTGCAAGCATGGTTATTGAAGTGATTTGTAATGGGTAAGTTTTTTCATTTTAAGTGAATTACTTATTGATTTATTAGCTATTGTAGTCTGGAAACTACTGATGTTTAATGTCTTGGAATTATTCTATGCATTACATTTCAATAATTGCCTTCAATACCCCATGGAATTCAATTGGAATGGAAATGTCTTACTTAAAACAAAGTTTAAACTTGGCAGTATGCCAAGCGCGCTTCGAACGGAGGTCGCAAAGTTGCAACGCCACATTGGTCCGTGCCGCGTATTTGTAGGTAGATTTTTAATTAATATCTCGGTTAATTACCGACAAATTTTGTCGAAAGTCATTCTCAACAATCCTTGGATGATTCCTCGTCGATAGGCACCTCGAACGCTCTTCAACTCTACCGCTGATTACCCTATAAGTAAAGTTTGTGAGTAAAGGGAAAATGCAATTTTCTCAAAAACTATGTGACCTAGGATAATCATAGTTTTCCTGCAATGTTTAAAAAAATTCCTACTACCCCTAATTTTTTCATAATTTGTCTTTCACTAGATACGGAAATAGAAAGGGGGGAGGGACATATTTTTGTAGTACATTTCCGACGATATCTCTGAAAATTATTTAAAATTACAACAAATATATTTGTGAGTTTGGGATTAAGAGTTAAATTTTGTACACGATATACAATTTTTTTCAAGTAATTTAATTAGTCCTCTAAATTTTTACTAAAAATATTTCTGTAAGGTAAAGCGAGGAGAAATTGCGCACATCGGCCAAGTGTGAACTTTCCACGTTCCATAATTTTCGAGAAAATCGGCTGTGACAGACGGACAGACAAAAAACTTAAGTGGTCTTATGATGGTTCCGTGATACCTTTTAAGTACGGAACCCTAATAAAGAAATTGCTAAATTTTCCAGATAAAAAATTAACGGCTTGAAATTGATCTAAAGTACAAGATGCAATATATCAGTCTTCCAGCTTCTAATATAATATTAAAGAAATAAATTCAAGATAAAATTTATTAATTAATACACGTAACGTACTTTTGTTATTTACACGTAGGGGAAAGGAGGATCAAAACGCAGAATTTCTAACAGAAATTTTAAAAACTTTGCATAAATACTCCCCATTTATTCTTGCATAATATCATTGTAATTATATGATTTGTGTGCCAATTTTCTATTAATAAATGCTTTTTCAGGATAAAAACCCCTAACCATCCGAATTTACCCCTACCGTGGGGTAAGACAGACATATAATAGAACAAACATTAATTTAACAGACATATAATCGAACTACGCTCTTAAACAACTGAAATTAGAATCAAAAAGACTGCTTAAGTAGCGACATATTTGGCGATTTCTTCTGATATCAACTGCTGGCATGCGACTAATATGAAAGTATTGCTTTTAGTAAGTTTTAAAACATTATCTGAATACATTAATGGTATTTTTCGGATAAAAATGCTTTTTGGTGCTATTACTAGACATTCTAAAAAATATCTACTTATAATAAAATCCGAAGGCAAGAAAGTGTCTGTAACCTTTCCGGGCGGGACCACTCTGGTTTGCGAATCGACCGTAGTTAAACGCCATTTAGGCTAAATGAAAAACCTATGATAACATATAACAGCTAAATGATAATATCTTCTACCTGAAATCATGTCTGTTCATCCTTTTTTCCCTATAAAACATGTATATCATATCCTATTATAATGTTTTAAGTTCTTAATTAAAAATCCAGATTAAACCACGGCATCCCAGATATATACAAACGAACACAGTTGCGAACAATATTGTTTTGGCGCCATCTACTGGCTTTAAAATGTACCTTCCTACAATACAAACCTTTCAATAATAAAATCTTCATGGTGTTTGTTTGTATGAAGTCTTATGAAAATGGAACGCAGAATACTGAAGTTTTGGGAATACATTTTCATGAATTTTAAATCGTAATTTTGTATTTAGATTTAAATAAAAATATTTAGAATTCTTCTCCCAAATTCTATTTTTTAAAATTAATATGTAGTTTTAAAATTTTCTCTTTCAGCTATTACCTTAAGTAAAATGAAAACTATACAACAAATATAATCCAATTGGAATATTCTGCTGCAAGGAAAACTAGCAACGTTCCAAAATAAATGAATTCATATTTCCATTTTGCATTCGAGCTTCATACATAATAAAGAGAAGAAAATGAATAATTAAATTTTACCTAAAAAAACAAAGATTTACAGTAAAAAATGTTGCAAACATGAATAATGATTGTTTTAAAAAAAAATTATTAAAAACCCATGCAAATATTTTAAGGAATATAATGTTAACAGTCAGAAATACGATTTCAAACATATCTAAAAATTCCATGTACTACAAATATCATATCTTCAAAAATATAAGACAGAAGAAAAATCTTATTTGTAAGCCTTCAATAAACATTCCCTCTGAGTAAAAGTTTGAGTCTTACATATGTTGAAAAATGTCATAAATATGTTTTCGTGCTTGTTTGTGGACTTTAATAAAAGATTTATGCATGCTTCTTTTAAATTGGTGTTACGACTTAGAATGTTTGTAACAACCAGTACCTAGTAAAACGGCAAATATGTGAAACGGCACCAATCCGCTGCAGGGCACTAAAATTGTACATGAAGACATAATTTATTTCAAATCCGATACTTGTTGTAAAGAAAAAATAATAAATCGTGTAATTTTAGTTGTTTCGAATAAAATCTTTTGTAAGATAGAAATGTTACATTGCAAAGGTATGTGATGAAATTTTATGAGAATGTTATAAACACGTGAAAAACTCTTTAAATAAGTTACATGTTCGGGTAAAAATTATAATTAAAAAAGCAAGGGAAAAAATGATAATTAAATTTTGAAAGTTGTTTTCCCAAAGCCATTTCGCTACTTTAAGATACTATTATATCATTTTAATTTGTAGATGCATAAAAATTACAGACATTTTGCCTCTTAGACGAGATGAGTAACGTGTGACATTTTTTCGATAAAAATAAAATAACTTTCAAAAGAAAGTTGTCAGAATTTGTCTTTTAAAGAGAATCGGTACCAGAAAATTTATTCTGTAAATAATAGCTATATTAGGGGAAGGTGGCCTAAAATGATCCAATAGAGCAAAACGATCCACATATGTTTTCTTCCAGTCGCGCTATCTACAGGGTAACACATAAACTAGCTGTGATAAGTAAAAAAGAAGAAATGGTGGTATTCAAGCGATCGCAGTAATACGCGTCTGAATAGAATTCTTTGAAAAATTCTTTTTTATAACATTTTTCATAAGGTAGGCACTAATTTTCATATTTATTCAGATTAGAGTCTTTCATGTACAGAAATATGACTTGGTTTACTTAATGCAGTATGTTTTTAGATGTGAATTACACTTATGTATTGTCATGATTACTTTTATATCCTTTATTTTGCCGACAAAAAAAAAACAATTTGCAATTATTTTTAAATGAAGGATCATTTTGCCTTTTGGCAAGGGTAGAATGATCCTTTGGACACTTTTTAAAAAATCTTTTTTTTTCATTACTAAATTTGGGTTTAAAATATTATTAAAATATGTTTATAATGCAAAATATTCTGTAAAACATACTAGCAAAGGGCCAAAGTTTTATTTTAAAAGTTATGTTATTTTACACAAGTTTTCCCTTAAGGGGATCACTTTATCCCCTACAATTTTTGGATCATGTTTTAATAAAGTAAAATCAATATAGATAATAAAAGGCCTTAAATTGCTAATAAATTAATAATTTCTTAATTGAATTTTTTTCAAACATCTAACAATTTTAAAATTCTTTCTTATTTTTCAATTTTGGTATTTCAAACTACATTTTATTTTCTCATAGGGTGAAACTCCCAGTAACTGACACTATAAGGATTCTTTCGTGTTTAAATCCCTATTACAGAAATTTTGAATTTAGTTTATACTTACCTTTGCTTTTGAAAGGATAGTAGAGACATATTTAAAAAATATTGTTGGCAAAATGTTGAAAAATTATACATTTTATTATTAAAATTAATTTTATTCATACATATGGTCAAAAACTCCAGTAACTGACACTATACCTATTTTGAAACACCAATAACTAATACAAAGTTAACCAATGACTGACATTTTATTTTAAAAGATTAAAATGTTTTTTAAAAAAAACTTTATTCTTTATTATAAAAACAAAATACATTAATAGTTATTATAAAAAATGGGATTTAGAAAGCTGTATTTCGTTATTAGTAATGTATATCGTAAGAGTATATAGCAGTAATATTAAGTACTGCCTTATTAGTAATGCAGATATCCAATAACGGACATTTATGAACCAGTAACTGACATCTGGTGTTAGACACTGGTAAAACATCTTAAATTTTAATGGTGTTTACTATAAGATAAAATTAATTTATTATTATGCATTTTTAAACTGTTCAAATAATAGATTTCAATTTTCTTTAATAGAACCAATAACCAACATCTCTGTCAGAGACTGGTGAAATGAAATTCTGGGAACCAATAACTGGCACCCCCCATTAAGCTAAATTAAATAACTATAAACCCTAAACCATGGCCCTAATATATCATATGCATCTTTAAACTAACTTCTACTAGTATAACTTTAAGAAAAAGTTCAGGATGGTTGCATTATAAATAGATTAAAAAAACACATTTCTTTAAATTTAGAAATAAAATGGTTGCTTCAAAATGGCACTTTTTGTATTCTCAAATGTTTTTTCCTCATTTAATTGCTTCTGGTGGTGAATAAATTGACTCCAAAAAAAAATAAATAAGTGTCTAATTTACGACTAGATGACATTACTTTGCAGAATTTTACAACAAAATGCTTATTTGAGTTAAATTTTTGCTCAAGTGTCAGTTACTGGTTAGGTGTCAATAACTGGGGATTTCACCCTACTCCTGATACTTTGTTCTACAAACCTAACTATCGGATTTTTGATTCAAAGATTAGATCAGAAGAAACAAGAATAATAACTGGATGTATATAAAATAAACCTATGAAAATCACATATATTTAAGTTTTTGTTTTTTTTAAACAAAATTTTCAAATATATCAAAAATCTATATTTATCTCTCATAGAATCTAAAGATACATTTAAAAAATTTCAGATAATTTTCTCAATAATTGTGCAAGCCTCAGCATTTTAATTACTGAGGAGAGAATATGAAAAAATACGAACTGAGGAGAATATGAGTTTAAACATTTACTTTAAAAAAAAAGAGAGAGATTAAAGAGGGATATGTAAAATTAACCATATCTCCTTTGTTATTTATCAGATCGTTAAAAAATTCGAGCACAATGTTTTAGAGATGATAAGGTCAATTTTAGGATAAAAAAGCTTAAATTCGAATTTTTTGTCAAATTGAGAGAGACTGAGTCCCCTTAAACTAAATTTTTGGGGACGCCAATCACGAAAAAGGCATCAGTAGGTTAGGGTCGTCCAAGAGTGCGCGGTGTACAAAAGTTCGCAGAGCGATATCTAATCCAAAAACCGAGTGTTGCATTTAGTTACATTTTTAAACCATGTAATGACATGATAAGTTTATGGTGAAAAAAATCTGAAAAAATCCGTGAAAAAAGGCTACACCGTCATTCTAGAGTCTGTTAAAGGTATCACTACAACATTCTGAGCAAAACGGTGGATCTCCTAGTGCTCTCAAAACAGCATTTCATCAATCTCAAAATTCTACACTGGTGTGCAAAACTTAAGCAACAAACACAAAATGCTAATTTCTGAACACGTGAGTACTCAAAAGGAAATTCTATAAAGAGCAAGTGTAGAAAAGAGGTACTACCCTAACAGCACGGCCAGTCGATGTGAAGTCCCCTTGACGTCACACATGGTTAGAAGTGTCACAATCGCTACGGTGAATCAAAATATGGGATATTTCACTGTCTCATTATTACTCTCAAATGATTGTTAACACTGAAACGTCACTGTGACTGTCGCTTTGTGATGGATCACCCGGTGACATTACAATGAAGTCACCTTGTGATTCTCAGGTCACTGTCAGTTGAAGACTGAACTTTGAAGTCATTGTGAGTATTGCATTGTGATAAGTCGCCAAATAATGTCACAATGAAGTCGCATGGTGACTTTCCGGTGATCGACACTCTATTGTGAAGTCATCATTGCACTCCTTTGTGAAAAGTCACCTGATGATTTCATTTTCTGTCACTTGGGAACTCGTCACAGAGCAACTATCATGATGACTTTACAATGCAGTGTCAAAATGACAGTCACACGAGAGTCACAAGATGACTTCAATGTAAAGTCACCTGGTGACTCGTCAAAAAGCAGCAGTCATGGTGACTGTTCAGTGGAGTGACCAAATGAGAGTAAAAATGAGACGAATGATAGATATCACATTTCTGTTCATTGTAGTGATTGTGACATTTGTGACCATTTGTGATGTCAAGAAGACTTTACATCGACTGGCTGTGCCGTTAGGGTAGTACTTATTTTCTACACTTGCTGTTTATAGAATTTCCTTTTGAGTACTCACGTGTTCAGAAATTAGCATTTTGTGTTTGTTGCTTAAGTTTTGTACACTAGTGTATTATACCCAACTACAATTTTTAAGCATATTTTTTTCTTTCCTTCTCTTTCTTTCTTTCTTTATAGTTTTTTTGTAATCACATTACAGTCAGATGAAGATTTGTAAAGGTTAAATAAGGAGTTCTTGTAATTTTATTTCATTACATGCAGTCAAAATTAAAATTTGATATCAAGAATGGCTATTCGAAAAGGAAAATATCTCGCGTTATGGGAAATAGAAATTAAATAAAGGAAAACTTTACTAATACATAACTGTTTCGAGGTATCAAGAACTAGATTTATAATCGTTCGGCTTGCAGAGGTTCACTTAATTTTAATATTTTTATTTACCTGTTTTTCAAATTCCAAATTTATGTGCATGAAAACAAATTACACAGACCTAGGAAATATGGGAAAATTTCTTTATGTGGTACATATGGAATATGAAATAGTATATGGAAATATTTCTTTTATTTAAAAGTACGAATCTCCATTTATAAGAATTAGTTAAAGTATTTTTAGTTGCACAACATATAAGTAAAATTTATACATATAATACCTGTGAATGACTAGCTGTTCGTGACTTTTAATCTTAATAAAATATGAATAAAAATTCTGGAATTCAGATTGATTTTGTCACTGCAGGGGAAATTGTATGTTACAAAAATGAAACTGGAATACTGCATTTAAATGATTCAGAAAAAATAAAAAACGCGAATCAATTCAGCTGTAAACTACAGCTGTTTATAGAATTTCCTTTTGAGTACTCACGTGTTCAGAAATTAGCATTTTGTGTTTGTTGCTTAAGTTTTGCACACTAGTGTAGTTAAACTGAAGAAGAAATATGTTTATAACTCTCTGAAGCTTCCAAATTTTGTTACAGGGACAACTCAGGCTGTTAACTTTCCCTTTCGATTGCATGGGGTAACTCATTTCTCCATAATATGACTATAGGTTAATTTTTAAGAAACCCTACCTGTCCCTCTTCAATGGAAAACCCATTGCCAAATTCATTACTTAATGGTCAAAACAGTAGCTGGATATTAATTCTCTAGTCTGAAACAAAATCAGTTTAAAAATTACAGAACGGTAACCGAAAATACCCCTAGACACCTTTATGACTTAATGAGAAATTCTTTAATCTTGATCCTCCCCAAGGCTTGAAACAAAATTTGTTTTCTGCACCAGCAAAGAGAAATTTCGTTTTATTTTAGATTTTTTTTGTTGTTATCGTGTATCCTAGAAACCAGATGCAGATAAACACCCACATTTCCTTGCTATTCCTCCATTCCCTTTTGAATTAACTTTAAGTAGTTTATGGGTACCATTAACTTCCCAAATTTTCTGTTTCTCAAATTAAATGCTTTTTTATTTTTATTATTGAAACACAATTTACTTATAACTTTTATTAAGTAATTTACTGGTAAAATTACTTTCTATTTTTTATTTTTTTTTTTAAATGTTAACTTATTTTTACCCCTATACTACTACTTCATAACAATTTATAATGCAATAAGAGTATGGAATAATTCACTTTCTTACTCCAGCGGCTGATATATCTCACTCTGATATTTTAAACTATTTTATCAACAGTTTCCAACATAATAGAAAAGTGTTTATGAATTCGGTTTGTCTGTCTGCCGTCTGCCGTCTGTCCGAGCTCTAACTCGCGTAAATATAGTGGGATCGCTATGCAATTGATATATATGTTAATTATGTTTACTATAACATGTTCGGTATTGAAAATGAAGTATGTAGCACTTATACTTCTTTTACAGGGACACTCAAAAGAATTCCGAGACATTTCGGTCTATGGGGAAAATTGTTTGCGGTGTATTTTAATGATTTTATACTTTTTCAAACATATTTAAATTTATATATATCACTCAGATGCACTAAAACAGGCTTACTATGGAATGTGGTGTGCATAGCATTCGTCGTTTATTTACAGGGATACACAAAAGGATTCGGTTACAGTACGGTTTAAAAAGATTGATTACTGGCAGTGCGTTTTAAGTACTCGTACGTGTTTGTTAAATTAAATTAAGTTTTTGCCTAGTAATTGGAGTGTACAAATTCTGTAGATAATATACAGGGCAGCCCAAAAGATCTCGAATACATTTCCGTTTATTAACGGAAACTACAGAAAAGGAATTTCAGTCTGCGCTATGCGTTTCCTAAATGAACTAAATTATATCATACTCTGTAGTATATATAAAAGTCTATGTATCATATACAGGGATGTACAAAATAATTCGGATACTTTTCCGTCTATTAACAGTAATTGCTGGCATTGGGTTTTCAAATGAGTTATAAGCTTTCCAAATTGTTCAATTAAACATCATATAACACCTTATTAAACGGGGAAGTTTTGTCAAAGCATTCTTGAAGTGTTCAAAAGTGTTTCATAATCTATGCTTGACGCATGATTTTTCATGCTTGTTTAAGTTAAATTGGTTTTTGTATGTAAAGATAGAATTTGTAATCCATTTTTTGCTTTCTTTCTGGTATGCTAGAATTATACAAATTATGTACATAGGTGTGTTTTCGATGACAATACAATCTTTTAATTTTTTTCTAACTTAATTATAAATTAATAAACGAGTTTTAAGGCATTTTCTCATTAGTCAGGTACAAGTGATAAATCGCCAAAAAATCTTTATGGTTACAACTGTTAACGAGATACAAAAACAATGGAGTTACTGATGCTCAATCCACGCTCGCCAAAATAATGCAGTTGTTTGCAAAACTACAACGATGAAATATTTTAAACACTGAAAAGTAGTAAATATAAATTAAAAAAAATAAAAAGTGTAATATATATTTTTTAAGTACTCATTTATTATTTGATAGATTAATATTAATTTAATTATGAATATACGTTGAAAAAACAATTTAGAAATCACGATTAGATAGTTTAAATAATGCTTTTCTGTTTCTATTGCCATCTTACACAAAAAAAGAACCAAAAATTATAACTTTTAAAATAAATTCACTTGTTTGCGATTTCTATCATGTGTAAATCAAAGCGGGGAATTTTCAGTAATCGGGGCCCACGCCAATTTAACATATTGTAGCAAAATTGTTTTGGAATGACATCAGTTGCAGTCATGAAATTGGGCGGGATTTTTTAGATAAAAATTTTATGTTTCTAAATGAGTGGCTTTTTTTAAAACTATTTTTACTTTTATTTTTTTTAAAGTTAAATTAAGTTAATTTAAAGAAGCATCAAATAACAGGCAAATTTATAAATGTTTATTTAATTACAAGAAAATCATAAATACCTGTTGAATCATAAAAAAAAATTCTTTACGGGATGTTTTCTTGTCACAAAATTGCTAAAGTTGAATTAATTACTACAAAATAATTGAAGCTCATTTAACCCTTTCCGGCACAGTGGTCCCACTCCGGGCACACCTAATTTTAATTCCAAACTTGCTTACGGCACTAAGAATATTTTAATAAAATTTTGTTTGTATAAAACTTAAAACAAGGAGTTAGCTTAAAACAAGGAGTTCATATTTTCTAAAAAAGTCGTTTGTAAATTCCGGTGTCAGTCAGCAATTTCTCATTTTACGAACAGACTTCGTCTGTGCGGAAAGGGTTAAGTATGATACATTTTTTAGTCTGATATTTTTTTGAACTATGTATTTTTTTGCACTATGATATTTTATGCACTATGTATATAATAACGTGACCGTTATACTTACCTGCTCGGTCCGTCATACGGAACAGTCTCAAATTCCAAAATTTAAAAAAAAAATAAAAACTGTGACTCGAAATTTGCATTTTAGTGAAGAATCACCCGAATATATATTATTTCTTCCAAAATAAATGGTTGTATTACAAAGTATTGCTTTTAAAAGTTATAAATTATTACATGCATGATACTATTGCAATTTGCTAAAAAAAAACTTTATAAATAAGGAATATTTTCAGCAATTTATATTTTACAATAATGAAAAAATGTAAAATATCGTGTTCTTCAGAGTAAGAGCGCTTCATATATTTTATTACCATGTATAAATCTTTTCATATTTACAGTAAGTTCAAATACGATACCAACTCTTTAAGAAAAATACGTTCCAGAAATATCTTCTTGAACGAGGAGTACTATGTGCTAAATTATGCTATTATATAGAATAGAATATATTTTCTCCTAAACTATCAAGATCGGTATATTTTGATTAGATGTGCGCTATAAAATCTCCAAAAAGAAAATTGGAGAATTTTGGTCTCTCATATATTCTGATATTTTGTAAAATATATATATAAACAACCACCCACACACACACACACACATATATATATATATATATATATATATATATATATATATATATATATAGTAATCTGATGGCTTTCACTTTTTGAACAGAAGGAATAAAAGTGTAAAAGTGTATAGCTTTATAAAATGTTGAAAAATGTTTCAAGTCATTTAAGTTCTTGCTTCAAAGAAATTTAAAAGATATTTAATGGAAAATATTTAAATGACACTATTCGAAAACTTTTATTTGATGTCTGTTTCTAAATTGAAACAAAATTCAAGAATACACTGCTTACACATGATTTTTACCTACTTAATTTCAACAAATATAACAAAAAAAAAAGACAAACGCTGGGGCCTCCATTGCCATAATAGTATAGAGCAGAGATCGATTGCTTGAGAGGATTGTTATTCAAAAACGGATTTGATGAGCTACCATTATCGCGAACCTACTCTTTGTTTACTTACGTACTTTATTAAAACAAAATTGACGATAATCTGACCCGTAAAATGGAACATTTCCAAAGTATTACTATCACTAGGGTGACTCTATTTGAGATTGGCGTCGTATACGCACACGCACAGTGCACATGCTCATATTGTTCTCAAACAGGAGCGTTAGTTCAAACTATGGCAAACCGACATTCTAGAACTTTGCATTATTCGCCTGTATGAGTTCAATTAAACAAGTTAACAAACTATCTTGGCGATAATGACAGGCTCATGAAGATGCTTGGCGAATCGATTTGTCCAAAATCATCTCAGTCAATCACATTTTATCAGGGCTACACTAGATACCGGGCTTGCTCATTTATTATCATGACGTTACAAAAGGTGGCTGACCACGAAGAAAGACATACAGCGATTGGCACAAAACAATGAGCGCGTTACTTTGTACCAATCGCTGGTCACGGCCAGCCACTGTTTGTGACGTTATGAGAATGAATGAGCAAGCCCGGTATCTAGTGTTACCTTGATTTTATATCCTGAATGTCGCCACTCTCATATAGAGGAACCCTACTATCACTAACAAGGAAGGTCTCCATAAGAACATTGAGCTACTCGGAAAATTTTGCAAAAATTACAGAATATTCTTCTCATGGGAATACATACGTTTATATATTTTTAAAAATCTGCGGAACCTCGATATAACGTCCGTAAAAAAGCTATGAAAGTTTCATGTTCTTGGCGATTTATCACTGGTTGGCGACACAATGAAATAAAAAAAGAACGATCTTATGATAAATACTCTTTTAGGAAAAAACCTTTTCTAATCTTTATACTGAATTAGTGTAAGGAAGTTTAACCGAAATAAACACACTTTATAATTACGGTTTTGCCATATATCTTTATAAGTGTATATAAAGAAAATTAACGATTGTATTTCAGAACTTTGCTTTATTCTCCTATTAACTTTGAACTTTGAACTTTGATGAGGGGGGGCGGGGGGCATGAGACCTATAGCTACTTGGCATTCTCCTATTAGATTTCGATTAGACAAGTTAACAAACTATCTTGGCGATAATAACAATCTCGCCAAGATGAGTCAAAAATATGATAAATCTCAGTCTTTTCTTATTTAAATTAACTTTTTCATAATTCACAAAAACATATCTTGACTGTCACACAAGCTTTTATCTGTAACTTAATTTTAAATTATTAAAGTTTTGTCGTTTTTTTTTTCTCTAAGTTTTTTTTTTATGTTGTTTCATTTCAGTCCCCTCTTAGTCACTCACACTGGAATTCTACCCTCATCAGTGCCCGGTCGGGTGGCCTCTTGTGCGCTGGCGGTCGCTGGTCGGCGCGGGCCCCGTCCCTGTTCCCCACGTAATTTTCCTGCATCTCCAATTCACCTTTCTCATACCATATTGCATATTATTAGTTTCCTCAACTTCTCTTTTTTGCCCTTTATTCTCTTACTCCTTCACTCTCGTCACTCTCTAGCTGCAGACAGAGGGCACTCCTCTAAATTCAGAAGTATGTCACAAATTCTGTTGTACTGTTCATGGACTCATTTGGTCATTAGGCGTGAGTACCCAATGACCTAGTTTTTTTTTATTGTAGTTACATTCCCTTTATTATCTCACCTCAGCACCACAACATATTATTTTTGCAATCTCCGAAACGATGTCACCACCAATAGTGATACATGCTAGCTCCCCTACTCCAAGGGACAGGGACAGCACCCTCAGATCAAGCCAATCGATCTCAAGGTCAAGTAGCATGGCGTCTTTAGTCACCCTTCCAGATGACCCGGATGAAGACACAATTCTGCAGACGCAATTTTTGGCGGACCTAGTCAGTAAAGGCAGACTCTGCCTAAAAAATATGAAAATAGCGATCAATAATAAAAAGGCACCGAGTGCAAAACTAGTCTCATCGCTACGTAACATTCTAGATACAGTCGAAAAACGGGACAAGCTCACCCAAGAAAACATCACAAATCTCAACACTGACATTGCCGTACTGCAAGAGAAGTGCTCCCATCAGGAAGAAACCATTTCACACCTCAAAGAGGATAACAACAGGTTATTATCCTCCATCCCAACTGTAGACCACATCACAGCAGCACTGAAAGACGCGCTGACTGAGCAGGCGATTAAAGCCTCTCTACTGGCAATGACAGAGCCTGTTGTAGCACCGACACCAGCGCCTACCTATAGCCAGGCGGCAGCTAGTCCACCTCTGATTGACCCAGATATCAAGAGAACTATTGTAGTCAAAGGGAGAAGTATTACCCCTGGCAAAAACATCGAGTCCATGCTGGCCCAAGCCAACATGGCAGTCACATTCAAAATCAATAGAGTGGTTCCAAAGAGGAATCATGTTAAAATTACATGCGGCACGGAAGAAGATGCCCATCAACTCCAAAGGGAGCTTCAGCGCCACAACACCCTAAACAAGAATCTATGTTTTCTCAAAAAGGCGCCACAGCGGCAAAAAATGATTCTACAGGGCGTTCCTTCCTCCACAGCAAAGGAGCAACTTCAGGAGATACTTTCCTCCGCTTCTGGGCTGGCGCTGGAAGACGTTCAAATTCTGCGTGAACAGAACAGCCGGAGCCAGGAAGACTCCAAGGATGTCATCATCCTACTACCAATGGCTCTAGGGAAGGCGATTGTTCAGAATGGAGGCATAGTAATTGGTCTCAAGACCTGCCGCCTCCGTCCCTTTACTTCAATCACTCGCTGTAGGAAGTGTCAGAGATTCGGACACTCTGAACGGGCCTGTAGACAGGCAGCTCCGACATGTGCTCGCTGCGGGGGCCCTCATAGCGAGGTCAACTGCAGCGTCCCCCCAAAGTGTCCCAACTGTCGGGCGCATAATACTTCCTATGAGACAAGGTTCCCCACCAACCATTCAGCATCCGACTCATCATGCCACACATACAAGGAGGCCTATTCAGAAGAGAGGTTCCGACTGGACAGATTATTCGGACTTAGATCACAAGGTCCCATCATCTCGGACCCACAGCTGCCCCATTACCGACAACATCCACCGGAACCACCATACTTTCCAGCATTCCATTTTTCCCAGGAGGGCAGTCCTGATCAGCGACCCTTCGCGTTCGAGGAGCGTTACCAGCGGGATCTGCCGGATCGTGGGCATACAAACAATCGTTCGGACCGCGAGGACCGTCAAGGTAGGACACCTTATAATCCATATTTTTACTAACACTAACCTCTTTTTCTTTTTTCTCTCTTATCAGTAAGCAACACATAAAACATGTCTCAAACTGCATCCTCTTTTTCAGCAGAGGAATCCCCTTTTGGCAACATAAAACTCATACAAGTAAATCTAAATCACTGCAAGGCAGCAAATACAGCGCTAAGAGATTATATGACATCAGAAAACATTGACATTGCCCTGCTGCAGGATGCTTATTGCGGCAGCGACGGAGCGCTGCTGTCAACTTTACCCAAAGACTGGGCGAAGTTCGCGTCCAATGACAACAGCGCTCACCTGGTTATTCAGAACACCTCACTCAATTACTCACATCTTTTCACAGGAGCAAACTGTGCATTCATCACAATCACAGAAAAGGAGGGCAAACTGATAGTGGGCTCTACCTATGCAGCACCGCGCTTTGACTTAGAGGAAACCCTCTCGGAGTGGCAACATCTCGTAACTCAAAAGGACTTCTTCATCTGCGGAGGTGACTTCAACGCAAACTCCACAGTTTGGGGCTGCCCCCAAGACACCATCCGCGGAGATAACCTTATTGAGTTCCTTGCAGTCAATACTCTCACCATTGTAAACATAGACAACAACAAACACACCTTTGAAAGGATTAATAACAAGGGCCAAATCACGCATCGGGGGTTTCCAGATCAAACGCTGGCAAATCCGATTGCAGCCCAAAAATTGAGAGACTGGCAAGTAATGGACATACATAATGCCTCGGACCACAAATACATACGTTTTGACTTCAACATAACACCACTAACGACATCTCAGAGACGTTTCAACACAACCCGAGGCAACTTCAAAAAATTCACAAAAATTATTAAATCCCAAAGACCACTCCTGGCGCAACTACTAAGGGATGCAACAACCACCACACACATTAACGATATTACTAAAGAAATGATTAACATGATGCAAACAGCAGCAAAAGCGTCCTTTAGGCTCAAAAATATACGTAGAACACCTGTCTTCACGTTCTGGACCTCTGAACTTAGGTCTCAGAGGAATAGACTCACTGCGCTGAGACGAAAACTAAAAAACATAAGAAATACACAGGAAAACACACCTTATCTCGATAAACTCGGCGCAGACTACAAAATTATTTCATCAAAATTCAAGAGGAGTGTTCTGGATGCCAGGGTCAGAGCCTGGCGTAACTTCTGTAGTAACCAATCGGAACCTTTTGGCACGGCTCAAAAATTCTTCACAAGTAAATACTTCACACCCGATGAAATTAAACTTGCGCTGCCACCCTCTCGCTCATCCAAGCAAGCCAACATGGAGCACCTCACGTCTAAACTTTTCGGACCATCTCAATATCCCAACAGGGATAATTCGGATCTTACATTTAACTCCCCTGATGACAAACCCTTTTCCAAAGCAGAAGTAGCATCAGCACTTCAAACATTAAACGACAAGAAAGCCCCCGGCCCAGACTGTGTAGACTTCAAAATTTTAAAATTAACATACAAAACCATTCCAAAATTGTTCACCAGATAGGCCAATCTATGCTTAAAGCTTAACTACTTCCCTCACGCTCTGAGACAGGGCGAGGTCGTTTACTTTCTGAAACAAGGAAAGGATGCCTCGGAACCCACATCCTATAGGCCAATTTGTCTCCTCCCAACTCTGGGGAAGTTGCTAGAGAAACTTCTAGTCATACGGCTAGTGCACTTCATGGAGACAAATAGCATTTTGCACCATAGGCAATATGGGTTCAGGGAGGGCAAGTCTTGTGACAAGGCCTTGTTTGACATCCTCTCCACCTGTAACGACAGGATCAGTAAAGGAAACTACACCTCGCTAGTCTCTCTAGACATCAAAGGTGCCTTTGACAATGTAGAATGGAGGGACATCATACAACAACTAATTGAAATTCACTGCCCGGCCAATATAGCTGGAACCATAGCATCTTATCTCAACAGCAGGAGTATTCTAGTTAACTGGGGCTCGGGTACTTCGATCCATCAGCTCGAAAAAGGTTGTCCTCAGGGATCGTGCCTGGGCCCAATCCTCTGGCTTATAATAGCAAACAAATTCCTCATCCTCCTAGAAGAGCTTGGCTTCGTTCTATATGCCTTTGCTGATGATTTCAGCTTTGTTTTCTGGGGCAGCCGGTGCAAGGACGTGGAGGACATAGCAGCGCGAGCACTCCCCGAATTCTGCCGGCTACTTTCTGACCTCAACCTCCAGCTTTCATCTCAAAAATCACAGTCACTAACATTTGCTAAACCTAAAGACCTTAAGGGCAGACCCCCGACCATTAAGGTCAACGGGGTCAGCGTCCATCATGTCTCACATCTAAAACTTCTTGGCCTTACAATAGATAAAAATCAAAGCTGGGTGGAACACACGAACACCCTCAGGATCAAATTAGAAAAATTACACAACAACGCACGTAAACTTACGTCCAAATCCTGGGGTATAAAGCCAACAATGTTAAAAATCTGGTACCACACAATAGTAGAACGCATCATCTTCTACTGTGTGGGCGTCTGGGGAGAGCGTCCAACACAAATCGTGAAGGACAAGTTAACCTCGATGCAGCGGCTCTTTTTGCTGCCGATGGTACGGGGTTACAAAACAATCTCAACGGACGCACTCACAGTGATCACAGGTATTCCACCAATAACAATTACACTAGCCTATGAGTACCAGAAAAACAGAATCACACATCTAGAGCACGAGCCAACAAGCATAGCACTATTTCCACATATCACAATACAGAGGAAAGTACCTAGCTGGAGAATTCACCCTGCAGATGAGACTTCACACCTTCAGGTCCACACAGCCAGGCATGGATTCGAGCACAGCTTCTCGCCCCGCTGTCCAACCATCTACACTGATGGGTCACAAACAGAGACCGACGTGGGAGCAGCCTTCTGCACCATGGAAGGAGAGGTCGTGACCCATGAGTGGGCTTGCAGAATCGGAGATGACAATTCAGTATTTCAAGCGGAGTTGTTCGCGATTCTGCGAGCTTTGGAATGGATAGCATCTTCCCCCACACCATTCACACGACTCTACTCGGATAGCTTGTCCGGACTGCAAGCTATCCTCGCACACAGAACAAAACACCCCATTGTCCTTCAAATTAAAGAAATCTTAAAAGTCCTTGCAAGACGCGTAGCCCTGGGTCATGTCAAGGCGCACATCGGAATTTCAGGTAACGAGCATGCGGACAAGTTGGCAAAACAGGCAACTGAAAAACCTGTCGTTGAACACTCCCTTCCTGTCCCCACCTCATTCATTCGTAGGTCCCTCAAAGGAAAAATCCTCCCGGAGTGGCAGGCCTATTGGAATGCCTCGTCGAAAGGCAGGCATACCTTCAGACTTGTCCCCACTGTTTCGAGGAATCTCCTAAATCTTTCCCCATCTACCACTGCATTCCTCACGGGACATGGTCCCTTTCCCTCATACCTGAACTACTATAAAAGATCCCTTTCCGATGAGTGCGCTTGTGGCCAACAGGGCACCCCCTTCCACTATTATTTTAACTGCCCCCTCACCATGCTCTGGCACCTTCAAAAACCAGCTAAGCCCCCTCCTTCTTGGCTCATAAATATTCTCTCTTGCCCAAATCTACTAAATAATCTACAAAAAATCTACAAGCACCTAATGGAATTAACTAATCTAACTAACTAACTAATTTTACCAACCTGACTTCTCTATTAGTAATCATCATGTTAGCCCACATAGGAATTTTAAAGTACTATAGTCTTAAGAATCACCCTTACTATCACTCATCCGACTCGCCTAATCCAAGTCCTTTAAACTTAAATCTCTTAAACTAAGACATCCCCACTGAGCCACAATCCTTCTCTTCTTTTCTCCTCTTATCCATAGACAGGACCCACTAAGGGTCATGCTCATTCCTCGCAGGTTCAGAACGAAACATCTCCCGTGCCTCAAGAGAACCTTTTCAAGGGCCGTCTTGGCAATGAACTGTGCGCCATGGCGCAGGAGTACTAAGAACTGCCCATCATCAACAACAACAGACCCACCGCTCCTTGTCGCGTGGGAGCGCTGGCTCCAGCGGTATGGGTCTTTACATCTGTACATCCCTATCACTTTTAGTCATCTCTTATCTGCCTTAGCCTGCCCACTGTCGCGTTTGGCAAGTCTCGGCAGTGCCGGCCTTATTGGCCTAGTTTGTACATATCTTTTTCTTTGAATAAATGTTGGCCGGGACCGTGCGCGCGAGGCATTGGCGGTCTCGGCGTGGGCCTTCCCTGCCCGTCGGGGACTGGACTCCAACCCACACGAATCCCCGCGTGCCGGGGAAAATTCCGGGTGGGGCGCTAAAGGTCTACGGTCTGCATTGTCAGACCGATCTGTCCCACTCAGGCATTAAGGCATTAAGTCTCGCCAAGATTCTTCGCGAATCGGATTTTGCCAAAATCATCTCAACCAATCACATTTTATATCCTGTATGTCGCCACTTTTATATATAGGCCCCAGACTATCAATAAGTTCGGTGATGCGGAATGATAATGCTTGGAAAAAATCTTCTATACGCCGCACAGTGGAGTATTTGACGCAAAATCCTGGCCAAAATTAATTTCCATCTGTTTTAAAGTTAAAACCACTGTTGTTGACGTACTAATGTTGTAAATACACTTAGTTAATGTTATGTATGCATAAATGTATGTATTTTTAATCTATCAAATTTTAATTGCTTAAAAGGCGTATAGCCATCAGAGTGAAAAAGTATCCTATTTTCACTCTGTTGGCTATACGGCTATTAAGCAATTAAAATTTGATATATTATGAATTCAAGGCGTGAGAAATTGTCTATGAAAAAAATTCCAAAATATTAAATTGAATAATTCTTTATGTATTTATTCAAATAAATAAATACATAATACAATGTTTAATTAATTGTTTATTGTTTATAAGAGGAAATTAATTGTTGATAGGTCTGTTTTATTTAGAAGTAATGTTTAATAAAATGTGGTTAATTTTACTACACATAAATTATAATTATTTGTAAAAACCAATGCATATAATATGTATATTACTTGCATTTAGTATTTACCAAAGTTGAGTCTCTGTAGTGTAAAGATGCTGGTTTTTGAGTGTTTTTAATAGATTTACAGCCCTCCCTAAAAATATGAATATCTAAAAATGCAACAATTTGCGGAACATTTTTTTTTGTTTTAAATTGTCTTTAAAACTATAACCAATAAGATTATAATTAAAAAATGATCCAACGAACACCGACACAACTTTAAAAAGATTTAAATATATTAGATAATATATTTCAATAAATATATTTCAATATATTAGATCTTAAAAGGCTTAATATTAACCCATTTTCAATTTAAATTATTTTTTATTGTATGAAAAGTAAAATTTTTTAAATGCACATGTCAAAGTATACATTTAAACGCAATAGCAAAGCTGAAACGTTACAAAATATCACTTCTTCTCACAAAGAAACTTTTACTTCAACTGAGGCCGACGCACCAGTTAATCAGCTATTATAAAATATGCTTTTGACAATTGTTGAGCAAATTTTAATTTCTGTCTGTTTGGCCAGGATTTTGCATCAAATACACGCCGTATTTATATGTCGTTACTCTCTTATAAAAGGACTGTAACTTCCCCAACTTTCTTAGATGTAAAGAGTGTCCCAAAAGTCTCCGTACAACTTCAAAAATTTATTACAAAAAAAATAATAGGCCTACAGCAAAAATAATTACAACAGTGAATAGAGTAACTTAAAAAGTTTTTTTTTCTACTGCCTTAGTAAACTTCAACATGAGATCCTTTCGTAGCACGAAGAAAATCAAGACGATATTCCAATTCAATCCACGAACGTTTTTTATGCTAACATCAACAGTAGCTACTGCTGTTTGGATCTTTTGTTTCAATTCTATGAGACTATTAACTTTTGTTCAGATTTCATCAAACAGTTGTAACTACTGTTGATGTTAAATGATGTTAGATGTTAGATGATGTTACTGTTGATGTATGATGCTGAAACGCACGTGGATGGAATTGGAATATCGACTTGATATTCTTCGTGCAACGAAAGGATCTCATGTACAAGTATACTAAGGTAGTAGAAAAAACTTCTTAAGTTACTCTATGTACTGTTGTAATTATTTTTGCTGTAGGCCTATTATTTTTTGCAATAAATTTTTGAAGTTGTACTGAGACTTTTGGGACACCCTGTATATTCTATTCCTTTATGATAGTTAAAATATTATTTAAAAAGTGTTACAGCATGGACAGCTAGACAGATGGACAGACGACCAGACAAACTGAAATCAATAAACAATGTCAACTATGTTGGAAAGTGTTAAATATAGTTTTCCAAATAAAATAAATCGTTTATCTCTTAATGATAGTTCTGCCAAAACAAAGATTTTTCTTAACATGAAACTTTTCACAAATTTATTTTTTCTGAACAAAATCTCCAACAATCATTTTGACATAAAGCCGGTCTACGCTAATCTTAAGAAGAAAATGTTAGTAATTAAAAGTTATTATGGTAGTAATGCAATACTGACGTAAAATAAATATTTAGAAACATATTTTTCCCTTAGAAAGCATTGTCTGAAAGACATACCAGACAGTTTCTGGGTTAAACAAGAAGCCGATATTTGGAAAATTCGAAGTGATTAATCAAAAACATTTTCGTAACAATTTTAACTAAGTTAGCTAAATGTACATTTCAGGAAAGTTGAATCACTTTATGTAAGTACATATATTCAAAAGCATTTTCTTTCGAACTTTCTCGTTCATAATATTAATTACGTAATGGCAAATAAGGTAGATGATACTTTGCATTTCATGTTTTAACGTAAATGTGATGTTTAAAATAGCGATATAAGGATTTTAATGTCTTGAGGAAACCTGCAATCGTATTTTCTTATAATTACTTTCAAAAAAAAAAATTCAAAATAAGTCCTAATTGCTTTTACGTTATGACCAGTTATTTCACTGCACGTAGAATGTCTCTTTTATTACAGTTTGGACGAATAAAATGTTTAAAGTGATCATTACAATTATAATTCCAGAAATGTATACTGCATAAAAAAGCTTTAGGCAAATTTATATTATAAATTAAAAACATGTCCGTGAGTAATGTTGACGTCATATTGACGATGGCAACGATCTGAGTAATGAATTTTGCTTTTTTGCAAATTAATTAAGTTTTCAACGTCTCACAATTTAAATTTTTACGTTACCGAATGGAGAAGAATTTTTTTTTTTTTTTAAATGCAGTTTGTTTGAAAACTGAAATCAATATTGTCAGGTTTCTGACTTTAGTAAAACTCATATTGTATATTTCTAATTAATTTAAGTAATTATATTTATTCATGATTATATTATTGTATTCCGATATATTTTTTTTTGTAAAACTGCCGTATGTGAATGACAGTGGAATTTACCTGATCCGTTTATCTATTTGGGAGAGGTTCACGAGATCTTTGTAAAGTACTAATCCTTTGGAAAGAAATACAATAAGCACCACATTCCTAGCGAACTGGATTTCAGAGAAGAATGAAAAGGGAGAATGATAGAAAAGAAAGCCGAGGTGGAAAGGTCTAGAAGAAACGCTCCCACATGTGTGGAAGCTCCGTGAAGGAAGAACCACAGTCCCGTCGGTTTGGAGTGTGAGCAGGACAGAAAGAGACTCGTGACTTGTGGAAGTGCAGCTGAGAGCGTAGGACGCCACAGTCGCTGGTATGCCGTGAAGAGTGGAGGATGTGTCTCGTTGATTTTTAGCGGATAGCGTAGGACGAAAGGGTCGTCAGTGCAGAGTATAAAATATAGGCGTGTTACAGTTAAGAGCGTATAGAAGTTGTATTAAATTACAGCGATAATGTGCATTGGGCAGTTTGGTCCAGAGTAAAATTAATTACTAGTTAGACGGAATGATATGTACGAGTAATACATATGAGATATATTAAAACGTGCTATCAGGGAGATTGCCATATGACAGTCCCATACGGCTAGTGAGAATATAATAACTATCACTGTAACATCTTTCTTGCATAATAATTTAATCAATAAATTATTAATTGATTATTTATCTGAGAAATTCTTTCCCAACGTGTCCGGTATCACTTTAATATCGGTGGTGGCAGAAAAATACCATAAAACTCAGGTATCAATTCTAGAAGGATTATTCCGATGACCGAACAAGGCGACGTAACCATTACAAATAAATAAAGTAAAAACATGTTCGTGAGTAACGCTGACATCATATTGACGATAACAAACATCTGTGTTTTAAATTTCTCTTTCAAGGCAATTTCTTTTTAACTTCTAAGCATCGCACAATTTCAATTTTTACACCGTCGAATAGGGAACAAAATTATCGTTCAAATGCAATTTGTTTGAAAAGTGTATATTAATTTACTGTTTTTTCATGTTTTTAAAATAATTTTCAAGCATGAGCTCCATCACGTGCAACCCTATTACGGAAGGTTAACCCGCATTTAACGAATAAAAAAAGTCCTTCCGGCCTGCACCGGGAGGAAAAGGTAGCTTTCCTATATCTTCGTTTTAAAATTTTAGCTAATGTTGCACGAAAACAGCAAGTTAAAATGCAAAGAAATGTTTACAAAAGATTCGTTAATACTGAATTTGAATAAGAAATTCGCCAAATTATTGAGCAACAGCCAAATTGGCTTCATTTATGAAGACTTATTTTGGTCGCCAAATTTGGCGATAATTCGCCAAATGTCGCCAATTTTGTCGCCAAGGTCGCCAATTTTGTCGCTAACGGATAGGAATATATAGTTTTATGCGTATGATTGGGAAAATTATTACAACAATGAAAGAAAATAATTTGCGAGTAATCGCGTTAATGTGCTGTTTTGTTTCAAAATGTCAGCCACCCTAGAATTTCAAACTGCTCTATCTCAGCCATTTTTTAAGATAGAGGTAAACCAAAAAATGCTCTGGAATCCTAGTATCAAGGCCTAACACGTAATTAAAAAATAAATTTGAATTTTTAACTTCTTTGTATATTTATTTTAGTTTTAAATTTTTAAATGGCCGCCATCTTGAAACAAAATGGCGGACCAAGCTGGCCAACGAACTTGGTCGAGACATTGGTTAGCTTAATACACACAATTAGTTTCATCAAAATCGATTTATAAATACGAGCGTTATCGTATCACATAGGTCATATATATATATATATATATATATATATATATATATGGATATATATATATATATATATATGGATATATATATATATATATATATATGGATATATATATAGATATATATAAATCAACATTTGAACGGAGGGTGGTTTTGGGGTCTGCGGGTCATGATCGGTGAAAATATATCGAAATTTTCCGAAACTGCTTTCCTCCGAACGACTGCAATAGGTAGCTTTATACTTTTTTGTATTGAAAGCTACCTAATAGTTCAGCATTTGTTTCCGGATAATATTATATAACGAAATTAAAATTTTACCAAAATAAAGAATATAAATAAAACATAAGTTTAACAGATACACTATATTAATATATGGGAAACCAGTTCCTACTACCATATAATTTTTCATCGATTCTCGGTAGATGGCTGCAATATATAATCCAGTGGTGCTTGTCACATGATGCAGCAAGTATGTTGACGTTCGCTGCCTTCTAAAGACCCGAGAGATGGACGGAGTGAACGAGGCAGTAAAGACTAAAGACGTATTATGACGCTGCTTCATTAATTTGCGTTAAAAATGTTGAAAGCGTAGCTATTCTTTTTTGTAAATATGTAATATGCATGTAGTTTTGTAATATAATATTTTGTCAAATTGAAAGCTCACTCGAGTATTAATTTGGTTGGTGTCAAATTACTTTTGATGATGAACTTCAAAATTGACGTGCAGAAGTTGCACGGATGATATGCTCGCGAAGAAATATGCTATGCTCGCTGAATGCGATAATTGTGTGACAGCCACGTAAATGATGTAGAGTACTAACTTATCTTGTGATGATTCGTTTCGAGGGAATAAGTGATGATCTGTATTTATTTATGTACCTGTCAAATCGGGTACCTTTTTAGAAGTGAGTGTTTTTATTTAGTTTGTAAATTGTCGAAATCAAAGAATTAGAAATTGAAAAATCGCCGAACTTTTAAAAATTACATCAGTTTATTTTTGTGGGTATGGAACAGGGAAAATTGCCAAAGAATTCGAGAATTGACAAGATTCCCATTTTAAACCCAAAGTGTCAAATATGAAAGAAAAAATTCGTCAAATTAAAGATATTTTTCCTGTTAATGATTTAATAACTATTTTTAACGTTTTGTGCAGAGATAAAGCTGGTTCATTTGATAAAATAGCCACCTGATTGCTTTCTTGTCTGAGAGATTTAAATGTTAAGCTTTTTAAATGTTAAGCTTAATATTGTGCATAAAGACAATACAGATACCAAAAAATCAAGTTTCAAATGAGAGTAGTAGTGCTAGTAATAGTTTAAAAAGTAAAATTGATGATTTAAGCAAGAAAAATGCTAAAGGCGTTTCTGACTATAATAAAATAAGTGATTTTTGTAGCAACAAAAACGAAATGGCGCGGCTTCTAATTCATGACACTTTGTTTAGACACTCCATTAATTTTAATGATGTAGAGAACATGCTGCATTTAAGGGTAGTTAATATCAAAATATTACAAAATGGATTGACAATTTCGAGGCCGTTATTTCTTTGTTTAATTTAAGTTACATAAATTTATTTTGGCTAAACTATGTATGACAGGCAAAGAAAAATTACGGAACCAAAGCGAAAGTAAATTAATTTTAAAACATTATTAATTTCTGAATTTGGCTCAACATGTAATTCGGCAAAACTCCATGAATCGTTATCAAAAAGGAAAATGAAGGATAATGAATCGCTAGACGAAGTTTTTTAAATCATGAAGCAGTTATGTTCTCTCGGTAATGTTGAAGATTCTGCTCTTATACAACATGTTATTGTATAAGAGCTTATACAGCTCTGGCACATA
This sequence comes from Maratus michaelseni, assembly GCA_963931845.1. Taxonomy (NCBI): domain Eukaryota; kingdom Metazoa; phylum Arthropoda; class Arachnida; order Araneae; family Salticidae; genus Maratus; species Maratus michaelseni. The sequence continues at coordinate 258,753,589 of OZ007593.1, forward strand.
TGCTTGGGATACAGAAGGTATGTTGTTGTTCGCTGCATTCTAAGAAGTACGAGAGAAGAAGGATATGAACGAGGCAGTAAAGATATATTAGGATGCAGCTTGATAAGTTTGCTTTAAGAATGTTGAAGACATGGCTATTCTTTTTTGTAACTGTCTAATGTATATATAGTTTTGTTATATAATATTTATAGTTAAATTGAAAGTTGACTCGAGTATTAATTTGATTGGTGTCACGTTACTTTTGGTGATGAACTACATACAACCGAACTACTACATACACTGAAATAATCAGAATCGAAAAGGCTGCTGTAATTAGTGAAATCTTGGGCGATTTCTTTAGCTATCAATCCCTGGCATGTGTTTAATACGTACGTACCATTTGAAATAAATTTTAAAACTTTATTTGAATACATAATTGATATTTTAAACATAAAATTACTTGAGGGTTGTTAGTGGGGATCTAAAAAAATAAATAAATATGTTAAACGTAAAAATATCTATTAGTTTTCGATTTAAAATAGTTTTCACGTATGTTCTGTACACCGGTCAGTATGTTCTGTACCCGGGAAGTCCGGATTGGATAACATGATAATAATAATACTGAGAAGTTTACAAAATGATTACCATACATATATACATATGAAGAATTGAAGTTGAGAAATTTAAATTATGAATACTCAATAAGATGATAAAACTTGGATATTAATTTTCCTGACGTATATCTAAAAAGTTCGATGCATGCCACTGAAGATCCATGTTCATGGTTGACTTTCCATCTTTTGTTGCAAAGTCGTAGCCGTGCCAATACATAAGAGCGAGAAATTGCTAGACTGGATGTCGTCCGGATAGCTCCAAATGTTACAGCATTGGTGCGTATTACCAAAGGTTCCGGGTTCGATCTCCGATCTGGACATTTTTTCACTTTGTAATTTATACACTGAGTAGTAAGCGATAATTCATATCCTTTGTTTTATATAAGTAATCTCCAGCGTAATTTCAGCTCTGCGCTGGAAAATTTAATTAGCACATATTTTAAATGTTCATGCAAGTAAAAAGTAGAATAATTTAATCCGAGCATAGGTACATCTCTTTGGTTATTACAAATCAAAAAATGTTTTCACATAGGTTAGATAAAACAAATTTTTTAAATTGATGTCTATTTTATTTCTATCTAATTTTGATACAAATACATGGACATTTTCTGTTTTTGTGATCGATCTTTTGCTCAATACCTATCTTTATGGGACTCAAAAAGCCTATTTTTAACCTGATACATTAACATCCATTACTTGTATAGAATTTTTACTACGTATGGTGTAGATTCTATGAATTGCGAGGAATAAATCACTGGTCGCTTTCTACCTGATCAAAACTGTTCTCTTTGGATTTTTATTTTATATCTATTTATCTTTGATATTTTTGCAAAAACTAATATAGTTTTTTTGCCTGGTGACATTTAAACTAATAAAACATTAAGAAAGAAAAATAGAGGTTGTGAGTAAAAAGTTCTAATTTTAGTTTAACACACTATGGCTTATGGCTGGACACGCCCGTACTAAAAAAAAGTTAAGCTTCCTTCTTTATAAATATGTTTTCTGCTAGAATGTTAATTTAATAACATACTTAATACATTCAGAGTTCAATATATTTTATAAATTAAAGTTTCTGGTTCAAATCACGTTTATTACAACTTATCCGCATAATGTTCAAATTAAGCTTACTTCGTCATACCAAAACTTGAAAAACAGTTATAGATGCTTTTTCCTATTCATTAAAAGAATTAAATTACGTTCAAATTATAAAAAAATTCCTACTTTATTCAACAATCAAAATTTAGCTTACTCAAAATACATGATGTTATTAATAATTCAAGAAGGTTTTTTTAAGTACTGTTAAGTGAATTAAGTACAAAATAGAAAAAAATAAATTAGGGAAGGAAAAGAAAATTATTTTTTTAGCAGGAAAAAAAAAACAAGATCTGGTACTTAACAAAAGCATATTTTTTCTACTATCTTGAACTCTCAAAGGATAGAATAGATTCTTCGTCGTAAATATGTTTGTTTTACTGGCATAATAGATGGATAGTCTAATTTTCACAAGCACGCACTAGGGAATAGTTACCTGAGTAGTCGAACTGCTGTGTAATAAATAACGTATTCAGTACACTTTTTGTCATATTTGTAACGCGGTAAAATCTATGCAGTAACTGCATACTTCACTTACTTGAACTTTACTTGTTTCTCTCAATTAAGGAATATATGATTACAAATTAATTATGTATAAATAAAAATTTAATAAAGTACAGTAAAGACAATAAAAATAGTTTAACAGTTTAAAGCTTGAAAATCAGAATTTACGTCCGAAAAATTGATGTATTCTTGCACTGAGAATAGATTTCGTCTATTCAATAATAAAGTTAGTTTACATATGTTTATTTTTTATAAATTAAATTCTAATATATTAATTTTTTAGCAGGTAGTTCGCAGATTATTTGTTTAATAAAGTGAAGCATATATTTTTTTCTTATTTTTTTCATTTTTTGTGACATTATTTGTTTCTCTCAATCCCATTACTTACTGCTGCAAGAGTGCAAAGCTATACACTGACTACAATTACAATTGTTTCGATATGATTTACGCTACAAAGAAAAGCTGCAGAGCCCGGAAATGTGAATGCTACATCTACCAAACTCACAAGACGTGCCTAATGAAGCAGATCTTTGTGGCATCATTTGTTTCTCTAATTAAATGTATCCTATTACTTTCTGCTTCTAGAATGAAAAGTTATGCACTGTAATTACAGATGTTTGAGTATGATTTACGCTCCAAAAGAAAGCAGTACAGCCCGGAAACATCAATGCTATGTATACGTAATGACGTAATGATTTCTTAGAATATTTCTTATAGTTTTTTATAGATCAGTCATAAAATGATCATGGAACAATTTCGCCTTTTTAAATTTTAAAGCTATGTTTAAGACAAATATGTTCAAAATAAAGTTAAATCTAGAAACATTCTTTTGAAAAAAAAAAGAAATAGCTGCCATATTGTATGTATATTTTATTTTTAAAATAAGTTAAAATCTCTTACAAACTACATTGCTAGAAGGAACTATAGGATTTAAAAAGGAAAAACTGCAGCTAAAAAGTGTATTACACTTTCCAGATAGGATTTCATTTCATAGTTATGTTCTCTTTCAGTAATAGTTCCTAAAAGTTAAAAGATAGAACGTAAGGTGAAAGATAACTTTTGTTGCAACAGGGAATTTTTAATTTTTTAGCCAAATGGAACTACAATTCGAAATATAATGTATGTATTCTACTTTTCGTAGTGTTATAGTATTTAAAATCAATGCTATTGTTTCTAATAATATGGAAATGTTGTTATTTTAGTGAATGGCAAAAGTTTTGGCATTGGAAATTAGAAATCAATGTAAACCAAAATTTATTAAGAAAAATGAGAAATACTGATCCAGCATTAAAAAAAAAGACTCTACTGCTAATAAAAATAAGTGCACACTGATTTTTTTTACCACTTTAAAAACTTTTGCTTCAACTTAAGACATTCGCAATAGCTGACGTGAATTTCCGTCTTTTGGATATCTGTATTTCCACATACAGGCGTTAGTTTTTCATATTATATGTTATATTCTTTCCCCAAAACATACATAGTATTCTTATAAATATGATCCGTGCTTTATGCATATAAACGCATCAAACATTGAGCTTAATAAACAAGAAAGAAAAATCATGCTTCAAACATAGATTACGAAACACTTTCCAACGCTTTCAGAATACTGTAACAAAACTTTACCGTTAATAAAGTGAGACATGATGTCTAATTAAACAATGTCAAAGTCAAACCAGGCGGGGAGGCCTACCTTTAGGCTTAAGCTCAACTAGCCCCACCTAGCAGTTTTGTTTACTATGCGGCAAAGCCTTACAAGATAATTATTAAAGTTGAGAGAAAACAATAAATACAAAACAATACTAATATCTCACTTATTAAACGATAAACAATTAATAAATACGATACTGTCAAAGAAAATAATCATAGTTTGAATATTGGCATCCAGTATATAAAGTGACTTATTTGGGGGAAAAACTTGAATAATCAGATTTGGAAAACGCATACCACATTTGAAAACAAAATTTCAGAAATTACCATCTATAGTGGTAAAAATATCCGAATTGTTTTGTGAAGCACTGTATATGATCTGCAGGTTTGTATATGTACTACAAAGAATAGAAATATTCAGTTCAGTTTGGAAACGTACAATACAGTCGAAAATTCCCCTTCAGCAATTTCCGCCAATAAGCGGAAGTGTACTCAACTTTTATTTTGCATCCCTGAATATCATCTATAGAATTTATAGACACCAAGTAATATGCAAAACACTTTTTAAGTTCAGTGATGTATATCATCAATTTCAATATGTTTGAAATAGTATAACATATTTAAAATACACTGCAAATGATTTCTCCCATAGGCCATAATGTAATGGATATATTTTGAGTGCCCTTGTAAACGAACTATAAATTCTACACACTTCATTTTCTGTACTAAACATTCCATGGTAAACCTCAATAATATATATTAATTACATGGCAATCTGAGTCTATTTATGCGATCTAGAGCACAGATACACCGAATTCATAAACACTTTTCAGCTATGTTGAAAAGTGTTAAAAACAGTATCATTCTTATGTATATCCAATAGCAGTAAAACGCAAATATATTTTCTTTAAATATAATTTGGTTTTCTTATTAAAATAAACGGTATATTGCTTACAAGTGTTAGTTTTATTACATTAAATGTGCGTCTGCCTTATAATACCACACTTCTGCATCTGTCGTGAGTAATATCCATAGGGGGATGGGGGCTTACAGTTAAAAAGGTGGAAAACTAGAGTCTACGGTTGTGTTAAAAATAATCAAACATTTTCAGAGATAATACAGAAGAATTCTGTGTGTTTAAACTATTATTTATACAGAATGCCAAATGTCCTGCTTACCCCCATTAACTGCAGAACTGTGATAGCTTCAGATATGGTTGAGGTGTCTAGATTAAAATAAAGTGGCTACGCGATACGCAATGACAACTTTCATAGTGCTATCTAGCGGAAAACTTTGGAGTTCGATCTCGAAAATGGTTTTGAGACAAGAGAAAACGTCAATTAGAAAGTTGTAGAGTGTCCTCGAGTTAGTATGAAATTATGTTTTACGTGTAAAAATAACACTATTACAAGCCCTGATATTAATTTTTTATTATAACAATCACCAGCTTAAATACACAAATAATTGCAAGCAGAAGTGTGGCATTGTAAGGCAGACGCACATTTAATAATAAAACTAACAGTCGTAAGCAATATACCGTTTATTTTAATAAGAAAACCAAATTAAGTATGCTCAATGCTAAAGAAGCTAAACATATTGAGCATATTGAATTTAATTTTTTTATTAACCCTCTAAGCGTTTTGCCCGTATTTTTCCATTTTCCAAAATCAACTTAATTAGACTGCAGGCAAAAATATTTTTAACAGAGTTGTATTTTAAGATCTATATATATATATGATAAAGGGGCGTAAAGTGTATTTCAGAAACAAATTGTGAAAGAAAATTTTAATTAATACTAGATGGAACCCGTCAAAACTTGACGCAAAAAAAATACTATAACAATATCAGTAAAATAAGCTTCTGTATTATTTATGAAGGGGTGCGTATAAAAGAGTCTTTCAAATAGTTTACTTAAATTTTTTTTTCCCAGTCAAATACAGTACTATTTCCGATGCAAACTCCAAACAAACAATGCGTAAATAACTGTGTAATGCAAATCAGTTTGACATTACCACCATATTCCCCACGGCAAGAAAAAAATTCATGGACCTATGAAGTATATACAAATAGTATATTCCTACGTTCATATCATATTCAGTAAATAACAGAACATAGTAAATAAAGCACACATCCCCCCCTCTGTGATAATGCAACCGAATGAGCTCCTATGCGCATGTGCATTGCATCTGCCCAAAAGCACCGTCGAAATTCGACTTTAAAAAAGTTTTAAAATGATTAAATTAAAGGTTTTATAATGTCCTCTTTAATCATTGTTCGTTTCAAATCCATATCTTCTAAAACGCATCCATTCTTTTAAGCTAATAAATTTTTATGCAAAGATTAAGAAGTTTTTTACAGTAATAAATCTATCTGCAGATGAGGGAGATTTTTAATGTTTTCAAGTGTAATTTATTTGTATGGTTTCTTCGGTGCCTTGACATAATCAGGATGATTATCCCTTTTCCATCACAGTCGGGGATATTTTTCCTCTTATACAGTTGGCAAATGTAAAAAAAAAAAAAAAAAAATGCAATTCCTAGCATATCCTGATATCTGATGGAACATATTCATCGACGAATTCAACATATCAATTTTATGTTCAACATAAACTAAAAATAGTCTTTTTTTCTTTTTTTTTCCCCTGACAGATTTTTGTTTAGCGCCAAAATGTTCTATCTTATGGATAATCTGATCTTATGATTTATCACTTTTTTTTTTTTTAAATTATTATTCAGTTTTTATGATGGTTAGGGAAATCTATTTTCAATTGTGGCAACTTTCCCAGGGGCTATTTTACATTATTGAAGTAAACTGGTGGTCATTGATAAGATAGAATTGAAAAACTTTTCATGCTTGAAAATTATTTAAAAAGTCGTTAAATTAATCGGCAGTTTTCAAATAAATTTCAATCGAAAGCTAATTTTTTTTCTAATTGATGATGTAAGAATTGAAATTGTAAAATGTAGTAAAAGATAGAAATTTGTAGTATTTCGAAGTGATGTAAGCGCGATGAAAGCTAAAGCGATAGCGCCTTTGTTGTCACAACTGTTGTACATTTCTAAAAATTGCCACTGTATTTTGGCTGGCGTCCAAAAGTTGAAAAACATTTTTTGACATCGAAAGAAAAATTCACAGTGAAAGAAATAGGACTTTGCTCTAATAAGGAACTGTTAAATGAACTTATAATAAATCTACCAAAATAATTCCTATGAAATATTAGTCTTACATTGTTTATTCTAGCTAAAAATACAATCATTATTTCAAGATTTTTTTTCTGCCATAACACTATTTTCAATAACTTTAAATTTCCTGAAATCCTTTTACTTTTGTGATTTTTTTTATTAAAAAAGGAAATCTTCTATCCTGTAATTAAAAAAAAAAAGCAATTGGTAACATGTAATCAAGGTATGCAATCAAGATGAAGAAATCAATGACGGCTCCAATTAGCAGAAGTAAAAGTTTAAAAGTAGAAGTTAGCAGAAGTAAAAGTTTAATTATCATTAGCAGAAGTAGCATTAGCATTTATCATTAGCAGAAGTAAAAGTTTAATTGAAAATTACGGTTAATTAATTAAATTTTCGAACAAACGAATGCACGATAACAAATCTGTGCCCAAATATCTTTCATTTAAAAAAAGAATGATGTAATTTGATGCAGTAGTTTGTTCTCACGGATTGCCGAAAGAAATCGCTTAGCGTTTTAAATATATAGATTAGTTTTATGAGTTTTTGTATGAAAATTCAGGAAATCCTTCTTAAAATATTCTGTGTGCAATTATTGATGTACATGAGGTGGTGATTGGATAAAAAACACGTATATGTCAGAACTTACAGTAAAGTTATTTTTAAATAATTTACGTCATTTTATACTAAATTGAGGAAGATCTACTATTTTCTTGCTGACATTTTCGAGGAAAGCAAACGCTCCAAATTTCCACTAGGTTAGGCTATGAGCGGTCTCATTGCGTAGGGCATAACCACTTTACTATACATAGACACCTTAAACATTATTGTAGTTGTCGCCTTTCTAAAATTAATGGGAGTTGCCGGTTTTTTATTAGGCACCCTTAATTAGGAATATTCTATTATATTCGAATTCGAATCAGATTAATCTATAATTTATGAAGAAATCTAGTCTAACATCTATATTAGGGGTTCAGTGTATTTAGAAATTATCAATCTCTATAACATCTCTAGAAACTAACTTTTAATAATGCAAAGAAACATAAAGCATATTGGCAACATGGAACGATCCAACACATCTAAGAATATACATATCAGCAACAGATTATTTCGCTTCAATTCATATCAAGAGAATTCAAAAAGACGCATTCGTGTGTTACGGATTAGCCGGAACAAACCTGTATAACTTGTAATTATTTCAATCACTTCAATCTAAAACCATGCTGTTAATCTGTTGCTATTGAAAAAGTAACTGAAATGTGGTACAAATTAGAGTACTAGTTAATGCATGAAAAAGTATACTTTTAATCAGTTTAAATACAGTATTTTAATGACTTAATAAATTATATTATGGGGATTAAATAAACCTTTATTCATAAAATAATCAAAGAACGATTTCTCCTTTCTAAATTTTAAAGTTTATTTTAAGATAGCAAAATTTAAAAGAAAACTGAAGCTAAAAATATGTTGTCGTAAAACTATAACTGTCATAATGTCTATGATATTTCTAAAGAAGATTAAATCTCATACAAAATGCATTATTGCCGGGAAAAACTAGGATTTAAAGAGGAAAAGCTGTGGCTAAAAAGTGTTTTATTTTCAAGACAGCACTTCTTTTCATTACATGTCCTCTTTTAGTGATATTTCCAAAAAGTAAAAAAGAAAAAAACTAAGTGAAAGACAACTTTTATTGCGACATGGAATTTTTAGTTATTTCGCAAAATGGAATTGTCATTTGAGATATAATGTAAGCTTTCTAAAATTAATGAAATGTACACATATGTGTTTTTTTATTTTTTTTATAATGTTTTACTATTTTAAAACAGTTATATTTTTTCCGCATAAATATGAAAGAGTGATTCTATTAGAGCACTGGTTCCCAAACTGTGGGGTACGTGGCGAATCGATTGTGGCAAACGTATTGTAGGAAAGGGTGGGTATAAAACTGAGCTGCGCCACCAGGCGCCATGTGGCATCCGTCAGGCACGTCAACCACCGTACGCAAGTTCTGAAGAGTTTTTAACGCGCACGACCAGGAGCGTTCCTGTATGCGCAACGGTTATGGGAGCGCCACCAGTCCCATTTTCACAAGTAATTGACGACAAGGGTCGTTGCGATTAGCGGAGGTGCCTACCCTCTTAGGTCACCACCACTTTACACTTGGGGAGACGCTGGAGTTTTCACGATAGCTTCGGAGCCGGAAACCAAACGAGGTAACTGGGACCTAGGCCTTATTCCAATCTTCCCCAACGACTCTTGCTTTGCCGCTGCTTCCGATCATCGAGCACCTATGAAGTTTACGACTGGTCGCATAGACTGCGGTGAGGAGAAGGAGCCCCTCGCCAGCCCGGGATGACGAGGAAAAGCAAGGTTGCCTCCGCGTGACCCCGAGATCTTTCCCTCCGACTTCTACCAACAACAGAACGACGAATGCGGTCGACTCAATAGAGGGCCATTCGGAAACACATGACATATAAAACAAACACACAAAAAACAAAAACAAAAACAAAAACAAAACACAACAAATGTTAGACAAAAATGGAAAGTTATGTTAGGCACCACTCACGGACTGTGAAGGCCATGTAAACTTCCTTCAATGGTGCCAAAGGGGTGGTCCCGATCGAGTTTACTAGATTTAAAGTTATTTCGTTATTTCTTAGGCTCCAGCTAATCCAATCGTCGGGTGCAGCATCCTCCGACTACGCATAGATACACTGGATTGGTTTTCGGCCTGGGTGTCGAGTTTTGGTTTGATCGCCGCCGCGTTAGTCGGTGAGTCACCGGTCCGGTTCCTCGTAGTCAGACACTCCAGCAAAAGAAACCAGCCCAAGAACGTGACACGATCCGCAGTGACCTAAGTGCTCCCCTACCAACACGTACCACACTTGGCACAAACGGAGCAATCCCCTTGCTGCCCGACCATTGAAGTCGACACACAACTACTCCAGCTTCAGAGGGAGACGTGGTGGATACGGACCATGCGATCTGCCCACATGGTCGCATGGCGGTATCTACACTCTGCCGTCTGCTTGTACCAAGGGCCACTGTACGCCGCCTCACGCACTAATTAGACGCCACTACAGAGTCACCACGCACCTTGCTCTTCGGAGTTCGATCTCACCTCCATCTTCGACTAGGATTAGTTTTGGAAGCGGTCCTATCACTGTTCGCTAGTCTGTTGCCCAGTGTAACCATCCCGACTCGGGCGAGGGTCCAAGCCGAGCATCTGGGATTAGCCTATGGGGCGTCTTTCCACCACCTAGAGAGGGGACACGCATCATTGGCCGAGTCCCTTCGCCTCAGAGAACCAGCGTTTAAAGGGGGAAGCCCAGATTCGGTGGCCTGCATCACTGAATCTCGTGACACTTCCGGCTTTTTCAGACGCCCTGCTACCACCGGCGCACCACGTTTGAGGTGGCGATTCATCCGCTTACCTGCACCCGTCCTGACGAAGAACATCTCTCAATGCCGGGCTTCCGGTCATCTTCCCCACTTAATGGGTGTTTTCGGAATCACCCAGAGGGGCCCGTCGGGGAAAGGGTCGGTATGAAAGTAAGCTGCGCCGCCAAGCGCCGTGGCCGGGCTAATGGGTTCATACACATTCCATTTTGTGTTGTATTTTCACAATAACTTGGTTTCAAATTTTTTATTGACTTTCTTAACTTTCACGATAATATAATCAATATTCCATGAATAAGGTTTGAACCCGTTGAACTCACCCCTGACTTACGTGTCTGAGTTGGAGGTGCACAAAATAATCTATATTTTAAAGCAAAAGCATGCCCGCGTGTATCGATGGTCGCAACTACTTGAGAATCAATTTGCTTTTATGGAAAGCATTGCACAATTCAAATTTTTACACCATCAAATAGAAAACTAAACGCACCTTTAAATACAATTTGTTCGGAAACTCTATTTCAGTTTACTGAGATTTTATGGTTTTTAAAATAATTGTTAAACATGAAATTTCTTTAATGTATCTTTTTCGCGTGCATGTCGATTACGCAAGATTAACCAGGTACTTAAAACAACGTAAATAGTTCAAAATTTGTTTCCGTCTATTTAAAACTTCATAAATAAATAAATAAAATAACACAAAATAAAACAGAAATTTTACAGATATGTAATCGAACTATGCGCTTAAAATCTGAAATAATCATTATGAAAGGGATAGCTACGAAAAGTAAAACCTATGGCGATTTCATTAGCTATTAACCGCTGCCAAATACGAAAATACTAAATTTAGCAATTTTCCAAACTTTTCTTGAATACATAATTGATATTTTTGATAGAAGTAGGCTTTTTGATATAATTAGTGGACAATTTAAAATTCGTATTATCGGTATCTTTTCCTGGTGTAGGTAATTTCTTTTTGCTATTGAGTTCAGTTTCTGGACTTACCAGGATATGGGAATGCAAATTTACAATACACTGTTAAATATTTGGCACCAACTTTATATCGAAACCCAATGTAGTAAAAGTCTACCTAAAATCTACCCCTTTACCAGGTCTACCTCCATGCCTAGGTATCCCGAAGCAGGCTGAAATGTTGGTATTTTTAAATTATAGCATTCCATATCTATAATATGTTAATACTTCATTCCAAAACTTGATGAAGTAATAGTACCATCTATATAAAGAATTGGCGATACCTTTTGCTCATATCGTACCAAGATATGACGAGACAAACTAAAATATTTATATTGTACTAATAGATATGTATAACATGTTAAAATTTTATTCTGAAACTTTATGATGGTATAGTACTGTAAAAATGTCAAATTGGCACCATTTCTGCTCAAATCGTATTAAGATACCACGAAGCAGACTGAAATAGGTGTATAGTAATAATCGATATCGTTAACATATAAAAATGTCATTCCGAAACTCGATGAAGTGATAGTACCGCCAAAATGGCCAGTTATCGCCCCGTTTTACTGCTATCGTATCAAGATATCACGAGGCAGAATGAACTATTTGTATTGTACTAATCTAAATTCTTAACATGTTAAAATTTCATTTCAAAACTCGAGTAATTGATAGTACTGCTAAAAAGAAGAATTGACACCTTCTTCTGCTTATTTCGTACCAATATATGCCTAGTCATACTAGCCATTTTTCACGTACCGTTAATATACTTTTCCTGAATGATTAAATCATATTGAAACTTGATGACAATAATAAATAGGGCAATATAATGTAAAATATTATGTTTATAGAATCTCACTAGCACTACATGATGTCATTTCTTGTCATAAAATTTAGTCTACTGGAAGCTCCTACTAGGATATGCAGGCCAAAATATTTTTTTAAATACAACGTTTAAGCTTTAATTTAGCACCAATTTCATCTCAACATACAATGACGTGATAATACCACCAAAAGAAAGAATTGGCGTCTCCTGTTGCTCATATAGTACTAAATGCCGAAGCCGATTAATCATTCTTTCATAATATGGTTAATAATAATTCCTACATTATAATTTTACCTCGAAACTCGAAGGCCTATTCATTTTTGTCTTCGCCGCTCGCTCTATTAGGAAAAGCATTATATTTAGAGGTAAATGAAGAAGATAAAAAACAATAAGTTCAAGAACTGACAAGCGAACATATTAAAAAGAAAAAAAAACGAATTAGGAAAGGGACAAGAAAAATATAGAGTACTCATCAATGAAAGAGGAAAAAATCGAAAAAAGTGCCAACTGTTGACATTTAAAAAGCGCTGCATTACTGACGTGTTTCAGTCTTTGAATGGAAGGTGGCATCCCAGTAAAGCTTAAATGACCAATTTTGTGCCTTGATTAAAAAGCATCTAAATTCTTTTAAAAGCATTCAGAAAAAAAAAGCAACGCAATCACCTATGGGCAGCATTTTGATTTCTCTTCCAACAAAGTGGCGCATACCTGTTACTGAAGAAAGACACCCTGAATAAACTTTGAAATTTTTCAAAGAGAATCGTAAAAAACATTGTGTAAGTATAAGTAAAGTTAATCAATTTATTATTCTTCTTACTATTATCTTTCATTTGATTAAAAAGCAGTTCATCTCGAACTTCGGTGCGTTTCTGCCCTTCTTCGTTTTACTAATTTATAAAATTTTTCTTTAAAATTTTGGGCAGTAGGCAAACGAACAAAACGATTTTCTAGAGAAAACGCGTTTCGCTTAACAAAGATTTTGGCAAACGAATGTGATTCTGAAACGAATTATCCCTGTTTGTCGAAGTATGACTGTAATTTACAAGCATAAAAAACAGTGATTGTAAAATTAAAAGGAGATTTCAAATTATTGCATAACTTTAAATTATTTTAATTACTTACCTATGTAAGGACATTGTTAATCTGCTGTTATCACTAAACTGAGAAATATACGACAAAAGTTAGAATATAAATTTGTGAATGAAAATTAAAATCCATTTTACTATGGTACACCATTTTAATTTTTGGGAATATTAAGTATCTTTCTTATGAATCTTTCTCCTAAATCAAACAAATTTTCTCTTTTGAAATTAGAAGCTGTTTTTATTCGAAATACATTCTGAAACAAATTTCTAAATCTTAAATCTATTTTTTAAGAGATATAAAAATGATATAAAAATGAAAAAAGACTAAACGTAAAAACTGCTAGTATAAAAAGTAACTGTCACATTGTCTACAATATTTCTAAAAACTAGATAAAATCTCATAGAAAATGCATTACCAGATGATGCTGGACAAAGAGAAAAAAGCTGCAATTGATAAGTGCATTATGTTTCCAAGACAGCATTTGTTTTCATTGTAGGATTACTTTTAGCAATGTTTCGGAAAAGTAAAAATAACAATAGTAATAAAAGTGAGTGAAAACAACTTTTATTGTAAAGGAGAATTCCTTTTTTACACCAAATCGAATTTCAATTTGAAGTTCTTAAAAACTATAAAATAAACTTTTATCATTGAATAATTGGACATTCCGATTATTTTTAATATCAAGTGTTTTCCTGGTATTTGCACGATACATTATTAATCAGTTGTTACCAAGGATGTAATATCTTGAATTTCGTAGGAATTACGATGTAGAAATCACAAGCATGCCATATAAAATTGCTGCAGTAAACCTCAGTTTTGAAATTCTGTTGGGTACGGCATACTTTGTCATAATTATGCCAAACATATTTTTTAAATATTCAAACTATTTATTGTCGGAGCAAAGCTCCGTCTTCTCGTGAACATTTACACTTTTGTTAAAACGATAGCGCCAAAAATATTATTCGGATTGACAGCAAAATTGAGCTGGTGGTGGATAATGCCAAAATCTCGCCGGGGATTGAAAATCAAAAATATTTCGTCAACTCTAATTGTTATCTGAGATTTTTAATAAGATGAACAAAACAAATCCAGCCCTCCAAGCTGTCCAAAAACTTATTCTATGTTATCTTAACTTATCTTCTGTTTCTGAAAAGGATTAATCAGCTCAAGAGGTAGGCTACATATCATTGGGGTGACCAATGTATTACAGTAGTCGCGAGGTAGTTACATTACGTCTTCATGATAAGAACTGGGAAGAGATTAACTATGCAAGCGTCGAAAGGCCATTAAAAAGCATGTTTCAGAAGTATTGCGAGCAGCCGGAGAGACTTGCTACAAGCACGCTTCTTAAGTTTGCCAAATATTCCTCGGTAAGAGGAGGAATGGGGTGAGGCATTCAATGACTTCAGTACTGATACACACTAAGAAATTTTCCTGCTGTTAACGGTATACATGAGCCAGAAAGGCTGCAAGAAGAATATCGCGAGATTGATCCCTCTACACTGTTAAAAACCTTCAGCTTTTGCTGCAGACACACTCCACCGCTTTTAGAGAAAATGGTTACTTTACTATATTATGGAGTATTTTCATTGGTCAAAATAGAGATATTCTATAAAATCGGTGGAGTGCCTATGCAGCAGAAGCTGAAGATTTTTTACAGTGTATGGTCGCAGCTGCAATAGTCACTGTGAAGACAAACGACGATGCTTTGAGGCAACGCGTAATTGGTGATGCATGTGAGTTTAAAAGTGAGAGCTACAGTTATTACCTTGACCGCAATTTTACTTCATTTCTGACTATTGTAAAGAACAACAGCTTACAGTGCGACAAACTTACGATAATTCTGAGATGAGATTTACATGTGAGCATCAAAAGCTACTTAACTTATGCACACAACAGCTTTCGTCTTTGCAATCAAGATTTATAAATTGCCTTAAACGTACTTTTATTATTGAGAAAGCCGGAGCTTGAAAAATTACGGTTAACCGAACAGTCAGGAACGTAAGCTCCAACAGGTGCTGCTGCAATTAATGTCGAGGACAAGACAATTCACTCTGCACTAAAAGTGCCAATGTGTTTTAAACAAGTTCGCTGATTTAGAAAGTGAAGCAGCAAGAAATCTACAGCTTAGCATGGATCCAGTGTCATTTCTCATTATTGATGAACTGTCAATGATCGGATGTCATCTGATGGCTGGCCCTTGAGCAAAGATTTCGCGAAGGTAAACCAGATAGCACTAAGTCTTTTAGAGGCTTATTCGTTTACCTCATTGGATATATTAGGCAGATATACCCTATAAAAGACATCCCTCTATATAAGACACATTCTGTAAAAGAAATTTTGGTATTGCGCGGACAAACAGTGCTTAGAACTTTTGAAAAATGCTGCGCATTAACAAATTCAATGAGATAATACGACGATCAGCAAAGACAGTTTCGATAGAGTCTCGATTCGCTTTCCGTGGGACACGTTCAGTTGACCAATACACATCCCTTAGGCAACGAAGTAAAGCTATATTGCCATCAGCTGAACTTGAAAGATTTAAAGATGCCGTATGCCTTTTTTATGCAAACAGGCTACCTTAAGAACATAATTCAGAAATACTTAGTAAATCAAAATGGCCAGTGGCAAAAATATTAGCAGAACACAGTAATCAAATAACAAGATGGAGTAAAGATGATCACGTATCTGGACTTCAGGATGGACATTTTTTAGCAAGTGGAATCAGAGTTATGTTACGTACCAATCTGTGGGCAGATGGAAGATTGGCAAACGGTGCACTTAGTACGGTAAAATATAATGTCTACGGACCAGGACTATGGATTCCAGGCTGGCCACAGGCTGAAATTGTTGATTTTGATTATTATCATGGGCCATTTCTAACTGAAAGACTTTTCCCTGTCATACATATTTCTAAATCTTGGAAAGAAAAAATGTCTCATCCTCCCAAACGTAATTGCCTTTAACAGTTGCATACGCTGTCATCATACCCAAATCCCAGGGTTTAACTTTGTCAAAAATTGCTGTGGATATTGGTCAGAAGGAGGTGTCATTTAAAGCAACGTATGTCGCTTTTAGTAGAGTTCACCGTTTAGAGGGTGTTCTCATTGAAGTGCCTTTCGCAAAGGATAAGCTCGACCAAATTAGAAGAATGGGGGTACTTGCTGATAGATTAGCATTTGAGCATTACCTGAAGCAACTGATGGCTGAATAAACACTTGAAAATGAAGATTCAAAAGTTGTTCTTGCAAACTTACTTTTATACTATTAAACAGTAAACATAAAATTTAATTTTCTCTTTGGTTTTAAAAATGTTATCTTTTAAGTCTTTGCGACTGAATGCTCCGACATTTCGTACGGACGGATGCTAGTTGTTGCAGCTCCGGCTTCTCGTGAAAAATTACACTTTTGTGAACACTAGAACACTCAAATATTAGATGCATTGACCCCAAAGTTGGATTGGAAGTCGGTAGTGCTAAAATCTTAGATTGAAAATCAAAAATATTCCTATTCCAAAAATTAACCCCAACACCCCGAAACGTCTGCCCAAAAATTTTTAAGTTTTCCATAGAGATAATATTACGGTTGTTTAAATTATTAATTAACACATTAAAATTGAAAATTTTGGGGCCGGATGAGTTCTTTAAAAACTTTGCCAAAGAATTTCTGTATTATTATTTCATTTTACAGAATGCAGTTTTAAGATCATTTTAATGCAAGTTGTATGTCAATAACTACATTTGGAATTACGTTATCCTATGAATCCTCATATAATGTTGTTATTTTTTTCAAAATTCTGTTGTATTAATTATGCTATAAATATATTTTTTTAATGTATATAGAATGTTTATTTTAAGATATTCAAAAAGCTGAAGCTGTTCTTGAATATTTTACAAATTTTAAATTAAAGTCAATAAAACTTTTAACAATATATAAGTTGGAGCAGACGCACTTTTTTTGCATGCACTCTGAATCCTTAAAGGTTTGAGACCTTAATATATAGTCGTCCTGACAACTCTTTTATTCAACGTTGACAAGGCCAAAAGTCGGAACAATATTCTGTTTTTTGCTCTTAAAATGTTTCCACTTTTGAATATGCAATATGTTTTCACAAATATGTTATAAATTTGCTAAAATGTATTTCCCATAACTTAGCCTCACATTAGTTACATTACAAAGGTCTTGTTTCAAACAAAAAAGTACTTAACTAGTTGAATCTGAAATATTTTATATAATGCAAATGAAGCATTTGTGTGTTTTTTTTTTTGGATTTCATGTCAAATATCAAAATCCAATAGAATGGCTTTAACGGACTTAACTCTTAAAACATGAAACATCTTCTACACTGTGAAACAAATACTTTTAGAACGATGAGTCATAATTTGTTTACCTCCAAAATATTTTAGATTACTTCGGTGCGAACTTTTTACAAAAGTTCCTTTAACGGATTAAAACACAATATTTGAAGTTAAAAACTTTTTGTAAGCTTTTATTTTAATGGATGCATTAAAGAAAAACTGTAGACTTTATATCCTATTTTTGTAGTCTTTGATTTATAAGAGACTTCAAAAAACGGAGATTCTGTTTTTGACCCTTGTGTATGAGTGTGTGTGTGTTCACAATTGATTCAACAGCCGTTGAACGGATTTGAATGTAACTTTTTATACAGCAATCCTAGTACACAATGGAAGATTTTAAACTAAACAATAGTCATCGTCTTGTGTCTAGTTTTTTTCTTTTTTCAGGGACACGTCACAGATGTTATTTTATGATTTTTATTGTGTGTCAAAAGTGAGCTATGTTGACAATAGATTGCCTTAGTAAATAAGAAAATAGCGACATAAGAACAAAAAAATCTCATATGTCGAGAGGATTATGGAAAAAATTTCGCGAGCTTGAAATTATTAGTCTGGTTGGTGAACGCGTGAAATCCATGCCTATGTTATCAGACACACACAAAAAAAAAAAAAAAGTATGAGTAGAAATCAGGGAAACTGGTAGAATGGTGAAGTGTGGCCTCGCCAAAGCCAAAAAATAATATTACCTCCGGTGTATTTTTAGACGCTTATCCTAAGTTATGTTGTGTAAGAATTACAAAATACGAAAAATGTAGCCTTCTTCTAGTACTATATTGCTATATCGCAACTACGGCAGAATACTTTACAGAATAAGTTTTATTGTAATTATTTTTAAAGTTATCATATGTTGTAGAATACAGGGATAATTTGCGTTTTAAAATAAAGTATAAATTACCTTAAAATTGAATATCAATGTCTGCCAACGATCAGCTGTGGCACCATGTTTTTTTTTTTTTTTTTTTTTTTTTTTTTTGTTTACACCGTCGGCAAAACGATTTTTAACGTGTGTATTCAAATCCTTTAGCATCGATTTCATCGACGTCATTCGGGAAATTTTGCGTCCTTTTTTTTGCAACAGAGATGATATGAGATAACGTATTAAGGTACATGTATTAAGAACCAATTTCTACGAAATTTTTCATGGTTCCAATACTTTATTCTTGTAAATATAGAAGAAAGAAAAAATCATTAAATATAGAGGAATTTCGGGTATTATGGAACACTATTTAAATTTGGGATAATACAATATCCCGATATTGTTTAAAACCCGAAAAGCGAATATAATTACAATCTTCAACTATTTGCAAATAATTCTTATAGACAAAAAATATTTTATGAAATTGTATCACTTGCAAACAAATAATAATAATAACAAACTCCTTTTGAAGTATTGTGAGATAGTAGGAATGCGGGATTAAAGATGAAGAAAACGAACAAAATTTGGCAAAACACAGATTTAATGGTATCAAGAGAGCATGATCAAAATATAGTATTTAGGTGGTCAGCCAATATACCTCAGTTCATATTTCAAATTTGCCCACACCCAGAAAAAGGAATTGATTAAAACTACAAAACATGTTTTGTTGAGTACATTTTGGTTGTTTTAGCAAAATTCAAGTAAAATTGAACCATTTTACTTGAATTAACAAAACATTTTTTGCTGACGATACAAAAAATTTTTTTTGGAACTGCAAAAAAAAATTTTTTTTGTTGATTCAAACAAAATTTTCATTGACCTATATTTAAACAAAAAGTTTTGTTGGGTCAACCAAATTTTTGTTGATTCAACAAAACTTTTTTCTGGGTGCAAATCACAATTATAAGGATCTGTCTTTCCACCACCATAATCATGCAGTATAATGAGATATTCCATATAACCCGACACCTCCGGATTGAGAAAAAATAACTCTGTGTTTATTGATGTTAATCACTAGCTAAAAAACGAGTATTGCATCATAAACTGTTAGTATTTCGGTGTACATTATGCTCTATTTCAATATAAAAAAAATACTTCTAATAATGAATTAAAAATATTGAAAACGTATCTCTTGAAACTTTCTAAAGACGATAAACAAATATTTATTTACACAACGCGCCCTGCCGCCGACCGACGAACTGAGCTTCTGGGTCGAGTTCTGGAATTGTTCTTAAGTAGTTTATGACTTTGCCCCTTGGTGACACTTCAACAACAGAAACCTTGGTATTCCATATTATCCGACTATTCCATAATACACAAAATTCCTCTGTATATATATATCTTCTACTTGCTTGAATGGGAGATTATATATTTTAAATGTATTTTAAATTTGCGCAGATATACTTTCCAATTAACATTTACATTACAAAGATATTTCTTTAAACAACTCTGTACTCAGCTGACTGAATCTGAAACTTCTGCTTAATGCAAACAAAAGTATTTTTTGTTTCATATTATTGATACAAAAATATTTTAATCCAATAGACAGGGTTGCACATACAGGCTTCTAAACATTTACAAACATTGGAAAATTGAGACATTTGTCAAACAAATATTTTCAGACAAGTGAATAAATATTTTGTTTACCTTCGAAATGTTTTAAATTACTTTAAGTGCAAACTTTTTACATTACTTTCCTTTGACAGATGATAACACGTTATTTCATGTAAAAAAACCTTTTGATCTAATGGATGCATTAAAATTAGATTGCAGATTTTATATGATACTTTTATAGGCAGTGATTTATTATTCTCAATTCCACTGAAAGGTTTTTTTTTCTCCTTTTTTTAGAATATTTAAGAAAACTTTATTATTAATGCATGAATATAAGATAATGTAAAATTACTTAAAAAATACACAACAATACTAACTTTATTTGTCTCTTTCATCGACATTTCGGTATTTTTCCGATGTCTGACTAAATTCAACCATGTTTTACACCAGCATTTTTTATTTAAAAAGGAAAATCTTATAAGAAACAAGGTAATTTAATAAGAAACACACAATAAAATGTATAATACAATCACTATAACATCCAATTAAATATGCATAAAATTTTTTAAAAAAATTAAATATTCTTTTTACAAGCAATCAATATTCATCTTGAAATTCACCCCTAAATTTTTGACTGCAATTCATGTTTTTTTCTTAAAATTTTTCCCTTGCAATACATTACTTTGGTGTAAGCAGCAAATTCGATTATGAAACATTCACTGCTTTTTACATTCTTGACAGAAAGCGTAAGCAAGTGAATTTATTTAAAAATATTAACAAATTTGAAATACCAATTTCAGAAATCACGGTCCATAGTCGGAAAAGTATTCAAAATCTTTTGTGAAGTCCTGTATATGATCTATAGACTTGTGCATGGTATATACTGCATGGCAGATACGGCATGGTATGCTAAAATTTAGTTTAGTTCGGAAACGCATAACACAGTTCAATTTTCTCTTTCAGGAATTTACATCAATAAACGGTAAAGTACTCAAATCCTTTTCTGCAGTCCTCTATGTGATCTATAGAATTTATACACAAAGTAATATGCAACAAATTAGTTAATTTTAAAAACGCATACCGCAACTGAAAACGCACTTCCAGCAGTTATCGCTCATAGACTGTACTGTAACCTAATTATTTTGTGTGTCCTTGAAAATAAACGATAAAATAGTATGTAGAAGCTACAGTAAGCTTCTTTTAGGGCACCTCAGTGACATACAGGGTGATTATACCAGGGTCGATCCAGAAGTAAGGTTCCCAAAGATCTCCAACCGCACGGGAAGGTGCGAGGCGAAATACGGCGCTGTGCGCGGCTGTTCCCGCACTCCCGAAACTCCCGACCGCGTTTCGCTGAGCCACTCATTCTTGGTTCAGCAGCCGTCCAAGATGGAGGTTCCCATTGTTCATCCCGCCAAGTGCGAGATTCGTTCCGTAATTCGCTTTTTGCACGCCAAAGGGACTCCACCCGTGAATGAACCATCGGCGAAGACGACTGACAGCCAGTGTAACGCTGTTCCGCGGCAACGTCTGACCTGACGTCTCCTGTCAAACCCAGGAACTTTTGACACAATTTGGGTGGACTCTCATACCCCTCGGGGGGGGGGGGGGGGGGGAATAATAAAAAAATTCTCCCACCTTACAGTCCGGACCTCGCACCTAGTGATTATCACTTTTTCCCCAAGTTAAAGGAACACTTGGGTGGCCAACGCTTCCGGAGCGACGATGACATCAAAGAAGAGGTGAAACGCTTCCTCAACGGGTTGGCGCCGGAGTTCTACGACATTGGGATACAGAAATTGGAGCTCCGTCTACAAAAATGCGGAGAAAAAGATGGCGATTATGTAGAGATATAGAGCAAACTTTCTTCTTTCCGACGATGTAAATTTCTATGAGAATAAACAATGTTGTCTATTTGTAAATTTGATGGGAACCATATTTCTGGATCAACCCTCGTAACTAAAGTTGCACTTTCAAAAGGCTGAAAAAAATAAACACTGGTCAGAATGACCTGATATTTCATCTGAGTATACGTGAAGCAAGGGGAATTTGTTTTGCAAAAGAAAAAAGTTCAAATATTGACCGATAGATGGCGCTGTACTCGTCAGAAGATGCATATTAAAAGCTGTGACATGCTGTTTGAACAAAGAGTGCGACAACAGCATGCCACCTCTTTTAAGTAGCATCTTATGACGAGTATAAAAAAATCTAAAAAACTATTTACTCACTTTATGAGTTTGTTGTTTAAAAGTAGCGGTGTGATTTTGGTTGCGTCCCGAAACTTATAATATTGTAGCTATAGAAGTATATTATTGCGGCTTAGCCATAAAAAGTATGCAGATGATCTCTGCAATAGCATACCTGACTTATAATAAATCCCGGATATAACAAGAGGGGAAATTAATTTCCAATATAGTATACCTCTAAAAGTTTGGTATATAGTCTGTCCGTTTTTCTGGTAGCTTTAATAAATTTTTATTTTTATTAATTTTTATAAAATTTTGCTCTTTTTAAAAAATATATCTGAAGATCTGAAAAAACATTTTAGTTATAAAATTATCTATGATTAACATTATTTTTACCTTTGTAATGTATCTTTATACTTGTGTCTTTATTCAATAAATAATTATTTTATTCATAATACATTGATTTAGTTTTATTTATTATTCTCTTTTATTTAACTTAAATTGGTCTTTATACGAAAATATGACATTTTTTAACTAACTTTGATTTTTTACTAACTTCCTGATAGGCTATAAAAACACCCTATAAAAATTATGTATTCTACAACAATTACGTATATTTCCTATGACGATACATCATTTTAATATTTTAACAACTTAATTATAAACTAAAGCAATTTTAACCCTTAAATGCATAGTGCATCAAATTTAATAAATAAATGAAGTTCTTTGCAACCACTATATTTATATAGAAATATTAATCTTGTATAAATCACATAAATATGCTACTAAATAAAGTTAAAAATCTATCTTAAAATTTCTGGTGTCTAATCCTTATAATAAGTAAAAAGAAATACTAAAAATTCTAAAAGAAAAATTCAAGTATTTGGCCAGCCACAGACGATAAATTGATAATCTGGAGCCACGGCAGTGCCTCCACCAAGTCCAGTGAGCACAGCCGTAAGCATACTTTTCTGGAAGCAATTCAGGGCACTTTTGACCCCCCCCCCCATATCTCCGCGGTGGAGTATCCCAAAAATTTGAAATTTCGTTTTTCTAGAGTATTTGGCACACAGGACCCAAATTTAAAATTACAACTTTCTGTCTTTTCTAGTTCAGACGATATATGAACTCAAACATTCGATTTTTTGTCACCCACTCACTCACTCGTTCACGCGTCATCAAAAAGATTAGGTAGATCCCGTAGCCCTAGAAACTTGACATTTGGAAAAAAGGTAGTGTTTAGGATACAAAGAAAGGAAAAATTATAAAATACGGAAAATTCGAAAAAAAAAAACATTCTAAAATTCAACAAATTCCATCAAAATTGAAAATAATACGATCTTTCAGTCTTAGAAACTTAAGATTCAGCATGAAAATAGTGTTTAGTATCCAGAAAAAGAAAACATCAAAAACACCAAAAAAATCGAAAGCAAAATTGAAAAAATCGAAAAAATCGAAAAAAATCGAAAAATTTCAAATAATCCGATTTTGTTGCGTTAGAAACTTGGAATTCGGAATAAAGGTAGTAATTAGGATGCAAAATAAGGGAAAATTAAAAAATCCGGAAAATTTGAAAAAAACAATTTAAACAATTCGAAAAATTCGAAAAAAAATTGAAAAAATTTAAATAATTTGATTTTTTAGCCTTAGAAACTTAAAATTCGCAGTAAAGATAGTGTTTAGGATTCAGAATAAGTTAAAATAAAAAACGCAATAAAATTCGAAAATAAAATCAAAAAATCGAAAAAATCTGAAAAATCGAAAAATAAGGAAAATTTGAAAATAATTCGATTTTATAGCGCTAGAAACATGAAATTTGGAATAAAGGTAATATTTAAGATACTAAATAAGGAAAAATGAAAAAATATGGATAATTCAAAAACTACCCATAAATTAGTGCAGATGATATATGAACTCAAAGTTTCGATTTTTTGTCACTCACACACTCACTCACTCTCGCGTCATCAAAAAGATTGGGTAGATCCCGCAGCCACAGAAACATAAAATTTAGAATAAAGCTAGTGTTTCGGATACAAAGAAAGAAAAAATTATAAAATCCTAAAATTTAAAAAAACAAAAAAAAAAAAAAAAAAAAAAAACATTGGAAATTTCAAAAAAATCGAACAAAATTGAAAATTGAAAATAACACGATCTTTTAGTATTAAAAACTTAAAATTTGGTGTGAAGGTAGTGTTTAGAATTCCGAAAAAGAAAACATCAAAAACACAAAAAAAATTGAAAATAAAATCGAAAAATCGAAAAAAATCGAAAATTTTCAAATAATCCAATTTTGTTGTGCTAGAAACTTGGAATTCGGAACAAAGGTAGTATTTAGGATGCAAAATAAGGAAAAATTAAACAATCCAGAAAATTCGAAAAAAATATGAAAAATTCGAAAAGAATTGAAAAAAATTAAAATAATTTGTTCTTTTGGCCTTAGAAACTTAAAATTCGCGGTAAAGATAGTGTTTAGGATTCAGAATAAGTTAAAATAAAAACGATATAAAATTCGAAAATAAAATCAAAAAATCGAAAGAAATAGAAAAATAAGGAAAATTTGAAAATAATTCGATTTCATAGCGCTAGAAACTTGAAATTTGGAATAAAGGTAATATTTAAGATACTAAATAAGAAAACATTAAAAAATATGGATAATTCGAAAAAAAAAAAGAAAAAGAAAAAGTGAGAAATTGAAAGTAATATGATCTCGTAGTCTTAGAAACTGAAAATTTTGTGAAAAGGTAGTGTTTAGGATTCAGAAAAAGAATAAATTAAAAACACAACAAAAATTGAAAATAAAATCAAAAAAAAAAAAAAAAAACGAAATTTGAAAATAATTCGATTTTGTAAAGCTAGAAACTTAAAATTTGGAATAAAGGTAGTATTTAGGATACAAAAAAAGAAATAATAAAAAATCTGTATAATTCGAAAAAAAATCGATTTTGTAACTTTAGAACTTAAAACTCGGCGTAAACTTATTGTTTAGGATACAGAAAAAGGAAAAATTAAAACACAATAAATTCGAAAATAGAATAAAAATATTCGAGTGAATAAGTCGAGTGAGCACAGCCGTAAGCATACATTTCTGGAAGCAACTCAGAGCACTTTTGACACCCCCCCCCCATATCTCCGCGCTGGAGTATCCCAAAAATTTGAAACTTCGTTTTTCTAGAGTATTTGGCTCACAGGACCCAAATTTAAAATTACAACTTTCTGTGTTTTCTAGTTCAGACGATATATGAACTCATACATTCGATTTTTTGTCACTCACTCACTCACTCGTTCACGCGTCATCAAAAAGATTAGGTAGATCCCGTAGCCCTAGAAACTTGACATTTGGAAAAAAGGTAGTGTTTAGGATACAAAGAAAGGAAAAATTATAAAATACGGAAAATTCGAAAAAAAAAAAACATTCGAAAATTCAACAAATTCCATCAAAATTGAAAATTGAAAATAATACGATCTTTTAGTCTTAGAAACTTAAGATTCAGCATGAAAATAGTGTTTAGTATCCAGAAAAAGAAAACATCAAAAACACCAAAAAAATCGAAAGCAAAATTGAAAAAATCGAAAAAATCGAAAAAAATCGAAAAATTTCAAATAATCCGATTTTGTTGCGTTAGAAACTTGGAATTCGGAATAAAGGTAGTAATTAGGATGCAAAATAAGGAAAAATTAAAAAATCCGGAAATTTTGAAAAAAACAATTTAAAAAATTCGAAAAATTCGAAAAAAAATTGAAAAAATTTAAATAATTTGATTTTTTAGCCTTAGAAACTTAAAATTCACCGTAAAGATAGTGTTTAGGATTCAGAATAAGTTAAAATAAAAAACGCAATAAAATTCGAAAATAAAATCAAAAAATCAAAAAAATCTGAAAAATCGAAAAATAAGGAAAATTTGAAAATAATTCGATTTTATAGCGCTAGAAACTTGAAATTTGGAATAAAGATAATATTTAAGATACTAAATAAGGAAAAATTAAAAATATATGGATAATTCAAAAAATACCCATAAATTAGTGCAGACGATATATGAATTCAAAGTTTCGATTTTTTTATCACTCACACATTCACTCACTATCGCGTCATCAAGGAGATTGGGTAGATCCCGCAGCCACAGAAACTTAAAATTTGGAATAAAGCTAGTGTTTCGGATACAAAGAAAGAAAAAATTATAAAATCCGGAAAAAAAAGAAACATTCGAAAAATCGAACAAAATTGAAAATTGAAAATAACACGATCTTTTAGTCTTAAAAACTTAAAATTTGGTGTGAAGGTAGTGTTTAGAATTCAGAAAAAGAAAACATCAAAAACACAAAAAAAAATTGAAAATAAAATCGAAAAATCGAAAAAAATCGAAAATTTTCAAATAATCCAATTTTGTTGCGCTAGAAACTTGGAATTCGGAATTTAGGATGCAAAATAAAGAAAAATTAAACAATCCAGAAAATTCGAAAAAAAAATCAAAAATTCGAAAAATTCGAAAAGAATTGAAAAAAAATAAAATAATTTGATCTTTTGGCCTTAGAAACTTAAAATTTGCTGTAAAGATAGTGTTTAGGATTCAGAAAAAGTTAAAATAAAAACGCAATAAAATTCGAAAATAAAAGTACAAAAATCGAAAGAAATCGAAAAATAAGGAAAATTTGAAAATAATTCGATTTCATAGCGCTAGAAACTTGAAATTTGGAATAAAGGTAATATTTAAGATACTAAATAAGGAAACATTAAAAAATATAGATAATTCGGAAAAAAAAGAAAGAAAGAAAAAGAAAAAGAGAAAGTGAGAAATTGAAAATAATATGATCTCGTAGTCTTAGAAACTGAAAATTTTGTGTAAAGGTAGTGTTTAGGATTCAGAAAAAGAAAAAGTTAAAAACACAACAAAAATTGAAAAAAAAAATTTGAAAAAAAAAAACGAAATTTGAAAATAATTTGATTTTGTAAAGCTAGAAACTTAAAATTTGGAATAAAGGTAGTATTTGGGATACAAAAAAAGAAATAAATAAAAAATCTGTAAAATAAAAAAAAAATCGAAAATTCGAAAAATTGAAAAAAATTCGATTTTGTAGCTTTAGAACTTAAAATTCGGCGTAAACTTATTGTTTAGGATATAGAAAAAGGAAAAATTAAAACACAATAAATTCGAAAATAGAATAAAAAACTCGAAACAGATCGGAAATTTCAAAATAATTCAATTTTGTAGCGCTAGAAACTTGAAATTTGTAATAAAGGATACAAAATCAGAAAAAATTTAAAAATCCAGAAAATTATCAAAAAAAATTCGAAAAAATCAAAAATTGAAAATAATTTTATCTTGTAGTCTTAGAAACTTAAAACTTGTTGTAAAGGTAGTATTTACTATTCAATAAAAGGAACAATTAAAAATATTCGTTAAATTCGAAAATAAAATCGAAATATCTTTAAAAAATCAAAAATTCGAAAACAGTTTGATTTTGTACAGCTAGAAACATTAGTTTTAAGATAATTGTCCTATTATCTGGTACAACGCCCCTAATTGTTTTATGTTATTTCCCCCGGATTATGGTTTTCTTTTCTTTCGTTTACGAATTTCGTTATAGAAAAGTTCCGCTATAGACTGGCTACGTTATAAGCGATTTCTTTATAGACAGGTTTGTTTTCTTTCACAGGTTGTACTCTATTTACTTCACATATGAAATATGAATTGTTAAATGATGTTAGCCCCACAAAAATTTTCACAGCTCCCCCTACCCTCCCGACATTACTGGCTGGTTATGGCTTGATATTCCTTTCTAAATAAAATCAGGGTGACTCTAAGATTCACTTGATTTATCTCTAAATTGAACCTTAATGATTCTAAGAAGACGGATCAAAGAATTACTATATTCACATGACAAAAAGGTAACTTAGAATTAAAATAGAAAAATCAATAAATTTATAAAAAGTCGAAAATTTGAAAATAATTCGATTTTGTAGTCCTAGAAGCTTGACATTTGGCAGAAAGGCAGGGTTTAGTATACAAAGTAAGGAAAAATAAAAAATCCGTAAATAATTAAAAAAAAAGACTGAAAAAAACGAAAAAAAAAAAAAACATCGAAAAAAGGAATATAGTTTGATTTATTGGAAATGTCCGGAAATTTTAATTTTGGCTTCTTTTTATACTAAAAAGTTCTTTTACGTTAAATATCAAGTATCTAGGGCTGCGAGTAATATCTCAGATGGATAGCACCTATCCTGGAAGCAATTGAGAGTATTTTTGACACTCCCCCTCCCATAACTTAGTGCTTGCCTAGGAACCTGAAATATCTTTTTATCTACAGTACTTTGCAAATGAAACTAAAGCTTCAAATTTTTTATACCTGTAAATAATAGGGACAGAGTGTGGGCTCAGCGAAAATCAGTGGATGATCTCCAAAAGAACTCAAAATCAAGAAAAGGAGGATTACTTACAAAAAGAAGTGAAATCTCATCAAAAAGTCACCTGTAAAAAATGCAGCCAAGTCTCGTAACTCATTTACCGTAAAAAGTACTGAGATCGTATAAAGCCAAGTTTAACTATCTTATTAACTCTGAAATGTTCATTTACAAATCACTCCTACTCTCTACATCTTTAGTTAATTATTATTTTGTGACTTGGCAATTACGCGGCACAGGGAAGTTATTACCCCTTACTATGTTATGGGATGGAATGGGATAATTTAATTAAGGCAAATTATATACGCACAGGGAAGTTATTACACTTTAATATGTTATAGTATTATTTGATTAAGACTAACTATATACATCACATTCTCGTGTTACGTAATTGCCAAGTCACAAAATAATAATTAACTAAAGATGTAGAGACTAGGAGTGATTTATGAATGAAAATTTCAGAGTTAATAAGATAGTTAAACTTGGCTTTATACGATCTCAGTACTTATAAGCTGGAGACAGCGAGGAGCCTCCATCCACGATTGCCACTTAATGGATCTCTCCACTCTACCTCCTTCGCCGAATTTCTTCACACACACACAAAATGATCAACAATCTGTATTTATTGTCAAAATATGTGACATAATTTATGTTTAAAGTGTCTTTCAAGTTGACGCCCCACACGCATTTAATCATTTTCTGTAAAATTAGTTAAGCCCTACAAACATTTACAGAAGCTTTCTCTTTCATTATTTAGATACAATAAAATAGTTTTACTAAAAAAAAAAAAAATTCATACACACACCAAAAATAAAGGTCAACAATTTTTATTTAATGTGAAAAAATGAGAAATAATTTTGGTTAAAAACCTCTCTCGATTTGGTGCCCCTTAGCAGGCCCGGGGAGTCCGCCCCCTTTGCTCCGCCCCCCTCCCTCTTAGATACGCTACTGAGGACACACAAAAGAATTCAGTTACAGTACTGTCTATGAGCGATATTTGTTGGAAATACGTTTTCAACTATGGTTTGCGTTTTTAACTAAATTTTTACGTAGTAGACGGAGTTTATGAATTCTGTTGATCATGTACAAGGTTACACAAAGAAATTCGTAAGTATTACTGGTTATGGAAGTGAATTGCTTAAGGGTAGTTTTTAATTGTGTTATATATTTTCCTACTGAACTATATTTAGTACACTAATAGAAGTTTGTGGAGTATAAATAACATAATGTGCAAGGCTACGCAAAGAACAAGATACATTGTCGTTTATGGTTGGTAATTTCTGGAAGCAGGTTTTAATTTGTGTTATCCGTTGTTTTTTACCTGAATTAAATTTTAGCTTAATATGTGTTGTGTACAAAAGTCTTTAGATAATATACTGAAATGTACAAAAGTCTTTAGATAATATACAGGGATGTACAAAATAATTCGAGTACATTTCCATCTATTGGCGAAAATTGCTAAAAGTTAATTTTGTAACTGAACTAAATTTTAGCATGCTATACAGTATAAATGCATATCTATAGATCATATACGTGGCTGCCCAAAATAATTAGACTACATTTTTGACTAATTGCTAAAACTGGATTTCCAAATATGTTATGCTTTCTAAACATTTTACTTGCAAATCTTCTTTTACCTTATTTAATGGTGAAGTTTCGTTACAGTTTTTTGGATGTGTTGGAAGGTGTTTCATAATCTATGCTTGACATGATTTTTCGTACTTTGTTTGAGTTTTACATTCAAGTAAGGGGGAGGTTTAAGCAGCTTACATTCAGCTCTACAATTATTGCCTGATATTCACAAGAGAATTTAAAGAAGTGAAGATTTTCAATTATTTATTTCTAAACTATGTTGGTTAAAACCTTTCATAAGTGCGCTAAAATTCAAATGGTATAGTAATTAAAAAGAACATTCTTGTGAATTTGTTTTATAACTAAAAACTGAAACACTTTTATATAAGCTTGTCAAAATGACAATTTTTCTCCCCGCTAGTTCTGAAATTAGAAGCCAAATCTCGAGAAAATGAAATGCTTTTGAAAAATAACGTCATTGAAAGCACGCATTTATTAAGAAAAATTATACAGTTAAATAAAAATAGGATTTCTTAATTCAAATTTAGTATTTAATAAAATTAATGTTGTAAAACTTTTGTAAATGTACAAGAAAATGTTATATTATTCAAAATTTTGTAAAAATGTAGCCGTCCTAGCTTGGATTTTCTGTAGCTATCATAAAATTTTTGGATTTCATTTCGTGTTTTGAATGTCGAAACGTTGCCGCGGAATCATGATTTCCCTTTCTCTCTTACTTTTGAATTTTCTCGTTTTCTCAGCGTTTTACTCATTACCAAGCTTTGGATTTCATGAAAAAGTATTTGAATTGGCTAGCGTCTCCTCATATTTAAAATTTCAATTCAACAGTTGAATATTTTAACGTCATTATTTAAGTTACTAATAAATAAAAAGTAAAGTGCCCAGTTAAACTGATGGCATTGAGTTCACAGACCATTCACACTAATTGTATATTATACTCTTATTTCAAAGAATAAGGGGGGGGTGATTAGCTTCCCATTTCCCCCCTTTATACTTAACCAGTGAACCTCCAAATCTAATCAGGGAAGCACCATATCAGAATAAAACGGTATATCAAATTTAGAGCAAATCGGATAATTCTGCATGAAAACCCAATTATCAAAATTAAGGGGATTAGCCCCCTGTTCCCCCTTTTATACTTAACCATTGAACCCCCAAAACTAATCAGGGAAGCGCCTTATCACAATGAACCTGCATACAAAATTTGAAGCAAATCGTTCAATTCTGCATGAAAAACCCATTTATCTAAATTAAGATTGGGATTGCCCTCCATTCCCCCTTTATACTTAACCAATGAACCCCCAAAACTCATCAGGGAAGAGCCTTATCAGAATGAAACTATATACAAAATTTGAAGCAAATCGGATAATTATATCAAGAGTTATCGCGCTACGTACATACATATGTACATATATACAGAATCTGCGGGCACATTAGCTCTCAGGCTTTGATAGCCTGTGAACTAAAAAAGAGAGTTTGTGTTTTCCTTATACATTACAAAGAAAAATATTTTTTATAAAAATAAAACTGCAAAAAAATATTGCGCTATATGAAAACAACCGAAAAAGCACAAAAAGAAAAATATATACTATGTGAAAATGTTTTTGAAAGTAATAAGCATAAAATAAGGAAACGGAGACTGCTTTTTCTTTCAGAAAAAAAGCGGCAGAAGAAAATAAAAATGTTAAATATACTCGTTAGCGAGGAAATTTAGATATTCATTTTCTATTCAAAAACTTACACAAACATAGCTTTCTTTTTTTCCTTTCTAAAGGTATGGCTAATTAGAGGTTTTCGTAAAATAGAACTAATTATTATGTATTTGACATATAGTAACTGTTTTTCCTAGAAATTGATTAAGAAATTAAGCACATAATATAATGCAGTGCGTTAAAAAAATTATAAGACCACCGAAGAATACGTGAACTGTTGAAGAATAATAATAATATGTAAATTTTACTTCGTGTATTTAAACTTGATAGTAAAATACTTTTTGTGACTATCTCAACATAAAAAGTAAAATCAAATTTTATTGAAATCTACTTGTTTTTCTAAAACGCACATAAGAGATATGTTAAGATATTATAAGACCAACCGAGAAAATTAGCTGTCAAAAGTGGCGCCAACTTGGCGCTATTTCCAGTATTTCACCAAATTTCCATAGACTCCCATTGAAATCCAATAGCGTTTACTCGCTTGCAAAAAATCAACAAATTGAGATATTGCAATGCAACAAAAATTAATATTAGCTTATGAATAGAGCTTAATTGAACTATTTACATTATTTTTAATTACAAACACTAACTATTTATAATATTCGTAACACTATATATACAATTGGTACTTGTTAGTTATCCTGTCGACTAAATTACTGTCGCCAAATTCATATATATTAAACGAGCAAGGGATTTTCCCGATTATGAATGATATAGTAAACGACTGGGAAGATTTTCACGAAACTTGCCGCCTATACTAAATCGAGCACGAGAAAAAGATCTAGCTAGGTTCCGAATACAAGAAAATTCGTTTTTACAGGGTAAACCAAACTCAGCGCCGCTGAAAATGTTTTTTGTTATGAATGGAAAAATACTCAAAAGATTTACACGAAACGTGTTGCCTATACTAATTCGAGCACGAGAAATCCATCTAGCTAAGTTTCGAATTCGGGAAAGGTAATTTTGATCTATTAAAACAAACTCAGCACTAAGAGTGCTTGGCTAAGGCTCGATTACGCAGGGGGTTGGTGAGCGTAGCGAGCAGGGGGCCAAGCCCCTCTAGTTTTATTAAAATCTACTTGTTTTTCTAAAAAGCTCATAAGAGATATGTTAAGATATTATAAGACCAACCGAAAAAATTTCAATACTATAATTAACTTCAACATCATCATAAAGCACATGCAATAGAAATTATAGGACCCAATGACATGTTGTTTTTATGATATTTTAACCTTCCAATAATCCTAGAAAAAACCGCCAGTAGGGGAAGATCGAGTAGACCTGGACACTTGGATAAATTGCAAATAAAAAACAAATGAATGAAATTTCTGTCTTTTTTTATACTTAAAATAAAATTACGAACTTCTTTAATGATTTTAATTAAACATTGCTAATAATATCGAATTATTTAACGAAATATACTGAAAATAGTTTGGCCTTATCTTTTTGGTGTCACAAGAAACGGCGGGTAGCCCCAGACATAATAATCAATGGTGTCCCATAATAATCAATTATAATCGGGTCCTTTATTAAAAATTTTATAATCTTAAGTTTTTATAAGCAGGTTTTATTGGCTTGTTAAAAAAAATTCTCACTTCATGAGACATTAGATTCTTCATTTCTTCTGTATGGTCATCCACAGTAATTTGAATTATATTTTGTGTTCTTTAAATTCGGAAAAACTGGAAATAAATTTAGGCCCTAGTTTTAAAACAACAGAATCCTTTTTACTTAGTTCACGATTTGATCAGTTTGGGAATGCTACGAGTTGGCAAATTAGTTTTAAACTTCTTTCTGGGATATTGTTTAATAGTTTGTTTTACTTGCGTTGCTGTTACGTTGTCTCTTTTTCATACTTTTTATGTCTCTATAAAATTCCAATATCCATCGTAAATTATGATATAGCAACGGATCAATGGAGTAAACAATTTTTCAATGTAGAACTGAAGTTCTTTTTTCTACGAAATTCACAACTACATATTTCTTACGTACACAAAATATTAAACATTTTTGCTCACACTTGCATAGTATAGCACTTGCTAGTATAGGATAAATTCTGCCGAGAAAAATTGTTATGGTTCTTCAATAAATTATAGATTATACTCATTGATAGAAACATTGATCGATTGACGATAGAAATTGAAAGTTAAAATGCCCACAAAGGCGTTCATATTTAAAACTTAAGAATATCCTCAATTTAAAAATTTTATACAGCATCGATAATTATGTAAATATATAACAAATCACAACACCCTAAGAAATAATACGTTTTATTAAATTGCTAAAAAGTGTTAGAAGTAAAAACTATAAAAACATTAAAAATGTTTTAATAAACTGTTTACATGTTTCCGCTCCTACGAAGACATCATCAAAACAAATAAGAATATTATGTAGTTGCACAATCTATAATGAAATGATTTGAAACACCGTCATTTAGTCATTTAATTTTTCACGTACTCTTTCAGATTGCGCACAGCATTTTATTTTTAATTGGATGTTTATTTGCATATTTGTAACCATGGTGTAACTCAACAAGTAATTTTGGTAAATTAGATGATGCTGCATCGTTACACATTGAATTGTTACGTGTTACAATATCTATGGTTTCTCTTATAATGGATGGACAGTGTAGATTAGAGAGAAAAATTATCTTACTTTCATAGAAATTTATTTGGATGGTTTTTTCTTTGATATGATCTTGCAAGTAATGTAAGTTTTCTATTATAGTAATTTTGTATCAGCTACTATGTGCTCCTTTTTTCTATAACTAAATTTCCTCCTAATTCTGCCAATATAGTAATTCTCTGATCCATCGGCTTTCATAAATTTCACTCCTGAATAATTTTAGGAATGAATTACGTCAATTTTACTGCAAATGCTATCCTTTAATTTCGGAAGAGGTTTGGCTGTTAAGCAGATATTGAAACGTTTAAGTCTGTATTTTATTTTCTCAAAAAAGCTTGGAGAATATTGAATAATTAAAGTTTGCATTTTTTCGAATCAAATTTGTTTTCAAACTGCTTATTATTAGCAGTATTCAGGATTAATTTATTAATACATTTTTCATAGGAGTAATCATATTATAAAGAAGAATTTACTTTTATTTTAATTTGTTATGTCCAAAACTAAACGAAATAAAGATTTTTGTAATCCTTCAATCAGCCTTAATATAAATTTATCAGACGTATCTATGATTAGTTATAGAAAATGTTGATATTTAATTCTGTGGGGATGAGGGAAGTTCTCAAAGATGAAACCTGTAAGATTCAGATTCCATTCAAAGATAATTAATGATTTTTCAATAGGAAAAGTTATTAGTATTAGAAAAACGCTAAATACAACAATTATTCCACCCAAAATCGAAGACTACTGTTATATTTAATAAGAGGGTTTTTTTAATTAATCGTATTTTTAGCAAATATACGATCCCTAGAACTATTTTGCTGATGGGGTTTAAACCATAAATCAAAAATTAATGGAAAATGTGAGGTGAATTTTTGTATATGCACATTATGGGTGCACATTTTTCGTATGGCATTATCAAATTATATGGCCTGAGAAATAAATCTCTGCTAAAGTATTAAAAATATATATATATTAATTGTGTTATATATTTCATATCCTTAAATTATGAAAATTACCAGGTTAACAAAGTTTTTGGTTGTGTTTTTAACTATTACGTTCATACAAAAAATCAGCATGATAAGATTATTATTTTAGGAGATATAAATAAAAATTTTTTACATTAATTCAACATTAGCAGGTTGAGTAAAGTAAGTTTTCATAAGTAATTTTCTCGCCAAAAGTTTCGATACAAATGACTTAAAATTCAATAATTGGGAGTAAATTGTAAAAGTCCTTCCGGCCTGTACCGGGAAGAAAAGGTATAGCTTTCATAGTCCATGTTTTTAAAAATTCAACTCGTTTTACTCAAACACCCGAAGCTAAAATGCTTGGAACCTGATTATAGAAGATTCAATCCCGGTTTTTGTTAATACTGAATTTGAATGCTAATTTCAGCATGAGAGTTTCAGCATAACAAAAATCAGATTGTTTCAAAATGTCAGCCACCCTAGAACTGAAAACTGTCATATCTCAGTCATTTTTTAAGATAAAACCAAAACAAAAAATGTTCCGGAATCCTTGTATCACGATCTAACACTTAACGCAAACAACTTTTTCAATTTATAAATTTGTATACATCTTTTTGAATAAAAAAAATAAAATAAAAATTAACTGGCCGCTTTTTTTAAACATGATGGAGCATGAAGCTGGCTTACGAAATCGATCGAGACCTTGGAATGTTCTGTACACCTGATCAGTCACATTCATATCGGTTCATAAATACGAGAGTTACAGCATAACAAATATCAGATTGTTTCAAAATTTCAGCCACCCTAAAATTTCAAACTGTCATATCTCAGGCTTTTTTTAAGATATAGCCAAAACAAAAAAATTTCCAGAGTCCTTGTATCACGTTCTAATACTTAACAGAAGGATTTTTTTTTTCAATTTATAAGTTTTCTTTGTTCATCTTTTTGAATTTTTAAAAATTTAAATATTTTAAACTGGCCGCCATTTTGAAACAAGTTGGCGGATGAAGCTGGCCAACCAACTCGTTCGAGACCTTGGAATGTCCTATACACAAACTCAGTCATATCCACATTGGTTCATAAATAAGAGAGTTACAGTATGACATATGTCAGATATATATATATATATATATATATATATATATATATGGTTATATATATATATATATATATATATATATATATATATATATATATGGTTATATATATATAAATCAACATTTAAACGGAGGGTGGTTTGGGGGTCTGGGGGTCATGATCGGTGAAAATATACAAAGATTTTTGGGAATTGCTTTCCTCCGAATGGCTGCAATAGGTAGCTTTTTGTAATGAAAGCTACCTAAAAATAATGTTTTCTTTAAATAGGGTCACTGCAATGTTTGAAATTAGGTCAAATTTTAATAAGTGGACGACCTTCAAGCCTATTGCATAATCACTAAATAATGGATGTTATGCTTAACCAATTGGTAACAATATAATTTTTATACGATAATTTGCGGTAGAATTAGTGGGGATTGTATAATTTTTTTTTCTACAACTGTTATTTTGCCTCTGTATGACAGTATTATTGATCTCTCACGAAAACAGAGTAAAAATGTTATTTTATATTTCAAAGTATTGCTTCTGGAAAAAATAACTTTGAAACAAAACACAAAAAAAATTGAAACTTATTGTTATAAAAAAAATCTGTCATATTACCTAAAAGCGCTTTTAAAGTGAGATAAAATTTCATTTAAAGTGCATTATCAGATGAAAATGGAATTTGCGAAGCAAAATCTGAAGTAGAAGAGAAATGTATTATATTTTTAAAGATAGTTCTTTTCGTAACAATACATTTTTACTTTTTATTGTGTTTCGTCAAGTAAGAAAAGTTAAACAAGATTTTTATTGAAAATAAGAATTTTGAATTTCTACTTTAAACAAAATCGCATTAGATGTACTATTTATTTTAACATGAGTTCTTATGTGATGTTTTAAAACTTTCTAAAATATTTCAAAATAAGATTTTTGCTTGTCCGTTTGTCAGTCCATCTGCCTATTAACTGGACTAACTACACTTTAACTTTTGCAAATATGATTAAAGTTTCCTATTGAATAGTCCTGAAATTCACAGTTTGAGTCGCAAATCTTCGGAAAACTTTTTAACAATTACCAGTATAATTGAATAATGTATATATGGCTTTGGTTGGTCTGGCTGGCTGACCATATATCTGCGCTCGAACTTTCGTAAATACATATATGGAATGTCATGAGATTCAAATAAATAATGGAAGATTAATATAACATGGCCATTATTGAAAAAGAAGCGTGTATATGTTATAGTTAAGGGACTATATGTTATAGTTACAG
This sequence comes from Maratus michaelseni, assembly GCA_963931845.1. Classification (NCBI taxonomy): domain Eukaryota; kingdom Metazoa; phylum Arthropoda; class Arachnida; order Araneae; family Salticidae; genus Maratus; species Maratus michaelseni. Next base: position 258,791,548 of record OZ007593.1, read on the forward strand.
GGACACTCAAACGAATTCGGACACATTATGGTCTATGACTGATTGTTGATTGACACACATTTTAATGATATTACACAATTTCAAACATTATGAAGCTTAGATACATTGTTGATATTAGCTACAACATGTTTCTCATAGAATATAATGTGTAGCATTTATTTTCATTTGCAGGGTCTTGCAAAAGAACTGAATTGCATTAACCTCAATAATTGTTTGAAGAAATTGATTATAACATTTATTTATAAAATTGATACACGTCATTCCGGTACGCAGAAACATCTTCCGCTTAGGACTTAGGTCATGTAACATTTAATATTCTGTTCGCTTACAAGGCCGCACATGATGATTCAGACACGTTATATCGTCTAAAAGCGATAAATGAAGAAAGTGTTTTTCATTTGTGTAGACAATAGTAAACTCTAACATCAAAAATTTTCAGAAAACCTCACAGAAACAAAATATCATGTTCTTGTCAGTATATGGACACTGCAAAAGCCAAGAAACTTTTCCCTTACATTTAAAAGACAAAATGGATTTATGTAGGTTTCGAAAGCGTGGTGTACTCCAAAAAAATCAATAAACTTCAAAAACAAGTAAATGAATGTACAGAGATTAAAGTATTGCACTTATAAAACAGAATATTCATCATGTAAATATGTATAAATTTTAAAATCAAATGTAATAAAACTAAATGTGAATTGAAATAGACATAATAAAACCGCATCTCATATTTATTAAAGCAATATTATAAAAATTAATAAAAATATGAAAGTATATGACATGCAAAGTCTCACGCACCCACCCATTATGAATCTATGCTTTTAAATGTGTGGGAGAAAATTACTTGCAGTTGCCATGCCCATCCACTGGCGAAAAAAAAAATTAAGGCTAGCAATTAGATGACAGCATACGTAACTACACATGATAGTTTTCAGTTCTCGGAGCAATATTTAACTTACTCTCACCCAAAATTGGTGAATCATTAATTACTGCTCGCAAACATTCCCTTTTTTACTATAATATGTCTTCACAGAAAACAGCTTTTCATATCTCCCTCTCTTTTATCCTGTAATTCGTCCCCTATAAATTTCTAAACATGTGAGATGATTTTTCTAAAAATATTAGTAAACCAGTACGTTCTGACCATTACAAAACTTTCTTCAATATCACTCGAATACATTAATTTAAATTGCATACTCACACAATAACAATTATGGATATGAAATATAAAGCCATTCTTTGAATTTAGAATATAATTACAGTGATCAGTGAATAATAATAGAAAACCTTACCCTCGCTAAATTGCATCAATTCATAATGGACAAAATTAGGAATATTTCTCCAAGCACCAGAATACAAGCGCCCCCTGTTGATTCATCAAAGTGAAAATTGAATCAGAATCTATATTTATATAAAGATCTGACAGAATATGAAGTTTCAGGAAATTCCATACACTAGTTTTCATGATACAGAAATCGTGAAAAAAACATCATAGCAGAGTATACCTGGTGAGTGAATATTACGGTGCTGGGAGAAAGATTTCTAATCTGGTCCATAATCAATTGGTGCAATTTACAACCAAATCTTATCTGCATTTATTTATGTCAAGGTATAACATAATATGAAGTTTGATGAATTTCTGGTGATATAGCTATTTTGGAAATCGGGAAAAGAGCAGCATAGCAGCGGCACCTGTTGACCCATATTGTACTCTCAAACCAAATCAGCACCAGTGTATACCAATATCTAAATGAATCTGAATCTTAATTAATTGCATAGCAGTAGTTTAAGCGTCCACATAATTTGTGTCAAATACAGACCGACACACAGACAGACTCACGGACGAACATTTTCAAAACGGAAAAAAAGACAAACTCACGGACGAACAAAAAGAGTCAAATCGTGTTCAGGCCATTCTAAAACGTGTAAATTCGTCAAAAACCAGGAATCGAATTTTTTCATTAATCCAATGCATCATTCCTGTATATAGAAGAAAGTAAAAAGACACTTCACATTTTACAAGTAAATGTTAGTTTAAATTGAATGCTACATTCCACTGATTTTTCATAACAGAGTTGCTACTACATTTATTTATTTATTCATTTCCTTATTTACCTTTTTAGCAAAATAATGTTTTCGTATATTATTATGTTCGTCATGTTTTTTATCAAATGTTTCACAATTTTTAATCAAACCATAGATGTAACTTGAATAATTTTAATTAATAGATAATCATTTTTATATTTTATCTAAATCTGATATGCGTTTCTGATAAGTCAACTATAATCAATAAATAACAAATGCGGAAAAAAAATCCAAAATTTCTTCAAACATAAAAATAAATAAAGAATTGCATCTGGTATAAATTTGTGGCAACCAGTATTTTTAGTTAGGAGGCTGACTTTATATTTTTAATTCCGTACCTTATTCTAAACAACTCAAAGTGTATTAAGTATCATTTTGTAACACTAGGAAACTTTCATGTTGTCAAAGATTAAGTAAGTCGTAAAGCTTTCAAAGATAAATGATAATTTTCTAATACAAAAAAAAACCCTTATGTTGCATTAACAATCTTTACATTTCCTTTGTAGTAGAAAGTTTTCTATTTTTTCTGAAATATTTTCTCTCCACTGATAATGCATTTGCATACACTTAAGATAACTTATAAAATGTTCTGTATTCCATGTATTCTGTTCTGATTTTTAATATTTTTAAATTTCTAAATTACGTTTTAACTGTGCATTTAACCTTCATTACAAATAGCTTAGACAGTGACAAACAGAAGAAAAAAATGCTTTTGTTAATGCATATAAAATATTCCAATTAAAGCATTTGTTTGCTTATTATTTTCGCACACTGCAAAATATGCACGTATGATGAAAAAGGGTAATGAGATGTCGATTAGCATATTTCAGAAATGCAATGCTTCAATACTGAGAAATTATACCCAAAGCAACTACATTATGTGCGATTAATCTTATCTATTTACACTGAGAAATGTTTGACTATGTCTTATTGGGGACGTTCTAGAGAAGTTCATTTAATTCATGAATTTATCTAAATCATTAAAGCTTTGCTTTTAATAGACTAAATAAAAATATATACAGTGGAACTCTGTTAAAACGAGAAGAAAGAGAGTTATAAAAGCCAACGAATTAACCGTTATTCGTAATACTCGTGAATTAAAAATCTTACACACACATAAATAAAGTATACGCAACTATTAATTGCTCTAATTATCTCAATACTAAAATTAATATTACTAGCATAAAGTTACGTGGAAAAACTCGGATAACATTTCAACAGTCACTGCAATTTTCGAGCTTTTGATTTCCCAGATTCTTTTCTTTTTAACAGTGCAATAAGAGACATGTAAAGGCTGTTTAATACAGCACAAAGTCCAGATTTAAAGAAAGAAACAAAAATATATTTTATTCTATGTTCTTTCCTTTCCACGAATAATTAGTAAATTTTACAGTGAGTCGGTATTTGAAACGGTATTTGGTCTGTATTTGATTGATCTTCCTTTTGTATTTCATTCTTTCAAGACCTCAGGAGAGGTTTTTGCTTCTTGTTAGGGGTATGGGGGGGCGTATCTCCTTTAAGGTTAAAATTCTGCTTGGTAAAACTGATAAATTACTACATTTTGAGAGACAGTTAAAATGCAGAAATATATTCTGTGAGAGGGAACAGTGTTCAAAAAGAAAGGGATTTATTTTCTAATTTTATCCTACTTTTAGCCGAAAATCACATTGAAATAAGCCGATGTTTTGCTCGTATTACCGTGATCTTGTTTTTGAAGCTCGTAAAATGCGTGAAAATCGGAATATAGTTTAAATGATAAATTTTATTCTACTGGAAAATATATGAGATTAAGAAGTTGAAACTAAAGTTGTTCTGAATTGATATAGAAGCATGTACTAGTAATATAACTCAAGATTTTTTTTTTTTTTTTTTTTTTGCTTTTTTGGTGATGGAAATAATCCGACAGTAATCTCTTCAATTGATCATCAATAATGAAAGAAAGATACCTTGAACTCTTAATGAGTTTCTGAATGAGAAGATCGCAGATTTCAACCGATAAATGAAACACGTGCAATCTAGAGGTTTTTTCTATCGCGTCTTAGAAGTAACGTAATAAACTGTATGATTTCCAATGATGCAAAAATAAATGATGTAAGTTTTCTCCAATCAACGGCCTTATAAATGATATCATCTCAAGAACTCATAAACTTTCTTTTCTTTATTATTCATTCGGATAATGTTTCTCTCGCGTTAAAGATGCAAAAATGTATTTGCTCTTTCTGAAATGTTTTAAAAGTAAAATCCTATTATTAATTGTAAATGTAAATGTACTATAATTTTGATATACAATTAAATTTTAAATTATCAAGTCCACTGAATATTATTTAATATATTAACCTTATATCTTACACCATTCCAAATACAGTAGCATCAAAGATTAAAAAAATCTACCATGATTAATAAAATTGTAATAGCATACTATTGTGGGTACCACAATTATCTAAGAATAAATCGATAAGCAGGATTTAACTGTGTGCCAAATACCAGTGCAAAAACCGGAATTCTAAGATATCTGGACCAATTGTTGAAAATGAAGGTAAGCAAATTTACCTTACCTATCCTTTACTGTAATAAACATACCCTCATAAATACTTATTACGTGATAGAACTCACAACGTTCTAATATTTGGAATGCACACATAATAAGTAGGAAATGACTCCTTCATATTTTTTTACAGCGTGCACTCATAGAAGCAGAAATTTTCGCTTAAATATTATGTTTATATATTCATTCACTTATAACAGATACATAATAATCTGTTGAACTATAATGTACAATAATACATCTTTTGGTCTATTTATTTGTTATAGTTGAAATAAATATTTTTTCTGAAAGAGACATTTTTCAGATTTCTTGAAATATTTCGCGCAACTCTAAAAAGTTTTTCGTTCATCTAATAAAAATTTAAAAAGGATATAAAAATCATTCTTATAAAATAATCTACACATGAAATAATAAGAAAAAATAACTTCTCTCTTCTCGTATTTTCTGTCACAAGGCATGGAATTTTATCCAAGTTATTTGAATTGAATCTTTAATCAATTACTTTTGTTGAATAAAAAATAAGTATTAGAAAATATATAAGAAAATGTCTTTATATATAATATTCTTTGCAAAAAAAATAATAATCTCGTTATTTATTTTATCTTTCTTACTAGTGCTAGCCTGATTAAAAAATTGTTTATAAAAGCTATAGATTAAAGTACGAAAAAAGCAATTTAAAAAAATCAAATAACTGCGTTTTAAGAATTTTAGTGTAACGCAAAAGTTTATAAAAATGAACGTTTTATAACTATATCAGCCTTTATAATCTTTTGGATTAGTTTGTGAACCAACAAAACCATTAAATTAAAACGGATTTTTGAAAAGTATTAATTTTACGTCAATAAGTATATGTATATTTCAATTTATATTTTATGATTCCAGGATTTTATTTGCAACGTTTATTTATCTAAAAATTAAACACGACAAGTATCTAATGTCAATACTTGTTTTAGTTTCGTTAATGAAAAATCATGAAAATGCGGGAATCGAATTCCTACGAGGCGATTACTAGATCATGCCGCTCACCCGTAAGAAAAACGACACAACTGTAAAAGCTTCATTTGCGTATAGCTGCATTAATAGGTCTGACTTAGGTGCATTTTCCCACAGAAAAAGTGTCATAGGTGTAGTTAACCGGGAAACCACTAAATTACGCTATATGTCACTTTGTTACCACAGAAGGAGGGGCAAACTGTGTGAGGTGATAAATTTACTCAATCGTCCATACCTCTGCTAGGTTTTCATTCTTAAGAATTTTACACTTTTATGCACACTATTACAACTGCATGCACAGATAAGTGCTATACCTTTCTTTATGTTACAGTAAAAACATAATATTCTTTTGCTTCTCGTGTGAAGTATAGTATTTTTTGAGTTTTGTCACTTTTCTTGGGGTGCCCTTTGGCCAATTGACTATGCCACATTTCAACCTTAGGTTGACTAACGTAAGGTAGAGTAGATCTTTAATGTTGTCTTTAAGTTAATAATGAACTCGAAATTTTAACTCGCGGTTAGATTTGCCAACCCAGAGTTTCAGAACTGGAAGTTAAACTAGCCTGTTGAGGTTGAAGGAGAATAGCCCGGTGAAATCTAACCTCAACCACTGGTTCCAAAATTCTGAAAATTGGAGAATAAGTATATTTTGTAACATAGGTAGCCTTAAACAGTAATCACTATAGGGGGTCCCTTAGTTCCTTTGGATGCAGTTTCGTTTAAAAATATAAGCCCGTGGGAGCCCCAACATTAGGTTTGTTTGGAAAGATATCCGTTTAAAAATATAAATTTGAACCATACCGAAGCGTACGTAGAACGCCCGGTGTACGCTGCCGAAGGGAGTGCGGCTCCCAAATCTATGTTCGTTTAAATTGGTTTTCATTTCAAAATATAAAATCATACAAATTCGTGGATGTACGCTGAGGAAGGCAGTGGGGACCCAACTTTAGATTTGGTTGGGAAGATGTTCGTTTAAAAATATAAAATCATTCAACTTTTATTTTATATTTAAGGATTATTATCACGGGTTCGGGCAACGTCGGGCGGGTCAGCTAGTGATGGAATAATGTATATATGAAATTGTTGTTAAACAAACGTTGTGTATAAACTTGATAACTTTTATATTATATCATCCTGGCAGAAAAATAGATCTTCACAAATACTCCGTAGTCTTTGGGGATAAATATGAACATCTGAGGTAAGTGTGACTAAGCAATTTTAGATACTTAATTAGATACGACAGTTACAACAACTAATTGTAACTGAAGTATTGAAGTGGACCAAGAGCTTTATGGTAGTTTTAGAAAGTTTTACATGGATCGTATTCTCCTTAACCCCTTCGGGACCGGCGGCTTTTACAAAAATTTTATTCTGCTGGCACCACTTTTTTTTTAAAAAACTATCACAAAAATGCTCTAATTAGAGAAAGCAAATATTACTTTTATTTTTTACTGGTGCCTAAAACAAATTCTGTATGCCCTTTTTGAGGGTGCATATATGCACCCATGGTCCCGAATGGGTTAAGGCTGTCTGCAGTTTAAACTAGTAAAATTTGTTCACAATTACCCCCAATCGACCCTACCCGTAAAACAAACATTTTATTTTCTTTCAAGTTATAGCAAAAGTTTTAATAAATTTGTATGGATGTTGAATTTTTTATATTCTATAGTTTTAATTTTAAAAAAATTGGGTATAATTGTGAGAAAACGTAATAAGCAATATAAATTAAAAATAACGAATTAAAAATATGGAACCTGGGATTCATAATCGTGGTAAAACTAATTTTGTAAGATTAATTCTTTCCTGCATTATTAAATTAACAATTTTAAATAATTTTAATACTTACAAAAAAAATTTATTTTTATAAAACATAAATAAATTAATACAAAAAGAAGCACTAGTCTAAATTAATTACAGATATCCTTATACACGATCAAATTTCAGTCGATTTTCGTCATGTCAAACCTTCGTGGTTCTCTTAATGCATGAAAATATGTTCTAGTTAATGCATTTGTTTGCGTATTATTTTCTAACACTGCAAAATATGTGCTTATGTTGTCAAAAGCTAATGAAATACCAATTAACATACTCTCAAAAATGTAATGCTTAAAAACTGAGAAATTTTATCTATGTTAAATATATTCTGAGCGATTAATCATTCTGTCTACACTGAGAAATGTGTCAAATATGTTTAAACGACGGGATTCTGGAGTAGTTCTTTACTTAATCAACTAATCTTAATCATTGAAGCCTTCGTTATTAAAGATCGGATTTAAAATATGCATGTATGTCGAAACTTCATTCTGCCAATAAATAAATAAAATGAAAGTATTTTAACTGTATTTATGTAATTTGTTTCTTTAATATTGAAATAAATTTTAATACCTGCCAGTAGGACAAAATGTTTAAAGTTATTAACGTGAAAAAATATATATAATTTTTAAAATATCATATCATATATTCTAATACAAGCAAATCTTTTGTGTGTGTGTGTTGTTATATATATATATATATATATAACAACACACACACACTATATATATATATATATATGTTATGTTATATATATATATGTTATGTTATATATATATATATGTTATGTTACATATATATATATATATATATATATATATATATGTTATGTTACATATATATATATATATATATATATATATATATATATATATATATATATATATACATATATATATATGTTATATATATGTTATATATATAACATATATATATATATATATGTTATGTTATATATATATATATGTATACTATGGCTATAATGGGCTAGGTCACATTTTCGAGAAAATTCGATTAGTGGGTCATTTTGGGTCACCATGGGTCAGGGTCAAGCTAATTGTATCTAAAAAATGGTTCAAACGATTTTGACTAAATTTTGTATTCTACCATTTTCGGGCACGAGAAGACTATTCGGCTAGGATACTTGTTCGAGGAGTTTCGATTAGTGGATCATTTTTGGGTCAACGCGGATCAAGTTAATTTTTACTAAAAAACGGCTTTAACAATTTTGATTAAATTTTGTATCCTACGAGTTTCGGGCACGAGTAAAACATTGGGCTAAGTTACATGTCCGAAAAAATTCGATTAGTGGGTCATTTTTTGGTCACTGTGGGTCAAGCTAATTTTATCTAAAAAACGGCTTAGATTATTTACACTAAATTTTGTATCCTATGGTTTTCGGGCACAAGAAGACTGTTGGGATTGGTCACATGTTCGAGAAATTTCGAACAGTCTGTCATTTTGGTAATGGGTCATTATGAGTCAATTTTTATCTTAAAAACGGCTCAGTCAATTTGAATTAAATGTTTTATCCTACGGTTTTGGGACATGATAAAAGCATTGGGCTATGTCACATGCTCGAGAAAATCCAGTTAGGGGGTCAACTTCGGGTCAAGCTAATTTTATCTAAAAAACGGCTGAGACTATTTTGACTAAAATTAATATCCTACGGATTTCGGTCACGAAAAGACTGTTGGGCTAGGTCACATGTTCGAAAAATTTCGATTAGTGGGTCATTTTGGTCATGGATCATTATGAGTCAAGCTATTTTTATCTTAAAAACGGCTCAGAGGATTTGAACTAAATTTAGTATCTTACAGTTTTAGGGAACGAGAAGACTATTGGGCTAGGTCACCTGTTCGAGAAATTTCAATTAGTGGGTCATTTTGGTCATGAGTCATTATGAGTCAAGCTATTTTTATCTTAAAAACGGCTCAGTCGATTCGAATTAAATTTTGTATCCTGCGGTTTTTGGGCACGAGAAGGTCATTGGTCTAGGTCACATGCTTGCGAAATTTCGATTAGTGGGTCATTTTGGTCATGGGTCATTATGGGTCAAGGTATTTTTATCTTAAAAACAGCTCAGACGATTTGAACTAAATTTTGATTCCTGCGGTTTTTAGGCACGAGAAAATCATTGGGCTAGGTCACATGCTCGAGAAAATGCGATTAGTGGGTCTATGCTTTATTACAATAATACAGCAAAAATTTATTGTTATATCGAGTTGAACAGAAAGATAATTTTACCTGAGCGTATCTCGGTCTGCCTCGCTGATATTTAATAAAACATAATCATAAGAATGATTTCTCAAAAAACACCTGCTAATTATGAAGTAGTAATGATAATTTGTGACGGGGATACTCGACTAGAGAGGACTGTGAAGGCTTGATCTTTTATGTAAACGTGTAGTTTTAATATCTAATAACATGAGCGTGATGGAATGGTTCGATATTTTCAAATCAGTAAACATTCTGATGTGAATAAGCTGGTAGAAACGCGTTGTTTCTTAGAAAATTATGCATTTTGGTAATTCAATTCACACATAGTGTTTTGGAGACTGTAAATTTTGGGCTTTCAGCTGCGGTAATTGGTTATTTTGCAGCGTGCCTTAGACCATGCGTTCAAATAAGCTGTCCCTCAAAATTCGATAAGACGCTATAAGGCCAAAAGGCACCGGATGCATTCGATTTTAGACGTTTTGTAGAATATCTAGTGACATACATGAGGAATTCTTCTGGAATTTTAGAGATATAAAGAATGTATTTTACCACATATTTTTCAGCGAACGTTTAGTGACGAAGACAATTATGAAGCTAATAACAAATTGAATGAAAAATAATATTTGCGATCACACCCTGAAAATTAAATACTCGAAATGATGTGCAGCTGTAGAAGATAGATATGTGGATAGATATTTGTGCAAGAATATCAATTATATCAGAATGTATGCAGGCATAAATGTTAATTTTAAAAAAATAAACATGTTTTTTTTGTTTACTTTATGGAGATTTTTCAATCAATGTCACTTTTAAGTACTGACAAAATGCAGTAGAAACAGTATACTGCAGTTAAAATATATACAGTGTGTATATCGTTTCCAGACTTTTCGGACACCCTGTATATAAGTAGTTGAATTAGTAGTTGAGTTATAAGTAGTTGTGTGATAAGGGATTTACCACAAATTGTCAATTTTCACTTTATATTTTATGTCATATTTTATTGATGTTTTATTTACCTTTGGCGGAACTATCCTAACAAATAAAAGAAAAAACAAAATCGAAGCATACGTTAAACCGCATAAACAAAAAATAATAGAAAAATTTATTTCCTGTAGTAAGAGCAACTAAATATATATACGTATATATATATATAACTATTGTGGTAACTGTGCTCTGTGAGATCCAGTTAACCCTGATGCATGTCCAAGTTACCCCAATTTGAAAATTTCAGAGGTAATCGGAACACCAGCTTTACATTTGAAACATATATGGATGTCTAATAATAGTAATGAACAGAGTATATTCAACTAGGTAAATTATATTCAATGGTTGGAGTATCATAGTTGAGGTTTTTCCAACAGCTCGAGAATATGCCGGGACCTGGATTCGAACCTGGGTACTTTGGTTTGCCGCACCAACGCTCTCCCTACTGAGCTATCCCGACGATATCCTGGCTGGCATATTTCACTCTTATTTGTTGGACAAGGCTGCGAACTGCAGCGTTAATTTCATTAATCCGAGCTATAACTATAGCATTTTACATGATGAATCTGAAATAGCACGGATACTCCTGTATACCATGTAATTAGGTCATAATGAACAGTATATCCAATGGTTGTAGTATATCCAATTAAATAAAGTATATCCAATGATTGAAGTTTCATAGTTGTCAATTATGATACTCCAACCATTGGATATAATTTACCTAGTTGAATATACTTTCCTCTGTTCATTATGACCTAATTACATGGTATACAGGAGTTTGCGTGCTATTTCAGATTCATCATGTAAAATGCTATAGTTACAGCTCGGATAAATGAAATTAGCGCTGCAGTTCGCAGCCTTGTCCAACAAATAAGAGTGAAATATGCCAACCAGGATATCATCGGGATATCTCAGTAGGGAGAGCGTTGGTACGCTAAACCAAAGTACCCAGCTTCGAGTCCTGGTTCCGGCATATTCTCGCTCTGTTGGAAAAATCTCAACTAAGATAATCCAACCATTGGATATAATATTAATGTATTTATGCCTAATCTTTAAGAAAAAAAAATGTTTAATAAAAGTACTTACCGTAATTTGATAATTTCAACAAAATAGACGTTGGTTATAAAAAAAAACTAAATTTTCGGCAACCTATCATAGCAAGCGCAGACTTACGATTGAGCTCACATGCGTTGTTTTAAGAAGTACAGATGATACGGTAGTGCTGCAACCGCTAAAACTGAAATGACACCAACAGTTTATTAAAAAATAGCCTATGGCCCAGTTACCTCGGTGGTCTAGTTATCCCTGCTTATCCTAGTTTCCAAATAATAATAAGATGTCCATTTTAAATTAATATTCTTCAAAAGTCTTCAACTGAGGAAAATTTCTGACAAATTCAAGGGCAAATTGTTTCTGTTGCTATCTAAATGGCAAATATTATATGTAATTTTACTATAAGAACAGAGGGTATATGACGGTTTTTGAAAAAATCCAGAATTTATACGTTATGTATCACCATATAATCCCTACTACAGCCTTGCTATAATCACCCCTAAACATTTGCACAATTCATTTCGAAACATCACACACACACACACATACGCACACGTACGCACACACACACACACACAAATATATATATATATATATACAAATATATATATATATATACAAATATATATATATACAAATATATATATATATATATATATATATATATATATATATGTTATATAATATATATATATATATATATGTTATATAAAAAATTTATTTCCTTCGCATATCCTTCGCATTTATTTCGCATTAGTCATTTAAATTAATCTAACTTCTGACATAGTCAGTATTTCCTTAATTCTTAATAATATTTATTCCTATTTAATGTCCTTTTAAAAGTAATAACCCGTATATTAATAATTATCTTATTCCAAATCTTAATCTAAAATTTTAAGTTCATTCGTAACTTTTATCAGCTCCCCAATCTATGAAATTCTGAGAGACGCTTTTGTCATTTCGAATGTTTTTAAAAGTCATTTTTTTTATTCCATGCTCTGCTTCGCGCGCTAGGTATTTTTCACTTCAAAATTAATGCGTGGTTACGAGGGGAATTCTTTCGTGTTAAATCTTCTCCCTCGTGCCTCATTCGCTTGGCTTGAGCTCACCTCTTACTCATTGGTTTGTGCACTCGTGACGTCGTATTCTGTAACTCTACGCACCGTGAACAAAACTCGCTTGCACGCTTTTGGAGGGCAGATTTTTGTCATGTTGGGAAGTGTAATCTGGTGTTTAAGTCACGTAGAATTTTCATATCAGCTCTTTAAGATCTTTTCAATGATGTAGTGAGCCATCGTCAAGCCTGAGGGCTATAAGTTTATACCGAATACTGTGGAAACTGTTACTTGCATCGCTCCTGTTCATAAATAAAGATTTTTCCGGAAATTGACTGTTCTTTATTGACGAAACTCTTGTGGTGTCTCATCATTGCCTAAACTCCTCGCCATGATTATTGATTACGACTGCAATCATTCACCCTCTTGTACAAACTGCCATGTTTTCATGGAATAAAAAACCATCTTCGTAAAAACACCACGCACACACACACACACACACACACACACACATATATATATATATATATATATATATAATAACTCCATATTATAAACTAAATTAAATTACAGAAAAAATAGAAAATTATATGTTTATTTATTCCACTAATTTATTTCAAATAATTAATTTATATTTATTTTTTCTATAGAAATTACTATAATAACTTTTATTTTAAAAATTAAGTCAGATTTTTAAAAATGTAAAATGGCGCATTTTCATTATTTTTGTGTAATACAGTTCTTTCATTAATTTATGCGATAATGGAAATGTATTTGCTTTTAAAATAAAATATTCATGATTTTCCCAGAAGGGAAAACATGCATTCTTCGAAGAAATTATTCAACTAATGAGCAGAAAGTTTTGAAATAAAGAGTGAAATAAAGCATGGGAATTCTCTTTAAAAAGCACAAAAGGCAGACATGTAAAGACGAACTTTTTATAATTTATGGTATATTAAACATTACATTTAATCATGCATAATTTTTTCGGAAGAAGTTGATCGATTAGAATTCCTTAAAAAACATATATAGCAATTTAAAATATGACATATAATTTTCTTTTTTAAAAAAATAGCTTGTGAAATTAAGCTAATATATCTTTTTTGTTCTGTATGTTTGATTTATTTTTACAAAAAACTTACAAGACTTTTGAATTTCTGAGCTTTTTTAATTCCAGGAGTTAAAACAAATAAAAAATTTGAATCGATCTATTACACTGACAGGCATTGTATAAAAATATTACACTGACAGTCATATGAGATAGGCAATAGCAAAAAGTTTATCAAACATTTAATTATGCATAATTTCGTCGGAAGAAGTTGATCAATTATAATTTCTTAGAAAACAGAAAAAAGTAACATAAGAAAAACTTCTCTTCTTATTATATATAGCTTGTGAAGGCTAATATATTATTCAGGTGTGAATTACTTTGTAAAGAGGATTACAACATTTTCTAATTAATATTTAACACTTACCAACCTAGTTGAAAAGTGTTTATGACTTCGGTTTGTCTGGCCGTCTGGCCGTCTGCCGTCTGTCCGTCTGTCCATGATCTAACTCCCGTAAACATGCTCGGATTCCGCTGCAATTTTTATATGTTATTGTCGATATCTATAGCATGTTCCCTATTTCAACTGAAGTGTGTAGCACTTATAGTTTTTTTTACAGGGACACTCAAAAGAATTCCGTTACATGACGGTCTATGGGGAAAAATCATTTGCGGTTTATTTTAATGATGTTACGCAATTGCAAATACATTGTAATTGATATATATGAGTAATGTGCATTGTAAGAAGCTTAACATGAAATAGGGTGTGCATAGCACTTATAGTTAGTTTACAGGGCCAGTCAAAAGAATTCCGTTACATTACGTGTATGGAGAAAAATCGTTTGCGGTTTAATTAAATAATGTCTCACTATTTTAAACGCATTGAAATTTATATATATCACTAAGGTATATTACGAGAGGTTTACTACAGAATATTGCGTGTATATCAGTTATCATTCATTTACAGGGACACACAAAAGAATTCTCTACTGTCTGTTAACAATAATTCCTGGAAGTGCGTTTTAATTTACTGAACGCGATTTTAAATTTAACTCACTTTTTGTCTATTACTTGGTGTGTATAAATTCTATATTTCATATACAGGGCAGCACAAAAGTTCGCAAACACATTTCCGTTTGTTGACAGAAACTCCAGAAAGAGAATTTTAAACTGTGCTACGCGTTTCCTAACTAAACTAAAATTTAGCATCCTGTGCAGTATATATACAAATCTATAGATCCTATACAAGGCTGAATAAAAGTATTCAGATATTTTTCCGAATATTGTATATGTTGGAAATTCCTGAAATTTCGTTTTTAAATATGTTATGCGTTTTCCAAACTGTTTACTTAGATGTTGTCTTTCAGCTTATTAAACAGTAATGATTTGTAAAATTATTTTGGAAGCGTTGGAAAGTGTTACATAATCTATGCTTGACGCATGATTTTTCGTTCTTGTTTAATATAAAATGGTATTGTAAGCATTAAAAACATATATATAAAATTTGACTCGAATTATCACTTTGTCAATGGAAGTTGCTTGCTTAGCTTGGTTACTGTCCTGTGCCATTAAAATATTGCAAATCTGGACAAAACACTCGTAGTGAAACTTGATTAGCAGAAATGTGGCTGAAAATGCCCTGAAAATATATGATACTATGTGAAGAATGCTTATTGACAAAGGATGTATAGCTATACAGGGTGATTCATAAAGTACTCTAACTTTAAAATTCAATATTTCTTTAACTGTAATAAATATAAAGATGAAATAAGGAACATGTTTATCAGATGGCTTATAAGTTTGTATACAGTAATTTTGAAAACATATCTCATTTTCATCAACAGAAACGACTGTATTGTGTCAAACTGTGAGAATGCTGAAATGTACCCCAAGATTTCAAAAATACAATTTTTTTCGCGTTTCAACAGCTAAAATGTGAAAACTGGGAAAATTTAATAGAGTTTCACACATTAATTTGAACATTTTTACAGATTGAAACAGCACAGTAGCATCTCTTGACCATAACTTTAACTATTTTTAAAATTACCGTATACAAAACTTAGGAGTTACCTGATAAAGAAGACACTTATTTCACTTTTTTAATTTATTAAAGCTAATAATAAATTTATATTTCTTAAAGCATATTTTAAAGTTGGGAAGTCCTTTATGAAACACCGTGTGCAAACAGTTGCAAATAAAGATACGTGTGCCTTTGGAAGACCTCTTTTGTTGACTTAAAAAAAAACGAGCATTTGAGCATTTTTACACATTGAAACCTCTGTTGATGATAACTGGAAATAATTTTTAAAGTACCGTGTACAAAACTTATAAAATACCTGGTAAAGACGACCGTTCTTTCACTTTTATATTTATTAAAGTTAATGAATTACTAAATTTTATAGTTGGGAAATCTTTATGTCACATCCTGCAAAAACAGTTCCAAATAAAGTGCCGTATGCTTTTGAATAACACTTTTTGTTGGTATCCAAGATATCGTGCACTTGTTATGAATGTTCAGTGTAAAACTAACAATCGATAGTTTCTGTAGAAGTTGAAGCGAAGGTGAGGGTGATGTTTCATGAAAGCAAGGCATATCAAATAAATATTGTATGGAAATCTCTATGAATATCTTAAGAGATGAGTTCTTATATCGACATTTCAATTTCTAATTGGACTAAAAATTACCGATTGGACGAAGTGGAAAGTAGGGAAGATTGGGGATGAATGGGACATTTTCACAAAATTATTTATTTTAAATATTTTATTTAAGTTATTATTAATATTATATATCGCATTTCATACATTGGGTGTTTGTCTACATCTTATGCACAATATGTATTCAAGATTATTATTATACAGAAATATATTATGAAATTAATAAAAGTTCCTCTCTGTCCCAATCATTCCCACAGCAGGGATGGATGGGACACAAATATTTTCCTCTCTGTATTCAATGATACCAAATTAAAATTTATAATTGTAAACTTATATGTAATTGTATTTGTAATATATGATCTTATATGGCTGTTGTATATCAGTGTTAGTAATCTATGAAGTGAAAACACGGTTAATTATGCATTAAAAAACTGTCATTTATATCATACATTTTAACTGAAATTTTAATGAATTACAAAGTTAAAGTTAGACAGATGTGCAAATATCAGTAACACAATAAATGTGATCTCTCTAAAATGTTCTAAATGTAGTCTGTCATTCGCATAAGTTGGTATAAAATCAGTTTCAGTGAATATATTGCTGTTAAAAAGTAAAATGAAAATTTTCCTGAAACCGCTGGTTATGTTTATGTTGCTAGTACTAAAACTGCCTCCTTGGCAAAAGCTGATAGGTTATAAATTGTAATATGTTCTTCAAGATTATTTTTCAGCCAATCATCTTGGACTGATCTCTGCTTTGCCTTTAAAGGCCCATAAACAGAAACATCCAATGGCTGAAGACGATGGTGGTTACAATGAGGAGGAAATGTTAAAAGAATAATTAACATAAATTATCAATTTATCAACCTATATATTATTATTTAGTTAATAAAAAAATTTTCAGTATCCTCTAGGGATGAATAAAGCAGTCCCATTCATCCCCATTTGAAATTAACCAATCATCCCCATGATGCATATATTCAATTGTCAGCCATTTTGTCTCTGGAATTATTTTGTCACAATGGTTAATATTCATTCATTTTAATTACCAATATTGAGCCTTGAAATTAATAACTATAACATATCTTAATTGTTCCTAATGCATAAATTATGTAAACAACTTCAAATATTAAAAAAATTACTTTTAAGCAAAGTTTTCAGGAAATCCAACTTTGAAAGATATTTTGCATTTGGTTAGATTGCATTTTGTTCTGAAGCACACTATGATAGTATCATCTATGAGGTTAGGAAGCAACTAAAGAAAATGTTTATTGCCTGAAATACTGAGAATGTCCCATCCATCCCTTGTCCCATTCATCCCCCAGTTCCCTATATGCTACTTTTCCTTTTTGCTAAATGAAACAAGATACAGATTAGTTTTTCAGTGTCCATTTGACAAATGGAATTCATTGAATATTCAGTGATGTGAATACTCAGAACTGGATTATATAGGCTGCAGAAAACACACAGGAAATTCTCAAAACCATTTGTGTCGGCCAAAAATTTGAAACACAGTTTGATTTCCCAGCTTATTCCATTACCAACTCCTTTTTCTATAAGAGATTAAGGATTTCCAAATTTTACTCAATTACTGCGATATGCTGCGGTGTCACGGTGCAGCATATACTCGTTCTAACAAGGAAGGTCTCCATAAAGCGCAGCGCATAATCAGAATATTTTTTAAAAAATGATAATGGAAGTACTCATGCACGTAATAAAAGATCAGCCAAAAGTTGCGAAATCCCAGTAGAAAATCTATAAAAAAATAAAATACTTTCAAGTATATGGTGCAAAAAGACGCAACACTTTTTCCTCACCAAATGCAAGCGATTTTAATGTATTTGAAAATTCTTGATTTAATGAGTGTTTAAATGCGTAGTATTTTATCAATTTAAACTGAAACGATTAAACAGGTTTTTTTTTTTGTATGCTTATATAATACATATACAAGTTGCGTATTGCTGATTTACACGGTTTTCCTGGCAGGATAAATTTGAAATATATTTTAACAGAACTGCCCAATTAAGAACGCTCTCATTAATGCTCTTCGATATTGAATAAGTCGTTGTTTCCATGGCAACTATACTTTTCTCTTGTTGTCCCCGACACTAACAATATCGAAGTCAAATTGATAGTGCTCATAATTTAACATTAATTTTTAGTTTGGAGCCTTTTTATTCAATTTAAATTTTGTTCTAATATCTAGAAAAAGATCTTTAATTTTCCTTAAACATATATGGTGAAACCATAGTTATAAAACTGTATTTATTTAAGTTAAACTCATTTAAACTAGTTTAGTATAAAGAGTAAAAAAAAGTTTTTCCTGTAAGAGAATTTATCATAACAGTATTTTTTTCATTGTGTCACCAACAAGCGATAAATCTCCAAAAACACGAACTTTTTATAATTTTTTAATCACGTTATATCGGGGTTCCGCAGCATTTTTTTTATAAACGTATATAACCTCATGAGAAGAATATTCTGTAATTTTTTTAAAAAATTCTCAGTATGCGCTTATGGCGATCTCCCTTGTAAGTACTCGGACTCAATCTCGTACAAGATGAAAAAACATCTTATGTTTTTACTATACTTTTCGTTCTGGGCATCGTCAGTCCTTCCCGTCCGTATGAGTGGATACGTAGAGTTTGCGACTTATCTCGATGCATTTTCCATTAGGTCACATATCTGTGATGCATTTTTTAGTACGCCTCACTAAGCAAACTAAAAAGTTGCTTCGTCTACGTCTTCAATAACAACAACAAAAATGTGGGGGAAATATCATGGGTCTGCTTGTCTAGATTAGGAAAGCTACATTTAAAATTTGTAAGCTTGTGTTCAATGTGTTCAATGCTGGACAGTGAATTGCGTAAGAAAATTTAGTGCCATCGATTTATCTTAAATGTTACTGTCCAGGAAATGAAAATTTACCTTTTCCCTGAAATTTTACAGTTTTCAAATTTTTTTTTTGTGAAAACCACATCCGTCCACTATCACCATTCCATGAATTATTTGACTCTCGATGTATATTTATATTTTTCTGTCACTTGGTATTTTGAATGCTCCGTGTGAATATTAAGTTACAGATATACGGATACCTTTCATTCAATCCATACCTTATTAATCTTTTCAAGATTTTCTATTGGATAAGACCATATCTATTTCTTTACGAAATTAACTTTCTACGAAAAATCATCTTTGAGATTTAAAAATAAAAAGATTAGTATTGATCATAAGTAATTTTGAGTCCACTTGTATTTCACAGAAAAGAGTACAAAAGAGACACTGTAATATTAACTAATTTTTTAGAATTTTGAAATTTAGAAAACGATTTTCAGTTACAGTACAAGAAACTTTAAGTAATACGAAATGATTAAACTATATTGGATAAATCAATAGTTAATTTTGTTCAGATTACATAATCTCGTTTACGTTACGTGACTCATATTAAAATATTTTTCTTTCAGAAAAAACGATATTTGCAGGCAGAAAATGTCTGCACTTACTTTTTGTTTGAAACAATGGTTTTGTTACGTTTATTATTACTTCGAAACTGATTTAATTAATTTTGTATATGATACTTTCTCCCTAAAAAATTTAAAAATAAGTGTAAGTAAAAAAAACAATTTTTAAATTCATTAAAAATTTAAAAAAGCTATACAATTCTTTCGCCTATTGTTTTATGTACGTCCAAGCATAACTTTTGAATAGATGTACTGGGTTTGGTAAGTCTTTCTCTTGTTGGAAAGGGATCGTTTTGATGGTGATCCCACATATATCAGGGTTTAAAAATGACATTTGTGCCTGCTTGCCTTTCTTAGATAAACAAAATGTGCCAATCCCCACGAATTTAGAATATATCGTTAAGATACAGAGCGCTACTCTACGTTTTAAAAACTATCATTGGATCGTATGCAGCTATTTTTCACGTTAAAAATTTTATTACATTATCAGCGACTGCACGTCAAACATGAGTGATGTGCGCAAAAATGGAGTTCAAAGTGAATGTAACAATAAAAGAGAACAATAAAAAGTTGTCACAAAAAAGACTTTGTTATGCTTATTCGAAACCATTCTTGCTGAAATATGTTAAATGACTTGCAATACGCAAAACAAATGAGAGATTACCTGCAGTCTATTTTTAGATAAAATTGTTTGGTATAAATAAACCTTCAACGTGAACTCAAACCTTGATTTCTACGGATTTCAGCTAACAATTTGCGATTCGTAAGTTAGTCTATAACCTCACATTGCCACTAAATTTATTCAGTACCATGATAGAAAATTCGTACAAAAAAGAAAAAAAAACCGCTGTTTGTACAGTGCGTTTCACTCATTGACTGTAAAAGATTGTAGAAAAGTGTCCTGATATAGAAGAAATGTTAACAAAACTTTAATGCCAGTTTGCGGTTACCTACGATTCTTGAAAGTTTTCTCTTACCTGAAGAAACTTTTGTGAACAAAATCAAACTTTTGTTCAATATACATTTAATATACAATCAATATTGTTCAATATATAATCAATATTTTTTGGTTTGATATTTCAATTTTTAATAATTTTATTCATTTATAAAACAGAAGTCAATTTTATGTAATTTGTAAAAAATTACTTGTATTTTGGTATGAAAGAAGCTTCAAAACAAACTCAAACTCTGAAATCTATGGATTTCAATTAAAAATCTGATTCGTCCGCCTATCTGTACGTTCATATTGCCCGCGAATTCTTGTTTTTTGGTACTTTGATTGATGATTCGTAAAATAAATAATCAGGTACTCATTGAGAGAATACTTTTGGACGGTGCGCAGCGCTATGTACCGTAAAATATTTAAAAAAAGTAGCGTGATGCAGAAGATTTTTTTATAAATGAGCGGAATTCGTTCTAAAAACGCTTTAAATTACGATTTCCATAGAATTGTTAGGGATAGAAACTCGAAATTTGAGATGGCAGGTAGTTGTAAGCCGTACATGCTCGCACAGAACAATTTAAAATTAAAAAAAAAAACCCATTAAGGATTCAAAAGTGTTCAGGAGCAAAAAACGTTCTAAAACTGCAATTTTGTGATACTAAAACAGCTAGAAACTTGAAATCAGTCATGGTAGATACTTATAAGCTGTTCTGTAAGCAATAAGAACGGTTTCTAAGGAATTCGAAATTTAAAAGGGTGAAATAAGCAGAAATCGTTCTAAATTACAATATTGTTAAGGAGAGAAATTTCAAATTTGACAGGGCTGCTGCTTTTAACACACAAATGCACACAAAACACTGTTATTTTTTAATTGAAATTTAAAAAGGTGCATGAGAAAAAAAAGTTCAAAATGAGAGTTTTTGCGATTCTGAGAGGACTAGAAACATGAAATTTCACATGACAGTAACATTTAAGATACAAACGTTCCCTAAAAACAGTTTCTAAAAAAATCAAAATTTAAAAGATTGAAATGAGGGAAAAGCGTTCTAAAAACTTACGAAATTATGATTTCTATGGAATCGTTAAGGGTAGAATCTTAAAACTTGACATGACCGCTATTTTTAAGACGCAAATACGCACACAACACTGTTTTTGTTTTTGTTTTTTTTAAATCGAAATTTAAAAGGGTGTAGGAGTAAAAAATATTCTAAATTACTATTTTTGTGATACTTGAACGGACTAGAAAATTTAAATTTACCACGGCTTTTAAATTTAAAATTAAATTCCTCTAACAATGGTTTCTAAACTAATTCGTAATTTAAAAGTGTGAAATGAGCGGAAAGCGTTCTAAAAACGTTCTACATTAAGATTTCTTGCTATGAAATTGTTAACCCTTTCCGGCGCGGAATAAATCTGTTTGTAAAATAATGAAATAATGGACTGACACCAGATTTTACAAACGATTTCCTTAGAAAAGAATAACTTGCTGATTTTCCCTTTATTTATAAAAGGAAAATTTTAATTAAATATTCTTGGTACCGTTTGTCAGTTTTGGAATTAAAATTAGGTGTCCTTTTTGTGACCACCACCCGCTAAAGGGTTAAGGAGTGAAATTGGAAGTTTGACTTGGCTGATGCTTTTGAAGACGGAAAAAGACGCTTAGAACAGTTTCCTAAAAATTTCAAATTTAAAAGGATGAAGGAGCAAAAAAAGTTTTATAATTGCGATTT
This sequence comes from Maratus michaelseni, assembly GCA_963931845.1. Classification (NCBI taxonomy): domain Eukaryota; kingdom Metazoa; phylum Arthropoda; class Arachnida; order Araneae; family Salticidae; genus Maratus; species Maratus michaelseni. Next base: position 258,814,131 of record OZ007593.1, read on the forward strand.
ATGCCGTACAGTTGGTATAGAAGCCTGATACATGTCGTGGTGGTTACTTTTAAGATGTACTCGCTGAGAACAGTTTTAAAAAATCGAAATTTCAAAGAGTGAAAGCGCGAAAAGCGTTATGCATTACGATTTCGATGGAATTGTTAACGATAGAAACTTCAAACTTGACACGGCTGCTGCTTTTCAGATGCAAATGTTGGTTCAGAACAGTTTTCTAAAAATTCGAAATTTAAAAAGGTGAGGCAAAAAATCCTCTAAAATTGTGATTTATGTGATACAGTTGATATAGAAGCCTATAATTTGGCATGGTGGTTGTATTTAAGATGTAAATTCTCACTAAGAACTTTTTTTAAAAATTCGAAATTTAAAAGGTTGAAATGAAAGAAAAAACAATTTCTAAAAACATTCTAAATTAAGATTTATTTGGAGCTTTTAACCCGAAAATATTGAAATTTGTCGTGGCTGTAACACTAGAGATATAAATATTGGCTCAAAACACTTTTCTAAAAATTAAAAATTTAAAAAGCTGCAGGTTTACAAAAACGTTCTAAAATTGAGATTTATGCGATACCGTTGGTACAGAAGCTTGGAAATTGGCGGAAAACGTTCTGAATAACGATTTAATTTCCTTTATTCGGGTTAGAAACTTGAAAATTTGTATAGTGGTTACTTTTAAGAAACAGACGAACAGTATAAATAGTTGATTAAATATTTGAAATTTAAACGTGTGAAATGAGCTGAAAACGTTCTTAATTGCGTTTTGTTCAGAACTTTTAGGGATAGAAACTTAAAATTTGACATGTCTGTTATATTTAAGACGTACATACTCGCACAGAATAGTTTTTACAAAATTCGAAATTTAAAAATTTGCAGAAGCTAAAAACGTTCTAAAATTACGATTTTTGTGATGCTGCTGAGCTGGAAACTTGAAATTTAGAATGACAGTTAACTTTAAGTGCATGTTAAAAATGATTTCTAAAAAATTCGAAATTTAAAAGGGTGAAATGAGAAAGAAGAAATCTAAAAGCCTTCTAAACTATGATTTATCTGAAATTATTAGGAATAGAAACTTGAAATTTTACATTGCTCTTATTTCAGAGACATAAATTCATCCACAGAACAGTTTTTAAAAATTTAGAATTTTTAAAGTGTGCAGGAACAAAATGCATTCAAAATTGTGATTTCTGCTATATAGTTGTTATATAAGCTTGGAATTTGGCATGGCGATTACATTTCAGAGGTAAATTTTTGCTAAGAACATTTCAAGTAAAAAATTAAATGAGCGGAAAATCTTCAAAATACATTTTAAATTACCAATTATTTGGAATGCCAATTATTTAGAATTTTAGCTCGTTCCATTTATTTAAGCCTAAGATGTTCGCCTAATGCAGTATAAGAATGAAGTTTACTCAAAATGTGGCTTAATTAGTAATTTTTTAATTATCTGTGGCAGTAAAATTTCGTCTAATGAAAATAAGCACACGAATGCCACTTGGCATATTTTAACAATTACGCGAACAAAACCTCAGGTTTTGCTAGTATTAATATATTTAGATATATATTTTTTTTTAAAGCCAATTTTTAAACATCGCCCCAAAAATCGAAAATGGCATAAGTGACTTTCCGAAATGAACGATTTTAAAATGGTTAATATTTTTAATAGCTTGTGGCGTTCATTGGTGTCTTCGTTTTTTTCGTAGTTTGATCAACAAAACCTATGCAGAATGTTAAACAGAGCAGCAAAAACAAAATTCGCGAAAGTGAGTTTCGGAAACTAATGTTTTTCAAAGTGTTAATATTCGTATTTTTCGAAACGAATTTCGGAATCGGAATCCGAAAAGAAAATGAACGTAGATATGGTCAGGTATTTTTAGTTAATTAGAAGCGCAGATGTAGTTTTTAGAGATTGCAAAAATTGCAAAAAACACCGAAATGGCTCTTGAGAAACATACATTTGTTTAAAGATATATGATGGATATTTTTTAGAACGAATTGCAGTGTGTTAAACTTAAAAATACGATATCTAATTTATTGTAATTGTTTTTTTTCTTATTTAGGTTAATTAAGCGGATGCGGACTTAAGCAAATGACTGTATACTCTGCAGGAAACATTTGTAGTCAATCCACCTCAGGGATGCATATCAATTGCATTATGTTTGGCGTATCGAAACATCATTAAATTGCACTGCAAATGACCTATACCCATAGAACGTAATGGAACAGAATTCGCTTGTTTGTCTCTGTAAACGAACTATAAAGGCTACACACTTCATTTTTAATAGGGAACATGCTATAGTAGTTCTCAATAACATATATCAACGCCGTAGAAATCGAATTAGATGTACGAGAGTTAAAGCGCGGACAGACAACAGACAAACCGAAATCATAAACATTTTTGAGCTATATTGGAAAAAGTTAAAAATCATGTCATGTTATAAACAAGAACGAAAAATAATGCGTCAAGCATAGATTATATAGCACTTTCCAACGCTTCCAAAATAATTTTACAAATCATACCGTTTAATAAGCTAAAAGCTAACATCTAAGTAAACAATTTAGAAAACGCATAACATATTTAAAAACATAATTTCAGGAATTTCCAACATATACAATATTCGGAAAAATATCCGAATACTTTTATTCAGCCCTGTATAGGATCTATAGATTTGTATATATACTACATAGGATGATAATTTTAGTTCAGTTAGGAAACGCGTAGCACAGTTTAAAATTCTCCGTCTGGAGTTTGTCAATAAACAAAAATGTGTTCGCGAACTTTTGTGCTGCCCTGTATAGGATCTACAGAATTTATACACACCACGTAATAGACAAAAAGCAAGTTAAAATTAAAATCGCGTTCAATAACTTAAAACGCACTTCCAGGAATTATTGTTAACAGACAGTAGAGAATTCTTTTGCGTGTCCCTGTAAATGAACGATGACTGCTATTCACACAATATTCCGTAGTAAGTCTCTTGTAATGCACCTTAGTGATCTATATAAATTTCAATGCGTTTAAAATAGTGAAACATTATTAAAATAAACCGCAGACGATTTTTCTCCATAGACGTCATGTAACGGAATTATTTTTACTGTCCCTGTAAAGTAACTATAAGTGCTATGCACACCCTGTTCCATATTAAGCTTCTTCTAATGCACCTTAGTAATATATATAAATTACAATGCGTTTAAAATAGTGAAACATTATTTAAATAAACCGCAAATGATTTTTCCCCATAGACCGCAATGTAACGGAATTCTTTTGAGGGTCCCTGTAAAAAAACTATAAGTGCTACACACTTCCGTTGAAATAGGGAACATGCTATAGATAACGACAATAACATATAAAAATTGCAGAGCAATCCGAGCATATTTACGGGAGTTAGAGCACGGACAGACGGCAGACGGCCAGACGGCAGACGGCCAGACAAACCGAAGTCATAAGCACTTTTCAACTAGGTTGGAAAGTGCTAAAAAATAAAAAAATTAGATATTAGGTATTTAATAGATATTGTAAATTCTAAAGTGAAAAATCACTTTTAATTAATATGATTCTACGCTTTAATTTCATGGAAATTTTAAATAGAAATTGAATCAATAACGCATTCACTTTTTAATAATAATAACTTTATAATTACATATTTAATTTTCATCTACCACAAACATCTCACTTCAAATAAATTATACTGCTGTAATTACAGTTACAAAACATATGCTAGACTTGAAAACAATAGCTATTGTTGAATGCAGTAATGAATTTAAATCAATAATGCATTATATTATTGGGGTATTATTTAGATTCCTTTGTTCTTCCGTTGTACGTCAAACTATTCATTTGTATTTTTTATATGCAATTATGTAAATGACACCTTTCTTTTCAATAATTGTTGGATCGCAAAAAAATAAATCTTGAAATGAAAATCATTAGTTACTTTTTTATTTAGTATTTTAGTTATTGCTGCTTTAATTAGGGTGTAGGAAGCGCCCCATTTCTAAAAAAGTGAATCTGAAAATCGATAATGAATAAAAGTTATCACTTCAAAAACCAAAACCACACAACGAAATAAAAACATGCAAGACCACTGCATTACGACAGAATTAGTAGCAAAATGTTAGGATAAAATTGAAAGATGACTTTCAATTAATGATATTTTATGAATAGATTGTATCTGAAATTGAATTACATATGTTTTAAGAGCAAATAGTTATACTTTAAAATGTTATTACTAACCACAGCGATATTTTTTTAATTTAACCCTACCGTTAGTCAAACGTTTGGACTCCCGCATTCAGGCGCAATGCTACTGACAGGCGCGTGTTTTAAAATCGTCATTAACAGCTAATTAACTCATTTATAACGCTCTTATAGTTATTAGTGACTTTCATTAGAAAGTACAAAGAGAGAATATTTGAAATATGAATGAAATAACCTCATTTATTAACTGCAAAATAAGCAAAACACTAAGCAATTTCTGAGGAAAGCTTCACTAAGCCTTTTCAGCCCGCCTGTCAAGCACGCTGTGCCCAACCGAGGTTTAAGTGAATTTTTTTATGCTTGTTACACATAAAGGTGAAATAAATAGATACCTTCAGATAAAAGCAGTTTTAATATGGAATAATTAAGTATTACGAACATACAATCACGAAACAGGGTCAAAACATAACACTTCTGAATCTTTCTGAATTAGAGAGGATGATCGACAATCTATGAAAGTTGGAATTACCGATTTGGATTACTTCTCCTTTAATTATAGTTCACGTTTTAATAGAAAAATTCAAAAGAGTCCAATAATCCTTGACTGTTATAAGGAATATCAAATAAAGTTTAGATTTTTAAAACATTAAAAGTTTTGTTTTTACCTATACACACATGTGTGTGCATGTGTTTGTGTGCGTAGTGTGTGCATGAAGATATATTATTATGTAAGGACGTTTTTATCCATAGTCAGATAACGGTCATTAATTAATTGCCTGGTTTCAGTGTTACAACATTGATTAGAAAAAGGAAAAATATTTATTTCGCTCTATTGTACCCTCCTTTAAAAAGTTTGATCCTAGTATTTATGACACACACACATACACATACACACATGATCGCAGTTTGCATCATAACTATACACCTATATCTGAGTACATATATGAGGTACGAAATCACTAAGTACAGAGAATAAGTTACATAAAAGATGTTTTTAACTCACAATTTTTTTTTTTTTTTAAACGAGCTGGTCGAATTTTTCAAAATGATATAAAACTATCGACATGGTCATTAAACACACAAATCTGAATTATTTTTACTATAGACAAAAAGCAATGTTTAATTGAAAATATTCATTTCATATCAATCCATTTTTGATTTGTCGCTATATTACGATTGAGTATAAAAGCATCCTAGATTTGAGATTTAAGTTATAAGGTTAGATCAGGTTATTAGATTATAGTTTATTTTACTTCATGCATGGATAAAAATCTGAAAGCACGCTTTAAAGTAATAATTAATGAACAAATATTAATATTAATTTGACTGCCGGTCGCACAAATATGTGAGTATTTTCTTATGTCTTCAGCCATAAGTATTACGTTTACTTTATCGTTGTTACTGAATTCAACAAATAAATAGGTATAGTAAAACCTCCGTAACGGACACTCCCGAATAGCGGACACCTCTATTTAGCGGACACTTTTTCAATCCCCATCGCTTATACATTCATGCGCTTTTATCTCTGGATAGCGGACACCTCCGAACACCGGACAAATTCTGAGCTCCCAAGGTGCCAGTTATTTAGAGGTTTTACTGTATTGCAGTTATATTTAAACAGTAAACAGACTACGCATATAAAGAATTAAAAAAGAACCAACAATGGCATTTTATATTGTTATTTAGTAAAAAAATGAATGCAAAATATTTTTTTACAGCGATTACATACAATGTTTTTTTGTACAATTATTTTATATATACACACGTGTATGTGCCAGAAAGTGTGTACATGTGTTTGTGTGCGTAGTGTGTGCATGAAGATATATTGTTATGTAAAGACGCTTTTATCCATAATCAGATAACGGCCATAATTGCCTATAAAGTGGTGGAGGAAATAACGCTCGTGAAGAAAATACATCCTTAAAAACTCAAAAACAAATGGCAGAGAATTATCGATCCTTGTATAAATAATTATAAGGTAAAGTGCCCTAATTTCGTCCTCCTTTACTTCACCGCTTCTCCGAAAGTGGCGCCACTTATCACACAAAAGGTCTCGGAAGGTAAAAGGCGTCAGTAGCGAAAGTTTCGTTCGCCAAGACGCATACATATCGTCGCTACCATGTCAAACTATCGAATGTGAGAAAATGCATTTTTCATTTCTTTTAAAAATGAGCCGATTGTCACCACTAAATTTTAATAGGGTATCAGGGTTGCAACATCACCAGGGTTGCCAGTTTGGCCTCATTTTCCATTCAGAAAATTTGAATCCATACCAGAAATTTAAAATAGAAAATTTTTGCTTTATATAATGACACCATATTTCGTGATTACTTAAAGTAAAACATTTTCTCTCAAAATTTCCGGTATGAATTGGCATCGCTGAATGAAAATGGATGCCAAACGGGTAACCCTGTTCTTCACAGAGATTTTATTAGTGTTTTTATTAAGCAAAGAATTCTAATAAAATTTAGTGGTGACAATAGGCCCGTTTTTAAAAGTAGTGAAAAATCCATTTTTTTCATATTCGATAGTTTGGTGTGGTAGCAACGATATTATAGACACCGGATTTCCTATTTTTAGAAGATCCGAGTTCTTATTACGTCATTTGTAGAACGTTATTTACTGTACTGTAAGTATTTATTTCCTATTCATTACATGTATTATACGTAGGTAAGATGCTAACAGTAGCATAAAGTGAGTTTTGAGACGTTCAGTTCATCTTACAAGAAATGAAGCTCCACCATATTGGAAAGTAGCTTGGTTCCAATTTAGTCCCCTTTGCAGTTTTTAGATTTTGATTCCGGGGACGAAATTAGGAACGGTTTTTCATGACAATTGTTTGAAAATGAAAAAAGTCCTTCCGGCCTGTACCGGGAGGAAAAGGTAGCTTTCCTATATCTTCGTTTTAAAATTTTAGCTAATGTTACACGAAAACAGCAAGCTAAAATGCAAAGAAACGTTTACAAAAGATTCGTTAATACTGAATTTGAATAAGAAATTCGCCAAATTATTGAGCAATAGCCAAATTGGCTTCATTTATGAAGACTTATTTTGATCGCCAAATTTGGCGATATTTCGCTAAATGTCGCCCAATTTCGCCAATTTTGTCGCCAATGTCGCCAATTTTGGCGTTAACGGATATGAATATATAGTTTTATGCGTATGATTGGGAAAATTATTACAACAATGAAAGAAAATAATTTGCGAGTAATCGCGTTAATGTGCTGTTTTGTTTCAAAATGTCAGCCAACCTAGAATTTCAAACTGCTCTATCTCAGCCATTTTTTAAGATAGAGGTAAACCAAAAAAAGCTCTGGAATCCTTGAATCAAGGCCTAACACGTAATTAAAAAATAAATTTGAATTTTTAAATTTTTTGTATATTTATTTTAGATTTTAAGTTATTTTACATCTTTAAATGGCCGCCATCTTGAAACAAGATGGCGGACCAAGCTGGCCAACGAACTCGGTCGAGACATTAGTGATCTTAATACACACAATTAGTTTCATCAAAATCGATTCATAATTACGGGCGTTATCGTATGACATAGGTCAGATATATATATATATATGGATATATCTATATATATAAATCAACATTTGGACGGAGGGTGGTTTTGGGGTCTGGGGGTCATGATCGGTGAAAATATATCGAAATTTTCCGGAACTGCTTTCCTCCGAACGGCTGCAATAGGTAGCTTTATACTTTTTTGTATTGAAAGCTACCTAATAAAGTTTAATATAAAATAAAGATAATAAAGATAATAAAATAACATAAAATAAAAAAAATAAAGTTTAAAATAAAATTCAAAATGATAATATTCTTTTTATTTTAAAAAAAAAATCTTTTAAAAATTTTATAAAATACTTGTTTTTTTATTAAAAGAAAAAAAATATTGTCTCTCTTGTTCGTTGTAGATGGGGCCAAGGAAGAAGTGGGATAAAGCAAAGATGAAATTGGCTGTTGAAGCTGTACGCAGTAAGGAGATGGGCTATAAAGCTGCCAGTAAACAGTACAGTGTCCCAAGATCAATGTTGAAAGATTATATAAAAAAAGTGCGGATAAAAGTGCAGAAGACTTTATTAAAATGAGAATCGGCCGTAAAACAGTTTTCCCACTTGAACTGGAGAGTGGGTTAGTTTTATATTGTAAAGAAATGGATCGAAGTTTCTAAGGACTAACTCTGAACGATTTGAATAACATTTCAGCTAACCTTTCACAGCAATTTAACACACCCATTCTCATTTGAGACAAAATGGCAGGGATCAAGTGGTTGCGCTGCTTTTTGAAGCGACACACGGAACTCTCTATTCGAGAGCCTTAATCATTATCGCTCGCTCGCATTCAGGGGTTCACAGACCAAAGTGTTCAACTATTTTTCTCCATACTGAAGGCATAATTAAAGAAAACAAAATTCGACCCGACGGAAGTATACAATGTAGACGAAACTGGCATCACTATTGTCCAACACAAAGCCCAAAAAATCGTAGCCGTGAAAGGAAAGAAAAACTTCTATAAAGTATCGTCTACGCAGAGAGGTTCCTTAGTCACTGTACTGATGTGCATGTCAGCCGCATGGATATTCGTGCCCCGTGTCATGATATTTCTGAGGAAGCTCGTGAAGAAAGAGCTAATGGATGGTGCGCCTCCAGGATCAATCGGAGCTGTGCATGAGTGAAGGTGGATTACAGCAGAGATTTTCGAGAGATGGTTTCCACATTTTTTGTCCATTGTAAAGCCATTAAAAGGCGATACCACTGTGTTGATACTGTATGGGCATTACTCACATTTTCGTATCTTGACTATCATTGACCTTGCACGAGAGAATGGTGTTATAATCCTGTGTTTGCCTCCACATTCAACTGCAAAACTGCAGCCTCTCGATGTCGCGTTTAAGTTTCACTTTAAAATATTTTATCCTGAAACAATACAAAATTGGCTCTCAAACCATCCTGGTAGAAAAGTTTGGAACCTACAAATCGCACTACTTTTCAATAAAGCCTACTAGCGTGCTGCTGTTGTTAAAACTGCTGTCAATGGTTTCAAAAAGACGGGCATCATGCCATTTAACCCCACCATTTTTGGACGTGAAGATTTTATGGAGAAACCTCATCCCTTTCCATCTGGCGAAAATTTCATGGTAGCTGCTCAACCACCATCAAGCGGCCAGGTTTAGCAAATTGTTGCTGGCTTCGGCCCTAAAGATATCAGGGAAGTGACAGGAATCACACCAGCAACTTCTGCCTGAAGAGGTTCAGCAACATTGATCATTGGATCTCCGGATAAAAACAAAGTGAAAGATTACCATGCGAAGAAGAAACGCTCAAGTGAAAAAGCATTTCTAGCCCCCACCACTCTCAAGGGAAAGGGGAAGAATCCACCATATAAAAAATCCAAACGTAACCTAACCAGCCACTCTGATGACGAAAGTGTACTCTTTTGTTGACATTCTTTATGATGATAACACAAGCGATAATGATGACGACAATGATACAGAGTGTCTTATCTGCTTGAAGCGTTTTTCTGGTGATAAACATGTCGAACAATGGGTTCAGTGCCTTCAATGATGCACTTGGTCACACGAAACATGCTCAGGAGCCAAAAACAATACAAAATTTATTTATTCCTCATGTTTGGATGGCTAATGTTTCGTTATGTTATTCTTCCACTGATTAATAATACATTTCTTTGTGCCTTAATTTAAGGTAAATTAAATTACTTACTCATATTTAGTTATAAGTTAAGCCTCGGCTTTTTGGAGTTTTTGAAAGGGACCTTTTTTTTTTGCCATACATAGATACTTATGAAAAATTATTTTCGCATTGTTAAAAATATTTTGCACGAGATTAGATTTGCCTATGTTTATATGGGCGTGGGTAGTTAGTCAATGGTAAAATCTAAATTTGGTAGGTTTTCACTGAACGTTATAACTTTCAAGGGACTAAAAGTGACTGGGGGACGAAAATAAGGTGCGTTATCTTACATTAAATTATTGCTTTCAACGATGAATAAGATGAACACGCTATGGCAGAATTAGGAATCCAGCACTGAATACTCTTTCACCGATGGCAAAAAAAGACTAAGGAGCCAGAAAATCAAAAGGCAAATATCAGTAAGAAATTCAAATGGAAATGAAACACATATTAAAAGATTACAGGAAATATATCTAAAAAAAATAAATGTAACTAAACCTCATATCAATTATTAAAAATTAACTAGAAAAGGCTGCAAAAAGAAATGAAAGAAAAAATACATAACGTTGTAATTAATTAAAAGATAAGGACTTCGCTAGGAAGCCATTATTTAGGCAAAATGAAATCCATTTTACGGTAATAATGATAAGTTATCTAAGTGTGAAATAAACGTATCAGAATTTTATCTTTAGTCTTAAATTTGGTTTTTTGGGGGAAAGGATTAGATTAATTAGAGTTGATAATTTATCATATTCTCTTCTAATGTGAAATTAATGAATTTCTGTATAAAAATTCTATAAGAAAATTTGAAATAACCCCAGACTTAAAAAAAAAAACAGGGTGCATAGGAAAGTCCCTTTAACCTGAAAATACCTGCGATCGGTGAGAGCTACAGTTATGCAAGTGAGGTAACGGTATAGTAAAGCGACTATGCCCGAACTAATGCAAACGACAGAAGAGCCCCCTAGTGTTGAAATTTGGAAGATAACCATTGCAAATCGAAAACGAAAAGAGATAGAGCAAAATTTCCAGTTAGAAAGTTTTAGAACATCAATTAATTAGTACGAAAGGACATTTGATTCACACGGATAAGATAAATCGTCGCCTGTATACCCAAAAATATCTGAAATCGATGCACTCTATTTTGTGTAAACGTTTGAAAGGAATAGCTAGAAGTATGAAGAAATGTGCACAATATATTGCATAAATACGTACTTTACGTCAATACATTTTGATAACATCACACAAAAAACAAAAACAAAAAAAGACAAACTGTCTCACAGTGATAAAAAGTTAATGTTCAGTATGTTCGAAAAGTTCGTCATTGCTCACGATACACGTTTGTATTCGTGAGAGTAATTCTGCATGCACGTTTCTCAGCATGAAAGGTGTCATACTATTGCAAGCATCTTCAATACGACAACGTAGATCCAGCAGACTTGTAGGTGGAGTTGCATAAACCTTACCTTTTATGTAACCCCACAGGAAGAAAGCTAACGGAGTGGGATCCGGTGATCGTGGAGGTCATTCAACAGTACCACCATACCCGAAAATAAAAGTTTTAAAATAAAACCGCTCGCACATTCGGATTCAAATTATCGTCTGCCATCAATAAGTTAATGCTATGAGATTATGCTGTTTGTATTAAGCGAGCGCCAACACCTTTTAAACTAAAATTTTAATTCCATTGGAAATGAAAGTTTTACTGACGTTACAGTATAGTACAACGTCACAATATTCAATTGCGCACTTCTACCTTTCCAAAATTTGAATATGCAGGGTTCAATCGTCGCGCATCGATTTCGGACATTTATGGGTATACAGGTGACGATTTATCTTATCCGTGTGAATCAAATGTCGTTTCGTACTAATTAATTGATGCTCTAAAACTTTCTAACTGGAAATTTTGCTCTATCTCTTTTCGTTTTTGATTTGCAATGGCTATCTTCCAAATTTCGCCACTAGGAGCCACTGCTATCATTTGCATTAGGTCGGGTGTCGTCGCTGTAACATACCCTTACCTCACTTGCATAGCTGTAGCTTTCTCCGTTCGCAAGTATTTTCAAGTTAAAGGGACTTTTCTATGCCCCCTGTATATGTAGTATAAGTTCAGCATTTTACTTTACATAGTACAAAAGTTTTAATCTTATGAAATTACTGATGTTTTTAAAAAAATCAATATAAATTTGGTTGAACAATTAAAGGATGCCAATCCATATACTAATTCAATATTAAATACTGTTATTTAGTTATAAATGTCTAAAAATATGATTTTTTTAAATATATATGTATACCAGAGGAATCTGCCCCCTGTTCCCTTCGTGCGCTAACCCCCGGACCTCAGATGTGCGTTGCAAATTTGTTCCTAATCCATCCATTGTTGGAAACACATTTTAATCTAATATATAAAAATGAAAATTTTTCTGTCTGTCTGTATTTCTATTCAAATACACAGTTTAGAAGCGAGAATCGGGAAATTATACACACAGGCATATTAAAACACTGTCGAGGCTACTAAAGTAATCCGAAATCGAAATAAATTGTAGTTAAATTTTAATTAATAAAAAAATAACAATTTAACAGATATTTCCTATCAAACTTAAAAAGTTTTCGTTATAGCAGCTGCAACAATTAAAAACCCACAATAAAATTCTTTCTACAATAGTTTGTTTTCTATTGAAATATTTTCCCGCGAAAAATGAAAATGAAATAAAATGTTTGAAGAATGAAAAAGAAGATGAATATGACTTCATATTCTGAGTATAACAGATATTTTCAAAGCGTTCACAATAATACAAGGAGCATAAATATGAGTAAGTGCAGAAAATAGGTGAATATGACGTCAGCTGGTAAATATTAAAATATGAGTCATAATCATTAAAATATGAGTCATACGTCATATGAGTTTGAGGAACGTATTTTATTCATGATAAAATCCCGATTATGGAAATATTGGCATATTTTAACATTTTGAGGTTCTCTAAATTCCTTTTTCGCTATTTTTAAATTTATTCCACATATATAGGTGTGCGTATGCATATATATTAGAATTTCCACAAATGTTTAGGTCCCCAAAGCTCATTCTTAGTGAAGAACTGAAATAAAGGTTTCAGATATTTTTAAATAAAATTCATAGAATTTTTGTATTTGCAACTTTTTATCACCAAAAACTTATATAAATAACAAAATACTCGGAAACAACTTTTCAGCAAAATGTTTTAATCTCGGTATCAATCTGAACTACAGATTTTTTACTCGTAAATTAGGTAATCTGTCGTCCGGATTAAATGAAAAATGAGTGAAAATTTCGCAAATTAAGGGTGTATTCAAATCCAAACTACTTATTTTGAGACACATTTTTAAATTCATTTTTGCTCTAAAATGCATCCAATTGGCAGGTTCTCTTATTCAGAAACTTTATAATGTCCGTATTGTCTCGATTTTTTGATAAAGGCAGAATATATTTCAAAAAATGCTGTCAAAGTGAACATTTTGAACCGAATTTTCCGAAGCGATAGCGCTGGAAACAAAAAAATAATTGTACTGTGAAAATAATTGTTTGCAAATCAATTTCTAATTAATTGAACGAAAAATAAAAACATGGGACCCTTATAAATCTCTTCATAAGTCACGCCACCAAGTTTCATGTTTTTACTTTTAAAAATGAGTCTGAAAATGTGTCTCAAAATTTTGAGTTGTTGAGCGTGGAAAAATATTTTTTTTTGAATACCGCCTTAAAACTCAAAATTAAAACGTAAATTAAAATGTTACTTTTTTAGAAAGGCAAAACGTGTACTATGTTTACATGCACAGTTGCATTTGAAGAAATCTTTTCAGTTGTAAATTTTCAGTTTTTATTGCTTCAATGATGAATGGAAGCTAGCTGATTTATAGCTAATTTCTGATGAGTCTATTATATAAATGTATATATATTTATAATGGGTTTATTAATTTGATTCATGTGTACAATATTTTGCATGCTACTGTTTTTTTATGTTTTTATAGTGTATGCTTAGTTTTGAACTTGATTTTTCTAAACAAATATTCTTAAAATTACGGACAAGACCGAATACTTCAGCTAGTATTCCATAATAACTAATTAAAATTTCTTGGGAGCATTTAAAAAAAGTTAAATTATGTATGGATGGACAGGCTGGCAAACAGATTAATTGCATATACCCAACATTTGTATGTTTTATTTAAAAATGCAGTTGATAGTTTACTGTAAGTAATTAACAGCTAATTGGTATTTATTTCCATATTCATAATGTAAAATTTTGTTTGCATTAGGATATGAGTCTAAACTCAAAGTAATCACCAAATGTTTTCAGACAGTAAAACATAAAAATTGAACTTTAATTAAATGTAAATATTCTATTTCCCGCCACTGGTGGCTACAAACGCCAAAGAAAATTGTGTTGAATCAGTTCTACCTATTTTTATCTTAAGTACAGCCAACTTACAGCTAAAAATAAGAAAAACACTTATTTAAATGTTGTTAATATAGCATTTATCAGTAAAGGGCATTATCGGCGTTAGATAAAATTGAGTTTACCATATCAAATTTTAACTTGGAGTATGATTGTCACATGAGAAATCATTAGAAAATAAATTCCATGTCCAAATTTTATTTATGCAATTTCCCACCAGGAGCGCTAAAAGCGTAAAAACATAACTATTATATAAAAATTTCCATCAAGGCATAAAATTGACGCAGCAGAAGCTTATTATGATGATTTATTAATAAACATAAAAATCAATTTTATTTAAATTTAGTTAACCTGTTTCCGGCCAGAATACAATATAAAAGCAAAAAAAAAAACTGTGTTGAATCTGTATTACTAAATTTTAAGTTGGAGCATGATTCTCATATGAGAAAACATAAAATCATCCAATTTAAAGTTTTAGTTATGCAATTTCCCACTAGGGACACTACCGGCATAAAAAAAAATCTATCATGTGAAAACGTTTCTCAAAACATAAATTCGACCTAGGTAGAATCTTATTCTGAAAATTTATATAATAAAAACATAAAAAATCTATTTTATTTAAATTTAGTTTCCCTATTTCCCGCCCGGAGACGCTGTAAACACCAAAAAAATTGTGTTGAATCTGAGCCACTAGCTATCATACAGTGAAACATAAAAGAATCAATTTTACTTATATTTGATTACCCTATCTCCTACCAGGGGGCGCTATTAATGTCAAAGTAAATTATGTTGAATCAGTACTACCTATTATATTGAGTACGGTGAAACATAACAGTTTAACATAAGATAAAAACATTTTTATTCAAATTTCGTTAATCTATTTCTCAATACGGGGCATTATCGGCGTAAAATAAATTGGAGTTTAAATTGCCCTATCTAATTTTTACTTGGAGTATGGTTGCTATATGAGAAAACATTAAAAAAATCCACTTTAAAATATTAGTTATGAAATTTCCCAACAGAGGCGCTATCAGCGTAGAAAAAACTAATATATATGTATATTGTTTCATCAACATATATATTTCCAATGACGGAAGCTTTTTCTGATGATTTAAGCGAAATTCTTTCACGGAAAGTGAGCTTAAAATGCATTAAAAAGTTAGTTGAAGACACATTTATGCACATAGAGATACATAAAGCATCATGTTAAGTTAAATAAACTTCATAAAAATAGCCCTTCTAACAGTAGTTGGCGATAAAGTGTAATGCATTTGAATAATTTTGTGTTGCCTTTAAAAGAACTATAATGCATCCCATATTTTAAATGGAGAACATGCGGCAGTAAGCCTCAATAATGTATAGAAAATTCGAAGAGTTTCAAATAATTTAATGGCATTAAAATGCATTTTAAGTAATTATAGTCCACAGACAGTAGTGTAATTGAATTCTTTTGTACGGTCCTGTACAATAACTATAAATTGTATATATACACTCTTCAAGTCAGTGTGCTGTAGGTGACTGTCACAACTTACTAAAGCATTCTACAAACTTCGCATTTAACATTTACTCTTTTCATAACATCCCTTCATAAAATCAGTCTTTTCATAAAATCATTACATTAGGATTTTATATGTCGTAAAAAACCCCTTTCTGTTGCTTGGATTGGCGAAATTAGGCGTCGCCAATAATAATTATTGTAACCCTTTCTTTTACTGTTTTTCAGTTTTAATTCAGATTGAGTAGTGATGTAAATTTTTGAACCGAGTTGTCGGCGGTATATCCGACTTTTCTCTGAACAAGGCTTTTGCTTGGTAATAATAAATTTGTTAGTTTTAATGTATCTGAACTTTTATTTGATGTGTAAATCAAGGAGAATATTTTTATGAAAAATAAGAGACAGTGAATTTTAACGTAACAATCATCTGATTCGAAGAAGAAAATAAGTAATTTTCGTTTCGGAATATTTCATTTTTTGGCGTCCCGCGACTTGATGTCTGGATTGGTTATGATGCTGATTTCGTTTTGATTTATGATTCTCTGAAGACTTGAGGTAAGCTCAGTCTAATTTATTTTTACTGTTGAACTGTAAATAAAAATTGAAATGGATCTCGAAACACTTAAGAAAAAAAGAGCAACTATTCGTGCTCAAACTAAGAAAATGTTTGATAAAATTAAGGAAATATTAGATGATACACTAGCATTAGATTTTGAAAATAAAAAATCACAGCTAGGTATTTTAAAACAGCAATTGAATGATAAAATGCAAACATTAAAATCATTAAATTCACAGATTGAACCACTGGTTCTAGATGTTGAGTTCGAAAAGGAAATAGAGAAATCTGAAACATATCATGAAAATATTATAGAATGGAAATTTAAAATTTCCAAATTTATAAATGATAATGCCATGCGATTCTCAAATAAATATATTAATTGGAGCGGATTATTTTTATCAAATCTGTCACGAGGGAGAGGTACAAAAAATAACTAAATCTATATTTTTATGGGAAAGTTCGTTCGGACACAAAGTTTGTTCGCGATAATTAAGCCAAAATAAAGAGTTGACAGCAACATATATAGTCTTGATCGGAGACAAAATCTACGTTGTATCAGCAAAATAAGGATTGTGGTTCTGGAAAAGAAAATCATTCTTTTAAATTAAATGCTTACATTAGACGACACGGTTGGATAAGACTAGCTGAGGATATCTGAGCGGCTAAAATTAGAACCATTGCTGGGCTTTTGTTGTCAATGGTTGTTGGACAATGGTGCAATGTTGGACAATGTTGGTTCGTTCGATAATGGTGCGACAAGGTGGACTTTTGTCAGTGATGGCCAACGTGGGACTCCACAATCAGCCAATATTGGACCAACAATTTTGTGCTACAGGTTATAGTTTATTTCATTATAGTTAATGACTGATCGTCTTACCTTTGTGGAGGCGCGAGAGGAAGAAATTATTTATTGTATATATTATTTAGTATTAGATGCAATAGAGTCTGCAGATATGTGCACTTCAGAATTTTTTCTAATTTAATAATTCTGTTTAATGTGCGATTACAAAAAATATCATTACGTTGAGTATTAATGAAAGCAAAACTTTATATATTTTTATAGACATTTTTAAGTAGGCATTACATATATTGTAATAAGTTTAATATAGTAGTCATAGTAGTGTACACTTTCACACATAGAAAATATATATTAAATTTCACATTATTCCGCTATATATTAAAGAATGGAAATTGAAATTTCCAAATTATTGAAACATAATATTTATTTAATAACTTAGCAATGTGCACTAACACAGCACGATTAAGGTACATATCCTTATTTATCAATTAACTAATTTAATAAATCAGAATGCATCTGTTTACGCTTAAATAGAAATTGGATATTATGAAGTAAGCGTATAATTTCTGCAATTATTCACCTAAAAGTTCAGTTAATGTATTTGGGAGTACAGTACTGTAAAATTTTATGAGTTTCTTTGCAACTCATTAGTTAATGTATTTAATTAATATTACAGCATCACATCAACTGTAAATTTATCACGGGTAAATAAGTAATTACTCTATGTATTTGCTGTATCACGTTATGATTCAGTTATCTTTTTACAGTCAATGAGAAATTTGAAAATTACTCAAGTTTCATAAATGCTTTCTATTAGTAATGTATGATCAACGTTGTATTTTTGGGTAAACCAATATGCCTTAAAAGTAATAACAGCTTATTAAAAAAAATATATATAAATAATTTTTTTATTATATTATACTCATAGTTTACCAAATAATAGAAAAATGGCAATTTATAATTAAGATGGCCGAAAATAATATCTAATAATCGTATGATATTACGCGCATGAAATGATATTATGAGAGTAAATCGTAAAACTTTTTGAAAGAATACATTATTTTGATGCTTTAGCAAGGAACAGAAGCAATAGCTCAGGATAAACCGTACGTATTTCATTAATAAAACATAAGCATATCCGTATAAAAGTAAAAAACAATTCCGTTACAATACGTTAATCAGACGTTAGCTTCAATTATAGAAAATTCATCGCTTTCATTTATACTTGGTAAGAATCTCTGAACTAATGAATTTATTTATAAAATAATAGTTTTTGTTCTGTTTCTTTTTTAAAATACAGCAACAGAAAGGAAAATAAAACATTAAGTAAAAGCTGCCAGGTAAAACACCTGTAATATGTACTGGTCCGCTAGAGCACCGCCTTTCTCCTGACTAGAGGTCTTGTCGCATCATACTCTAAAATGCTACACCTACGTTGTAAAACTCAAGTTCTAAACCTCTTAAACCTTTTGTATTCTATAAGCGCTTTCGCGACTTTCTGGTAACACCAAGAAATGCGTTAAATAATACATTCTCTTATACATAGAACTCCCATACGGATGTAAAAAAACCCAATAAACATGCTGATATTATTAATTAATAATTATAAAACATAATATACATATACAGTCAATAAGTCTGAATACTTGTGTGTAAAAGTTACACATTTAACTCGTTTACCTTTTGAGTAATTAGTCCTTGAAGTCACGATCACGTTTATTTTTCGACATCACAATAAAGATTATGTGAAGGAATTACAGAAGGCTGATTCTTCTCACCAGAATGAACTGTTGATAGGTTTAGATTCGACAATATACTCGTATTTCAAGAGTATTTCATATGTTTTTTATTCGCATGTAATATTATTACGTTTGTTGACATATGCCATTCGTTACAATTATGCATACATTCGCAAAATTTTTATTGTCTTTTAGAAACGTATTTTAAACTAAAAATATCAAAATAAATTGGGAATATAAATGGCTCAATAGCTTAGCTAGAAAATATCGAGGAGGGAAAATGCCTGTATTATAATAAAAAAAAATCTCATTACACACGGACGCCGCTACGAAAATCTTTACCCGATTCTAATCCTATTGCAAATAAATTAGAGAAGAGAAAAACTTCATGAAATGAAATTAAGAAAAGAGGAGAGAGCTGTATTGAGTTGAAGAAAGAATGGAGAAAAGTAAAAAAAACTGCATTGAGCGAGAAATTTCGGATAATAAAGTAATAGAATGCACTTTGCCAAAATGAAAAGTCCGCAGATAAACACATAAAAGAAAACGCAAAATTCTAGTATATTCTTATAAGGAAATAAAAAAACGTAAATGAAAAATTATGAATATATATATTTTTTAATATGTTGTTATTAATTTGTTTCTCTTAAGGCTACGCCCGCTTCGCTGGTAGATATTTCTAAACGAACTTCGAATGATTAAAATATATTTTAGTTCCACCTTCCACCACCAGGGGGCTCATTCTGTTCTAAACGAACCTCTTTCCGAACGAATCTCTGGAACGGATCCCCGCTGCCTACCGCACCGTATAGAAGGCTTGCAGCATACGCATTGCAAAAATAAATTAATTCCACCTTCCACAACCAGAGGACGCCAGATCTATATATATCTTTAACGTTAACGCTAAATTTAAATTACGACTGAACTCCCTCTCCTCCTCAAAATTTAACCTTTGACCTGTAACAAAAAATACCGGTGTCATCAGTTCGCAATTTCAAAAAAGAAAAAAGCACGTGGTTGTTACGTACTTAAGAAGTAAGGTTGGTTGGGGAAAGTAAGTCACCCCAATCAATTAATCAGTGTTATTAATTTGTTTCACTTAAGACTAGCAGGCTACGCCCGCTTCACTGGTAGATATTTCCAAACGAACTTCGAATGATTAAAATATATTTTAGTTCCACCTTCCACCACCAGGGGGCTCATTCTGTTCTAAACGAACCTCTTTCCGAACGAATCTCTGGAACGGATCCCCGCTGCCTACCGCACCATATAGCAGGCTTGCAGCATACGCATTGCAAAAATAAATTAATTCCACCTTCCACAACCAGAGGACGCCAGATCTATATATATCTTTAACGTTAACGCTAAATTTAAATTACGACTGAACTCCCTCTCCTCCTCAAAATTTAACCTTTGACCTGTAACAAAAAATACCGGTGTCATCAGTTCGCAATTTCAAAAAAGAAAAAAGCACGTGGTTGTTACGTACTTAAGAAGTAAGGTTGGTTGGGGTAAGTAAGTCACCCCAATCAATTAATCAGTGTTATTAATTTGTTTCACTTAAGACTAGCAGGCTACGCCCGCTTCACTGGTAGATATTTCCAAACGAACTTCGAATGATTAAAATATATTTTAGTTCCACCTTCCACCACCAGGGGGCTCATTCTGTTCTAAACGAACCTCTTTCCGAACGAATCTCTGGAACGGATCCCCGCTGCCTACCGCACCGTATAGCAGGCTTGCAGCATACGCATTGCAAAAATAAATTAATTCCACCTTCCACAACTAGAGGACGCCAGATCTATATATATCTTTAACGTTAACGCTAAATTTAAATTACGACTGAACTCCTTCTCCTCTTCAAAATTTAACCTTTGACCTGTAACAAAAAATACCGGTGTCATCAGTTCGCAATTTCAAAAAAGAAAAAAGCACGTGGTTGTTACGTACTTAAGAAGTAAAGTTGGTTGGGGTAAGTAAGTCACCCCCCCCCCCTCAAACTAAAATATGTACAGGATATTTCACACTTATTTGCATTGATCATGTCACATTTCGTCACACTGATGGGTTTTGCATATATTTGAGCTTTGTTCATTTATTTTTCGTGTCATAGAACTAATGTAAAACAGATTTCCAGAATAGTTTATTTAAAGAGTTCAAGCTACATTTTCCCAAGAGGTGTTCCCAGATAAATCTTTATTATATTTTAATGTTTATTAAACTGTTTTGTAAAGTTTAATCTAAAATACATACTGTAATTTGAATTTTTACAAAAACTGTTATTAAGAGGTGTTTAAGAGGAGGGGTCCCACTTACCCAGTAATTTTAGCCTAATAGGGATAAGTGGGACCCCTCATTATGAGGTAAGTGGGATCCCTCATTATGAGGTAAGTGAGACTAGGGTGTCCCACTTACCCCACTAAGTAAATTTAAATAAATTTCTGCATTATTGCTTAAACAAGTTTCCTTAAATTTCTATAGTACTTATGGTTAGGTTTAGTTTTTCACATTGAATATAGAGGGTGTGTCACCTTTACGTGTACGTCTCCATGTGCAAACAAAATTCCATCAAAGAGATCTAAAGCATCTGCAGGTGTTAAAATTATTACAAAAGAATAATACATGCACCAATTAAGAGAAAAAAAAATGATAGAAATATAAAGAATAAAGAGATAACTCAAAGTAAAAAAAAATAAAACTGCATATATAGAAGAATGTAGTATTTTTGTAGAAGACAGTGATGATTTTGAAGAGAAAAGCAACTCTGATAAAAAGATTTCTATAAATGAATTAAAAGACAATTATGAAGACCTAGAAAGAATTAATAGTTTAGCTAAAAAAAAAAAAAAAAAACACTTCTAAAGCTGGTGCCTACGTATTTGTGAAGCTCGCATAAAAAAAGTATTATGTAGCTCTAATTTTAGAAGTTGATGATACAAATGAAAAAATAACTACTAAATTTGCAAGAAAGAACATAAAGAGTGAGACCTTTTTATTGACCGTATGCATATGATGTTGGAATTATTACTGAGGATGTAATAATGATTCTTAATCAGCTAACTTTAAGTAGACGCTGCCACTTAGTGTTTCCGATTTCTTTTTCAATTTACAGTGTTTGCTAATGTGCCAAAATTAATCTTAATCAGCCCTATTATGTTTCTTCAGCACTGTTTTAAACCTTGAAGTAAAACATATGCATTTAGGCTTTCAAAACATTTCATAGATGTACTTGTTTTGTTTTTAATTCTATAATTATCTGTTATAATGATCTTAATGTGAGTAGATATCTCGTACATGAATACATTTGCAATAAAATATTTCATATTGAAATTTTCTATACTTTATCAAGTATCAATGCTGGCTTTAAATTTAAATAAAGAACGGTGGGCTCACTTACCCCTTATTGAGGGAAAGTGGGACACCCACCTGACTTTTTAAAAGAAAAGCAGTTAAAAACTATTTAAAGCATTATTTTAGAAACTAGTGATAAACTTTTGTTTATTAATGAATTCTTAAATAAAATAAATTGATCAGTTCAAATTAAACTGTTTTGAAATTTTTGTATAAGGCTTCAAAAATGAAGTATTCCAAAAAGGGGTTCTACTTTCACCAGCCAACCCTAAAGCTTCTAAAAGTCGATGTATACCGTAAATCACAAACGTGTGCGTCAGTAACATTGATGTCATAACGATACGGATAACAAAAAAGTTAAAATGTATAAGTTACAACAATGAGGCTTTAACAATAACAAATATCGGTAACTTTTGAAACAGAAACAAAAGGACCCATGTTTGGTTTGCACTTTATTGTCCTTCCTTTTCCGAAAGTAGATAGTTTTTTGCAAAAATTAAGAAAAATTACCGGTCGATTTTTTATCAAAATAGGATTTTCGGATACAGAAAATTTTTATATGTATGTGTGGTGAATTTTAAACCAATACCTCAAACACTCTTTTTAATATTTGCAAATTAGTGAAAACAAACAACTCGTTGCCATCGACAAAAGAGAAATAACCGTTTTTTCGCCGGCACGTACCTTAGCGATTTATATATATATATATATATATATATATATATATATATATATATATATATATATATATATATATATATATATATATAAACTGTTAATAGATTTAGGCATGTAAATAACTCTCTATAGCACTTACAGCATATTAATGCGTTTATTTACGCACTTTTTATTGTCTCTGAAAATATGCTTAATGTTTTTCTACCTAAGTGCAAAAAATCATCAAATAGACAGAAAGCTTTTATTAAAATAAAAACATTTAATTACCACCCAGGTAATGAAATGGTGCGAAAATCTTCAGCATGAATTAATTCTACTACAAATTAATTAGGGAACACGAAATCAAATAAAATTAAGAAAAGGGAAAAAAGCTGGATATAAGCTATTGAACTGAAAAAAATGGAGGTAAGAAAAAAAAACTGCACTAGGTAGAAATTCGGAGGATAAAATAAAAGAATAATTTTTGGTAAAATGAAATGTCCACTAATAAACACATAAAAGAAAAAGAAAAAATCCTAGACTATACTTATAAGGAAATAAAAGAACGTAAAAGAAAAGTAACGTAATAGAGATCACCTATTCATGAATAATGTTTTTCTTAAAAATATGTTATTATTAATTTGTTTCACTTAAGATTAGATGTTAATAGTTTTAGACATATAAATAACTCTCTATAGCACTTACAACGTATTTATGTGTTTATTTATGCTCTTTTTATTGTCTCTGAAAATATGCTTAATGTTCTTTTTTTAATTAAGTGCAAAAAAAGTATCAAATAGACAAAATGGCTTTATTAAAATAAAAACATTTCATTACCACCCAGATAATTAAATGGTGCGAAAATCTTCAGCCTGAAATAATTCTTCTGTAAATTAATTAGTAAACAGGAAAGCTTCATCAAATAAAATTAAGAAATGGGGAAAGAGCTGGATCTAAGCTGTTGAACTGGCTAAAGAAAAAAATATCAGAAAAAAAACTGCATTGAGCTAGAAATTCGGAGGATAAAATAATATAATTCTTTTTGCTAAAATGGCATGCCCACAAATAAACACATAAGAAAAAAGGAAAAAATCCTAGAATATACTTACTTATAAGGAAATAAAAGAACGTAGAAGAAAAGTAACGAAATAGATATCACATATTCATGAATTGTGCTTTTCTTTAAAATATGTTTGTCTTAAAATAAAAATTTCATTTAAGATTAAATTTTAATAGATTTAGGTATCTAAATAACTTTCTATAGCAACTACAGCACATTGATGCATTTATTTACCCATTTTTTACTGTCTCTGAAAATATTTTTAATGTTTTTCTACCTAAGAGGAAAAAAGTATCAAATAGACAAAAAGCTTTTATTAAAATAAAAACATTTCACTACCACCGAGGTAATGAAATGGTGCGAAAATCTTCAGCCTGAAATAGTTCTACTGCAAATTAATTGGAGAACAGGAAAATTTCATCAAATGAAATTAAGAAAAAGGAAAAAGGTGGGTCTAAGCTATTGAACTGGATAAAGAATGGAGGTAAGCAAAAAAAACTGCACTGACCTGGAAATTCGGAGGATAAAAAAATAAAATGCTTTTTGCTAACACGAAATGTCCATAAATAAAAACGTAAACAAAAAGGAAAAAATCTCAGAATCATCATATAATGAAACGAAGGAACGTAAAGGAATAGAAATCAATAATGATTCAATAATGTTTAGAAATATATATTTTTTATATTATTTATATTATTGTTGTTGTTTTTACTTAGTTAGGTTTGAATTGCTATTAAGTTTAAACTTAGCAATAACTTTCACACTTCATATGCGTTAATTTGTATACAACGTTCATTAATATTATACATTTATTTTAACATTTTTTATTATCTTCTAAAAATATATTTAATGTTTTTCTTCTTTTTAAACAATAGTATCAGAATGAATATTTGTTTAACACACAATATCATCGTACAATGGACAGACGCACGTTTCGTGAGTAACTTGGACTCACTTCCTCAGTGTAAATAAATAAAATTAAACCCTATTGTATCCCCCCAAAGACATGAAATTGAATCTAAAACCCAAATGAAAAACAGCAACACACCGAGGGTTTAATTTTATTTATTTACACTGAGGAAGTGAGTCCAAGTTACTCACGAAACGTGCGTCTGTCCATTATACGATGATATTGTGTGTTAAACGTTGGTATTTTTAGTATATTTATCCACACAAGATTTTATTCATAATGGAATTCGGTTGTTTAAGGTATAGTTTTCAAAAATACATATTTTCTTCGGACAACGCAAAATTTTCTGAAATATTCAGAGGCTCATTTTTAAACGTAAAGGTATTAAAGTGGCTGACATGACTATTGAAATGATTTGGAATTCAACAGAGTTTTTTAATTTTCGATAAATGTCTTGCATCTTAAATTATAAGCAATTGCTATCTCATGACATGAATCTCTCTCGACTCTGGAATTTTCGTTCCAAACGCCAACTTTGACAGCATTTTCTGAATGTTCATTCAACTTTATCGAAGAATGGAAAAAGCTATTTAATTCCATTGTTTCTGAATAAGACCACATATCATTTCTATGCGCTTCCGAATAAAAATTAATTTTGAAATATGCCAGAAAGTAGCCAATTTGATTTTGAGAGCAACAATAATCGATACAATGTCCGAATAAGGGGTGTATATTATACTACCAAGAAATTAGTGACGAAATGAGACATATTTAAGAAAAATAGTAATTGAATTATTTCATTTTAATAGAGAAATTGTGATTTAAATGGCATTAGTATTAGCATAAACTTCCTTACATAAACATATTTGTTATTGTCCTATGAAAGAAAATGGTCAAACAAGAAAACTAATAATACAAGGTTTTCTAAAGTCCCGTTACCATTACAGAATGTTATAACTCATGAAACATGTGAAATAAATGTTCGCGGGTTGTGTCGTTCAGCATCTACATTTTTGTTTTCATCTCCAGTTGCTAACATTACGATACCAAAGTTACAGATGAAAGAAGGTATAGAATCATAGAATATATGTATCACGTAAAAATATGCTAGTTCGTGTTTCGAAGGAAGTGGATTAACATCTCGATATAACCAAAAGTTCACACATTGAAGTAATGGGAGTGCTGCTGCACAAATTTTAAATGCTGCGATGGTTTTAGGGAGATATAATCTATCTAATTCATCATCATATTTATATTTACCCATCATACGTAGTATAAGGAAAGAAATTTGACGAATTTACACGTTTCAGACACTGGAGATTCCGAAAAACATATTTTTAGAAAAACAATTTTGCCGTCCGTCTGTCTGTGTGTCTGTGTGTGTGTGTGTGTGTGTGTGTAAAAGCTCTATCTCCCGAGCACATTGAGATAGAGTCTTGAAATTTAGTATGTACTTAGTATGTAATAATGGGAATAATCTTATTGAATTTCAGTAACCTCGATTACCCGGAACTATTTTTTTCGTACTCTCGAAATATTCGTTCTGATAAAAGGTACATAAAAATTTTCGATTTTTTTTTATTTTAAGGAATGAATATAAAAAGCAATAAAAAAACATAAATTTTGCCTAAAAAATGAAGTCGATCAGATAATTAGTTGCCGAGATATTTATAATCCTATTTCCACACTCTTCGATTTTTCATGACCCTGTATTTCATCCAAATTTCAATTCAAAGATATATTTTAATTGGAAATGAGACGCTTAATCCGACGCAGTGAACCGTTAGTTAATATGATTATCAATTTTGGAGTTATAGAGCATTTAAAGTTTATGACGTCATCAAGCCACGATTTTATTCGAATTGCAAAGCATTTTATAAGTAGTTTACACATTTTTTATTTTCATATTTTATATTATGCATATCCCTGATGGGTAAGTATTACGGTGACCCCCAATGACTAGTTTAACATCGTGATACTCAATGTTATAATCATATACTACTAAAATTAGTGACCGTCTCAGCATTCTAGATAATAATATATCAGGTGCTTTTTTAACAGGATCAAACAATCTAATTAAAGGTTTGGGATCTGTTATCCTGTTATTTATCATTTTAAAAAGTTTACTACTTAAATATTGGTGAAATTTTGTAACTCCAAACATTACAGATAAAGCTTCTTTATCTATCATTGCATAATTTCTTCGGTTTTATTCATTGTTCTAGATGCGTAATCAATTGGTTTTCCCTTACCCTCAACAATATAAACGAAAACACAACCACTGCTATATTAAGAAGCGTCCCAGTATGAAATAACATCGTTTTTAAGATCATATAATTATAAAAGAGGAGTTTTACGTAACATTTGTTTAATTTTTTGAATTCCCTTTTTCTTCAATTTTTAGCATAGTCACTTTACATCAATATCTAATAATCTATGTAACTGTTCTAATATATCTGAAATATTAGACAGGATGGTTCGATTATACGAAATTAGTTTGAAAAATGAACTCAATTGTGACCATTGACCCATACACATTGAACTCTTTTAGAATGTTCTCACTCAAAGAGACTTAGCACAAACATTAATATCATCTAAAAATACACTAACATAATAATTTTTTTTAGAATATTTTCTATTTATCTCTAAAACTTTCCAGGTGCACATTGTACTCCGAAAACTAATCTTAACACTTTGTACAAATTCTTATGAGTAGTAATAGTTAGAATTTTACTAGTTTCGTTTTCTACAAGTTGCTGTAACTATGCATCCTTTAAATCAAACACAGTAAAGAATTTTGCACCTGCTAATTTAGCAAATCATTTTTGGAATCCTGTGCGAGTATCGTTCTCAGTACAAGCGTTAACTGTTGCTCTATAATCACCACATATGCGAACAGTACCAATTGGTTTTGGAATGATTGCTATGGGACTAGGCCTTTCCGAATAATCATCTTATTTTAGAATTCTTCTTTAGTTCCAACTCTAAATCAGTTGCTTTCCCAAAACAAAAGAAACTGTTCGAGCCTTTAGAAACACTGGTCTCACAACATTTCTTACTTTGACACGAGAAAACATTTGATCGTACCAATCCGGTTAGCAAAAATATTTGGAAACTTCATATTTAAAACATCTTTTCTGAAATACTTTTAATCTTATTTACATACTCATGTAATTAACTTGGATAGTTTGCTATCCAAGTTTGTCATATTTTGAGTAAATTGTAACTTTCTAAAACTGATTCTTCTAGTTCTTCTAGTATCTAGATCACCCATACTCAACCTGCGGCCCGGCGACCTTTTGTGTGCAGACCGAGGCACATAGTCATTAATCCATATTTATAAAATTAACTTAGATGTGCATAAAATGTATTTAATACCTTCACTGTTATTTTAATTTTTTTCATAAGAAGACGAAATATCTCCTATCATTTCTAATTAATTTTAATTATGTTAAAACATCTTAAAGGCCGTATAGCTTAGTCAAAAGTTCTTTTTACATGTAGTCCTGTATGCGTTACAGTGGTGTATAAATTTCTTAATCTTCAACACTAATCAAATTAGCCATTCTAAATTAGTTAAATTTGCACTATATATTTCTAAAATTAAAAAAACTAATAAATAAAAAGTTCTTGCACTGAGCAAAAGACTGATAGATAAGGTAGATAGATAAGAAAATCTCCCACTTTTTATTTCAGAACCTATAAATTCTGCATTGTTATATTATTTGGTTTTACGGTTATGGCCCTGTACTGTACATAGCTAATATTTCTTTTTACGTTTGAACGTTTGTCGCGGAAAAAATTGGCATCAAACAATTTGTACACCATTATTTCAAACTTCGTGGATTATTTCTACAACATTTGCAGTAAAAATATACTACTAAGTTTATTGTTTGGAAATAGAGATGTTAAAATGTTTTAGTAACATTTCTGCCTCGAAAAACGTTCAACCCTATTGATAATACTAACTTTGTTATATTGCTTCGTTATACTACCTATATTATCTTACTGTTTTATTTACCCTTTTTTAAGTGTGTTGCGGCCCGCGTAACATCGCAAACCTTTGTTTGTGGCCCGCGAGAAAAAAAGGTTGAGAATAGCTGATCTAAATCATAAATATTACGCACTTTGCGACGCAAGAAAGTGTCGGTGCCAGTGTCGATTTATTTTTTAAATAATAATATAAATAATGTGTCAATTCCTGTGCTTGCCTTCTGTAAGTGCTTCCTATGTTTTTAATGCAATAAGATTCCTCTATATTCAGAGTTTTAATAAGATCCCTTTCTGTCTCTGTACGATGAATATATCACTACGGCCTCAATTTTCTTCTTACTTTTCTTTTAACTCTGATCTATAATGGTTAATTTTCGCAATCCTCTTGTGTTCTGGATTGTTCCGGAGCTCAGCGTTTTTTCTTTGATATTGACAATAGCAACAAAGAAAATTTTATAGAAAAAAAATCGTTGAATTGTAAAATCTTAAAGTTCTAACATGACAGCATAGTTTTCTTTCAAAAATAAAAACTGGAGTGCAAATGCAATTTTTTATATTCTTTTCAAAATATGATTTTTTACGCGGTAAGCGAGTGGTAAGCCCTCGTGAATGTTTTTGCATTAATACCGGGCTATACATAACAAAAAAATACCTGGACCTGAAAACAATATGCAGTACCATTTTTCTATGGTGGGCACTTTTTTTATTTGTATTTTTTCAAGATAAAAATTCCCAAAAAATTTTTAAACTTTGGTCTAATCATTTTCTAGTACTAATTTCAAGAATTAAATTTCAATTATGTTCACTCTGCATATAGTTAAACAAACAGATAAATAAATAGATAAATAGGTAGACTGATATAAATATGGATAGTATATTTTTACTAGGCTTTTTTTCATGTATTTAGTTTAAAGTGTAGGTAGAAAATTATTATTTTTTTTAAATGTTTTAAGTTAGACAAATGATTTTAAACCCCAACATTTGAGTGATTGTAATTTAATCTCGTTTTTCCATAAATTTAAATCAAACATTTTTTGAAGTTGTAAATTTAGATGCATTTATATTCAGTGATTTTAGGAACTATTCTATAAAAAAAATTCTTCGGGAAAAATTTATGGGGGTCACTTTAGTTTGAAGTAATAAAGGAAAATGACTTCCCTTGAAATGCGCTGATTTGATTCTGAGAAGTTGCCAAGTTTTCAGAGAAGTATGATTCTATACTTTCTGGAACTATCGATTGAAGTTGAGGAAAAGAAACTTCTATGAAACGATAAATGCGATTGACTTAAAAATAATAGTTGATAAATATTACGTGGAAACTATTACTCTCAGTAAGAAAAAAACAGTATTTATGACAAAGTATAAATATATATATGTGCAGTGTATCTGAATTGATGATCATAACTGTAAGGAGTGATAATACATGTCCAGACAATCAAATTTTGTATAGGAAACCGGTGTCACAATCCACTTCTTAAACCAAGTATACAGGGCGTCTCACACCAAGCCAAATAAACATTTTCGCTCATGACCAGCTCTTTACAAATTTGATAAAATCTAGTAGCCAAAAAAATTCTAGTCGCCAGAAAAATATATTACACCCCCCCCCCCCACCTCCCCCTACACTGATTTTCAAAAAGAACATAAGTTTTTATGAATTAATTGAGAGAAAATAATAATTAGCATAATTTTAGGATTGTTAGTTACATAGTTTACAATTGTTACATAATTTAGAAAGATAATATAAACCCAGTTTTCTAATGAAATTTATCAAAATTATTTATCTGTGAAAAAAAAAATCTGTAAAAGCTGGATTAACCGACATGTTCGGAAAATGCTGATTGCCGAAGGCTTCCAAAGTCCGAATAAGAGTGCTACAAAATCTATATCTGATGATGGATGCATCGATGAAATAGTGAAACAGAAAAACAATTTTGCCTATTTTCCTCTCGAAGTCAGTCAAATAATTCTGCTTTTATTATTTTAATATTTTTATTATTTAATTATGTTTTGCATTTGCTGAACTTATTTTTGCCAAATTAAAAATGCTGAAAAAGAGAAAAAAAATGCCTTTTGTGTTCTAAGGTCAACTTTTTAGGTCAAATTTTCTACAAAAAATTATGATAATAATAATAATAATTAACAATATTTATTAACGCAAGATTAAATAACTTGGTGGCTAGATTGAAAAACTTGGTCATCAGTGGCGACCTGGCGACCGCATTTGTCAAGCCCTGTTCATGACTATAGCAGTAATGAAAATATTTTAGCGATATCTTCAACATAGTTACTTTGCTATCTATGAAACGTTATGAAAACACAAAAAGAGCTAGAAATGGCATTCCTCCTTGTCTAAATAACACTGAGTTAGACGCTTCAAACTCGGAAGATAGCTGAGAATGCATACGATATCACTGATCGAATTACAGGGAAATTCCAAAAATTCACTTGATGTCACGACATTTCACATTAAACAAAGTTATTGTGTTGTAGATTTTGCTAAAATATTTCAATTAATGTTATAGTTATGAGCGAAAATCCAGATTTGGCTTGGTGTGAGACACCCTGTATTTTTTTATTTAATAAATGGACTGCGATCATTTCAGATACACCCAGTAATGTAATGGTGAAATTACGTTACACATTCATGTGTGTACGCATACTTGTGTGTATATGTATGCATGTAAGCATATTATGAAAACTTCTGATTAAAAAGAAATGAAAAAGAATATTGAATGGATTATTTTTTAACACTTTCCAACCTAGTTTGTTTTTCATTAAATGGCCAACTATTCAAAAACTAAATATAATAACACTGGCAAAAAAAGAAAAATATTTCTCAATCTAGCAAGAAGTTTTTCGAAAACATAATATAAACTCTTACGAGTTGCACATGATCAGGGATGTACTGGAGAGTATACGATGGTATATGCCGTATACCTTCTGGATTTTATTAAGGAACACCGTATACCCTCTGTTTCTCAAATAAAGCTATAGCGTATACTCTCTGAGGTATAGTCTCCCTCAGACTAGAGCAATTACTCTCTCGTTCTTTTACGACTACACCACTGCCCACGATTTCGAAAAGTGTTCGTTTATCTTTAAAAATCTCAAAAACAAAAATATTTCTGGGATTTAAAGAAGCACTTCTGAAATAAAAGTTTATTTTGCTTCACGTAGTTTTCGGAGACATTTCTGAGTAGATTTTATAGTGTAATATTTATCAGTTTTTTGAACACGGAACATTGGTTTTTCGTATGCTATCAATTCTCAAATAAAAACATTTTCAGCTGCGTAACAGAATTTATGCATGCAAAAGCAAACAAATAATGTTAATTTCAGTGTTAATGTTAATACTATTAATTTAGCATGTTTGTCTGTTGACCATATTTATTGAACATAAAAATGTTTTCTTGAGAGTTAATAGCATTCCAAAAACTAATATTCCATGTTGAAAAAACTGTAAATACACTGTAAAAGCTACTCCGAAACGTTTCCGAAAATTACGGGCAGTAAAATAATAATAATAATAATAATAATAATAAAAAGAAATGTTTTTTTTTAAATCTCAGAAATATATTGGTATCTAAAGTTTCTGAAAAAGAAAGGAACGCTTTTCCGAATCGAGAGTAACGCGGAAGCGGTTATATTATATTTTCGTAAATCTCCTTGTTAGGTCAAAAAATGTTTCCTTTTTTTACACTGTAAAGGTGATACATAATTAACACGCTGACGGACACTTGCGGCTATAGCCGCCAAAGCGAAGTTCACTATGTGGCATGACGGCAAAAGCCGCCCAAAACGAAACGGTCGTTTTTAAACACTATGGCTATAGCAGCACAAATGTGCTTTTACCGGCGTGCAAGTAGAAGCCCAGTGTCATGTTTTTGAAACAATCTTTTAGGTTGAAGTTCGTTTTCCTCCTGTTATACGAGTTCCAGCTTCAGTATGCCCGTGCAGGGTGGCTAGTGGTCAAGGAAAAATACATTTTAAAAAAAATGACAGTTACCAGTATATTCTTATAGAAAAATTCAAATTGATTATTTGATCGAATAATCAACATAAATTTTTCTATAAAAATATACTGGTGTTTATCATTTTTTTTTACTGTATTTTTTTCTGATCACTAGCCACCCTGACGTGGTTGTGAAGGGAGTAGTGCAACCTAATTAAAGGTGCTGAATTATTCAAAATTAAGTTTATTTAAGCAGAAAGAGTAAAACTATATTCTAATATTCTAAAAATTACAAAAACATATAGTGTCAATTTTTGAACTTCACTTGTTCCTACTCTCCGTCAATGTGTTAACAGAACTTTTGCACCAATGTATTTTTCATTGATTGCAATTTATTCTCGTTTCTGAAAGCAAACATTTTTTTAAGTTGTAAATTTAGATGCATTTATATTCAGTGATTTTAGGAAATTTTGACACAATATTTACGTCATAATAAAATTTTAAATGTTTTTATAGTATATTAATCAGCTTTTTCAATCCGGAATATAGGTTTTTCAGATGCTATCTATTTCCATGAAAACATTTTCATGTTCATCAAACATGTTTTACAGGAAAACATGATAAATTATCAGCATTAACATTAACACTAAAATTAATATTATTTTGTTACTCTTGCATGTATAAATTCAATCACGCAGAGGAAAATATTCAATTGAGAATAACTAAAATCCTAAAAACCAATATTCCGATTTCAGAAAACTGCTTAATACACTATAAAAACTACTCGGAAATTGTGGAAACAAACTAACTTTTTTATATAAATGATTCTTTAAACCTCGAAAGTAAATTGGTTTCTATGTTTTCTAATGAAAAAAATGTTTTTCGGAATCATGTGTTACTGGAAAGAAGTTTGTCGTATTTTCGTTCGCGGTTAAATTGCATTTTCGTAGATTAAAAAACTTTTGTCTTTTTTTAAGTGTAGATTTTTGGAAATTCTTATTTGTCTTCCGTTGCAAATAAATAAATAAATAAAAAATAAATAAGTAATAATAAAAAAAAATAATAATAATAACGAGAACAGAAAAAATCCACTCCAGGTTTTATAAAATTTCAATGAAAAGAGTTCTTTGATTTCACTTTTAATTTCTTCAAACGGCTAGATAAATTTTTGAAATGTGATTGCAGTTCCTCTGTGGTAGTGCTGTCCAACGCGGCGCCCGCGGGCGCCATGACGCCCTTTGAAGATTTTCTTGGCGCCTCTTCAAATGTTTAATTTTTCTAGATTTCTTTAAACAAAATTCCATCTCCAAAGTTAATTTGCCTTAAAATAATTAATATTGGCATACTTTTTTTTATTACAGGTGTTATTAAGGTTTTTGCCTCCTTTACATGCCAAAGTGCTTAAAATCCCTCCCCCCCCCCCTCCTTTTTCATCCCCAAACCTCAGACAAATGTAACGTTAAATTTACTATGATATGTTTTTTGTTCAATTTTTTAGATGAGCCACCTCCAACTTAGGGCGCCAATGATTAACCACTGTACATACCATTTTAATAACGCATACCACTTTGTCTGTGTATCCTGTAGAAATGTGGGTATCGCTATCACTGCTAAAGGGAAATAAATTTCTTGCATTTTTCGAATCATATGAATAATGGCGCCCTTAATTGTGTGCCACAAGCTAATGTGTGACCTGGCTTACTGAAAGTTTGGAAAGGCCTGCTCTATGGCTATAAATAATCGAACAACGAAACTTTATATTAAAAAATTATACTTTCTGTGATTTATCACCATTCGAATTGTGTAATCTTTACTGAAAAATTTTTGGAATGCACACGGTTTCACACAGCAATGTAATGAATGTGTTTAACCCCTTGAAGGGCGGTGGGATGTTATATATCCCACTTAAATTTAATCCCCAAATGCAACAATGGAACCAGAATTTTTCAATAATATTTTATTTGTATAATGTACGTGAAGAAAAGCTTTTACTTAATTTCAAAAAAAAAATTTCGTAAATCCTGGTGCCATTCAATTATTTCAAGATTTTAGCAACATAATTACTTTCCCCCTGAAAAGGTTAAAGCTAAGTTCAAAACCATTGGAAGTGTAGCAGATGCTTAGATAAAAAAAAATGTGGGAAAGTTATTAAATGCGTTCCAGAAGCGAATGAGAAAGTGAATATGAGAATATAGAATCAGGAACATAAATATATCAGTCACACGATCGTAAGAATCGCAGGATCGTAAAATGGCAAAACAAAACCCCAAATATTTGTTGTGTTTCATATTAAAAAAATAAAATAAAATAGTTTTTTAAGCACCCCCAATTGTTATTTTATTTCTTTTAAGTTAATAATAATTTCCACAGTTGGAATTTAATTTCTGCATAAATTTTGCACCCATAAAGGCATTGGTTCAAAAATCAATAGGTAAAAAATGGCTGCATTAATTCCTTCCACACTGTAGATACAGGATAATATGAGATGGGAATTTTAGCCACAATGTTTCCTCTACTTCAAAATATTGAACTGTTAAATTTAGGGTAAAATATTTCTATTTCTTTTTCTTATTGTTATTGTTAAAATATGAGATAAAAAATGCTCAGAAACTGAATTTTTTATATTCAATTTAAATAATTATTAAAAAAAAAAAAAAAAAAAAAAAAAAAAAAAAAAAAAAAAAACGTAAAAATATATTGTTTTGTTCGAATCTTCGATAAAATAAATGCATACTGTTTTTTGAAGATAAACTTATCCATCTTTATGGAATAAACAAAAATTACTTTTAACTGAACATAAATACTTTTTATTAATATATACCATCAAAAAATGGTTTAATATCTTTAAATGGCCGCTTTCAATTTTAGATGACTTTTTAAATTGAACTGCTATATTATTAATGAAAATGTTGCTGATTGTTCCCACGTATTTACACCTACATCCATGAACGTAGGCGGTAGATCGTCTTATGGGATTAAGTTTATAACTTGTTGGAAGCGAGAAATGGCCCCACGCAATCGTAACTCCAAAAGCATGAGAAATATGTAATTTAACTTTAATAAATATATCTTCGTAAA
Source organism: Maratus michaelseni (assembly GCA_963931845.1). Taxonomy (NCBI): domain Eukaryota; kingdom Metazoa; phylum Arthropoda; class Arachnida; order Araneae; family Salticidae; genus Maratus; species Maratus michaelseni. The sequence continues at coordinate 258,850,045 of OZ007593.1, forward strand.
CTCTTTGTACATAAGAATATATTTTGTATGTAAAGATGCAATTTTATAATTGATTTTTCACTTACTTCTTCATGTACTAGAATTATGAAAAAAAATGTACACCGGTGTTCTTCCGATGACAATAAAACATTTTAATACTTTAAAACTTAATTATAAATTAATAAATTAATTTTAAGACATTTTCTATTATTCATAGTCGAGTATTCTTTATGGTCACAAAATGTTTATGAGTTACAAAAACAATGGAGTAGATTGTACGCCAAATTACGTTTGCCAAAGTTTGCCAATTGGCGGTGAAACTGCAGCAACAAAATATTTTAAACACTAAAAGGTAGAAAATATAAATAAAAATAAAAAGTACAATATATTTAAATATATATGTATATGTTATCATTTAATATTTTAAAATTAGTTAAATTTATAATAATAAGGAAAGACGTTTGTGTGTGTCTGTCTGTCGACTGTGTTCGTAAAAGACCGCTGCACGCAGAGCTACAAAATTTAGTAGGAAAGTACCTCTATGTATGTAGTTCTGCACCTCGAAATCCAATTTTAGATTTTTTAAATAGATTCGTTTTTATTTAATTTTTATGATGTTTAACTTTTTTTTAACATTATGAGTCGGTTTTTCTACATTAATAAAAAGAGTACGGATTCAATTTTTTGTTCCATTATATCAAATGTTGTACTCTATCCATTGTTTCAAATTTCGTAAAAATCGGTCCATAATTACACGGGATATTAATTAAAGACTCATTAAAAATCTCCCGAGAATGCAATATCTTTATCGCAAAATGGCGAAAAAAATAAAACACATGCTTACGATATGAAATAACAGACGATGGAATTTGCTAAATTTTCCCTAATTTACGAATATTAAGAAAATTATTCAAAGTATCGAGTTAAAAATCACCATACATATGTAGAAAATTTTTCTGAATCCGAAAATCTAATTTTTGTAAACATCGGCTGGTAAATTTTCTTAATTTTTGCAAAAAAACTGTCTCAGGCTTCGTCTTTCATCATTCGTCATCGTCTTTCTGTTTCCGGCACCTATCCCTCTAGCTACTTTCTGAAAATGAAAGCAAATAACGAGCGAAGTCAAACCATAAATATGCGCCATTTTGTTTCTGTTTCAAAAGTTACCGATATTTGTTAATGTTAAAAGTCATTGGTTAAATTTTGAGAGGGGGTGGGTGTGTTCTGCCCTGATTTAAAGTAATAAGTTAATGATAAAAGTATAAAGATCTAGCGCCCCCTGGTGGTGAAAGGAGAAACTAATTTATTTTTGCAGCGTGTGAACAGCACGCCTGCTGTTCGGTAATGTGCAGTCTGTGAGGACCCGTGCCGGAGGTTCGTTTATGATAGAATAAGCCCCATGGAGATGGAAGGTGGAACTAAAAGATTATGCGGCGCGTACACAACACGCCTGTTATTCAGTGCCGTAGGCAGCGAGACCCGTTTCAGAGTTTCGTCCGGAGAAAGATTTGTTTAGAACAGAATGTGTCCCCAAACGAGGAAGATTGAACCAAAAGAAGTTGTAATCATTCGAGGTTCGTTTCGAAAAGTCGACCAATGAAACGGACTTAGCCTGCTATTATATAATAATAAGGAAAGAAGTTTGTCTGGCTGTGTGTCTGTCGACTATGCTCTGAAGAGACTGCTGCTACAAGCAGAACTAGAAAATTTGGAAGCAAGCTATGCATGTAGTTTTGTCCCTCGAAGCCCGATTTTGTATTTTATTTATTAGATTTTGTGTAATAATTTAATTCTATATGCCTTTATGCGATTTTTAGCATTTTTAGGTGCAGTCGTAATTATATAAATACGTAGCACCAACTGTCGTCGTCAGGTCCTCACGTATGTTCTTTTGTCCGCACATAACAGCGCAAAAACTACCCAACCGAATGGTTTGAAATTTAATATATATAATCGTTGCAGAAATTTGTTGAATCATTTCAAATTTTAGGAAAATCGAATAAAAACTTAAAAACTTATATTAAAAATTTTCTTCATTCTATTAAATCCTATCATACGTAATTAATTCAATGTATTCCATGATAGGTAATGATTCTAGGTTGCCATGGTGATTACGTCCTATTTAAGATGGAGTCCTATTATTTCCGTATTACTGAATTTAAAAACACAATTTGTATACTAAAATTGTTTAATTATAGCAATCCTATAATCTACCGACAGTTTTTTGGATAGAGGATTCCGGAGAAATAGATATTAAATGGAAAAAGAGTATAAATATGATTTCAAGTTCTGAAATTTTGAAAGCTAGGCTTTAGTTTTCTATTGGAATTTTCAGTAAATTTCAACAAAAGATAAAATGTTGCCAACTTTAAATGTAGCTATTTTATTACGGAAATTAATTCTATCATAATAACAGACGATATAATTCATTTCACTGAAACTAGTTATAGTACGAACTCACCTCATTTGTCACGTTTCACGTACAATTTACAACTTGTTCCTTGTAGTCTTGCCCTGGAAATGAATACGATAATTTGAAATTGAAGAAAAACGGAAAACTTGAAAACTGGAGCGAATCGAGTTCTAGTATAAATTAGTATTTTTTAACGAAAGATACCATTTGAATAAGGAATGTGAGGGAAAAACTTTCATGTTTTTCTATTTTCGTAGCTCGAAGGGGGACCTGTGATCCCGGTAATGATACTAGGTTGCCATAGTGATCACGTCCTATTTAAAATGGAGTCATATTATTTCCGTATCAATGAATTTAAAAACCGAATTTGTATTCTAAAATTTTTTATTTATAGCAAGCATATAATCTACCGACAGTTTTTGGATAGATGTTTCCGGAGAAATATATATTAAATGGCAAAAAGTTTAATATGGATTTCAAGTTCTAAAATTTTCAATCCTAGGCTTAAGTTTCCCATTGGAATTTTCTGTAAATGTCAACAAATGATAAAATGCTGGCAACTTAAAATGTACTTATTTTATTACGGAAATTAATCATATCATAATAACAGACGATATAATTTATTTAACTGAAACTAGTTATAGTACGAATGCACCTCATTTGTCACGTTTGATGTACAATTCCCAACCTGTGCACGTTTGATGTACAATTTCCAACCTGTGTACGTTTTGCAGCGATTTTTCCACATTAGTAAAAGAAATCCGGTTTCATTCTTTCAACCCAATATAGCACAATTTGTCTTCTTTACAGTAACGATTATTTGCAATTCGAACAGCGATTTTTGAATTTTCGCGTTTTGTGATGATTTTTCCACATTAGTAAAAGGAATTCGGTTTCGAGCTTTTAGCCTAATATAGTAAATTTTGTCCCTCTCCCCTCGATTTTTTAAGTTTAGCGATTTTTATTGAAATTTTTATTGGGGTTTTAGCGATTTTTATCGATTTTTCGCGTTATGTGGTGATTTTTTGACATTCACTGTAGTAAATTTGTGTTTCGCAAATGCAAATATTTTATGCGATTTTTAGATTTTTATCACTTTTTTCGAAAAAACAATTTAGAAACTCTAAATGGATAGTTTAAATTATGCTTTTCTTTCTTCCCTGTTGCCATATCTTAAAAAATAAAAATCGGAAAAACATATTAATTTAATAAATTTACTAATACGCGCTTTTTATTACGCGTAAATCAGATCTTTGAATTTTTACTTATCGGGCCCACGCCAAGTTAACGTATTGTAACAGATTTTTTTGTTATTATTACTACTAGATGGAACCCGTCAAATTTTGACGGCAAACAACTTGATAGTACCATAAAAATAAAATTCATAGCTGCTTTAAAATGTTTGAAAATTTTGCAGAATAATACAAATAAATAAAAAACCCACCTTAAATTAAAGCTAGATTGGAGGACAGCAATTGGCTAAGTTTCACTGGCACATGCACTCACAGAATTTCTTTCATCTTACACATTTAGCGCTATTCAGCCAGTAAATGGAAAACCATCATAGCACAACAGCGATAAATCATACACAATTGTCATTATACGATGTCAGTTAATGCAATATGCATTTATATACACTACACACTTTTCCATTTTGTCATTATAGTGCATCTAAATATAGTTTGTGATATAGTAAAAATTAGCATTCGTCACTCAGCGACTAATACTGAAAATTTGGCGATTGACTTTATTGCCAAACTTAATAGTCACACTTACCAATTTCAACGATTGAATGGAAAATTAGATTTTTTTCTGCTGTCGCTTGACAAATTTCATAGTGGGGAGCATAATATGATTAAGCGGTCACAGACCTTTCCATTGATATATAACACGAGGGTTGTGAGCAAAATTTAGAAAATACCCCTTGGGGGGGGCAAAGTGGGGAGATGGACATTGGAGATGCATAATATGATTAAGCGGTCACAGACCTTTCCAACAATATATGACATGAAGGGTGTCAACAAAATTTAGAAAAGTGCCCCCCCCCCTTGGGGGGAGGGAAGTGGTGGGATGGACCCCGGAGATGCATAACATGAATAAGCGGTCAAAGACTTTTCCAGCGATATATCACATGAGGGGTGTGTGCAAAATTTAGAAAAGTGTCCCACTTGTGGTTCGAAGTTGGGGGATGGACCCCAGAGATGCATAACATGAAAAAGCGGTCACAGGCTGTTGCAGAAAGAGAGAAAATTATCCCTCTCCTGTCAAGGTCATTTTTCCAGCACGCGCTGTAACCCTTTCGTTGCGTGCGCATCTTTTGTATGCAATAGTCGACGCACCAGACAGTCGCTTAAGAAATCTTCTCAGATCAACATGTAAATAAAAGTTTTGTTCTGTTTTTAACTATCGGCTGCTTTTCTTTCCCGGCCTTTGGAATTATTTCTTTTTGGTTTAAGTACGTACGTCACATTCTGGCATCCCACTACCGAGATGAATGTTAATTATGACATTCTTATTTTGCCGATAGTTAAATGTTAAGCTTAAGTAAGTTTAAATTAAGTATTTAAGTATTTTTTACGAAAAAAAAATATGACGGATCTAGAAAGTACAAAGCAGCAGAGAAAAACAAATGATCATCTTTTACGAAGACGTCTAACAAGCTACAAGAACTAATAAGTGCCGCTGCTCCGGATTTAGATGATGTGGAAATACTGCTAGATCAACTACAAGAAAAATATAAAATGCTCCGAACTATAGATGAAAAATTTTTAGAATTTTTTCAAAAACAAAGCTGCTCTCAAGAAGATTACGAAAAGGAATAGGAGGCAGCTCAGGAATATTACGAGAAGATGTCTACGTTAAAGGTGAAATGTAACAGGTTAAAAACGAAGCTTAGTTACAATACAGCAAATGCTGTTTCCTCTTCTTCAATTATGGCGTCACCGGTTGCTAAACAGAAACTCCCTGAAATAGAACTCTTTAAATTTGACGGCAACCCAAGAAATTGGCTCACCTTTTGGACGCAGTTTAGCAAAATCGATGAAGACCCAAGAATAGATGTCCGCGACAAGTTTCAGTACCTACTACAGTCTACTCAGCCTGAATCAGTAGCTCGACAAATCGTGGAGAGTTTTCCTGCTACAGAAGCTAATTATGAAAAGGCATTGAACTATTTAAAAGAACGTTTTGGAAAAGAAAATGTCCTTATACAGATTTACGTTAGAGAACTTTTAAAGCTGGTTATTACGGACAAAACTCAAGTGAATTTGTTGACTCTCTATGACAAGCTTCAAACACAACTGCGTGCCTTAGAATCTCTGGGAGTTACTCAAGATAAGTTTTCGCATATGTTACTCCCATTAATAGAATCTGCACTCCCCACCGATTTAATTAAAATTTGGGAGCGACAGAAAAGTACATTAGCTGAAACAGGTAAGACCGATTTAGATCTCTTAATGGATTTTGTTAAAAATGAAGTAGAAACTGAATTTAGACTTAAAATCACTCGTGATTGCTTAAATTCTGAAAAATTAACTGTTAAGTAAAATAAGCCCTCTGAACCTAAAAGCAGTGTGTCAACTGCTTATGAATTACTTAATGCCAATAACGGCAACAATAGTAGTAATTTTCAAGAAAATTCTAAATTTAAAAAATTTGATTGTATTTTTTGTAGTAAATTTCATAATTCAGAGAACTGTAACGATGCTTTTGCTATGAGTTTAGATTGTAAAAAAGACATAGTTAAGAAAAAGAATGCTTGTTTTGTATGCTTAAAACGAAATCATAAGGCTAATCAGTGTAAGTCAAAACATCGATGCCCAATTTGCAAAAATCGGCACTTTGTAATTTTGTGTCCGGATTTAGTTTCTAACAAAGTTGATAATATCTCGGTTGGAGATAAAAGTGAAAACAAAACAAGCACTCTGAATAATTACATTAAAATTTCAGATGTACTCTTGCAAACTTTAATTGTAAAAATTCATAATGGTTCTAAAACAATGTTTATTCGTGCTATTTATGATAGTGGTTCAATGAAGTCTTATATTTGTGAAGATGTTGCACAAAGTATGAAATTTAAGTGTATTGGTGAAACGAAAATTAAGCAATCTCTATTTGGTGGTGTTGAAACACCAGAAAATTTATATAGAAATTATTTAATTGAATTAAGTGATGTAAATGATAAATATATGTGTAAATTAGAAGTACTTAGTCAGAAACGTATTTGTTCTGAAATTAAGCAAATTCCTTCTGGTCCTTGGTTAAATGAACTTAAGTTACACGGAATTAAAATAAATGATTCAGAAAACAAACATTTTAAAGTTGATAAGGAAATAAAATTGTTAATTGGTGCAGACGTTGCAGGTAAGCTTTTAACAGGAAACATTGCAAGTCTTAAATGTGGCATAACAGCGATAAATACGAAATTAGGATGGACATTAATGGGTAAATTTAATCCTGGCACTGAGCCAAATTCTCAGAGTACAGCTTCTCTTATTATTTCTTCTCTTTTAGTTAAAAATCGGTGTATAAGTGATCTTTGGAAGTTAGATGTTTTGGGAATTAAGGAACCCCCAATAAGTAAAACGAAAGCTGAATTGCAGGAGGATACACAGAAATATTTTGAAGAGACTCTGAGTATAAATAGTGAGGGGCGATATGAAGTTGCGTTGCCTTGGGTTCTGGACAACACTCTTTTACCGGATAATAAAATAAATGCGGAAAAATCTATTTTAAATACTAAAAGAAAATTGATGAATTCCGGAAAGTTTAATGATTATTGTGATATTTTTGAAAACTGGTTAGCTCTCGGCATAATCGAAAAGACATCGACTGAGAAACTAAAGGGTGTTCATTATTTACCTCATAGGGCGGTAATAAAGGAGAACAGCACCACGAATATAAGGCCAGTGTTCAACGCTAGTTTTCATTTACCTGGTTTTCCATCTTTAAATGATTGTCTGGCTACGGGTCCAAATTTAATAGAAATGATCCCCTCAATTTTGAATCGTTTTCGTATGAATTATGTAGGCGTCACCGCTGATATTGAAAAGGCGTTTTTGCAGATTGCGATAAAAGAAAGAGACCGAGATTTTTTGCGGTTTCTGTGGTTTGATAAAGAAAATCAAGAACAGGTGAATGTATATCGGCATCAAAGGGTAGTTTTCGGCGTTACATGCAGCCCTTATTTATTGGCCGCAACTTTACTGTATCATTTAAATACGGTTCCAGAAAATTTAAAGCACTCTGCAGATATTTTGAAAACAGCCTTCTACGTAGATAACTGCGTAACAAGTTTAAATTCCGAGACAGAAATGAGAAAGTTTTTCTTAGAATCAAAATTAATCATGTCTTTAGGTCATTTTAATCTAAGATGTTGGAAATCCAATTTAATTAATGAAATATTTGAGGAGGATTCCTCCACGAAAGAGGATGTTTCCCTATTAGGTCTCGTATGGAATACACATACGGATACACTATCGTGTAAAATAGAACAGGCTATAAATCCATTAGAATCAGTCACAAAAAGAATAGTTTTGGCAGTAGCACACCAAGTTTTTGATATTGTTGGTTATACAACTCCAGTGATGCTAATTCCGAAACTAATCTTACAGGAAACATGGAATTCAAAACTAAAATGGGATGACAACCTACCCGATGATTTGGCAAAGAAATTTAAATCGTGGAGAAAAAACTTAAATTTACTCTCATTGATAAATATACCTAGATGGTTTGGGCTTAAACAAAGTGATCAAAAAATAAGCTTGCATTTATTCTGCGACGGCAGTAAAAAAGCATACGGTACCTGTGTTTTCTTAAGAGTAGAAGACGACGATGGGGTAAAAATTAATCTAGTACAAGCAAGATCTAGGGTAGCTCCTTTAAAACCCATTACAATTCCTCGCTTAGAGCTTTTGTCTTGCAATATTGGCTCTAGGTTGTTATCTAACATAATTAAAGATCTAAATTTATCAGGGGTTGATATTTATTGCTGGACCGATTCTACAACAGCCTTATGTTGGATTCAGCGAAAGCAAAATTGGGGAATATTCATTCAAAATCGGGTTACAGAAATTAACTCATTGACTTCGCCTCATTGGTGGCATCACATCTCAGGTTCTCTTAACCCTGCCGATTTGCTTTCAAGGGGGTGTTCTGCTGAACAGTTAGTTGAGAGGAAATGGTGGGAGGGACCTGATTGGTTGCACGAAAAAAAAGAAAATTGGCCTAAATCGAATGATGAGCCAAATGAGGATTTAGTCAATTCTGAGATTCGTAAAACAGTTATAACAACGTTAGTAAAAAATGATGAAGATGCTAAGTGGTATTATAAATATTTTTCTTCATTTAAGAAAATTGTAAGGATGTTAGCTTGGATTTTTAGGTTTTACGACAAGGTAAGTTAAGTTGACAAAAATCTTTCAGGGGACTTATCTGTACAAGAAATTGAAAAAGGGGAAAAGGCTTTAATGGTACTAATTCAGAAAGAATCCTTTAAGGGAGAAAATGATGAGAAATTAAGACAACTTAGACCAATAGTTGATTGTGACGGCCTTATAAGAGCTAAATCAAATGTTGTTTATCGGGATGATAAATACGATTTTAAATATCCTATTATATTACCATCTGATCATTCTGTTGTAAAATTGTTGATAATGAGTGTACATAATGATTTATTACATGCTGGTACTTCATTGTTAATGTCAAATTTAAGAGAAAAGTATTGGATTTTAAAATCTCGTAAGACCATAAGAAATTGTATTAGTAAGTGTCTAAAATGTCAAAAGTTTAAAGCGAAAAAATGTGAGGTCATCCCAGGAATTTTACCAAATGATAGGGTCCGCGATGCTTGTGTATTTGAAATTATAGGATGTGATCTGGCTGGACCACTTTATTTGAAAGATGGTAGAAAAGCATATATTGTACTGTTTACTTGTGCAGTCTATCGTGCCGTCCACTTGGAATTAATCACTTCCTTATCGACCGAATCCTTCTTTCAATCTTTAAGACGTTTTATCGCACGCCGTGGACGACCTTCTACCATATATTCAGATAATGGAAAAAATTTCATAGGCGCGGAGAAATTTTTGCAAACTGTAGACTGGGATGGTCTCCGTTTTAAAGCTGCTGAACAAAAAATTCAGTGGAAGTTTAATCCTCCATCCGCAGCCTGGTGGGGCGGATGGTGGGAGCGTTTGATTCAGATTGTAAAACAAAGCTTAAGAAAAATATTGGGTCGTGCTTCTCTTGATTATGAAGAACTACTAACTGTATTGTGTGACTGTGAGAGAGTTGTTAATTCCAGACCACTTACTTACGTATCAGAGGACATTGATGAGGACTTTGCTATAACACCAGAGAAATTTTTACATGAAACTCCACAGTCAGGTGTACCTGATATTGATAATGTAGATAAAGTGAAATTGAGTAATAGAACTAAGTATCTGCAGCGGATAAGAGAAACTTTAAGGCTTAGGTTTCGTACAGAGTATTTAGGGCAGTTACGACAGCAGTCTATAAAATGCTATAAAAACAAATCACTTAAAGTAGGAGAAATTGTCCTACTTGAAGATACTAATAAAAAACGTTCCTATTGGAATCTAGCTCGCGTATTAAAAGTTATACCAGGTCGAGATGGCCAAATAAGACTTGCGCTTATAAAAACAAACAATTCTGAGTTATTACGGCCAGTTCAGCGATTGTTCAGATTATAATTGGAAAATCCAATACAAGAAACAAATGATGAGGCTATGCCTTTAACCACCAGTAGTGGCAGAATTGTCAAAACACCTGTAAGGTAAATTTTATATTCAGAATATTTAATTTCAGTAATTATTTTACTTAATTTCACTTCGCTTCTTTATATGTATTCCAGTGTTTATTGTTATTTTACATATACTATATACTGTATTTATGTTGTAATTTGTAAGGTTGTATTTTGATTGTATAAGTGATTTCTTATGTAAGTACTATGTAATGTGTATTTTGTGCATAATATAAGTAAAGATTTTGAGTGTTTAGCTGCCCACTCAAAAGGTGGGAGAATGTTGCAGAAAGAGAGAAAATTATCCCTCTCCTATCAAGGTCATTTTTCCAGCACGCGCTGTAACCCTTTCGTTGCGTGCGCATCTTTTGTATGCAATAGTCGACGCACCAGACAGTCGCTTAAGAACTCTTCTCAGATCAACATGTAAATAAAAGTTTTGTTCTGTTTTTAACTATCGGCTGCTTTTCTTTCCCGGCCTTTGGAATTATTTCTTTTTGGTTTAAGTACGTACGTCACACAGGCCTTTCAACTTGCAACTTTTTTCTCAAAGGCATTTGACAATATTAATTTTTTTTTTACCCGAGACAATTTGACGATATTCTTAAATTTTTGCGTAATTCGTCAAACGTTCATGGAAAAAATCATGAAATTCGCTAATCAATAGTCGATAAATTATAAAATTCAACAATCAATAGCAGTAAAATTGGTCAATCGATAACGGAAAAATCACGAAATTCATCAAATGGTTTCCCTTAAAAAAAAAAACTGTCCTGCACGCTGATGTGATGATCAAAAGGGTTTTGAAGTATAGGACAAAATTAGCACTCGCCAATCGGCGAGTAATACTGAAAATTTGGCGATGGACTTTATTGCCACCACTGGTCAAACATAATAATCACACGAGTAGTAATTTTTCAACTGGACGAAAAATGTCCGGGCCAGGATTCGAACCTGGGATCGCTTTGCTGAAGCCGCCACGCTCTACCACTGAGCTATCCCAGTCGAATCTGGAGGGCATAATTCCCCCAGTTAACCTTAATAACCTTAATAATTGTGTTAAAATTAATCTAGTGTAATCATGTATCCAGCGTTTACTGGAGTTCCTTTACCTGCGATCTTTTCTGTTGAGCTGATTAAAATATCAGACCAGATTCTCTGATCAATAAGGTTAACTGGATGAATTATGCCCTCCAGATTCGACCGGGATAGCTCAGTGGTAGAGTGTAGCGGCTTCAGCCAAGCGATCCCAGGTTCGAATCCTGGGGCCCTACTACCAACGCATCGAGATTCTCCCGACACGGCAAGCTTTCGATGTCGGATTATCATGGTTCTCGGAAAAAATATCCGAAACACATTTTAAGCCGTACCATGAAGCAACCGGTATTACCCGTCGTATTTGAAGATTCCTTTTCAAATAGATATCGGAAAAAAACGAACTGACCAATCAGAGTGCATTAGTAAAAGTACGTTTCCACGGATCTTCCCTCTTTTTCTCCTCTAAGAAAACAGAAAACAAACGCTTGATATTGCTTTATGTTATTATTAAAAATGCCATCAAAACACGCCTAATTAAGATATTTTGATAATCTTTTTTTAAAACGAGAATGGAATATTCAGATGTTCAGCTGTCAAAAGATCAAAATGATATGGCCGGTAGTTTTTTAGAAAATGGAAAATAAAAATGAAATTTGCTTTTTTTGACCAAACAAAGGCTTTCGTTTAAAAATTAATAAAAAATTAACAGATTACGCTTGACATTTTTAATTGCTATTACAAGCAAGCTCTTATTCTAAACTTTAAAATGATATAAAAATAAAAAAATTATAAGTTTTTGTTAAACAAATATTAGCATAAATATCCAAGAATTTTAAGAAATTCTGTTTAAATATAAAATAACTGGAAAAATATTCTAAGCTTAGAAACTAATTTTAAACGCTAATAATAAGTATACTTTGAAAATGCTGCAAGCAATTTTTTGTAGACTTAGAATAGATTTTCTTTGCTGGATGCTCTCTTTTCAAAATGGAAATTTAACATAAAATAAGAAACAATCTAATATGAATTTCAAAAAAATAACTGCAGTGCTTATTAAAACATTGCCTGCAAAGTATCATGTACAATGTCTTTAATTTGTTTTAAATAAATAGAGCGCTATGCTAACAAAACAAACTATACCATTGCTCCCGCATAAAAAAATAGCAGTGTAAAGATGCACTGCATACCGGAAAAATAATTGGCCAGATATTTTTACTCATAGAAGTATTATAAATATCATAAACACATGGATGTATTTATAATACATCCATGTTTTTACTAAAACTTTTAGCAAATAATCAACTTCATGTCGGCACTATCGTTGTACCCAAATAAACTAATTATTCAACACTTCCAAGAAAAATTTCTTTAAAAATATATTATAAAATGTTGTTATAATTTTAATGATTGTAATTCGTTGTATAAATAATAAAATCATTTAATAACATTCGTCCAGAATTTCCGATTATTAGAAGATAAAAATATTAAATTTAAAATTATTCGTAAAAGAAAATCTTTGGAAAGTATAAGAACTTATAACTTCCATGTATACAGGCTTTGGAATACTTTAATTTACTATATTTTTAATACGGCATATTTCATTGGATATTTTAAAAAAATTGTAAAGTTTCTCATGACATCAGAAAGCAACGTATTTTATAGTAACTTTACAGTAAATTTCGAAAAGTTTCAAACAAGATAAAAAAATATTATTTCAAGATGATCTAAATTAGTCTTCTTATCTTTTGATTCTTTTTTGTGTGTCCTTGACTTCTATATAAAATTAATCTTTTAAAAAATAAATTAAAAATTGCTCAAATTTTCAGAATAATAATAATAATAATAATAATAAACAGTCGCTAAGTATATAATATATATATGCGGTCCTGATATTAAGCTTCATTTAATGTCAAAGCTACTTTTTTTTCTGAAAATTTGAGCATTGTTTAATTTATATTCTGAAAAATTAGTTTTATATAGAAACCATGAACAAGGGGAAAAGAAACAAAAGCCAAGAAGACGTATTTACATCATCTTTAAATAGTATATATGTATATATTTTATCTTGGAAGCTTTTCGAAATTAACTGTAAAGTTATCGTGAAATACGTTGCTTTTTGATGTCATTTCGAAACTTTACAATTTATTTTATGTGCAATGAAATATGCCGTATCAAAAATTTTGTATCTTAAAGTCTTCAAGAACCTGTAATACTTTTCAAAAATTTCTTTTTCTTTTCGAAAAATTTTAAGTTGAATATTTTGATTTTCTACTAATCGAAAAGATTATTAAAGATTAATAATGAAATTTAAAAATGTGTAAAGCTAAAAACGAGCTATAGTGATGATAGATAATCAAGTAAATTTACATTTCGTTCTTCCGATGTGTTTTCATTTTTAAATACATATTTTTTTTAATTTCATTATATACATTTATAATACATATTACAATTGATACAGAATTTAATAATAATTTAAAAAAATAGTAAAAGAAAACAAAAACTTGTGAAAATTTGGGATTATTATTTTATTTAGGTAAACAACGATAGCGCCCAAATGGACTAGCATAATGGTATATTTAGTATAGTGAAGTATTAGTAAAAATATCTGGACAATTATTTTTCGGGTATGCAACGCTTGGTTACTCCGTTATTTTTTTTTTTATGCGAGAACTATGATATAATTAGTTTTATTGGCATAGCGCACTGTTTATTTAAAGCAGATTACTAACATTTTCTTTGTTAGCCTATGTTTTAATAAGCACTGCATTATCAGGGGTCGAACAAGGAAAAATTTGGGGCCTACTTAGGGACCCTTCACAAAAATCTATTTAATAAAATGGGTCCCTTCACAAAAATCAAATTGATAAAATGGGCCCCTTAACAAAAATCAAATTGATAAAATGGGACCCTTCACAAAAACCAATTTGATAAAATGACCAAAATTTCTTCACAAAATTTTATTCCATAAAAACTTACTATTTATTATTTATTTATTATTTTGGGATGTTTTAAAATGTGTAATTTGTAAACAAACAAGTTCACCAGAGAGGAAAATTTCAGCAAAAAGGATTAAAAAAAGTTTTTGTTTAAAAAATGCTTGATTCGAATTTGATTAACTGGATTTCAACTTATCTTGCAAAATGTTATTTTCACAAAAATATAAATTTCACAAAAATAACCTTTACTTTTCACAAAATGGGCCCCAAGAATAAAAACTTGCATCGACCCTTGTTTGAAATTCAAATTAGACTTCAAAATTTTTCTTATTTTATGTTAAATTTTCATTTTGAGAAAAAAAAAAAAAAAAAAAAAAAAAAATCTAAGTCTACAAAAAAAATGCCTGCAACATTTTCAATGAAGGTTTATTATTAGCGTTTAAAATTAGTTTCAAAGCTTATAATATTTCCCTGTTATATTATATTTAAGCAGAATTTCTTGAAAATTTGCGGCATTCATACTCATAATTATTTAACAAGAACTTATAAAATATGTATTTTCATATCATTTAAAAGTGTAGAATAAGGCCTTTCTTATAATAGCTATTAAATATTTCAAGTGTAAGTTGTTAATTTTTTGTTAAATTTTTTAAAGCCCTTTTTTGGTCAAAAAAAGGAAATTTCATTTTTATTTTTCATTTTCTATAAAACTACCCATCATATCATTTTGAGCTTTTGACAGCTGGAAATCTGAACATTTCACTCTTGTTTAAAAAAAAGATTATCAAAATATCTTAATTAAATGTGTGTCGATGGCATTTTTAATAAACAGCGAATCAATATCAACCGCTTCAAAATCTCTTTCAAAGACTCGTTTCCGACAATGTGTGCGTTTTCCACTGCATTTTATGGTGTCGGGAAATTTCAAGGGAAAGTCCGATGTGTTTTTCCGTGTGGAGGCGTTCACGATGTCATCGTGGTAGCATTTATCCCAAGAGGATCGGAAGGCGGACGTCACATCCGAAAACTCGGAAAATTTCCGAGGAAGAGGGAATTTCGACACGTTCGTGGTAGAGCCCCTGGCCCGGACATTTTTCGTCCAGTTGAAAAATTACTACTCGTATGATTTATTTACCAATTTGAAATAATTGTGTTAAAATTAGTCTAGTATAATAATCACACTCGCCAATTGCGATGATTGAATGGAAAAAGATTTTTTCCCTGCTGTCGCTCGACAAATTTCGAAACCATTTGGCGAATATCATGATTTTTTCAAAAAATTGACGGATTGTGGTTTTTTTTTCTCGAAGACGATATTCGAAAAAATTTTCCCCCGAAACCAGTTGATGAATTTTGCAATTTTTCCACTGTCGATTAATGAATTTTGCGATTTTTCCGCTATCGATTGACGAATTTTGCGATTTATCGACTATCGATTAACGAATTTCACGATTTTTTCCATGAACGAACAAATTGCGCACTTTCTTTCCGCTAATGTTTGACAAATTTCACACTTTATTTCTGCTGCCGTTCGACGATTTTTGCAATTCTGTTCCGCAATTGTTAGATAAATTTCACTATTTTTCTCCCGAGATCATTTGACGAATTTTGTGATTTTTTCCCACCGATTCTATTTGACGAATTTCTCGAATTTTTTCACGACAGTTAGACAAAATTAATTTTTTTTCCTGCAATGCCTGATTTCTTTCTCGAAACCATTTGACGAATGTCGCGCTTTCTTTCCCGACACCATTTGACGAATTTCGCAAATTTTTATCAAGTATTTGTAAATTTGTTATTGACCAGTGCTGAAAAACACTGGCGAGTAAAAAAATCCATGTTCTGGCCAGTGGCCAGTGAGTAAAAAAGTTAATTTTTACGTATATTTTGAAGGTATTTATTTTATTTGTTGTATTGTGTATAAATACCTAGGCGTGGAAGATCTTTCCCAAAACGAAATGTGAATCTCAACAAAAAGATGCGGAAAAATGCGAATTTCGTTAAAGGACCACAAAAAAAATACAAAATTTGTTAAAGGATTGCGCAAAAATGTGAATTTTGTGATAGGTTCACGGAAAAATGCAACTGTCTTTATTAAAACAGCACACACACAAACATCTATACAAACCTGCAGAAAAATCATTAATTTCATCGGTCATGTGCAGAAAAATCCTTAATTTCATTGATCGAGTAAGGAAAAATAATGAATTTTGTCGACCGGATGCAGAAAAAACGCGAAGGGAAAAAAGAAAGTCAGAAAATCCTGCATTTGGCCGGTTTTTCCATATTTTTAATCGCCAGTTTTTCAAGTTTTATCTCCAAGTGGGGACTGATTTTCAACTTTAGGTGGCAATAAAGTCAATCGCCAATTTTGAGTATTACTCGCTGACTGGCGAGTGCTAATTTTGACCTATATCACAAATACTATATTTAGATACACTATAATGACAAAATGGTTATCGGATCAATAGATGGAAAAGTATGTAGTGTATTCTGCATTCACTACTCAGCCAATTGTCGGTCCCCAACCTAGCTTTAATTCAAGGTGGGTGTTTTATTTAGTTGAATTATTCTGCAAAACTTTCAAACATTTTAAAGCAGCTATGAATTATATTTTACACTCTACTATAACTTTAAACTGAGTTTGATGTTTCAATTAAGAAATGAAAACATTCAGTAAAGTGTAAAATATATGTTTTCATAGGGATTTCTTATGAAACTGATAGTATATGGGGAAGTGGCAAAAAGGATTATTAACGAAAAAAAAACTAAATAACCTTATTCATTTCTCCTAAAGTCATTTTTTTTGGTCGCATTCTAGGGCAAAATGTATATTATCATGATACCATTTTAATTTGTAAGCACAAAGTCAATAAAATCACCATTTTGAGACCAATTATGAGTTTAATAAGTATCGCCCAAGAACGGAGATGCAATCTGGTATAAAATGAAATTGTCATTGCCCAATAATGAAAGCAATAATAAATCAAAACATTCAATAATTGTTTATGTAGCAAAACTAATTCAATAACAAATCTTAATGAAAATATACATTTTACACTCTACTATAACTTTAAACTGAGTTTGATGTTTCAATTAAGAAATGAAAACATTTAGTAAAGTGTAAAATATATGTTTTCATAGGGATTTCTTATGAAACTGATAGTATATGGGAAGTGGCGAAAAAGGTTAACGAAAAAAAAAACTAAATAACCTCATTCATTTCTCCTGAAGTCAAAAGTTTTTTTTCCGCATTCTTGGGCAAAGATGTAAATATATTATCATGATACCATTTTAATTTGTAAGCACGAAGTCAATAAAATCACCATTTTGAGACAAATTATGAGTTTAATAGGTATCGCCCAAGAATGGAGATGCAATCTGGTATAAAATGAAATTGTCATCGCCCAATAATGAAAGCAATAATAAATCAAAACACTCAAGAATTGCTTATGAAGCAAAATTAATTCAATAACAAATCTTATTGAAAATATACATTTTACACTCTACTATAACTTTAAACTGTGTTTGATGTTTCAATTAAGAAATGAAAACATTCAGTAAAATGTAAAATATATGTTTTCATAGGGATTTCTTATGAAATTGATAGTATATGGGGAAGTGGCAAATAAGATTAACGAAAAAATATATATATAAACCTCATTCATTTCTCCTGAAGTCAAAAATAGTTTTTTTTTCTTTTTTTTTTTTTTTTTTGGTCGCATTCTTGGGCAAAGATGTATATTATCATGATACCATTTTAATTTGTAAGCACAAAGTCAATAAAATCACCATTTTGAGACAAATTATGAGTTTAATAAGTATCGCCCAAGAACGAAGATGCAATCTGGTATAAAATGAAATTGTCATCGCCCGATAATGAAAGCAATAATAAATCAAAACATTCAAGAATTGTTTATGAAGCAAAATTAATTCAATAACAAATCTTAATGAAAATATATATTTTACACTCTACTATAACTTTAAATTGAGTTTGATGTTTCAATTAAGAAATGAAAACATTCAGTAAAATGTAAAATATATGTTTTCATAGGGATTTCTTATGAAACTGATAGTATATGGGGAAGTGGCAAAAAAGATTATTAACGAAAAAAAACCTCGTTCATTTCTCCTAAAGTCATTTTTTTTTGTCGCATTCTTGGGCAACGATGTATATTAGCATTATACCATTTTAATTTGTAAGCACAAAGTCAATAAAATCACCATTTTGAGTTTAATAAGTATCGCCCAAGAACGAAGATGCGATCTGGTATAAAATGAAATTGTCATCGCCCGATAATGAAAGCAATAATAAATCAAAACATTCAAGAATTATTTATGAAGGAAAATTAATTCAATAACAAATCTTAATGAAAATATACATTTTACACTGTACTATAATTTTAAACTGAGTTTGATGTTTGAATTAAGAAACGAAAACATTCAGTAAAGTGTAAAATATATGTTTTCATAGGGATTTCTTATGAAACTGATAGTATATGGGGAAGTGGCAAAAAAGATTAACGAAAAAAAAAACTAAATAACCTCATTCATTTCTCCTGAAATCCAAAATAGTTTTTTTTAGCTTGGATAACTGTTATCAGGTATTTTTTCAGTTTGGTTTATTGGGTTGATGAACATATGTTCATGATTGAGTCCTTTGGATGCTGTTTGTATAGTACAGAAAATCATTTACATTCTGGTATATTTTAACTAATTCATATGGCCACTTACACACTGGCTCTGTAAATTATTTTGGAAAGTAGCACATGATTTAAGCAAAAATCAATAAACAACAACATAAACGTGGCAATCATTTTCAAACTGTTTTATATAATCTAAACTTTTCGATATTTTACTGCCGAATGTAACTATTAAAACATTCAGCTTATCAAAGTAAAAATAAATCCCTTCAAAAGAAAAAAAATCCTAATAAAATCTCGACTATTACTTTTATGTTTAAAAATTTTTAATTAGTAAAATACATACGACATAAAAAGAAAAAGAAAATACACCAGAATGTATCTCTAATTTTGTGTTCACGAAAGCGAGAGAAATGATTTTCTATGCTATACAAACAGCATCCAAGGAACTCAATCATGATTATGTTTCTATGTTCATCAACTCAATAAACCAAAATAATAAAATGAAAAATTACCTGATAACAGTTATCCAAGATAAACCGTAAACCAAACTTGTCTTAATTAAAGTAACTCGAGAGGAATGACTGATCTTAAAAAATCCCAAATACGCTTCTAGACAGGAAAAAGCCCTCACTTCATTGGCTGACAGCGCTGAATCGTTCACTTTATTCAGAGTGGTTTTCCTGGAACATTTTCTGACGCATGCGTATTGGGTCCAATATTGTTGGAAATTTGACAAAATATGCAATTTGTTTTAAATATATAGATTACATGAATTTCAACCATGAAATAATGCGTGATATTTAAGATAAACATTGAATACTTATAAAAGAGTGTTTTTAAAAAACTATTTTTACTTTTATTAAATGCTATTAATATAAATATTTCGGATAGATAAACAGGTAAATAGATATACCTCGCCTCAAACTATCTTTATACTTTTAATTTAATACTCAAAATTAATTCTTATATATATATATTGTGTTTGTTTTGTTTTATTTTTTTAATTCTTTAATTATTTTTTATTAATTATATATGTATTTTTTAATAAATTATTAATGAAAATTATGCTGCCTTTTATGCCTACATACATTTATGTGAGCGGTAAACCGTCCTAAATGTTTCTTGAAGTTATAATATTCTAATAAGGAAAACATTGTCCTGTGTAATTATAGCACTAATTTCAAGTCAGATGCTTAAAGGGGATTTCAATAAACATATCTTTGTAAAATTTTAATTAAATTAAATTAACTACATAGAAATTTCTTTCAATTATTTAGAATTATATTTCATAATTTATTATATATAGTGAATTTACATTAGTAAAGAATTTTAAATGTGGAATGGAAGTATGAAAAACATACTGCGCTTTAACAAATACCTGTTTAAAAGATGTAATATGTCTGTAGATAAAAAAGAAGTTAAACTTGTTGAATATCATTTCACTTTGAATCTAAAAATCTTCGTAAAAGCAAACGAATTTATTTATTTATTTATATTTATATATTTATCCAAGAATATTAAGGGTGTTTCCAAGCTATATGTTTCTGCATAGAAAACTATGTTGACTATAGTGACGTTTTATTTTCTTTCTTTCCATTTTTGACCTTTTGGTAATATTAGAAAATGATTTTCGTATGGGGGATTTCAGTCCATATTTTCAAGTAACGTTTACAATTTTTTTTTTTTTTTTTTTTTTTTTTTTTTTTTTACCTTTTGTTTCCTTTTTTGCTTTTTGAAGTAACAGAATTAATTATGTGTTAAAATCAATACAACTTGTCGGTAATCTTCTATAATATCTTAAAATATGTACAAAAAAATTAATATATTTACATTTTGTAGTTTTACTTTAATTAAATTTTGAAAGAAAATCTCATTATCATTAATATTAGGTAGCTTCTATTACAAAAAGTAAGAATCTACCTGTTCCAGTCTTCGAGAGAAAACCTATTCCTGAACTGTTGTACAAAAGTTATAAATCCAAATTTTTTTTTCTTTTAAGTGTTCGGCATTGATACAAGTATTCCGAAACATCTTTTTGCTTCAACTCTATCTTTAAAAATGCTGAGATATAGCAGTTTTAAATTGTTGGTGGCTGATGTTTTGAAATAATACTGAAGATTAAAAATAAGAAATTCCTTCATAAACGGGTTTAATTTATGAGTTTTATTAAACGTGGTTTTTCGCAAATTTTCTTTCATTCTTGGAACCATGTGTGAAACTTTCATAGGCTTAAAACTACATACTAATCGCATCCACCAACATCAATTTATCACCACGCTTGGCGACACTTCACGAAATATCGCCAAATGGAGCGATAAAAAGAGGTCACCTCAAATAAAGCCAACTTGGCGATAACTGACTTTTTTTTTTTTTAATCCCAGCCAAATTCTTGACTGAAATTGGAAGTTTTCTATAAACGGGTTACACGCATTTTAGCTTCATACGTTTGAGTAAAATTAGTGGAATTGGTAAAAACAAGAAATAGGGAAATTACTTTTTCCTCCCGGTACAAGCGGGAAGGAATTTTTTCAATTAAATTATTCCCTTTTTGTTTCAATATCACGAAAACATAAGAAAATACATTTTAAAGAAAAATAAACTAAAAAACTATACTAAAAATTATTTTGCTAAAAATAAAATAAAATGAAATAACGCGTTTAAAATTTACAAGTAATCACCTAAAAAATATATACGTAGTTTTTGATTATCACAACATTATTTGATGCGAAATATAAATAAAGTTAAAACTTGGTCAAATTTAATGAAGAAAAATTTTTAAGGTTTTTGAAAATAACCTTACATTAAGTCTAATCCTTCCACAATAATTTCATTCTAGGTATTTCATGTTCTTGATTTATATACTTAACATAAAGAAAACAATCTTATTTCACTTATTTAAAAATAAAAATCGACCATCTTGTTTCACGGGCATAGTATTTTAAATTAGGTACTTTAAACGTGTGGATCAATACTAATTTTCTCATGCTCAAACAGGGAATGCAAAGTGCATATTTGATGCAAGTGCGCTCTTAAGTCTTAATTAATGTAATTGACGTTCTAGTGCAATAAAATTTGATGAAATTGACGCCATCTCATTAAACCGTACATTAAACAAATATTATCACTATACGTTCATCTCAAATGTTTACTGAGTATAAACATTCATTTCATCTCCTCCTAATTAAATTAATCTACTTTATGAGGTTATCCCACTTTGATTTAAAAATGAATAAATAAAATCTCTTTTCTGGACGTTTGATGAGAAAATCATAAATACTAATGTAGATTAATAAAAATTTATTTATTGCTATATACATTCAATAATATAAAAATTATAATAAATATTTTTTACCCTTTGAACGTTTGGTAATATTTCTACAGTACTGTATAAAGCTTAATATACTTCCTATGCAAAGTATCTGTATGTGGATTGGTATTTGAATACCTCTCGTTTCTAATTATGTTATTGGTGTAGTAAATTTAACATAAATTGTATAATATTATAAAAGCAAGTCTTTAATTCAGCAGCTGCTTCTACACTCTAAAAACGACATTTTCAAAACTGAGCAAAAAATACTCAAATCGGAGTATGTCGCATAGTCAAAATGGCTGCGAATCAAAATTACTCAAGTTTGAAACATGTATATACTCATTTCTGAAAACATGCACCACACACTCAAGAATAAAACATCATGTGCTCATATTTGAGTATGTTCATGTTTCAAAAGTGAGTATAAACTGACTTCTATATGCACATTTTTGAGTATGTCCATGCTTCAAAAATGAGTTTGAACTGGTCCTAATCATTTTTGAGTATGTCTTTTTTCAAAAATGGGTATGAACTGACCTCTATGTGCTCCGTTTTGAGTATATCCATGTTTCAATATTCTGAGTATTTCTGGTATTTCAGAACTGAAAACATTGGGTCGTCCTATTTGAAACAAAAAGTTTCATAACAAAATGAAAACATCGATTTACTCAGATTTGAAAGCGTCATCTTTCTCAGTGAAGAGAAGTAGAGGGTGATGTAACTTGTATTGCGGAAAAAGACTTAGAAAGTTTGGAGAATGTTAACTTTAAGACTGAAATCCGTTTCTGCTGATGTTCATGCATATACGGGATATGAGGCTTGAAAAGTCATAAAGATCTTATACAGAATTGCCCGAAGAAATTCTCAAACATTACCGAATATGGACAGCAATTGCTGAAAATTAATTTTAATTAATCTCATTTCGTTGTGTGAAAAAATGAAATTTCTTAATATTGTTCTGTTAGTATTGGAAAATGTTCTAGGATCAAAGCTTGATGAATGATTTTTTGTTTTTGTTTATGTTATTTTTAGAGCCAAATCGGATTGCATAATTTCTTAAAAATACTCCTATCCTAGGCGAAACTAAAAAGTGACTTATTACATCCAAAATAGCACCGAAACGTTCTAGAAACGTTTAATAACGATGAGAATCGTTTAGATGCCGTGTTTGGCGGCAAAGGAACATTTTATTAAACGTACAGAAATGGTACCATTTAGAACGCTCTAAGAAAATGCATTTTGTATGTTCTATAAAACTTACAATAACAATTACAATTTCTTTGACAACCTTCAGATTTTCCACCGTTATATCACATTCTGACATAATATAGGTATGACGAATAAAATAAATATGTCCACAATTTTCTCTTTTAGTGCAAAAAGCATGATTTTAGTATTACTAACAATTCTTCATTGAGCAGAGTATTTATCAAGTGATAGGAAATATACATTTCTTAAGCTTTGAAAAAAAATTACAAGTGCTCGCATATTGATTTTTAAACGTGCTCGCATATTGATTTTTACACGTGCTCGCATATTGATTTCAGATTTGGATTTTTTTGAAACAATTGTAAATTAAAATAGAAGCGGAGCGAAAATGTTGGAGTGACAGGGATTTTAGCTTTTTTATTGCAAAAAAATAAATAGATAAATAAATAAAAGTCACTATCGTAACGTCAAAAAAATGCTTATTTTTTTAAAATACGTGACATGTAAAAAACTACGTAAAGAAAAGTACAAATAGCTAGATGAAATAATCTAAAATAAGATAAAATACATCCTTTTCAAGGCTTCATAAAAGAATACCTTTCTGCAAAACAATAAGAAATAGATTCTGCTTTCAGGGTTCGATTCGAGGAATATTTATCACCCCCCCCCCCCCGCCCTTTAATAACTCAACACCTCAAACAAAATTTAGGTTAAAACTGAAAATCCCTCTTTATTTTTTAACACTTTCCAAAAAGTTGAAAAGTGTCTCTGAATTCTGCTTGTCTGGAAGGCTGGCGATCTGCCCGTACTCTAATTCTCGTAAATATATTCAGATTGTTATATAATTTTATCTGTTACTGAGATTTAGTATAAAATGTTCGGCAGTGAAAATGAAATGTGTAGCATTTATAGTTCGATTACAGAGGCACACAAAAGAATTCGTTATATGGACTATGGGGAAATATCGTTTACGTTGCATTTTATTGATGTTAAGAAATTTTAAACATAATGAGATTTGTGTGCTTCAATCCTACAACATGTGTTATCCTACGTGTTTATGAATTCTGTTTGTATGGAAGGCCGACCATCTGTCCGTCTGACAGGACTCCAATTCTTGTAAATATACTCGGATTGTCATATAATTTTTATATGTTATTGAGATTTAGTATAAAATGTTCGGTATTGAAAATGAAATGTGTAACATTTATAGTTCGATTACAAGGGCACACAAAATAATTCGTTATATCGACTACGGGGAAAAATCGTTCACGTTGCGTTTCATTGATGTTAAGTAATTTAAAACATAACTAGATGGAACCCGTCAAAACTTGACGCAAAAAAATACTATAACAATATCAGTAAAATAAGCTTCTTTATTATTTATGAAGGGGTTCGTATAAAACAGTCTTTCAAATATTTTATTTAAATTTTTTTTCCCCAGTCAAATGCAGTACTATTTCCGATGCAAACTCCAAACAAACAATCCGTAAATAACTGTATAATGCAAATCAGTTTGACATTACCCACGGCAAGAAAAAAAATTCATGGACCTATGAAGTATATACAAATAGTATATTCCTACGTTCATATCATATTCAGTAAATAACAGAACATAGTAAATAAAGCACACATCTCCCCCCCCCCCCTGTGATAATGCAACCGAATGAGCTCCTATGCGAATGTGCATTGCATCTGCCCAAAAGCACCGACGAAATTCGACGTTAAAAAAGTTTTAAAATGATTAAATTAAAAGTTTTAAAATGTCCTCTTTAATCATTGTTCTTTTCAAATCCATATTTTCTAAAACGCATCCATTGTTTTAAGCTAATCAATTTTTATGCAAAGATTAAGAAGTTTTTTACAATAATAAATCTATCTGCAGATGAGGGAGATTTTTAATGTTTTCAAGTGTAATTTATTTGTATGGTTTCTTCGGTTCCTTGACATAATCAGGATGATTATCCCTTTTCCATCACAGTCGGGGATATTTTTCCTCTTATACAATTGGCAAATGTAAAAAAATAAAAAAAATGCAATTCCTAGCATATCCTGATATCTGATGGAACATATTCATCAACGAATTCAACATATCAATTTTATGTTCAACATAAACTAAAAATAGTCTCTTTTTTTTTTTTTTTTTTCCTGACAGATTTTTGTTTAGCGCCAAAATGTTCTATCTTATGGATAATCTGATCTTATGATTTATCACTTTTTTTTAAATTATTATTCACTTTTTATGATGGTTAGGGAAATCTATTTTCAACTGTGGCAACTTTCCCAGGGGATATTTTACATTATTGAAGTAAACTGGTGGTCACTGAAAACTTTTCATGCTTGAAAATTATTTAAAAAGTCGTTAAATTAATCGGCAGTTTTCAAATAAATTTCAATCGAAAGCTAATTTTTTTTCTAATTGATGATGTAAGAATTGAAATTGTAAAATGTAGTAAAAAATAAAAATTTGTAGTATTTCGAAGTGATGTAAGCGCGATGAAAGCTAAAGCGATAGCGCCTTTGTTGTCACAACTGTTGTACATTTCTAAAAATTGCCACTGTATTTTGGCTGGCGTCCAAAAGTGGAAAAACATTTTTTGACATCGAAAGAGAAATTCACAGTGAAAGAAATAGGACTTTGCGCTAATAAGGAACTGTTAAATGAACGTATAATAAATCTACCAAAATAATTCCTATGAAATATTAGTCTTACATTGTTTATTCTAGCTAAAAATACAATAATTATTTCAAGATTTTTTTCTACGAGAACACTATTTTTAATAACTTTAAATTTCCTGAAATCCTTTACTTTTGTGATTTTTTTTATTAAAAAAGGAAATCTTCTATCCTATAATTTAAAAAAAAGCAATTGGTAATATGTAATCAAGGTATGCAATCAAGATGAAGAAATCAATGACGGCTCCAATTCTAATCTTTATAATCAGAATGCAAAAATAAGTAAAATTATGTCATGTTAACACAATCATATACATTTTTCTCATGAGTTTTATCAATGTTAAAATGCACTTCAAGCTAAGCATAACGTCATTTTCACCGGCGCAAACTTTTCACACGTACTTCATATATACCTTACATTAATGCTTAAACACCATGCACACAAATATAAATATATTTTGTATTTAATTGTAATGAAAAAATGGCATCAACAAAGTTATAATGCATAATGATAAAATAAACCCAATCGACAATATTCCCGTGACGTCACAATAAATATGAATTTTTATTCGCTTATAAAACACGCGGATAAGTGTTTTTACCGTAATTTAACTTGCAAATTAACAAATTCGGCCTTAAAACCGCGTGCTTTTAACATTTATTATTTCTCTTTTATTCAACCACAGAGTTTAGAAAATAAACTCTGTGCTTCGGAACAGTAGGCGTTATCAGATTATGACGTCATTAGCAGACGTAAAAGTTTAATTGAAAATTACGGTTAATTAATTAAATTTTCGAACAAACGAATGCACGATAACAAATCTGTGTCCAAATAGCTTTCATTTAAAAAAAGAATGATGTAATTTGATTCAGTAGTTTGTTCTCACGGATTGTCGAAAGAAATCGCTTAGCGTTTTAAATATATAGATGAGATTTATATGCTTCAATCCTAGAACATATTTTCTATTGATCATGAAGTGCGTATCATTTATCGTTCATTTACAGAGACACACAAAAGAATTCGGTTACAGGACTGACAGTTTCAGGATTGCGTTTTCCGGTGTGGTTGAGCGTTTTTTAAATTCATCTAATTTTCAGTTTATTTAGTAATATGTATAAATTCTACAGACCATATAAGAGGCTGCACGAGTGAATTTGCACACATTACCGAATATGGATAGAAATTGCTGAAAAGATATTTTTACTGAGTTATGTGTTTTTTAATTTAGATTCTTCATTTCATTGTATGAAAAAATGAAATTTTGTTTAATTTTAGCCTATTACTGTTGAAGAGCGTATCATAATCTATGCCCAATACATGATTTTTTGTTCTTGTTTTTATTTGGGCGAATCCTACTGTCTTGAAAATGTTGCATTCTAGAGTATTATTCTGCCTTTTGCGGATTAAAATTATAAATTATTAGAAAGTTTAAGTTTACTTTTCAGGTTCAAATATCTCGCATTTCCAACTTTTGATGAAACTTAAGTTCATTATTACACATTGTTCGTCAATTAAAATGTCGTTAAAAAAATTTTAATTTTATTTTTGTTAAATTAATACAAAAACATATAATATTAAATTAAACTTTTTTAAGTATTAAAATATAGAGAAAATTTTTTGGTATATAAATAATATATATAATATTTAAGAAACATTTTATGTTTTGATTTATGTGACAGATAGTGTTTCACATTTAATTTATTTAAAATTGCTTTCAAAAGTACATTTTAAACTAAAATACGCCTTTCTCGATCATTTTTTTTTTTCATTTACAAATGTTTGCTTTTTAAAGTCATGAAATTTTTTTATGAATGATATGTACATGAAATGTTTTATATATACTTACTTTTACACAGTTTACAATGCTGTATGCGTAATATGTGCAGGATCGATGTTTAAGGGGTACTTTTTCACAAATAAAAACTTTAAATGGCTTTTTTCTCCATGTTCATATTTTTCCCACTGTCATGTTTTAAAAATGTTAAGGCTTTTTTTGTATTTGAGCTTGAGATTTAAATTTTTGTGTGCATGTTTCTTATTATATATGTGATAAATCTACGCATGGAATTAGCCTTCAGATTATTATTTTTTTTTCTTTTTTAATAAAAGTATATGAAAATGCGTTAGATTTCATCGTTTTACACTATGTGTATCAGTGAAAAAAAATAGATTAAATGCAGTATTATATGTATCTAAAACTCCATGCGCAGTTTTGAGTATTACATATTTAAATCTTTTTAAACAATTTTGGGCAAAAATATTAATATTTAAAAAAGTAGTGTTTAAAAAAAATCAAAATGTTTTAAACTTTTTAAAAATTTTAATTAAATATGCAGTTAAAAATATTTTTTCTTCAAAATGTAGTTTTAGTTGAACATTGAAATGCAGTGAGTTCACCACTTGAACCATATTTTTTAAAATGAAAAGTTTTTTTTGAAAAGGTAAACTGTCCCCTTAATTCTGATATGTATTTCTTAACTGAAGTCAATTTTAACATACTCTGTAGTATAAATACAAATTTATAGATCATATACAGGGCGGCACAAAATAATTCGGATAATTTGTTTCATTAGTAGTTTGGTAGAAATTGCTGAAATTGGGCTTTCAAATGTGTTATGCGTTTACTAAATTGTTTACTTAGTAAGTTGTGAAGTTTTGTTACAGTATTCTGAATGTCTTGGAAAGTGTCTCACAATGTATGCTTCACGCATGATTTTTCGTTCTTGTTGTTAATTTAATACGAAAACATAATATATCAAATTAAACTTTGTTAAGTATGCTTTAGTATTATCTTTTGTCTGTTATACACATAATATTCTAATTCTAACTGAAGATGTGTTTTTAGCGATGATAATCCGAACTTTATTTTTTCTTAATAACGAAAAGAAAAATATTATCACAGGAAATTTTGAATGTCCTTTTTAACACTTTCCAACATAGTTGAAAATTATTTATGAATTCGTTTTTTCTTTCGGTTTGCCGTCTGTGCGTGCTCCAACTCACGTAAATATTCTCCTATTTCCACGAAATTGATATATGTTATTGGGGTTTACTATGGCATATTTGGTATTGAAAATGAAGTGTGTAGCACTTATGGTTCATTTTCATGGACACTCAAAATAATTCCGTTACATTACGGTCTATGGGTAAAAATGATTTGTGGCGTATTTTAATGTTGATACACTATTTTAAACACATTGAAATTATTACATATCACTAAAGTGCACTACAAGGCGGTTACTATAGAATTGTGTGTGCATAGAATGTATTATTTATTTACAGGGACACTAGAAAAAAAATTTGGTTCACAGTACTGTCTATAAATAATAATTGCTGGTAGCTAGTTTTCAGTTGTGGAACACGTTTTGAAATGTAACTAATTTTTTGCATATTAATTGGTGTATATAAATTCTATAGATCATACACAGGACTACAAATTTTTAACAGTGTAGTTATTTTTTTTTTAAGTTTTAATTCAGTCGCTTAAAAATTGACAAACATGTGCTTAAAATCTTACACTGTTAAAAATGTGCAGCAAACTTCCACGTCATTCAACAGTTTTTATAGAAAACGGTTACATAACCGTAATTTATGTCTATGCTGACCAATGAGAACGCTTCATAAGATGATCAAGTACAACCGTTATCTATAAAAACTGTTGAATGATTGGTCAGTTTGCTGCACATTTTTAACAGTCTGCAATGTCATTTAAGTTATAAAGAAGTATATAAAACTGCCGTTACTCAACAATTCTTTACACTTTAAAGCCATCCCTCTACATCAACATCAATAAGCACTTTAGCAAAAAAAAAATATATAGGGATTTTTTGACTGGTGATATTCTGTAGTATAACAAAATTTCAAAATCATAGAAGTTTCCAAAACGATGTATGAAAAATAACTAAAACAGTCATATTTTGCCGTTATTTAAATTTATATCCTCTAAAAAGCAATATTTTATGTTTTTAAAATTTTTATTAATTTTATCATAGTAGTCTCTAAGCTAATTATAAATTGAATCATTGTCCAAGAAATTTGAATCATTATTAACATAATACGCTGAATCAATGCTGATGTAGTTAAGAAGCTGATTTATCTTCAAACATGTTTATTTATTCCTGGAAGTTATCCACTACTCAGAGTGACGAATAGGTCTCTTTCCCGGAACAATCGATTGAAGTCCAGAAAAGATAAATTCTATGAAATGCTGAATAAGGTTGAATTAAGACGAAAATGGCCCTATACATTACGAGAAATTTATAGTGAATGGTAAAGCATAAAATTTTCGGGAGGAAATTTAATAAAAGAAAACATACATTATCTCAAACGTCAATGATGATGATTCAATTCTAGAAATTTATTTATTTCCTAGAATATTTATGTTGAGGGAAATCAGCAGGATTTGATAAATAAAAAGCTTCTTTAGAAAAATCGGAGATGGACTTCTTAAAAACTTTTTTAATGAAGAATTTACATTCTCTGATAGGGAAACTGTGACAAGGAACTCTTTGAGATTATTTTCTATCATTTATGAAAAACCAATTTTGGTTTTCTGAAATTTTTTTTAACAAATATTCAAAGACTGGAAACATTTCAATTGAATCGCGCAATTACAGCGAAACTAAACAAATGTAATAGAATTACACAAAAAAGGAGAAAATTTTCAAAATTTATATATTATTTAATAAAATAACAATTTTACAATTCGTGTAAATTAAATAAATAAAGATGATATGCATATTTCTTTAAAATAAGCACATGTCGGTAGAATTAAAAGAAGTTTTATTTTCTTCCTAGGATTTTTCCTTTAATTGACACATGATAGCAATAAACAAAATATATAAGTATGTGTATATAATAATTTTTTTTGCATATACAGCACGAAACTGATATTTTAAGCTCAAATGAAGGTTATAATATTACAATAAAAATATCGAAATTGCTTCCATGATTTTTGGCATCCCTTTTATAAGACAGTACTGCCTTAAGAGAAGTAAAATTTATATTATTAAAACGACTTTTACTTCTAAAAAATATAGAATTCTTTTATAAGTGAGTGACAATATATGCACAAGTCCCATGCTGAAAATGGGTTTTTTTTGTCCAAACTAGGCAGCCTACATTACAGAACTTATTTATATTCGCTTAGGTGAGTTTACTTTGACGTTGTTATACACATTAAAAGTAAAAAAATAAGTAAAAACATTAAGTATAAAAGATAAGTAAAAAAACATTAATTTAGCGAAAGGGTCAAACTTACCAAGTTTTTGTCCAAAATCAACTCGACTGATCAAATTTTATTGTCCGTATGTCGCCACTCTCTCATAAAGGTATCCTAGTAAAATAGACAAAAAACAGCAATTGCTTTTAGCAAAATTTTCGATATCATGCTTTCCATTATTGCCAAACTAGTATATTGTTTTCTTCAATGAAGTGACAGTTATTTAAAATTGGTATATATTTTCATAGTATCGTTAGTTAGTTATTCAGTATATTTGTAATTATTTATATTCTCTGCTTACAATGTAATCTATTCATTGAAATGCAATTCGTGTAATATGGAATATATTGGACAGTCTTGTCAAAAATTACATAAGCGGCTAAATTTACATCGTTCTCATATTGATAAATTTAAAAAATCTAAATTTCAAACTACTCATAATATTGAATATACTCACTTCAAAAATCATGATTTTAAAAATATTACTATTAAAATACTTAAAATACAAAAAAATTTTAATGAACGACTTTTTCTAGAATCTAAATATATAAGACATTTTAATACTACCTATCCTTATGGATTAAATCAATTAGTATACAAAAAATCACATCCTGTATTTTCAGATTTAACTAAATATGAAAATTATAAAAATCTTTATTCAGGATTAATTTTTTCAAACATAAAAAAAACTTCAAGATCTGGTAGAGGTAAACATAATAACAAGAAATACACTGATGATATTGTGATTCAACAGGAGCTTGATGATCTTGAGGCACAATTTTGTAATGATTATTGTTGGCTTGCTATCAGAAAACATGTTTTTAGTATTAAAAAGAAATATTTAAACCAATATTTCAAGGTATTTAAAAAGAATCAATATTCTCCACATTTTTGTGATATCTTTTATGATATTCTTCATTATAGAGCAAATATATTAAATACAAGTCTTTCTAATAAACCTAAATAAAAAACTAATAATACACAACTAATTATAAATTTTTCCAATCATGTATTTAATAATATCAATTTACACAATATCATAAACAACACTACTAATAATTTTCCAATAAAAAATTTTACCATTCACAATACATATAAATATAATCCCACACTTGGACGGAAAATTTTTAATTACAATTCTTTTGCAAAACAATTGGTCTCTTCAAATATTTACCCTTGTTATTGTAATGACCCAAAATTTCAAAAGAACATAAATACAACACATGGTCATATCATTACTGGTGATCTTAATATTGTAGAACAACCTATTTTACAAAACTTAATGCATAATGGAACAAAATTTCGCTTTCCATATAGGTGTAATATCAAATCCATAATATTGCAGTTTATTCAAGATATTGATTTATTTATATATAAAATTGCTATTGATTACAATAAACCAATCGAGTATTTTAGTGAATGGAGATTTTCTGTAATAGATAAATTAAAAAATGAAATTATAAAAAATTATCAACATATTACACATGCATCTTTTAAAAACATAAATAAACATATATCAGAATTACAAAACAAATTTATAATTACTTATGTAGATAAATCTCCAAATAATTATGCTATCATTTGTAAAGAGTACTATAATGTGTTAATTCACAATGCAATTAACACAAGTAATATTTTTAATAAAACTAAATTAAATATTGAAATTAATAATAGAAAATTATTAAATTATCACAAATTACTAAAAATCAAATGTAATAATTTAAATTATCCTTATCTTGTTATAATTTCAAAATTTCATAAAAATCCAATTAAATTTCACACAGTTACAATCAGGTGTAACACATATAATAATAATGCAAGCAATTTACTACTTAATATTTTAAAGCAGATATATGATATAATTTTAAAGCAGATATATGATATAACGTTAAAACATAATAACCAACATTGCCTAAAAAACAGTTTTCAACTTATTAATAAAATACATAATATCAATCCGGTAAAATTCATAAAAACATTGGATTTTAATGATTTATTTAAAAGCATTGATATAAAAGACTTACATTAAACAATGTGTATATTATTTAAAGAATTTAAATCTCAATTAAAATTAAAAGAACATATTTCCGCAATTTTTTTTAAAACTTTACTACATCTTACATTGCATAATAATTACATCATATATGACAATATTATTTATAAACAATGCCAGGGAATTCCGCAGGGCGGGACCGCTTCTAGTATTCTCTCTGACCTTTACTTATATTATTATGAAAGAAATATTAGTCCGAACAATGATTATGTATTTTATCGCTATATTGATGACATTATCATATTTTATTTCATTGATAAAAATTGCACATCACCATTCAATTTTTATCCTAATCAGCTTAAATTAAGCGAAAATGATTTAATTAATAATAATATAAATTTTCTTGACTTAAAAATTAATATTAATGATAATTATAAATTAATCTTTGATATTTATGATAAGAGATTTGATTTTTCATTTAAAGTAAATATTTTTACCAATTTTGCTTCATGTTTACATAAATCAGTTTATAAAAATATAATTATCAATTATCTTCATCGTATAAAATACCTATGCTCAGATATAAATAAAAACAAAAATATTAGATTTATTCGAGATCAAGAAAACATATATGGTTATCCAATTTTTATGATAAATTCAATCATCAACTCTTTTAAATAACATTTATTGTTTTAGTGTGCGATAACATATAACAAAAAATTACTGTTTTAGTGTGCGATAACACATAACAAAAGATATAGCAAATTACAATTATAACATACATAAATACAATTAAAACATATAAGGACATTTATTAATTGATTGAACATTACACTTTATATAGTCTGTGATAGTGCGTTTAGCCGATCACCTCTGTTTTAAGTGTTACTGATGTTCAGTTTTAAAACATACATAAATTAACTTATACAAAAAAACACATAAAATTATACATGGATAACATTGATGATTATAAATCACAAACATATCTATATGCAATATATATATATATATAGTGTTTTTTTTTAAGTTTAATTTTAATAAGTCTTTTAAATACTGCATTGCATTATAAAGATTGAAACACAGTAGTAATACTATTAATTTAATTTTTTTTAAATAAATTTTGAGATATTTTAAATTGTGTATGATATATTTAATTTGATATTTAAATCAATCTCTAAATTCTATAATATATTTAAGTAGAAGTAAAATAAAACATTAATTATTTTATATAAATTCTATAATATATATATATATATAAGTGGATTAACACAGATGGCAGCACCAGCACTTTGTATTAAAAATATCTCTTTTACATAATACATAGTCTTGTTAAGAATATTTGAAATGCTGTGTAAGATGGATTTAATTCTGGGTAAATTTATTCATATAGTGGGATTTTGTACGATTTTAATGTAAAACTACAAGGAGTATTGTTTTTTAATGTTTATATATATAATTAAATCTAATATAGTGGATATGTAACTCAATCTTAATTTTGAATAATTATCATACCAATAGTTGGAGGCACCTTACTTGTCAGGTAGATGTTGATAATATTGTTAATATTATATTTAATTTACCTATAAAGGGCGCTATCGCTTGTATATTTAGTTTACTTTTAGGGATTAAAATTGAATGGAGTATTTGTATATTGACGGATATAATTTTGTTATTAGTGTATTATCACAAGAATAAATTTGTGTGTTTTTGAATCAATTTGTGTTGGGGTGTCATAGTTAGGGTAATATTTCAAAAGATGTGCTCTCAACATGTCTTTCAAATAATTTCTCTCAACTCGACTATGTCAACAAGTATGAGATATTTCATGATGTGTGCCATGTGGACGTGTGGTATCATGGAGAACTTGTGATGTTTTAGGATTCTGGATAATTATTGAGAGTAAATATTTTATCTATTTTATGGGTTTTTTATTTCAAATTTTATTATTTCAAATTTTAATATTTCCAATTGTTTTCTGGTAATAATTCAGTATACCTGGGTGATTCTACTGATCTTAGCATATATGCCAGTAGAATTATGAAATACTGAATTATTTTTTAAAACACATGTGGGTACATCCAGGCTGATGATTATATCTACATGTGTTTTTTCATATCCAATTCTGATTTAATTCTCTTGTTGTCCAATTTTCCATTGTATACGGTTCATATTTCATTTCTTAATCCATTTGTATTCACTTGATAGCAACTCCAAATTATTATTTTTTTTCTCTCTCTCTCTTTTTAAATTTTCTTCATGTTTTCAGTATTTTTGGCCAATTACCATTGAAGCACAAGCTATGGTAATATTATGATTGCACGTGTTAATCTATTAGCTATGTGGTATTCTGTCGACACATTATCATTAATTATCTCTTTGGAGATTTAAGTAGAATGATACAAGAACTTGATATGTTTTTTGAAATTCATAGATATTATAATTATTTAACATTCTACAAAATTATGCTGCATTGCGCAAATTGGTATGGAATGGTTTTTACATATTCTTTTCAATAATTGTCTAGATGAAATTATTGATTTTCATATGATACCATAATTTAGCCTATTTGGCTCATAAATCACTTTGATTAACTTCTGTTTGGAATACATAGTTATTATAGCTACATTGCGCTTTTAATAGTGTATTTAATAATAATTTAATAATAATAATTATATTATATTACTATTATTTCTTGGTATCATTTGTTCATCTATTGAATTTTCAAATGCATCTTTATAACATCTTATTCAGGTTCTTTTTTTTTTTTTTTTTTTTTTTTTGCCAACATTAATTTTGTATTGACTTATGACTGCTAGGGGATTTTATATTGTTGCCTTTTCATGTTAGTTTGCTTAATGGGACTTTATGTATATATGTATATAGTTTTATTATATTTAATCAAGTATTAAACAATCATTAATCTTATTATTATTTTTTTCTTTTATGGTTATTCAAGTACTTTATAAAAATAAGGTTGTTTCAAACAAAATTTATTAATATATGTTGTAATTATATTTTTTATATGTATCGCTTGCAATTTTTATTGCTTTCAAACAATATGGCAGTTATAAGTAAAATGTTAGATACTGGCAATTTAGGCCTTGGTGGATCCAGGACTAATGCTCGGTACAGGAAGATTATTAGGGATCTTCCTGGATCGTTATCAGATAACCTATTCTATTGTCCCAAGCCTGTACTATGTTTTCGAAAGTGTGAATCTAAGCGTTGCCTTACATGTCCTTTAGCTGATAAGTCCCAGATTTCAAATAATCACAATCTTAATTTGGTAAAATTTTGCAAAGCATACAATGTAATCTATTCATTGAAATGCAATTCGTGTAATATGGAATATATTGGACAGTCTTGTCAAAGATTACATAAGCGGCTAAATTTACATCGTTCTCATATTGATAAATTTAAAAAATCTAAATTTCAAACTACTCATAATATTGAATATACTCATTTCAAAAATCATGATTTTAAAAATATTACTATTAAAATACTTAAAATACAAAAAAATTTTACTGAACGACTTTTTCTAGAATCTAAATATATAAGACATTTTAATACTACCTATCCTTATGGATTAAATCAATTAGTATACAAAAAATCACATCCTGTATTTTCAGATTTAACTAAATATGAAAATTATAAAAATCTTTATTCAGGATTAAATTTTTCAAACATAAAAAAACTTCAAGATCTGGTAAAGGTAAACATAATAACAAGAAATACACTGATGATATTGTGATTCAACAAGAGCTTGATGATCTTGAGGCACAATTTTGTAATGATTATTGTTGGCTTGCTATCAGAAAACATGTTTTTAGTATTAAAAAGAAATATTTAAACCAATATTTCAAGGTATTTAAAAATAATCAATATTCTCCACATTTTTGTGATATCTTTTATGATATTCTTCATTATAGAGCAAATATATTAAATACAAGTCTTTCTAATAAACCTAAATATAAAACTAATAATACACAACTAATTATAAATTTTTCCAATCATGTATTTAATAATATAAATTTACACAATATCATAAACAACACTACTAATAATTTTCCAATAAAAAATTTTACCATTCACAAGACATATAAATATAATCGCACACTTGGACGTAAAATTTTTAATTACAATTCTTTTGCAAAAGAATTGGTCTCTTCAAATAATTACCCTTGATATTGTAATGACCCAAAATTTCAAAAGTACATAAATACAACACATGGTCATATCATTACTGGTGATCTTAATATTGTAGAACATCCTATTTTACAAAACTTAATGCATAATGGAACAAAATTTCGCCTTCCATATTGGTGTAATATCAAATCCATAATATTGCAGTTTATTCAAGATATTGATTTATTTAAATATAAAATTGCTATTGATTACAATAAACCAATCGAGTATTTTAGTGAATGGAGATTTTCTGTAATAGATAAATTAAAAAATGAAATTTTAAAAAAATATCAACATATTACACATGCAGCTTTTAAGAACATAAATAAACATATATCAGAATTACAAAACAAATTTATAATTACTTATGTAGATAAATCTCCAAATAATTATGCTATCATTTGTAAAGAGTACTATAAAGTGTTAATTCACAATACAATTAACACAAGTAATATTTTTAATAAAACTAAATTAAATATTGAAATTAATAACAGAAAATTATTAAATTATCACAAATTACTAAAAATCAAATGTAATAATTTAAATTATCCTTATCTTGTTATAATTCCAAAATTTCATAAAAATCCAATTAAATTTCGTACAGTTACAATCAGGTGTAACACATATAATAATAATGCAAGCAATTTACTACTTAATATTTTAAAGCAGATATATGATATAACGTTAAAACATAATAACCAACATTGCCTAAAAAACAGTTTTCAACTTA
This sequence comes from Maratus michaelseni, assembly GCA_963931845.1. Lineage (NCBI taxonomy): Eukaryota > Metazoa > Arthropoda > Arachnida > Araneae > Salticidae > Maratus > Maratus michaelseni. The sequence continues at coordinate 258,888,141 of OZ007593.1, forward strand.
TTAATAAAATACATAATATCAATCCGGTAAAATTCATAAAAACATTGGATTTTAATGATTTATTTAATAACATTGATATAAAAGACTTACATAAAACAATGTGTATATTATTTAAAGAATTTAAATCTCAATTAAAATTAAAAGAACATATTTCCGTAAATTTTTTTAAAACTTTACTAAATTTTACATTGCATAATAATTACATCATATATGACAATATTATTTATAAACAATGCCAGGGAATTCTGCAGGGCGGGACCGCTTCTAGTATTCTCTCTGACCTTTACTTATATTATTATGAAAGAAATATTAGTCCGAACAATGATTATGTATTTTATCGCTATATTGATGACATTATCATATTTTATTTCATTGATAAAAATTGCACATCACCACTCAATTTTTATCCTAAGCAGCTTAAATCAAGCGAAAATGATTTAATTAATAATAATATAAATTTTCTTGATTTAAAAATTAATATTAATGATAATTATAAATTAATTTTTGATATTTATGATAAGAGATTTGATTTTCCATTTAAAGTAAATATTTTTACCAATTTTGCTTCATGTTTACATAAATCAGTTTATAAAAATATAATTATCAATTATCTTCATCGTATAAAATAACTATGCTCAGATATAAATAAAAACAAAAATATTAGATTTATTCGAGATCAAGCAAAAATACAATGTTATCCAATTTTTATGATAAATTCAATCATCAACTCTTTTAAATAACATTTATTGTTTTAGTGTGCGATAACATATAACAAAAAATTATTGTTTTAGTGTGCGATAACATATAACAAAAGATATAGCAAATTACAATTATAACATACATAAATACAATTAAAACATATAAGGACATTTATTAATTGATTGAACATTATATACACTTTATATAGTCTGTGATAGTGCGTTTAGCCGATCACCTCTGTTTTAAGTGTTACTGATGTTCAGTTTTAAAACATATATAAATTAACTTATACAAAAAAAACACATAAAATTATACATGTATAACATTGATGATTATAAATCACAAACATATCTATATGCAATATATATATATAGTGGTTTTTTTTTTGCCAGACAGTTCCCACAGGATCAAGGTGTAATCTTATAGCCCTCAGGCTTGACGTTAACTCACTACATTATTTAATAGAACTTAAAGGGCTGATTAGAAATTCTAAGTAACAGAACACCATATAACGATTTTGTCAGCACTTCAAAAAACTTCAAAACTCTACTCTTCGAATGCCTGCAGCCGGGTTTTGTTAAAGTTACAGAAGCGACGTAACGCATGCACGAGCCAATGAGTGAGAGGCGAAATTAAGCTAAGCGAATGATGTGCGATGAAGAAGATTTAACAAGAAAGAATCCCAAACACAATGGTGCATTGATTTTGAAGTGAAAAACCCTAGGCGCGTCGTGGAATAAAAATTAAAAAAATGGCTTTTAAAAAAGATTTGAAATGACAACTGCCGTCTCTCAGAATATTATAGATTGGAGAGTTGATAAAAGTTACGAAAGAACTTAAAGGTTTAGATTAAGATTTGGAATAAGATAATTATTAATATACGTATAATTAATTTTAAAAGGACATTAAATAGGAATAAATAGTATTAAGAAATAAGGAAGTAATGAATATGTCAGAATTTAGAATAATTTAAAGGAATATGGTGAAATAAAATTTTTATATAACATATATATATATATATATATATATATATATATATATATATATATATAATATATATATATACAGGGTGAATCTAAATTCTTGGGCAAAATTTTAAGGGATGATAGTACACATCAAGACAAACAATATTAAATAGGAAACTAAGGGTCCCAAACGTTTTCCGAAGGAGATAGGCGCCATTAAAGTTTAGGGTCCAAAATTTCAATTAATTATAAAAAACGGAAAAATTGGTCGATTCGTTTGCGGTTTTCGCCAAAAGTATTCTTCATGTCAGTATTTTCTTAAAAATAAATTCTAAAGAAAAAGTTTAAAAAATGTCGATAGAGGGCGCTTTAGACTTTGGAGTAACGAACAACTATTGTTTACCGTTATTTTTTGTATCTGATTAAATGTTTTCAAAAGCTTAGATTTAAACTTAAATTTTGAGCTCAAAATCTGAATCGTTAGGAGTGGTTAAGTAGCGCAAACTGAACTGTGTTCAGGAGTTGAAATTTGAACCCCCCTGAACACAGTTCAGTTATTCCCGATCTTGGTGTCGTAGACCAGGCAGAAACTACTACCCCCTACACGTAAAATAAACGATAGAGGGATGACAAGATTAAATAAAAAATTTATTTTAAAAATAAATTTTAAAGATAAAGTTCAAAAATGCCGATAGAGGGCGCTTTAAGCTTTGGAGTAATGAACAACTATTTTTTCCGTCGACTCCGACTTCGACCTGGTTGCGAGAATTGGCGTCGCAGCAGGCGATATCCGGGAGATGCCCGGGGTATTCACTAATGTTCGAAACTCCAACCGCCGGCGGCGTGAGGTCTGCATCGTTGCTGGTGGGCACTCTTTCGAGCAGTTTTTGTGATTCTTCACGAACATCATGCGTGTACCATTTTCTACGTGTCAACCTTCATTAATATTGCGCACTACATGCACACATTAAATTGTTTATTTTTATTTTGAGCGGAGAAAATGTTCATGTCTGTTATGAATAAATTTTCTATTTAATTTTGTCATTACTCTATCGTTTATTTTACGTATAGGGGGTTGTAGTTTCTACCTGGATTAATTTTAACACAATTATTCAAATTGGTAAAGAAATCATATGAGTTGTAATTTTCCAACTTCACAAAAAATGTCCGGGCCAGGATTCGAACCTGCGATCTCTTGGCTGAAGCTGCCATGCTGTACCAACTGAGCGATCCCGGAATGAACTGGATAAATTATGCCCTCCAAATTCAACCGGGATAGCTCAATTGGTAGAGCATGGCAGCTTCAAGAGATCCCAGGTTCGAATCCAGGCCCGGACATTTTTCGTCCAGTTGGAAAATTACAACTCATATTGTTTCTGCCTGTCTACGACACAAAGATCGGGAATAACTGAACTGTGTTCAGAAGTGAGGTGTTTCAAATTTCAACTCCTGAACGCAGTTCACTTTGCGCTACTTAATCACTCCCAACGATTCAGATTTTGAGCTCAAAATTTAAGTTTAAGTCTAAGCTTTTGAAAGCATTTAATCAGATACAAAAAATAACGGTAAAAAGTAGTTTTTCTTTACTCCAAAGTCTAAAGCGCCCTCTATCGGTATTTTTTAAAACTTTTTCATTAAAATTTATTTTTAAGAAAATACAGACATAAAGAATAGTTTTAGCGAAAACCGCAAACGAATCGACCAATTTTTCCGTTATTTATAATCATTTGAAATTTTGGATCCTATACTTTAATGGCACCTATCTCCTTCGGAAGACGTTTGGGACCCTTAGTTTCCTATTTAATATTGTTATATTGTTTGTCTTGATGTGTACTATCACCCCTTAAAATTTTGCCCAAGAGTTTAGATTCACCCTGTATATATATATATATATATATATATATATATAAACTTTTTTTCCTTGCATTTAAAGACTTATCTCTGTTAAAAATTTTAGATTGATTGGATTCCTTGTTTTAGTTGATTATAGCATACTATATTAATTATATTAATTTTTATACATGAACTTTTCATTTAGTGTGTTAAACATAATTAGAAACGATAAATTCCTAGGTCAATTGTTCAGTTATTCATTTTTGGATTCCTGCTTTCTTCTGTCTAGTGATAAACCATCAGAAAATGCAATAAGATCAAAATATACACTTCAAATTAAACCAAATAAAATTTATTTCAACCCGCCAGAACACAACACTTCATTCACGGAAAAGGACTTAAACAAACATAACTAAGACAACCTTGTCACTATATAAATATTTTACATATATTTCCCTAAACAAAAAAAAAAAACAGAATGCAATAATTTAAGAAACACAAGAATTACATTCGTTGTGTCAGTGCTAACTCCAATCCCTTAAGCCGAAAACAAACGACTGCATAAGACAAGAGCCACTTCGAGAAATAACTAAATAACTCATTTTCCTTACAAGCCTCAGTTTGATCGCATAGTGGGGAAATATGAATTAGTTTTACATTAATAAACTTATATTTTATGAGTGAAATACTCATCCTATTTATAACGTAAAAATTTGCATCTGTTAACTTGTATCATTTAAACTAGTTACATAAGTTAAATTACACTGAGAATCATCACCTAAAGAAAAATAGTTAAATGGCAATCAACCTGCCCCGTGCAGGCGGTCGGTATCAGGGAGAATAACAGGCACCACTAATAGTCATGAAGAACGTGGAAACTACCTTTTGAACTGATAGCTACACACTCACTCGGGGTTTAGTAGAGTGAAATCTTTAAAAAATTGCATCTAATTAAGTTTTACCATTTAAACTAGTTATATAAACTAAATTATACTGAGAATAATACTGAGAATATACTGAGACCTAAAAAAACAAGTTGGAAATTGTACGTCAAACGTGACAAATGAGGTGCGTTCGTACTATAGCTAGTTATATAAATATTCAGATCTTGATTTTTTATTCTGTGAAATGAATTATATCGTCTGCAGATTAATTTCTGTAATAAAATAAGTATCTCGTCGCTTGACGATTAAACCTCGGAAGCTCCTATAACAAGAAAGAACTGATTTTATTTTAAAAAAATCAAATTTCTTAATAAATATTTTTATTAATATCTCCTAAAGTTTTGATTCGATTTTTATAAAATTTGAAATGTCTGGACAAAATTCTGCAAAGATAATACATCTTAAATTTCAAACCATTCGGTTGGGTAGTTTTTGCGTTGTTATATGCGGACAGACGGACAGACAGACGGACGGACGGACGGACGGACGGACAGACGGACGGACCAAGCGACGACAATAGGTGCTACGTATTTATATAATTACGAATGCACCTAAAAAAAGTTAAATGTCAAATTACTAACACATCTTTAAAAAAACCCTTTTTTCTTAACCTTATTACTTTAATTTTCAAAATTTTTAATTTTGGCACATTTGGTTAAATTTGCCAGAGAAACACTGGCTCATATCAAATTTTAATAAAAATGACAGTTCACTATTTTACACAGAAAACCTGTGTCCGATTAATAATGAATTAAAAAAAAACAGCAGAATATAAAACTTTAAAGAATTCTGCAATCTAAAAATGTTCATTTGAATTTATAAAAAAAATGCACGTCAAGAATTTAACAACTTGTCAGAAATCTATAGCGATGCTAATATTTCATTCGAAGTCAGCATTTGACAATGAATCAAACATGATTATGATTTTAATTTAATTTCGTTCTAATTTTAATACCCTCAAAGTTTACTATCTTAATTGCAGCTTAAGCATGACTTGAAGTTTGAATGCCACTTTTGTATCTACCATTCGGCTCAATCCAGTTTAGGTGCTTCCATAAACATGTTAACAGTCTAGACTGCACGGTCTCCATAGAACAATTTCGCTTATCCCCTTTTTTAAGTCGCCAGCTGATAAACAAATCCTCTTATTGTACTTGGTAAAACCTTTTTGCCGCAGTTTTTTTTTTTTTTTTTTTTTTTTTTTTTTTTGCTCACAATCCAATCACTACTCGCAAATCAATCTGTCCCCTTCATGATCTCAAAAAAAAATGTCAAGTCTCTGAGATGGAGGAATGTCTCTCTAGTATATTTGGCTTCCCTCAACCCCTTAACTAAAAAATCAACTTATAATTTTCACATTTTTATACCACTGACATCTGTATAATAACAATAACTTCTAGCCGAACATGGGTTCGACTCGTGATCAGTTAGTTCTTTTTCTCCTGTTGCAACTCCGCTTGATTGGACAGTGTCATGGATGACGTTCACAGCTCTGACTCCATCCAGGGCGATCCCCGAAAATAGCCGAGATAGAAAACAATCTCCCCTCTTTGGGTGATCGTAAAACTAGCATACCACCTTACCGGATGTGGGCTCTGTAGAGCCCTTAGCTGCAGTTGTCATGTGGGCCGGATTTACCCACGGGCACTTCAAGGTATTTATTGCTGATCAAGTAAAGCACGGCGCCGCTACACATAACTAGGCAGCATCTCCAACTGCACCACGATATCTTTGAATGTTTTGTCGCTCCTACATTAACACCCTGCACAAAAGGTATCAGCGTGCTTGATTCGTGTACCACCTCGATGTCCCACAGAAAACCCGAGTACGCCGGACACCCATAAGAGTGCCGGACCCGAGGCCAAAAACCCACGTTTCCAGAGACTGCTTGCTTTATCAAAGTATCCTGATATAGAAAGGTCTACAAAGACGACGACTTGCTCTTCAACAATAGATAGAAAGAGAAGACACCGCTAGCGAGCTTGGAATAGTGGGGAGATATTCTTTCTTAGAGCATAGGCACGTCCGCATTAAGTCTGTAGGCCAGATCCCAGGCCCTCGTTAAGTCTGTTGACCAGGGGCAGCTCCAGATACTGACTCAAGCTGCTTACCTTACCTCCCGGCTGCTGGTTCCATATGCAAGCATCCTTCTCCGCGCAGGCGAAAGAGGATAATAGGCGCCTCTAATGGTGCCGGAGAATGTAAAAACTACCTCTTGAGGGCCTAGATATGCCCCCACTCGGAGTTGAAAGTTATTTATTATCGGCGTGAAAGTTATTTATTAGAAAACTGGTCAAACCGACGGCACAGAAAAGTCCGCTTATGCATAGACACACTGGACTAGCTGAAAACTCGCATGTCCTAATTTAATCCGAATGCCACAGTGTTGCACGTGTTAGGAATCGCGGCTTGCATAACCCGCACACCGGTTAACAATGGAGCACCTGGACCCTCCTTTTCAGAATATGTCGCTCCAGGTAGTCGTCATCCAACCATCCTACCTGGAAAAAACCAAGGGATATTGCAATCTGCCCTATGCATGGCTCAGACAATGATATACCCTTCATGGGCGCATCTAAAGCGTGCCCATAACTGTCCTCTAGACAGGTTACCACTGCCATACGCCGAAGGAGTCTACATTCAATCGTCTATGCAGAAACTGTGGGTCGCTTCTCGACGTCACACCTTGAGCTCTACGACACTGTGGAACCGCACAACTGGTCGTGTTAAGAGTACATTCACACCTCAAGATTTGCTTACGCCAATTTGTGGATACTGTATTTTGGTTTAGCGGTACATTTCGATAGCCATCGCAGACACACATACAAACACTCATTTCCTTAACCTACTACTGTATCCCTTTAAGACTAAATACACGCTATCGTGCGGGTTTAAATTTATTGAATTTTGTATCTTTCTGGAAAGTAATGCAATCCTAAAGGTTTGTCATACTCACAGATACATAATATAAAAAAATAATATTTGATAATGATTTTCGAAAAAAAAAATCAGTAATTAGCGGAGATATTAATTAAGTTACTTGAAAATAAACTTTCTTTTTATGTATCGTGTAGGGTATTGTTCGAAAGATCTCGTAACATCGAACTCAAAAATTTATTTGTTTTAATTTTAGGTATTATATTTTCAGCGATATCGTCGAAAGTATACTGGAAAAATATTTCCCAGCCCCACCTATTTCCGAACATATTGAAACTAAAATTATGAAAAAAAACAGGGGTAGTAGGAGTTTATAAATTAATAAATTTAATGTACGGAACGCTTTGAGAGCGAGTTATACCAACGCCCCTTAGATAAGAAAGCCGTGATACCCGTCACGAAAACGTCATATCAAGCAGGCAAAACAAAGAAAAAAATTCGAACAACTTGCATGTTTCGATTTCATTGGCTCATAGAATTAATAATTATAGTTTTCGACCAATAGTTAATAATTCCACGAGCCATCAAAATCGAAACATGCGAGTTGTTCGAATTTTTTTCTTTGTTTTACCTTCTTGGTATGACGTTTTCGTGACGAGTGTCAAGGCTTTCTTATTTAGGGGCGTTGGTTATACTCGCACTTGACAGATTTATTGTATGTAAAGTTGGAATTTTGTAATCGATTTTTCACCCACTTTCTGATATGCTAGCAATATAAAAATGTTGTCTACAGGTGTGTTTACGATGACAATACAACATTTAATATTTTTATAATTAATTATAAATTAATAAATTAATTTTAAAGCATTTTTCTGTTAGACGGCCTCAGGTGATAAATCACCAAATAATCTTTATGTTTGCAACTGTTTACGAGTTACAGCAACAATGGAGTTGATTATACGCAAAGCTATTTTCACCAAAATAGACCAACTAGCTTTGAAACTGCAACAACGAAATATTTTAAACAATAAAATGTAGAAAATAGAAATTAAAAAAATCCCTCCGGCCTGTACAGTGAGGAAAATGTAGCTTTCTTATATCTTCGTTTTAAAATTTTAGCTAATGTTGTGACGGCAATTGCTGTTAGTTAGAGTGACATTATTCAGTCGCAAAAGGAGGGCACCAGAAGTAAGGTTTAAAAAATAATCTTTATTGAAACTTAATCGGGCTTGGATTTGATAAAGGACTCTACTAAATTTTCTTACTCAAAAAATAATTCCACTTTCCCGAAGCTGTATTCAGTAAACTGAAACTCGAATATATTAAATATAAAGATTCAAAACGAACTCACAACTTTGAAGATAACCACAAGTCAGGATGCCTCTAGTAAGAATCCAACTCCATGCTGTAGACTAGGCGAACGCTGATCTCAGTATGCCCGTCCAGACCAATGCAACTACTTATACTCTATTCAGCTTCGGATTGATAGCAGGATCTAGATATACTCATATCGACCCAAGTTCCGACTTCCAAACGTACACTACTGGCCATTAAAAATGCTACACCATGAAGGAATGCAAATAACAGAATGATATTTATTGGACAAATACATTATAATGGGAAGGACAAGTGATTACGTTTTCAGAAAATTTGGAAGTATAGATCCCGAGAAAACACTACCCAAAGCAGCCACCTCTTGCCGCAATAACAGCATTTATCTGCCTAGCCATGGAATCGAACAGAGATTAGATGTCATGTACGGGTACATCAGTCCATGCAGCTTCAACACTATGCCACAGTTCATCAACCGTAGTGACGGGCGTGTGGTGGCGGGCCAGTCGCTCCGAAGCCATTGACAGGACATTTTCAATTGGTAAAAAATCATGAGAACGTGCCGGTCAGGGCAACAGTCGAACATGTTCTGTATCAAGGAAGGTCAGGATAGTACGAGCAACATGCGGTCGTGCATTGTCCTGCTAAAAAGTAGAGTTGCGGAGGCATCGAAGATAAGACAGAACCACGGGCCGTAACACATCAGAAATGTAACGGCTGCTCTTGAAATTGCCGGCAATGCAAACAAGAGGCTACCGAGACGTGTATCCAATGGCACTTCATACCGTCTCTCCAAGTCATATGACAGTATGACTATTCGAATGCAAGCTGGCAATGTGCGTTTTCCACGATGCTGCCAAACATGGATGCTGGCATCATGATGCTGCATACATAACCTGGATTCATCAAAGACGACGTAAGACGCCATTCCTGCTTCATATACAGCATCATGATGCCAGCATCCATATTTGGAGGCATCGTGGAAAACGCACATTCCCAGCTTGCATTCGAATCGTCATAGTGTCATATCACTTGGAGTGATGGTATGAAGTGCCATTGGATACGTAACCTTTAGTCTAGTTAACACGTCTAGGTAACCTTTTGTTCGCATTGCCGGCAATTTCAACAGCAGCCGTTACATTTCTGATGTGTTACGGTCCGCGGTTCTGCCTCATCTTCGATGCCTCCGCAACTCTACGTTTTACCAAGACAATGCACGACCGCATGTTGCTCGTACTATCCTGACCTTCCTTGATACATAACATGTTCGACTGTTGCCCTGGAAGGCACGTTCTCCTGATTTCTCACCAATTGAAAATGTCCTGTCAATGGCTTCTGAGCGACTGGCCCGCCACCACTCGCCCGTTACTACGGTTGATGAACTGCGGCATAGTGTTGAAGCTGCATGGAGTGATGTACCCGTACATGACATCCAATCTCTGTTCGACTCCATGGATATGCAGATAAATGCTGTTATTGCGGCTAGAGGTTGCTGCTTTGGGTAGTGTTTTCTTAGGATCTATACCTCCAAATTTTCTGAAAATGCAATCAATTGTCCTTCCCATTATAATGTATTTGACCAATAAATATCATTCTGTTATTTGCATTCCATCATGGTGTAGCATTTTTAATGGACAGTAGTGTATTTCCGAAGCTTATATACCCCAAACATCGATTGAACAGCTAAATTTGTTTTGCATGAATAGCGATAAAAAGCAGAAACTCACAAGTTCCGAGATTTTCACAGTCATCCGTCGAAAGTTAAAGAAAGATTGCCTTGATCAACTTTTACTCACATGGACAATTAGTGGACAAAATCTTACATTTTCATTCAAAAACATCGCCTACTCACATGATCAGAGTAGTCGATCCATCACAATGTTACTCGAAAACAGAAAACTAAAATGCACAGAAGCCGATTACAGAAGATTCGTAAATACAGAATTTGAATAAGAAATTCGCCATATATGTCAACTATAGCCAAGTTGGCTTCATTTATGGAGACTTATTTTAGTTGCCAAATTTGGCGAAATTTCGCCGAGTGTCGCCTGGCATGGCGAGAATTTGACGCTAACGGATATGAATATAATTTTATGCGTATGATTGTTAAAATTATTACAACAATTAAAGATAATAACTGGCGAGAAATCACGGTCACTAAAACTTATAAATTAATCCCTGATTTTTTGTAATTTTGCTGTCTTGTTTCAAAATGTCAGCCACCCTAGAATTTCAGACTGCTATATCTCAGCCATTTTTTAAGATAGAGGCAAAACTAAAAATGCTCCAGAATCCTTGTATTAAGGCATAACACTTAAAGGAAAAAAGAAATTTATATTTCTAATCTTTTTGTATATATATATATTTTTTAATATTTTAGTGACCGCTACTTTGAAACAAGAATGGCGGACCAAGCTGGTCAAAGAATTTGGTCGAGATGTTGGTGAGCGCAATACACACACTTAGTTTCATCCAAAACAGTTTCGAAATACGAGTGCTATCGTATGACATAGATCAGATATATATATATATATATATATATATAAACCAACATTTGAAAGGAGAATGGTTTTGGTGTCTGATAGATATAGCGAAATGACGCAAACCGTTCGACTTCCCCCCATTTAACCCCCTTAGGGAGTAATTTCTAAAATCGCTGAAATACATGTTTAACCATTCTTTTAGTAGCTTTGTAATCCTGAATTTCATGCTCCTTCCTAAAACTGCTGCTTAGATATGGTGAAATGACCTAAAACTTTCGACCCATTCCCCCATTTAACCACTTTAAGGGGTTCATTTCTAAAATCACTGAAACTTATGTTTAACCATTTTTTTAGTAGATTTTCTATCCTGAATTTCATACTCCCACCTAAAAATGTTGCTGAGATATGGCGAAATGACCCAAAACGTTCGACCCCTCTTTTAACCCCCTTCGAGGGGGAGATGTCTAAAATCACTGAAACACGTGTTTAACCATTTTTTAGTAGATTTCTTATTCTGAATTTCACGCTCCTACCTAAAAATGCTTCTGAGATATTGAAAAATGACCTAAAACATTCGACCCCCTCATTTAACCCCCTTAGGGAGTGAATTTCTAAAAACGCTGAAACACGTGTTTAACCATTTTTTTAGTAGATTTCTTATCCTGAATTGCAGGCTCCTACCTAAAAATGCTGCTGAGATGTGGCAAAATTAACTAAAGCGTTCGACCCTCCTTTTAACCCCCTTCGGGGGGGGGGGGGGGGATTTTGAAAAATACTTTCTTATTGCTTGCCTAGTTCATGACAGCAATCTACTCTGAAAATTTCGTGACCCTGACTTTAGTCGTTTCAGCTGGGCGTTGATGAGTCACCCAGCCAGTCAGGCTTTCTCTCTTTATATAATAGTATAGAATTTATTTGCTTGATTTTTTTATGCAAAAGAGATAGAAATGCATTTTAAATAAATTAATGTATGTGTCGAGACATAATGTATTTGTCTTATGTAAAAGTTAAAAAGCTTTTTTCTTTTTGTAAGATTATATATTTTTTTATAAGAGAAATCTGATGTTTATAATTGTAATGTAAACGAAGATGGATATTGTTTCAGACAATAAAACCACACATGTCTTGTATCACATTAGTTTTTGAGAAATACAAAGTTCAGAAAATTACGTTATTTCTTTTATTTACTCAATTTTTATTCCTTATATTTAATTGATGAATAATTTTCTTTATCGGACGTCTTAAAAGCGATGTTTCGTTACGGGACATCAATCAAAGTAAAGTTTTAATTAATTACTTTGTATCGAAAACAAGATTTTTTATTTTTATAGCTGAATGAAATTACTTAGTTAATTGATTCTCCATATTATTTCATTAACCACTTTCGACAAATGTATTTCCGATAAATCATTTTAATTATTTTTATCTCCTCATTATTATATAGTAGTCACAATTAAATAGTCAATTCTTTTTAAGATTTTCCTTCGAAATTGTGTTTAAAACTAGATACAAAATGCAAATGGAATCTAAAATGTTAAAGATAATTTTATAATAGACTAGAACTTACATGCTTGATATTTTTCAAAAAAGATTCAAATGCATTGCAAATAAGTTCATAGAAAGCCTTAATGTATTCATTTTCCAACATAGTTCAAAAGTATTTATGAATTTGATTGGTCTGTCTGTTTGGCCGTCTGTCCATGCTCTAACTCTCTAAAATAACCTCGGATTGACATAAAAATTTCATATATAAATAAGGTTTGCTAAAAGTAATAAACAAGTCGATTTTTTCATAGCTAAACTGAGCGTAAAGCCGACCGAGTGAAAAATGTCCCAAGACGGGAATCGAACCCGGGCCTTCAGAATAACAGTCTAAGGCTCTACCACTGAGCTACAAAGAACAATACCCCAACTCGGCATATCTCACTCTTATATATGTCAGCCAGTTGCAACCGCAGCACAAGATGGAAACTGTCATCCACAGCACACAAATCCTGTGGCAAATTTTAGACGTTATTTTTTAAAACCACACTAAGTTCAGCATAGATCAACACATACAAGTAAATTTCAATTAATTTTTCCAATTAATATTTCAGGAGGGAAAGTCGTTCGAAACTAATGAGTAACACAAGTGGATTTTTTCATTGCTAAACTGGGGTTTTTATTTTTAGCAGTTTAGCAATGAAAAAATCCACTTGTGTTTCTTGTGTTTTCATTGCTAAACTGCTAAAAATAAAAACCCCAGTTTAGCAATGAAAAAATCCACTTGTAAATAAGCAGTAATGCGCTACCACACATGCGCAGTAGGGTATTACTGCTTATTTTACTGTTTATCACTGTTAATTTTACTTTATAATACTGGCAGCTGGGGTGCCAGTATTATGCCGTAAAATCAATTTTTTTTTTTTTTTGCAGTGTAATTCTATTGATCATATATAGGGCTACACGAAAGAAATTCGCACACGTTACTGGATATGCACCACAAATTATGAAAATAGACTTTTACTGAGTTGTGTTTTTATTTTTTTATTTTGCTCATTTAGATATCATTTGATATTATAGAAAAATGAAATTTCTTAATAATATTATGTTAGTTTTGGAAAGAGTTTCATATTCTATGCCTAATGCATGATTTTTTGTTTTTGTTTTAAGAGGTATGGAGATTTTTATTTGCAGATTTGAGTTCATCTTTCATGTTTTTAATGTTCTTTTAATTTTTCCCTCCAGTCTTTATTATATTCTCTTTGTTTTAAATTCTATTCATTTATTTTTTTTCTCTACATATTTATGGATATTGTTCAAAGTGATAGTACGTGTTCATTTTTCATACTTAATATATATATTTTTTTTTCCCCGAAATGTTGTATGATGTTTCTTTGTTGTTATTTAATGGCTTTATATATATAAAGAGAAATATATATAATACTTTTTTTTCTTTTTTTTTTTTTTTTTTTGCAAAGGTTTATAAAATTAATAAAATTACAAGTTTTTTTCTATTTACTGTATTTTGTAATTAGTACTGGTAAGTTATATTTATTTAGTAGGTTATTTTCATTTCGAAGCATTTGAAAAGCAAAATTTCTTTACGTCGATAAAGCACAGTTGCTCAGAAGTAAAGTTTTAAAGAATTGCTTTCTATTCAAATCAAGAATATTTACTTTTATGTCGCTAAATAAAAGTACATCACTTAATTGACTTTTCCATATTATTTAATTAAACTGTTTTCATGAACGCATTTTTATAAATCATTTTAACTTCTTGTTCGCAAATCAATATTAAATAACAAATAACATCTCCGTCGTAAAATGGATCTCTCCATTGTGAATTCTTCCATGCTAATTTGTTTAATAGAAATTGGGCTATAATGTACAATCTAATTCTAAAATTTCAAAGTGTATTCTATAACAGATACATTACTGAAATTTATTTAATTCTATTTTTTTGCATAACAAATGCATTTTAAGTAAATTATTGGGTGAACACAAGTTTAATGTATTTGGTTTGTACCAGAAAAATTTTAAATTGAAAGGAATAGTTATGTTTCTTAGACAATGTATTAGATAGCATTAGAGAGAGTAACAACATAAAAGATAGCAAGTACACGATAAAGGAGTTCATTCTTTTGTGAAGCCTTCTTTATGGATTCAAGGCAACAAAAATTCAAATTAGTACTCGAGATTTAAAATTTACTTAATAATAGATTTATAACAATGTAGTTCATTTATTTATTTGTTTTTATTTATTATTTATATATTTATTTATTTGCATAAACTAGATACAAATACGCTTAAAATAAGATAATAAAAGAACACGGCCTTAATCTATTTACCTAAATTTATAAAATATTTATTTTAAATAAATATTTATTTTAAAGATTTGTATTGCTGAAGTTCTTAATAGCATTAAATGGGATTATTTAATATGGAAAATCTAATATTTCCACTACTGACGTGATGTAGGTGGTTACTTTGAATATTTGATTTAATCAGATTTTATTTGAGAACATTACATTATTTCTAGAGATATATAAATTTCAAAAAGTTAATTAATTCTTTTAATTATTTATTTTATTTATTTATTTTGTAAACAGTATTAGTAAATTATAATTAAGTGGTATATAATTTATTTTCTAGTCGTTCGAATTTTTTTGAGGGTGTCGTTCATTGCAGCTGCATATTAGTAAAATTTATAATCATTATTATTTATTCAAAACAAGAAAATTTACTTTTATATAGCTAAATGAAATCATGTAATTAAATTCACATATTATACAATTGGATTGTTTCTAATACGCATTTACATAAATCATTTTACCTTGTTCTTAACAAGTATATATTAAATAACATGTAACATGAAATGATTCGTTCTTTTGTGAATCCTCCCTAAATTACAAAGTACAAATTAATTAAAAATTTTTAAATTATATTTTATAACATATATTTACAGTATTGGAACTCATTCACTTGTCATTTATGGAAAATAGATACAAATACAATTTAAATAAATTAATTGTCTGCATGTATTTTATAACGTTATAATTTTTAAATTGAAAGGAACAGTTATATTTGTTAAATGAAGTATTCGATATCATAAACGATAAATCCGTACTATGCAAAATCTGATTTTTCTAACGGCAATAACGGATGAAATTATTTTGATCATTAGATCTAGATAGATGCAAGATCTAGATCTAGATTAGATCTAGATCAAGTTTAGATTTAGATAGAATAATATTATTACCAAGAATAGATAAAAATCAGTAAGACACATTACTTTTTTGTTTGTTTGTTTGGCTTTACATTGCGAGCATTTATTTTATGTTTGTTCTATTAGAGATACAAAAACTAGTGTTGAAATAACAAAATATAAGAAGTTTCTGAAAGATAATTTTTACGGTTTATGTATCAAAACACAAGTCAATCCCGAAAACCGTATCTGAAGTATTTTCCCCTATTTTCCCTATTTATATCTCCCTCTTAGTTGCATTTCCAAGATCTCACCATTTTTACACGTATGTCAATATTGATCTTTTTATCTTACAAGGGAAGTTGTCAGATCTGTCGACGAGAATATTCACGAATTTGTCAGAGGTGAACATACATGTGAACAAAACCAGAAGTGCAACGTGTCACATTTTACAATCGCTCACAACTCCCGGAGTAAGACAACTGAAAAGGGCACACGCTCACAATATTTGCAATAATAAAGTAGCAAACTTAATCTATTTGTGAGCTATGGGGTATTCGGATATCACCATAGACCACGTATCTCATCAAAAAAGTGCACATCTCACTTATAGTTTCAACTGTAGATTACCACTTCATTTTTATATGGCATCTTGGACACTAGCCAATAGAATATTTTTCGAACGTAGGCTTAGATGCAGATTTATGGAGATTATCTCTTCCCGTTCGTACTTATTGATATCCTTCGTTGTCGATATTTAAGTTATGCATCGCCAATAGTATTTTATTCTCATTTTCTGTGCATTAATTTTCAAATATTGCGGCCGGGCACCCATTTTACATGCCCTATTCCTTGATGTGATGGAGGGGTGTTGTAATTGTGCGAAATGTCACACGTTGGATCTGTGGGGTTGTTTACATACACATTTTTTTCTGTATGCACATACTTCTGTTTAATAAGAAAACATCTAAATATATATTACGCTATCGTACGTGGCACAGAAATTGCGATTATTTGTTAATTGTTTAATGGCAACGCCCGAATGAAGCGCATCTCATTGGTTATTGTCTGAAAGTCCTTTGGCAGGATTTAGGACGAGGTAAATTGTGTTTATTTACGTTTCGCTCTTTCGCTGCAATTATGGAGCTTCAAAATATCATAAGATCTCATCTCGGCGAATGCTTGAAAGTGAAGAAGAGGCCAAATTAAGATGACAAAATAGAAATAGATTGGATCGAGAACGCCGTCAAACACAGAGCATAAGCGATCGCCAAAATAGGCTTAATAACCGTCGCATACACGAACGCGTTGCTTCTGAAATCGAAATTACTGATTTAAACGTTCCGGAGCTTCAAAGTATCATTAGAAATGTCCGTAAAATATCTCAGCGAATGCTTGAAAGTGAAGAAGAAGCCGAATTAAGAAGAGAAAATCGAAATAGATGGGATCAAGAACGCCGTCAAACACAGAGCATAAGCGATTGCCAAAATAGGCTTAATTACCATCACATGCGTTGCTTCTGACCTTTTCATTCTTTAAAAGTAATTGTAATAATTTTTGCTGACCGTTTCATTTTTTAAATGTAACTGGTATACTTTTGAAATTTTAGCTCTTATGTAATTTTTTTACAAGTTTTTAGTATAAATAAATATTATTCAGTCATTTTATTTTATGAACTCCACTTCACTGTTATATTTTTCAATAACAGTCTGCAAGAGCAACGCCGGGCTGATTAGCTAGTTGTAGATGAAAATTTATAAGGCGTTCCCCTCTCCAAAAGAAAAAGAACTGGCTACGGGCTTTCATTTTCAAACTCGTTATCATTTAATAATATCATTCGCTTAGAAAACGGAACTGATTCAATGGGTATGGTAAGAAGTATTGAAGAATGTAAAAACTAAAATAAAGCAACAGTTTACACTTGTAATGAAATATAATAGAAAGTTTTAAAACAAAACTATCATGAAAGAAAATTTAAATTATGTTATAAGTTGTTAAATCATATTCACAAAAATCTTTTTATATTTATTTCCTTTCAGTGCCACTTATTTATTCTTCTTTCTTAAATATTGGTTCAGGCTTGCCATTCGCTAAAAAATTGTAACCAATTGAGTATGTTTGACAAATCTATATATTTAAACGTAATCTTCTCTTAAAATCCTAACTAATATGGGACTTTTTACCAATGAAGAGCAAATCTTTTGAGTTGCTTCTTACATTTTTCTAACGTAGGAAAGGGAGCAAAAATAACAGAAATTCCAAAAAAATGTCCATTTTCGTATAACTATAAGAAAACATAAACAAAAATAAATGACCTTGAATGTTTAAAAGAACGTAAGTGCTCCTTATTGTCCCACACCCCCTTTATGGTCGTTCTAATCCTAATTAGTACTCCATTTGTTAAAATAAAAATAATAAAAAATTGTTCTTTCCACATAATTAAACACCCCACCCTCGATAAAAGACAGAAAATTCGACAATCGACAATTAAGTATAATTTCTGGAAACCCAACGAAGTTTTTAATGATTTTTTTATTCTGTGGCTGTTTTTGTTTTAATTTAGTAGCAGATTTTCACGGTTTCGATACATTTAGAAATGTCTTTATGCCAGTAAAATTGTAGACGAAATTTAGAACATCGCTTGAAAGACTTTGCTTGTAAGCCGTTGCTACTAAAAGTTACTCTGATTAATATTATGAGGCTATAATAAACGGTATATCTTCCTGGCCAGATTCTCAGATACTCAGCTTTCTAAAACCGGAAGAATAAAGTGTAGATAAATTTTCCTTGTAACTAATTTTTTTAAATAAAAGTAAAGACAAAAGAAAATATAAATTTGAATCTTTTAAATCATTCACGACGAGTGGCAAGTTTATTTGCCACTTAGGGTGCACGAAAAATTTAAATTTGGAAGCCAGCATTTTAGCACGGAAATTTTCCCCTTATCTAATCTCAAATTTTGAGCCTTTAAATAAGTCAAAATTACAAGATGGGAAAGCTGGTTTCAACTAATGTCGAAGAATTAAAAGAAGTGTTTAAAATGCTCGTCGTGAATGAGTTAAGTTGCCATTAAATATTGCTATTATACTCTTCTTAGTAACTGGGTTACTTTTGTATTATCCATACAGATATCGTCGGACCTATAGATGTAAAAACTTGGAATAACTGTCGTAAGCAGAAGAAAAATGGAATTTTAAGCTTCAAAAATACGCTGTAACAACAGTGGAAATAAATAACTCTCAGGATCTAGTTCACTGGTGCAAAGCAGTAGGAACTATTTTGGATTATAATCTGTTTCATACACCTCAAATGAATTCTACTGCGGAAATACTGAACAGAATGCTTATGAATAAATTGAAATGTTTACTTTTTAGATCAAATCTTGAAGAAGAGATGTGGTGCTAAATATTTTTGACAGCTGCTTATATTTTGAATAGAAGCGTGACAAATGCGATTGATAACACATCTGCTGAAAATTGGTATCAAAGAAATCTAAAATTATCATGCGTAAAAGTATTTGGAAGCTATGCTTATGCAATAAACCTAGTTCCTTTAAAGAAGCTAATTCACGTTTTAAAAAATATATATATTCCTTGGATATGCACCTAACACCTACAGATTTTGAGACGTTGAAATAAAAGAAAGTTATAGTATCTCGTGAGGTATATTTTCAGGAAAAATAAAATAATGTTCAAAATAATAAAATAAAGAATTATAATTTTCCAAAAATAATTAATCAAGATTAATGTAAAAATGAAGACTATGCCTGTAACGATGAGGAAAATCTTAAGGAAGAAACAAATCGCGAAGATTCATCCGAAGATGATGAGAATGGAGATGATGAACATAAAATTGTGATAAAAGAATTAGGAAGAGGCAGAAAAATTACAAAATACCCTCAAAATTAAAAGATTATATTATTAACTTATTAAGAAGCTGTCACAGTGCCAGACAAAGATATATGGAAATTTCGATAGAATAATAGTACAATCCCTGGTGAAAAATAAAACTTGGGCCTTAGTTGATAGAAAGGCAGCAATCGGAAAGAAGATTTTAATTAGCGAAGGGTGGAGGGGATCTAGAATAAAATAACATGATAAATACAAAGCAAGATTAGTCTCTAAGCAAGAAGAATCTCTGGCACTTAAACTTCATCCAATGAACACAGTCATCGAAGGCCTCAAAAAATGTTTGAAATTTAAATCCAAAACATTTTGCTTGCAAAATCAGAAGATAGAAGCGGTTGATAAACTTAAAGCCATGAACACAGAAATGCAGTAGCTGTATGACAAAAGAATCTTCAAAAGGGAAAATAATCTTAAATTATAAACAAAAACAATGAAAATTATCTGATGTTCTTAAAAAGAAAACTGTGTAAAACTGAAGCTTGTTTAAAATTTTCGAAAAATATTCAATGGTTGGAGTATCATAGTTGAGATTTTTTCCAACAGAGCGAAAATATGTCGGAACCGGTACTCGAACCAGGGTACTTTGGTTTGCCGTACCAACGCAAACCAAATATCTTTTTAATAATTATCTTTGATATTTATCTTCGAAAAATTATCAAAGCAAATTGGATATGACTGTCAATATGAGGGGGAAACACTTTACATGCCATTATAGAAAAGAAATAGTAGTAGAAAAGAGTAAAACAAATTAAACTTCTTTTAAAGGATGAAGCTGTTAGTCGTAAGTTTTTAGAAATTAAATTAGATGCTAAGAAAGAAGAAATGAAACATCAAAGTTTAATTGGTTTTCCAGCAGTCCATTAATAAAATAGAAAATGAAAATGAAATTTTTAAATGTGTTTCCTCAGAATAAAAGATTTATATGAAAATTTACATAGTCTCCAAGGAATTGAGGACTTGAAAAGTACAGAACAGACAATAAAAGACGCTGAAAAACTATTCGAAGTAAGCGAAGAGATAGAAGAAGTATTTCATGAAATACGATTCACATGCAGAGGCAAAATGGAATAATTAGAATCAAAACCAAATTATATGCAGACAATTTTAGACCAGAACATCCCTACTGGAGATCAGTAAGACATAATTGACAAATATAGAGAATTTACACTCACTCTCCATGGTAAAAAGATCTCACCATTTTTACACGTATGTCAATATTGATCTTTTTATCTTACAAGGGAAGTTGTCAGATCTGTCGACGAGAATATTCACGAATTTGTCAGAGGTGAACATACATGTGAACAAAACCAGAAGTGCAACGTGTCACATTTTACAATCGCTCACAACTCCCGGAGTAAGACAACTGAAAAGGGCACACGCTCACAATATTTGCAATAATAAAGTAGCAAACTTAATCTATTTGTGAGCTATGGGGTATTCGGATATCACCATAGACCACGTATCTCATCAAAAAAGTGCACATCTCACTTATAGTTTCAACTGTAGATTACCACTTCATTTTTATATGGCATCTTGGACACTAGCCAATAGAATATTTTTCGAACGTAGGCTTAGATGCAGATTTATGGAGATTATCTCTTCCCGTTCGTACTTATTGATATCCTTCGTTGTCGATATTTAAGTTATGCATCGCCAATATTATTTTATTCTCATTTTCTGTGCATTAATTTTCAAATATTGCGGCCGGGCACCCATTTTACATGCCCTATTCCTTGATGTGATGGAGGGGTGTTGTAATTGTGCGAAATGTCACACGTTGGATCTGTGGGGTTGTTTACATACACATTTTTTTCTGTATGCACATACTTCTGTTTAATAAGAAAACATCTAAATATATATTACGCTATCGTACGTGGCACAGAAATTGCGATTAATTTTTAATTGTTTAATGGCAACGCCCGAATGAAGCGCATCTCATTGGTTATTGTCTGAAAGTCCTTTGGCAGGATTTAGGACGAGGTAAATTGTGTTTATTTACGTTTCGCTCTTTCGCTGCAATTATGGAGCTTCAAAATATCATAAGATCTCATCTCGGCGAATGCTTGAAAGTGAAGAAGAGGCCAAATTAAGATGACAAAATAGAAATAGATTGGATCGAGAACGCCGTCAAACACAGAGCATAAGCGATCGCCAAAATAGGCTTAATAACCGTCGCATACACGAACGCGTTGCTTCTGAAATCGAAATTACTGATTTAAACGTTCCGGAGCTTCAAAGTATCATTAGAAATGTCCGTAAAATATCTCAGCGAATGCTTGAAAGTGAAGAAGAAGCCGAATTAAGAAGAGAAAATCGAAATAGATGGGATCAAGAACGCCGTCAAACACAGAGCATAAGCGATTGCCAAAATAGGCTTAATTACCATCACATGCGTTGCTTCTGACCTTTTCATTCTTTAAAAGTAATTGTAATAATTTTTGCTGACCGTTTCATTTTTTAAATGTAACTGGTATACTTTTGAAATTTTAGCTCTTATGTAATTTTTTTACAAGTTTTTAGTATAAATAAATATTATTCAGTCATTTTATTTTATGAACTCCACTTCACTGTTATATTTTTCAATAACAGTCTGCAAGAGCAACGCCGGGCTGATTAGCTAGTTGTAGATGAAAATTTATAAGGCGTTCCCCTCTCCAAAAGAAAAAGAACTGGCTACGGGCTTTCATTTTCAAACTCGTTATCATTTAATAATATCATTCGCTTAGAAAACGGAACTGATTCAATGGGTATGGTAAGAAGTATTGAAGAATGTAAAAACTAAAATAAAGCAACAGTTTACACTTGTAATGAAATATAATAGAAAGTTTTAAAACAAAACTATCATGAAAGAAAATTTAAATTATGTTATAAGTTGTTAAATCATATTCACAAAAATCTTTTTATATTTATTTCCTTTCAGTGCCACTTATTTATTCTTCTTTCTTAAATATTGGTTCAGGCTTGCCATTCGCTAAAAAATTGTAACCAATTGAGTATGTTTGACAAATCTATATATTTAAACGTAATCTTCTCTTAAAATCCTAACTAATATGGGACTTTTTACCAATGAAGAGCAAATCTTTTGAGTTGCTTCTTACATTTTTCTAACGTAGGAAAGGGAGCAAAAATAACAGAAATTCCAAAAAAATGTCCATTTTCGTATAACTATAAGAAAACATAAACAAAAATAAATGACCTTGAATGTTTAAAAGAACGTAAGTGCTCCTTATTGTCCCACACCCCCTTTATGGTCGTTCTAATCCTAATTAGTACTCCATTTGTTAAAATAAAAATAATAAAAAATTGTTCTTTCCACATAATTAAACACCCCACCCTCGATAAAAGACAGAAAATTCGACAATCGACAATTAAGTATAATTTCTGGAAACCCAACGAAGTTTTTAATGATTTTTTTATTCTGTGGCTGTTTTTGTTTTAATTTAGTAGCAGATTTTCACGGTTTCGATACATTTAGAAATGTCTTTATGCCAGTAAAATTGTAGACGAAATTTAGAACATCGCTTGAAAGACTTTGCTTGTAAGCCGTTGCTACTAAAAGTTACTCTGATTAATATTATGAGGCTATAATAAACGGTATATCTTCCTGGCCAGATTCTCAGATACTCAGCTTTCTAAAACCGGAAGAATAAAGTGTAGATAAATTTTCCTTGTAACTAATTTTTTTAAATAAAAGTAAAGACAAAAGAAAATATAAATTTGAATCTTTTAAATCATACACGACGAGTGGCAAGTTTATTTGCCACTTAGGGTGCACGAAAAATTTAAATTTGGAAGCCAGCATTTTAGCACGGAAATTTTCCCCTTATCTAATCTCAAATTTTGAGCCTTTAAATAAGTCAAAATTACAAGATGGGAAAGCTGATTTCAACTAATGTCGAAGAATTAAAAGAAGTGTTTAAAATGCTCGTCGTGAATGAGTTAAGTTGCCATTAAATATTGCTATTATACTCTTCTTAGTAACTGGGTTACTTTTGTATTATCCATACAGATATCGTCGGACCTATAGATGTAAAAACTTGGAATAACTGTCGTAAGCAGAAGAAAAATGGAATTTTAAGCTTCAAAAATACGCTGTAACAACAGTGGAAATAAATAACTCTCAGGATCTAGTTCACTGGTGCAAAGCAGTAGGAACTATTTTGGATTATAATCTGTTTCATACACCTCAAATGAATTCTACTGCGGAAATACTGAACAGAATGCTTATGAATAAATTGAAATGTTTACTTTTTAGATCAAATCTTGAAGAAGAGATGTGGTGCTAAATATTTTTGACAGCTGCTTATATTTTGAATAGAAGCGTGACAAATGCGATTGATAACACATCTGCTGAAAATTGGTATCAAAGAAATCTAAAATTATCATGCGTAAAAGTATTTGGAAGCTATGCTTATGCAATAAACCTAGTTCCTTTAAAGAAGCTAATTCACGTTTTAAAAAATATATATATTCCTTGGATATGCACCTAACACCTACAGATTTTGAGACGTTGAAATAAAAGAAAGTTATAGTATCTCGTGAGGTATATTTTCAGGAAAAATAAAATAATGTTCAAAATAATAAAATAAAGAATTATAATTTTCCAAAAATAATTAATCAAGATTAATGTAAAAATGAAGACTATGCCTGTAACGATGAGGAAAATCTTAAGGAAGAAACAAATCGCGAAGATTCATCCGAAGATGATGAGAATGGAGATGATGAACATAAAATTGTGATAAAAGAATTAGGAAGAGGCAGAAAAATTACAAAATACCCTCAAAATTAAAAGATTATATTATTAACTTATTAAGAAGCTGTCACAGTGCCAGACAAAGATATATGGAAATTTCGATAGAATAATAGTACAATCCCTGGTGAAAAATAAAACTTGGGCCTTAGTTGATAGAAAGGCAGCAATCGGAAAGAAGATTTTAATTAGCGAAGGGTGGAGGGGATCTAGAATAAAATAACATGATAAATACAAAGCAAGATTAGTCTCTAAGCAAGAAGAATCTCTGGCACTTAAACTTCATCCAATGAACACAGTCATCGAAGGCCTCAAAAAATGTTTGAAATTTAAATCCAAAACATTTTGCTTGCAAAATCAGAAGATAGAAGCGGTTGATAAACTTAAAGCCATGAACACAGAAATGCAGTAGCTGTATGACAAAAGAATCTTCAAAAGGGAAAATAATCTTAAATTATAAACAAAAACAATGAAAATTATCTGATGTTCTTAAAAAGAAAACTGTGTAAAACTGAAGCTTGTTTAAAATTTTCGAAAAATATTCAATGGTTGGAGTATCATAGTTGAGATTTTTTCCAACAGAGCGAAAATATGTCGGAACCGGTACTCGAACCAGGGTACTTTGGTTTGCCGTACCAACGCAAACCAAATATCTTTTTAATAATTATCTTTGATATTTATCTTCGAAAAATTATCAAAGCAAATTGGATATGACTGTCAATATGAGGGGGAAACACTTTACATGCCATTATAGAAAAGAAATAGTAGTAGAAAAGAGTAAAACAAATTAAACTTCTTTTAAAGGATGAAGCTGTTAGTCGTAAGTTTTTAGAAATTAAATTAGATGCTAAGAAAGAAGAAATGAAACATCAAAGTTTAATTGGTTTTCCAGCAGTCCATTAATAAAATAGAAAATGAAAATGAAATTTTTAAATGTGTTTCCTCAGAATAAAAGATTTATATGAAAATTTACATAGTCTCCAAGGAATTGAGGACTTGAAAAGTACAGAACAGACAATAAAAGACGCTGAAAAACTATTCGAAGTAAGCGAAGAGATAGAAGAAGTATTTCATGAAATACGATTCACATGCAGAGGCAAAATGGAATAATTAGAATCAAAACCAAGTTATATGCAGACAATTTTAGACCACAACATCCCTACTGGAGATCAGTAAGACATAATTGACAAATATAGAGAATTTACACTCACTCTCCATTGTAAAAATCGTAAATTAGCAGAAGATTTGGAAACTGTTAATAAAAACTGAAAAAAAGTTGTTCTGACTATCAAAAACTAGAAATAAAAAAAAATCGATGAGAAAATCGAAATGTTACAAAAGTTTAAATCAATAAAGAAGTGTGAAATATGATTTGGAAAGTACACTGGCCTCCAAAAGTTAAAGTACAACATGTTTTTCGAAGCTCACCAGACAAAAAATGGCAGTCAGATTAAACTTCATAGTTTATATGAATGACAATAATAAGCTTTAAAAAAACTTACGCAAAAATTACAGCTACCACTTTTATTTTATAGAAAATAATAGGTATTTTTGAATGCGAGAAAAATATGCAATTACGAAGCTTTCGTAATTTCGCATGTAAGTTTTGTTGTATTCGAACTATTGTTGTCAGTTTTGTTCACAACAGCCAGAAGAGTCTAGAAATGTCTAGAAGAAGTCGTTTGCCCGATTCATTAAGGTGGCGGGCGATAGGATGGATGGAAATGAGGTTGTCACAGGCCGATACTGCTAGACGGCTCAATGTGTCTCGCAGTGTAGTCCAAGGGTCTGGGATCAGTATGAATCTGAAGATTCTGTGTCCATAAGACATGTTCCAGGCCGCTCATATGTTATAACACCTGCAGAAGACCGGTTTCTAGCTCTTTCGTCCCGAAGGACAAGACCACTACTGTGCCGCAACTCATTGCAGACCACTTTGCAGCATCAGGGAGAAGAATTTCCGCTACTACGGTGCGAAGACGTCTTCACAATGCAGGTCTCTATGCAAGGCGACCAGTTGTGTGTGTCCCCCTCAACAGACGACAGAGAAGGGCACGCTTATGTTGGGCAAGAGAACATGTTTTCTGGACCAGACAACAGTGGACTTCTGTACTTTTCACAGACGAGTCCAGATTCACACCGGAGAGCGATTCAGGACGTCTTCTGATCTGGAGAGAACAATGCACTCGATACCATCAATCAAACACGATCGAAAAACACAGGTACAGAAACAGTGGAATCATGATTTGGGCAGGGATCTCACTCGGAGGCCACACTGACCTGCATTTGTTCCATGGAGGAACTGTGACTGGTACGAGATATCCGGATGAGATCCTTGATTCATATGTGCGCCCATATGTCGGTGCTGTTGGCAATGGTTTCATTGTAATGGATGATAATGCGAGACCACACCGAGCTGTGGTTGTCGAGGATTACCTTGAGGATTACGGTTTGGAGAGAATGGCCAGCTCACTCTCCAGACTTGAATCCGATAAAAAATCTTTGGTACTATCTTGGAAGACAGGTTGCGGCTTTAAGTCCTCCTCCAAGGGCATTAAATGAGCTGGAACAAGGTTTACTCCAAGTCTGGTCAGCGTTACCTATTTCGGTATCCGACAATTTAATTGAGAGCATGGAAAGTCGATGCCGCCAATGCATTCAAGTCCGGGGTGGGAATATTCCGTATTAGAACCAGTTTTTTAATGTTTCTGTCACATTTTACTGCATAATACTGCGATGTACTGATTTCTCCAAGAATGGTATTTTCCACCATGAGTGCTTTTTTGTTGGAATTTCATTTATACGTTTAACTTAAGTAAATTTCTATGTCGCATTTAATAAATAACAGTTTAGCGCAAATTTCCTCCAAATTTGTTGTTTCTATATTCATTCATTTGCAAATTAGACGCAAAAAACCGGTTATACCTTATCTTTTGGAGGCCAGTGTACTATAGATGAAATGAGTTACTGGATGACATTTATGCCAGATAACTTTCTTAAACAAGGTGGAAAAACTCTTCAAGTAAATTTGATACGCTTAAAGTTTTGATGAATCAAATATGATCAAAAATCTAAATTTATTCAAAAAACCCGTTAATGCCAAATACGTTCGACTATATTAAAAACAAACTGTTTAGTTAAATGTTCTTCATATATTCGCATCAAAAAGAGAAATTAAGGGATTGTGTTGAATATTATTACTATTATAATTGCATATTTTGATGTTTGAAATATAAGATTTTATGGTTCTTGAACTTTCTCTTTATCTATTTATTATGTATTCTATTATTGTAATGTCATTCTGTTTGTATAGCGCAGTGTTTTATTATCGTAAATAACTATATCAGAAATATGATGGTGTTATTGCTCGTGGTAATAAAGCAGGATATGCATTCAGATAAGTTTGGGAGGATCGTATGCAACAGGATTTTGGGAAATATTGCACGGCCAGATAATTTGGTACATTGTCCCTCTAGCATTGTGTCCACAAAACCGACCAGTTCGTAGTCCCTTGTTTAAAAAAAAGTAGAAGCAAAGAGAATGAATAAAAAGCCAGCATACACGTACTAGCAAGTTTCATTTTAGTGGCTATAAGAAGGCATCAAAATGTTATAGAGAAGAGGTGTCTTTGTACTTAATCCAATAAAAGGTAACCTTCTTGTTCGATGATCAGATAAGATCGGAGAGTAGTAGCTCAGTTTTTATTTCCACGATTTTCCTTGCGAATCAGCCAACGCGCCAAGACAAATATTTGTACGTTTGGGATAAATACATATTAAGTTTTTGAACGATGTAAAGCCAAATGTATTCCAGATTGGCGACATATCAATTAAGAACCTTAAAAATATAACCCCTTAACTTAAAAATATAAAACTTAATAATATAATATATATATTTAGGACAGGCTTTAAAAATAACGAATGTAAGTGATTTATTAGCCTTTGATTATATTATTGCATTGCAATAGGAAACTGATTTCAAAATATTGAACTAAAATGATTGTATATATATTAGAATCTGCCAACATCTGAAAGCTTAATGTTTTTATTTTAAAGCAATGGTTAAAAATTACATGTACGCATGATAGCATAATATCTGAAGATTGATTTTGAAAGAAAGAAATCATTAAGATTAATTTAACTAAGACTAATAATGATCACTTGACTTGAATGAAAAACATTTTGATTAAAAAGAAAGCAATCAAATGCTTATAGAACATATATTGCAAGGAATTAGATTTATGATTACTTAAATGAAATAACGGAAGATAATTTAAGAAATAAATTAATTTTTGCATAACTTACAAATAAATGCTAAAACAATATCAGGCGTATTTTGACATGGGGAAAGATATTTATTTTTTAGGTTTAAAATAAGAATATATTTTAAATAAGAGAAAATTTAACGTAGAAAATATTATTTTTGAAATAAAAATAAATAGAAATATATGATTTTATATCATAAGAAACTGCTGCGCTGCATTAATAATAAGATTTATAACAACTAAATCCCAAATATAACATCTAAATTTATTAATTCAACAATTTCCTCATTAAAATTGAAAAAAGAATTGTTTTCACTTTAAATAGATTCTGAGAAAAACACACCTTGATTTAATTACGTTTTTCAAGAAAATTCAAAGAAATAGACTCGTTAAAATGACTCCATTTTCATTCCACCAGATCTGAAAATAAAAGCTAGATCTTGATAAAAGAAAATAATTTTGACAATAACATCATCGAAGATTTGTATTTTTATTGAGAAATCTTAACCAAAAATGAAAGATGATTTCTTATTTTAAATTTAATATTTAATAGTATTAATATTATACATTTTTCTAAATGTACAATAAAACTAGATTTCTTTTCCCGAAAAACAATCCAATGACAGCATGCAATTTAAATGCAACACATCAGTTTCCCCGCATCTGGTTATATTTATTTCGTTTTCAGTCGTTGAAAAGCAAAATTTTGTTATAATACAGCCATCCAAGCAGCAAAAAAGTAGAGTTTCAATTAATTACGTTATATTCAAATCAATAATGATTTTTAGTAGCGTAATTGACTCTCGATATTATTTAATTAAACTTTTTCACGAATGCAATTTTATAAATCATTTTAACTTCATATTAAGTCAATGCTGTACACATAACATTTTGTGAATGTTTCGTTCTCTTTTGACCTCACCCTTGATAATTTATTTAATGGAGACTGCTTTCAATATACAAATAAATTCTTGTATTTTAACGTATATTTTATAACAGATTTACGAAACTGGGAATTTATTTCCTTCATTGTTAGCATAAAAACATTCAAATGTCTTTAAATAAGTTAATGGATGCTGACAGCCTTAATGTATTTGTCTTATTGCGTAAAATATAAATAAAATGAAAAGAACAGTTTTATTTGTTAAATAAAATATTCAATATCAACACAGAGAGTTCCTCGTTATACGATATTTGGTTTTTGTAGTGCTAAGTTACTTTGAATATTTACTTAAATGGATAATTTTATGGAAGTTGCATTATTTTCAGAGATAAATAAACAATAAAAGATAGCAATAGGTAGCTTTATCCTTTTTTGTGTTGAAAGCTACATATATAGATGATAGATATTTGTAAAATGTACAAACTTCCTCTTTCATTCATTTAAGAGTATAAGTCCTTCCGACCTGTACAGGGAGGAAAAGATAGCTTTCCTATATCTTCGTTTTAAAATTTTAGCTAATGTTACTCGAAACAGCAAACTAAAATGCAAAGAACGCGATTACAGAAGATTCGTTAATATTGAATTTGAATAAGAAATTTGCCAAATTAGTCAACTATAGCCAAGTTGGCTTCATTTATAGAAACTTATTTTGGCCGATAAATTTGGCGATATTTCGCGAAGTTTGCGAGAATTTGACGCTAACGGATATGAATATATAGTTTTATGCGTATGATTGGGAAAATGATTACATGAACGAAAGATAATAATTTGCTAGAAATCGCGTTCACTAAAACTCATAAATTAATCGTTGGTTTTTTGTAATGTGCTGTCTTGTTTCAAAATGTTACGTACAGAAATTGTAACATATTATAAAAAAATTAGAACCCCTAATTTCGACATATTTAGATTTTTCGGTAAATTTTACCTCAGTGTATCAAAATGAAATCACTCGGTAAAGCAATTTAGAAATTATGTAGGCTTTATGGTTGCACCTCCTAATGTTAAATTAATGTTTAATCATAGCAAACAGATTACAAGACAGGGCGCTTTTTGAAGCATAAATTAAAAACTATTTTGCGGAATGGGCTTTAATTTTGGCTTTGCATATTTGAAAATTCCAGAAATCTGTTTCTGTTAGGAACGTTCTGGGTTACAATTCATTTTTTTTTTCGAAAATATATAAATTTTAAATAATTTTTGAGAAAGATCGATTTCTAAAAGTTACAAATAGGTTCTTTATGTTGAAATAACCATCTTTATGTTGTATAACCTTCCCCTATTAAGTTAGAACATTAAAACTACTACATAAGAAACTTCCCTTTTTTTTTTTTTTTTTTTGTAAATTGATAAAAATATTTGCATTTAATTTTCAAGCGAGAAAAGAAAATATATATATATTAAAATGTTAAACAATAAAAATCAGATTTTCAGTGAAAATAGTTTAAAGCTAAAATACACAGAAGACCAAACTGTAAAAAAAAAATCTTCTTGTCTCACCTTCATGTCCAAATATGTCGGATTTTTTTTTTTTTTTTTTTTTTTTTTTTTTTTTTTTTTTTTTTTTTTAAGGGAAGCAAAATATTTTAACTGGAGGTGGGGAGAGAGAATTATATACGTTATTTGTTATTAATACAAATAAAAAAAAGGGGGAACAATTTTCTTAACAAATTGAAAAAACATATAAAGATTTTAAATTTATACACTGTTAGGAAGGGGAAGATAAAATTTAGGGCGGTTGAAATTCAATAATTAAAAAGGAAAAACAGACTGAAATGTGGATTTTCACACTTTAGTCTGAGGGCTCTTATCCCTTAACTGCTGCGACAAAAATTGTTGCATATCTACTGTGAGCGGTCTATGCAACAGCTTTATTGAAAGATGAATAAAAGTCTCGATTAACTCATAGGATATTTTTAATGTGCTAAACATTTTATATAGGACTATTATAATTTAAATTCAAACACTTCTAGCAATAGTACGAAAGCTCCAAACGAAACAAAATGTCTCTAGTAACTCTAGTTAAACTGGAAAGTTTTGGTGAATAGTTGTTTTTAAAATATTATGTTTAACCTATAACTGCTGTTAGCGGTCTCCCAGATCACTACTATTTTCAATTTTCACAGTTAACACGTTCGCTGCCAACTACGAGAATACTCGTAGTTGGTAAACTGGGTCTCCTTGCCAGCTTCGAGATAACTCGTTATTGATATCCTTATCTAAATCGCCGATTACGAGTATTGCCGTAGAAAACACATGCATTGTTTAGGTGTTTGGTACACAGAAAGAGACTAAATAATACACTTGGCCTAATGAAATGGATCATTTATTTCTCAAAACCTGGATAAAATTACTAAATGTTTACAACAGAAAAACGTATATTTTCACGATATGTTCGGAGAATACTATGAATAAAAGTTATTTGTTTACATTATGTTGAAATTTTAATAGGTATATTAAAAGTAATCTGTTATATCTATATTTAAATAATAAAACCACAGAAAACAATTTAAAAGCATAATATCGGAGATATGACATTGGCATCTGTGAACAGATGCGCTATCTCAGCTTTGGCAGCGAACGTGTTAAACTTACAACTTTCAATTTAATTACAGACACAAGTGAATTTTTGTTTCATTTGGAGTCCATGCGTTATCACTAGAAACTTCTGAATAGATGAATTTTGATTATAAAAATTTTGCATAATGTTTTGTACAGAAATAGTACATTCTGAGTTAATTTTGACTTTTATTCATGTTTCAATTAAGCTGTTTCAGAGACCACTCACAGCTGTTATGCAACAATTTCTGTAACAGTAGTTAATAAAAAATGAAATAAAAATATTTGAAGTAGTGTAAAAATCTTACTGAAGAAATTTTTGTAAGATGAGATCTATTCGATGTGTATTTCTTTCATAAGCTTTTTCATCGTCTTAATTTAAATATGCTGAGGAAATTTAATTCTAGATCCAAATGTGACGCATATGTTTAATTATGGCTTTAATTGTCCTGTGAGTTAAAAAAGTTTGAGATATACTGTCTTGAACAAAGAATATTAATATTTTTCTTTAATATCCTAAGCACGGGCCTCAATACACTGGATATTATTTTTTTTCTACAAAAGTTTACAATTACAAAAAGTATATGCATATTAAGTATCTTTTAAAAACTTATAACTGATTATCAATATTGTTGTAAAAGAAAATTTTAAAAAGGGGAAATAATGTAATTATTACTATAAATAGCTGCTAGATTAAGTTTTCATTCATTAAATTTTATTTTTCTAAAAGTATAAGATTTTCCGTCCCACTAACCCTAAAAAATTTAGTGCAATAAAATACTTTGGTGCATGTTTGCTTACACTTTTATCTTTGGAGACATAGTAACTTGGCAACAAGTACTAAATAACGCCAAATACAGTTGCAGAAAGTAGTTAAACAAGCACAGTTTGAGAAATAAATAAGCAATTACGACAGTTAAATTAAAACAAGTAACAATTAATATAAGGAAATGAAATAAATAATTTTAAATTAGTAAATAAAGTTCTTATAGGTAGTGCAAAATAGCGAACTCCGAAAGAACAATCGCCACATTCGTAATTCTTTAATTTCAAAATAACTGCACATTTTTAAAGTTCTTTTCGTGTATGATTGGTCCCTGTGTTACCAAATATATTGCTTTTTCTTAATTCTTCTGTATGTTCGGTTTCAATATCTGCGGACCACGCTAAACATAACAGGTTCACTAACTATCGGTAGCCATCTTGGATAAGAACAGGGAAACGCAATTTTTAGAGAACTCTGATTGGTGGATTTCGAGCTGATATCTATCGTAGGAGATACAAACAGCTTTAAGTTAGCGCTTGATAGAGTTACCAGAGGCAATCAATCACACGGAGAATTTTCGAACGTTTTCCTCTTGAAGAACGTGTTTCGGAGGAAATATGTGATATTGACTGTGATGGGAAAGTACGTGTGATAGCAGCTTTAGTCTGTCGGTTCCGCGATAACTGTCGCATAAAGCATCCGATTAGCTTGTAATTAAGTAGGTATGTTGGAGAGATACCCGGTATAATGAATCCATGATGTTATCTTTTAAAAAAGGGTAGCGTGTGGCCTTTTCATATGGATCAATTTCAATATGTTACTTCGAAATGACTTTTATTAAAAATCATTCTCGAATTTCTTAATATTACAACTCATTATAAACATTTTTTTAGCGTGTTTCGTTTCAACTTACAATCAATTAATAAATCAATGAAATGGTCCAATCTTGTGCAGTAATTTGAAATCTTAACATGAGTTCTTTTGCACTCTTCACAAAAAGTTCAAGCGATGACCTTGCCGTTGCCTTAAGAGAAATCCTCTCTCTTCAAAATGTGTCAGCAAACCTTTCCTTCCCTACTAAGATGGGAATCCGTCCTGAGATGAGTGTTTTCCACCAACACTCGTTCTCCTGCCAAAACTCTAACTAACTTCCCCTCGATTCTTTTTTCCGGTCCGCTTGCTCGAACAAAGATTCCCCGATCACCAATCAAAAAAGTTTTAGTTTACGCCATTAGTTTCGGTTTTTAAGTCATTGGATAAACCATTCTTTTGGGAGGTCTTCCTGAACTTTAGAATGTTCACACGGGCAATTTTTTCTCACGATTCGAGACCTCACATGTAGTCGGACAGATCAGAGAAATGTTTGCTGTCTAGCAATTTCAGTTTCACAAGATTGATCGAAGCTCATCTTTTCCTATTGTAGTAAACGACATTCTTATAACACCACGGCGAAGCGTGAGAAAAGTTTTCCAACTCTTGGGAACTTCTATCTTTGATTACTCTGCCTAATTAGCAGACTGTGAGAGATTTAATGAAATCGTTACAACACCCCCACCATCAAAACATTTTCCGGGTTAAAACGCGGAAAATCTGCAAAAAAAGGGTTAGCTCAACATATTTGAGTGGCTCAAATAACATTTCAATTTAACCTCACTATATACATCAGTGACTTAATTTCTTATATACTGTTTACCATTGCTTGAACATCTAGCTTTAGAGACTTTTTTTTTTTTGAAAGATACTTTTTTTCTACACATGCCAAAATAACAATAAAACTAAAAATAATCAAATATATACAAAAGATTGGATTTTACTCAAAAACTTACTACTGAATTTCTTTACTTGTGTTTGCCGAACAATACGTTTTACACAACCGTTCAATTTCTTTAACAAGAGTGTCACAAAGGCGTGAATTTCCACTGTCCCTACTCTCTTTCAACAGAATTTCGAAGGATTTTAGAAAACTCTTTGTGAATCCGCTCACTTCCTCCAGATTAACTTTTGAATGATAATCCTTCCTGTCAACACTCACTTCCATATTTTCGCGTTTATTTTTCGAATTTCCCTGCCGGTCGAAAACCAACTCATCAACTTTCCTTGACCTATTCAAAAGGGTTTCTTTTTCCCCAATACACTGAGAACGGTGGTTCTTCATTTCGGGGAGAAATGACAAAAGAATTTCTTCCTGCCCTTGGGGATCTATTAAAGGGTTTATTTCATTCCCCGGGTTCTCAAAACTGGAATTAGTTTGTGATTTTTGCTTTCGCTTTATCCTTTCATTTATTAAAGCTTGCGTCTTATTACCTAAGATATAGTGTTTAATTTTAGAGTGTCTAGGCAGGATTGCCGCTTTCGTATTTACATATCCGAGACCTTTTATTTCCATTTTTATACGTGCCACTCTAAATCGTTTTGGATATTTATCAGATGTCTGTTTAATCCAAACATATTCGTTGCCTAATTTGCTTTTATTTACCAAATTCCATGGGCAAACACAATACGAGCTACCTGAATCTCTAAGTACACACGCCATCTTCCCATTTATTTTGTTTTCACTCAAAAAAGGTCGGAACAAGCTTTTGTCTTCGCTTATATCGCCTAAGTGATTTATGCTCTCGAAAGATTTTACTTCCGTAATATCCCTTTGTCTTTTCGGACAACGGGCCATTAGGTGAAATTCGCTTCCACAAGTATGGCAGCGCCTCTTTCGTTCAAAGACACGTTCCCTGTCTTTAATTTCTTTGTCTCGCCAATTTATTTTTTTGTCGGAATTCTTTTCTTCCCACGATTTACCCTCGAGTCTCGTTTCTTCAGATTTCCTATCATAAAAAGATCTCGCCTTCTCTTTTTTATCTGAAATCCCTTTTACTGCTTCATATTCGTCCAGACATTTGGCTAAAATTAAAGGGTCTTTGTAATTTGCCCACGAATCAATGAAATGCTCTTTCATTTCACTAGAAGCACGGAGCTTGATTTGGTCCGTAATCAATAAATTTTTCAGACTACTGAAATCCGTAACATCTAAACCATTTAACCAACCCTCTAAATAACTATTGAGTTCGAAAATAATATCCTTCCACGGAGCATCTGTTTTGCGTGGATGTTGCATTAATTTTTGACGATACGATTCGGGACTCATACGGAATCGTTCTAGCAAAAACTTTTTGACGTATTCAAAGTTATCCGTCTGATCTTGCGGTTCCCTTAAAATTAACTCTGCAATTTCGACCGGCACTAAAGCTAACAAATGCGTCACTAAGTCACCTGTCTCTATTTCCGCTTTGGTCGCCTGTCGTTAGAACAAGTTTAAAAACAAAGTTATGTCAGGGCGTTCCGGATCAAATCGATGCCTTATTGTTCGGAGCGGCAGTTTAGGTGGGCGTTCCGACCCGCCACTGGTCGTTGTACTACGTCTATTTGCATCTTGCGTCAATCTAAGTTGTTCCAACGTAAATTCGCGTTCTTTTTGTTTTTCCTCTCTTTCGCTTTCTTCTTTCTCCCTCTCATATTCCCTTTGTTTTTCCTCATATTCCCTTTGTATTTCAGCCTTTTCCCTTTCTTTATTCTCTTTTTCCCTTTCTTTATCCGCGGCTATCTTCTCTTCTCGATCTTTTATGATATACGCAGCTTGCGTAAAGGCAAAATCTCTGTCGTAATCCTTAGCAGCTTCGATTTTTTGGATAATTACCGGAATCCTGTCATTTTTCCCTATCTCCACTCCTAATTCTTCCGCTAAATTCTGCAAATCAATTTTCCTGCACTGTTTCAGATCAGTTACTTCTTGCATTTTAAAATTTTAAGCAAATACAATATAAAGATGAAAATAATATTTTCGCTCGCTAACTTATGCAATAGGGATTCTAACACTTTATGAAAAAATTTCTGCTACTACCCACATAATATTAACAATTTTAAATACAATTCAATTTGAGGAATAATAAAAATAGTATACATATAAAAATAAATTTTCAATATTGTAAAATTTTCAATACACTGACACGTTTTTGTGTCGATCATACAAATTTTAAAAAAAATTAGAAATTTGAAATTCTGTGTTCATAATTCAACCAATACTTGATATTTCTGACACCGCAGGTAACAATTTTCAGAGTTATAACAAAATGAACACTTTTTGCAACTGCTAAAAATTTTCTTAACATCACATATGCAAAATATTTTAGTATCAAAAACATCTATTCTTTCATAAATAATGGGAAAGTACAATCTTTGAAATCTTTCAATCAGGAATTACTAGACAATCGACTTATATGAAAAGTCGGAATTTTTACCTCTTTTTTTTTTCAAGAAAAAAAAAAGAAAAATTACACATTTAGCCTGACAGTACGTCCTTATATTATTTTACTGCCAAAAGAAAAATTCACACTATCAAATTTTATGCTGATAACAAATACACATATATTTTTCCAAATGTGTTAAAATTTATTAGGTTTAAAAATTTATCATAATCTATCATAAATCAATATTAAAATAAAAATTTTCTCAGAAACTAATTTTCCTCACTAAAGAATATATAAACAAAATGAGAGCCACTCAAAAATGAATTGAGCTTACCTTTTCTACAGTCTTTGTCTGCATCATCCGTCGCCGGTTTCGGGTCTGGCCTGGACGTCGTCGATTTCACAGGTTATCTCGGTTTGTCGGCTACTGATGTTTCCTAGAAAGGGCTTGCTTCGGACTTGTTCTCTGTAAACACGGGTTTGCTTCCAGGACGGAACTGCGGTCTGTCGTGCCAATGCAAAGGCTTGCTTCGGGCTTGTTCTCTGTAAACACGGGCTTGCTTCCAGGACGGAGCTGCTGTCTGTCGTGCCACTGCCAGTGCTTGCTTCGGGCTCTGTTTCTACGTTCGGATGACGGAACTGATGTGTCTGTCGTACCAGTACAAGGGCTTGCTTCGGGCTCTGCTTTCCTCTCCTGACCTGGCGTCAGATCTTGTGCGCTTAGATGCGGGCGGGCGTCACTGCTACTGTCTGGGCTCTCTTCACTGATGCTAATCAATTTTGTTGAAATATCCGACCCGCTTGCCACCAGCTATAATGAATCCATGATGTTATCTTTTAAAAAGGGGTAGCGTGTGGCCTTTTCATATGGATCAATTTCAATATGTTACTTCGAAATGACTTTTATTAAAAATCATTCTCGAATTTCTTAATATTACAACTCATTATAAACATTTTTTTAGCGTGTTTCGTTTCAACTTACAATCAATTAATAAATCAATGAAATGGTCCAATCTTGTGCAGTAATTTGAAATCTTAACATGAGTTCTTTTGCACTCTTCACAAAAAGTTCAAGCGATGACCTTGCCGTTGCCTTAAGAGAAATCCTCTCTCTTCAAAATGTGTCAGCAAACCTTTCCTTCCCTACTAAGATGGGAATCCATCCTGAGATGAGTGTTTTCCACCAACACTCGTTCTCCTGCCAAAACTCTAACTAACTTCCCCTCGATTCTTTTTTCCGGTCCGCTTGCTCGAACAAAGATTCCCCGATCACCAATCAAAAAAGTTTTAGTTTACGCCATTAGTTTCGGTTTTTAAGTCATTGGATAAACCATTCTTTTGGGAGGTCTTCCTGAACTTTAGAATGTTCACACGGGCAATTTTTTCTCACGATTCGAGACCTCACATGTAGTCGGACAGATCAGAGAAATGTTTGCTGTCTAGCAATTTCAGTTTCACAAGATTGATCGAAGCTCATCTTTTCCTATTGTAGTAAACGACATTCTTGTAACACCACAGCGAAGCGTGAGAAAAGTTTTCCAACTCTTGGGAACTTCTATCTTTGATTACTCTGCCTAATTAGCAGACTGTGAGAGATTTAATGAAATCTTTACACCGGAATTAGCTGTATTGTTTTTAGATAAATTTAGTTATGTCGTTCGAAAAATATAGAAAATTTTCTTTCACATTATGATGCTTTTCATTGGCAATTTAGACTAGCTTAAAATTTCATTGTTCAGTGAAAAAAAAATGGCATATTTGAATAATTGTTTTAAGCGTAAACTTATGGATGCTAACTTTTCGATATGACGATCTTAAATATATCAAATTGCTTTGAAAGTTTACCAATACATTTATTAGAATTTATAAATTAACTGTCTAAATTATTGGGAAATTTTGTGCATCTGCTCAAGAAATATAAAATCATTTTATTTTATCATTTTTTACAAGTTTTGAAATTTCTTTTATTTTACTCTTTAATTTACTCGTTGTCTAGCAAGTGTATTTCAATGCGTATCAATATAATAAAATTCAAGTAAATCGCACTGTATTAAAATCATTAAAATTACAGACATTACATTACAATTACATAAAACATTAAAAACATATTAAAATTGGACGTTTCGGATTTACATGAAAATCCCTCATCAGCAAAAATTCCTTAACGTAAGTCACAATAAGTTCTAAAACATCAATACATAGAAAATACAACGCATCAATCAATTTTCTATGTGTTGATATTTTAGAACTTATTGTGACTTACGTTAAGGAAATTTTGCTGATGAGGAATTTTTATGTAAATCCGAAACGTCCAATTTTAATATGTTTTTAATGTTTTATGTAATTGTAATGTAATGTCTGTAATTTTAATGATTTTAATATAAATATAAATATGTTCAGACGTAATATTTTTGTTTACTTTAAATCGCACTATTTTGCTGCAATATTTTATTAGCAAAATAACTTATTTTCGAGTGATTTTAGTATTCTATTGAAATAGATAAATATTTATTTTCATAAAATTTCTTTTTTAACTACTGTATAATGATCACCAAAACATTTTCTCCAAACAAAAATTAGAAAAACGTTCGAGGAGTAATTTGCATTCAAGTCTCGTAGTAGAAATTAACATTTCTATAAGTATATTTCTTACATGAGATTTTATTAAATTTCTAAAACAGATGTGGATGTTTCGTGGTTGAAAAGTTAGTACTCTTTTAAAAGTAGGACAAAATCTCTCGTAAGAGGAGATGGTTAACCTAAATAAATTAGAGAAGTAAAACGCTTCCATACATATGTATGGATGCAAATCCATACTAGAAAACCATAGTAGAATCCTAAAATAGCGCAATTATTAGAAATTGAAAACATAAAATTAAAGTGACAACGGGGAAGGGCAGAGGAGCAGAGCTCCCCAGAAGAAATGTACTTTTCATTTTTAAAATATTACAAGAATAAACAGTTCATCAGAATATCATTGCATAAAACCATGTTTAATGAAACATTTTTAAATTTTCCTTAAGCTATGAGAAATTTTTTATGCTTATAAATATATATAGAACTTTAAAAAATTAAATTGCGGATTTTAGAGTGTTAAATATTATGCGACGCGGGATTAGTGAAAAATGACTTATAGAGCTAATGTTGAGGCCCCTGATCTGCAGATATACTAGTTTTATTTTATCTTATTTTTGCATGAAAGCGATTCAGATACAACTTGAATACAATAATTAAAATGACAAACCTTTAACTTAAATATTTAAAACTTCTTACTCTGTAACAACAGGAGATTTATAACTATAAAATTAGTCAGATTCTTTATTATATGAAACATAATATTGGATTATTTAAATGAACTGTAATTTTGAATATTACAATTAGATGGTGGTGTCTTTTGAGAATAGCACATAGTTTTCAAATTATATAAATTCAGAAAATTCATCGTTTCTTTAATTTGACTTATTTTTTAAACAGTATTGGTGAATAATAGTAAATAAGTGTCTAAATTTTACTTCGTCTCTAAAGCAAAGTATGTTTACGGGAGATCAATTACAATAGCATAAAAGTAAAGACTTAAGTAATTATTTCGTGTTCAAAACAGGACTATAGTTTCATGTATCTGAAGGAAATTACCTAATGTAATTTACTATTCGCATTATTTAATTAGGTTGTTTTCACGAACGCATTTCTATAAATCCTTTTTTCTTATACACAAGTCAATAATAAATAAGAAATAGTTAAATTGGTTCATTTTTCTGTGACTCATTCCATCACCATACGTTTAATGGAATATAAGTTACAAAATGCAAATTGATCCTTAGATTTTAAAGTGTGCTTAATAATAGATTTGTGGCAATAGGCATTTGCTTGATGTTTTTCAGGTAAAATATATACAAATATATTTGAAATAAGGCACCAAATGGAGACAATTTTAATGTACTTAAGTAATTTTATAAAACAATCCTTTTAAAAGGGAGACATATACTTCTTAAGTACTTACAAGCGGAGGTTCCGAGGTCAGAAACAAAGAATGCGGCGACATTTTGTGAGACTACAGTCAATAGATAGAATATAGTCAATAGATAAACAAATGAAAGCCATAAAATGCACTGGCCGAGGTTTCTTGGAAAATAAGCTCCAAAATTTTGCTCATCTACTGTTGCAAAATAAAACTAGTCGTTGGGGGCCGCCGTAATACTTACCCATCAGGGATATACATAATATAAAATATGAAAATAATACACGTGTAAACTAATTTATAAAATGCATTGCAATTCGAATAAAATCCTGCCTTGATGACGTCATACACTTTAAATCGAGGCTAACGAAAAAGAAAGGCTACCGTGGTGCTTTACGCGTATCTTTTTTACAGACTGCGGGAGTCACGTGATGCTCGAATCCACCAATGCAGGTGTACGAAAAGAGCATCACGTCACTCTAGCGGTCTATAAAAAAAGATAAGTGGAATGCACCGCGGTAGCCTGTCTTTTTCGTTAGCCTCACTTTAAATGCTCTATTACTGAATTGCGTAAAAGAAACATCCTTATGACTCTAAAAATGATTAATCCTATTAACTAACAGTTTACTGCGTCGGATTAAGCGTCTCATTATTAATTAACATATATCTTTGAATTGAAATTTGAAGGAAATACAGTGTCATGAAAAATCGGAGAGTGGGGGGAAATTGGATTACAAATATCTCGGCAACTACTTATCCAATCGATTTCATTTTTTATGCAAAATTTATGTTTTTTTAAGTATCTTTTATATTCACTCTTTAAAATAAACAGTTTGGAAATTTTTTGTATACCTTTTATCAGAACAAATATTTCGAAAATTTTTGTATACCTTTGATCAGAACAAATATTTCGAAAATTTTTGTATACCTTTTATCAGAACAAATATTTCGAAAATTTTTGTATACCTTTTATCAGAACAAATATTTCGAAAATTTTTGTATACCTTTTATCAGAACAAATATTTCGAGAGTCCGGAAAAAATAGTTCCGGATAATCGAGGTTACTGAAATTCAATAAGCTTCTTCTCATTATTACATACTAAGTACATGCCAAATTTCAAGTCTCTATCTCAA
This sequence comes from Maratus michaelseni, assembly GCA_963931845.1. NCBI lineage: Eukaryota > Metazoa > Arthropoda > Arachnida > Araneae > Salticidae > Maratus > Maratus michaelseni. The sequence goes on from OZ007593.1 coordinate 258,930,477, forward strand.
TTTGTTCGGGAGATTGAGCGTTTACAGACACACACACAGACATACGGACGGCAATTTGTTTTTTCTTAAAATAAGTTTTTCGGAATCTTCAGTGTCTAAAACGTGTAAATCCGTCAAAAAAAATTTTTTTTTTCGATTTTTAAAATGATTACAAGATTTACCTTATACTACGTATGATAAATAAGTAAAAAAGGATCACGCTAAGTGCGTCGAACTTTTGACTGACAATTATGTTTATATTTTTCGTTGTAAATTAGTTGTGTTGTTTGTTCGTCATTAATGCAAACTTCTATTGTCTCCCGAAATAAATAATGTTCAATAGTTAAAGAAGACTCCAAATAATTTTGAAGCTATCTAGAAACAAGAACCGGGAACGAATTAGGTGACATAAATTCTTTTCTTACCTTTTATGATTTTTATAATTTCGAAACGCTTCTGTTTTATCTACTATATAATCGATAAATTGCAGTCTTTTCTCTACTATTCTATTGACTTCTCACATTATGTATTTAGACATTTTCACGAATACATTTCCATAAATCATTTTACATTTTTTTTTTTTTTAACATGGGCCAAAATCTCTTAAGTGTGATTTCTCAGCCCCCAGTATATCTCTCGGCATTTCTTCGCAATATAAATTCTCATTTAATGTTAAAATGTTTCTCTGTGATTGTGCAACAATATTATGTTACTTTTACTGAGAAAATCTGTTTTTTAATCTTTTAAAGGGGGATTTAAATATCTCAAAAGTCACTACTGTCCCCCGTCCTCAACCCATAACTTGATCATTAAAACAATCAACAAACAATAATTATTAAAAAATTTTGAAAAACCAATGCATTTAGTATAAATAGGAATCTCATGGAACATAATAATATCATTTTTATATGAGTAAAATGTTCAATATTTATTTTTGTTGGGTTTATGTCCCTCACTTTTTTGGTCACTACTGTCCTGGTGTATGAAGTTACTCATATTTCCTCCAGATGGCAGTATGCAGTCATTTTCAGTATGGTTTCCAGTAGTGGAGCACATGTTGTTCTTAAAAAGTCGCCATTGCTCTCTGGATTGAAAAGAATCTGGAAAGGGTGCCTTTATTAACCGTCACTGCGACCCCATTGTTAATTTAAATATTGATATTTATAGATTAACCAATATTTAGCCATTTAATTGTAGTTTTGATATGTCTTTGCACATAGTGCTTATAACATTCCAAAAATGCTCTTTTTTAAGTAAAGTGTCAAACTTGAAAAAAATGTCACTATTGTACATGTCACTTCTATCCCTTACAATTTGTGATTTGTCTGATAAAAATTGCCCTATCATATTTATTTTTCAATAAAGTTTGTGCCCATCTACTAATTATTATTATGCAATATATCAGTGGTTTTTAAAAATTCAAATTGAGCATAATATGAGACTTTTAAAAATCGGATATCAACAAAAAAGCAGCACCAAAAATCAAACTTATGAGATTTTGGCTCATTTGTCAACATTGAATAGCACCTCCCTGATAAAACGGTTCACTCTTATGTGACTCTTTCTTTTAATGCACTTTTAATAGAATGTAAGTAAAAAAAAAATACAATTTGGTTCACGGGTTTTAAAGTTTACTTAACAACACGTAAATGACAATACGAACGATTTTTATTTGATATTTTGAGATAAAATAGATGAAAAATACTTTTAAATAAGCTAATGACAAGACACAATCTATATGTACTTCAATAATTTTCTAAAGCTTTCATTTTAAAAGAAAGGGAGATTTGTATTTCTGAAGTATTAACAGCATTAAGTTAGATCAGTTATTAAAGGAAATCTAATGCTTGGATTATCGATATAGTGGATTATTTTAAATATTAGATTTAGATTTTTTTTTCTTTGAGAAAAACAGATTATTTCGAAAAACATATAAAATTAAGACACTTATTTTTTTTTTGGTATTGTATACATTATTAGGTAATTTTATTTATTTCGTATATAGTTTTCGTTTTGAGTCCTCTCAGAAACAAAGTACCTTTGCTTAATTTAAATCACGGCTGCATAAAAATTAAATTTTACGTAATTACTTTGTATTTAAAACAAAAATATTTATTTTTATGTATATGAATAAGATTACTTAATATAATTGGCTCCATCTTTATTTATTTAGGCTGCTTTCAAGAACGCATTTCGATGGCATTTTTTTTTCTATTAAACAATCTATATTAAATAAAAGAGTTTCCATGATAAAATGCCATTAAAAATTTATTTAATGGAAACTAGGTTACGAAATGCGAATTAATTCTCAAATTTAAAGCTGTATTTTATAACATATTTACGATACTTTAATTATTTACTTTTCTCTTTCGAAAAAGAGATATAAATGCATTTTAAATACGTTAATGGATGCGCACAGAATTAATGTATATGTCTTATCGCGTAAAACTTCTAAAAATGAAAGGAATAGTTTTTATAGTATATTTGTCAAACACGCAGTATTAGACAGCACTAAGGAACTACTTCACTCACGTGAAAACCGCCGCTCGCTAATGTTAATTCTATGGGAGAGTTTTTTTTTTAATATCTAGTTTGCATTTCAATATTTTTAAATGATTTTTTTTTTTGCTTTTGTATTGGATAGCTGAGATCAATCTTTACAATTTTTTACTTTTTAGATTTTGTTTGCAGGTTTTGTATGACGATCTTTCGAAATTGGTTCTAAAAGTGAGAGTATCGTAATAAAAAAAACCTGCAAACAAAACTACCCAATGCAAAAAAATATATTGAAAAATATTGAAATGCCAATGAGATATTTTAAAAGAACTTTTCCATAGGATTCACGTTAGCGAGCGGGTGTTTTCGTGTGAGTGAAGTAGTCCCTTAAAAGGATTCCTAATGATGAAAAATATATTTTATGTAATGTTCAAAAATGTATAAAATTATTGTTAACACTATAAGGTGCATAAAGATGCTAAATTTTGAGTACCATTGTTTCACAGTAAAAAAAAAAAAAAAAAAAAAAAAAAAAAAAACCTTATTTAATCACAAAATTCTGTGATTCATTGGATAAAATATAGCTTTAATCAGAAATATCAGATGCAAAGCTCAATTATCCGTCATGCGAATTACTAAACAACTTAAATGGCAGGAAAAGCATGTAGTACAAACACAAAATCCTAAATGATGATTTTTTTACAACCGGTAAAAAACAGGCCTGTGATGTTCCATTAAATTTTAACATAAAATAAAATTTCATAAAAATTCACTGAATTAATATGTATTTTACCATTCTTGTTTCAATTTCTCGGTAAAAGTTTCGGTCATACATTAAAATGTATTATTGTTTGAGTTTTAGTTATCAAAAGATAAGCAATAGAAAGTCAAAAATCCATTTGTTTGAACGCGAAAGTTGGAATAGTCTTCTTTCGTAAAATGTTTTACAAGATATCACAAAATTAGTATTTTTCGACAAAACTTGTTTTTAAAATTCATAAAAATTAGCTTAATTAATTTATTTTTCCACCATTCTGAATTAAAAATTCAAGGGGTTATGTTTTCTTAAAACGTTCAGAAAACAGTAATCGTTAATTTTCTAAAATCTCAATTTTCAGCAAATAGGTTTTTTTTTTTTTTTTTTTTTTTTTTTTTTATAAAACTAGCATGCAACGCTCGCTGCGCAGGGCCATTTTTCTAAATGTACCTTAAATCAAACGAAATGGCTTTGTATTTTAAAGGAATGTGGATCTTCACCTACAGATGCTACCTTGGTAAATATTTTCAAGCGAACCTTGAATCAAACGAATTATATCAATGGATTTGAGCATGTATTTTAAAGCAATAGGGACGTTCACCTGGATTTTCCTTCAATATTACTGTAAACGATGTGAACGACATTGCGTTATATTATATCATACATTGGACAAAATTTAGGCTAAAAGAAGCAACTCATTCAGTTGATCATTTATAGTAGAGTTTGGTTGGGAAATGAGGCCATTATGAGATTATGACAACAGGCAATAAAATGTTCTTTAGTCAACATACTACTAAAAGAGAAAGCATTACAATGATTGCATAGATTGACCATTGAACTTAAATAATGTTCGGGCGATTCATTTTCGTCTTGCAAGTTCTTGAACTCCGTCAGTCTTTCTTGTCTCCATGGGAGATTCTGGTAACGTAAGTATGATCTCACTCTATGTTACGTTATATTTCCCAATATACGTCCGCTTCTGACAAGTCTACTACGGTTTTTCATCTTTCGATTCCAGCAGAGTAAATACAGTGAAAATTGTAATAAATTGTTTGAACATAAAGAACAGTGTTTAACTTTCATATTTAAAAAATGGTGAAACATAAAAAAGTGCATTTTTAAAGCTGAATATCAATAAAATTAAAATGACGCCATTTTCACTGTCTTTCCATTTTTTAGACCAGTTGCATTCGTGTAACCGTTAATCTGAAAAAAAAAACCAATGATTAACTCTGGTAAAAGAATAAACCTCTAGTTTGTATCCAATAGAATCTTCCTAATCTTCCATAATCTTGCCGATATCCAAGTTTGACGTCAAACATTAGAAGTGCTTGAAACGATATGGTTACTAATGTACCAGAGTTAGTTACAAAACGAAGTTATTTACGCGCCAATTAATTATTTACGCGCCAATTCCATTAAATAATGTCAAATTACTGTTAATTCAATTATAGATCTTTCATTAACAAAATTCCATACCTTAAATAAAACTGACAATGATAAAGTTAGTTATGCAAAATGTTTAGTAATATTATTTTTGGTGAAAACTTAAACCGAAGATTTTTTTGCATTTCTCTAAAGAGCATAATAACACGCAGAAATAAATTCATTTCTCACTATGTTTAGCTGCTAGGGCTGTGTGTAGGTCGAAAAGGCTTTATAATGATCGAAAAATTATCTAATCAGAATTTCAGGTACTCGTTTTTTCTTATCCAGCCTGAAATGATAAATCGACAAATATTATTTATTCCATTCGCCACCATTGACATTACAAAGTTTTTCCGTACATTGAAAGCGCCAAAACAGTGGCTGAGATGTTTTGCTCTCAAAGCTGGCATACGGAAAGTGCTGTGTTCAAACCCCTGTCGCGCTCGTTGACGTAACCGTTCGGAGTTTTCCGTGGTTTTCTTCGAACCTTTCCGTAAATACGGGTTAGGATCACTTATAAAGACCCCCACGGAGGGCACTCCCCCCAGGGTCTATATCCCTCGTGTAGATAATCGGCCGTCATAAAATCAACCAACCGTACATTGGAAGCATTGCTTTTTTTGGTAAAACTTTGCTTCATAATGAAAAAAACCCATAAATTTAGCAATCGCTAATTTCAAAAGTCGTCTAATCTTCTGTAACCTGAATCGTCGTCCAGAGTAACCTTCAAACATAAACGAAACATCCAACAATATAGTAAAAATGCCAACTGGCAAGTGACTGTAATACGGACAATTAGTCCAATGTCTTTTAAAAACCTTCCTGAAAGAAGGGAAGATAAGCAGAAAAAACTAAAAAGAAATGACGAATTAAAAAGACCATCGAAAATTTATTTCAGCAAACAATTTTTATTGCAAAATGTAGCCTTTTGTGATAGTAATAACGCATAAATGCATACATCTCCTTAAGATTATTCTTATTGGATCCTAACTTTTGAAACAGTGAATATTTCTATAAGTGAAATTGGCGATATATTAAAAAAATAATAAAATAAAAATAAAAGAATAGACAATATTCACTGATCTGAGTTCGAGGCTATAAAAATATTATATTTGGTGAAAACAAACCGGCATGTTTCCGTAGTAAATTTTTAAATGTCTAAAATTTAATTATTTTACATTATGTGTTTGAGTGGCAGACATTCACTAAAATTTAAATATTTGATCCCATATTCATAACAATAACTGCTATTTATATAATTTGCATTCTAATATAAAAATTTACTCCAAAAAGGATCTTGTATACACGAAAAACCACTATTATTGCTAATATCGCTCAAGCTGATGTCACGCTTATGCATTTTTGGCTTAAAATCACATTGCTTGGCGACAAAAGAAAAATCAAAACCATAAATAAACAAATAACATGTAACTCATAAATGCAGTCATTTTTACAATTACATCTGCTAGTTCCTCCTGTAAGACACATGATAGGGGAGTTATATAAAAAAATTAACAGAAAGAAAAAAAAGAAAAAAAATTACTCATATTTTATTAAATCAAATTATCAGATGCATCTTTGTTAACCTGACGCAAACGATAAATCGCCAAATATTGACTTAATCTGAATTGAAATCTCATGCATTGCAAATATTTTTAAGCATTACAAACATTCCTTTGGGGTTTAAATTAAATATTATGCCCCATTAAAACCGTTTTTTTCTTTCTTTTTCTTTTTTTAGCGGGAAAGGGGGGGGGGATTTTAAATAAAATTAATAACAGAATTTTTCTTTAATTTTCTATGTGTTTGCATTATTTTCTGATATAGCCGTTTCAATTCTTCCGCCAACGATAATGGTCGCCAAAAAATGACCTATGGTAACCTTATCGTCCAAAATAACAGAACTCTCCATCATAATTCTATAACTAATATACGTAGAACTATGTGTTACATACTAAAACCTTCTCTAAAAAATTATCTATCCATCCATTATAAGTTCCATCAAATTCCATTCGGCAGAACTCGAGTGATAAAGGAACGGAACGTAATTTTCGTTTGTGTTTTATATATATAGTAGATAGATGATTGTTGTAAAAAATGAAGGTACTATTTAGTTAATAAAAAGGCAAAGACGAAAATTCCGCATCACATCATAAGATAAATACATTCATTTATTTTAACATTGTTTGTAAAATATGCATAGTGATTATTCATAAAATATTATTACAAAAATATCATACTCCGATTTAAAATGCATATCCTCTATCTCGTATACTTTCGGTAGCGACTATTTCTTCCTACTTACGCCTACATATATACAGGTGGGCGGAATGTATCAAATGATAGTATGAAAACTATTCCTACACAACTTTAGCAATTCGAAAAAATACATCATTTGAAACAAAAATTATCAATTATTTAAATTACTGGAATGAAAGTTTTTTGATATAATTTAAGTTTTGTGTAACTAAAAAATTTATATGTTATGAATGCTTAGTTTTTTAGATTCATAAGACTGAGTTATAATATTGAGATGCATTTATATTTCTGAAAACAAATACAGTGGCTCACATTTGTTTTTGGACATTTGTGTTTTTGAAACTTACTTATGAAAAACATCATCTAAATATTAAAGGATCTACTTAAAATTTTCATATAAACTTTCTTTTGTCTATTATAAAAACCTACGTATTGTAATGAAAATATATTCAAAGAATTTTTTTCAGAAAATTAATTTATCGAGAAAGTGCTACAGACAATCTCACATAAGTAATTGAACACTTTGAACGTTCAACAAATGTTAACAAAATTATATTATAAAATTTTAATAAGATATGAGTATGAAAATCATGTTAATTTGATGAAGAATATGAAACAGTTTTCGATATTGTATCTCCTTTATCGAACGAAAATATTAGTTTAGAAAACTATTATATAATACCAATGAAAGTGTAAAGGGGAAGGAAGGGTCACATCTCTTAATGAAGCATTTTTTTTCTATATTAATGTGTATTTCTATATAAAAAAGTATGTTTTTGTACATTTTTCCTCATTGTTTATTTATTATACTCCTCCTCTATAATTTAGAATAATCTTCTTCAAATTACGGGGGGGTGGGGGATATTGTCAATTCTGTATATTTTTAGAGCAAAATTAATTAAAAATATTATTTTAACTTTAAACTAAAAAAATAGATTTTCTTTGTCACAAAATTCATTTTATTTCCGATTTGATTGATATTCTATTCTTGTTTAACCCAACATTTAAAAAAAATTTAAAAGTCTCATGATTGGGTAAAATTATCCCATGGTTTTAAAAATAATTTTGAGTTTCAAATAATTCCTCAGCAATTGAAATTTTGTTCTAATTTGTATAATAAAGTAGTTAACAAATCAAAAATATTTATATATTTCACAAAACTGTAAGTTGTAGAGCTGATTTAAACTAGCACAGCATGTAGAATTGGAAAGGTTCTAAACTGAATATTACCTAACACGTAGAATGAGAGTTTGACGTTCACAAAAGAGCATTTTTTCTATATTAAAATGCCTATTCATAAACCAAAGTATATTTTTCTCCGTCCTTTTTCTTAATGTATAAGGACGACCCATCGTCACCCCTGTCTCTCTCCCCCCCCTCTCTCTATCTCACCCTCTCTCTCTCTCTCTCTCGCTCTCTCGCTCTCTCTCTTAGAATTACTTTCGTTTTACGTTTTATATTACCTTCTGTTCCATGCGTTTTTGAAAGTGTAAGGGTTCCACAGTTTAAGTAAATTTTACATATGTTTTAAAAGTAATTTTATGTTTCAAATATTTTTTAAATAACTAAAATTTTGCTGTAAATTGTATAAGATAAATAAAAAAGACACATATTTGTCTAAACAAAAGTTTTTAAAATGCATTTTATTTAAGTTAAACTTACTTAAAAGGGTTCACCGTGTAGAGTAGAAACATTTCTCTTGTACATTTTACCCAAACCGTCGAATGGAAGATTAGGGATCACAAAACAGTATTATTTTGTACTTTATTGTGTCGCTAATCACTAATCAAAGATAAGTCGCAAAATAACTAATAAATGATCATTATTATTTTACGGGTGTATAAATCCGGTTCCACAGATAAATTGCTTATGTAAACAGGTATACACCCACATGAGAAGAGTTTTCCTAATCCTTTTTTAACCATTGGGAAAATGGTTGTTATTTTCGGTCGAGAATGGACCTCTTATCGTCGTCACGTTATTTTTTAAGCGTTTTTAACGAAATTCTTTACCTTTAGAAGAATTTTTCTTTCAATAGACAATAGAAATGCATAAAATCGTTACAAAAATGTTAAAGTTACAAAAAGGATAGATGCAAACTATCAGATATGAAAAAAGGCCGAATCCAAAAATTGACGTTGGATGAGCAATCGTCTTATAAAGCAAAAAACGTGGTCTTCAACTTTAATTTCCTCAAATCACCTTTAGCTCAGACATCAATCTAAACAAGAGCTAAAGTTATTGTAGGAAGGACCCGACAAAATATTAAGGTATATTGGTTAACATATATTGGTTAGCACTTCCCTTTATTTGCACGACTTAATGTTACTCAATAGCGTTCAGTTACTACTCTTATCAGCCTATTCGTTTAAATAATTCTTCCAGACAGTATATTGTTAAATATTATTATGTATCTCGCAACGTTTATAGTTTGCTGGTTGCAACATCTGCGACATCGACATGCGATGATGGAAAGGCGCATTTCTTACAATCGAATGACGAATGCATTCAACGCTGTCAGGGGTGCGATGGAGAGATTGATTGTGTAGATGGTTCAGACGAAAATTTTTTCGAGGGCAGAGAATACCAGGATCTCTTCAACTGTAGTAATGGAAAATGTTCATTGTATAGATGGTTCCAACGAATAATTTTGCGAGGGCAGAGAATGCCAGAATCTCTTCAACTGTAGTAATGCAAAATGTGTTTATTTGTAGCAGTATGTAACGGTTATGATAACTGCGGCGATGGTTCAGACGAAATGTTTTTACATAGTTGTTCGTCGTTGTTAAATATTATTACGTATCGCGCAACGTTTATCTTTAGTTGGTTGAAACATCGGTGACATCGACATACGATGATGGAATGGCGCATTGCTTACAATCAAATATAAATATATATATATATATATATATGTTATATAAAAATTTTATTTCGCATTATACCTTTAAATTAATCTAAATTCTAACATAGTCATTAGTTCCTTAGTTCTTAATAATATTTATTCCTATTTAATGTCCTTTTAAAAGTAATAACACGTATATTAATAATTATCTTATTCCAAATCTTAATGTAAAACTTTACGTTCACTCGTAATTTTTATCCACTCTCCAATCTATAATATTCTGAGGACGCTTGTTGTCATTTCGAATGTTTTTAAAAGCCATTTTTTGTAAATTTTTTATTCCATGCTTTGCTTCTCGCGCTGGGTATTTTTCACGTCAAAATCAATGCGCAGCTACGATAGGTATTCTTTCGTGTTAAATCTTCTCCATCGCACCTCATTCGCTTAGCTTAATTTCGTCTGTCACTCATTGGTTCCTGCATACGTTACGTCGTTTTCAGTAATTCTAACAAAACTGGCTTGCAAGCTTTTGGAGAGCAGATTTTTGTCGGGTTTTGAAGTGCTAACCAAATTGTTATCTGGTGTTCAACTGACTTAGAATTTCACACCAGCCTCTTAAGATCTATTAAATGATGTAGTGAGTTATCGTCAAGCCTGAGGGCTATAAGTTTATACATGATACTGTGGGAACTGCTACTGGCATCGCTCCTGTTCATTAAGAAAATATTTATCTGGAAATTGGCTGCTCCTTATTGAAGAAACTCTTGTGAAGTCTCATCATTGCCTAACCTCCGCGCCATGACTCTTGATATCGACTACAAACATTCTACATCTGTAACAAACTGCCATTTTGTCGTGGAATACTAAATCATCTTCGTAAAAATTTCCCACATATATATATATTATATATAACCACACACACACACACAAAATTTTCTCGTATTAGAATATATGAAATGATATTTTAAAAATTACATATATTTTTTTTTACATGATGTAGTGAGTTATCGTCAAGCCTGAGGGCTATAAGTTTATACCTGATACTGTAGGAACTGCTACTGGCATCGCTCCTGCTCATTAGTAAACAATTTATTTGGAAATTGGCTGCTCATTATTGGAGAAATTCTTATGATGTTTCCTCATTGTCTAACCTCCTCGCCATGATTCTTGATATCGACTGCAATCATTTACCATCTTTTACAAACTGCCATTTTCTCGTGGAATATTAAATCATCTTCGTAAAAAGTTTACAGCAAGTGGATTTCGAATCCTGTCGACTTGATGACTTGTTGTCGTCGTAAATTGGTCCGTCGACTTGTCGACTGGACCAGACAGCAATAGACTTTTATACCTTTCTCAGACAAGTCAAGGTTTAATTTGAAGAGTGATCCATGCCGTATTCTGATCTGGAGAGACAAGGCACTTCTAATCAATATTCTTGAAAGATTCACTTATACTTATGGGGGAGGTGGAATCATGGTTAGTGCTTGAATCGCTCTGGAACTGCATGTTCGGCATCTACTGCACGTACTGTAGACCGACATGTGCTGTATGAAGGAAATATTGATTCCTGTAAGATTCTTGATCCATATATCAGTCTACATGCTGGTGCTGAATTCGCCCTAATTGATGGATATTCACGATACCATTTACCTATGCTTGTCGATGAAAATCTTAAGAATTTTTACATTTTTCCAAATAGCCATGTTGATCTAAATATTTGAATATTTTTATATACCCAATTTCACTAATTGAAAATAAATTCGCAAATAAAAAAGTGACAATCTCCCCGAACTCTATTTTTAGAAGGATACAAAGTGACAACTCGCTCATTGTCACAGGAAAGACCCGCTCATTATCACAGGACTTTGTATCTTGCGAACATCTAACTTTACAATCCAAAAGTTCAATAACAGAATAAAATTGCTGTTTATAAGCTAACTTTATTTCCCTGGTACAAAAAACAAAATACTATTACAAATATTATATTGTGATCAAATTTTCTTAACTTCTATTTAGAAATTTCTTAATAAACTTTTTTGAAGTCAGAAATAATAAATCAATATATCAATATGATGTTAAAAAAATACAATTGGAAAACTAACAAATATTCAAGAAAGTTTTTTACGTCCAACAAACATAAAATTTTGAGTAGTGCCAGGTCGATGAAAGTAAAGGTTAAGTGACCCTTTATTATGGAAGTCTGCGACCCTAAGTGCTTTAAAAAGCTAAAAAACAATAAAACCAGACTAAAATTGAAAATGTCTGATGAGATTGGATTCTGAAGTTTATTGCTAATAAGTTTGCTTTTATAATTTTATTTCATTTGGAAATGAATAAATCACTCTACTATATTTTCTTTTAAGCCTATACCGTACATTTACATATTAATCAAAAACAGTCTACTTAAAAACAGTTGAATTTTTACAGCAATTAAGCTGTTGTTGTTGTTTTTGTTTTTATGTATGGTTTTTTTCTTAATACAACTCAATACTCAACTGAACATTAAAATATCCCTATAGCGAAGCTTAATAAACCTTTGGAATTCACAAACAAAAAATTTACCTTTTTCAATTTCTCAGACTATTCTATACATTCGATACAAGAAGTAAACGAAAAATTCCGTCTGTTGACGGTTCGTTATAGCAGAGGTAACTAAATCACAATAGAATATTACAAGATATTTGAAAGTAACATCGTTAACCAAAAAAATCAACCATCAAAACCAAAAAAATTATATAAAATTCACAAATATGTAACAGAAAACTGTCAAAGAACCTATCAAACAATCATAAATGTCAAAGATTTCCACAACATCTTTCAAATTTCATTTTGCTCTTGAGAAGCAGAATCAAAATCTCGATACTCCAAAAAGAGGATCTAAGTTCATAACTTGTCTAATGTTGATAGGCAGAACACATATTATTTCAAAGAATTCCTATTTTATGTACATGTTCTGAAATGATCATGCATTTTTGTAATTTGTATTCGATTTTTCTTCATGCAAAAGTGAAAATTCATGTATTTGTAGCAATTGTAAAAGGATACATATTGGAAGTATGGTTAGATCTGTTGAAAGAATTTGTTTGATGTATTTTGAATTCAAAGGTATTATAATTATATATATATATATATATATATATATATATATATATATACATCCATAATCATCGTTTTAGACTCCGGTGTGTACTAAGCTTTAATAAGGAATACATAAGGATTGTTCTAATACTTATTACTTACACGTTTTTGTAAATTTTACATGGTAAGAGATTTTAATATCTTTTTGGGGGGCTAGGGTTGGAGGTCCAGTGTGGAAATGTTTGTTATGCTTGATGTGATAGCTTCAATTTCTTTCCAAACATCTAATTACTATGAATTTTATTACCTTTTTGCTTACCATTGGGCTTCAACGCGAAACCCACAATGTTTGATATTTTATTAATTTTGTCACCAACCTCCCCTGACACGCCTGGGTGACTTTTTTTTTCTGTAACACATTTTTTATTGTTTATTACTTTTAACGTTTTAAAGTTGTTGTACTGAAATTGGTATAGTTAAATATATCATTCATATCATTTATTAATTTCATTTCTACTATTTTTATCATTATTACACAATATACATTGTAAAAGGTAATATATATTGTAATAATATATATATTGTAAAAATATAATATATATTGTTATTGGTAATAGGAAAGGTAATATATATTGTATAATATATATTGGTATTGGTAATATATATTGTAAAAAAATATGTGTGTATGTCTGTGGCTATTACTTAAAAAACTTACTATAGCTTAAATCAGCCAATCTGAAATTACGGCTTTTTTTACTAAAGGCACTACTGTACGATGGTAACTATTTACAGCGTAATGAAAGTAATTCCATATCACATCTTACATAAAACAGCACCTCAGTAATTTAAGATCTTCTTAACTCAGAGTAAAAAACTTCATATTCTATTAAAATAAAATCAGAACCTTAGAAGTACATAATATTCTTCGGCGTGCGCTTCCGTTTAAAACCATTGCTGACATTATACAAGGTGTTTAAAAAAAATCACCCCGGGTGAAATGCGTATATTACGAAATTTTTGTAACATAGACACTTAAGATTAATTTTATTTTAAGGTAAAGCTAGGAGAGTCTGCGCACAATTCAAAACAATAACAATAAAAAATCTAAATATTAATTTTTTGCTAAATTATCCATGAATAATTTTTACTTCATTTGTTTTTTATGCATTTCCATTGCTATTTTGAAGTTATGTTGCAATTTAATAGAACAGTTGTAATAAAACCAAGAAAGTTATTTTGCGCAATCTGTCCTTACAGGGTTGGTGTGATTGCTCAAATGAGTAGGAGAGATTGTTGCTAATAATAACTACAATTAAATTGTTAACAATAATAATTACACTTAAATGACATTGTTGTAAGGTTTTCTGAACAAATATTATTGTATTAGGAGTGAATATTTCAACCTAATGATTAAAGAATCAGAAAAAGAAAATAATTTTAAAAACGATTAAAAAATTTTAATTAAAGGGGAAAAAATTAAAGAATCAGAAAAAGCAAGTCCAGATAAAATTACAAAATAACATTAAGTTACTTAAAAACACGTTTAACTTAAAATTAGTCCATTTTCATTTTTCATTTTTTTATGCAAATTTACCAATAAGCTGCGTAATCTCTCCTAGCATGGAAACTAATGGGAACAATGCGCATTCTTTCCTAAGTAGGAGATGCGCAAACTCTCCAATTTCGGTAGGAGAGATTGCGCGGCCTTTTATTTTAACATGGCTGCTACTAAAACGAAACGTTGATATTCACATTGTTAGTCCAGATTAGTAGCTGATGAGAAATCGTTTAAGTTAAAAGTATTTTGTACTACTGACATTGTATAGAAATTCTGATGAATAGCTATAAAAATTCAAGTACTTACTTTGGAAAAACAAAACAAAATAGCAATGCTGTATCTTAGAAGCTCAAAACAATCAACGTGTACTTTCAAGTTGACACTCCACTACTGCAGTTGTACAATTACCTGAAGTCGCTGCGCGCTCACTCTACTCCTTCCCCCCGAACCTCTATGTCCGCAATCTCACCGACCGCGTCATCTCTCCTGGCTTTACCTTACATGGCTAATCATAAAGTTTTTTTACAAACCAAATTAAAGGTGCTCAATATGTCCACCTTTGGATGCAAGTCGTATGTCTATACGGTAGTCAAATCTGTCCCAAACTTTTGCGGCCATATCTGCATCCACTGTTTCTACGTCTGCTATTCTGCGTATCTTCAGTTCCGCTAATGTAGATGGATTGGAAAACACATAAACATAGAGTTTTATAAACCCCCACAAGAAGAAATCGCACACTGAGAGGTCTGGCGTTCTTGGAGGCCAGTCAAACACTGAAGTGGGGGCGAAGGAAGAGCGTTAGCGCTATCTGTCGGCAACTGCGTGAAAGTCGGAATTTCCCTCTTTCTTTCTGTACATTATTCGATCAAAACGGATTAAAAGCTGAATAGTTATTATTTTTTTAAAATAGGATGATTCTTCTGACGAAAATATTTTGAGCAAAAACAACTCTGGACATCATATATTGATAAAGACTCTCGCCACTTATATACAGGATGTCTTAAAAAGGACACTCGAGTTTTAAATCTCAAAAACTTATTAAGTATAATAAATATAAAGGGGAAATAAGTGACATGTTTATAAGATAGCTTATAACATTTATGTGAAGTAATTTTTAAAATAATTCAAATTTCAATCTATAGACGACGCTGCATTGTCTCAATGCATTAAATTGCTTGCATTAACTTTAAATTTCAAAACAAATAAAAACTTTTTTCCCATTTTAACAACTAAACAGAGCAAAGAGTGAAAGCTGGATGATATTTAAACCAGCTTGACACGATAATTTGGGGCTTATTACGGGTTGACAGAGCACAAAGCCATGTATTTGGAATAATTTTAACTATTTTTAGAATTACTTTATACAATATGTGAGCCAGCTTAAAAACTTGTTATTAAATTCACATTTATATTATTAATATTTAATGAATATTTGATTTTTAGCACTTGGATATTCTTTGTGGGATATCCTTTGTTTCCTTATTTAATTTAAATTTTTTAAAAACCAAAAAGAAAACAGTGGTTGTCCTTTGATTAAGACAATCTTATACCTTATTATAATCAAAATAATTGTATTTTGTTGTTTTGGAACGGAATTCTTAAATTGCCAATGAACCTAATTTTCTGTATTAACAAGTGATTTTTATTTCATTAATTTCGTTTAAATTGTCGTCTCCTAAGAGTTTTATACGAAATATTTTAACCACGAATTATCTGACCATAAATTAGGTTTTAATTAAGTACTTTATATTCAGTCTGAGGGAAATTATTTTTATAAAGACAAATTGAATTCCAAAACACCCTTGAATGCACATGCATCCACTACTTTGGTTATTTACGCAACACAAATCTATTAAGTCGATCTAATTTTTTGTATGCACATCAGTATCAATTAATCTAGAGCAATTCCCAAATGAAATAACGGTGCACTACTTTACGACTTTTATCTTGATAATTCATTTAACAGGAACTGTGTTGCGAAGTGCAAATTAGGTCTTTTATTTCAAAATGTACTTTGACAGAAATTTAAATTACTAGAATCTATTTATTTAAATTTATTCTCACATTAAAGTGATACAAATACGCTTCGAACATGGTAAATAAAAACGCAACTGTAGTGTATTTCAAAGGAAATAACATAAGTAAAGTCATCCTTACGAATTAAATTTTTATTAAAGGAATTCTGCAATTTAGAATATCAACAAAAGAGGAAATGTTTGCTTTCATTGGAAAACTGTTTAAGAAAAAGATTGAATTCAAAGTATTGCCGAGCATGCAATTATTAATAAAAAGCAGAAGACTTTATTTACACTTCCCTTTTTAACTCGCTTCTTATTCGAAAATGTGGAACTTCAAACTCTATCATGCGATTATAACATAGTATTTTACCTATGTGTCATACATGTTCAAGCAATCTATATATTTAAAATGCAAAGCGGATATTGTAAGACCGATTTCGGTTGATAAGAGCATGCGCAACGAGCACTTTGGGGTGCTTTTCTATCACTTAAGAGGCTACTTCACTCAGACTAAAACACCCGCTCGCTAATGTTAATCCTATGGGGGAAATATTTTACGATATCTCGTTTGCCTTTCTATATTTATTTTATTTTATTTTATTTTATTTATTTTTTTATTATTTTTTTTTGCATTGGATAGCTGAGGTAAATCCTCTATGAGGTAAATGCTCTATGTAAATCCTTTTGTACTTTTTCGATTTTGATTACAAGTTTATTTAATTAAGATACTTTCATTTTTGGAACCGGTTTCAAAAGTGAAAGTTTCCTCGGTAAAAAAACTGCAACCAAAATCGAAATAATAAAAAAGACCTTGCATAGAGATCGACCTCAGCTATCCAATGAAAAAAAAAAGGATTTAAAAATATTGAAATGCGAACGAGATATCATAAACTTTACCCCCCCCCCATAGGATTAACATTAGCAAACGGGTGCTTTCGCCTGAGTGAAGTAGCCTGTTAACAGGATGGAAAACCAGTTTTGAACGGGCTTAATTTCAGAAGGACATTGAGCGAAATAAAGATAGCCGATTGGTCTAAAGCATCAGAGAGAGGAATTCTGGCTCTGTAAAGGGAGTGTCTGGTCGAATCCCACCTCTGGTATAAGATATTCCTACGGTATTGTTAGATTTCTGATAACTCAGTTGAATAATGTAAATTATATTTTATTTCAGGGGGGAAAGTTACAGATATTTTTTCCTTCATTAGTAATAAGGAAAACTTAACTTCCCCAATATATTTTTTAATATTTTATACTTTAAATTTTAAATTAAAAGCTTTGGATTTATTGAAATTATTGATTATATTGAATTTTTTGTAATTATTGATCAAATAAATTGAAATGATCTACAATTTTTGGTATACTTTTTAATGCAATTCACGGCATATATACAAAGAAATGTAGATGATTATTTTCTGTAAAAAGAAACAGAAAGAAGAAAAATACCTATATAAAAACTGTGGTACCATCAATTGGTATTGAAATGCAATTAAATTTGAGAAAACTAATACAATTTTAACTTCAAAAATTTCTTTATTTGTAAAATCTTTAAGAAAAATACTTGGAGTTTCTCTTTTTTGGATCTGTAAACTAATTTCGCTGGGAAATGTTCTGTTGTCTGTATTTGTGTATTAGAACTGATCGATAAGGCATATCTACTAAGAAAATTAGGTGATTATTGTCCGTAAAGAAAAAAATAAATAAACAGAAAAAAAGAAAAATATTTATACAATAAAAAGAAAAGTGCCTAGTTAAACCGATGGCATTGAGCTCACAGGCTATTCACACTAATTGTATATCATACTCTTATTTCAAAGAATAATGTCCCTCGAAAAATAAAGAAATCGACAATAAATTAAGGGGAAATTAACACTCCGTTCCCCCCTTTCTACTTAACCAATGAACCCCCAAAACTAATCGGGGAAGTTCTTTATCACAATGAACCTATATACAAAATTTGAAGCAAATCGGATATTTCTGTATGAAAAACCCATTTATCTAAATTAAAGAGGGTATAACCCCCCCCCCTCGTTCCCTCTTTATACTTAACTAATGAACCCCCAAAACTAATCAGGGAAGCGCCTTATCATAATGAACCTATATACAAAATTTGAAGCAAATTGGATAATTCTGCATGAAAAACCCATTTATCTAAATTAAGGGGGATTATCCCCCGTTTCCCCCCCTTTATACTTAACCAATGAACCCCTAAAACTAATCAGAGAAGCGCCTTATTACAATGAACATATATACAAAATTTGAAGCAAATCGGATTAATTCTGCATGAAAAACTCATTTATCTAAATTAAAGGGGGATTAGCCCCCGTTCACCCCCTTTACACTTAACCAATGAACCCCCAAAACTAATCAGGGAAGCGCCTTATCAGAATGAACCTCTATACAAAATTTGAAGCAAATCGGATGTTTCTATCAAGAGTTATCGCGTTACGTACATACATACGTACATACATACAGAACCTGCGGAACATTATCTCTCAGGCTTTGCAAGCTTATGAGCTAAGAAACTGTGATGGTTGGTATAATCTAATGGCATGATAATATGGTTAAATGTTTATGTTTTAGAAAACTAATAAATTTTATTTTTTAGATTTCTTTATTTTTAAAATGTTTAAGGAAAAGAAAACTTGGAATCGCTGCTTTACGGATCTGAAAACTGAATTCTCTTCAAAATGTTCTGTTGCCAGTACCTGTGTAAATCGAGTTAATTTGGGACCGGTCACCAGATTGGTTATAAAAGGCGAAGTCTTTAAGGTGCTTACCGTCAAGATTTGATGGATATTGAATTTTTTAAATAATAATCGCAGAAAATGACGATATATTTGAATGTTTAATGTGTTCAAACAAGCTTTCAAACAAGTTACATACCATATCATCTTTATTTTCAAAAATTCAAATACTGTTTACTTGCTTAATAATCTATATCATTATCTCCGAACAAACATAATTCTAGGCACCATCTTTTGATAGAAGTTTCCGACACATTTATATTTTGTCAATTAGTTAAATGATGGTTGGTGGGATTTTTACGGCCGATTATCTGCGCTACGGATTAAAGAAACTTTGATGCAATCCATAATAATTCGTTGATGCAATGATCTTCATAAATCCATTCTAGGTTAGCATAAAAACTATTTTTTAATTAATTATAATAGAAAAGGGATTTTTTATTATTATCCTAATAAAACTTCAATGATGATGATGTGAAAAATATATTCTATATTATTTAACAAAACGAGATAAGAGCAAAGAAAATGAAAGTAAAAAGAAAACCTAGGGATAAATTATGTCACAATTTTTTAATTTATCTATTCCGATTGTTTATTTTCCCACTGAATTAGCAATACAAAATATACATTTGCCAAACTAAGTATTTCGCATAAGTAATTTATTTTTAATCCGATTTTTTAAGTAACACATTAAAAGTTGTTCAATTACAGATAGAATAATTTCAGTAAAAGATGAAGATGAGATAAATAATTAGATGTGTGAAATCTCAAAGACATTCACACTTTAATTGAAATTTTATGAGGTATTGCGAGTGTTTCAAGAAGCAAAATCCATATTTAAGCTTAATACAGTAAAACCTGTTTATAACGATACTGTGAGCCCTAGATAATATATTGTTATACACAGATTATCGTTATAGACAGTTTGAACA
Organism: Maratus michaelseni; assembly: GCA_963931845.1. Taxonomy (NCBI): domain Eukaryota; kingdom Metazoa; phylum Arthropoda; class Arachnida; order Araneae; family Salticidae; genus Maratus; species Maratus michaelseni. The sequence continues at coordinate 258,950,571 of OZ007593.1, forward strand.
TATGAGATTATTTGAACTTTTTGTAAGAACTTCAAAATAAAACTTTTACTAACAATAAGTAAACAATATAAAAATATCATAAAAGAGAGATATAAGATAAGTTTATTTCCTAAGAAAATTACAGGAAAATAATTTTATTTAGAAAAAAAATATCTGTTAATTTTGTATGCTTACTTTTCGATGCAAATGACATTTGCATGCACGCATATATTTCAGCCGTTCTAATAAATTCACATGCACGTCGGAAACATTTGGTACTGTTGCAACAAAATCCGGAAGAGTGTTAATTAAGGATATGGCATTCTCGGTAGAAATTTGAGTTTTGTTTTGGGAGCAGTCAGCTGCTTCTTCCTCATCTCTCCCGTCACCTGGAATTAATTCTACTAAAATATCTTGATCGCTTGCGTGGATGAATACTTGCACATCATTTTCTACGTTTATAAAAATTTCAGTTTTCGATGGAAAAGATAAGTTTGATGAGCTTTGGAAAGCACTAACAGCGGTGGGTAAACTGTCGACATATCCTTCTTCTTCTTCAGCAATTTCAGTAAGGTTATTGTTAAAGATAATAATTATGTTAATTCAATATTCGTGTTTTCGTCGCTTTTTTCTTCAAAGAATGAATAGCTTTCTTCCTGCAATTTTGGATCTTGGATGCTGTTACAGAATTCTAGCATCTGGCCAGGCATATTTTACATCAACTGCATATGGATTTCGGAGCTTGTTATCCAGATTGTAAACGACGTTCTGAACTAATATTTTTTATAGTATCCCTTGAAACACTTGATTAGACCTAAATCTAACGGCTGCAGGATCGACGGGCAGTTTGATGTAAAATAAAACACTTTTAAGTTTTTCAAACCTGGGGGAATACTGTGAGGTGTTGAGTTGTCAACTATGACAGCAACATTCTGATTTTTCTCTCCATCTCTTACCAACATCAAGCAGCTAGTTGTTAAAGATTTCCTCTATCATCCAAGCTTTCTTATTTGCCTTGCAATCAACTGCATTTTTAAAGCACCTTGGCTTCCTGTTCTTTCCATTGACTAATGGCTTGAATTTATCGGTTCCAGTACTATTTGAAAACAGAAGGACTGTCAGCCTCTGCTTCGATTTCTTCCCACCTTTACAGTTTTCTCATTGTTTTACTAAGAATCAGTTGATAGAAACAATCAGTTTCATATGCATTGTACACATCAATACATTTTATAAATATTTTTTTCTTCATTGTTTCCAGGATAAGGCCTCCTGAACTGAGATGACTTTTCTTCACGCTCAATGGTTTTAAAAACAGTCCCATGACGTTAACGAAAGAAAGTAAGCCATCCATTGCTGGCTTTGTAATCGTTGTTGCTTAAGGCGCAAATTTTCTCAATGTTTCAGAAATCATTTGTCTACTAATTGGCATGTTTTGCTTTCTCATCTTGTGGTACCATCTTAGGGTAGCTTTGTAAACATTATCATTTACGGCACCTTTAAATCTTTTTCGTTTGCTATCCACTTTGCTTATTTCCGCAGCATCTTTTTTTTTTCAAAAAGTAGCTACCGTCGACTGCGAAATCCCATACTTTTTAGCAGTATCAACTTGCTTCAGTCCTTCTTCATTTTCAGAAAAGATTTTTAACTTTCCTTCAAATGACAATGCTTTACGCCGGGCAATCACTTTAACACATTAGAAGCTAAAAATAAGAAGCACATAAGAAGCTGTAATTGCAAAAAAACCGTTTCAGTCCGAAGTGAGTATGTCTGAATGTTCGCACAGACCACCAGGCTTACCGCGTCTACTTCTATTGTGCTATATCGGAATTTCTTAGCATGTCTAAAGTTAACAGATAAAGCAGGGAATGGGAATGGCAGATTTTCAACGCCTCTTTCTTTTGTTGAAACTACCCTTTCTTTAGTTGATGACCAGAAAACGATTCGAGAAGAATAGGAAGACGTTTGCTTTATGCCCATCTCAGCATGACTTGTTCAGGATTTCATTAAACGCAGCTTAACCTACGAATTAAAAGGTTCGACAGTGACCACGAGGAGAAAGATGCCCCCCCTCCCCCAATTCCCCATCCAAAACAAGTTGGGACAATGGCCCCCTGTAGAGACTTAAGCTCCGTAGAAGCAGCAAACACCTCTCCGTCTGTGCTGATTCCCCTATTAGAAAAAGGTCAAAACAACGAAAGAGTTGTGGGAGTAGATGCGGGAGCCAGGTTTGAACCTGGGAACCCACGGGCAGTAGGTGAGATCGTTACCGCCGAGCAAAAGGCTAGCTCGATCGCTTCCTGCGAGATACTCGTTTTCTACTGCCCGTACAAGATGGCGTCGCCACAGTACTCCACCCCAGTGAGGAGGACGTCTCGTTGACGTTGAACGAGCGATGATCACTCGTGTTCAGCGGCGGTTGCCAGGTTGCTGCTGTCACGGCGTGCGTACGTGTGACCCCAGATGTGTGCGGCGTGACAGGCTTTCGTGCTGTGATCGTTTCACAGGCTTTGCGTGCTGGGGTGTTTCAGTGCTGCCATCTGTTGGACTCCAAAGGAGGTGATGATGTCGGTGAAGTTGCGTGTTCGTTTGTCCAAGGTCACCAATGTGGGAGTAGATGCGGGAGCCAGGTTTGAAACTGGGAACCCACGGGCAGTAGGTGAGATCGTTACCGCCAAAAGGCTAGCTCGATCGCTTCCTGCGAGATACTCGTTTCCTACTGCCCGTACAAGATGGCGTCGCCACAGAGTTATCACCTGGGCATGGAGGCAAACACCGTTTTTGTTATCTCACACACTGAAAAAAAACACACACAAAAAGTGTTGATTTTACAGTATAATACTGACATCCCAGCTGCCTGTATTATACCGTAAAATTAACAGTGCAGCGCATGCGCGGCAGCGTATTACTGCTTATTTTACTGTTTATTACTGTTAATTTCATGGTATAATACTGGCAGCTGGGGTGCCAGTATTATTTTTTTATATTATTGTTATTATTATTATTATTATTATTTTGCAGTGCATTCCGGACGATCGGGTGTCGTTTTTCAAGAAAAAAGAATCGGATTATATGTACTATCAGCTATTTAAAGAGGAAATTTGTCCTTGTAGACATGTGCAGCTAAAAAGTGATATATCGCTGTACGCAGGATAATAATGTATAAAAAATTAATGTTAATATAGTACTTTAAAAATTATTAATATAATCTCAGTAGAATTTGTTCCAATTCCATTTTTCATGTTTAAAAGAGAACATTTTAGAAGCTTACCTATAAACAGCAAACATTTCAACGGGAAAGAGAAGGAGAATAGGTGCATTTTTACGAAAAGTTGGAATTAACTTTTATAATTATAGAAGTGTAGAACATGTGGTAATTATTATTATCGCCATGTGGCTGTGAAGCGAATATCACTGGCATAAAATTACTGCAAAAGCAAAGCGTTTTTAGTCTGTTTTTTGTTGCCGGCAACCATTTGGTTAACGAGATGGTTGACTCACTCCTTCGCGTCCTCTTATTGATTACCCATGACATCCTCACATTCCCATAGGACATGGAGGAATGGACCTTATGCACGTGACGTCAGACGCCAGAGCTGGCGGTATGTCGATCTGTTATTCTCGCCACTCTACCGACAGAAATGCCAGTATGCGCAGGCGCAAATACCACTAGCAGACGACTTTAGCCTCGACCCAGGTTGAGTGCATAAATTTTAACCAAAATTTTTCAAATTTAGGAATTTTCTCGCATACAGAACAACATTTTGAATTCATATTACAATATATTAAATATATACAGCTACAACAAAGAATTTTTTGCGGTATTTTTAATAAACAAGCATTAATAACTCACACTCCATAAACTGCTATGCTAATATTCAACAGTAAATACCGCCAGCAGACGAATTTTAGCCTCAACCTCAGGTCGCGTGCATAAGGTCCATTGCCCTGCATGGAGGTCTTTCTAAGGGTACCTAATCAGTATTTATGCAGCGCTCGACGAAAACCACGGAAAACTCCGATAGTTTAGGTCGACAAGTGCGACATGGGTTCAAATATAGCACCTCCCATCTACCAGCTTTCATAGCAGAATCTCCTAGCTTAATCTAATTAAAGCAGTTGCATTTCATTGTTTTGGAACAGAGTTTTTAAAGTGTAATCAAGAAAACCTATTTTTTTATATTAACGAATGATAATTATTTAATTAATTTCCGTTACTTGTCGTCTTCTGAAATGTTTCTATAAAAAACTTGACCATAAATTAGTTTTTAGCTACTTTATATTCAGTCTAAGAAAACGGATTTTTATAAAGACAAATATACTTACATAACAACCTTGAATACAAAAAAATTCACTACTTCAATTCTTTCCGTTAAAAAAATTCTATTACATTCATCAGGTTTTTGTTGGAACATCAGTATTAATTAATCTATAGCCATTCCCAATCGACGCAGCAAAGCATTATTTTTTGGCTTTTATCTTGATAATTCTTTAACAGGATGTCTGTTGCGAAGTTTAAGTTAAATCTCTTACTTTAAAATAGACTTTGCGAGAAATTTAAATTAATGAAATCTATTTACTGAAATTTATTTTCAATTAAGGAGATGTAAATAAACTTAGAACATCGTAAACGAAAAACGCAATTTAAGTGTATTTCAAAGTAAATTTTAAAAAATACACATTTTAAGCAAAACTATCAATAGAAACAGAAATATTAATATAGGAATTCTACAGTTCCATCTATCATCAAATGAATAAAATCATCAAATGTCTTGTATGGAAATATTTTAATCCTTTCATTTTCATCGTTTTCTATGTGCATGACTTTAAAAAAAAACTGCTGATTTTACAGAAAAAAACTGTCAACCAAGACGTCCGTAAAGTTTATTTTATATTAAATAATCTTCATATATTACGAACTTTCTGTCATTTTAACAGATTTTGCCCGTAAGTTCGTAATAACTACAAATTATTTACGTAAAATAAACAATTTTTTACAGAGGTCCTGGCTGAAAGTTTTTTTCTGTAAAATAGAGCGATTTGTTTTTACAGTGCAATGCTTGAGGTCTACTTTGTCCAGAGTTGCTTCTTAGCAACAGGCTGAGTGAACTGAGATTGTCATTATGTGACATGCATTTAGATTTCGACATTTATAAAAAAGTAATAGATATACCTTCATGTGCCAAAAACAAAGTATTTCAATGACAACCTGTTTTTTATATCAAATTTCCCCATGCATTAGGATTAATAAAATAAAAATGTTAGTACGTACCACCGCACTTAGAAGTGCTAGTCCAACGTAGCTCTACATTTTCGCAGCAATCGTAACGAACGGGTTAGAGGAACATATTTAATTCAAATTATTGGCCAGATTAAATTAATTTTTTAAAAAACTTTAGCTACTCTCTCTTTCTTTAAAATACAGACTTATTCGAGATCAAACACTGACTGTCGCGATCACACACTGATCTTTTACCATTGTATCATACACGCAATAGCAATATTATAATATTACAGCTTAGAATATAAGTTGCCCTACTAATTATACAAACAATAATTGCCGCAATTGACAATATGGGTCATTCTCACAAAAATTTACTTTTTTACGGTCCCAATTGGACCGTAAAAAGTAAATATGTAAAAGGTATTAGGAATAAAGGTAAATAAGTAAAGATAAAGTCTGTAAAGATAAAGGTAAAGTCTGAAAGGTAAATATGAAGAACTGCAGCAAATTTCCTAATACTTTCTTTCATATGTATATTTAATTTTAAGTGAGCTATGAAATACATTTCTGACAAAATAATTTTAATATTTAACTTAAATATTTTAATGAATATAAGTCAAACGTCCCCTCCGTGTACGTTTTTACATCTAAAACACAACGTTCATTTCAATGACGTTTAAACAACTTTTTTTTCAATAATAACTAGTTAAGTTCTAACTTAATATATTTTTTTAATGATTTTATGTTTACTAAGGAATTAACTTATAAACTTTGCTCCTAGCCAAAAAAGTCTCCCTTCGAGGATATTGAAAATAAATTTTAAAAAGTGCCATAGATGATAGATGACAGTGCATGCCAAATCATCATTAGGAAGTTTGAGAAAAAAAAAGCCATTTTGTTTTTTAGATATAACTCTTTGTTCTGTTGTGAAGATATAGATTATTTTCCAATTTAGTTCCATTTGGAGTTTGGCAAATTTCACAGTGTATACTCCGTGCCCATCATAAATACGGTAACAAAAAGGCTAATTCATAATTATAATACAAATTTAAGACAGCTTTAACACTGTATTTGATAAACAGAAATGCCCCATTTTAGTATAGGGCTCGTACGGATCAGGGAATTTTCCAAGAGTGTTACCAGTATTTTTTTTATAGAAAAAGAAATCTAGGTTTAACTCGCGAAACTTCACCTTCTTTTAAGGAGAGATTTTCTATAAGAAAATACTGGTACCGGAGAATTTCCTGATCGCAAAATTCCAGGAGTGAGTACGAACCCTGTAGTATCCCTTTTAGTACTTAAATCCATTTAGTGTCTCCTCCGTGGACTTGACATATCCATTTTTACTGATATTTTCTAGTTTATCGGTCATTTATCAAAACATTGTGGGCAGTATAAGGTGGTCTCGAAGACAAAGAGAAATTTGATAAGTAAAGAAATTCTGATGCGCATTGTTTTTCAGAAAACTGCATTCCATAAATTCAACAGTTTAAAACATTTTTAAAAAAAAATTGTTTTTTCTATGAGACAGTTAAATTATAAAATATATATATGTACCAACTACGCGCAATAATTACACAGCTATGTCTTCGTTTAAATTTTTGAAATAAAAATGTCACTTCCCATGGCCTCCGTAGCCATATTAGAATTTTAAAAAATCAAAAACTAGTGAAAAATAAAATAGAAAACGCGACCACTAATATAATTTATTAAGCATAAATGAAAACATCCATGCAATTTTTAAATTTTTTTACGTACTTTTATAAAATAGATATTTTTTTTTCTTTTTTTTTACCTTTTAGTGAGAATGTTTAACTGTACCTTCATAAAATTACATAAGAAACCATAATTATTTTATAAAGAAAAGTATTGCTATCTATCTTAATAACCTATATCATTGTGCGCAAACTACAAACATGGTCGGAATCAGTGTTGACAATTTAGCAGATTTTTTAATACCAGTATTTCCGAACAGTAATTTTTGCTTTTATTATCTGTCACTAAATAAGATAAATATTACAATTAGAAAATATTGATGTTGAAAATTTTTTTTGACAATTTTGGGGTATTTTTTTATATTAATATGTATTATTTATTAATTATTTAATTACACATTTATGTATTTTTTACATTATTATATACTATTTTTGTTATATTACACAATTAACTTTGAAGTTTTAAACGTATGCTATGAATGAATATATATATATATATATATATATATATATATGTTTCACTTCATTTTTTTAAATAATGCGTCGATAGTCATTTAGGGATATAAATCATTTTAATATAACAAACACGGGTCATTTATAGACAGTTTGAAAATAAGAACTATGGTAAAGGCACAAGTATTCAACAAATTAAGCACTTAATAATACTGCTTTGCTGACACTTTCCTGATTGTTTGAAGTAGAAACTCTTGTTTGTTTTTGTTATCAAGTAGAATGTTCTTTTAGCAGGGCATTTGAGACAAGTTTGTGAAATTATTGATTTAGAGCCGAAACATATTAAATTTCTCCAGTGGCTTTATTTTCTCTCATCAATAATTGAGACTGTCAAAAAATGAAAGAGTTAGCAGTCGGCAATTTTAAAACAGAGCTGTAGTGACAAATCAGCAAAGTTAAAATTAAAAGTAAAATCCTAAAATTAGCATGCAGCTATGAAACATGCTTTTTTTTTTTTTTTTTTTTTTTTTTTTTTTACAATTTTTTAACTTTTATTTAAAGAAAATTAAGAATCAGAACTCACTTCTTCAGCAACCAAGAATGTAACACATTTACCGGAAACATACAAAATAAAGATAAAATTCATCCTTTTTCTCTACATCTTTAGTTAATGATTATTTTGTGACTTTGCAATTACGCAGCACAGGGAAGTTATTGTCTGAGTGCAACGAAGACTCATACACAGCGCAGTATTACTTTGCCCCATATATAGCTACGATGGATATTAAAACCTTTCGTCAAGCATAACTCAAAAAATATTTAACGGATTTCGTTCAAATTTTTACAGCAGGTACCTATCAAGGTGACAACGTCGTCTATTTATTACCAAGAATAAGTGTCAAACCGTTTGGAAGTTATATTAAAAAAATAGATAAAAAAGCACAATTAAAGTACATACGTCACTAAATTTTGTGCGTACGTCATTTTCACCGGCGGGAGATTTTCGTAGACAATCGGAATTGAAAAGTTCATGGAATACATGGAGCAAAAAAACATGCAAGCACTAATATTCAGCACAATAATATATATTTCAATTTAATAAAAATGGAAAGTTAATCTGGAATTTTTTCTGTTTGAAAAGTATTAGAGATTAGTAAGAGTAGTATTAGTATTAGAGATTTGGCGTAAATCACACCATTAGCAGCTTTTTTATTTCGCGTGTGTATGTTAGGAACAATTCTTTGATGTTTAAATAAAAGGTTTCGATTTGTGGCATTATTTCTTATTTTCTTCTCCTTTTAGGTAGATTTCGTAAGAAATACTACCTATTACATTCTCACCTAAGTTGGAAATTTTGAAAAATTTTTGCAGATCTACGCCGATCATGACTCCCAGAACCCAAAACCACCCCCAGTTCAAAACTTTATATATCTATCTATCTATCTATCTATCTATCTATCTATCTATCTATCTATCTATGTCACTTTTTTCTGACCACGATAACTGGAAAAATTCTGCATAAATCTTTTCCAAACTGATACATAAAATCAAGGGTCATAAAATCTCGGTCAAGTTCGTTAATGGGCAAAATCGAACCAAGGGGGGGGGGAAATGGGGGGGCTTTTTGTGAAAACAGAAAAATCCACATAATTTCTTTATTATTATACGTATCGAATCCGTTTAAAGTTATTATTACTTCTAGGAAAAGGGCCGAAAATGTATGTATGACAGATTTTTGATATAATTAAAAATGGCCCCAAGGGGGGGAAAAAGGGGGGTTTTAGAAGAAAAAAAAATCATAGCTTCGTCAATTCACAAGATATCATATTCGCGTAAATTTATTATTAATCCTCTTAGTATTATCTAAAATTTTTATATTGACATGTTTTTATAGGACCAACCGTTATAGCAAAAAAAATTAAAAACAAAACAAATCCCTGCCGGCTCCGCCTGCAAACAAGTTATTTTTCGAAGTAGGCGGTTCGAACTCCCGCATCTTTTCGAAACTGATACATAAAATCAAGGGTCATAAAATCTCGGTCAAGTTCGTTAATGGGCAAAATCGAACCAAGGGGGGGGGGGAAATGGGGGGCTTTTTGTGAAAACAGAAAAATCCTCATAATTTCTTTATTATTATACGTATCGAATCCGTTTAAAGTTATTATTACTTCTAGGAAAAGGGCCGAAAATGTATGTATGACAGATTTTTGATATAATTAAAAATGGCCCCAAGGGGGGGAAAAAGGGGGGTTTTAGAAGAAAAAAAATCATAGCTTCGTCAATTCACAAGATATCAAATCCGCGTAAATTTATTATTAATCCGCTTAGTATTATCTAAAACTTTTATATTGACATGTTTTTTATAGGACCTACCGTTATAGCAAAAAAAAAATTAAAAACAAAACAAATCCCTGCCGGCTCCGCCTGCAAACAAGTTATTTTTCGAAGTAGGCGGTTCGAACTCTCGCATCTTTTCGAAACTGATACATAAAATCAAGGGTCATAAAATCTCGGTCAAGTTCGTTAATGGGCAAAATCGACCCAAGGGGGGGGGAAATGGGGGGGGCTTTTTGTGAAAACAGAAAAATCCTCATAATTTCTTTATTATTATACGTATCGAATCCGTTTAAAGTTATTATTACTTCTTAGAAAACTGGCCGAAAGGTATGTATAACAGATTTTTGATATAATTAAAAATGGCCCCAAGGGGGGGAAAAAAGGGGTGTTTTAGAAGAAAAAAAATCATAGCTTCGTCAATTCACAAGATATCATATCCGCGTAAATTTATTATTAATCCTCTTAGTATTATCTAAAATTTTTATATTGACATGTTTTTATAGGACCAACCGTTATAGCAAAAAAAAATTAAAAACAAAACAAATCCCTGCCGGCTCCGCCTGCAAACAAGTTATTTTTCGAAGTAGGCGGTTCGAACTCCCGCATCTTTTCGAAACTGATACATAAAATCAAGGGTCATAAAATCTCGGTCAAGTTCGTTAATGGGCAAAATCAACCCAAGGGGGGGGGGGGGGAAATGGGGGGGCTTTTTGTGAAAACAGAAAAATCCTCATAATTTCTTTATTATTATACGTATCGAATCCGTTTAAAGTTATTATTACTTCTAGGAAAAGGGCCGAAAATGTATGTATGACAGATTTTTGATATAATTAAAAATGACCCCAAAGGGGGGGGGGGAAAGGGGGGTTTTAGGAGAAAAAAAATCATAGCTTCGTCAATTCACAAGATATCGAATCCGCGTAAATTTATTATTAATCCTCTTAGTATTATCTAAACCTTTTATATTGACAAGTTTTTTATAGGACCAACCGTTATAGCAAAAAAAAAATTAAAAACAAAACAAATCCCTGCCGGCTCCGCCTGCAAACAAGTTATTTTTCGAAGTAGGCGGTTCCAACTCCCGCATCTTTTCGAAACTTATACATAAAATCAAGGGTCATAAAATCTCGGTCAAGTTCGTTAATGGGCAAAATCGAACCAAGGGGGGGAAATGGGGGGGCTTTTTGAGAAAACAGAAAAATCCTCATAATTTCTTTATTATTATACGTATCGAATCCGGTTAAAGTTATTATTACTTCTAGCAAAAGGGCCGAAAATGTATGTATGACAGATTTTTGATATAATTAAAAATTGCCTTAAGGGGGGGAAGGGGGTGTTTAGAAGAAAAAAAATCATAGCTTCGTCAATTCACAAGATATCAAATCCGCGTAAATTTATTATTAATCCTCTTAGTATTATCTAAAACTTTTATATTGACAAGTTTTTTATAGGACCAACCGTTATAGCAAAAAAAATTAAAAACAAAAAAAATCCCTGCCGGCTCCGCCTGCAAACAAGTTATTTTTTGATGTAGGCGGTTCCAACTCCCGCATCTTTTCGAAACTGATACATAAAATCAAGGGACATAAAATCTCGGTTAAGTTCGTTAATGGGCAAAATAAAACCAAGGGGGGGGGGGGCTTTTTGTGAAAACAGAAAAAAAAACCCATAATTTCTTAATTATGATACGTATCGAATCCGTTTGAAGTTATTATTACTTCTAGGAACAGTGCCAAAAACTTATGTATGACATATTTTTGATATAATTAAAAATTGCCTTAAGGGGGAGAGGGAAGGGGGGTTTTAGAAGAAAAAAATTCATAACTTCGTCAATTCCCCATATTTCAAATCCGCTTAAATATATTATAAATCCTCTTAATATTATCTAAAACTTTTATATTGACATGTTTTTTATAGGACCAACTCTTATAGCAAAAAAAAAAAAAAAAAATCCTTGCTGGCTCCGCCTGCAAACAAGTTTCGTTTCGAAGTAGGCGGTTCCAACTGCAGCATCATCGCAAAAAGGTCATTTCTTCCGCAATTCCCGACAAACAGGCACCCCACGTTCTGCGTCTTCGAAATCTACCTGTGCCTGTAGGCCGAGCCGTCAGGGATTTTTTTTTTAGTATTTTAAATGGAATTAGTGAAAGGCGTGTATTTTAAATTAAATGAGTGAAAGACGTGTATTTTTAATGTATGTATTTCAAGTGAAATCAGTGAAAGATTTATATTTAAATGAAATGAATGCAATATGAAGATGTTATGAGAAAAATATTTGGCGATTTATCAACTGCGCCAAGTTAACATAAAAGTACCAATACATATGTGTGTACTTCTCTATTATCCCGTCGACCACTTTTCATAACAAAAAACTATCGCCAAAGAAACGGGAGAACGTTGTCATTGAAATATCAAAATACATAAATAAATAAAATATAAGAATTTAAGGACACAATTGTTATTTTAATGAATGAAATAACTAATAAATCAGTAAAACATAATGAAAAATACACGCAAATGTCGCGTTAAAAACCACTTGATGACGTAGCAAACACGTATAATGCTTCTGATATCAAGTAAATGGGACTGCATTTTTGGCGTTTAATCTAACAGTTTGGCGATAGTTTTTTGTTATGAAAAGTGGTCGACGGGATAATAGAGCAGTACCTCTATGTGAAATGAAACAAGGCACAGATGTCATATACGCACCACGTTGGCGCGATTTTTCCCTCCACCAGCTTGGGGAAAACTTTGTTTTTGAATATTAGTTACAAATAGTGTGACAAATAGTACACGTGATTTTTTATTTCAATATAAAAATAAAATAACGTAATAAATGAAACAGCTTCTATTATTTTAAAAAAGGAAATAAAAATAAATAAATACTAGTTTGATATAAATAAAGGCGCGGATGTCATATACGCACCACATTGGCGCGATTGCAACAAAATGGCAATTTTATGCCTCACATGGTAACCCGGTTATTTTGTTTCAATTGTTGTTTATTAACTTTTATTTTTTATTTTAATTCTATAAATTGTTTTTATTATATATATCAATATTTATTTATATCAAACTATCATTTATTTATTTTTATTTCCCATTTTTGAATAATAGGAGCTATTTCATTTATTACGTTATTTTATTTTTATATTGAAATAAAAAATTACATGCTATTATTGTATGGTATTTGTAACTAATATTCAAAAACAAAGTTTTCGCCAAATTGGCGGGGGAAAAATCGCGCCAATCTGGTGCGTATATGACATCTGTGCCTAAATTAATATTGATATACATATAAAAATAATCTATAGAATTAAAATAAAAAATAAAAGTAAACAAACAGTTTTCGCCAAAGGGGCGGGGGAAAAATCGCGCCAACGTGGTGAGTATATGGCATCTGTGCCGGGATTTTTACCCTTTTATCTGTGCTTTCGGAAATATAAAAAAATTAAAAAATTCTTATATCAGGTGTATACTGTTTTGCATTTTTATACGGACCACTTCTCCATTTTAAGATTTTAAATGCTATTTATATCAGATATTTCTTTCTTGAGATTCCCACAAGTTTTTTCCGGTAATTTTTTTAGTTCGCTTATTAATTGTTTACAATTTGCCCCCCTGGCAATAACAATTATTTATCACAAAAAATGGGTACTTCTCTATTATCCCGTCGACCACTTTTCATAACAAAAAACTATCGCCAAACTGTAACGCTAAATAAACGGGAGAACGTTGCCATTGAAATATCAAAATAAATAAAATATAAGAATTTAAGGACACAATTGTTACTTTAATGAATGAAATAACTAATAAATCAGTAAAACATAATGAAAAATACACGCAAATGTCGAATTAAAAACCACTTGATGGCATAACAAATACGTATAATGCTTCTGGCACCAAGTAAATGGGACTGTATTTTTGGCGTTTAATCTTAGTTTGGCGATAGTTTTTTGTTATGAAAAGTGGTCGACGGGATAATAGAGAAGTATCCAAAAATGGCTTAGTTTTGTTAAATTTGTTTGTTATGTATTTTCATTTCTTATTAAAATATCGAAAATGGCAATAAAATTTTATTTTAGCACCGTACATAATTTTTAAAATGGCTCAAAAACATGGTTTAATAAACGTATATTTGTAAATATTTTAAAAAACATGTTTTTCCGCTCTCTAGAAAAATTTGTAAGATTCTACAACTGCCTTTGGCACCAACCAGTACATGATACGGAACTTTTCCCTATTCAGATACACAGAAGAGGTTGGTCACAAACAAGAGTAATGCTAGCAACAATATTGTTTTAACTCTATAAGAGTTAGAAACAATAATGATATTAAATTCCCCGATTAGCTTAGGGCCCGATTACGGAACTTTCTCCTAGAAAAAAAAACTGTAGAAGTCTTTTGCATTTGTTTCGAATGAATCTCGATCAACAAAGTATTAATTGATAATACAAACAACACTAATATTAACATGGGGGCAAAAGTTTGAATTTAAGTGTATATATTTGGAACCCTCCCCCCCCCCCCAACCACCCACCAAAAAAAGAAAAAGAAAGTTACAGAAATGAATTTAAAATGGCGTGAAGCCACCCTTTCTGACATAAGAAATTGGCTGCGAACCCGATTACGAAACTTTCACTTAACTTAATAACATGTATCTAATAGCCCTGAGGACAATTCCCCTTCCCAGTTATACGGACCTTGGGGCTTTTTTAAAAATCCTGACGCAGTTCGGGTTAAAGAAGTTGAGATTTACTGTCAAATGACATAAACTACTATGAAAATAAAACTGGTGAATTATTATGCTGGTTTATGTATGTATTTAAAAAAATTGCATCTGATTACACTCTTTAGATAAATTACTCCTGTTTGCATTTAATAACAGATAAACGGCTTCCGTTTACTAAATTGTTTAAATATTGGGAAGAGTTGGCGAGAGATAGATAGACGTGTAAACAAACGGGTAGAGAGACGGATAGCGACAGAGATAAGCTAACGGGTAGCGAAACGAATAGACAGACGGGTAGTGAGGCAGGTGCAAAAAAGGGTTGACAGAAGGGTAGTGAGATGGGTAGGGAGACGGGTAGCGTGGTGGATAGAGAGACGAGTACAGAGACGACTTGACAGACGGGTAGAGAGAGGGGCATATAGAAAGACAGACGTGTTGATAGACGAGTAGTGTAACGGGAAGCGAGACAGGTAGAGACACGATTAAAGAGTCGGGTAGAAAGACAGACGGATACTGAGACGGGTATACAGAAGAGTAGAGAGACAGTAGACAGATGAGTTCGGAGAGAGACACAGCTAAGACATACGAGTAGTTAGACTGGTAGACACGTTTGTAGCAAAGCATGTTATCAATGTGGTTTGAAGTATACGAGTTTCTATAAATAGTTATACAAATAAACAAAGGAAATTTTCTTAATTCAAATACTAAATATTTGATTTAATATTTCAATATTTAATATTTTATTTTTTAATATTTTATGTCACAAAGAAAATGTTGCAAAAATTAAATTAAATTTGCGTTAAACTACGCTTGCTAAAATACGCTATTGGCTGCAAATCTGATTATGTGACTTTTAAAATATCGTTTTAAAAGATCCGGCGTTTTTTTTTTTTAAGTTTTGAGCAATTCCCGCTTAAGAAAATGAGATTATTTGCCAAATGTTATAAAAAATTGCATATGAAAACATAACAGTATATGAATTTATATATGATATTTTGTAATTATATCATTTAATTTGCTATTTTTCATATGTTGTATCTTTATCTATCTCTTGTCTATCATATGCTGTAAATTCACTTAGATTCTTGCTGATATCTTCTTTATATCGTAATTGTTAACTTTATGTTCTCAGCAATATCACTCAGACTAATCCCTTTGAGGGAAGTCCTAGTTACACCTTACTATGTTATAAGAACAATAGATGTAATTATATGTCAACAAACGATCGCCAAAATATGCCAAAGGCTTCCATAAGCTGCAACAATGAAATATTTTAACGGCTAAAAAATAGAAAATTCATTATAAATATAAAATTAAGAATGTGATATTTAAAAAAAAAAAACGCTTTTATCAACTAACAGTTTAATATTAATTAATGGTACAGATGTCGCAGAGACACCAAGGCATCTTTTTGACGCCAAAATGGCGATTTTAATTGGGCAACACGGCGATTTTCACGAGATTTTGTTTCGTCTGGCAATCCAGTAGAGCAAACTGCGTGTGTTTCATATTAAAATAGCTGATCCACCCGGGGTTGCCCGGTTCCGTAAAAAAAAATAGTACGAAACGCGAAAACACTCTAAATATCGCTGCACGAATACACGCGATACAATAAATGCCATATTTCATAAAAAGTCGTTCCTCCTCCCCGACCTCTCCAGCAAACATAAAACATTCTGTTTAATAAAAAATTTCTTTATTAATTCCGTCCATTGTCAAATAGCTATTTATTTCTTTTTCAATTAAAAAAAAATAATAATAATCAGGATTTACGTTGTTACACCTTGCTATGTTATGGGATAGGATGGTATTATTTGATTAAGGCTAAATATATACAGCTGTCACATTCTCGTGCTGCGTAATTGCCAAGTCACAAAATAACCATTAACTAAAGATGTAGAGACTAGGAGTGATTTGTGAATGAAAATTTCAGAGTTAATAAGATAGCTAAACTTGGCTTTACACGATCTCAGAACTTTTTACGGTAAAAGAGTCACTGGACTTGCACTGTAAAAAATGACCAATGTTTCTTATTTTATGAAAATATGCTATAACCACGAACGAAAATATAATATAATCTTCTGAGTTATCCGAAATTTCAAACAGCATGTTACATTGTCTTTTGAATCCCCAGAAACGAATACATTTTCAAAATTTAAAGAATAATTTATAAAAACAAATTATTTTTAGCTGCCCGAATTTTTCAGAAACGTTTCCGAAGGGATTTTATAGTGTATTAATTAGTGTCCTCAGGCTGGAATACCTGTTTTTCGAATGTTATCCATTCTCAACTACACGTTTACAGCCGCATAAGTTAATTTATACATGAAAGAGTAAAGAAATAATCTTAATTTTAATGTTATTGTTAACGCTGTTAATTTTGCATGTTTGTCTGTTAAACATTTTTTTTTTGAGCATGAAAATGTTTACTTCAAAATTGATAGCATTCGAAAAACAGGTATTTCAGGCTGAGGACACTCATTAATGCACTATAAAATCCCTTCGGAAACGTTTCTGAAAAATTCGGGCAGCTAAAAATAATTTGTTTTTATAAATTATTCTTTAAAATTTGAAAATGTATTCGTTTCTGGGGATTCAAAAGACAATGTAACACGCTATTTGAAATTTCGGATAACTCAGAAGATTATATTATATTTTCGTTCGTGGTTATAGCATATTTTCATAAAATAAGAAACATTGGTCATTTTTTACAGTGTGGCTGCATTTTTTACATATGACGTTTTTGATGAGATAATATTTACCACGAACGAAAATATAAAATAACGTCTTTTGAGTTACCCATGGTCCCAAAAAGCATTCTTTATAGTAATTAGAAGCATATTGAAAAAATTATTTTCGACATTTAAAGAAGCATTTATAGATACAATGTTTCTTTTACTGCAACTGATTTTCGGAAACGTTTCTGAGTAGTTTTTATAGCGTATAAATCAGTTTTCTTAAACCGGAATATCGATTTTTAGGATGATATCAATTCTCAATATGACATTTTCTGCTGCGTAATTGAGTGTTTAATTGTAAAAACAACAAAATAATATTAATTTTCGTGTTAATGTTATTGCTGTTAATTTAGCATGTTTGTCTTTAAAACATGTTTGTTGAACATGCACTGTAAAAGATGACCAATGTTTCTTATTTTATGAAAATAATACCATAACCACGAACGAAAGTATAATATAATCTTCTGAGTTATCCGAAATTCCGAATAGCGTGTTCCATTGTCTTTTGAATCCCCAGAAACCAATACATTTCCAAAATTTAAAGATTATTTATAAAAGCAAAGTATTTTTCGCTGCCCGTATTTTTCATAAACGTTTCTGGAGTGTTTTTATAGTGTCTTAATTAGTGTCCTCAACCTGGAATACCTGTCTTTCGAATGCTATCAATTCTCAAGTGAATATTTTCATGCTCAAAAAATATGTTTAACAGACAAACTTGCAAAATTAACAGCGTTAACAATAACATTAAAATTAAACGTATTTAATTACTCTTTCATATATAAATTGACTTATGCGGCTGAAAACGTTTACTTGAGAATGGATGACATTCGAAAAACAGGTATTCCAGGCGGAGGACATTAATTAATACACTATAAAAACACTCCGGAAACGTTTCTGAAAAATACGGGCAGCTAAAAATACTTTGTTTTTATAAATAATTCTTTAATCTTTGGAAATGTATTGATTTCTGGGGATTCAAAAGACAATGGAACACGCTATTCTGAATTTTGGATTACTCAGTAGATTATATTATATTTTCGTTCGTGGTTATAGTATATTTTCATAAAATAAGAAACATTGGTCATTTTTTACAGTGTGGAAATGTTTACTTGAGAATTGATAGTATCCAAAAAACTTATAATCAGGGTTCAGAAAATAGGTTAATAAAGTATAAAAACTACTCAGAATCGTTTATTAAAATCAGTGGCAGCAAAATACACTTATAAATGCTTCTTTAAATCTTGGAAATATATTGGTTTATGGGGTTTTTAAAGATGAACAGCGCTTTTCGGAATCGTTGATAACTCGAAAGAGGTTATTGTATATTTCCGTTAATAGTTGTATAATATTTTCCTAGATTAAGAAACATCCGTCTTTTTTTGCAGTGTACATAAAAGTAGAGCTTTCTGAATTATTGATTTTCTAATCATTCTTTTTGTGTTTAAATTCAAATCTAAAATATGTATGATCATATCAAAGTACAAATTTTATTGTTTCTTAAAAATATAGGATCTGTCATTATAAAATGAGCTTATTAGTGTGACATTTATTACGTTTTATGTCTTCCATGATATTTAATTTCCCACTATAATGAAAAAATATTTTATCTTTTTCTTTTCATTTTATTTATGTCAACTTTTCATCCGAATTTCTTAAACGAATGTCCAAAGTTTTTAAAGTGTCATTTTTTTTCTGTCGATTATTATCGGACTAGCAGCTGTAGTATTTTTTCCATTTTTATTTTTTTTCCGAAAAAGATTATTTCAAACAAGATTTTAGCATTTAAAAATTATTGGTGCATATTTTCATTTTTGAAAACGAATAAAAACATTATATGAATTAATATTTGAACTTTTTTCCTTGATAAAATATATGTACATTTCAAGCAATTTGTCACAAAACGTTCAAAAAATGTTTAAATGATTTACAGATTTTAATTTTCTGAGAGTTTAAAAGAAAAATTTGAGAATTACGATATTTTTTACTGAAATGTCATTTACATTCAGAATAAACTTTTCTTTCACCTTTCAGTAGGGAATTATATTGATTTTCATAATTTAAAGATATTTCATCTTTCAAATAAATTATTTTTTGACGACAAAATCTCCTGATTCATCATTTTGCCTAAATTTTTTATTTTTTTGTAAAAAGAAAAAATACATTAAATACTATTGTACATTTCTAGTTGTTTTGCACATTTTTAAGTACTTTAATGAGTAAGTTTGATTTATAAAGACTGAACAAAATGCTGATGCATACGTCCACACCAGTACAGCAAGCATGGTGATCGGAATGTTGTTGAGATTTTAGAACGTCAAGAATTTTATACTGACCATTATGACAATTTGTGACATTGCGGAATGTCACAAACACTACTGTGACATATATGACACAAATGCTATTCTCTGACGCGACATTTGTGAAAATGCGGGTGGTTTGAAACATACACTAGTTGGTGTATTTAAAATGCATAAAAACAACTTTTAATTGCTACTCGAGATAATTCGTCACAAATTGAGTCTTTATTTCCCGATGATCCTATGCACTAAAACGCATAACTTTAAAACACATTTCCAAAGTCACTTTTAAACACAGGCTTTCTAAGAAATGTAGGATTTATGCTATTTAGTTACCCTATAAAATTACGATCTGTGGTCTTAAAGACTATTCAACAGTCTTATTTTTCCTAAATTCAGAATAAACCGGGGTTAATTTAGTTTCTCAATTCTCAAGTCTAAAGCAACCCTAACGCCCATCAAAAATTCTAATGAACACAGTACAATCTGATTTTATATGAACTTTTTTTTTATTAGCGAGTATATTTTACAGCTGTCATTATATTATTCCCATAGCATTAAATACATGCATATTTAAAAAAAATTTCTTTAAGCATTTATGCATTTGTGCAATAACATTCATTTTGTTTTGTTGCAGAAACGCCTTCTTAATTATTAAAATTTTAAATTGGGGGTTTATTTTTTTTAACATACTGTATACAACATATCCTCAAAAATATTTCAAAGTCACCCTTTAAGCCATATACACATAAGAAAACAGCATACAATAAAAACACTGGGAGAATTTTACAGTATTATAAAAGCATTGCTTTCTGAATTATTGATTTTCTATTTTTTTTTTCTATTTAATTTCAAATCCAAAAGTTGTGTGATCATATTATCTAAGTATAGTTTTATTCTTTCTTCAAAATATAGGATCTGTCATTATAAAAATGAGCTTAATAGTATGACATTTATTACGTTCTATACCTTATATGATATCTAATTTCCCACAATCAGGAAAAAATATATGTTTGTTCCTTTCATTTCATTTATGTCAACTTTTTATCCGAAATTTTTGAAGTCCAAATTCTTTAAGATGTCACTTTTTTCTATCTGTCACTATATGAATAGCAGCATAGACTTTGAGAAGCTAGATTATTTTTTACTTTTTTAATCTTTCTTTTCAAAAAAAAAATATTTCAGCAAGGATTTAGCATTTAAAAATTATTGATATATATTTTCATTTTTTGCAAACTGATAAAACCATTATATGAAATATTACTTTAACTTTTTCCTTGATAAAATATGTAGATATTTCCACCAATTTGTCACAAAAGGAGGAAAAAAGTTTAGCAGATTGACACATTTTAATTCCCTGAGAATCTCAATTTCATTTTTTTATTATTATTATTACTGATATTTTTATTGAAATATCATTTGTATACAGAATAGTATTAACTGATTATTTTCCCTCTTCAGTAGTAAATCGTATTGATTGTCATCCATTTAAAAAAAATTCTTTTTAAAAATATTATTTTTTGACGAGGAAAATCTTCCGATTCATCATTTTGTTTAAAAAACGAGAAAGAGATTAAATACTACGAGTCGGAACCCGTTGAACTCGAAGAATGGAACTGTTTAAAAGAAATGTTAAGTTGAATTTATAAAAAAAACTTACAAATATAATTACAATAAAAAATCCATCTTACATTGGCTGGCTTAACTCTTAAAACAAATGTTATTTTTAATTAAAGTTAACAAACTGCTGTTTCCATTAACATCAACTTTTCAAATTATTGAAAGATTTAATTTTAAGTAATCAGTAACAGGAAATCAAGATCATATTAATATAATATGTCAAACGTATAAATATGATAATATCTATGATAACATGTTCCCCTTATCATGTTAATAGGATAAGGGGGTCTTTATCAAGATAAGTAATTATGAAGTTATCAATTGAGGCTTTGATCTTTCATATTACGGAATGAATCAGCACTTGCGTAACTTTGACACACTCTATTTTTTTTTCAACAAAATCTATACATAACGTTCTTTCGCCGTCACAAAATTTACATGTGTACTTTTCATATCCATATTCACTCTTTTGAAAATATTTTAACATGCAGTACATTATTAATACACTGAGATAAATGACACTTTCAAATCTGAGTAAATCGATGTTTTCATTTTGTTTTGAAACTTTTTGTTTCAAATATTACGACCCAAATGCTTTCAATTTTGAAATACCAGAAATACTCACAATATTGAAACATGGACATACTCAAAACCGAGCTCATAGAGGTCAGTTCATACTAATTTTTGAAACATGGACATACTCAAAACCGAGCTCATAGAGGTCAGTTCATACTAATTTTTGAAACATGGACATACTCAAAAATGATTCGAATCAGTCCAAATTCATTTATGAACATGGAAATACTCAAAAATGAGCACATAGAAGTCAGTTTATACTCATTTGAATGAAAATCAATATTTCCATTTTTCAAGAGAAAATTAATTGTGGCGTTAATGGGTTAAAATGCGTCAAAAAGAAAATTTAGTCAGTTAAATTTCAATATCCAGGAAGCTCTTTTTCATTTAAAAAATATACTGATAACAATCGAATTGATAATTTGTATAATTCATATCTCCCCTTCCCCACATACATGATAAAGTTGTACAATCTTAAGCACCATCTCAAACTAACAAAATCTATCCAAAATCCCGTTAAACATTTACAATTTTCTCAGCAACAAATTAATGAATCCTATAAAAATATCAACATGTGTACGAATCATTCAATGACTTTCATTTAAAATATCCCACTCATGTGATCTGGATGGCGAAGTGGATAAGGCAATGGACTTGTAAGACTCGGGTTCTCTGGGTAAAAGCGTAAATTTATTTTTCCATAATCGTAAATACAACCAGAGATGGCAGTACTAGCGCTTTTTTTCTAGCTGTTGTTTAGCTTTCCGAAGACAAAAAAACCCCAACATCATGAAAAATTCTAATGAACAGAATATAATTTGATTTTAAATAGCACTACATTTATTAGCGATCACCCTTCTCAGCTGTCATTGTATCATGTCTATAGCGTTAAAGGTATGCATATCTCATGTAAATGTCTTTAAAAACTTATGAAATTTCTGCACTAGTATTCATTTTGTTTTATTTCAAAAACTTTGAATAATTCCTTGCAAGAAATGTAGACCTTATGCTACTCCGATATCCCGAAATGTAAAATCTTCCGTATCGATCAATCTTGATTCTCCTAAATTCGGAATAAACAGTGAATGATTAATTTCCCAATTTTGGAGGATAAGCAACTCCTGTGTCCATCAGAAACGCTAATGAATCGACTACTATCTGATAATAATATAGGCATTAATGTTATCAGTGAAAATCCTTCGCATCTGCTATAGTATAACATAGCATTAACGATATTCATATTTTGCATAAACACATTAAAAACAACTTATGCATCTATGCACTAGTATTATTTTTTTTTACTAACCACCTCTTAATTACTAAATTTTAAAAGGTACTTCTCTATTATCCCGTCGACCACTTTTCATAACAAAAAACTATCGCCAAACTGTAAAGCCAAATAAACCGGAGAACATTGCCATTGGAATTTCAAAATAAATAAATAAATAAAACATAAGAATTTAATGATACAGTTGTTATTTTAATGAATGAAATAACTAATAAATCAGTAAAACATAATGAAAAATACTCGCAAATGTCGAATTAAAAACCACTTGATGATATAACAGACACGTATAATGCTTCTGACATCAAGTAAATTGGACTGCATTTTTGGCGTTTAATCTTACAGTTTGGCGACAGCTTTTTGTTATGAAAAATGGTCGACAGGATAATAGAGAAGTACCCTTTAAAATTGTGTGGTCATTTTCCAAACTCTCTATACACTAAAACACATACAAATTTACAAAATTAAAAAATTTACATCTTCAGATAAATGTATCCTTTATGCCATTTAGCTGTTCCATAATATAAAATCCATCGTATTAAACTCTCCTGAATTGGAATAAGCAGAGATTGATTATTGTCCTTATTCTGAATGGTAAGAAACATTAGGTCCATCACAAAGTCTAATGAAATGAAAACCATTTGAAAATAATATATGCAATACTGTTCCTATACAGCATTCTTTTCACATCTGTCACAGTATCATTTCTATCGAATTAGCACTCTGAATAGTTTTGCGTAAATACCTTATTAAAAAGGTATATACATATTTACTTTTTCATTAACCTCTTTTTACTCCGCTAAGATTTAAAATTGGGCGTTAATTTTCAATCATCCTGTACAGGCGTTTTCAAAAGTCATTCTTAAAACCATACCTTCAGAATAAATTCATGCTTTATGCTATTTTGGTGTCTTATAAAGTAAACACGCGTATTAAGATCTATTAGTTAGTGCTAAATCTCCTAAATTCAGAATAAACCTTAATTGAATAGTTTCCCAGTTCTGGAGGCTAAAGCAACCATAACGTTCGATGATATTCTGGCTTGACTAATGTTGTTTGCAGATATTTTTAGTCCTTAATTTTCCTTTAGAAAATTAAACCCAAGGTCTAAAAATATTAGATATTGCTAAAAAATATTAGACCGCAGTGTGAAATTTTTGCACGGGTCTATTGATATTTAATAAATTTGAATACACATTAAAAAAATAAATTTGAAATTAAAGTGATTTTTTTTTGCGGAAAATCCGTCAAGGCTCCGATCTCGTTACTGACGGGTAATCAAGGTTCCACTGTATATACCTGTCATTTGTAGAGAAATTTATGTTCTTTAATTTATGTCGGAGTAATTTTTTCATAAAAACGAACAGTTTCTGAGATTTTTGTAAAAAACTTCAAAAAGTAATTTATTTTGCTCCCCTCCCCCCACTCACCTCCTATCCATCCGGACTCTTTACATAGTCATTAGTAGCCATCAATGAACAACTGTGCCAATTTTTATCTCCTTAGCATTTATTATGGCAAACTTTCCTAATTTGACTGGACTAATACGCAAAACGTAATTTCTCAAAAAGGTATTGAAATATCACTATAAAAATTAAATTGCAAGTTATTGACTCATAACTTATGAAAAATATATAACATATCTTTGATTTTAGTTCCTCATCTTCACTACTGGCATACATATTACGTTTATACAGAAAATACATATATATGCGACAGAATTTACTTCGTATTACTCAAAAATAACAAGTTGGAAATTGTACGTCAAATATGACAAATGAGTTCGTACTATAGCTAGTTGTATAAATATTCAGATCTTGATGATTTTAAATTCTGTGAAATGAATTATATCGCCTGCAGATTAATTTCTGTCATAAAATAAATATCTCGGTCGCTTGACGATTAAACTTCGGAATCTCCTATAACAAGAAAGCACCGATTTAAAAAAAAAAAAAATTCAAATTTCTTAATAAATGTTTTTATTAATATTTTCTTAAGTTTTAACTCGATTTTCATAAAATTTGAAACGTCTCGACAAAATTATGCAAAGATAATATACCTTAAATTTTAAACCATTCGATTGGGTAGTTTTTGAGTTGTTATATGCGGACACGGACGGACCAGACGACGACAATAGGTGCTACGTATTTATATAATTACGAACGCACCTAATAATGAACAGAATACAATCTGATTATATAATCACTATTTTTATTAGCGAGAATCCTTCACAGCTTTCATTCTATCTTGCATTAAAGATATGCATATCTTGCGTAAATATCTTTAAATACTTATGCATTTGTGCATTAATATTCATTTTGTTTTGCTTCAGAAACCTTTTCTTTTCTTTATTATTATTATTATTAATAATTGGTTGTTTATTTTTACAAGCATCCTGTATACAATGCATCCTTAAAAACATTTTAAAGTATATCCTTCAAAATATACAATGATACCTCGGCTAGCTAACGCATCTGCTGACGAATGTTTCGGTTAAAGAAGGCTGCTTTCGCTTTTCCTCTCACTTGGTTCATAAGATGCTTTATTGAATACACGTGTGAACACAACGCAGTAACGTTGCATTTTAATTCGACGAGAAGTCATGTTTATGTTAACGATTGCGATTCTGATACAAATTATCTTCGTTTACCGATGATATCATTTGTATTAAGTTTTATGCTATTTAGCTATCTCTTAATGTAAATAAGCCGTTTCAAAAGCTATTCAATACTCCTAATTCATCTAAATTTGGAATAAATCTCGATTCATTAGTTTCTGAATGCTGAAGGCTAAAGCAACTTTTATGTCCAACACAAATGCTAAGGAATAGAATGCCATTTAATGATAATATAGGCATTGCTGCCATTAACCCCTTGGGGTTCGAACGACACGTGTACGTGACGCATAAGATGCTCAGAATCCTCGATTATTCCCACCAGTTATTTTTTATTGTAAGCTTTGCCTTATTTAATGGTAGCGTTTCTGAGATTCAATTAGGCGAAAATTTCTGTTTTAAAAAACCGGTGGTAAACGATTAAAAATTCCGTAAAGGACGCTCGTCGCGAAGGGGTTAAGGAGTCTGCTACTTCTGTCATAATATAAATTATGTAGCATCAATGGCATGATAAATTGCATATTTTACGTACATACGGTATGAAATTTTATAGATGCAGCAAGCAATATTCAGATTATTTTCCCTAACTGCGTTATTATAACAAATTGATACAATCCAGGGGCATCCCAGCTGCCAGTATTAGCAGTATTTTTTTTTTTTTTCAGTGTAGCTGAAAATCATTTTTAATTGAAAACTCAAACAGATTTTTTACATTTAGTATATTTTCAAAGATTGTGCAACAACGACACTAAAGAGCATCTTTGGTATTTTTATATTTGCCGCATTCCAGTAGTTAATCGCGAAATGGTTTTATATTTGTAGCGGCCTTTTTTATTTTAATTGTTTCAGTGTTTAAGCGCGTTGTTCGATTACACGCCTGTTACATTCGTGTTTTATTTATTTCGTTTGCGATTTAATTACGGAATATTACAGGGAAATGAACAAATGCTGAATTATGTAAAGTGCAAACGGGTTAGACTTCCATAATCTGGTTATGCGTTCATTATTGAGATAGATTAAAAAAATTCACGCTTGTAAAATATTTAAAAAACAATTTAAAAAAAAATCAGTAAATAAAATCAGTTTAAAAAGAAATTATTTTTTAAATTTTTTCCTATTCGGCGGTGTAAAAAATTTAATTGCGCTAAGTTTAGAAGTTAAAAAAATTGTGATAAAACGAAATTGTTTGTTAAAGATGTTGCCACCGTCGATATGACGTCCGTGTTACTCACAGGCATGATTTTGTTTTAAAATATAGATTCAACGTTAAAATTCAGTACGCATTTTCCGAATATTCTGAATACTAAAAGTCAAGCAGATTTAAAAAATTATTCTTGAAATTATTCCTTACAAGAAATGTAGCTTTATGCTACTCAGATATCCCGCAATGTAAAATCTTCCGTATTAAAGGTTATGAATCAATATTGATTCCCCTAAAATTGGAATTCACAGTGATTGATTAGTTTCCAAATCCGGGAGGCTAAACAACTCCTATGTCCATCAGAAATGCTAATGAATAGAATACTATTTGATAATAATATAGGCATTAATATTATTAATGAGAATACTTCTCACCTGTCATAGTATATAATTTCCATAGCATTAACAACATTTGTATTCTGCGTAAATACGTTATTAAAAAATATGCATCTATGCATTAGTATTCATTTTTTTTTACTAAAAATCTCTTAATTACTAAACTTTAAAATTGGGTGATAACTTAACGTGCACTATCTGTACATTAAAAAAGTCCTTCCGGCCTGTACCAGGAGGAAAAGGTAGCTTTCCTATATCTTCGTTTTAAAATTTTAGCTAATGTTACACGAAAACAGCAAGTTAAAATGCAAAGAAAACGTTTAGAAAAGATTCGTTAATACTGAGTTTGAATAAGAAATTCGCCAAATTATTGAGCAATAGCCAAATTGGCTTCATTTATGAAGACTTATTTTGGTCGCCAATTTTGGCGAGAATTTGGCGCTAACGGATATGAACATATAGTTTTATGCGTATGATTGGAAAAATTATTACAACAATGAAAGAAAATAATTTGCGAGTAATCGCGTTAATGTGCTGTTTTGTTTCAAAATGTCAGCCACCCTAGAATTTCAAACTGCTCTATCTCAGCCATTTTTTAAGATAGAGGTAAACCAAAAAATGCTCTGGAATCCTCGTATCAAGGCCTAATACTTAATTGAAAAATAAATTTGAATTTTTAACTTTTTTGTATATTTATTTTAGTTTTAAATTTTTAAGTGGCCGCCATCTTGAAACAAAATGGCGGGCCAAGCTGGCCAACGAACTCGGTCGAGACATTGGTAAGCTTAATACACACAATTAGTTTCATCAAAACTGATTTATAAATACGAGCGTTATCGTATGACATAGGTCAGATATCTATATATATGGATATATATATATATATATATATATATAAATCAACATTTGAACGGAGGGTGGTTTTGGGGTCTGGGAGTCATGATCGGTGAGAATATATCGAAATTTTCCGGAACTGCTGCAATAGGTAGCTTTATACTTTTTTGTATTGAAAGCTACCTAATACATATATTCAAAAACATTTCAAACGTCTTTTTGAAAATATATACCTTTAGAAAAATATCATCTTCATGCCGGTAAGCTGTTCCATAATATAAAATCTACCGTATTAAATAAAGGCAATCCAAACTATCCTGAATTTGAAATAAACAGAGATTGATATGTGTCCTTATCTGATGGCTAAGCAACTCCATGTCAATCACAAAATCTAACGAACAGAATACAATTTGATAATAATAGAAGCACTACTGTTATTAGACAAAATCCTTTTCGCATCTGTCACAGTATCATTTCCATAGAATTAACGCTCTGAATAGTTTTGCGTAAATACCTTATAGTCCAGTAGAAATAGCGCAAAAAAGGGCCTTGCCTTACAAAAATTCGGGTAACTCTGATTTTTGAATATGTTGCATAGATTGACCCTCTAATAAAAAAACCAAGTTTTCGACCCTCTAGACCTTGTGCGTTTTTCACAATATCGAAAAAAAAACAATATTTTTCGGCACTTTTATCGATTTTTCTTAAATAACTCAAATTTAGTGCATTTTAAAGAAAAAGCATTTTTACCATTTTGTAGAGGAAAAAATTCTCTACAACATGCGCCATTCATGTTTGTAAATTGTCCAAATAGGGGGTGAGATACGGAGCCGGGAAAATAGGGTAAAATTTGGAAAAAGTGCAAAAATCCACAAATGACGTTAGTTTTGCTTAATAACCCACTTTTGGTGCGTTTTGGAGACAAAAGTGTCATAATAAAAAAAATTTAAAGCATGAGGTAGTCTATAAGTTTCATTTATGAGATTATTAAATATTTATAATAAACTCTAAAAATCAGAACAACACGATTTATGGTTAAAACAGGAAAATACCGCCTAACAAGTCACTAATTTAAAAACGAGCTTTTATTTTTTATATTGATTAAACGGTGTGGTTAATTAATTATAGTATGTACAATAAAAGGTAACTGTTGAATAGTTGAGCGGGGGGGGGGGGGGCGAAGTTAACAAAAAAGAAACCTAGTTGGTAGATATAGGCGCGGCAAAGAGTTTGGGCCAAGAATTCAAAGTCGAAAGTAAAATTAATAGCTGGGAAAAATGTAAAAAAGTACTTGAAAGATAAATTAGTTATAATTTAGAAATTTTAAAAGGGAAAACGAGTATCTAAGGCCGAAACTAAGGGAGAGGAGGGAGCAAAAGGAGCATGTGGCCCGGGCGCTAGAATGAAAGGAGAAGAGGACACACAATGAAGATTTGGTTTGTCATGTTTGTATTAGTTTGTTCCACATATTTTTGTTAGTTACTCAAAGCTTACATTGATGGTAAATGTATCTCATGTTGCGAATATTAGTCCCAATAGAAAAAATACCAAAAATTATACCTGATAAGACGGAAATCTGTATAAAGGAGAATTGTTTCCGGTGTTTTTAATTCAGTTTTAAGTTTTATAATAAAGAAAATATTAAAAACTAATAAAATTTTCTGTGTAAATTTAATTTGCAGAGGAGGTGGGGGGAGTGAAAAATCCATGTTTGTCCAGTGTGAAAAAAAAAGCAAGTATCATCCCTAGGAGTGTCGAATAAGAATAACTGTTATAAGTGAAAGAAGGTATGCGCAAAGTCCCCAAGTCGATGTTTTACTCTGCTTTTACCCCCCTAACAAGTGACATAATATTGGCAACGAAAAGAGTGGAGGTAGTTGATGGAGGATATCTTCTACACAAAGTTCGTTGGGATCGCAACGAGTGTTTCTCTGCCATTTTCGCAAAATATGTGAGGTAAGTACAGCATCATCACAGTCAAAATTCTGTCGTTGTCTTTGATGGTTATCCTGAACATAATCAAAAAAAGGTATAAAAGGTGCAGAAAGAGCTCGTCACTGAAAGATTCATACTTCTGCTGAGGTTAAGTTCAATGTGACCATGTTTCCACAGATGCCACAAGAGAAATTGTTGGGGACTGAAAAAAACAAAGAATTTCTCATTTCTATGCTTCGAAATGAATTTGAAAAAGCACAAATGATCACTAAGCAGGCCACTGAAGGTGCAGATGTGCTAATAGTGAACACAGCTATATCCTTAACCCGTGAGTACGATGCTGTCATTGTCAATGGTGAACCCATTGACCTTGTTCTTGTGGCCTCTCTAGCTCCAGACAATGTTTATTTCCAAAGGACCGGGAGAGGGAAACTGCTTGATTCTCTCTACTCCAACAAGTGTTTCAAGTTTAAGGAAATTGCACAAAATATTCTTTTTCACAATTGAATCCATTTGGACACTACACTGTTAACTAGTATTTTAAAAACACAAATTGCACAAATTGTGCTTATTAGTTGCTAAAATCAGTGTAAAAATTGTTTTAAACTCATAAAAGAGCTAAAATCCTACATGTTTCGGCTTTAAACTTAAAGCCATCATCGGGGAAGAGGAACAACACAAACGACTACTTCAGTCTTTAAAGATTTGAACTTTTTTGTTCAGGGATGGGTTTTGAAGAATTCTACAATATTTCATTTTCCCATGGCTGTACAGCGCAGAAGTGGTGTCGCAATTACTTATTGCATGAAGAAAAAGAATATTTTAAAAACACAAATTGCACAAATTGTGCTTATTAGTTGCTAAAATCAGTGTAAAAATTCCTTAAACTTGAAACACTTGTTGGAGTAGAGAGAATCAAGCAGTTTCCCTCTCCCGGTCCTTTAGAACAACTTGTAGTCGTTTGTGTTGTTCCTCTTCCCCGATGATGGCTTTAAGTTTAAAGCCGAAACATGTAGGATTTTAGCTCTTTTATGAGTTTAAAACAATTTTTACACTGATTTTAGCAACTAATAAGCACAATTTGTGCAATTTGTGTTTTTAAAATATTCTTTTTCTTCATGCAATAAGTAATTGCGACACCACTTCTGCGCTGTACAGCCATGGGAAAATGAAATATTGTAGAATTCTTCAAAACCCATCCCTGAACAAAAAAGTTCAAATCTTTAAAGACTGAAATGCAGAAAAGCACATACTTTGTTGAAGCCATAGAATATGTACTTCTTGCACTGTATGGAGGTGATCCCAGCCAAAATTTGAGTGTATTGTGGTATTCAGCTTCGCTAAAGCAGCTAACAATATTAAATTAAATTTAGCGAGACTATCACCTACTTGCGATGCTACTGAATACTATGCGTTCCGAACATGCCTATAAGTTCAGACATGGCTGGGAAACGAAATGGATCCTCTCGAATGGGGCTGGAAGTAGGGTGGTCATGGGCTCATTCCACTCACCATGATGAATGAACCAGCCCCTCAAACTTTACTCGATTTCATATCTTGCCATTGCAAAAAAGGTTGCAATACGAAGTGTAGTTGTAGAAAGGCAGGCTTGAAGTGCTCAGTCATCTGTGTGAAGTGCCACAACCAACTATGTGGCAACGCTCCTGACATTATACTGGACCTTGAGGACTTTGATGACCTAGAACAACCAATCTAGTAAAGTACAGAGACGGACGGTGAAGTATCCGAGACTATGATATCATTACTAGGGCCAAGCAGCAGAAAAAGGAAACATATATGACAAAGTCACTATACTTACTATATATTTGTTGATTAATTTCTTGTACATTCTATAATTAATTAACCACATCGTGTTTTCAATATCAAAAATAAAAGCTCGTTTTTTAAATTAATAACTTGTCGGGAGGAATTTTCCTGTTTTAACTATAAATCGTTTTGTTCTGATTTTTAGAGTCTATTATAGATATTTAATAATCTCATAAATGAAACTTATAGACTATTTCATGCTTTACAAAAAATTTTATTATGACACTTTTGTCTCTAAAACGCACTAAAAGTCGGTTATTAAGCAAAAACTAACGTCATTTGTGGATTTTTGCACTTTTTTCAAATTTTGCTTTATTTTCCCGGCTCTGTATCTCACCCCCTATTTGGACAATTTACAAACATGAATGGCGCATGTTGTAGAGAATTTTATCCTCTACAAAATGGTAAAAGTATTTTTTCTG
The DNA here is from genome assembly GCA_963931845.1 of Maratus michaelseni. Classification (NCBI taxonomy): domain Eukaryota; kingdom Metazoa; phylum Arthropoda; class Arachnida; order Araneae; family Salticidae; genus Maratus; species Maratus michaelseni. Next base: position 258,982,692 of record OZ007593.1, read on the forward strand.
TAAAATGCACTAAAATTGAGTTATTTAATAAAAATCTATAAAAGGGCTGAAAAATATTGGTTTTTTTCTATATTGTGAAAAACGCACAAGGTCTAGAAGGTCGAAAACTTGGTTTTTTTATTAGAGGGTCAACCTTTACAACATACCCAAAAATCAGAGTTACCCGAATTTTTGCAAGGTAAATTGCTATTTCTACTGGACATTGATTGCCATGGCACGTAAATATGCGTGCCAGAAATATTTCCGGGGGTGCCCTACCACACGAATACACGTGCCATCAATATTTTCATTGAAGACAATTTATTGCTATGAAACGGGACTGTTGGTAATTTATTGCCATATATTTAAAAGAAGAACCCCGTCCACACCCCATTTTAATGATTTCAGTTTCGCCTTAAACGTGTAAAAACAAATAAAATTTATTATTTTGGAATTAAAAATGTACAATATTAACACTTTGTATAAAATTAACAAGCATTGTTGCGATTGAGAATTGTAAACCGACTGGATAAACGCTGAAAACCGCTTTATCAATGTCTGCCAAGAGAGCCACTTCGTCTCAATCTGCGGCGGTCAACGTGTTAAAAATGTATACATCTATGCACTAATCTTCTTATTTTTTTTTACTAATTTCTTACTTACCTAAAATTTAGAATTAATTGTTTATTTTCCAAACATCCTGTACGCACTTACTTTCAAACGACATTATTAAAAGCATATATTTGAAGAAATATACGATTTATAGTGTTTCTGTTTAGCTGTCTGTAATGTGAAATCCTCGTATTAAAGGCTATTCGTTAGTCCTAATTCTCCTAAATTCGGAATAAATCATGATTGATTAGTTTCTGAATTCTGGAGGCTGAAGCTACTCTAATGTCTAGGAGAAATGCTAATGAACGGAGTACCATTACATTATAACATTACCAACTGTTAACTATTATTAGAGAGAATCCTTAGAATCCTTTACATGTGTCATAGTATCATTTCCATGGCTTTAATGGCATGCATATTTTGCCTTTAAATAACCACAGAGAATACCACAGTATTCTCTATTAATATTATATTCAAATATTCATCTCATACTGTTAAAGTATGACATCGCTACTTGCTTATTATATTGCTATGTGCTATGATTAAATTGTTCAGATGCAAAACCAAACGTGCAGTTTAATTTCGTACCTAACTGAAGTAACCATACTCTCAAAATAAACAAACATATCAACAAATTCAACACGTTTATTTCAAAAGAAAGTAAAAATTAAATTTTTTGTTTAAAAATATCCACAAACAGTCAATTTTAGACGTTTTGTGGAAAATCTAGACAGAGAAATGCTTGACGAATTGCTCTTACGACGAATTGCATAATAAAAGCGTGAAAATGTTTCTCTTTAAATTGGGTTGAGTTAAATTGAGTCCGGAATGAGCACGAATAATCCGCAAACCGGGTAATCCTCGCATGGATAATCGAGAGTATACTGTAAATATACATATATATATATGCCATCACCCTGTGTTTCGGCTCCAATTTTCTTGGCCCGCTTGACGCAGTTTTCTGATTCTTGGCGCCACGAATTTTTGTTTACGTTTTAGTATTATTCTTGACGCATGTAAACATACAACGCATCATGCTTTTAGAAAAAATATGTTTTGTTTTCTATTATTGTTCTCTATTATAGTGCAACTTAATTACTAGTACAATGATTTGAACAATGTTTATCTCAAGTAATGTGATATATTATTTCATAAATTCAAAAAATGTTGATTTAAGACTCATGAAGTTGTACATGAAATTTTGTTTTCGTTTAAACAGCATGACTTCGTAGGGATGTATATTTGATATTTGAATTATTGTAATGCATAGCGCTAAATATTACATACGAATGAATATAAATTGCTTATGGTGAGAAATTATTACTGTATTTTATTGTTGTGAACTGGTTTTATTTATATTACTCTTTAATAAACATCATCTAATCCCTTAATCTTTCTCTTATCCCGTACCTGATTCCTGCATTTATTATTAGGTGCGTTTGTAAATATATAAATACGTAGCACCTATAGTCGTCGTCTGGTCCGTCCGTCTGTTTGTCTATCTGTCCATCTGTCCGCATATAACAGCGCAAAAACTACCCATCCGAAAGGTTTGAAATTTAATATATGTTATCGTTGTAGAATTTTGTCGAGTCATTTAAACTTTTATGAAAATCGAATCAAAATTTAAAAATATATTAATAAAAGTTTTCTTTATTCTATTAAATCCTATCGTACGTAATCTATATAATAAAAGCACAAGTCATGTGACTGAGGAAAACAAATACGGGCAAACCACTTCTTTTTTCCAGGCAACCATTTTTATTCAAAAATATTTTTTCGAATGAAATTGCTTAAAAGTTACATTTTTAGAAAGATCGGTGAAAAACATTGTTTGTTTAACAGATGAGTTACATTAAAAAATGTATAGATTTTGAGATAACTTCAGTGAAAATAACGTTAACAGCCGAATATCTCAATCCGTTGGAGTAAATAAACACAGGAGATTCGTTGATTCTGAGTCATAAAAATAGCAAACCATGGAGGTAATCATTCGCAAAACAAGATCTCCATGGTGAATTTTACAGTGCTGTCTGGTGTAGAAAAAAAATTCGCATTTGTAAACGTGGCATACGTAATAAGAAAAACAAAAGGCATATTTATTTCGCTCATAGCAGACGATATAATTCATTTCACTGAAATAATAAGGATGATTTTTTTACATTGTGAAACTAGTTATAAAACGAACGCACCTCACATGTCACGTTTAACGTACAATTTCCAACTTGTTTAATTAAACATCATGTTATTTCATGGTACTGGAAAACCTGGAAAGAGATTTTACATGTATTCTTAAAATGTTCTTTTGAGAAATTTTCGCAGTTCTACAGAGTGACTATTCATATCAACCTTCCTAGAAGTAAGAAATTGAATTGTATTTCACTATTCTTTGAAGATTTTGATTTCTCTGCTAGAAATTAAAATGAAAATTGAATTTGAATTGAGTTTGAAATGGAAAACATCTAAACGTTCTGTTGCACGAACAAGTTTCTCGAAATTAATTTCGAAATAGAAACGTTATTGACAGATGATATTAATAACACAAAAGTAGATGAATTTTTAGATGAAATTTTATTATTAAAAGAATTCCTTTTTAAAAGTTTGAATCATGAAATAGAAAATCACCTACCTGATATTAAAGAATATGAAAAGGATATTGCATCTAGTGTCAAATACAATGATCAGTTAATAATTGGTAAATTTAGGATGAAAAATTGGGTAAATAAATTTATTACAGATAAAATTTCATCTATGACAACAGTTTATTCTGTAAACAATTCGAATAACAGAAGCAAAGCAGAAACAAGAGCAAAACAGAAGCAAATTCTTGTTCGCCAATGAAATTGCCTAATTGAACATTCCAAAATCGTCTATTGAAGTACAGAATTGGTTTTTTAATTGTTTTTTAATAATTGTTTTGTAAGAGTTTTTTAATTGTTTTGAAACGTATATACACCAGAATAAAACATTATCCAAACTTCAAAAATATACTTATTTGAAATCTTTATTATGCAATCAGGACAATTATGCTGCAAAAGGTTTTCCAATGACAGGTCAAAACTATGGCCCATACATAGATTTATTAAAAGACCGTTATGATAAAGTTGATGTTATTATAAACAAACAGATTCATAATTTGTTATATAAAAACGTTTGCAACATGTAAATTTTTTTTTATTTGAATGCATTAAGAAAGTTGAATGTGTAAAATAAATATTAGACGTTTAAGAAATTTAGGTGTAACATCCAATTTTTAAATGCAATTTTGTTAAAATTGTATCTCATAAATTGGTAACAGAATATCACAGAAAATGCAATCCTAATAATGAGTCAGATGTAACAGATTTAATTGCTTTTCTTAAATATGAAATAGAATGCAGAGAAAAAAATTGTGTGTGACTAACTCTAAAAATTATGCAATCTCGTCGTTCGTGCATAAAAATAAAACAGAAAATCGGAAAAGGAAAATAATTTCTCGTGAATTTAATCATGCTAATACATTAAATATTAATGTTAAAGTCTTTTGCGCATATTGTAAAAATAATGTTCATTTATCAGTAAACATTTGGGTGATGATAAAAAAAAATAATGTTAAAACAGGAAGGTGGCTGGTGCAGGTGCTTCCTTAAATCACACTTATCATTGCAGTGCTGTATCAAAATTACAACCATGTGAGAAATGTAAAAGTACTAAACACAATAAATTATTTTGTTTTAAGAAACCTCTAAAACCAGAAGTTTGTGAAATTCGGGCTATTGCATCTAAACGTTACTGTAATTTGAAAAATGCTAAGCATGGTGTTTTATTGAAAACACGTTCTGTAACTGCATAATCTGACTCGAAATCAAAAGTTTTTCGTCTATTGCTGGATTCTGGAAGTTATGCCGGTGCATGGCTAACCGAAAGTGCCGAAAGAAGTTTAATTTAAAAAAAATCATTAGCTCGTGAATTAAATTTGCCTGTTTAAAGAAAAAAAAACATTTAACAGTTTTGCTTTCGGTATTGATCAAAGTTGTAAACAAGAACATGATGGTTTTAAAATTAAATTACGAAGTAAAATGAATAATCTTCGTTTCATAAATGTTGAGATTTTAGTTACTGATTTGATTAGTGAAACAACTTTGAAGTTCCAATTCCGACCCAGTAATTACACAATATGTCGTGAGTAAGACATGGATCTTAGCAGACTCCTCCTCCGATGAATCAGAAGTAGGAAATTTTGCTTTGTGCCGACTATTTTTGGAGTTTTATATTTTTTTTACGACTATTTTTTCTGATTAAAGAAAAAAACATTTAACAGTTTTGCTTTCGGTATTGATCAAAGTCGTAAACAAGAACATGATGATTTTAAAATTAAATTACGAAGTAAAATGAATAATCTTCGTTTCATAAATGTTGAGATTTTAGTTACTGATTTGATTAGTGAAACAACTTTGAAGTTCCAATTCCGACCCAGTAATTACACAATATGTCGTGAGTAAGACATGGATCTTAGCAGACTCCTCCTCCGATGAATCAGAAGTAGGAAATTTTGCTTTGTGCCGACTATTTTTGGAGTTTTATATTTTTTTTACGACTATTTTTTCTGATTAAAGAAAAAAACATTTAACAGTTTTGCTTTCGGTATTGATCAAAGTCGTAAACAAGAACATGATGATTTTAAAATTAAATTACGAAGTAAAATGAATAATCTTCGTTTCATAAATGTTGAGATTTTAGTTACTGATTTGATTAGTGAAACAACTTTGAAGTTCCAATTCCGACCCAGTAATTACACAATATGTCGTGAGTAAGACATGAATCTTAGCAGACTCCTCCTCCAATGAATCAGAAGTAGGAAATTTTGCTTTGTGCCGAGTATTTTTGGAATGTTCAGAGAGGAGTCAAGAAATTAACGACCTTTTATATGTGACTAATACAATTATTGGTTACATGATAGTGGGCAAAATAAATTCTAAAAGTAAAAAAAAAAAACTGAATCTCATTTTATACTCAGTTAAAGAAACAGAAAATTTTTATCTGCAGCATTTTCAAAATTTAGAATCTTTGGGTATATGTGATAGTAAAAGTGAACATTTCTCACAAAAGAATTTAGATGCTTTTATATTAAATTGTCTTGACAAAAGTTATAAAACGAAAGTTCTATATAAAGTAAATAAACATGAATTAGGATCAAATTTTGAGGTAGCAAAACGTATAGATTTCAGTGATTAAAAACAAAATTGTACAAAAATGAACAGTTATTTAATGAATACGAAAAAAATATTAAATGAACAATGTAGTTTGGATATAATTGAAGAACATAAGTTTAATGCAAATAAGATAAATAACTATTACATGTCATACAAACCAGTATTAAGAGAAGATAAATCTACATCTAAAGTAATTTTTTTATGCTTCATGTACAGATAAATAGGAAAATATTTAACTTATTGCTTCTTTTCTAGTCCCAATTTAATTCTTAATATATTGGACAGTATTTTCATAATCCACCTTCACAAAAATGATTTCTCAAGAGTATAGAGAAAGCGTTTTTGAAAATTCAGATAACAGAAGAATATTGAAATCTTTTGAGGTTCCTATGATTTGACAATCTACTTATAATAAAATCCGAAGGCAAAAAAGTGTCTGTAACGATTCCGGGAGCGACCACTCTGGTCTGTGAATCGACCATAGTTAAACGCCATGTTAGACTTAATGAAAAACCTATGCATATACCTATGCATTTATACGTGAAACCTATGCATATGAATATTACAGCTAAATGATAATAGCTTCTATTTGAAATCATGTCTGTTCAGCATATTTTCCTATAAAACATGTATATCATATTCTATAATATTTTAAGTTCTTAATTAAAAATCCAGATTAAACACAGAATCCCAGATATAAACAAACGAACACCGTTGCTATTCAGAATCACAAATTCAAATTAATCACAAATGAATACAGTTTAACATACGATTCTACTCTTAAAATATTTGTAAAAGCACATTAAATCTTTTAAATATTTTAATTTTGTTTAAAACCTTCAAAAACTATTTCATATAAAACATCTATATCAACATTTCTGTAAACAATTTTTTTTCAGAAATAGTGGATTTGAGGTGATTGATCTAGTATATTGGCGCTATCTACCGACGGATTTTGAAATTTTTGCTTCCATCATAAATAAAAGGATTTTTTTTCTTATGAAACGTAATTAAAATATAAGGAAAACAGAGTACAACGTAATTTGCATTTAATTTTGCTTATGTAATCAAGCAATGAGTTATGTGGTGAGTCAAGCTGCTTAGAAACTCATTGGTAACACTTTTTTACAAAAGCTTTCGCTCATGGATTATGATTCTACTCTTAAAAAAGTTGTAAAAGCATATTAAAGCTTTTAAATATTTTAATTTTGTTTAAAACCTTCAAAAACTATTTCATATAAAATATGTATATCAACATTTCTGTAAACAAAATTTTCTGTGATCAATTTTTTTTTCAGAAATAGCGGTGATTTTTTCGTATTGAGGTTTTGTGGTGATCGATTCAGTATATTGGCGCCATCTACCGACGGGTTCTGAAATTTTGCTTCCATCGTAAATAAAATGATTTTTTTTCTTATGAAACGTAATTAAAATATAAGGAATACATAGTACAACGTCATTTGCATTTAATTTTGCTTATGTAATCAAACAATGAGTTATATGGTGAGTCAAGCTGTTTAGAAACTCATTGATAACATTTTTTACAAAAACTTTCGCACATGGATTATTTTTTAATATTTAATTTGAATGTTTTGTCTAATAGTTGAACTATTTCAGAAATTTAATATTGAGTAAAAAAAAAATTATATATATATATATCCTCATCATTTTTATTTGTAGAAATCATTTGTCATTTTTAAAATGTACTTTTCTACAATACAAACCTTTCAATAATAAAATCTTCATGCTGTTTGTTTGTATGAAGACTTATGAGAATGGAACGCCAATCCGTCATTTTTGACGGAGATTATATACTAGTATAACTAGTAAAGTCCTTTTTTGAAGGTTTTTTTACATGACACGTTGGTAAAACAACTTCATTTTTTTGTCATATTTGGAACTATCAAACATCATATAAAAGGGTTTGTATGAGGAAATAGTTAATATGCTTAATACTTCCTTACATGTTGATGGCTTCTTTTATGGAAATGCTTGATGAAGCTTTCGTTTTATCATCTAGTGCGGAGAAGCTATTGTATGATGTCAATATCAAACTTCGAAAATTTAGAAGCAATTCTACAAATTAAAAAAAATTATGGAAGAAACATGGGATAAACATTGTAGAAGACACTCATGAACAATGTATTTTGAAGGAATTATGCGTAAAATGGGTTACAGAAAATGAAATTACACATACAACCACTTTTGATAGGACTTGATAAAAAAAATATCCGCTAGCGTCTTGTTTTCCAAACTGTGGCTAAAACTTATGATTCTATTGGACTTTTTCTTTTGTAATAAGAAATAAGTTTTTAATGCAACAACTGTGAGAACATGAGATTGGTTGGAATTCAGCATTACCAGACGCTTTAACTGAAAAATTCAGGAAATGGTATCGTGAAATTCAGGACTTGGCAAATTTTGAAATATCTAGAAGGTATATTGTAAATACTGCGAAATTAAATCCAGAAACGGCTCAAATTTTCATGTTTTGGGATGCTTTCAAATGATGTGGTTCAGATGTTTATGAACGGTCGAATGGAACCCGATCTATACAAAGAGCAAATCACTGGTTTCTTCACTGATGTAGAACTCGAAGAAGCAATAAATGCTTTTGTGAAATTAATTCAAAGGCATAAATTCGGAGAGGACATAGAAATTTTAAAATCTGGTAAAAACTTAAATTCGAACAAGAAACTTCTTCTTTCACATCCCTGTGTTAATGGAAATGGTATTTTTCGTGTTAGAGACTGGTTAAGAAATGTCTTACTACCTGAATACCAAAAACATCAATTTATTCCAACTAAAAAGCATCATGTTACAGATCGAATAAAATATTTTCATAAAAATCATCTTCACAGCGAGACTTAATTAACAATGTGAAAAGAAACATAAGAACATGCATTAAATGCTTATATTTCTGATGACTTTTGTTGTAAATATTCACTTGTGCTAAAAAAAAAATCAGTGTAACACCTCTGAAGAAAATTACATTTCGTAGATTTGAACTTCTTGGAGCACTAACAGCTGCAGAATTAGCTAATTATTTAAGGGGGCTATTTAAGAGGGTTAACTATATAAGAAGTCTCGTGAACGAAAATATATTTTGTACAAGTGATTCTCAAATTGTCCTGTATTGGTTTAAGGGCAGTGCTAGTAATTCGAATCCCTTTGGGGTAAATCGTGTTCATGAATTTCAAAATATTGTTGCTCCAACAAAATAGAAATTTTGTAAAGGAACAGAAAATCTTTCAAATGTTCTCTTTCGTTGTTGCTCTGCATTTGATTGTTAAATAATGATATATGGTCACATGAACTTGTCTATCCGAAAGAATAACTTATACCTGCGTTTTCCGCTGAAACTAAAATAAATGTAGCTGATGAAAAGGTCTTGAAAGAGCAACGTAAAACGCTTGTTAGTTCTGTATCTTAAGATATTTCAGAATTTAAACCTTTGTTAAATTTTTTATCTTGCAATAATTAAGGGCAAATTATGGCTTGCTGTCAAAGATTTATCGAAAATAATAAATACACAATAGAGCAAATCACTGGTTTCTACGCTGATGCAGAACTCGAAGAAGCACAAATGCTTTTGGAATTAATTCAAAGGCATGAAATCGGAGAGGACCTGGATATTTTAAAATGTGGTAAAAACTTAAATTCTAACAAGAAACGTCTTCTTTCACATCCCTGTGTTATCAGAAATGATATTTTGTTGGAGACTGGTTAAGAAATATCCCACTACCTGAATACCAAAAACATCAAATCATTCCAACTAAACAGCATCATTTTACAGATCGGATAAAATATTTTCCTAAAAATCATCTTCAAAGCGAAACTTAATTAACAATGTGAAAAGAAACATAAGAACATGCATTAAATACTTCTGAAATGTGTCTAACTTCTCATCTCAATTGGTGGGAAATCTGCCATCAGCACGTGTAACACCAGCTCAAGTATTTGCAAGGATAGGTATGGACTTAGCCCGTCCTTTTTTTGTCAAACCTCCTAAAGGGTGGGGTGGGAAAACTTTCAAGTATTATATTTGTTTCTAAATTTGTTTCGCAACAAAGCTACCGACCTAAAGATAGTTACTGACCTTTCACCTGAAACGTTTCTTGTTTCATTGAAAAGATTTGTAGCTCGACGAAGAAAGCCCCAAGAAATGATTTTAGAAGGGGTACTTTTTTTATAGGAGCAGAAAGAGAAATAATAATGTCTCAAATAGTGTCTGAAGAAAGAATACACAAACACTTTACCGACGAAATAATAATATGGAAATTGAATCCATCTCCTGTGCCTCATTATGGGGTCCTCTGGGAGGCGAGTATAAATCAAATGAAGAATATCTTGAAAGTAACTATCAGTAAACAGATTTTAACTTATGAAGAATTTTTAACTTTAATTGCCGAAATTGAGTCATGCTTGAATTCAAGACCCCATTTGGCTATGCCCACTGATCCAAAACACTTGACTGGCCTGACATCTGAGCATTTTATCACAGGATCTGGATTGACTTCCTTACCTGAGTCTGATATAGCTTCTACTTGTATAACTCTTTTATAACCTTGGAAACTACTCCAAAGTATTTTTTAAAGTTTTAGGAAAAGGGGATCTGACTATCTCTTCCAACTTCAACTACGAACTAAGTGATCGACAAGTAAGCCAAATCTTATTGTCAATAACTTGGTGTTGAGAAAAAATGAAAATCATCCCCCATTAAGGTGTGCATTAGTCTACATAGTTGAACTGTTTCCTAATGAAGTGTCCATGTGATGAAATTACAAATTATTCATTAGGAGCTAATCCCTCCAACAATTAAACATTCCCCTTTACCTTTCAATCCATGATTCATTATGTGCTTTATTTTAGCTGCTGTTTTTGTGTCAAAACTATTGAATATTGTAAATTCTTGTTTATGTAGTTTAATGTTCTTTTTTTTCTATTTCCAATTGTGTATAAAGAAGTTAATTGTATCTGATAACTTTCTAGTAGTAAATTTTGATTAATTGTATTTTATTTTCATATTTAATATTTGATTAATATAGTAAGTTTAAGAAGTGAAAATGTTTCAATTTTTTTTAATTTTATTTTAATTTCTGATGAACCACTCCATTCATAGAGGCGGAGGATGTTTCAGCTTCAATTGCCTTGGCTCACTCACTTTAACTGGTTTTCTGATTCTTGGCACCGCGAGCTTCTGTTTGTGTTTTAGTTTGATTCCTGGCGCTTGAAAAGATATAAGGAATCGTGATTTGAGAAAAAATATGTTTTATTCTCTATTATTGTGGCTCCAAATGGCGACCTGTGTAGTTTAATAGTGCTACGATTTGAGCAATGTTTGTCTCAAATAATCGTCTATATTATTTTGAAGTTTAAAAAATCTCCATTTAAGACACTCGAAGTTATGTTTTCGTTAAAATAGCATAACTCCGTAAGGAGATTTTGACAATTGAAATATTAACTTATTGTGTATGGAAGCTAAATATCAATTACGAATTAGTATAAATTATTTATGCTGAGAAATTATGACTTTATTTATGACTGCAATCTATTTTTTTAACATTAATCTTTAATACACACTATTTAATATTTTAATCACTGTTTCATCCTGAACCTACTGCCTGAATTTATTGTTGAATTAAGCATCGTGTTCTTACATCATGCATCATAAAAAGTACGAAAAGACCTGTAGTTGTACCAAATCATTATTCAGTGCTTCCCAAAATATTGAAATGCGCTTTAATTTGTTTTCTTCTTGGAGATACGAAGACCATGTAAATTGCAAAAATGTTTGAAATAAGCTACATAGATTTTAAAATATACATGCGTTAAAATTACTTTAAAATCCATAAAAAATCAGTAAATTGAGATAAACGTTTCAAACTACATTTGAAAGTGCATTTTTTTTTCTAATTGATAATTTAAAAGATTAATCTATGCGATATTTAGTAGTTACAAATATGCAGTACAAGCAAAATTTAATGGTTAGGTCGTTGCTACCGTCAATATGATGTCGACATTACTCACGGATATGTTTTTGTTTTATAATATAGATAGATGCCATATGAAAGCTAATTTCGCGAAATGTTACAACATTTAGTAAATATTTTATAACCTTCTTATTATTGATTACTACTACTTCTAAATAACAATTTGCGTTTGATTTCATCGTAAATTTCTGTTATTAAATAAAGCTAATATTGCTACTCGGAAATATTGCTACTGAAAATACGGAAAATTTGCAGATGTGTATTCCTTATGCCAGTAAAATACAGAGTGCAAAGGTTAAAATAAATTATTTTAAGGTGAAAATTAATTCTTTAGATTGTATTTATTGGTAACATTCTTCAAATTTATTTTAATAGAAACTAATAAGGATATATATTTTTTAAATAGCATAGAATGATTAAGGTCATTGTGCCTAAATGCGATGAGATTTCTCATAAGTTTGTCACATTTAGTGTATATTTTGCCTTTTATTTTAAATATAACATGCTAAATATAAGGAAAAAGAATTGAAAATTATTTTTCTAAGTCAAAACTAACTGGTTTTGAAGAAATACAATTACAATCTGTAACTTTTTCAAAAATATATCAGTCACATTTAGGTTCTTTTTGTCACGTTTCACTAGTTAATACCTAAATGAGATGTCCAAAGTACCTAATTTTATACGGCCCCTGTGTCCTACAGGTTATATTTAGAAAACATTTCTCTAATTTCTAACAAGAACAACAGTAAAACTTCCATTCTTCAACGACAAAAATTCACCGAGTTATGATACTTTGATTTTTGTGAAATTTTTAACAGTGATAGTTATTAAAGTTATTTATGTGGAACATTTATGTGTAAAGTTAAAATTCTCTTTGCGACGCTTCCTTGTTTAAGTTGCAAGTATTACTGATAGGTTGTGCTCCGCTGCCTCAAACTTTTAGAACACTCAAACTAAAGTATAAAAGGGTATCACAGTTCACTCAGAATTTTGTTTAGGTGTTGAACACCAAAAACAATATATTGTTTTCGTTTCAAAATTGCAAGGTTATTTTAAGCACTACTACACTCTGAAACAGTGCAGAACCATCTGTTGGTGATATTATTTGCCTCCTATGCTGACACCATCTATATTATATTCAATTACTGTAGATTTATTCCATATTGTAACTGCATCTCTAAAATGTATTATTTAAATTATAACTGTTTTCTGAATACGGTATTATTCTATCAGTCTGTTCAACACCTGCAAATAACTATAGTCTATATAATTAAATGACATAATTAATATAAAGAAGCGTAGTAAAGAAATTCCTTGCTTTACACATTATTCTTCTGTAAAAATAACTTCAATAGTTGTCACCGTTTACTTGTTTTTATAAGTTTAAAACGTTCATTTCACTTTAGGACACCATGTATATTATATTCAATTAACTGTAGATTTATTTCACATTGTAACTGCACCTGTAAAATGTATTATTTCAATTATAACTGCTTTCTGAATGCGGTATTATTCTGTCTGTTCAACACCTGTCAATAATTATAGTGTGTGTAATTTGCATTTTATTTAAATGATAAGAGTTGTGTCAAATTATTATTATAAATTAATCGCAATGTATCAGAACATTAAACAATTCCAGATTAATTTGGTTTACATATAAACTGTAGTAACTTTTATCTCATAAGTTTAAGAGAATTTCGTTATTTGAGTTTCTATTGAACTGGTACATATTAACTGGCATATATGTTAATGCTGCTTCAATGAATCTAGTATAGATTAAAGTATCGTTGCAAATGCATGCAGAGCAAGACAGCTTTGAAATCACTAAGAATAAATTAACCATTGAATTTATTCCACAATTACTGCTTTTGGGACAGTAAAAGTAAAATATAAACTGTTTTAAGATACTTAGCATAAATACAATGGTGGTGATACACATATAGACAAACAATCTTGCAATAGAAAAGCATTGTCGCAATTTACGCATTCATCCAAATTTACAGGGTGTCTCACTTCAAATCGAATTTTCAAAAGACTACTTTTGCTTTTGTGAAATAGGGTGATATCAGTGGAACTACTGGATATATATCTAAATTCGGTCGGTTACACCAAATTCACTGTCAGCTACATTAATTCGGTACGTGTACCTGAATATTGTTTCAACAGAACGACGATTTCTAATATATCTCATAATGTCAACAAATTTTATAGAAAGCTAAGTAAATATGCTGAAAATTTTGCTAAAATATATTCATTATTGTAACAATATAAGGACACACTCGTGTATTTTTTGCTGAATAAGTGTAGTGCGACCCTGGTTTCGTTTTCAGAAATGTCTTGCTCGAAATTTATTATTACACCTAAGCGTTAGTATATTTTCAAGTACCCTGACGAATACAAACTCAGCTACGACATATAGTTCACACTGATACAACTTTAACACTTTTTGTTTGCAAAAAAGAGGGATTCAGAGTCTTTCGGCCAGATTAGTACACAGTAAGTAAGTTCATCTCTTGATTGGTACACGCAAGTGCGAGGATGGAACCAATGGCTCCCTTGGCCAGCTTCTAACGGCTTTGTGGCAGTAGAAAGCTCCGACACTCCAAATTGATAAGAGAACCCTGGAGGCAAGTCCCGGTAGAAAACTTTAAGAAAACTCCTGAATGCTTAGTACTATTTATAAATGAAAGTTGCGCGAACGAATAAAATTCAACGAGTCTTTTTAGATTGATAGTTAAATTTAGAATCTAGCTGCTTAGCTGTGTTTTGAGACACTTTTAAATATTGGTATTGGAATATTATTTCATTCTGTTACCAGAAATCTGTGTTTTGAGTCGTATTTAGTAAACTTAATTCGGAATACAATGTATCACGAGTGTGTGAAAAATGTGTTCATATAAGAAATATTTGACATTTAGCCGTTAGAATAAATTCTGAAACATTCTAAAAATAAATATTGTGAGATCTAATTGACTGCTTACTATCAATCACATGGAAACCGAATTTCATAACAATATGTAACAGAATTTACTGATAATTAGAAAAAACGAAATGCTACACTCAGTCTCTTTTTCAATATTTTCTATTACATATTGGTGTTTATTGGTGTTTAACGCTACTTTTTTTCCAAATCATGACTTGTATAATGCCAACTACTGAAATCATATTTCATTTTCTATTTGTCTTGGTTTATTACATCAATTGGTATAATATGAACAACTTTGTTATTTCTTAAATTCTTAATATTAACTTTATATAAAATTGATTTCTTAAGAAGATTCATTAAAATAACTGCACATTGTCTAATAACATTGAATAAATCTTTTAAAAAGTAAAACATAAAATTTTCAAAGCACACGAAAAAATACGACATACATATTCAAATTCCAAGCCTAAACAGAACTGGATTATATCAGTTATATCAGTAACTTTGATCAGAATCACCAGATGACATTTGGCTCAATAGAACTCTTCTTTGCCTGGAGAAAAAAAAAGATTTAATGTTAATAAATAGCCTTAATGTTTTACTTAATGGTTATTTGTGGATATTTTTCATCTCCAGGTATTTTACTGATAATTAAAGATTAATTTTCCTAACAAACTTCAACTCAATGATTTTGTTTATAAATTGTCAGACTAATTCCCCATATATGCTACGCAAAATTCGAAGTTTAAGTATCAATGATTAACATAAACATGTAACAATGCTCTTGTGTAGCTGCCTTAATAAGAGTTCCGATATAAAATAAACAACTGTTTACTAAGTTTCCAAGTAAGGGAACTGACCACGCTCCCTGGTTTATTACAGTATCAAACGAATTAAATCCTCTTTGATCGTTTAACATACGTCAACTATCGCAGATTCCACCTTTAGAATACCTGGTACAACAAATGGTAAAATTGACTGTTTGGAGTTCTGAATAAAAATCACGACTTACAACGCTAAGTCTTTTCAACACTGGGCTCCATAATAGAATGGAGAGCTAACTACTGGAAATCTACTTTCTGCCGTGAACGCAGCACATTTTCATTGCGCTTAAATAATGAATCGTGCACTCTTCTTAATATTAGAGGAGTTTTTTCAAATTTTTCCGCATGCATTTTAACGCTTTTGGTATGTTGGGTTTACATAAAATTTTATTTTTAAATAATATCAAGTTAAATATTTATGATGAAATCAAATAAAATCTATAGTTTTTTAAATAAAAATATGTATAAAAAATTTTAGCAACTTCGTCAAATTTTTAAAAGAAAATCCAATTTGAAAATATCTAGCCCGCACCACTCAATGGGAGGAAATCTTTGTGTTGCCATAAATTTCCCTCCGAAATTCTACGGCATTGTATTCAAGGATGGATAAACCGTTGGATTCAATGTAACGGAATAGGGAGTTAGCTCTCCGTACTATTGGGGAGCTCAGTAGTCTTCAATTAAATACGCTTCAATCAGTTACAGTCAAAGAATAAAAAGCATAAGGAAGCATTTTCGTCAGGAACTGTCGTTTCCGAAAGTTAAAAAAATCGATGGGAAAGTGCATCAGCATGCAACCACATTAACGTTACTTTTTAACGATATGATAAATTGGTTATACACAAAATGTGACTATCTTCTCAAAAACTCCCATATACTCAATGTAGACACCCACAACCTTCATTATTCTGCACACATCAACTCCACTTGGACTCATTTCAGCGTGGTTTAACTGTGTGAGGTCACCGACTTTTTTTGCTCTCTCGGAGAGAACTTTTTTTCTCTGAGGATTTTGTCTACCAACCACCTCTTTAGCTGCAAACACACCGAATTAATAAAATAAAGTTCACAAAAAAATATTTATTTGAAAATTATTTTAAAAAGTTTAATGTATTACTTATATAAGATACGTTTAAAGATTGTGATATTTATCAAATGCCTTTACTAAAATGCCCTTTATATTTTATACAACTCTCAAATACTTGGCATTAATCAGATTAAACATATTTTATCTGACGTCATTTCAGCACTTAATTCACGAACTGTGCTAAACTGCGTAGTTTATTAATCTCTGAAATGAGTACATAGTTTTATCTGAAAGCTCCTGAAATGATTTATTCTATCACTATTGTTGCTGTAATGAATTCAAAGTTTAAACTTTATACGTATGTTTGAGGAGAGTATGTGATTTGAAATATCGATAAATGAATTAACTATTAATTATACCAAACTGTAATTTTGCATTTAATCTACGAAAACAAAAAACATAAAATGCTGTTCAATTTTCAGAATTATCTGCTTCCATGGGGTGAGCTAATCAAATTTCTCGGGCATCGTCATTACTTATTTGTTATCACTTATCATCACCTGTATTGTCAATCAGTTCTTAAATTCATAGACCATGTGTACCTTAGTAATCCAAGTATTGATGCGGTAACATTTGAAAACAACTTTCTAAACGAGCTAAAACTTTGTTATTCCATTATTTATTTTTCATTATCGTTGATATTTAAAATTGGTATAGAAAAATTGGTATAGAAAAATTGGTAGGGAAGTTTTTATTCAATTGATCTTAAGGAATTTTGAAGGAAATATGTAACTAAAACTAAAATTGCTTGTATTTTACATCAACTTTTGTATTATTATTGTCATTTTTGCAGATTTGCATACGAAAAAATATTTTTACCAGTGGACCAATGCGAGGATTTCACACTAGGGTCTAATATTTTTTAGCAATATCTAATATTTAGATCCAGATTTCTACAGAAAAATTAAGGATTAAAATATCTGAATACATTAGTCAAGCCAGAACGTAGCCTATGTAATTATAGAAAGGCCAATTCATTTCGCCAATAACCGCGCAAAAAAGCATAGCTGGTTTAGCACAAACCATGCCCAAATTATCATTGAATCAGCTTATTTCTACCCTGCTTAGATAGCTGATTGGTCGGAGTCAGACTTCAGTTTTGTTGCAGGGTTTGCACAATTGGTCAGAAAGGTTATAGCGCCCTCTGGTGAATGACTTCACACATTAAAAGTAAGTGGGTATGCCTTCTTTATATTGTATGCCTTGGCCAAAATATCATCTCATTTATTCCATCAAAGTCACAGTAGAAACTGATGCAAGATAACAAAACGCACGCGAGAGGGAAAAAGAATAATAATCGTATTTTAACTGCATTACGAGGCTAACGAAAAAGACAGGCTACCGCGGTGTATTCAGCTTATCTTTTTTTTACAGACTGCTAGAGTGACGTGTGCTCTTTTCGTACACCTGCATTGGTGCATGCGAGCATCACGTGACTCTTGCGGTCTGTAAAAAAGATACGCGTAAAGCACCGCGGTAGCCTTTCTTTTTCGTTAGCCTCGCTGCATTACAGGATGACGTCATCCACTTCTTGAAAAACATGAAACAAAGAAAAATAAACTGAATGGATTTAAGATACAATTTAGTCTAATATAACAAAGCATACCTTTTATTCTACACATGAAATACCACAGCTTCAATCGATCTATGGTGCCTTTTTCTTCTAAACATTTCAATTTCAATTGTGCTTTTTAATCATAAATATAAAATAAACCGGGCGGAGAAGTCCCGTTTTATCTTTTTGTACTGTTTATTTTTATAATCATTATTAAGCATCATATAATGCTGTATTTTATTTTTGAGGCAAAACTAATTTGAGAAAATCCTTTCATTTCATTTATGAAAGCAATGCCGATTTAATTTTTAATAAACAGCAATTTTTAATTAAAAAAACATGTTTTAATGAAATGTGAGTGTACTATGTCAGAAGCCGCTTCAAGAACCTTTCGAATGATACCTCAATCGTTGTTGTGCGTTTCGTAAATTCATAGAAAAGGGATGTTCACAACAGAAATAATATATATGATTATTTAGAGTTCGATCTACTTTTTCAGAGTTCGTATGATCCTTGAATTTGAGTACCATTATTTCCGAATAGTGTACGACGTCTGAAATAAACTCCTCGGAATTTCCTAATAGTAGCTTTGAATTGACTTATTTAATAAAAAAGTTCTGCGATTAAATTAAATAAAGATTACTATTTGAAAACAGTGGTACTAAAAGTAAAAAAAGTACGAACCCCCAAAAATAGAAATTTCCGTGGCACATCCATTAACATACTAATGCTGTTTATACATTTATAATGTAAAATACTTCTAAGATTTAACTTTTAAAGAGCTTAAAATCCTTATAATTTTTTTCTTTTTTATACAAAAAAAAAAATATGCATGTTTCATCAGAATAAATCTCTTAAAATATACGAAAACATTACTCATGATATTATTTTTTATTAAACATACTGCAAGCAAAATTAAACGCGGAATTCATTAAGAGCATTAATTATATGTTTTTTGTATATTCATATTTCGAAATTGAAAGCTCCTTAAAGGAAAATAGATTAAATTAATTAGCAAGACCTTAGAAATTTGAATAATTATACAAACTTTATCAGACGCATAATAATCTGCTTATAAAAGGAATTAACTTAAGGCAATGCCAGCATTAACTCAATTTATATTTCTCAAAACACTTATCATTAAAAAGGATTTAAAACATACATATGCATACAGTATCATATTTAATTGCAACAAAATAAATTTTTACAGGATATATTCTTCTAAAAGGTTTTAATGATACTGTTTATAAAAACTTAAAATAGCTCTTAGGCTTACTTGAAAATATTTGAAAGTTTTGTAAATTAATATTGTATCGAAATAATGAAAATCTAATAAATATTTATGTATGACAAAATTTTTTAAAGATGAAAATATGCTGTTTTCTGCCATAATTACGAAATAATTTTCAGAACACATATGTAAAGAACTATCAGATATTCTAATTCAGATTTAATTTACAACACTTTTATAAGAGAAAATTTAATGTGTAATTTTTTTATGCAAAAGTTAACTATCTTTAGTATTCTATTAAAATGATCTAAATTAAAAATATTTCATAATTTTAGAAACGTCTTTTTGAAAACTTTTCCTTTTTAACACTTTCCAACCTAGTTGAAAAGTGTTTATGACTTCGGTTTGTCTGCCGTATGGCCATCTGCCGTCTGTCCATGCCCTAACTCCCGTAAATATGCTTGGATTGCCCTGCAATTTTTATATGTTATTGTCGTCATCTATAGCATGTTCCCTATTTCAACTGAAGTGTGTAGAACTTATAGTTTTTTTACAGGGACACTCGAAAAAATTCCGTTACATGACGGTCTATCGGAAAAATCATTTGCGGTTTATTTTAATGATGTTACATAATTTCAAACACATTGTAATTGATATATATCACTAAGATGCATTACAAGAAGCTTAATATGGAATAGGGTGTGCATAGCACTTATAGTTACTTTACAGTGACAGTCAAAAGAATTCCGTTACATTACGTATATGGATAAAATCGTCTGCGGTTTATTTAAATAATGTTTCACTATTTTAAACGCATTGAAATTTATATATATCACTAAGGTGCATTACAAGAGGCTTACTACAGAATATTGTGTGTATAGCAGTCATCGTTCATTTACAGGGACACACAAAATAATTCTCTACTGTGTGTTAACAATAATTCCTGGAAGTGCGTTTTAAGTTGCTGAACGCGTTTTTAAATTTAACTTACTTTTTGTCTATTACTTGGTGTGTATAAATTCTGTAGACCATATACAGGGCAGTACAAAAATTCGCGAACACATTTCCGTTCATTGACAGAAACTCCAGAAAGAGAATTTTAAACTGTGCTACGCGTTTCCTAACTAAACTAAAATTTAGCATCCTATGTAGTATATATACAAATCTATAGATCATATACAAGGCTGAATAAAAGTATTCGGATATTTTTCCGAATATTGTGTATGTTGGAAATTCCTGAAATTACATTTTTAAATATGCTATGCGTTTTCCAAATTGTTTACTTAGATGTTATCTTTCAGCTTATTAAACGGTAATGATTTGTAAAACTATTTTGGAAGCGTTGGAAAGTGCTACATAATCTATGCTTGACGCATAATTTTTCGTTCTTGTTTAAAATCTGTATTAGAATGGGTGAACTTCAACAAATATGGAATGGGAGAGGGACGTTTTCTCAATTCAGTTGTGACTTTTTTTCAGATTTGAAATTCCTTTGAACTGCTTGTGATATCCACGTTTTCTCAATGTTCTGCCCATAGTCTGAACGGAGTAGAATTACATGCTACAAGAAACACTGAAATGGTAGACACATTCTTCAACTATGTAAACTAATTGTATAATTTCTTCAGTTTAAGCCCCTAGAGATGGAGAGTGTTATTAAAATAGATTGTTGGGCAACCTCTTTATGTCTTCTCTGAAACAAAATAAGTACAAGTATTGAAGCAGTAAAACCTATATGTCATATATGTTTTATATGACACATATGTCTATTTTCTTGTGGACCAGATTTTGTAATTTAGTTAGATGTTTAGCAATTAATGTTATGTCATATTTCTTTAAAGCTTTTATTTGCTAAACCTCCAAATAAATTACAAAATCTGGTCCACAAGAAAATAGATCCTACAGATAGGCATAAAAAAGCAGGAATGTATTATCATCCCATTTAAAAGTAAAATAAAAATTAAATATTTACATACATAGGAATGACAACAAAGAAATTACAAGACAGAATAAAAGAACATATGACAGACATGGCAAGAGGAAAACCATCTACAGCATTATCTCGTTTAAACTTAAAAACAGAAATTGATATATATTTCAGCAAAGTAAAGATTATATCACAAATGAATAATTATAGTACATGTATACTGAGGGAGTCTGTGGAAATACAGACAAAGGATAGGAAATCCTGTAAGGATATGTTATCACGCAATATATCTAAAATCTGGTTTAATATACTTGGTGTCAATGGTGCCTTTGGTTCGGAATAACCCACCTTGCTCAATAGACTCGTCTATCCCTCTCACGTTTTTTTATATTTGGTTTCACCTTCTGATATTTAACCAGCGTGCATTCTGGAAGTTAAAGATTTTTTTCTAATTTCTGCTCTCTTAATGATAGCCTGGTTCTGGTCGAAAGCGCTCGGGATCCCGACGAAAATTTTAACATCTGTAGAATGGTTTTAATGATTTAAAACCTTTATTTCAGTTTGCACCTATTTTAGTAATAAGTAATAAATTCTAATGCATTTTAAATGTTTTCATGTTCTTAATTTGTATACGAAGGGGAATTTAATGTTCCAACATTAGAAAAAAACGTTTCTATATATTTAGTAAACCATAAAATGTGAAAAAATACAAACCATTCCAAACGATTTAATCTTTTTTTCTTCAGGCGGATAAAGGTGCTACCACTTTTGGAACAGGGGTGAAACTGAAAGAAAAAAGTCCTTCCGGCCTGTACCGGGAGGAAAAGGTAGCTTTCCTATATCTTCGTTTTAAAATTTTAGCTAATGTTACACGAAAACAGCAAGTTAAAATGCAAAGAAACGTTTACAAAAGATTCGTTAATACTGAATTTGAATAAGAAATTCGCCAAATTATTGAGCAATAGCCAAATTGGCTTCATTTATGAAGACTTATTTTGGTCGCCAAATTTGGCGATATTTCGCCAAATGTCGCCAATTTTGGCGCTAACGGATATGAATATATAGTTTTATGCGTATGATTGGGAAAATTATTACAACAATGAAAGAAAATAATTTGCGAGTAATCGCGTTAATGTGCTGTTTTGTTTCAAAATGTCAGCCACCCTAGAATTTCAAACTGCTCTATCTCAGCCAATTTTTAAGATAGAGGTAAACCAAAAAATGCTCTAGAATCCTTGTATCAAGGCCTAACACGTAATTAAAAAATAAATTTTAATTTTTAATTTTTTTGTATATTTATTTTAGTTTTAAATTTTTAAATGGCCGCCATCTTGAAACAAAATGGCGGACCAAGCTGGCCAACGAACTCGGTCGATTGGTTAGCTTAATACACACAATTAGTTTCAACCAAATTGATTTATAAATACACACAATTAGTTTCATCCAAATTGATTTATAAATACGAGCGTTATCGTATGACATAGGTCAGATATATATATATATGGATATATCTATATATATAAATCAACATTTGAACGGAGGGTGGTTTTGGGGTCTGGGTGTCATGATCGGTGAAAATATATCGAAATTTTCCGGAACTGCTTTCCTCCGAACGGCTGCAATAGGTAGCTTTATACTTTTTTGTATTGAAAGCTACCTAAAAGAGGAAAAGAACACAGCTAATCAGTAGCTGAGATAGCAAGTATTTTTGACTAACTCAATTGGTTGGGACCCTGGTTCCTTATGCAAATGTTGCATGTCTGAGTGCGTATTATCATGCCTATATGTTTAATAATTTTGAGACATCATAAATAAAACACTCACTTATGTACCAAATTTCAAGTCTCTGCCGGACGTTTTATAAACATTTTGGTAATCCGTCAGGCAGGTACAGCGAAATTAATGACTTTTTAAATTCCATAACTCACAACCTGTACAAAAAAAATCTCTTAAATTTTGGGTGTTGTGGATTAATGAAAATATATATCAGCATAATTCAGCTAAGCGACATTATCATGTGAACAACAGGAGAGTCAAAACTGGGTTCGTATAAATATAGCACATGGCATACGTACTGTCAGTGTGCACTTCTATGTAGGATGATTTATTACCGCAGAAACTTGTTGAGAAATTTAAAGACGTAGAGCCAAAGAAGTAGTGGAGTAGTGAAGAAGTAGAACCAAATGAATGATATTTTGAATTCTATAACTCAGAGCCTATGAAAAAAATCTATAAAATTTGGGGTGTTCTGAAATAATGAACATATGTATCAGCAAAATTTAGTTAATCGATATTACGATCTGAAGAAAAGGAGAAGCAAAACTGGGTTCGTGTAAAAATAGCATATGGCGTGCATACTGTCAGTGTGCACTTCTATGTAGGATGATTCATTACCGTACAATCTTGCTGAAAAAATTAAAGACGTACAGCCAAAGAAGTAGTGGAATAATGAAGAAGTAGAGCCAAATTAATAATATTTTAAATTCTGTAACTCAGAACCTATACAAACAAAATCTATGAAATTTGGGGTGCTGTGAAATAATGAACAAAATTTAGCTATTCGATATTATCATTTGAACAAAAGGGGAGACAAAACTGGGTTCGTGTAAATAAAGCAAAGGGTTGCGTACTGCCAGTGTGCATTTCTCTATGTAAGATGATTCATTATCGTACAAAATTGCTGAAAATTTTAAAGACGTAGAGCCAAAGAAGTAGTGGAGTAGTGAAAAAGTACAGCCAAATTAATGACATTTTAACTTCTATAACTCAGAACCTATACAATAAAAATCTATAAAATTTGAAGTGTGAAATTATGAACATATACATCAGCAATATTTGGTTAATCGACATTTTCAGCTGAACAAAAAGAGAGCCAAAACTGGCTCTGTGTTAATATAGACCATAGCGTCAGTACTGCCAGTATGCCCTTCTATGTAGGATGATTTATTACCGTGCAAACTTCCTGAAAATTTTAAAGACGTAGAGCCAACGAAGTAGTGGAGTAGTGAAGAAGTATAGCCAAATTAATGATACTTTAAATACTTTAACTCAGAACCTATTCAAAGAAAATATTTTTAATTTGAGGTGTTGTGAAATAATGAAAAAGCAAAAGTTAGTTTATCGACATTATCATCTGAACTAAAGAAGTGCCAAAACTGGGTTCGTGTAAATATAGAACATGGCGTGCTATTTTGTCAGTCTGCACTTCTATGTAGGAGGGTTCATTACCGTACAAACTTGCTGAAATTTTTTAAAGAGCACACAGTATTAAGAGGTAGTTATATTAACTTTCTGATAATTCGTTTGCGTATAAGTAGTACGTAAATGTACACATACACGCAATTTGGGAAATGATGAATAGACATATATGAAAGAAAAACTTTCATACGTTCTTATTTAATTTACTTAACAGTAGGATATATGAAAGTTGAAAAATCTTGCAACAATTTATTAGTTCTTCACTAATGAGAAATTACAATCTTTCAAGACTGGTATGTTATGTCTTGTGTGTTGAGAATAGCGTGTCGCTTCTGTACGATAGCTTGTAAAATCTAATGAATATTTAATCCAATTACACAAATTAGTTCCATCAAAAAATAAGAGAAATTCTACTAAAGCAGATTATATCCATTGATATTTGATTAAAAAAATCCTCTTTCTTAAAATTTCGAGTACATACCGTTTATTTATTTATTTATTTATTTATTTATTTAGTAACACATAGGCTGATAAGTTCCCGGTCTAATAAAGAAAACACAACTTTTTAACATAACTTTATAACTGTATAACTTTAACAAATAACATAAGCTTAATAATAAATAATAATAATTTAAAAAATAATAATTTAATAATAATAATTTAGTGATAATAATTTATAATAATAATTTAGTGATAATAATATAATAATAATAATTTAGTGATAATAATTTAATAATAATAATTTAATAAATAAATAGTAATAATAATGTAATAATAAATAGCATTAACTTTATAACTAAAAAGCTACAAACAGTGCTGAGAATCATCGACACGTTGTTGTTTTTGGTCAAAAGTCAACACGCGCTGCACCCACTTTGACAACAGCTTTTTCAAAGACAAATGTTCATTCAAAATGAAACCTACACGTTCCTTGGATATCTTCAGAATCTGAGCTATCTCCAGCAACTTCACTTTACGGTTCCCAAAACGATTTTGTGGACTTTTTTTATGTTTTCCGGAGTAACCACCTCTTTTGCATGGTGCATCACTGGTGTCCGTACGACCACGTTTAAATTCAGCAAACCAGTCAATAATGGTTGATTTATCTGGTGCAGTGTCCGGTTAACGCTTATCAAGCCAAGCTTTTGTTTGAACGGTGTTTTTTCCCATCAAATAACAATTCTTGAAATTCTTGTTTATCAATTTTTTTTGTTTATCAACAAAGTCGTTTAACTAAAACCCCTCTAACGTTTTATCCACACGGCGAATCGTCATGACATTTTTTCAGCTACCTTTTAAAGGTTAGTATTTACGAAAAAACATCGGTTAGGCGATTGCAACGCCATCTGTGTGCCAGACCGGGAACTTATCAGCCGAAGTGTTATATGTTTTATTCAAACATTTTTACACTCTTTTATTTAACTCCACTTGATTCATGAATGTAAAGATTGAATTTTCTAATCGAGCTTTCACCACCTTAGGAAGTACTAGAATTATAAAAATTATGTACACAGGTGTGTTTCCGATGACAATACAACATTTTTACATTTTTATAACTTATTTATAAATTCCTTAATTTTAAGGCATTTTTCCATTAGCCGGGTGATAAATCGACAAATATCCTTTATGCTTACAACTGCGTATACGAGTTAAAACAACAATGGAGTTAATTATGCGCCAAATCACGCTCGCTAAGACAGGCCAACTAGCTGTGAAACTGTAACAATGAAATACATTAAACACTAAAAAGTAGAAAATAAAATATAAATAAAAAATCAAGCGTGTAATATTTTAAAATATATACATTTTTATCAATTAATAGTTTAATATTAATTAAATTATACGCTGAGAAAACAATTTAAAAATTCCGAAAACATAGTTTAAATAATGTTTTATTCCCTTTCCTGTTGTTATTTCTTAAAAATTAAACAGAGCAAGAATTTAATTTTTTAATAAATTCACTAGTTCGCGCTTTCTACCAAACGTAAATCAAAGAAATGAATTTTTCATAATCGTTGCCTTTGCCAAATTAAACGTATTATAACGTAACCTTTTTTAAACAACATGAGTTGCTGTCATGAAATTAGTCGTGTTTTTTAAGATAAACATCATGTGCATATATGAAAGTGTTTTTTAAAAGAAAACTAATTTTTACCTTTTTTTACTTATTTAGGTCCAGTTTCTTTCCCATGTTTGTTAGAAATGTAAGTATTTTTGATGCGACAGAAGTATACACCTGTAGTTTTTCTTTTTCGGCTTTAACTTTTTTTTTACTTTGTTTTGTTACTTCGCTGAAAACCATTTTATTAGAAAAACGGAAAAACTCTCTCTTCGAATGAAGCTGACTGAAGCCATGAGAAGGCAACGACTGACGTGGGCCATATCGTTTAAAAACAGGGTTTACCAAGTTTTTTTTTTATTATTATAAGTTTTATAGAATGTATACATGAGATAATAAAATTATATTTACCCTCTGCCAGTCATCAACTGTCTAGTTTTTAAACGATTTGGCCTACGTCAATCGTTGTCTTCTGATGGCTTCAGTCAACTTCGATTTCTTCCTTTGTCGATTGGACATGTAGCCAGCCTCAAAAAGTCTTCTGCGGGTGGTTCTTGTGCTTAACCTCTTAATCGTCGTGCCCGAGACATTCACGGGCAGCGTAGGTTACGCCTGTTTTATTCAGATTGTTTGATTCCCACCAGTTTTTGAAAATAGTGTAATTGGCTTTATTCTCGCATTATTTTATATGTCTATTAAATAAGACGAACATTCCTACTTAAAGAAACTGGTGGTAATCAAGCAATCTGAATTTTTAAAAAGTAGCCTACACTTAT
The DNA here is from genome assembly GCA_963931845.1 of Maratus michaelseni. Classification (NCBI taxonomy): domain Eukaryota; kingdom Metazoa; phylum Arthropoda; class Arachnida; order Araneae; family Salticidae; genus Maratus; species Maratus michaelseni. The sequence goes on from OZ007593.1 coordinate 259,010,051, forward strand.
AGGGCGCGACGATTAAGGGGTTAAAGCAATGCCTTGGTTACCCAGTGCAGCTTTCAGCTCCCGTGAAGAACTTTTTCTACTATTTCTGCTTAAAATCAGTAAAACACTACCATCACGTTGTGAAGAAATCCGTTTTCTTCCTCATCGTGCAACTTTGTTCGCTGTTTCATTTCCATTCAAACTGATGTTTCTACTTAAACCTTACTACAATGTTTTGAGACACAAAAAGTCTTTTAGCAATTTCAGCTTGGGTCAAGTTAGAATTTTCCAAGAGAACCTGAATCTGTCCACGTTTTCTTGAAGAAATGTTTTTTTTTTACCACCCATTTTAATTACTGCTACAGAAAATTCCTTAAACAATGTTGTTTTTCAGTTTAAAACCTCCATTTAATACAAAAACAGATTAGAGAAACATTTGAAACGCTAAAATTAATAATTAGATAGTGATATTATTTGATTTGTAACAGGCAAGCAAACAATGTAAACAGAACAAAATTTCTGGATTTTGTAGTGATTAATGTGGCCACTTACTTATAGAAATTTTTTTAAGTCAATACTCCGTGTAATCCTTTGAATAGCTTATTACACTACTAGATGACTTATTTTAATATAATCATCTTAGAGATATGGTTTAGGGAAATTTTTTCGAATGGTACTAATAATTTGGTCAATACTGTATCGGCATCTCTTTGAAAGCGTCTTATTAGAACAAATCCATTCTTTAAATAAAAGAAATGACGAATGAATATTCTTTAAAATAAAGCACATAATTTTCTTCGATGTCAACACAAACGCTGGCAAAGTTAATTTTGCCACTTTGAGTTGTTTGAGTTTTGAACTTTGGTAGGCATAAAGTACCGTTTTATGGTAATGCTCCGAATGGCATAGTTGTATGCTGTCTTACGTATCGATATTACTGTGGTAAACGCAATACTGCTAGTGTCGTTCATTCTGGGCGGATAATATTTATTATTTGTGTATGCTAAAGCTACTATTATTGCTATTACTACAACTACTGCTACATGAAATAAATGTATAAAATTTCTGGTGATAAAATTAAATATTACGTGCAAATATAAATAAATAAATTATTTGTTATGAATAAAGAAGAAAATTAGTATTCTCCACTTTCGCAATGTCCATATACAATTTTCCCATGGACTTGTAACTTAGGCGCGCATACATTTCTTGTCTATGCTATTTAACTCTTATGTGTGGACCGCGGGACTATAAGAATTTATCGATGTGGCCCTCAATCGTGAAACATTGAAAACACATATTCTAAAGAATCTGAATAATTTCCGTCTTAAATTCAAGGAGTCTGATATGAAAGAAGAAATACCAAAATTGGGCCGTTTTAACCAAGTGATTAAAAAACGCTTATGCATGAAGCTGTGTCGGAATTCTACTTTTCATTCTGATCATTTCCACGTATTCGTATTACCTTTGGAACGAATCTTAGAATTTTTCTTCTTTTCGGATCATGGTCATGAAACACCCATTATGTCTGTTGTTCGAATTTTATCTCAAAATTCATTTTTTTAAACGAACGTAACGTTACTCAATATTTAACAAATCACGATACCCATAATTATTATACAGGGTGTCCCAAAAGTCCTTGATACATTTTAAAATTCAATGAAAAACCAAACAATTGGCGTACGAAAGTGCGGTTTGGACGAAAATGCTTCTTAAGATTGAAAAAATTGTTTAAGCAAATACAAAAATTAGTTCCAAAATTTTCTCATAGATGGCGCTGCTTCTGGATAATTATTGAATAGGTAGAGTGTCATTATACATAACAGGGGCGAACGACGTACAATGCGTATGCACACTTTTTGTCCTAACTATGGCAACCTACATTCCAAAAGTTAACAAACTCGCCTTCATGAGTTCGATTAGTCGAAACGAACTCAGGGGGGCAAGTATTTTGTTAAGTTCTGGAATGTGGGTTGCCATAGTTTGGACAAGAACTGTACATACGCATTGCGCGCCTTTCGCCCCTGTTATGTATAAAGGCATTCTACTTCTTCGGTAGCTTTGCACACGTAACGTCATCTATGAGAAATTTTTGCAACTAAATTTTGGTATTTGCTTAAACAAAATTTTCCGTCATAGGAAATATTTCTGTCCAAATCGCACTCTCGTACGCCAATTGCTTGATCGTTTATTGAATTTTAAAATGTGCCAAAGATTTTTGGGACACCATGTATTTCATTAATTTCTAAAAGGTGTGTCTCATATCTCACTCATTTCTCAGTAAAATATTTAGATATAAGTTCTTTCGGGTGATGTTTATTTGAATGTAAAATTTCTGCACTTTACCTGACATTTCCAGAAATGTTATTTTTGTCAAAGAAAATATTTCAAATTTTGTCCAATAACCTTCATAATTACATCTTTTAGCAATTAATGAAGTAAAGTTATTAATTTATGTTATTTGAATTGTACATTTTTAGGTTAATTTTCAACGATTTGTAATTTTAATTATACAGCTTATAATGTCAGTCCTTTGTGAAACGTACAAATGGACTATCCTATTTAATGTTCCAATAAATACATTTCCCGTTTAATGTTAAATAAAATAATTAAAAATATTCTTCAATCGTGCAACTAATAAACAAAGAATTTTAATAAAATTCTTCATATGAATATTATAAAGGAATATAATATGTATTATTATATATCTGCTGCAATACGTATTATATTTAACCAAAACTGTTGTTATACGCCAAAAATCAAATATTTCAGTTTATTATTATTATTATTATTATTTTAGCTTTATATTCAGTTTATCAAAAATATTGAATCATGTATACTCACGCACATGTAGCTAGGTTTACTAGATTAGTACAATCGCATTTAAATCTATACATAAAAACAGAACTATACAGAAAGCATTTTATTTGTAAAGGAACTCCATAGCTATCAATAAAATACTGACATTTAAGTTATTTCTAGTAACGTTTATTTCAATGTAAAAGTTCTGCACGTACCTGACATTTCCAGAAATGTTATTTTTGACAAAATAAATATTTCAAAGTTTTATCGAATAAGCTTTTGGGTTTTCAATACATATTTATTTCCTATAAAATGTGTAGTTCTGGAATACTAAAAGCATCAATTCTATTTATTTTCTTGTTGTTTCTACTGGTTTAATTTTCATTATTTTCAAAAATGTACAGCAGTTAAATTTTGTCTTCCAGTATCTTCTGAATAATTTTTTTCTAAACATATTTATAAGTTTTAATTAATGTTTATAATAGTTCCTTTTGTTAAAATACTAATACAACAATTTTAATCCAATAAAAAAAATTAAGAGTATAAAAATTATGGGACGTAAACTAATATAGCAAAATTTTCATAAAAATATCCCTTTCGCAGGGTGTGCGGTGTTCTGCTATAATTTCTTAATGGATTTTTTTACCTTAATTTAATTCCTGAAAAATAGTACAAATCCTCGTATTAATCGCAGCGAAATTTTGAATCTAAGGAAAAAATAATAGACAAAGATTTAGATTTAAATAGTGCTGGTATACTCCTCTGAAATTTTAAGGAGTGTACACTCCTTGCTTCTGAAACCAGTGTTTTTCTGTTCGTAAATTCGTATTTTTCAAAATAATGTACTCTAGCATTTGCAATCAAGCGAATTTCCTTTGTTGTGCATATGTGTGAGTGTGAAGTAGGGGAGGGGAGGGGCGGAGTGGAATGGTCAACACATAAAATAATGAGCTACATCAATATAATAACTGAAATTGTATCAATATTTATTGAATAAACTTTTAATTAAGCACTTCAGAGAATTTTTATTGATAAACATATGTATAACAATCTAAACTGAGATAAAAAACAATATATGTTTTTCGGAATATTTTACCCACACACACACTCACCTGCTCTAATTCATGTTATGGAAAAGAAACACTAGATTTTTACTTATTAGGCATCTAGATTTTTATTTATTATTAGCAAATCAAGGTTCGGCCCGAGTCTGCCGAGAAAAATGAAGACCGGACCTGGCCTGGATCCATTCGAATGAAAATTAAAAAAATTATGAAAAAATGGAAATAAAATGCATAATGAGAGTTAAAAAACCTTCTACACCAGTATTTGATTCAAAGTTTTAACCGAGACTACTATTACTTCTACTTTAAACTGCTGTAAAACTCAATTTTATTCAATTACCTCTAACATTACTCACATAAAATAGTTAGGTCTGAATATGTCCTCAACTTCCGAGTCGCAAACAAAGTAATGTTTCAATTTCAAATTACCGTAATCTCAACATAAATCAGCCTGTAAAACTTTATTTTCTTAAATGCAAACATATTGGAAATATGCGGAAAACCGCGTTACAGGTATCTTCATACTCATTGAAACATTGCTATAAATGCTTTTAATTAGCCATGTTTTCACAACATTTGCTTAATATATCTACTTAACTGCGTTGCCACCGACATACATCCATAGTAAGTTAGAGTACTGACAGAAAAAAAACCATTCATCAGCGCCTTTTACATTAGCTAAATTAGCAGTTGCATATGATGCAGTATAACACCGGTTCACATTAGAACTCTTAGTTCACATGATAACGGCAAAATTTCGCCGCATCGGGCGAATTTAATACTTCGGTGCTTGACTCCTGTAAAACCCACCGTGTTTCGTCAGTGTCACGTCACATATCTGCACCTAAAATATATGGTGTGGAGAGTTCTTTTGCTGTGGTAGGTGGAAGAAAGATGCCAAGCAGGAAGGTACCCCCTCCCCCTTCAGTAAGGTTTAAATTTGTGAGGAAAAACGTTGACGCCAAATCACACTTCCGTCCAACTGGTGCCTCGGCTAACGGAAACTGCATCTCCTAGCCCAGCGGTTTCGAGACCTTGTCCGAGAGACTACAATCTTCCAGGGGGACCTAGGTCAGCAACATTAGCTTCAAGTACCTTCACGCATTCACACTGTATTTCTGCATTCTTAGAATATTCATTCTTATAATTTAATAGGTTAACTTCATCTTTTCTTCATATATCTTCATTATTTTTATTTCGTTTTTCGCAATCTTTTTTATGGTGATTTTCTATTTTTAGTTTGTCGATTGTACTTCAAATTGCGCCAAAAATTTTAATAATTTCTTCTGGTTACTTTCGTTTTTGTCTGGACATTAAGCAAAAAAATCTTACCTTTTCAGTTATGGAGAATTGACTGGCTAAAATAACAACCAAGTAACAAGATCAGCAAGGATTTAAACACTTTTGTTTTTGCTTAACACGTTCGCTGCCGAGGACGAATACGTGACTTCGCTTGATCACTCATTTGACACTGCATTTTTTATCCAAAATTATGATTTCACACCGGAAATTTCAACAGAATTTTTTTTTATTTTGTGTAATCACGAAATGTTTGTCATTAAATAAAGCAATTAGTATTTTCTGGTATGAGTTCGGAATTTCTGAATAAAATAAAATTCCGTTAATTTTAACCCGGTATTGAACGTTTTAAGACATATTTAAAAATTTTTAGCCTGTATAATCTGTAGCAAAAATCAAAATCAAATACAATCTGTAGTAATTTTAAATAAAGTATAATTGCTAATATATCAATGTACAACGTATTTACTCGCGTATTTATGCAAATTTTTGTAATTTGCTTTCCTGTAGAAACTATTGAATGTGGAAATTTAAGGTGCTGTTTCATCCCACCAAAAGTTTGCAGGAAAATGAGGGTGTAAAAAATTCGGAGTAGAGAAAATTACTGGAATAAATATGATATACTATACGATTTTTCCTATGTCTGGAAATCTTAAAGCTGATTGTATATGAAACATAGTCGTCTAAATTGTTCTATTTCAAATGTCTTGCAATTTCCGAATTAAAGAAAATACTCAGTTAATATGCGTAAACAGATAAAGCATCTTGATTGTGTTTCGAAAGAGAGGCAGAATCAAAGAAACAGAAACAGGATCATCCGTTCTAGAAAAGTTTTATTATATTCCGAAAACATTTATATTTTGAACTCTCATACTTAATGATATATGATTTACATAATAAAACTAACACTTGCTTTGGTTTATCTCAAGAAAACGCATAAACATTATTAGTTACGTTTAATACTTGCGTGACCAAAAGATAGTTATTCATTGAATTCTGAATAGGAAAAGTATTTTTCTATATCGCTTGGTAATAAAGAAGATTATATCACTCTTCAAGATTTATTGTCTTGTTGCAAAACAAATGCTTCATAATTGTTTACAACCCATTTATCAGAAAAATAAACGTTGCTACTAAAAAATCCTTGCAATGTGTTTCAAGAATCATTTGTCAATAGCGCAGTTAGTGCCTGTTATAGTTATGTTAAATCAATCTCTGTAATTTTGTGGAAACTCTTTAAGATTATCCTGCACTTTTCTCAACCACATTGCCATAAAAGTGGCATAATTACTTCCGTACTTTTCTCTCCAACTAGCATCTATCGAATTGCAATATCGTATCAAAAAATATAATTAATATCAGAAATAGAATTTAATTTCAATTTTTTAACTTATTCACATTAGATTCCATACATTGTAAACAGCCATACTTAGAATATAATAGTTCCGGAGGCAGCGTCACATTTTTGAACCCATTTTAGCGTCGATGATTTTGATAGTCATATATATGACATATTAGATGGGGCAGATAATGAAACTGGCAGTCAATTGACGCACCAGTGGTAGGTGTTGTCATAACAACATCGCACACTCCGCTGCAGTGTTAAATGAATGGAAACCCGATTTCTCATGTTACTGCAACTCAGAAGCATCCGGTTGTTATTCATTTAAAATTACTGAGGAATGCACGACGTTACTATGGTCACCCCCACTCCTAGCAGTTTCGTCAGCTGATGGGAGTTTCGTTATCTGCGCCATCTAATCAGTCACGAATGCCAAAATTATCGACACTAAAATTGGTTGCAAAAATATGACGCTGTGTCCCGGACTATTACATCCTACGGATGGGTGTTCACAATATACGAAATCTAATGCGAATAAGTTTACAATTTTACAAGCGTCAAATTTGAAAATAAATTATTTTTTTATATTAATTATAATTTTTTATACGGTACTGTAATTCGATAGATGGTAGTTAGAGAGAAAAGATTACGGAAATAATTATACAATTTTTATGACAATGTGGTTGAGAAAAGTACACGAGTTAAACAGTTTGCACACAATATCAGAAGCTATAGTACCCATCAAAACAAGCAATTTTTGTATAGGACATTAGGGTTGCAAACCCCTTATTCAATCAAAATAATCCGAACTGGATTTTCTTTCATAAATTTTTGTAACAATCAATATAATTTACCTATTTACTCTGCTTTCTCTGAAATGGATTGATATCATAAGACGTTCAGTAAATTACCCCCATTTGCGGCCAAACAATACTTGAAATATACGTTCAGAATGTAGCTGACATTACATACGGTGTATCACTTGCCGAATTATAGCGCATTTCCATACTCGTGATGTCACCACCACATTTCACAGAATTCGCTCTTCAAAATTTCGCTAAAATATGATTTCTGTAAAAGTTATGAACGAAAATACTTGTTCCGCTTGGAGTGGGACAGCCTGTATTTTTGACTGAATAAGTGAATTTTTACTCTGGTTTCCTAAAACCAGTGGTTACTGCATATGTCCATGGCTGAATATCACAAGTAAGATTACAGATCTTGGGTATTACGAAACCTACCTCCGCACTTGGTAATTGTCTGCTACTGCTTTGCCTCTCCGAACTTGTATAAGTCATTGAACCTGTAAGTTTTACTGCAATAGAAGCATTGTTTAAGTTAATACAATGCAGTTTTAAGACATTGAGTAATGATTATACTCTCAAGGGTTATGCTCATATACGTAATTAAGTTTCTTATATCAAGTTTGAAAATTCCTCTTTTTTTAACATTTTTAAAAAATAACAGAGAAAACATTACAAATTTACCTCTTTGCTCGGCGGTCAGGGGATCAAGAGTGTCACCCTCCTTCAGTGAGACCTGCCTTCCTCGCCCCTCCCTCGACTGGGCCTATGCCCTTTATTCCACTTAGCTGATTAGGGAGGTGACCACACCGCCTTGTGATCCACTTCACCACATTCACCACATTCACCACTTTCACTTCACAACACTTATTACCTCACAACATCCGTTACTGTACCATATTTATCCCTTCACAACATCTATTACTTCACAAATAATTCTTCATAAACATTATTTCAGAAACATATAAAATTCCATATCTTCACAATATCTATCCCCTCACAACATATATCACTTCAACATATATCACTTCAACATGTATCAATTCACCACATATATTACTTCACAAAATCAGTCACATTTCACAACATCTAACTTAAACATGGGTAACATTTGACAACTTCATTGCACTTCTGTACATTACCTCACTTGTCATCTCTTAAACTTTGAAAATCGCTAAGTCGTTCGTCATGGCATGACCTCCACAATGACCGACTCACTCCAAGAGAGCCACTACTAATGGAGCTCATTGCAGATGAGGCTCCATTTCCTTCAAGAAGGCCAATAAGGCCTTTTTACCTTCTGGAACCACAAAATAGTTTCGTAATGTTGTCATTGACTTTTTTACAGAACTTTTCCCTTATCGGAATTGTACCAACACAATCCACATGCAGCTGTTTGCTCGCAGCCGGATTTGGTGATAAGCAGAAAAGACATCTAGGCATCACAGGTTTGAAGCGAAGAAAGTAATCTCGGAACGGTCTATGTCCTGTAACTTCTCAATTAATTAACTGGTTTGTTCAAGCTTGTTTTCTGATACTTTTGGAAGAAACCAATAAACATTTCTACCTGTTTTAGTTTCATCCCATCTCTTTTGTCAGAGAGTAAGAATTTTTAGATTTACACTTGTTTTAACTGACTGAGCAGACATCTTCGCATGCACATCTACAACTTCTAGATCTGCACCTTCTTTTTCTAGACGATCTGCCGTTTCGTTGTCTATTGTACCGACATGAGCCTTCACCCAGTACCATCCCATCTGTTTGTCTCACCTCTACTCGTCAAGCGTTTAAGCCCAAATGATCTTAGGTATTCGGGTTGGATAGCGCCATTAGCGACGACCTTGAATCACAGTACAATGAGTAACTTTCTTTTGAGCTGCATAACTCCAACGCCTTCATGATCGCAGCAAGTTCTGCCTGAAACACCGTGGCATGAGGGGAGGGTAGTAGGCATGTTCTTCCTCTAGAACCCATCCTCAAAGATCGCAACGCAAGGGACTAACCCTCTATCAATCTTTGATTCATCGGTATAAATCGTGATTTCCCGATGTTCTGGGGAGCTCCCGATATCTTTGGGAGAGTCTGCCCAGTTTATATAGGGAACCCTTACGGGATGCACTCGCCAACGTTCTGTTTTCTCTGAATCTCATCTACATTGATCTGAATGTCATCAATGTTCATATTTTCCCCTAATCGACTGAGAAGACATTCCTTCTCCACCAGCATATCTAGCGGCAACGTTCCTGTCAACATCTGGTTTCCTAAACAAAATTTGTCTTAATCAATACTATCATCCCCTCTTTTTTGTTGAAACAGTTTACGATAATCCTGTAGGAATGCATTCGTAAGTTGAAGGGATCAGCTGTGCTGGCCTGATACATATCACGATGATCCCAGAAAAAAAACTTGTTCAGGAGAAATTTTCGAATTTTCTCTATCAAAATACAGAAATCAATTTACTTTGTAAATGTTACATACTAATATGAATACGTTAAGCTAGACCAGTGTTACATATTACCTTAAATATAATATATACAAACGGACCTAGTAGTGAGAGCCCCTCTGCCTTTGGCATCGTAATAAGTTATACATGAATCCCATAATGAAGCATTTCCTTACTACGCAAGATCAAAATAATGAATTTATAAAGAATAAACTCTTAAACGTGTCTTTAAAAAAAAAAGTAATCCGAAAATTCTGATATTTCCCCATAAATATTTAAAATATCAATCACTGTAACGGGGATCCTTTTTAGGTGCGTTCGTAATTATATAAATACGTAGCACCTATAGTCGTCGTCTGGTCCGTCCGTATGTCTGTCTGTCCGCATATAATAGCACAAAAACTAACCAACCGAATGGTTTGAAAATTAATATATATAATCGTTGCAGAATTTTGTCGAGTCATTTCAAATTTTATGAAAACCGAATCAAAACTTAAAAAGATATTAATAAAAGTTTTCTTCATTCTATTAAATCCTATCATACGTAATTAATTCAATTATATCCCATGAGTGATAATGATTCTAGGTTGCCATGGTGATTACGTTATACGTAAGATTGAGTCATATTATTTTCGTATTACTGAATTTAAAAACCGAATTTGTATACTAAAATTGTTTAATTACAGCAATCCTATAATCTACCGACAGTTTTGTGAATAAATGTTTCCGGAGAAATAGATATTAAATGAAAAAAGAGTCTAAATATGAATTTCGAGTTCTGAAATTTTCAAAGCTAGGCTTAAGTTGCCCATTCGAATTTTCAGTATATGTCAACAAAATATAAAATATTGCCAATTCAAAATGTACTTATTTTATTGCGGAAATTAATCATATCATAATAACTTAATACGTGACATCATAAAAATATAAAACTAGCATTCGTTAAAAACATGAAAAGAAATCATATGAAAAATGTGAACACTTTACAATGTATTCGAAAAATAGAAGAAAACGTGCTAAAAAAATTTCCGTGAAGAAAAGTTTTGAAGATATAATACATGATATGCGTTCGTCAATACAATCAACAAATCCAAATATCTCTATATACGACAATAAATTTTAAAAAGAAAAAAAAAACATTGATATTCCGTATTCCGAAATTATAATGGAACTATTCAAAACAAATATATTTTTGTCTCTTAAAAATGTTTTCGCAAAGAAAAAAAATTCTGAAAATTAAATTCTATGCAGAATTCTTTCGAAAATAAAATTCCTGATATCCTTGTCTTTTTTTCAAAGACAAGTATTTGGTGCCATAAAAATTGATTATCGACTTTCAGGCAGGGAGAGAAAGCTTATTTTGCGCTTTCGAAAAATTGAAATTCACCAGAAATCAGGATTAGCTGTCGCTAATTGTGCTACTTCAAAGTAAGCACCTCTATTCTATGTAAATTAACCCTTCATTACTCGCACCTGTTTTTGTCCCGCGATCACTGGCGGTGGCGTTGTAAAAATACCGAAACTTTCATCGCAATTTTTAAGTTGTAATGAGTTATAATAATGTTATAATTTTCTATTGATTAAAGTAGCATACCTTAAATTATTCTAAATAAATAAAATTCCAAAGTACAATAAATATATTATTTTATAAAAATTACATAAAAATGATTTTTATTTACTACTACAGTACTAATAAAATTATATGAAAAATTTATATTTGCTACTTACATTTATTATACTCTATAAATATTGCACTATGACATTTTCTTGGTATAATTACAACACAATTTTATGGTGGGGTATTCAGAACACCCCACGCGAGTAAGGGGGGGGGGTAAAATGATTTGGATTACACCGCCTTTCTTTCTCTGTAAAAATTTCAGATGCGAGCACATATTTCTCCCACCAATGTATAAAAAAAAATTAATGAATGAGTCTAGATCTAGAATTTTGATCGAATGCTTTTAAGTGAAATTTAGTGTATATTTACCAAGAATCACTGTTTCTCTTCTGTGTTTTTACAGGAATTTTTAACGATGTGTGTGAGTGTTGAGTATATATACATTTTTAAACTAGTAAATCTCAACGGAGGAGCCTCAACGTCAATTTTCCAAGATATTTTAGTTTTCATCTCGCTTTACAATATACGTAAAATCCTTCAATACGCAATTTAATAATGTTATATTTATATGTAGATTCCTAAGCATACAAGATTTACCCTAGTGATTCAAAAAAATCTAACTTCTAAAAACAGTTATAATAAACACGATTCCATGCAAATATGCTCTTCAACTGCTTATTGTTCGAATTTTTTATAATAAAAATGTACATCTCTTCAGGGTTGCTCTGTACCCCCTAAAGAGATGCAAATTTTCCTATATATAATGTGGGTTATATATATATAGTGTGGATCAGAGTTATGGGATATGGGTTCAGGTTAGGATATGGGATCAGGATGGGATATGGGATCAGGATGGGATATGGGATCAGGATGGGATATGGGATGGATTATGGGATATGGAATCAGGATTAATGGTCAAGGATATGGTATGCATCAGGTTCAGGGGTTGCTCTGAACCCTCTGAACCCATCGGTGTCTCGTTGACTTAATGTTCGCAATTGCAAATAATTATGTTATTTCAAGATTTTAGTATATCCACGACAAAGTCTAGAGTGAGATGAACATTAAAATATCTTGGAAAATTGACGTTGAGGCTCCCACGTTGAGATTTACTAGTTTAAATATGTATATATTCTCAACACTCGCACACACTGTTAAAAATTCGTGTAAAAACACAGAATAGCAATTCTTGGTAAATTTACACCAGTTTTCTCTTAAAAGCTTTCGATCAAAATTCTAGATATAGATCATACATTAACAATCTTTTTTATAGATTGGTGGGAGAAATTTGTGCTGCTATCAGAAATTTTGTAGAGAGAAAGAGAGGAGGTGTAATCCAAATCATTTAAATTTAAAGTATATTTTATTAAGCTTCCCGTTCCACAGGAGATTTTATCCTACCCTAATAAAATACAGACATACCTGTTAACCACGAAAAATAGGCATTTGTTGAAACAGCTTGATAAAACGCAAAATATTCTTACAAGTCTTATAATCTAATTTAAAAATCCGATGTTATTATAATATTTGTTTGAAAAAATCTTGCTTTGGGGGTTGTTATAAATATAGATAATTTAAAAAGAGATGTTATCTAAATATATAGAAATCTATTTTGATAAATGAAGCATACCAAAATCAGCCCCCCTCCCCCATTTTTTTTAAATAAAATATTGCAATTTTAGTTTAAATATCTTAATGTTGTTACCAGCTTGGTCATCCTTTAATGTACATGATGCACTGCAACATGATATTTTCTGAAATCAATTTAGTTACTGTTTCCTCCGCCAAATCGGTACAAACCAATAGCGACAGAAAATATACTTTCCTATCATGGGAGCATTTCGAGCATTTTATTTTATTTGTTTATTTTTTGTTATATACTTCAGCTTTCCAGTACAGAGCTTGACAGAAAATACTTTACTTATTCATACCGTCAGTAATACTCCAAAATATTCATTTGGAATTCATTTGCAACACATTCACTTAAGTGTAGACATTTAAACCCATTGCGTAATCTTCCCTAATTTGGTCAAGTACCAAATGGCGTATTAAAGAGTGTGATTTTGCGCAATAGAGTGATTTTTCTGATAGTTCTTTAGTAGTATCTACATTCATTTTAAAGTATATTATTGCTAGCATAATTTCTGAAAGACGCTAATCTTGTCCGTTAATTCGATTACGAGTGATTAGCTATTTTATATTATATTGTAATTTCTTTCCAAATCTTTCTTAATCGATAAATCGCAATTATTGAATATTTTAATACATTTTCTTTGCCTGTCATGTTAGGAGATAAAGTTGCTAGGCAACTGGTAAAGTAACAGAGAAAATATGACTGATTACTTATGATAGGAATAATATAAACTTGAAAAGTTAAAATGGTTTTCGGATACTTTCTGCAGCAGTTATTGCGGAACAGACAAATTAACAGATTAACAGACAGAAACCAAAAACTTTTCGTGTCTCTACAATGAGCCTCAACTGACGTTTCCACAGAAAATTGTTAAAAAGTTTTTGCACCGGTTGAACATGTTGCACGCATTCTAGAAAACATGATAAGTTCAAATGTAGCTATAATCTTTATATTTATATAACTATATAAAACTAATATGTTCAGTGAAATGATTTACCTTTATCTGCAATTACAGGTCATTGCATTATTACACTATTAGAGATTTTTTACTGTGTCGAGTCATACAGATAATGAATTGATGTGTCAAACACAAAGTGCGTTAACACCATTAAATGACTATACTATTTATTTGCGTGTCAAGAGAAGAGAAAAAGAAGTTAAATCTTTCTTTTTTAAGCAAACGGTACGTGTTGATTATCATCTAAAGATAGAAACCTTGGAAGTTAATTAGGTTTTTGAATAAGATAAATAGCAAACTACATTTAGTTTTTAAAAGAGAAGTTAATTTCTGAAAGATGTAGCATACCACATGAAAAATATTTTTACTGCATTACTGTACTTTAAATTGTCACGTTTTATTCCTTTTGAAATATAAGGTTTCGTATAGATTTTTTCTTTATATATATATATATATATATATAAAGATCCGTATAGAACAAAAATCATATATATATATATATATATATACATATGTAAGTATGTATGTATATGTGTGTATATACAGGGTGTAACTGAAATGCTTCAACAAACTTTGAGGGATGATAGTACTCATGAAGACGAACAAAAAATGCAATGGAACATGGGGTCGCAAATGACGTTTAACCCCTTCAGGGGTAGTGGTATGTTTATGAAAGCGCTTAATTTAATTCCAAAACGCCATAATGGCACCAGAATTTTGCTAAAATCTTTTCCATTTAATATGTATGTGAAATATAGCCTTTTTCTTATTTACAAACAAATTTTTTTATAAATTCCGGTGCCAGTCATTTATTTCAACATTTTAGTACTAAAAGTAGTTTACCCCTAAAAGGCTTAAAGGATAAAAATAGAGAAAATGCGTCTGAAAATGGACTGGCACCGGAATTTACAAAAAAAATTGTTTGTAAATAAGAAAAAGGCTATATTTCACATAAATATTAAACGGAAAAGATTTTAGCAAAATTCTGGTGCCATTGTGGCGTTTTGGAATTAAAATTAAGTGGTTTTTTAGACATACCACTGTCCCTGAAAGGGTTAAATGTCATTTGCGACCCCGTGTCCTATTGCATTTTTTGTTCATCTTCATGAGTACTATCATCCCTCAAAGTTTGTTGAAGCATTTCAGTTACACCCTGTATATATAAAGAGAGAGATTTTTTTTTAATTCCAAGTTAAGTATTCTATATGTAAATTAATTACATGCTATGTTTAAGTTAGAAAGTTGGTTGGATTTGGCAAAAAGAACGTATTCGTTGTCGTTTCATTTCAAAGGAATTATATATCTATACTAATAAAATAAAGTTTCGCTCTGTGTGTCTGTCTGTGTGTGTGTGTGTGTCTGTTGGCGATGGCTAGCAAAATCTAGCCAACCTAGAAGTCTGAAAATTTAGGTGTGTATAGTCCAAGATCTGACCATGTGCACCTAAGTGTCACAACTTCAATATTTTGATAATTATCCAACATATTAATTATAATATCATTAAACATCGTATCGAAAATGCCACCTTTTAAATCAAAATGGCTAAAGAAAAGAACTGCTGTTCTTTATTTGCAAGCAGAAATGAACGATATCAAAATTATTTTAATAATTAGCGAATTTTAAGAAAACTAATTAAGATATCGATTTGAAAATTTCTGAGCATATGTAAAACAAATTTCTGCATCCGAATATGCGATTTTTGAAAAATTCGGCCGGTAATTTTTCTTAATTTATGCAAAAAACTGGCAAAAATATGCCGGCGCCTGTGAAAAAAATCCGAGAAAGTTTTAGACAGGGATCTGCTTTCATTAACAACTGAACTCCAAAGAGGCGGTGGAAAGCCGAACTAAAGGATTTTGAGCGCGTGCGCAGCACGCTTACTATACGGTGCAGGAGGCAGCGGGGACACGATTTGGAGTTTCGTTCTGAAGGTGATAAGGTGGAACTAAAAGAGTTTGCAGAACGTGCGCTGCATGCTTACTATACGGTGCTGCAGGGAACACGTGTCGGAGGTTCGTTTTTATCAGAATGCGCCCGCATCGACGGAAAGTGGAAATAAATGATTTTCAGTCACCGTGCAAAGCACTTTTAAATAAATAATTTTATACAAAATCGGATTAAAGATATAAAATCATACAAACTTTAGGTTTGTTTAATTTTATTATCACGAGCCCGAGCAACGCCGGCTGATCAGCTAGTATATATACAGGGTGATTATAAAAAAACTATCCCAATATATGAGCCCCTAACTGTCATACCGTTCACAGAAACTGAATGAAATTCTGGCATAAAGTATTTTGAGGTATGCGCTCAAGAATCATGTGAAAAACAACAGTTAAATTCTAACAGTTACGGTTACAGTGACAAAATTTCGAAAATTTCAAATGGCAACACCTACTTTTTTGTATTGGACTGTGATCTTCATAGTGAAAAACCATAAAAAGCGTTGGAACGATACCTGTAGCACGAAAATCGCCGGCGCTAAAACAACCAATAAGGACAGAGAAGTAACAGAAAACAAAACATTTTATTGTGTTTCATACATTTTTCATTTCACACACGACGGCACTTTACATGCGGCAGATGGTGGATAGCACTAAACAATAAAATGTTTCACTTTCTGTTGCTTCTCTGTCCTTTATTGGTTGTTTTCACTTTTCTTCTTTGTCTGCCTAGCGACGGCGATTTTCGTGCTACAGGTACAGTTCCAACGCTTTTTATGGTTTTTCACTATGAAGATCACATTCCAATAAAAAAAGTAGGTGTTGCCATTTGATATTTTCGAAATTTTGTCACTGTAACCGTAACTGTTAGAATTTAACTGTTGTTTTTCACATGATTCTTGAACGCATACCTCAAAATACTTTAGGCCAGAATTTCATTCAGTTTCTGTGAACGGTATGACAGTTAGGGGCTCATATATCGGTATAGTTTTTTTATAATCACCCTGTATATATATATATATATATATATATATATATATATATATATATATATATATATATATATATTCCTATATGTGTTTATGTTCAAATCATTAACAGTTACATGTTGGCATATTAAGATATCAAAAGATTAATCAAAAAGATCGGAGACTGTACTGATATATGACTGCAGAGTTTTCTAAACAATGCGTTTCAGTGAACAGTAATTGTTCGCGTTCTTCGAAAACAGAAATGGCGCTTGAAAAGCAAAGAACGAATATGAAGCTGTGCCATGTGAAGCATAGTTTCTGGAAATTGCCGAAAGAAACATCGCGCTTATTCCAGCATGTGTACGGTTAAAGAGACATCTATTGTGCGATTGTGTTTTCATGGTACTCCCGTTTCAAGAACAGCCGTGAATTCCTACAAGACAATCGGCGGACTGAGAGGCAATGAATAGCAGTTATAGAGGACAAGATATTGTAGGTGGCGGAAATTGTGCGCGTGAATCGACTTCAAACCAAGAAGGTCATTGATGGAAAGGCAGGAATTTCACACGAGGCTTTGAGGGTTCTGTGACGGCAGCACTAGAGACCATCTCGTCCAATGGTTTCCAGTATTAGCATAAGCGCATAGCTGCAGAAGAGCAATACCTTAAAAGTAGTTGTGAATAACACCTGATATCAAAATACCACATCCGTTAGATAAGCCAAACTCCAAATTTTTTATACTATTTAGTATGTTAATAATTTATATTAACATATTATACATTATAATATCATTAACATATATTTTATATACATGTTAATGTATAAAGTGCAAGTATTTTTAAGTATGAAAAAAATATGCTAGTTTGGGGAAAAATAACCTTATAAAAATATTGCACAATATTAAATTGATGCTGAAAAAATTCTATTCCGAGAATGCTGATACACAATATTAATTCAATGTTGAACAAGTTTACTTTTTTGCTTCTGCTACAAAATATTTGATTTTTTTCTGTAAGAACAAGCATTTCTCCTTCCATTAATTTATTATTAAGATCTCTTACCCGTCAGTTTATCAGCCTATCTACACTCTCTGAAAGTAAAAAGGTTGCAGTGATATTAGAAGATGTTGTACAGACAATGTGATGCTCAGTGAAATATAAACCAGAATACTATTCTTACAGATGCTAGGAGTGTGATAGCAGGAGGTTTGTAGACGTAGTTGTTTGGAATGTCAGGTAACTAACCCATCAACAGTGAACACACTCGAGCCATTTATCAGTCGGCATTACGACATGTAGGCAGTTAATATTGAGGCATATTCACCTTGTTGCCCAAAATAACAGCCATATTGTAACCCAGCTCAGCATTAGTTTACCGTCAGAGTAGGGGTTTTCCGTCTCTCTAACTGTCACAAGCCGTCCACCACTGCGGTAAGCTAACCGGTTTTAGTTTGGTTTTTGGTCGCTGGTTATTAAATGGCGGGTATGTTTCAGCCTGTAGTATAGGAGCTCTAGTTAATATAGCCTTTCTTTGCGCAATGGATAATTTTTGCCAGGGAAAACGTAAACTGCATTCAGTGTTTTCCTGAGCAAATCATCCTGAAATAGACAAAAATCAAATTTCTTCCCATTCGTCTCGAATCATTTTATGGTCATCGACAAAAGAAAGGGGAGTTTCAACAAAAGTAATGGGTGTTTTTCGACCTTTCAACGGCTTCTGCTCTTGACCTCTGACTTTTAGACACGCTAAGAAATTCATAAAGTATCAAAGAGTCCGACATACCACATCATAGATAGCGACATATACGAACGCTGTCTGTTTGGTCCTTAAAGCTTTCCGAAATTTTGCATAGATTTAAAGCACAGTTCACAAGACACTTGTCTCAAGGAAACTCAAGTCTATGACTGTCTTAAAAAGATCATTGATGGTCAGGAAGCTGTTTCAAAAGAGGCCCGCGATCAAGCCAAATCTCAGCTGTTTGGAAGCAAAATCTCTATGGTAGTAATTTGATGTTTTAGAGTCGTTTTGCTTATTCACCATATTCATGATTATCATACGACATTATCATCAATGCAACATACCACTGACAGCTATTCGACAAAGAGAAACTTGATAGTGATGAATACTTTGCATTAGGAATATTACCCTCCTCCATGGCAATTCCCAGCCGCATATGGCAGCTTTAACGCACAAAACAAACTTAAAGAAATACAGGGTGATCTTTTTTAAAGTGACAGCGTTTGGAGCGCCCTGTAGCGTGATCTAATAGCCAAAATGGCACCAAACTTGGTATTTAGACTAATAAAGACATGGGAAAAAGGATTCCGTGAAAAAAAATTAGTTCCAAAAATCGTCGCTAGGATATTTTGTGGCGCTTTGCAATGTATAAAATGTGAGAAAAGAAAAATACTAACACATACAATCGTACAGTTAAATTATTAATGTTTATTTACTACATTAACTTCCCCGGTGAGGAATTAGACCACCTTCAATGTGAGCACCGTTCTCAGAAATAACACCGTGCATTCTGTGCACAACGTTCTCCACAGCCGTACGTAACATATCACGAGGAATATTCCGCACTGTCTTTGTTATGTTATCCTTTAGAATAGACAAATTTGATACTCCACCAACATAAACTTGAGATTTCAAATAACCCCAGAGCCAAAAATCGCATGGTGTGAGGTCAGGGGAACGAGGCGGCCATGCAACTGGAAAATTCCGACTTATGACTCTATCATCAGGGAAGGTTTGGCGCAACAGCTGTTTTACCTTATTACCAATGTGTGGCGGAGTACCACCCTGCATAAAGATTGTCTGTTGGAGACGGTTTCTTTGCTGAAGTTGTGGAATAACAAACGTTTGCAGCATTTCGTGGTACCTTTCTACATTTATGGTGCACGTTTCGGGTCCTGTCGGAGTGATGGTCTCAAAAAAGAATGGCCCAATTACGAATTCGGCTGTGAAACTACACCAAACAGTGACTTTTGGGGAATTTGGGATTTCATGCACGGTGTGGGGATGCTCAGAAGCCCAAATTCGGCTATTTTGGGTGTTTACGGACCCATTGAGATGAAAATGGCCCTCATCTCCCCACAGAATGTGCCATGGGAAAGCATCATCAATTTCTACCCTGGCAAGAAACGATAGAGTGAATGTCACTCGCTTATCATAATCACTTGGTTTCAGTTCGTGCAAGAGGCTGATTTTGTAGGGGTAAAATCCAATAACGCGCCGCAAAACTCTCCATACCGTGGAATAATTCATGTCCAATTGTCGAGCTACACCCCGGGCGCTGCTAGTACCAGCAATGGTTCCCTGCGATCCTTCGACAATTGCAGTTGCCACATCAGTTATTACATCTTTTGATTTTGTTTACGTCCTCTCCCAGCGCGAATAGTCAGTGACCCCGTTTCCTCGAACTTCTTAATCATTTTCTTAAGACCATTCAGCGATAAAGGCCCCTTTCGTAACTTTTTTCTGGTTCGAAATTCCCGAAGAGCTGCGGATGCATTACATTGATTCATATAATACAGCTTCACCAGTAACGCACGTTCCGATAACATGAGAGACATGTCCACTGGATCTCGTTTACTTCAACTGAGATTATTTGTCGGAGCTGTCTATTACTTGCTTTTACAGCCCCTACTACTGGCGCTGTCATCGCACAACATTTGCATTTTTCTTTGATACCCAGGTTTTATGCTAATTCTCGTTATTGTAAGCTACAGCAGCGCCACAAAATGCCCTAGCGGCGATTTTTGGAACTGTTTTTTATTCACGGAATCCTTTTTCCCATGTCTTGATTAGTCTGAATACCAAGTTTGGTGCCATTTCGGCTATTAGATCGCGCTACAGGGCGCTCGAAACACTGTCACTTTAAAAAAGATCACCCTGTACATTAAGCAGTTTTGGAACAACTACCTACATTCCAAGTTTGTGATTATAAAGTATTTGGGCAAATAAAAAAGACATTATGAGGCCATCAATTTGTGGAAGATGCAACCGTCGAGGCTTCTGTGTGCAAATGGCTAGAAAGTCAGACCCTTACATTTTATGATAATGAAGTAAAACAATTCCCATCTGCTGAGAAAAATGAAAAAATCACGAAATTAATTTACAATATAGTTTCGTAAATAAAGTAGAAAATCATGCATCGAGAATATTGCATCAACAATTTTGTATCTTCATTTTGTAAATTTTGGTTTATATATGATTATCATTTATATAAATGCAGCTTTTTCCAATAAAAATGGTAGAGTATTATACGATTAAATATTTCGAAGATTATTATTCCAAAATAGTGGTAGTAAAATGTTTACAAAAATGAAGCGTGTGAGAACTCTTCTGGAAATCATATGTAGTGCCCCAAAAAGCCAGTCACCAGCCGCCAATGATTAACACGTGGATCGATCACCTTAAACTACAGGGGAAAAAATCCCCGATCTTATTGTATTTAGCTTACATATATTAACAATATACTTGATGTACTTACACAAAATCAAATGTCTGTCTAAAATAATATCTACCCTATATTATATAAAATCCTAATGAAACGAATTTATGAAACGATTATATGAAACGACTGATTAAATTAATATATGTTAGATATGCGGGATTTGTAGAAAGCTGACAATAATGTAATTTTAATATGTTGTTATAGTCACATACAGTATGTTTTTTCCTAAATAGGGTGCATATAGCAATTATAGTTTTCTTTTTACAGGGCCGCATAAAAGAATGCGTGTATATATAAAACGAACATATAATAAATTAATGAGGGGTTTGTAGAACGCTGACGCGGTAATGTGATTTTAGCATGTTAATACAGCTATCTGCAGCATGTTTTATTTTTTTCTTGAAGAAGGTGTACATAACATTTATAATTATTTTAAAGGACCACAGACATTACGACTATTGGAGGTAATTACTCAAAATGCATTTTAATGTTATTATATTTTTTTAAACTCTACGAAATTTGTATATGTTACTAAAATTTACTGCGACATGTTCTCCATTGAAAATATGAGAAATAACATTTATAATTCTTTACAGGACAGCTTAAAATTAATGCAGATGCATTACATTTTATTGACAATTGTGTTGTAAGAGGTATTTTTTAAGTCTTTTTTTTTAACTTACGTTGCTTTATATATCCCTATGTGTAGATAATTGTGCTCAACAGACTTTTCGAATGCATTTTAAGCTCACTTACCACAAACGAATTTCGCACAAATCTTCAGAAAAAAGCATCTCCTACTGTCAAATATATACAGATATATGTATATTGATAAAATTTTCCTCATTAGTCTTTCTACGCTAGTAGCGCCTCTTGTGGAAAACTGCATAATTAAACATTAAAATGGATTTTTTATGTTTTCTCATATAGCAACCATGCTTCAAGTTGAAATTAGATAGGGTATTTTAAACTAAAATTTATTTTACCCCGATAACGCCTCCTACCGAGAAATATATTAACCAAATTTAAATAAAAGTGTTTTTTTTCTATGTTCCAAGGTATGATGGCCATATTCAAGATAAAAAATATGTAGTGCTGATTCAACACAATTTACTGTTGCATTTATAGTACCCCCTGGGAGAAAATAAAGTAACAAAATTTATGTAAAATTGATTTTTTTATATTTCACTGTATGATAGCTATACTGAAGTTAAAAGTAGGTGGTACAGATTTAAGACAATTTTCTTTTCTGTATATGGCGTCCCCTGGCGGGAAAAAGCGCAGTAAAATTTACATAAAATGAATTTTGTATTTATTTTTAAATATATTGTCAGAATTAGCTTCTGTCACGGTCAAATTTAAGCTTTCATAAAAAATTTCACATGATAGGTGGGAAACTGCCTAACTAAAACAATAAAATGGATTTTTTATGCTTTCTCACCTAATAATCATACTCCAAGTTAAAATTAGGTAATACAGGCTAAACAAAATTTTCTTTTGCGTTTATAGAGCCCCACTGCCCAAAATTGAGTTGTTATGACAGTTGAGTTTTAACTGTTTTATAGTTTTAAATGTACTTTTTCAGTTTTCTTCTAATCCCCCCCCTCCCCCCATTTTGTAAAAATTATATAAATAAATAAATAAAATTTAAATAAGTAAATAAATAAAACATTAATTGTGTAAAGTTTAGTCCACAATTTGTATAGGGAGCAAAATTTTTCCTTCTCTCAAAATTGTATTCGTTAGATGCTACGGGTGGTGGTCGATGATTTCATCCCCTCCTCGTAAAATGTTACTTGTAAACAAGATGTTCTCACGGGAGAGAGTGTGGCTCTTAAAGGACCACACAGTAGATATTTTTCTTTTACAACAGGAGTGGGAGATTTTATTGCAAAAATGTTTCAAGTAACAATCGCCTGTTTCTCTAAAACTCATAAAAATAAGGTTTGTTGTTCGTGTGTATTTAAAAGTGCATCTAACTGCATGTTATTGCTTCAGTAATGGGTAGGAGCTGTCATCATAAATTCAACAAGATTTTTCCATGAAACAGGGACCTACAGGGTTGTTTTATCACGTGGTTCTTCGGGGTGGACCCTAGCAACAACTTTGACCCTGTGTGCACCCTTGACCAATAGGGCACGCTCAGTTAAGTGTATGCAAAGAAGGGTGGAAGACACGGAAGGCTCATTGGTTAGGCAGATGGAAGAGATTTAACGGGGCTGGTGTTTATGTCAGTTAGGAGGTTTGAGACGAAGATGAAAAGGTGACTTTTGACAGAGAACGAGGATAATGAAGTAGACAGCACAGGCAATGCGGCTTATTTTAAGAAAACGGGGCTGGTACGGCAATATGAAAGTTTCTGGCGGCAGGAGTTATGCATGAGCACCGGTAGATGAATGCGGTGGGCCCTCGTCCCTTGAAAAGTCTCGCAAATTACGGCGACTGCGGTATTTAGCGTAACGTGCCGCAGAATATTCATCCCAAGCGGCAACAGACTTCATGTATTCGGTGGTCTTCGTCCGAGTTATACGCGGCATGTCGGGGGAGATGTGAGTGTTCCGATGCGGGATAAGTTTGATGACTGACGGAAAGGCAACGGGAGAGACGTCAGGAAGGGGTCCCTAGACCTGGTCCTCAGCGGAGAGAATCCTGGCAAATACTGGCGTGGAGAGCGCTACACTAAAATTTGACGGAGACAGGCGGCTAGATGCCTCGGTAATAGACTGATAAAATGAGCGCTGTGCCCAGCCGATAAACGGCGAACACCTATCAAGACTGGCTGGTGAGTGCTAATATAAAAAAAAATTATATATATATTAATTGTTGTATTAAATGTTGTTAAGAAATCATCTTTTTCATTAAGGTGATAATGTTATTTATGTAATTGTGTGTTTACGTAGGTTTTATTTGAATATTATGGCTCTTATCTCCATTCAAAATATACTTGTCTAGAAAATATGAGCACATTAGTGATGGTGCTCTGGTATAAGCTCATGGCTTCTTGTGTTTATGATCTAATTCTATGATCGACGATTTTGTTTTCAAGTAATAATCATTGTGGTTTACCCTCTAAATTGTATAGTTGATCTTATAAGAATTGATGAGACTAAAGAAATATACTTTCTCTTTTCTTGAATAAATTTTGTCACTTTGTTCATATAAGTGCTTGATTTTTGTCTCTAGACTAATTTATGTAATTGAATCGTTCTGTTAGTTCACAAGATTTTTAAGGAGGGGTAGTTCCCCCTATTTTGAGAGTCAAGATCAAACTTTGAAGAGTATTATTTTAAACTATAAGATGCGCTCAGTGTGAGGAACATTGCTAGTTTACTACATACTTTCATGGCTTCTGCAATTTACATTTATTTACTCAAAACTGTCAGATAATGAGATAATTTAACTTAATATTATACTTTAATTTTCACAACGCAAAATTCCTTTTGTACTCATGTTTAAGACTTCAGTAGCACTTATGCAACATTTTGGATGTTTCATGCTTGCCATGAAACAGAGTGTGCTTTTGTGATTTGCTCTTCTTGTGATCAGGTGCTGTCTTTAGCCACCACTAAATTATTCTCTTCACCTTAATTTCAGGTGGTTTTATTCAAAATTTAAAATCTTGATCGCACCTGTCATCTTAATGTTACTTGTGGATTCTCGGTTGATTATCACAAAAGGACACAATAGATTGAAATCTCAATCTACTATTAGAGGATGTTAAGTATACTGACATATTCATGCATGTGAAGGCTACTGCTAAATTGGAGGAAAATTTAAAGAAAAGTAATTAGTAACAATTAAAATTAAATTAAGAGAAATAATATAATAAAAAAAAACACACCTAACAATTGGTACCGTGACAAAAAGAGATCTGTGTTATTGCTATAAAAATTAAAATGCTGCACTTTTGAAACAAT
This sequence comes from Maratus michaelseni, assembly GCA_963931845.1. Lineage (NCBI taxonomy): Eukaryota > Metazoa > Arthropoda > Arachnida > Araneae > Salticidae > Maratus > Maratus michaelseni. The sequence continues at coordinate 259,035,285 of OZ007593.1, forward strand.
TGAGTTAAAAATAAATAAATAAATTAAATTAAATTAAATTAAACAAATAAAGTCTCTATTCAAATTATAGAAGTTTAGATATATCTGTATATGTATTTAAAATATGTGTTTGTGCATTATATGTCTGATGTGGCTAAGGTTTTAAACACGATATATTGGATTTTGCTAACTTTCATTGGCTTTCGGTTAAATTTGTCATATGCTTTGGTTTAATATTTACAAAAAAAAAAAAAAAAAAAAAAAATTGTTAGTATGATTTTTTGGAAATATAAGTAGTAGAGAGCAGTAGTCTGCAGACATATATACACAGACATATGCTTTTGTGACTTCTGTATGTTTTGTGTAAAATACATGATTTATTTTAGTGAAAATATTATATTGTAAGGGTCAATGGTGTTGTGGTGGCAAATTTTATCTACCCCATATAATGTGAATTTTAGTTCTGAGGTCTTTTAGGAAGCATTTAGTTAGCAGACTCTTCAGGTTCCCCTTTCAATGTTCTATTATTTATTGTATTAAAACTTTATATTACTAGGGAGAATTATTACACAGTCAATACAGGAGACAGGCAGTCCAGTCAGTGACTCTAACTTACAATTGATTGGGATTTTAGTGCTATTTTCATAATCAAACTTTCGAAATCATGGCTTTAACAGAGGCAGAAAAGTCAATGACGGGCCTTCAAAGAAAAACGGCGTTAGTAGACCACATAGGTCTAATTCCGACATTCAGTGGGGAAGTGGCTCTATTTCTTATGGAGATTTCAAAACTTCCTTCGACAGATTATCGGGTCTATATGAGTGGGAGGAAAAAGAAAAGGTATTTGTTTTGTTTACTAGAGTAATCGGTTCTGCTGCTCAATTATTGAGAACCTACGAAAAGGAGGCAAAAACATTTAAAGATCTTACAGATATTTTACAACACAGATACTGTAGAAAGGACTCGCCAGCAGTGGCACTACAAAAATTCATTAACTTTAAGCAAAATCAGGGAATGTCGGTACAAGAATTCTTTGATAGGGCGAAGCAATTATCTCTATCTGCGTTAGTTGTTGACGGGGGTGATGAAGCCTTGATCAATAAGACAAGGACGGAAATGTTGAAGTCAATGCTCTTAAACAATTTAACACCGGAAATAAAGAAAGGAGTAATAGCGAAAGATCCAAAAAATCCGGACGAAATTTTAAAATTCGCATTACTGGAAGAAAAATCGTGGGAAGCAGTTAGGGTGGAACCAGTTTCAAATGCGCTTTTAACTTTACCATCGACATCTGCTTATGAGCAGGCAACCACTCATGTGGTCTGTGCGGCTTCACATAGGGATGAGAGAGGACAAAATGATATTGAACAGCTTAAGGAACAAGTAAATATGTTAGCTAAGCAGGTAGAAAGCCTTGTAACAATGAAAACCGCAGAAACAGCGAATAAGAAAGAAAATCTCTGCTTTCGGTGCAATCGACCAGGTCACTATACCAGGGATTGCTTTAGTCGTACAAATCAAAGAGGCAACTGGAGGGATAACAGGGGTTATGCGAATGGTAGAGGTGGTTCTCAGAACTACAGGGGAGGATCGAATGATTTTAGAAGAGAGAATAGCAGCTTTCGGGGTAATGGTCGAGGCAGTTTTAAGGGAAATAGGGGTTATCGGAATGACAACAGAAATATGAGGAACAATCAAGAGGATAGCAGACCACAGCCAGGGGATGCGAATAACTACAATAATGCAAATGAAACGAGAGATAGTACTTTAAATGTATAGGGCCTGAGCGTTATTTGACAGAATCGACTCAAACTAGGCCGGAAGACTGTCAGAATTTTGTGTTTTCCATGTTCCCAGGGTGTAATGCCGAGTTACCTTTTATCTCAGCGACTTTAAATGGGACATCTTTAAAATTGTTAGCGGACACGGGTTCATCCATCAATTTAATTTCTGATAACATGCTAGAGAGTTTAACAGGTACTGATATTACCAATGTTAAAATTCCAATACTGACTGCTAGTGGAGACACCACTACTTTACATAAATCAGCAAAAATTAACTTTAAAATCCTAAATGAAGAATTTTCAGATACCTTTTATATTATTCCTGGGCAATTTATGAAAAGTTTTAATGGAATTTTAGGTATGCCATTTTTGAATAAAAACAATGCAGTAATTTTTTGTGCGGATAATACTATAAAATTGAGAAATCAGATCAGCCCAGATGTAAACAAACAAATTGTTGATTCCCCTCAGCCGGTTCTGACTACCCAAATACCAGATATACAGGAGGAGACCTCTAATCATAACTTAGTACTTAACGTTGATGACATAAACAAACAAAATACTGTATCCCCTCAGCCTATTCCCCCTAATCAATTACAAAATATACAGGAAGAGACCAATGACCAAAATTTAATACATAAAAATAATGACACTTCACAGGGTAATACAAATACTGATATTTATGCATATACAAGAAACAAAGTAAACATTCCCCCATTTTCTAAACAACTAATTGAACTTAAATGCAGAAAGAATTTAACTAATTTTAATTGTGATTTTGTGTTAGAACCCTGCAGATACAAATTGATGGACAAAATGTTAGTTTCGAGAACTATTTGTTCTGCGGAACATGGTATGTTTGTGTCTGTGATTAATTTTAGTGAGGAGGAAGTAGCATTAAATAAAAATATGACTATGGCGAAATTAAATTTTTGTGAAAAGGAAGTTCAAAAATTCAACTTTTGTGGCAATGTAGTGAATGAGTGATGAGTGATGTGAGTTTTGATCATGCAGATTTGACTTGGGATGCGGATATTAATTTAGATCACTTGGATGAGAATAGTAAGAAAATAGTTAGGGAATTTTTAGAGAAAAATAAAGATGTTTTTGCGGCTTCAGTGCGTGACTTGCCGGGGTGTAATACTATTCCGCATGTAATAAACCTTAAAGATGATACACCAGTCAAATCAAAGGCATATCGAGTACCGATAAATTTGAGAGAGGAATTAAACAATCAGTTAGATGCATTACTTGAGGCGAACATCATTTCACCATCTATGTCAGAATTTTCATCGCCGGTCATACTGGTACGAAAAGCGGATGGTCAGTATCGGTTAGCTGTTGATTATAGAAAATTAAACAAGAACTTAATTAAAGATAATTACCCTCTTTCAAATATCACGGATTCAATTGACTCTTTGGCAGGCTCAGTTTTTTTTTCAACATTGGATTTGACCAGTGGATTTTTCCAGCAGATAATTCGACCTGAGGATCGCCATAAAACTGCTATCATTACTCATCGCGGTTTACATCAGTTCAATAGAAATGCTTTTGGTTTAGCCACTTCCAGCAGTGCATTTCAAAGACTGATGAATTTCATTTTTGGGGATTTAGCAAACTTGGGAATTCTAGTATATGTCGATGACATTATTATTTCCTCAAATGACATAGAGTCACATCTTGCAAAATTACAAACAGTCTTCGACAGACTACGTGAACATAACTTAAGACTTAAGCCTAGTAAGTGTAAAATTCTCACAGATAAGATACAATATTTAGGATATGAAATTTGTCGTAATCAAGTTGCCCCCATAAACAAGAATATCGAGGTTATAAAAAATTTCAATATTCTTCACAACCGTAAGGCAGTTAGAAGTTTTTTGGGCACATTAACGTATAATAAAAGATTTATACCTGATTTTAGTAAGAGAGCAGTTAATTTAACCAATTTAACGAAAGAAAATGGCATTTTCAGATGGACGCCTGATGCCCAGGCTGAGTTTGAGGATTTAAAAGAAGCTTTGAGTTCCAAACCGTGTGTTATCTTGCCTGATTTCTCAAAAGAATTCCAATTATACACGGACGCCAGTGGCGAAGCGCTTGGGGCAGTACTTATGCAACTAGGTACAGATAACTTACTCCATCCGGTTGCTTTTGCGAGTAAGAAACTCAAAGATGCAGAAACTAGATATTCAACAACAGAGAGGGAACTTTTGGCATTGGTTTGGGCTACAGCTCACTTTAAGTGCTACTTAGCTAATACCCATTTTACAATTTATACCGATCATGCCCCTCTCACTTTTGTGTTGAAAATTAGGGATCCTACATACAGAATTGCTAGGTGGATCTGCACACTATCTGATTTTAGTTTCAAAGTTCAATATATCAAAGGAAAATTCAATAGTGTGGCAGATTTCTTGTCGAGATATGTGTATAGTGTAAATAGTGTTAATTGTGTGCAAAATGTAAATAGTAATAATAATCTTGTATATATTTGTGAACCTTATAATGATTTAATCAAAATTATTGGTACAGCACAGAAAACTGACAGAAAATGTGCGGAAATTGTACAAAGGCTGGAAAAGGGTATGAATATTTCTCCAAATTATCTAAAATTTTATTTGGAGGGAGACCTCTTAGTGTGTAAGGATACGAGGGACTCCATGGTGATAAACAGTGGGAGAAAAGTTGTTGTACCTTTGGAGGTGGTTCCAGAAATTTTCAAGATGACTCATGATTCTCTGGCAGGATGTCATCAGGGTTACTACAAAACTATAGAAAGAATCAGGGAGCATTTTTACTGGCCAGGGATGACGGCTCATGTAAAAAATTTAGTAGAATCTTGCATCAGCTGCCAGCAGAGAAGGGCTCACAAGTCAAAGCACTTAGCACCTTTGCAAAGGATGCCTACCCCTTCTAGTCCATTTTCAGTGGTTCACTGTGACTGTGTGGGTCCCATGACGCCAACCATGTCAGGCAACCGATTCATCATCACCTATATAGATGCATTTAGCAAGTGGATTGAAGCATACCCTGTTCAATCCATTGTATCAGAGACAGTTGCAGATACGTTGGCGGATTTCATATCACGACATGGGTGTAGTAAAAAAATAATCACTGATCGTGGGAAAAATTTCTTATCAGATGCTATGGAATCTGTGTATGCTCGTTTTGGCGTAAAGCATAATCGAACCTCGCCATATCACCCGGAATCGAATGGGAAATTAGAGAGAGCACATCGCACGTTAATTAATGCCCTTTCGCACTTGGTTGATGAAAATCAACTTGATTGGGATATAAAGTTAAAATTTGCACTCCTTGCCATGCGTACCTCGGTTCACGATTCAACAAAATTAACACCGGCGGCTGTAGTCTATGGTAGGAATTTAGTGCTCCCATACTCAATTTTTGAGTCACGACTTGAGAGTAAATATGTAGACTTTGTGATCTTTTTGTGAGTTATTGATTCCTGCAATGCAGAAAATCTATTCAAGTGTGTACAATAGGTTGGTAGAGGTTTCAGAAAAACAAGAAAAGTTAAGAAACAAAACGGCGGTCAACAAATGCATTTCAGTGGGTGATTCAGTAGGGTTATTTTCACCTGTTGTAAAACCAGGAAGAAGTAAGAAACTAGTAAAACCGAATGTGGGTCCCTATCTCGTGTTAGAGAAAATCGGTGAGGTAAATTTTAAGATAGCCCTCGAATCCAAACTGACAAAAACTCAAATTGTCCACGTTGATCGTCTCACGAAGCAGAAATCGCGGATGGAGTTTCCTCCTGCAACTTGTAAACAAGACGCGACTACCGCTGACAGCTCTCCCGCGCCGATCGATTATGTCGGTAAATTCGATTCAGCTCAATCAGTCGTTTTGGGTGAAAGAGAAGCGTTCGATACAAGTGGGAATTCTGCAAGTGTACAAGTGCAGACAAGAGAAGGGGATAACGTATTGCCGATTAAGCGTTCGCGGAGGTATATTATTCCGAGTAATAATCGAAACGCAGCGAGATTCTCGCGTGCTTCTGGAAGAAATTACTGTTCGCGATATAATTGGAGATGATTTCGGTAGTTTTAATTTGTTGTCAATGAGTATTCTCCTTATTTCGGTATCTTTGGGAATGTTTTAAATACGGGAAGGGTGATAAAACGGGTTTTATGCGTTTAGATATTTGAAGCGATAGTTTGTGTCTGTTATGCGCGTGCCAAACAATGGATTTAGTAATGTTTATCATTACGTTTTACGTTGGGATACGTCTATTACTAGTATATAAGGTATGTTCTTGAAATTAATTACGTTTTGTGTGAGTATGTTAGTGTTCGGTTTTCAAAATTTCCGTGTATGTGTACATAAATTGTAAATAAATTTTCAAAATTATGTTATATTGAATGCTCTTGTTTCGTCAGGCAATATTTTGTATGGTAAATTTCGGAGGATGTGTTAATGGAAGTCTTCACAGCTTAATGACTGGCAGTAAATAATGTTTAGGGGCAGGGTTGTTATGCCTTTGAATAGTTGGGTAGGTAAGGTGTGGCCTCTGGATAGCTAAAAAAAAAAAAAAAAAAAAAAAAAAAAAAAAAAAAAAAAAAAAAAAAAAAGGAAAAATGTGAAAACTAATTATATATAAAAATAGTAAATAGAGAAATTTTTAGTTATATGTCCTGTAGCGGCCACAGATCTGTTGACTTTTGTACTGCTCTATACCAAATGGAGTATTATGGAGAAAAATCTCAATTTTGTTTTACCCTGTTCATTTACAATAGACTTTGGAACTTATTACACGGGTAAATTTCAGATATTGCTTGTCATCTATTTATATTGCATCTGTAAAATGTTGATATATATGTAGTATGTGTTGATATATGTAGGTAGTATATTCATACAGTGTTAGAACATTCAATACTGCATTGATTATCTGAGTGAATATTTGTGTTTTAACTGTGACAGACAAAGTCTGTGATGCTAAATATATGAAAGGTATTTTTATTGATTTTCCGAGTAAACAATTCATTGTTTCAGAAGCAGGTTGATATGTGTTAACTGTATTATGTATTTAATGTGTATTTGTTTTGTTTTAAAATTGAGTGATGCCTTGTACGGCATTCCTAAAAGGTTTAAGAAATGTTTCATTTTCTTATCTTATTCAAAAATTATATGCCTATGTTTCATAAAATTTTCACTCTTTCTATATTCATTGAGAGCATTTGAGTATTTTCTGTTGATATGTTATGTGTTTCGGTAGATTAGTCCAAATTGATGTTTCTCTAAATACATAAATTTTTCTTCTATCCTATCTTTTGGTAGCACTCACCACAGTTTTCTAGGTGTTTTGGCAGGTAAGTTGTAGTGTTTGATGGAGTTTGGCTTCTGTGCTATGGAGTTGGGCATTCATGGATGTCAGGAGGGATGACATACCCAGTGGTTTGATAATTGTCTTGCATTTTAGTAATTGAGAGTGTATCAGTGCAAAGACTGACTAGGTGGCGGTTAGAGTGATCTGCAGGAGGTAGTTGAATATTGATGCAGGTCTTGTGGTTGCACTACCGGTATGCTACTGTGAGATTGGTCTTGTCTTCACTCGGGAGCTCAGTTTTGTAAACGTGTCGGTGTCTGATAATTTTGCAACTTTGCTCTGCAGGGAGGATACGGCTGGCAGATTTAACCATATTATTTTCCTTGTGTGTCACTTCTGCTTACTGTCTAGTTATATCTGGGGTGAACTTTTTCATGGTAAGGGTGGCCCTCACCATTTGGTTTTCGGACTTATAGCTTTGGAGGTTTTGCAGTGTGTAAAAAATAAAAAAAAATAAAAAAAAAAAAAATAAATAAAAAAAAAAAAAAAAAAAAAGATATTTTGTGTTGTGGTTTAAAAAAAAAAAAAAAAAATCTTTTTTTTGCCTGGCCTGGGGAATAATATGTTATGACAGTTGAGTTTTAACTGTTTTATAGTTTTAAATGTACTTTTTCAGTTTTCTTCTAATCCCCCCCTCCCCCCATTTTGTAAAAATTATATAAATAAATAAATAAAATTTAAATAAGTAAATAAATAAAACATTGTGTAAAGTTTAGTCCACAATTTGTATAGGGAGCAAAATTTTTCCTTCTCTCAAAATTGTATTCGTTAGATGCTACGGGTGGTGGTCGATGATTTCATCCCCTCCTCGTAAAATGTTACTTGTAAACAAGATGTTCTCACGGGAGAGAGTGTGGCTCTTAAAGGACCACACAGTAGATATTTTTCTTTTACAACAGGAGTGGGAGATTTTATTGCAAAAATGTTTCAAGTAACAATCGCCTGTTTCTCTAAAACTCATAAAAATAAGGTTTGTTGTTCGTGTGTATTTAAAAGTGCATCTAACTGCATGTTATTGCTTCAGTAATGGGTAGGAGCTGTCATCATAAATTCAACACGATTTTTCCATGAAACAGGGACCTACAGGGTTGTTTTATCACGTAGTTCTTCGGGGTGGACCCTAGCAACAACTTTGACCCTGTGTGCACCCTTGACCAATAGGGCACGCTCAGTTAAGTGTATGCAAAGAAGGGTGGAAGACACGGAAGGCTCATTGGTTAGGCAGATGGAAGAGATTTAACGGGGCTGGTGTTTATGTCAGTTAGGAGGTTTGAGACGAAGATGAAAAGGTGACTTTTGACAGAGAACGAGGATAATGAAGTAGACAGCACAGGCAATGCGGCTGATTTTAAGAAAACGGGGCTGGTACGGCAATATGAAAGTTTCTGGCGGCAGGAGTCATGCTTGAGCACCGGTAGATGAATGCGGTGGGCCCTCGTCCCTTGAAAAGTCTCGCAAATTACGGCGACTGCGGTATTTAGCGTAACGTGCCGCAGAATATTCATCCCAAGCGGCAACAGACTTCATGTATTCGGTGGTCTTCGTCCGAGTTATACGCGGCATGTCGGGGGAGATGTGAGTGTTCCGATGCGGGATAACTTTGATGACTGACGGAAAGGCAACGGGAGAGACGTCAGGAAGGGGTCCCTAGACCTGGTCCTCAGCGGAGAGAATCCTGGCAAATACTGGCGTGGAGAGCGCTACACTAAAATTTGACGGAGACAGGCGGCTAGATGCCTCGGTAATAGACTGATAAAATGAACGCTGTGCCCAGCCGATAAACGGCGAACACCTATCAAGACTGGCTGGTGAGTGCTAATATAAAAAAAAAATTATATATATATTAATTGTTGTATTAAATGTTGTTAAGAAATCATCTTGTTCATTAATGTGATAATGTTATTTATGTAATTGTGTGTTTACGTAGGTTTTATTTGAATATTATGGCTCTTATCTCCATTCAAAATATACTTGTCTAGAAAATATGAGCACATTAGTGATGGTGCTCTGGTATAAGCTCATGGCTTCTTGTGTTTATGATCTAATTCTATGATCGACGATTTTGTTTTCAAGTAATAATCATTGTGGTTTACCCTCTAAATTGTATAGTTGATCTTATAAGAATTGATGAGACTAAAGAAATATACTTTCTCTTTTCTTGAATAAATTTTGTCACTTTGTTCATATAAGTGCTTGATTTTTGTCTCTAGACTAATTTATGTAATTGAAGCGTTCTGTTAGTTCACAAGATTTTTAAGGAGGGGTAGTTCCCCCTATTTTGAGAGTCAAGATCAAACTTTGAAGAGTATTATTTTAAACTATAAGATGCGCTCAGTGTGAGGAACATTGCTAGTTTACTACATACTTTCATGGCTTCTGCAATTTACATTTATTTACTCAAAACTGTCAGATAATGAGATAATTTAACTTAATATTATACTTTAATTTTCACAACGCAAAATTCCTTTTGTACTCATGTTTAAGACTTCAGTAGCACTTATGCAACATTTTGGATGTTTCATGCTTGCCATGAAACAGAGTGTGCTTTTGTGATTTGCTCTTCTTGTGATCAGGTGCTGTCTTTAGCCACCACTAAATTATTCTCTTCACCTTAATTTCAGGTGGTTTTATTCAAAATTTAAAATCTTGATCGCACCTGTCATCTTAATGTTACTTGTGGATTCTCGGTTGATTATCACAAAAGGACACAATAGATTGAAATCTCAATCTACTATTAGAGGATGTTAAGTATACTGACATATTCATGCATGTGAAGGCTACTGCTAAATTGGAGGAAAATTTAAAGAAAAGTAATTAGTAACAATTAAAATTAAATTAAGAGAAATAATATAATAAAAAAAACACACCTAACAGAGTAACATACCAATATAATAAATTATAACACCTTGTAATACTATATTTAATTTAAATGCTAACAGGTGTAAATTAACAATATAATGTAAATTAAAATAACTTTTATTAGGTTGTTTTACATGTTTCAATTAATTAATCATGTTTAATTGCAGAAAAAAAAGCATATAGCTGATATTAAATATAATAGAAAAACTGCAACCCTGGCAATATTATATCAAGAAGAAACCATCCAAATAAATTTCAGTGAAAGTAAAATAATATTTCCCTCCAGTCTATACTATCCATCCATAATACGAAAAAACCATAGAGATACTAACGCGCAAAAGTACAATATGTAACGATGCAGCACCTTTTAATTTACATAAACTGGTGCTCGAGTTACTCCATGGTTACAGATATGTAAATAAACCAAGTAAAAATAGAAGATAACGTGCGTAATTTTTAGAAAAGTACATGAAAATAATAACTTCAAAGCCCGTGCAATTCTAGAATATTCTCATTTTGTTTTTGAAAATGACTCGGGGTGAGTTGAAACATGTAAAGCAACCTAATAAAAGTTATTTTAATTTATATTATGTTGTTAATTTACACCTTTTAGCATTTAAAATAAATAGAGTAACATACTTTAATAAAATTGATTTCTATGTATTCTTTTAAATAAATCTTCATAAATCGTCAAGTAAATTTTGTATGTTTTGATAAAAAAATTTACATGATGGGATTTTTTACGCACGTAGCGCTCTGGTGGGAAATTGCATAAATAAAATTTCAAAATGGATTTTTTATAATTTTTTATGTGGCAACCATACTTTAAGGTCAAATTAGATGGGGAAATTTAAACTGGACTTTCTTTAACGCCAATAACGCCTTCTAGTGAGAAATATATTAACTAAATTTAAATTAAAGTGTCTTTTCTATGTGTCACTCAATCACGGCTGGACACAAGGTAAAAATAGGTAGTAACGATTCAACACAGTTTTCTTTTGCGTTTGTAGCAACCACTGGCGGGAAATAGGCTATCTACATTTAAATAAAGTATGAAGTTTGTTTTTTACTGTATGAAGACATTTACAGTAAATTTAAATAAAAGTTTTTTTTTCTATGTTTCAAGGTATGATGGCCATATTCAAGATAAAAAATATGTAGTGCTGATTCAACACAATTTACTGTTGCATTTATAGTAACCCCTGGGAGGAAATAGAGTAACAAAATTTATGTAAAATTGATTTTTTACTGTATGAAGACATTTACAGTAAATTTAAATAAAAGTTTTTTTTTCTATGTTTCAAGGTATGATGGCCATATTCAAGATAAAAAATATATAGTGCTGATTCAACACAATTTACTGTTGCATTTATAGTAACCCCTGGGAGGAAATAGAGTAACAAAATTTATGTAAAATTGATTTTTTTTTATTTCACTGTATGATAGCTATACTGAAGTTAAAAGTAGGTGGTACAGATTTAAGACAATTTTCTTTTCTGTATATGGCGTCCCCTGGCGGAAAATAGCGCAATAAAATTTACATAAAATGGATTTTGTATTTATTTTAAAATAAATTGTCATAATTAGCTTCTGTCACGGTCAAATTTAAGTTTTCATAAAAACTTTCACATGATAGGTGGGAAATTGCATAACTAAAACATTAAAATGTATTTTTTATGCTTTCTCACCTAACAATCATACTCCAAGTTAAAATTAGGTAATACAGGCTAAACAAAATTTTCTTTTGCGTTTATAGAGCCCCCTGCCCAGAAATAGAGTAACATAATTTAATAAAATTGATTTTTATGTATTTTTTAAATAAATCTTCATAATAAGCTTCTGTCAAGTAAATTTTGTATGTTTTGATAAAAAAATTTACATGATGGGATTTCTTACGCACGTCTCGCTCTGGTGGGAAATTGCATAAATAAAATTTTAAAATGGATTTTTTATATTTTTTCTCGTGGCAACCATATTTTAAGGTCAAATTAGATGGGGCAATTTAAACTGAACTTTCTTTAACGCCAATAACGCCTTCTTGTGAAAAATATATTAACTAAATTTAAATTAAAGTGTCTTTTCTATGTGTCACTGAATCACGGCTGTACACAAGGTAAAAATAGGTAGTAACGATTCAACACAGTTTTCTTTTGCGTTTGTAGTGACCACTTGCGGGAAATAGGCTATCTACATTTAAATAAAGTTGATTTTTTATGTTTTACTGTATGAAGACATTTAAAGTGATTACGTTGTAGTTAAAGTCATTTTATAAATCAAACACAATTTTAAATTATGAATATAGAAATTAATACAAATTAGCTATTCAATACTAATACTAAACTGTCAACCAAAGAAGATATAAAACACACAAACGCGAGGTACATGCAATTCACCTGTCTGCCGGACTATCTATCCATACACAATTTATAATTTCTTAAGATGTTCTTAATCCAAGAAATTTGATTTTGTTATTATGATGGATTGTAATGTGTTTCCATCAATGGACTAATAGGAAACGAATTTGCAATCCGCAAGTTTGCTGACAGTCCGGGGGTTGGCGCACAAAGGCGCAGGGAGCAGAGCCTCTTAGTATATATATATATGAACTTTTTAATTCGTAGTCTTACAGTCGATTGACTAGTTATAAAGTAACTTTGATTATCCAATTTAGTTATAAAGTGTGGTTATACATAAACGAAATGCAAAAAAGAAATTTTCAGCTCTATATACACAATTGAAATAAAAAGTGGATAAACAACGTTGCGTAAAGATCGACTATAATTAAAGAACGATTCATCTTCTTTGCCTGTATTATATTGCTTTATTAGTATTTTTTGAAAAGACAAAAGGGATACACAAAAAAAGAATATTGTGTATCTTAGCAAAAGTCATTAGTCTTATAATGCTTTATCAGACAATCGTTAGTCATTGTCTACGATGCAAATAACGATTGCGTGATAAAGTTTGATTAATGTAATATCAAGGAGCAAAGATTATTTTCGATTCCTCTCTTAATATAATGTTTCATGGTCATGTCATAGAATGAATTCAGTCAGTAAATAAAGTTACAAAAGGGTTGATATGGAATAAAAATTAAAACAGCTCGGTCAAATAATATTCAAATGTTATAAGAACAAAAAACGTATTCTCTGCCAAACAAAAAGCAATCTATAAAACATTTACTAAAACATACCTTTTTTTCAATATCAATTTTAATTTTCTTTTATTCTTTTATGCCTTTTAATTTTCCATTACAACTACTAGAGTTGGTTGGTTGATTTAAGTTTAATGGCACAAGGTCCCGTTGGGGACAAGCTGCGCCAAAATAAAGGTTAAGAAAAATATATTAAAAAATCCACAACAAAACCCAAAAAGAAAACAAAGTTTAATGAGAAAAATATCCGGATGGGGGTACTCATCCGGATATAGTCATACCGTGTATATAACGAATATTAAAGATTGTGAAAATAATTGAAGTATAAAAGTAAAAGTAATACACTAAGAAATATAATCTGGATGGGGAAACCCCATCCAGATGTCAAGTTAAACAAGTATAAACTAACATTGTTATTGATAAAACAAACATTTAAATGAAAAGAGTGATATGATGATAAATGTATAGTTAAAATCTTTCAATTAAAATATAACACAATGTATAAAAGAAAATAAACAGAGGTTTTCACAATTAAAATATAAAAAATCTTTAAAAAACAGTTGGTAAAATGTTCAAACTTTCAAGCAGAAATATATTTAAAATCATGTAGGTTCGAATACCTCAAAAACAGTATTATCATCATCATCAATTGAGTCTGAACTGTAGGACTCTGATTCCATAGCTTCCTCCTCTACATAGTGCAGCAGCTGTTTTGAATCCTTTGTAGCAAAGAGCGATGTACCAAGACAAGGTTTCTTGTTTCTTTTTTCACAGTTTTCCACTGTGAAGGGGCTTGGGTTGAGGTTTTATATCTCTCTATCTGCGCACATGATTATGGTTTTGGTTTTTGTGCAGGAGAAACAGGTTTTCCCAATTTGTTTGGAGATGAAACTGAAGTTTGACCTGACTCATGTTCGGTTGACTGTTTAGGTGGATACTTAGAATATTCTATTTTCACAGGTTCTGATGATGGTGGCAAAAGTTGCAGTGAAGGCAGGGGTCTTATTCTAGCTGAACAATACATACTATGGTTTTTTTTTCTTTATATTGCTGGTTAGTGTAATAAAAGTATCATTTAGTGGTAATGAGAAATCAGTTTGGGTGCTTATATGCCTTATGCATTTTGATTGTTGCTTGAGTAAACTAGAATAAGAAACTCCTACAGATGGTGTTCTGGATACAACAAGTTTTCGAGCTTCAGGATAAGAAGTTTTTGAGTGATTTTGACTGCAAGAATTTCTTTCTGACGAATCCAGTTTAGGCAAGAGCGGGAGTATGCTGTACGGTCACCCTTACAGTTTGTACAGTGTTCAGGCTTTTCGCATGACTTACATTCGTGGCCGACTTCTGCACAACGTGTGCAGTTAACAGAACCACGGCAGGTAGCCGTAGTATGACCATAACGCTGACATTTAAAACAACGGACCGGATTAGGAATATAAGGTCGGACAGGACAGCTCAGGTACGCAGCTTTAATTCTAGTTGGCAAAGTAGGGCTATTGAAAGTCAGAATGATGTGCTTTGTGGGAAGCACTTGCCCATTTCGACGGATAGTAATACGGCGTGCATCTATGACATTTCCATCTTTTAAATTTTGTGGAAGTTCGTCTTTTGTAGAGAGTAAAAGCTCTGGTTAGGATATTACACCACGACTTGTGTTTAGAGTTTGATGGGCCTGAACAGAAGCAGAAAAATAACCTATTGTTGTGCAACTTGAGAGAAATCTTGACTATTTGTCTGAAGAAACCTCAATAAGTACCCAGACTGTAGATTTTTAAGTTAATAACCGTCTCCGAAAACAGATTGAAATGTTTTCCCGATAAGAACTGGTGAAGTTCTCTTAAAAGAACTATCATAAAGACTGTCAGTACGTTTAATAACAAAAAAGCGAGTGAATGAATTCATCTGTACAGTTTGTTGCTCTCCACATGGGAGAGAAATAGAAAGAAGTGAATTATTTCCATCCATATTAAAAAGAAAAGGAATTCAGACCCCTGCCGCACCACCCACTACCGAGCCCAACAAGGGGATGCATATTCGTGCACCAGTGCTAACCAGGGCCCATACGTTCACAAGATACAACTATTTCAGTTTCCACCCTTAACGAATTGACTAGTATGTGCCGCTCACTTGATCCCCAGCCAGTGACAAGTCAGCTGACCAGCCGATTGGTGCATACGTGACCAATATGCACCTCCCGTCTACCTGAAGCAGAGGCCAAAGCAGTGTGTTGGTTTCCCTCAACTGCCAAAATCCCCCTTTCCAGGAACACGGGTCGTCACGCACGGCAAACTCGTGGGTGGTTTACAATTCTCCATAAGTCGATATAAACAGGATTATATCGGCTTATGCAGAATCGCCCTCACCTCAGAAGAGGAAACCACAGTGAGAGTGAAACAAAGAAGAAAGATTAGACAAGAGAAAGAAGAGGAAAAAAGAAAGAGAGATCGCTCAGGTGCCCGAGGTTGCGAAACCCGTCAATACCTAAAGACGGTATCCCTCTGGGGGGACAACTACTAGAGAGCTGCGCTTACCAACCTCCGTCCAGATTCGTTCAGGCTGTAAAAACATGCTAATTTTTTGCCTGATTGATTAAGTAAAATCTATCACACATTTGATAATCAGTTTGTATAAATAGTTAAGCAAAAAATATCGCTGACTCCCGGAATTTTATAATGACGTCTAAAACAAAAGCTTTCTTTTAAATGCTATAAGAAAATTGTTTAAATATGTTGTTTAAAATATATTGCTTTAAATTTGACGTAAATTTCGCCATTAAATGCTTTTCGCATGTAATAATTTAATTATTTGATTGTTTTCTTCCTTTTTAAAAAAATTCACGTGTAAATATATTTTTCACAACTGAAAAGTGTTTGTAAATATTATTATTTGGGCTTTTTTTAAATCTAGAAACAGTACGCAAAAAAACAGCTTTTTCGAAGATGAAATAAATCTCGATTCCAACACTGAAATTTTGAATAAAAATTTTGAAAAAAGCTCACAAATTTAGAATTTTTTTTAAAATGCTTGGATATTGCACATCGCAGTATAGACACGTATATTCATGCAAAAGATGGTTACAGTGTTATGCATAGTTTTTGATCCTATATAAATTATGTAACTGAACTATCTTGGCCGATTTCAACATTAAATACTCTATAAAACTGTAATTTTTCATATTTTATATGAAATAGTTTATTTTAAGTAAGTCGAGCCCTAGTTACAATAAATTCAATTACTGCAGCAACAGTAGCGCTAGTTACTTTTCTTAGAATAGAGATATTTTTTCAATTTAAAATTAAGATTGGTAATTAATGAAAAACAATTTTTAAGGAGTCCGAAAGAGAGTTAACATAAAAACGGCAATAAAATAACATAGCTATAAAAAAAAATCTTCCTTATTGACATTTTTAATCATGTCCCAAAATGGCTAACAAATATGTTTTAAGTTAGCTCCATTACTTTAATATTTTTTACCTTCATACTTAATATTCGATACTTGATAAATTTCCACCATATCTAAACAGATCCTTATTTACATACTTATATCCATTCATCTCACATGTATACATCTTATATACTTACTTAAATGTTATAAAATATGTTTTTCAATAAGCGTACGTCTTCAATACATATAACATATATGCATACATAGGGCTTTACAAATTTCATAATATCTGGTAGCCAGCATAAAATTCTAGACGCCAGTAAAAATACCCCCTCCCTCCCTCTTTCCTGCCGTCATTGCTTTTCAAAAACACAAACGTTTTTTTTTCTTTTTTAACTTAAAAAAGTAATAATAACAAGTGTGGTAAATTTAGAATACCTCACTCAAAATCCCTGTATGCTGCTCAGAAAACCAGCATAGGGAAACCCATGTACAAAAAAAATTTACTGTGAATTTTGATAAAATCCTGAAATCTGTCGCGAAACGTCAAATGTTTCGATCCGTCTTTACCAATCATTCCTATTTACGTTGCAGCGACAGTAACTTCAATATAGAAGGCGGAGAGGGATCTCTCACAACTCGCCGTGGCCACACAGGTGAAATTATGCGAAAGTGAAATTTTCCGTTGTGAAATCGTGAAACATCCTTTTATGGAGAGCGAACTTTGTTCGTGATCTCATGTACTAGAGCTCCGAGTGGCTGGAGAAATAACCTTTGTTCTGTGAGACCGATGCATAGGTTATATAAGTGAATGCACGGGTATTTTAGAGAAGCTCTTAATTAGAATTGTGAATCAGTTTGATTCAAGTTCAGAGACATATCTCTGACGTAGAGATATCTTTCTTCGGGCAATCGCAAGGATTCCCGTAAGTCTAGTCTGGACTATTATAAAGAAAAGAGGATTGACATCCTGTGAAATAGAAAAGCATTTCCCCCCGAGCTCTGTGAAGGAGTTTTCCGCGAAAGGAGCAGGAGAGAAGCTAGTTCTCTTATTTGATAAAACTTTATCGAAATTTATTGGCTTTGATTTGTTCTAAATCAGTAGCATGCTTATGGGATTATTCATTTGTTTGTTTGTTTGTTTATTGAGAACATACATCTGACTTTTGTGCTTGACATCAAGTGCCCACTTATAAGTCATCATCAATGTACAAGGACGAGATAGCCACAAATTAATTTACAACATTAGAGAGAATTACAACCGAGAGCTCCACAAAGTATGAGCAATGGAGCTGACGGGATTCGAACCCGCCTACGTGACTCTTACGCTCTCAAGCCAACAACTCGGCCATGGAGGGCTCCAACTATTAATTTAATTTACTTTGATTGTAAGCTAAACAGAACCCAGAAATCATTGTGATTTCTCATTTATCCAAGATTTTTTATTGTGTTAATACCTTTATCGATATAATCAATACTTCTTT
The DNA here is from genome assembly GCA_963931845.1 of Maratus michaelseni. Classification (NCBI taxonomy): domain Eukaryota; kingdom Metazoa; phylum Arthropoda; class Arachnida; order Araneae; family Salticidae; genus Maratus; species Maratus michaelseni. Next base: position 259,053,283 of record OZ007593.1, read on the forward strand.
GTTTTTAATGAGAGTGGATCCATGAAGTTGTACGCTAACAATTCGTACACAACATGGGTCTCCGTCACACAAGCATAGTTTAGAATTAATAGTTACAGGGTTCGTACGGATCAGGGAATTTTCCAGGAGTTATACCAGTATTTTTTTTATAGAAAAAGAAATCTAGATTCAACTCGAGAAACTTCGCCTTCTTTTAAGGAGAGATTTTCTGTTAGAAAATGCTGGTACTGAAGAATTTCCTAGTCGCAAAATTCCAGGAGGCGTACGAACCCTGTAGTTACATAGTTTTGAATAGTATACAATTTAAAAAGATAATATAAACTAGGTTTCGTATTGAAAATTATCAAAACTATATATCTCTGTAAAAAAAGAACTACTGTACAGGCTGAATTAATCGGTATGTTCGGGAAATGCTTATTGCCGAATGCTTCAAATGTTCGAGTAGTTAAGTGCTACAAAAATATATCTGTTAATGTGCATTTTTTCGCATTGTATCCCGTTTTAGGTGCCACAAAGGCTTGATAAACACTATTTCTTTCATTGAAATATCCACCCTTCCCCCACATTCTAATTACATGACATGCTAGAACGGAAAAGAATGGCGTTTTCTGTGTATGAAATGGAAAATGTCTTATAAACTTGGTCCTTCAATTAAAAGTACTAGAAAAGAGGAATAGCACTGCGTGGCGCGCAATTGTAGGGGTGGGGAAGAGAAACAAATGACGTTTGTGCTCATTCCGTAGTTCAATTTTGTACCCAAAAAACGAAAAAAACAATAGTTATTCTCAAACGAACAAACAAAAAAAACGCCAGATTAAATAGCTGTTTCGTCAGATAAAAAAGTTGGTCACCAGTGGCGAGTTGGTGACTGCATTTGCCAAGCCCTGTGCATACATACATACAACGACGTATTCAACTTAAAATTCATATAATACATACATCTCATTTGTGTTACTGCATACATGCTTTCTAAAATAGGTGTAATATAGATGCATATGCACTTACATGGAATAATACAAACAACACACTTACGATACATACAACTTAGAATTTATATACCAAACAATATATTTTAATTTATGAAAGTAATAGGAACTGCTTTGTATCATCCTTATGAAGACAGTCCCATTAAAGAGTCCAGGATTAACAGTTCAACCAGAGTCGAATTCAAGACGAATTTCTCAATTAAGAGAGGTAAGTTATGTGTCAGTGGTACAGAACCTATCGTTTTACAGGGTTTTTTTCATATATATCACAATTGTCTTAAAATCCACAAATTGCACGAAAAATTGCTGACTTCTAAGTATTTATTATAGTAATAAAAAGCTAAGAGAACCGAAAGTGTATCGGACATTTACGATATGACGTCATGTTGTTACGCAACAGCAAATGTTGAATATAAAGTAGGATTCAAAACAATTAGACAAACTTTAAGAGACTGTACTACACAACAAGAAACATTTTTTGTAGAGGCAACCAGGGTCACAATACAATTATTGAATCAAATGTACAAGGTGCCTTACTCCCAGGAGATCATGGCGTTTCGTTCAGAAATTTATCATTATTGAAGATTATTGTAATGATATTTTTGACCGTGACCTTGCTTTCTGTAAAGTGTGATGACATTATGAGAAGTTTCGGAAATGCACTGTAATTCAATCAGAAACACTGCATTAACTGTCAGCTATATTCCCAAGTATGATAATTCTATCTCAATGATTTTTAGACGTCGGTGGTGGTTATTTCAAGCACCTCTCGTGTTACCATCCCATTTCACATAAAGAAAGATAATTGTTTTAAGTATCTTTATTAATGTAAAAGCTATTGAATGAAAATCAGTGTTCGCCTTGGAGTGAGACACCCTGTATTTTTTATTTAATAAGTGGATTGTGATCTTGGTTTCTAATACAAAAATTGTTTCTTGTAGTGTTCCTTGCCACCGCCTAACATTTTCCGTATATTTTTTTTTGATCATCCTGAAATTGGGGAAAAAACATGGATAATTGTTAAATTCTTTTCAGTGTGATTTTCGTACAATATTACTCATGTGTAGGCATATACATATAAACATGTGGATGCCAAATTTTCGCCAAAATTTGTGATATACTTGTCAAAATATCACCAAATTTTGCACCAAAAATAAGTCCTACTTAACCACAACATTTCATTTCAATTCATCACACTGGATTTTTAGACAATAAAGCACATTTAATTAAACGCAGAGTATATAGAGAAATAAACAACATATAATTGGATAGTGAGTGAGCAGAATTCAATAGGGTCATGTGCCGAGGCCGACTTTACAGCAATAACATAACAGAGAAGTACTTTTGTTTTATCTCATCAAACGAAACCAGCCAGCTACGCTAAGCCTTGCATAAAAACCATTTCGATACTATTCTACTCATAACATCATCCATCATTGGCTTGGCCCGTGAATCTTATTTTAATCAGTCGAGTTGAGATGTTGCACGTTTTGGCATTGCTCGTTTTTCTCACATTTGTATATATTCAAAATAAATTTTGAATTTTTTGTACTATTTCAGTGTTTATATGTGATACTTTTAAAGACTTTCAGTAACTATAATGAAAGGAAATTTTTCAATTATATTGGGTTGTCTGGAAAATTCGTGCCAGTTGGGAAAATCATTTCGTACCGGAAAATTCTATCAATTAATGTTTAGATATTAATTCCGATATCTAATGTATAATAATTAACGGGCAGGATTTTCCGGTACGAATTGATTTTCCCAGCCGACACAAAATTTCCAGACAACCCAATATTTACTAAAGCATTTTTTTCATTAGCCATACTTGACGAGGAGCTTACTTGACCTAGAATCAAATAAAAAACTTATAACGAAATTGCGTTTATCAGTAAAAGATAGAAATTTGTTTAAAATAAGTAAGTGAAAGATAAATTTTTATATTACTTATAAATGTAAAATTTCTGATCTAAATATAATGAACAACAATTATCACTGCATGTAAATAGCAGCATATAGAGTGAAATATACTTGCTAATTATATACATTTCCATAAATTATTTTTGTAAAGAAACGTGCTAGAAATAAACACTTTCGAAATATAGTAAATGTTTCCACTTAATTTGGGATAGTTTTCATAGAATGGTTTAATGTAATTTTTTCCATTGAATAATAACAATGGTTCCCTTTGAGAGCATAAATAAATACTTTATTTATGATTATAATAAACAACATTTTTATTACAAATATTATTCAGCGAAAAAGATCGCAAATCTTTTGTTATTCAATTTTATTTATGAAATATAGAGCATCTGTGTAATGAATTCAACTCCATTCAAAATCAGCATAAATTATCTCTACTACAGAAACTTTCTGTTATAATGCTTATTTTATTCCTACCCAAAATATCGTGACACATTTCATTTATACGAAAACTCATTCGAAACTTGTGTAATAGCACGTAGTCGATGGCTTTAATGAATGCATGCTACTTCTATTGTACTAGGTCCCCCTTTCATTGCATGCCACATTCATTGTATTTGAAGTTCTAACAGTTGCGGAAAGAACATTATCAGGTTTTAAAATCATTACAATCATTTGAATTCTTTAATATATTTCCAAGTAAATTGAATTCGTTGTTAAAGCGATTATCATTTTAAAATTAAATTTTAAGCAATCGACCACAAAATGTTGCATTCGTAAAACTCAAAAAAGTAATATTTTTCCATAAAAGACGAAAAACCTTTTTTTTTTTAAGCTTGAAAACATTGTTTAATAAATAGAATAGATTAAAAAATAATCAATGGCTGTCTAATCCGCGTTTAAAAGTGCAGGTGATTACAAATGAATATCCCAACTTTGAAGGGTTATCTCTTCTGAACGGTAAAAGGTAGTGTTCCATTTCACACATCGAAGTGAGTGAGAAGTTATGAAGTTTCATACATGCAAAGGCTCGTTTTTTTGGCGAGAGATGGCGCAACGAGCGGCAGGTTGAAAGTGAACTACCACATTTCAAAACCTGTAACTGTAAGTTCAAAACCTGTAAGAGTTCTTATAGAAAGTGACCACCCCATTGGCACCTTTCTGTACGAGAGTTTTTGAACGAGAAACTGCCGCAACGGTGGATTGTTTGCAGAACAAATTTCGACGCTGCTTTTCAGCAGTAGTATCAACCAAGCCCGGACTTAACTCCGTGCGATTTTTTATCTTTGGGAGATACATAAAAGATAAAGTGTTTTTTCCGTCTCTACCAACTGGCACTGCTGAACTGAAAACGAGGATAACTGCAGCTATTGCAACTGTAACACCCGACATGCTGAAAACCGTGTGGGATGAATTCTCCTACAGAATGGATGTCGTTCGTGTTTCTACTGGTGGTCACATTGAACATTTATAAATTTTTGCTATTAGTAATTTCACAATATTCTCTTTTATGTCTTTTTTACAAATGCGTGTATCTTCTATACTTTTGTTAATAAGACCTTCAGAGTTGGGATATTCATTTGTAATCACCCTGGCCATTATATACATTCATATAAGCAAGTTTATTCCGATCTAAAGATCGATTCATGGAATTTCCGCGAAATCACGCAGGACATCAGGAATATGTGCTGCCATTATTTGACGATTTTTCTTCAGACAATAATGGAAACGTCAAGTTTTCCATTATTTGACGATTTTTCTTCAGATTAAAATATCCAACAGTGCCAGTCAGATAACTCCAAACAATGGCTTCCTACACAAATAAGAGATTTGATAGAATAGAACCATGACGAAGATACACTGTAACAAGAAAGAAGAATCATGCATCAAGCTTAGATTATGAAACGCATTCCAACCTTTCCAGAATACGTTACCGATTTTCAAAAATAACCATACATAGACGGCAATGTGTCCTGCTCTTTTCGTAGCTCTATATATGAATTTATGTATGTTATGCAAACATCTCTTAGTCTTCTCAGTAATATAGTTCAGCTGGAAAGTACATAACTTAGTTAAAAAACACCTTTAAGCAATTCACGCTCATACCCAGTAGTGCTTACGAATTATTTTGTGTAGCCCTGTATATGATGAATAGAAATTATACACACCACGTAGTACGCAAAAAATTATTTAAACGCATACCAAAACTTAAAACGCACTTCCAGCATTTATCGTTCATTGACAGTATTGTAACCGAATTCCTTTGAGTCTCTCTGTAAACGAACTATAAATGCTACACACTCTATATTCTACAGAAGGCATGTTTTAGTGCACCTCAGAAATGTGTATAAATCTTATTATGCGTGAAATAGTATAACATCTTTAAAATACAACGCAAACGATTTTTTCTCATAGACCGTAATGCAACATGATTAATTATTAATTATTATTATTAATTAATTATTATTAATTATTAAATGAATTATAAATGCTACGCACTACATTTAAATAGAGCACATGCCAAAGTTAACCTTAGAAATATATACCAATTGCATGGCAAACAGAATATAATTACTAGAGTTACAGCACGGACAGACAAACAGACGGCAGACATACAAACGGGATTCATAAACACTTTCCAACGTTAAAAAGAAAGAGACATGTTTCTTTATCTATAAAAAAGTTTACGAAAATAAGATTTAAACACTTTCGAGTTACCAACGATTATGGAAAGCGTTTCTTAATCTTCAGAAACCTCAGAATCCAATAGATTTCAGATATTAAAAAAGCATTTCTGATACAAAAGTTTCTTTTGCTGCCCGTAATTTTCGGAAACGTTTCCGAATAGTTTTTACAGTGTATGAATTAATTTTCTCAACACAAATATCGGTCTTTCAAATGTTGTCAATTAATATCTCAAATAAATATTTTCTGTTTCAAGAAACGAACATACTAAATTAACAGCATTAACATTGTTTTGTTACTCTTGCATGTACAAATTCTATTACGAAGCCGAAAATGTTTACTTGAGAATTGACAGCTTTAGAAAAACCAAAATTCCGGATTTGAGAAAACTGATTACTACACTGTACAAGCTGCTCGGAAACGTTTCCAAAAAAATTAAATCTTTGTTCCAGAAAGGTTTATTTCGGTCTCGGAAATATGTTGATTTCTGAGGTTTCTGAAAACAAAGAAATATTTTTGAAATCGTCCTTAACTCGGAAGAGTTTTTGTATTTTCGTAAACCTTCCTAGATTAAGTAACATTTGTACTTTTTTTTTCCTTGTTATAGTGTGTATAAACTTTACTACAGAATAATTTTAATACAAGGTATCCGAAAGGATATCAGGTGATAGTCCCTTTAACGAGTTCATTTTTCACTTTTTTCTATCTTTATAAGAAGAAAGTATTGAATTCGTGAAAAATTTCGACTTCTAGTTTTCGGCGGATTTATACGTTTTAGAAGGTCCTAAACACGATTTGAATGTTTTTAGAAAATGTCTGTCTGTGAGTCTGTGTGTGTTTCTGTCTGCATGTGACAGAAATTTTCTGGGCACTCTATCTCAACCACAGAGTACGGAGATTTAAACAGAGAATCATCTTTCATACACTGCAATGGCAACTTCTTTAACATGGGATTACACATCGACAGTAGCGATAGCTGCGAAACTACGGCCATAACAGAAGTAAGGTTGCTAATACGGATATATATCGCTTTCTTGGCGACAAATGAGGGAAGGGAAAAATACGGCGATTGCTTGTTGCTTCTTGTTTTGGTTGATTGGTTGATTTTATGATGGTCGATTATCTACAGGAGGGATATAGGCCTTAGCGCGGGGGAGTGCCCTCCGTGGGGGGTCTATCTAAGGGATCCTAACCCGTATTTACGGCAAGGTTCGAAAAAAATTCTCCTTATTTTGAAATTTATGAAAACAGATTTATTTTTAACATGTTCTGAAACAACCGGAATTCAACTTTATTTTAAAGTAAGTGTTATATATATAATATAAAGTCTATATAATTATAATATAAAGTCAAAAATTGTTAAAAATCTGCCAACACTGAATATATATAAAATATTTCATACATTATGGAACTTGAAAAGTAAGAACGAAAATAACACATGAAAATAAATCACAACTTATACCGATCCTTGGGAATGAAAAATTACTTTGACGTCTGGTTCTTGCAAACCATACACGTATCTCTTCGTAGCATTTTGAAAAATTATAATGACCTATTAGATCTTCAAAGAATAATGTTAATAATAAGTATTAATCAAGATTAAAAAATCAAATAGCGAACGTCGAAAATTTGCACATGGTCAAATGACAACAGCAAAAGACGCCAAGCAGAATAGGGTTACAGTTAAACGGAATAACGAAAATAAAAATCGCCAAAGCGATGATTTAGTTTTTAAGTCATCCGCTGCAGATGCTCTTTTCAGGCGACGTTGGGTCTCTGTTTAAATCTCCTTACTCTGTGATCTCAAGAACTAACGCAAAGAATTTAATAAACCTTTAGATTCAGTTATACCTTGATATAAATTGGTGCTGCTTAGATTTTTGGTGTAAATCGCCCAATATGTGACGCTTCTACGCTGCATTTTTCACGATTTCAGCACTAGCTCTATCTTATGAACTAATGCTCGGATGTTCATCAAACATCAGATTCCGTTATATGTTGATAAAAGTTGTTGGTGATTGGATTTCGGTGTAAATATAGCAACAGGTGGCGCTGCTATGCTGCATTATTTAAGATTTATACAATTTTTTAGTCATATCTCAAGAATTGATGCGCGGAATTTCATCAAACTTCATATTCTGCGAGACATTGACATAAGTTGGTGCTGATTAGTTCTTCGTGTAATTCATATAGCAGATGGCGCTGCTATACTGCCTTTTTAGATTCTAAAAGGCATAATTAAAACAATTACGCTTAGTATTAACATGTATAAGATAGAAGAAAGCTTTGGGAGTGGCACATCCGATTAATTTCTGTTTATATTTGGTATCTGTTCACTTGAGTTTTGACGTTCAGAGATACATGGTTAAAAAAAAAAATCTGTAACAGTGGTAGAACTTTGTTTTCAAAATCAATGCTTATAATTCTGTGTTATGTGTGAGGGTAGCCAGAGTAGATTGTTGTCGAAATAAGTAATTAAATCGAATATTATCATTTCTCGAGGAGGATTTCTCTCATTAAAATGTCTTCTTTGAGTCGCAATATTTTAACTTTGACTATTGGAAATAAATACTTCTTGTCTACGTGTTTAAATGTTGCTAAATCTAAAAGAATCAGAAAAATATTATCTAAGTCAAAAGTTAATAATTTTTGAGTCATCACTGTTTTTATTTTGCTTTAATAAGTGAATATCATACAGAAAAAAAAACATTTAGTGTGAATACTTTATAAATGACACTGATGATTATTACAAAATATTAAAATGCGTACAAAACCTATTCATAACGCGTAAATATTTTTTTAGTATAATTTCATGTAATTCGGCATTGTGTAATCAAATACTGCAGCTTTTGACGAATATTCTTTTATGTTAATTCACATTTTTAATGTAATAGGTTTCAAAGTTGTTCATAAAATATGCCAACGAACATACAATGCTATATATATTCAACTGTATCCTTACTGTATTTGTATGAATTCAACTGATGCATTGAATAGTGTATCAACATATATAATATTGTCTATTCAGTAATTAATATATTATAAAAAAAAATTCAACTATATCTGAATATTGCATAGGTGGATTTTTATAACACCAATGATTAATAGTACTTTTGATAATGGTTACTATGCATGAAATAGTATATCTCTATTCTTAAAAAAAAAAAAATAAAATAAATAAAAAAAAAAAAAAGTTGCTAACGCTGCCTCGCCAAGTTGTGAATCTACCTTGACCTTTTTCATTTCCTTAGTTTATATTAGAAAAACTATTGCATATTAAAGCATGGAAACTAGTCGTTTTATAGAGAAATGTGTGATTCACATACTAAAGCAAACTATTTCAATGTTGAAATTTGTCAAGATAGTTCAGTTACATAAATATTATAGGATCTAAAACTTTACATAGCAGTTTAACTATCTTTTGCAGGCACATACTTTACTAGATTGTGGTATTTGACTGGGTTTTTTTTTTTTGGGGGGGGGAGTCGATTTTTTTTATACAAAATTCTATCCATTGTCCGAATGGAGAATGAATTCGTACTTTTGAAGTAGTCTTTATTTATTTACTGTTGCCAAAATTTAAAATGGATGAATAACAATATTTCCCATCAACGTATATTCCATTATACATATTTACACGTTAATATTAAAAATGAAAAAAAACTTTAAAATAAATAAATTACTTGAAATAAATACATTAAAATAAATACATTAGCATTTAATATATAGATTTTATAATGTGAAATTCGTAGCATACTAAGGATATCCCGTGAATTAACATTTATAAATCCAGAACTTTAAAGCTTCCGCCGATAAAAATGTCGTCATATTTAAAATAAGAAGTCTAGTTTTATTCAGAAAATTTAAATATTTTATTACGTTTACACTAAGTTGCGTAATTTTACAAACTTTTACGTTGATAATTAATTTTCAGCGGATTTTTCTTAACTTTTTCTTCTTTATTTTTTTTCTTTATTTTTTTTCTTTATTTTTTTTATTAATATTTATCTTATCTTCAAATGGTTTCTGTGTTTCTACATTTGCAGCTATTTTCTTTTTCCTACTACGGGGCTCCGCTCCCTACGAGCTAATCTCGCCAATCGCCTTTCGGGCCCCGCAAGCTCTAAAAACTCGCTAATTTGTTTTACTTTAAAAAAGAATGGGTTATAATATGGAAAATTGAATTATAATTAAACGAGCAGTGGTGATCTTCTGTAATCGGGCATTCATTCTTTTCCGTTTAAAGGGAGGGTTTTAAGGCCGAATCAACTGCTGTCGCAACAGCTAATAAATAAGACCAATTAAACATTTGAAAAACAGCTTTTACAAAATGGCTAAGTAAACAATGTCGCTGTCTTCCAGAATTTTATAACGATGCTATAAGAATATTGTTTTAAATAAGTCGCTTTAAATATATTGTTTTCAATATGACATAATTTTCACCAATAGTTGCTTTTCATTTTTAATATTCACGTGAAATTACATTTCTTCATTGAAATAAAATATTATTTACGCTATCTTAAAATTAGTAAAAATAGGTAAAAAGACTTCGTCAAAATAAAGAAATTTCTCGCGTAAATATATTTTTAAATTGAAACTGTTTGGCAATATTATTATTTGAGAATTTTAAATATGACGTAATTTTCCCTGTTTACTGTTTTTAATACGCAGTAATTTAATTATTATTTTAATGTTTTATGTATCGTTTTAATATTCACGTGTAAATACATTTTTTATGACGTAATTTTCTTCATTTACAGCTTTTAACACATGATCATTTAATTATTATTTTAAAATTTTCTTTCTGTTTTTAAAAGTCACGCGTAAATACATTTTTTCTGTGAAAGGAAATATTATTTCTGCTTTACAATTTGGCAACAATATAAAAAATACCTTTTTTAAATATGAAAAAAATCTGTATTGAAATAATCAAATTTTGAATAATTAAAAAAAAAAACCTCAAATATCAAATGTCAAATTTGAAAAATGATTGCCCTTTGCACACAAGCTCGTCAAGCATGTGCATACGAAATATGATTAAATTGCTATGCGTAGTTTTGATGCTATAAGACTTTTTTTAACGGATCTATTTTCACCGACTTCAACATTTAAAAAAAAAGCGTAAAATAATTCATCTATTTAAAAACTGTCTGCCTCAGCGTGTTTATCGAAGATTTCTCTACAAAACTACAAATTTTCATATTATTAGATGCATTAGTTTTGTTAATATTAGCCAAGAAAGACCTCCGGTCACAAAAAAATTATTTATGGCGATAGCGTTAGTTACTTTTTTTTAGAATAGAGAGATTTTTAAAACATAGTACAGTAACATATTTTTAGGGACCACGGAGGTCTAAACGGGGCGAGGCGAGGGTTGCCCATAGGAGTCAGAAGCACCTAGTAATTTAAAAAGTGGTAATTCAGTGCTATCTAAATATGATATATTTTGTAAGCACTTAAATCTATTTTTTATGTGTGAATAGACATTTTTTTTTTCATATAAGCAAATTCTCGGTTGGGCTTTTAGGGATATATTTCCTGTCCTCTCTGTAATTTATTATTAAATTTATTATTTATATTCTCGTTCAAGCTTCTATGTGCAGTAAAATATAAAACAGCAAACTGTAATAAAATTGTTTACATTTTCTAAGTTATCTTTAAATTATTTGTAGGTGTTTCATTTACCTTTTCAACATTATTTAAGTAACAAAACATTATTTAAGTAAAAAAAACTGAACAAAAGTTGAAAAAAAATCTCGTTGCTAATATCAATGTTTTGTATTTTATCTGTCTGTATTACTGAATGTAAATAAACTTTTCTTTTCTTAATAATTTAAAATATCAATAAAAAGAATTGATTTTTGAGTTTGGTGGCAAAATGAAAAGTAAAAACAAATAACTTCATCGGTTTATTGAAATGTCTGTCTTCCAATAAACCAATAAAACTTTCCTAAAATAAAGTTACAGATAATTGAAAGTATTTTGGAAATCTCAAATCAGTATTTTTAGAAATCATCAATAAATTTTAGTCACGCTTACATCAAGTATTGAGGGTTTTCTATTATTTTCGTTTTTTCCCCCCTTCCTTCTTTCAATGTTTATGAAGATGTTAATTTCATTGCAATGTCAGAGAATGTTACAATTATACATTTTACAAATGCAGAAGATATGTTAAAAATTATTAAGAGAGAGAAAATTTTAAATATATATATATATATATATATATATATAATTATAATATCTATGAATTTCAAAAACATATCAAGTTCTAATATCATTCTACTAAAATCTACTAAGAGATAATTAATGATATTGTGTAATATATATATATATATATATATATTAACTTGCAAATTTTCATGATATTTTTCATATTAGGTGGATTTTTTTTTCAGGTGGATTTTTATTTTTCAGTTAAATCGTTGATAATGATAATATTTAAAAGAATAACACAAAAAAATCATAATAAACAAAAAATCCGAAGTTTAGACAAATAAAAGAGACTGAAACATTTTTTCTGCAGAAAAATTTTAAATTTAATTTTTAATAGTTTCATTTTATAATCAGAAATATGATGTATTACTACACTGAAAAAAGGATTTGCTTATCTAAAAATCTTCTTATTGGACCATTGAAAGACAGAATATTTTGTTGAGCCAAACATATTTTTGTTTCATTAAAAATATTTTTGCTCAATCCACACTTAAACGGAATATTTTATTCAGTCAAACAAGATTCTGTTGATTTTTTTTTATTAACAATATTTCCATCATTGTTGCTTCAACAAAACCTTATTTGGGTTAACAAAATTTTTTGTTTACCCATTCCATTATCCCATTTTGTCTATCCCATCCTGTAGGTATTTTGTTATATCAAAAATTTTTTAGACGAATTTTAATAGCTCATAATAATTTTTTATCACTGCTAATTTTCCGTCCAAGGTAATAAAAACAATTATAATTTGATTAATTTGCTCACACGCACTTAAACAATGTAGAACAGAAGGTATGTCAAATCAGATGATATCATATTTTGTTTGATGACTAATGTTATTATAAAAGAAACATTTTATGTGAAAAGTAGAAAAATCATGAATAACATGTGAACCATTATACTCAACACTTATACATATTGTTATTAGCGCTGACCATCCTCGTTTCCATAGCTTAGTTGGCAGAGCGTATATATTTCGCATTTAGGGGACCAAGTTTCGATAAAAAGCAATGTGATTTTTATATTTTATTTGTATTCCTTTTTTTTAATTATAATGTATAGCGGTAGTATTATAAAAATGTATAACACTTAGAAATATAGAATCCTGGAATAAATTAAAATTTTTCATGTAAAAAGGCAATATATTTTACTTTTTAAAAGTAAAAAAGGTATACTGAAAAATACGATTTTTTTAATTGCATAATTTTTAAAACTATCTGATTTTACTATTAATTATAAATTAATTTTTAAAACTATCTGATTTTACTATATTTGCATTTAATACATTTTAAAAATTATGACTTTAAAGATTGAAATTGGCAATGATATTGATAATTTCGTTCTTTTTTTTTCAGATAATCAAAGTGTTATAGAAAAAATGAATAACAATTAGAAAGTTATACTTCGGGCATAAATTCAACAAAAAATTAAATGTAAAAAAGACGGCACTGAGCAATACGATTTTTTTAAATTAACCATGTAATTCGAAAATTTCAAATCTGGAAGTACATTTGTAATTTCTGACATACATTTTTTAAAAGTTTTCATACATTTTTTAAAAGTTATGATTTTGTTGATTGATGTTGAAAAATTTTTATCGTTAAAAAAATATTTTATTAAATTATAAAATATAAAAACGAAAAACATCAACAGTAAAATGTTTAGTGACGACATCTATTATCAGCTTATGATTTTTATGATGTAGAAAATTGAATTTAAATTATGTGTTTCGAAAGAAGGAATGTTTATTTTATTTTCATAAAATTAAATTACGATTTCCAATATTATCAAATTAAGTTTTTTTTTCTTTTTTTTTTCAAAGATCTTTTTTAAATGTTCGTTTTTTTTTAATATATATATTTTTTTCATTTCATGTCTTTTACGATTTTACGTATTAAGGAAATAAGTTATTCGAAGGCACCGGTGACTCCACCTCAAGGTTTTTTTTTTTTTTTAAATATATATTTAAGGGATCAGGTAGCATTTGAACTCACAAAATACCTGCAAAAGTGACATCTATAAGAATTGCAGTCACTCCATAACTAATTAACTTTTAATTATAAAATTTAATACACATATTAAGAAAGGTTCATTTTATTAATTAAAGCTCTCAAAAAAAGTATATATATATACACTCTAAAAAAATCCGTGAAAATACAAGAGATTTTCCGTAAAATCTTACGGAGAAGTTTCATTTTTCCAAAATTTCAGTACAATTTCCGTAAATGACATTAGTTCCGTTAAAGAGACTTCACATCCGTAAATATGCAGAAAGTTTTCCATAAATTTGGTGGATTTTTTCCGCATTTCTTTCAAAACAGTACAATGTCCGTATTTCTTGCAAAACAGTGCAATTTCCGTAAATGACGTTTAAAGGTTGAGTACAGAAATCGCCTTTTTTGAAATGCGAATTAAGATAGTTGCATTTACTAGAGTTCTTCTAGGATACAGGCCTGGCCCGGCTCGACCCGCTTTCCCATTCTAACCGAGGCCATGTCAATTTATTGTGAAAAGAATAGTAATGTTTATATTTTTTAATGAAATATTTAGAAATTTATTTTATTTTTATAAATTTAAAAAAAAAAATTAATCTACTTATTCTTTCTCGATAGTACTTCAAATTTATGATTTTTTTTTCACTATTTTTTTTTAATTTATCTTTTTTAATGTGAGGCAATATTGTGTTATTTAAAGGTTTCATAACATAATATCTCTGCAAATTATAGCTATGCAAATTGGTATTAAACTAAACTGTTTTGGCTTACAAATTTATGAATTACGCTAAAATTTATTATTTTATAAATTATAATTTTACAAAGTTTACAATTTTTTCCTTAAATTTATAAAATTAATGATTTTTGATGATAATTTAAAAAATGTTTTTTCTTTACTTTTATAAAAATCAAGTTTTTAATTTTGTAACGTTTTTAATTTATTTCGGTAGTTCATATTTTTATAAATTAAACTAACTTAATTTAAATTAAATCAGTTAGTTCATATTTAAACTTACCTATCCCAAAGTCATTAATTAAAAAAAAATCTGTCTTTTTTTTTTTTTTTTTTTTTTTTTTTTAATATTTTTAAAATGTAATGTTAAATATATAATGTTTAACAGAACCGTACGCAGAAGCTCTCAGCATTTCTGAAATATAAAAATTTAATTTATTATAAAATTGTTTATTTGCGTAAGTTTTTAAATAAGAGATTAAAAAACATTATTTTAATAGCATGTAATAAACAAGTTTGATTAAGATAATTGCTGTTGTTATTGGAATTGATAAATAGATAAACAAGCAAATAATTTAAAAAAGTATATGTTCGAAAAAAGAAAATGTTGGTACCACTGTTGAATTCAGGGGGTGGGCCGGAGGGGACATAATCCCTCGGAAAATTTAAATGTCCCCCCACCGGAAGATTTGAGATTTTATACTTTTAATGAGCAAAAAGTGCATTCCCCCCCACCCCCCGGAGCCACAGAAATCCCACCCGGAGAAAAATGTCTGATTCAACACTAGTTAGTACTCTTGCAAAAAGAAGCAATTATTACTCTTAATACATTTTTTATGCATATAATACATAATAAATTAAAATTTAGCTGTTATAAGGCACCAAATAATACAGCAAATTATTGAAAATTATGAAAAGAAAATATTAAAAACACTGGAAAAATCCATCTACAGATGAAACCAAGTTTTTGCATCATAAAAAGCGATTCAAATAAGTTATAGCATTTGAGCAAAAACCACGACCGGTCATATCGCTGTGGTCTGGGTCATCGGGTTAGTACACGGGACTTTGTGGGTTCGAATCCGCTCGCGGCAAGGGTTGGTTAAATTCTATAAACTCACTCCTGTACGTGCACGGAAGTGCCTTTTTTTTCTTTTTTGGTGCTATAAATTTTATTTTAACGACATAAAAATTTCTAAAAAATACGGAAGGTATCTGTTATAAAACGGAAAATTAAAAACGGATATTTCAGAATTCCCGGAAAATTTCCTGGAATTTACGGAATTTTTTTTCCGTTAAAATACGGAAATAGTACTGGCGTCTCGATTGCCAGTACAACTTCCGTTTTTTTCAGGAATTTTTTTTTACAGTGTATATATATATACGTAATTGAATGGTCTTTTTCGTCGCTTAGAAAAGTAATCTCTTCCCAGTTCTTTAACCCATGTTAATACGGAATTATCTAAATTTGTATTCTCCGTATTCGTATCTGATTTCTTTTTTCTTTTTACTACAAAATTCAAACCAAATTACATTGATTTGGAAGTTCAAAGAATATAAGGTCTAATTTGGCTACCAATCAGCTCGCACTTTCAAAGAAAAAGAACATGTGGTCGTTACATTCGTAAGAAGTAAATTTCTAAAAGTCAATCTGTATTATAAATCACAAATAAGTGCATCAGTAACGTTGACGACAGAAAGATCCCCCCCCCCCCGCCAGTGGGGCGGTATAACTTCTAAAACTTATTATGACGTAAAAGATTTTTCTTTTTCTCTTTCTTTTTCTTCTTTTTTTCTGCTTCAGCTAAGTTCTATGATATCCTTATAAATTACTGATTCGCACAGTTCTACAACAAATTTTTAACAGTCTTTTCGTCTTATTTAATTGCAGAAAAATATTGCAAAACTTATGAACCAGGTAGTTACGAATTCTGCGTTAAAAAAATTAAATAGAAATTTTCTTATCATTAATAATGGTGCCAGATTCCTTAGAAATTACAAGGAGTGTGCGAACCTTGTAAATCGCTGGTAACTCACCTAAGCTCATAAGCACAATTCTATCAACGAAAAAAAATTAAATACTTTTCAGGAAATCACACGCAACTATGTTTGCGAATTCTCGCCAGAGGTATGTATTCTGCGCACATTAATTCTTACAAACCCGTAAACGTTTCTTAACAAACATACTACAATTCAATTTAGTATTGGGCCTATGCATAATTCCGTAGCAAAAATCGAGTACATTTCAAAAGCAAAATTGAATAACTCTCCAGGAGCTTCATTATCCTTCTTTCATAGAAATCCTGAGATTTTTAGAAAAATAACTCAACCGTTTGAAGACGTCCAAGGAACTGGAGTTCCTGTTATTTTCTGCTCAAACGCCATACAAACGAACCATTTTTTAAGCGAATGATCACTGAAGATGAAAAATGGATTGTTTACAGTAATGTCAGTCGAAAAAGACCATGGTCAAAGCGCGGAGAGACTGCTCAGACGGTCGCAAAGACTGGATTACACCCGAAGAAAATCATGCTCTGTATCTGGAGGGATTGGCAGGGAATTGTCTATTATAAGCTGCTACCACCCAACCAAAAGATTGATTCGACCAAGTACTGCTTACAACTGGACAATTCAAAGCGAGCAATCAGAAGCGGTCCGATCAGAAGCACCAACCAGAAGCGGTCCGAATCGGCGAACAGCAAGGACGTTGTGTTCCACCACGACAACGTCAGACCGCACGTTTATCTGATAAGCCGGGTAAAATTATTGCGGCTTGGATGGGATGTTTTAATGCACCTACCGTATAGTCCGGATCTTGCACTTTCAAATTATAACTTGTTCCGGGAGCTGCAGAACAATTTGATTAACAAGAACTTCAGATCTCTGGACGTCCTTAAAAACCACTTGGATGACTTATTTGCCCTAAAATCTCAGGATATCTATGAAAGAGGGATAATGAAGCTCGTGGAGAAATGGCAGAAAGTTATTGAACAGAATGGAACATATTTTATTTATTAAAATTGTTTTTTCCTAAATATTTTGTGTTTGAAATGTACTCGATTTTCGCTACGTAATTAAGCATACACCTAATATATAAGAAAAAATGTACAACCAGAACCGATGCATATCATACAAACAATATACACTTCTTTATTTTCGCTAAAAAATTAAAATCATTCGTGCTGCAGCTCACTGAATTTTCTTACTCAAGATTGCTGCTACGTCATCGAAACATTTTTCCTTAAATATCATTCAAGTTACCATACTCAAGAATATTTACATATTCATGTTAGATGTTTGTTTTCTGTGAATAGCTATTCTTTCAATTGAGCTTTTAAACATTTCTTCACAAGTACACTAAAATTTAATACAGTAAAAAATAATACAGTATCACCAAAAAGGAATTTACAAAAGTCACAAACAAATTTTCAATAACGTTGCAAATCTCTTATTCGGATAAAATCTAAAATTGATACAGAATACAATGAAGCATAATAAGATATATTATACTTTTTTCAAAATTTATCTAAAGGTTTTTTTTTTTCTAAAACCACTCAAAGTATTTCCTAAGAGATATTTGAAAAATATTTCGAGCTATCTACTTGAAATGCACTAAGCCACAAAAAAAATGAAAATCTTGTTCTATAAGTTTAGATATTTTGTTCTTTTTATGAATAATTATAAAGAAAATTACTGCACAATAAGTGCATAGTTAAATAAAATACATTTACTTATCTAAAAAAAGGGGGGAAATCTTTTTATTTCACCGTCTGTATTAAAAAAATAATATAAGTTGGATCAAGAGTTCTTAATACATTTTGAAATTCATTAAAAAATCAAGTAATTAGCATACTACAGTGCGGTTTGGACAAAGGTACTTCTATGATTAAAAGTTTGTTAAAGATAAAATTAATTTTAAAAAATTGCCACAGATGGCGATTTACCTTAAAATCTGCAAAATATATATATAAATAAAAAACGCAAGTAATTATAAATCATTTATTTTGTACAATATACTAGAGGTGGTCATAAAAAAAAACATATATGGACCTCTAGTGGCCGGTCCGTTCAATCCATCGAGATGAGATTTCAGATAGTTATTGACAGGTTTTAGCTCGAGATTCTGTGAACGACAATAAAGTGGCGCTCAGAAACTCGAAATTTTCGAACGGCAACACTCATTTTTTCCAGTCATAAAATGCTCAGCGCATGCAAAGACCCTAAATAGCTTTGAAACGGTACGTGTATCACAAAAAACGGACACGTTATGCACGCACAAAAAACAGCTCTGCGAACGGCCAAAAAATACACGATCGGCGTGCGGAGAAAATTTGCATATGATAGAGGCAAGACGCCAATCACAAAACGTCATTCGCCAGATATTCAGCGTACAAAACGGATAAAAAGTGGGGAGGGGGGGGATGTTGGTTCTTCAATCGGCAGCTCGCACATTCCGACGAAATGACTCTTCCAGGGAAAGTTCGTGGTGAATTGGTAAAACTCTATTATCAAAATGGGATGAATGTCTCGGAAGCCTTGTGCGTGTTTACAGTCGAAAACATCGTCAGTTACGTGGCTCATGTACCTCGCAAGCTCTGTGTGATTTAGTAAAGAAATTCAAAGAAACTGGTTGCACCTAGACCGCAATCCAGACGACCAATTGTTAGTGAGGACATTGTTTTCGATGTGCATCACATAGTGCAATCAGGACACATGCAAACTGCGAGAAATGCAGTCCACCGCGTCCAGATGTTGGACGCGGGGGACCATTAACAACGTATGGGATTTGCAAATGAATTTCTTATCCGATATGATGGCGATAACGACTGGCCTCTTCGCATATTATGGACGGAAGAGGCATATTTCGCCTTAACTGGCAACGTCAACACCAAAATTTACAGTAATTTACGGGTATTTTTTTATTATTATTATTTTTTTTTTTTGTTGCGAAAAATTAAAATTCCGGATATTTCAGATTAAACAAAGTTATATTTTGAGTAATTATTTCTCTGTTAAGATTACTATTATTTTTCATAAGTTTCTGAGAAAAATAGATTTGCAACATTTTAATATCATAAAAAATTTAAGTTTAACACTTTTTCTCTTTAGAATTATTGAAAAGAATAACCATTGGCAACTACTGAAGATGTTGACTTCTAAACAATACTTGCTGTTATAACTAGATACTATAAAGTCAATTCTCAAATCCAAACTGGCTACTTTGCGATTTTATTCATTCATTTTTGATCGGAAGTGCATGAAATCGGCATATATTCTTATTTAGAAACCTTATGATCAAAAGACGTTCTCAATAAAGGCAGATTTTTTCAGGTAATAATGCCACAGTCAGTCTTTTGAACTGAATTTCCGATGCTGCAGCACGAGAAAGGAGAAAAAGGTGTCGTCACATGACACGAATTGCTTATAACTCAATTTAATTTACTGATAAAGAAAATGGAAAACTCATTTCAATTCCAAATAACTTCAATAGTCAGGCCTGCCAATTTTAGGCACTTGCGTTAAAAAAAATGAGTCAGAATGTTTCGCATTGTTGAAAAAGTCATTTCAGAACCATGTTAATATATTTATTATTATTATTATTATCATTATTTTAAAATTTCTTCTTGCTATTTTGACTCAACACCTTGATGTTGCCTATATTTTATGTTTACCCTGAATTATAATGTCTTAGTGACATTTACTTACAATTTATCGTTACTATTATAGTTTAGTACTTTACTTATTATTACAGCACATATCTGTGTACAAAATTATAGTGATCATGGTTTTGCCAGGTACAATATCAAGGGGTTTTAAAAAAATTATAATCAATATGTATGTAATAAAATCCACTTCACATGAGAAATCTTACAAAAAAAATAATTACCCCCCCCCCCCCTATCCTCCAAGAGAAACGCAGACGTAATAAATAAATTTCGGCGGGAATTCGGAAATTGCAAGCAAGCAGATTTTGGCGGGAAAAAAAACGGTTTGGTTTGGCGGTGTTGTGGTGGCCGTCACGTGATGGAGGACAGGTAATGTGAGCTTCCAGGAAAGGTTACCATTTCTGCGTCTACTATTATTAGAAGGTCTATTCTATGGTCATACCAGAATGGGGAAGTTGCACTCACTTTAAATTATGCATTCTTTTATGTTTAATTAATGAAGACAACTTTACATACCTCAAAACTTAACTCGGAATCGAAAAAATAATTTAAACTATGTAGTTATTGGAGTTTTAAACTCCGCTAAAAGCAAAACAAAACCACGTGATCGGAAAACGCGACGTGATTGGTTTGACGTCACTATACATGAAACGGGGAATTGTACTTAGAGCCGAGTGCTCACAGGCTGTTTTATATTGCTTTCTATGTACTATAAACATCTTTTAAAGACTCGTTTACACAAAAACAAAAATTAAAGTCAAAAGATATTTTATCATATCTAAATATAATGCACTATTAATTTATACATTTGCATTAATTTTCATTTAGAAAAGTGTTGAAGTTGGTCGGATTCGAAAAATACAAAATTATGTCTTTCGGAAATAGTTTTTTATTTTTTTAATTCAAATTTGCTTTTAGGAGAGAAAAACTGCATTTCATGTGGGTAAAAATACAGGAGGCTAAAGCTAAAAGGCACGTATATTGTTCACTTACTCTGATTTATTTAAACGAAATAAGAATGATACTTTTATTACAAAAGAAATCGTAAGTGAAATCGCATTTATATAGTTCTTGAAATGCATTGTTTTCTTAATTCATTTTAATGCTTAATAATTCGTTTTAATATGAATATAATTTCGTGTTATGTAGGTTATATTACGGATAAAAAATGTACTCAAATTAATTATGAGAAAACGAAATTTTGAGCAACAATGCAGAAAAAAATGCTTTATTTAATACTGATTTATTGAATAAAAATTTTAATTAAATACTGACAATAATAATTGTGTATTCACTCTTCAGAAAAAGAAATTACTGCAACATATGTGAGTAAATTTATCACTATTGTCTTTTATTTTCTCTTTTTATGTACGTACTTAAAAATAATTATTAAATTAAATATATTTTTTAAATACACGTCTTTTACAAGCATCCAATGTTTATTTTGATAATCAAGCCTCCTTTTATGATGGGAATTCGTGATTTTTCAAAAAATGTCCAATATAATACTATAATTTGGCGTGGCCACCGAAGCTTAATGGGAAAATTCACCGCTTTTTTTTTTACGCTTGGTAGAAAATGAGAGCTAATAAATTTATTAAAATAAATGTATAATCTTTGCTTTTTTCTGTTTTAAGGTATGGAACGAGGGAAGAAAAAAAGCATTATTTAAACTATCTTTTAGGATTGCTAAATTGATTTCTCAACGTATAATCATAATTCCCTTAATATAGAAAAGTGGAAAAATAATTTAATTATCGTTTTATTATTATTTGCTTACATATAATTTTTGAATGGATGCAGTACTTTTTGTTTGTTTGAAATATAGTTTCTCAGAAAAAGCATATAAATAATTTTGTCAAAAAATTCATAAACAAGAAACTGAATATAACAGTTATTTCAAATTCACAAAATTATAATTAGTTTTTTCATAAATATGAAATACTTTTCACAATTTCATAAAAAAAGAACCCTGTGAGAAAAGTCTGGATAGGTCCTTGGAAACATTTTTTGAAAAATTATTAAACTTTTCTCGTGTATATTTATATAAATTCTGTAAGCCTGTCTTAAAGCTACCTTAGCACATTTCGCTCTTTCTAATAACTTTAGCTGTTTTTCAAAGATTCAAAACAGTTTATTTAACAATTAAAGAGATAAAACATATAGTGGAACCAAGCAAAATTCATAATTTAAGTATAAAATATAAATACAAAAACCCTTTTATAAGTTGACTCACCCTCCCTAATGAAATAAATCTTATTTGTACCAGTTTATTTTATATTGTGCTATATATATATATATATATATATATATATATATATATATATATATAAAGTATACCTTATTCTATAAAATACAATATTATGGTACGAGTATTAATTTGTACCGATATTTTATTTCTACATCGAGATCTGGAGATGAAAATTCTTAGAAACGCGATGAAATAAAAATATCACTTGGAATTCATAGTATTATTTATTCATTACAGCAATTTACAATACTTTTAATTTGTTATACTAATCATTTTTAAGAAAAGAAAGAAATCGTCCAGCGTAAAGCAAGCCGCCCCCATAGGAAATAACAGGGAGAAATACAGCTAGGGTTTGTTTACATGTGTAGTGACGTCAGAACAGCTTTCGTCACGTGACGTGGCTTTTTCCCGCCACGGCAAAAGCTGCGTTTTAAAAGTTAATTTAATGAATTATACAAGTTTCAAATATATGTAAAAATGGTATCAAAATGTTCGTATTTTTACACTCTATCAGATGCAAGTTAAATTGAAAAACGTGCAATCTGTAGCGAAATGCACTGAATGACACCGTTTGGATGCAAGATGGCGCACCTCCACATATAGCGAAGTCTGTTCGAAGGGTCCTGGAACAGCATTTTGGCAACCGCGTCATCTCACGCCATTTTCCATTTCCGTGGCCCCGACCTCACTCCTATGGATTTCTGGTTGTAATGATAGCTCAAATCTAGAGTGTACAAGTACATGTACAATCCGCAAACTTTGCCGGATTTGAAAGACTCTAAAAAAAACGTGAGACTGCAAACATATCTCATGCTATGTTTCGTTCAGCTTTATTGTCCACAGCCTCCCACATACAATGCGTAATTGTCTGTGATGGCACCCATGTGGAAAACATGTAATCCAAACAAAAGTTTTCTTTTCTCCGATCTGTGTTATAATCAGTGATTCCCTCTGCCATATGAAAATTTCCTTCGTGCGCCCCGATTATTTTTATTTATTTATTTATTTATTTGGCCATTTGCAGAGCTGTTTTTCGTGCGTGCATAACGCGTCCGTTTTTCGTGATACACGTACCGTTCCAACGCTCTTTAGGGTTTTCGCATACGCTGAGTATTTTGCGATGGGAAAAAATGAGCGTTGCCATTCGAAAACTTCGATTTTCTGTACCTATAACAGTAACCGTGAGGGTCACTTTTTTGCCGTTAACAGAATCCTGAGAACATACCTCTGAATATCTGAAATCTTATCTCGATTGGTTGAACGGACCGACCGCTAGTAGAAGTCCATATATCGGCAAAGTTTTTTATAACCACTGTGTATTTCAGTATGGGATCTCTTTGAAACTGGAATCACATCCAAACGTTACTCATTTTCATTTCATACGTTGAAATATGTAACTAGTTTGAACAAAAAAAAGGTCCGTAAGTGATTATCCTGAGTTTTTGATGATTTTGCAGACATGTAATTACAGCGCCATCTATGGGAAAAGGTTTTAACGATATTTTATTGTGCTTAAATTAAATGTTCGAGGATGATAAGCATTTTCGTCCAAACCTCACTCTCGTATAACGATTACTTCCTCTTCATTAATTCAATACAATTATTCTAATTGGTAAATAAATATTAGGAGTTGTAATTAAAGCAGCTTAAAGGGCCGCTTCACTGAAACTCCCCGATCGCGAAATCCGAAGCGCGATGACTCATTACCTAATATAATTATCACAATATGGTTTTCACCATCAGAAAGTAGACGACAGATGCCGACGTTTGTGCGTTATTACAAATTATCTCCGTTAATTTTAAGTATCTCTAAGAAGAGGATAAAATTTCATCAAGTGGAAATTTCAAAGTTATAGGGAATTTTTAAATAGTTAAAATTTAAAGAGACAATTTTTAAAAACGCACATCGTCGGCATCTGACGTCTACTTTCTGATGCTGAAAACCGTATTTTAATAATTATATTAGGTAATGAGTCATCGCGCTTCGGAGTTTTCCCATTCCCGATCGGGGAGTTTCAGTGAAGCGGCTCTTTAAGCCAAGGTCCTGGATTCAAATCCCGACCAGGTTACATTTTCAATTAGTTTGAAAATTACAATTACTGTTATTTAATTACTTTCAGTTTTATTGAATTTTAAAATGTATCAAGGATTTTTGGCATACCGTGTAATATATACATTAAAAAACATTTTTATAACCATTAAATTATGCTTTCAATTATTAATTTTAAAAGTTGCTATTAAAATAATTATAATGTAATACTTAAGTTTCAGTTATTTTTGCTTTTCTTTGTCATCAAAAACTCAATTTCATAAATAAACGAAGACAATTTTCACAATAAAATCGCTATAATTTATTATGAAGGCCATCAGAAATGTTTTTTCCAATTTCCTTAATTACACACTTAATATTTTAAACAGAAAATTGGAATAAAAACTAACAATATATCTTTAAATTGAAGTCACATTTTAAAGAAAATACCTGATATCATATTAAGATAAATTTGAAATGTGAATTTTATGCATTTTACTTAATGATTATTATCACAAACAACATAATGCTAATGATGATAGGTACAATTTCGTCTTTTTCTTACGTGAATGGAACAGTTAAATGGCTTTTTGAAATAATGTTCAAAAGTTTCCTCACATTAATGGCTTATCACTGTACATTAAACAGTTTTATTATTTTAATAAGGAAATGTAATTGTCGTCCTGATGAATGCAATTAAGATTTCGATGTATGCGTGCATAACATTTACAACAGAATATTTAAGAAAACGTAACTTAAAAAAAAATCTTTAGTTTTAAGTATAAAATATTTAATCAAATACTGAAAAAGAAAGTCCGCTGTATTTTAATGTTTTTAATCATTTATTTTTATTTTATTTTTATTTTTATACATGATTATACATAAACTCGTTGCGCAGTAAGTTCAAATTTAACAAAAATAAATTTTGTTTTAAAAAATTGAAAGAGAAAAATCATCATGCTTCTATGTCTAATTGAAAAAGTAATAATATATGAGCTTAATAGAGTTTTTCTCAATCCATCAAAGCATTTTTTATTAATTTTCAAAGATATATTGAAACACAATAACGAATAATTTTATTATTAAGTGCACCAGAAATTGCATAATAGCATATTTCCGCTTCTCATTTGTTTAATTACATAATATTTTAACTCTTTGGGACTCTACACCTCCGATTTGAAAAACGTTTACTCACAATCAGATGTTAGAATAGATCAGTTTAAGCATGTAAAAAATAATTTAAAAAATTTTGATTATAGAAAGAAAATATTATTGACTAAAAGGTACTTATAAAAAGGGTATAAAAAGGTATAAAAAAGAAAATTGCATACTTCTCATAAATATTGTCGATTTTCTAATATAAAATTTTATACGAACTTACTTTTGTAAAAAAATCATGTTTGGCCGTCTACAGCCTTTTTAATTTTACAAAATGTACGAAGTCCATTTTATTAATAACGATGTGAAACTTTGTGAATGATGAATAAAACTTTGATATGAACAAGTTGGAAATTGTACGTTAAACAAGAAAAATGAGGTGCGTTCGTTTCGTGCTATAGCTAGTTTTACAATGTAAAAAATCATCGTTATTCTTTCAGTGAAATAAATTATATAGTCTGCTATGAACGGAATGAGGATGTGTTTTTTTTTCTTATTACGTATGCCATGTTTACAGATGCGAATTTTTTTTCGGCACCAGACAGCGCGGTAAATTTACCATGGAGATCTTGATTTGCGAATGATTACCTCCATGATTAATATTTCTATGACTCACGATGAATAAATATTTTGTTTATTTACGTTAATGGATTGAGATATTCGGCTGTTAACCTAATTTTCACTGAAGTTATCTCAGAATCTATACATTTTTTAATGTAACTCATCTCTCAAGCAAACAATTTTTTTGAACGATCTTTCTAAAAATGTAACTTTCATACAATTTTATTCGAAAAAATATTTTTTAATAAAAACGGCCACTTGGCATATGGAAAAAGATGTGGTTAGCCCGTATTTGTTTTCCTCAGTCGCATGACTTGCGCTTTTATTATATAGATTACTTATGATAGGATTTAATAGAAAAAGGAAACTTTTATTAATACATTTTTAAGTTTTGATTCGATTTTCATAAAATTTGAAATGACTCGACAAAATTCTGGAACGATTATATATATTAAATTTCAAACCATTCGGTTGGGTAGTTTTTACACTGTTATATGCGGACAGACGGACGGACCAGAGGACGACTATATGTGCTACGTATTTATATAATTACAAACGCACCTAAAAATTAACTCAGTATGGCTGTCTGTTGACAATTCTTGAACAATTTATATTAGCTCCTGTGTTTGAAGATAGCAGAAAAAAACAAAATCGTATTTTAAAACCCACTGTTTAGGTACCACAGACTTTTGAATATGTTGCAGATATGCAACATTGTGATACAAAGGGTTAAATAAGAAATTAGAGAAAAATCTTACTATATCTTAAAATTAGAGTCAAATTTTAAAGAAAATACCTCATATCGAACAGTGATGAGTTTAAACGTGAATTTTATGCAATTTAATGCAATTTATTTAATGCTTATTATCGTAAACAATATATAATATATATACAATTTTATCGTATTTCCTTCTTAAATGAAACTTTTAAATGGCTTTTTGAAATACTTTCCAAAAGCTTCCTAGCGTTAATTGCTTATCGCTGGACATTAAACAGCTTGATTATTTGACTAAGTTAATGTAATTGTCATTGAAATTATATTTCGATATGTGTGATACATAAAATATCTAGCTGAAAAGTTTAGAAATCACTAAATAAGAATAAAAACAATAGAATTAGTTTTAAGCATAAAACATTTATTCAAACCCTGAAAATGAGATATCGTTGCGTTTTAATTTTTTTTTAATAATGTATTACTATGTATAGTGCAATATCGATTAACCGACATATAATTATAATAAGTTCCATATTATCTGCTTCTGATCGTAATAAAACTCGATCAAATATATGCTGATATTATTGATTTTTTTAATGAAATTTTTAAAAAAAGATAAGGAAAGACAAAGATAAAATGCTATCAAAGATGAAAAAGATGTATAAAACAAAGACAGGATGACTAAAATTCATAAATGACTTCCAATATTTTAATATCTACCTGTTCATTACTCACGATTCTCAGCAAGCCTGTCCAAAATAAAATAATCACAAAACAATAATATTTATATCACGATTTTATTCTGTTTTGATATGCGAATTATGTATTTAAATAAGATAATTATAATTCGAACAATTACTTCCTCAGGCGATAATACATTTGAATTTTCGATGCAAGAGATAAATGAAAACTTAAAGAAAGAACATTCAGACGATACTAAATCCTATGTAAATGTGAGATAATAAAAATATTTGATAACATTACACAATGACATAGACTCTTTTAGTATTTCATCGTAATTCAGAACATAAAATGAAATGCGAATAAAGTGAATTTGATTCATTTTAGGCTGATTTGGCTAACTGTGGAACTATTCTAAATTAATGCTTAAAATGCAAATCAGTATCAGAAGAAAATATAACAAAGTTGCTGTAGAGTTTTGACACGTGTAAAAGCGTCCATGCCGAGTAAGGTCTAAACTTTATTTTGGATAAGATTTTTTTAATATTGAGATTAGTTCTAAAACTTCTTTAAATTAGAAAATTAATCGAATACTGAAAGATCAGGATTAAGTTTTAATTTATCACTCTTTATCTAGCCGGTCGTGACTAATAAATCCCCTGTTTATTTTCCTTTTGTACATATTCTAATAGTTTCGTTTCATGGAACTCCCCTGCCATTAGAAGCGACGCACATTTCGACAAAGTGGGTTTACTGACAAAACGGTTTCACTGTTTAGTCGATTCCCAAATCTCAATCACGACAACTTTTGTTAATTTTATCCGTTTTTAATTAAAAAATCAACTTCAGTTTTTTTTTTTTGTTTATGTAGGGCTTTTCAAGTTTTTTTACTTGGGCTTTCATTCAATCAAACACTACTAACTATCAAAGTTTCACCTGGGCGCAAAATAATAGTAACGTTTCTCACATCTCAAAGGCCTACAAAAGAGGAATGTACCAATGATTTTGGGGAATACAGCGGATCTTGACGCAAATGTTGAAATTTATACAAAATTCGAAAATCATACATAGGTATCAAAAATTCAATTAATTAAAAAATATTTTTAGGCTCAGAATATTGCTACCAAAGCGAAAAAGATTATTTACAACAATATAAAAAATCGGACTTAGGTAACAATTGTTTTTCACTAGTTACTCATTTTTGGTTTTCGCCTGTTTTTCCTACGCTTCCAATACATTTCCTTCAAAATTTCTTTCTAGGTGGATGTCAGGTAAAAATCATATATAGTTTCTCAAGTTGTGGGACTTATAGAACAACTTAAATAGGTGACAAACCTTGGGAATATACTTACAGCTTTCACCTATATCGTGGAAATTC
The DNA here is from genome assembly GCA_963931845.1 of Maratus michaelseni. Taxonomy (NCBI): domain Eukaryota; kingdom Metazoa; phylum Arthropoda; class Arachnida; order Araneae; family Salticidae; genus Maratus; species Maratus michaelseni. The sequence goes on from OZ007593.1 coordinate 259,082,256, forward strand.
GTGATTTCAGCACACTATGGGGTGCAAAATGGGACGAAAGGCATGTTTTCGAAGACATGGATGTAGAACTCGTAAAAGACATGAAAATGGCTTGATATTTGGTAACTTTATGTTGCTAAAGGTGGGAGATTCGAATCTGAAGTCATGATTTGGAAACTTTTATGACAAAATGGAGAAAATCGAGAATTTTTTGCTTAAACCTGTTATTTTCAAAATTTGGCTACAAAAACATTTTTGAAGATGTTAAGGAGTTTTAATTAGTTTCGTGGGCTTACCGAAGCAGGACATATTGTGACGGATTTCATTAATGAATTTCTCTCACCCAATATCTAAGTAAAAGAGAAAAAAGTCAGCTTTGTGGAACAATTTTGGAACTTTTTTTAGTCGCTGTCTTTGTAAAAATTACATTTAAAAACATCTTTTTTATAAACAAAAGATAAAAAACGCTACAAAAACATGTTTTGGAACTAAATTGTATTTGAGTGAATGCCGTAAAACTACAAAACAATGATAATTTTTGAAAAGGAAATATCAATTGCCAGTTCCAACTAAACAATTTGGCAAAACCTCAAAATTATATAAAATTCCATAAAATGAACAAAGTTATCGAAGGTAAATGTTCTATTTTTGTTCCGTTCTCTAATTTCTCACAATTTCTGGAATGTACAGAACACGTTAATTTAGCTTTTGAGTCATAATTTTTTTTTATTTTTGTCCAATGTTGCGGATTTTGGTCATTTGGTCCCAGTGTGCTGCGTCTACACTGAAAAAAAAAAGTTGATGTTATGGTATAATACTGGGGCATCCTTTTGTGCCAGTGTTAATCAGTAAAATCAACAGTCATAAACAGTAAAATAAGCAGTAATATGCTGCTGCACATGTGCGGTAGCATTACTACTTTACTCCCCTCCCCCTGTAGCATTAGCCACATTACTTACTTTTTATTGGCATGCACTGAATTACAGATACTGTTTCACATACACTAGACTTTCAACTTTAATGCGAAGAGTGAACCTGCTTAACTAAGCAAAAGTGCGTGATGTCTGGTTTAATATTTCTTCATTTCAGCCGTACTCTGATTCAAAACTTTCGTTCATTCCTAAATTTAGTTTTGTTATGAAAACAGCTACACAGACATTTCTTGGTTATAGTGTTCTCTACCACCTTTGAAAATTTTATAACTTTGATACTGAAACACCCTGTATAAACAAAATGTATTTAAATTGTCGATGCTATCAGAATTGTCATGCAAAACACTACGTAATATTATAGTTTCGCAATTTTATCAAACATTAGAATTAATTACCTCTCCTCGTTATAACTATTGGGAGAACGTGATTTTCTGTTAAGCACATTCCTTCATCTACTCATTATATAAACAAGTATGAAATGTTTAATTATATGAGTCTTCAACATACATTTACAACTAACTGAAAATCCTAAAATGTTATTTCATATGCGCGGTAGCGTATTACTGCTTGCGCGGCAGCGTATTACTGCTTATTTCACTGTTTAATACTGTTAATTTTACGGTATAATACTGGCAGCTGGGGTGCCAGTTTTATGCTGTAAAATCAACAATTATTTTTTGCAGTGTAGAACTTCTATTACATCGGAAAAATGCATTAGAATAAACATTAGAGTCCACGGAAATATAGAAATACCGTTTAAGAAACTGATAAACGGATCCCGGTATCACAACAACTATGAGAAATAATGAACTTAAATATGAGAAAAACTATTTCAAGAATAAACTAGTCGTTGGGGGCCACCGTAATACTTACCCATCATGGATATGTATAATATAAAATATGAAAATAAAGCATGTGTAAACTATTTATAAAATGCATTGCAATTCGAATAAAATCGTGGCTTGATGACATCATGAACTTTAAATGCTCTATTACTCCAAAATTTATAATCATATTAACTAATGGTTTACTGCGTCGGATTAAGCCTCTCATTTCCAATTGAAATATATCTTTGAATTGAAATTTGAATGAAATTCTGGGTCAAGAAAAGTCGAAGATTGTGGAAAATAGGATTACAAATATCTCGGCAACTCATTATCCGATAGACTTCATTCTTTATGCAAAATTTATGTTTTTTCATTGTCTTTTATATTCCCTCTTTAAAATAAACAATTTTGAAAAATTTTATATACATTTTATCAGAACGAATATTTCAAGAGTCCGAAAAAAAAGTTCCGGATAGTCGAGGTTACTGAAATTCAATAATCTTCTTTCCATTATTACGTACTAAGTACACACCAAATTTCAAGTCTCTATCTCGATTTGTTCGGGAGATAGAGCATTTACAGATGGACGGACGGCAAAATTATTTTCCTAATAATATGTTTTTCGGAATCTTCAATTCAAGGCAATTTTTGCTACGATTTTTATTAAAGTTGTTAACAAATGCCCAAGTTAGACATGGAGTGAAGTATCCTGTATTTTTTATTTAAACCTTTTGAGACCCTAGTTTTCTATACAATAACTTTTTGTGGTAGTTTAACATTTAGTTTTGTAAGTAGTTAAGTAATTAAGTAGTTATTAAGTTTTAGTTTTGTTGCTATACAACCTCTTAAAATTTGTCTCACACTTTTTGGAGGACCCTGCATACAAAATTTTATTTTGCTGTATACTGTAAGTAATACTTAATGCCATTGAGTATTCTAATTCACCGAAATATATTATTATCATTTCAGCAATTATCATGTGAAGTTACTGAAGACATATCGAATTTCCTTTTCAAAAACACAACATTTTAGCATCACCTCTTCAGAATTTTAATTATAATTTAAATTACTTGCTACTTAAAGTAATGTAAGTATAGTAAAAATCAATTATCGAGTTCCATAGTAACAATCCATTACATACATTAATTTCGCATGCATAATCATCACTTAATAAAAGCATTTTTTATTTTACCATCATTTCGGAGTTATTTTGTTGAATATCATTTCTTTTTTCAAATGGTCTTCATTTTCAATATTCATAACTAAAAATGAAATACAGCATCTTAAAATAAATTTAAAGCCATTAGAAGAGAAAGTTTTTTTTCAGAGAAATGCATTTCAACTTCTTATTAAATATTTTTAGAACGATGATTCTCAATTGTATTTTGAAGAATTTGGGAAACTTTTGTGAAGAAATATAAAATATTGTTAGAAAATTGAAATATTTTTTACGTCAAAAGATTTTTTTAAAAAATGAGTGTTTATTAAATATTATCACTTGAAATAAAAGAAATCATACTTATATAAAGAAGAATAGCAAAGAAAAACATTTTGTAACATTTTATACAAAATATTATAATTCTTGGATGCTACTAAATTTTCCAGTTTATGGCAATATAAAATTATGATTTTAACAATTGTCATGTGCAGTTACTAAAGTAATATGTGGAACTTCCATTGCCCAAAACAATAGAGTACCATCGCCTCTTAAAGAATTCTCTGAATGATTGCAATTAGTTGTAACACTACTGATATGAGAAAATGCAAAGACAACAAAGAAAAAAATCATACGCCACGCAAACATCATGAAAATGTTACCAACATTATCGGCATGTTGATGGGAAACTTAATCTGTTTATATTGTGAAAATAAATATCTAAACAATCAATTAGAATTTTATTACCTTACATAACACAGTTAAAAACCCATTTTGAAAAATTACCGCCAATAGATGAAAATGTATGAGAAATCTTTTCTGCAGTTATGTATATAATGTACAAATTTTTATATACACCACATAGTATACCAAAATTTCATTAAACTGCAAAATGCATAACACAGCGGAAAACTCATATCCTACAATAAACATCCATTCATAGCAATACATTAATTTTTTTGCGTCACCCTATATATGAAATTATTTATATTACACACAAACTCTAATGTACTAGAATTCAGTTCAACTGTAAATGCTTAACACAGATGAAAACATACTTTCAGAAATTCAGTCTCCATAGATGGTATAATACATCCGAATTCTTTTGCGCAACCCTATATATGATCTATAAATTTTATACACTCAACATATTATACAATAATTAAGTTCATTTGAAAGTGCTAACACAATTGAGATCGCGTTTATAGCAATTATCGATCACCGATTATATTGTACCTGAATTCTTTTGTGTTGCTCTATAAAAGATCATTTAATGCTACATGCATCATTTTATGTAAGGAAAATATAATCGTGCGCGTCAATGACGATATCAATTCCATCATTGTGTGAGAAATAGTATAACATCTTTAAAATGCACTTCAAACTATCACTGCTTATAGACAGTTATGTAATCAAATTATCTTGTGAGTCCCTGTAAATGAACGCTAAATCCAACGTACATCATTTTCTGTAAGAAACATGTTTTGGTGAATATAGACAATGCATATCAAATTCGGAAAATTTGAAGAAATGTAGTATCATTAAATTTTTTTCGAATAATTATCGCCCATAGACCCAAATTCTTTTGATAGTATCTGTAAACGAACTATAAACATTTCATTTTCAATACAGAACATATCATCAGTAAAGCTTCCATAAGATATATAAAATTACGTGGAAATGCAAGCATATTTACGATAGTTAAGTTTTAGATGGACAGACAGATAAATAAAACAGAGTCATAAATTATTTTCAACTATTTTGGAAAGTGTACAAAAACTATTTTTCAGAATAGAATTTTCAAATAATTAGATTGATTGTATATGTTGCAGTAGGACATATTATAATAGAAATAATTAATTGTTTTTTTTTTAATCAGACTATACTTGTAAATATTTCATTATGAGACTTATCTCATTTTTTAACACTTCCCAAGATAATTCAAAGTTTGTTTGACTTCGGTTTTCTGCCATCTGTCGTACCCTAACTCTCGCAAATGTACTAGGATTGACATGTAATTTCTATATGTTAATAAGGTTCACTATAAAATATTAGCTGTTAAAAATAAAGTGTGTAACATTTATAGTTCGTTCACACACAAAATAATTCTGCTACAATATGATTTTTGGAGAAAAATCTTTGCGATGTTATGATACTTCAGAGATAATGAATTCTACATGCATCAATGAGGTAGATTACAACATGTTTCCTGTGGAGTATACAATAAGTAGATTCTGTAGTTATATTACAGCTCGCAAAATAATTACATTACATTATGATCTATAGCGAATATGGTTTGCGGTGCATTTTAATGATTTTACGATACTTAAACTTACTAAAATTGGTATGGTTCTCTGGGGTGCACTATAAAATGTTTTCTATGGAGGGCATAGTATTTAACGTGCATTTATAGATATACATACACACAAAAAAAAATGAATTGTAACCGGACTCTCTGTTATCAATTATTGCTGGAAGTGCGTTTTCATCTGTACTATACATTTTTAAACTTAATTATTTTTTAGTGTATTACGTCATGTGGTGTGTATAAATTATAGAGCTCATGTAAAGGACTGTACGGAAGAATTCGCACACTTTACTGGATATAGACAGCAATTGCTGAAAATGAATTTTTACTGCGTTATGTGTTTTTTAAATTGTTTATTTAGCTATTTCATTTCACTGTAAATGAAAAATGAAAAATTTTAACAATATGTCCTCTTAGTGTTGGAAAGTATTTCATAATCTATGCCTAATAAATAATTTTTCGTTCTTGTTATTTTTATAAACAAAAAAAGGCATAGGCCAGTTGAAAGAATAGTTGAAAAGCACAAACTTCATTTTCGTTCAAAAATAGTTCTACATAAAAACTTCATTAAATGTACATCACAATGGATATATGTGGACATGTTTTTGACACCTGGATATTAAAAAAATGCACTAAAAGAATTTGTTAAATTCCTTTAATATTTGTGGAAATAGACATTTTAAAGCAAATCTTCAAATGCATTTTTTAAAACTCGAAGACGTTTTTAAGGAAATATGAAATACATACTTCTCTTGATGCTTGAATGTTTTTAATTAATCCCTCGATAGTATCGCACTAGTCAAAACCGCACTAATCGCAACGTACATTCAATAGGAACAGAGCTCTCCCTAGCGAAAGCGAGGTCTTCTCGAACATATTTTGCGAAATCCTTTCCTTCCAAACTACAATTAATACCCACTCCCCTTCCTTTTCTCACAATGCAATAGGTTGTTCTGAAATCCAAACTGGCTACTTTACGACATTTTTTAATTCATTTTTGTTCGAAAACGCATGAAATTGGCAGGTGTTCTTATTCATAAACTTTGTTATCAAAAGATGTTTTCCATTTTTTGATAAAAGAAGAAGATCTCCCGAAAACACTGTTAAAGTCGATGTTTTGACTCGAATTTGCGATACCATAGCACGAGAAAGGAGAAAAACGTATCGTCACGTAACACGATTATATGCTTATTACTGCTCTAGGGCTCCTCCCCTTTCTTCCCCGGAGCTGGAGAAATCCTTTCCGGGGGGAAATGTTTAAATTCAGCTCTGAATGTAGTTGCTATGGTATTCATAAAAATAATTTTTCAAATCCACAAAGCCAAAAATTCACCAACTTGTTCATTTGTTGTTACAACATTGTCTTTTTCTGTAATTTCTTGGGTTATAAAAATTGTGACCTTTATTTGGAGTTTTAATGAAATAGGTTCCATAAATGACCATAATTAAAAAGCAATGTATTTTTTAACATTATAAAATTATTTCTTGCTTTTATTTTACTCAGCACTTTTATAATCCATTAGAAAAATCAAACGTAGCATTCTCCCAAAACAATTTCAAAGTCATTAAAATTACAAGTCTTTTGAGAGTAAAATAAGTTTTTAAGCAAAGTTTTTTGTTAAATTCTTTTAAAATATCTTGAAAAGAGAATTTTCAGATGTATTTTAAAAGATGTCGAAAACGTTTGTGTGGAAACATAGAGTATGGCTAGACAAGTTAAAATGCTTTTTATTCGAAAAGACATTTTTTTAATATGAGCGTTCATTAAATATTGTTTTTTTTTTTTTTTTTTTTTAGCAAGTAATAAGCATATTGATATTCCCGTAAAGGATTAAAAATAAAAGCATGTTTTACAAAAAATATTTTCATATTTATTTTATTTTCTACTTTTTAGTCTTTAATATATTTCGTAATTAATAAAATTGTAATTGAGGACACGAGTGGAGAAAAGAGTTGTGTCACATATATTATTTCATTTTATGGATGACGATACTGGGAAGTATTTTTATCATCTGGCGGGAACTAAACTTAATTTTAAAGGATTTACAAGCGATCGCGTGATAAGCACCAGAAGGCATCAGCCATAGTGAAGGTGACTTCATATGAAAGCCTTAGCATTAGGCTTAAAAAATCAGTATATTTCATTTAGTTAAATTGTAAGAGGCATATTTTTTCAGTTTTAGTGCACTCAATATGTCAACACTAGAGCCAACAAAACGCAATTTACGGAAGCGTTATTTTTTACTTACCCATCATACGTGTAGTATAGGGTAAATCGTGCAATCGTTTTAAAAATCGAAAAAAAAATTGACGGATTTACACGTTTCAGACACTGCAGATTCCGAAAACATATTTTTAGAAAAAAAAATTGTCGTCAGTCTGTCTGTGTGTGTGTCTGTAAACACAATCTCCCGAAAAAATTGCGATAAAGACTTGAAATTTGGTATGTACTTAGTATGTAATAATGGAAAGAAGCTTATTGAATATCAGTAATCTCGATTATCCGGAACAATTTTCTTGGGACTCTTGAAATATTCGTTCTGATAAAAGGTATATAAAGTTTTTCGAAATTGTTTATTTTAAGGAGTGAATATAAAAAAAAATTAAAAAAAACATAAATTTTGCATAAAGAATAAAGTCGATCAAATAATGAGTTGCCGATCTATTTAGAATCATATTTTCCACACTCTTCGATTTTTCGTGACCCTGTATTTCATTCAAATTGCAATTCAAGGATATATTTTAATTGAAAATGAGACGCTTAATACGATGAAATAAACTGTTAGTTAATATGATTAACATTTTTAGAGTTATGACGATGTTTCTTTTACTCAATTCAGTAATAGAGCCTTTAAAGTTTATGACGTCATCAAGCCACGATTTTATTCGAATTGCAATGCATTTTATAAATAGTTTACACATGTTTTGTTTTCATATTTTATATTATGCACATACATAATTGGTAAGTATTACGGTGGCCCCCAACGACTAGTTTATTTCTATTTGAAGAAATATGCCGCTGAAAGTCTTCGTTTTCTGTCCGAAGCCTATTGGGATTATAATCCACTGATTTCAATTTCTGAGTACTGGTTTAGACGATTCAAAAGGCAAGAAATGCCTGGTCAACCGAAGAAAGTTGAACACCAAGAATTGACGAAAATCCAATGCTTGGCTAACGCTTAAGGAATTGGCGAAACCAGTAAATGTAACCAAACTGGTCGTCTCTAAATGTTTGAAGTAGATGGGAATGATTCAAAAGCAGGGAAATTGGGTGCTATACTAATTGAAATCAAGAAACATCAAAAAGTGTTTAATCACGTGTGAATTGCTACTTTAACGGCTAAAAAGGAAGTGTGTTTTTGCACCCTATCGTCATTGATGATGAGAAATGGATACATTATAACAATCCCAAGTGCAGAAAATCATGTGGTAAGCGAGGCAAGCCACCAACATCAACAGCAAAGCCAAATATTCCTCGTTCGAATATAATGCTCTGTATTTGTTGGAATATAAGAATATGTCTACTATGATCTGCTAAAACATGACAAAATCTTTACTGACTGTTTCCGACAACAAGGAGTGCAGCTGAACCGGGACATGAAAGAAAAAAGACCAGAATACGCCAAAATACACGACAAAGTGATTTTCCAAGATCAAGAAAAGACTAAGACTGCTCAGATTACATGTTCTACGCCACCAACCGTATTCGCCAGACATTGCTCCTTCGGCAAAAGTTGTTATATCATATTTTATTTCTATTATTTCAAGAGTATTTTTACATTAAGACAAAATATTTTACGTTATTAGGGATCGTGACCCTTATATGGTGTTCTATTATAATCGATGCATGACCATTGCAAAATTATAATCTTGTAAAATGTAAAATGATAATATATTATCATTTTACATTTACTTCTTAATTTTCATTTATTCAGCAAATTTAGATTCCATTATAAAAATAAAATGTATTATTCTTCCAAAACAATTTCTAAGTCATTAAAAGGACAAGTCTTTTGGGAGAAATGCATCCATTTTTGTGTTTGTATGTATTTCTTTAAAATTTCTAGAAAAAAAAAAGTTGAATAAAGAGAGAATCCTCAAGTGTATTTTAAGAGATGTCGGAAAAAGTTGTGTTGAAATATGAAATATGGTTAGACAAGTTAAAATATTTCTTACTCCAATAATTTTTTTTAAATATGAGCGCTCCTTAAATATTGTCTCTTGAAGGCAAAATTCATTTATATTTCTGTAAAGAAGCATTACATAAAGAAGAATTTTTTTTTTTAAATAGGAGTTTAAAAAGAATTAAACTTTTTCATTGCAAGTAATAAAATGAGTTCCAAATCATTTTCAGTTAACTCTCTCTACTTCTTGTTATAAATCAAATTTACAACTCTTTTTTTTTAAACTGTGTAATAATGTAAAGTTAAAAGTATTAGTATTTAATTAATTTTTAGATTTAAACCCAAAAATTTTGTTATAGTTTTATAATTTACTTTTAATAAAGAAAAAGCTAAAAATTTTCTTTTGAAGTGAGCTTTACATGAACATACTTTTAACGTGGCTTTATTTTATACGTACAAATCTTATTCTTGGTAATAGTAAGAAGATAAATCTTTTTCTTCTTAATGTGACCCGTTACTTTATACATAATATTTAATGTGGCCCTTTATGGCAAACGTGTTAAAAAAAAATCATTTTTTATCATTAAAATAAAATACATATTCTAAAAGTAATTCCAATAAACATAAAGGTTTAAAAACCCTTTTAATATACATTCTAGTTTCGTACACACAAATGGTGACATTCCCACGATCAGTAATGACAAATAAAACTTTCGCAAAAAAATTGAAATATATACGTGATAAACAAGCATCACGAAATATCAGATATCACGTAAGCAGGTACTTTAATAAAAATGATCATCTGCAAACGGGATTTATTTTCTTACTATAATATATCGTCCGTATATAATATTGCAATGTTTCAATAGAACCTGATCAACTATTTGGTGTATATTAAATTCCATTCACCAAAGCTGGTGGGACATTGCAACATTATGTAGGAATAACGAATAAAGAGTTTAAAAGGAGGATGAAATAACATATATCAGCTATCAAATACAACAAGAAAACTATAGATTTAGCCAGACTACATAATATAGAACCTTTACAGATTAATTTTTAAAATAGTAAAATAATTTATCCATCAAGAGTTTATTTCCCATCCATTATTCCCGAATCAATAAAAATCTATATGCGCACTAGGGCATATGCAATGAATCAACCTCCTTTGTGTTACCTAGAATATGGTGCAAGATGCTCATAAGATAAGATAAAATAAATCACGTTTACAGATGATTATTTTATTCAAGAACTTGCTTTCGTGATGCCTGATAACTTGGGACTTTTATTTAATACGTACATAATTCAAATTTTTATAGTGATCACGATAAAAAAGTAAAATAATATATCCATCAAGATTGTATTCCCATCTACTATCGCTAATCAATAAAAATCTATATGCACGCGAGAGCATATGCCATGAATCAGCCTCCTTTGTGTTACCTAGCATTTGATGCGAGATGCTCATTAGATAAGATAAAATAAATCACATTTATAGATGATTGTTTTTATTAAAGCAGTTGCTTTCGTGGTACGTGATAACTTGGGATTTTTGTTTCTGAAGTACATATTTCAAATTTTTTTAGTTATCACAATAAAATAGTAAAATAATTGATACATCAAGATTTTATTCCCCGTCCATTATCGCTAATCAATAAAAATCTATATGCACACGAGAGCATATGCAATGAATCCGCCTCCTTTGAGTTACCTAGAATTTGGCGGGGGATGCTTCATAAATTTAAAAATAAGATAAATTAAATCAAATTCAGAGCTGATCATTTTTATTAAAGCGCCGGCTTTCTAGATACCTGATAACTCGTGATATTTGTTTAGCAAGTACATATTTCAAGTTTTTTTTTTTTTGCGAAAATATTTTATTACTGATCTTGAGACTGTCGCTTTTTGTGTGTACGAAATTGAAGAGATGGTCAGTTTATAAAAAGGTATTTAAGCATTTATGTTTACTGTAATTCATTTTTATCTATGTATTTTTGTACTTGCTTTAGACTATTATAAACCAACTAGGGGGCTCAGCCGGGGCTTCCGAGATGACGCTGTTTGTCCTGAACCGGGCCTGCTACAAGTATTAGTGACGTCACAATAGTGATCCACTTTGGTCAATGTATCGCAGCAGAAAGATGTAATAAAAAGAGCATTTCCGCTCTTATAATTTGTGATTACATAAATAATATTAAATTTCATAATCGTGAAATAAAAGGGAATTAATACACTTGTTTTATTAAAGGAAATTAAAAGTTTTAAATTAAAAAAAAATGCTAAGATTAATAAATCAGATTGAACCCATTGACTTACCTTTTCCTAAACACATTATTTTACAATAAATATACGTACAAAAAATATAATAAATCTACCAAAGACTTTACAAAATCAATCCCATTCCTCCCTTATACAACTACATACCATAATTTAACCACCAAAACACAATAAATGTCAATTTAAATAGAGAAATCGACATTTTTTAATTATAGAGACCTTGGCACTTTTTTTTAACGCTTTGGCGTAATCCGGGCTTCAGAAAGTTAGATATGTTTTAAAATTATATACACAATTATGAAAACAAACCTAATGTACTTTTATGTTTATTTATATATATATAATTATTTATATATACAATTCTGTTCTACCTGCATATAAAAAGAGATAAATGGCTTCTTTATATTAAATAAATTATATAAATATTTAAAAAAAATACTTATTTATATGAAACTACGAATAGGTTGCCAGAAAATATGTTGCCAACTTCCCTTCTCTCGCCATAAGGCCTTTTCGGTACTTTTCGGTTAGCCGGGCGCCAGTGATACATGTACATATATAAATATATATATATATTAATTCATACTTATATGTGTATATATATATATGTGTGTGTAGATATGTGTATATATATATTTGTGTAGATATATGTGTATATATATATGTGTGTGTGTGTGTATATATATATCACTGGCGCCCGGCTAACCGAAAAGTACCCAATTTTCTATCTTAACTTTGTAACTGATTTGTAATATTTTAAAAATTGTCTATTTATTGTACTTTGGTCTAGGACCTAATAACCACTCAAATTAACTTATCAAAAGATTTATTTTCATGATATATTTGTACACTTAAGTTAGCTAAAATGTTAAATGGAACTACGTAGAACTACTAAGTTGTGTAAATCAGTTACTTTTAATTTTATAAACAAAGCACACTCACTTCTAACTAAATGTATCCAGATTCCATTCAATTTATTACAGTATTTCTCTCAAAATCATTTTTTAAACTGTTTAACGTCTGCTTCTTTTATTATTTTTTTTCTAAAGATCATTTGACTCTTTTCGATTTGGAAGTACAAATTCATTCAAATATGCCAGAATATTTCCATTACAGTATAGGCTTGACATTTGTTGTTAGGGTTTTTTTTCTCAGCACAAGTTCAATATACCATCATATTAATTCTAGCTTCACGAATTATGAAACGTATATCGAAACATTTAATGCAGACCACTTCTCTTGAAATGTAAGTAAAATTGTCACAAGGTAATTTTCGTAGCTAAAATTTCTTCTTTTCATTATCAGTAGCAAATTTGAAGACTTAGATTAGAAACTAGGAGCACAACATTTTCTTCTCATTATTTTATAGATATAATCTACACTTTCTTTAATAATTATAATCAATAATTATTGATAGCATTATAATCTAAATACACTGAAATATATTATTAATTACTATATAAAACAATAAATAAAATCAAAATACTATCGTAAACAATCCGTACAAACGAACAAAGTACATGAAAAATTTTAAGTTATTATGGATCACTGTTTTGACGTCAGCAGGTTGTGACGTCACTTGTAGCAGGCCCGGTTCAGGACACACAGCGTCATCTCGGAGGCCCCGGCTCAGCCCCCTACTTGCTAACGCTTGCCAACCCCCCGAGAATTGAGGAGCAATTCACACTGAGACCGCTACGCGGTCACAGCTCGCTTCGCTCGCTCGCCCCTTTTTATTTTTGCAGTAATTCTAGCCTGAATAAGTACTACCATAAATCATTTGAACATATGAAATTGACAATTTTTTTTATGTAAAAAAGTAATTGAAAACTCCGTTGAAAACACAACTAAAAATGCATTTAGTTGGAGCTACTAATGGGCATATAAATCATTTAAATACTATGAATAAAGGAGCTTGGAAACATAATTTGTTTAAAACTTATTGTAACTATAATATTGCACAGCACGGCTTATTCATTAAAAAAAAATCACTACGTAATAGGAAGATAGTTTATCATGGATAATTGTTTATATATTCGTTATAATAGTTCGACTTTTTACTATTCTAATTGATTATAGATTTCTGCAACAGATGGCAGCAGGTGCAACCTAGACAGCTGATATTTTTACTATATCTCCGATTTTTCATGTGAGTGAAATTCATAAATAAATTCTAAATAAAAGTTGGGAATTCATTTTAAATTAACAATATTACTCATAATTAAAATGAGTAATCATCTCAGATGCTTTAGATTACGGACATGTTATTTTATTTTTAATATTTGCTAGCTTGATTTTCACTGCTCTGACACTGACCGGCATATTGGAGGTGGAGCTGATCTATCTAATACAATCTAGTCTTTTCATTGGTCTGAGCTCTGGAAACTGCGGTTGTTGCCAACAATAAGCTAGAAATTCAGCCCTATTTCCGCGCCACGTAAGACAAATATATATATACCAGAGGGCCCGTGCGAAGATTTCGCACTGAAATCTAATATTTTTAGGTACTTCTCTATTAACCTGTCGACCGCTTTTCATAACTAAAAACTACCGACAAACTGTAAGATTAAACGCCAAAAATGCAGTCCCATTTACTTGATGTCAGAATCATTATGCGTGTTTGTTACGTCATCTAGTGGTATTACATTCGACATTTGCGTGTATTTTTCATTATGTTTTACTGATTTAGTAGTTATTTTATTAATTAAAATAACAATTGTGTCCTTAAATTCTTATATTTTATTTATTTTTTGATATTCCAATGGCAACGTTCTCCCGTTTATTTGGCGATAGTTTTTTGTTATGAAAAGTGGTCGACGGGATAATAGAGAAGTATAATTTTTTATCAATATGTAATATTTATTAGATGTAGGTTTAAACTTCTAAAGAAAAAGCAAGGATAAAAATATCTGCAAACAACATTTAGTTGTTAGTCAAGCCAGAATATCATCTAATTTATTCCATCAAAGTTAGACTAAAAACTGATCCAAGATTGCTAAAGGCACGCGCGAGAAAAAAAATTAACAATCGTATTTTGACTGCATTAGAGGATGACGTCATCCGCTTCGGGAAAACCATGGGATTTAGAAATGTAAATCTAAATATTTCAATTTCAATTTCGCTTTTTAATCATAAGTATAAAATAAACCCGTGCGGTGTTTTTTATAATAATTGCTATGAGCATCATATAATGTGGTATTTTATTTTTTTGGCAACAATAATTTCAGGAAAACCTTTCATTTCTTTCGTGAATACAATGCCGATTTAATTTTTCAATTTCAGCAAATTTTAATCAAAAACATGTTTTAACGAATTGTTAAGTGGGCTATGTCAGAAGCCTGTTCTAAAACCTTTCATATGGTATCTCATTCGTTGTTCTGCGTTTCATATTTTCTGAGTAAAAGGGATGTTGACAGGAGAAATAATATATAAGGATAGATAGATATATTTTACCACGGTTTAAAGGATTTTTTCGTAATAAGTGATTCAAAATACAAGGTGATCATAATTAAATATTCACTTTGAAATAAACTTAAAACTAAAACTTCTTGGCTAAAAGTTCTCAAACTCGAAATTATTATAAAACCGATCATAAGATTTCATATCCTGCGAGAAAATTTGTTAAAAATACTCCACCTGAAGACAAGTGGCGCTGAATGTTGTATTCAGGATCAGCGTACAGTACCCTGATCCTGAATGTTCAGAGTTCAGTACCCTGGTACCCCAGAATGTAACTTCTGAATGGTTTTTCACATAAAAATGCAACTTTGCAAATTTATTCTTATCACACTTCATCGTAATTCATAATACACGATATATATATTTTTTACTGATAATTAAGATGATATTGTCGCAGTACAATATAGGCAGACAAAAAACAATGTTTTAATTACCAGAACATCTTAAATAACTGCAGTCTAGTTTCGGTCGCATTCAGCGAACCGTCATCAGTGTAAACACTTAATCGTGGACGAGATGGTGAAAAAGAGACCTGTGGAATAGAACAATTTGAAACTATAGCCAATGTCCAGAAACCTATCTCTGGAAACGCGAAAAAGGGGACAAAACATATTTTTTAAAAGTCCATTTAAAGGCACAATACATTAACATTAAATATATAAGTTAAAACAGAAAACAAAAAAAGTGACAAAAAGGTTACAAAATTAAGTATTAAAAAGTAATTATATAATAACAGAAGGGGGAAAAATTATTCAGTGCACACAATGATAGAATTTTGTCCATTAAATGTGGAGGAGAAGCGGATTCAGGGGATATGTTTATTGACTAATAAAATTACAGGAAATTACAGGCAACAACCAATTAGAAAATGCATAGGGAAAGGGACGAAAACATTGCTAGGAGATGAACCACGCCTTTGACTTATTATCTCTAAATTGATTATCTCTAAACCTACTTCTATAACTGAACTTAACTTTCTTGAAGCATTTCACATCTATGAAAATCATAAAAATACTGTGTTGTGTGACTTCGCAATTTCCCCTTTCTGATATTGTTTAAAATATTATATTAAAACCTCCTTTTCTTAACTTCTACTAGCATTTTTCCATATTACCATTTTATTTCTTTGCATTTTCAAATTGTTTGTTTCATGTACTTTCCTGTAATTATATTAGTCATTCAATTTATATCTCTTATCCGATTCTCCTCGATACATATATAGGCAAAATTCCATCATTCTACGCATTGATGACGGTACGCGCAATGCTCGGACACTAGTCTGCAATTAGTTAAAAGGTTTTGGACTTTAAACATTGTTTTATCTTCCTTACTGCTATAAATCTGTGCATTTTCAATAGTCTTAAGTTGTTGGATATAAGTTAATTTTGTATTATATCAAATTAAATAGTATCTGCAAAACAAACAGTTTTAACCACCAAAATTCAGGGGATATGTTTATTGAATAATAAAATTACAGGAAATTACAGGCAATAACCAATTAGAAAATGCATAGGGAAAGGGACGAAAACATTGCTAGGAGATGAACCACGCCTTTGACTTATTATCTCTAAATTGATTATCTCTAAACCTACTTCTATAACTGAACTTAACTTTCTTGAAGCATTTCACATCTATGAAAATCATAAAAATACTGTGTTGTGTGACTTCGCAATTTCCCCTTTCTCATATTGTTGAAAATATTATATTAAAACCTCCTTTTCTTAACTTCTACTAGCATTTTTCCATATTACCATTTTATTTCTTTGCATTTTCAAATTGGTTGTATCATGTACTTTCCTGTAATTATATTGGTCATTCAATTTATATCTCTTATCCGATTCTCCTCGATACATATATAGGTAAAATTCCATCATTCTACGCATGATGACGGTACGCGCAATGCTCGGACACTAGTCTGCAATTAGTTAAAAGGTTTTGGACTTTAAACATTGTTTTATCTTCCTTACTGCTATAAATCTGTGCATTTTCAATAGTCTTAAGTTGTTGGATATAAGTTAATTTTGTATTATATCAAATTAAATAGTATCTGCAAAACAAACAGTTTTACTGCAAAAAGTGTATTGTTAAAACACTTCACAGAATGATTTTAAAATTTGTAAATGGATTTGCAAACACAGTAGAATATAAACAAGTAATAAAATTGCTAATACTATAATGATTATAATATAAATGATTCTCGATATGGCTTATATTTTCCATTATAGCTACTTAAGGCTGCTCGTCAGTAAAATTCTCGATTCCCCTCGCTAATGTTAATCCAATGGGCGTAGGATGCATTCGTATTTTTAAAATATCTCCTCGGGAAATTAATATTTTTAACTTCTGTTTCATGTGTACTGTTCTTAAAGAATGTCTCTTATTTTCTTAGTTATCAAAATATTTCTAAACTATGTGCTTAATTTATATTTTTATGTGTTAAAATCTTAGCGAAACTGAATACGATTTTAACATTTCATATAAAATTAAGTATATATTTTAGAAAAAAATTGACAACTAAGAAAAAACGAGACATTCTTTAAGAATAGTACAAAGAAAACAGAAGTTAAAAATATTAATTTTCCGAGGAGATATTTTAAAAATACGAATGCATCCTACGCCCATAGGAATAACATTAGCGAGGGGAATCGGGAAGTTTACTGACGAGCAGCCTTAACTCTATTTCTACCGTAGCCAAATGACACCATTTAAGACTTTTATTTGTTGATATATTTTACTTGTAATTTTTTAATTAAAAATCATCACAAATCAAACATTCGATGTTTAAAAAATTATTTGCGATTGTTTTAATTTAAAAATACAAATAAAAAAGTCATAAATAAAAACCTTAAAAGGCGTCATCTGACATCTATAGAAATAAAGTTAAAAAAAAAATTAAATCAATTTTTAAAGAGATAAAATTTTAAAAGAAATTGTAATTTTTTTTGTTTATTTAACTAATTAAAATTTCCAATTTTATTTTTCAATTGTTAAGTAAAATTATTTGATGTATCAATATTAAAATTCTTATATCTACCGGCAAAATACGTTTTCTGTACATGAAATTTAAAAATAATTTTCAAAAAATTACATTTATGTACAGCATAGAAAAAATATATACTTCAAAAATTGAATTTATGTAACAATTAACTGTATTATGTAACAGTTAACTGTTTCAATTTAAGTAATAAATAATAACTTTTAAAATGCCGAAAACAATTAGTATTTTATCTATATAACTATAGCTTTTTCCCGCGGCTCCGCTCACGTAGAATGTAGCTTTTGCAATTCGAAATTCTAATTTTACATATCATTTTTACTTTTTTTTCATAATTTATTTAACAAATAGTGCAACTCCCATAAAAATCCGTTCAGTAGAACTTTAAAAAAAAAAAAAAAAAAACTAATCTTTCATAATCGGGTTCACATAATTATAGAACTGTCTCCCATAGCTCTATAACTAAGCAATGTAGAACGTGTTATACACAAAAATTACCTAACAGAACTACCTTCCCAGAAAACTCACATAACTGATAATTTAAGTCCCATAAAAATCCGTTTCGCAGAATGCTAGTTATAAACGTACAGATCGAAAATATCTTTCATGATCGAGTTTATCTAATTATAGAACTTTCTTCCTCAGCTCTGTAACTAAGCAACGTAGAAAGATGTGTTATACGAAAAAAAAAAAAAAAATTCAAGCACACAAGTCAGATGTATGTTCTCAATAAACAAACAAAAATACACAAAAATTACCGAACTGAATTACCACCTCACAAAAATTACCTAACTGACAATGTAAGTCCCATAAAAATCCGTTTCGCAGAAAGCGAGTTATAAACGTTCAGATCGAAAATCTCTTTCATGATCGTGTTTAACTAATTATACAACTTTCTTCCTCAGCTCTGTAAGTAAGCAACGTAGAAAGATGTGTTATACACAAAAATTACCTAACTGAAATACCACCTCACAAAAATTACCTAACTGACAATTTAAGTCCCATAAAAATCCGTTTCGCAGAATGCGAGTTATAAACGTTCAGATCAAAAATCTCTTTCATGATCGAATTTATCTAATTATAGAACTTTCTCCCTTACCTCTGTAACTAAGCAACATAGAAAGATGTGTTATACGCTAAAACCTTCCCCAAAGCATTACCTAACTGACAATGGTAACTTATTTTCAGATAGAATTTTAATAACAAAGAACAATTAGCCATAAAAATTACCTTTTTAAAAGGATATGAAAATTTCAATGACTGCATATATTCTATTAATATTCATTTTTACTCATTGTCAGTTAACTAATTAACGAAAAACGGCTGAAAGAATAATGGCTTTATATGTTGAAAAACGATTAAACAAAGCGCTATATTAATTTTTAATGCTTCATCACCCTTCTTTTAGAAATAAGTGAAAGTTTATATACGATGAAATTAGAGGTTTTGTAAGAACACTTTCATTCATTAAATATTAATTTCATTAATTAGTGTGTTGTGATATATATATATATGTATAATATGATATATGATATAACTATGTTTTTCAAATAAACATTCAAACTGAATCTACTTTTTTCTTTGATTGACTTTTAGAATACTTTTGCGAATGACATTTTCAGAAACAAAAAATAGTATTAAAAGAGTATATTATTGAAAAATTAATAAATTGAAGCAAATTGCAAATGTTATTTTATAACTAACGCTAAAATGTGCTGATATAGATAATAAAATGATAAAAACAACAGTGAAGACAATAAGCTGATTACCAAAATATTAACAAAAATAATATCTAATGAAATATTAATATGAAAGTTTGTAAAAAGCGAAGTATTTGTCAAGTTATTTGTATTTATGTAGGAAAGAATAGGGAAGGGGGGTATTCAAGTATTTCTAGTAAAATGCTTTTAGTTAGGCTAAGATATTATAAAAGTATTTGTATTTCTATGTATCTCTTATAAATATCCTTAAGATATTTTATAAGAACAGTGAAACTCCAATTTTGCATCTTCAATTATTCTAATTAAAAATAGTTTCGGCTAAAATTACTAAGTGAGAACTGCAAGTTTTAATTTATTTATATTATTTTACTCGTCAAATAATATCTCCCTAGAAACAAAACAATATTGGGCAAAAGTTTTTGTATTAGGCTTTACACCATGCGTCCAAAAGTCACCGGACACTTTCGATTTTAGATGTTTTTGTCAAATATCTAAAGAAATATAGTTCCAATGTTCCAATGCAGAAGTTGTGAAGTGCCGACGAAGTTCGTGCTCGTTTACCTTCAGTCGACACTGATAAATCGATTGGAACATAAATCGCGATGGCAGCGCCCCCTTTCGTCGAAATATCCCCAAATTCAACTGGGACCTGCAGGCTATAGTCAAAGACATAGAAAAAAATGGTTCAATGATCTGCATAACTTCATACACTTTTCCATGACACAATAGTGAAAATGGAACAAAAATCGAGATCACAGCGCCCCCTTTCGTCGACATATCCCCAAATTCAAGTAGAACCTGCTTGCCATAGTCAAAAATTTGGTTCAATTTGAAGCATATCTTCATACACTTTTCGATGATACAATGAGGACACACAGACGGACAGACAGACATTTTGTAAAAACATGTTCTCTGACCCCTAAAACGTGTAAATCCGTCAAAAACCGGTAGTCGAAAAAAATTTCGATTACAATACTTTCTTCTATTATAGATAGATTATTGATAATATTTCGCATTCTCATTCCAAAAGAAGGGATGCAAGATGGTCGATGCTGATAAAGAATATCATTGTCAGTATTTAAAATATAGGTGTGGAGAGGAGGGCCAGGATGAGAGAGCACACGGTAATATAATTCTAATGAAAGCTTTTCACGAGTATTGTGTAATGATGGTTCATTACAGTCAACGTAAAGACTTAAAATTGGAGATGTACGAAATGCACCAGAGCAGATACGGAGTGCACTATGCTGCACAGTGTCTAGTTTTTTAAGAACAGATTTTCGTGCTGAACCATAGACCTGGCAGGCATAGTCCATTTTAGATCGTACCACAGCTCGATAGATTTTTAAGAGAGAGGTACGGTCTGCTCCCCAAGAAGTATTTGAAAGTACTTTAATTAGGTTAAGGGATTTTTCGCATTTTGTCCTTAATTGTAAAACATGTGATAAAAAAGTAAGCTTACTGTCAAAATGTAGGCCAAGATAACGAACATTGTCCACAACAGGAATTTGGGATGAACCGATAAAAATTTCAGGATCTGGATGCAGACCCCTTCGTCTACAGAAATGCACACAAGATGTTTTGTCATGAGAAATTAAGAAACCATTTTTGTTCGTCCAGTTAAGAATACTTTTGACTGCAATTTGAAGTTGTCTTTCAATAAAACGAATATCCTGTCCCATACACATAATGCGGAAGTCGTCAACATAGAGATCCCCCTTCACTGAAGGAGGAAGTTGTTTAATGATGTCATTTATTTTTATAACAAAGAGGGTGACACTCAAGACACTGCCCTGAGGTACACCCTCTTCTTGTACATAAAAACTAGATAGAATTGCCCTAATTCTAACTTGAAGTCGTCGAATGGCAAGAAAGTTTTTAATAAAAATTGGAAGGTTCCCACGAAAGTCCAGGTTAAAAAGATCGCGAAGAATCCCATAACGCCATGTTCTGTCATAAGCTTTTGCCATGTCAAAAAATACTGAAACCAAATGGCTGCGTTTTAGGAAGGCTGTCCGTATGTGATGTTCCAAATGAATTAAATTACGATAGTAGACCTACCACGTCGAAATCCACTTTGAAATGCGGCAAGGCAATTGTTAGTTTCTAAAATATGCACGAGGCGGCAATTTACCATTTTTTCAAGTAGTTTGCAAAAGCAGCTGGAGAATGCAATGGGCCTGTAATTATTGGGATTTGTAGCATCTTTCCCTGGTTTAGGAAAAGGTATAATTATAGCTCTGCACCAAGCATTGGGAAAGTTTTGCTTCATCCATATCCTATTGAAAAAGGAAAGGAGATTATTCAAGGATAATGACGAAAGGTGCTTGAGCATAATATATGTAATCCCATCGCGACCTGGGGCAGATAAATGGCTATCTCTCAAGCATTTTATCATCTCTGATTTGATAAATGGTTTATTATATGCATATGAGTTATGAGAGTTAAAATTAATCCTAGTTCTTTCAGTTTGTCTTTTATATGTTAAAAAATGTTCTGGGTATGAGTCAGAGCTTGAAATAGATGCTAGGGTACTACCTATTGTCTCAGCGATGTTTTTAGGTGATGCGATGGTTTGACCGTTATGTTTTAAAATAGAAATATGATTATCAGAGTATAGGCCCATACATTTTTTCACTTTATTCCATAGTTCTTTACTTGATGTATTGGAATTAATGCTTGAGATGTAGTTGATCCAGGATTCACGCTGGCTTTTGCGTCGCACTCTTCTAGCTTCAGCCTTTGCTTTTTTATATGCCATATAGTTAGTATCAGTTGGGTACCTCCGAAATATTCCCCAAGCTTTCTGTTGTTTTTTCTTGGCATTTTGGCAATCACTATTTCACCATGGCTTTCTGTGTTTATGTGTGGATGCTGTTTTTGGAATGCTAGAATCTGCAGCATTGATAATACATTGAGTTATATTATCAAGTGCATTGTCAATAGCCCCCTGTATCATGTCAGCTGTGATATTGGCAAGTGCTGTAAATGTTGGCCAGTTGGCTCTGTCATATATATAACGATTGGTAAAATTGTTACAATCCCTATCAGGAGTAGTCAGTCTAATAAAAGTCGGAAAGTGGTCACTGCCGTGCAGGTCATTAGAGACCCAGAAATTCCAATTTGGATAGCGTATTGGGGGACAAATTGTAAGGTCTATTGCATGGAAAGTACGGGTTGGCTCATGAAAATAAGTGTGATCCCCATTATTGAGCAGGCATAAGCCGTTGTCAGAAATAAATTTTTCGATAATATCACCACGTTGGTTAGAATCGCAGTTGCCCCAGAGCTGACTGTGTGCATTAAAGTCTCCAACAAGGATGTATAGAGTCGGGAGTTGGAGAAGGAGATTATCGAGTTGTGCTGATTGGAGAGTTTGGTTCGGAGGTAAATAAATTGTACATATTGTTATGAGTTGTTTAATATGTACACGGGCTGCAATAGCTTGTAAGTTTGAATTTAAAGAGAGATAAGAATTTGGTAAATTATTAGAGATGAGAAGAGCCACTTCACCAGAGGCTCTTCCATTAGCTGTAAAATCTTTTCTGTATGTAGTATAATTATGTAATTTTGCTTTGTCATTGGGCTTTAGATGGGTTTCTTGTAGAGCTAAACATAATGGTTGATGGTCAGATAGGATATTACGGATTTCAGCATGTTTATTATTATAACCACGGCAGTTCCACGATATGATATTAGTCATTATTGATTTTTTTAGATAGATATATCAACGTCACTTTGTTCGGAGGTAGTGGACATACCATCTCCTCCATCGTTCAATTCAGCATCCGATTCTGGATGAAGCTATACCGCGTCTTTATCCTGCATACGCATCACATTTATTTTATTATTTTGACTTGGTTGAGTTTCTTTTTTGAGTGGTTTAATTTTTTTTTTCTTATTAGATGGGTTTTCAGATGATACAGTGGATTTTATTTGTGGTAGGCCATGTTTTTCTGAATCAGATCTGCGACTTTGTTTTATAGGTGTAATTTTGGTGGCATTTTGAGAAGATTTTTTATGGATTGGAATTTTAGGAAACATTAATTGTGATGACTTTGAAGAGACATCTTGTGGTGATTTAGGAGGAAGAGAATTTACTGATTTAGAAGAAACAGATTGTGTTGATTTACTTGTTGTAGCAGAATTAGTTAACGGGTTTTCTTTTTGCTTTGATAAGACACTTATTTCTGTAATGGATTCAGTTTGAGTTGCTCTATTTTTATAAGTTTTGCAAACAGTTTTTGATATGGCAGCAGCATATGATACTCCAACTTTGGGTGTTCTGGATTCAGCTATTTTTCTGGCTTCAGGGTATGATATGTTTTCTTTAGTGCGTATTGTCTGTATTTCTTTTTCTTTTTTCCATTGTTCACAAGATTTAGAGTAGGATGAGTGCTCTTTTTTACAATTTATGCAGTGAGCTGGAGCGTTACAGTCAGTACTTTCGTGACCAACTGTACCACACCGACCACAGGTGATTTTACCACGGCATGCTGTTTTTGAATGACCAAATCGTTGGTATTTAAAACAGCGCAGGGGGTTTGGGATGTACGGTGTAACGGAACATGATAAATATCCAGCTTTTATTGTTTTAGGTAAATTAGGAGTATTGAATGTGAAGATAATATGCTTTGTAGGAATTTGTATTTGATTAGGTGGTATTTGTTCATCACGACGGTAGATTTTTATTCTTCTTGCTTCGATGACATTTTGTTCTTTGAGATTATCAACTATTTCTTGTTCAGTAACATGCAGAAGATCTGATTCAGAAATTACTCCTCGAGATGTATTTAGAGTTCTGTGTGGAGATATGCTGACTGCGAAGTTTGCAAAATGAGTACATTTTATTAAGTTAGATGCGATGCCTGAGTACTATTGCTTACTTCTATTAAAAGATCGCCTGATCCCAATTTTTTCACTGTCTTGGGTTCACCAACCAAACCTTGGATTGCTTTATTAATCAAAAAGGGAGATGTCTGATCAAAGCTCCCTTCTTGGCGTTTCACAATGAAAATTCTTTCATTAGTTTTAGTAGCATTAAATTTGGCATTTTTGCATTCCATATTGCAAGCAAAAACCTCAACTCTCTCTCCCCATGAATTACTTTGGCCCTGATTATCTACTTTTGAGGCAGAGGCCAATCAAATACTCCCTTTATTCGCTTGTGGGGCTTCCACTTCGCATACCATATTTCCATCAGTTGTAACCATATTAGAGAGTATAAATAGATGAAACGCCAGACGTCGGGCCTGGTCACCGACCCTTCTTCTTAAACCTTATTTCTGGGCGCAGTTTCTCAAAAGGGCAAAAACGATTAGCAACAAACCTCCACGTTTTTCGAACGTTGGATTAAACTCGATAGCATTTCCTAATATCTAGTTCTTTCACATTGGAATCAGGTAGTCAGTAGGTAAGCCTTTACAGCTCTGTCCAACCTACAACCCCTTCCACCGAAAGGCACCAGTCTCCCGGTGTTGGTCCTAACAGTCACCATACAATGTATGGCGTCCTCCGATCACGGAACCGGAATTCGGAAAATGCCCTGCACTCTGGGACTCAAGATCAACCTAAAAAGGTAGAACCGAGTTGAAGAGATTAAAAAACCTCAGCAGCCAGAGTGTCTCACGTGAAAATAAAAAAATCCACTATTGTATAAAAAAGAAGCAATGTGTGAGAAAACTTGGAAACAAGGTGTCTTTTTTGTCTTTTTCAAACTTTTTTAATTTTTTTTTTCTTTTTTTTTTTACCAAAAGAACGAAAACAACGTTAGTAGAACAAAGAACAAAGTGAACAAAAAAGTTAGTAAAACAATCAAACATGAACAAGAACAAAGAGGTATCACAAACTGAAAAGAGAAGATTAAAAAGTGTGAAACAAAGAGAAAAGGATAGACAACTAAAAAGAGAAGAAGACAGGAAAGGAGAGAGATCGCTCGGGAATCCGGGGTCACGAAACCCGTACATACCTAAAGAAGGTATTCCCCTGGGGGGGGGGGGGGGGCAATTTAACACGAACTGATTAAGATATTGATAACTCATTAAGATACATATTTGGCGTTCCCTGGTGGTAGAACGTGGAACTAAAAGATTTTGCAGCGAGTGCGCAACACGCCTGCTATACGGTGTCAGGCAGCAGGGACATGTGCCGGAGTTTCGATCGAAAAGAGTTTTCTTTACAACAGAGTGCCTCCCTGAGCGGGAGGAAGTGGAACTAAAAGATTTTGCGTTTAACCCTTTTTATCCTGACGGTACTTATAAGTACCACTTTAATAAAACACCTATATACTCGTAATATGACCCTTTTTCCTAACGGTATTCACAATGGCACAAATAATGTATTTCTGACAGCAGGCAGGAGATGGCAAATTCAAGCACATATCCTCTTTCTTTGCATTGTAGAGATTTTACATTTGCCACGCTACATTCGAAATCCATTTTGCAATAGAATTGACATGCATGTTGTTCTTCATTTGAGTAATTTTAGTATTTAGTACTATTATTTTCTATTGTTTTCTATACTCTACAGGTGAACATTTCCTATATTTTATTTGAAGTTTACTATTTGAAATTTACTATTTTATTTTATAACATAGAGTAAAAAAATTATGGTGGTTACAGTTGCATAATTAACTACTAAAACACTATAAAAATAATTTTCCTCTTTCCTATGTTTATTCTGCACCAAAACTTATCCAATGATGCAAAAATACAATCAAAAAGTAGCTGGAAAATTAATTCAGGATATAAAGGGTTAAAATTGGTCCGATTCAAATAAAGAGCCCGATTTCAACGTGAATTGATTCATTCAACTTTACGTGAACTAAATAAGATATAAATTATTTAAGACAAAATAATAAGACTAAATAAGACTAAATAAGATAAAGATTATTTAAGAATGAGAATTAAGAATTTTTCAATGGGAATTGGTTCATTCAACTTAACACATGAAGTAATTAAGATACCGATAACTAATTAAGACTTAGATTTGGTACCCCCTGTTGGTGAAGAGTGGAACTAACAGCTTTTCAGCGTGTGCACTGCACTTCTATACGGTGATGTAAGCGGGGACGAGTGCCGGAGTTTCGTTCCGAAAGAGGTTTATTTAAAACAGAATGCTCCACCTGGTGGTGAAAACTGGAACTAAAAGATTTTCTTGCGCGTGCACCGAAAATGGTTATTTTTATTGAAACCGCAAAAGATAGTTACCAATTTGATAATCTCAGACAAGAAGATATTTTCATTTTCACACATCCTCGAGTATTAAGAAAAGTATTGGAGGTACTGATTCGAAATTCACAGTCTGTACGTAGTTTATTTTTCTGATTCCGAAAATGCCAATTTTATGAAAATTGGACGGCAGCTTCTTTTAATTTTGACCAAAAACTGACTCGCTTTGAATCAAATGATCCATACATTTGAGGAGGTGCCATTGAATTTACTTCCGCTTCGGTGTCCATCTTTCTATTTAGTTTCGGAAGGATGAAAGAGTTACCAGATGAAAGGTTTCGGGCAGCGATTTTTAGAGTGATTTAGCATTTCGTATTATTTTTTGATGGGACCGGGCAACGCCGGGTGGATCAGCTAGTAAACAATAAAAAAATAGAAAAAACTTTTATGTTCAGCTTTGAAAAAGTAGCTTTCACAGTCTTACAGACTCATTTTCCTTTCAAACCTTTAACACTTTCGCGTTGTCGTATAGTTTAAATTTAAGCGACATTTTTTAGACTATCTTTAAAACGTCAAAAAATACGAATTTCAGAAATTTTGCCTTATAATACCTACGAAATACACTCCTTAAATAAAGAAGAAGCTAGCGCATCGCGTTTCGAAAGAAATAATCTTTTTTTCATCAAGCACAAAAGGACTTCTTGCCATCAGTGTTCCCAGTAGGCTACTTTTTTAAATTCCGATTGAACCACTTTTCAGCACCACTTTTTTGAAATGGTATAATTCACCTTTGTTTCACCTTATTTAAACTGTCATTAAATAACACGAATTTTACTTTCTCAAAAAACTGGAGGGAATAAAAAAAACTTAAGTAAAAAAAAGTAGTCTACTGGCATCAATGCTTGCCGCTACGATAGCAGAAGGATATCTTCTTTCTGTTTTTTTTGCAGCAGTTAGACGTATTACAGGTAGTACGTACACATCAGTTGTAGCACTGTGTGAGGAAAGGTTAATTTCCTCAAGAGACAAAAACAAGAACGAAAAATCATGCGTCAAGCATAGATTAATAAACACTTTCCAACACAGCCAGAAAACTGTAAAGAAACTTCACCGTTAAATAAGGTGAAAGAAGATATGTAAGTAAACAGTTTAGAAAACATATAACACATTGAAAAATACAGTTTTCGAAATTACCTTCCAGCGTCAAAAAAGTAGTCGAATTATATTGTGCAGCCCTGTATATGATCAATAGGTGTGGATATATAGTATGATAAAATTTAGTTCAGCTAGAATAGTTAGAATAGTTATTCACATTTAGCAATTTTCTCCAATCGATGGAAATGCACTCGAAATCTTTTGTACAGCCCTGTATATTATCTGAAGGCTTTTGTATACACCACCTATTAAGCTAAAAGGGAACTTAAAACTCACTTGCAGCAATTACCAACCGTAAACGACGATGTATCTTTATCTTTGCTTAGCCCTGTATATGAATTTACTTATATTCCACAAACTTCTATTAGTCTACTAAATATAGTTCAGCAGGAAAATGTGTAAACACAATTAAAAACTACCCTTAAGCAATTCACTCCCATAGTCTGTAATACTTACGAATTCTCTTGTGTAGCCCTGTGTATGATCAACCGAATTTATAAACACACACGTACTATGAAAAAAATTATTTAAACTTAAAAACGCAAACCAAAGTTGAAAACACACTTATCACACATAGACTGTAAATATCGCACATGTACTGTGTGTTTTGTGTGTTCCTGTAAATAAACGCAATGCAGACAAGAGAGCAATTTATAGTGCACCTCAGTAATGCATATAACTTTCTTCCTTATGTTTTATATAGTGAAATATGTATTATATAGTGAAATATCACTAAATTACACTGCAAACGATTTTTCCCCATAGAACGATGTGTAACAGAATTATTTTATTTGACCCTGTAAATGAATAATAAATGCTTTGCAACCCATATTCTACAAAAAGCATGTTTTAATGTGCTTCATAATTATATATCAATTTCATTATGTTTTAAATGACGTAGCGTCATCAAAATGAACTAGAAACGATTATTTCCCATTGACTGTAATGTAACGGAATACTTTGTATTTTCTCTGTAAAAAAACTATCAGTGCAACACACTTCTGTAGAAATAGGGAACATGCTATAGTAAACGACAATAACATACAAAAATTTCAGGACAATCGAAGCATATTTACGGGAGTTAGAGCATGGACAGACGGACAGACGGCAGACGGCAGACAAACCGAAGTCATAAACACTTTTCAACTAGGTTGGAAAGTGTTAAAAATGACGTTGTTCATGCTCCAGCGGCAGACGGAAAAACTAGTCTATATATTTTCCTTGCGGAATGGCAGAGTAAAGGGAACGCTGGGATACACACACGTGTAAAAAGAACCAATAAGACGCGTTCACTCTTTAAAAAGCAATGGTGGGAAAATTAACTTATGATGACAAGCTATTAATCCAAAAACCGGTAAAGTTTGTTACCATTTCAGTGTGGAGATGGCTTCTGCATTCATCAATCTATATATATAAAAGAAAGTCCTTTCTGGCTAGATGATCAACGCACAGCCAAAACTACTGAACCTACAAAGACGAAACTTGCAGGAAAAATACTTCTTAATATGTAGAGGCGCACTAAGACGGGATTTTCAAAAACTCCACCCCTAAGGGGGGTAAAAAAGGGGACAAACTTTAAAAATATTCCTTAAAAATCGGGTATTATAGTTACGTGACAAATGATAACATATTTTAATGTATTTTTGTATGCTGAATCGAATGGTATCAATTAAATACTCCTAAGTCAAATAGTTCGTGAGATATTGCACATTTTTCTAATTTGGCGAAGTCTTTGACGTCGAAATCTAACAATTCTAACAATACAAGTAATAATTTCTAAAAATACGCCCGTTACTATAGCAATGGAAGAAATTCAAATTAAATCTTTTTGTTTATTTTTGAAGATAGAAACATTAACTGCTCAATTGGGAATTGAATATTATTCTTACGGATATTTATGTCATCGCCAAACATGAACTCCAAATATAGAAATGGAAGAATGTTGTCATTGGAACATCAAAATAAATAAATAAAATAAAATAAATTCGGAAAAGCCCCACTCACCAAAGTGTCCAGTAAGTTTTAACACAAAAAAAATTACAATATATTAATGAAAATAAAAAAAAAATCTTGGATATTTATTTATTTACATTATTTTTCTTAATTATCCTTCTCGGCTGGTGAATAAATGTTTGTGACGTCAGTTGAAATTGATCTATTGCACTTAACTATGAAACGCAACATTTTTACAATGCTTTTTCTCTTTTAATGTCATAGCACAGCCGTTTAAGGACGCAATTTTTATTTTAATTAACGAAATAATTAAAATATCAGAAAAACAAAATGAAAAATACAGGTAAATGTTGAATTAAAAACCGCTTCATGACATAACAAACACGTTTAATACTTCTGACGTCAAGTGAATGGGACTGCATTTTTGGCGTTAAATCTTATAGCTTGGCGATAGTTTTTTTTTATGAAAAGTGGTCGACGGGATAATGGAGAAGTACCAAATAAAGTGTCGAAGGTCTGATTAGTATTATGTATTACTTCTTTATTTGTTTTCAGTATGCAGCTATGTTTTTCTTTTTCTTTGGGTTATTTATATGATTTCGGGCTAATTTTTCGCAATCGGATACCTCGCCAATTGGCGTATTAGCCACAAAGTTGAAAGCATCGTTTATGTTTGAAGCGAAATCTTCATGATGAATCCTGTTACAGAAAATCATATCATCATCTACTATAAGTATAAATCCGCATATTCACATTTTAATCAGGTAATGTTTTTTGAAAGGTTTTAGCGTATAGCTAGCTATTCTACGTTGCTTTGTTATAGAGCTAAAGAGGAAAGCTCTAAAATTATGTGAACCCGATTATTAAAGATTACTTTAAAAAAAATTCCTCTGAACAAATTTTAATGGAAGTGATTTTTCAGGTATGGTTAATGACCCTATAACATATCATTCTATGTTGCTTAGTGATAGAGCTAATGGGAAAGTGATTGGGAAAGGTGAATGCAATTATGAAAGATATATCTACCATGTATTTAAAATGCAAATTCATATTTAATTCCGACCGTTTAGAATTTGAGTTCTGCTGTACGGACTTTGGTGGGATTTACACTGTTAGTTAGGCAATTTTGTGGGGATGGTTGGTACTTCTCTGGAGCAAAGTTTTCGTCTGCGTTGTGTTTTCTGAAGCGAAAGCTTGACAACGAATCCGATTACAAAAATCATATCATAATCATCTTTAATATTTATAAAACGCAAATTCTTATTCCATTCCGATCGGTTAAAACTCAGGTTCTACCGAACAGATTTTTATATGATTTCGCTGTTAGTTAGGTAATTTGTTTTAGAAAGATTTTAAAATAAAGTACATTGTTCTACATTGCTTATTTATAGAGCCACGGGAGGAAGTTATCAATAAAATTAGGTGAAACCGATTATGAAAGATTACCTTTTTTAAAGTTCTACTGAACGGATTTTGATGGGAGTGTGATAATATTTCAGGAATTGATGTTCTACATTGTTTAGTTATGGAGCTATGGCAGAAAGTTGTCAGTGGTGTAGTCGTAAAAAAAACAGTGCCTATACTCTATAGACAGAGGATATATACTAGAGAGTATATATTATTGCTACGGACGGTGTGCAGTATTTCGTCTTAAAAATTCCAGAAGGTTGACGGCGTATACCAGCATATACTTTCTACAAAATACCTGAGAGTTCTATCAGCAGATGAAGATGATTATGAAAGATACATTTATCTGTCTACTGTATATGTATAATGCAAAGGGAATTTCGATCCTGCCGCTTATACCTTGAATTCTGCTGAATGGATTATGCTGGAACTTGCACTGTTAGTTAGCTAAATTTTAAGGGGAAGTTTTAGTGCATAACATATCGTTCTATGTTGCTTAGTTAAAGAATTAGGGGGGTGGGAGGCATTTCTATAATCAGTTGAACCCAATTATGAAACATTAGACTTTTTTAAAGATTCTGCTGAATGGATTTCTATGGAACTCTGATTGTTAATTCTCCAGGGATAGTTTTAGTATATTGTATATCGTTATATCGTTCTTTAGAAAATCATACTGTAAATGGTTAAATAACCGAGTTGGTTTAACAGCCTAAATTTCGTGTAACGCATTAGAAATATAGCAGCGTAATGGCTTTCGTATCCTTTTACACCAATGCGGAAGGACAAGAATGTAAAAGTTCATGTTTCTTTAAAACACACAATCACATTCACCGATATATTTCGTTTGATTCAAGTTTTTTTGGAGAAACCGACCAGCGTAGCGAGCAAAGCCTGCTAGGTAATAATAATGGTTATTTTTATCTGTATATAAAATTCTATATTATGTAAAAGAAAGTCCTGACTTGAGAGATCATCAACGCACAGTCCAAACTAGAAGCTACAAACTCGAAAATTGCGGGGAAAATACTTCTTAGGATGTAGAGGCGGAATAAGAAAGTTTTCCTAAAATTCCATCCCTAAAGGGATTAAAATGGGAACACACAATAAAAAGATTTCTTAAAAATCGGGTTTTATATTTATTTGTCAAATGATAATACATTTCAATGTATTTTTACATGCTGAATCGAATGGTACCAAATAAAAATATTCTAACTCCAACAATTCGTGAGATATTGAACATTTTCGAATTTGGCGTTGCCTTTGGCGACAAAACCTTAAAATTTATTGCATTGATCGCCAAGTGATATTTTCTAAAATACATTCGTCATTGTTAAAGACCAAACAATACTTGGCGATTTATAAGATACTGGATAAGAAAAAAATTATCTGATATTTTGATTAGATGAAATCTCAGTAATGCCAGTTTTTGGGCTCTTTGTTTTAACTTTTTTGTTTGCTTCGGGAATTTGAAATTGAATATTATTTGGTATTTTTATGTTAGCTGGATGCCAGTGATAGCCAAAATTTTTAATACAAATAAAATGTCACTCAAAATGTTCCAATTCAAATGATGCCAATTGAAACAAGATTTGGTGAGTTTTTACTGGCGCCCAGCAATATAAAAGTACCTATTATTCTTACGGATATTTAAGTAATTGTGATTTTTAAATAAAATATGCTTGCTGAAGTAAAGTTTCGAGGGTCTGTACGGTTTTGATATTGCACATTTTTTATAATTTGGTGATGCCTTTACCGCCAACTCATCAATATTTCTAACATTACAAGTTATAATTTCTAAAAATGCATCCATTACTATATGTTCTTTACTACCGCCACTGCAACATATCCAGGAAGTCTCATCCTGCCACTTCAAGGCACGGCAACAGCCTTATTCCTGAAATAACCAATATGAGGATCATAATTAAAGCCAGACAAATACTTAGTAGTCCAAGGCAATAATTTGAATGCGATCTCTTTTCATATTTTCCTAGCTGTCTGACCAAAAGCGTACATTGTTGGATGCAATTCACCGGTATATTTAGTTTGATTCAAAATTCGTTTGGAGAAACCGACCAGCGTAGCGGGCGAAGCTTGCTAGTTATCATATAAGGCATAGTTTCCAGTCGAATGATAGCTTATTCTTTAAACATTTAGCGATTAGAAAAAATGTTTTTGTTTTTCCTTTGATATATTGTACATTGGATAAAATTAATATGAACCATTTTTGGACAAAAATGTGACGCTTATGTGTTGCTCATTGTAGTTTTAATACTCTAAAATTCCGCAAAAAAATCCATTTGTTAATAATAATAATAATAAAGCAGATCTAAAATGATTAACATATAACTGTTTTTTTGTTATTGTTTGTTTCAATATAAAAAGTTGTCTTTTCGGTGTCATAATATTAGGTACTCTAAAATTCCAAAATATCTTTTTTTTTTTAAGTTACATTTACACGCTTAACTACTCACTATTCACACTTACTATTTTTTTTCAATAAATTGTTTGAAACAAAGTATTTCAGGAATTTATTTCATTTCCATCTTAATTTTTTTTTTCACTGTCATGACTAATACCCAATTTTCTACGTTTCAAATCCTACTTTAAAAATACATTCAACAAGATCTATAACAAGTCAATCGCTGACGTAATCGACATTCTGTTATGAATACTCTTATTTTATTCAGTTTATTCATTCACACAATAAAGTGACATATCCATTATTAATTTGTCATTTGTCATATTTCCAATTATATAATTATCTCTGGACCAGATTTGAAAACAATGAGACATGGTCTAAGCCCAAATCATCTTAAATAATTCTTTGAAAAGGAATAACAGAAACGTTCTAGGACAAACATGTTGCAAAGAATTTTTACAAATGAAATGTCAGAATATTTTTAAGCATTAAAGTATTTGTATTATATTTCGAAAAGAATTTTTGTTAATGTGCAGTATTTATCATTACAATTTTTTCATCAGAATTCAGTTAATAGGAATCAAATATCTATCAAAAGTTTTTTATTTCAGTTTTCAACTACATAATGCAAAATGTAACAATTAAATATTCGGTTTAATTCTATTGTATTACTTAACTGTTAGAATTATCCCTAAAAAACATTTTGAACAGAAAGCGCAGTTACATTAGTATAACAAATCAAGTTAACATTTGATAATACTAAAGGAATAATTTTAAATTTTTAGAAAATATCGAAAGTATTTCGTAGAGGATTATTATTCATGATTATATATCATAGTTGCAAAGGCTAGAAAAAACCCGGTTTAAACCTGGGAATAAACCGGGTTTTTTGGGGAATAAACTTTGTTTTGTGGGAATAAACCAGGTCTTTTGGCAATAAACCTGGGAATAAATCGGGTCTATTGGAAATAAACCTGGGAATAAACCGGTTTTTTGGAACTCTATTCATGATATTGTGCTTAACAATAAAGTATATTTTTAATACAATAAAGTGAAACCTGCTGAAACGGTATTTGTATTTCTCTATTCTAAAAAAGAAAAAAAAAGTAATTAATGATGTTGTTGCTGCCGTAATTGAAATTATTGCGGCCTTTTCACTTTCTCAGCTTATAAGCTGTTGTGCATATAAAAAAATTAAAACTGGTAGTTTTATAGCGAAATGTATGATAAATATGATGAAGCAGAGAATTTTTAAATCAAAAAAATATTTTTAACGTTATTGATTATTAAAATAAGTTAAGATAGTTCCGTTACATAAGTTTTATAAGATCAAAAACAATGCATAGAAATTTACAATCGTTTGCAGGCATATACGGGGTTAATAACCTTTCAAAGAACTTGATAAAACTAAAAACAAACCTTTACGTGAAGAAAAAAATCTTTAATCGCGTAATTTTGAGGAACGGAAGAAAACTTTATATTTTACCATTATGGTCTGTTTTTGTCACTTACTTTAAGTCACATTTTTAGAGAGTTTCAAATATGCTTCACTTTAGAACTGAGCTGAAGGGTTAATTTTATGGAAATGAATATTAAGATCGTCTTTACTAGCATATGAATTTCCAATTCAGAATTTTCAAGCGAGCGAAACACATTTAATTTAAACGGAATCTTGTCAAATAAACCGACAAAACTGAAAATGATTTTTTGCCAAAAAAAAAAAAAAATCATCGATTTTGAACAAAGAAAAAAGCATTAAAATTTTACCGTTATACAGGGTTATTCTAAATGATGGACCCATTTTCAAAAAAATTGTATTTATTAAATTATACAAATTATACATTATTGTACAAATCCAAAATGCGCAATCTTTATACCAATGGAAAGAGGAAGTTTCAAAGTTTTTCTTAAGACATTATAAATGTTCAATATGTCCACCGTTTTCTGCACGGCAAACATCTACGCGATAGCCAAACTCGTCCCACTAACGAGAAAACGTATCTGCTGTTACTGAGTGCACGGCTTGTACGTCCCGCCGCTACCAACAACTCTGAACGATCTGCGGAACCGTATCACTGCTGCCGTGCACTCTTTATCACCAAACTTTAAGCCATATTTCACACAGTTTCAAATAAGTGTCGATACCGAACTGATTTTGTCTGAAAGTAAAAATTTATCGAAGAGAATTTAAAGATCATCTTTAATGACATATGATTTTCAAATCAACAATTTTTCAACGAGCAAAACAAATTAACGTTAAACATTATATAACATTTCAAACAACTTGACAAAACTGAAAACAAATCTTTTTATGAAAAACACATTTTACCGTATGATTTTCACCAAATTAAAAATAATTAAAATTTTGCGGTTGTATTTCAAGTTATGCTTTGTTCTTTTTCGCCAAATTTAAGCCAATCTTCAAATAATTTCAAAAATGTGTCAATGCGGGTGTGAGCTTCATCGGTGTGAATTTTACGATCATCTTCATTAGCATATGATCATCCAATTAACAATTTTGAAGGGAGCGAAAGAAATCAAATTGAAATACTATAATGCCTGATGAGTAAACTAATGAAACATTCTAGTATACTTCTCTTCATAATTTTTTTTTTCTTACAATGCTCAAAATAAAAAAGTCCTTCCGGCCTGTACCGAGAGAAAAAGATAGCTTTCCTATATCTTCGTTTTAAAATTTTAGCTAATGTTACACGAAAACAGCAAGTTAAAATGCAAAGAAACGGTTACAAAAGATTCGTTAATACTGAATTTGAATAAGAAATTCGCCAAATTATTGAGCAATAGCCAAATTGGCTTCACTTATGAAGACTTATTTTGGTCGCCAAATTTGGCGATATTTCGCCAAACGTCGCCAATTTTGGCGAGAATTTGGCGCTAACGGTTATGAATATATAGTTTTATCGTATGATTGGGAAAATTATTACAACAATGAAAGAAAATAATTTGCGAGTAATCGCGTTAATGTGCTGTTTTGTTTCAAAATGTCAGCCACCCTAAAATTTCAAACTGCTCTATCTCAGCCATTTTTAAAGATAGAGGTAAACCAAAAAATGCTCTAGAATCTTTGTATCAAGTCCTAACACGTAATTAAAAAAGTCCTTCCGGCCTGTACCGGGAGGAAAAGGTAGCTTTCCCATATCTTCGTTTTAAAATTTTAGCTAATGTTACACGAAAACAGCAAGTTAAAATGCAAAGAAACGTTTACAAAAGATTCGTTAATACTGAATTTGAATAAGAAATTCGCCAAATTGTTGAGCAATAGCCAAATTGGCTTCATTTATAAAGACTTATTTTGGTCGCCAAATTTGGCGATATTTCGCTAAATGTCGCCAATTTTGGCGATAATTTGGCGCTAATGGATATGATTATATAGTTTTATTCGTATGATTGGGAAAATTATTACAACAATGAAAGAAAATAATTTGCGAGTAATCGCGTTAATGTGCTGTTTTGTTTCAAAATGTCAGCCACCCTAAAATTTCAAACTGCTCTATCTCAGCCATTTTTAAAGATAGAGGTAAACCAAAAAATGCTCTAGAATCTTTGTATCAAGTCCTAACACGTAATTAAAAAAGTCCTTCCGGCCTGTACCGGGAGGAAAAGGTAGCTTTCCCATATCTTCGTTTTAAAATTTTAGCTAATGTTACACGAAAACAGCAAGTTAAAATGCAAAGAAACGTTTACAAAAGATTCGTTAATACTGAATTTGAATAAGAAATTCGCCAAATTATTGAGCAATAGCCAAATTGGCTTCATTTATAAAGACTTATTTTGGTCGCCAAATTTGGCGATATTTCGCTAAATGTCGCCAATTTTGGCGATAATTTGGCGCTAATGGATATGATTATATAGTTTTATTCGTATGATTGGGAAAATTATTACAACAATCAAAGAAAATAATTTGCGAGTAATCGCGTTAATGTGCTGTTTTGTTTCAAAATGTCAGCCACCCTAGAAATTCAAACTGCTCTATCTCAGCCATTTTTTAAGATAGAGGTAAACCAAAAAATGCTCTGGAATCCTTGTATCAAGGCCTAACACGTAATTAAAAAATAAATTTGAATTTTTAATTTTTTTGTATATTTATTTTAGTTTTAAATTTTTAAATGGCCGCCATCTTGAAACAAAATGGCGGACCAAGCTGGCCAACAAACTCGGTCGAGACATTGGTGAGCTTAATACACGCAATTAGTTTCATCAAAATCGATTTATAAATACGAGCGTTATCGTATGACATAGGTCAGATATATATATATATATATATATATATATATATATATATATATATGGATATATCTATATATATAAATCAACATTTGAACGGAGGGTGGTTTTGGGGTCTGGGGGTCATGATCGGTGAAAATATATCGAAATTTTCCGGAACTGCTTTCCTCCGAACGGCTGCAATACGTAGCTTTATACTTTTAGGTAGCTTTCAATACAAAAAAGTCCTTCCGGCCTGTACCAGGAGGAAAAGGTAGCTTTCCTATGTCTTCGTTTTAAAATTTTAGCTAATGTTACACGAAAACAGCAAGCTAAAATGCAAAGAAAACATTTACAAAAGATTCGTTAATACTGAATTTGAATAAGAAATTCGCCAAATTATTGAGCTATTATAGCCAAATTGGCTTCATTTATGAAAACTTATTTTGGTCGCCAAATTTGGCGATATTTCGCCAAATGTCGCCAAGTTTGGCAAGAATTTGGTGCTAACGGATATGAATATATAGTTTTATGCGTATGATTGGGAAAATGATTACAACAATGAAAATTTTTGTAATGTGCTGTCTTGTTTCAAAATGTCAGCTACCCTAGAATTTCAAACTGCTGTATCTCAGCCATTTTTTAAGATAGAGGTAAATCAAAAAATGCTCTGAAATCCTTGTATCAAGGCCTAACACGTAATTAAAAAATAAATTTGAATTTTTAAATTTTTTGTATATTTATTTTAGATTTTAAGTTAATTTAAATCTTTAAATGGCCGCCATCTTGAAACAAGATGGCGGACCAAGCTGGCCAACGAACTCGGTCGAGACATTAGTGACCTTAATACACACAATTAGTTTCATCAAAATCGATTCATAAATACGAGCGTTATCGTATGACATAGATCAGATATATATATATATATATATATATGGAGATATATATATAAATCAACATTTGAACGGAGGGTGGTTTTGGAGTCTGGGGGTCATGATCGGTGAAAATATATCGAAATTTTCCGGAACTGCTTTCCTCCGAACGGCTGCAATAGGTAGCTTTATACTTTTTTGTATTGAAAGCTACCTAAAAGTATAAAGCTACCTATTGCAGCCGTTCGGAGGAAAGCAGTTCCGGAAAATTTCGATATATTTTCACCGATCATGACCCCCAGACCGCAAAACCACCCTCCGTCCAAATGTTGATTTATATATATAGATATATCCATATATATATATATATATCTGACCTATGTCATACGATAACGCCCGTATTTATGAATCGATTTTGATGAAACTAATTGTGTGTATTAAGGTCACTAATGTCTCGACCGAGTTCGTTGGCCAGCTTGGTCCGCCATCTTGTTTCAAGATGGCGGCCACTTAAAGATTTAAATTAACTTAAAATCTAAAATAACTATACAAAAAAGTTAAAAATTCAAATTTACTTACGTGTTAGGCCTTGATACAAGGATTCCAGAGGTTTTTTTGGTTTACCTCTATCTTAAAAAATGGCTGAGATAGAGCAGTTTGAAATTCTAGGGTGGCTGACATTTTGAAACAAAACAGCACATTAACGCGATTATTCGCAAATTATTTTCTTTCATTGTTGTAATAATTTTCCCAATCATACGCATAAAACTATATATTCATATCCGTTAGCGCCAAAATTGGCGACATTGGCGACAAAATTGGCGACATTTGGCGAAATATCGCGAAATTTGGCGATCAAAATAAGTATTCATAAATGAAGCCAATTTGGCTATTGCTCAATAATTTGACGAATTTCTTATTCAAATTCAGTATTAACGAATCTTTTGTAAACGTTTCTTTGCAATTTAGCTTGCTGTTTTCGTGTAACATTAGCTAAAATTTTAAAACGTAGATATAGGAAAGCTACCTTTTCCTCCCGGTACAGGCCGGAAGGACTTTTTAGTATTGAAAGCTACCTAAAATAAATTTGAATTTTTAACTTTTTTGTATATTTATTTTAGTTTTAAATTTTTAAATGGCCGCCATCTTGAAACAAAATGGCGGACCAAGCAGGCCAACGAACTCGGTCGAGACATTGGTGAGCTTAATACACGCAATTGGTTTCATCGAAATTGATTTATAAATACGAGCGTTATCGTATGACATAGGTCAGATATATATATATATATATATGGATATATATATATATATATATATATATATATATATATATATATATAAATCAACATTTGAACGGAGGGTGGGTTTGGGGTATGGGGGTCATGATCGGTGAAAATATATCGAAATTTTCCGGAACTGCTTTCCTCCGAACGGCTGCAATAGGTAGCTTTATACTTTTTTGTATTGAAAGCTACCTAATAAGGCTTTGCAGTGTCGTGCACTGTTAAAAGTTTACAGCAAACTGTCCAGTCATTCAACTGTTTTTATAAAAAAAACTGTTACATAACCGTAATTTAACTCTCTTCTGACCGTATTATTGCCCCTATTATTTTCAGAATAGAGTTAAATTACGGTTATGTAACCGTTTTCTATAAAAACGATCGAATGACTGGACAGTTTGCTGCAAATTTTTAACAGTGTACTGGACCTACTACCTTCTGCTTTTTGGATGTTCGAGAAATCTGCTACACATTTTGTTCAGGTATCTTTAAGTATTAGCATATTAGCAATAAACATCAGAGTTTATCTTTCGAATTTTGTTCATTATACTGCTAAAAATCTGCAGCAAACTGTCTAGTCATTCGACCACTTTTATGATTAACTGTTACTTGACCATAATTTGAAGTGTTCTCATTTGTCAGAATAGAGATAAGTTACAGTTCTGCAACCGTTTTCTATAAAAACGTTCGAATGACTGGACAGTTTGCTGCAGATTTTTAACAGCGTCCGAGAAAAAATCATAATGAATTATAACTTTATA
Source organism: Maratus michaelseni (assembly GCA_963931845.1). Lineage (NCBI taxonomy): Eukaryota > Metazoa > Arthropoda > Arachnida > Araneae > Salticidae > Maratus > Maratus michaelseni. The sequence goes on from OZ007593.1 coordinate 259,123,274, forward strand.
ATACCACCACACGCAGGGCATAATTTCTTGTGCGAAGACTTTGAACTTGCTGCATAATGACTTTAACAGTTGATTACACATGGGATTTTTTTCACCATATTACGATATAGAGGACAGTCATAAAGTCTTTTCATAATACAAAATATTATTACTAAATAACTATTCAATGTAATCTTCTGTATATATATTTCTCTTACGTGACGCGGAAACAGGGCTGAATTTCTAGCTTATCGTTGGCAAGTGTTAGAAAGATCAGCTCCGCCTCCAATATGGCGGTCAGTATCAGCGCAGTGAAAATCAAACTAGCAAATATTAAAAATAAAATAACATGTACGTAATCCAAAGCGTCTGAGATGATTCCTCATTTTAATTATGAGTAATATTGTTAATTTCAAATGAATTTTCAACTCTTATTATGTTCAAATGATTTATGGTAGTACTTATTCCGGCTAGAACTACTGCAAAAATAAAAAGTCCTTCCGGCCTGTACCGGGAGGAAAAGGTAGCTTTCCTATATCTTCGTTTTAAAATTTTAGCTAATGTTACACGAAAACAGCAACTTAAAATGCAAATAAAACGTTTACAAAAGATTCGTTAATACTGAATTTGAATAAGAAATTCGCCAAATTATTGAGCAATAGCCAAATTGGCTTCATTTATGAAGACATATTTTGGTCGCCAAATTTGGCGATATTTCGCCAAATATCGCCAAGTTTGGCGAGAATTTGGCGCTAACGGATATGAATATATAGTTTTATGCGTTTGATTGGGAAATTTATTAAAACAATGAAAATTTTTGTAATGTGCTGTCTTGTTTCAAAATGTCAGCCACCCTAGAATTTCAAACTGCTCTATCTCAGCCGTTTTTTAAGATAGAGGTAAAACAAAAAATGCTCTGGAATCCTCGTTTCAAGGCCTAACACTGAATTAAAAAATAAATTTGAATTTTTAACTTTTTTGTATATTTATTTTAGTTTTAAATTTTTAATTGGCCGCCATCTTGAAACAAAATGGCGGACCAAGCTGTCCAACGAACTCGGTCGAGACATTGGTGAGCTTAATACACACAATTAGTTTCATCAAAATTGATTTATAAATACGAGCGTTATCGTATGACATAGGTCAGATATATATATATATATATGGAGATAAATCAACATTTGAACGGAGGGTGGTTTTGGGGTCTGGGGGTCATGATCGGTGAAAATATATCGAAATTTTCCGGAACTGCTTTCCTCCGAACGGCTGCAATAGGTAGCTTTATACTTTTTTGTATTGAAAGCTACCTAAAAGTGGCGAGTGAGCGAAGCGAGCTGAGACCGCGTAGCGATCTCAATGTGAATTGCTTCGCAATTCACGGGGGGTTGGCGAGCGTTAGCGATAAGGGGCTGAGCCCCCTAGTACTGTAAAATTTTTATTATGGAAAAGTCACGTTCTTAAAGGTTTATTTTTCTTATTTTTTAGGACAAATTTCCTGGAAGATGGATCGAACAACACCATGGCCTCCTCGCTCACCCGATATTACTCCTTTAGGTTTTTTCTTTTGGGGGTACATAAAGGACAGAGTGTTTGCAACACCAGCAAAAGATATTGAAACACTTAAGGTCAGGATCACAATGCCTTGTCTAGTGTGACAATCCAAATGTTGGGCAATCCAGGGCGAGAAATAGAATGTCGCCTTGACATTCTTCGAGTTACCAAGGGTGCTCACATCGAAATTTACTGACTTAAGTACTTGTATTAAAAACTTCATAAATGTCTTTACAATATATTGAAACAAGCATATGCCTAATTATATTAGTTTTTCTGCAATAAATTATTGTAATGAGGGAAAGAATTTATGACCCCCCTGTATAATTAAATGCATTTTAAAATCCGAGAACTTATTTACATTATTTAATATGGCTTCCAATATATATATTTTCTCAAGAAAAGTCGCAACATAATTAAGCCTGTTATTCGTAGAATTGCTGTCATAATTTATTATTGAAGTGTTGACTAGAAGTTAAAAGGATGAAAAAAATAATCTAGGATGGACAATACGTAAAGCATTTGAGCAAATATTTCAAGATTCATTTAAACAACTTGATATATTTTTTATTAGATTAAGAAGAATGATGTTATAAACATTGCAATTTCATTTAACAATCCCTTTGCGTGTTTAAAAGTATCCTTTATAATTCTTTATGTCCTATATATTCTTTAATATTTATTAAAATGTTTAGATATTGAGAAATAAAATGCTTTAAGCTATTTTTTTGAATGACATCTTAAGAAGAATTTTTTTAATTGATGAGTACGTAAGTTTCTGCTTTGCAATTTCTCTCTTGCAAAATGCATTCACGAAGATCTAGAGATCGCTCAAAAGCCATCCTTACGTAATCTCTATTGTGTAATTCAAGTTCTTTTTTTTATCCCTTTCTTCATCAAGGACTCAAAAAAATTGTCAAGTCCCCTTATTAATTTGCTGTTTGTCACATTTCGAAATGAAGAGGCATCTCTTCAGAGATTTGAAATTAATGAGAAGTGATCAAAGCATAAATTCTTTTAATTAATCTTTTTAAAAGGTTTAAAAGAGAAGGAATATTCTAGGACAGGTACTATATGAAAAGTATTAAGAATCACTATTTAGAAATATTTTTAAGTGATTAAGTATTTTACATGTATTTTGAAAAGGGCTTTTATTAAATTTATAGAACTTGTAAAAGGAGTTTGTTATGAAAAGTTAATTACAGAGAATCAATTATTTATCAAAATATTTTCAATTAGTTACGAGATGTATGCAAAGTATAACAAAGATATTCCGCTCTATTTTATTATGCTGATTAGTTGTTATAGTTATTCTTATGATAATACAGTTTCAAAGAGGAATGACAATGCGGATTTTACGTGGTATTTACGCATTTTCATTAAATTCCTTAATACTAGAACATTACACAATTGTTTTCTTAGAACGTAATGACTGTTTATTTTCGTATTCATTTAGACAATATAATTAAAAGTTGACTTAATTATTCATTAAGTTCGATTGATTAGTATCCTATTTTCAGTAGGCTTAAATGTTTAAATTAAATAAAGTCTTAAAAGAAACAATAGGGTCAAATATAATGAAGATAACTACATTAAAATAAGTCCTTCCGTCCTGTAAAAAGTAGCTTTCCTATTTCTTCATTTTAAAATTGTAGGTAATGTTACTCAAAAGCACAAAGCTAAAATGCGAAAAACCCGATTACAGAAGATTCGTTAATACAGAATTTGAATAATAAATTCGCAAATTAGTCAACTATAGTCAAATTGACTTCATTTATGGAAACTTAATTTTGGTCACCAAATTTGGCGATATTTTTTTTAATGTCGCCAAGTTTTGCGAGAATTTGACGCTAACGGATATGAATATATAGTTTTATGCGTATGATTGGGAAAATGATTACAACAATCAAAGATAAAAAATTGCGAGAAATCACGCTCACTAAACTCATAAATTAATCGTTGTTTTTTAGGATTTCATTCATCTCACGAAACCCTATTAATCCCGCTTCGTTGTCTGTCCTTCACAGAGCTGGTTCTCAGAAACTATTTAACTTACAGGCATAAAATTTTGTGTACTTATAGCTGAATACCTGCTATGAAGCTCAAAATCATAAAATTTGAAAAAATCGTATTATTTTAATATATAGAGATAAAAAAACAAAAATCTAACAGCCTTTTCCTATTAAATTTAAACATTTTTCGTTATAGCAGTTGCCAGCAATTAAAAGTCCACAATAAAATTCTTTCTACAATAATTAATTTTCTATTGAATGATTTCCACGTGAAAAATGAAAATAAAATAAAAAGTTTCACCCATTGGAAAAAAAATATATTAATTTAGACGTCATATTGGTAATAAAACGAAAATTTTCAAACATTTCTCAATAATACAAGGAGTATGAGTATGTGTAAATACAGAAAGCAGCTTAATATGACGTCATTAGAGAATTAAAAATAAAATAATTAATCTGACGTCACTAGATAATTAAAAAGAAAATTAATCTGACGTCATAATGAATTTTTCAAATGTTTGAGAATAATACAAAGAGAGTATCAATATGAGTAATAAAGAATAGTAAATATATAAGTTTGAGGAACGTATTGAATCATGATAAAAACCCGATTATGGAAATATTGGCATATTTTAACATTTTGAAGATCTCTATACAACATGTTTAATTTTGAAATTGATTTTTTTTTAATATCGCATTTAGTCCACATGAGAGATATTATTATGACAGAGTATAATAGCGGACTTTGCCCGCTATCTGGCCGTTTCAGATATTCGAGAAAACGAGAAAAATAGACCGGTAAATGTTTACTTTATAAAAAAAACTTGCCTTTTTTTTTTTTTTTTTTTTTTTTTTTTTATTATTAAAGGAAATTTATTTGGATTTATTAAAGAAAGGCGAAAGTGTTTTGAGAAGAATATTAAACGAAACTCTTTGTACGATCTTCGATCACACTTACCCACTTGTGTTTTTTAATCTGCAGTCTTGTTTCAAAATGACAGCCACCCTAGAATTTTAAACTGCTATATCTCAGCCATTTTTTAAGATAGAGGGAAAACAAAAAATGCTCCGGAATTACTGTATCAAAACCTAACACTTAAACAAAAAATAAATTGGAATTTCGAAATTTTTGTTTATTTTTTGTAGGTTTAAATCTTTTAAAATAATGAAATTTATATACGTTTATGGGTTGAACTAAAGCATGATTTCTGTAGAACATGGAGTGTAAAGCATTAATCTTTAATTTCCAGAATCACACAAAATAATTCCGCTGCACAATGGTCTAAGGGGCAAAATCATTTGCAGCATATTTTAATGATGTTACACTAATTTGTAACGTAATGAAATTTATGTACTATACTGAGATGCACAACTAGATGCTTAATGTAGAATATGACATTCGTAGTATTTGTCCTTCATTTACAGTGCACACAAAATAATTTCATTATAGTAATATCTAAGAGCGATAACTGCTAGAAGTGCATTTTGAGCTTTAATTTGTGGTTTTTAAAGTTTAAATATTTTTTTTGCGCAATGTCTGGGGTAATAAATTCTATATATCATATACAGGACTACACAAAATAATTCGTAAGCATTATCATCCGTGGACGTGAATTACTTAAAAGTGGTTTTTAAGAGTGTTATGAATTTTCCACTTGAACTGTATTTAGTACATTGAGATATTCTTGTAGAATATAAATAAATTCATATCCCAAGCTACGCAAACAACTGGACACATTGCCGTCTATGGATGGTAATTGGATGTATGATATGTGGTGTATAATAAATTTCCCTCTAGACTATATACAAAGAAAAGGCTTTACAAAAGAAATTCGAGAACGTTTCCGTCTGTTGGAGGAAATGGTTTAAAGTGAATTTTAAACTGCGCCACGCGTTTTCTAACTAAACTAAATTTTAGCCATTATCTTAGCTTCATTTGATAATCCATTTATGTATTTAAAATATCATTTCTTTATTTTTAGTGTTTACATTTCAAGGAAAAGTGCTCTAGATCCAGATGTTTCTTTAAATTTCATATTTTTTTAAAAACAAATTCCAATTCTGGGACGAGCACTTAATTTTGTAGTACGATTTGGAAAAAAAAACGAATCGCCAAACAACTTGCCGAGCTTTGTATTATCGTCAAACTAATGTTTGGTGACTTGTCTCACTCGTCTAATGGAACTCATGAAGTCGAGTATTGTTAAGTACTGGAATATGGATTGCCATAGTTTGTACAAAAACTGCGCATACGCACTGTGCGTCTTTCGCTAATGGCATTATAAAGGCATTCTTGCTCTCCGGTAGCTTTGTAGAAGTAAAGCCATCTATGCGAAATTTTTTGAACTATTTTTTAAAGAAAACTTTCGATTATAAGATGCATTTTCGTCCAAACCGCACTCTCGTACTCCAATTGCTTAATTTCTTATTCAATTTTAAAATGTGTCAACACTTATGGGACACAATGTATTATATTCTCGTAAATTAAGAAAGTCTGTCTTTTTTTTTTTTTTTTTTTTTTTTTTTTTTTACAGTACGTAATCTCTATTATGTCCTACTCACTCCTTTCAATTTATTCTTTGATGCAGTAAAATGACAGATTTTTTATTCATTGGCACGTGTCATATTTCCAATTAAAGGTGCATCTCTTGACAAATTTCAGAATAATGAGAAATGATCAAAACACAAATCAATTTAAATAATCTTTTTGAAAAGCTGCAGCAGAAATAAGAGGACGTGAAAACTGTAAGATTCCTGACAAATAATGTGTTCGATTATTTAAGAATATTGAAGATGGTTTTGAAGATTGATTTATATTGATTTATCCTGATCATCAATAGAGTTTGTATATGAAAATTTAATTATAAAGAAACTTTTATCCTAATCCTAATAATATTATAAATCCGATTGCGTGCAAATGTTAGGCTGAAGCCAGCGTCAAAATGGAGAATTTAATGATTATGTATCTTTGCATATAGGATGATTATAACCCGTAAATGAACATAGGCTGTTTTTTGTTTATTTTATCCAAATATTTTTCTCAATAATTCAAAATTTCATTATTTTCATAGAGAATAAATTGACATTTTTTCGTATAATATTTTAAAATGTTTAAATTTACTTTACCGTTGCTAATACTTCATCGTTTCCAAAACTAAATCAAAACCTGTAATAATAATTTTTACTCAACAATTTATTTTCAAATGAAAAATTTCCACGTAAAAAATGAAAATGAAATTAATTATTTAAGATACAAAATATGAAATGACGTCATATAAAAAATAAAACTTGAGTTTATTAAAGTTAAAGTGATTGTATTATACTATTTATAATATTTAAAACTTGAGTTTTCAACTATTTGATAATAATACAAGGCGCATAAATACGAGTAAGTATGGAAAGCAAGCGAATATGGTGTCATATATCGAAAATAAAACAGATTTGCTTTGATGTTGAAATAAAATGATCTTGGATTATCAAATTATTTGTGATTAATTTCACTATTTTTGTTCTTTTTCTGTTTCACATGAAATGAATTATTTTAAATGTATGTGTTGTAAATTAAAGTTCTGTGTTTTAAATGAAATGAGTGAAAGATTTATATTTTAATACGAATGATGGTGATAGGAATAATACTTGGCGGTTTATCGTCTGCACACGGCTAACATAAATGTACTATATTTTTAATTTAAATTAAAAATAAATAAATAAATAAACCTTTGAAAAGATATTGGACTGCAAGTGTCAATAATATGCATCGCAAAATTATCCGTATAGAAAATCAGAAAATCTTAGTAAAAATAACTTTATTTTTTAAAAGAAAGTTGCATTTTTTCATAAAAGCTAAAGATTTAATATGGTTGCGTCGAAGTAATAGCATTTTTCCTCCATCATTTTCCCACAATCAAAACACATTTGGTAAATGATCGTTTCGAACCGGAATTTAATTTTACGTTCCTTTTAGCTTTAAATTGGTAAAAACTTTGTTGTCATTTTTAAATATAGCTTTTTTTAAAGTTCTGTTTCATAATAGATTTTTGTAAAGTCTTGTAGGTTGAGAAAAATGACATAGATTTTAAAGTAATGTTTAAGTAAAATTATAATATTTTTTAAAACTTAAAAAACAACAATGTTATCGAAACGAAAATCAATTTTACCTACAAATTCGCGTAATGCAAAAGCAAAGAAGAAATCAAAAAACAATGAAACTTTTCTTCCAGCCGAAATATCTAAACTTCAACAAGCCGATCGTGCCAATTCATAATATTATAAACGTGAAAGCGCGTTGTATATAGAAGAAAAGGTTTTCACATATAGGTAGAAAATTTCCGAGAATAGGAAGGTTAGGGATCTATAATCGGGTCCATAGCCAATTTGCTTTTTTTATCAAGTGAAATTTGGCGCAAAATTAAATACATTGTTGTAACCAGATTTGTAAACACTTAATGGTATTTTAGATGATCATTTCCTCGCTCACCTTTGATGCTAACTATGACTGTAAAACATATTAAAAAATATCAGACGATAATTTTCTAATTTCCTTATTACTTCATGATGTAAATAGACATCCTGGTTCTTCCTTTAAACCTGAATTAATCATACCATTGTCGTCCAGTTTATAATCTTAATCCTAACCCTAATCGTATCCTATCCTAATAATAACTTTAAATAATATTCTTTGAAACAAATATGTAAATTAAATCAATATCCATAAATGGAATGAATGGAAAACAGAATAAATAGAAATGGCAAAATAAAATAACAAGAAAGTACATTTATTCGACACTTAACGATAGAAAAAGCGTAAAAAATTTCAAGCGCACGAAATAAATTAAAATAATCCTATACATACTAACAAAAATATGTAAATTTAGATCATCAGATTGGTGTTGTCGGTATTTATTTGTTTAGAGTCTCCTTGACGCGATAGAAAAAATATCGAGGTTAAATTGGGAAGAATTTAAAGAACTTGCTAGCAACCTTTATTTACATTTTAGAATCGCATCAGATTGTTATATCTTTATGAAATATCTATCAATGTATAAAATCCACAAGCAGTTTGTTCAATATTTACACCACTTAGCGAGAAGCACTTTATTTAATATATATATAAACAAGACATAAAATAATAATGTAGTAAGAAATATATAACACATGTCTATACATATAAACAATATAATAATGCCCATTTAGAAATGAATACATATACAAATTTCACACCAAATACCACCTAAAATGCACTGTTGTATAGAAGAATTCTCTCAGTGTTATTTTTCGTTTTACGAAGAGGGGTTCGTCAATTTTCACTATTTTACTGGGCCCTTCTTTTTTAATTGGTTGCAGTTTCATTTTCACGATTGTATATATTATTTAGCATGAAATTTCACTTTTTTAAGACTGGGTTATGTTAAGGCCCCTATAGCAAAGAAATACCGTATTGCAATAAAATAAAATGTGATAAAGATTTGGTTAACTATATATGTTTTTAATTATCGAATGAAATGCTTTGCTAAATTAATGCATTTATTCTTTTTTTAATGTTACGTGAACGAAGTCGCGGGTGACAGCTAGTTTGTAATAAGTTTTTAGTTAGTTTTTAAACGCAATTTATACAAAAAATAATAATAATAATTCGTTCAATCCGTTATGTTATAATGTTTAGCTATCAAAAGTATCTTTAAAGCAATGTAGTATTTAAGAGAAAGTTATGTGTATAATGTTTACCTGCTTTTACTGAAATTCGTATAGGTTATGTATTGAAATCGGAAAATTCAGCCTAAACATCAGTGCAACAAATTAAACGACATATCAATTTTATTGTTCCGAAATTTTAGTATACAATGTGGTGTGAATAAAATTTTATATTTATATACTTTTGATTATACATTAAAAAATGAAAAAATAACAGTTTTTTTGTTACAACATAAACAAAATCAGAAAATTAAAAAATACAGAACGTGTTATGAAAATTATATTTCTATACTTACATACCGTTAGTTTTGTGTAAGCGTGCTGAATCGGTCATTTCAAAAACCACGTAAGTCAAGTTTTTTCCAAATATACTTTTTTGTCGCAAATTCTTCCTTAAAGGTACAGCCTTGGGTAACAACTGGGTAATAACCACATAAGTCAGTATATTCCTTCTTCTTGAAACAATACCTTCTAATTTTCGTTCATTACTTAAACGACATAAAGTCAGCGACTTAAGTGGTTTTTGCATGCAATACCCGATTACATGCGGATACCGTATTACATTACCATATTACAATTTACATGCAATACTATATTAAAACATAAAATGTCCCTGTATAAGTGCTATCTCAATTTTGATTAAAAATATGTTTAATATGACTCTTTTGTTCAAATTAAATACTACCGAACCTTGTTTCTTGCTAAAACAACATAAGTTGGAAAAAGTTTTCTGTTATTCTTCTTTTTATTATTCCTAAATTATAAAAATCATTCGATATTTACAAACTTTGAAATCCAAACACTATCATCAGACCAAATAAAACCCATAAAAATTCGTTTACTTGTGAATAGTACAATTTTTTTTCTGAAAAGTTCTGATTCTGTGACTTATGTGGTTTTTGAAATGACCGATTTAAATGTATGTAACTATAGGAAACACAAACAACAGAAAGAAAATTCCTTAGAGAGACTATTAACTGAACTATTACGTTATCCCACTCCTGAACGAAGGGATAATCCTTGGCACTTACCCTCACTTTTACGACACTATTTTGTCGGTTTAGAGAATGTTTTGAAACTAAGTTGGCTGATTTGGGGTATTTTGAGTTTTGCTTCAAATCATTTTGCAATAAATATGGATAGACCGGGAGGCGGCAGCACAGACAATCACCTCATCAAGTTCACGGCTGAAATTCCAGAATTAGCTAAAACTCGATTCGCATATTAAAATGCAATCGGTCTGCCAAGTCATATCTTGGCGGAAAACACCTTAAAACCCGATTTTAGCGGTTGACTCGTAGGTTTGAAACTAAGTTGGCTGATTTGGGGTATTTTGAGTTTTGCTTCAAATCATTTTGCAATAAATATGGGTTAATAGGTTTACAATTGTGTTTTCCTGCACCCAAAGGTTCATACCTTTGGGTGATGGAGGAGGGGAACATGAAGGACTGGGAGCAGGAACACACAATGGTAAACCTACGAGCCAACCGCTAAAATCGGGTTTTCGGGTGTTTTCCACCAAGATATGACTTGGAAGACCGATTTCGTTTTAATATGTGAGTCAAGTTTTAACTAATTCTGGAATTTCAGCCGTGAACTCGATGAGGGGATTGTCTGTGCTGCCGCCTCCCGGTCTAGGAGGAAGAAGTTTCAAAAAATTACCTATCTATTTCTTAACACTTTCCAACATAGTTGAAAAGTTTTTATGAATTATGTTTGTCTGTCTGCTGTCTGTCTGTGATCTAACTCCCATAAATATACGCGTATTGCCATGCAATTGATATATGTTTTGAGGTTTAATATGGCATGTTTGGTTTTGAAAATGAAGTGAGTAGCATTTATAGTTCATTTACAGGGACAGTCAAAAGAATTCCGTTACATTACGGTCTATAGGAGAAATCGTTTGTGGTGTATTTTAATGATGTTACACTGTTTCAAACATGTTGAAATTGATATATATCACTGAGGTGCACTACAAGAAGCTTAATATAGCATGTGATGGGCATAGTGTTCATCGTGGAACACAAAAAAGATTCGGTTACAATATTGTATATGAAGAATAATCGCCGGAAGTCGTTTTCAGTTGCTGTACGCGTTTTTAAATTTAACTATTATTTTACATATTATTTGGTGTGTATAAATTCCACATATCATATACAGGGCAGCACAAAAAAATATCAAATACATTTTTGGTTTATTTACGGAAATTGCGGAGTAGGAATTTTTAACTGTGATATGCGTTTCTTAACTGAACTAAATTTTAGCATACTATGTAGTATATATATAAATCTATGGATCATATACAGGACTGCAGAAAATATTTTTTTTAATTTTTAAAGAATTCTGGAAATGGAAAGTGTTTCAAAATCTATGCTTGACGCGTGATTTTTCGTATTTGTTTTTAATTAAACCCATTTCGTAAAGTTAAACATTTCTACGCTTATTTGCTTGATACATAACAATTGTTTTATATTTACTATTTAACAAGTAAGTAAATTTATTTTAATCACAATATTTTGCTAAAAATATCAATTTAATGGTTTATTTACCTTATATTTATTTTTATAAATGCTTAGATATCGAGACAAACAATTCTAGAAGTTTCCTTTCATTTCCACATTCAACAATACTCCTTTAGAAACTGTCTGGATGAATACCTATCTTTCTAATTTTCAAATTATATATTGCAAAATACATTCAGCATTTTCAGACAGTGCAAGAACAGTGCTCACGTAATTGTCCTTCTGTCGTACATCCATTTTCATCGTTTTATTCATTAAGTCTTATAAAGTGACAGGTTCTTTATTCATTTGCCATTTGTCAAATTTCCAAGCACCTTTTGGTAGGCTGGCAATAATGAGAAATGGTCAAAGTACGTATAATTTTAATTGACCGTTTGAAAAGACATGAGATAAATTATCTGAGACAGATAAACTAACAAAGGGGTGGTTCTGAGTTTAGAAACAGAGAATGAGGCAAACCTTTGTGTATCGAGGAAATATAGTAAGTAGGTAAACATATAAAAGCCATAAAGTGCAATAGCCAGGGGATTTTCAGAAAGCAAGCCTCGAAGTTTAGTTGTAGTTTGTGATAGGCCCTTCCTGTCCGTCCATTAAGAAAGTAGCCATGACACAGAAATTACCAATAATAATGATTTATCTAAAGCAATAATGAGGATGGATGTCAGTTGAGCGGAGCACTTTTAAACTACGATGATTGACATTAAGCTCGAGACACTAAAAGAGTGAGAGGGAAATGCTATCTCAAGAAATTCACTAAATTCTAGCACTAACTCAAAACTAGTCGTTGGGGGCCACCGTAATACTTACCCATCACGGATATGCATAATGTAAAATATTAAAATAAAAATGTGTAAACTACTTATAAAGTGCATTGCAATTCAAATAAAATCGTGGCTTGATGACGTCACAAATTTTAAAGGCTCGATTACTGAATTGCTTGAAAGAAACATCCTTATAACTCCAAAAATAACAATCCTATGAACTAGCGGTTTATTGCATCTGATTAAGCGTCAAATTTCCAATTAAAATATATCTTTGAAGTGAAATTTGGATGAAATACAGGGTCATGAAAAATCGAAGAGTATGAAAAATAGGATTCCAAATATCTCGGCAACTAATTATCCGATCGACTTCAAGCTTTATGCAAAATTTATGTTTTTTTATTGTGTTTTATATTCATTTCTTAAAATAAACAATTTCGAAAATTTTTATATACCTTTCATCAGAACGAATATTTCGAGAGTCCGAAAAAAATTGTTCCGGTTAATCGAGGTTATTGAAATGAAATAGGCTTCTTCCCATTATTACATACTAAGTACATACTAAATTGCAAGTTTCTATCTCAATTTTTTCGGGAGATAGAGCGTTTACAGACACACAGACACACACACAGACACACACACAGACACACAGACGGACGGCAAAATTTTTTTCTAAAAATATGTTTTTCGGAATCTCCAGTGTCTGAAACGTGTAAATCCGTCAAAAAAAAAATTTCGATTTTCAAAACGATTACAAGACTTACCCTATACTACGTATGATGGGTAAGTAATAAAGTGGCTACGCTGATCGTTCACAGCAACAGAAAGAAAGATCATTTCATCTAATGATAAAATTGTCTCTAGGAAGACTGTAGTTAACAGTATCAAATGACACTAAAGACACTACGGATGTCACTTTAAAGACTGCACCAGCACTATAAAGAGAACAAGTTGGGCCATGTTAAGGCCATGAAATTTAGAAGTTGAGCCATGTTAATGTCATGAAATTTACAAGTTTGGTAAAACCAATGGCGAGCGTTCTTTACAAAATTTTTATTCGCGTTTCAATATTTTGTTTGTTTATATTTTGCTTATTAAAAAAAAAAATGTAATTGCAGAGAATTGATTTTCTCAGGATATTTATATATAAACATCAAATTATTTTTTTATAAACTACATTGCAAATTTCAGCAATTAAATATTCTATATTCTATTTTCTTATTTTGTTTAACTATTCTATTAATAATGAGTAATGCCTTCCACAAAAATACACTTGTATCAAAAACTGGCCTTAACGTAAATCATTTTATGTTTAAACAAAATTTGGATTGTTGAAAATCGACACATACATACATAGCTGTTAACATTCCTACTTTTTGTTCGAGCCAAACAAATATATTTTGCAGTAAAAACTTTACTTTATGAATGAAATCAAATAACAGCCTTCAAACCACAGAATTTTTTTTTAAGATATGCTTTGTAAACCTAAACCTAGAATTGCTCTCCAACTTAAAGATGGAGTGTGAGAGAGGTGCGTAGCAAGTTTACTATTTATTCTTTTCACCTCAGGAAAAACCACGTGCATGAGTGCACCTGAGCATTTAAAACATAAAAATATAAAAAGGAAAAAAGAAGGTTGGTCAGAAATAGGGAGTGAAAATATTCCGGACATAAAATAGTATTATTATAACAGCACACATTCGTAGTAAGGAGCCGTTCAAGTATTACGTAAGCACTAAAGGGGGAGGGGGGGTCCAGAGTCTGCTTATTTTCTCTGACAAGGGGGAGGGGGGGTCACGACAGTTCTTACATAAGCATTAAACAATGAATTTGGTGGTTTAAACAATGGTTTGTTTAATGCAATAAACAACAATATATTAAAACCATTTTGTATTTTTTGATATCACAATCCCTATATGCCTATTTATATAAATTTGTATGATTAATAATGTAATTTATTGGTAACGTTTTATCTGTCAAGAAGTCTTGATGTATAAACTGTCATAAAATCTTACGTAAGCAGGGGGGGGGGGGTCTAGCATTTGCTTATATTTTCTTACAAGGGGGGGAGGGGGTACAAAATGACTAAAAATATGTTTACGTAATACTTGAACGGCCCCTAACAGGTTACAATGGAAGCTATCTATATGTGCACCTAACAAAGTTCAATAAATAATGAAAGGTGTGAATTTACAGATGTATCTTTCAAAGAGTAAAAGTATTCTCAGGCATACGGAAAAAACACATGAGAATGGGAACCTTTTAACAAAGACTCTGAGGGCTAGTGAAGAGAAGAATAGGATGCTCTCTTGCAGGTAGAGAAGGGAGAATGTAGATTCGTGTGTTGCAGTGAAAACTCTTAATGATGGGAATACGTTAGGAATACAATAATATAAGAAATACTTAGTGTGAAAATTACAAAAGTTATTTCAACCAGCTGTAGCCAGCTGTGTTCAAAAGTCACGTACAAATATGATAATATTAAAGGGGAAGCTATGAATAACGAAAGAAATTCTTCCAATCGTTGGATTTACATTCATATGCTTAAACCAATGCAGAACTCTGGAAGGGATAGAAAATATAGTGATTGGATTTTACGTAGATAATAGAGGGGTCAACACAGGGGGTTTTGGAAGGAAAAAGAAGACGCAAAGAGAGAGTAAGGGGGTTGTTGGATAATGTTTTCGGGATCTAAAGGATGTGCCTTGATAAGAGGTTGTGAGTGAAGTGATAACTTGTTTTTTTGAGTTAGTGAGTGTAGCAAGTAAAGGGACAGTAAAATTGTGCTGAAGTGAAAACTAGGATGCAGATCGACCGAGTCCACGGAGTAATGGTCCGCTTCATCATAGGAGAGCAAACTTTTATTCCTTCCTTTCTTCAGCAATTAAAAATGTAAACTTTAAATATATATATTACTTCCGTCTAAATTCAATTCTCCAGGGATAGATATTTCCACTAACTGCCGGTCAGATCATTGGCAATAATTTCATATTGTATTTAACTATTGTATACATTCTTTATTTACAATTTTCGAGAGTTGCTTTAATTATATAAAACTGTATACTTTATACTTTGCTTTTGATCATAATAAATTTGTTTTGTTATGGAAACATCGTTTAATTCTTAAAGGTCAATTTATTTACTTGTTTTACTAAGATATTCTCGGCCATTATATTTTAGCTAACCTAACAGTAAGATCATGGTGATGTACAATGTCATGATAATACTTTAAATGAACCTGTGTAAGGAATGGGGTAACAGTACTCCTACAGGAGCAGTCTATGGTATCCCCTGTGGGATCTGTGACTCAGTCTATATTGGCGAAACGAGTCGTACTTGCGCCATTCGTCTTGCCTAGCATAAACGTGCCTACAAATCTGGTAGCCTTTAGTCGAAACTAGTGCAGCATTCTTTGGATACTGACCACAGCCCGGATTTTTCATGTACCACAGTAATCAGATCCATTTTCAATAACGTTAAGAGTAGAGTGTTTCTTGAAGGTTGGTTCACTCGTAAGCAGACTTCGCCAATTAATGAATCTTGTGTAGTTTCACCTGAATATACGGTCTTACTTTAATGTAAGTTCGGTGAAGTTTTCATGATTTTAACTGGTTGAACTATTGACTGTAAACATGGTTTGGGAAATTGCCTGGTCAGCGTATGTAATTGCACTGATGAGGGGCTAAAATATAGCCCGAAACGTCTGCATGTAATTTTAATTGTATTTTATGAAATTTTATATTTTATGTCTGATTAAATGTGATATTTTATTTAGAAATTTTACATATCAGACGTAAAAAAAAAATTAAATGATTAGTTATTTTAGAAATCAAATAAGTACCACATTTTCAGTAATATACAAATTTGATTATAAAGAGATTAAATACACTATATTTCCAATGATGACCGGTCACTTGCAATTTTAGACGTTTTGTTAAATATCTGGAAAGATACATGAGGAATTAGCCTGGAACTTGAAGAGTGTAAACAACATTATAAACGTCATATATTTCCGCGAAGATTTTTTCCCGGAACCCCATAAGGGGCCGTCAACAAATTGAAGAAAAACGAATATATTTTGGATAACCCTGTAAACACTAATATTGCAAAAGCATTCAAACTGTAGATTATGATTAAGTGGATTATTGTAATAATTTGGGTTCATTTGTATGAAGATAGCATGTATACTCGAAGAGAAATTCAGGTTTTTATAAAAACAGTCCCAAATTTTACCAAGTTTTTTGCTTATAATTTACAGAGTTTATAATATAAAAACAAGTTTTTTTCAGAAAATATGACAAACAAAATTATACACAATACCCTGCAATCAGAATTAAAAAATAATAAAAATTGTATGAATAATGAGCAGGTTTACTAAATATTGTTTCACTGCGCATGCACAGTTGTACTAATCCAAAATTACTAGCTTATCAAAATTGACATAATAAGAATGAAGTGTCTCTCATTCTACATTTGATACAACCCCTCATCTTTTTGCTTCCTTTTGGAAACACCGAATTTCGAGCTTATTCTATCGACGATTACTATCAGAATTTTCAAGCTATGTTTTTGAGACTTTCATAAAAGTTGGTCTATACATTTAGCTAATATATTATGCACAGTATATTTTGATTGAACTCGCTCATGCGCAGTGAAACAATATTTAGTAAACCTGCTCATTTTTCATAAAATTTTTATTATTTTTTAATTCTGATTAGGGTATTGTGTATAATTTTGTTTGTCATATTTTCTGAAAAAAACTTGTTTTTATGTTAAAAACTCTGCAAATTATAAGCAAAAAACTTGGTAAAATTTGGGACTATTTTTATAAAAACCTAAATTTCTCTTCGAGTATACATGCTATCTTCATACAAATGAACCCAAATTATTACAATAATCCACTTAATCATAATCTACAGTTTGAATGCTTTTGCAATATTAGTTTTTACAGGGTTATCCAAAATATATTCGTTTTTCTTCAATTTGTTGACGGCCCCTTATGAGGTTTCGGAAAAAAATCTTCGCGGAAATATATGACGTTTATCCTGTTGTTTACACTCCTGAAGTTCCAGGATAATTCCTCATGTATCTTTCCAGATATTTAACAAAACGTCTAAAATCGCAAGTGACCGGTCATCATTGGATATATAGTGTATTATGAATTATATCTTCAGACTAGTAGAATTTACACAAAAATGGAAACAGGACTAATAAGGAATGCTTGCAGCTTTACAAGATCCACTTTAATCCCATATCACACTAATAAAAATGCTGTTCATTAGCTTGTAGGATAAAACACCATTTTTCTAAAATCTGAAATTACTACTGCTGCAAAAAATCTTAGATGGGAACAAATATATCATGCACAAGTTCTTTCCCATCTTAATCCATATGCGATTGTTGCTTGTTCATAACACACAAACAATAATCGTTCATAGATGTTATTGTATATGTTCATTATAATGCAATTCATAAAAAAATACTAAGGGCTTTTTTACTGCAAGAACTCTTTACTTTAATAGTTTAATCTTGTAATCCACCTCAAAAATAAGCTCCAAACTTATTTTGATTTTTTTTTTTTTTTTTTTTACAATTAAAGTTCACAAACGAATATCCGTCAAAAACAATGGTGTAAAAATGTTTCAATTGTACTGAAAATGCTTTCAAATACATAAATGAGATAATTAATTATGTTTCAAAAAATAAATAAGAAGAAAAATTGATTCAACAAATTGTCCAAATTCAAAATTTTATTTTCAATTACTTACTAGCTTTTACACAAAAGCAAACAAAAAACTTTTTATATAAGACTAATACAAGAGTAAAATAAATAAAACAAACTTTTGTGTTTCGTTTATTTACTTGACTATGCGTTTGAGACTCAAGATATGAAAAAGTATTTTCAAAAGCTAAAAGTTTCCCAAATATTTGTTCTTGAAATTGCTGAGAAACTTTCGCTCGATATAAATGCCTATTTTTATTTTATTCTATCCTTAGAATAAGACATTCAGAGAGATTTACTAATAGCTTAGTTAGCAGAACTTTTATATATACTCTGAATTTGAAAATTGTCTAAATTAAAAAGAGAAAATTACGGGCCAGTATCTCTCTATATTAATAATAATAATAATAATAATAATAATAATAATAATAATAATAACTAGGACTTCCCTCAAAGGGATTAGTCTGAGTGATATTTCTCAGAACATAGGGTTAACAATTACGATATAAAGAAGATACAATGTGTGAAAAAGAGCAAATTAAATGATAGAATTACAAAATATCATATATAAATTCATATATACTGTTATGTTTTCATATATATATATATATATATATATATAATTTGGCAAATAATCTCATTTTCTTAAGTTGGAATAGCTCAAAAGTTTAAAAAACAAACAAACAAACAAACAACAACAACAACAAAAAAAAGCCGGATTTTTTTTTTAAACGCCAAGGTTTTTAAAGTCACGTAATCAGATTTGCAGCCTAGAGCGTATTTTAGCAAGCGTAGTTTAACGCAAATTTAATTTCATTGTTGAAACATTTTCTTTGTGACAAATATTTACATTTGAATTTAAAAATTTTCCTCCTTGTTTATTTGCATAACTATTTATAGAAACTCATACACTTCAAACCACATTGATAACAAGCTTTACTACAAACCTGATTACGAAACTGTAGCCTAAATTCCTACTAAAGTAATATAAAAAATCTTTCGATCACTTCTGTAAAAATCAAATTGAAAAAAATACATATATTTCAAAGATAATACTTCTTGATTATTTTCTAGGAGACTCTACCCCCTACGCTTTTACTGCTTCAAACCTCAGACTTTTCTTCTGCCTGTCTGTCTGTATCTCTCTACAATCTGTTTGTTTCCCTATCCGTTCTTCTACCCATCTCCATACCCGATTGACTGTCTCTCTACACGTCTCGCTACATGTCGTATATTTCCCTACTGGTCTCTCTACCCATTTATCTGTTTCTCTAACCATCGCTGTCTAACTACTTTTATGTCTAGCCGTGTGTCTATACTGTATTTCCCTCCGTACCCATCTGTCGACTGCCTCTCTACTCGTCTGTATACCCGTCTCACTATCCATGTGTTTTTCCATGACATCTTTAAGCGTCTTGCTACCCATCTGTCTATCCGTCTCTCTAACTGTCTCGCTTCCCGTTTCACTACCCGTCTCTCGACACGTCTTTCTGTCTATATACCCCCTCTCTCTACCCGTCTGTCAACTCGTCGTGTACTCATCTCTGTACTCGTCTCTCTATTCACCACGCTACCCGTCTCACAACCTTTCCCTCTACATGCCTGTCTACCGGCCTGGTTACTCGTGTTTGTACCCATCTCCCTACCTATCTCGCTACCCCTCTGTCAACCCTCTTTTGTCTCAGTACCCGTCTGTCTATTCGTTTCGCTACCCGTTAGCTTATCTATGTCGCTATCCGTCTCTACCCGTCTCTCTACCCATCTCACTACCTGTCTGTCTACCCGTTCGTTTACACGTCTCTGTACATCTCGCCACCTTCCTAATATTTAAACAATTTAGTATACAGAAGCTGTTCATCTGTTATTAAATGCAAACAGAAGTAATTTATCTAATAAGTGTAATCAGATGCAATTTTTTTAAATACATACATATACCAGCATAATAATTCATCGAGTTTATTTTCATTGTAGTTTATGTCATTTGGCAGTAAATCTGAACTTCTTAAAACCGAATTGCGTTAAGCTTTTTAAAAAAAGCCCCAAGGTCCGTATAACTGGGAAGGAAAAGTACCCTAAGGGCTACTATATACATGTTATTAAGTTAAGTGAAAGTTTCGTAATCGAGTTCGCAGCAATTGCTTATGTCAGAAAGCGTGGCTTAACGCCATTTTAAATTCATTTCTGTAACTTCCTTTTACTTTTTTTTTGAGGGTGGGTGGGGGGGGGGAGGGTTCCAAATATTTACACTTAAATTCAAAGTATTACCCCCATGTTAATATTAGTGTTGTTTGTATTATTATGACCAAGCTTCATTCGAAACAAATGTAAAAGACTTCTTCCACAGTTTTTTTTCTAGGAGAAACTTCCGTAAACGGGCCCAAAGCTAATCGGATAATTTAATATCATTATTGTTTGTAACTCTTATAGAGTTAAAACAATATTGTTGCTAGCATTACTCTTGTTTCAGACCAACTTTGTTTGTGTATCTGAATGGGGAAAAGTTCTGTATCATGTGTTGGTTGGCACGATTGGCGAAAAAATTAAAAATGGTGCTAAAAGGCAGTTTTAGCATCTTACCTCTTACCAAAATTTCCTAGACAGAGGAAAAATATGTTTTTCAAGTATTTACAAATATACATTTATTAAACCATGTTTTTGCGCCATCTTAAAAATATAAGTACGATGCTAAAATAAAATTTTATTGCCGTTTTCGATATTTTAATGAAAATACATAACAAACATATACTAGATGGAACCCGTCAAAATTTGACGGCAAACAACTTGATAGTACCATAAAATTAAATTTTATAGTTGCTTTAACTTGACAAATTTCATAGTGGGGAGCATAATATGATTAAGCGATCACAGACCTTTCCATCGATATATCACATGAGGTTGTGTGCAAAATTTAGAAAGTACCTCTTGGGGGGAGGGGCAAAGTGGGGAGATGGGCATTGGAGATGCATAATATGATTAAGTGGTCACAGATCTTTCCATCGATATATCACATGAGGGTTGTGTCCAAAATTTAGAAAAATGCCCCCCTTAAGGGGGGGGAGTGGCGGGATGGACCCCGAAGATGCATATGATTAAGCAGTCACAGACCTTTCCAACAATATGACATGAGGGGTGTCAACAAAATTTAGAAAAGTACCCCTTGTGGGGGGGGGCAAAGTGGGGAGATGGACATCGGAGATGCATAATATGATTAAGCAGTAACAGACCTTTCCAACAATATGTGACACATGAGGGGTGTCAACAAAATTTAGAAAGTATCCCTTGGGGGGGGGGGGCAAAGTGGGCAGATTGACATTGGAGATGCATAATATGATTAAGTGGTCACAGACCTTTCAAATGATATATAACATGAGGATTGTGTGTAAAATTTAGAAAGTACGTTGGGGGGGGGGGGCAAAGTGGGGAGATGAACATCGGAGATGCATAATATGATTAAGCATTCACGGACCTTTCCAACAATATATGACATGAGGGGTGTCAACAAAATTTAGAAAGTATCCCTTGGGGGGGGGGGCAAAAAGTGGGGAGATGGACATCGGAGATGCATAATATGATTAAGCAGTAACAGACCTTTCCAACAATATGTGACATGAGGGTGTCAACAAAATTTAGAAAGTATGCCTTGGGGGGGGAGGGGGCAAAGTGGGCAGATTGACATTGGAGAAGCATAATATGATTAAGTGGTCACAGACCTTTCCAATGATATATAACATGAGGGTTGTGTGCAAAATTTAGAAAGTACGTTGCGGGGGGGGGGGGGGGGCAAAGTGGGGAGATGAACATCGGAGATGCATAATATGATTAAGCAGTCACGGACCTTTCCAACAATATACAACATGAGGGGTGTCAACAAAATTGAGAAAGTATCCCTTGGGGGGAGGGGGGCAAAGTGGAGAGATGGACATCGGAGATGCATAATATGATTAAGTGGTCACAGACCTTTCCAATGATATATAACATGAGGGTTGTGAGCAAAATTTAGAAAGTACCCCTTGGGGGGGGGGGGGGGGCAAGTGGGAAGATGGACATCGGAGATGCATAATATGATTAAGTGTCCACAGACCTTTCCAATGATATATAACATGAGGGTTGTGTGCAAAATTTAGAAAGTACCCCTTGGGGGAGGGGGGGGGGCAAGTGGGGAGATGGACATATCGGAGATGCACAATATGATTAAGTGGTCACAGACCTTTCCAATGATATATAACATGAGGGTTGTGCGCAAAATTTAGAAAGTACCCTTTGAGGGGGGGGGGGGGGCAAAGTGGGGAGATGGACATCAGAGATGCATAATATGATTAAGCAGTCACAGACCTTTCCAACAATATATGACATGAGGGGTGTCAACAAAATTTAGAAAAGTGCCACCCTTAGGGGGGGGGGGGAGTGGCGGGATGGACCGCGGAGATGCATAACATGAATAAGCGGTCAAAGACTTTTCCAGCGATGTATCGCATGAGGGGTGTGTGCAAAATTTAGAAAAGTGTCCCACTTGGGGGGAGTGGGTGAATGGGATGGACTCCCAGAAATGCATAACATGAAAAAGAGGTCACAGGCGTTTCAACTTGCAACTTTTTTCTCGAAGGCATTTGACAATAGTAAATTTTTTTTACCCAAGACAATTTAACGATATTCTTAATTTTTTTGCGTAATTCGTCAAACGTTCATGGAAAAAATCATGAAATTCGCTAATCAATAGTTGATAAATTATAAAATTCAACAATCAATAGCAGCAAAATTGGTCAATTGATAACGGAAAAATCAAGAAATTCATCAAATGGTCTACCTAAAAAAACTGTCCTGCACACTGATGTGATGATCAAAAGGGTTTTGAAGTATAGGACAAAATTAGCACTTGCCAAACAGCGAGTAATACTGAAAATTTTGCAATGGACTTTATTGCCACCACTGGTCAAACATAATAGTCACACTCACCAATTGCAATGACTGAATGGAAAAAGATTTTTTTCTCTGCTGTCGCTCGATAAATTTCAAAACAGTTGATGAATTTTCCGTCGATTAATGAATTTTGTGATTTTTCCTCTATCGATTGACAAATTTCGCAATTTATCGATTAACGAATTTCACAATTTTTTCCATAAACGAACAAATTGCGCACTTTATTTCCGCTAATGTCTGACACCATTTCGCCCTTTACAATTCAGCCAATAAATTGAACGTTGTTTCTTTCTAGAAATGTCAGGAATGAAACAGTGATTCTTTAGGATGAATTTCCTTCGTTCGATGCCCCATGGAAGAATGTGTGCGATGCAGCAACGGGCGTCAGACTTTTTAGGGCACCTGCAGACTAAAAACATCTAACCAATCTTCGCGTTTTGAAAAAATCACAGATTTCGTCAAATGATTGAGAAAAAAACACTAATTTCATCAAAGGATCATGGGAAAACATGACTTTCATTAAAAGACCACAGAAAAAACGTGAATTATGCAAAAGGATCGTGAAAGATAAGCAAATTTTGTCAAAGAATCGCAAAAAAGGAAATTTCACCAAAAGATCACGCTTTTTTACTAAATTTTGTCTAAAAATTGCGGAATAAAATGTATTTTATCAAAGAATCGCTGGAAAATGCGAATTTCGTTAAGGATCGCGAGAAAAATGCGAAATTCTTCAAAGGATCGCTGAAAAAACACGAATTTCATCAAAGAATTGCTGAAAAAACATAAATCTCGCCCAATAACAGAAAATTCATGGTTCATAATCATTATATCTAGTAGTATCCAGTACTGGCTAAACTTAATATTCACACTCGCCAATTGCGATGATTGAATGTAAAATGAAATTTTTTTTCCCGCTGTCACTCAAAGAATTTTGAAACCATTTGGTGAAGTTTTTCCCGAAACCATTTTGTGAATTTACCGATTTTTTCTTCAAAATCATTTTTCAACAATATTCGACCCAATACGCATGCGTAAAAAAAAAACACCAGCCATTAAAATGAGGATCTATTACTGTCTCTAGAAACGTGTTTGGGATCATCTCCTGTTTTTTTTTTCTTGCACGTTGCATTAAACCTAGGAAGATATTTATATAGAACTCACTGTGGAGTGTTCAGAAGGTATTTATTTTATTTATTATAATTTGTATGAATACTTAGGTGTCCATTTCGGATTTACTGTTTAAAAATGAATTTAGGCTCATTTAACATTCGCGAAATCAATCCCGATGGAAATTGTGGTTTTAGATCTCTATCATTTTGTTTATATAGTACAGAAAATAATTATTCAAATGTACGTAAAAATATCGTAGAACACGTAATACAAAATTGGACCATTTATAGTCCGTTTTTAATCGGGGATGAATCTTATGGTGTTCCGATTGCTAATGAAAACGATTATGTAAATATATGGTTCTTCATAGAAGTATGTGCTTCTTCACACTTCAATAGAAGCATTGTTTAAATTAATATAATTCTACAAATATGATGCAGTTTTAAAATATTGAGTAATGATTAATACTGTCAAGGAATCTACTCATATACGTAATTAAGTTTTGGTACTTCTCTATTATCTCATCGACCACTTTTCATCACAAAAAACTATCGCCAAACTGTAACGCCAAATAAACGGGAGAACGTTGTCATTAATACGCACAAATGTTGAATTAAAAACCACTTGATGACATTACACGTATAATGCTTCCGACATCAAGTAAATGGGACTGCATTTTTGGCATTTAATCATACAGTTTGGCGATAGTATTTTGTTATGAAAAGTGGACGATGGGATAGTAGAGAAGTACCTAAGTTTTTTATACCAAGTTTGAAAATTTATCTTTTTTTGACATTTAAAAAAAATAACAGAAAAAACATTACAAATTTGCCCATTTGCTCAGCGGTCAAAGGATTAAGTAAATAAGTAAATATTAATGATTAGCGGAACTGGTTCTAGCTATGAAGTAATATTATTTTGCTCAAAAACCCCCAACAAAAAAATAATTACAAAGAATAAGTAATCGTCTTTAAATATACAAAAAACAATGTGATTAATGACCAGGATTTTTTTACATATAACATTTTTTTATATACAAAAGAAAAACCGAAATAACCTCATTCATTTCACCCGATGTCAAAAAGTTTTTTTTTCCACATTCTTGGGCAAAGCACTAAATCAATAAAATCACCAATTTGTGACAAATTATGAGTTTCATATGAATCGCCCATGAACGGACATGCAAACTGGTAAAAAATGAATGTAATAAATTAAAACATTCAAGATTTGTATACATACAAACAATACAATGTAAATATTAATATTGTTACATGATACATTGTTTGTATACATACTTCTTTGTATACATATATTGTTTGTATACATACAAACAAATATAATGTAAACATTATTCAAATATTAAGATTTCTAAAGATTTGTATACATACAAACAATATAATGCATACATACCCTTTACAAATAAAATAGCACACTTATATAATGACAAAACTTTTAAATCGAATAGAGATAGTATATTTCTGTTAAAAAATAATGCTAAAGTTCAGACTTATATATATTATACATTCACATAAAGCTAGTCACATTCCTGCATATTTATTAAATATTTAGTTGCTAAATACAGAAATAATATTTTATAATTTATATTCAGACGCTCAGATTCGCTTTTTTCGAACAAATAATAATAAAAATATTACTGCCGTGCGTACTGTCTTCTGACATTCTATTTACATAATCGTTTTCATTAGCAATCGGAACACCATAAGATTCATATCCGATCATAAACGGAATATAAGTGGTCCAATTTTGTATTACATGTTCTAGTATATTTTTATTTACGATTGAAGAATTATTTTCTGTACTATAAAAACAAAATGATTTGATTTCGCGAACGTTAAATGAACCTAAATTCATGTTACACAGTAAATCCGAAATGGATACCTAAGTATTCATTCAAATTACAATAAATACAACAATAAATAAAATAAATACCTTCTAAACACTCCACAGTTTTTTATATAAATATCTTCCTAGGTTTAACGCAACGCGGAAAGCCATCAAAACAACAGGAGTTGATATTGATACCAAATACGTTTGGAGACAGGAATAGACTCTCGACCTCATTGGCCGGTCCTTTTTTGACGCATGCGTATACGGTCGAAATTCGATGGAATTATTTGACATTTTTAGCAAACAGCTTTAAATATATGGATAACAAAACTAAGAGACATTTTTGTGATAAATAATTGTTGTTGTCAGGGTGGGGGGGGGGCAAATTGTAAACAATTAATAAGCGAACTAACAGATTACCGAAAATAACTTGTGGGAATTTCAGGGAAGAAATATCTGATATAAATAACTTTTAAAATCTTATAATGGAGAAGTGGTCCGTATAAAAATGCAAAACATAATACGCCTGATATAAGTATTTTTTAATTTTTTGATATTTCCAAAAGAACAGATAAAAGGGTAAAACTCCCGGCGAAGATGTCATATACTCACCACGTTGGCGCGATTTTCCCCCTGCCAATTTGTCAAAAACTGTTTGTTGTGTTTATTTACTTTTATTTTTTATTTTAATTCTATAGATTATTTTTATATGTATGTCAATATTTATTGATATCAAACTATTATTTATTGATTTTTATTTCCTTTTTTAAAATAGTAGAAGTTACGTTTATTACGTTATTTTATTTTTATATTGAAATAAAAAATCATGTGCTATTATTGCCTGATATTTGTGACTAAAATTCAAAAACAAAGTTTTCGCCGAATTGGTGGGGGAAAAAATCGCGCCAACGTGGTGCGTATATGACATCTGTCATTTCACTTATGTATTGGTACTTTTATGTTAATTTGGCGCAGTTGATAACTCGCCAAATATTGTTCTCATAACATCTTTATATTTCATTAGTTTCATTTAACGGTACTTACGTATTATCCGTGCCAGTTTTAAGCCAACTGCGTCAATGGAGCCAATATTACTAATTATATTAACCCTTATATATATTTTTCTTGCTACATGGTACATGCCTGTGAATAATCTATAATGTTATTCTTTCTTATTTACTATGCTATTTACCATTTATTAATTTTACTATAATAATGTTATTTACTATTTTTAACAATGTTAAAAATTTAATAAACATATATTACATTTTATTTATTTTATATTAATTACCATTTTTAACTATGTTATTTGATAATGTTAAATTACTGTGTTTGAAAACATGATTGGCAACGATAAACAAGATTGGTACTTGGCAGCCATTTTTGGCGATCAATCTCCTGTCACGGATAATACGTAAGTACCCATTTAACTATAAACCTTTCACTCATTTCATTTGAAATACATACATTAAAAATACATGTCTTCCACTCATTTAATTTAAAATATATGCCTTTCACTAATTCCATTTAAAATACTAAGAAGAAAATAAAAAGAAATAATGCCGCAAATCAAAATCTTTTATTTAAACATCATAGAATTGATTCCCATTTACACACGCGAAATAAAAAGCTGCCAATGTTGAGATTTGGGCCAAATCTCTAATACAAAGTTATTGCGGATTTTTTTCTTTCAAACAGAAAAAATTTCAGATTAATTTTCCATTTTTAATAAATGGAAATATGTTTCATTGTACTGATATTGTATTGTATTGTGCGTGCATATATTTTTGCTCCATGTTACTCCATGAACTTTTAAAATCTTATTATTTACGAAAATCTCCGCCGGTGAAAATGACGTATGTACTAAATTTTAGTGACGTATGTACTTTAATTGTGCTTTTTTATCTATTTTTTAAATATAATTTCCAAACGGTTTGACATTTATTCTTGGTAATAAATAGACGTCGTTGTCACCTTTATAGGTACCTGCTGTAAAAATTTGAACGAAATCCGTTAAATATTTTTTGAGTTATGCTTGACGAAAGGTTTTAATATCCATCGTAGCTATATATGCGGCAAAGTAATACTGCGCTGTGTATGAGTCTTCGTTGCACTCAGACAATTAATAACCACAGAAGCCGCAGCCGCTGTCAGTGCATTTTTTGTGCCTTGAAATCTTTCTGGAATAATATTCAGAAAACTATTGCATACAAAAATATAAAAATTGGTAGTTTTATAAAGAAATGTTAGATAAACTCGATGAAGCAGACAATTTTTAAATCGAAGAAATATTTTAAGAGATATGTAATATTAAAGTCGGTTAAAATAGTTCTTTTAAAAATGTTTTATATAAACTAAAACTATGTATAGGAATTTAACCATATTTTTTTTTAAAAAAAAAAGATGGTTGGCAAGCTTGTGGTGTACAGGGTGCAATTATTTTTTTTATTATAATTTGACTAATTTTTCGAGGTCTTTATTTAAATTTTTTATTTAAATTTTCATTATTTTGGTGGAGATTTATTTCATATTTCGAAAAGTGCGTTATTTGAATTGTTGCCAATTTGTAAAATAGTGCACATAATAATATTTCCTTTCAATTAAAAAATGTATTTACACCTGACTATTAAAAACAGAAATAAAACATTAAAATAATAATTAAATGATCACGTGTTAAAAGCAGTAAATGTAGAAAATTACGTAATAAAAAATATTCTTGCGCATGAATATTAAAAACAGAAATTATTAAATTATTATGCGATGCGTTCGAAGCATTAAATTGGGAAACTTACATCATATTTAAAATGCTCAAATAACAATATTTCCAAATAGTTTCAATTAAAAAATATATTTATACGAGAGAGTAACTTATTTCGGTCACATTTTTTAAGTATTATTGCTAATTTTAAAACAGCGTAAATAATATTTCCCTTCAGTTAAAAGCTAAATTTTTACGTTTAATAATTACGTTTAAATTAACGAAATAACTAATAAATTGTTAAAATATCATTAAAAATACAGATAAACGTTCAATTAGAAATCACTCGTTGACATAACTAACACGTGTAACGCATCTGATGTCAATTGAATGCGAAGCCATGGTCATGCGCTTTTGGCGTTAAATCCTATATTTTGGCCACAGTTCATTTCATAGAAAGTAGTTGACGGGATAATGGAGAAGTACCCAATTTTCTATAGCATCGTTATAAAATTCCCCGATGCAGCGACATTGTTTACTTAACCATTTTACACAAGTTGATTTTCAAATATTTAATTGATCTTATTTAATAAATCACGTAAACATTTGTTAGCTGTTTCGACAGCAGTTGATTCGGCCTTAAAATCCCTCAGTCAAGGAAAAATGAATAGAAACCCGATTACATCAGATCGCCACTGGTCGTTTAATTATAATTCAATCTTCCGTAATCGTTTTAAAGGTAATCAAATCAGAGTGTTTTAAATGTTTGCGGTGTCAGAACGGAGGTTGGCGAGCGTAGCACGTAGAAGGCAGTTCCCCCTAGGCAGTTCCCCCTAGTTATGAGAAAAAAAAAACAATAACTTTTTACGTAAATTAAAACAAACTTTTCTTCCAAACGATTCTGTTAACTTTCTAAATAGTACGTTTCTAAAGGTGTTTTAAAAGCTTCTAGTATGCTAGAAATGAGTTTGTGAATTCCCCCTATCTGTCCCTCCGCTCTCAATTTTATTTAAAATAACTTGGATAACCAAGCCGGACTTTCCGGATTACAAAATATAGGTGAAAATATTTTTTTTAATTGAAAACTCTAATATTTTTTTTTACATTTCATATATTTTTTTATATATTACCCACTAGCAACAATGGAAACAATTTTGGTGTAAAAAATATCAATAATGTATTCAAACAAAGTATTGAAAATTATTAAAAGCGATACATTTGTATCAGCCACCTGCCAGGAGTTAACCCTTTGTATCACCATGTTACATATCAGCAGCATACCCAAAAGTAGATAATATTTCCCCAGCGAGCATGAAAATACGATTTTATTGATTGCTAATATCTGCCAATTTTGCAGTTAATACAAATTATTCATAGAATCGCCAAAAGATGTGTAGATACTGAGTTATGTTTTCATAGCAAAATTTAATTTATATCTTGAATAATTTCGTGCGGTTATTTCTAAAATGAACTTCATGAATTTAGTGAAATTAAAAAGGCTGGTTTCCCGAAATAGATTTTTCACAAAGTCAAGTTCATATATTTTAAAAGTTTATATTAGAAAATTTACAATATATAATGAGAAATATGTATTTTTTTTCTTTGTTGCAGATATGAAACAAGCCTTTTTGTCAATATATCAATATATAAATATATATATATATATATATATATTTATATATTGATATATATATATATATATTAGTATTATAGTATATAAATTAGTATATATATATATATATATATACTAATTATATATATATATATATATATATATATATATATGATACATTCGTAGTGTATTAGCAGTCGTAAAAATTGAGCAGAGGCAGTGAAATCCAGAAGAAATTTCCCAAAAACATTAAAAAGAAGACTTAATAACTTAATAGATGAGCAGTGGCTTTATTGTGATCACAGAGATGAAAGTAACTCCACCAACTTCCGCTTCATTAAAACTGAACACATTTGAAGATCTTGAAGAATTAGTAGAGCTTGAAGAACATACTACCGATGCATTAGTGTAGACTCCCCAGTGACGGCAATTAGATGACAACCACTAATTCGTGTAAAATCTGTCTTCGAAGCCAGTGTAACCGTATAAATACTTCAAAATTTGGCCCAAAGGTACAAAACGCGCGAACAAGCTGGTCCACTCGCATCCATGTTCGGAGGGCGCTAGGGGGATAAAGAAGGCGGTGCTTTCTCGCTAATGGATGAAAAAATGAGGCCACGAAGACGTGTCTCTGACGTATGATTAAAACTCTTTAACAGAAGCGGCAAATTAAAAAGGTAAAAAGGCCTTTGGGCGCGAAAACCGCTTGGAATCATGGGATGCCGAATGAATTAAATAGAAATAAAAATAGTATTATAAAAGTTCCAAAGAATAAAAAATAAATGTCTCAAAAGAAGAAATTATGCAGGTGCGTTTAGAGGCAGTGTTGCAATTTAAGAGAATAAGGTTTTAATAAATACGTGTAGCTTTTAACAGATTAAGATTTTTAGAATGATAAATAACAGAATATTTTGATTAAGTTATGGAATAAAATACAAAATAGATTTAAGAGATATTTTAAAAAGAGAGGGAAAAAAGAATTGAAGAATTTGGAATAATTTAACTAAAGAAATAGGGCGAAAATTTTTTATTATTACATATCCCCCCACCCAAAAAGACGAATGAACCGGTAGGTCATATGACCTGAAAGTTCATTGAAAGGAAATGTTACACGGACTTGGATTACAATTTATCAACTGGAGGAAGTCAAAATAAGTACATTTCCAAAATTTATTCATTAATGCCCAATAACATTAAATTTAATAACTATAACGCGAATTGGTGGAGTTGTTAATAAAAATACAATTACAAGATATTAATCTTGTTAACAATGACATAAAAAGCTTTAGAAAATATTAAACAAAATAAGAAAAGAATTGTAACAATTTAAAATAATAGATAACATACTTCCAGAATATCATCTTACAAAATTTGTTGCAAATTGCTTGTAGAATTGTTGCTTAATTTGTCGTTCAGTTCTCGTCTGAGTGATAGTCCATCCAAAAAAGTTATTTGCATACCTCACAAACTGAACAGTTTACAAATTGAAAGAGAAAAATCCTTCAAATTTTAGATCTTATTGATCTTCCTTATGAAAGTCTATTTCAGAATTAAAGTTCATCTGAATGCTTTATATTTACTAGCAACAACTCGAAAATAGTACTAAGATTAATATTAACAACAATAAAACACAAATAATACAATAATAATAATAAGAATAAGAATAAGAATATCAACAATAAAAATTTTAAAATAATAATACTTAACAATAACAATAATCATAAGTTAATTTTCAAATATTAAACTTATGTTTGTCTGAAAAACTCAGTCCTGAATGGAATGCTAAGAAAAACTTAAGAGAAATGAGTATTTTGTTATGGTATAGTTTGTCTGACAAATGGTAATTACTCTAAAAAGGCAAATAGGTAATGTAAGCAGTATAAGAGTTTTTTACTCAACATCAAAATTAGTATTACCATTATTACCTTTATAACTTCCATTACCTTTACTACTTTATTACTTGTTTACTTCTAGAAGTAAAAATTTATATATCTCAACATATTCAAATTCAAGTAGTATTCAAATTCAAGTAATATTTAATCTCAATATCAAATTATAAATAGTATAACTAATAATAATAATATTCAACAATAAGTTCAGCAATAACAAGCATTATAATTCAAAAATATCACACTCTTTCTTTAATTACTTTCTTAAGTATATAATTAATATCTCATTCATATAGTAGTGAATGAGGTATGAAATATACTCAATAAAATACATAATACAAAAAAGGAATAAATAAGAAAAATTCGTGAAAACAATCATTATTGTGTAGATGATGGTTATGTAACTATCTTGTTTTCAGTCAAACAAGAAAACATAAGTTGTGAAATGAAAAAATGGGACCTTGTAGCATATTAAGAAAGGTTGGACAATTCTCAATTAGTATTAAGATATCATATTTGATTAGTTTAAGATATAATTCAATCCAGTTTATTTTATTAGTTTAGTTAATACTGTTTAATTTATTATTCTAATCTAATCCAATTCAGTATCAGAAACTCCTAACTTAAATCAACTAAATTACGCCAGCATAAAAAGTTGACTCAAGTGGAAACTTCAACAGTGACACTCTCGTGTGCACAATCAAGAACACCACGGTTATACAGAAGAGAATTGATTAGTTAATTATTAATTTATTTTATTTCGTTTATTTTTGGATTATATTAAAATCAAGACGAAACTATAAATTTAACATTAGTTTGTTGTTGGTTCTCATGGGATAATTTTAATTGATCAGGAGGATAATAAGGGCGTAATTTTGATACATGTACTATTTCAGTAGGTTTATTTTGAATTTGTCTATCAATTTCAAAATTGACATCAGATAACTTATTAAGGATTTGATAAGGACCACTAAAGACTTGTGAAAGTTTTCTGGTATTAGGATATTGGAACTCTTCATAAATTACAAGATCTCCAATCTCAAATTTTGGTTCTAGATAATTTCGATCATAATATTTTTTACTTCTCCAATAGAATTCATCAGTGCGTTTTTTAGCAAGTTTAAGGGCTTCTTGAACAGGAGGGTAATAATTTTGTTGAAGAGGAGAATCATAGGGTAATTGGCCAAAAAGTAAGTAAGCAGGAGGGAATTTAGTGATAGAATGAGGGGTATTGTTATACTCATTAACTACTTCTGTCAAAATTTTTGTCCAAGGAATTTTGGAGTTGGTAGAATTGACTTTACACTTCAATCTAGTAACTATTGTCTGGTTCGCTCTCTCACATTTGCCATTCGTTTGAGGATGATGTGATGTGGTTAAACGTTGCTTAATATTGTGGTTTCGCAGAAATTTTTTAAATCTAGATGAAGTAAAGGCTGCATTTCTATCACTTAACACTTTTTGATGGGTCTGGACATTAAGAATTTTATTAAAACAGAATAATTGTTGTGGTGTTTGAATATTAAAAACTTGGTTTAGACAATTAGTATAAGTTTCTGTGGTAACACTTTTTGAGGGGAAAGCCCAAACATATCTAGTAGCATGGTCGATGATGATGTGTAGATATTTTTTGGTGGAGTTATAATAATTGAATCCTCCCACAGTATCAATAGAAAGACATTCAAAAGGTTGATCTGTGGTGTGCATAGCTTGTAATAAGCCAAATTTTTTCTGTCTGGGTTTTTTATTCTTTTGACAAATATCACAATGTTTTACAAAATTGGTTATATCTTGCGTCATGTCAGGCAAATAATAATTAGGGGAGATTAAATTTAACATTTTTTGGATCCCAGGATGACCAAATTTTTCATGAGCAACATTTAGTATTTTTCTCCTTAAAGACATGGGGACTACTATTTTTCTAAAACCTTTCTTTTTTACTATCATAAGTCCATTTTCCTTTAGATAATTTTTACCACACACATTATCTTTTTCCTGCCTCTCTATAATTTCTTTAACGTCCAGAAGAAAAGTAAGTGGTTGAATAAAATGTGAAATTGGGTTTCTCGACAACATGTCGGCTTCGACATTTGTGGATCCCTTTTCGTAAACTATATTATATTCAAACATGCTCAACTTCAAAGACCATCTAAATAACCTGCCTCTCAAATGTTTAGTATTTTTTAACCATACAAGAGATGCATGATCAGTATGAATGGTAAATTTTACACCATGAAAATAATGATAGAATTTGTCTAAGGTGTCAATGATGGCAAGACACTCTAACTCGGTAATAAAATAATTCTTCTCATAACTTCTCAATCCTCTAGAGTAATAAGCAATTGGATGTAAAAAATTATTACTATCAGGTTGTTTTAAGACTGCACCTACTGCCACCTGTGAGGCATCAACAAACATATGGAGGGGTAACTTAGGGTCATAAATTTTTAAGATAGGTTTGGCTATTAAGGCATCTTTTAATTTTTGAAAAGAATTTTGACAATCTGTATTCCATTCCCATAATGTATTTTTTCTGAGTAATCTGTTAAGAGGAACTCGAATTTCGGCATATTTATCTATAAGCTTGTGATAAACATTGATAGATCCTAAGAATCTCTGAAGTTCCTTTACATTTGAAGGGGGTTTTAGTTTTTTTATTACTTCAATATTAGCATTAGCAGGAGTTAATGTGCCATTCTGGATGGTATATCCTAAGAAGTTAATTTTATTTTGGACAAAATTGCAATTAGAGAGTTTAAGTTTAATGTTTTCGCGTCTACATAATTCAAATATTTGGTTTAAATGTTGCATATGTTCTTCTAATGAGGAAGAAAAAATAATGATATCATCAAAATAATGGCAAGCAAAGTCTATTTTGTATTTAGTAAGTATTCTTCTAAGGGTTCTATTAAATATCGGGGGGCCTAATTTAATACCGAAGGGCAGAACTAACCATTCAAAGAGCCCAAAGTTGGTAGCAAAAGCCAATTTTTCAGTATCGGATGGATGTATGGGTATGTGCCAGTAGCCAGAGGCTAAATCTAAAGTTGAAAAATACTGCGCACTACTCAGTTTATCTAAAATTCCATCGATACGAGGTAGGGGTTCTGCGTCATTTTTCATTATTGCATTTAATTTTCTATAGTCAACACATAATCTAGTTTTTTTACCTTCTTCTCTTTTCATTACTAATGTAACAGGGGCAGAATATTGACTATTGCTCTCTTTAATTAAACCAGCATCTAATAGTGAATGAATTTGATCCGAAATCTCTTTTTCTTCTAAAGGGGAAGTTCTGTATGGCCTCAGATATATTGGTAGGTCAGAATTAAGAAAAATACATTGCGGTTCGATATTAATTCTCCCGACATCAAATTTATTTTTAGAAAATATATCTAAATAATCCCTTATACTTTCCCTTAAAGTTTCATTTTCTATAGAATTTATTTCCCCAATTAATTTAGAATTATCAACATTAGATGGAACAAAGATTTGAGGAGATATGATCTTTCCATAATCGGGTTGCACTCTCTGATAATCATAGTTAACATTAAAATGAAGTAACCTTAATTTATCACTGGATATGTTCTTAGATTCATTTAAAACAAGGTCTCCTTGTAATACTCTACATGTAGCACAGTCAATAATTAAATCAAACTTACAGCATTCTTTTAAACCTAGTATAGCATAATCTAAATTTGTATTACATATTAAAAATCTAATATTTTGTTGCACATTATCTAATTTAAACAATAAATTACAAGCTTTATCTATTACAACAGTTCCTTTGGCTTGGCCAATAATAACAGGTGGAATATTTATAACTTTAGCATTTAAGAATTTAACAAATTTAAAAGGCAAAATACTTATGGTTGAGCCAGAGTCAATCACACAAGGTAGTTCCCTGTTATTTACATATCCTGATACAATTAACTGTCATATATTATCAGTAGATGGTTGTGGTTGACTAAGAGGGGGTGCAGCAGATTGCAGAGGCCTAACATTGAATACACAATCCCTCTCCCAGTGATAAGCATTTTGGATACCTCTATTTAAACACATTCGACATGGTCGACTAGGAAGCCTTCTTTGATAATGATTGACAGGCAATCTGGGACTAACGAACCTGGACGTTGAAGGGTTAAAATTAGTTGCTGCTTGGAAATTTGGATTCCTGTAATTAGGTTGAGGGCGAATCCAATGTCTAGGTGAATTAATTGGTTGAGAAAAAGGTCTGGAATTTTGAGACATATTTCTAACATTACTATTATTGTTACTGCTAGAATGAGATGGAATGACAACAAGTTGTTTAACTAATCTATACCAATCGGTAGTAGATTCAGGAGGATTTACTATTAAATAGTTCTGGTATTCAGGTTTTAAGCCATCTGTCAATCCTTGTAAAATAATAGTTTCACATAGTTTAAGTTGTCGACCTATCTCTATTTTCTGACGGAAATAATTTTCTAAGTTGTTTAGGTCATGCAATTTCAGCGAGGCGAAATCAGAAAAACGGGGGACTGTTACTTTCAGAAATTTTTCAGTTAAGATCTCAGCAATTTTTTCATACTCTTTACAATCTAGACATTCATTACCATACACCTTTAATGCTTCGCCCTTCAAATATTTGGAAATATTGTTGATTTTCCACTCTTTTTTATCTGGAGGGGCTGATCCTTCAAAGTGTCTAAGCCAAGACACAACATTCATCCCACTTTCTGGGTCAAAAATAATAACATTAAGCTCTTTTTCAGCCATTTTGGTTTGAGTACCCTTACTTTCAACAATAATTTTAACAAACCCTGACTTTAATAACATGTAAAAAAAATAACAATGTATAAAGAATTCTTTAACTTAACAACAACTGTAAATATCTAACTCTTAATAATTTAAATAACAAACTAAATAATATTCAACAGTAAAAAAGTCCAATTCATATTAAAATACATTTCACTTAAATAGTAAATGTAAACTACTACTATAATCTTTCTATAAATAGATCCACTATATATGAATATCACAATTTAGAATGAAATAAATAAAACACTTTTTTAAAATAAGTATCATTATTTCGTAAGAACAATTTTTTTTTTGGCTCTTGAATTGTACTCTCAGAATATAGCATCAAAAAACAAAAGTAATAAAATAAACAAATAAATTAACTGCACAATAATTTTACCCTTTCAATGTTACTCAACTTTCTTTTGAGATAACACATTTTTTTTTTTCACATTAATAAACTTCAAAAGCTATTTTTGCGATTATTATGCAATCAGTGAAGCTGTAATTTCAGATAATCTAATAAATTTTTATGCATTTTTAGAATGGCATAGAATATGTTCCAATACATGTTACTTGAAAAGAGATTACTCATATATTTTTTCAATAAATAGAAATTATTTCCTATGAATAAATATCACCGAATGAAAAGGGACTATAATTAAATGATAAAATAAGAACATAAAATGAAGTTACTCTTGTAAAATGAAGTAATATAGGAATAAATATCAGAGCAGTTCAAAACTTTCAGTAATATTTGTGAGCTTAACCAAATAAAATTAATTTTTTAACAATACATAAGAATAAATATTAAATTTCGTAAGTTCTAAATGTTCAGGATAAAAGGAACAAAATTCTTCTAAAGTATTCTAAGAACAATTTTTGTTCTATATAAGCCAATAATAACAAATCAATAAAATAAGAAATCAATAAAAATAAAAGAATAATTTAACTTACAGACGTCACTTCTGGGATAAATTTATAAACACTTATGAGTGATAATTTGACAACTAATCGGTAGTTGTTCTCCAATATCACTGGGAAGTCTCCAAAATGTTTTTATTACACAGGTCATCAGTTATCCTGACCGGCTTTTTTGATACATTCCTGTCGAAAATTGGCACATTATAGACGATCGCTATTGCTGTCGACTTGAACGTTCTTTCCACCAGACAATCGGAACATCTCAGTCCGAAACCACTAAAATTACCTGATAATCATA
This sequence comes from Maratus michaelseni, assembly GCA_963931845.1. Lineage (NCBI taxonomy): Eukaryota > Metazoa > Arthropoda > Arachnida > Araneae > Salticidae > Maratus > Maratus michaelseni. The sequence goes on from OZ007593.1 coordinate 259,161,587, forward strand.
TCGAGGTAGCCGCAGTCGAGATCGGTGTAATGTAGTCATGACACCCGGACAGGGCATCACTTCGAGTCGCTCTCCATGAAGACAAATCTCGAAGTATATCACATCGGAAATCGTAGTGTATTAGCAGTCGTAAAAATTGAGCAGAGGCAGTGAAATCCAGAAGAAATTTCCCAAAAACATTAAAAAGAAGACTTAATAACTTAATAGATGAGCAGTGGCTTTATTGTGATCACAGAGATGAAATTAACTCCACCAACTTTCGCTTCATTAAAACTGAACACATTTGAAGATCTTGAACAATTAGTAGAGCTTGAAGAACATACTACCGATGCATTAGTGTAGACTCCCCAGTGACGGCAATTAGATGACAACCACTAATTCGTGTAAAATCTGTCTCCGAAGCCAGTGTAACCGTATAAATACTTCAAAATTTGGCCCAAAGGTACAAAACGCGCGAACAAGCTGGTCCACTCGCATCCATGTTCGGAGGGCGCTAGGGGGATAAAGAAGGCGGTGCTTTCTCGCTAATGGATGAAAAAATGAGGCCACGAAGACGTGTCTCTGACGTATGATTAAAACTCTTTAACAGAAGCGGCAAATTAAAAAGGTAAAAAGGCCTTTGGGCGCGAAAACCGCTTGGAATCATGGGATGCCGAATGAATTAAATAGAAATAAAAATAGTATTATAAAAGTTCCAAAGAATAAAAAATAAATGTCTCAAAAGAAGAAATTAGGCAGGTGCGTTTAGAGGCAGTGTTGCAATTTAAGAGAATAAGGTTTTAATAAATACGTGTAGCTTTTAACAGATTAAGATTTTTAGAATGATAAATAACAGAATATTTTGATTAAGTTATGGAATAAAATACAAAATAGATTTAAGAGATATTTTAAAAAGAGAGGGAAAAAAGAATTGAAGAATTTGGAATAATTTAACTAAAGAAATAGGGCGAAATTTTTTTATTATTACATAAATAAATCCAAATAAATTTCATTTAGCAAAAAAAGAAAAAAAATCATGTTTTTTATAAAGTAAAAAATTACCGGTCTATTTTTTTCTTTTTTTTCGATATCTAAACCAGTCATAATAATATCTGTCATGCGGACTAAATGCGATATTTAAAAAAATAATAATTTCAAAATTAAACATGTTGTATACTTTCAAAATGTTAAAATACGCGAATATTTCCATAATCGGACTTTTATCATGATTCAATATGTTTCTCTATTTACTATTCTCTATTACTCATATTGATTCGCGCTTTGTATTATTCTCAAACATTTGACAAATCCGTTAAACTTCCGATATGACGTCAGATGTTCTTTTTAATTCTCTAATGACGTGATATTAATCTGCTTTGTGTACATACACATACTGATATTCCTTGTATTATTGAGAAATCTTTGAAAATTTCATTTTATTACCACTATGACGTCAATCATTTTTATTTCATATTAATATTTTTTTCAATTGGTGAAACTTTTTATTTCATTTTCATTTTTCACGTGGAAATCGTCTGATAGAAAATTAATTAATGTAGAAAGAATTTCATCATGGATTTTTAATTTTTGGCATCTACTATAACGAAAAATGTTTAAATTTAATAGGAAAAGGCTGTTAGAATTTTGGTTTTTTATCTCTATTTATTAAAATAATACGAATTTTTCAAATTTTAATATGTTGAGCTCTTTATAGCTGGTATTCAGCTATATACACAAAGTTTCAACTCTGTAAGTTACATAGTTTCTGAGAATAGCTCTGTGACAGACAGACAACGGAGCGGGAGTAATAGGGTTTCGTGAAATGAATGAAACCCTAAAAATGTCCAGACCGGGGCTTCCCAATTGGAGACGTTGCGATACAAAGGGTTAATCACCCAAGAAATTGGCAAAGATTTCGTTATTTACAGCAGTCTTTTATATTCGGGTAATTTCAGGGGTTTAAGCGCGTAGTTCGACTACATGTCTGTTAAATTTGCATTTTATTTAAATTGTTTTATTTTTTTTTACTAATGAAGTTTTAATTTTATTATGAAATATTACCCAGAAACAAATGCCAAATGCTGAACTTCATATATTTAAATTGTTTTAAGTGTAAACGGGTTAATCTTTCGTAATCGGGTTCCTAGCGATAGAGATACATTAAATTAAAATCATGAAAATCATTTTAAAATCCATAAAAATTCAATGTTGAGATACAGTTTGCAAACAAATTGCTTCTGAAAGAATATTTTATTTCCCTATTCGACGATGTAAAAATTAAAATTGTGCTATGTTTAGAAGTTTAAAATATAGCAGTAAAAGCGAAATTTACTGGCCAGGTGTTTCCACCATCAATATGACTTCAGCGCTACTCAAGGACATGTTTTTGCTTTATATGTATTCCAACATACTTGAATATAGCAAAGGATGTGAATTTTAACTTACTACGCCGCGTATAACCAAAAGAGTGAAAAATGTCCAGGCCGGGATTCGAACATTGACCCCTTGGTATAACGCACCAATGCTCTACCATTTGAGCTATCCGGACATCATCCAGTTTGGCATTTATCACTGAACATTTTTCATTCTGTTGGTTGTGCGTTGCGTAGTAAATGAAAATTCACATCCTTTGTTATATTCATTAATTTCAGCGTAATTTCAACTCTGCTGAAAAATTTAAATATTTCGAATTTGCTCTGTCTGTCGTTCCGCTCTAAATTTTATTTAAAATAATTTCGGATTGTGACTTTTTAACACTTTCCCACTTTCCAACATAGAAGTGCTTATGAATTCGGTTTGTCTGTCTGTCTGTGCTCTAATTCGCGTAAATAGACACGGATTGCCATGAAATTTTAATATATTATTGATATTTACCATAGAATGTTTGGTATTGAAAATGAAGTGTGTAGCATTTATAGTTTGTTTACAGGGATACACAAAAGAATACCTTTACATTACAGTCTATAGGGTAAAATTGTTTGCGGTGCATGCTATTGATGTTACGGTATTTCAAACATAATGAGATTTATCTACATCACTAATATGGTCTACAACATGCTTTCTCGGGAGTATAGAATAAGTAGCTTTCTTAGTTCATTTACAGGGACGCACAAAACGATTCCATTCCGTTATGATTTATGAGAAAAAACCGTTTGCGGTGCATTTTAATGATGTTACCTTACTTGAAACATAACGAAATCACTGAATTGCGTTGTATACTTTCTATAGATTATAAAATGCATAGCATTTATCGCTCATTTACAGAGACGCACAAAATAATTCGTATAAATGATTGATTCAGATCGACAATTGCTGGAAGTGTGTTTCTCTCTGTGGTTATGCACTTTTTAAACTGATCTAATTTCGAGTATATTAGATGGTGTGTATAAATTCTATAAATCGCATACGAAAGACTTCGCTCACATGACCAGATATGGAAAGCACATGCTGAAAGTTGATTTTTAATGAGTTATGTGTTCTTAGGGTTTCGTTCATTTCACGAAACCCTATGACTCCCGCTTCGTTGTCTGCCCGTCACAGAGTCGGTTCTCAGAAACTATATAACACTTACAAGCATGATATTTTGTGTACTTATAGCTGAATACATACTATGAAGCTCAAAATCGTAAAATTTGAAAAAATCGTATTATTTTAATATATAGAGATAAAAAACCAAAAATCTAACAATCTTTTCCTTTTAAATTTAAACATTTTTCGTTATAGCAGTTGCCAACAATTAAAAATCCACAATAAAATTCTTTCTACAGTAATTAATTTTCTATTGAAAGATTTCCACGTGAAAACTTAAAATGAAATAAAAAGTTTCACCAATTGAAAAAAAGATTAATATCACGTCCTATTGATAATAAAACGGAAATTTTCAAACATTTCTCAATAATACAAGAAATATGAGTATGTGTAAATACAGAAAGCAGCTTAATATGACGCCATAGAGAATTAAAAAGAAAATTAATCTGACGTCATATTGGAAGATTAACGGATTTTTCAAATGTTTGAGAATACTACAAATAGAGTATCAATGTATCAATATGAGTAATAGAGAACAATAAATATATAAGTTTGAGGAACATATTGAATCAGGATAAAACCCGATTATGGAAATATTGGCATATTTTAACATTTTGAAGGTCTCTGTACAACATGTTTAGTTATGAAATTGATTTTTTTTTAAATATCGCATTTAGTCTACATGAGAGATATTCTTATGACAGAGTATAATAGGGGGCTTCGCCCGCAATCGGGCCGGTTCAGATATTCGAAAAAACAAGAAAAATATAACGTTAAATGTTTGCTTTATAAAAAACATGACTTAATGAAATTTATTTGGATTTATTAAAGAAAGGTTAAAGTGTTTTGAAAGGAATATTAAACGAAACCATTTGTGCGACCTTCGATCACGCTTGCCCACTTGTTTTAAGTTGCTTATTTAGATATGTCATTTCATTCTAGGGAAAAAAGAAATTTCGTAATAACGTTAGTGTTGGAAAGTGTTTTATAATCTATGCTGAATGCATGATTTTTCGTTCTTGTTTTTTCCTTAGCATGAGTTCTTGTTTTTTTCCTTAGTATGAAAATTATAGTATATTTTTTAAGATAGTAATCACTCTAACACTAATAGTCTTTTAAAGGGTCAGATACTATATAGTAACCTCTCAGACTACGTCTGCCCAGACAACTTCCATGCGCTGCAGAACAGCAGCGATGATTAGATTATGTCAATCAATCTTATCTCCGTTTAAAATATCTATTTTGTCATAGACACGCAGCTGCAAACTCTTGTTCGTAGCAAAATATTCGATGTTTGTGATTCGATTGAAGTTATCCATGGATGGAAGAGGATTATTTTTGAGCAACATGTTCACATTGTTTTAAAACCATCTGAGGAAGACTCCAACGGAACATTATAACTATTGCAGACGGCAAGGATAATATGCTGTCTCGTGCACAAACATGCGTGCATCCCATTCGCGGGAAGCAACTTTTATACTTCTTTAAATTCTTCGGTGCCAGTTCTTCCAAATTTTAATTTTTGCCTTATTTAATCGATGAAAATCTGCGATTAGATAAGGTGAAAATTTCTGTACTGAAATACTGTTCTTCAAATTTAAGGATTTAGGCACGTTACGTGCCGCTTGTCCCGAAAGTATTAAAGTTGTTTTTAAATTCAAAGTTATTACTTTTGGACGCATTCCTGAATATATTTTTATTCGTAAAGGCATAAATGGAATGTATTTTTATTCAGAAATTAAGTAATCGGGTAGCGGTTTTCATTCTTCGATTAAGGCAAATTACTCTTATTTTTCAGAAAATACTGTCAAATTTGGTATTTTGTACCGAAATTCGGGACGTGACACACCAAGAAAGTTTTTCATGACACAGCAGTCACTTATAACTGTAGGTGCAATACATTTATCGAAATATGAAAAATACTATTTGTTTCTAAGTAACATCATTAATCATACCTGTACTGCACTGTACACCCGGTCCTTTTTATTGAGGTATCAAAAGAAAACATAATTACATAATTCCGCCGGTAAGTGCAACAGAGGGCGGGGTGGTGATACATATAACAATATTTGTAAATTGAATAATAGAAAGAAGATCACAATGACAAATATGATTATTTAAAGCATTAAACTGTAAATTTAATGCTTTAACGTATAAAAATGACTTCATGAATGTGTCAGAAAATTTCACACTGTTGAGTGGAGAAAATTATTTTTTACGAATAACTCTAATAGCAACGCGACTTTAGAAACGGTGAAAAAAGAGATGGCAGATGATGAATGCATTTGGCAACCATTCAGCGTTTTCACAAATTCTAATAAAACATATATCAAAAGCTGTAAAAATCATCAATTATATATAATCAAGTAAACAGGTAACGCTTCTCAACAGTAAGCATCTTGTAGTGCACCTCAGCAAAGACACATCAATTTCATTTTATTTGAAATACCGTAAAATCTTTAAAATACGCTGCAAATGATTTGTATCCCATAATGTAACGGAATTCTTTTGTGTGACCATGTAACTGTATAATACGAGGTTAACTGTTAATTTTTTAAGACAGGGCAGACGATATGCGCCAAAAAAATTATTAGTAGAATATGTAAATTTGACCTCTTTTATGTCCGCAAACGATAATTTTGGCAACAATTGCATGGTAGAATTGCATCTATAGAATGAATTTTGAAAGAAGAGAAAATGGAGTTGACGTGAGATCATTATCGAGCTATGATTTTCTATGATTTTAAAGTGGGGCTAAATCAAGAAGAATCTTCAATATCCACTATTAACATATGGAAATGAAGCTCCATCATTCTCTCGTACCACTGTATTCAGAGGTTTGCAGAATTTAGAAGAGGTCGAAATTCTCTTTTGGATGAAGAACACAAAGGAAGACAGTTGTCAGCTGTAGTCCCAGAAAATGTGTCGGCCGTACAAAAAATGTTAATAGATGACAATCGCTGTACACATCAATTGATACAGAAGGAACTTAACATTGGATCCGTAGCTATACATAAAATTCCAACAACGTCAAGAAAGTATGGGTCATTGAAGATGATCCCAAACCAACAATGGTGAAAAGGCAACGCGAAATGAAAAAAGTAATGTATGCCACGTTCTTCAGAAGTTCAGATTTCGTCAAAGCCATTAAGCTAGAGGGACACAAGAGAGTTACAGCTCTGGTACACCACTAAGTGTCTTCCAGAAATTCTTCAAGAGGTGAATGTTAGGGGACTCATGCTTCATCATGACAATGTATCTTTTCATTCAGCAAGAATTACAGTTGAATTTCTTGAACAAAACGGTGAAATTATACGGTAATTAAAACAAATGGATATGATTTTGTGCCATTATATAAATATACAAATAAGCAACGTGATAAAAAGCACAAATATTTTTTTCATCAAAGTGATAAAATGTCCACCCCATTCTCCTGATCTTGCTATGTGTGACTTTTGGCTACTTTTTAATCTGAAAAAAAAAATTACGTGGGCGTCGTTTTCATTCCAAAGATGAGATTGGTGAGACTAAAAAAGAATATTTTTCATCTATTCCAAGAACTGGATGGCTTGAGGTATTTAATCTTTAGAAAATTCTCCTACAAAAGTGCATTGATCTCGGAGAAACTACTTTGAACACTCCTAAGAGTTGGTAAGTTTAACTTATACCATTCAGCCGTATCTACAAAATTTCAGTGTGACCCTCGTAAAAGCTATGCACTTCACATTCTACAGTGAAGCTCCTGTATTGCACCTCAATAATGCATATCAATCACATAACGTTTGAAATACTGTAATTAAAACAAATGGATATGATTTTGTGCCATTATATAAATATACAAATAAGCAACGTGATAAAAAGCACAAATATTTTTTTTTAATGTAGATAGCAGAGCACTGTTTCGGAGTTTCTAGAACTCCATCTTCAGTGCAAGGTTAAACAAGAAAGAAACATCATGCATCAAACGTACATTATGAAACGCTTCTCAGCACTTCCCTAATATTGTAGCGAAACATCACCGTTTAAAAGGGTGAAAAATCATATCTAAGTAAACTACTTAGAAAACGCATAACACATTTAAAAACAAATTTCATCAATTACCGCAAAGGTACAGCATAGACGGAAAGGTACTCGAATTATTTTGTGCATCTCTTCACATAATCTACAGATCTGTGTATACACTACATTGTGTGCTAATTTTGCTTGGTTACAAAACGTTTAACATAGTCGAAAATTCACAATAAGCAATTTCCACCAATAGACTGGAATGCACTAGAATAATTTGATACAGCCCTGTATAAAATCTACAGATATTTATACACGCCTCAGAAGTAAAATTTAATTTTGGAACAAAATGCATAACATAACTGAAAAAGCCATATCAGATATTACAATCGATAGGACGGCAATGTATCAAGTCCTTTTCGTAACCCTGTATATGAATTTATTTATAGTCTGTAAACATCTCTTAGTATACTAAATATACTTCAGTTAGAAAATGCATAAATCAGTTAAAAAATACCCTGAAGCAATTGACGCTCATACAAAGTAATGCTTACGAATTATTTTTTGTAATCCTGTATATGATATAAAGAATTTACACACACAACTTTAGTTAAATTTAAAATTGCATATCAGAAGTGAAAAACGGACATCCAGCTTTTACCCGTCATAGTACTGTAGCCGAAATCCTTTGAATGTCCCTGTAAATGATAGGTAACTGTTATGCACGTCATATTCTATAGTAAACATCTTGTACTGCACCTCAATAATGTATGTAAATTTCATTATGTTTGAAATAGTGTGGAATTTCTGAAATACCCTGCAAACAATTTTTCCCCGTAGACAATTATGCAATCGCATTATTTTGAGTGACCCTGTAAATGAATAACAAATGCTTTACACACTATATTCTACAGAAAGCATGTTTTAGTGCACCTCAGAAATGCACATCAATTTCATTATGTTTGAAATAGTATAACATCGTTAAAATACACAGCAAATGATATTTCTGTTCAGAATAATGTGTACACTGAAATGGATTTGTTTAACGAGTTTCTCTCTATTCAAAATAAAAATTTACTAGCGCTACACTGTTAAACATTTGCAGCAAACTGTCCAGTCATTTGACCGTTTTTGTAGAAAATGGTTACATAACCGTAATTTAACTATATTCTGACCATAAAATGAGCAATAATATGGTCAGTATATGATTACACTAGTAAATCTTACAGATCAGGAGCCTCAACGTCAGCTCTGAAAGTCAATGTTTTTTAAACTCACTTTTCATAATATTTAACATCTTACAATCCGCAAATTGAATTATTTAAATTACTACATATATATTTATATGCATATAAAATAATTCGAAGGTTTCAGAACTTAGAAACGTTAAATTAAACACGGTTTATGCAATAATATTCTGATATTCTTATGAACTTCTTATTCTATTTTTTAGATTAAAAAAAATACATTTCTTCAGGGGGGGGGGGGGGTTCTGCCCCACTGAACCCTCCGTAATCTTATTAAATTTATATTCGTGATTTCCTATTATTTGTGTCAATGATTCTAGTATATCTTCCATTTCGTTCTGCACAGTGGTTTTATTACGATAAGCAAAAATTTTGAAAATAATTTCATGTTATCCTAATACCTAAATAGCAATATTTACCAATCACGAAACACTCGTATCTGATTGATACGTTGAATAATATCTCGTGTACAAAAGTAACTTATGGAAATGTAAACTGAATCTACTATATATTTCACTTATCTATTTCAGAAATCTAGTATTATTACAATTTTTGTTTCGGAAAAACAGTTTTGATGGTCATTGTACAATATTTATTTGACCTAAGTACATCCTGATCTAATTCGATGGCAATAGCATACTAAAATCTCCCCAAAATAGGCTTATTTGGAAACTTTTAAACTTATTGTGTAATCATTCATAATCGTGTCCACTGCCAATTCACTAAATAGCAACCTTGATTTGGCTCTATAAAGTATTTTTTGTGATAACTTTTTATGATCTCAGTTTCCAGTAATTGTGCTATTTCAGGCTGTATGGATGTTTTTACTACGCTAATTTCTTTAGATTAACTATCTCGTTGTTCGAAATATTATAATCTATTTTTAAAATAATACTAATTTTCAACCACGAAAAATCCACATCTCTTCCCGAAAATTAATAATATCTCATATAAAAATGTTTCGGCTATCATTTTATAGTAGTTAAAAGGTAACTTGTACCAAAATAAATTCTCATTTATTTCTATAAAATATTAAAATCACCCAAACATATTTTATTTTGCGACTAAAATATTGTAGCAAAATCGTCTGAGTTACTTGAATGTTATCATTTTGAAATTCTTTGAAATATGGTTGCTAGGATAGGGTTAAATTGAAAATAAAATAAAAATGAATGCATTTTAATATTTACAAAAAATGATAAAATAAAATGTATTATATTATTAGAACAGATGTATGAAATTGCACCAAAACTTATACACCTCATTTAAAAAATCTGACGAATGTATTAACAAAATTTCAAATTAATTTGACTAATTTAAGACCTTAGTTGATAAATTTTAGCCATCATAACTTACCGTTTAAATACATTAATCAAATGCGCCATTTTGTTTTCAACGAATGAAAAATTTCAAAATTGTCCGAATTCCCATAGGAAAGCATTGTGACCTAAAAAGAAATGTTCTATATTTTCCGAACGAATGAACCAAATGTAACTAAAAACGATACAGCTAATTTCGGGTACCTCACCAACATACCTACCAAAAATCAAACTAATCGGATCATTTTTGCGTCAGTTATCGCGGAACAGACAGACAGACAGACAGACAGACAGATAGACAGGCAGGCAGACAGACAGACAGACAGAAACCATAAACTTTTCGGGTCCACAGTAAGCCTCAACTGACGTTTCGGCAATTACGGTTATGTAATCGTTTTCTACAAAAACGGCCAAATGACTGGACAGTTTGCTGCAAATTTTTAACAGTGTACCGCTGCCGTTTTTTTTTTTTTAATGGACAGTGTCGTTTTCTCTTTCTCAGCTTATATTGCAAAAACTATTGCATACAAAAACAAAATAAAAAAGAAAGTGTTTCAGTCAGATTAACAATTTCAACTTAAATTATTTTATACTTCTTAAGATTATTAATACGTAAACGTATTAATTTATAGTTGTTGTTATTTTATAAAATATTTGAAGAGTATCTATCTACTCTAAAAAAAAGTAACTAATGATGCTGCTGTCGTAATTGAATTACTGTGACTTGTTTATTTTATCGGATTATCCTACAAAAACTATTACATACAAAAACATAAAAACTGTTATATGTATACAAGGGAGGCGTTAGAGGGAATTCGGAGGGCAAATGCCACCGCCCCGCAGTTCATACCTGGCACCCTCATCGGAGTCAAACTTTAATTATTTAATTGTCGTCGTAGAAAATATATTCACTTGGAGTAGAGTTCTGCATCGGGTCGGATAACCCGATTTTACATGGGTTATAGGGTCGGGTCGAGCCGGTTGCGGGTTAGTTTATAAAAACCGCTAACCCTTACCTGAACCGCGGATAGGGTAAGGTTGGCACTCATTTTTATCTTTAAAAGTCGGTTTGACTAAACGAATGGTTTCGGGTTCGGGTCGGTTTGATTCGTGTGAATCGGGTTTGAATTAACACGATTTTTCAAAAAAATGTCCAGAACATTGTTTCAAATTAAAAAACTAACTATCTAATACATTTTAGCACTCAGGCGTAAACAATATTTGTAGGACCTTAAGGGACCTTATAGGATGCTCGTGCCATAAAAACTATATCATTTTCAAAAGAAAAAACATTTTTATTCCTAAACCAAACAGTTTACTACATACAGTTGCATCATAATGACATAATTTCTAAGCCTTTTATTCCATTTGTACTGATGTGAAAGCACATAATTTATGAAAATCTTTTACGTAAAATTCTTAAAGATGGTTTAAAAATAAACATATTAAATCTTTCATTACAATGTAAACTTATCTTGACCTCAAACTTTTTACATAATCCTAATAATATTATAAATCTGATTGTGTGCAAATGTTAGGCTGAAGCCAGCGTCAAAATGAAGCATTTAATTAACCTGTATCTTTGCATATAAGTTGATTATAACACTCATTTGAACATAGGCTGGTTTTTGTTTATTTTATTTCAATATTTTTCTTTATAAATCAAAATTTCATTATTTTCATAGAGAATAAATGGACATTTTTTTCGTATATTTTAAAATGGTTGGTTGGTTTGGTTGGTTTGGCCCAAAGGGCCCGGTTTTGCACCTTTTTTTAAAATGGTTAAATTTATTTTACCGTTGCTAATACTTTATCGTTGCCAATATGAAATAAAACCCCTGAGTAATAATTTTTAATCAATTTATTTTCACGTGAAAAATATCCATGTGAAAAATGAAAAGGAAATGAATTATTTAAGAATTAAACAGAATATGAGATGATGTCATATTAGAAATAAAACGTGCGTTTTCAAATATTTGATAATAATACAAAGTGCATAAATACGAGTAAGTATGGAAAGCAAGCGAATATGATGTCATATATAGAAACATAAAACAGATTTGTTTTGATGTTAAAATAAAATGATCTTGGGTTATCAAATTATTTGTGATTAATTTCTCTTATTTTTTCTTTTTCTTTTTCACATGAAAGGAATTATTTTAAATGTACGTAATATATGTATTTTAAATGTATGTGTTGTAAATTAGTAAATTAAAGTTCTGTGTTTTAAATGAAATGAGTGAAAGATTTATATTTTTAATGAATTCAATACAAATGATGGGATAGGTTGGCGATTTATCGTCTGCACACGGCTAACATAAAGTTACCATATTTTTAATTTAAATTTTAAAAAGTAAAAAAAAAATATATATTGGATGGCAAATGTCAGTGATATGCATCGCAAAATTATCCGTATCGAAAATCAGAAAATCTTAATAAAAATAACTATAATTTTTAAAAGAAAGTTGCTTTTCTTATAAAAGCTAAAGATTTAATATGATTTTGTCGAAGTAACAGCATTTTTCTTCTATCATTTTCCCTCAATCAAAACACATTTTTTAAATCGTCGTTTCGAACCGGAATTTAATATTAAATTTCTTTTAGTTTTAAAATAGGAAAAACTTTGTTGTCGTTTTTAAATATAGCTTTTTTTTAAGTTGTTTCATAATAGATTTTTGTAAAGTCTTGTAGGATAAGAAAAACTGCATAGATCTTAAAGCAATGTTTAAGTAAAATTACAATATTTTTTAAACTTAAAAAACAACAATGTTATCGAAAAGAAAATCGATTGTACCAACAAATTCGCGTAATGCAAAAGCAAAGAAGAAATCAAAAAGTAATGAATCTTTTCTTCCAGCCGAATTGTGTAAACTTGAACAAGCCGATCGTGCCAATTCATAACATTATAAACGTGAAAGCGCGTTCTATATAGTAGAATTTTTTTTACATATAGGTAGAAAATTTCCGAGAATAACAATGTTAGGGGTCTGTAATTAAGTCCATAGTCAATTTGCTATTTTTTTATCAAGTGAAATTTGGCGCAAAATTAAATACATTGTTGTAACCAGATTTGTTTTTTGCGTGGTAAACACTTAATGGTATTTCAGATGATCATTTCCCCGCTCACTTTTGATGCCAGCTATGACTGTAAAACATATTAAAAACTATTAGCCGATAATTTTCTAATTTTCTTATTGCTTTATGATGGTTCATACTTTAAACCTGAATCGGTCATGCCATTGTCGTTCAATTTTTATTCCTAATCCTAACCCTAATCGTATCCTATCCTAATCCTGATAAAAGAAGACTTTAAAGAATATTCTTTGACACGAATATGTAAATTAAATCCATATCCATAAATGGAATGAATGGAAAATAGAATAAATAGAAATGGCAAAATAAAATAACAAGAAAGTACATTTATTCGACACCTAACCCTAGAGAAAGCGTAAAAAATTTCAAGCGCATTGAAATAAATTAAAATAATCCTATATCAGAGTTGCCAAGTCTCCGGCTTTTTGAACACCAGTAATTTTTTTGAGAAAATGTTGTTCTTTTAAATCGCAAAATGCTACGATTCAAGAAAACAACATTTTCTGTACTAAATTACTGGTCTCCAAAAAGCCGGAGACTTGGCAGGTCTGCTATATATACTAACAAAAATATGTAAATTTAGATAATCAGATTTGTGTCGTCGGTATTTATTTGCTAATAGTGTTCTTGACGCGATAGAGAAAATATCGATGTTAAATTGGGCAGAATTTAAAGTACTTTCTAGCAACTTTTATTTACATTTTAGAATCGCATCAGATTGTTATATCTTTGTGAAATATCTATCAATGTATAAAATCCACAAGCAGTTTGTTCACTATTTACACCACTTAGCGTGAAACACTTAATTTAATATATATATAAACAAGATAATGTAGTAAGAAATATATATAACATATGTCTATGCAAATAAACAATATAATAATGCCCATTTAGCAATGCACACATATACAAATTGTACACCAAATACCACCTAAAATGCACTGTTGTATAGAAGAATTCTGCCAGTGTTGTTTTTCGTTTTACGAAAAGGAATTCCTCGATTTTCACGATTTTACTGGGTCATCCTTTTTTCATTAGTTGCAGTTTCATTTTCGCGATTGTATATATACTTTGGCATGAAATTTCACTTTTTTAAGACTGGGTTGTGTCAAGGCTCCTATAGCAAACACATACCGTATGGTCTCCTATAAAATGTGATAAAGCTTTGGTTAATTATATATGTTGTTAATTATCAAGTGAAATGTCTTGCTAAATTAATGCATTTATTCTTTTTTTAATGTTACGTGAACGAAGTCACGGGTAACAGCTAGTATTACATAAAAAGTGCTATTACAAATTAATTTTCAAGCGAGCGGAGGCGCTAGCGACAACTAATACGTGTACACATGTCCAGTGGAAAATGTGATTAATTTTATTTTCCTGTAAATACCAGCGCCATCTGTGGGCGAATAATTGGGCATCCAATCGATACATTTAGACTATCTTCTGTAACAGTTTTCATCGCTAGTTCATTTACAATCACGTAACAATTGACAGCGCCTTCTGGACCTCGGTCGGGAAAGGAACAATGGAGAAACGTGTCAACATTACATTTTGCCATAGAAACTTTTAAAATTATTCAGATTATTTATGCAAGACTGTTGAAGCAATGAGACGAAAGAACGTTTTAAGTGGCATGCAAGATTTCGTGATGTTAGAGAGATTATTGAAGATGATCCATGGCCAGGACCATTATTGACTGTTTAAATTGAAGAAAATGTTCAAAAAGTGGCGGAAATTATTCAAAATGATCATTCTACATTTACCAAGCTAATCAAGAAACTCACAGGTATTCAGAAAAGTTCCTTCTTCCCGATATTCGCAAACAAATGATATGGTCGTTGTTGCACGACAATGCAATGGATCACAAATGCAAGACTGTGTGCGATTTCTTGGCCAAAAATAATATTTTGATGTGCGATCATCCACCGTACTCACCTGATTTAGTTCCATGGACTTCCGGCAATTTCCAAAATTTCAGTGAAGGGACAGGGCATTTCGACACGATTTTAGACATCCAGAAGGCTTCGACCGCGATCCAGAAGGCACTGTCGATTGTTATGTGATTGTACATGAGTTAGCGATGCTAGCGGTGTGAAACTTTTATAGTCGATAGTCTAAATGCATCGGTTGTTCATCCAATTATTCGATCACAAACGGCTCTGGTAGCTACATGAAAATACAATCAGTCACTTTTTCTACTGGACAGACAGTGCAAAAATTACCATGATTGATTTTGCGTAGATAACAGTACATCAGGTACTGTGCTTTAGGTTAACTGTACATTAGTTAATTTTAGGATCTCGAGTTAGAATCTTCATTAAAATGCGATTACAAGTAAAATTATTTGACTTTTTCTTTTTTTCCTTTTTAACACTTTCCAACCTAGTTGAAAAGTGTTTATGCGACTTCGGTTTGTCTGCCGTATGTCTGTCTGTCCGTGCTCTAAATCCCGTAAATATGCTCGGATTGCTCTGCAATTTTTATATGTTATTGTCGTTATCTATAGCATGTTCCCAATTTCAACGGAAATGTGTAGCACTTATAGTTTTTTTACAGGGACCCTCAAAAGAATTCCGTTACATTACGGTCTGTGAGGAAAAATCATTTGCGGTTTATTTTAATGATGTTACACAACATGTTACATTTCAAACACATTGTAATTGATATATATCACTAAGGTGCATTACAAGAAGCTTAATATGGAATAGGGTGTGCATAGCATTTATAGTTACTTTACAGGGACAGTCAAAGGAATTCCTTTACATTACGTCTATGGAGAAAAATCGTTTGCGGTTTAATTAAATAATGTTTCACTATTTTAAATGCATTGCAATTTATATATATCACTAAGGTGCATTACAAGAGGATTACTACAGAATAGTGTGTGTATAGAAGTCATCGTTCACACAAAAGAATTATCTACTGTCTGTTAACAATAATTACTGGAAGTGCGTTTTAAGTTGCTGAACCCGATTTTAAATTTAACTCACTTTTTGTCTATTACTTGATGTGTATAAATTCTGTAGATCATATACAGGGCAGCACAAAAGTTCGCAAACACATTTTCGTTTATTGACAGAAACTCCAGAAGGAAAATGTAAAGCTGTGCTACGCGTTTCCTAACTAAACTAAAATTTAGCATCCTATGTAGTATATATACAAAACTATAGATCATATACAGGGCTGAATAAAAGTATTCGGATATTTTTCCGAATATTGTATATATTGGAAATGTATGTTGGGAATTCCTGAAATTACGTTTTTAAATATGTTATGCGTTTTCCAAATTGTTTACTCAGATGTTATCTTTCAGCTTATTAAACGGTAATGATTTGTAAAATTATTTTGGAAGCGTTGGAAAGTGTTACATAAATCTATGCTTGACGCATGATTTTTCGTTCTTGTTGATTATTTTAAACGTTTTTCTTTTATAATTGTTAAAGTTTACACAATATATTTCAAATGTCTATTGAAATATATATTGCATGATACATTCGATACTTTCCATAGAACAAACGTCTTCTTTACGCGACAATAAAATGTTTAAGGATAACTAAAAAGAGTTACATATATTCAATATCTATTTTTCGGTAAAAAGAATGATTATTCGTGGATTTCGAAACAACTCGTAAGAGCCTTATGTTGCCTGAACAGAAAAATAGGTCCGTTTGCTTGAAAAAATACACCTACTAAAATCATATTTCATTCTTGAAATCAACAGGAAAACAAAAACATTCCACATAGTGTTTCACTTGCTTCTTTGGCATAAGTTAAATGCATGGCTGAATAAAATCTTTTGACTTCTTGTTCAGAGCAACGTGTGCACATTTTACTTCAGAGAAAACCTGACGATGTGGAAATATGGATTTCAGCTTCTTACGTAATATATTCATGCATATAAATTATTTCTGAAAACTATAATGAAGCAAATTTGTTATCAAATCTTGTATGACAAAATTACTTTTTCAATAAAAAAAAAATCAATAAAAAATATTTTTCTAGACATTTCCAGGGAAATTAAAACTGACTATTACAACCAAACTCTAAGAGAAATCTTGTTAATGTAGCTTGGAATATGTTTTATCCTGAAGAAGAAGGATGTATTCCTTCGAAACCTGATTCGTATTATTTGCCTTTGTGGTACTTTTAAACAAATTTAACAATGGCTTTATAAGGAATTTATAATGGTTTCGAATTAGATATTTGTTTGATTATGAGTGAGTTAAAAATTATCGGTTATAAATCGGTTCTTTCAGTTAACAATTGTGACTTATACTTAACTGAATCCTAATTAGAGAGTCAACAATGCTTTTCTATGGAAGTCTGGGTATACGTCACAACTTTCAACAATTATGATATTTTTGGCAAAACCAGTGATAATACTGCGCTTGACATAAAAAATAAAGTATTTGAGTAAAGTAATTAAATATACTTGTACTGTTTGATATGATTCATTCGTAAAATTCTACATATTACAAGCATTTACTAAATTGAGAACCTACTTTTCGCACTTGATGTTTTTGTGGTATTATTATAAAAGAAATATTTTGATACAAAGTATCAATATATATATATATATATATATATGTAAAAATAGCTTTTTTAATAAACACTCTTTTATTTATTTAAATCTTTACTGTTTCATTCAATATTTATCTTGAAAATCACGGCTAATTTCATGACTGCAATTCATGATTTTTCCAAAACATTTGCGCTAAAATACGTGAATAGAGGACGTGGGCATCAAACCTGAACATTCATCACCTTGATTTCCGCTTGATAGAGCAAGCGAGCTCGTGATTTTATTTTTTAAAAGTATGATTTTTGCTCTTTTAATTTTTTAAGATATGGCTCGAGTCTTCTAAAAAACGCTGCCTTGCATTGCGACAAACTTAATGATATTTTAATGAAAAATTGCAAAAAAAAAAAAAAAAAAAAAAAAACGTAATCATGTATTAGTATTTGACACGTGAGCCAAAAAAAAAAATTATCGCTATCAAAATTTATACATAGCTTCAAACCATGCTATATCATTCAAAATTTCGACCTCATTTTTCGCTTTCGTGCTTCCAAATTCGCTATAATTTAATCGCTTATAAATTATCTGTACACCCATAAAAGTATTTTGAAATTAAAGTTG
This sequence comes from Maratus michaelseni, assembly GCA_963931845.1. Lineage (NCBI taxonomy): Eukaryota > Metazoa > Arthropoda > Arachnida > Araneae > Salticidae > Maratus > Maratus michaelseni. The sequence goes on from OZ007593.1 coordinate 259,179,901, forward strand.
TGTTAAAAAAAACAGTTTTTACCTGATATTTTAGAAGAAAATTACTTGTACAATCAATCCGTTTCAAAAGTTTTAGTACACAAAATAAAATTATAATAAAGCTGAAAAATTCCATTTCTGATTTAATTTACTTTTAAAAGCTCAACATTTAATTACAGAAGTGTAATAAAGGAGAGTCATTTGGAAGAATAAGACTTTTTATTTTGAAATTACGCTTTTTTCGATTCTTGTTTAAAAACAACTTTCTTAAAAGTTTAAGCATAGTATGCAAAATAATAATTGACAATTGTTCGGTTGAAATGCCGTTTTACCAAAGTAGTATAAAAGGAGAAAGTCAGTTCTCATTCGTTATTTTAAATTCCGAAAGTTAATAGGGAATTCACGAAAGAGTAAATTTTTAAAAAATTGAAGCTGAAATCCAAAGGTAAGCCAAGCCATGTATCCAAAAGTGAGGTGAAACCGTTGAATGTGAGGTATATTCCAAGTATTTGCTACAAATAACAATTTTGACCAAAATCCAAGATAAGGACGGTCACATGTAATGAGTGTTGCACCAATCTTCCAATATCTTTTATCAGAATGAATTTGGAATAACGGTGTCAAAATAAAATATGTCCATAAAGAAAATTAAAAATAATCTCGGTGTAAAAGCACCAAAAGATACCATACATAGTCGCATCCGAAAGAGCAAGAACATTGTTTTAAAGAAAAATAAATTGCATACCACGCCTAAAATCATATCATAAACAGGCCAGAATTGATTGGGTTTGAAAGAACATATCTTACGGCGACAAGTGGCTCAACGTATTATTCACAGACTATGAAAAGTGGGATTTGAATGTCATTGATGCCTGGAAAAGCTATTAACATGACCCCAGGAAACAATCGCATATTTTTTTCCAGTAGGCGACAAGGCAGCAAGACTTTGATGGTTTTGGGAGTGTTTGATTGGTTGGTTGGTGTTTGATACATCCGATTATCTGCGCGAGGGATATAGGCCGAGCGGAAGATGGTCTCCATAAAAGTTTTTCTAAGGGAATCTATCCCGTATTTACGCAGTCTTATGCAAGTTCAAAGAAAACCACGGAAAAGTCTGAACGATTAGACCAACGAGTGCGACATGAATTTTAACTCAGTACCTCCCGTCTACCAGCTTTGAGAGCAGAACCTCTGAACCGCTGGCGGTCTGGGGAATGATTGGTTTTCATGGAAAAACCTTCCTGTCCTTTCTCATGGATAACAAAATTCAACAAAACATCAATAAACACTATAGAGCAACATCTGCCTCCGTTTGAGGACCTCTTAAGTGGTCCTGGATAGAAATTTTAGCACGACAGTGCTTCAATCTACAACTCACTTAATACGAAACAGTAGCTTTCTGCACAAAATGTCCATGTTTTAGATTGCCCAGCTTTAAGACCAAGCTTAAACCCAATTGAGAATATTTTGGGTACATTCATCCGCGAAGTTTTTAAGACTAGAAAGCAATATGACTCTACCAAAGTAGCCATTGAGAAAACGTGATATTCTTTCTCTGTCAACAATATTATTGCATAAACTGATCAATTCAATGGAAACATGTTTATTTGAAGAAATCCGAAACCAGGAAAAACTGTTAAGAAGAGCATAATGTGCAAAATTTTAACGACAGTTTTTTTTTCTTCATTGTGCATAAACTTTTGAAACATTGTACAGCTACGGATTTTTATGAGCTTTTATGAAATTCAAGATAATGTAACTATTTATTCCGTTTAATATGATTTATATTTAAACGATTTTAAAGAATGCAATAAATAAAGTTATTTTGTATAATTTTGCATTGTTTAATAAACAGTATTTTTTGTTGCGTTAAAACTTTGGAGACAGACTGTAGAATTAAAGCGTGTAGTTGTATGTGAAAAATTACTCAATTTGTAATTTCGCGCGCGATTTTTTTTTTATCGAAATCACACAGAGAGTTTACATTAGAGCTTTGACTCGGGCCACAGATCGAAAATTGGACGTATATAATTGGATCGAATTTAGTAAGGACCTCTGCCTTACTAAAATCAATGTTCGTGGTAAATTTCACTGGAATTGATCGAGCCATTGCCGAGAAACCGTGTTCATTTCATTGCCATATTGGAGTGAATATATTAAAAGTTTCGTTCGCATTCAGCTTGCTGCGCTTTAATTAACTGTAATATATATAAAAATTAAATATATGATATGTATATAAAGTAGATGATAAATTTATATTCAGTAATATAAATACTAGTTTAGATTTTCGTCTACATATGGCAACGCACTGTCTCAACCTATTAAGAATACTAAAACTAACGTGTAAAATATGAATCACAGATCATTCAGAAATATTTTTTCTTTCTGTTCAGCTACTGAAGCACGAATAAAAGGATTTGAGTTTTAAAATTAGTTTATTCACTATTACGTGTTGAGATAGTTCATGGCCACCTATTCACAAAATTTGAACTATATTTTTAATTACCGAACACAAAATTTACAAACGATCGTATAAGTATGCGAAATTTCATTATAATATTTATTATTGTTATTAATTGTTCAGTTTCAACTTTCTAGCATTCTTTTTGTGGCATTCTGTACATTACTGTTAGTTTTAAACCATTAAATATATCACACATATAATGCATCGCTGCCTCTAGCACGTTCTTTTTCATTCTAGTCCAAAACATTTTCACACATCATTTGTCCTCATATTTGGCCCAAAAAGCATACCACGTCTCTAAACACTGTTCTCATTTTGGGCCAAGAAACCTTCCAAGTCCGTCATATGTTGTTCTGGTTTTAGGTTTAAACAGCATGTCTTTCACATTCTGTACACTATTAAAAATTTCGTGGCACGTCGAGCCAAATTTTGGTGTTGTAAATAGCTACAACCATTAGACAGTGGAAATGTGTGTCATTATTAAGTGCTCCATTAGACACGAAAGGATACAATATTAAAGCATTTGTTTTATACTTAACTTTCTTTTAGATAGAAAATTATGTAAGTTTAACCAAGAACTGGTAAAATGTTGAACCAAGAATTGTTAAAATGTTGAACAAAGAACAATTGTTAAAATGTTGAAGAGTAAACTGATAAAACATTGGTTTATGTCTACTCTTATGCTTTGCAAACAAATGCTAATTAGAGCGAAACTTCTTATTAAAGAGGAATCCAATGAAACACAACGAATACCCAAGTCTGAACCGGAATTTGAACGTAACACATCGTGCCTGATAGTCGGAGTTCCAAACACTGGTGGATATTCTCATGTTCTAAAGCAGCATATTGAGAGTGCATTGAATTACATGTTCTGATTAGCTGTTAAATAGATCTAATTTTTGGTGAAAGTTGAAATCGTTTTTGAGGTTGAACCCTGTAAAAAGTTTTTTGGAAGTTAAGAAGAAGTATATTGTGGCTTAACTAATTATTTTACACCATTAAATGTTTAACTTTGAACTAAAAGTTTTAACAATGTACCAGTAGCGCACACAAGAAAGTGGTCCAGGGGGTCTAGATTCTCCACATACTACTCTGAACAGTTCCTGTCGGCATATTGTAATCCCATATACACTAATGTCATCTAATCCCATTTATTAAAAACGATAATAATAAATTATTTTTTAATCCTTAGAATAACTTTTGAATTTTTAAAAATCTTTAGATGTATTTTTGTTGAAATGTTTCTCGAACTTCAAACAAGCATTTATTTTTTGTTACCGTACTTGAAGATTCCTTGGGTGACAATAGGCACAAATTAAAAAACTATCATCTTTTGAATTGCAATAGTTGCAAAACTAAGTGCAATAAAAACTTGAAAAAGTTATTTTTTTAAAAAGCAATCGTGTGTATATCCTTGTTCAATCCTTATCTCAAACTGTTGTTCTTTAATACACACCATCACTGCAGTCCATAAGAAATATACACCTTAAACATAATATTGTGAGCACAAATAATGAAAAATTAAAGGTATAATTATTATTCAATTAATACAAAATCAAGGTCGAGAGTTTTTCTCTCTTATTGATTGGTGTTAATTAAATTCTGAATATGTTTTGCAGTTTTTAATTTTTTTTAATCTTTTAAATTAAGAAGGCAATAATATATATATTCTACAAGCTGCATGATAGAGCTGTATATAATCTTTTTATTAATTTTATAATAATTTTGTTAATAATTAATTTTAATAAATAGTAATGTTATGTTATTCTTTATTATTAATAATTAATTTATTATTACTTTGCATTCTCGCCACGCAAGAGAAAATTTAATTTAAAAAATGGCGTAACTGATTGAGTATGATACAAAAATTTTATTTAAATTTACGTGAACTTTCGCCCCATCTGTGAAAAATTCATTTGTGCACCGCTGCAATGTACTTGTATTGCTACTTGTATTGAAAAGCATAACACATATATTTTTAACTACTCACAATTATAAAAGTCTTCAGTTAGAGGGGGGGGGGGGGACTAAAAGCTGTACTTATTCTTAAAATGCTTCAGTTCTTTACTAAAATTGCTTCGCTTTTGGCTGATATACAAAAAGTTATAAGCATGTAAAAAAAAATAAATCACCATTTCTTTCCGCAATTTTATTTATAGCCAAAATGATAAAGGGTACAAAAAGTGTGAAGCTTAAAACAATCAATGTAAAACAAACTAAAATTTTAGCTTTTAATGAGTAAATAAACCTAATGTAATATTTACAGATAAACTATCAAGCCACATCGAAAGTAGTCTTTTGAGAAATGCATTAAAGTTTCAACTGATCTCTTAAAAGTACAGAACCATCTAAAGTAGAAATCTCAAAAGAAATTCTTTTAATACTTTTATTTTAAAAGAGAGTTTTCCAGAATTAACTTCTCATATACCTGAAACGTGAGTATCTAAAACATGATGGATTATTTCTTAAGTTTCTAATTTTTCTCAGTATCTTCAAATGTAAACTCTAACTATTTGAAAAAAATATGAAAGAAATGTGCTTTATCTATTAAAAAAACATATATTGATCAATTTATTTGACGGGAATTGTAAAATTGTATGTAGTCAATATTTTTAATTTTAAATAATAAATTATGTCTATACCGATGTCTCTCTCAAATGTTTGTGAAATATATATATATTACAATGTAATCAGCATACTATAGTATGATCAGTAATTTCGCCAAAAGTAAATGTACTTATAAATTAGACAAATAACTAATATAAGCTAAGTATGCCAAACGTGTATAAAAATGCTGATTTATTCTGGTATGGCTAATATTATTTATAATATAAGCAAGATAGGTAAAACAGGTATCAGTATATAATGAATAGAGGAAAGTATATTCAACTAGGTAAATTATATTCAATAGTTGGAGTATCATAGCTGAGATTTTTTCCAACAGAGTGAAAATATGCCGGGACCAGGACTCGAACCTGGGTACCAGGTTCCCAAAGTACCCAGGTTCGAGTTCTGGTCCCGGCATATTTTCACTCTGTTGGAAAAAATCTCAACTATGATACTCCAACTATTGAATATGTATCAGTATATTTCATATATTTTTCGGTACTTTGAAATTTGTGAACAAATTACTTTCTGCTCAAAAGTACGCTTTATTCGCAAATATTTGACAATCACGACGCACTGATCACAATTCGTATCACAAAATGCATAACGTAATCTATGTTCAGAATACAAATAATCGCAAATACACACAGCTTTAGTCTTGAAGCAATTACAACAATTTTAACTCTACGGAGCATGCTAGGTATCCTTGATGTCTTATTGACGCAATATAAGATACCACTTTAGTAATTTAGTAACTATAAAAGAAGATCTTCTGAAGTCATCAAAGAAATTCTGAAATAATTATCGATAAATCAATTCGTAGGATTTTTGAAGACTTAAACCTCTAAAATTTCCCAAATACGTCAGTGGCACAAAACAGTTTCACCAAAGTTGTTAAGACACTAAAATAGCCATGGTTGAGCTCCATGTCGCCCAACCTTATATCAAATGCCTGTAAAATTACTTTTGCGGCAACAATAGCTTCTGCAAGGTAAACGTTTTTGAATTTTAAAAAAATTATAATATTTCACTTCCTTTAAAACACTTAGCATGTTTGAAAAGCATCTTCAACAATAATGGTAAAGAATTAAAATTATTTTAGACGGCTCTGTATATGAACTATAAGTAACCCATGCACTACATAACGTACTAAAATTTAGTTCTGCTGAGAAATACATAATATTGAAAACGCGCTTATAAAAGTAAATCGGCCATAAGACGATATTACGAAGATTGATATAAGAACTAATTTTATGGACTTTGTTAATATTCCTCGGTGTATCTCGGTATTATACTATATGTAGATAAATCGGAATTGTATTACTATATAACGTCATTAAAATCTACATAAAATAGTTACCACTGATAGACCGTAACCCATATAGCAAGCATAATGACAGTGGCAACAATGCAAGTCACAGTGGTACCAAAGTTCGGCCACTCAGTGACATCACATTGTGATTAAAATGTGAACTTCTTCAAAGTGGTAAAAAAAAGGGATAATAACACTTTAAAACATATTATTCATTCTAAAAAATATATTTCTGACAATTTTTTTTTAATTTTCAGGCTATTACAGTGACGTTACTGCAAGTCACGTACATCACGTCACAAATGTGATTGATCACAAAGCCACCAACATGTGAAGTCGCATCGTGACTATAATGTAATTTTTAAATATCATTGCAAATGAGAAAAAAATATTTTAAACAAGGCCGTTTTAATGCATTTGATTGCCTGAACCCTACTAATTTTTGTGTGGACCCCTTGCATTGTGTGGACCCTATATTAACTTATTTATCAAACTACAGGAAAATTATCTTTAAATAGATCAATGGAGATTGCTGAGTCAAAAAAGAGCCATATACAGAAGAAGTGACCGTTACACTAAGTGATTTCTCCAAGGTTGTCCTCTGAAATGCTTTGCCCAGCTTTAATATTTTAAAATTTTATTTTAATATATAGTTTAACAAAAATTAGGAGTAAAATGGGGGTTTGACAACTTTGTTTAAATGGTTCTGATATCGTCCATTGTTATCGAGTTACTTTTCGGCTAATAATTTTAATAAAAGGAAAAAGTTAGACATGCTTTATGGGAGAGGGGGGGGGGATTCACACAAAAGTAGTATTTAAATTCTGTAAAGCATTTATTTTTATGCCATGCCAGTATATCAAATAAAATTTAGCAGTTTAAAGTTAGGAATCTTTGTCCGTACAGTTTTTTTTTTTTATATTATAGATTAAGAAAAAAGGCTGAGTGTTAAATGTTTATAATATTGGCTACTTTTCCTATGAAAACAAAAACTTTTTTTTTCTAGTGTACGCCTTCACTGAATTACGAAAATTTGGGAAAAAATTCTATTTAATATCAAAATTTTTATTAATTTAGCATTTATTAAATCTAATGTCTGAATAATATAAGGTGTATTTGATGAAAAATAAATATGTACAGTGGAACCCCGCTAATTCGGACCCCGTTATTCCGGATCTCCGGACAATCCGGATCGGTCTGGTCGATTTTTTTTTTTTTTTTTTTTTCTTTGAGAAGCGATTGGCAAATTTCCATAACATTAATTTATTTCATCCTCGTATTCTGAATAAAGTCTTTTCTGAAATATTTTTGGAAGAATACCTTAAGCTTTCTTATTTAAACTCTTTGATGTTATCTTTCAAAGAAACAACAATGTATCACTTTAAGTTTGGCAATTCCAATTTTCACAGTTTTCTATTTAATCCATTTAGAAATGTCTTCAAAAGCTCACCGCACAATAAAGTTTTACTTAGCATTGCAAGAAAGCAAGGTAAAATAATCCCTTTAGACCCACTGACTGATGAGTATCGCTTTCCGATCTTTGTCAGCCAGCCCATAGGTGTCTGATCTCTTGGGACTGTTTCTTTGTCTCCGTGACAAAATGCTTTTATACTATCACTTGCGGAAACCCCCCAGTCACTGCTCTTCTTCCTAGAATCCGACCTCCCGTTCATAGAGCATGTATCAACCCAAATCCTACCAGACATTTTCCTTTGCCGTGCAGGCCCCACCAGTGGCTGAGAGGATCTGCTCTCGAAGCTGGTAGACGGGAGGTGCTGGGTTCGATCCCAATCGCGCCCGTCGGCCTAATCGTTCGGAGTTTTCGTGGTTTTCTTCGAGCCGTTGATTTATCCATGCGTAAATACGGGTTAGGTTGGTTCCCTTAGAAAGACCCCCACGAAGGGCACACCAACCGGGGCCTATATCCCAAGTGTAGATAATTGGCCGTCAATAATCAACCCAACCCAACCTTTGCCGTGCAGTGTTTTTGAGCGTACATTTTTAGCTATGGCGATGAAACGAAAACATAATTTTGTGACTATGCAAAAGAAATTGGAAGCATTGAGTAGAATTGGTAAAGGTAAACCCTTAAAAAAGATTGCTTGTGAATTAGGAGTAGGGACCTCGACAGTGTCCGAATGAAAGAAAAATCGAAAAACAATCGAGGATTTTTGCTCGAAATCAATTTCTAACGACGGTTTGGACAATCGGAAGAATGTTAAAATAGCTAAACTTGAAACACTGGATGAAGTTTTATTCGTTTGGTTTTGCACAGAAAGAGATCGTGGTTTACCTATATCAGGTCCAATAATCCGACAGAAAGCCTTCATTTTTTGTCATTCTCCGGATAATCCGGATTTTCGAAAATCCGGATTGGGTCTGGTCCCAATTAATCCGAATTATCGGGGTTTTACTGTATGTGTTATGTTTTAATTTCAGTTTAATCCTGAATATTTTCTTTCATGTAATTGCTATTTAGTTAAGGGAATCGTGGACTTTCAAATGGACAAAAATCATCAAAACAAAAATACGAATTTTGGTGTATGTGTTATTAATATTTACATAGTTAATTATATAACTATAACTAATTAAATATATTGCTATAAATAGTTAAATATATTGCTATTTCATATCAATATATTGCCATATATTTGAAAGTGTGTTTTCATACTTCTTAAATGTAAATATGAAAGGTAAAAAATGAAAATAACATATCCTTCTATATATAAAAAAAAAGTAATGGTTTGGAAATGGACCAATGAAAATCTGCGTAGATATTCCGGGTTATTCTCATCGCTTTTTTTTACTAAGGACTTTTTTGAGGAGCGATTGCTTTTTTTTCTAGCCAACCTACGGATTCGAAAATCATACCACCAGACGCGAAACATAACAAGCTTTCAGAAATTCAAAAAACTATCACGATCGGACAATAAAAACTCAAAAAATCCTTAAAAATCGAGTAAAAAATCTTTTATTGAAAAAGTTATTTTTTTATATTGTTGCCAATTTCTAAATAATCGCAAAGGATTATGTTTTATCTCAAATAAAAAATCTACTTGTGCAAGACTATTAAAAACAATAATGAAAGTTTAAAATAATAATTAAATGATCACGTGTTGAAAGCAGGAAATAAAGAAAATTACGTCATAAAAATTATGTTTACACATGCATATTAAAAATAAAAAAGATGAATTAAATGAAAAAGCATTATAACCAGTTAAATGAAAAAGCATTATAACCTGATTACAGTAGAAAGTCGCCGTTCGTGATATCATCATCATCATCTTTTTAAAACAGGACACATTTCCAGGTTTTAAGAGGCTGTGAAATCAGAACGGGGATTGATGAGAGTAGCGAGCAGGGGGCAGAGGCCGCAGAGCCCCCTAGTAATAATATATTTAAAATTAATTTTTCTCAAAAACAATTTTTCGTAGTCCATTTATCTTAAAATGCTCCTTGTGTTTTAAGTTTTGTTCAGAATTTTTAATATTTCTAAGGTATGATTTTGATACATAACTACAGTAAATACGTACATTCGTTTTAGAATACTGGTATATTAAGGTCCTAGAATTGGTAATAAAGTCAATTAACATGCACATTTTTAATAAAATCCAGCTTAGTTCCAGTTTTTTTATGTTTTATTTTTTCATTATCCTTCTTTGGATTAAAAAATGGATGGTCAGATTTTTTAACAGAGACCTTTAAAGTAATCAGATGATAAAAAAATGGAAAAAATATTTTAAAAATTGGAACGCATGGAGCACTTTAATATTTTTTAAAAAACTAATTAATAAATTTAGAGTTTTTAAAATTTCGGTCTTGTTGGAATAAGATAAATAATGAAAAAAAAAATTAAATCCTCGTTAAATTTAAGCTTTATGAAAAAGTGTGTTATAAATTACTTTACTACATCTTAATTTAGTATATTAGATATAAAAAAAACTTTCAAATTTTGAATCTTAGTTCTTATTCATAATAATTTATTTTATGTTTATTAAATATTAGACTATGCAGAAAAAAAAGAACTTTTAATTATTTTATGTTGCAAAGGTACATACAGAAATTTTTGGCATAGGATATGTTTTAACAAATGGAATAAATGTTATTTTAAGCATTTCTTATAGAAATTGTGAAATCGCAAATGTGACATATGTCATTATTCTCCATTCGGTCGGGTAACTAGATTTTATGTGAATCCGACCCGACCTTATTGTATCAGCTGTTTCTTTTCCTTTGCTGCAGGTCAGATTTAGATTCGAATCTCACATCAAGTCGAGTAACCAGATTATATCAAAATCGGACACGGGTTGATTCGTGTAAAACCTGTATACGCTCCCCGCTGTAAGATTCTAAACCGAATACTACCTACAGCCAAAAAGGAAAAAGAAACATTGTTGACAAAATAAGATCGGGTCATGTTCTTTTTAAAATCTGGTCACCCGACCCGATGCAGGATTCTAATTCGAATACTGTCTACAAAAAAACAGTCGACCCAATAATGTCAGTTTGTGTTTTCGCATAACCTGGTCACGCGACTCGATGCAGAATCGTCACATATGTCACAAATTCGTCATACTGTGATTTCACAAATTGATCACAGTGTGACGCCACAGAAGGGCTTAAAATGGGCATAACAATTTCATATCCACGTCACTGTAACTTCACATTGATGGCCACGTCGACGGCCGCATAGTCACAATGCGACGTCTCTGTGACATTTACGTGAGGTCACAATGCTGCACGGGAGACGATCAAAATTATTTTGCGTGTTTCTGCTAAATAAGTGAAAACTTTACACACACCATTTTCTTCAGGGAACATGCTGCTGTAAACCTAAGAACATATGTGAGATTCATTCCATTTAAAGTAGTCTAACATCACCAAAACGCACTTCAAACTATCAGTAGACGTAGATATACTGTAATACAAGGTTCTCAAAACCCAATCTATAAGTTTTGTATAGAGGTAGATAATATCTATATGATCATAGCCACACAGAAAAGCATGATCAGAATTCAGAAATGCATAGGTGGCACGGTACACCAGCACGTGAATTTTGTATAGTGAATCCGCTGAGTCACATAGCTCTCACATTCTCTTGATTTATATAGCATCGATTTATTTCTATGAAAAAACTTCAAGTAGATTGTGAAAGAAACACAAAATTTATGGGCCAATGTTGGCTTATTTTAGAGTTCCACATTGGAGAACAGTAGGAAATGTCCGCCTTGACGTACCATTATTTAACGAACCATTTGCCAACAAACGCCCAACAGTGGCCCACCTGTTAACTGCTAAGATATCCGTACTAAAATATAGAGATTAGATATGAATTTGTAGTATTTTTTCGGAGCCTAAACTCGACGATTTTACATCCGAGCCCACCCGAGCCTCAAACATTTTGTTACCTCAGAGCCGATGCCGAAAGCATGCAATAGAAAATTGTTTATAAATTTTAAAATTATTTTAAGATTAATTTTCTCATTTAAAAACTCTTCTTATACAGAAATAAGTATTAAGTCTAAATACTCCCTCGGGACAACATTTCGCGATTTTCATGTCCTTGAAAATCTGTTTAAGAGCCTACACTAGTCACGTAAAGAACTGCAGAAGCAAATGTTAAGTCTATGGGAAGGTTCTGACGCAATTTCTCGTCCGCATTTTAATATTTTTAAATGATTTTTTTTTTTTGCATAGGACAGCTGATGTCGATCTCTAACGTTGTTATTTTTTACTTTTTTGATTTTGGTTCCAGTTTTTTTTTATATAAGAGTACTTTCACTATCAGAACCGGTTCAAACCGGTTCCCAAATTCAAAATGTCCGCTTTTAAAAAAACTGCAACCAAAATAAAAAAAGTAAAAACTAACAACGTTAGAGATCGACATCAACTATCCTAGACAAAAAAAAAATCATTTAAAAGTATTAAAATGCGAGCGAGAAATCGCGCAAGAACCTTCCCATATACTTAACATTAGCTTGAGCGTTTCTTCGCGTGACTAGCGTAGGCTCTTAAAATAGAAAATTTGTTATTTATATCCAGTCACTTGCAGGAATCTGCTAAAAGTCACAATTGTTATTCTTTTAAAATATCATTGTATAACGAGTGCAGAAAGACATGATTTCTGTTTTCCTGTAATTCTGGAAAATGACTTCAAACAGAAAGCGATGATAGACAAGGGATGTTCACGGCCTCCTTATGTTACTAATACTAACCGTGCAAAGGCTTCACAATCATATAGAATATTACTTTGTTATGTCCTACCAATAATTCAATTCCCTTTCAAATTATTTTTAAAGTATTGTAAAACACTTTATGAATCTTAGACTGCATTGATGTTTCTCAAATAACAAGTTTTTTTTTTTTTCAATTTATAAATAAATAAAATTTTTACTTTGAGCCCGTTTTGGGCTTAGGCAGAACTCATCTCATCTCTAATCCGTACAATTCGATGTAGCCCGACGAAATTATTGTTAGTTGGCCGAACAACGCTCCAAATTAGAGGGACTCTGTAGCTTTATTGTTGGCATATTAACTCTACCATTTCCCAACAGTTTCCACAAACTACTAACGATAGGTCAACTATGCTACTTGGGTAACATAAACTTAATAGTAAAAATTGCCATCACCGCTGCTAATATCCACAAAACTTCAGGTGTCTTTTAAAGCGTCGTCGCTTATCAATGCGGCATCTGAGCTAGCCAGTATGAATGGTCCAGAATTGAAACCGTATTCTGCTTCTACCAGTTGTTGTACTGTTAAGATATTTGCCTAGTAAAATGCTTTACGTTGCTTTCTACATTGTATTGTTGGTGGAAGACTTTTTTGTGTCTATTCTATCTTTCACGGGTGGCGTTTTTGGCCTACGTTCTTATGTGAATATGGCTAGTATCTTTGTTCTCTATACTCCATCAAAGGTTGTGTGTGGAGTTTTGAGATACCCAGTATATCTAGTATTTTTGTGTCATATAAAAAAACTATGGATGTCACGCGTGTTCCTTTAGCAGTTTTATTCGTCGAGTAAGGTTCTAAAGCTTTCGCAGTCGCCCTCAACAACTCACATTAATATATATATATATAGTGTGTCCCAAAAGTCCTTTACCCATTTTAAAATGCAATAAAAGATCAAGCAATTGGCGTACGAGATTTGGACAAAAATGCTTCTTATGATCTGAAATTTTGTTTAAGCAAATAAAAGAATTAGTTCCAGAAATTTCTCATAGATGCGCTCCTTCTCATTCGCTCCTTCTGGAAAGTTATCAAATAGGTAGAATGCCTTTATACATAACAACAACGAAAGACGCACAATGTGTAAGCACAGTTTTGTCCAAACTATGGCAACCCACATCCTAGAAGTCAAGAATTATCATCACCAAGCTAATGTTTGTTGACTTGTATCACTCGTCTAATCGAAGTCAGGAGGGCGAGTATTGTTAAGTTCTGGAATGTGAGTTGCTATAGTTTGGATAAAAACTGTGCATACGCATTGTGCGTCTTTCGCCAATGTTATGTATTGTGTATAATGTATACATTCTACCTATTAGATAACGTTCCAGAAGCAGCGCCATCTATGGGAAAATTTTGGAACTAATTTTTTTTTATATTTACTTAAACAGAATTTCAGATCATAAGACGCATTTTCGTACAAACCGCCCTCTCGTACGCCAATTTCTTTTTTATTGAATTTTAAAATGCGTCAAGGGCTTTTGGGACACCCTGTATATTATTATCAGTAAGATTTTTTGTGTAGAAAATAATCAGAATTCATTTATTTATCGACTGTTACTCCATCTTAAATTAAACAGAAGAACGAAATAATTTTTCTTTTTTAGTAAGACAAAACATTTCATATTTAGAGAAAATAAATGCTTCATCTTAAATATTGAGTAAACATTCTTTAACATTCTTACTACACAATATTTTAACAAGAAAATAATGTTACGAAAATTAATGAATTACTTAATTGTATCGGAGCCAGTGGCACTTTTTATTTAACTATTTATGCAAGCTGATCTTCAAATATGTAATTAATTTTACTTAATCAATCACGAAAACAACCATCAGTTGACGCGACAGCGATGGATGCGGCCACTGCATCCTAAGGGAAATAAATACCAATCCGATTACGAAAGATTGGAGGATATTTCCGTGACCAGTGATGATCTCCAGTAATTGAGTTGTCATTCATTTTCCCTTGACTGGTGGGATGTTGCGGTCCCTTAGGCCGCATCCACCTCTGTCGCAACAGCTGGCGACCTTTTTTTTTGGTGGGGGGGGGGGGGGGGGGTGACTAAGTAAGATAAATTATATATTTGAAGATAAGATTGTATAATATAGTTAAGTAAAAAATGTCGTTGGCTTCCGGACTTTAAGGTAATGTAAACAAAATAAAAGTTTATGTAGTTATCATGCTTTTTCATAATCCTGCATTTAAAATTATTGCTTTTTTCCTTCGTAATTTTTTATTTTTGCATGAATAATTAACTGTAATTATATTTATTCTTACACATTTATGCAGGTGTGCCTCCGTGTATTCATTAAGGTCATATTTCATTACTTTTTTTATAGTATTTTTTCTTAATTAAATGTAATTCTAAAATAATATCACGAAAGTATATACTTAAATCTTCAAAAAACAGATTTAAAAAAAATTGATTCTTTAATAAATATAGTCCAGAAAGCAGAAAGTGCTACACGAGGATGAAATATTTAAACAAACTGCAAACTAAATTAAAATTTATGTTTTTATCTGTTATATATATATATATATATATATATACGCTCAAATATATATATATATATATATATATATATATGCGCTCAAATCTTTTTGCTTTTAACCTTCGTAAATTTTTTGCACACGCATTATTTTTTGAATGAATAATTCAGATTAATTATATTTATTCTTACATGTTTGTACACGTAATATCTGGTCAACCAAGCTTTACTCAAGACAAATGGAAAAACTCCTTTTAGAGTGGTTTTCTTGGGGAAACTTCCATAATCGGGTCCAAAGATAATTGGTGCATTTAATATCATTTTTATACCTCTCATATTGTTAAAACAATATCGTTACTAGCATTACTCTTGTTTGACTCCAAGCTTGTATGTGTACCCGATTACGGAATATTAGCTATTTTGATTGTGCGAAGAGCTTTAACAACATAATAAATTGTTTCATTTCGAATAGAAAATACTAGTTGTAATATTTTTGTATTTCATTTCAATTTTTGGAAGCTTTTGAACACTTTTTATGCTCTCTGCAACGTTTTATTATGTGAAAAGCGGGTGTTGCATGAAAACGATTTTTTCCGCAGATGACAAATTGGGACATTGATTTCTAGATCCACAAAAGTCTAATCCATCATTCAGGACGTTTTAGAGAAACCCTTTGAAAATATAGTATATTATTCGCTTGTTCGTCCATATATTGTTCGTTCAAGAATTGTTCGTTAAATAGTATAAGATTTCAGTTTTTGGCAACTCTTGCATGCTTTATACACCTACACTTCTTTATCGGCTTCAAAGCCATTGGGCGTAGGTTTAAAAGCTCCCTCACTGGCTGTGGAATGTGGAACTAAAAGATTTTGCAGCGCTTGCGCAGCATGCCAGCTATACGGTGCAGTAGGCAGCGGGTACACGTGTCGGAGGTTCGTTTAGGACAGAATGCGCCCCATGGTGGTAGAAGGTGGAAATAAAAGATTTTCCTGAGCGTGCGCTGAAAATGTCTATTTATATCAAAACCACAAAAAAAATTCCGATTTGATAATCCCAGACAACGAAATATTCTCATTTTCACTCATCTTTCAGTTATATTGATTCGAAACTCAAAATAAGTACGTAGTTTATTTTTCTGAATCCGAAAATACGATTTTGTGAAAATCGGACGTTAACTTTTCTTAATTTTGGCCCAAAACTGATCCGCCGTGAATCAAATGACCCAGATAGTTGACAGGGTGGTATTGGATTTACTTCCTCTTTGGGGTCTGTCTCTCTGTTTACATTTTCGGCACACAAAAGGGTTACAAGAAGAACGGTTTCGTGCAGCGATTTTTAGAGTGTTTTCGCGGTTCATACTATTTTTTGACGAGACTGGGCAACGTCGGACGGATTAAATAAACAAGAATTGCGAATTTTCTAATATGAGATAAGTTACTTAATTTGCATCGACACGTGTAAACTGTTTTGTATTTGAATGTTTCTTACATTAATCCTTCTACATTAAATATACTTTTTTTAAATAATTCAGTAATTATAAAATATAAACATTATTTTGGATTATAGCACAGAACTATGAATGCAAATAACGAATACATTTTTAAATTGTTATATTATTGTTTAATAAATATGATTGATTCTAATAGCAGAAAATGCTAAATGGGAGTGGAGTACTTAAGGAAAATAAAATGGTAAAACAAAATTTTAGTTTATATGTGCTTATCAGGCTTTTATACCTATGCACTTAAATCTCTGTTTTTTTTTCCTTCGTAAATTTGTAGCAAACAATATGTTTCGCATGAATTATTTTGCATAAATAATATTTATTTTTCCACATTTATACAAATATGCATACTTAAGTTGATGCATGTACACGTTTGTGTATTTGAACAGGTTTCATCACCTATCTCTATTTTTTTTAATAAACATCTTAATTAAACAGATTGTTTTTTAAACTTTATCACCAATCATAATACAAGTGTTATTTTAAGATTCCATTTTCTCAAAAATACGTAATTATGTCTTCAAATAAATAATCTTTTTTTTTAAGTTTATCATCTCTTAACACATACTTTCAGAGAATTAAATTGCAATCTATAGTTATAAGTTTGAGAAAATTAAACAGCTTATTTCATCAAGAAGAGTTTTAAAGCTTTCGCGTGTACTTTCTAAAGCTCATATTTAAAAAAGTTATTGTTGTCGTAAATATTCCTTTTTGTTCAAAATAAACTTAATGAGTTGATATATTCACTGTTATTCCATCTTAAATAAATAAGAAGTAATAATTATTTTGTTAATAACACAAAACTTTTCATGATTAGAAGAAATAAATACATCAAATATTTCATCTTAAATACTAAGTAAACATTCTTTAAAATTCTTGCCAAGTAATATCTTACGTAGTACTTAATAAATTAATAAAGTACTTAAGATAATTGTAAATTAAATGAAAGATTATGTTCTTATCATGTTTTTATAATCCTGCACTTAAACCTTTGTTTTTTTTTTTCTTTTCTAAATTTTTATTTCAAACAATAGGCATTGCATGAATAATTCAATTAATTATATGCATTCTTACGCATTTATACACATATACATATGTTTGCGTCGATGCACACATACATTTATGTATTTGAATGTGCTTCATTATTTATATACTTTTATGGTAATCTTTTTTTGATTAAATAGATTTCTTTTAACTACGCGTATCATTAATCATAATACAGACATTATTCTTGAACAATGGCATCAAAATTGTGTAATTGTCTTCAAATAAGGGATAGCTTTTTTATGCGTTTTTTTTAACAAATAGGACCTGGTAGCAAAAAGAATGAGAGTAAAGTATAAAGGCTAAATATAAATTAAATAAAAGTTTATGTCCTTATCATGACTTTTTTACAATTCTGCAATGAAACCTTTTAAATTTTTTTCCTTCCTAAATTTTTAAAACACGTATTATTTTTTGCATGAATTATTCAGTTTAATTATATTTATTTTTTCATGTTTGTACACGCATAAATGTTTGCGTCGACACACGTATATAGTTATGTATCATGTTCATTACATATCTTCTTTATAAAGTAATATTTTTTACTTAAAAAGATTTTGAAAAAATATATTACTAATCATAATAAAAAAAATTTCAAAAGTTAATAGAGAAAACAACATAATTAAGTCTTCAAATACGGGCTAAATATTTTAAATTCTTATCATTTTCTAACAACTGTGGATATAATAGCAGAAAGTGCGAAATGGGTAACATACATTACAGATTTTTTTTTATTTATTTAATCGGCGGTGGATGGATGCACGAATGAATGGATGGTGGTCGTTTGCGGTGTATCGTTGCTGTGGATGACAACTACGATGTTGAATGGAGTGGGTAATAATCTAGGTACGCACAGTTAGGTCTGCATTAGGAGTCTCCCGCGCGGTGTACAGTACGTTTTCAAATGGGCTCCATGAACCTCTTTCATTACCAAAGTGTCCATTTACTGCGGCTAGAATTGGAGATAATCCTCCAGGCGACTGAAGATTTTTACGCATCAGCTTTTATCCATTTATTTCTATAGAAAAGTGCGAAAGACGTAAATTTTTCAGCTTATGTTTTGTTCTCGTATATGATACCTCTTTTAATCAAAACAAGTTGGAAATTGTACGTCAAACATGACAAATGAGGTGCGTTCGTACTGTTATTATTTCAGTGAAATGAATTATATGGTCTGTCATTATGATATGATTAATTTCCGCAGTACATTTTAAGTTGGCAACATTTTATCTTTTGTTGACATTTAGTGAAAATTCTAATCGGAAACTTAAACCTAGTTTTGAAATTTTCCGAACTTGAAATCCATATTTAGACTATTTTTCCATTTAATATCTATTTCTCCGGAAACATCTATCCAAAAAGCTGTCGATAGATTATAGGATTGCTAGAATTAAACAATCGGTTTTTAAATTCAGTAATACGGAAATACTATGTCTCCATCTTAAATAGGACGTAATCACCATGGCAACCTAGAATCATTACCTATCATGGGATATCATTGAATTAATTACGTATGATAGGTTATAAAATGCCATATACGTCATATATGACTATAACGTCATACATGTCAGATTTTTCTTAAGTGAAATTGCTCTTAAGTTCCGAGTTGAGTTCTAAAAGTAATTAATCAGCTTTTCCGAATGATCCTTTCCATCATTTATTTATTTAACAAGCCGCAAAGAATGAAAACTATAATTTACTTTGTATAGTCAGAAGTTGGAGTTACAAATTTAACGACTTATTCAAATGTCCAGACATTTGTTTGGCTAAGTTAAGTTTCTTAAAATGATTGGTAATGTGAACGGGTGAAGCCTAATGACGGGTTTTGCGGTTCAAAAAACTTAAGCTAAGTGAATTAATTACTTGAGTGTGAACAGGATATAAGTGTCCAGTAGGGCGTATCGAAAAAGTCCAATTTTTTTAGATCTTTTAGCGGTAGTGTGGAAAAGTTGTGAACTTCCTTTATTAAAAAGTGTGCGGAATCTTAAAACTGTGGTTTGATATCTTCTGTCGCCTCAGTGGGCCGAAAGGTCCAAAAATTGGACAAAAATGATTAAAATACAAAAATTAATAAGTAATCACAGATTTCGCTCATCGGTTTGGGGTAGTGGTTACAAGTTACTGTTTTGTAACAACAACAACCATAGAAAATTGTAGAATTATAGGTTAATATCTTCTGTCGCCTCATCGGCATCGAATTTTTTAAATTTTGATGCAGTTTGGTAGTTTTCTGCATAACTGTTTACTGCTTGCACAACGCACAATCAAGACAGACTGGGTTTGTCGATCTGCCAAAATAGTGGAACACCCTTATTTTCACGCCGAGAAACAACAATAACAGCCATAAAACATTTTAGAATTATACGCTAATATCTTTTGCCGCTTCATCGACACCAAATTTTGGAAAATGAAGGGAAAATTAAAAAAAAATACACATCACACTTACCTCATTTTAATGCGAACACAAACTTTAATTTATCTTTCGAACATACATATGACAAAAGCATTACTGCTTGTAATCATTTTTGGTCTCAAATTTTGACATGTGTTTTCTGGATTCTAGTGTCGCTCTATATAAATCTATCCCTGTTCTGCATCCCAACTGCTTTTCCGAATGCTGCAGCGACTAGTTTCACAATCCACTCAACCGCTTGTGTGTGTGAAGCAAATTTATTAAAATCCCAGCAATACATTGGCATACTGCCCTGTATCATCTTCGGAAATTCTTGAGAACTGATCTCTCTGAGAATAGGAGGCGATATCACATAACAAGCTTGCCAGTCAATGAGATCTACATAGTTTGTAGCTCCAAATTTAAAAACAGGAATAACGAATTTGCGAACACAATTTCCGTCTGGGTTAATTTCTCTTGCCTTGATAATCCACCGATCTGCAAGGGTCCTAATACGGGACCTATCATCAGATAACATGGCCAAAAGCATGTTTGCTTGAGCCGAAAAGTAAGCGTTGCAAGAAATAACTGGGTCGATTATGTCACAATACTTTTTTGGCAATTACCGAGATGAGCTGATGAAATGCCACAGGTGTCTAGCACCATCCTTTATGGAATGACGAAACTTAATTCGGAACCATGAGAGTGCGTAGACTCTTAGAATGAATACAACCAATATTAGCAACTCATTTGATGGGTCTGGTGTTGATATATATAACCTCAGTACTCGATTGGAAGTTGTTAGCCAGCGGGACAAATTCAACGTTCCCGGTTCCCGAATAGCTAGATCTGAAAAACAAACGACAGAACTAATGGCGGTACAAATGTCTAATAAGTATTTCTGATCGGAACTGAGGTTGGTAGGATCAATGTCTGGCAACTTACATTCAATACTATTAAAAGCATCAATTGAAAGTTTTTCGCATCCTTTGAGGTTTCGTCCAATGCCTCTGGTGTAAGATGTGGAGCCAGATGATTTGCCGTTTATGGACTCAAAAAGGTGTCGTAATGGTAACTCATTGAAATGAAGTAAGCAGATAATCCATTGGACTGGCCTTTGAAGTTTCAATTCAAGCCTGCGAATTACGCCATTATACACTCCTGTGTTCACTACAGTTCCGTCACACCGGAGAACAATAAGGTTGCTAAAATCCTCCAATAAAGCACTTGTTACGTATTCGTAAATGCTATTAGATATATCAAGACTAGATCCACTTTCAAGTGTAACATTTCCCATATACGTAGAACCAGGCTCCGATACAATACAGCAATGCGCTTCTACAATTGTTCTTTAGAACTGCTTGTCCTCGAGTGTTTCTGATGTTAAGGTTTTGTTACGTAGTCCATCAAAATAAAGGCCAGATAGAGTGGAACGATTTTCATTTTATTTTGAGACCAATTCTTTGTAAATTCTCGATTTTTCCCTCCATATTTTATTTTTGCCTGTGACGAGGCTGGTATCTGATTCTGATATTAAACCCAAATCTTGCATAACACGCGATGCAATAGCAGCCGTTGCTCTGTTGGAGACAGCATACTTTCACTGACAAGAACTGTGTTGTCCAGTTTTAAACGCATTTGAACACTCCTTGTGGGTCCCCACATTGTTTTCATTATTTTGGCATACCGCCAAACCCTGTCTGTCTTGATTGTGTATTGTGCAAGCAGTAAACAGTTATGCAGAAAACTACCAAAATGCGTCAAAATTTCCGAAATTCGATGCCGATGAGGCGACAGAAGATATTAATCTATAATTCTACGATTTTCTATGGTTGTTGTTGTTACAAAATAGTAACTTGTAAGCACTACCTCAAACCGATGAGCGAAATCTGTGATTATTTATTAATTTTTGATTTTTAATCATTTTTAGTCCAATTTTTGGAACTTTAGGCCCACTGAGGCGACAGAAGATATCAACCCACAGTTTTAAAATTTCGCACGTTTTTTAATAAAGGGAGTTCACAACTTTTCCTCACTACCGCAAAAAGATCTAAGAAATTTGGATTTTTTCGATACGCCCTAGTGTCCAGCCACTGCAACTAGGATTTAGGATAATCTTCACGGCATCTGAACATTATCCCTGGTGCCTGGCTTTTGCGCATTGGTATCTATAGAAAAGGACCAAAGACCCCAATTACCCAGATTATGTTTAGTTCATGGATGAGTCCCATTTTGCATGGAAAGGCGTATTCGGTCATCATGATAGTCATGTGCATGTCGTGCGAATTAGGTATGTCTACACGGCACATTCCACTGAGTGCACCCAAACACTCCACATTCCACTGAAAAACCCCACACACGCCACAAAAGTTCTTCTCCATAAATGTATGGACTGGTATTATAGGTGTCTGCTTGATAGGCCCATACCTGTAACTACACCCGAGTAGCCCAAATTATTGGCCCATCGTTTGTAGTTTGTAGAAGCCGTTGGGAAATGCTAGGGTTGGGAATGGTAGATTTAAAAAATGATTGGGAAATGGTAGGTACAGAGACCCTTCTAATTTGGAGCGTGTCTGAGCAGCTAATAGTTGGACCGCTGCGCTGTTGGGCTTTTGTTCGCAAATCGTTCGTTGACCAATGGTACTGCAAGGGGGACATTTCTTAATGTGGGCCTACGTGGGACAACAATTAGCCAACGTTGTCCCAACCATTTTATGCTACTTGGGCAGTGTCATTATAAATAAAAGTGTGGCGACATACATTCTATAACATTTGATTGTTCGTGGAGATTTTGAATAAAAACTTGGTAATCTTATCATTATCTACAAGCTAATGTTGTTGACTTGTCTCTCTCATTTAATCGAATTGCATGCATTTGTGCTTTCAAATATTTTCCTTTAATAGGAGCCTGGGCAAGAGAAAAGCCTTTTTCACATGTACTTTCTACTAAGCTATTCGCTGTTTTATGCCCACAAGCATTTGTTCAATATTTACACAATTTATAACATACAGAAGTCATTTATATATTATCATATACAAATATAAGTAATTTATCCAATACATGAAATCAGAAGCAATTTTTAATACATAAACAAGCCTAATACTTCATCAGATTTTTTTCAGAGCTGTTTACATCATTGAGCAATAAATCTTATTTTGTTAAGGATCGTTTTAAAAAGCGCCACCTATAATAAAAGTTATTTTCCTCATTACTTATTCATACTTTTGTCATTGAAGAGTCCAACAACACATAGATTGCGAAGGCTTTTACTCTGTTTTGTGGAAAGACATAGTACAGATGTTATAATAACATTTACAATGGGACACATGCCACTAAAATGTATACCGAAATTTTGTTTTTGTCGCAGTTGAACTTTACACAAAAATTTTACTGATTGATTAAAATTTCAAATAGTATATATATTTTTTTAAATAAGATACTGAAACATTAACGAACTTGAAACATAAACATCATTAAAACGCAATTTAACTTATTACACCTTATAGTGTATTCAACTTCATCTGGAACAAATTTAATGTATTATTCAGTTAGAATATTAAATGAAAAAAATAAAACAAATTTTACAGTGTGCGGTGTAATCTACGAATGAAGTAAAAAGGTATACCATAAGTTAAAAAAAAATAATTTATTTTTCCCTCTCTTAATTTTCCCTTGGGTGATATTTATCTGACATATTTGTTAATTACACAATTTTAATGACACGCTGATTTATTATTTTCTTTCTAGAAAATCCATCAAAATGAATTAAAATTTTAATTTATTTTTTTACATAAAATGGTAATGATTATGGTCGCTGAAAGAATATGTGTGCTACGTTAATAATTTCGAAATCCGAGTTTGCAATGACAATCAGAGAAATAAATAAGCGTGAATCGTATTAAATTTAAACTTTACGATGCACTTTAAGTAGAAAAATAATTATGTCTGGAATTCGCTTTCAACATAAAAATTTCTAAATTGCCATAGTTAAAATTTTCCAGATTTTTCAATGGAATATTTTTATGCGGTTTGATGTATAAACAAGTCATGTCTTCGGAATTGCATTTTTTTTCTCTCCTTTATTAAAATAAATAAGAAATATAAAAAAAAATTCGATGAGATACTTTTATTTCCCCCTTAAATGTCTTAATGTAAAGATTTTTCTATTTTGTTTTGATACCTTAATTAATATCAGAATTAGTCTGTCTTTATATGAGAGTACTTTAAATTAAAGATCTGGATCTAGTAACATATTTTCCATGAAAAGTTCAGTTTAATTATCTTTATTTTTACATATGTACCGGGTGATTCAAAATAAAAGTTACGTTGATGATCTCTTAAATAACATTTGATGGAAACATGATTTCAATGACAAAAAGTATACAAATCAGCCATAGCTTTTATACATGGCATTTGTTTTGCAAGGAGCTGTATAGATAGTAAAATACGAAATATAATTATATGGTTTCTGGGTACTATAAGTAATATAT
This sequence comes from Maratus michaelseni, assembly GCA_963931845.1. Classification (NCBI taxonomy): domain Eukaryota; kingdom Metazoa; phylum Arthropoda; class Arachnida; order Araneae; family Salticidae; genus Maratus; species Maratus michaelseni. The sequence continues at coordinate 259,204,412 of OZ007593.1, forward strand.
AAGTAATATTTAGTTGAAAGTTTCTAAATTGCCATAGTTAAAATTTCCCAGATTTTTCAATGAAATATTGTTATGCGGTATGATGTATAACCAAGTCATGCCTTGCGAATAACTTTTTTTTTCTCTTCTGTTGAAATAAACGAATTTTATATATAGAAATCGATAGGTTACTTTTATTTCTCCCTTAAAGTCTTATTTAATGCAAAGTTTTTTGTTGTTGTTTGTTTATTATTATTATTCAGTCTGACTTGGCTTGAAAGGACTTTAAATGAAAGATCTGGATATAGTAACATATTTTGCATGAAAACTTCAGCTTAATTATCTTCTTACATATATACTGGTTGACTCAAAATAAAGGTTACGCTGATTATCTCTTAAATCCCATTTGATAGAAACATACTTCCAATTACAAAAAGTATACAAATCAAACATATATTTTAGATATGGCATTTGTTTTACAAGGAGCTGTATGCATATTGAAATACAAAATAAAAAATTTGATAGTTTTCCAGTATAGGAGTGGGAGAAAGAGAAAATTACCTTGGCGAGAGAAGGAAATTAGGCAACATATTTTCTAGCAACCTATTCACTATTTCATATGCACAAGCAATTTTTTTATTATATATTTACAGTTTATTTAATATAAAGACTCCATTTATCTCTTTTTATATACAAACAGCAGTAAGTTGTATATAAAAAACAATCATATATATATACTAGGGGGCCACCCAATGCGAGCTACGCTCGCCAACCCCCGCTCAGACTTCGAGGCCTCTAAAAACATGACAGCGTGCTTTGTTTTAAAAATATTGGTAAATCTGTAATTGGGTTGTCATGCTTTTGACGTTTTAATGGGGCATTTTTTGATTATCATGGCCTCATACACAGCTGTTGCGACAACTGACGACTGTTTTAGGGATTCATAAGTAAAATCAATTACAACTTGAAAACCAACTTGTATAAAATGGTTAGGTTTAAATTGTGGCTACCTTTCGGACTTTTATAACAACGATCTGTATTCTATTCTTCCTTTGCGTTTAAGGATGAGAAAAATTCTATCTGCTTGTGAATAACATTAAGAACCCCGGTATTGAAAAGTACTATGTTATAGACATTTTCAGTAACATGTTTTAATTTTCTCTCTATTTTAGTGCACCATCATGCATATTTTCATGTTATTTTAAATATGTAAATTATTTATTTTAATTAATATGTATATACAAATTTTCTAATAATTATTTATCATACAAAATTAATTAAATATTTTGTGTATGCATGCCTGCATTTATTCGGCATCAATTGATGAGATATTTAAACAAATTTGCTATCCGCTATAATTTTACACCATGTTATGTCACTTGAATATTGTCCATAAGAAAATCGGGTACTTTTCCAGTATAGGATCCTTTGCTTTTAGGTTTGGCGTAATTCGAGCTTCAAAAAGGGATAGATTCGTTAATATATATAGATTTGTTGCCAAAAGTTATGAAAACAAACCCAATGAACTTTTGGTGCTTTTCTATTATAGGGGTCTTGACGCTTTTTTAAAAAGCTTGGCGCAATTCGGGCATCAGAAAGTGAGATTTGGTGCCAAATGACATAAACAGCCATGGAAACAAATTCGACGATTTTTTTATTTATATGCGTATTTTAATTATACGTATATTATTATTGTTTTTTATATACCAATTACTTCTGATTATATATAAAATAGGATAAATGACATTTTACGCTAAGCAAATTGGATAAATATTGAAAAAATGCTTCTGTATACGAAACTACAAAGTGAATAGGTTGACAGAAAGTATGTTGCCAAATTTCCTTTTCCGCCAAGGCTATTTTCTCTGTTTCGTCAAGGCCCCATATCAATATCAATAAATAATAATTACTATTAATTCTTTTCCACCCCTTTCTTTTGCGTTTACATAAATGACGTCATTTGGACGAATTTATTCAAAATATTTTCAGTTTATAAATTAAATTAAATGCTGACAGACGATTGAATCCTGATGATAGAAATGTGATTTTTTTTTTTCAAATTTTCCTGAAAAACATAATTTAATCAAAATCTTGTCTTCATTATCGATTGAAATAAAATATAAATTCAATTTCAATTTAAACATGACAAGTAAAAAGAAATCAATAATCCCTATCGGGATCCTTTTCAATTTTTTCCCCTTTTTTGTCACAAAAAAACTGAGTAATTAGTTGCCATCATTACAGAAATGTCATTAAAATTAGAAAAAAATTAATATCTCGAAAACTAATTCCAATTTCAAAATTCTATTACCAGTTTTGATATCCGCGGATTTTTATGGACAATTGGTATTAATTTCACCATCAAGCGTTTAATATTTTATTAAAAATAGCCCTGAAACATAATCAGTCGTTTAATCAGTCGTTTCATAAAATCGTTTCATAAATTCGTTTCATAAAATCGTTTCGCAAATTCGTTTCATTAGGATTTTATATATATAGGGTAGATATAACCATTAATGAAACGTTACCGAAACACCAACAAAAACTATGAAATTATGATTTAGTATGTAATAATTAATTGACAATTACAGTGGTCCCCAACACACTGAATATAGATACCATATACATATTTAAACGAAGAAGAAATTAAATTAAAAATTGAAAAATGAAATTTGTGGTATTTAGACAGAATCTTCAGGGTCCCAAATGCCTAAATACCACAAATAAAATGTGTGGTTTCATCATCATATTAGCCGTAACATTGCTAAAGAATAAGATTTTGGGACTACCACATCATAATAGAGAAAATATCTGTGAAAAAATCATAAAGTTCAAAAAATAAAAACAATATTAACAAGAACGAAAAATCATGCGTCAAGCATACATTATGTAACACTTTCCAACGCTTCCAAAATAATTTTACAAATCATACCGTTTAATAAGCTAAAAGATAACATCTAAATAAACAATTTGGAAAACGCATAACATATTTTAAAACATAATTTCAGGAATTTCCAACATATACAATATTCGGAAAAACATCCGAATACTTTTATTCAGCCCTGTATAGGATCTATAGATTTGTATATATACTATACATAGGATGCTAAATTTTAGTTCAGTTAGGAAACGCGTAGCACAGTTTAAAATTCTCCGGCTGGAGTTTCTGTCAATAAACAAAAATGTGTTCGTGAACTTTTGTGCTTCCCTGTATAGGATCTACAGAATTTATACACACCATCTAATAGATAAAAAGCGAGTTAAAATTAAAATCGCGTTCAGTAACTTAAAACGCACTTCCAGGAATTATTGTTAACAGACAGTAGAGAATTCTTTTGTGTGTCCCTGTAAATGAACGATGACTGCTATACACACACTATTCTGTAGTAAGCCTCTTGTAATGCACCTTAGTGATATATATAAATTTCAATGCGTTTAAAATAGTGAAACATTATTTAATTAAAGCGCAGACGATTTTTCTCCATAGACGTAATGTAAAGGAATTCTTTTGACTGTCCCTGTAAAATAACTATAAGTGCTATGCACACCCTATTCCATAATAAGCTTCTTCTAATGCACCTTAGTGATGTATATGTTACGGCCAAAACCCGAAATCGGCCAGTTCGCGAATTGGCCAGCTTCTTTTTAAAATGATTGGCCAATTCGGGAATTGGCCGGCCAATTCGCGAAATGGCCAGTGGCTGTCGGCCAGTTCGCGAATTGGCCAGATGCCGTCGGCCAGTTCCCGAAATAGCTATGGGTAGTTGGGCAGTTTGAATGTAAGTACTTGACAAGTTCGGTATTGAAAATGAAGTATGTAGAGTTTATAATTCATGTACAGGCGTACTCAAAAATAATATGTGACTTATTGGTTTATGAGGAAAATCAATTGCGGCGTGCCTTAATGGTGTTACACTGTTACAAACATAATAAAATGATATAAATTTCTGAGGTGCACTAAAACATGCTTCTGTAGAATTAGGAGCACAAATAATTTATCATTGATTTACAGGGTTACACAAAATAGTTCTATTACATAATGGTGTACGGGGAAAAATGTTTTCCGCGTATTTTAATAAGGTTTCTTTATTTGAAATACGCTGAAACTGATATACATTGCTGATTTTTACAACAAGAATATTTTCTGTAGAAGATAATGTGTACATTATTGTTCATTTACAGGGACATATAGTTGATTTCGACTACAGTACTGTATCGGAAGTATTATTTATTAGGGATGATTGCTGGAAGTGCGTTTTCAGTTATGCGTTTTTAAGTTTAACTAAATTTTTGCATACTACGTGGTGTGTATAAATTCTATTAATCCTATACAGAGGTAAACAAAATAATTCTTCAACTTTACTATTGTAATTTTAAAAAGGGACATTAAGTATGCTTTTTAATTTTAACTATGCATTTTCAAGCACAAATATAGTATTTAGATTACTTAGAGAAGTTTCTAAAATATAAATAAAATCATATACAGGGATATGCAAAGAACTTGATACTTGGCTGCCTATGAAAAGTAATTCCTGGAAGTGTAATTTCAGTAGTTTTATGTGTATTTTTTCCTAAATTAAATTGGAGCTTAATATTTGGCGTGTATAAAAACCCGTGGGTAATATACTTGTCTTTACAGAATAATTCAAGTACATTTCTGCCCATTGGTAGAATTTTCAGAAGGTGTATATTCAACTCAGTTATGCTTTTTCTAACTAAACTAAATTTTAGAATACTATATAGAATATATAAAAATCAGTACATCATATACAGGGTTTCACAAAATAATTAGAGTTTTACAGGGTTTCACAAAATAATTATAATTTTTCTCCGGCTATGACAGTAGTGGCTTAAATCTGGCTTTAAAATGTGTCATGCGTTTTCTAAAATGTTTACATGAGTATCTTTTTTTACCTTATTAAACGGTTTTGTTAAAATATTCTATAGGTGTTGCAAAGTATTTCATAATCTATGCTTGACGCATATGATTTTTCTTTCTTGTATTTTCATTGATGACATTTTATTATAACGATAAAAAATAAATATTACTTTGCATAATAATGGTGTTTGTGAAGGTCATTAAAATTGAACTAACACCACATAACAAAAGAAAACATTCATTTAAAAACATGAAACTGCAGCATTTTCCTATGATTGCGTCAAAATGAAATTATTTTCAGATTTTTTTCATTTTGCCCACTCTGAAATTAGGTACCAAAATTTCAATAGGAGAAATTGCTTTCACCTGTGATAATGACGTCATTTATTAAAAATATTGGACTGAAAAAATATTTTTTTATTCAGAAAATGGCAATATTTGACTACGATTGTGTCCAAATGACAAAATTTACATTGGTACTTCCTTCCTCTGATACTGACACCAAACCCAAATATTTTACAATATGTTTATATCAGAAAAAGTAGAATCATGTTTAAGAGAAAACACACATTTTCTTCTATAAATTGATGTTTGCCATATGAACGATTTCTGGGCTCGAAGAATAGAGACCCGTTACAGAGAGGTTTCTCGTTACAGTGATTGCGGTATTAAAGTTTAAAGGTCTAGAAGAGTACAAAACCATATTTTAGTGATAGCTGTAGTAACAGCTAAGAGGATACTTCACTCGTGTGAAAAAACCCACTGGCTAATATTAATACTATAGAGGATTTTTTTTAAATACCTCGTTTGCATTTCAATATTTTTAAATGGTTGTTTTTGCTTTGGGTAGCTGATATTGATCTCTACGCAGGTCATTTGTTTTACTTTTTCAGTTTTGTTTACAGGGTTTTTTTTCAATTCCTGCTATTACCTCACGCTCTCTATATATTTATATATCTTGCTCAAATTTTCAATGGTTAATAAAATATTTTCTATTCATCCACTCAAGTTCAAATACATTTTTTTAAACTTGTAGTGGATGACACTGGATGTTAATACAGTTTTTCCAAATATTAATTCATTAATTAAATTAATTAATTAATTTTAGTTTTATATGGGAGAAAAAATATTCTCCCATTGTTTTCATAAATAGAATGAAAGATTTTCCTCAAATTAGTGATGCCACAAAAATAAAATACCGCAAAGATGATTATAAAAAAATGTTCAATAAAGATAACGTGGACATTAATGCTGCACGGCTTTATTTTATATATTTATGATTAAAAAGTAGGAATTGACTTAAAAAAAATTATATTACTAGTTTATTATGAGGCTACTATCACTTTTGGAACCGGCATCGAAAGTGAAAGTATCTTAATAAAAATAGTCTGTAAACAAAATCGAAAAAGCAAAAAACGGCCTGCGTAGAGATCGACCTAAGCTACACAATACAAAAGAAAGTTAATTAAAAACACTGACATTTAAAAAAGATATTTAAAATAATTCTCCCATAGGATTAATATTAGCGAGCGGGTGTTCTTCCATGATTGAAGTAGCCTCTTAATGATCGCGAAGCACAAAAAGTCCCATTAAATTAAGGGGCTGTATTATACTGATCACAATTTAAAAGGTTAATAGGCGCGAAACCCACAATGCCCATTTTATAAAAGGTGTGCGTTACAATTATCATTATTTTAACGGTTTATGAGCGCAACGCGCAGGGAGCTTTATTTTTCAGGAAATCATGTTACAGTGATTGCCGTAATAACAAATTATAAGTACTAATTGCACAAGGTCCCGTTTTGTAAGGGACTCCATTACAGTGATTACCTTATTAACAATATATGTGCACGAAGTGACCAATATGATAAATACAAATACTCTTACGCTAGGGTGATTATGCGAGGTTTTAAAAAGCAACGTAAATAGCAGAATAAACAATGTAAATTTACGTTTCAAATATTTCAAGCTTCATAAGAAAACTTTTTTTTAGTAGGGGAAAAAGAAGGAAATATAGCAAGGCCAACGCATATGATCGAAATTAAATGTGATTGTGCTTTTCTCTATGTTGGTTTTATGCATTAGATATTAATCATGAAACTAATTTTACCTATACAAAACACGGGATATATTTATTTGTTAACATGGGAGTCCGAAAGACAATATCAGGAAGGGGCAAGATGTTCGATATGATGTAACTCTAATCTAATTTTTACTTTTTTCTATCTATAATAGAAAAAAATATTGTATTCGAAAAGAATTTTTCGATTTCCGACGGATTTACACGTTTTAGGGGTCGGAGATATCGAAAAACAAGTTTATACAAAATGTCTCATTTATCAATGCAAAATGCTTCTCATTTTTTGTTTCGAAAATATCCATAATTAGAAAAAATACGACTTTTGAAGTATTAACATGTATTAGATAGAAGAATGTTTTGTGATTGGCACAACCGACAAGTTTTCTTCTGTTAAATAGAGAATATAAACACGAAATAAACAAAACGTTTTTTTTTTTTTTTAAATTAGAACTCTACGTGGAAAACAATTTTTAAGTACATCAGCATAAATACAGAAATATAACGACACATATTAACAAGTGGGTAAGCGTGATCGAAGATCGCACAAAGGGTTTCGTTTAATATTCCCTACAAAACACTTTATCCTTTCTTTAATAAATCCAAATAAATTTCATTTAAAAAAAAAAACGCATGTTTTTTATAAAGCAAAAATTTACCGGTCCATTTTTCTCGTTTTTTCGAATATCTGAATCGATAGCGGGCGAAGCCCACTATTATATTCTGTCATAATAATATCTGTCATGTGGACCAAATGCGATATTTAAAAAAAAAAAGGAATTTCAAAATTAAACATGTTGTACACCTTCAAAATGTTAAAATATGCGAATATTTCCGTAATCGGGTTTTTATCATGATTGAATACGTTCCTCAAACTCATATATTTACTATTCTCTATTACTCATATTGATACTCGCTTTGTATTATTCTCAAACATTTGAAAAATCAGTTATTTGAAACTTCCGATATGACGTCAGATTAATTTTTTTTTTAATTCTCTAATGACGTGATATTATTCTGCTTTCTGTACATACATATACTCATACTCATACTCCTTGTGTTATTGAGAAATCTTTGAAAATTTCCGTTTTATTACACATATGACGTCATAATCTTTTTTTTTTTCAATTGGTGAAACTTTATATTTCATTTTTCACGTGGAAATATTTCAATAGAAAATGAATTATTGCTGAAAGAATTTTATTGTGGATTTTTTATTGTTGGCAGCTGCTATAACGAAAAATGTTTAAATTTAATAGAAAAAGGCTGTTAGAATTTTGGTTTTTTATCTCTATTTATTTAAATAATACGATTTTTTCAAATTTTAATATTTTGAGCTTCATAGCCGGTATTCAGTTATATATAGACAAAGTTTCAACTCTATAAGTTATATAGTTTTTTGAGAACAGCTCTGTGACGGACAGACAACGGAGCGGGAGTAATAGGGTTTCGTGAGAGGAACGAAACCCTAAAAATGGAGAATTGAAACAGTGTACTATTCTTCCTAATCAGGACGGTGGTTTTGCCCCCTATATCATCCGTTTCAGATAATTTTTAAACACATGAACAAAAAAAGAGAAACATAACAAAAAACAGTCTTTAACGGGAGGCTAAGGGGACTTTGACCCCGTGACGAAAATTATTAATTACTTATCTCTTTAGTGTTTAATTATGTTACATTTCAGAAGAATAAATTTTACTATTGCTTTCAAAATCACACGAGAAAAAAATCATAAATTTGAAAATCCAGCAATTGCCAGTTGCTCCCCGCTGACTCTTCCTCCCCCCCCACAACTGTTTTTCAAACTTTTAAACGAATAATAATGTTTTGAAATTCCTTCATACAAATACTTTGGCTTAATGTCAGATTAATAATAATAAAAAAAATTATATCTTTAGACTAGTTTTTTGTAACAAATAATGATTTTTGACAAAGAATATTCTTATATGAATCATAAGAAATTGTATTCCAAAAAAATATGGAACAGCCTTTTACAATATTTATATAAAATACTATAGTAATACGAAGAATACAATAATCACAATGAATCCTGAGTCACAGAGGCAGGAAATTAATTCTTTAACTGATCAGAATATAATCGTCACAATGAATTCGCTGTATCAGAATAAGTCACAGAAGCTGGAAATTCTTCATCAGAGCTTCTGATGATTCTTCATCATCTGCCATAAATTTCTAAAAAGTGTAATCGTCACAGCATGGAACTCCCTTTTCTATCTCGTGTCACGTGTGCACATGAGTGTCATCTATCGGACAACCTTGGATCACCATTTCTTATATTGGCCGAGCATGCCCGGCCACTTCGCGAATTGGCCGGCCAAAACCCGAAATGCATTGTTCATTTCATGTACTTCGGATTTTGGCCAGGAATCTCGGCCAATTCGCGAACTGGCCGGCCACTTCGCGAATTGGCCGAACTTCGGGTTTTGGCCGTAACGTATATAAATTTCAATGCATTTAAAATAGTGAAACATTATTTAAATAAACCGCAAATGATTTTTTCCCATAGACCGCAATGTAACGGAATTCTTTTGAGTGTCCCTGTAAAAAAAACTATAAGTGCTACACACTTCCGTTGAAATAGGGAACATCCTATTGATAACGACAATAACATATAAAAATTGCAGAGCAATCGGAGCCTAATTACTGGAGTTAGAGCACGGACAGACGGCAGACGGCAGACGGCCAGACAAACCGAAGTCATAAACACTTTTCAACTAGGTTGAAAAGTATTAAAAAGGAAAGAAACCTTACCCATAAAAAAGAGAAAAAACAGTGAAATTTAATCATAAAGTTAAAAATACAACTGGATTAAAAAAGATATATGGAAAAGAGCACATCATTTACCAGATATACAGGAGTCATCACATGACACAGGCAATGAATTGCAGAAAAGCAGAAAATCATTACATGTTGCTAAAATAAGTTATAAAAGATGATTGACCATGGAATATTATTGTACATCAAAGCAAAAACTCAAACCATGGTGCTGCCATCTATGAGAATTAGTGAATATTTTATGATTTAATAATATTATTAGTTAAAGATTAAACCAAATACTGTCTAAAGAATGATAACAATTAGTTAAATAATAAATAAATATAATTAAATAATAAATAAAATTATGTTGATAAAATATTCAATTACATTAAAATAAAAGTGGATGTATTAATGAAAAATTCTATGTTAAAAAATGATATGTAAAATGGTAAAATTAATAATTATTGATTAATGCTACAGAAAAATATTTGTACCAGGCAATGACATAGCCACAATTAAAATAGCTTTGCCAAAAATGCAACATCACTTAAATTAATTTATAATAAAATTAAAATAATAAATTATAAGAATTAAGATACTAAGAATTTAAAATTAATTTTAATTAAATATTGAAATTAATTAGTTACATATAATGTTTCTGCAAACAATGTTAAAAATTAAATACACTTGATATAAGTGGAAAGGGTAGAACATTTAGTAAAAATTAATGCATGTATTATATTAGCATTTAAGAAAGTATGCATTATATCAGAAGTTAATATGATATTGTCCACAGTGGGTATTAATGTAAATACAATTAATCAAAAACATTCTTAATATTAATGAATATAAATACATTTAAATCAATCAATGAATATGTATATATATCTACATTAATTTCCATATAAAAGTACCAAATCATAGTCCATTATAAAATGTGTATTAGCAAACGTATGTGTAAATCAAAATGTCCCAGTTTTTTTTTTTTTTTTTTTTTTTTTTTTTTTATATATATATATATATAAATAAATTAACCATGCGTTTTTTCCAGACAACTCCACCACATCTGCGTAATCTAACATCTACCCACCCATCCGTCCTATTATATATATATATATATATATAGATATATATATATATATATATATTTATTTAATAAATTATTTTCTAATTTTATATGTTTTTTATACATTTTTTAACTCATGTGTTAATTTGGTTGCTAAGATCATTTAAGTACTAATTATATATTAAAGAATATATGAATTTTTTTTGGAAAACCATGTTGTAATGCATCATATATTAGTTTTTTTAATATTGTTGTTAATTAATTGAGAAGAACATAAACACTTTATTCTATATATATGATTAAGGAGTATATTACGATGTACAGAATTATGAAAACAATATTTAAAATTAGTAAATGTATTAACTTTAAATTTAAATTCTTTACGTTTGTCAAATATATCAATTATTGTTTTGTTTTCTTTAAGTGTAATTTTAATATCTAAATAGTTAATAGTATTGTTAGAAAGGAGGTTTTCCGTTAATTCTAAATTAGTAGGATGATCTACTGGAAATATAGAAATATTAGTATGACCAGTGGCAATTAAAATTATGTCATCAATATAACGATATAAATGTATATTACTGTTAATAAAAGTACGTTCATAGTGATACAAGTATGTCAGAAAGTATATTAGATGTACATCCCCCATGTGGTATACCGACTTTCTGTAAATATAACGTGTTATCATGCATTACAAAATTATTATATATAATAAAATTTGTTAGAGTTTTAAAATAAACAGTATCTATTTGAAATGGTAAATTCAGTGTATTGTGATACTTATTAAATATTGCATTTATAATATTATGTAGATTTAATAAATCTATATTATTAAAAAGACCTTTGAAATCGTATGTCATTATACTGTTAACACTTTTAAGATTTTTCAAAATATTGACGAGTTGATAGCTATTATTTATACAATGTGAATTATCAGTGGATGTTGTCAGTGTATAAATTTGATTGAGAATTTTTAATAGATGTTTATTGGCTAGATTATTATATGTATTGCACCCAATAGTTACAGTCCTAAATTTAATTGGTTTTTATGAAATTTGGGTATAAGAACTAAAAAAGGATAATTAAAGTTAGTAGAGGAAATATTTAATAGTTTACAATAACTATGAATTTTGCGATTGTTTACAATTACATTTTTATTAGTTTTTTTAAAAGATTTAGAGAAATACAGGATGTAGTAGAAATACAGGATGTAAGTAGTCGGGGATAATAAGAGTTACATATGATTGCTGTCTGGCTGGCTGTCACCCGCCTTGAGGATCCGCTTTTGGCATATGATCGGGACAAGCCCCAAGCTCAAGGCAGGAAGGTCTCTACCGTCCAAACGACACCACCGTCTCCGGATTAACTAAAATTTCTTACACCATCAATCATAAGTGGCAGCCCTATTTATCAGGGCGTGCCATGGGAAAACATTTACAAATTGAAAAGTAAATTATACAAACTCTAATTCACAAATGGCAGCCCTATTTATTCAGGGCGTGCCTGATTTTATACAATGTTTGAATATTATAGATTATATACACAATATTTAAAGCTACAGTTTTTTACAGGTAAGTAGATTTAAAAAAAAAAAAAAAAAAAAAAAAAATGTATACACAATAATTATATAAGTTACATGTTTTACAAATTTCAATATTTACACATTATACATAATAGCTCTTTGCAAGATGATAACAGTAATTTTCTAAGTTTAACAACATTTTCCATTCTTTAAAAGACAACCCTAAGAAATGTCTGCCCTCATGATTAACCATGCAAGAAGTAGATGAATGAATATATGAATTGTAAAGTAACAATTATGTATTTACAGGTAGTACACTTGATATATTTACATTTTACTAGATAATCAATTATATTGATTATTTTAACTATTTAATTGTTAGCAAGATTTTCCGAACATTTATACACTTAATTATAATGAGTAATGCAAAGAATACTACACTCAAATAATATACAAATATACACGATGAATAAAACAATGGAAAATTTATATTTGAATAATAATCACTTATATACAATGAATAAAACTAGAGTAATATACTTGATGAATAAACACTTATAAACAGAAAATATAGTTAAAGATACATAACACCGCAAATTAAGAGGACAACCGTCTACATGAAGCGAAATAACCTTCACAGGACGAGCAATAGCAGGATTAAAAAATATTTTAGATTTAAAAATAAAATTTGTATTTTATAAAAGAATATTTCTCATTTAAGATATTATAATTTTGATATAATTTGCCTAGTGATTCATTATTATTAATAATATCCATCATGTCCTCGAGGAGTGTTGGAAATTGCCTATGAAATTTATATTTCATAAATCTACACTTCCCGAAGACATAATGGATAGGATCACCCCTCTGGCCACAAACACATAGATCATTATCCATTTTACCGATTTTATTTAAGAATGTAGGAAAACTGCCGCAGCCCGTGAAAAAATACATTGAGACTTTATCTTTAGTTATTAATTTAGTGTTGACTTCTGGCACAAGCTGATACGTAAATCTGCCGCTCCCTGAGTTATCCCAGTTGTACTGCCACCTTTCCAGTAATTGATCTTTGATACATTTATTTAAATATGAGCGTGGAAATTTTATTCCGCGCTCTACTGGAAGGTTGGAGTACTGAGCAGCATCATTAGCCAGCTTGTCCGCCAGTTCGTTGCCTATTGTACCCGCGTGTCCTTTAACCCATGTTAGATAAAATATTTTGTTTTTATTTTGATGTATTAGTTGCTGTATATCATAAATTGCTTTAAGTGTTGGAAATTGATTTGTTAATGAAAGGATTGTTGATTGACTATCTGATAAAATTTGAAATTTATTAAAGTTAGAATTTATTGCCCATTCTATTGCTGTTATGGCCGCGTGCAGCTCTGCTTGGTAGACTGTGTTTTCTGGTTGAATTTTAGTAGTTTTTTCGTCTATTTTTATGTTGTTCTGAAAAATCACCAATGAGAAAGCTGTATTAGAATCCACCTTAGAACCGTCTGTGTATATGTGTATAATATCTATGTTATTTAAGATTTTGTCTATTGTTATTAGATTATTTAAAAAGTTTTCTGGGTTAATTGTGTATTTGTAAAGCTTTTCTTCTATGTCATTTTTAGTTATTACCTTATTATCTTTTAATAATATCTCTGTGTTGTTTAATATTTTATATTTTAAGTTTTTATGTTCTAACGTTAGTAATAGTGGTGGAATACCTAGTAGTGTCTGTAATGTGTGAGTTGAAGTATTTTTATATGTTTTTGTTATTGATATTAAACATAATCTTTGTATGCTCTGGAGGTTACGTTTGTCAATAACTCTTAAATCGTCGAACCATACCTCCGAGCCGTAAACTATTATTTTCTCTAAGACTGTGATGTACCAGGTTCTAAGGCGTGATCTATCCACTCCCCATGTGGCTGAAAAAACGCGTTTTATTGAAGATGTTAATAATACTATTTTGTTTTTAATTTTTTGGATGTGTTTATCCCATTTAAGATTTGATTGGAATGTTATACCTAAGATATTTAAGTCGGTGACACCTTTTATATTGGATTGTTTTAATTTAAAGATTGGTGGACGACTCACCAAGGCATTTTTACCCAACAGAATGTACGATGTTTTATCTGATGATATTTTTAGCGAGAGGTCTTCACATATTTGGGCAAAAAGGGCAATTCTTTCATTCGCCTGCGATTCTAAATCTCTTCTATTGTTTGCGCGTATAATAAGATTGAAATCATCGCAAAAGGCATAAAGATTAGTGAATTTAGTGTATAATATTTTTAGTATTTGATTGGCCACAAGGAGCCACAGGAGAGGGCCGAGACGCGAACCCTGTGGACAACCTTGGGAAGTAGGACGTTTAATGTTATTATTTAGGTAATCGGTAATGATGAGTCTGTCTGAAAGAAAGCTTAGGAGAAAGTTTATAAGATATTTTGGGACTGGCAGGGTTTTGAGAATTCTGCCCAATGTTGTCCAGTCAATATTATCAAACGCCCCCACAATGTCAAATGAGACGAGCGCGCAGTATTTATTTGATTTTAGATAATTATTAATTTTATATTTTAATCTGTTAAGTAATTGTACTGTACTTTTTCCTTCACGGAAGCCAAATTGAGATTTATGTAAGTAGTTATTGTTTTCTAGATAGTAATTTAGTCTATGTTTAAGCATGCGTTCTAGGATTTTGCCCAGCATCGGGAGAAGGCAAATGGGTCTATATGAGGTTGGGAGTTTAGGATTTTTATTGTTTTTTGTGAAAAATATAACGTTAGCTATTTTCCAATTTTTTGGGAAATAATTTAAATTTAAACATTTATTGAAAAGATCACGAATTAAGTATTTGTATGATTTGAAAAGATTTTTTATGAGGTAAGCGTCTATTTTATCGTGACCAGGGGCTTTAAGATTGTTTTGTTCAGATAATGCTGTTTTTATTTCTTTATTTGAGAAGAGTGGGGGGGAGGGGACTATCTCCCCTGCTGGGGCTAAAAGTAACGGAACAGTTGGATTTATTGGAAAATGATGTGTTAAAAGATTTTGAAATGTTTCTTGTTTTGTAATGTAAGGTGAAGAACCTTCCAAGGATGTGTGAATAAAGTGTTGGTTTGATAAGTTTTTGTTTGTTGCAATTTTGAACGCCTGCCCAAAGGTGTCTTTTGTATTATTACAGAATTTTTTCCAGGAATTTAATTTTTCGCTTTTCATGTGTTTTTTATATAGCGCTCGCTCACGTTATAGAAGCGTACTCCATTTTGAGTCACCCGATGACCTCCATCTTTTCCTTAGAGCTGATATTTTGTTTCGGTGGGATCTTAGCGCGACAGTCCACCAGTCAAAAGTTGGGTATAGTTTAAGTTTTTTAGTTTTTAATGTTTTTTGACATGTTTGGTTAATTTTGATATTGAAGTCTTCTAGCCAATTATCCAATTTGTCATAGGTGTCGACCGATGTAAGTTTAGTGTGTAAGTCCGTGGCCAAAGGTCTGAAGAATTTGTTAAATTTTTTGAAGGTTGTATACTTTGTTTTAAACCTTTTGAGATCTATTGTTGAGGGTGTTAATGAAAGAGAGAAACAAATATACCTATGATCAGATAGCGATACGGATTCTGTGTCCACGTACCAGGAGTCGACGAAGTTGGTTAGATCCTGAGTGCACACGGTGACATCTGGGTTTCCCCGACATGGACGACCCGGCTCTCCTATGAACGAAGGTGGTGATTCCGTATCGTTTATGAGTGTTAAGTTCTTTGAAAGTAGTAGGTATGTTAGGATGGATCCCCGTTCATCCTCCTTTTGGTAGCCGAGCAATGACAAGTGCACGTTGAGATCTGCTCCCAAAATCAGGTGCTGAAGGGGCATGAAGAAATCCAGCCATTTTAAGTCCTCTCGGAAGTCTCCTGATGGTTTTGAATAACAGGATCCTATTGTTATTGGTCCTGTAGATGATGTTAGATTCACGAAAACTGAATTATGGTCGCTGTAACATTGAACTACCTCCACATCAGGGCGTGTTACTATGATTGCAGCTGTATTGTTCCCCGATGTGAAGGTTTGCCAAGACTTGGAGGGGACTGCCCATATTTTTCCTTCCTGTGAATAATAGTCCTGAATCAGCAACACTAGGATCTTATTCTTGTTGGCATGGCCCATGAGATTCCCAGTTGCTGCTTCAGATTTTTGTAAGTTTATTTGAAGAAAGGTCAGTTTGTTGATTTTATTATCTATTTTGTTAACTATTGTATTGGATGAAGCTGAGGTTTTATGCTGTATGGGGGTTGGATGAATATTGTCTATGTTGAATTTAAAAACTGTTGTTGTGCGTAGATGTTTCTCTGTTGGATGTAATAATGGAAGGCTGGACATTCGGAAGAGTCAGCCGAGTGAGGAAAGTCGCCTTGCGTTCCTGAGCAGTTTACGCATTGATGTTTTTGGGGGGATTTAGCCAATGGGCAAACAGAAGAAGCATGTTTTTTCGTGCAGTATTTACAGGACGTTTGAGATCTGCAGTTTGTATTAGAATGTCCAAAGCGCTGGCAGTTGCTACATCTGATTATAGGCAGGTAGGTGCTCACCCTACATGTAGAGAATCCAAATTGAATTTTTCGTTCCCGTAGCATATGGGCTGCTATATATTCCTCGACCTCCAGGATTAGTTGGTATTTTCCGTTTCTCTTTATCTTTTTGAAGACTGCTACTGGAGTTTCTGGATTGTAGAAGCTTTCCAACTGTTGCAATATTGTTTTCTCTTCTAGTATTTCTGGAATCCCCAGTATGATAATTTTCTTTAAATTTGTGGATTTATACGTTATTTCTATTATGTCTTTAAGTGATGTTATGTTTTCGATACTTTCCATTAGTTCAGTCGTTTGGTCGTCTGATGTAGTTTTGATTATTAGAGTGTTTCTATCTTTAGCTATTGCACAATATATGTTGGTTGTATTTGACGATGTTTTTATTTCTCTTGTTAGTATAAGTTTGATTTCATTTAGTGCGATATTAGTTGTGGACTTCCTCTTAATTAGAATTGCTGAACTTGAAAACTGCCGGTGATTCTTCATTTCCCTGTTGTGGATTTTATTTTGTAGATGGATTCTGGAGTACAAGCTCTTTGATGTTTCTCTCTGATCTGTTGTGGCCGCCTCTTCCTCCTGTTGCATCTCCTTTGTATTTGTCAATATCTTTTCCTTTGGCCTTGTTATTGTTTTCTCGATCTTCATCAATTTCTCGAGTATCAATTGTATATCGGTTATCGTTGTTTCTTTCTTATTGTTCTCTAGAAGTTCTTCCACTAAGTTTTGTTTCACTTCCAATTCCTCCATAATGTTCTGTAGTTGTTTTTCTTTCTTCTCCAACTCGTCCGATAAGTTTCGTTCTCTCAATGCTGTTTCTTCCTGCATTTTTATATAGCTCTCATTAATTTCTGTTCCACTGGCAGCTAATTTACTTTCTTGTTCATTGATTACCTTTAGTTGATCTTTAAAAATTTTGTTGAGGAGTTGTACTTGTTGTTCGTTTTTCTGGTTCTTATTTTGTATATCTTCTAAGTTTTTAAGATTTTCTTTGTGGTCATTGTACATTTTCGTTGATTTGGAGAATATCATGTCTAGGTATTTCTTTTTCTCACTCGACACTCC
This sequence comes from Maratus michaelseni, assembly GCA_963931845.1. Taxonomy (NCBI): domain Eukaryota; kingdom Metazoa; phylum Arthropoda; class Arachnida; order Araneae; family Salticidae; genus Maratus; species Maratus michaelseni. The sequence goes on from OZ007593.1 coordinate 259,222,356, forward strand.
CTTGTACCTTTTTGCGTTCAGTTTTACGTATATATCTATAAGTTCTGGGATGTTTTGCGTTTGAGCCATTTTTTTGTTGAATCTATATTCCTCTGTTTTTGGTGTCGATGTAAATTTGAATCTGGATGGGACCAGTCGTAGTTTTCTATTATTTGTGATTTTTGAGTCGCTAGCGAAATCTGCAGCTTCATTTTCACTGGTACTCGACTGATGATCTACGATGGATTTTTTCAGATGGACCAATGTTGGTGTCATTGAAATATTTTGTTCTAATATAGAGGTTTTCTCATACATAGTTCTTTTGTTTAAGTCATGATGTTGTTCATGAGATGTATTACCCTCATTTTCACTAACTTTATCACTCTCTTCCATTTTACTTATCTGTTCTTGTTATTTATGATTTTTAGTCAACAGTATATATGAGTTATATTATATTTCAATTAATTACTGGATCAGGCTCATTAGCTCCCCATACATGGTAAAGAAAAATGGAATTTTGAAATTAATAGACTCGCCAAAATAGAAGAAAATAATTTAGAAAATAAAATAGAAAAAGCCTAAAAAAAAAAAAAAAAAAAAAAAAAAAAAAAACACTACGTCCTATTAGGAGATTTGTCAATGTATGTGATTACATAGTGTTTTTGTAATATATATATACAGGGTGCAAAATGTTACCTATCGCCGACCTTTAATTTCTCAACCGTTGTTTGTAGACATAATGTTCCAATTACAAAAGCGTTTAAAATGAGGTAAATATTCATGTTGTGGCTATAATTAAAGTAAAAAATTTTATAAAAATTACGAAATCTAACTTTTTATACGGACCCCGGTCCCTATAGTTATATTTAGTAAATGTTTGCGCATATCATAACAAATACAACACAAAAAGTTTAACTTATGTACGACAAAAATTGACACAGTTATTAAATTTCAAAGTTTGAGATTTTTTCACATGATTTTGTCTTTCATTCAGGGATCAGTTAAAAAATGAATTAGAGTAATTCGAGATAGAAATCAAAGTACAATGTCCTTTTTACGGCAAAACTACCTTTAGCCGGTATCGCTAAATCGATGTATCACCAAAGAAGGTTATTTCATCTAAAAATTTGAGCTGACTTTGAGGGGTCGTATACAAAGCGAAGAATGAAATATTGAAATGAAACAGAAAATATATATATCAATTTATTATCATATTAGAAAACGGTCTACTATACAAAATTAATACATCAAATACCGGAATCTACTAGAGATACTGCTCAAAGTGTTCTCCATTGGCGGCAATGCACAATTGAATGCGTGACGGTACTGAGTCCTGGACACGTTGGAGCATAGCAGGTATAAATGTGCGACAAACAAGGATGATGCGCTGCTTCAGATCAACCAGAGAAGTAGGCTCAGTCACATACACCTGTGCCTTGATGTATCCCCAGAGGTAGAAGTCAATGGGAGTCAAGTCCGGTGAACGTGGTGACCACTCTACCGGGCCACCATATCCAATGATCTGTTGAACGAATTCGTTGGGCAGATACGCACGGACGTTTAATGCTTTATGCGGAAGGGCCTCATCATGTTGAAACCACACCCGGCATGCATTTCGGAGAAGCAGCTCTTCATACCAGTCACGTGCCGTGTTTTGTAGTAGGTGCAGGTAAAGTTCGCCCGTTAGGGTTCCATCGTAGAAGATGGTTCCAACAATCTGAGTTCCTCATATACCGCACCACATGTTCGTTGACAAGCGTACCTTGTGTCGTACTGTGCGGGCGATGTGAGGATTTTCCAGAGACCAGTAATGCGCATTTTGCGCGTTCACAATGCCACTCCGTGTAAACGTTGCCTCATCTGTCCGCAGAATGTCACAAAGGAACGATGGATTTTTCTCGATAGTGTTAAGCATGAAATTACAGTAATCAAACCGTCTTTCGAAGTCACCCAACATCAATGTTTGCACCAGTGTTGGATGGTATGGATGCACACCATATGCATGTAATAGCTGCCAGACACGCTGGCGCGTGTATGCACATGCCTCGCTTACTTCCGCCGTGCTCATTTGTGTGGCATTTAAAAGGGCGAATGCCAGCACTTCCTCCCGTGTCACTCGAACATTACACCTTGCGCGTCTACTTGTTCTAAGTCGTGGTGCAACAGAGCCAGTCTCTCTAAGACGGTGCAATGCATGAGTTATTGTTTGATGCGTTGGATGTCGATCTCTAGGAAACGCTCTGAATAAACCCTTGCAGCCGCTCTGTTATTCCTTTGACATTCAATATAAATAAATATCATTTCGGTATATTGTGTGTACGTATAGCCTGCCATCACAATCTCTGCCATCACATTCTCTGTCATCACAATATCTGCGCTGACTAGCATGTCCGCTGCTAGTGGCTCGTGTTTTATCCCGAACGCGTTGTGTTGCGGTACTATTGTAATTTGCATAATCTTGATTTTCATGCTCGTTATATTTCGGTTGGCCGTTTGCATTCCGCTGCAATTTATCAAGTTTTTAGTGAGTATATTTTATTTTACTGATGTCGATTCTATTGTTCGTTTTTGAAAACCGTGCCTAGCATTCTGGAACGATTCTACAATCGAAAGGGGTGTTACGCTGATATGAGTATTTTCCGAAGTTCTAGTTTGCGTTCTCTTGTAGGCGGCCACTAAGATTGGCACTCATCCAAACGCAGCTAAACAAACTCGACTCAACCCTATTTTGATAAAATCAAAACAGACTGGACGCATTCGCAAAAGAGCGGAAGGTTTTATTTTCCGATAACAAACAATGCCTACTTTCAGTGTTGAATTCAGACACTTTTCTCCGGCGGGGGGACATTATAGAGTTCCGGGGAGAAATTGCACTTTTTGACCATTGAAAACATAAAATCTCACATTTTCCGGGAGGTGGAAGGGGGGGAATGTCCCTCCCGGGGCACCCCCTGAATTCAACACTGCATAATTTGACTTTGAATGTTGTTTGACCCCTAAAAGTTAGCTTAAATTTTTAGATGAAAAAACCTTTCTGGTGATACCCGGTTTTAGCGATACCGGTTAAAGGTGGTTTCGCCTGCTATGCACCAACGTGTTCAGAACTCAGTACTATCACGCATTCAATTGTGCATTGTATCCAATGGAGAACACTTTGAGCAGTATCTCTAGTAGATTCCGGTATTTGATGTATTAATTTTGTATAGTAGACCGTTTTCTAATATGATAATAAATTGATATTTATTTTACTGTTTAATTTGTACGCCTTGCTTGGAGACCACTGACCAGGCCCCTACCTACCGGGATTCGACCCAGTTTGACGGGTTTGAGTGCCTGGTCATTGGGGCGAAATTCGCCTGATCGCCCTATTGGGGCGGTCCACAAAGACAAGTACCCAGTTCGGCCAATCAACTGAGTCCGGATTTTTCTGTGTTGTTCACTCCTAAATTTAAATGTTCTGAGATCTGACGCCGCACACCACGTACTCGTCATGACAGTTGAAATGGGGCTGGACAATTTAGTGCCGAAACGTTGGTACTGAACTTAGCTTGAAAAAGGGGAGAGAATTTTGAGGGAAACTAAATAAAGAAATTAACTAGATAATGAAACCACTGAAATGAAAATATAATCAGCCAATAGCTAAGTCGTACCATCGGGGAAAATTTTTGGGCCGAGTTGCAAGGCAGACGAAAACGCTGCGGGGGCTGACGGGACTGCGCCTTTCTACCGTACCCCACCTGGTAAAAACTGGCTCCGTGGGCTGTCCCATTAGAGCGGGTCCGGTAGCTTTTGCGGACAATGTCCAATTGCACCTAATAAAGAGGCGAACAGTCAAAAATAAAATGAATAAAAAAAACTGCTGCTAAAAAAAAAACCCTTGTGCTACCAGTTGGGGCCGGCCATTGGCTCGTCCCAACCGGCAGCACGAGGAACTGCAAGGGGAACCTGGAAGAGAAGAATGTTACATTTTAAACTGAACTTATTCTGAATTACACTTTAACTACATTATTGAAATTAATTTACTTTTATTGTGCTAATTGACTTGGCTACCCGTCCATTGGGCCCATGAAAGGTTGTCAAATGATTAACAATTTGTAATTTAAAATATGTACTATTGCCGTTAACTGACTAAACCATAATGGGTTGTTGTTGTTGTTGTTGCTTTGGCCCAAGAGCCCGGTTTTACAGCTTTTTATTTCTATATAGCTGACATGATCCATATAACTGTGAAACTAGTCTCCTAATTTTGAACCAATTCCAGATGAGAGACCTGCATCTGGATTGGCACCCCCAGAGGTAGCGCTTATATAGAACTTGGAGGACATTAGAGCCACGAACAGATTTAACGTGCACCAGCTCCCATTAACGTACACGGTCTACTTTCCATACTTATCCTTTATACTTATCACCTCTTTCCTTCCAGTTCTTCTTCTTCTTCTTCTTTCTCATCTGTCTTCTTCCCCTTCTTTTTATAATATTTTTTAACACAAGGACGGACAAACAGTGCCGGGGGCTATTATAAGCTTCTTACTGTGTCATGGTGCACAACTTGCTGGACCGTTGATGACATGCGTCGTGCTGGTTTGTACGCCTTGCTTGTTAGTCTAATAGGAAATTTTTACTAAATATCACTTATAGAACCGGGGAAATTAAAAAATTAAATTTCGTAACATTTTAAGAAATGTTTTTATTTACCTAAATCGCATTCCCCTTTGGGCCGGTTCTCGGCTGCAGAGGCTTGAGTCCTTCGGGCCGCAAAAAACTACCGCATAGGCTGAATTCTCGCACCTAGTTGGTTGACTGTGTGTCGCCGACTTGGATGGTGATGTGAGAGCAAAGGCTAGTGAACGGAGATAGGACAGTCACCACCTTTGTCTAGGGCAAGATGGAGGAGAGGTCGGACTCTGTATGACAAGGGAACACAGGCGGTTCCGTTGTGACGCTTGTCGGAGCGCGAGGCGGCATGTAGCAATCCTCGGTTCCGTGCAGGCGGCGGAACGTAGGTGGCGGGTTTGAAGAGACTCGCAAATCGAGTCTGTAGGCCCTTCGAACCCCATACACCCACTGAGTCTCCCCTTGTAGCTGGAGTAGTTGTGTGCCGCCCTCAGGGTCGTGCAGGAAAGAGAACGTTCAATCCGTTCGTACCAAAAGCGTGGGCGGTCGTCGAGGTGCGGCTTGGTGCGCACGCCCCAACATGACCCAAGCGCCTTCTCTGGGAGGAGTGTGAACCATTCTCGGAACTGCTCGACTGCGAGGAACCGGGCCGGTAGCTCGTCTTTCGACGGCGAAAGAACCTCTCATCGAACCTGGGGCCGAAACCAGTCCAGCGCGTCTATGCGTAGTCAGAGCTTTCTGTGCCTGACGGTTGGGACTAGCAGAACTCTCATAACAATACCTTCTCGTTACTAAACTCCAACCGGGTTCGTCTCTTTGGCGCACTTGAGGGGATTTTCCGCGTCCCTCAGAGTCCGGTAGCGGTCCTTCCATTCTTCCGTTTTAGTGCATTTTTATGAGCGTGATCTCCCAGGATTACCACGTCGCTTGGATCTCGATGCCTCGCGGGTGCTCCTTGGTGAAATACAGCACAGCCAGACGTGTCTATGCGTTGAGACCTGTTTTCTTCGAGGTCTCGGGTTGGCGAGAAGAACCTCCTGCTCTTTTGTAGTGAAATGATATGTGCATGACCCGTTGAATGGTTCGCCATTCGGCGGTGACAACCCAGCCAGGCGTGTCTATGCGCTAGGGACCGAGTTTCTTCGAGGTTCCGGGTTGGCGAGAAGCACCTCCTGCTAGCCGCCCCAAATGAACTAGTCGTCTCCTCCTTCCCTAGGATTCGATATTCGGAAGGGGCGGTAAGTTAATGGGAAGTGAGAGTGTTCACCATTAGGCTGAGGACTCGTTTTCCCTTATGGGATTTCGGCAACGAGGCTGGGGTTCACTCTCGCTATCCGCCCAAGTGAAAAGTTAGTGGGCCTTAGAGGGAAGGTTCCACTAATGTCGCTTCGACCTAAATGTCATCAAACTCACTTGGGAAAGAGAGCTTGAAGTGCAGGTAGGCGTACGCCCCCGCTTCGCTCTCCGGCCGAAGAGCACCACCTAGGGGGTCCCCGGGTAAACCGGATCCTCCATGGTCGTGACTCGTATGGGCTCTCTCGAGCCTGGAATCGGCGGATGATGCACGCCTGCCGTCGGCAGGCGTGACCTCTGTCTTACCTAAATCGCATCCCGCTCGCTCCTCCAAGGGGCCCGGAATCGGCCCATTGAGTTGGAAAGATGACCTGGAGCTCGGCATTGCGCGCAGTAGCGTCGACACGACGGGAGCCGGTGGCTGACGAGTCCACACCTCACCGTGGTGAGCGGGTGGTAAAGCGGTAGCGGAATAGCCATATTCACTGGGTTGGGTTGATGGCCGACCCATAAATCCCGGGTTGTTCCCCACTTTGGGCCGGTTCTCGGCTGCAGAGGGCTTGAGGCCTTGGCTCGTCCTTTGAGATCCTAGGTGCGGAGCGTCAACTCTGCGGGGTATTGGGGCGAGTCGGGTGGCGATAAGTGCCGCGTAGGCTGAATCCTCGTACCTAGACGGTTGACTGTGTGTTGCGGTCTTGGATCGTGATGTGGGCGCAAAGGCTCACGAACGGGGATAGGACAATCACCACCTTTGTCTAGGGCAAGATGGAGGAGGGGTCGGACTCTGTACGACAAGGGAACGCAGGTGGTTCCGTAGTGACGCTTGTCTGCGCGCGAGGCGGCTTGTCGCAACCCTCGGTACTGTGCAGGCGGCGGAACGTAGGTGGCGGGTGCGGTGTGACTCGACGCATGGTGGCGAGTCAGTAGACACTCCGTACCCCATACACCCACTGCGCCTCCCTTGTAGCTGGAGTAGTTGTGAGCCGCCCTCAGGGTCGTTCAGGAAAGAGACTGCCCGTTGGTACCAAGAGTGCTTCGAGTTGCCGAGGCGTCCCGCCGAGGTGACTCAGGCTGCCTTCTCTGGGAGGAGTCGAAAGCTTTCTCGGAACTGTTCGACTGCGAGGAACCGGGCCCGTGGCTCGTCTTAAGACGGCGACTGAACCTCCTATCGAACCTGGGGCAGAAACCAATCCAGCGGGTCTATGTGTAGTCAGAGCTTTCTGCGACTGACAAGGTTGGGATTAGCAGTACTCTTCTAACAATAACTTCTGGTTACTAACCTCCAACCGGGTCCGGTCCTTTAGTGCACTTGAATGGACTTTCCACGTCCCTCAGAGTCCGGTAGTGGTCCTTCATTCTTCCGTTGTAGTGCATATTTTATGAGCGTGATCTCTCAAGTGATGCCGGGTCGCTTGGATCTCGATGCCTTGCGAGCATCTACTTGGTGAGGGACAGCCCAGCCAGGCGTGACTATGCGTTGGGACCAGTTTTCTTCGAGGTCCCGGGTTGGCAAGAAGCACCTCCTGCTCTTTTGTAGTGATATGATATGTGCATGACCCGTTGAATGGTTCTCCATTTGACGGTGACGACCCAGCCAGGCGTGTCTATGCGCTTGGGACCGAGTTTCTTCGAGGTCCCGGGTTGGCGAGAAGCACCTCCAGCTAGCCGCACCAAATGAACTAGTCGCTTCCTCCCTCCCTACGATTTGATATTCGGAAGGTGCGGTACAGTAATGGTGGCGTGAGAGTGTTCATCGTAGGTTGAGGACCCGACTCGCCTATGGGATCTCGGCTCCGAGGCTTTTGTTCACTCTTGCTCTCCGCCCAAGTGGTTTGAAGTGGGCCTCTAGATAAGGTTCCACTAATGTCGCTTCGACCTATACGTCGTCTCCTCACTTGGGAAAGGGTGAACGAAGTGCAGGTAGGCCAACGCCCCCGCTTCTCCCCCGGCCGAAGAGAACCACCTTGGGGGTCCCCGGGTAAACCGCATCCTCCTTGGTCGTGACTCGTATGGGCTCTGTCGAGACTGGGATCGGCGGATGATGCACGGCCGCCTTCGGCGGTCGTGACCTCTATCTTACCCAAATCGCATCCCGCTCACCCCTCTGGGTGGTCTCGAATCGGCCCATTGAGTTTGGAAGATGTCCGAGAGCCCGGGATTGCGCGCAGTAGCGTCGACACGACGATTTGCCGGTAACTGACGAATCCCAACCTCATCGTGGTGAGCGGGTGATAAAGCGATGTCTCATTAACCGACTTCGCTGGGGGCTGGGTATAGACCGACCCACATTCCGCGGGTAGCCCCCTCTTTTGGACCGGTTCTCGGCTGCAGGAGATTTGCGGCATTGGTGGTCCTTTGAGAACTCATGTGCAGACCTTCGTCTCCACGGGTTCTTGGGGTAGCCGGGTGGTTAAGAAACCAAGTTGGCTGAACCATCGTGCCTAGGTGGTTAACTGAGTGTTGCCACCGAGGATGGGTGAAGTGAGGTCAAAGGCTAGCTAATTGGGATAGGACAGTCACCACATTTGTCTAAGGCAAGACGGAGGCGAGGTTGGACTTTGTACGACAAAGACCGCTCGGGTTCTATTGTGACGTCTGTCGGTGGGAGTGGCGGCATGCAGCAACCCACTACACCGTACAGGCGGTAGAACGTAGATGTGACGGAGAGGAGTGGAGGTGCCTTTCCTGATCGTCCCTTGCGAGTCCCTCTGTAGCTGATGCAGTTGTGAGTCGCCCTCAGGGTCGATCAGGAAAGAGATTGCCCGTTTGTACCAAGATCGGTTCGAGTCACGGAGGGCCCTCAGGTCCAAGGTCTGCGGCTCGTGTCACCTTCTCTGGGAGGAGTCTGAACATTTCTCGGAACTGTTCGACTGCGAGGAACCGGGCCGGAGGCTCGTCTTAAGACGGCGACCAAACCTTCGTTCAAACCTTGGGCCGAAACCCGCCCAGTGCATCTTTGCGTAGTCAGAGCTTTCTGTGTCTGACAAGCTTGGGGCTAGCAAACTTCTCCTAACAATAACTTCTTTGTACTAACCTCGACCGGGTCCGCTTCTATAGCGCACTTGAGGGAGTTTTTCACGACCCTCAGAGTCCGGTAGTGGTCTTCCGTTAAAATGTGTATATATGTGCATAATCTCATCGAATGGAACGCTTGACCCCGTCATAGTTTCGCCTAGGGGGTTCTGCCTTGCGGGAATCCATTCGGTGGGGAACAACCCAGCCAAGGCGTGTCTGTGCGCCAGGGACCAAGTTTCTTTGAGGTCCCAGGTTGGCAAGAAGCACCTTCTGCTCTTGTAGTTATATTATATTACACATATAATGAGCCATTAAATGGAGAGATCCATTTGATGGGGAAGACCTTAGCCAAGGCGTGTCTATGCGCCAGGAACCAAGTTTCTTCGAGGTCCCGGGTTGGCGAGAAGCCCCTCCTGCTCGCTGCATCCGATGAACTACTCGCTTCCTCCCTCCCTAGGATTTGATTATCGGAAGATGTGGTACAGTAATGGGTTGTGGGGGTGTTTGACACTGGCCGAGGACCCGGTTTCCCTTATGTGATCCCGGCTACGGAGCCGTTGTTCACTTCCGCGTTCCGCCCAAGTGTGTTGTGGTGGTGTTCTCTGAGTTTGGGCTCCACCGTATCATCGCAGTGACCTCTGTCGTCATTCATTTGGGAAAGGGTGACGAAGCGCAGGAGGCTGGCGCCCCCGCTTCTCCCCCTGGCCGAAGAGCACCACCTTGGAGGTGTCCGAGTAAACCGGCCCGTCTTGGTCGTGACCTCGTATGGATTCACGAGAATCTGGAATCAGCGGTGAAGTACGACTGCAGCCGTAGCTTGTCATTATACAGATCGCATTGGAGTCGACCGACTACATCTGCGTTTCGTCATAGGGGTTCTGTCAGAAGCAAAGCTACTTTGGAAGGGGACGACCTTAGCCAAGGCGTGTCTATGCGCCAGGGACCTAGTTTCTTAGAGGTCCCGGGTTGGCGAGAAGCACCTTCTGCTCTTGTAGTTAGATGATATGTGTATGAGCCATTAAATGGAGAGATCCATTTGATGAAGATGACCTTAGCCAAGGCGTGTCTATGCGCCAGGGAACAAGTTTCTTCGAGGTCCCGGGTTGGCGAGAAGCCCCTCCTGCTCGCCACGTCCGATGAACTAGTCGTTTCCTCCTTTCCTAGGACTCGATAATTGGAAGATGTGGTTACAGTAAGGGTCGTGGGAGTGTTCAGCATTGGCCGAAGACCCGGTTTCCTTTATGGGACCCCGGCTACGGAGCCGTTGTTCACTTCCGCGTTCCGCCCAAGTGTGTTGTGGTGGTGTCCTCTGAGTTTGGGCTCCACCGTATCATCGCAGCGACCTCTGTCGTCGTTCATTTGGGAAAGGGTGATGAAGCGCAGGTGGCTTACGCCCCCATTTCTCCCCCGGCCGATGAGCACCACCTTGGAGGTGTCCGGATGAACCGGTAGTGACCTCGTATGGGCTCACGAGTGCCTGGAATCGGCGGTGAAGAACGACTGCCTTCTGCAGCCGTAGCTTAACATTACCCAAATCGCATTTAAAATAATTCTTTACCTCATTTAAAACATTTTTGCAATTGGAATTATATGTCTATGACTAACAGTTTAGGAATTAGCCATTGGACACCGATGAGGGTGGACACCCTGTATATACAATGTTTATATATATATATATATGTGTGTGTGTGTGTGTGTGTGTGTGTGTGTGTGTGTGTGTGTGTGTGTGTGTGTGTGTAATAATAAAAAAAATTTCGCCATGTTTCCTTAATTAATTTATTCCAAATTCTTACAATTCTACTTTTTCTTTGTCTTTTAATAATATGTTAAATCTAAATTATATTTTTGTTCCATATCTTTAATCAATATATTCTTTTAATTCTTATTCTACAAATCTTACCCTGTTAAAAGCTACACGTATTTGTAAAAACCCTTAATTTATTTCTTCTTTTGAAACATTCAATTTTTATTTCTTTAGAACGCCTCTTAGTATCATTTTTATTTTTATTAAAATTATCATTCGATATCCCATAATTGATTTCAACTCGCGTGTCTTAGTTTTCACCTCAAAATTATGCCGTGCATAGTAATAAGTTCCACGGCCTTTCAAGCCGCTTATTGGTTATTTTTCTCCTGCATTGGCGAAACGATTCATAGGCCTCGCTACGTTTAAAACGCAGTTACGCAGGCTCGGAGAGCAGAAATCGTACGTGTTTTCAAGAGCTAAACAAACCCCGTCACTTGGAGGAGAAGTTTTTTTCAAATTGGGGTAATTCTCTAATAAATTTAACATCTTCATGCTGTTTCCTATTGAGTATCACAACTCAGAAATGATTTCTGAACTTGCTAATTAGTGGAATTGCCTTTGATTGGTGAAGTGTCAATAAAAAGTATTGATACTTATGCAGAGTCCTGTTATTTCTACGAGAAAACTCCTAATGCTTTTCTGAAACATCATCTTCCATTTGGAACCTTCGACTGCTTAGCATCTGTTGTTTACGGGATCATCGACTGCCAGAATTGATATAATCACTATGAAATGCAACTCATTTCATATATATATATGTATATAAATACATATATTAATAAGCATAAATGTTCATTAGATCTGTTTTTACAGCTGTTTATATCATTTGGTAACAAATCTCCCTTTCTGAAGCCCCAATTGCGACAAGAATTAAAAGAAAATGCCAAGGCATCTATACTGGAAAAGTACCAAAATATGACCTGAAATTCTTTACGAATTGTCCTTGAACTTCAATAATGTGAAGAACATATTTGACTTCATAATTTTCAGTGAAGATTTAGACGTGAGGACAATTAAGGGGAAATAATAATTTTAATAATAAAATAATATGCAGGGTATGCAGGGCTACACTATTAAAAATGCAGCATTTATAATTGGTGTACAGGGACACTCAACAGAATCACTTTACATTATGATCTACTGGGGAAAATCATTTGCGTAGTATTTTAATAATATTTTACTATTTCAAGCATAAATAAAATGGATATTCATTTCTGAGGTGCACTACATCGTGCTTCCTGTAGAATATGAAGTGGAAAACATTTATCATTCATTTACAGGATCACACAAAAGAATTCAGACTATGAGCGATGAATGCTGGAAATGCGTTTTCAGTTTAGATATGCGTTTTTAAGTTTAAATAAATTGTTGCATGCTACGTGGTGTGCATAAAAATTCTATAGATCATATGCAGGGCTACACAAAAGGATTCGTAATCATTACTGTGTACGTGCATAAGGTTCTTAAGAGTGTTTTTTAATCGAGTTATGCATTTTCCAGCTGAATTATATTTAGAAAGCTGAAATTATATTTATATTAAGAGCCGGATGTAAGAGCTAGATGTAATTAAAAGCTAGAATTATTATATATGCATATAAATTCATATACAGGGCTACGCAAAGAACTGGATATATTGCCGTCTATGGATTGTTATTTCTGAAAATACGTTTTCGGTTGTTATGATTTTTCCAAATTGTTTATCTTCTTTCACCATATTAAAACCTGAAGTGCCGTTACAGTATTCTGGAAATGTTGAAAAGTGTTTCAAAATCTATACTTGAAGCATGATTTTTCTTTTTTGTTGTAATTGGAAATATGAAGTTTAAAGATAATCATCATAAAATCTATTTTAATCAACAGGTATATGGATACGTGTTAAGACATATACGTGTTTAGACATATGGTGTCCAAAAATTAAGTGGCAGTGACCGATTTTTTCGATTTTAGACGTTTTGTCGAATACCTACTGAAATTCTTTACGAATTTTCCTTGAACTTCAATAATGTAAAGAACATGTTTGACTTCATAATTTTCAGTGAAGATTTAGTCGTGAGGACAATTAAGGGGAAATGATAATTTTAATAATAAAATAATATTTGCGATCACCCAAGTGACAGAAAATGCTCAAAATGGTCTGTCAATTTTGCAAATGGCTATGTAAGTCCTATTCAACATTTGTGTGCATTTGTGTAAGCATAGTACGTATATTCGTGAAGTTGTTAACGGTTCTGTGAACATTTCAAAAGTTTTGTTTATATCATACAGACTTTTCGACCAAATTTAACACTACTTTCCGTAAACTTGACAAAAACAGTAGAAATAGTAATACTGCAATTAAAATATTAATATATTGAATATTTGTTGAGATATGGGTATTTGTATGAAATAAATTTTAACTGCGCAAGCGCGTACTACAGCAAAGCTTTTTTTGTCATGATTTGGTAGTCAATACTATAGAGCAACTCATTTAAAAAGACCAGAAAATATCGTGAAAACTCAAAAAGATGCAGGCAATAGAATGAGGTAATTGATAAATTGAGGAGAAAATCCTACATAGTCCTATGGGATTTCCTCCCAAATTTATCAATTAGCTCACTGTATTGCCTCTATCGTTTTAAATTTTCACAATATTTGAATCGACTTTTTATATAAGTTGCTCAATAAAATTGAGTACCAAATGATTACAAAAAAATCTTTGGTATAGTTCGCGCATGCGCAGTTAAAATTAATTTCATACAAATACCCATATGTCATCAAATATTCAATATATTAATCTTTTAATTGCATTGTACTATTTCTACTGTTTTTGTCAGGTTTTTGGAAAGCGGTGTTAAATCCGGTGTAAAAAAGCGGTGTAACTCTGCATGCTATTAAAAAAAAAAAAATTCACAGACACGATAACATCTTCAAGAATATGCATGCTATTCTTACACAAATGCACAAAAACGTTGAAGAAGATCTACATAGTCATTTGCTACAGTGACAGATCATTTTGAGCATTTTCTGTTTCTTGGGCAAACGCAAATATTATTTTATTATTAAATTTATTATTACCCCCTAATTGTCTTCGGGACGAAATCTACACTAAAAAACATGAAGTTAAACATGTTCTTTACATCCTCAAGGACATTTCGGGCATTTCCACACGAATTTCAGTAGATATTCGACAAAACGTCTAAAATCGAAAGTGTCCGGTCACTGCCCCTTTAATTGCTGGACACCAGTTTAATATATTATTCTTGTATATGGATATGCTCTTCATGGTTTATACGCGGTTTCATTATTGAAAAGTCTAAAAGTCTAGTACAAATTCCTTCACCGTGTCTTGCAGAAAGAGCTGTATATTTTGTGCTGACTAAATTACACTAAAATAGACACATAAATTTCGTTACACTTTGATAATTCCCACAAACATTAGATGAACTGACAGATAGATAATCTAAAAGTTGAAATCATAAATATTTTTGAAGCAGTTTTCTGAAACTGTGGTGAAGTTGAAAAATAACACCTGGAAAAGTGACAACTAATTACAGTTTTTAAAATAGAGTATATTAAAATTTCTTTCGATTAAAAAAAATTAATACATTATTCAATTTAAATATAATAAAACTCAGTGTAAGGATTCCGGTCCGAACTCATCCAAACAATTAATGCGAATCAATAGATTACTTTCCATTGTTGCAGATAAAAATGATATAATGAAACATATTCATACACGTGGAGTTTTTGGACTTTTTTTTTAATTTACAGATTAAATTTCGGTAAAAATATTTCCACCCGCGTACTTTGTTTGTATAAGGAAATAAAAATTCATAGGTACTCTGACGTCACTAGAATAGCTACTATTGGGTTTATTTTTTCCTTATGCATTATAACTTTATTTCTGCCAATTTTTTTCATTACAATTAAATAGAAAATTTATTTTGATTCATGGTAGTTAACAAAAAATTAAGGGTGAAAATTTTGTGCAGGTGAAAATGATGTTATGCTTAGCTTAAAGTGTATTTTTACACTGATAAGACTAAAAAAACATTGATATAATTTTACCTACATGACGTAATTTTCACTGATTTTTCAATTGTTAATTATAAAAACTAGAAATGAGCTTTTATTGATTATTTCATCTTGATTGTATACAGTGGTGGCCAAAAGTTTGGACATTTTTTGAAAGTTTCATGTTTTTCAAATTTGTGTGCTTGTAGAATATATTAATTTTCACTTAAATACAAACGTTTATATATCAAATTGAAGGTAATTTAATGTAAAATTTAATAATAAAAACAGTATTACAATATCTGTATTACAAAAAAAGTTATGCTAATTTTAGTAGAACAAACAAACACAAATCGTTTTGAATAAGGACGTGTTTAGTAATAAAAGCGTACTAGCCAATCACAAACACTGTTCTGAGGACCAATCAATTGTCTGTAACTATAGTTTAGGTTATTTGGATGGTAAAAGAGTTATTGTTGTTGAAATATTTTGCGGAATGATGCATACTAGTACAATTAAATAGAGTGTTGCTGTTTTTGAATATTTAAAGTCCTTTTTTTTAATTAAACTAATTTTAAACAATGTCATCAACAAGAAGAACTAATTGGACATCTACAAAAAGAAGCCGAATTGCCATATTGAGAGAAAATGGCCTCTCTTATGCTGAACTTGCAAGACAAGTTGGTGCTTCAGTGACTTGTTCTGGTGTACGAAAGTTCTGTTTACGTTATGAAAAACCGAAATCAGTGGAAAATAAGGCCAAATCAGGCCGAAAAAAATGCACAAGTGCTACTGCCGATAGAAAAATTAAACGGCTATGCCTTCAAGATAGAAAAATTTCATCAGATATGCCATTAGATGTGAAATGAATGCCACGGGTATTGCAGTAAGTTCAAGAACAATAACAAGAAGGTTATCAGGATTTGGACTACAAGCTAGAATTTCAAGGAAAAAACCATATTTAAATCAAAAGCAACGCGAAAAACGAGTTAAGTGGGCAAAAGAACACATTAAATGGTCAGAAAATCAATGGAAGCAAGTAATCTGGAGCGATGAGAGTAAAATATCGCTCTTTGGTAGTGATGATAGAAAATACGTGAGACGTAGAGTAGGAGAAGCACTTCATCCTGATTGCATTGAAGCAACTACAAAAAACCCAACACATGTCATGATTTGGGCATGTATGTCTGCAGATGGTGTGGGCCGAATTCAAGTGATTGATGGCATCCTGAATGCCAAAAATACATCGAAACTGTCCTGGAACCAAAATTGATACCTCCCATCAGGGATCTCTTCCCCAACAACGCACCATTTATTTTTCAGCAGGATTCAGATCCATGCCACACAGCAAAAGTATGCAAAGCATGGTTTCAAAATAAAGGCATAGATATATTACCATGGCCAGGAAACAGCCCTGATCTCAATCCAATTGAAAATTTGTGGTGACGTTTGAAAATTCTTGTACGAAAAAAACGTCCATCCAATAAAAGACAACTTATTGAAGCTATAATTGATTCTTGGCACCCTGTGATTACGAAAGATGAACTCCAAACACTCGTTCACTCGATGAAAAGACGCTGTGAAGCTGTCTTAAAAAATAAGGGTTATCCTACTAAGTATTGATTGTGTAAGTATCACTTTAAAAAAAATGCAAGTCTAAGATAGATCTTACTATTAGTTGCATAACTTTTTTTGTAATACAGATATTGTAATACTGTTTTTATTATTAAATTCTAGATTAAATTACCTTCAATTTGATATATAAACGTTTGTATTTAAGTGAAAATTAATATATTCTACAAGCACACAAAGTTGAAAAACATGAAACTTTCAAAAAATGTCTACACTTTTGGACACAACTGTACATCTCTCAGTAATAACAATGTCCATGTAAAAACTAGTCGGATGTGCCAATCCCAAGCATTTCTTCTTTCTCATTAATAATTCAAAAAGCCTAATTTTTTACTTTCTTCTATCTTTACAAGAATAAAGTATTGGATTCCTGAAAATTTTCGGCTTCCGGTTTTCGATGGATTTATATGTTTTAGAAGGTCCTGAACACGATTTGACTGTTTTTAGAAAATGCTTGTCTGTGAGTCTGTGACTGTCTGCGACTCTGTCTGTCTGTATGTGACAAAATTTTGTAGGCGCTCTATCTCAAGAACTAATGCCCGGAATTTAATAAAACATTAGATTCAGTTAGTCCCTGATATAAATTGGTGCTGATTAGTTTTTGGTGTAAATCGCCCAACAGTTGGCGCTGATATGCTGTATGTTTCGCGATTTCCGCAATAGCTCTATCTCAAGAACTAAATGCACTGATTTTCATCAAACTTCAGATTCAATTATACCTTCACATAAATAGACGCTGATTACGTTTTGTGTAAATCTCCCAACAGGTGGCGCTGCAATGATGCATTTTTCAGGATTTACACGATTTTAGCGACAGTCATATCTCAAGAACTAATGCACGGAATTTCATGAAATTTTAGATTCAGTTAGACCTTAATATAAATTAGTGCTAATTCGTTTTTAGTATATGATAAACCTGTGTGAGATAGAAGAACATTTTGGTATTGGCACATTATCGACTAGCTTAATTAAGCATTTTAGAATAAAAAATGCAGCATAGCAACGACTAGCTTAATTATGCATTTTAGAATAAAAAATGCAGCATAGTAGCGTCATCTGTTATATGATTTGCACGAAAACTTCTGGCCTATCAGGAAGGAAGTTAAAAATATATTAAAAAATTTCATCTTTACATACAAAAACCAAGTTGAGTTAAATAAAAGAATGTAATAAATAAGTATAATCGTAATAAATTTAAATTTGATAAGGTGCTTCCAGTCATAAAAATAATTATATCCGGAATTTATTTTCAACATAAAAGTTTCTAAATTGCCATAGTTAAAATTCCCCATACTATTGAATGAAATATTTATATGCGGATTCACATATAAATAAGTCACGTTCTGGGAATTGTTGTTGAATTGTAATTTGAAATTTGAAATAAATGAGATAAATGCGGAAATTTTTTCATGGGATATTTTTTTACATATCCCTTCAGCTTCTTAATTAATGTAAAGATTTTTTTTAAACTTTTATTTAGGCATCTTAATTAATGTGAGTAATGACTGTCGCCTCTTGAGAAAACTTTCAAATGAAGATTTGAATCTAATAGCAGATTTGAGACGGTACATCTGAAGTCCAGATTTTTACTTTCTTCTATCTTTACAAGAAGAAAGTATTGGATTCATGAAAATTTTCGACTTCCGGTTTTCGACGGATTTATGCGTTTTAGAAGGTCTTGAACACGATTTGACTGTTTTTAGACGATTTGACTGTTTTTGACCACCGCAGAATTCGCGGAGAGCGGCGTATCGCGTGATGGTCCTTTGCTAAGTCCTTTTTATATCGAGACACTTGCAGAAGAAACGCTTAGACCACTGAAATTATCAAAATCAAGGAGACTGCTGTAAGTAGCGAGTTTTTGCGATTTATTGGGCTAATAACTATTAACATGCGGCTAATACGAAAGTATCTCTTTTAATAAATTTCAAACCTTATTTTGAATAAATTATTTAAAGTTTTCATATAAAAATGCTTTTTGGTGTTTTTAGTGGCCAGTCTAAAAATATGTATTAAATGTAAAAGCCTATTGGAGTTTTCAATTTTAAAAAAAATGGTTTTGATCTATGTTCTGTAACCCGAGAGACTCGGGTTGAATCCCTAGTATTTTTAAATGATAATTTATTATTTTTAGAGCAATACTTATTTGTTCTCTTATTTTTTAGAAAACTGTAATTTTGTTTTACATTCATTTAGCGTAATGGTGATATATACACTTCTGTACATTACTTTTCTTAAATATTGGAATCTTATGTTTTATTATTTAAAAAATAAAGCACTTGTACAACCTGCGATTGGTAGTTGATGTAATAACTTTATTAAATCTTTAGCAAGTAATGAGAAAAATTAAAGAGCAAAATTTCGTTTCTTAATCTGATGTGTAAACAAGTATAAACTTTTCAAAGAATTCCTAAATATGTAGAAACTTTTCGGAAATCTTTCATAACAAATATGCATGGCTAGTGAACATATATATTAAACATTTAGCTTTATTAAAATACGAGAAATAATAAAATTTACTATTTGAAGATAAATAAAAATATTGTTAACGTTAGAGTTTATTTTCATTTTCATTTTAATTTTAAAACTAAAATCCTTAGTTTCACAAGAGAAAATGGATTATTAACTAGTTTTTATGTTAATGTGATTTTTAAGGTTTTCGTTTAAATATTTCAGGGGATCCGGTGATTCAAAGTGTACAGAACGTAAGTAAAAATCGTTTTTATTTAAAGACTCTGATAATTTTTTTTTTGCATTACATGTAATTATTTTAGATTGTCCACCAACTACATAAAAAGCATCTATATATGAAAAATACTAAGTGTGTATTGAAATAATAAAGTTTCGAAATTTATTAAAAACTGCATGTTTAAATGAAATAAGAAACCTACGTCCTAATCTGGTTTTAAATCCATTACAAGGTTTAAATACAAGGTTTAAATACATTTAAATACAAGGTTTAAATACATTTAAATACAAGGTTTAAAAGGGATTGTTTTAGCCACTTTTCTATTCTACGAAAGAAAATACTTTTTGAAATTATGTGAGGAAGGCTGCATAAATAACTCTTTCTCAGCTTGGGAAATCCATTGCCAGTTGTGGTAATGCTGCCACTCTCTCCTTAGATTTTCTCCTTATATTTGCATACTAATATTACAGCAAATGTATTTTATACTATCGTAATAAACAAATATTCATGGATGAAATAATTTTTTAAAAATTCATGTTTGAAAATTATTTAAAAATTACTTAAAAAATCAGTAAATTTAATTAGTTTGCAAACATTTTTTTATTTGAAAGTACATTTTATTTTATATTCGATGATATAAAAATTCAAATTATGCGGTATTTAGAACAGCATATATGTTTGAATGTACGTTTTTTTTTTCAATTCGACGATGCAAAAATTGAAACTATGCGATATTTAGAACAGCATATGTGTTTGAAAGTACGTTTCTTTCTATTCGATGATATACAAATTGAAATTATATGATAACTAGAACAGTATATGTGTTTAAAAGTGCGTTTTTTCTATTCGACGATATAAAAATTTAAATTATGCGATATTTAGAACAGCATATGTGTTTTAACCCTTTAAGCGTCCGGCAGAATTTTTCATGTGTGTATAACGATTCATAAAATAATGAAAATAATTGGTATGAGGATTTATATTTAATAACCTTACCTATCTATATTTCTTATGCACTTTAAACAATTAACATTAATATCTTTTTTTTTTAAATTCAGACTTTAAATTGGAAATTTAGATATAATTCGTTTATATCTATTCGATTATATAAAACTTGAAATTATGCGATATTTAGAACAGCATATGTGTTTGAAAGAACGTTTCTTTCTATTCAACGATATAAAAATTTAAAGTATGCTATATTTAGAACAGCATATGTATTTGAAAGTACGTTTCTTTCTATTCAACAATATAGAACTTGAAATTATGCAATATATTAGAACAGCAACGGTGATCAAACTCAACTTACATAAAAATAGCCATTCTAACAGTTCGCTCCAAATCACTGGCAGATCTGTAAACACTTATATTTAAATGTTACTCGCAAAACACTGCAATTGCACTAAACAGAATTCCGTGGATTTAAACTTTTCTTTATTCGAAAAAACTAAAAGATAACGTCTTGCCTCGATGGCACACTTCTCAAAAGAGATTCTCAATTCAAATTCAATCAGAGACAGCACGACGCTTCATGAAGCACAGAAACTCCCTTATTGTTCCGTAATGGACGAGATCTGGTAAAATCCGTTGGATCTAACTTCTACTACTGTATGTATACTCGATAGCTGACCACAACAAACCAATTACCATATAACTGCTTAGTATAACCGCGAAGATCAGATCAGATTTAGGGAGATTCGGTCATACTTGCGAAAGTAAAAGAAATGACAGAATAGGCTCATTCACGTATAAGTGTTAGAAAACAGACAACACGTTAAAAACAAAAACTCAACGATCCACATGTGCAGGAATATTTAATTGATGTTGAATTTTTTTAGTATTGCATTTATATTAGAGTATGTAGATCTAATAGGTTTAAATTGTGAAATAGATCTTTGAAATCAAATATCTGTACATTATGTGTATATATATATATATATACAGCATACCCACTAAAGTCCCTTGCCACCCTCTTAACTTCGGAACGGCTGCTGCTATATTCATAAAAGTAGTGACTAGGTATAGTAAAGTAGCCATGCGCTACTCAATGAAACCACCTACGGCACCACCTGGTGGAATAATTAGCATTCCTATCTCGAAAACGGAAAGAGATAGAGAAAAAAGGGGATTTACAAAGTTGTAGAGCATCATCGATTTAGTACGAAAAGACACCTTGTGGACATTAATGCAAAGAATAGAATAATTAAAACGCGCATTTGTTTTTTCGTGATTTCCTACACTGTGACGTGACAAAACGATATTAGAAAGAAAAAAATAATTAGTTATGATAATATACCTTTATTTTAGATTTTCAAACTTCTCACCGTCAACTGCAATGCACATTTGAATCCTTGTTTGAATTTCACGTTGCATACGTTGGAGCATAGAGGGTGACACGTTGGCACAAGCGTCCGTAATACGCCGTTTAAGGTCCTGCAATGTTTGTGGAAGGGTCGATTACACCTGCTGTTTCATAACTGGTTGTTTCTTTTTTTTCTAAGATCGTTTTGTCACGTCACAGTGTAGGAAATCACGAAAAAACAAATGCGCGTTTTAACCGTTCTATTCTTCGCATTAATGTCCACAAGGTGTTTTTTGTACTAAATCGATGATGCTCTACAACTTTGTAAATCCCTTGTTTATCCTATCTCTTTCCGTTTTCGAGATAGGAATGCTAACTCCGCAGTTTTCCACCAAGTGGCGCCGTAGGCAATTTCATTCAGTAGCGCATGTCTACTCTACTATACCTAGACACCACTTTTATGAATATAGCAGCAGCCGTTTCGAAATTAAGAGGGTGGCAAGGGACTTTAGTGGGCATACTGTGTGTATATACATACAGGGTGTTTCACAAAGGACTCCTAACTTTAAAAATCAATAACCCGGAAACGGTGATAGATAGAAACATGAAACCAATGGTATGTTTAATAAAAAAAATCGCAAGAATCTTTTACACAAATCTTAAAATTTAGTTAAAAATAACGCTGATAGATGTCGCTGCGATAAATA
Organism: Maratus michaelseni; assembly: GCA_963931845.1. NCBI lineage: Eukaryota > Metazoa > Arthropoda > Arachnida > Araneae > Salticidae > Maratus > Maratus michaelseni. Next base: position 259,244,387 of record OZ007593.1, read on the forward strand.
GGCGTATCACATTAAAAGTGATTCAAAACGTGCACCTTCTACGCAACACACATGTCGCAAACGCAGAATGAAATTGTCAGTGACTCTCTGTAGTTTGTCAACGAAAATTGACACACAAGCTTGACAAATAGCCTCTTCGAGCTCGCCGAGTGTTAAAGAATTGTTCCGGTAAACAATGTCCTTTAATGTGCCCCACAAAAAGTAATCGCAGCGAGTGAGGTCGGATGAATACGGAGGTCACTCTATGCCTTTTCCCTTCACTGCCGAATAGTTCAACGCAATAACTCTATCGTCGAAGTATTCGTCCAGAAAGTCAAAAACGTCTTGTGTAAGATGCGGACGAGCCCGATGTTGCATGAACCACGCCGTGCCTGGTCGATCGTCTAACGGTTGTTGAGTGGCGACAAATTGTTTCAAAAGCGCAATATACCGCTCAGTCGTCACGGTTTCTCGCAAGAAAAAGGGCACAATAATGTCTTTGCGACAGATTGCAGCCCAAACTGTAAGTTTTTGGCTATAGGGAGGTCGTGCGTGAGTCAGATGTGGATTTTCTGTACTCCAAAATCGCCAATTGTGTCTGTTAATGACACCATCCAGATAAAAATGGGACTCATCCGTAAACCATATTCGGCCGACATCGAAACCAGAACAATCAATCTTCTCGAGCAATTCGTTAGCAAAATGCTCTCGTTGCCGTTCTGCTTGAACTGGTATGGCGTTCCGGCATTGAATCTTGAAAGGAAACATGTGTGATGATTTCCGCAGGATTCTGTACGTGCTAGATGGCTTGATTCTAGATTCAGCTCCAAGTCTGCGGACAGATTTATTCGGATTACGCTCAATAACTGCAAGTGTCGTTGAATTTTCAGGAGTAACGACGGAGTGGGTCCGACCCACATTTCCGACTAACGCATCGGCAACGTTGCCTGTCTGTTGAAATTTTTTGAAAAGCCCACGAATTGTTGTTTTCCCATCTGGGTCTTTTGAGACTTGAAATCGCGTTTGAAAACTTCTCCTTGTGGCTGTAGAACTCTGATTTAATCAGTAGTACTCCAACACAATAAACACACGTTCCTCCACGGTATACATCACTTTCGGAATTATTTGCACTATACGCTAATAGCGGTCAGACTTCAGTGGCGAAATCTTCGACGGCTAGTCTTTCTATGCTTCTGAACTCTCGTTAGAAGGATTCTTCACGCTCTCAGCGCCACCTATCGGTGCTATTTTTAACTAAATTTTGAGATTTATGTATAAGATTCTTACGATTTTTTTAATAAACATACCACTGGTTTCATGCTTCTGTCTATCACCGTTTCCGAGTTATTGATTTTTAAAGTTAGGGGCCCTTTGTGAAACACTCTGTACATACATATACACAAACAAATTGTATAACCTCCTTCTTTGGAAGTCGGTTAATAAATTAAAGCCATTCACGATATTGTGTAATTTATCAAGTTCAAATTATAAACATTTATCTGAAGCCTCTCTTTAAATGTTTAAGACATGAATTTATTGATACATGTTAAACCAGAAATATAAAGTGCATTCAAAGTTTTCTATCCTTTATCATATATCTTAAAATTTCCATTTTTCTGAAACATGATCGGAAAAATTGGCAAAAAATACACTTTCAAGTTTAATGTGTTTTGCGTGATATCTTTCTTAAGTTTGTTTGAAATAAACTGGGAGATATATTTATTTTTGACATACTAAAATACGAAAGGGGGGTAACTATACTAATATTAATACGAGCGTAGAATATTAAATAAGTAATATGTAAACAAAATGTCAGAAGTAAATTAAGGTCAGTCGATCATACGGAAACATCTGCACTTCGATTTTCTTGAATGTATCCGTACATTTTTACATGCTTTTTCATTTTATATATGTCTAAGAAGCCTGAAATCATTAAATAAACGAACATTATCTGAAATCATTAATTTAAAACTAGTATTTATTATATGAATGTTTTTATTTTTCAAGCATTATTTTTTTCAATTTTAAATAGCAGACAGAAAAGAAACGTGGTCATGAATAAAAATGTTATTCTGATTGACACGAAAATATAGAACAAGTGGGTAAGTGTGATCGAAGATCGCTCAAAGGGTTTCGTTTAATATTCCTTTCAAAACACTTTATCCTATCTTTAATAAATTCAAATAAATTTCATTTAGCAACGACAAAAAAAAGTCAAGTTTTTTATAAAGTAAAAATGTACCGGTCTATTTTTTTCGTTTTTTCGAATATCTAAACCAGCCCGATAGAGGTCGAAGCCTGCTATTATATTCTGTCAAAATAATATCCGTCACGCGGACTAAATGTGATATTTAAAAAAATAATTTCAAAACTAAACAAATTGTACACCTTCAGAATGCTAAAATATGCGAATATTTCCATAATCGGACTTTTATCACGATTCAATATGTTTCTCAAACTCATATATTTACTATTTTCTATTACTCATATTGATACTCGCTTTGTATTTTTCTCAAACATCTGAAAAATTTGTTAAACTTCCAATATGACGTCAGATTTTCTTTTAAATTCTCTAATGACGTGATATTAATCTGCTTTGTGTACTTACACATACTCCTTGTATAATTGAGAAATCTTAGCCATTTTCCGTTTTATTACCACTATGACGTCAATCAATTTTATTTCATATTTATCTTTTTTTTCAATTGATGAAACTTTTTATTTCATTTTCATTTTTCACGTGGAAATCGTCTGATAGAAAATTAATTATTGTAGAAAGAATTTCATCGTGGATTTAAACTTTTTGGCATCTGCTATAACGAAAAATGTTTCAATTTAATAGGTAAAGGTTGTTAGAATTTTGGTTTTTTATCTCTATTTATTAAAATAATACGATTTTTTCAAAATTTAATATTTTGAGCTCTTCACAGCTGATATTCATCTATATACACAAAGTTTCAACTCTGTAAGTTATATAGTTTTTGAGAATGGCTCTGTGACGGACAGACCACGGAGCGGGAGTAATAGGGTTTCGTGAGATGAACGAAACCCTAAAAAACAGTGGACCCGTGTGAAAATTTTGCCTTAAAAAAAACTGCAAACAACATTAGTCAAGCCAGAGTATCATTTAATTTATTCCATCAAAGGTATAGTAAAAACTGAGCAAAGGCAAAAAAAGATTATCAATCGTATTTTGACTGCATCTGTTTCGGAAAAAAACATGAGGCAAATAAGAATAAATTGAGCGATTGAACTTAAATTTGGCTTTTTAATCATAAGTATCAAATATACCCGTGCAGCACCAATGTCCCACTTTATATTTATTGATTTTTACTTTCTTCTATCTATAATAGAAGAAAGTATTGTAATCGAATTTTTTTTCGACTTCCGGTTTTCGACGGATTTACATGTTTTAGGGGTCAGAGATTCCGAAAAACATGTTTTTACAAAATGTCCGTCTGTCCGTCCTCATTGTATCAGCGAAAAGTGTATGAAGTTATGCTTCAAATTGAACCACATTTTTTTCTGTGTTTTTGACTATGGCAAGCAGGTTCTGTTAGAATTTGGGGATATTTCGACGAAAGGGGGCGCTGTGATCGATATTTTTGTTCCATTTTCACTATTGTATCATCGAAAAGTGTATGAAGTTATGCTTCAAATTGAATTAAAAAAAATTCTATGTTTTCGGCTATGGCAAGTAGGTTCTATTAGAATTTGGGGATATTTCGACGAAAGGGGGCGCTGTGATAGCCATTTAAAGATTTCAAATTCAGAAAGATGTACACAAAAATTAGAAATCCTGAAAGTTTTTTTCGTTCAATGTTCGGCCTTGATCCGGAGAATCCGGAACAATTTTTGTTTTGCCTCTATCTTAAAAAATGGCTGAGATATAGCGGTTTGAAATTTTAGGGTGGCTGACATTTTCAAACAAGACAGCAGAATTCATCCATAAACGGGTTTAATTTATGAGTTTTAGTTAACATGGTTTCGGCAAATTTTCTTTCATTGTTGTAACCATTGTTCCTATTATGTGCTTATCACTATATATTTATATTCGCCAACGTCAAATTCTCGCCAAACTTTGCGACAGTTGGCTAAATATCCCCAAATTTGGCGACCAAAATAGCTTGTCATAAATGAAGCCAACTTGGCTGTAGAGGACTAATTTGGCGATATTCTCATTCAAATTCAATGTTGACGAGAACTGGGATTGAATCTTCTTTAATTAGGTTCCACGCATTTTACCTTCGTGTTTTCCAGTAAAATTAGATAAAATCCTAAAACCAAGGAATAGGGAGGCTATCTGTTCCTGTCGGTTCAGGCCAGAAGGACTTTCCGTAGTTTAGTATACATCAGTAGATCGCATCCCGGTAACCCGACGATTCGCAAGCAGCTGACGTTCAACAGAATGACGAAAAATATTGATTTTATTTGCGATGTGATAGCAAATTTTGAAGTATTAACATGACTAAGATAGAAGAAAGTTTTGGGATTGGCACATCCGACTAGTTTTTTTTTTTTTTTTTTAATCATCGTTGAGTACGATATAATGAGGTATTTTATTTTAGTGGCAACACTAATTTGAGGAAAACCTTTCGTTCCATTTATGAAAATAATGTCGATTTAATTTTTAATAAACTGCAATTTTTAATCAAAATGTATGCTTTAACGAAATGTGAATGTACTATGTCAGAAGCCGATTCAAAAACCTTTCATATGGTATCTCATTTACCGTTCTTAGTTTTTTATTTGCTTAGTGCTGGTGTGATCTGAGCAGGCTACTATTGCAACCGGGTTACCACTCACTTTTCGATCATCCAGACACAATAACCGATGGGTAAAATGATAAAAAATCCTAAGTTGCTGTTATCTGTCGTAGATGTTTGTAAAAAATATTCATGAAAAGAGCTTGATCGTAAATTGAATCCTACCTAAGGGTAAACTTGTAGCAGTAAAATTAATTACTCTAATTAGAAAATTGACGTTGTGAATATGTTTGATGATCCCTTTGCCTCAGGAAATTAGACAGACTAGTGAAAGGAATTTAAATATGATAATACTAGAGCAATAACTGTCTGTATAAAAAAAAAACATCTATTTAGATATGTCAATTCTTATTTATACCCACATAGTAATTATTGTAAACATTCACTTAAAGAAAATAAATACAAGACATTAATACCTAAATAAAGAGAGAAAATTAAAATGACATAAAGAGTTTTTATTTACATACTTACAAAGTATAAAAATTATTAGAGAAAACATAGGATATAAATATCCTCAAAATGAACTTGCAATTTAACGTTTAGGAGAAATTCAAAATTATTCCATTTAGATGATTTGTTGATAATTTTATCTGAGAGAGTTAACATTTTGTCTGATGTCGGTGTCCCTATTAAAAAAACAACAATACATAGCACACAAAATATACCTCTAATGGTGTGGGCAGTCTGGTCTCAATCTCATGGAGGACGTTGGTCAGTCAGAACCGTCAGAATCATAGGGCTTGCATCAGTCGGTTCATGCACCACAACATCATTATTTATCGATCGGGCTGGGCTTTCTTTTGATCCATTTTTACAAGTGGGAGACCTTCTTCTTTTAGAGACTCGAAGATGAATGAATATATAATATAAATCGACACAACTGTCCGAAAAAATTTTTGTCAGCAGTAGTGCAAAGTAGGACTTCCCACTCGCTCGCTATTCGTTGGTTCTTTAACACTTGCACCACCCTACCATAAATCTGCTAACCGCAGAATATTTCTATAGGACCAGAGCTAACCCAAACTCAACCATTTAGGTTGGCTGCGACCACCGGTCGCCTTGATTTCTCAGGCACCTCTTTCGCTGATTATTCCAGAAAAAATATTTTTTTATGACTCATAAATTGCTGACATCATTGTATATTCTCGACGAGAGTTATAAGTCTGTTGTATAGTTTCCATGAATATACAATGCGTGATTTCTTACAAGCACTTAGAAAAGGGATGTTGACAACACAAATAATATATAGGATATATGTGTGTGATAACTTTGTAGCAAAAGTGCAATTGAGTGTTACCAAAAAGTTTTCTTGAAAATAAAAAAAAATTCTCTGTTTAGAAGATAAAGAAACATTTCTGTAACAACATCTCCTAATGGGTCATTCCAACGAATTTGGACAATTTTTTATTTATTTATTTTTATTATTATTATTTTATTTTAAATCACACTATTTTTCTTAATTTTTCTATACTTCGTACGTGGAAACCTATAGAAAAGCAGCTAAAATGCATTTACAAAAATTTCTATCTTAGATTTTCAAATTTCAAAGGTTTATACAATCTTACTTTTTTTTTTTTTTAATGAAAAAGAGACACAAAAAATTAAAAAATGATCTGAAGTCTAAACACTTTTTCTCTGTTAGATCATGGATTTGTCGTGGATTTATCACTATTTTTAAAAATAATTGAGTACCTTAAAATATACTGAAATATTAGTCAAAATGACAGTTTTTGAAAAATTATGTCTCATGATCAAAAAGAGATAACAATAGGCAGTTTTTATATGTATTACTTCTACCTCTTTATAATGTCTAATCTACCTCTTTATAATGTCAAGTCGTTTTCTATTACTAACTGGTCTATGAGATAAGGATCTTGAATTTGGAAAAATGACAGTCCGCCACGAATAAAAGGACATTTAAAAACAAGAAACATTTTATTGAATATTTTTTTTTATATAAATGTTTCTGGAACTACTAAATTTATGTGCTACAATTCAAAGTTCAAGAGTCATAAGAATTTCTTACCAAGAGTTTTAAATCCTTTATTAGAATACTGAACATGCGTGCTTACTACAGTTATACCTCTATGTTCAAACCATGTCCATGAAATCAAATATTTTCTTATATATTTGGTTTAGGGATTTTTGCGTCAATGTAGAGTTCAGAAAGGGAAATTTCATGGAAACTCGTGGTATGAACTTAGGGATGCAACTCGGGAAACTTTGTGTGTTTAATATTCTAATACAGGAAACAAATCTGTTGACAAGAAATTTTTATCTCTCTTTAACCTTTAATTGTAGCAGAAAAGTACAGAGGATGCCAGAATTATTTCTGTATTTCTTGTATCTAAATGTTCTTTTTCTTCGTGGCAGGCTGTTATTTATCGAATTTCAAGACCTTGTATCTCATAGACCAGTCGGAATAACAGAAAAAGACTTGCAGATTATGGACCTTACATTAAGAAGTCCTTCCATGCTAAATCGCATATGAATATCACTGCTTCTGTTTGAGTTATAAACTGTCAAAAATTCTGATTTTTGAAATTTTTCAAAACTTAAGTTGTTATAATTCAGGAGTGAAAAGAGATAACTACCTGGTTTTGTTGTTGTTTTCTAGATATGCTTAGAAGTAGGAATAACACATATAAAAATGCATACTACACTCTTTCGCTTCATGATATCTACGTTTTCAAAACGGGCTTTTTAACTAATATTTCAACATATTTTAAGCGGTCAGGTTAAATGACAAAATTTGGTAAATACACGAAAAATACACGATCTAATAAAAAATAATGTGTAGATTTCCTTTTTTTTATCTCTTAGTTTAAAAAATATGCAAGATTTTATAAACATTTAACTGTCATAAAATCGCAGTTTTCGACCTGCTCTAGTTAAAAAAAAATTTACGATAGATTTTTTTTTCAAATGGATAACTTCATTTCCATATAGGTTTCCAGATACAAAGTATGGGAAAAATCAAAAATGTGGCAGCAACGCATGTTTGCTGAAATTCTATGGAATGACCCTTATGGAAAGATCAATCCCATTTTGGAAACTTCTGCAAATGAGCAGAAAGTTATTAAATACTTATTGACAAACAGACTTTGTTGGTATTATTGAAATATAAGTAATTTCTTATTATTATAAGAAAAAACCTCTAAGGAAACATGTGTTTTCTAATAATATATTGAAAATTTTAATGCCACAAAATATTAAAAATTTGCAAAATTTGCTTAAAATTTTAATTGGACAATTTGTCGTCTGAAAGTTCTTCATTCTGAGATCTTCTCCGAATTTAAAGGAACTTCTGTTTTTCCATCAATTTCTTAAGGAAGGATGAGTAGGTGGGGTTTAATAACGCACGGTTGCCTGAGGGACATGCTGAGCTAAAAAAGAGAATTACAAAATGACACTAAAATGTGCTAAAATATTTTAAAAATTGGTGCTAAAACAAAAATATATTAAACTACAAAGTGAGTGATAGCGATAACCTAGAGTTGAGATACCTGGATGAGGGTTTCTACCCACACACAATCATACAAGAGAAGGAAATGAAATTTGTGAATGGTATAAACAGTAAAGCATATAAAATTGGTGATATTTAAGACATTAAATACCTATATCTCAAAATAAAACATGCATTTTTTTTTATATAGTGACCCATGCAGTGTTTTGCCGATGAGGTTTGTCAGTCTAGGTAATGGTGAACTAAAGTAAATTCTATACAAGTGTAGTATTCCCGGACAATCAGTTAAAAGACAATAAATAATGAGTAGTTCGCTGTGACAGTGGGGAAACATGGATGCATCCTCCCGAAGCAAAAGATGTTTATGAGTAATTCTCGAATGCCCAACTCACAGGCGAGTCATCGGGACATTAGTTTTTCTTGGATAACTCAGAGACCAAGTCGTTATTGTGGGTGGGTTTCATAATACGCAATCTTTCATTATATTACATTTTTTATCCAACTTTCCTGCAACTTATTCGGAATAAAACCCAACGTGAATAAAGCAGAAGCGCATTTTTTTTTAACAGCAGGACACATGTATCAACCTTATGTAGAGTAAGAGTCAAATAAAAACATCATGGAAAAAGTCCTGCTGAACGTTTTACTGTATCCAAAGTGAAAGAAGCGGCATTTTCTCTGCCAAACTCTAAACACTAACAATTACTTATAAAATAATTTTTAGCTGATAAAATAAGTTCATGTCTACTCCAGTTATTCCAGCGTGTAAATCTGAGTTACTAAAAACTCCTACTTATAATGTTATTGGTATCCAAATCCAGCTTTTTGCGTATCAACAATGATCCCATTTTGAATTTAAATTCATCTTGAATTTCTTTTCTTTCTGTTCTCAATAATGGATTTATCTTTATTTTACAATCTCTGTTGCCATTTTTGAATGGATATTAATAAGATTAGAACCTCTCAGAAAATCTTATCATCGCATGTAAAATGGATAGTCCAAACTCGTATGAGTTTTCATCATCAACAGTTGTTCTCTGTAAATTGGCTAATTATTTGGATGTTGCGCTACACATGTAACATCTAAAAATTTACTTCGTGCCTGTTACTGCATTACAGACATTGTCATTTACCATTGTCAACATGATGAAATGTTCAACAGTTACATCAGCAAGTTTTCTCCAAAGCTTTGAATTTGCTCTCTATGCAATCATATTTTTATTCTCTAAGTAATCAATAAAGTTTCATACCTTTCATTAATGTGTCATTAGATCTACATAAAGTTAACTTTTTTTGTAATTTTTTGTGAAAATTTGAACAAAAAAAATACAAAGATTTTATTGACAGAACTGATATATATTATATGTTTTTAATTCAGCCGCTAAAATGGTTAGTAAGATAAATAAAGTTACCATATCTTGTTCTGAGTGTAAGTCCAGGGTCGAAACTAGACGAGAGAGAGTGGGGCAAATGCACCAGGAAATAGAAAGGGCGCTAAAAGAAAATTTAGTTCGTCTTTCAGAACAAAAAACAAATAACGAATTTTAGGCAAAAATGCCATGAAACCAGACAACCCGAAGTAAAGATGTTTCGATTAATTTTATATTCTTTGCTTTGAAAAAGGCTGGTTTATCCAATAGACAACCGTCCAGGGCGCCAGAATATTACTTGATTGACGAATTCAACTAAGATACTTCCAATATCAATTTACTGTCCCAGTTAGGTTTGAATTGCTTTAATATTTCGGACACAGACCGCTGCTGCTTTCCCATTTCTGAGTTTAACTTATAATGTCCAGTTAAACATATATTTTTGAAATTTTGTTTCGTTTGGAGTCCTAGCACTAACGCTATTGACTTCTGAATAGATGTATTTTAACTGTAATAGTAATGTACATAACATTTAGTATAGAAACAGTATCCTATGAGCTAATCGAACCTTTTATTCATCATTCGATCGAGCGGTCTCAGAAACCGTTCGCAGAAATTATGGGACAATTTCTTTCACAGCAGTTAAGGGTTAAAGATATCTTAGTTAAATTAGACGAAATTTAGTCAACTTTGGACACTAAAAAGTCAGTTTCGATTCGCTTAAAATCTCTACGCTGCGCTGTTTAAAAATAAAGTTATTACCTACGCTATTTATTGCTTTCGAGGTTTGTTGTGGTTATTTATTTGTTTATTTTTGCTTCGTCTAAGTAAAATGAAAATATTCGAAAAGTTAATTATGCTGTATATTTCATCGCATTAAATGTTTCACATATTTCAACTATTTCTGTTGAGTTAAAAAAGTTACACTTCATCAGCATTCTAACGTTCTGAAAAAACTTTCAAGTCAGTTTTAGTTAAAATAAACTCTAACGTAAAAATATTATTTTTATAAATTTCAATGATTTCTCTCTTTTTTTTTTCTTTCACCTACCTGTAGTTTTTAATAGTTTTTCATTGTCTTGATTTCCGAAATATTTTTACGATAAAGCTATTTTTTTTTTGTTTAGTTTTCCCCGAGCGTTTCCCTGTTACGTAAAGAATAAAAAACGATTTCGCTGGAATAATTTTCATTTTTTTACGCTCTGTCTAGTTTTGATTTTTATTCAGTATCTTTTTCAAAATGCAGTAATAAATAAATCAAGCGTGTTCCACTTTAATCAGCTTGTTATAACTTTCATTTTTTACAAGTTTGAAATGGTTTTTTTTCTTTTTTTTTAAGTAAAATAATAGTTTATTAAGAGCATATAATAAGATTTGTTACGTTTAAATTATTCTATGGCAGAATTGTCTGTATTTGCAACCATACATTTTTTTTTCCTCTGATTTTTCTAGTGTTGTTAATTTTATCATTTCAGTAAAGAATTTAGGTTACACATTCACAAGTGTATAGATAGAGCTCAGCATTATCAACTTAGTCCTTTCAAAGCTAAATCTAGCCCATTTTTCTGACACCTGCCACCCAAAAAATGTTTCAGCCTTAGCCGAGAATCTAGAGCTAAACGGTTAAATTACTTTCATTTTTACACTCTTTCATTTAACTCAACTTGGTCTTTGCCTTAATGGAAATTATTCAAATTTCATTTAACTCGTATGTAAAGATAAAATTTTGTAATTGATTTTTTATTCACTTTCTGATAGCCTAGAATTATAAAAAAAAACAAGTGGGTAAGTGTGATCGAAGATCGCTCAAAGGGTTTCGTTTAATATTCCTTTCAAAACACTTTATCATTTCTTTAATAAATCCAAATAAATTTCATTTAGCAACAACAACAACAAAAAAAAGTCATGTTTTTTATAAAGTAAAAATTTATCGGTCTATTTTTCTCGTTTTTTTTTTTAATATCTAAACCAGCCCGATAGCGAGGGAAGCCCGCTATTATATTCTGTCATAATAATATCTGTCATGTGGACTAAATGCGATATTTAAAAAAAATTTAGTTTCAAAATTAAACATGTTGTACACCTTCAAAATGTTAAAATATGCTAATATTTCCATAATCGGGTTTTTATCATGATTCAATACGTTCCTCAAACTCATATATTTACTATTCTCTATTACACATATTGATACCCGCTTTGTATTATTCTGAAACATTTGAAAAATCCGTTAAACTTCCGATATGACGTCAGATTTTCTTTTTACTTCTCTAATGACGTGATATTAATCTGCTTTGTGTACATACAATACTCATACTCCTTGTATTATTGATAAATCTTTCCGTTTTATTATATACCACTATGACGTCAATCAATTTTATTTCATATTATTTTTTTTTTTCAATTGGCGAAACTTTTTATTTCATTTTCATTTTTCACGTGGAAATCGTCTGATAGAAAATTAATTATTGTAGAAAGAATTTCATTGTGGATTTTTAAATTTTTGGCATCTGCTATAAGAAAAACGTTTAAATTTAATAGGAAAAGGCTGTTAGAATTTTGGTCTTTTATCTCTATTTATTAAAATAATACGAATTTTTCAAATTTTAATATTTTGAGCTCTTTACAGCTGGTATTCATCTATATACACGAAGTTTCAACTCTGTAAGCTATATAGTTTTTGAGAATGACTCTGTGACAGACAGACAACGGAGCGGGAGTAATAGGGTTTCGTGAGATGAACGAAACCCTAATAATATACACAGATGTATTTCCGATGGCAATACTTCAATTTAATATTTTTAGAACTTAATTATAAATTAATTTTAAGGCATTTTTTCAGTTAGCCGGTCGTGGGTGATAAATTGCCAAATATTGTTTAGCGTTACAACTATATACGAGTTTACGATAACAACAAAGTTGATTGTTGGAAATAGTGGTAACGCGCAAGACGTTGTAGGGCCAAGCTGTTTTAAAAATGATTAGGTAAATAATTATAGATTGTTACTAGCTTACCCGCCCGGCGTTGCCCGTGTCAACAACATTAAATGTACCTGAAATGAGTGTTGAACATTTTTTTTATTTTTAAACAAATCTAATGTTGGGGGTCCCACTACCTTAGACAGCAAACACTGGGCGTGCCATACACACTCCCATATATTACCGTAAGTCGAGTCGAAAGAGCCATACCCCATTGTGATCCAGCCCATAGAAACAGAGATAGGAAAGCACCCCTTGGTGGTGAAATTCAGAACTAAAATAGGTAAGCTCTATTGATGTTGTGTCGAATGAGCCAAACCGTGTCGTGATGTGACCCATAGAACCCGAGTTAGCTGCAAAATCCTTTAGTTACACCTTCCACCGCCAGGAGGCACAATATGTTCTATACGAACATAACTGAATTCATTAAGGTTATCGATGTCGAGTCGAATGAGTCATACCCCGTCATGATCCAGCCTATAGAACCAAAGATACGAAAGCGCCCCCTGTGGTGAAAATCCGAACTAAAATCAGTAAGCTATATTGATGTCGGGTGGAAAGAGCCATACTGTAATGACTTAACGAACTCCAGTGATCCAAGGTGATGATTAACATCCAGCGCTTTTTATTAGGCATCGTTGATACACAAGTTAAAATAAGATGAACAATTAAAAAACATTACACTCTGCCATCAAAACCCCAGCGTACACAACCATCATATACTGTTCACGGCGCACACATCATTTTCCGCTCACCATCGTCTGTTCAACTCTCTCTGCATCTCTCTTAGCGTAGCTCGGTTCACTTCATTTTGACCTGCCAACTAACATCTCTTGCAGTCTCTTTGCATATCGAAAACTGTCCTTTCGATTCGATTACACGGCAGTCAACCTCCGAAGCTAGGCGACAAAACCATGGACAAAAAGTGGACAACTTTAGGCCAGCAACTCACGAGTCAGGCTAGGCCATAGATTTCTTCGGTCGTTACACTGCTCTCATTGGCTGGCTGCTTCGTTGCCACGGATGGCGTTGCCGAGGCTATTTCATGGGAGGAGCTTGAAATAGCCTCGAACCCAAAATTCCATATACACGTTTTAATTTTTTTTTTAAAATCTAAATTAAAATTAAAAAATCCGGCCGCGAGGTATACTGTCCGGTGACAACATCTACACATGACCAAAATTTCTGAGTCCTAGGTGTTATAATTACGGTGAAAACCGCGGGCAGGCAGACAGACACCTACTGTTTTATAGAGATAGAGATTACAAATGAATAAATGCAAACTGTTGTACATGCAAAAAAAGACATCCTCGAAAGTAAGACCTAAAGCTTCTTTTGGAGTAATGTTTAATATAAGACCAGGTCTTTTTTTCGGGAAAACGGTATTTGTCATGATAAGACTTCATATTGGAGACGTAGCAGACACTCTTGTCATTCGTAAATCTTTGGTGAATATATTATCGGGCCATTGAGGCCGAGACTTCACATAATATTTTTTTTAATTTATATTAATAAAATTATCAATAATTACGCAGAAACAATCTGCAAAGGACGCATATACGTGCATCAACGTCAATATTCAGAAACATCGAAAACTACTGGGTGTACTTAGACAACAATTCCAATACATTGGATTTCCATAGAGAAACAAAAAAAAATTAAACATAATTTCATTATTAATAAACTGTTATAAAATTTAATGCATATACAATACAAATGCTTCTTAATAACTTGTAAAAAAAAATAATTCCACTATCTGCATTTTCTGCGGAGACATATGATTAATTGAAAGTTCGATTGCGCTAACTTTTCGTCCGTCGTAAAAATGATGGAGGAAAATTAAGAAAATGATAGATTCTCTGCAACAATAGAACCCAAGGAACGTATAAAAGTTTAAATTTTGTAATTTATTGAAAAATAGATTTTATTATGATGAGAAATAACATTTGAAACATCTTTTCAATTGGAACTTTACCTCTAAAATTAAGGGTTTATAGCTTAGGAATTAGCTATTGGACAACAACAAGAATGGTCATCCTGTATAGTATAAAAGATTGTAGATATATCATTAATTAACAACAGGTTTAATGAAGGAACACCAATAACACCAATGTAAGGCCATGTGACATATTATAACAAAAGCAAAAAGATGATTTTCAGGGAAAAAGGTACGGCATAAGTATCATGGCAGGAGCTAGCTACTCGCTTATAAAGAGAGCCTAGTTTGATTGTGAGCGTTTTGTCCGACATTAACGTGTGTGCGTAAAAGCGACATCTATCTATTGTTTCTCAAATTTTCACAAGTGTGATTGTGCCTCCATGAATCTGGGCTTCACGGTTGTTTTATTCGGTTACATGATAATTAGGTCGTGCTGGTCAGGTGGCGAGTATAAATATGGAAGTAAGAGTTTGAACGAACGAATTTTGAGTCGCGGAAAATCCAGGAAAACAAGACTGGTATGGGGTTTCTTGGCTTTATTACTTACTTGGAATTCGCGTTGCCGCTGTTTGCTTTGAGATAATGAGGTCTTGTGTTAGACGAGGAGTTAGCCTTTTGGTAAGAAACTGTTCGACATATTTGAATAAAGTGACAGCAGAATCCATGCGTTCTAGTTAGTAAAGGCATTTAATACAGTTTTGAATTGCTTTTGAATAATGTTTTTTCAGCAATAGCTATTCTCCGACATCAAAGTCGTCCTGGGTACTATCTTGAGCGGTCATTTCCATTACGTAAGTTAAGTTTAAACTAATAGAATTGCAATTAGGTGATTTGAGAGTTAATTGAATCTAAATTCGATCAACCTAGTTAAATTTCGCTTGCTCCACTGCAAGCACTATCTTATTACCGTTAGTGTAAAAGTGTGTTTTAGCATATACAGAATGTCATGATCTCATTTTTAAGTAGTGTGCCCTTCGAGGACGCTAGAGTATAAAAAATCTGAAATACTGAAAACGGCAATCAGTTAAAACGTTCTTGTTTATGCATATCAGCCCAAACTTCATACGGGATTTTTTTATATCTAGATAGAACCTCCAAACCACCAAAGTATGAAAAAATTGGAGTGTATCATTTAACTCCCCTGTAAGGTACTTTCTAAGAAAATTATGTCACTATTATTAAACACTGCTTTTAACTTTTCTTTTCAATTTAAAACGTTTATTTTTCAAGATTATAAAATTTCGCTTATTAAAAATAAATCCTTAAAAATAACAACAACAAAAAAATATTTTTGTTGGTTTGAAAGAATCTTTAATGGTTCCTTTTCAAAAAGTTTTTTTTTAAGGAACTTTACAAATAGATTGGAAAGCATTAATATTCTCTAGCGCTTTACAATAAACAGGATATCTATCATTAACTCAGTAGCAGAAAATGTAAAATGAAAAATGTACGCCGCAGATACAGGGTGCCCCGAAAAGGAAACTCAAACTTTAAAATTTACTAACGGCACTAAATATAAAGAAATAATAATCGATATGTTTTGAATGTAACGCAAATGATTTAATATTATATAAATATTACAGTAATTTAAAAAATAATTGAAATTTTAATTAATACATGGTTCTGTATCGTGTTGTCTGTACGTATTGTCAACTATTATAATGTTGAATTAACTTCGAAATGTCAGCAACTTTCTTTTCCTTCTTTTTTTTCGCGTTTCAACAGTTAAAAAGAATAAAAAGTAAAAACAAAGTGATTCTTAGATCCAGATTTACACGTTAGCTCAAGTATTCTTATAAGTTACGTTTATTGTCCGGTTACATGCATGTCGTGTTTTATTGTGAATATGTGTTTATGTTAATGTATATTATTGGTCATTACTCGGAAAAAAAATTCTTGTGTTGTTTGGTTTCAGGAAAAAGAAAAATATAGAAAAAAGAATGCGTTTCAACCGGGTACAAAACTTAAATTGTTTTATACTTCTTTAACCCTTAACTGCTGTTAGCGGTCTCACAGACCGCTGTTTTTTTTTTTTTTTTTTTTTTTTTTTTTTTTTTTTTGTGGTTGTTGTTGTTTTTAATTTACACAGATTAACTTGTAATAATTTTCTGTTTAACTATCATAGAAACTCGACAGAGTTTCTCGCCAAGCATAAGAAACAGCAATGCATTGAATCGTAAATGAAAGGAATTTCCGCCAATGGATGCCAAACGATTTTACAAAAAATTTGTAGCACTCTGTCTAGTTTATATTTTGCGGACGGGACAAAACGGGTTTTTGACACATCTATATCTCGCGTTCTATTTATGATAGAAGCAAAATTCTTGATTCTATGGAATGGGGCATGCCAAGGGACTAAGAATTCAAAAGTAAAGCAAAATCTGACGAATAGGTTTTCAAGAAATGGGATTTTAAAAGTGCTGTTTTTTGCACTTTTTAAATCTTGTTCAGACCAAAAACTGTTGACATGGCTACAGCAATGTGTAATTATCAGATTTTTACGTGGTTTACGTTATTTGAATCGTTTTTATAAGTAGTTCGGACCTTTGTAAGTTTCATGTAAAAATATTAATTAGTTTTAGGTAGCTTTCAATACAAAAAAGTATAAAGCTACCTATTGCAGCCGTTCGGAGGAAAGCAGTTCCGGAAAATTTCGATATATTTTCACCGATCATGACCCCCAGACCCCAAAACCACCCTCCGTCCAAATGTTGATTTATATATATAGATATATCCATATATATATATATATATATATATATATATATATATATATATATATATATATATATATCTGACCTATGTCATACGATAACGCCCGTAATTATGAACCGATTTTGATGAAACTAATTGTGTGTATTAAGGTCACTAATGTCTCGACCGAGTTCGTTGGCCAGCTTGGTCCGCCATCTTGTTTCAAGATGGCGGCCATTTAAAGATGTAAAATAATTTAAAATCTAAAATAAATATACAAAAAATTTTAAAATTCAAATTTATTTTTTGATTACGTGTTAGGCCTTGATACAAGGATTCTAGAGCTTTTTTTGGTTTACCTCTATCTTAAAAAATGGCTGAGATAGAGCAGTTTGAAATTCTAGGGTGGCTGACATTTTGAAACAAAACAGCACTTTAACGCCATTACTCGCAAATTATTTTCTTTCATTATTGTAATAATTTTCCCAATCATACGCATAAAACTATATATTCATATCCGTTAACGCCAAAATTGGCGACATTGGCGACAAAATTGGCGACATTTGGCGAAATATCGCCAAATTTGGCGATCAAAATAAGTCTTCATAAATGAAGCCAATTTGGCTATTGCTCAATAATTTGGCAAATTTCTTATTCAAATTCAGTATTAACGAATCTTTTGTAAACGTTTCTTTGCATTTTAGCTTGCTGTTTTCGTGTAACATTAGCTAAAATTTTAAAACGAAGATATAGGAAAGCTACCTTTTCCTCCCGGTACAGGCCGGAAGGACTTTTTGATTTATATCAGTTTAAAGTTATCGATTCCTATACTTAACATATAGCAAAAAACTGTTGACAGGGCTACAGCAATGTGTAATTATCGGATTTTTACGTGGTTTACGTTATTTGAATCATTTTTATGAGTAGTTCAAACCTTTGTAAGTTTCATGAAAAAATATTAATTAGTTTTTGATTTATATCAGTTTAAAGTTCTTGATTCCTATATTTAACATAGAGCAAAAAAATAATAAATGACCCAACTCTTTTAGAAATGGTCGTATACACATGATATTAAGATATGTTATTACACTCGACCCAAGTAAGCTTCCTATTATAAAAAATCGTAACATTTAAGGTTCATTTACAGGGTCTCACAAAAGATCTTTTGATATAGGGCTAAAGAGTTGTGTAATTATCCGATTTTTACGCGGTTTGCAGCATTTGAATTGTTTTTATGAGTAGTTCAAATGTTTAATATTTCGTGTAAAAATATTAATTAGTTTTTTATGTATACCACTTTAAAATGATTTATTCCTATACTTAAGATGAAGCAAAAAAAATATTAAATGGTCTAACTCTTTCAAAAAGAACGTATGCGCATGATGTTAAAATATGTTACTACGAACGACCTAAGTTAGCTTCCTATTGTAAAACAGAATTGTAGAATTTACTGTTCGTTTACAGAGTAACTCAAAAGATTTTTTAATAAGACTAAAAAGTTGTGTAATTAGCGAATTTTTACGTTGAAATACATGATTCCTGTACTTAACACAGAGGAAAAACAATAGTAAATTGTATAACTTTTGTCAAATTGGCTATATACACAAGATATTCAAATATGTTACTACATCCTCTCTATTGTAAAGTGGCATTAAAGCATATACGTTTCGTTTACAGAGTCTCTTAGAAGATCTTGATTACATTACAACCGATG
The DNA here is from genome assembly GCA_963931845.1 of Maratus michaelseni. Taxonomy (NCBI): domain Eukaryota; kingdom Metazoa; phylum Arthropoda; class Arachnida; order Araneae; family Salticidae; genus Maratus; species Maratus michaelseni. The sequence goes on from OZ007593.1 coordinate 259,263,291, forward strand.
TATATTTACTGAGTGAGATGTATTTTATTTGATTTTACACTGTTTCAATCTCTGTAAGGTTTCATTATCTTGCTTTAAAATTTAATATGAGTTCATTTTGTCCGTCTGAAATCTCGTCAATGTTAAGCTCTAAATCTATTAAAATATAGTATTTTCATCGATTAAAAAAACTGTGTTTATTTATAAATATATAATTCTAGCGTATCAGGAATTGATTGAAATAGCGATTACAAAATTCCAACTTTACGTTCATGCGCTGAGTAATAGAATGTAAAAATGTTGCTACCTCAAGATTACAAGTTTTGCGTTTATATATTTGCCGTTCATTGAATCTCCGGCTATGACGAACTTAAAATGCTAAATTTCCTATACAATAGGTGATCGGTAACGAACTGTTCGATTTACGAACAAATCGGTTAACGAACACTTTCGCGTGAGATTTTTATGTTCGGAGAACGAACACCTCACGAAACAAAGCCATGATAAAGCAATGCCGTGTTTCATATTTGCCGAGCTATACTTATTGCCTCTATTGTCAACTTTGAGAACATTTTAACAGTTGCATACATATGTCCCCTAATTAATTCATGGACTGCCGGAGATTGGGGACCTATACTTTAGGATCACCGAATTGGAATGAACAGACTATATGAACAGAAATCACTTTAATAGTTTTTATACTTTTGCAAACGTTGCTAATTTTATATTTTTTAAATTCTCGAAACGTTGAGTTAAAAAACTTAAACAAATAAAAAACTTCTAAGGTGCTCAGTAATTTTCAAAAATAATATATTTAATATGTTAGTATAAAAATCCCTGTAAATTTTTATACTAATAGAAATAGGTTCGTAGAAAAAAAAAATGTTGATTATTCTCGGTAAAGTATGCTCCATAAACTTATCGTTGTAGTTGACCGAAAAAAAGTGCTTCTTATTTTTCCACATTTTTCTGAAACTGTAGTATTTTAATTAGTTTGTAAACTACTGTAAAATTGTCTATTTTTTTGTTTTGAATGTATATAAACGGAAGAGTGATATAAACAAAAGAAAAAGCAAAATAAATATATCATAAATAATCTGATGAATACAATGTAAGGAAATTAATATAAAAGTTTCCCCGTTGTTATGGTAGCGACATGTACACTGGAATAAGTCACTCAATAAATTGTATAATTCTGATGTATAATTCTGTTTATAGCATCACTATTATTTTTTTGCCCCTTTCATCTTTTCTTTTCCGAATAAAAATGGAATCCGTATAATTGAAATTAAATACCTTACAAAAAGGAGTGATATCTCATCAAAAACAACTCGTTGTAAATGATCCCGCCAAGCCACAAACCTAAAGCGTCAGTCATAAAAAGAATTGATATCACATAAAAAGAAGCGATATAGAAGTGCATACTCCGAGTCCCGTGTAAAAATCTATCACCACTCATAATGTTTCCAAAGGACTCGGAGTGAGGTACAGTATGTGAAAACTGCTTGGCGACCTGCAGGCTTTTATAATGTTTGCGTTTCCTGAAATTACATATGGCTATATTATTTTTATTTTATTTTATTTTATTTTATTTTATTTTATTTATTTATTTATTTATTTATTTTGCTCCCATAAAATTGTAAAAGTTGAAGCTTCTGTGTTTGCATGTCCTTTCTTATCTATGAGCTTGAAAAATCAATTTGTTGATTTTATTTACCATTATTTAAACTAAAAACACCACTCTTACGAAGAGGATTTTTTAAGTAAACGTATAAAGATTTTGAGTTTGTAATATATATATATATATAATTATAATATCTTTGAATTTCAAAAAACATATCAAGTTCTTGTAATATTCTAATTAAATCTCCTAAGAGATAATCCTAATAATATTATAAATCCGATTGTGTTCAAATGTTAGGCTGAAGCCAGTGTCAAAATGGAGAAATTAATGGCCCTGTATATTTGCATATAGGTGTATTATAACCCGGAAATGAACATAGACGGGTTTTTGTTTATTTTATTCAAATACTTTTTTTAATAATTCAAAATTTGATTATTTTCATAGAGAATCAATGGACATTTTTAGATAAAATTTAACCATTTTACTTTATCGTTGCTAGGGCTTTGATCGTTGCCAACAAATAAAAATGGGAAAAAATATTTTTTCCTCAACAATTAAGTTTCAATTGAGCGATTTTCACGTGAAAAATGAAAATAATTCAAAAGAAGATGAATTTCTGTGGTATTTGAAACAACAATATGGAGTATTTGTTATTATACATGAAGTATGAATATCGGTTACATTAAAAAGATCTTTTTCTGTCCAAAACTGCGTTATAATTAGAAAGAAGAATTAACAATAATTATATTATTAAGAAAAAGATTTCGCTTGAACCATGGAACTATGAAAATGATCCTTCTTGGCTTGAACAAATATGACGTCATAAATAAAACATGTATTTTCAAATATTCGTAATATTACAAAGATCATGACTATCAGTGTATAATAAAAGTATATACATAATGGACGTCATATTTAAGATGAATAACTGAAATATTTTTTTTGATAATGATTAATAATAAGCTTGAATATCAGTTACAAACAGATGTGAGTTTTCTGCTAAAATTCACGTCATTATTGCCAGGAAAAGAAAATTAACAAGAATTATATAATTGAAAACAGATTTCTCTAGGATCAAAGTGACGTCATAATAAAACGGGATTTTTTAAATATGTTTCAAATGGAGCGTGTATCAATTTCATACATTAATAATCACTGAGTACAGTGAAAGAATAGAGAGGTAATGAACCGCAATATGAAGCCGGTTATCGCTCACATCGTTAGGCCCAAGGGCTGACTTCATTGGATGGAGAGAGGCTGCACGTGGAACAATGACTGGATTCACTGGACGGGGAGAGGTTTTCAAAGCAAGCCGCCAGTTGTTTGGGCCGACTGTAGGGTTGCATTTTCAGCATCACGCCAAACATGAACATTTCATCTCTATTTATTCTCTGAACTCTGTGATTAATAATACAAACATCAGTAAGATTATTAGGAAAAGAAAATTGAACACAAGTCTATTAAGTTAAAATCTGACTGCGTGTATTTCGCAACTACTCCTCTTAATGCAACGCGATTTACTTAACACCGGTTATCATTGATTCGAGGATGTCATATAAACTCTGATAATTTAAAATTTTGAATTAGATTCCGAGATATTAATATTTTTTTTGTAAATTTTAACGAAATTTCTCTAAAAATGGAACTTAAATTACTCCATTTTTGTGGATAAAGAAGAAGAAATAAAACGGATTAATATATTTTTATGCCATTTTCTCATTAAAACTGAAAAAAATATTTTATTTTCAATTTGAATACTTGATGAAAAAAAATCTTGATTACAGTAAAATTTCCGAAAAATAAAAACATATTTCCACATATTCAAACTTTATGAATCAATTTATTCTGTAGAGCAAAAATCGCCTGTCAGCATATTGTCAAGAAATCAAGATTTGTTTCAGCTATAGATTAAACCAAGGACACAAATTTGCTGTTACATGCAAACGTAACACTTGCAATTGCAAAGCTTTTTGCGACCCCAAATTAATTTTAATTTGAACCGCAATAAATGGTAATTTGCAATGAAAATTACACGCAAAAGTAATGTTTACATATAATTTTGGGTTGCAAAAAGCTTTGCAATTTAAGTGTTACGTTTGCATGTAATTTTGGGCTGCAAAAAGCTTTGCAATTGAAGCTCCTTGCATTTAGGTGTAGAATTATTCCTCCCTATTCACAAGAATTGAATTTAAAGAAAAAGCATATATATTATTTCCAATGAATTATTTTTAAATGATGGCTATTAAAACGTTTCTCAAAGTCGTTAAAAGTAAAATGGTTTATCAGGTAAAATTGACATTTCTTTTTACCCAATTCGTCGATTTACACGATTTTATTTGGCCGTCCTTTTTCCATTGGTTGCAGTTTCCTTTTCGCGGTTATTTGGCACAAAAATTTACCTTTTTTAAACTGATTTATGTCAAGGCCCCTATAACAAAGAAATATCGTATTTTCTTCTATGAAATGTGATAAAGAGTTAGTTAATTATTTACGTTTTTAATTATCGGGAGTGAAATATTTTGCTTGATTAGTACATTTATTTTTCTTTTAATGTTACGTGAACGAAGTCACGGGTAACAGCTAGTTAGTTATAAAGTGTAGACAGAATACCACATAGTTAATAAATTAACAAGTGCAATCATAATATTACCATAGCATTTGCTTCAATGGTAATTGGCCAAAAATACTGAAAATATGAAAAATATTTTAAAAAAGAGAGAGAAAAAAAAATATATATATAATAAACCATAAAATGTTAATAATTTGAAGTTGATATCAAGTGAATACAAATGGATTTTGAAATGAAATATGAACTAAATATAATGGAAAATTGGATAACAAGAGATTTAAATTAGAATTGGATATGAAAAAACACGTGTAGATATAATCATCAGCCTGGATGTATCCACACGTGTTTTAAAAAATAATACAGTATTTCATAAATATACTGGCATTTATGCTAAGATCAGTATATTCATCCAGGTATACTGTATTATTACCAGAAAACAATTGGAAATAGTAAAATTGGAAATAAAAAACTTGTAAAGAACAGATAAAATACCTTACTCACAATAATTATCAAAAATTCCTTAAACATCACAAGGTCTACATTTATACCAATACGACCACATGGCGCACATCATGAAATATCATAATCTTGATGAGTTGTGTTTTTGTATATGTTATGTTTACAGTTATTTTAATACAATGCATAATTTATAGACTTTTATAACTGATCATTAGTATCACTTAATATACAGGTGATCGGCAGACGCACATTTACCATGCCTATATAAAGTGTAAACAATGTTCAACCATCTTTATATATATCTACCCTATATATATCTACCCTATATATATAAAATCCTAATGAAACGAATTTGTGAAACGATTTTATGAAACGATTTTATGAAACGACTGATTAAACGACTGATTATGTTTCAGGGCTATTTTTAATAAAATATTAAACGCTTGATGGTAAAATTAATACCAATTGTCCATAAAAATCCGCGGATGTCAAAACTGGTAATAGAATTTTGAAATTGGAATTAGTTTTCGAGATATTAATTTTTTTCTAATTTTAATGACATTTCTGTAATGATGGCAACTAATTACTCAGTTTTTTTGTGACAAAAACGGGAAAAAAATTGAAAAGGATCCCGATAGGGATTATTGATTTCTTTTTAATCGTCATTTTCAAATTGAAATTGAATTTATCTTTTATTTCAATCGATAATGAAGACAAGATTGTGATTAAATTACGTTTTTCAGGAAAATTTTTTAAAAAAGCACATTTCTATCGTCAGGATTCAATCGTCTGTCAGCATTTAATTTAATTTATAAACTGAAAATACTTTGAATAAATTCGTCCAAATGACGTCATTTATGTAAACGCAAAAGAAAGGGGGGGGGGGAGGAATTAATAGTAATTATTATTTATTGATATCATATTGTTATTCTTTTGTAAAATTTAATTAAACGAATTTATAAAATCACTAAAACGAATATATAATTGCCCAACTGAACGGAAGGAGAAAAAAATATCCTGCTTGGTTTTCTTTCCAATTTTAATGAGAATATGACATCAATTATGGTAAAATGACATTTAGTCCTTTCTCTCTTTTATTGACAGCAAGGAAAAAAATGCTCCCTATATATTAGAGAAATGCTATTAAAGTTTAAAACAAATGAATATTTCAGTAGCATTACTTTTTGTTATACATACAATTTGTTTTACATACAATTTGTTATACATACAATTTGTTTTACATTTTTGTTTGACATACAATTTGTTTAGCCTAAAATGTCATTTATCCTATTTTATATATAATCAGAAGTAATATAATTAAACAATAATATTAAACAATAATAATATACGTATAATTAAAATAGGCATAAAAACAAAAAAATCGTCGAATTTGTTTCCATGATGTTTATGCCATTTGGCACCAAATCTCGCTTTCTGATGCCCGAATTGCGCCAAGTTTTTTAAAAAAGCCTCAAGACCCCTATAATAGAAAAGCACCAAAAGTTCATTGGGTTTGTTTTCATAACTTTTGGCAACAAATCTATGTACGAATCTATCCCTTTTTGAAGCTCGAATTACGCCAAACCTAAAAGCAAAGAATGCTATACTGGAAAAGTAACCGATTTTCTTATGGACAATATTCAAGTGACATAACATGGTGTAAAATTATCGCGCATAGCAAATTTGTTTAAATATCTCATCAATTGATGCCGTATAAATGCAGGCATGCATGCACAAAATATTTAATTAATTTTGTATGATAAATAATTATTAGAAAGTTCGTATATGCATATTAATTAAAATAAATAATTTACGTATTTAAAATAACATGAAAATATGCATGATGGTGCACTAAAATAGGGAGAAAATTAAAACCTGTTACTGAAAATGTCTATAACATAGTACTTTTCAATACCACGGTTCTTAATGTTATTCAGAATCAGATGGAATTTTTCTCATCCTTAAACGCAAAGGAAGAATAGAATACAGATCGTTGTTATAAAAGTCCGAGAGGTAGCCACAATTTAAACCTAACCATTTTATACAAGCTGGTTTTCAAGTTGTAATTGTTTTTGCTCATCAATCCCGAAAACTGTCGTCAGTTGTCGCAACAGCTGTGTATGAGGCCATGATAATCAAAAAATGCCCCATTAAAACGTTAAAAGCATGGCAACCTAATTACATATTTACCAATATATTTTTAAAACAAAGCACGCTGTCATGTTTTTAGAGGCTTCGAAGTCTGAGCGGGGGTTGGCGAGCGTAGCTCGCAGGGGGTAGTCCCCCTAGTATATATATAAACCTTATAATAAACGTTAACTAAATTGAGATATATTGCAGTAATTCTAGCGTAAGGGAATGGCATAGATCTGGAGGAAAATCCGTTCTGTCAGTTCTTTCGCATACAAAATATTTATAAAAGTGGTATAACAAAAATATAAAATTTATTTTTCGATTTTCAAAATTGATGTACTACATATATTTTAAAAGCCTGCAGGTCGCCAAGCAGTTTTCACATACTGTACCTCACTCCGAGTCCTTTGGAAACATTATGAGTGGTGATAGATTTTTACACGGGACTCAGAGTATGCACTTCTATATCGCTTCTTTTTATGTGATATCAATTCTTTTTATGACTGACGTTTTAGGTTTGTGGCTTGGCGGGATCATTTACAACGAGTTGTTTTTGATGAGATAGATACTAGCAACCCACAACAAATAACGAAGCCGCCTAAAGTTAGTTTTAACAGGTTTGATTTTCTAAACAAACCACTCGTTGCCATCGGCAAAAGATAAATAACCGCTTTTTCTCCACCAAGTACCTTAGCGTTATATATATAGATAGCAATAAAGTAAAAATATTTAAAAAACGTGTTTATATATAAAAGAAAAAATATTATCGATATATCTGTAGAACTTTTTTTTTTTGTACAGGTTCATTATAAATTACCCTTCTTATTGAAGTGTATATTTGTGCAAATACCCAATGAGAAATTAAAAAAGTCCTTCCGGCCTGTACCGGGAGGAAAAGGTAGCTTTCCTATATCTTCGTTTTAAAATTTTAGCTAATGTTACACGAAAACATGAAGCTAAAATGCAAAGAAACGTTTACAAAAGATTCGTTAATACTGAATTTGAATAAGAAATTCGCCAAATTATTGAGCAATAGCCAAATTGGCTTCATTTATGAAGACTTATTTTGATCGCCAAATTTGGCGATATTTCGCCAAATGTCGCCAATTTTGTCGCCAATGTCGTCAATTTTGTCGTTAACGGATATGAATATATAGTTTTATGCGTATGATTGGGAAAATTATTACAACAATGAAAGAAAATAATTTGCGAGTAATCGCGTTAATGTGCTGGTTTGTTTCAAAATGGCAGCCACCCTAGAATTTCAAACTACTCTATCTCAGCCATTTTTTAAGATAGAGGTAAACCAAAAAAAGCTCTGGAATCCTTGTATCAAGGCCTAACACGTAATTAAAAAATAAATTTGAATTTTTAAATTTTTTGTATATTTATTTTAGATTTTAAGTTATTTTACATCTTTAAATGGCCGCCATCTTGAAACAAGATGGCGGACCAAGCTGGCCAACGAACTCGGTCGAGACATTAGTGACCTTAATACACCCAATTAGTTTCATCAAAATCGATTCATAATTACGGGCGTTATCGTATGACATAGGTCAGATATATATATATATATATATATATATATATATATATATATGTGGATATATCTATATATATAAATCAACATTTGGACGGAGGGTGGTTTTGGGGTCTGGGGGTCATGATCGGTGAAAATATATCGAAATTTTCCGGAACTGCTTTCCTCCGAACGGCTGCAATAGGTAGCTTTATACTTTTTTGTATTGAAAGCTACCTAAAATGTAACTGGATACTCTGAATTTTATCAATTGATTAATGAAATATCATGATTGCGAAATTTAAAAAATTAAACATTATTTACAGACAAATTTTGATATTTATTAATTTAGAAATTTCTTTTTTTTTAAACTCTCTGAAGAATAATCATAAAATAAAAAGTGCTTTAATAAAATGAAACAAGCAATTTCATTTTTTTACGAAGATATTTTTTATCCCAATATTTTTTTCTCTCATTATCCCTCCAAGTTATTTTCTAAGATATGATATTTGTATTATTAGGTACTGTTTTTAACTCTTTTTTTTATTACTTAATACATTTATTTTTTAAGATTATAAAAGTTCTTTAGGTACTGTTTTTTTAACTCTTTTTTTATTATTATTAAATACATTTATTTTTTTAAGAATAAAAAGTTCTCTTATTAAAGATAAATCCTTGGATATAACTTTTTTTTTTCTTTGTTTGAAAAAATCTTTAATGAGTTCTTTTCTAGCATTTTTACCCCCTTTTATTTAACTTAACTTGGTTCATGTATGTAAAGATGGAATTTTGTAATCGATATTTCATTCATTCCCTGATGTACTAGAATTATAAAAGTTATGTACACAGGTGTGTTTCCGATGACAATACAACATTTTAATATTCTAAGAACTTAATTATAAATTAACTTTAAGACATTTGCCCGTTAGTCGGCCCCATGTGATAAATAGTCAATTATCCTTTAAGTTTGAGTTTGAGGAGAGGGGGGTGTAATTTGAGACCTATAGCGACCAGGCTGTAGTCCCTATTTATCCACAACACAGTATACACCCAACAGGCTACGGAAATCACATTCAACTATATCCCATCTATACTATGAAGGAAGCGTAGAGTAGAAAAACGAAACCCATCAGATGAACTAAATTTACTAATAAAATGACCAAAAGAATGAAAACAATCGCTATTCAAAGTAACATTATACCAACAACGCTTGCGCTGAGACTGATACCTAGAACAAGAAAGCCCTTACGAAAACAGTTCATAGAGCTGTATAGAACTCTATAGATTTCTTTACAAGTTCTATAGAATAGCCATTCTAATAGAATATTATTTCCATAGAGTTTTGAAGAGTTCTATAGAATACTTTTTCTAAAGAAAACGTTGCTGTAGAATTCTTAGAAGTTCTGTAGATTTTTTTTCTTCTTGAGCAGTTTTTCTATAGAGTACTATAAACCTTATAGAATTAAGTTCTATCTATACTAATATTGTAAAGGAGTAAATCTTGTTTGTTTGTTTGTAGGGGGTAATCTCTGGAACTACCGAACCGATTTCAAAAGTGATGGTGGCAAATTGATGGTGACAACCCCTGCTCCAACATAGGCTATATTTTATGTCGGTGCCACTAACCCCAGGGGGTGCAGGAGCAAAAAACGTTCTAAAATTGCGATTTTTCAGTTATCACACTGGCTGTCAAGCCCTGAGAGCTTGGCAGCCGTTTCTGTATGTATGTATGTACGTACATAATGCGATAACTCTTCATAGAAATATCCGTTTTCCTTCAAATTTTGTTTATAGGTTCACTGTGTTAAGGAGCTTCCCTGATTAGTTTTCGGGATTGATTGGTTAAGTATAAAAGGGGGGGGACAAGGGGCTAATTCCCCCCCCTAATTTATATAAATGGGTTTTTCATGCAGAATTATTCCGTTTTCCTTCAAATTTTGTTTATAGGTTCACTGAGTTAAGGCGCTTCCCTGATTAGTTTTCGGGATTGATTGGTCAAGTATAAAGGGGGGAACAAGGGTCTAATTCCGCCCCTTAATTTATATAAATGGGTTTTTCATGCAGAATTATTCCGTTTCCCTTCAAATTTTGTTTATAGGTTCGCTGAGTTAAGGCGCTTCCCTGATTAGTTTTCGGGATTAATTGGTCAAGTATAAAGGGGAGGAACAAGGGGCTAATTCCCCCCCCCCCTTAATTTATATAAATGGGTTTTTCATGCAGAATTATTCCGTTTTCCTTCAAATTTTGTTTATAGGTTCACTGTGGTAAGGCGCTTCCCTGATTAGTTTTCGGGATTGATTAGTTAATATAAAGGGGGGGGGATCGGGGGGCTAATTCCCCCCCTTAATTTATATAAATGGGTTTTTCATGCAGAATTATTCCGTTTTCCTTCAAATTTTGTTTATAAGTTCACTGAGTTAAGGCGCTTCCCTGATTAGTTTTCGGGATTGATTAGTTAAGTATAAAGGGGGGGGGGATCGGGGGGATAATCCCCCCATTAATTTATATAAATGGGTTTTTCATGCAGAATTATTCTATTTGCTTCAAAATTTGTTTATAGATTCATTGGGTTAAGACGCTTCCCTGATTAGTTTTCGGGATTGATTGATTAAGTATAAAGGGGGGGAACGGGGGGCTAATACCCCCCTTAATTTATGTAAATGGGTTTTTCATGCAGAATTATCCCTTTTCCTTCAAATTTTATTTATAGGTTCACTGTGTTAAGGCGCATCTCTGATTAGTTTTCGGGATTGATTGGTTAAGTATAAAGGGGGGGAACAAGGGGCTAATTCCCCCTTATCTATACTAATATATAAAGTAGTAAAGATTGTTTGTTTGTTTGTTTGTTTGTTTGTAGGGGTAATCTCTGGAACCACTGAAGCGATTTTAAAAGTGATGGTGGCAAATTAATGGTGACAATCCCTGCTCCAACATAGGCTATATTTTATGTCGGTGCCACCACCCCCAGGGGGGTGCAGGAGCGAAAAACGTTCTAAAATTTCGATTTTTTGTGTACTGAAGGAGATAGAAGTATCAAATTTGGTATGGTAGTTACTTATAAGATGTAAATGCTCTCTAAGAACAAATTATAAAAACATTCGCAATTTAAAAGGGTGAGATGAGGAAGAAGCGTTCTAAAAACATTCTAAATTACAATTTCTATGGAATCTCTGAAACTACAGAACCGATTTCAAAAGTGATGGTGGCAAATGGATGGTGACAGTCCCTGCTCCAACATATGCTAAATTTTTTGTCGGTGCCACTGCCCGCAGAGGATGCAGGAGCGAAAAACGTTCCAAAATTATGATATTTTCAATAATGAAGGAGTTAGGAACTTGACATTTTGTATGGTCGTTACTTACAAGATTTAAATGCTCTATAAGAACAAAATCTAAAAAAATTCGAAATTTAAAAGGCTGAAATAAGCAAAAAATTTTCTAAAAACATTCTAAATTACAATTTGTATGGAATGTCTGGAACTACTAAAGCGATTTCAAAAGTGATGGTGGCAAATGGATGATGACAATCCCTGCTCCAACATAGGCTATATTTTATGTCGGTGCCACTACCCCGAGGGGGGTGCAGAAGCGAAAAACGTTCTAAAATTGCGATTTTTGCGATGCTGAAGGAGCTAGAAACTTCAAGTTCGGCATGATTGTTATTTATAAGATCTAAATGCGCTCTAAGAACAATTTCTAAAGAAAAATGATCTAATGATTCTGCGATTTTTCAACTAATGAATTTCTAAAATTACCAAATTTCACAATAGAGTACCATAGCGAAACCTTCACGCGTAAAAAGATAATGATAAGGGCGACGTGTCCTGACGTGTATATTGACTATAGCACGAGTCACAAATTATAGTATCCTTATTATTATGTTAAAATATAAAAGTGAATTATGAAATGTCAATATTTTGTTTGATTAAAGGTTCGTTAAGAGAAACTGACCAGCGTAGCGGGCGTAGCTTGCTAGTAAACTAATAAATCTATAGGGTTTTTTTTTTTTTTAATTCTTGGTTTTTTAAAATTTACGAGTGTAGTAATTTAATTATAACTATATATTAGAATTAAAAAATAATTATTAATTTTGTAATACATCAGTTTAATATATAATAGTACTCCATAGGTTGAATATGATTACATATATGTAATTTTATTCAATTCTAATACATTGTGATTCAATTGCCAATGTAATAATTTATGAGTCGAACTACTGATTTAAATGATGATTAATTAATTTATTTAGTTATAATTCATTAATTTGTTGGTTAATTTTATAATCATTTATTAATTTGCTATTAAATTTATAAAACCATCCATATAATTTAATAAACTTTATTCACTTTAATAATATGGTAATTTTTATTCAAATATTTTAATCTGAAGTATAAATATTTAAACAATTGTTTCAGTTTTAACAAATAATAATTTGTTAGAGTTTAAATATTTTTACAAAACTATATATGATTTGGAATGCAAATCACAAAATAAAGTTGAAATAGCGTAATAAGAATTTTGAAACTGTCAATGATTATATCATGCTGAAAGTACTAGTTCTTCGTTCGATCACTAAAGTCAAGCAGCATCGAGTGTGGTTAGTGTTTGGGAGCGTGACCACCTGGATTCTATATAAAAGTCTACACATATTTTTATAGAGGCTCTATATTTTTTCTATAAATATTTTTATAGAAGTTCTACAGACATTTCTATTGAACTTCTGCAGCCATTTCTATTGAACTTCTATATTTCTATAGCTTTTGGTTAAACAAGCTTATAGAAACACGGGCCATAATTCTATATGATTCTATAATGCGTTTTCTATAAATATTTTTTATAGAATTCTATAAGAAATTTTCGTAAGGGAGCAAAATGTGCTCCAAGGAGTCGGACACACCACAACTGCCGTCGTTGATCAACGTAAACCAAGCTAAAATCGCGGTGGTTATCAGCATTTTACAGAGAAGCCAAGAAATCACAACATCGACACCTCTACTGTTGGCCCAACCATAAGTTCGCTTAACACTAGGAATGTCCCCATGCGAGGCGGAATATTTACAGGAAATATAGAGCTGACCAACACGCAGCTTGATCTTCTGCTTGTACGCACAGATCACATCTTCCGGAGAGGTCCAATCAATCAGGATATCAGAATCCGTAACCCTCTTAGCAAGATAATCAGCCTTTTCATTTAAGGGGATCCCTCGGTGTCGTCAAATATTCTTTATGGTTACAACTGTATACGAGAAACAACAACAATGAAGTTCATTATGCGTCAAACCACGCTCGTTAAAATAGGTCAACTGCCTGTTAAACTGCAACAATGAAATATTTTTAAAACTAAGACGAAATAAAACATAAATTTAAAAAAAATAATAAAGAGTGTAATATTTTTTTGTAACACGCTTTTATCAATTAATATTTTAATATTAATTAAAATATGATTATAAGTTGCGAGAATAATTTAGAAATCCTGAATAGAAAGAGATCTTAATGACCAACAGCTTTAACATGTTCATCCACTAAGGTTTTCATTTATTGTAGTTTAAAAATTAATTATTTAAGTTCGGGTGACCTTTTTGTGACTCGATGTATATTTTGTTCATTTTAAAAGCAATATTATTTTAATTCAGATTCTTTAAGAAAATATCCGGATTAACAGTTGAACAATAAATTTAAAGAAAAATCCAGGAGACCCTGTGAAAAAGGCACGCGTTTCGAAATAAATTGATAAAACAGCGGCGCAGGGAGGATTCTATTTTGAGTGGGGTTTTGAAATATTTTAATAAATACTTTATATAGCGTATATTCCAGCGTATAATACGCTCCGATGTATAACGTTCACATCTAAACTTTTAGAGTACATTTTCTTATCTTTGGTTATTTTTGTCGTATGCTTCCTTCTTTGAAAAGAAATCAAGATTTGTAGCAAAAAAAATAATAAATTTATACTATAATTAAAAGGTGGTAACGTTTGTTTCTTTTGTAGGTGGTAATCTCTGAAACTATACACCGAACCGATTTCAAAAACAATATGTTGGGAAAATACTGGTGACCTTCTCTTCTCCAACATAGGCTATATTTTATGTTGGCACAACAAACCCAAGGAGTGCAGAAGCAAAAAAAAAGTTATAAAATTGCGATTTCTGTGATACTTTTAGGGCTAAAAACCTTAAATTTGGCATAGGGGTTACTTATAAGATGAAAATATTCGCTATGAACAGTTTAAAAAAATGTTCGAAATTTAAAAGGGTGAAATGAGCGGAAAACGTTCTACTAAGTCGTTCTAAATCATGATGTATTTTGAACTGTTAGGGTTAGAAACTTAAAATTTTACATGGCTGTTACTTTTAAGAAAAAAATACTCGCACAGACCATTTTTTTTTTTTTAATCTAAAAGAGTACACGAGAAAACGATGTCCTAAAATTGCAATTTCTGTGATACTGTTAGAGCTAGAAATTTGAAATTTGTCATAATAAGCTACTTATAAGATATAAATGCTCTCTAAGAACGGTTTCTAAAATATTCGAAATGTAAAAGAATGAAATGAGCGGAAAACGTTCCAAGTTACTATTTGTTTGAAATTGTTAGGGCTATAAACTAGAAATGTATAAAAAAGGTAGATTTTTTTTCCTTTCCCAAAACACTCGAAAGACCTCATGCAATTTAAATGCAACACAATTGGTTGCTACGCAGCTAGTAATAATAATAATAATGAAGAACATTATAAAGCATAATAGTTATTATTTTCCGTGTTTATGTCGTACGTAGGAGAAGAGTTTGCTTACTCTGATAGTCGAAACTTTTGGATAGCACTAATTTTTAAGTGTAAACTTCGCTTTTTTTTACTGACAGAAATTTTTCGATTAAATAAACGCGAATATTTTCATTAGGAAATATTGGTGTTTTGTTCATAATTTTAGGATATAGTCAACATGTTTGATACGTGCCATGTGGAATTGATCATTATGCAGAAGTTGCTATATTTTGAGGTTTCTGGATCATTCTTGTGAGTAAAACATTTTTTTCTACAATATAAGGGTTCTAATTTCTAATATTATTTCAAAAATGATATCTGGTGGTAATTTAGTGTGGTGATTTATAAAGATTTTAGGATAATCGTTGTAAGTGATATATTATATATTTCTTAATGGTTTTTTATTTACAGTTTACATATTTCCAATTTAAAATTTTTCCAATTGTTGTCTGGTAATAATTCAGTATACTTGGCTGATTCTACTGTTCTTAGCATCATGCCAGTAGAATTATGAAATACTGAATTATTTTTAAAACACATGTGGGTGCAGCCAGGCTGACGAGTACATCCACATGTGTTTTTTCATATCCAATTCTTGATTGGTTCTCTTGTGGTCCAGTTTTCCACTGAATAATGTTCATAATTAATTTATTAATCCATTTGTGTTTACTTAATAGCAACTCCAATTTATAATTTTTTTTTCCCTTTCTCTCTCTTTCTTTTTAAGTGTTCTTCAGGTATGAGTAAATTTGGCTAATTACCATTGAAGCACATGCTATGGTAATTTTATGATTGCACAAGTTAATTATTAGCTATGTGGTATTCTGATTACACATTATCATTAATTATCTCTTTGTAGATTTTAGTAGAATTATATTAGAACTTGATATGTTTTTGAAATTCATAGATATTATAATTATATATATATATATATATATATTGTGTCAAAAGAAAAAGAAAGAAAGAAACTATTAATTTAGTGGAATACCAGCTATGTAAAATTTCGTCAAAAATACAAAATTCATACTGGAAATTCTAAAAGAATAATTTTAATTTATGCATTCACGAAAAGTCTGTCATTACATAAAATACAAATTACTATTATAACTTTCTGATATGAATTCAAAATTTTGAATTTAAAAAAAGGCCAAACTGGCAACCTGGACGTACGCACATACCTCCTGGTATTTCAGATAGAGGTGTTCATGACGTACGCAGGTACGTCGTGGTGCTTAAGAGCCTATATCAGTCATGTAAAAAAACGCGCAAATTAATGTTAAGTCAATGGGAAGGTTCTTGCGCGATTTCTCGCTCGCATTTTAATATTTTTAAATGATTTTTTTTCATAGGATAGCTGACGTCGATCTCTAACGTTGTTAATTTTTACTTTTTCGATTTTGGTTCCAGTTTGTTTATATAAGGGTACTTTCCCTTTCAGAACCGGTTCCAACCGGTTCCAAAATAGAAAATGTCCGCTTATAAAAAAAACTGTAACCAAAATCAAAAAAGTAAAAACTAACAACGTTAGAGATCGACCTCAGCTATCCTATGCAAAAAAATCATTTAAAAATATTAAAATGCGAGCGAGAAATCGCGCAAGAACCTTCCCATAGACTTAACATTAGCTTGAGCGTTTCTTCGCGTGACTAGCGTAGGCTCTTAAGGGATTAAGCTTATAACGTATGCACTTTTTTGTAAATAAATAGCATGTTTTTTTAATGTGGAAATTTCAATTCTTACGAATGATTAGTTTTTCTTAATTTTAAATCTTTCAATTTTATAACAGGTGTATGACACGCACATCTAAACTTCGATCGATTTTCTTGTACTAAAAGTGCTCGTTATAGCCGGAATATACGGTATATTATTATATCTATATTTTGCTTTCTTTATCTAC
Source organism: Maratus michaelseni (assembly GCA_963931845.1). NCBI lineage: Eukaryota > Metazoa > Arthropoda > Arachnida > Araneae > Salticidae > Maratus > Maratus michaelseni. The sequence continues at coordinate 259,280,228 of OZ007593.1, forward strand.
CACGAGTCCCTTTCAAAGGCAACTCCCCATAATGTTCTTCACAATCCTATTCAACGTTTTCAAAACTCTTGAGAATAAAAAAAAAAATCAAAATACAATAGAAAACAAAATAACAGAAAACTAGAAGAAATCAAGGAAAACATGGGAAAAGTTTACATGTAAACTTCTTTATTTTCATTTTGTTATACTTCGGAACTGTTTTTTTATTTTTGTTCTAGATAACAAGCCCCTTATTGGTCTTGAAATGTTTATTCGGAAAGTTCGTTCCTGAATGCAGACAAAGACTGCGTAAATTTATAAAATTAAAAAAAAAAGTCAACAGATAACATTTATAAAGATGTTATCGAGTCCATTTTTTCTTTAATAAATACAAGGATAACTGGTATGTTGTGGCCATCAAAACTTTCTTCTATATTATTATTATAATAGTACATTTACTGAAATAGCATAATCACCCAGCAACAATTATGGATATGAAGTACGAAATTAGTATTTATTTGAATTTAGCTTATAATTACAGTGATTAGTGAATAATAATAGAAAAAATTACGCTGACTAAATTCCATCAACTGATAGTGGACAAGATTAGGAATATTTCCCCAAGCACAAGATACAAGCGGCTGCAAAAGTCTGACCATCTATTTAGGTCAAGATCTAACAGAATATGAAGTTTGATGATATTCTGCGTATTAGTTTTCGTGATATAGCCATCACAGAAATCATGGAAAACACAGCATAGCAGCGCCATCTGTTGAGTGATATACACCCAAACTTTAACAGCATCTATTTATGTCAAGATCTAACATACTATATGAAGTATGGTAAAATTCCGTGCATTCTTGAGATATAGCTATTTTGGAAATCGTACGAAATGCAGCATAGCAGCGTCACCTGTAGGGCGATATACACCAAAACCTAATCCACACCAGTTTCTGTCAAGGCCTAAATGAATCTGAAGTTTTATTAAATGACGTGGACTAGTTCGTGAGTTAAAGCGCCTATAAACGTTGTGTCACATACAGACAGACAGACACACGAACAGACATTTTCTAAAATTTGCCAAAACGTGTTCAAGACCTTCTAAAACGTATAAATCCGTCGAAAACCGGAAGTCGAAATTTTTTCACGTATCCAATACTTTCTTCTTATAATAGAAGAAAGTAACTAGTTAGAGATAAACAGGGTAAAAAGTCAGGAAAGAAACTATGTAGTTCTAGTAAATATAGATAGGGGTTCATTGGATGAAGACAAACATATACAGTAGTGGCCAAAAGTTTGGACATTTTTTGAAAGTTTCAAATTTTCAATTTTGTGTGCTTGTAGAATATATTAATTTTCACTTAAATGCAAACGTTTATATATCAAATTGAAGGTAATTTAATGTAAAATTTAATAATAAAAACAGTATTACAATATCTGTATTACAAAAAAAGTTATGCTCATTTTAGTAGAACAAACAAACACAAATCGTTTTGAATAAGGACGTGTTTTGTAATAAAAGCGTACTAGCCAATCACAAACACTGTTCTGAGGACCAATCAAATGTCTGTAACTATATTTTAGGTTATTTGGATGGTAAAAGAGTTATTGTTGTGGAAATATTTTGCGGAATGATGCATACTAGTGCAATTAAATAGAGTATTGCTGTTTTTGAATATTTAAAGTCCATTTTTTTAATTAAACTAATTTTAAACAATGTCATCAACAAGAAGAACTAATTGGACATCTACAAAAAGAAGCTGAATTGTCATATTGAGAGAAAATGACCTCTCTTATGCTGAAATTGCAAGACAAGTTGGTGGTTCAGTGACTTGTTCTGGTGTACGAAAGTTCTGTTTACGTTATGAAAAAACGAAATCAGTGGAAAATAAGGCCAAATCAGGCCGACAAAAATGCACAAGTGCTACTGCCGATAGAAAAATTAAACGGCTATGCCTTCAAGACAGAAAAATTTCATCTGATGCCATTAGATGTGAAATGAATGCAGCGGGTATTGCAGTAAGTTCAAGAACAATAACAAGAAGGTTATCAGGATTTGGACTACAAGCTAGAATTCCAAGGAAAAAAAAATATTTAAATCAAAAGCAACGCGAAAAACGAGTTAAGTGGGCAAAAGAACACATTAAATGGTCAGAAAGTCAATGGAAGCAAGTAATCTGGAGCGATGAGAGTAAAATATCGCTCTTTGGAGTGATGGTAGAAAATACGTGAGACGTAGAGTAGGAGAAGCACTTCATCCTGATTGCATTGAAGCAACTACAAAAAACCCAACAAATGTCATGATTTGGGCATATATGTCTGCAGATGGTGTGGGCCGAATTCAAGTGATTGATGGCATCCTGAATGCCAAAAAATACATCGAAACTGTCCTGGAACCAAAATTAATACCTTCCATCAAGGATATCTTCCCCAACAACGCACCATTCAGCTGCATGCCACACAGCAAAAGTATGCAAAGCATGGTTTCAAAATAAAGGCATAGATATATTAACATGGCCAGGAAACAGCCCTGATCTCAATCCAATTGAAAATTTGTGGCGACGTTTGAAAATTATTGTACGAAAAAAACGTCCATCCAATAAAAAACAACTTATTGAAGCTATAATTGATTCTTGGCACCATGTGATTACGAAAGATGAACTCCAAACACTCGTTCACTCGATGAAAAGACGCTGTGAAGCTGTCTTAAGAAATAAGGGTTATCCTACTAAGTGTTGATTGTGTAAGTATAACTTTAAAAAAATGCAAATCTAAGATAGATCTTACTATTAGTTGCATAACTTTTTTTGTAATACAGATATTGTAATACTGTTTTTATTATTAAATTCTACATTAAATGACCTTCAGTTTTATATATAAACGTTTGTATTTAAGTGAAAATTAATATATTCTACAAGCACACAAATTTGAAAAACATGAAACTTTCAAAAAATGTCCACACTTTTGGCCACCACTGCAGGTACTACGTTACAGCGGCTTTGAATGCCCGTGGCTATTCAAAATATTGCTCCCCTCATTGATGAGTACTAGAGTTCCCTATATTAGTACAGTTTTTAATGCAAGAATTTTTTGGTGCCTTTACACATTTTGCGCCCGTGGCTATCCCACCCACCCTCCTCCTACCCTACGTGACTGCTAGGATAAGATTAGAATTTATTGTAACCAAAGTATTATATTTTCTTGAGAAAAACAACACGAGCACATACAACATTGCTCAAATTTCATATGTGAGCAATTAAGGAGTGTCTTCATTTACGAAGTCTTGAAATAACAGTATTCTAGATTTATTTTGACTGTTTCTGCTTATAACTCTCTCCCTTTTGCCTTTTTCATTGGTCTGCTTTTATGAAGCCTTATAATTGCTGCATGTTAAATTTATTAAATTTGTTTGCGTTTTTCCTTTTGTGAATTCTGAAACATCGTGTATTCGTCGTTGAGCAAAGTTTTACTATTTATCCTTTCAATTTGTTGCTGGTCTGAGAGAATTTTTACATAAATATAGATAATTTTGCGTAATATCTAAACCTAAACGAAGGAAGTTTTCCTTTATCACGGTAACATTTTCGTTCAATTCCAAACATAACAAAATGTAAATAAGTAATTCCATTATTATTACTAATTAAATGTTAATAAGTTTTACAGATTTTTCTAAAGAAAAATCTCTTAATCCCTTAAACTAGGTTAGAAAGAAAACTTCTTTAATATTTCTAATGTGGAACAGTTTATAAATAATGGTGAGCAATATTAGTATCTATCTATCCTTCTATCTATCCTATACGATCGTTAACTTAACCTACAAATGAAGCATCTGAAAATACGTTGATGAATTTTGATTTACCCGACATATTCAAAAAATTAAGCAGCTTAAACTATCACTGTCTTATGAATAATAGTGAGCAATAGAAACGTAATTAGTACAAATATTAATATCATAAATTGACTTCATTAATATCATTACCTTAACATACAATAACAAGTTGGAAATTGTACGTCAAACGTGACAAATGAGGTGCGTTCGTACTATAGCTAGTTATACAAATATTCAGAGCTTGATGATTTTTAATTCTGTGAAATGAATTATGTCGTCTGCCGATTAATTTCTGTAATAAAATAAGTATCTTGTTCGCTTGACGATTAACCTTCGGAAGCTCCTATAACAAAAAAGCACCGATTTAAAAAAAAATTCAAATTTCTTAATAAATATTTTTATTAATATCTCTTAAAGTTTTGATTCGATTTTTATAAAATTTGAAATGTCTCGACAAAATTCTGCAAATATATTATATCTTAAATTTCAAACTATTCGGTTGGGTAGTTTTTGCGTTGTTATATGCGGACGGACGGACAGACAGACGGACGGACCAAGCGACGACAATAGGTGCTACGTATTTATATAATTACGAACGCACCTAAAAACACCTGGAAATTCTATAAATAATTTTTATTTACCCGACGTATTTGAAAAATTAATCAGTTTAAACTATTAATTTATAATAAATAATGGTGAGCAATAAAAAAGTAATTAGTTGAAATATTAATATTATAAATTGACTCTATTAAGATCATTAGCTTAACATACAATGAAGACACCAGGAAATTCTATAAAGAATTTTGATTTACCCGACATATTCGATAAATTAAACAGTTAAACTATTAATGTCTTATAAATAATAGTTAGCAAGAAAAAGGTAATTAGTTGAAATAGTAGTATCATAAGTTTACTCCATTAAGATCATTAGCTTAACATACAATGAAGGCATCTGGAAATACTTTAATGAATTTTGATTTACCCGACATATTCGAAAAATTAAATAGTTTAAACTATTAATGTGCCCCCAATTTGTGTTTGTGTATGCATGCATGTGTGTATTATAATATTTAAAAGTGTTATATTATAAAAGTTTTTAGATTCTTTAAACCAGATTACAATGAAAAATAGGTCAATGTTTCTGCATAGTATAATCTTGTTAATATTATTTCATTAGCTATTAAAAAATTAATTAATAAGAATATCAATAACATAAATCTTCTATGACAATAGAAAATCTGGAAACACCTTATTGAACTATAAATTTACATTTACATATGATCTAAAGTAAAATAATACGAACAGTGTTCTCAGGAGTGAAACACGAAGGATTTATTGCAGATGCTTTCTTTTTAATTAAACTTTGATTTTTAAATCAAAGCCTCTGGTTTTTCAAGGATTTTAATCACATTTGATTTTTTTTTAATTTCATCAGTATCATCTGACTCTGCGAATGTATAATAATTGCCAATTTTGGATTTTTTGAGATACTTTATGAAAAGTAAATCCTATATTTGATTAGTTATTTGTCCAATAAATTGCTTTATTGATTTCTTCATTTCATAGTTTACCAATGTTAGTGCTAGCATGTGTGTGTTTTGTTTTAGGTTTTTTTTGTTTGTTTGTTTGTTTGTTTTGTTTTGTTTTTTTACATTTTCTGAACTGCAAGATTCGAAATTTAAGCAAAAAAGCTTTCGTTTTTTGCTTTAAATAAGATATTCTTTTAAATTCTGACCTATAATAATGCTTCTTAAATTCTTAAGTTGAATAGGATAAACATTCCCCTGTCGTCGTTCCAACTATTTTTATAGCTGTTTCCAAATATTCAAAGGGTTTCATTGTGTTATCGGCCCGGATCATTTTCATAACATTCGTTTTCCTTTTTCCCGATCCACTGTTATGGAAAACGTCTTCGATTTCAAAGGCCGTCCTCAAAAAATGTCACGCCCAAAAAAAAGGTGTGTTCGGATAATTGGACAGTTTGCTTAATTAGAATTCGGATAATCGGCGATCTACTGCATATCTCATGAACATGCGAAGTAAAAGGATCAATATTTCATGATAAATATTTTTCTAGGTGATTTGACTGTTTGTTTTATAGATTTTTCATCTCATTAAAGGGGAAATTTTTTTTATTTTTCTTCATCGTAAATAGGCTCACTTCAATGCGAAGTTTTTTGCCCAGAAATACATATCTGACGCACTGAAATTACCCATAAGTATTTATATACAGATGGGCAAAAATATTCTACCTTCAAAGATAGATTATGCAAATGCCCTTTTTTTTCTCTTAAAGTTTAAGATAAATTTTCTCTCTGCAAAGACACTAAAAAGCTTCCTCCACGTGATATCCAGATGCTTATAACATAAGCTTGCCTTTGATCTGGCAGGTTTACTGCTGTACAGTGTACAGAAACAAATTCCAAAGATTCAACAAACTAAAAATCTGAAGATAAAATTTAACCCACCCCCCACTTTCATAATATGCTACTCATATTTTATTTGCATTTTTGCAGAGATCCAGAGAATATTCGAAATTGCTGTCAAACAGGTGGATTTCCACCTCTTAAAGAAACTCTTCCATGCCTGTGTTTTTGTGTAACCCAATCTTATTAACAATACTCAATCACTAAGTGAAAATGATATAAACTAATATAAAGATTTTTGAATTCTTAATTCCCCTTATTGTGATAAATCATATAAATTATTTAGTAAAAACAAAAATTCCATTTAAAATTACTTAAACGTGTTTTCTTAAAATATATATATATAAATATCAAAACCAAGCACTTTCGAGCATCTGACGTGCTCATCATCTGGGTTAAAATCGTTAAAAACCAGAGGTCGAGTTCATTCATTTATACTTGATGGACTGTTCCAAAATTCAAACTAAAAATAGGGGAAGTTTATTTTGTTTGGACTGCTCCAAAATAAAGCTAAGATCGTAAAGAAGTTATCAAGTTATCAAAAGTTATTAATTATGGAATCAATTGAAATTATATGGCGAACTACTTATACGTATAATGATACATTATCATACACCATTCCCAAGATTTGGTATAATTTACTAGGAATTACATAAACTCCCTCTCCACTTCAGTTTAACATTTGGAACAGTTCAAACAACATAACCTTCACCTATTTTCAGTTCGAATTTTGGAACAGCCCATCAAGTATAAATGAATGAACTAAACCTCTGATTTTTAACGGTTTTTAACGCAGATGATGAGCACGTCAGATTCTCGAAAGTACTTGGTTTTGATATTTATGTATATGTTTTAATAAAACACTTTTAAGTAATTTTTAATGGATTTTTTTGTTTTTACGAAATAAGTTATATGAATACTCAATCAGCTATTAAAAAACGAATTAATAAGCAAGTAAATTTCATAAATGTTTCTTACGTTAAGATAATTTTCCTCTCAGACAATGGGACACCTGGAAATATTTTAATGAACTATAACCTTTGATTTACAAGATATGTTCAAAAGTTAAACAGATCGAATAAAGTTCTCTGGAGTGGAAACACGAAGGATTTAAAATAGATCCTTTCTTTTTAATTAAATTTTTTCTTTTAAATAACGTCTGTAATTAATGAGAACAATTACAATTTTCTGTAAAAAAACTTAACGTTACTAAAAAGTAAATGCAAAAAATGTTCTGATTTTTTAGGAGCATCAGAAGATTCTATTTGTAATACATCCTTCTTTTTTTTTTCTTTTTTTTTTTTCATTGTTAAAACTTTATAGCAAACTGTCCTTGTCATTCAACCGTTTTTATAGAAAATGGTTACATAACCGTAATTTAACTTTATTCTGACCATAATCTGGTCGGATGAGCTTTATAAAACGGTCAAGCAACCGTTATCTTTATAAACGGTCGAATGATTGAACGGTTTGCTGCAGATTTTTAACAGTGCAGTTTTCAGAACAATACATTTAAGTTTGTATAGAATTTTTTCACAGAAATAGTGAGATAGAGTACAAAAGAAACACTTAAGTACTTTGTTATAAGTATTAAGAAATTGCTGAAAAATTACTATCATTAGAGAAGGACGAGTGATTTTTCGATTATTTCGGAATCATTTTGTCTTTTGTTATGTCATCGAACTGAAATTGGTATACATAAGCAAAATCATATTCTATTTAAGAAATTCGAAAAATCGGGAAAATCGGCCGGTAAATATTTATTGTATAAAAAACCTGATTTTTTTAATGGGAAATGAAGTTTATTTGGATTTATTAATTAAAGGATAAACTGTTTTGAATGGAATATTAAAAGAAACCCTTTGTGCGATATTCGATCGAATTGAATCAATAACAAACGTAGTAAAGCATGCATATTTTCGTATTAAATTGAAGCACTTGTACATATTTCTACAGATATATACACTTTTATTCTTTTTTTTTTAGCCCAGTTATAACAAAAAAAAAATTTAGATTAATTTTAACACAATTATTTCAAATTGGCAAATAAATCATACGAGTAGTAATTTTCCAACTGGACGAAAAATGTCCGTAATTTTCCAACTGGACGAAAAATGTCCGTATGATTTATTTGCCAATTTGAAATAATTGTGTTAAAATTAATCTAGTGTAATAACGTATTCAGCGTTTACTGGAGTTCCTTTACCTGCGATCTTTTCTGTTGAGCTGATTAAAATATCAGACCAGATTCTCTGATCAATAAGGTTAACTGGATGAATTATGCCCCCCAGATTCGACCGGCATAGCTCAGTGGTAGAGCGTGGCGGCTTCAGCCAAGCGATCCCAGGTTGGAATCCTGGCCCGGACATTTTTCGTCCAGTTGGAAAATTACTACTCGTATGAAAAAAAAATTATTTACTATTACAAGAAAGACTACTTAGATGCTTTAAACTAGTTTTAAATGTAAAACTACGATACTATTTCTTTAAAACCTAATTTTATTTCAATAGTATTTAATGAGCCACTAAAAAATAATTATTAAAATATCAATTTTATAAATTTTCTATTTTACATGAGACATTATTTTATCAGACAATGGGACATCTGGAACTTTTGATTTACAAGATAAGTTTCAAAATGAAATAAGGTCAATAAAGTTTTTTTGCAGTGGAAACACGGAGGATTTACTGTAGATCTTTTCTTTTTAATTAAGCTTTGATTTTTAAACATTTTGAATTAATAAGAATAACTACAATTTTTTGTAACGTAAAAAAAATTAAATGGGAAAATTCTTCTGCTTTCTAACAAGCACAAGATGACCATATATTCTTTCAGACTCATTAAATTCCTACTATTAGCTCACACTCTCTCTATATATATCTTGTTCAAATTTTCAATCGTTAATAAAATATTTTCTATTCATCCACTCAAGTTCAAATATATATTTTTTTTTTAAACTTGTAGTGGATGACACGTTATGTTAATACAGTTTTTTCAAATATTAATTCATTAATTAAATTTAATTAATTAATTTTAGTCTTAAATGGGAGAAAAAAATTCCTCCCATTGTTTACATAAATGAAATGAAAGATTTATCTCAAATTAGTGATGCCACAAAAATAAAATACCGCAACGATTATTATAAAATAATGTTCAATAAAGATAACGTGGGACATTAATGCTGCACTGGTTTATTTTATATATTTATGATTAAAAAGTAGGAATGGACTTTTAAAAAATATTTATATTACTTGTTTTCATATCATTCATAACTCTCTGAATAAAACATTAAAACTTTCGAAAATAGAAACTGCCTATAACTGAATCCTACCCTAAGCAAAACATTTTCATGGTTCCAAGATCTCGATGGAAAAAAATCTGTAAAATTATATCTGCTTAGAAACGTGTATTAAACTGATTTTTTTTTCGGTCCCTAGTGATTCCGTTTTCACATGTTTTACTGTATATTTAGTTTTGCTTAGTAATTTTTCATACAGAAGTTAAAGAGCGTGTACACACATGAACATATGCACTTTGTTTTACATATGAAACAAAAAATTAAAGAAAATGTATCGTAATTAAAGAATAACGGGTGATTTTTCTTCCCTTTGGCATATTTGTCTGTTTTGTGATACATCGAACGAAATAAGATTTTTAAAATCGATCAATAAAATTAATTACAAACGGGACAAATCATGCATAAAATCGCATTAAATTAAAATATTTATAATTTTCTACGCATACATGCACTTTTATTCACTTTTTTTCCCTTTAATCAAAAAAAAAAAAAAAAAAAAAAAAAAAAAAAAAAAAAAAAAAACTAATTACAGAAATTATTCTAGGTACTTTAAAACTATTTTAAAAATAAAAACATCCTTAATATTTCTTTAAAACCCAATCTTATTAATAATACTTAAAGAGCCATTTAAAACTAATTAGTAAAAAATATCAATTTTATAAATCTCCTACTTACATGAGATCATTATCTTATCAGACAATGGGGCATCAGGAAATACTTTGAGGGACTAATAACCTTTGATTTACAAGACATGTTCTAAAGTTAAACAAGGCGAATAAAGTTCGCAGGAGTGGAAACACGGGGGATTTAATGGAGATCTTTTCTTTTTTTTATTTAAACTTTGACTTTTAAGTAACGTCTGTAATTAATGAGAATAAAGATAATTTTTTGTAAGCAGCTTAACTTAAAAAAAGAAATAAAATGGCAATTTTTTCAAATTTCTAACAAGCACTGGAGGATTCTATTTTGTTTCTGACTCAGTTTTGTCATTTTTAACTCTATGGATAATAAATGTGAGTTCGTATGGATAATAAATGTAAGTTCGTATAATAATTTTATTAAAAATCTGAAGGAACACGTCCTCAAAATGTTGCATTAAATCTAAACACTTATATTTCTCTATATCGGCATTCGTTTTTAAGCTATTTTTTTCGTCCAGTCAGGAAAAAAAGTACTAATTACAAAAAGAAAAATATTCTAAACACTTGAAACTAGTTTAGAATGAGAAACTTCTCTAATATTTCTTTAAAAAAATTATCTTTTTATAATACTTAATGAGCCACTAAAAATAAATTAGTAAAAATATCAATTTTATAAATCTTCTACTTACATGAGTTCATTATCTTATCAGACAATGGGATAGCTGGAAATACTTTAATGAACTATAAAACTTTCCTTTACAAAATATGTTCGAAAATAAAACAATTCATAAAGTTCCCAGGAGTGAAAACACGAAGGATTTAAAATAGATGCTTTCTTTTAAATCAAACTTTGACTTTTGAATAAGGTCTGTAATTAATAAGAAAAAGTACAGTTTTTTTTTTTTTTTTTTTTTTTTTTTTTAAGCAGCTTACCGTAAGAAAAAATATATGGGGAAATTCTACTAAATTTTAAAGAGCAACAGGGGACCTTATTTTGTTTCAGACACATTTTTGTTATTATTCATAACTTTATGAATAATATATTTAAGTTTGTTTAGTAATTTTTCATAGACATGTTAAAGAGCACGTCCGCACATGTATACGCTTACGCACTTTGGGTTACGCAATAAGAAAACAGAGGAAAATATTTGTAAATTAGAAAATAACATGAGATTTTTCTTTGTTATTCCATCGCTTTGTTATATAATCAAACTGAATAAAGGTATTTTTTTAATCGGTATATTGTCGCAGGTCCATTTTCTTTATTCAGTCGAATTATAATAAAAAATATATATATTCTATAGACAACAAACAAAATCACAAGATATTTTTAATTAGAATGAATAGCTACTATAATACTTATCTAAAACATAATCTTATTAAAAATACTTACAAGGAAGGTCTTCTCAAAAGGCATACTCAGAATATTTTGAAAAAAATACTAATGAAACTGCCCATGTACTTCATAAAGGATTTGTCAAATTTATCTACGGAATCCCAGTAGAAAATATGTAAAAAAATAAAATACTTTCGAGTATTTGGCGCAAAAAGACCCGGTTTGGCGAGCAACACTTTTTCCACGCCAAATGCAAGCGATAATAATGTATTTGGAAATTGCTTGTTAAATGATTAAATGAGTGTTTAACTGCGCAGTACTTTATGAATTCAAACTTAAATGATGAAATAGTTTATTTTTATTTCCATCCGGAGTTTTAAAGTTAAGATTGGAAGGATTTTAGTGCTCATTTGCGCGTAAGTTAAAGTTTTATTTACTCCTCTTATTCAAACGGTTTATATTACTGTGTAGTAAAGAATATTTCTCTAGTGGGCTTATTTAGACAGTATTCATCAGTCCGAGCTAAATTTCTGTGAATGGGACTCAACCATCGTCCTTTCCCTTAAAGTTTTAAATAAAAACTTGTTTTATCTTATTTTGTGATTTTTTTACTGAGCTAGCCAGGATTAACTATAAACCAGCACGCCATAATCTCATACACTAACAATATCGAAGCCGAATTGACAGTGATCAGAATAGAACCATAATTTTAAGCTTGAAACAATCTTAATCAATTTAAATTTTGCTCTAAATTATATAATATAAGTTTATATAAGTTTATATAACATATATAAGTTGCTTGTTGCTGCAGTTGTTAAATTTTACATAGTTTCACCGGCTGGATAAGTTTTAAATGTATTTTAAAAGTAATTCCCTGATTAAGAGTGCTGTCGTTATGAATTTCTATGCAGAATAACTCGTTGTTACCATGTCAACAATATACTGTCCTCTTATCTTGTAGTGGACTGGCGACTGCTCATAAAGACAGCCGTTTGTTTTGATTGAGATCGGATTGTGAAAATAACATCTATGTGCGTGCAGCTACATCTGTAGACTATTTTACTTTAAGTTTCGACGGATGCATGTGTCCTTCGTAATTTGTGGATTTTCTGCGTTTCGCAGCGGTTTTATGCAAATTTTGGCTTTTCTGGTCAGTCAGCAATATATTTAAGCAGGTGCAAATGAGTGTATTTGGTCGTATTAGGGTGTATTTGAGTTATATATGGTCGTATCTTGCCATAGTGGAATTCGAGACCTGCTCCTGTCAGCATAAAGAGGTTGTGCTCCTTTTCAGGGAAGGTTTTATTATATAACATATCGTTCGTTCTACGTAGATCAGTTATAGAAATATGATGGAAAGTTCTATAATCAGATGAACCCGATTATGAAAAATTAGCCTTTTAAAAAGATTCTGCGGAATGGAACCTTCACTGTTAGTTAGTTAATTTTCTAGGGAATGTTTTATTATATAACATATCATTCTACGTTGCTTGTTTTAGAATTATAGGGGGAAATTCGAAAATCAAGTTACCTCTTTTATCAAATATTATCCTTTAAAAAAAGTTTTAATAAACGGTTTTTGGTGGGACTTGCACTAATAGTTTGATAATTTTTCAAAGATAGTTTTCAGTCTATAATCTGGAGGCACGGCAGTGCCTCCGCCAAGTCGAGAGAGGACAGCCGTAAGCATACTTTTCTGGAAGCAACTCAGGGCACTTTTGACCCCCCCATATCTCCGCGATGGAGTATCCCAAAAATTTGAAACTTCGTTTTTCTAGAGTATTTGGCACACAGGACCAAAATTTAAAATTACAACTTTCTGTCTTTTCTAGTTCAGACGATATATGAACTCAAACATTCGATTTTTTGTCACTCACTCACTCACTCGTTCACGCGTCATCAAAAAGATTAGGTAGATCCCGTAGCCCTAGAAACTTGACATTTGGAAAAAAAGGTAGTGTTTAGGATACAAAGAAAGGAAAAATTATAAAATCCGGAAAATTCGAAAAAGAAACATTCGAAAATTCAACAAATTCCATCAAAATTGAAAATTGAAAATAATACGATCTTGTAGTCTTAGAAACTTAAGATTCGGTGTGAAGGTAGTGTTTAGTATCCAGAAAAAGAAAACATCAAAAACACCAAAAAAATCGAAATCAAAATTCGAAAAATCGAAAAAAATCGAAAATTTTCAAATAATCCGATTTTGTTGCGCTAGAAACTTGGAATTCGGAATAAAGGTAGTATTTAGGATGCAAAATAAGAAAAAATTAAAAATTCCGGAAAATGCGAAAAAAAATTCAAAAATTCGAAAAATTCGAAAAAAATTGATAAAATTAAAATAATTTGATTTTTTAGCCTTAGAAACTTAAAATTCGCAGTAATGACAGTGTTTAGAATTCAGAATAAGTTAAAATAAAAAACGCAATAAAATTCGAAAAAAAAAAATCAAAAAATCGAAAAAATCGGAAACATCGAAAAATAAGGAAAATTTGAAAATAATTCGATTTCATAGCGCTAGAAACTTGAAATTTGGAATAAAGGTAATATTTAAGATACTAAATAAGGAAAAATTAAAAAATATGGATAATTCAAAAAATATCCATAAATTAGTGCAGACGATATATGAACTCAAAAGTTTCGATTTTTTGTCACTCACACACTCACTCACTCTCGCGTCATCAAAAAGATTGGGTAGATCCCGCACCCACAGAAACTTAAAATTTGGAATAAAGTTTCGGATACAAAGAAAGGAAAAATTATAAAATCCGGAAAATTAAAAAAAAAATTCGAAAATTCAGAAAAATCGAACAAAATCGAAAATTGAAAATAACACAATCTTGTGTGGTATTTTTTAGAATTCAGAAAAATAAAACATCAAAAACACAAAAAAAATCGAAAATAAAATAAAAAAATCGAAAAATTTCAAATAATCCGATTTTGTTGCGCTAGAAACTTGGAATTCGGAGTAAAGGTAGTATTTAGGATGCAAAATAAGGAAAAATTAAAAAATCCAGGAAATTCGAAACAAAATCAAAAATTCGAAAAATTCGAAAAAAAATGTAAATAATTTGATCTTTTGGCCTTAAAAACTTAAAATTCGCGGTAAAGATAGTGTTTAGGATTCAGAATAAGTTTAAATAAAAACGCAATAAAATTCGAAAAAAAAAAAAAAAATTGATAAAATTAAAATAATTTGATTTTTTAGCCTTAGAAACTTAAAATTCGCAGTAATGACAGTGTTTAGAATTCAGAATAAGTTAAAATAAAAAACGCAATAAAATTCGAAAAAAAAAAATCAAAAAATCGAAAAAATCGGAAACATCGAAAAATAAGGAAAATTTGAAAATAATTCGATTTCATAGCGCTAGAAACTTGAAATTTGGAATAAAGGTAATATTTAAGATACTAAATAAGGAAAAATTAAAAAATATGGATAATTCAAAAAATACCCATAAATTAGTGCAGACGATATATGAACTCAAAAGTTTCGATTTTTTGATAATTCAAAAAGAAAAATCGAAAATTAAAAAAAAAAAAAAAAATAGAAAGCAAGAAAGAAAAAGGGAAAAATTGAAAGTAATATGATCTCGTAGTCTTAGAAACTGAAAATTTGATGTAAAGGTAGTGTTTAGGATTCAGAAAAAGAAAAAATTAAAAACACAACAAAAATTGAAAATAAAATCAAAAAATCGAAAAAATAACGAAAATTTGAAAATAATTCGATTTTGTAAAGCTAGAAACTTAAAATTTGGAATAAAGGTAGTATTTAGGATACAAAAAAAGAAATAAATAAAAAATCTGTAAAATTCGAAAAAAAAAATTCAAAAATTCGAAAAATTGAAAAAAAATCGATTTTGTACCTTTAGAACTTAAAATTCGGCGTAAACTTATTGTTTAGGATACAGAAAAGGGGAAAATTAAAACACAATAAATTCGAAAATAGAATAAAAAACTCGAAAAAGATCGGAAATTTCAAAATAAATCCAGAAAATTATAAAAAAAATTCGAAAAAAATAAAAAATTGAAAATAATTTTATCTTGTAGTCTTAGAAACTTAAAACTTGGTGTAAAGGTGGTATTTACTATTCAATAAAAGGAACAATTAAAATATTCGTTAAATTCGAAAATAAAATCGAAATATCTTTAAAAAATCAAAAATTCGAAAACAATTTGATTTTGTACTGCTAGAAACATTAGTTTTAAGATAATTGTCCTATTAGCTAGTACAACGCCCCTAATTGTTTTATGTTATTTCCCCCGGATTATGGTTTTCTTTTCTTTCGTTTACGAATTTCGTTATAGAAAAGTTCTGCTATAGACTGGCTACGATATAGGCGATTTCTTTATAGACAGGTTTGTTTTCTTTCACAGGTTGTACTCTATTTACTTCACATATGAAATATGGATTGTTAAATGATGTTAGCCCACAAAAATTTTCACAGCTCCCAGTACCCTCCCGACTTTACTGGCTGGTTATGGCTTGATAGTCCTTTCTAAATAAAATCATGGTGACTCTAAGATTCACTTGATATATTTCTAAATTGAACCTAAATGATCCTAAGAAGACGGATAAAATAATTACTATATTGGCGTGATAATCAGGTAACTTAGAATTAAAATCGAAATATCAATAAATTTATAAAAAGTCGAAGATTTGAAAATAATTCGATTTTGTAGTCCTAGAAGCTTGACATTTCGCAGAAAGGCAGGGTTTAGTACACAAAGTAAGGAAAAATTAAAAAAATCCGTAAATAATAAAAAAAGACTAAAAAAAAAAAAACGAAAAAAAACCCATCGAAAAAAGGAATATACTTTGATTTATTGGAAATTTTAATTTTGGCTTTCTTTTTATACTAAAAAGTTATTTTATGTTAAATATCAAGTATCTAGGGCTGCGAGTAATATCTCAGATGGATAGCACCTATCCTGGAAGCAATTGAGAGTACTTTTGACACTCCCCCTCCCATAACTTAGTGCTTGCCTAGGGACCTGAAATCTCTTTTTATCTACGCAGTTCTTTGCAAACGAAACTAAAGCTTCAAATTTTTGATACCTGTAAATAATAGGGACAGAGTGTGGGCTTAGCGAAAATCAGTGGATGATCTCCAAAAAGAACCCAAAATCAAGAAAAGGATGATTACTTGAAAAAAGAAGTGAAATCTCATCAAAAAGTCACCTGTAAAAAATGCAGCCAAGTCTCGTAACTCATTTACCGTAAAAAGTACTGAGATCGTATAAAGCCAAGTTCAACTATCTTATTAACTCAGAAATTTTCATTCACAAATCACTCCTAGTCTCTACATCTTTAGTTAATTATTATTTTGTGACTTGGCAATTACGCAGCACAGGGAAGTTATTACACCTTACTATGTTATGGGATGGGATGGAATAATTTAATTAAGGCAAATTATATACGCACAGGTAAGTTATTACACTTTAATATGTTATAGTATTATTTTATTAAGACTAACTATATACATCACATTCTCGTGCTACGTAATTGCCAAGTCACAAAATAATAATTAACTAAAGATGTAGAGACTAGGAGTGATTTGTGAATGAAAATTTCTGAGTTAATAAGATAGTTGAACTTGGCTTTATACGATCTCAGTACTTTTTACGGTAAATGAGTTACGAGACTTGGCTGCATTTTTTACAGGTGACTTTTTGATGAGATATATTGTTCTACATGGCTTAGTTATAAAGCAATGGGGGGTAAACTCTGTAATCAGGTGAAACTGTTTGTGACAGATCTTGGATGACTGCTTTGCTATTTGACCAACCACCGTTGATTAATGGGAATATATTCGTAAATGGGTTCAATTATTCAATTCCTGACTGATATTTGGCGCCTTACGAGGCTGTAAATCACTAATATACGCGTCGAAATTGTATCTTTTATGATCATAACTATCTCCTTAGGAAATGTTTCGTTTTATATTTCTCTTACAAATGTCGTAGAAACCCGCGGCATGATGAGGTTTTCCATACTTTTATGTTAGCTGGGCGCAAATGTTGCCAATGGCACTTTTTTCTCGGCAATAGCAGATTTTATTTTTTGCGTGTTTAAATAAAAATCAATACTTTGATGATGAAATAAGACTGTTTTGATTTATAGCATGTGTTATTATGTGTGTTATTATTGTGTGTGCATTATTTCTTATTTTTATTCTTTTGTATGTTTAATGAAATTTGTGAAAAGCGTATGTTTTAAATGTATGTAATATGTGTATTTTACATTAAATTAAATGAGCGAAAGGTTTATATTTTAAATTAAATGAAGGCAATAGGATGATTGCAATGGAAACAATATTTGGCTATTTATCACATGCACCCGGCTATGTAATATGTGTATTTTACATTAAATTAAATGAGCGAAAGGTTTATATTTTAAATTAAATGAAGGCAATAGGATGATTGCAATGGAAACAATATTTGGCTATTTATCACATGCACCCGGCTATGTAATATGTGTATTTTACATTAAATTAAATGAGCGAAAGGTTTATATTTTAAATTAAATGAAGGCAATAGGATGATTGCAATGGAAACAATATTTGGCTATTTATCACATGCACCCGGCTAACATTTCCTTGCAATTATTGTAGTAAACCTATCACGAGAATAATTAAAAAATATATTGGTGGCTAAAAAAATAAAAGGACCGCTCTGAGAATTGTTAATAATTTCAGAAATAGTGCTAATATTGAATGTTATGATAATATTTCGTAGGTCAAACTAAAATACCTCAACAATGACAGACATATTTATATCTAGCCGTAACCACTTATCCTGATTGGAAAGTAGGTGTAGTTTGTACTCTATGCATTAATTATGTAGGTAAATTACATAATTGGGTCTACAGATATTTGTCGTAAGTTACAGGGCGTTGTTTGGCGCATAATTAACTTAAAAAAACGGTTAAGTTGATTCTATGTTTTTAAAGTGGACTTATTCCATAATCGAGTCTACAGAGCGTAATTTCGAACAAAGTTTTTTGGATAATTTTGGCAATTTTCCGTTATATCAACCTCATGCCAAAATATATACTAATGCGCCATTTATTTCAACTCTGAAGAATTTTTATTGCAAACAGGGCCAAACATTGCGACTCGCTATTTATAGAATGTGAATCTTGTTTTTTTTTTAAAGAAAATACTATTTAATCGTAAGCATGCAAAACTTTTAAATTACGTCATTTTGAAGCAATTGCAGTATTTAATCAGAAAAAACAGCGAGAAATAACTTGCAGTTTCATAAATTTTAATGATCAATATTCTTATGTCTTTTAAGAGAAGGTTTTAGTGTATAACATATCGTTCTACGTTGCTTAGTTATAGAGTTATGGGAGAAAGTTCTACAATCAGGTGAACTCATATGAAAGATTAGCCCTTTTAAAAAGTTCGACTGAACGGATTTTAATGAGACTTGCATTGCTAAGTAGATAATTTTACAAGAATGGTTTTAATATATTGCATATCGTTCTACGTTGCTTAATCAAAGAGTTATGTGTGGAGGTTATATAGTCAGGTGAACCGGATTACGAAGGATTAGCCCCTTTTACAAAGTTCTACTTAATAGTTAGATAATTTTTAGGGATGGTTTTAGTATATTACATAGTTTTATCATTCTTTACCAAATCTTACTGTAAATGATAAAACAAGAACGAAAAACAATGCGTCAAGCATAGATTATGTAGCACTTTCCAACGCTTCTAAAATAATTTTACAAATCATTACCGTTTAATAAGCTGAAAGATGACATCTAAGTAAACAATTTGGAAAACGCATAACATATTTAAAAACGTAATTTCAGGAATTTTCAATATATACAATATTCGGAAAATATCCGAATACTTTTATGTAGCCCTGTATATGATCTATAGATTTGTATATATACATAGGATGCTAAATTTTAGTTTAGTTTAGTTAGGAAACGCGTAGCACCGTTTAAATTCTCCTTCTGGAATTTCTGTCAATAAACGGAAATGTGTTCGCGAACTTTTGTGCTGCCCTGTATAGGATCTACAGAATTTATACACACCACGTAATAGACAAAAAGCTAGTTAAGATTAAAATCGTGTTTAGTAACTTAAAACGCACTTCCAGGAATTATTGTTAACAGACAGTAGAGAATTATTTTGTGTGTCCCTGTAAATGAACGATGACTGCTATACACACACTATTCAGTAGTAAGCCTCTTGTAATGCACCTTAGTAATATATATAAACTTCAATGCGTTTAAAATAGTGGAACATTATTTAAATAAGCCGCAGACGATTTTTCTCCATAGACGTAATGTAACGGAATTATTTTGACTGTCCCTGTAAAGTAACTCTAAGTACTATACACCTACTATTCCATATTAAGCTTCTTCTAATGCATCTTAGTGATCTATATAAATTTCAATGCGTTTACAATAGTGAAACATTTTAAAAATAAACCGCAAATGATTTTTCCCCATAGACCGCAATGTAACGGAATTCTTTTGAGTGTCCCTGTAAGAAAACTATAAGTGCTACACACTTCAGTTGAAATAGGGAACGTGCCATAGATAACGACAATAACATATAAAAATTGCAGAGCAATCCGAGCATATTTACGGGAGTTAGAGCACGGACAGACGGCCAGACGGCCAGACGGCCATACGGCCAGACAAACCGAAGTCATAAGCACTTTTCAACTAGGTTGGAAAGTGCTAAAAAGAATTGGTCCTTAACAGATCAAATTTTGACTGCGCATTCGAAAATATAATAGCGCAATGGCGTTCGTATTGTTTTCAGTAATGCGGAAGGATATTCCAAATAAAGCTTTAAAACTTTAAAATACAAGGTCAAATTCACCGATATATTTCATTTGATTCAAGGTTCGTTTGAAGAAACCGACCAGCGCAGCGGGCGTAGCCTGCTAGTATATAGATATTTGCAATTTCATCCATAAAAATAAAACATATCACAATGATTGTTTAAAGGAGATGTACTTTTCATTTTTATTTTCAGCCTGGATTAAGATTTTAAGGTCCCACATCACAGCGGTAATTTTTTTTTTTTTTTCAGGGATAAGCTAAGCAGTGAAACTATATTAAAGGGCCTAAATGACAAAAATCAGTCATTTTTAAAAGAAAATGTGCATTTTCATACATGAAGTTAGAGCATTTTACTTACGACTGCGTCAAAATGAGTCATTTTCTCTTAAGTCTCAGAAATCTTACTACAATGGGAAAATTAAATTGATTTTTTCCTGTTGCCCTGTTTTTAAAAGAAACTGAGGAAGATTTAAAATATTTTGATATCAATACATTAATTTTAAGCATTTAATATATGGTTTTTATATGTGAAAGTCGCATCATATTCAGCATGTCACTTGCATTTGCATTTATAAATAATGAACTTTAAAGCTTCCGCTGGTGAAAATGTCGTCATATTTACAATAAAAAGTCCAAAAAACGTAAATATTTTTAGAAACCTGATTTTTTTTTTATTATTATTACACAAAATGAAGTAAATTCCACAACGTTTAGTTCCTTTTGCCCAGATTTTTTTTTTTTTTTTTTTTTTTTTTTTTGTGGGGGTTGGGGGAAAGGGAGAGGGTGCAAGGATATTTTATTAAATTAAAAGCACTTTTAACGCTTATTTCACTCACTGAGACGATTTCTTAAAATAATATCCTATATATTAAAGCGACAAGTTAAAAATTTCAACGCAAATTCGATGTTTTCGCGCATACGTGAGATTAAATCTAAAACCTGTTTAGTTTTAAGGTACACTTGAACGTGATCAGCGTAGCTGAGTGGTCTAAGGCTTTAGTTTAAGCTCTGGCTCTCTGCAAAGAAAGTGGGTTAGAATCCTGCTTCCAATTGAATGATTTCTGCATTACTTTGAGCTGTAATTAATTTCAATTATTGTCACATTTTCAGAAAAGGAAGTTACGTATATAATTTGTAGTTTTTTTTTATTCAAATGCTTTTGAATTAAGTAATGTTTAACACCCAACAATATTTTTACAAATTAAGTTTGTATTAAAAATATTTAAATTTAAAGCCTTCATAATCTATAACTTTAAATAATACTAGAAAAACTTTTAGTTTATAGTTTATGAAACATTAAAATAAAATATAAAGATGGTGAAAATCCTTATTTGAAACGGAGAGGAGAGAGAATTTTGAAATAGACCTGATTGAAACTGTAGTGCTGTCAACTATTGCCTAATACTAAAGATATCCAAATGTACGTGAAAAAACAAGAAAATATCTTCTTACGAGTACTTTTACCTCTAAATATTAATATTTTTTCGTGAATGTTTCATTTAAAAATATAAATTCATACAAAATTCGGTCAAAAGTATAAAATAATACAAATTTATGGTTTATTTAAAGTTATTATCACGGGCCCGGGCAACGCCGGGCGAGTCAACTAATTTATATTTATATGACTGTTAGCTTTCTACATTTTTTTTTCTTCTTCTTAGTTTTAAAACAGAACAAATTAGCATGACAGGAAGGTGACTACCAAAAGAACCTAGCTTACGCTCAGAAAAGTTCAGATCATATTCTGCAACGGCGCACAGTGGGGCATTTGACGGATTTAGCCGGCCAAAAATATTTCTTCCAGAAAAAATGATGGAACGTTTATATTTTATTAGTTTATCATATTTTTATGCTTTTATAGCAATTTGTTTTTGAAAAAAATGTTTTTTGTATATACAGGGTATGTGAAAGTCACTGTAACATGTAACACTAACTTTAATTATAGTAAAATATCAGTGATTAATTCTCTGATTGCAATTGTATTTTGCCCATCAATATAAAACTAATTTTTTATACAGAATATCTCAAAATTGAAAAATTTTAAGTCATATTCTAATTTGTTTAAAAAATTTGGAGATATATATTTTTATGCATCGATATAGATTATTTTAAGTTTTTCTTCAAGAGTGTTTGAAAGTTCTGAAATCAATTTTAAATTACATTACAGTTGATTCAAAAAATTGTATCAACTTTAGAAAGCTATCTTTTTAAGCATTGTTAATCTTTAATCTTTCCTAAAATGGAAATTTTCCATTTACGCTTTTACAGAGTAAATCAATAGTATATTGAAATCAAGTACACATATATTTTTTACTTAATTTAAACAAAATATTACAATATCATATTAGATAAATGAATATATATATATACATATTTGATGACGAAATCTATGGTTATTCATCAGATGATGCAAAATTGTCATCGTAATAGTTTTCATCACTATCCGATTCTGTTTGACTCTGATGAGCTCTTGCATACAAATGTTCAACAGGAATAAGTAGTGCTAAAGCCTTTAAAAATGATTTAGATTTTTTTTTCACTTGGTATACGTTTTATACAAGATAAGAGTGTATCTTAACTGAGCAGTTACAAATTTAAAATATCCACGTTGCGCGATTTTTCTTAAACTTCCACTCTCTAGATATCCTTTACAATCGTAATTCTTATGGGTTGACAGAATAATCTATGGCGTGGAAGATATTAGATTTTGCCAAACAATTTTTTCTTTCTTTGACTGAGCAACAATTTGGAAACTTATAAATGAATTCCAAAAAAGGTTTCCATCGGACCTTTTATTCCATCGGACCTTTAGTGCAAACCCGAGGGCCGAAGGTTTGCTATTTTTAGCGACCGTGAGGTCTGGCAGGACAGGATTAGCGAGCGTAGCTCGTAGGAGGTAGAGCCCCTACTTATGATAAAATGTAAATTTATGACTTTACTTTTTACTGACGAAGCGTTCCAGTATTCTCAAATTAGGGTCCCAAATCTACTTGATCTCTGTTAAAAAGTAGCATTAAAAACCACAGAGGACATCTGCAGTCAAAGTCTAACCCGAAATATTTGAGTATTTTATACACGTTACATCTTTTTCATCTCTTGTCAGTGTAAATGTAATCTCTAGTCGTGTAAAGACATATTTATTAATATGTTAAATTCTATTAATGGAAAAGTATTCGGTATTTTTAATTTTCAAATCTCAATTCTGCAATATACATATTCAATCTCATATTAAATTTATTTCACGAATAAGCGCAAAATGAAGTGAATAATTCAATATAATCTTAAGAATTTGTCTAGTGTGACTTGATTAAAGTATATATGCCCGCCCTGGCCTGTACCCTTGGCCAGTATTAGATCGAGAGGTGTCAAACAAGGTGAGATTTCTCCTTACCCAAACATTAAAGAATGCTTTATTGTATTGAAGTATATGTCTGTATGAATTTTTACTGAATTGAAGCATATTAAATAATTAATTATATAATACAAACGACACGTATGGATCGATGGATGGGTTTTAAAGACGCAAGGTCCCCACAGGGATATATTGTGCCAACTTCAAACGACACTATTTTGTAAAGTTATTGTAATTTACAATATTTCTTATTTCTCTGGTATAAAGATTGAGGCTCTAATCTCAAAAACTCTAAAAGTTACCACCCGAGAAAATAATGTCATGTTTAAAGGAAAAAATTAACTCATAAAAAGAGGGGGAGGGGAGATCTGCTTATTAATAATATGTATGTTTCCAAAACCATCTTGGAAGCTTTCTGACAATTAATGAAGTGATTTGCATTCGTAAATTTTAGGGGTAGGTTTTATATTACAAGTAGTGATGAATTCAGAAGCGTAGCCCGGGGAGGGACTTTCCCCTCCCCCTTCGGAACATGAAACAGTTCTCCTTGAAGTTTTCAGTTTTTCTATTTATTAATAGCTTGAAAGTGTAATTTACTTCCCTGCAAAAATCCCTCCCGGAGAAAAATGCCTGAATTCAACATTGATTACAAGCAGTGTTGATTTCAGGGGTGGCCCGGGGGCTACATTCCTTCCGGACCATTGAAATCTCCCCCCCCCCCCCTCAACCCCCCGCCGAAGATTTGAGATTGTATGTTTTTAATGATTAAAAAATGTAATTTCAACCCGGAACTCTAAAATGTTCACCCAGGAGCCACAGAAATCTCTCCCGGAGAAAAGTGTCGGAATTCAACACTGATTACAAATATTCTGAAAAATCATTTTAGTTCTTATTTTGGGGAAACGCTGAATTATTAACAAGAAAAAGGTGTCTTCGCCAAACTTGGGCAATGATGTAGGTTAATCTTCTTTTACAAATATTACAGAAGGAATTTTTACCAAATTAGCCAAATATCTAGAAGTTCATCTTGTTTTTAGCAACTTATTTTTTAGTGCTAAAGTTGGCTATAGTTCCCCAAGTATCGCCAAGTTTAGGGACAATTTGGCACATGTAATGTCTTTTCGTGTCTGTGAGTGCGTTTGTCAACATACACGCAAGTATTACTATATCCAGTCTGTGTCAAAAAGAAAAAAAAACCACACACCATGCTACGTCAAAATATCGCAGTCAAAAACGAAAATATCCATTCGATTGACATTTATGTCTTTTTTCAATGTATGTTGAAAAAATAAGCTTAGGTGCTGTCTTCATACTGAAATTGCACCAAACTTTGACTTTTCCTAGACGAATACCCACTTTGCACAGCATATTTGGATTCTTCGGTAAATTTTACCTTTTGATACCAAACAGCAAGTAATTCGATTAAATAATTTAGGAATTTTTAAGGTTTAAAGTTTGGAACTTCTAATGTTAAATCAATTTTTAATCGTTGCGAAATAGATTGCAATGAACATAACTCAAAAACTACTAGGCGGAATGAGCTGTAATTTTGGATTCGCATATTTGAAGCTTCTAGAAATCGATTTCTGTAAAGAAAAATTACAGGGTTTGAATTCATATTTTTTGTTTAATTAATTTCGGAAATATATATATATTTTTAAAGTATATATAAATTGAAAGAAGGCCTAATTTCCAATCAAATGGTTATATTCGTTTTTCTCTGTGACAATTTGGCTATTAAAATGTGCGGAATTTATTCTTTTTTGCCACAGATTCTACATGTACGTACGTATACAACGCAACGGATAGTTATATTTCTTCAATTTTCTGTTTTAACATCATAGCGTCGGCTTTTCTGCCCAGCATGTTTGTGCTGTAAATTTACTTTCGCCTCAATAACAGTGTACAATAAATAACATACGAAAAACATTGTTTGCGATATCGTAACAATATTTTCTGTGTTGTATCATACAACGCCTATCCGTATTGCCAGTGACTTTCTTATTAAGACAGAAAGTCTGCATACATAATTTTGTTACTAAAAGTTCTTTTGATTATTTGTATACAACTCCAATAAAATACTTTCGCCATAATAAAATGTCTAAATACATCATAATAAATTATACAGAGGGTATTCGCACATTTTTTTAGTCGACTTTCATGATACTTAATGAATTATTTTACGTAAAATATTTGTGTTTTAAATGTTCAATTTTGCAACCCTAATTCTGAACTACCTTTCTACACCGTAATTTCCATGACAATAATACCTTTTGTAGTTTTGGAAGAAGTATTTTTGCCCATTCCTCTTAAACAGCTTTTCAATGCCCATGAAGGGTTGAAAGTCACGTTTGGATTACGCATTTTTAAAAAGTCTAAAAGTACAAAATTCCTTGAGTGATACATCAGGAGATTTAGTAGGTATATCACTGAAGGGTATGATGCCTTGCCCTGATACCTGTTTCTCGTTCTATTTTTTCCAGGAAATGAACAGTGGATTGTGATGTGTGGCTGCTTTCTTTATCTTGATGCAGTTCAACAGATTAATGACACTGTGGGTAAATAGGTGGTATTTTATGTTTGAAGATTGGGAGTAAAATATGTTTCTCATAGTATGTTGATCTTAACATTTTTCTCCACTCTTTTTATTTTCAATTTTCCGTTATGTGCAAAGGCAGCAACAATCATAAATTCTTTACTAAAACTTTCTTCAGATACATTAAACCATGTTTTAAGATTTTTTTCTCCTCTTTAATGATAATAAATGGATCTCTTTTTATTACAATCATTTAAATAGACCCAAAGCTTCATCTATTGAAACAACATTTTTCGATTTTCTCCGGATAAAAGCTTCTCATAAAGAATTCCGCATCGTG
The DNA here is from genome assembly GCA_963931845.1 of Maratus michaelseni. Lineage (NCBI taxonomy): Eukaryota > Metazoa > Arthropoda > Arachnida > Araneae > Salticidae > Maratus > Maratus michaelseni. The sequence continues at coordinate 259,306,773 of OZ007593.1, forward strand.
TTCTACGTTTGGCGATATGTCGTGGACAGTGGCATAGCCAGGGTAGGGGTCCAGATGTTCAGTATACCACTAATTTTCTAAAGTTTTCTTTGCTTTTTCTAATCAGAGAACTTTCTGCGATAATCAAGGAGAAGAAAACTTCACAATATTACTGCTAACCAGAGAATTTGGACCCCTCCCTGGCTACGCCACTGGTCGTGGAGACAGACGATGAACATTGTGTTTTTTGACCTTTTTAACATTTTCCAACCTAGTTGAAAAGTGTTTATGACTTCGGTTTGTCTGGCCGTCTGGCCGTGCTCTAACTTCCGTAAATATGCTCGGATTGCCCTGCAATTTTTATATGTTATTGTCGTTATCTATAGCATGTTTCCTATTTCAACTGAAGTGTGTAGCACTTATAGTTTTTTTACAGGGACACTCAAAAGAATTTCGTTACATTACGGTCTATGGGGAAACATCATTTGCGGTTTATTTTAATGATGTTACACAATTTCAAATACATTGTAATTGATATATATCACTAAAGTGCATTACAAGAAGCTTAATATGGAATAGGGTGTGCATAGCACTTATAGTTACTTTACAGGGACATTCAAAATAATTCCGTTACATTACGTCTAGGGAGAAAAATCGTTTGCGGTTTAATTAAATAATGTTTCACTATTTTAAACGCATTGAAATTTATATATATCACTAAGGTGTAGTACAAGAGGCTTACTACAGAATATTGTGTGTATAGCAGTCATCGTTCATTTACAGGGACACACAAAAGAATTCTCTACTGTCTGTTAACAATAATTCCTGGAAGTGCGTTTTAAGTTGCTGAACGCGATTTTAAATTTAACTCACTTTTTGTCTATTACTGGGTGTGCATAAATTCTGTATTTCATATACAGGGCAGCACAAAAGTTCGCGAACTCATTTCCGTTTATTGACAGAAACTCCAGAAGGAGAATTTTAAACTGTGCTACGCGTCGTTTCCTAACTAAACTAAAATTTAGCATCCTATGTAGTATATATACAAATCTATAGACCATATACAGGGCTGAATAAAAGTATTCGGATATTTTTCCGAATATTGTATATGTTGGAAATTCCTGAAATTACATTTTTAAATATGTTATGCATTTTCCAAATTGTTTACTTAGATGTTATCTTTCAGCTTATTAAACGGTAATGATTTGTAAAATTATTTTGGAAGCGTTGGAAAGTGTTACATAATCTATGCTTGAAGCATGATTTTTCGTTCTTGTTAAAATTCAAATCGGTGTTAATGATTTTGTTAACAGTTGACACTGAGCATTTTAACGACTTAGAAACAGTCCTTTCACTTAGAGAAATTTATTTTACCATAAAAGATCTTACCTTTGCAATATTTGAAGAATTCCTTTTTGTTCTTGGGTACATAATTAGAACAATTTTTCCACTTGAAGCCACACATTTAATTTTTTTCTCTACCTTATTCAGAATATTACCTACTGTGGCTTTAGCCCTTTAAGACCTAACCTACACAATTGTGTAGGTGATCCTAAGGGGAAAAAAATAATTTCCTCTTTCCCTGTGATTTGAATCTGAGCCAGCACCACACAATTGTGTAGATCCTCCTTGACATAACCTGACAACGTATATTTTTCAATAAAATAATGCTCTATTAATTAGGGTTATAAACCAAGCTTTTATTTTCTACCAAAACTATTCAGGTCTTAAAGGGTTAGATATAGAAAAACTACGCCTTTCACGTTTTTTAATAACCAAATACAAATAATTCTCTTCGGAAAGTGCAGAAATATATCCTGCCACCCATCGGTTCTTTAAAAGTGCCATTTGTCATGTAAACAAAATTTTCAGTTGCCAGACAAGAATTTATACTTTCAAAAACATGCTAGCTGTAGAAAAAAAAATTCTCTATGCAGATGATTTTTTTTTTTTTTTTTTTTTTTTTTTTAACACTTAAACAAACTCGTTTAAGAAGGTGACAGAACAGCCTCTGTATAATCCCATATTCAAGGAAGGAAAAATTATGAATTGCTACTGTAAAAATTAAATATATCGGAAATGGACCTTACCCACGAGTGGCAACAACCCAACCTCTGAGGGTAATTTCCTTCGGAAAAAGACTGTTTATTGGATGAAGGGGAAGCTGTGTTAAAATGTTCTTCACGCCTATTGGTGTTTTTCTTCTCTTTACCCACAGATGACGTGATATGGGTAAAGTCCATAGACAATATTTTGAGAAAAAAATAAATCCAACGAAAACATTTCCGAAAATTTGCATTTATTTATGCACCAGCTAACCCGCCCGGCGTTGCCCGAGCCCGTGTAATAAACTCAAATCTTTTAAAAAATGAAACTCTGGCCAAGGTCTCCGATGGTTTCGACACCGTATACCGGGCTCGCTCGCACGCTCCGGAAAATCTTTTATTTCCTACTTCCACCGCCAGGGGAGCAACCTCTTTCGGAAAGAACCTCTGAGACAGGTCAACGTTTCCTACGGTACTGTATAGTAGGCGTGCGACAAAATTGAGCTGGTTTCGAGAAGATGGGAACATTATAAGCCGAATTATTGAAATAAGACACAGTTTGAGAAAATAACCATGAGTGAGGTGCCGAGTGAAGGGGATGTTCAAGTGTCCTTCAGAAAATGACTAATTAGGAGAACTACGATGCATCTTTAAAAATCCGTTCGTTTGCTTAAGCTAGGAACTTAATTACAAATTTGCCTTAAACTATTTTCGGAAATAGTGGTAACCGCTACTCATAAATTTACTTTAATGTTATAGAAGGTGACTATTAAGTTAATTATAATGTTTGGAATCAGTTGCGTTGAAATCGGAAAGATAGTTGCGGCGATACGGAAACGGGGCATAGTTAGAGAAAAAACTTTGAAGGAGGGGCCGGGGGGCGGGAGGGGATGTTCAAGTGCCCTTCAGCAAATGACTATTTAGGAGGACCACTATGCATCTTTAAAAATTCATTCGTTTGGTTAAGCTAGGAACTTAATTACAAATTTGGCTTAAACTATTATCCAGAAATAGTGGTAGCCTCTACTCATAAATTTAGTTTAATGTTATAAAGGGTGTCTATTAACTTTAATTATAATGTTTGGAATCACTTGCGTTCAAATCGGAACGATAGTTTCTGAGATACGGAAACGGGACATAGTTAGGTAAAAAACCTTAAAGGTGGGGTCGGGAGGGAGGTTATGTTCAAGTGCCCTTCAGCAAATGACTAATTAGGACAACCACTATACATCTTTAAAAATTCGTTCGTTTGGTTAAGCTAGGAACTTAATTACAAATTTGCCTTAAACTATTATTCGGAAATAGTGGTAGCCTTTACTCATAAATTTACTTTAATGTTATAGAAGGTGACTATTAAGTTAATTATAATGTTTGGAATCAGTTGCGTTGAAATCGGAAAGATAGTTGCGGAGATACGAAAACGGGGCATAGTTAGGTAAAAAACCTTAAAGGAGGGGTCGGGAGGGAGGTTATGTTCAAGTGCCGTTCAGCAAATGACTAATTAGGACAACCACTATGCATCTTTAAAAATTCGTTCGTTTGGTTAAGCTAGGAACTTAATTAGAAATTTGGCTTAAACTATTATTCAGAAATAGTGGTAACCGCTACTCATAAATTTAGTTTAATGTTATAAAGGGTGACTATTAAGTTAATTATAATGTTTGGAATCACTTGCGTTGAAATCGGAAAGATAGTTGTTGAGATATGGAAACGGGGAATAGCTAGAGAAAACTTTGAATGAGGGCCAAGGAGGGGTCGGGAGGGAGGTTATGTTCAAGTGCCGTTCAGCAAATGACTAATTAGGACAACCACTATGCATCTTTAAAAATTCGTTCGTTTGGTTAAGCTAGGAACTTAATTAGAAATTTGGCTTAAACTATTATTCAGAAATAGTGGTAACCGCTACTCATAAATTTAGTTTAATGTTATAAAGGGTGACTATTAAGTTAATTATAATGTTTGGAATCACTTGCGTTGAAATCGGAAAGATAGTTGTTGAGATATGGAAACGGGGAATAGCTAGAGAAAACTTTGAATGAGTTCCCTGGAGGGGGGTGGGGGATGTTCAAGTGACATCAAGCAAATAAGTAATAAGGAGGATCACAATACATCCTAAAAGATTGATTCATTTGGTTAAGCTAGGAACTTAATTTGAAATTTGGCTTAGGCTATTATTCGTAAATACTGGTAATAGCTTTTTAGAAATACACCTTGGAGCAATGAATGCTGATTTTTACGATAATTTAGCAAAAATGGAACTAAATGGAGAAGTTCGGAACATTATTACTGAGATATTACTGAGAAACTGAGATTTAAAATAGCGGTATTCTGTGTATAAAACAACAATTAAACGCTACGGGTGAAGCCAAAAAAGTTAAAATTGTTAAATGTAATTAGACCCTTACCCTCGCCATTCCCGCAAATATATAACAAATAATCTGTTAAATAAAGTTTTCTGTATTAATAATCTCTATTATAATAATATATGTCCTGTTTTAAAAAAAAAAAACCTTAAACCCAGATAATTATAATGAAGAAAAACGGGCCTGGAAATGTCTTAAACAGGTGGCGTTTGTGTAATTTGCCGTGAGTAGATAGCGCTACAATAGCTTGGCTGTACGCAGGTAACTCCAATCCTTGTTGGCACTATTTCGTTATAAGTCCTTATCTATGAATCGTTACTCTGATTTATTTAATGTCTTCTCAGAAGATATTCTATACAACCAACCAACCGAAGAACAAAAGCGTATTTTTAATGAGAGTTCTTTGTGCATTTTAATTAATATTTCAGAAAGTAATTAAAATATTAAAATTCTGACGTTCAGGTACACCAGGAGAGGGTTTGGACAACCTAAATCTAAATTTCCAGCCTTCTAGGTGGGCTAGATTTTGTTAGCCATCGCCAACAGACACACACACGGACACACACACAGAGCGAAACTTTATTTTATTAGTATAGATAATAAAGCATCAAAACATTGTTTATTTCCGATGAATGAACATTGAACAATAAAGTACAGAATTTCTATATTTCAAAATATAATTCTATTGTATAATAAGCGTAAATTTTAGATTACTTCCAGAATCATTCGATCTCGATCATTCCTACTCGAAAACTTTAAGGATAAATCCATCATTTCTGAACACAATCTCTTTTCAAGGATCAATCTCAAACACAATGACAGGAAATTGATCATGGTATCTCTTCCGAAGTAAATCAAACAATATATCTGTAAAGTTGCTTTCATTTCACTGGTATATTTTCAGTATCATATATATTTCGAATAAAAAACTTATTTAAAAAATAAGGGAAAAGGAGCTTCTTTTCTTCTATAACCCTTCAAAACTTGGCTACACTTTAAGAAAAGAATGTAGGGAAAATATGACAGAGAAAAAAAGTGGGATATAACGATGCTGACACAGACGTGAAGTACTTAACCCGCTGCACTTGGAAACATTTCACAAATCGCTAATTCTCAAAAGACTGCGTTTTTTTTTTCTTTATTAATAGAACAGGCCCGGACTGGCTCCTTTGGGGGCCCTCGGCTAGAGACTGAAAAGGGGCCCCTTACCGGGAAATTTATGAAGACATAGAATATTAGAATATTTGCTTTTTGAAAATTAGGTTTACATGCCTAAAAACCACATTTAGCTACTTTGTCACTTGGAAAATAGTTGGGTTAAAAAGTAAGCTTTCTCTGATGTAGTTTGTTTACTTTCACAATAAATATTTATATTATTTTTATATACCGTACCTAAATTAGTTCCATGCTAGAAAAAAGTAAGTATACTAATTAATTATGAGTTGTTTATTACTTAAAAATGAGAGTGAGAAATGCTTTTAGTTTTAGGCAACCAAATAACAAAAGCTGAAGATCTAATAAGCTAAATCCTTCTGTAATACCTAAGTAAATATTAAAAAGGGAAACAACGGTAATAAAAAAACAAGCATATTGAAAAAAAAACAATGTCCTCTTTAATTTTAATTTAATTGTTACAAATTGTAAAATGGATTTTATAACAAAAATAAAAATGGCTCTACAATACCTTGGTACAGATACAGCGAAAATACAGTTCATATGATTCTGAACGGCTGCATACTAACCAAACGCCTTTTTGGCCAGTTTATCTATAATAGCATGTTTATCCAAGTTACAAAAAAATCTTTCTACATTCTTGAAAAGAAGATTAGAAATAAGGTATTGGCTTAAAGTAGATCTAAGTCAATTCTTAACTATTTTAAGTTTAGAAAACACCCTTTCACAGGTGTACAAACTTGTGAGCTACATACAGGTTGGTAAACATTCCAGATTCTAAGAGTTCAAAAATAACAGAAAAAGCGCATGATAAACACAGAAAACATTGTTTCTTGTCAGAGCAGTAACCATAAAGATTTTTGTGTTTTTCAAATTCAGATTCTACATCGTCATACTCACAGATTTCTTCAGCTCCATTCAGATTGTCTTATTTTCTTTTAATGATAGTTTTTTAAGCCATTGTAAAGCTTTCAGACTGATCTGCAAACTCTTTCAGCTCTACCTATAACTGACTTCTTTCAACTTTACAAAGATTAGAAATGCTACAAAGGACTTTCGCATGAAAACTATCAAGCATTACGAATTTATTAAATTTCTTTGGGTCTAACCAGGAACAATCTACTGAAATTTTTATGTTTGGACTAAATCTTTTTTCGATACTTGCCCTGGCACAATCTAAAACACTGAAAAAGTCCAATTTATAGTTTTGAGCAGTTGAGATTCCGGGAGCCTCGTCTATTGATTTTTCACAAGGCATTACCTTTTTCTTTGAAGTTCTTTTTTCCTTGAAATCTAATTCTACTTCAGCATCAATACTGTTATCTTCTAAGTTGCTATTAACTATACTTGTATAATATTTTGTTTTGGAATACAGAGCGTGAAAGTGTTTATCACTCCTTTTATCCGTTATTTGTTGAAGCAACTTCTCTACCAAGTTTCAGACTGTAGAAAATAGTCAATGGTTTTACTTTGTAAATATTTTAAAATAGGAGATATAACAAGATATAAATCTAACAAAACAATAGACATAAATAGGATTACAAATTTATTTTTACTACAAAGTTTCCAGTATGTTAAAATATAAAATTTTATTTGCATTGATATAATTAATATATGTAGTACACGGCATTATATATTCCTTATATTCCAATTACGTTTTATAAGAAATATTCATTTTACTTGCAATGTCTTCAGAATTCATAACACGCATAACAAAGTATAATTTCAAAAGAAGATGTCTTTATTTATATTAATTACCGACAGATGGCGTAAAAATAAAACGAAGCGCAATTTGTGTATGGAATCTCAAAACTTCGTTCTCAGTCACGTTATTTGGACTTTTATTATAATGATTTTAGGGGCAAAAACAAAACATAGTCCAGCATTAAGTGCTCAAAAAGGGCAAACTAAAGAAAGTTTTGGTGAAGTTTTGATATTTGGTACCTTTATGTTTTTTAGGTCGCTGAACACAAATAAGAGATTTTCCAAAAAAATAAAAAATCCGGGAAATACATTATTTTTACAAAAAGCGTATAAAAACGGACTTGTCTCTGTTTTTTTTTTTTTTTTTTTTTTTTTTTTTTTTTTTTTAAGTAATTCCAAAAATGTGCATTTTACGTGAAAGAAAAAAGTATATGAATTAAAGAGAATAAAATTTTCTACATTTTATGTATTAAAAGTTTTTTCCCCTGATCAATAGCTTATCCATGAAAGTGCCACAAAAATGGTGGTTAAAAGCAAAAAAGTGTTTATCAAAAGAAAAAAAACGAGAATTACGGCCTTGTATATCGATGTAACATGAAAACTAACCATTTTACGCAAACGTTGACCATTAATGATACTAAGGACTATGGGATTGACTACATTTTACAATGAAGTTGCCTGATAACAAATACGACGACTCATTATGAATCATTAATAATTATGTACATTAGTAAGTACATTTACATAAAATAAAAAAGTAAATGTCTTATTTCCGAATTCTTTTGTTTTACGATCCATGCAATTCATCGACATCTACAACATAAAAAATAGATGTATGGAATTAGTGGGTTTTTTTTATTACTACCAATATTATAGAATAAATATTTCATACTTTGTGGCATGGCTTGTTCCTCTTCCATTGGGTACACGGATTCAGTGAGTGGGCAATGCAGCTACAGCTCGGTTTCAAGGTAAGCTCGTCTTCCTCGTCTTCACGCACCACTGCGATGCTGTTGAAGTTACCCTCGCAGTTGAGGCACATGTTAGTACAACAAAGCCCTGCCTTCTTGCACCAAAAATTTCGGTTGCAGTTCTCTGTGCACTTGCAGGATACAAGCATTAACAAAGCAAGGGGAGCAAGGGATAGTACAGTAAATACAGTCTTAAGGCCAGCATTTGTTATTTTCCGTTCCCACTCATCAGCCTTTTTTTCAATCCCCAGCCATTGCTGGACTTGGTGATATACACTTAAAGAGTGCTGTTGCGCTGCACCTGCAGATGGTGGTAAAACAGCAATATTAGATCTGTATCTAAAGGCTGACTTCTTGTACGAAATACACTTTAGGTAGTTCAGCGAAGGCACATTCGCCCCACTATAGCCGTACAGTGAGACAAAGAAACGTTCCACAGCAGCTGCAACCATCTCCTGAGTAGCGATCAGGTATTTGAACACTTTAACAACGTCTGCAACATATGGATTATTCCCAAGAATTTTGAGGAACTTCATTTTCCCTTGCATAAACGGTGCTGACTTTGTATCGCACCCGCTCATAGCGTGTAGGAAGAGGATGTTTTCCGCAACCGTTGAACTCACAGCATTTGATGGAGAAAATGTCAATGGAGAAACGGTGTCCTTTCCAGGTTTTAAAAAGAAAACGTTTTCAGCTCTGCAGCGACCTATCTAAATGACCAAGAGCTTTACATCCTCCCCAACTATATTCACCATCTCATTTTATGGAGCCAAGGACAAAGCAGTGTTTAAAATAAAGGTGTCTGCGTATTCTTTTGCTTGCTTGCATGTAATATCTGGTGATGAAAACCTGTCAATCATCATAGATATTAACCGACCTTTGTTTTTTAAGTTAGCAAGAAACTTTTCTTCGGACGTGGTAGGTATCGTTGTGCCGTCAAACAATACATCAGTCAAAGCATGCTTCCTTAACTCCTTAAGCACCATATTCAATTTAGTGATAGTATGCTGAATACCAACTATGTTAAATTTCGTCAAAAATACAAAAAAATTCAAAAATACAAAATTCATACCGGAAATTCTAAAAGAATAATTTTAATTTATATAATCACGAAAAGTCTGTCATTATATAAAATACAAATTACTACAATAACTTTCTGGTATGAATTCAAAATTTTGAATTTAAAAGAAGGTCAAACTGGCAACCTGGACGTACGCACATACGTCCTGAAATTACAGATAGATGTTTTCATGACATATACGCAGGTACGTCGTGGTGCTTAAGGGGTTAATCGTCTCATACGCCCATCAGTTTTTTACCACTTTGTACGTCATCAGGGTAGCCATCAAAGACAACTACTGCCTGTGGTTGATATTTTGACTACTGCACGTACTCAACATATTCGCAGGATATTAAAGAAAAGGAATGATTTTTAGACCAAACAGCCCTATGCAATTAAAAATAACCATCAATAACGAATTGAACTCTGCCGCTGAACCGCTTGGTTGTTAGGGGTTTGAATGCCTTGTAGAGAGTAGATTTTGTTCCTTTTCTTAAGTCATTGTTGAATAGGGACACTGAATAAGGTCTTGGATCGTACATCAAAAACTCCTCAATATCTTCATCCGAGTGCTTTGTAACCGAAATTCGTTGGAACAAAGATGTGGGGTTAATAGAAACCAATTCGTCGTCTACTCTTATCACAGTATCACACTGTTCATTACAACAAGGGGTTTGTTTTACTCTGTCGCTCCGTTTAAATTTGACAGTTCCAAAGTCACCAACAACAACATTGTTCACGTCTTTGATGCCTGATTCCCTAGACTTATGGAAGTTGATCCGTTTAGGCAAAAAATAAAACTTTTAGGAACTGAAGTCCGTGTCAACTTTTATTAGCGAAAATGTGTTTTAGTTATTTTATTTTTGTGTTATTTAAAAGGCAAATTATAAAGTGCCATATTTTTGTAAAAGCAAATGGAGATTTTTATCTGATCCCAGGTATGCTCATTTTTATTTATTTTTTAGTTATGAAGAAAACAATGAACCTCAGATGCATAAAATATAATCAATCATATAATTTTTAGTATCATTAATGGTCAACATTTGCGTTATAACGCCCTTTCAAAGATAATCCGCGAAGTGATGACTTAGTAGCGAAAGGATTAAACTTCGAAAATATTTTTTACATCCGAAAGATCACTTTAATGAATAAACAGATTTTCTTGGTAGATGAAAAATAAGAATAAGATTAAAAATAAGAATAAATTTTATGAGTTCGTCGATATGACGATCTTTCGTTTTAAATTATCGTTCATTGGATTTCAGTGCCTGTTCCGTCCACTACAATTTACAGTTAGATTTGTTTTATATTAAGAGTTTTAGCACTCTTCTCGATTCGTGAAAAGTTCAGATTTCTCTCTCACTCTAGTAGGATTTTTATCCAGATAATGTGTTGCATCTCAAAAGGTTTCTCGTCCCCTGTCTGCACAAAGCTTGTTGCGGGCGGGCTTTCTAGCATTCGCCCGGGTACTCGGCGTACCTTGTATTCTCGAACAGAAGTCTAGCACCTCTCCCCGTTCCTCTCGCAGTCACCCGGGTACTTGGCGTAACCTGTTTTCTCGAATAGAGGCCTGGCACCTATCAGCGTTTATCTCAATCTGAACTCTTAATTAAAATCCTTTCGCTTATGGTTTTCGCAATGAGAGGGGCGTTTGTCCGAGAAGGGGCTTATCAGGACCACTTGTACCGTGGGACCATGACATCACCTACAAACCAATGCTGTATTGGTTTCTTTCTAAAAGGGGAAAATAAGTAGTTGCACTTTGTGGTTTCTCATGGAGGTATTTTTCTCACCAAGACAGGCCACCAGCAAAGTAAGTCCTCTTATCCTTGTTGGACAATGCTATCAATTATAATTCTAAAGTTTTCCCCTGTTCACAAAAGAAGTTCAGTATTGACACTATTTCAAAGCAACGCCGATGTGAGAAAATATGCTGGAAATGGTCTTTTAGAAGTTTTCGCGCGAGAACTCTCAGCTGCCAAACACTGATGGTTCTCACGCAACGTCACGTAAAAGTAAAAATGGATTCTTTATAGCGTAAAATGGTTAGTTTCTATGTTACATTGATGTACAGTGCCGTATTTCCCGTTGTTTCAGTTTTTTGCTTTTAACACCCATTTCTGTGGCATTCTCATGGCTAAACTATTGATCAGAGAAAATAATTTCAATTTATAAAATGTATAAAATTTTATCCTCTTTGATTCATATACTGTCGACTTTCACGTAAAATGCATAGTTTTAGAGTTATTTTGATAAAACAGAGAAAAGTCCCGTTTTTTTTATATATATATTTTTGTAACAAAGAAAAAAGTATTTCCCGGAAAAAAGTTTGTCGGAAAACCTCAAATTCATGTTCAGCGACCCCAAAAAACATAAAAGTACCAAGTATCAAAACTCCACCAAAACTTTCTTTTATTTTCTACCAAATGACTGGACTAATAATAGGCAAGAAACACAAACACGGAATTGGCGACTCAAAATACTGCGTATGTGGAAAGTATTTATGAGCTAATAAACTAATTCGATTTACCTTACCTGTATTTAATGTATCACTATTGTCCCTCAAAGGCTGACTTTGCGACTGAGAAGTGGCACTAGTTAACCAAGTATATTTTAACTTTTCGAACTTTTTTCAACGTCTAAAGATTTTCTCTTCTTTTTTTTTCCCTTTTCGTAGCGCCACTATCGTACACACGTTTCATGTTGACATAACTGTGACACTGCTCTAACTACAACCATCATGGCCCACTTAAGACTCAGAAGTAGGGGAAGCTCGACATCACACAGGGGAGCTCCCTTTTACTCTGCCAATTATGCTTCAACAATTTGAATTTTTATCATCAAAATTTCGAGTAAACAACACTTTTAATATTAAACTAAAACTAACTACCAATATACATATAATTTTTTTTCATTATATACATAACAAATTAATTTTGTAAATGAATTTACAAACATGGAACAGGTGTGAATATTTGAACTTCAAAATATATTTTATGCTTTACAAATTGCAGGATTTGTCAGTGTTAAGAACAGTGCAGGGACAACAAATATTTGACGTAAATTTATGCTTAGCTGCAACACAATTTTGCTTCTATTTTATAAACAGAAATTTTGGTAACACCTGTATGCTAATTACTTTCCCCTTTATTTAAATAACCTCTTCTCCATATTTTATATCATTTCTCCACTCTTTATGAATATAAACAAAATATAATTTATACAGATTAAATTTTCTGTTATTTTTAGCACGTTTGAAATTAAAATGTAAAACATAAGAAAAATGAAAATAAGTTGCATTTAATCACTGATTTTACACCATTTATTATATCAACAGAAAAAAAATAGAGTATAAATGTGTCAGTAATAGTCTGAAGGAAAATTTAATAGCTATAATTAAAGAAAAAAAAATACTTTTTTTACCCTGAATGAAATCCCCCCCCTAAAAATTAGTTTTGAAAAGTAAATTTAGGGGGCCCCTTTGTATTTCAGTGGGTAAGCTCGGGCTTCACGTGCCTATTCGGTAAATAGGCCCTGACAACCATACTACGAGACTGAGCAAATGAGCATCGCAATACGACTTGAATCGTAGCCTATGAGCACTACACAGAGCTCGATTAGTAGCCAGCAGTCTTCTTCCGCTGGCCAGCGACACGACACAGCGCCACTACGTAGGCTACCATAAACAAAAAACAACTGGGCACTGCTTAAAATTGATTGGAAAAAAATTAGTGGGAGAAAAGGTGTGAAAAAAAGTGTGATCGTAAAATTAGTGGGAAATAGTGAAATTTGTCTAATGTAACTAATCATAATTTTTGTATTATCAATTTTTGGGGGTCCCCTTGGTCCGGGGGCCCTCGGCAATCGCCGACCAGCCGACCTGGCCAGTCCGGGCCTGTAATAGAAAATAACAAAGAATTACTGTTTGCGTATGAAATAGCATTAAATGAGGTGAATTTATACGGAGAGAAAATAAACTCTTAATAATAAGAGTAAAAATTGTTTAAAAAAAAAAAACAGTATTTTATAAACATTCAATGTTTATTTAAAAAATCATGCCTAATTTCATCACTGCAATTCATGTAGCTCCAAAAAATTTTCAAATACAATAGATTATTCTGGTGTGCGCCATGATTATTGAAAATTCACCGCTTTGATTTACGTTTGGTAGAAAGTGCGAACTAAGGGAATTTATTAAAGAAAATAATAATTTTTACTCCATTTCTTTTTTTTAAGATTTGACAAAAAAACAATATTTAAACTATCTATTCACGATTTCTAAATTGTTTTCTCAGTGTATAATCACAATTTAATTAATATTAAATTATTAAATGACAAAAAATAGTGTTTTTTTAAAAAAAAACAATTATTGATTCTTTAGATTTTATTTATAGTTTCTACTTTTTAGTGTTTGAGATATTTCGTTGTTGCAGTTTCACAGCCAACTGGCCTATTTTTGACAAGAGTGGTTTGGCGCTTAACTAACTTCATTGTTTTTGTAACTCGTAAACAGTTGTAACAATAAACATTATTTGACGATTTATCACTTGCAGTCGGCTAACGTAAAAATGCCTTAAAATTAATTTATTAATTAATAATTGATAATTAAGTTCTAAAACTATTAAAATGTTGTGTTGCCATAGGAAACACACCTGTGTACATACTTTTTATAATTCAAGCCTCTGAGTAAGTGAGCGAAAAACAGATTATAAAATATAAAAATGGCAATAAGTATTAAAGTCCTAGTAAAGGACTGGTGTCAATCAATAAATGCAGTAGTGTTCAGCTGCTGGGCCGCGGCAGAATGGTCATCGTGAGAGGACCAGAGGTATGCCGCGAATTTTTCAAATTTTAATTTTAATAATCAACAAAAAATATCAATAACTTACAATCCAACATTTCATACTATGCGAATTACTTTAAAACTAGTGTGGTCGAAGATGCACAAAGGGTTTCGTTTAATATTCTTTTCAAAACACTTTATCCTTTAATTAATAAATCCAAATCATTAATTTATAATTATCCTTATCATTTATCAATACACTTTATCAATAAGAACATAGATGGCAGCACCATTAAATTGAATAATAAAATGATAACAAGAGGAAGCTACTTTTACGGAAAATTGTAACAGCATATGCTTGTATATCAGAAAAGCACATTTAATTATATAATTTAATTTTAGCTGAAAAAAAACCCTCTTAAAATAGCAAAAAAAAAGGGTTTTTTTTAATTAAATCTATCTGACAATGAAGTCTAAAAATCGAAAATGTCAACTTCCGTCGTCCAGAATAGATCCCGGAATCTTTGTGTTAACAGGAAAACGCTCTACCGTGAACCATCTAGCCCTCGCGAAAAAGACTGAAATTAAGATTATGTTTTAAATCTAAGAGAATCGCAGAAATGGTCGGATGTCATTAAATTAATTAATTTAATTAAAATAATATAAGACTTTTTCAAAATTTTATGATTTGTCGCGTGACAGGAGGTATTCAGCTATAAGTATGCAAAATTTCAAGTCTCTAACTTATACAGTTTCCAAGTACGATCTCTGTGACGGGCAGACAGACAGAGGAGTAAGACGAATAGGGTTTCGTCAGATGAACGAAACTCTAAAAAGATTTAGATTAATAAAGTTGAATTATTTAGAAGCTTATTTATCTGTCTGTATATTACTATTTGTAAGCGTATACGAAGAAATCATGAAGACGATCTCACACCGTTAGATAAATTTAATTCTTTCAGAGAAAAAAATATGCCTCCTGGAAGAAAAGTTACAATATAACATGCAGTAGAAATGATAACTGTACAATGATTTAAGAATAATGATTATCCGAAAATTCTATGTGACAAAGAAAATATTCTAATATGAAAAAAAATATATCAAACTCGGATAATGACATAGTCCTTCCTTATGTTTTATTACTATTATTATTATTATGATAATTTTAGTGTGCAGTGGAAGTTTAACCATAGGTACTAAGTACTAATGCGCCGTGAGGTTCAAAAAAAAAAAAAAAAATGAGTAACGCCGAATTAAACAGCACCGAAACCGGTTCCGAAAGTAAAGGTATCTTCGTAAAAAAAAAAATCCGCAAAGAAAATCCTTTAAAAATATTGAAACGCAAACGAGATATTAGAAAAGTGGGTGTTTTCGCTTGAGGGGAGAGGACCTTTAAGAAAATATTGTATTATTGTACAGATTGTACAGTCAAAAAAAAAATCGCATAAAAAAATGTGACTGGTACCAATACATCAGTAATAACGTCTACTAATTAATCCTATACTTAATTTTTTTTTTCTTAGGAGGTCGTCTACACATAGAAATTGTAACGAATTTTAATAAATTTTTTTATACTAATCCCTAATTTTGACATTATATTTGGATATTTCGAAAATGTTTCCTCTTTGGATGCCAAATGGGAAGACATTAGATCCAGTAATTTAGGAATTATGCAGGTTTAAAATTCGGATCTCCGAATGTTACATTTATTTTTAATCGTGGAAAAATAGATTGCGTAATGTGGGTAGTTTTTTAAGTATAACTCGAAAACTACTTGCCAGAATGAGTTGTAATTTTGGATTTCTATGTTTGAAGCTTCTAGAAATTTATTTATGTAAAAACAACAACAACAACAACAACAACAATAATAATAATCAATAAATAATACAGATTACAATTCATATTTTTCTCGAAAATTAATTTCGAATATATGTATTTTTTTTAATTAATTTTTGAAAAAAAATATGAATGGTAATGTATGAATTTTTTTAACTGAGTTCGTTTCTAAAAGCTTCAAATATTCGAATATTAAATTACAGCTCATTTCTCCAAGTATTGTTTGAGTTTTGCATCAAAAACTACCCGCATTGCAATCGTTTTGAAACGATTAAAAATGAATTTAACACTGGGAAATCCAAACTTTAAGAGCCTACACTAGTCACGCGAAGAAACGCTTTAGCTAATGTTAAGTCTATGGGAAGGTTCTTGCGCGATTTCTCGTGCGCATTTTAATATTTTTAAATGACTTTTTTTGCATAGGATAGCTGAGGTCGATCTCTAACGTTGTTAGTTTTTACTTTATTGATTTTGGTTACAATTTTTTTATAAGCGGACATTTTCAATTTTGGAACCAGTTGGAACCGGTTCTGAAAGTGAAAGCACCCTTATATAAAAAAAAACCAAAAGTAAAAAAGTAAATCTAACAAAGTTAGAGATCGACCTCAGCTATCCTATGCCAAAAAAATCATTTAAAAATATTAAAATGCGAACGAGAAATCGCGCAAGAACCTTCCCATAGACTTAACATTAGCGTGCGCGTTTTTTCGCGTGACTGATGTAGGCTCTTAAACTTGCCTAATTCTTAAATTACTCGGCTGAATGACTTCCCGTTTGGTATCCGAAAATAAATTTCTCTGAAAATTCCAAATATTAAGTCAAAATTGGGTGCTAGTATTGAAATTTTCCGAGTTTGTTAAAATTTCTATATGTAGACAATCTTCTGAGCAAAATTTAAGTACAGCATTCATTAGTAGTCGCTATTACTAATAGATTGGTTCCAGTCACATTTCTATACGATGGTTTTTGGAAGAGTTAGTACGGATTGTTTTTTATTTCATGGACTATGTTGGTTGTTATTTCATGCACATTGTACGAGTTTGTGCATTTAACATTCAAATATGATAACTATCACACGTCTGGCAAACGTTGTTCTAATGAAATACCTCCATTTTAAAGTCAAAATAATCCAAATATATCATTAAATTTATTCACTTCAGAAGAAGAAAATTACCTCGATATACACAAAATTGGCGCAAATTTTGATAAAATTTCAGAAGAAAATTAAATACTGTTACATTATCTGAAATTTTGCATTTATTTGTATATAAAAAGCAACAAATCTTTATTTGCTCCCGATAGTTGAGATTGTATCTGAACAATGAAACACAGAATTTCTACATTTCCAAATAATATATTCTATTGCAGCCGTAATAAATTTTAACTTACTTCGAGTATCATTTCATCCTTCCCACTTCAAAAAACTTTAAAGATAAATCTATTATTTCTACACTTAACCCTTCCCTCAATTTCCTAGAATAATAAATCTCAAACGCAGTGACAGGAAATTGATCATCGTATCTCTTCCAGAGTAAATGAAACAATATATCTGTATAGCTGATTTTATTTCAATAAAATATTTTCCATATCATATACAGGGTGTGTCAAAGAGATTGAAAAGTGCTTTAATTTTTTACCTGTTGGAATTATGTAGGGAACGTGAATTGCAAAAGTGTTCAAAATAACGTAGGAATTAAGACTATGCTGATGAAATAGTCCTGCCATCAAATTTCAAAAATTTACGGTCTTTAAAGTTTTATACCGTCCCTGGGTATTATAAGTTATATTTAGAAAAAAATTCCATGCTTTGACAAGTACAACAGCAAAAAATTCATTCTTACACTGCAAAAAAAAAAAAATGTTGATTTTACTGTATAATACTGACACCCCAGCTGCCAGTATTATACAGTAAAATTAACAGTAATAAACAGTAAAATTAGCAGTAATACGCTACCGCGCATGCATGTCAGTATTATACTGAAAAATCAACAATTTTTTTTTCTTTTTTGCAGTGTATATGAAGAAAACTCTCCGAGTTATGATACTTTGAATTTTATGAAATTTTGGAATTTTCCAGCACTAAAAACTAAAAAAAAAGCATTTTTTGTGCAAGAAAGCTCTGAAATTTCATAAATGTCAAAATATCATAACTTGATGAGTTTTGGTCGTAGGAAAAAGAAATTTTTACTGTTGTACTTGTCAGAGCATGGATAACTTTTTTTTTCTAAATATAACTTATAGCACCGTATAAAAGTTCAAAAAGCGTAACTCATTAAAAATTAAGGGTAGGACTATTTCATCAACATAATCTTAATTCCTACCTTATTTTGAACACATTTACAATTTACATTGCCTACATATCTCCAACAGATAAAAAATTAAAGCGCGTTTCAATGTTTGTGAGACACCCTGTAATCTATACTAATAAAAGAAGAAAGTTTGTCTCTGTCTGTGTGTGCGTGTGGGTTGGCGATGATTAGGAAAATCTACCGCGCGGAAAATTTGGATGTCTTGAATTAAAGTCTGAAAATCTGGATGAGGATAGTGTAAACGATAACTAAGAACAGTATTTTAACAGACAATTCCACAGCCAACATGATCTCAATTCTTTGCCCAATCTGTATATTTATCTAGATCAGGGCACGAAATTTCCGCTCGCCATCTCGCCATTGGCGAGCAAATATTTAAGGTTGGCGAGTAAGTTTCTTCTTTTGAAATGTTGTGCTTCAAATCAAACTGTATATGCTCAGAACATCGTGCCTCAATCTAGCGACACGCGAAAGTGTTTTAAAATCGAACGACGGCATTTATCTTCCAGAAGAAGAAAAAATGCAGCGTCACCCACTTCCATTTATCTTTTACGGAGGAACGAACTTCCCCGTCTGCTTTCGTTCCCCCGCTTTCGCACCTCGCAAGCACCAAAGCTGCTTTTTTTCGCTTCCGAGGCCGAATCTGATTGCTCTTCACTCCTGCGCGAAGTGAATCAGGTTTCGCCATCTAAGCTCAGCGGCTTGAAACACGGAAAAATTATTCGCTTTCTCCGGAATTTTTAACATTTTAAAAATTGTTCATATTTTTCATGAATGCAAAATATTCTGGATTTAACAGACAGCTCCTTCTAACAATGGTCAATTTAAATTCAGTTTGTCATAAATAGTTCATTTTCTGGGCAGGTGTGGTGGCCGACGTTACTGTCTGAATGAATGTAAAATAGTGGCGAGCAAAAATTTTAGTCTAGCTAGTACCTGTTCAACTGAAATTTCATGCCCTGATCTAGATAGTTGTTGTACGGTACACGGTGTACAGCAAAAAGTTGCTGTAACACGACAGGAGCCAAACTATTTTTGTCAAAAGCATTGAAAGGATCAAGGGAGATAATATTGAGTGGTTCCCACGGAGGATATAGGTGTTGAGGGCATGGGCTTACTTCAATATTCTTTAAAGGGCTATTCTCAATAAGGTGTCTAATTCTATTGCCAAAAGGTGGGATGCAGGATGGTCGATGCTGATAGAGTGTCATTGTCAGTATTTAAAATGTAGGTATGGAGTGGATGGCCATGATGTGAAAGGATCCGGTAATATAGATCTAAAGAATGTTTTTCACGGATATAGTGTAGTGCTGGTTCAACACAGTCAACATATAAGCTCAAAACTGGGAATGTACGAAAGGCACCAGAGCAGACACAGAGTGCAGTATGGTGCACAGTGTCTAGTTTTTTAAGAACAGATTTCCGTGGTGACCCATAGACTTGGCAGGCATAGTCAATTTTAGACCGGACCACAGCTCGATACATTTTTAAGAGTGAGGTACGGTCTGCTTCCCAAGAAGTGTTCGAAAGCACCTTCAATAAATTAAGTGATTGTTCACATTTTTTACATAGTTGTAAAATATGTGGCAGAAAGATGAGTTATTTGTCAAAATGACATCCAGAAAACGGACACAATCAACAACATCAATTTGGGATGCTCCAATAAAGATTTCAGGGTCTGGATGAAAATACCTACGTCTACAGAAATGCACACAAAAAGGGTTTTTTCTTGAGAAATAATAAAAACATTTTTACTTGTTCACTTGATAATACGGTTGGTTGATTGCAAGTTGCAACTGTCTCTCGATAAAACACATGTCCTGTCCTTTACAAATAATTTTGAAGTCGTCTACGTATAAGGTACCATGTACATAAGGGGGCAGTTGATCAAGTATGTCATTTATTTTGATTGAAAAGAGAGTAACACTCAGGACGCTACCCTAGGGTACTCCCTCTTCTTGATTATAAAAGTTAGACAAACTCCCACCAATACGAACTTGAAAAAGTCGAATGGCAAGGAAATTCTTAATAAAAATTGAGAGGTTTCCACGGAAGTCCAGATTAAAAAGATCGCGAAGGATACCATACCGCCATGTTTTATCATACGCTTTCATCATGTTGAAAAACACTGAGACCAGATGGTTGCGTTTTAAAATAGCAGTGCGTATATTTGAGTTTCTAAAAGAATGAGGTTATCAATAGTTAGCCTACCACGTCGGAATCCACTTTGAAAGGCTGCAAGGCACCTATTAGATTCTAAAACATACACCAGGCGACAGTTGGCCATTTTTTCCAAAAGCTTGCAAAGGTTGCTAAAGAGTGCGATAGGTCTATAGTTATTTGGGTCACTGGAATCCTTTCCTGGTTTAGGAAAAGGAATTATAATAGCTTTACGCCAGGCGTCAGGAAAAGTTTGTTCTGTCCAAATCCTATTGTAGAAAGCAAGAAGATTATTGATAGAGGATGTGCAAAGATGTTTCAGCATGGTATAAGTGATCCCATCGTGACCTGGAGCAGATAAACAACTTTTTTCAAACATTCCAACAGCTCTGAAATAGTAAAAGGTCGATTATATGTATAAGAGTGACAGGATCTAAAATTTATGCTGGTAGTTTCCATTTGTCTTTTATAGGATAAGAAAGGTTCTGGGTATTAGTCAGAGCTAGAATTAGATGCAAGAGTACTTGCTATTGTCTCAGCTATGTTTTTAGGAGATACTATAGTTTGACCATTATGTTTTAATAACTGAAATGTGACTTTCAGAATACAGGCCCATGCAGTTTTTCACTCTTTTCCAAAGATCTCTACTTGAAGTATTAGCGTTTTTGTTAGAAATGTATTTTATCCAGGATTCACGTTGGCTTTTACGTCGCACTCTTCTAGCTTCAGCCTTTGCTTTTTTAAATGCAATATAGTTAGCATTGTTGAGATACCTCCGAAAGATGCCCCAAGCCTTCTGTTGATTTTTTTTTTTAGATTTTTGACAGTCACTATTCCACCAAGGCCTTTTGTGTCGCTGTGTAGAAGCTGTTTTGGGAATGCTGATGACTGCAGCATTGATTGATGTTATCTTGCGCATCATCAATATCACCATCTATCATATCATTTGAAAATTTAGCATGATCTGTAAAAGTTCGCCAATTGGCTTTGTCATAGGTATAACATTTAAAGTAGTTATTAGAATCCCTGTCAGGAGTAGTCTGTGAGATAAAGGTTGGAAAATGATCACTGCCGTGCAGGTCAGTTGAGACCAAGAAGTTCCAATAAGGATATATTGATGGAGAGCAGATTGTAAGATCTATTGCATGAAAGCTATGTGTTGGCTCATGAAAGTAGGTATGATCTCCATTATTGAGCAGGCATAGGCCATTGTCAGAAACGGATTTTTCTATTATATCACCACGTTAATTAGAATCACGGTTGCCCCCAAATTTGACTGTGAGTATTAAAATCTCCAACAATGATATAAGGAGTAGGGATTTGGAGAAGGAGATTATCAAGATGTGCTGACTGAATAGTTTGGTTTGTAGGTAGATAAATGGTACTTACTTACTTGTTATGAGTCGTTTTATAAATACACGACTGCAAAAGCTTGTAGATTTGTGTTTAAAGCGATCTGTGTCAAGGGATAAGCTGCGAGAAACGAAAAGAGCCACACCACTAGTGACCCTACCATTCCCTGTAAAGTCTTTTCTGTAGGTCGTATAGCTGCGTAATTTGACTTTGTCAGGTTTTAAATGGGTTTCTTGTAGGGCTAAACACAGAGGTTGGTGGTCATGGAGAATATTACGGATTTCATCATATTTATTATGATAGCCATGGCAGTTCCACGAAATAATATTAGTCATTATTATTTTTTATTTATTTATTAGATTGAAATATCAACACCATTTTCCTCTATTTCAAATGTCGTGGACATTGCTTCCTCATCAGAAGCAGTTGGGTGAAGATAAATTCCGGGATCTTCACATATTTTTTTCCCTGTTTTTGTTGGTGTGGGATGTTCTGGGTTTTAGAATTGGTCATTCTTTTATCTGGTGGAGTGGTTTTTGCTGAGCTTATTTCCTTTTACTTACCCATCATACGTAGTATAGGGTAAGTCTTGTAATCGTTTTGAAAATCGAAAATTTTTTTTTGACGGATTTACACGTTTCAGACACTGGAGATTCCAAAAAACATATTTTTAGAAAAAAAATGTTGCCGTCCGTCTGTGTGTCTGTGTGTCTGTGTGTCTGTGTGTGTGTGTGTCTGTAAACGCTCTATCTCCCGAAAAAATTGAGATAGAGACTTGTAATTTGGTATGTGCTTAGTATGTAATAATGGGAAGAAGCCTATTTCATTTCAATAACCTCGATTAACCGGAACAATTTTTTTCGGACTCTCGAAATATTCGTTCTGATGAAAGGTATATAAAAATTTTCGAAATTGTTTATTTTAAGAAATGAATATAAAAGACAATAAAAAAACATAAATTTTGAATAAAGCATGAAGTCGATCGGATAATTAGTTGCCGAGATATTTGGAATCCTATTTTCCACACTCTTCGATTTTTCATGACCCTGTATTTCATCCAAATTTCACTTCAAAGATATATTTTAATTGGAAATTTGACGCTTAATCAGATGCAATAAACCGCTAGTTAATAGAATTATTATTTTTGGAGTTATAAGGAAAAACCTCTTTCAAGCAATTCAGTAATCGAGCCTTTAAAGTTTGTGACGTCATCAAGCCACGATTTTATTTGAATTGCAATGCATTTTATAAGTAGTTTACACATTTTTATTTTAATATTTTACTTTATGCATATCCATGATGGGTAAGTATTACGGTGGCCCCCAAAGACTAGTTTCACTATGCTGTTGGGAGTGGACTTTACAGATAATTTATGAATTTCATCTTCTGTGTGGCGAATTTTTGCAGATTGAGAATTTTTGTTGCAAAAAATGCATGTTTTTTAAATTGTTATTTGATTTAATGGCTAATTTATTTTTTTCTCCTTTATTTTTACTGTTATTTGTTGCAAGAGATATAGATTGAGAATCGTTATTAAGCAGGAAGGACTTTGGTGTAGGAGCATCTTTTTTATTTAGAACTTTTTTTTTAATAGTTGTTTCTGTTTGAGTGGCTATTGTTTGATATTTTTTATTACCAGTTAATGCAGCTGAGTAAGTTATGCCTGTATTTGGTGTGCGAGACTTAACTATTTTCCTTGCTTCTGAATATGAAATGTTTTGTTTTGTGCGCACAGTTTGGATTTCTTTCTCAATTTTCACATGATTTATAATATGACGGATGATCTTTTTCACAGTTTACACAATGAGCAGAAGCTGTGCAGCTTTCTTTTTCATGTCCTTTTTCACCACATCAAGCACATATGTAAGGGTTCCACAGCAGCTATTTTTGGAGTGACCAAACTTCTGGCGTTTGAAACAGCGCTATTGGTTTGGTATGTAAGGTCGAATTGGGCAACTTAAATATCCAGCTTTTATGTTGGTGGGTAGTTAAGGTATATCAAATGTAAATATTATGTTTTGTTGGGATGATTTTATTGTCTCTTTTAATTGTTATTCTTCGAACTCCTGTAACATGCTGTTCTTTAAGAGTTTCAAGTATTTCTGATTCTGATATAAATATGAGGTCTTGTTCTGAAATGACACCACATGAGCTATTTAAAAAATTATGAGCAGATAGAGTAACTGGTATATTTCCAAAGAATTTACATTTCTTTATATTTTCTGCTTGATTTGAATTTTTAACTTCAATAAGAAAGTCACCAGATCTTATTTTTTTAATAATCTTTGGTTCACCAATAAGTCCTTGTATAGCTTTTTGTATCAGGAAAGATGATTTCAGTGCAAAATTGCCTACAGCACATTTTACGACAAAAAAACACGCATTTCTATAAGACACATCTAACAGGTTTCTCTCTCCTATGCTACGAGCTTTGCTTGCATTAGACGCAGCAGTTCCCAACCTGGGGTACGCATATCCCTAGGGGTATGTGGCGGTCGTGTTGGGGGTACGTGAAAATAATATCGGTAATGGCGGAAATCACAAAAATTGTTCAACTGAAAACGCCAAAAAAAAGTTGATAGTTTCGGATTGCGAAGTAAGTCTCATGCGTAACTCCAATATGTTGCTCTCAAAATGAGGGGAAAGCCCCACTAGATCTAGTAATCCATTGATAATAATTCAATGACGCTATCTTTGCCTGCCTCTAATCATATTGCATGATCACTTTTGTTATCACCCATCTTCGCGAAAATTGAAGAGAACCAAATCTCAGTGAAAAGCATTAAGATATTTGTTATCCTTCACAAATTCGGAGCTTGTCAAAAGAGCATTTCCATCTTATGTATATATTAAGGATGCGTGTATTTAAGCTTGACGTTGCTCCTGACTTGAGATTATATCTGTTTTCGTTTGAACCTGATATTAAAAAACTCAGTTCTATGAAACAAGTCCAAGGATTCCCTTGAGAATATTAAAAGACATTTTTGGCTACTTGTATATCATGAGAGCAATATTGTGATAAACTTTCATAGTAAATTATTTTTTTTAAATGTTTTCTTTGATGTTAAGGTAATATTATAAAAAGTAAAAAATACTTTAAAATGCAACATAATAAATAAAAGGTTAGAAATGTCAATGTAACGTGAGTCGATTTGTTTAGCTTTGCTAAGAATATTAATGATTTAATAAAAACAAACATGTCTGCGTTGTGTAGATAAAAAGGAGCCTGTTTATTGGAAAAGGGGGTACTCCTAAATGAAAAACCTAAGAAAGGGGTACGTGAAAGAAAAAAGGTTGGGAACCACTGCATTAGAGGATACACATTTATTTTCCAAATTGGAAGAAATATTTTCCTCGGCCCTTCAGCCCAGAATAGAGTTATTCTGAGACTTTACAGTCTCAGAATGTTTGTTTTTCAAATTATGACAATCTAAATGAGAATCCGCACCCGAAGACATAATCGAATTATCTTTAGTTGTCGCCATATTACTTTTTTAACCAACGGATTGCTTCCAGTTTGATCGGGGCCTCCACCCAAACCCCATCAGCCCACACTTTACTACTAACGTGGCCCGTGTAACCTCCGAAGTCTTCGCACACTAGATGAAGGGGGGGATCCCCATAACGTGTACCAGGTACACGATCCCTAACAAAGCCAAAGAGGATTTCCGTATATGGAGAAATCCCTTCACCAATTTAAACGCAACCAAGAGACTTAACCTCAGAGACAGCTGAAGGCGAGCTATCAAACACCGATACATTATTGGCAGCCACCACTCCTTTTCTGCTGCCGTTTTAAACACTGGCCTGTTTCCACTGAGGCCAACCACCATCCATCACCGGCTAGAGCGGAAGACTGGTACGCAGTCCATAATGTGCAGAAATGACAGCAGAAAATTGGCTCAGACTGCAATAATGCCATTGAAAGTAGTGTGAAAATGAACTTTCAGTTGTATTTTTTATCTTTTTTTTATTATATATATATTTTTTTTTTATTATTTTATACTTTTTATTTACATTTTATTTTTATTCTAAACAACAAAATAACAAAACAATATTAGTATAACAGAGAACAGTTTGAACAAAAAGGTATTAGCAAAAAAAAAAACATGAACAAGAATAAATAGAGAATGATAACAAACTGAAAAGACAAGATTAAAGATAGTGAAACAAAGAGAAAAGGACAGATAACAAAAAAGAGAAGAAAATAGAAAGGGAGAAAGATCATTCGGGAGTCCGGAGTCGCGAAACCCGTGAATACCTAAAGAAGGTATCCCCTGGGGGAGCATTGATAGCGATACATACACGCATGATCCTCTATACCAGGACTTCTAACGAAATAGCCTTTCGAAGAAGGAAATCGTTCCTCGAAAAAAGCCTCAAATAGGTGGCGCATGCGAAGACGAATCCTGCATACGTCACTAAAATTCGTCTGCTTCACCGTTTGACACCAGTGACAGCTAAGGCTTCTATACTAGAGAGCTGGCGCATCATCCGACATTAATATTCCCAAATGGGAAAGCGTTGGCGCTAGTTTTTCCTGTAGGACCCATTTGGCGCATTTATCGCCTTCTTAGTTGCTTTGCAGAATATATCAAAAAGTACGATAGGGAATGAAAGTCTCGAATAAAATACGTATTCTTGATCATTGATTTTCATTGCAAATTGTAGCCTGCATGTTATTTATTGTTCAATAAAATTAGCATTAAATTTATTTACTTTTATTAAGAACTTATTTACTTTTATTAAGAACTTATTTACTTTTATTAAGAACTTATTTACTTTTATTAAGAACTTATTTACTTTTATTACTTTGGTTTGACAATGAACATTCATTTCACTAATTAATTATACAAGCAGTGTTGAATTCATGGAGTGACCCGGGGGGGGGGGGGGGGGAATACACACACGAAAGATTTTGTTTTCTAATGGTATAGAAGTGCACCTTCCCGCCCCCTTTTGATCCAAACGTATTTCTTAGAAGTGGAGGGGGAGTCGTTTGATCGTTTTTATCACTATGTGTTTTCAGTCTTAAAGGGAAAAAAAGGCTTTTATTTAAGGAATGACCCGAGGAGGGGGGAAGGGGGCGAGATATAACCGCGGAAGATTTTGTTTTTTTAATGGTCTAGAAGCGCTCCCCCCCCCCCCTTCTCCTTTTAGCCAAACTTATTTCTTAGAAGGGGAGGGGGGGAGTCGTTTGATCGTTTTTATCATTATGTATTTTCAATTTGAAAGAAAAAAAAAGCTTCTATTATTTTTAGTAAGTATGCATGTTTCATTGGTGCTATCTTTTGCATTTAATCTTTTTAAGAATTTTGTTACTAAAAAAAGAGTTACATTAAAATGCAAAATATTTAACAATTAAAATTTATTCTTCAAGTGTACTTTTTTCCAAAAAATAATGATTTTTTTTTTTTTTTTTTTTTGAGTGTATGTTGCATTTCTGACTGTTCTTCACTTAACAGTGTAATGAAAAAATATTATAATTAATTTCTGATGTAAAAGTATAATTGAAGAAAAATAATATTAAAAATATAATTTCAGCTTTTACTTTGTCATAAATATTTAAAAACTTCTATTTAAAGTAATTTTTAAAAAGTTTTCATGTGTAGCAATTTTTCATTACTTTAATAATATGAGAACTGTTCTTTCCAAGAGGAAAATGTAATGATCCTTCACAGTATCCAGATATCCTTCGTTATCTTTAACAAATTTATATCTTAAAGTTACAATAAAAATATACTCCATTTCTTAATAACATTTAATTATGAAAATTGTTTAAAATATTTATTTATATATTTTCTTAAATATAACTGTATTTTGATGAAATATTAATATTAAAATTATCTTTAAGCAAATTTAGGGATTTTTGTTTTTTCTAAATTCAAAATAAAACACATTTATTTGGTGAAAATGAATATGTAAAAAAAAAAAAAAAGAAAAGAAAAAGAAAAAAAAAAGAAAAAAAAAAGAAATCTGTACTTTTTAAAAGTAAATTTCCTTTAAAATATTCTATTTTATATTATGGTTCTTTCGAAAACCCTCATAAATTTTAATTATATATTAATATTCTTAAGTTTTCCATAAAATTTCAGTTTAATTTTGTGCTTTTGAAAAAAAAAAAAAAAAAAAAAGTTAGAAATAAACACAGTTTTCCCGAAAATGAACTAGATGGCGCTACGCCCTTGAAATCGCTGTTACTGCCAAGCTGGCGAACAAAAAATTTCGGGAAGAATAAAATCTACAATTAATAGTTAAATTTGGCAATTTTTCATGTTTACGAGAAAATTGAAGCATGCAGGGATACTTTCTTGAATGATTCGTAGAATTAATAGCAGAACAGCTACCCATAATTAAACCTTGAAAGTTAAAAAATAGGCAGAAACTAATTCAACGCCATTGAAACGCATTACACGAACCAGTCCAGCGGGAATAAAAATGCCTGACGAGTCAGCCTATATATTATAGGAGCTCTAGTGTCAGCCATGGGCGCTGCTGCAGCACGGATTCTGGCCAGCTGCGCAGAACCGTGCGCGTAGCTGTGCAGCTGCCATTTAGTGCCGAAGTCTCGACACGATGTATCACTATTGCGTTAGAAGTCCTTCTATAGAGGTTCATGCATACACGTCTGCAGGATACGCACGCATTGGCGCTCTAAGATGGAGATGGCTCATCTAAACAATTGAACAAAAAACATATCATAGTAAACGTAACATTACATTTTCTGAGATTTCGGAATGAGGGGGGGGGGGAGTGTCTCAGGGACTGTTGCAGGTAAAGGAGTCAAAAACCTTAATAACACCTGTAATGAAAAAAAAAGCATGCAAATATTAATTTTAAAGTAACCTTGGAGACGAATTTTTGTTTTAAAGAATTCTAGAAAAATAACACAATCAAAGGGACACCAAGAGAATCTTCAAAGGGCACCGTGTTGGAAGGCTCTGCCTCACATGATTACGTACCTGAAACGAGGTGCAAAATTATTAGATAAGGTGAAGGGGGGCGCCAAATTGAGAGAGACTTTAAATCGAAATCATCTCCCATATTTTGACAATAAGAATTGTCGAGCTTTTTTTCGGTGTGTGTGTGTGTGTGTGAATGCTTTGAAAAAATCCACCGAAGGAGGATGGAGTGAAGAAATCCATAGGTTCCAATCGCAGATGGAGGCTCCGTACTGTCTAGCTTCCAGTTTATAAAACAAAGGCCCCTGCTAGCGTCACATTTCTGATATCAAATGAATATTTCTTTATTTCTAACTTTTGGTTTTCATGCTAATTTTTGTGTTGTTAGCATTCCATATGATTTTTTCACTGTAATTCTGTGAAGTAGTGCAAAATACATTGGAGGAATTGTAAGTAAAGATATAATTTCTTGTTTATTATGTGGGGGACCTACCCCAAATTTTCCCATCTTAAATCGTATAAAAATCGTAGCAAGATTTTTTAGTCTTCCTAGTATGACATGTGCACAGTGTTGAATTCAAGGGGTGGCCCGGGGGGAGGGGGGGGACTTTCTCCTCCGGAGTATTGAAATATCACCCTCGGAAGATTTAAGATTTTATGCTTTCAATGGTCAAAAAGTGCAATCCCCCCCCCCCTCCCCCGGAACTCTATAATATCACCTCTGGAGTTCCAGAAATCCATCCCGGAAAAAAAATGTCTGAATTCAACACTCCATGTACAAATGACTAATTGGAAATGGAGAAAAATCAAAATTATTCACTTGACCTTGTTTACTGTTAAATGCAAGTAAGGGTGTGTGATCTTTAGAAGGATTTGACGATTTAAAAAAATCTTTTGCGAGCATTATTAAGGCATACAGCCTTTAAAGATCATTTAAATGATCATTTAGGCATGAACAAACATTCAAAATAACTATTAAATGAACACTGAAAATTGCAGAAAATTAAATACAATGAAGAGGTAAACAAGAACAGGAAGATATTTTCTAAGTATTTTAATTAAAAAACCTTTTTTATATATTGTATTTTTAAAAAAGTGTAATCAGTGCATTTTTTTTTTCAGATAATATCGTTTTAAATTATTTTAAAAGAAGCAAAATATTAAAAAGAAAAGCTTGAACTGAGAGAAAATTCATTTAAAGATTGCAACTCTGAATCATTTAAAGGTAAAGGGTCCAGTAAAAGCCTTCTCCACACATTTATAATCATCAGATCTTTAGGTAACTTCACCAGAATATACTAGGGCTAATACTAGGGTCTAAATACATTTCTAAACAGAAAATTGGAAAAATGATATTTTTGTAATTTTTTGCAAAGTACCTAGTTCCCTTAAAGAGGAAGTGTGCATTTTACATTTGAAAAGTCGATTTTTAAGTGCGCTCGTAATCATATAAATGCGTAGCACATAAAAACGACCTATAGTCGTCGTCTGGTCCGTCCGTCTTTCCACATATAACAGCGGGAAAACTACCCAACCGAATGGTTTGAAATTTAATACATAAAATCGTTGCAGAATTTTGTCGAGTCATTTCAAATGTTATGAAAATCTAATCGAAACTTTAAAAGATATTAATAAAAGTTTTTTTTTTCATTCTATTAAATCCTATCATACGTAATTAATTCAATGATATCCCATGGTAGGTAATGATTCTAGGTTTCCCATGGTGATTACTTCCTATTTAAGATGGAGTCATATTATTTCCGTATTACTGAATTTAAAAATCGAATTTGTATACTACAATTGCTTAATTATAGAAACCCTATAATCTACCGACAGTTTTTTGGATAGATGTTTCCGGAGAAATAGATATTGAATGGAAAAGGAGTCTAAATATGGATTTTAAGTTCTGAAAATTTCAAAGCTAGGCTTATGTTTTCCATTGTAATTTTCAGTAAATGTCAACAAAAGATAAAATGTTGCCAACTTAAAATGTACTTATTTTATTACGGAAATGAATCCCATATCATAACAGACGATATAATTCATTTTTTCAGTCAAATAATAACGATGATTTTTATACATTGTCTTGTATTGGGTACGAGAAGGGAAGACCGAGCTATGCTCGGTCAAAATTAGCTTTGAGTTCAAATATTCTGACGCATGACCAAAATGACCCATTAATCAAATTTTCTCAAACTTGTGACCTAGCCCAACAGTCTTCTCGTGCCCAAAAACCATAGGAGGCAAAATTTAGTCTAAATAGTCTGAGCCGTTTTTAAGATAAAATAGCTTGATCCATAATGACCCATGACTAAAATGACCCACTAATTGAATTATCTTGAAAATGAGACCTAGCCCAACAGTCTTCTCGTGTTCAAAAACCATAGGAGGCAAAATTTAGTCTAAATAGTCTGAGCCGTTTTTAAAATAAAATAGCTTGACCCATATTGATCCAATACCAAAATGACCCACTAATTGAATTTTCTAGAACATGTGATCTAGCCCAACAGTCTTCTCGTGCCCGAAAACCATAGGATGCAAAATCTAGTGTAAATAGTCTGAGCCGTTTTTTAAATAAAATTAGCTTGACCCACAGTGACGCAAAAATGACTCACTAATCGAATTTTCTCGGACATGTGACCTAGCCCAATGATTTTGTTGTGTCCGAAACTCGTAGGATACAAAATTTAATCAAAACCGTTAGAGCCGTTTTTTAGATAAAATTAACTTGACCCGGGTTGACCCAAAAATGACCCACTAATCGAAAGTTCTCGAACATGTGATCCAGCCCAATAGTCTTATCGTGCCCGAAAATGGTAAGATACAAAATTTAGTCAAAATCGTTTGAACAATTTTTTTGATAGAATTAGCTTGACCCTGACCCTTGATGACCCAAAATGACCCACTAATCTAATTTTCTCGAACACGTGACCTAGCCCAATGGTTTTCTGGTGCCCCAAAACGGTATGATACAAAATTTCGTCAAAATCGTTAGAGCCGTTTTTAAGATAAAATTTGCATATAGATATATAACCACACACAAGATTTGCTCGTATTAGAATATACGAGCAGGGAAGACCGAGCTATGC
Source organism: Maratus michaelseni (assembly GCA_963931845.1). Lineage (NCBI taxonomy): Eukaryota > Metazoa > Arthropoda > Arachnida > Araneae > Salticidae > Maratus > Maratus michaelseni. The sequence continues at coordinate 259,338,500 of OZ007593.1, forward strand.
TCGGTCAAAATTAAATTTGAGTTCAAATATCATGACGCATGACCAAAATGACCCACTAATTGAATTTTCTCGAACACGTGACCTAGCTCAACAGCCTTCTCGTGTCCAAAAACCATAGGATGCAAAACTTAGTGTAAATACTCTGAGCAGTTTTTAAGATAAAATAGCTTGACCCATAATGACGCATGACCAAAATGACCCACTAATTGAATTTTCTCGAATATGTGACCTAGCTCAACAGTCTTCTCGTGCCCGAAAACCATAGGATGCAAAATTTAGTATAAGTAGTCTGAGCCGCTTTTTAGATAAATTAGCTTGACCCGCAATGACCCAGAAATGACCCACTAATCGAATTTTCTTGGACATGTGACCTAGCACAATGATTTTCTCGTGCCCGAAACTCGTAGGATACCAAATTTAATCAAAATCGTAAGAGTCGTTTTTTAGATAAAATTAATTTGACCCGCGTTGACCCAAAAATGACCCACTAATCGAAAGTTCTCGAACATGTGACCCAGCCCAATAGTCTTTTCGTGCCCGAAAAGGGTCGGATACAAAATTTCGCCAAAATCGTTTGAACCGGTTTTTAGATACAATTAGCTTGACCATGACCCAAAATGACCCACTAATCGAATTTTCTCGAACATGTGACCTAGCCCAATCGTTTTTTGGTGCCCCAAAACGGTAGGATGCAAAATTTCGTCAAAATCGTTAGAGCCGTTTTCAAGATAAAATTTGCATAACCACACACACACAAGATTTGCTCGTATTAGAATATATGATGATTTGCGCATAGTATAATTTTAATGTAACAGAATAGTAATTAATTGTTTGTAAAAGTTTATTGAAACTTAATTTCATAAAATAAAATTAATATCTATAATATAAAAATATTATAATTACAATATATTTTAATATATTGCAATAACTGCATATAAAATAAATTTTGTATTGATGCATTTTTGCATAAGAGTGCAACAGCTATTGCACAAATATCTAAATATTTATAAAACTAGTTATACTACGAACGCACCTCATTTGTCACGTTTGGCGTACAATTTCCAACTTGTTTTTTTTTTTTTTTTTTTTTTTTTTTTTTTTTGTTATTTGAGTGACAGATAGTGTTGTTATCAGGGGTAATCAGTCTTCATGCAAATTAATAATAATAAAAGTTTAAATTGTTTTTTTTTAAATCACACTTTTATAAGTATTTCATGTTTATCTTAAACTTATATTATAACAATAATTACAATAACAATAATTATAACAATAACAATAATTATAACAATAACAATAATTATAACAATAACTTATATTATATAAACTTATATGACTGCAATTCACGTAGTTCCAAAAATTTTACATTACAATAAGTTAATTTGACATGGACGCAAATAATGGATAATTCAGGGATTTGATTTACGCTTGATAGAAAGTGCGATCTGATGATTTTTTACTTTTAAGTATAATGTTTACTGTGTTTCTTTTTTAAGACATGCAATGGGAAAAAAAACATTACTTAAAGTATATATTTAGGATTTCTAAACTATTTTCTCAACGATTCAACCGCACGTAGCACGGGGTCAACCTATACAATGAGAATCTCATTCATCATTCCACCCCAATTTTCTGGGAGAAAAAATACTTTTACTTTCATTTGCGTTTCAAAAAGTCTGCTAAAGATGGTCCCCTTTTAAAATAAATCCCTTCGGGGAAGAAGGGCAATAGGATGACAGTTTAGACAAATGACTGTGCTCTGCTACAGTTGACTTTCGAGACTACAAACACCTTCCCAATTGCAACAAAAAAAACATTTTTGCGGATAGAGTTGTGCAATACATATAACTATGATTTTTCACTATTTGTAAGCTATTTATTTACATATTAATAAAGAAAAACATGAAAAAATAATTGAACAATCACAATTTTCAAAAACTTAGTTTCTGAAGAATTCTCAATGAAATCAAATTAAATGTTCTTATTAAATTGAAATAAATGAAAATATCTTATCCATGAAATATAATGAAGAATTAATGGTCAAAATACATGTTAAAAAAAACTAGGGGATTCAACACGGTCTTCCCGTGTTACTGAATATAGGTGAACACCATTCTTTTAATTGAAAATGTAACAGATTTTTTTACATTTAATATATATTTTTTTTTTTTTTTAGATTTTTCACTAATAATATCAATATTGGCCTCGTGCCTAAAGTTAACAGCAGAAGAAATCGCTTAGACAGCAACATTTTGATTCCGATAATTTCAATGATTTAAGTGCGTAGTTCGATTGCATCTCCTTTATTTATATATTTATTTATTTTATTTAGTGATGAAGTTTCAATATTCGTTATGGAATATAAGCCGGAAACAAATGCTGAACTGTTTATATTAATAAAAGTGAAGTATTAATCTTTCACAATCGTCTTTAATTATTTTAACACTCAGGAAAAATCATGCGTCAAGGAATAGATTATGTAACACTTTCCAACACTCCTAAAATAACTTTTTGCAAATTTTTACGGTAATGTGTAAGGTGATATCTAACTAAACAATTTTGAAAAATAATAACATAGTTAAATATCCAATTTCAGGAATTACCAACACTATTCGGAAAAATAACCGAGCTCTTTTGTGCAGCACTGTATAGGATCTATAGATTTGTATATATACTAAATAGAATGCTAAATTTGAGTTCAGTTAGGAAACGCGTAGTACAGTTTAAAATTCCCCTTCTGCAATTTCCGACATTAAACGGAAATGTACTCGAAAATTTTTGTGCTGCCCTGTATACAATCTATACACACCAAGTAATAGACAAAAAAAAAGAGTTAAATTTAAAAACGGGTTCAGCAACTGAAAAAACATTCCCAGGAATTATTATTAATAAGCAGTACTTTAACCGAATTCTTTTGTGTGTCCCTGTAAATGAACGATGAAAGCAAAAAACACAGTATTCTATAGTATTCCTCTTGTAATCCACGTTAGTGATATATATCAATTTTAACAGGTTTGAAACAGTGAAACATTATTAAAATAAACTGCAAACGATTTTTCTTCATAGACCGTGATGTAACGTAATTATTTTAAGTGTCTCTGTAAAAAAAAAAAAAAAAAAAAAAAAAAAAAACTATAAGTGCTGCACACTTAATTTTCAATATGGACCATGCCACAGTAAGCCCCAATAACACATATCAATTGCATGAAGATCCGAGTATATTTACGCGAGTTAGAGCACGGATAGACAGACGACAGACAGACAGATAGATAAACCGAATTCATAAACACTTTTCAACTATGTTGGAAAGTGTTAAAAACCATAAAAAATGAGTAAATGGCAATACAGTTTTCAAGCAAATTACGATACAGTTTTCAAACAAATAGCATTTGAAAGTAGATTTTTTTCAATTGAAAATGTGCGATGTTTAGAAATTAAAAAAATTGCAGTAGCAAAAGTCGCAAAACCGAAATTTTCATTGTCAAATGTTGCCATTCGCAAAATGACGTCAGCGTTACGCACGGACACGTTTGTCCTTTATAATATAGATTGTATTAGTAAAAAATCCACAGAATTTAGTTATTACGCTTTTTTCTCTTTAATTAAATAAATTTATTGGCATTGAATTATATAGTTATTTTATCTAATTTGCCACTATATTACATTATGTCATGTATTGTAAAAAAGGGTTTACAACTTTAATAACCAGCTTTAAACAATGGATTTTTTTCTGCATTTCAGTTTCTGCATTTAATATTGAATTTGATATTGAATTTAAATATGAACTGAACAATTTAAATATGAACCTCTCAGGGTTAATATTTGAATATTTCCATAATATACCCTACCATAACATAACCTAATACAATAACATAAGGATAAAGCATAAATCCATGAATGAAATGCATGAACAGCACAATTTTCATTATATCTGTCACTCTTACATACTGATTTCCAACAGGTCAAAAGTAATTAAATTTTGATTCATCTAAAAATATTCTTTGAGACCAATAGTTTATCATGCAATTTTTAAAGTTTCTTGAAAAATTCAAGTTTTTTTTTTTTTAATGCGGCTTTTTTTCTGCTCCTGGGTTGCATTTTATTGTTGCATTTAACTGATGAGTAAATAAAAAAAAAAAAAAAAAAAAAAAAGATTACTACGAAATGAAAGAAAATATCTTGATTAAAAAGAATTATTTCAGTGAAAGATAAAACAACAAGATATGTTTAAATGAGATTAATTTTTCAGTACATTAAAAATATCTTATGTACAAATTAAATGTACATGAAGCATTTTCAATATTATCAATATATTGGCATTTAAAAAGTAACAAGTGATTATTGTTTATTTAAAGTCATAATTATAACAAAAATAAGAAAATCAATCAAGTTATCAATTATATTATAGCACAATTGAAGTTTATGATTTATGTTTGTTATCCTTTTAGTCCGTGTTTTTTTTTTTTTTTTTTTAACATATTTAATTTATTTGTATGGTTGTAAAAATTCGGAAACTCATTGTAGTGGAAGGCTGCAATTGATTATTGAAAATATCATTTTTAGGGTTTCGTTCATCTCGCGAAACCCTATTACTCCCGCTTCGTTGTCTGTCCGTCACAGAGCCGGTTCTCAGAAACTATGTAACTTACAGTCATGAAATTTTGTGTACTTATAGCTAAATACGTATTATGAAGCTCAAAATCGTATTATTTTTAATATGTAGAGATAAAAAACCAAAAATCTAACAGCCTTTTTCTATTAAATTTAAACATTTTACGTTGTAGCGTTGGGTTGGGTTGATTAATGACGGCCAATTATCTACACTAGGGATATAGGCCCGGGGGGAGTGCCCTTCGTGGGGGTCTTTCTAAGGGAACTTAACCCGTATTTACGCATGGATAAATCCACGGCTCGAAGAAAACCACGAAAACTCCGAACGATTAGGCCGACGGGCGCGATTGGGATCGAACCCAGCACCTCCCGTCTACCAGCTTCGAGAGCACAACCTCTCAGCCACTGGTTTTACGTTGTAGCAGTTGCCAACAATTAAAAATCCACAATCAAATTATTTCTACAATAATTAATTTTCTTTTGAAAGATTTCCACGTGAAAAATGAAAATGAAATAAAAAGTTTCACCAATTGAAAAAAAGATTAATATGACATCATATTGGTAATAAAAAGGAAATTTTCAAACATTTCTCAATAATACAAGGAGTATGTGTAAATACAGAAATTAACTTAATAGGACGTTATTAGAGAATTTAAAAGAAATTAATCTGACGTCTAACATTTTGAAAGTCTCTATACAACATGTTTAATTTTGAAATTGATGTTTTTTTAATATCGCATTTAGTCGCCACATGACAGATGTTATTATGACAGAGTATAATAGCGGGCTTCGCCCGCTATCGGACTGGTTCATATTTTCGAAAAAACGAGAAAAATAGACCGGTAAATTATTACTTTATAAAAAATATGATTTTTTTTTAAATGAAATTTATTTGGATTTATTAAAGGAAGGATAAAGTGTTTTGAAAGGAATATTAAACGAAACCATTTGTGCTATCTTCGATCACACTTACCCACTTGTTGATTATTTTACAAGACTAAAAAAGTGAAATAAAAAACTTGCATTTTTATCTGAGAAAGGACGTTAAACTTTTCAAATTCATTAAAACGCACACTACTTATAAAAATCTTTAAAATCTGTTTTCGTAAAATAAGAAACTATAGCCATGGTATTTACATTTATTTATATTATTAAATTTAAAGCTTTTAAAAAGAAAAGGCTTTATTTTTAATTAAATACTTGGGGGCTCTGTTTCCCGATAGCTTACACCTGACAACCCCCTGAGGCATGCTTTAAGCGTCACTGTAAAATTCAAATAAATCATTTAATTACAATCATTTTTAAGCACATTACAAAATACTCGATTTCATTAGTTTCTATATCAAATAATCTTTTTGTATATTAAATTATCAATTTTCTTTACTCTGATTTACTTGCAAATATGCAGTTTAAGTACCTGTACGTTACAGAAATAAAATCTAATGATTACTGAGAGAATAATAATAAAGCATTTTATTTTAATGGATGAAAGGTCTCTTTTTCTTTTGAGAATGACGTCATTATCACCACGCTTCTGTTTGAGTTTTATTGAATACCTATTCTGATTTCAAGAAAATAATGTGTAATTTTCGGAAACATTTTATTCGGTGTATATAAAATTTATTAAAATGAAAAAAAAAAAAAAAAAAAAAGAAAAAATTGTAGGAATTTTACGTGCAGAGCTAAAGATTGGTGAATATATACGGACGCAATCATACTAAATTATTTTATTTCCATAAATGAAACTGGTCTTTTCTTTTAAGAATGGTGTCAGTTTTACCATCCAAACCAAACTGAGAATCCAATTATAGGTTATCCCTTGAAAACAATTCTCAAAAAGAAAGAAAGAAAAAAAAAATTCCTGCTCAACATTGCGAAACATTCTGTCTAATTTAAGGATTCATTTTTAAACACAAAAGAAGAAATTAAAAAATAAAATTGGAATCGAACATTTTTCTTGTTTGTTGTTTTATAAAGGAATTACTTATCGAATTATAAGCGATTGTTGTCAGGTGACGACAATTATTTTTCTACTTTCCCGCGCTATTGCGTCTGGAAATTCGGTTCAAAACTCTGACAGTATTTTCTGAAAAACCTTCAGTCCTAATTAAAAAGTAGAAAACACCATTCGATTACTTAGTATGCAATGGTCGATCTAGGCAAAATTTGAGACCTATTTAGGGCCCTTCACAAAAATCTACATAATAAAACAGCTCCTTTCACAAAAATCAATTTAATAAAACAGAACCCTTCACAAACGTCAATTTAATAAAATGGATCTCTTCACAAAAATAAATTTGATAAAATGGGACCCTTCACAAAATTCTTTATAATAAAATAGGCCTTTTCACATAATTTCTTATAATAAAATGGCGCTTTCACAAAATTCGATTCCATAAAAACTTACTGTTTACTAATTATTTATTATTTTGTGACGTTTTAAAATGCTTAATTTGTAAACAACAAGTTCACCAGAGAGGAAAACTTCAGCAAAATGATTTTAAAAAGTTTTTTAATAAAGGCTTGGCTCGAATTTGAGTAAATAGATTTCAACTTTCGATACAAAACGTTATTTTTCACAAAAAATATAATACATTTCACAAAAATAACCTTTGCTTTTCACAAAATGGGTACCAAAATGGGTACCATAGACGCCTAGTATCTGAATAAGAGCATCGGCCAATTTCATGCGTTTCCGAACAAAAATAAATTCAGAAATGTGTCAGAAAATAGCTTCTTTGAATATGAGAACAACCTTAATGCAGTCTTTTAAAAATATTAGTTTTATGAATGTTAATACAATGTTTCTTTAAATATGACGTCATTTTTAGTTGTTGAAGCATTATTCTGATTGGTGAATTATGATCAGACAAAGTGAATTTTATGTTGTAAAAATATATTTATTGTTATTACGATACTTAAACTAAGTATTTTAACAACTTATTTAGCAAGAGGAGGAGCAGAAATTTACTGACATATTAAAAAAAGCTTTATTTTTATTTTCTAACATTTCTAAACATAGTAAATTCTATGTAAATCCCGATTTGAATCTGGGAATTTAACTTGAGGAATGTTATATTACTTTTAAATGCTAAAGGTGTAAAATTAACAACATAATATAAATTAAAATAACTTTTATTAGTTGTTTTACATGTTTAGACTCTTTCCGAGTCATTTTCAAAAACAAAATGAGAATATTCTAAAGCTGCACGGGCTTTGAAGTTATTATTTTCATGTACTTTTTTTTTAAATTACGCACGTTATCTATTATTTTTTACTTGATTGTTTATTTTCATATCTTTGACCATGGAGTAACTCTAGCCACAGTTTCGGTAAATTAAAAGATGCCGCATTGTTACATATTGTATTTTTGCGCGTGAGTATCTCTATGGTTTCTCTTATTATGGATGGATAGTATAGACTGGGGGGAAATATTATTTTACTTTCATTGAAATTTATTTGGATGGTTTCTTCTTGATATAATCCTGCCAGGGCTGTAGTTTTTCTATTGTGTTTAATATCAGCTTTATGCTCTTTTTTCTGCAATTAAATTTCCTGCTGGTCATGCCTGTAGTAATTCTTGGATCCGTCTTCTTTAATAAAAGGTTATAATAATGGTTTTAAAGTACACCATATTAATAAATTAATCATGGATATCACCAATAATAAGAAACCAGAAAAGAAAGGTGATTCGCAAAAATACAAACTTTATACTCTACAATATTATCCAAGCTTTTTTGAAAAATTAAAACACCAGCCTTAAATGTTTCAATATCTGCTTAATAGCCAAACCTCCTAAGAAATTAAAGAATATCATTTGCAGTATAATTGACCCAATTAATTTTGAGAATTATTCAGGAGTATATGAAATGACAGGTAAAACAGAAATAGCGGCTTAATGCCTTATATGATCACAAGTCACACCGCTGGCATGTTTTAGCTATCTCGTGGGAATAAAGCAAAGATTTTTCCTTCCGGTTACAAATTCTTAAACGTTAGCCCAAAAATATTAATGCGACATGAATGACCAAAAAAGAAAAATGAAGTAGGAAACAGTGTTAATTTTCTCTGCATACATAAAATATTTTTTAAATGAAAACAAAGAGAGAATCGACCAAACAAAAACTTATTCTTGATTCAGTTATGCGTACATAAATATACATACGTGCAAATCTATATAAATCATGCATTCTTCTAAATGGAAAACATATATTTGTCACGTACCCCCCCCCCCCCCCCCCCATTAATGCATCAGAAAATATGCGATTTTAAAAAAAATATTTAGAGTGCCAGTGCAAACTTCTAAGCATACGTTAATAAAACATTTTAAAGAAGTTTATAATTAAGAAAGTGTTAATTGAATACAGTTTAATTAAATATGTCACTTATTCTGTATCATAAAATCGAAATGAGTTTTCTATTTTGTTTTTTTTATAAATAAAATACATTATCGAGTCATACGTGACTCGCATCGCGTGACAACACGTTTTCTCCTTGCTCGCGGTGTTACGGCGAGAATTCGGTTCAAAACGCAGACTTTGACAATAATTTTGAAAGATTTTCTTCCTTTACCAAAAAATAGAAAACTTCTTTCGATTAACTAGTTTCTGAATAAGAACACTTCCCAATTTCATGCATTTCCGAAGAAAATTTGATTAAAAAATATGTCACAAAGTAGCTAGTTTGGATTTGAGCAAACTTACCATATAGCCAATTATAATTAGCTAGATAAGCGGAGAAGGAATAGTTCTTAAAAATTAATGATGGTTTTAGAAAAATAAAAGTTCTATTAGATTTTTAAATATTTTGTTTTAGAATAGAACAAAATTGTATTAATTTCTTTTAATTGACTGTCGAAACGACAAAATTTAAAACTTTTATTAATTGAACAAGCTTTAAGATTAGCCTCTTAAGGCTCAAATCCAAAGACGCTACTTTCTGACACATTTTTAAATTCTTTTTTGTTCAGAAATGCGTGAACTTGGCAGGTGTTTTTATTCAGAAACTGTGTAATTGAAACACGTTTTCCATTTTTTTTCTTTTTGATAAAGACAGACGATTTTTCACAAAGGACTGTCAAAGTCGACGTTTTTCACACAGCGGCAGCAAGAGAAACGCGAAAAATGCGTCGTCACATGATCAGAATTACTTATAATTCGATAAGTAATCTATTTATAAAAAAATGGAGGACCAATTTCGATTTCAAATCACTTCCATAGTCAGGCCTGCCAATTGTATGCATTTGCGTTTAAAAATGTATCAGAAACTGTGTCAGAAAATTTCGCGTTGTTGAGCAGGTCATTTGAGAACAACCTTAAATAATAACTCAGCATTTTTTTTCTTTCTTTAAGGCTGTTCTCAAATCCAAAGGGGCTACTTTCAGACATATTTTTTAATTCCTATTTGTTCGGAAACGCATGAAATTGACAGATGTTCTTATTCAATTAATTTCAGAACCACCTTATTCTACTGGGGGCACTGTTCTCTACAAATTACGCCCGCCAACCATCGTCCAGATATCGCAGTATCTAAAAATACGGTATTTTGCGCTGTTTTACGCAATAAAACCCAATTATAAAAGATTGGATGATATTACACAAGTAAAAATGACGTCATATTTGAATAAATATTGGAACGCATGAAATTAGCAGGTGCTCTTATGCAGATACTATGTGATGGAATGATATTTTCCACTTTTTGATAAAGGCAAATTATCATTCACAAAATACTATCAAAGAAAAATTTGTGGTCACATGAAAACAATCGCTTATAAATATATAAGTAATTCGTTGAAAAAAAAATGGTCAACACTATTCGATTTCAAATAGCTTTAATATTCAGGCCTGCAAGTGTCATCATGCTTTTGCCTTAAAAGTAAGCCCATGAATGTTTCAGAAAGTTTCGCGTTGTTAGTTGGGGGAAAATATTTTTTTGACAACCGCCTTAAAAGATGACGTCGCGGATACTCAGATAACTGACATCAATCTCAAAAGAAAAGGTCATTTTCATTTATGGGACAAAAACAATTTAGTATGATTACATCACTACGATATCATATCCAGTAACGTTTAGTTCTGCATATAAACTTCCTACATTTGCCACATTCTATTAAAAAAAAAAGGAAAAAGAAAAAACTTTATATGCACTGGATAAAACGTTTCTGAAAATTATATCATTAAAAAAAATCATATTAAGTATTCAATAAAACTGAAATATTAAAAAAATGATTGAAGTAAATTATGCACTAACCTAATCTCAGAAAAGTGGACTAAGGTAAAGTGTCCTAAAGCTGATACCCAAAAAATAGCTCCTAAAGCTGACATCTTTAAATAAAACAAATATTTAAAGCATTACCAATTTTCTAAAATAATTTAGAATAGAGTTTTTCTTTCCTCTTTACCTTAATTCTAGTAGTGATAATGACATAATTCCCTAAAGAAAAAATGCACTTTCATTCATAAAAATAAAATACTTTATTATTATTGTGTCAGTAAACATAGGATTTTATTTTTGAACGTACAGATACTGAAATTGACAAGATGTTTTAATATAAAAAGTACAACTCCCTTAAACAGATAATAATACATTATTGTTATTATTATTTTTAATCTTGTTAAATAATAAAGAATTATGTTTAAATCTATTATATTTCAAATTATATTTACACATTCGGGTTTTCTTTGCAAACTCTTAATGATTTGTGGGAAAAAAAATTAATTGAAAAAGATATATTATGATTAGATTGGTTAAAGCAATAGTTTAAAAAAGACAAAATGTACATGATTGCGATTTGTTTTGAACAACATAATTATATAATTATTTTTATTATCTATATTATATAATTATTATTATATTCCTTTATTACGAAGTTTTGTTACAGAAATATATAATTATTATTGTATTCCATTATTACGAAGTCTTGTTACGGAAATATATTTGATATAATTTATCAAAATAAATAAATAAATAAATAACAAATTTCCATAAAAACATAACGGCACATAACACTACAGGTGCATTTTATTTTTTTAAAGAAACTGTAAATTTTTGAGAAATTTTTTCTACAACTTACATGCTTACATGCTCGTAAGGTATTGTAATACATAGGTACTTCATTTTCTTTCCATTGACAGCCACCACACCCCTCGCGCATACAATGTGCTGTGTAAAAAACTGGAGGTAACTATCTTAGGGGACCATACTTAAATGAAAAAGAAAAAGTTTAGATCTCTTTCTCTGAGGATCAGAGGCACCAAAAGTGAACCATTGTTACACATCCCTTGACAGCCAGCCACTCCCCACATGACCCAGACCGTGCTGGGTGAGATTACCCACGTATACTCATAAATTATTTAATATTGATTTAATGATCAAAGAAGTTTTTTTTTATTATTATTATTACACTCTTTATTTGTTTTTACTCATATTTCCTACATTTTAGTGTTTAAAACATTTCTTTGTTGCACTTTTACAGCCAGCTGGGATATTTTGGCAAGCTTATGGTTTGTCGCATAATTAACTGGGTTGTTTTTGTAACCAGGGCTTGACAAATACGGTCGCCAAGGAGCCTCTGGTGCCCAAGTTTTTCCATCTGGCGACCAAATTATTTAATCTGGCGTTTTCTTCTCTTTTTTTGTACAAAAATTGACCTATGAAATAAACACAAACGGCATTTTTTTTCTTCCCAACCCCTACTGGTGCACAGATCTTCCTCTTCTCTCTTACTTTTAATGGAAGAACAAAGTTTAAAAGGCATTTTCCATCTTATACACAGAAAACGCCATTCTTCCCCGCTCTAGCCAGCTAGCATGTCACATGATTTGAATGTGGAAAGGGGGGGCGTCAATAAAACAGTAAGAAATACTGTCAATCCAGCGTCTATGGCAACTAAAATTTGATACAATGCTAAAAAATGCTTAAATTTTATTGTCAAGTTTAAAATCAGATTTCTGTATTCAAAATTACAACTAATTAATCTATGACATTAATTTTAACGAATAATAATATATGTGATTATAAGTAGTTCATTTGAAATAAATCTATAAAACTAAATTATGTACTATTCTAAACTTTGTAACTAATAAATTAATTCATAATAAAACTTTTGTGGGTTTTGAAAATCAACGAAGATGGGAGCCAGTAAATATTTTTTACTGGCGACTATAATTTTTCGCTGGCTACCAGATTTTATGAAATTTGTAACTCATAATAACGTTTGTAACTCATAATAATTGTAACCATAAAGATTATTTGGCGATTTATCTCCTGCGCCCGGAAAACGGAAAAATGCCTTAAATTAGTTTTAATTTATAATTAAGTTCTTACAAAATATTAAAACGCTGTATTACCATCGGGAATACACCTGCGTACATAAGTTTTATAATCCTGGCTTGTATCAGGAAGCGAGTGAAAAATCAATTCGAAATCTTTACATACGAAAATCAAGTTAAATAAAAGAGTGTAACAAATAAAAATGAATTCATGTATCATGAATGAAATCTTTACTTATTTCAGGGGCTGGTTACCGAATAGGCCCTGGAAGCCTGTGCTTATCCAAAGAAATAGAAAGGGAATACAAAATAAATGCAAATTTACTTTTCAAAATAAATTTTTAGAAAAAAAATTCAATCAGGTTAAAAAAAAAAGGCTTTTTTTTTTCTTACTAAACTTTTATCTAAATTATGAAACTCGCTCTTTCTAAAGTGTTGTTTACTCGAAATTTGATGGTAAAAATTCAAATTATTGCAGCATACGAAAAATGGATTTAGTAAATAACAAAGCAATTGTTAGAGTAATAGGGGGGGGGGGGGGAGTAACGTCGGGCTTCTCCTACTTTTATCTGAACACAAGTGTAGTAGCTGCATTCCAAGGGTAAATATAATGCCAATTATAGATAATTTAATAACTAAAATGTTTTATTAGATATTCAGATTTTTGTTTTTTAAGAGAAAACTTTATAAAATAAATAAAAAGAAAACTTCATTAACGCTGATTAAAAAAAAAAAAAAAAGAAAAAAAAAGAAAAATGTGTAAATGTGATCGAAGATCGCTCAAAGGGTTACGTTTAACATTCCTTTCCAAACACTTTATCCTTTCTTTAATAAATCCAAATAAATTTCATTTAGCAACAAAAAAAAAAAAAAGTCGTGTTTTTTATAAAGTAAAAATTTACCGGTCTATTTTTTGGTTTTTTGGAATATCTAAACCAGCCCGATAGCGGGCGAGGCCCGCTATCACATTCTGACATAATAATATCTGTCATGTGGACTAAATGCGATATTTAAAAAAATAATAATTTCAAAATTAAACATGTTGTACACTTTCAAAATGTTAAAATATGCGAATATTTCCGTAATCTGGTTTTTATCATGATTCAATACGTTCCTCAAACTCATATATTTACTACATTAAAGACGTGAGTATAAAACATCACAAATTTACTGAATGGTGTAAACAAACGTTTTGTATACACCATTCAGTAAATTTGTGATGTTTTATACTCACGTCTTTAATGTAGTAATGTTTCATGGTGTAATCGTCCAGCATTTATATCATATATTTACTATTCTCTATTACTCATATTGATACTCGCTTTGTATTATTCTGAAACATTTGAAAAATCCGTTAAACTTCCGATATGACGTTAGATTTTCTTTTTAATTCTCTAATGACGTGATATTAATCTGCTTTGTGTACATACACATACTCATACTCCTTGTATTATTGAGAAATCTTTCCGTTTTATTACCACTATGACGTCAATCAATTTTATTTCATATTAATCTTTTTTTTTTTTTTCAATTTTTTATTTCATTTTCATTTTTCACGTGGAAATCGTCTAGAAAATATCGATAGAAAATCAATTATTGTAGAAAGAATTTCATCGTGGATTTTTAAATTTGGCATCTACTAAAACGAAAAATGTTTAAATTTAATAGGAAAAGGCTGTTAGAATTTTGGTTTTTTATCTCTATTTATTAAAATAATACGAATTTTTCAAATTTTAATATTTTGAGCTCTTTATAGCTGGTATTCAGATTTATACACAAAGTTTCAACTCTGTAAGTTACATAGTTTTTGAGAATGGCTCTGTGACGGACAGACAACGGAGCGGGTGTAATAGGGTTTCGTGAGATGAACGAAACCCTAAAAAGAAGAAGAACAATGGGCAGACCATATACCGAACTTATAGAGGCTCGTTGTATCCGGGATTTATTATGTCAGATATGCTATTGAAGAGATCATCTGCATATTTTTTATAGCTAATCCACAAAATTAAATTTTTATAGCCAAAACATTATAAGTTTCGGGGACGCAACCGAATCATAAAGTTTGTAAATAGTTTTTTAGATTGTTTTTCAAACCAGGATTAACAATCATGGTTAAGGGTGTATTCAAATCCAAACTGCTTATTTTGAGACATATTTGTAAATTCATTTTTGCTCTAAAATGCATCCAATTGGCAGGTTCTCTTATTCAGAAACTTTATAATGTCCGTATTGTCTCGATTTTTTGATAAAAGCAGAATATATTTCAAAAAATGCTGTCAAAGTGGACATTTTGAACCGAATTTCCCAAAGCGACAGCGCTGGGAAAAAAAAAAAAATGATCGTACTGTGAAAATAATTGTCTGTAAATCAATTTCTAATTAATTGAACGAAAAATAAAAACATGGGGCCCTTATAAATGTCTTTATAAATCACGCCGCCAAGTTTCCTGTTGTTACTTTTAAAAATGAGTCTGAGAATGTGTCTCAAAATTTTGAGTTGTTGAGCGTGGAAAAATATTTTTTTTTTAATACCGCCTTGAGAGACGGAAAATAATGAAATTTCATCTGAACGGTCAAAAAAATATATATTTGGTTCTCTTTGGGCTAATCAAAGTAAACCTATTACGGTAATTAAAAATTTGCAACCAGGGTGCACCGTTGTAAATTTTTAAGATGCTCTTTTTATTAATATTATTAAATGGTTTTATGAAAGTTTTATAATTTTTAATCAAGCAAAAACGCAATTCGTGTGATAAAATTAATCCTGTGTAATTGAATATACCGGGTGATTATAATTAAAGTTACGATATCAAAAATCGATAATTTTAAAACTACTGGTCAGAATGATTTGATATTTTAGCAAAACAATCGTGAGGCAATGGAATTTTGTTTGGCTAAGGAAAAAAAATAGTTCCAAAATGTGCCGATAGATGGCGCTTTCAGGGGTTAGATTGTCTGGAGATAAGCAAATTACTAATACGTGGCAATTATGGGTACCTGAAGAATGTTGTTTACAGCGGGCGAATTGAGAATCTAGCCGACTTGAAGGCAAGAACCACACACCACACCCATTGCATCAGTACAGATACCCTCCGATCTGTTGTGAAGCATGCCGTTTTGCGCTTCCAATTAGTAACGGAACAAGGCGGAGGGCATATCGAACAACTTATACTTTAATCATCAGTAAAATGTTTGTTCTCTAGAGCTTTTTTTTTTTTTTTTTTTCATTTTTTGTCATTATTGCTGTTGTCGCTGTAAACACGTATTCTTGTCTTTTCGCTAATACATTTTTAGTAAATCCCTGAACTCTATTTTTTTCCTTTTGGCTAACAACATTCCTGTGTTTAAAGAATAAATTGTTGGTCTTTCTCAGGACATTACCCTGACAGCGTCATCTATCGACACATTTTAGAACTATTTTTTTTCTTCGCCAAATAAAATTCCATTGACTCACGATTGTTCTGCTAAAATATCAAGTCATTCTGACCAGTAGTTTTAAAATTATCGATTTTTGAAATCGTAACTTTAATTATAATCACCCGGTATTTTAAAGAAATTTTTAAACACGACTTCACCTACAATTTTTAGCTGTTCGCAAAAATTCTTCATACTTTCCTTCCAACTGTAAGAACCAGATTTTCAAAAAGTTAATTAGTTAAAATGTAAATGTCGGCAAAATTTGAAATACAATAAAAATGAATTTTTACTTACCATTTTTATTTTTAAAAAATAAACTATTTATATTGCGGAAAATCCTATTTTTTATTTTATTAAATGTACCTGAAGAATTATCCAAAAATGAACAAAAAACAATGAGTCAATTGAAAAATATTTGTTGAAGTTTTGTCGCTTAGAACATGAAGAACTCCTTGGAAATTCTAAAGATTGTACGCAACTTGTAAAAGAAATAAAGGACCATAATCGGGTTTAATTTATGAGTTTTTAAAAACGTGGTTTCTCGCAAATTTATTTTCATTGTTGTAATCATTGTTGCTACTCCCATACGCTTAAAACACTTTTAACTACACAGTCATATCCCTAATGTCAAATTCTTGCCAAACTTAGAGATATTTGGTTAAATGTCACCAAATATAGTATTAAAAGTAGGTCGTCATAAATGAATCAACTTGTCGATAGTTGATATTTTTTTTTTTTTTTTTTTTTTTTTTTTTTTTTTTTTTTTTTTTTAAATTCCCGTTTAAATTTATTATTAACGAAAACTAGGAATCTTCTATAATCGAGTCCCACGCATTTTAGCTTCGTATGCTTTCCTCTTGGTACAAGCCGGAAGGACTTTTTTGACCTGAGGGAATATTAATGTAATTATTTTACATTTAGGGGGGGGGGGGGGGGCTGAATTTCCTCCTGCCCTGGACGCCAAAAAACATATCTACATCTACGCCACTGTATGTATCTCCAACGGGTAAAAAATTAAAGCGTTTTTCAATCTTTTTGGGACACCCTGTCCAGGGCGCCATTTCAAAACTTTATTTGGGGTTGGAAGAGGGAGGTAGTTTTACTGAGGGGAGGGGCAAAAATTTCCTTTAATTTTATTGTGCACAGCTGAGAAAACAATTGGTAAACTTTTATTTCACACGTATATTTTTTAAATTATCCAAAGTATACTCATTAATGATAAATGTGTCTCAATTTTAGAATGAATGTTGCAATGCTTTAGCAAATATTGATAATTATTAATTTCTGTGCGCAAACTGTTTATTTAATGCTAATGTTTCTATATTTGTCAAATCGGACAGGTTATTTAGGCTTTTTTGTGTGCAATTAATTTCTTTCTTTTCTTTTTACTTACCCATCATACGTAGTATAGGGTAAGTATTGTAATCGTTTTGAAAATCGAAAAAAAAAATTGACGGATTTACACGTTCCAGACACTGGAGATTCCGAAAAACATTTTTTGCCGTCCGTCTGTGTGTCTGTAAACGCTCTCTCTCCCGAAAAAATTGAGATAGAGACTTGCAATTTGGTATGTACTTAGTATGTAATAATGGGAAGAAGCCTATTTCATTTCAATAACCTCGATTAACCGAAATAATTTTTTTCGGACTCTCGAAATATTCGTTCTGATAAAAGGTATATAAAAATTTTCGAAATTGTTTATTTTAAGAAAGGAATATAAAAGACAATAAAAAAACATAAATTTTGCATAAAGCATGAAGTCGATCGGATAATGAGTTGCCGAGATATTTGGAATCCTATTTACCACACTCTTTGATTTTTCATGACCCTGTATTTCATCCAAATTTCACTTCAAAGATATATTTTAAGTGGAAATTTGACGCTTAATCAGATGCAATAAACCGCTAGTTAATAGGATTATTATTTTTGGAGTTATAAGGATGTTTCTTTAAAGCAATTCAGTAATCGTGCCTTTAAAGTTTGTGACGTCATCAAGCCACGATTTTATTTGAATTTCAATGCATTTTATAAATGGTTTACACATTTTTATTTTAATATTTTACATTATGCATATCCATGATGGGTAAGTATTACGGTGGCCCCCAACGACTAGTTTTGTTTAGTCTCTGAATGACAGATAATATCAAATTCCTTAAGGAGGGGGAAGCTTATCCCCTCCCCTTAGCATCCCCCCAAATCATTCATTGCGCCCTGCCCCTGTCTTGTATGTGGTTTAACATTTTTTATTATATATATTTTTAATGCTTCAGTATAACACTAACACTTCATATCATATCTTCATTTCATTGAATAAAAGAAAGTCTGACATTTTTACTTTTCAAATAGTAGTTATGAGTACATAAACAATTAAATTTCGTCAACATTCATATGTATGTAGTACTGTTTTGGCAAAACTTTTCTTTTGGTGGACTAATAAATACAATTTTTATTAGCATTTGATCCAATTACTTTTACAAGAAAGGTTTTATTGTACAATATATTTAAGAGATGGCAGCACATGTCAGATTCATAAATGAAATATAAAAAATAGTACTTTCAGAAGTGAATGATAAAAATCTAAGGAAGTTTATGCAACTTTGGTTACACTAGACCACTACACAGGCTTTCTACTTCTACTGCTTTAAATTTTAAATTGTTTTGATTCCTTTATTTTTGAAGAATTAACATTATTTATTAAAATTGCTAAAAAGAAACTGAAATTTATTTTTAGTCCACGAAAAAAATTCGATCATTCGTTTCCTTTTTTTACATATTCCAATCGTACTTATTTCGAAAGGATATTTATCGGAAACAGATAATTTGCATTGTGAAAGATGTAATCAATTTTT
Source organism: Maratus michaelseni (assembly GCA_963931845.1). Taxonomy (NCBI): domain Eukaryota; kingdom Metazoa; phylum Arthropoda; class Arachnida; order Araneae; family Salticidae; genus Maratus; species Maratus michaelseni. The sequence goes on from OZ007593.1 coordinate 259,357,643, forward strand.
TTTTTCAACTGATAATCAATTACTATACAACAAAAGTTTGTTTATATAATTAATTGCGGGGTTGTATGCATCCAATCAATTTTTTTTTTTTTTATGTAATATTTTAAAAATCTGCTTTTAAAATTATTTCATAAATTTTAGTTTATATTTTAAGAGAAAATACAGTAATAAAAAAAATAAAAAAAAACAGATGTCAGAGTACTCAAAGCTTTCCTTAAATTTTGAAACAAGAGTTGTAAAAATGAACTTCTTATGAAAATCACTTAATATAATCTCTATTATATTTGTTTGACATTCTCATACGAATTTCAAAAAATAAATGCTCTTTCTAAAACATTACCATGAAAAAATATTAAGATTTAAAATATTAAATTATTTATTTATTTTTTAATAATAATGCTAATAATTAAAACTTTGCGAAGACCTTTGATAATTTTTCCCCACTCAACAAATTTAAAGCTGCATCGAAATGTATTATGAAATCGAAAAAATCCAAGATATATAAATATAATCATTTTATACTGTATTCAGTATTCTGCATCTGCAGATTCTACCTATATAAATACGCCATTTTGAAGTTCATATATTTTTGTTCAAGGACGAGGGTCGAAAAAGGACAAATAACACTGAGGGAGGGAACCTGTTTCCGTTAGGGGAGAGTGCTTGTAACACCTGAATGCCTCGGGCCGTCCTATATGCATGCTCGAGCTCCGAGACACAGAGGAAATACCCTCAATGCCCCCGAGCTATATCGTTGTTCTGTAGTTCAGTTGAAGAAACGAATAAAGTATTACAGGAAAGATAAAAAAAAAATTTGACAATCGAACCAAGCCCACAAGATTTTATTTATGCAATCTTGCAATAATTATCTGATGTTGCATTTTCTTAAAACATAGACAAATGTTTAAAATAGCAAAAAAATCTCCATTGGCCTCTATTGAATCTATAGGATCAAGCCATTCTTCGTGGAGGGTAGGTTAGGAAATTCTGATTTTTTTCCCTTCTGATCAAGAAAAATGGGAAATGCAGTCTTTTGTCTTGTTGTAAATAACATAATCTATTGTGACGGTGAGAAAACTTCTGAAATGTCTATAAAATGTCAGTAAACTGTAAAAAAATATATATAACATTCAAATTTTGTTCAAAACAGGGAATTCAAAACTCATTTTAGTACGGTTATGTGCTGCCACCTACTGATTAATATATTTACTAAATAGTACCTATAAAAAACTATACCCGCATGTAATATTAACTACATTCTTCGTTATTTACTTGTGTAATTTATTTTAAACTAACAAAATTTTAAGTTGTTCGTAGACTCTCTTTCTAAATTACTATATGTATCTTGATATAAGTTACAAAAAGTTTTCCAAAGAGTGTATTATTCTTGAATTTAAAAATTGTGAGAAATAAAATTTCGCATTAGTAAGAGAATTAATTTAAGATGAGAATTATTTTTTGACTGGTTTAAAAAAAAAAAAATCAACAAAAATATTGAAAAGGTGCGCTGTTTTAATTTAGACTATGGGAATATATTTAACAAAATAAAATGAATTTTGTTCGGGGCCACACTTACCTCCCCCCTCCCCTCCCTCCACCCCCACCACCTTCTCTTTTACCCTCTTCAAAAAAACGAAATTAAAAAAAAAACAGGAATTTAGTTATACATTTTTTTTATTTCATCGATTTCACACTTGATTATTAAAATAGTCGTCTTACTCTTATCATGTAATCATCTTATCAAGTTAACAAACCACCATTTACAAACACTACGAAAAGTACACGGGAATGCTAACTTAGGATAGAGATTTGCACGGCCCCGGACCTGGCTCAAGGTCCATACCCGGCCAGGCCAAATCGATTAAAAAAAATAAATAAACGGGCTACCCGGGCTGATAAAAAAATTTAAGCGGGACGACCAGCCCAATATAATAATTTTAAAAAGATCGGACTAAGCCGACAAAATATGAACAATTTTCAATGGGCCTGGTTAGTTTGACAACACCAATGTCCCGAGTAGAGATCCAAAGAAGATGAATATACAGTCCCTGGCCAAATTATTAGACGCAGTTGTTTTTATTATAATTTATTAAATATCTGGAAAGATACATGAGGAATTATCCTGAAACTTCAGGAGTGTAAACAACATAATAAACGTCATATATTTCCGCGAAGATTTTTTCCCGAAACCCCATAAGGGGCCGTCAACAAATTGAAGAAAAAATGAATATCTTTTGGATAACCCTGTAAAAACTAATGTTGCAAAAAACATTCAAACTGTAGATTTTGATTAAGTGGCTTATTGTAATAATGTGGGTTCATTTTTATGAAGATAGCATGTATAATCAAAGAGAAATTCACGTTTTTATAAAAACAGTCCCAAATTTTACCAAGTTTTTTGCTTATAATTTGCAGAGTTTTTAATATAAAAACAAGTTATTTTCAGAAAATATGACAAACAAAATTATACACAATACCCTGAAATCAGAATTAAAAAATAATAAAAATTGTATGAAAAATGAGCAGATTTACTAAATATTGTTTCACTGCGCATGCGCGAATTCAATCAAAATATACTGTGCATAATATATTAGCTTAATGTATAGACCAACTTTTATGAAAGTCTCAAAAACATAGCTTGAAAATTCTGATAGTAGTCGTCGATAGAATAAGCTCGAAATTCGCTGTTCCCAAAAGGAAACAAAAAGATAAGGGGCTGTATCCAAATATACTAGCTTATGAAAGTTGACATAATAAGAATGAAGTGTCTCTCATTCTATATTTGGATACAACCCCTTATCTTTTTGCTTCCTTTTGGGAACAGCGCATGCGCGGTAGTGTATTACTGCTTGCGCGGCAGCGTATTACTGCTTATTTTACTGTTTAATACTGTTAATTTTACGGTATAATACTGGCAGCTGGGGTGCCAGTTTTATACTGTAAAATCAACAATTATTTTTTGCAGTGTAGTGAATGACACTGAAATAATTTAGTTTACACGAATTTGAAAAAAAAAAAAAATCTATGAACTTACTAATGGAAATTTCAGTAATTTGTATTTTCAGAAAGTGGACAAAATGCATTTTGGTGTCCACTGAAAATGTGGGCCGGGGCACATGCCCGTTTAAGAAGGTGAAATTGATATCTAAAACTAGTCGTTGGGGACCACCGTAATACTTACTCATCATGGATATGCATAATATAAAACATGAAAATAAAACATGTGTAAACTATTTATAAAATGCATTGCAATTCGAATAAAATCGTGGCTTGATGACGTCATAAACTTTAAATGCTCTATTACGGAATTGTGTAAAATAAACATCCTTATAACTCCAAAAATGGTAATCATATTAGCTAACAGTTTACTGCGTCGGATTAAGCGTCTCATTTCCAATTAAAATATATCTTTGAATTGAAATTTGAATGAAATACAGAGTCACGAAAAATCGAAGAGTGTGGAAAATAGGATTCCAAATATCTCGGCAAGTAATTATTTGATAGACTTTAAATGAAAGAAGATATGTAAGTAAACAGTTTAGAAAACATGTAACACATTGGAAAATACAGTTTTCGAAATTACCTCCCAGTGTCAAAAAAGTAGTCGAATTATTTTGCGCAGCCCTGTATATGATCAATAGATGTGGATATATAATATGATAAAATTTAGTTCAGTTAGAATATTCACATTTAGCAATTTTCGCCAATCGATGGAAATGCAATCGAAATCTTTTGTACAGCCCTGTATATTATCTGAAGACTTTTGTACACACCACCTATTAAGCTAAAAGGCAACTTTTAAAACTCACTCGCAGCAATTACCAACCGTAAACGACTATGTATATTTTTCTTTGCGTAGCCCTATATATGAATTTAATTATATTCCACAAACTTCTATTAATCTACTAAATATAATTCGACAGGAAAATGCGTAAACACAATTAAAAACTACCCTTAAGCAATTCACTCCCATAGTCTGTAATTCTTATGAATTTACTTGTGTAGCCCCGTATATGATCAAACAAATTTATAAACACACACGTACTATGAAAAAATTTAGTTAAACTTAACAAGAACGAAAAATCATGCGTCAAGCATAGATTATGTAACACTTTCCAACGCTTCCAAAATTATTTTACAAATCATTACCGTTTAATAAGCTGAAAGGTAACATCTAAGTAAACAATTTGGAAAACTCATAACACATTTAAACACGTAATTTCAGGAATTTCTAACATATACAATATTCGGGAAAATATCCGAATACTTTTATTCAGCCCTGTATATGATCTATAGATTTATATATATACTACATAGGATGCTAAATTTTAGTTTAGTTAGGAAACGCGTAGCACAGTTTAAAGTTCTCCTTCTGTAGTTTCTGTCCATAAACGGAAATGTGTTCACGAACTTTTGTGCTGCCCTGTATAGGATCTACAGAATTTATACACACCAAGTAATAGACAAAAAGTGAATTAAATTTAAAATCGCGTTCAGCAACTTAAAACGCACTTCCAGGAATTATTGTTAACAGACAGTAGAGAATTCTTTTGTGTGTCCCTGTAAATGAACGATGACTGTTATACACACTATTCTGTAGTAAGCCTCTTGTAATGCACCTTAATGATATATATAAATTTCAATGCGTTTAAAATAGTGAAACATTATTTAAATAAACCGCAGACGATTTTTCTCCATAGACGTAATGTAACGGAATTCTTTTGACTGTCCCTGTAAAGTAACTGTAAGTGCTATGCACACCCTATTCCATATTCAGCTTCTTGTAATGCACCTTAGTGATATATATCAATTACAATGTGTTTTAAATTGTGTAACATCATTAAAATAAACCGCAAATGATTTTTCCCCATATACCGCAATGTAATGGAATTCTTTTGAGTGTCCCTGTAAAAAAACTATAAGTGCTACACTCTTCAGTTGAAATAGGGAACATGCTATAGATGACGACAATAACATATAAAATTGCAGGGCAATCCGAGCATATTTACGGGAGTTAGAGCACGGACAGACGGCAGACGGCCATACGGCCGACAAACCGAAGTCATAAACACTTTTCAACTAGGTTGGAAAGTGTTAAAAATGCAAACAAAGGTTGAAAACGCACTTATCACACTATAGACTGTAAATATCGCACATGTACTGTAACCAATATGTTTTGTGTGTCTCTGCAAATAAACGCAAGGCATACAAGAGAGAAATTTATAATGCACCTCAGTAATGCATATAATTTTCTTCCTTATGTTTTAAATACTGAAATATCACTAACAATAGCAAACAATTTTTCTCTATAGAACGATGTGTAACAGAATTCTTTTGTTTGACCCTGTAAATGAATAATAAATGCTTTGCACCCCATATTCTACAAAAAGCATGTTTTAATGCGCTTCATAACTATATATCAATTTCATTATGTTTTAAATGACGTAGCGTCATCAAAATGCACTTGAAACGATTATTTCCCATTGACTGTAATATAACGGAATACTTTTGACTATCGCTGTAGAAAAAACTATAAGTGCTACACACTTCAGTTGAAATAGGGAACATTCTATAGTAAACGACAATAACATACTAAAATTTTAGAGCAATCCGAGCATATTTACGGGTGTTAGAGCACGGACAGATGGACAGACAAACCAAAGTCAAAACACTTTTCAACTAGATTGTAAAGTGTCAAAAATATCTCATAACTAAATATTATCATATTTTATGCAAAAGAAATGAGCGTTGGTTATTTTAAACTATGACAATTATCCGTTATTTTAAAAATTTAAAAACTGAATAATTTAATTTTTTTTATTGTTTTAACACCAAATTTTGAATATAACTGTCTGAGTTTATCATTAACAAGTCTGCCAATTTTCAAATGAATCCATTGAAAATTGAAGGGTTTAATTTTTAATGTCCACTGTCCCCTTAAACTTGTTTATGAAGGAATCCCTTATTGTTAGGTACAGGGTGTTTCAGAGACTCTCCAACTGTGAAATGACATAACTTCGAAATACTGATAGACAAAAAAGTAAAACAAGTGGAATATTGGAATGGTAGGTCTGGAATTTGTTATACTCCGGTTTGCAGAAAAAATTCCAAGTTTGGGCATCGCTGCAGTCACAGACCAATGTCTTTGAAATAGTGTCTGATAGTGTGCTTCGTGAACAGAGGTGAAATCACATTACAATGGTTTCAATATGGTCAGCTTTCTTAGCAATAACATGACGCAATCGAAGGGTAAAGTTCGAAGTCACTCGTTGCAATGTCTCTACTGAAACGGATGCACATACCTCACAGATGAATTGTTCAAGCTTTTTGATGAATCGCTTGAGGATTCTTAGAGTAAACACTGTCTTTCAAGTAAGCCCCACAAGAAGAAGTCACATAGATTGAGATCCGGGGAGTATGGAGGCCAATCCATACCAATTCCTATCACTCGGGAATAATTGAGAGCAATGACTCGGTCACTGAAGTATTCCTCAAGGAACTCAAACACTGCAGTAGTATGGTGTGGTCGGATCCCATCCTGCATAAACCATGAATTCTCTGGTGCATCCTCTAAAGCTTGAAATGTGGCAACAAATTGCTGTAAAATTTCAATATATCGGAATGAGTTAATCATTTCCCTCGTGAAAAAGGGCCCAATGATCTCTTTACTGAACAGTCCAGCCCAAACTGTAACTTTTGCAGAGTGCAGTGGTTTTGCAAGACACACAAACGGGTTTTTAGTGTCCTTATATTCGCCAGTTTTGTTTATTCACGAATCCATCTAAATGAAAATGGGCATCATCGGTGAACCATACGCAGCCGACATCAATTTTACTCTCATCAATCACCTGGAGTAACTCATTTGCAAAGTATTCTCGTTGTCGCAGAGCTGTATTTGTGATCGCTTGATGACACTGTATTTTATAGGGAAACAACTTCAGACAATTTTGCATTATTCTGTACATAGTGGTGTTTGAGAATCCCGCTTCAGCAGCGGCTCGTCTGATGGATTTCCGATGGAATCCGTCCGATGGATTTCCATAACAATTTCTTCGACTGCTTGCACATTTTAGGTGTCATGACTGAACAGCTGCATCCCACATTTCCGGCTAAATCATCAGCCACACTGCCTGTCCGTTCAAACTTATTGAATAAATTATGAATTGTTTTCTGGTCTGGATCTTTTTTACCATTATTTTTTTTAAGGTTCGATTCGTCATCGTCGGACTTCGACCTAATCGATGGTACTCCAGTACAATATAAGCACGTTGCTCCAAGGAATGCGACATGATGATCTGCAATTTCAGTATAACTAATTCGATACAACTACCTTACACATGTCAGCAATGAAACAGACTCACAAATGAACTTTCTGTACTTCTGATTACTATTTAAAGCTTCATGTGCTTGCGCTGCCACCTATTAGCCAATATTGGAACTATTTCTGCAAACCGGAGTATAGCAAATTCCAGACCTGTCTGTCCAACATACCACTTGTTTCACCTTCTTGTCTCTCTCTGTTTCGCAGTTATGTCATTTCAAATTTGGGGAGTCTTTTCTGAAACACCCTGTAGCTTCCATTACAAAAAGTAAGAAGCTACCAGTTGCAGTCAACGCGGAGGAAAGCAATTCCGGAAAATTGCAGTATCTTTTTTCACCGATCATGACTCCCAGACCCCTAAAACCATCTATTTGACCCGAAATCCTGGCCAAAAATATTTTTCTATGTAAATATAGTCCGATTGCCTTGAAATTGTTAGATGTTATTGGGTATCAATATGGCATGTTTGGTATTGTAAATGAAGTCTGTAGCATTTACGGTTCATTTACAGAGACACCCAAAAGAATTCCCTTACATTATGTCTATGGAAAAAAAATCGTTTGCTCTGTATTTTAATGATATCACACTATTTTAAACGTACTGAAATTTATATACATCACTGAGGTGTATTAAGGCACTTATTGTAGAATATGGTGTGCATAGAATATATCGTTCATTTATAGGGACACACAAAAGAATTTGGCTGAAGAATAAATTTAACTATTGAAGTCTATGACCAATAATTGCTGGAAGTGCGCTTGTAGTTGTGATATGCATTTTTAAATTGAATTTTTTTTAAATGTTACTTGGTGTGGTTACATTCTATATATCATATATAGGGTTGCACAAAAGTTCTCAAGCACATTTCCGTTTATTCTCTGAAGTGGCTGGATGTTTAACTTTGTTATGCGTTTCACTGAACTAACTTTTAGCATACTATGTAGTATACATACAAATCCATAGCTTAGTTTAATATTTTATATCTTAAAGCTGACGAAGTGTAAGTAAAATTTTAACACTTCACATAATAATAAATATATATTTTATAAATATTTTGACAACTAAGAAAAAAAAGAGACATCATTTAAGAAGAGCACAAAGAAAAAAGAAGTTAAAATATTAATTTACTAAGTAGATATTTTAAAAATACGAATACATCATATGCCCATAGACTTAACATTACTCAATCGACTTCCAAATTTGGAAGTCGAGTGAGTAGCAGCCTTAAATGTTTACTGTTTATAAGAGAAAAGTAATCGTTGATACATTTTTTTATTTACTAGTAATGTTTAATTAAATGTATTTAATTGTACTATCTATAAAATTTATTATTTACATTTAATTTACTTTAATAATAATTACTACATTTAATTTACATTAAAAAAAAAAATATTTACATTTGATAATACAGTTAATACAGTGGACAGTGGAGTCTCTACAGTATAGAGATGCTGGTTTTTCAGTGTATTTAATAGATTACCAGTTTCAATCTGATTCTTCAGAACTCTGTTTTTCATCTTCTTCATCACATTCTTCTTGGCTTTTATCAGGACTACCATCAGACATAGCTGGAAGAAAAAGTTGTAGGGTCTCGCTACTGTATGGCTTGCTCTTTTCCCTTGGTCTTTGTCTAGAGCAGTTTATAAAAGGATCACTGCTTAAAAGAAGCCAATTTGGAACATCTCTAGCAAACTTCTCCATTGCGAACTTTTCTATTGCACTTTCTTGAGTACTTTGTACGGTACTGTCTAAAGTGTTTGTTTCTGGACTCAGCAGCTTCTTCTGACCATTGGCCAATGGGTACGACTGCTTCCTTAATTACAGTGCCACCATGAATCAAAACCTTGTGCATTGTTGGAATCATGGGGTACTAATGTAAAGGTTCACATACAGTCTTGCTGTTTCATCAGCAGATGTTTGGAACTTTTTTTCGTCAATGCGATGCCCACTTTTTATGACTTCTGTGATATATTCACATATTTTAACTGTATCCTGAAATCATATTTTATTCTGAACTGCAATCAGCAGATTGCAACTAAACTTGTGTGTTCAGTACGAGCGTATCTCGCACGCACGTTTGGTTTGTTATGTGAAACGCTGTTAAATAAAATATCACTATTTCAGAGTATTTCTGAGTATATAAGTATAAAATATAACAGTTTATCATAATGGCGACGAGGAAGTAAACGAACTCGTAGTAAAGTAAGCTGTATTTTTTTTTTTTTGTAAAGTAAAAAAGTAAAACTGATACTTTAGCGGCATGGCGCAATTAGGCCTAGTGGGTCAACTTACGGTGTTCGACGAATCGAACGAGGACTTTTCGCTATATATGGAAAGGTTAGAGCAATATTTTATTTCTAATGATATGGATGAAACGAAAAAGCTTCCTGTTTTAATATCTGTATTAGGACCAAAAACTTACAAACTTTTAAGAAATTTACTTACTCCGAAACTGCCAAAGGACTGTACATTTGCGGAGGTAAACAAATGTTTGGAAGAGCATTTTCGCCCAGCGCCGATTTTGATTGCAGAAAGATTTCGCTTTCATAGGCGAAACCAAGAGAGCAACGAATCCATTGCATCATATATGGTCGAGCTAAAACATTTATCTGCCAGCTGTGAATTTGGTGTGTTTTTAGACGAAGCTCTGCGAGATCGTTTTGTGTTAGGTCTGCGTTGCGAAGCCACACAGAAGCGTCTCCTTGCTAAGAAAGATCTCAAGCTCGCGGAAGCGTATGACATAGCGTTAGCGATGGAACTGATCAATTTGGATGCATCAGTATTGAAGACCAATCCAAGTGTCAACAAAGTGCACAGTACGACTAAAAACAGTGTGACTCGTCAAAACGTAAACAAAAAGTACGGCGCGAACAAGAAGTGTTTTCGTTGTGGTGCCATGCATGCATCAAAAACATGTAAATATTTAAATGCTAAATGCCATTCTTGTGTAAAAATTGGTCACATATCTCCAGTTTGCAGATCCAAAGCTCAGAAACATCCTTCTGCCAAAATTGTCCATGCTGATGTGGATAATGGTTCTACAGATGAATGTGATTTATTTTCTATTCAATCAGTTAACAAAGTGTCTCAGAAGTATATTGTTCCAGTACAAATTTGTGGAAAACATTTAGAAATGGAAGTAGACACCGGTGCTGATGTAAGCATAATCTCCGAGAAGTTTGTTAGTGACAACCTGCCATCTCTGAAGGTAAGAAAATCAAATCTCATTCTTAAAGATTATAATCAGAAGTGTATTGATGTGGTTGGTAAAGCTAGCATTGTCCTTTCATATGAAAATCAGACTGTAAATGTGCAAGCAATCATTGTTAAAGGAAATCAACCATCATTGTTTGGACGAAATTGGATGTCACAAGTAAAATTAGATTGGAAGAAAATATTTAATGTGCACAAAATAAATAAGGTTGGAAATTATACAGTTAGTGAATTGAAAACAAAATTCAGCAATTTATTCACTGATAGCCCAGAACCAATCAAGCATTTGAAAGCAACTTTAAAAATTAAAGAAAATTCAATGCCAAAATTTTGTAAAGCACGTCCTGTACCTTACTCACTAAAACCTAAAGTTGAAGAAGAAATTTTAAAATCTAAATCTCGGGGAATATGGGACTTTGTGCAGCATTCAAGCTGGGCAACTCCAGTCGTCATAGTTCCAAAGAAAAACAATGACATTAGACTATGTGGTGATTTCAAAGTCACAGTTAACACGTGTTTAGACCAAACCCAGAACCCCCTTCCAACACAGCAAGATTTATTCTCGACTTTAAGTGGTGGAAAATACTTCACTAAGCTGGACTTAAGCCATGCTTACCAGCAAGTGGAATTGGATGAAAATTCACAAGAATACCTAACTCTGAACACTCATTTAGGGTTAGTACGTCCACGTAGATTATTGTATGGTATAAATAGTGCTTCTGCGATTTTTCAATCTATCATAGAGCAAATATTGCAAGGTCTGCAAGGTGTCATATGTTTTCAAGATGATATATTGATCACTGGTTCTAATGAAGCTGAACATTATCAAAACCTCGAGAAAGTATTTACTCGACTTTCAGATTATAATGTTAAACTGAACTTGCAAAAATGTACATTTCTCCAACCTAGTGTAGAATTTTTAGGTCACAGAATAGATGAGCATGGAATTCACCCTACGAATGAAAAAATTAAGTGTATAAAAGAAATCAAGGCTCCCACAAATATAACTGAGCTCAAATCATTCTTAGGCATTATAAATTATTATTCAAAATTTATTCACAATAGTGCAATGCTGTTTGTACCTCTGTATAGTTTACTTCACAAGGACACACCATGGAAATGGTCTCCAGAATGGTAGGAAGCATTTAAAACCAGTAAGAACCTGTTATCTTCAGAGTCAGTATTGGTTCACTATAATGAGAAATTGCCTTTGAGGTTAGCATGTGATGCATCTCCTTTTGGAGTTGGTGTTGTTTTATCGCATATAAGTAACGATGATGAACGCCCTATTGCCTTTGCCTCCAGGACTTTAACAAAAACAGAACAGGGATACTCACAAATTGAAAAGGAGGCGTTAGCAATAATTTTCGGAATTAAAAAGTTCCATCAGTATCTATATGGCAGAAATTTTGTATTAGTAACTGACCACAAGCCATTAATCACAATTTTTGCTCCAGATAAAGCAATACCTCCCATCGCAGCTGCACGTCTACAGAGATGGGCTGTTCTTCTGTCCAGTTGTGACTATTCAATTGAATACAAGAAAGGAACTGAACACACAAATGCTGATGCACTGTCACGATCACCTGTTGAAAGTGAGTATGAAGAATATCCTGATATTTACAAAATATCTTATTGTGAAGACCTTCCAGTAGAAAGTTCGGATATTGCTGCTGCAACTAGAACGGATGCTGTTTTGGGACTAGTTCTCAAATTTGTGCAAAATGGCTGGCCTTCTAAAATGGTCAGTGATGACCTCAAACCATTTTTTGACCGAAAAAGTCAATTATCAGTTGATAACAATTGTGTTTTGTGGGGGATGAGGGTTATTATACCTGAAAAATTTCGAAGTCAACTGTTGGAAATGATCCATGACACCCATCCTGGCATGACCAAAATGAAAGCTACAGTACGTAGCCATATTTGGTGGCCACACCTGGATGAGCATATTGAAGAGATGGTGCGTAAATGTTCAGCATGTCAACAAAATGCCCGAACACCTCCTGCAGCTCCATTACATCCTTGGACTTGGGCAAAATCTCCCTGGGAGAGAGTTCACATTGACTATGCTCTGAAGGATGGCAAAAATTATTTGCTCGTTGTAGATAGTCATTCTAAATGGCTTGAGGTAATTTTAATGTCTTCAATTACTGCTTCAAATACTATTGATGCCCTGCAACGACTTTGTTCTAGATATGGTCTACCATTGGAAGTAGTCTCAGACAATGGTCGCCAGCTAACGTCTGAAAAATTTGAACTTTTTTTAATAGAATATGGAGTGAAACATACCTTAACTCCAACGTATAGGCCCCAGGCGAATGGTTTGGCAGAGAGATCTGTACAAACATTTAAAAACGCACTAAACAAGATGAACTCTGACAAGTTTGACAGGTCAACGTTACGTCAGAAAATTAATAGATTTTTAATGACGTACAGGTCTACACCACACGCGACAACGAATTGTACTCCAGCAGAGTTATTTCTTAAACGTCAAATACGGACACCTATTTCTCTTGTTCACCCTAGTGCTTCAGTGTACGTTCAAGGTAAACAAATGGCTCAAAAGCACTATTACGACAGATCTCACAAAACAATTAGAAATTTTGTGCCTAAGCAAAAAGTATTTGTGCGATCTCATAGGGACCAGAGATGGTGCAGGGGGGTCTTGTTAAATATAAAAGGTAGTGCTACATGGTATGTCGATGTGAGTGGCAAGACATATCTCGCTCACATCGACCAATTAAGACCTGATTACACTGATGATTCACCAGTAAACATAGCCACCCAGATTGATGATACAACCCAGATTGGTGATACTTGTTCAACTGATAGAGCCGATGATCCAGGAACAGATCCACAACCAACTCCTCTAGTGGATGGCGAACAACTGACTGAGTCCTCAGATCCGGACGTACCAGAGCCTGATGTTCCCAACAGTGCTCCTATTAAGAACTCAGAAACTGTACGTCGGTACCCCTCGCGTATTCATAGGAAGCCTCAACGTTACTGTGAATAAAAATTAAAAAAGGCAATAATGTGATATATTCACATATTTTAACTGTATCCTGAAATCATATTTTATTCTGAACTGCAATCAGCAGATTGCAACTAAACTTGTGTGTTCAGTACGAGCGTATCTCGCACGCACGTTTGGTTTGTTATGTGAAACGCTGTTAAATAAAATATCACTATTTCAGAGTATTTCTGAGTATATTAGTATAAAATATAACAGTTTATCATAACTTCCAATGTTACTTACAACCTTTTAATCATTTCTGCGTCTTCTCCAGACTTCTTTAATTCCCTACTTTCCTCCCTTATTTTCTACCTATGAGCCCCCGAAACTAATTGGAGACACTTTTTTCAGTAAATAAGTATTTACAATTTGAAGCCGATCTGATATTTCTATCAAGAGGTATCGAGTTGCGTAGGTATGTACGTACTTACATAGGTACGTACATGCATACATACAGGATATGTAGGGACAAAAGCTCTCAGGCAATATCCTGTAAGCTAAAAACCTGCAATACTAGAGTAAAAATAAAGTTTTTATCTTTCAATTCGGTTGCCGCAAAAAATGGGATTTAAGTAATCCACCCGAAAAAAAATTACATAAAAAATGACAACAATATGCGGAAGAATGTTTTGCAGAAATTGGCACTCAAGACTCTAACTAATACGATTATGATTCAAACATAGTCCGGCAAAGCCTGGCACATATTTAAAAAGCTTTCGATATGTTTAAATTAGAGCGAAAAACGCTTTAAAAATTACCCTTTTACACATTTAATACTTTTTTATTACATTAAAAACTAAACTATTTAAATTTACACATAGTTTAACACTAAGCTCTGACCTTTGTTAAACACGCAATCCCTGTTTAGTTGCAATTCAACAATTCATTGAGACACAAAAAAATTATATTTAAACATAACAACAATGCCTAAAATCAACAAAAAACACGTCTTCTCACAAAAAAACTTCCTCTTCAACTGAGGCCAGGAGCCACTAGATATAACTCAGGTTCCAAACATAGACATAGATCGACGCATCAATTAGTTAGCTATTAAGAAATATGATTTTTACAATTGTTAACGAAATTTTAATTTTTGCATTTTTGGGTCAAATACTCCACTGTGCGTCGTCTGCTCAAATGTTGATATATATACACTGCTTGACAAATGCTAAACAAGGAATTTGTGCAAAATTGCGTTTCATTAAGCCGGGCAATCACAGAAAAAACAACGGTAGAGGGAGTTGTAAGGCAAAGTCTCTTCTCTCTATAGAGTTGTGCAAGGTGACGTCACGAATAGGTTTTTGCTGCTGCTGTAGGACAGATATCGGTACCTTTATCAATGCTTTTCTATTTATGTGTCCTACAGCTTTTCAACGTTTTACGGTAAAAGTCACGTGATGTGAACTGCTCTATTGAGAGCAATGCATCCATGTGATTTCCTTCTTCTAATTTGCAAGTAGTAATATTTGAGGGTGAAGTCACACTGTCGATTTCTGAAGATAGAGCTGTAAATTTCCTTTTTGGACGACAGACATTGACTATTAAATGCTTTGCCTGTAAGACACCATTTGATTGCATACGATCATGGTTGAGCAGTTAAATGTCTTAAGCTAGGGGAAAGTGTCACTAAAATTACCAAAGCAAGAGATGTGTCGACGAGTGTAATCTTGTGAATTTAAAAGATCTCTGGATGTGGAAGTGTTATGAGAAGGCTTTCTGGAGGCCGTGGTAGGAACATCACATCTCAAGAGCATCGAAATGTCTCCCTAGTGGTCAAGAGAAAAATAAATGATACTCCAGGTCAGATAACTACAGACCTTACTAACGATACTAGTACTGGTTTATCTGCGAGAGTCATTTCTTGGTGATTAAATAATGTTGGCTTAGTTGCACAGAAGCTTGTTACATGCATTCCACTATGAGCACATCACTATAGGGAAAGTTTATTTAGGTGTAAGGGGCATATTTGTTTGGGTCAGAAACAGTGGGCCAGAATCATGTTCTCTAATGAATCCCACTACACCATAAACAGTTATTCTGGGCACCAGCTAGTGTGGGAAGAGAGGGAAATTCATTCCCATCACCAGAATGTCCAGGAAACTGATACCTATAATCAAAGAGTGATTATTGTGAGAGCGGGTATCAGGGATAATGGCAGAATTCTGCTTCAATATTTGAAAAAGGTAGAGTAACATCTCAGTGGTATTACACAGGCATTCTTCGGGGTTATATCTATCTTTCCCGTGGTGCAGTTAGTCCAGAATTTTTATTTATGGATAACAATGATCGACAACATAAGAGAAATGAAGTGTCCCTCACCCTAGCAGATGATATTGAGCGTATGACATGCCTTGTTTATTCTCCAGACATAAATCTTATACAGCACGCCTGGATGCGTTCTAGACAGATTCATTCTTCCTGGATGCACCTAGGATGTATTCGGTAGACGTATTACTCAAAGACAAAACTGCTACTGAACCGAGCAGGAATTGAAAATCGACCTGTGAAACGTTTGAGACACAATTCCTTCAAGCTCTCCTCAACTGTTTAGTGAACAGGAAGCAAAAACGATGCAAAATGTGCATGAGTGTCGGAGGAAGTCGTACTAAATACTCACCGACTCATATGTGTTTATTTTTGGGGTAGCGCTCCTTTATCCTTTTTCGTAACTATCGAAAAATGCTGTAAGAAGCATATTTTGATCTTTTGCACATCTTGCTTTGCCATGTGTGTATTGGTTGTCCATGTGGCCAGAGGGGCTTGCCTTCTCATTACTATTTTGACTGCCCACTAACAATTGCCTGGCATCTCAGATCTCCCGAAATTCCCCCACCCTCTTGGCTAACCAATATTCTAACAAGACCAATCTTACTAAAAAAATTAAAAAATATTTTTAATTTCTTAATGGATTTATCGAACTTAACAAATTAAGTAACCAACTCTGGCTTTTACCAAATTTTAAACTAAACATATTAAATTCTTAACCACAAATCAGTACTGTTTTTTAATCTTCCTACCCTCCCTCGCCTGACTTTTCCTTATTTTGGCTACCTTGTTATTACCTTGTCAGTGTTTGAGCACCTTGCTGTGTTCCCCTCGCAGTCTTTAGAAGCGGCCTCATCTATCCAACGCAACAACTTGTGGCGCCATCTGTCACGTGGGAACTGAGCTTCTCAGATTCCGGCGCATCATTATTATCCAAGGACCGCCTTGGCCGCGAACTGTGTGTCATGACGCAGGAGCGAGGAGCGTTAAGGACTGTTCACCTACAAGTTCTTCATCACTGCACCTGCCGCTGTCTGTCGCGAGGGAGTGCAGGCTCCAGCGGTTCAGGCTTTTTCCAGTTTCTTTTTCTTTTTTTTGTTTTTAGCTTTCTTGCCTGCCCATTGTCGCGCTTAGGCTTGTCCTGGTAGTGCCGGCCTTTGGCCAAGTTTGTATTATTATTATTATTATTATTATTATTTGGGGGGTGGGCGTTTGCGCGTGCGCTGGCGGTCTCGGCGTCGTGCCTTCCCTTCCGCCGGTGGCTGGAATCACCCACAACGAATCCCCGCGTGCCGGGGAACATCCCGGGGGAGGTGCTAACGCTCTATGGCCTGGCTTTGCTGGGCCGAGTGGCCTCCCTTAGGCATTCAATATCTGTATTGTTTTCATAATAAAGATACATAAGGACCTCTATTAAATATGTAATAAGTTTCATTTCTTTAACCAATGTCTATCATTAGTTATGACGAAAAATGTCTCTGTTACTTAGCAATTGTCAAGCAGTATATATATATATATATATATATATATATATATATATATATATATCCGATTTTTGCACTCGTATTTATGAATTGATTTGCATGTGTACAGGACTTACCAATTTCTCGACAGAGTTCATTGGCCAGCTTGTACAAAAAAAATTATAAATCCAAAAAGTTTTTTCCCTTAAGTGTTGGGCCTTGATACAAGTACTCAGTAACATTTTTTGTTTCGCCTCTATCTTAACAACAACGCCCCCTCCAGGCGCAATATCCCCAAATTCAACTGGCATTTGCAGAACATAGTCAAAAACACATACAAAAAATCTGCTTCAATTATCTTCACAACTTCATACACTTTTCGTTGATACAATAGCGAAAATGGAACAAAAATCGCTATCGCAGCGCCTCTTTTCGTTGGAATATTCCCAAATTTAAGTGGGACATGCTGGCCACAGCCAAAAACATAGAAAAAATTTCTGGTTCAATTTGAAGCATAACTTCATATACTTTTCGATGATTCAATGAGGATAGACAGACATTTTGTAAAAACATGTTTTTCGGAATCTTTGACCCCAAAAACGTGTATATCCGTCAAAAACCGGAAGTCGAAAAAAAATTCGATTGCAATACCTTCTTTTATTATAGATAGAAGAAAGTAAAAATTATAACATTTGAAAATTACAGACTTTCACAAACTATTTTATTAGATCAATACAAACATATGCTTAAATGAATAAAAATGAATAATGAATAAAAAGACATATAGTTACGTCGTGTCGCCACATGAACTCTATGAGATAGGATTGTAGAACAGGGAGTCTTTTATTACGCGATTTTGCGATGGCCCATAATCTCTCAACAGATTAGGTATTACATCCAGACATCCAGAGCCGTCCTTTAGTGAAAGAGAGGTCCTGTGTAAGAACTTTTGCGAGCCCACTTCCTTCCAAATTAATTATTCCTCTTCCCCTCCACACACACATACATTACAAATGACTTTTAACAGTTCATATTATAACTTCAAAATAACAAATGAATCACAAGTGGTTATACCTAGCAGTATCAGCACCGTATCTTGAGCTTAATTTGAGGCTTCGGTAGCTTATCTTATAGGTCTTCACGGGTCCGCTCGCGTCTTGCCCGAAACTCAAATCCTGACCAAACTCGGGCTTGCATTTTTCTGCCGACTCTGATCGGCCGGAGCTGGACTTCATTCTTTCCAGGTCGTCCTGGGCCCTGGCTCTCTTTTTTCTGCTGACTCAAGCCGGGTTGAGCATGGACTTAATTTTATCTGGGCTGAGTCGGACTCGCACTTTATTTTACCCAAAACAAGTCGGCCCTGGACTTTATTATTTCCAGGAAAGAAAATTGGCTCAAGCCATGTCGGTTTGGCAAATTTTATTTTTAAGCAATGTTGATATTGTACCTTTGTTTAACGAAGTCTTTATAAATTTAATTTGATTTTACAAATTACTGAGACATATTTTTTAAAATCTACTTTTTTCCCTTACAAAGCTTTAAAATTATGATTTTCTTTAACCATCTTTTTCTTTCATTCTAAACCACATTAATTTTTTAGCTCACAGGCTATCAAAGCCTGAGAGCTTATGTGCCCGCCCGTTCTGTATGTATGTATGTATGTATGTATGTACGTATGTACGTACGTAACGCGATAACTCTTGACAGAAATAACCGTTTTGCTTCCAATTTTGTTTATAGGTTTCTTGTGAAAAGGCGCTTCCCTGATTAGTTTTGGGGATTGATTGTTTAACTATAAAGGGGGAACGGGGGGGCTAACCCCCCTTAATTAAGATAAATGGTTTTTTCATGCAGAATTGTCCAATTTTCTTCAAATTTTGTATATATTTTCATTGTGATAAGGTTCTTTCCTGATTAGTTTTGGGGGTTCATAGGTTAAGTATAAAGGGGCTAACGGGGGGGGGGAATCCTCCCCCTTAATTTAGATAAATGAATTTTTCATCCAGAGTTATGCGATTTTCTTCCACTTTTGTTTATAGGTTCCTTGTGATAAGGCGCTTCCCTGATTAGTTTTGGGGATTGATTGGTTAACTATAAAGGGGGGGGGAACGGGGGGCTAACCCCCCTTAATTTGGATAAATGTTTTTTTCATGCAGAATAATCCAATTTTCTTCAAATTTTGTATATAGGTTCATTGTGATAAGGTTCTTTCCTGATTAGTTTCGGGGGTTCATAGGTTAAGTATAAAGGGGGTAACGGGGGGGGGTTAATCCTCCCCCCTTATTTTAGATAAATTATTTTTTTCATGCAGAGTTATCCGATTTTCTTCAAATTTTGTATATAGGTTCATTGTGATAAGGTTCTTTCCTGATTAGTTTTGGGGGTTCATAGGTTAAGTATAAAGGGGGGAACGGGGGGGACTAACCCCCCTTGATATAGATAAATGGTTTTTTTAAGCAGAATTATCCGATTTTCTTCAAATTTTATATATATGTTCATTGTGATAAGGCGCTTCTCTGATTAGTTTTGGGGGTTCTTTGGTTAAGTATAAAGGGGTGACGGGGGGCTAACCCCCCCCCCCCCTTAATTTAGATAAATGGATTTTTCATGCAGAATTATCCGATTATTTTGTATATAGGTTCATTGTGGTAAGGCGCTTCTCTGATTAGTTTTATGGGTTCATTGGTTAATTATAAGAAGGAGAAACGGGGGCTGGTTCACCCCTCTTAATATATTGTCGATTTCTTCATTTTTCGAGGACTTATTTCAAATTCTTTGAAATAAGAATATAATTTACAGTTAGTGTGAATAGCCTGTGAGCTCAATGCCGTCAGTTTAACTGGGCAGTTTTCTTTTATTAAAATATGTGTTCGCCAACAGTCGTGGGGGGAGGGAGGACGCACCAGCCGACATATATTGTATCACCATATAATCGTAGAGATGACAGGTACCGCTCAACTGGGAATTGTGTCTACTTTTTGAATATAAATGCAATTTTTGAAATAGGGGTCATTTACATATTAAAAATTATACCAACTTTCATTTTTCATAAGTTAACATCCACTTTTAACACTTTATTTGATTTCCTTGCATCAAAAGAATCTCGGAAAAAAGTTTAGTTTATATACTTAGAGCTAGATGAGATCCAAATTTGAAGATGCCAATGTGAAATGCACATGAAAAACTTTAATTTATATCTTTCCAAAAAAACATCCAATTCGAATGTTTCTCTTTTAGAGAGGTACAATGAACAGACCCAAACACATTCCAGGTATTTTTTCGATTCAAAAACATATTTTTAATTATGGATATTATTACTAAAATTTTATTTAAAATTTTTAGGAATAATGATATGCATTATTTTTTTTATAAAAAGAATCTGTGTCATTGAAAACATGGCTATGTTTTTCTACAACATTTTCCTAAATTTAGTTTTCGAGATATGGAGAAATTTTACTTTAAAACAGATTCTGAGGGAACAACTACCTGTATTCGTTTTCATTCACAAACAAGGAAGAAAAATCATGCCTCAAGCATAGACTATGAAACACTTTCCTACACTTACAGAATACTTTAAAAAAATTTCGCTCATGTGTGCAAAAATGTAGGCGGTAATGGGCCGATTCCCACCACTAAATTTTTAGTATTCTTCGCCTAATAAGAATACGGATACAATTTAGGCGAAGTATACTAACAAAATTTGACGAATAATACTAATAAAATTTAGTGGTAATCAGCCTATTGGCGCCTAGATTTTCGCACCCCTGCCTCCGCTGTTTATTAAGGTAAAGATATCTAAGTAAACATTTTAGAAAACACATAACACATTTGAAAACCAGATTTCAGCAATTACCAGAAAAGTACTCCAATTGTTTTGTGCAGCCCTGCATATAATCTATAGATTTGTAGATAGTAAATGCTACAATTTAGTTTAGTAAGAAAGAAAACACATAACACAGTTAAAAATTCCCCTTCAGCAATTTCTACCAAATAGATGGAAACGCATTTGAATTCTTTTGTGGCCTGTATATTACCTTAAGAATTTCATACACGCCATATATTAGGTTAAAATTTAATTCAAACAAAAACACGCATTTAACTACTGAAATCCACTTCCAGAAATTATCATACACAGGCCACCGTGTATCAGTATTTTGCGTGGCTCTGAATATGATTTCATTTATATTCTACAAACATATCTTACTATACTAAATACAGCTCACCTTCAAAATGCATAACGTGATTAAAACACCCCTTTAAGCAATTTACGCTGATACGAATTTTTTTCACTGTATATGATATATAGCATTTATACACACCACATATTATGCAATAACTTAGTTAAACTTAAAAACGCATTCCTACCCGAAAGCGCACTTCCAGCAATTATCGCTTATAGACAGTACTTCGGAAACAGTATACTGTATCTGAAATATTTTGTGTGTTCCTGTAAATTAACGATGAATGCTATGCACATCATATTATACAACAAGTATCTTGTAGCAAACCTCCATACTGTATACAATTTTCATTATATTTCAAATGGTTTAACATCATTAAAATACGCTATAACCAGTCCCCCCCCCCCCACCCCGTAGACCATTACCTAAAATAATTCTTTTGTGGGGTGAATAAATGAATAATAAATGTTTTGCTCACCATATTCTACAGAAAGCATGTTTTAGTGCATTTTATAAATGCATATCAATTTCATTGTTTGAAATAATGCGACATAAAATGCACTTGAAACGATTTTTTCCCATTATGTAACGGAATTCTTTTGTGTGGCACTAATAAAGGATTAATAAATGCTTTACACCCCATATTCTACAGAAAGCATATTTTAGGGCGCAACTTCATAAATGCACATACTCTTAAAAAAACCCTGTAGATTTAACAGAGAAAATCTGTCAGCTATGCTACCAGATTTCCCCTGTAGTTTGTACAGAGAAAATCTGTTAAATTGATACAGACTTTCCCTGTATGCAACAGAATTTCTTCGTAGTATAGACAGAGGAAACCTGTTATTTTGTACAGAATTTATCTGTAGTATAGACAGGGGAAACCTGTTATTTTGTACAAAATTTATCTGTAGTATAGACAGGGGAAACCTGTTATCTTGTACAAATTTTATCTGTAGTATAGACAGGGGAGACCTGTTATTTTAATTTTTAATAAAACTAATCAAATTATGTATTTATTTAAATTTTTAATCTTTGTATTTTCTGTTTACTTTTTTAAATTTATAATGGCGTGAAGAATACGAAAATTTTAAAAGAGATTATTTTCTGAAACAGTGGATATACTTTTTTATTTTAAAGTTTAATGTGTTCAACAATTTCATTTAATTACATATTTATTATGAGGTTAATATCTACACAATTAGTTTATTACAAAAACATTCGTATTCTTAAGAAGTAAACAGAAAATAAGATTAAACGTTAAAAGAAATAATCTGTTTAGTTTTCATTAAAAATTAAAATATTTCATCACTCTGCGAGTTTGTTTATGACAGGATTGGAAATTTTTGATTGACGTTACTGTCAAAATAAAACTTTTTTAATTACTTAATTTAAAATCCCTGTTTATAAAAACCCTGAAATAATTGTGATTTTCTTTCTTTTCTTTTTTTTTTCTTTTTAAAATGTTAAGTCTGTCATAAATATGCTCAATTGTTTAAGTTTTATTAAATCCACCACAATCTTAAGCAAGTTAAATTTTTCTGCATAATTTTATTTCGTAAAGTTTTTTTTTTTTTTTTTTTTTTTTTAAAGAAATATATAAACAAAATTTTGAGTTTACAAGGGTCAATCCAGGCAAAATTAAAAATCTATTTAATAAAATGGGTCCCTTCACAAAAATCTATTTAATAAAATGGACTCCTTCACAAAAATCAATTTGATAAAGTGGGCTCCTTCACAAAATTCTATTTCATAAAATCTTACTATTTATTAATTATTTATTATTTTGTGACTTTTAAAATGTGTAATTTGTAAACAAACAAGTGCACCAGAGAGGAAAACTTGAGCAAAAGGATTTTAAAAAGTTTTTGTTAATAAATGCTTGGTTCGAATT
The DNA here is from genome assembly GCA_963931845.1 of Maratus michaelseni. Lineage (NCBI taxonomy): Eukaryota > Metazoa > Arthropoda > Arachnida > Araneae > Salticidae > Maratus > Maratus michaelseni. The sequence continues at coordinate 259,380,996 of OZ007593.1, forward strand.
TGAGTAACTGGATTTCAACTTTCGTTACAAAATGTTATTTTTCACAAAAATATAATAAATTTCACAAAAATAACCTTTACTTCACAAAATGGACCCCAAGATAAAAAAAAAAAAAAAAAAAAAAAAAAAAAAAACCTTCATCGACCCCTGGTTTATATATTTTCTGTACAAAATTAGAAAAATACATTTCCGCAGCACTATTAAAAAATATTTTTATATGATCTACATGTTGCACATTTTTTTATTTTTTATTTTTATTAAATTCTCTAAATATATTTTCATTTAAACAGAAGGACAATAAATTTTTCAGAATCCTTTGCATCTTACATTATATCTAATTTGATGCTCCATAATTTCATTCTTATTTAAATCAAGTAACATTATTTACGTATTTTTCTTTCTAAATCTTTCATTTTCAAATATAAATAAACATTTTCAAAATCTCTCATGTATATTATTATGTACATTTAAAATGTCAAACATTTAAATAGATTTATTTAATCAAAATTATCTTATATTAAAGTTCATAGAAATAAAATGTCTTGAACAAATTTAATAATACTTTAAAATTCAAGCAATTTGTACAACAAAAATTTAATAAATTAAAATTTCGCATACAAAATTATCTGCAATTGAATAGTATCATTAAATGAAAAATTATACAGATCAAAGTACTAGGATACGGGAAAAAAAATGGTTTAAATAACTCGAAAAATAAATGAATTAAACTTTGAATAAGTTAAAGTTCAAATATTATAAATTATTATTATTAAACAATCGAAATTTTTGACGATTCGCATTGTCACGAAGCATTCGCACTAATTAAAAAGAACTAAAAATATAAAAATATGCCATATTTCATAAAAGCTTAAATAATAAAGATGCAGAAACATATTTCCCTAATTTCACGACAACTATCATTTTCTACAACGAAAATATCAACGCAAATTTAATTCTTTAAAGATATTATAACTTTACGAAATAAAATGTATTAAAAAATAATGAACTTTATAAAGATTAAGGTGGATATAACAAAACAAATTAACGAACATATTATGAAAACAGACTTACCAAAATATTACTACATAATATGTTTTCTGCTTTTCCGTCTATCTAGTTATGGCGGCGACCACGAGGTAAACATACACACAAGACTAGCCTAGAGTAGAGATACTAATACTACGATCGTAAAGAAGCAACTTTTCCTATAATACACGTTGAAAAAAGAAGAACCGCGTGACTTCGAAACTGTCCGCCAGAGGGCATATACGATATCTTCCCAGGATTACAGAGAAAATCTGTACTTTGCATAAAATGGAGATATTCTGTTAAAAGTACTGTAGAATATCTGTTAAAACAACAGGTTTTTTTTTAGAGTATCAGTTTCATTATGTTTGAAATGATGTAACATCATTAAAATGCACTTGAAACGATTTTTTCCCATTAACCTTAGAATGTAGCGGAATACTTTTCACTGTCCCTGTAAACAAACCATTAATCCTACACGCTTGATTTTCAGTAGGGGTTGTGCTATAGTAAACGTCAATAACATACAATAAACAGACAACTGCCCAGTTAAACTGGGGGCATTGAGCTCACAGGCTATTCACACTAATTGTATATTAGGCTTTTATTTCAAAGAATAATACCTCTCCAAAAATAAAGAAATCGACAATATATTAATGGGGGATCACTTCCTCGCCCCCCCCCTTATAATTAACCAATTAACACACAAAGCTAATCAAGAAAGCGTCTTCTTACAATGAGCATATGTACAACATTTGAAGGAAATTGGATAATTTTGCATGAAAAACCCATTTATCTAAATAAAGGGGGATAAGACACCCATTACACTTAACCAATGAACCCCCAAAACTAATTGAAAATCTCCTTACCACAATGAAATTATATACAAAATTTGAAGAAAATCGGATAATTCTGCAAAAAAAAAACCATTTATCTAAATTAAGGAAGGGGGGTAGACCCCCCGTTTCTCCCCTTATACTTAACCAATGAACTCCCAAAACTAATCAGGGAAGTTTCCTATCACAATGAACCTATATACAAAAATTGAATAACGGGGGATAGACCACCCCCTTTATACTTAACCCCCAAAACTAATCAGAGAAGCTTCTTATCACTGTGATCCTATAAACAAAATTTTAAACAAAACAGTTAATTCTATCAAGAGTTATCGCGTTACGTACATACACACAGAACGGTCGGGCACATTAGCTCTCAGGCTTTGATAGCCTGTGAGCTAAAAATGGAAGGGCAATCCGAGTATATTTACGGAAGTTAGAACACGGAAGGACGCACAGATAAACCGAAGTCATAAGCACTTTTCAACTATGTTGGAAAGTGTTAAAAAGAAAGCAACCGGAAAAAAAGAATTATAAAATTTTGTTTTATTTAAAGTGAGTTTATTTTGTATTTAAAATTTCTAAATATTTTTCTGGTAATTAATTGAATATTTCCGGTACTTTTCTTTGAAAGATCTTAATTTTACATTTCGAAATTTATGGAAAAAAACCCTAATCCATTTTCTTTCATAACTCTATGAAAATTTAAGAAAAAGTACATAAACTATACCCTTTTCCGGCCAACTTTGATCCAAGGAACTAAAATAAAATATCAAAATTGGGTGTTACACTTGAAAATTTTAAGTTGGAACTATTTTTAACATGATCCTATATTTTAATCAATCCTAAAAAAAAAAAAAAATAAATAAAAAATAAAAAAAAAATATATATATATATATATATATACAGTGGAACCCCGATTTTACGTTTTTCATGGGACCAGCAGAAAAAAACGTACGAAACGGGAAAACGTAAAATCGGGGTCAAATAGAGAAAAACACTTCAAGAAAACAAATTATACAAAAATAAACTTACCAATACAATATTAGTATTTAAAAAAATGTGTTATTCTTTATTGCGTTTTCTTTTTAAGTGTAATTTCATACATACTCTATTTTCAATGCATGCAAGTTTTTGCAAATTTTTTTCGTAATGTTCATGTCCACTTTAAATTTCTTTAAAATTTTTAAACTCGCAGTGGCCTCTGCCGATGAAGGCACGGTGTCTTCTGGATCTTCATCAATATCATCCTCACTTCAATATTGCGAAATCAAATGGGAAATAGTCTGAATGTCTGTGGTAGCGATAACATCCTTATCGCAATCAGTGTACTCATCAACATTGATGTCTGCAAATATAAATTCATCCTCTTTTGTATAGTCTTCCATAGAGAGCTCTTTGAAAATTCTCCCTTCAGAAAAGCATTTGACATGCATTTTTCATCTACTCAATTCCACGCCAATGAGATGAAATTATGAGCAACTGGCACATTTAGCTTTGTTTTCCAAGCATCTTGAAGCTCAGCAAAATCAAGTGAAAAAAGGTATTTTATTACCAGTTGCTTTCTATAATGCATTTTGGAGGATCTAGTTATTCTCAAGTCACATGGCTGAAGTAACCTGGTACAGTTGGATGGGAAAAATTCCATACGCACATTCTTTAAATTCAGATTAACATGAGTGCACTGGTCTACGAATAAAATCGCTTTTGTAAGCTCATTTTTATATTCAATTTTCTTACCAAATTTTCAAAAAGATTTAGAGTCATCCAAGCATTGTGGTTGGCATTGAAATCTGACGGCAAACCTTTAACGTTTTTGAAGCATCGGGGTTTCTTGGATTTACCAATCTCAAAGGGTGTTAGCTTCTCAGTTCCGTCTGCATTCGTAAATAACAAAACTGTTAATTGCACTTTTGATAGCTATCGAGTGTGACACGTTTCTCCTTTCACGGTGTATGTTCTATCAGGGAAGAGATTAAAAAACAATCCGGTCTCATCTGCGTTAAAGATGTCTTTTTGAGTAATTACACACAAGATAAGGTAAAGTTTTTTCCATCCATTCCTCAACGACCGCAGTATTTACTCCATCTGCCTCACCACAAATAAACTTGTAAGACAAATTCTACCTCTTCTTGAATAGGTCGATGCCATGAAATTCTGCATTTTAAGTCGAATTTCAAGAGCCTTTTCTTACAAAATTGAGCCATTGATTGGAATCTTGGCTGAACGGGCTTGTTTAAACCAGTCGTACAAAATCTTTTCCAGTTTCTCAAAAAGAGAGGTTTTCAATGTTTTTCTTTCCTTTGACAAATTTCCCAGTTTTTCAGTTTTTAATTCCACAGAGACCTCTTGTTTTAGGATGGTTTGTAACGTGGAACAAGCGATACCGAACTATTTTACGAGATCTACTTTAGTTCCTTTGGAATCTTTGGATTTTTCGATAATTTCTGCCTCTTAGGCTACAGAGAAACATTTTCTATTAGACATCTTACTTTTGACAAATAATAGTTCATCGTTACTTTCTCACGGGAGTATTAACGGGGAGGGGAAGAACTGTTTTTGATAACAAACAACCAGTTGACCAAGTGAAAATCATTTTTGTTTTTTTGAAAAATTTTCCATGAGTGAAAAAAGAAAAAAATTCCTGAGGTACTTGGCCTAAAATGACGTACCAAGCGGGAAACGTAAGAGTAAATAACGTAGAATCGAGGTACTTTTAACATTGTAGGAATAAGAATTTTCTGGGACTGACGAAAAATAACGTAGGAAGCGGGATAACGTACGAAACGGGTTACGTAAAATCGGGGTTCCACTGTATTCATATTCTTTAAAGTAGACACAATTCCAGTCGAACAGTTACCGCTTAGGGTCTCTCTGCGAGAATTTGGCGATAAAAAAGCATGGAGGCCTTCCTTTCCCACAGTTAGCATAACTCCTCCACATTCCATGAATTGCGGACATATAACCAGAAAAGTAATGTAATTAATTTTTAGGGTTTCGTTCATCTCACGAAACCCTATTACCCCCGCTCTGTTGTCTGTCCGTCACAGAGCCATTCTCAGTATGTAACTTACAAAGTTGAAACTTGGTGTATATCTATCTGAATACCAGCTATGAAGCTCAAAATATTAAAATTTGAAAAAATCGTATTACTTTAATATATAGAGATTAAAAAAAAAAAAAAAAAATTCTAACAGACTTTTCCTATTAAATTTAAACATTTTTTGTTAAAGCAGTTGCCAAAAATTAAAAATCCACAACGAAATTCTTTCTACAATAATTAATTTTCTATTTATCGATTTCCACGTGAAAAATGAAAATGAAATAAAAAGTTTCACCAATTGAAAAAAATATTAATATGGAATAAAAATGATTGACGTCATAGTGGTAATAAAACAGAAAATTTCAAAGATTTCTCAATAATACAAGGAGTATGAGTTATGTGTATGTGCACAAAGCAGATTAATATCACGTCATATATTGGAAGTTTAGCGAATTTTTCAAATGTTTGAGAATAATACAAAGCGAGTATCAATTGAGAAACAATGAATCATGATAAAAATCAGATTATGAAAATATTCGCATTTTTAACATTTTGAAGGTGTACAACATGTTTAATTTTGAAATTATTTTTTTAACTATCACATTTAGTCCGCATGGCACATATTATTACGACAGAATATAATAGCGGTCTTTGTCCGCTATCGGACTGGTTTAGGTATTCGAAAAAAAGAAAAAATAGACCGGTAATCTTTTACTTTATAAAAAACATGACTTTTTTTTTTTTTTTTTTTTTTTTTTTTGCTAAATGAAATTTATTTGGATTTATTAAAGAATAATAAGCAAGTGAAATAAAAGTCTATTTAAAAAAAAAAAAATGTAGTTTTTTTTGGGGGGGTCCCTTTATGTTTTTTGGGTCGCTGAACATGAATCCGAGGTTTTCCAACAAAATTTTTTTCGGGAAATATGTTTTTTTTACAAAAAACGTGTAAAAAAACGGACTTTTTTCCGTTTTTTTCAAAATAATTTTAAAATTGTGCATTTTACGTGAAAGTCGGCAATATATGAATTAAAGAAAATAAAATTTCCTATATTTTATGTAATGAAAGTTTTTTTCTCTGATCAATGGTTTAGCCGTGAGAGTGCCGCAAAAAAGGGTGTTAAAAACAAAAAACTGTAAAAAAACGGGAATTACGGTAGTGTATATCGATGTAACATAAAACTAAACATTTTACGCAAACGGTAACCATTAATGATACTAAAGATTATATGTTTGACTGTATTTTATGCATTTGAGGTAGAGGAAAAGTGCGGATCCTGCGCCAGGGGAAGGTGGGAGCAGTGGAGCAGTTCCACCTTCTCTCATGAGTCGAAGGTGCTCCTCCGCCGGAGTGCTCATACTGTAAAATTGGGAGGTGTAAAAGACAAAAAACTGTAAAAAACGGGAATTACGACTCTGTATGTCGATGTAACATGTATTCACAATATTGAAAAAAAAACAACAATATTTTTCGGCACTTTTTTCGATTTTTCTTAAAAAACTCAAGTTTAGTGCATTTTACAGAAAAAAGCACTTTACCATTTTGTAGAGCATAAAATTCTCTACAACATGCAGTATTCAGGTTTGCAAATTGTCCAAATAGGGGGTAAGATACGGAGCCGGGAAAATAGGGTAAAATTTGCAAAAATCCACTAAAGACATTAGTTTTTGCTTAATAACCTACTTTTAATGCGTTTTAGAGACAAAAGCACTGTCACCATTTTGTAGAGCATAAAATTCTCTACAACATGCAGTATTAATGTTTGTAAATTGTCCAAATAGGGGGTAAGATACGGAGCCGAGAAATAGGGTTAAATTTGAAAATGAAATGTAAAAATCCACAAATGACGTTAGTTTTTGTTATAACTTACCCCCTATTTGGACAATTTACAAACATGAATACTGCATGTTGTAGAGAATTTTATGCTCTACAAAATGGTGAAAGTGTTTTTGTCTCTAAAACGCACTAAAAGTAGGTTATTAAGCAAAAACTAACGTCATTTGTGGATTTTTACATTTTTTCCAAATTTAACCCTATTTTTCCGGCTCCATATCTTACCCCCTATTTGGACAATTTACAAATATGAATACTGCATGTTGTAAAGAATTTTATGCTCTACAAAATGTTGAAAGTGCTTTTGTCTCTAAAACGCACTAAAAGTAGGTTATTAAGCAAAAACTAACGTCATTTGTGAATTTTTACATTTTTTCCAAATTTTACCCTATTTTCCTGGCTCCGTATCTTACCCCGTATTTGGACAATTTACAAACCTGAATACTGCATGTTGTAGAGAATTTTATGCTCTACAAAATGGTAACTCTGCTTTTGTCTGTAAAATGCACTAAAATTGAGTTATTTAAGAAAAATCGAAAAAAGTGCCGAAAAATATTGGTTTTTCCAATATTGTGAAAAACGCACAAGGTCTAGAAGGTCGAAAACTTGGTTTTTTATTAGAGGGTCAACCTTTACAACATACCCAAAAATCAGAACTACCCGAATTTTTGTAAGGTAAAATGCTATTTCTACTGGACTACAATGTTACCGCCTCTTAGAGCTCTCGGAGACGAGCTCTCCGGAGAAGTAGCAACTTTGACTCATGAGAGTAGCTGGATCTGCCCGACTGCTCCCACCTTCCCCTGGTGTCGGATCCGCACTTTTCCTCTACCTCAAATGCATAAAATATAGTCAAACATATAATCTTTAGTAACATTAATAGTTAACATTTGCGTAAAAGGATTAGTTTCTATGTTACATTGACATACAGTACCGTAATTCCCGTTTTTTTACAGTTTTTTGTTTTTTCCACCCATTTTTGAGGCACTCTCACGGCTAAACTATTGATCAGAGAAAAAAACTTTCAATACATAAAATGTAAGAAATTTTATTTTCTTTAATTCATATATTGCCGACTTTCACGTAAAATGTATAATTTTGGAATTATTTTGAAAAACGGAAAAAAGTCCGTTTTTTTACATGTTTTTTCTAAAAAAAACATATTTCTCGAAAAAAATTTTGTTGGAAAACTTCGGATTCGTGTTCAGCGACCCGAAAAACATAAAGGGACCCCACAAAAAAAAACTACACCAAAACTTTCCTTTATTTTCTACCAAATGCCTGGACTATATGATTAAACACCAATATCATATCAGTTGATTTTTTTTCAAACGACTGAAAGTATGTCTAGGCCACACGAACGGCTCATCACAGGAGGCAAGGAGGCTTAGGCTAATGTCACACAAACGATTATTTCGACGCTTACAGTTTTCCTTCAATCCGGCCTGACTCACGCCGCCATTTAATTGCCCGTAGAACGATTGGCCGCGCGTTCTTCTACGGGCAATTAAATGACGGTGTGAGTCAGCCCGGATTGTAGGAGCCTTACGGAAACAGTGAGCGTCGAGCCTAAGCCAAACTTACTTTGAAAATTTCTTTAAAATAAACAAAAGCCAAATTAAAGTAGTTCTAATATAAATGAAATTAAAGATCACGATTTCGAGCTGTTTATCAGTATAATACTTAAAAAAATTCTACCATTAGCCCATAAAGAATAACAGAATTATTCACGTATCGTTTTCGGAGATGGGAAGCTGAAAATGTTCAAACCGCCAGTAATTCCGATTACAAGTGAGCGAATTTGTTGAGGATGTTACACATAAATGGAATATGGAAGCTTGAATTTATTTAGCCTCACTGTAGATAGAGACGGAAAGAAGCACGCTAGTTTTCCTAAATTTTCATTATTTAAAATTTTATATTTTCATGGAAAAAGCTAGGTATAAGGTATTTAAATTTTTTAATGTTTGTAAATTAATCAATTACCCATGAAATGCACAAAATTTAAAGGTCTAATTGTATTTTGGCAATGTTTTCCCTTAAAAGTCTTAAATGTAGGTAAATGTTGATAACTTAGAAGTATTAAACAAATTTATAATTCTTCGAGCTTTCAATAAGATGCAGCCAATTTTCTTATTTGAAAATTCTTTGCTCTGTGAACAGATCTATTATACTTGTATTGGTTTGTAAAAAGCTTAAATTATTGCTTAATGTCACATTGAGCAATATAATAGCAATTCCAGCAACCTTTTTAGATGGAATTGATTTTCTCAAAACTTTGATATTTAATAACTTTAGCATTTAGAGAATTTAACTTAGTTTATTTTTCAATTGCATATTTTTGTGTCATATCATAATCAGAGAAACCAGGAGTGATTTCTCAGTAAAAAAATAATTTCTGAACTTCACAGCAAATTTTCTGAAAGGCTCCCATGATGCAGCTACAGAAATTCCTCCCAGTGAAAACTGTACGAATTAAAGTCTTTTTAGCGTTTCTTCTCGTTTAGCGGCGATTTTTTTACATTTGTAAAAGGAACACGGTTTCAATCTTTTAGCCCAATGCAGTAAATTTTGACGAAATTCGCGAGCGATTTTTTACGCGATCGTTTCGTGATATTCGAGATTTTTTTTCCACAATCGTTTGTCGAAATTCGTGTTTTTTATCGCAATAATTTGTCGAAATTCGCGGTATTTATTTATTTTTTTTTTACCGTGATCCTTTGACGAGATTCGAATTTTTTTACTGCGATCCTTTGACGAAATTTGTATTTTTATACCGCGATTTTTTGGCGAAATTTGCGTTTATATACCGCGAATCATTTACTGAAAGTCGCGTTTTTTTTACTTCGACCTTTTGACGAAATTGTTTTTTTTTCTGCGACTATTTGTCGAAATTCGAGATATTTTGTTGCGACCGATTGACAAAATTCATGATATTTTACCGTGATCAATTGTAAAAATTCGCTATTAGTTTTCGCAATTTTTTAACGAAATTCACAATGTTATTATTTTTTTCTGGATCGTTTATCAAAATTCCTAGTTTTTTTAGTTTTTTTTTTTTTTTTTTTTTTGCGAAATTCTTTGACAAAATTCGTGATTTTTTCTCGAAATCTTTTCAAGAAATTTGCGATTTTTTTAAGCGACTAATTGAAGAAAAATAGCAATTTGTTTCTGATATCTTTGACCGAAATTCACAATTTTTTTCCGCCACCGATTCACGAATTGTAAGAAATTTTGGACTGCTGACCGATTTTTTAATTTTTTCGGAAATCACCCAGGTAGAGAATCTTTATAAATTGTTCTTAACAAAATTTTATATTTCTTCAACTCTCGCCTTTTCTTTCTTTCTTTCTTTTTTTTTTTTTTTGTTATATTGAGCCCATTTTTGTAAATGGTACATTTTCAATGTTTTGGATATGTTGAGATGAAGAATTGCTATAAGCTTTCATCATTTATTAGGTTTCATATTTAAAAATTTTAAGTTGAGTAGAGTTATTGTACAAGCGTGTTAATTTGTTGCATCTCTGAAGATATTTTCATTTAAAAACATTTTTATATGTTTTATTTAAAAAGAACAATTCAAATATGCAATTACTTTCTTTCTTTAGATGCCTTTTTGTTTTAAATTATACTAGCAGAGCCTCGCCCGCTTACGTTGCTTGGTTTATTCCAAACGGACGTCGAATTAAACGAACTTAGGATTGGGGGCCTCGCTGTCTTCGGCACCGTACGCCCTCCGCGGTCTCGGAAAATCGCTGCAAAACTCGGAATTACGCTAAAAATGCTCATATTACACTTCTCTCCCTTTCAGCCCGCTCTCAAAGCACGTGGAACAATGGAGATAAGGCTTGTGCTCGTTCGCTTCGTCACTTCAGGGTCATAGTAAGTCGGGAGGGTAAGCGCTAAACAGGTTTCTCGTTTCTTCTTAATTCTATGGAAGGGGAGTAGTGATAAAAAAAGTTGATGCATGTGCAATAAGGTCAATTTTGTGTGAATCTTGGGGAAAGCCTTTTTCGCTTTAAATATATGGATTCATAGGTTTTACAAATAAACCATGTATATTGTACACATAACATTCCACCTTATTTTAATAACACATGCCTTTAAATTACAACCGCTAGTTTTGAAAACTAAATCGAGGTTTGGGATGGAAGGGTGGTGTTGGCACACACCAACTGGAATAAGACACTCCTACAGATGGAGTTCTGGATTCAACGAGTTTACGAGCTTCAGGATAAGAAAATTTTTGAGAGATTTTGACTGCAAGAATTTCTTTTTCACGAGTCCAGTTTGGGCAAGAGCGGGAGCATGCTGTATGGTCACCTTTACAGTTTGTACAACGTTCAGGCTTTTCGCATGATTTACCATCGTGGCCGACTTCTGCACAACGTGCGCAGGTAACAGAACCACGACAGGTAGTTGTAGTATGACCGTAGCGCTGCCATTTAAAACAACGGAGTGGGTTAGGTATATAAGGTCGGACAGGACAGCTCAGGTAGGCAGCTTTGATTCTGGTTGGCAAAGTAGGGCTATTGAAAGTCAGAATGGTGTGCTTTGTGGGAAGCACTTGCCCATTCCGACGAATAGTAATACGGCGTGCATCTATGACATTTTCTTCTTTTAAATTTTGTAGGAGTTCGTCTAATGTAGAGAGTAAAAGATCTGGTTCTGATATTACACCACGACTTGTGTTTAGAGTTTGATGGGCCTGAACAGAAACAGAAAAATTGCCTATTTCTTTGCAATTTGAGAGAAATCTTGAGTGTTTGTCTGAAGAGACCTCAACAAGTAAATCCCCAGACTGTAGCTTTTTAAGTGAATAACCGTCTCCGAAAACAGATTGAAATGTTTTCCCGATAAGAAATGGTGAAGTTCTCTTAAAAGAACTATCAGACAGACTGTCAGTACGATGTATAACAAAAAAGCGAGTTAATGAAGTCATCTGTTCAGTTTGTTGCTCTCCACATGGGAGAGAAGTAGAAGGAGTACAAGTTTTTCCATCCATATTAAAGAGAGAAACTAATTCAGACCCCGGCCGCACCACCCATTACCGAGCCCAACAAGGGGATGCACATTCATGCACCAGTGCTAACCAGGGCCCATACGCTCACATGACACACCTATTTCAGTTTCCACCCTTAACGAAATGACTAGTATGTGCCTGCTCACTTGATCCCTAGCCAGTGACATACAAGTCAACTGACCAGCCGATTGATGCATACGGGACCAATATGCACCTCCCGTCTACCTGAAGCAGAGGCCAAAGCAGTGTGTTGGTTTCCCTCAACTGCCAGGATCCCCCTTTTTATAGAGACTCGGACCAATTTCCTTACATAATACTCGGACTGGGCTCGGTCTATTCTTTTTTCAGCAGATTTAGAACGGGCTGAGAATTCATTCTGGCCGTGTTATGTCGGAGCGGCTTTTTCTTTCTTTGGTGGGGGAGGGGGTAAACCATAGAAGAAAGAACATAAAATAGAAGTAAGACGTAGGGTGTTTTCGCCCATCAATTGTTACGGGGGTTATGGGAAGGTGTTCAAACTGAATGCTCGCAATCCTCCCGATATTGGCGAAAATTTGGCTTTTATCTTGGCATAGACAGTGCCTGATTTACGGCAGGGCATTCGGGGCAGGGGCCCAGGGCCCCCGATTTTCAGGGGCCCCAAAATGCTACTGAAGATTTTTCAATTATTGGTCAAAAAAGTTTTAACTGTTAAAAAACAAAATTAATATGGAAAAATCTGTTTGTCAAAGATTGTCTATGATTTGTCTAAGTAACTTCATTTTTTCCTGATTGTCTTTTAACAATTTATGTGCAGGAATGGATAGAATTCCGTTTTTGGGATCGCCATATTATTTCATTTTTAGGGTTTCGTTCATCTCACGAAACCCTATTGCTCCCGCTCCGTTGTCTGTCTGTCACAGAGCCATTCTAGAAAACTATGTAACTTACAGAGTTGAAACTTTGTGTATAAATCAGAATATCAGCTGTAAAGAGCTGAAAATATTAAAATTTAAAAAATTCGTATTATTTTAATAAATATAGATAAAAAACCTAAATTCTAACAGCCTTTTATTATTAAATTTAAACATTTTTCGTTATAGCAGATGCCAAAAATTAAAAATCCACTTGAAATTCTTTCTACAATAATTAATTTTCAATCAGACGATTTTCACGTGAAAAGTGAAAATGAAATAAGAAGTTTCACCCATTGAAAAAAAGATAAATATGAAATAAAATTGATTGACGTCATAGTAGTAATAAAGCGGAAAATTTCTAAGATTTATCAATAATACAAGGAGTATGAGTATGTTTATGTACACAAAGCAGGTTAATATCACCTCATAGAGAAATAAAAAGAGAATCTGACGTCATATTGGAAGTTTAACGAATTTTTCAAATATTTGAGAATAATACAATGTGAGTATGAATATGAGTAATAAAGAATAGTAAATATATGAGTTTGAGAAACATATTGAATCGTGATAAAAATCCGATTATGGAGATATTCGCATATTTTAATATTTTGAAGGTGTACAACATGTTTAATTTTGAAATTATTTTTTTAAATATGGCATTTAGTCCGCATGACAGATTATTAAGACAGAATATAACAGCGGGCATTTAGATATTGAAAAAAACGAAAAAATAGACCGGTAAATTTTTACTTTATAAAAACATTACTTTTTTTTTTTTTTTGGGGGGGGGGGGGTTGCTGAATGAAATTTATTTGGATTTATTAAAGAAAGGATAAAGTGTTTTGAAAAGAATATTAAACGAAACCCTTTGACCCTTTGAGCGATAATCGATCACGCTTACCCACTTGTTCTTTATTTTACCTGTAAGGCCCTCATAGTTAACATAGACAAAGCCATGTGGTTCTGCTAGTTATACTTGTATAAATTTAGCTTTTATTTATATTTTTTTTTTCAGTGAAAGCTTGTAATTGAAAGAAAAAGTTATTTGATTAATAGGATATGCTAATATTTTAAATAATTATAGCTTGGTACTGCGTTAAATTTATCATTAGTTGTTGCATACTTTATCATTCCAGATATATGGACTTGCATAGAGAAAGGTAATCAGCAGCACACAATTTATTATAAAATTCAATTAAACTTTCATAATTATGAAATAATGATTTAAAAGTAAATTAATGATTATCAATTTTTTTTTAAATTGATATTTGAAAGAAATTATTAAAGTCAATAGTGGTTATCTTAATAAGTACTGCTTTCAATAATATATGTATATTTTTTTACTGAAGGCCCCTGTAAGCATCTATGCCCAGGTCCCCCAAATTTGTAAATCGGACCCCGGGCATAGACGTTCCTATAACCTTCGCCTTACATGATGGGTTGCCGGGCCGGTATTTCCGCTTTTGTCATTCTTATATCGTGTCTAACTAAAGTTGATTAGCTTAGTTCGAAGAATTATTTTCTGTATATTAAAATATTTGAAATCATCTCATCATTTGTTTTATTTGTTTGTTGCTGTGAAATTTTAAAAGTGAATTTTTCTGCACAGTGTTGCATTTCTTTTATATGAATGTTTTATTAAATATTTATACAATAAGTATTTCAACGTATTTAGTTTCCTTATTTGTAAGTACATAAACACCAGTGGACCCATGCAAATATTTCACACTGCAGTCTAATATTTTTTAGATGCAGGTTCAAACTTAAAAAAAAAAAAAAAAAAAAAAAAGACTAAAAGTATCTCCTAAACAACATTAATCAAGCCAGAATATCATCTAATTTATTCAACCAAAGTTACAGTAAAATCTGGTAAAGGATAGCAAACGGGGGAAAAAAAAAAAGTAATTGTATTTTAACTGCATTAGAGGGTGACATCATCTGTTTTGGAAAAAACATGGGAGAAAAAAAAAATTGAGCATTTGAATTTAAATTTTGCTTTTTAATCATAAATATAATATAACCTTTGCAACAACAACTTTGTCCCACTTTATCTTTATTGGAACATATATTTTTTATTTTAATAATTTTAATCTTTTTTTTTTTTTTGGCAACGCTTATTTGAGAAAAACCTTTCATTTCATTTATGAAAACAATGCTGATTTAATTTTTAATTAAATGTAATTTTCATCAAACATGTTTTAACGAAATGTGAGTATAATATGTCAGAAACCTGTTCAAAATTTTTTCATATGGTATCTTATTTATCGTTTTGCGTTTTTTATTTGCTTAGAAAAAGGGATGTTGACAACAGAAATAATAAATATGATATATTTTATTAGTATTTCCTAATTTCATAAAATAAAACGATTACTTTAAATCCTTTTAACTAAAAAAAAAAAAAAAAAAAAAAGAAAAAAAAAAGAAAGGAAAAAAAAAATATTCTACTGTTTAATTATTCAGTCCTTTATAAAGAATAAATTTTACTTTACTTTTTTTTTTCATCAAAATTATCAGAAGAAAAGGGATTTTAGTTAAATTTAAATAAGGGTTTGGTTTTATATTTTAAAATCAGGTGAATACAATCAATTCTTAGTTGATATTACGAAGAGGGGGGGGGGGAATGTATGTGTTTATTTTATAAGTATCCAGCGACTGATTTACAAATTTGGGGGCCCTCTCAATTTTTTAGCAGTAAAAGTTTTTATAACATCCTCATAATCTTAAGTGTTCTATCTCGCTGACGATTTTTCAATCTTTCGTCTATTTTAAATATCCAATGGTAAAATTTATTTTTAAATATTGAAATGCAAATGAGATATTTTTAAAAATTTCTCCCATAGGATTAACATTAGCGAGCAGGCGTTTTCGCGTGAGTGATGTAGCCCTTAAAAGTTATTTTTACATGAAAAAAAAAATCCATATTAATTTTGTTTTTTAATAGTTTAAAACTTCAGATTTTGGCTAATAATTTAAAAATCTTCCGTAGCATTTGCGGGCCCCGGAAAATCGGGGGCCCTGGGACCGTGCCCCGAATGCCCTGCCATAAATCAGGCACTGAAAGTAGCTGCATTACGCAAGAAAGCGTAATAAAGTTTTAAAATATATCGAATTTAAACTTATTCTTGAACAAAGTTCTTTTTTTATGAGTTATTTAAAGAAATTAGACCGGAGTTCTTTATTGTCATAAAAATAAAGATATCAAATATAGGAAAATTTAAAATATTGAATTAAATATTAGTTATAAAAGCAACCAATTATTGTTTTAAGTATTATTTTATTGGTATTTAGGAAAAACATACCCCCCCCCCTCCACCCCATAACAAAAAGAAAATATAAGTAACTTTAAAAACAAAGCTTTAAATAGATTGCATTATGTTTACACTCCTTAGATAACATATCCTTCGCATAACAGACGTAGCAAAAATCAAAACAATTCTCTCAAACGCTTAAATAAATAAGAAAATATCGAGGGAAAAAGGTGCCAAGACAACGATAAGTACGCCATACTATTGCCCTGCTTATTCCCCGCCTTTGAAATAGTTTCGGAAAATGCCGTAAATAAAAAAAATCTGTGGCAAACGGTGAAAGAGTTAGATGGGCGTAAACACCCCCACATCTTCCTTCTTCTATGGGGTAAACTAGTAATATTGTACAGTCGTTAAAAAAGAGAGAGACAGAGAACATCCTCCTACTTTTTAATCGTCAAATTGCAACAGAATTATGTGAAAGGTACTGTTCGACTGCAAATTTTGTTTATATTTCGAATTTTAATACAAATTTTGAAAGAGGAGTCATCTACATATTAAAAATTGTATCGACTTAGAAATAAAAATATTTTCATCAGCCAAGCGTCAAACCAACCATCAGCTCCCTTGTTCTATCAATTTTTTATCGAAGACCCCCCCCCCCCCCTATGTTTTAGTGTATCGTAAATATAAGGGGTAACAATTTAAAACACTTATAACGTGATTCGTAATTATCGTAAGATAGTATCATATTTTGTATGATAAATATAATCTTTATAAAAAAGGGACTTTGTCATTTTTTTAAACCGGAGTTCCTAAATTTTAATATAGCACGAATGTAAGGGCTCGTTAACCAAAAACACTCCAGATCCAAATTGTCGCGGCTCAAGCAAATTTCGTATGGTAAACATTTTAGGGGGAGGGAAGAGGCTCTGTCGATTTTTTATCGAAGCTACCCATATTTTAATGTTTACATAATTAAACACTTA
This sequence comes from Maratus michaelseni, assembly GCA_963931845.1. Classification (NCBI taxonomy): domain Eukaryota; kingdom Metazoa; phylum Arthropoda; class Arachnida; order Araneae; family Salticidae; genus Maratus; species Maratus michaelseni. The sequence continues at coordinate 259,397,885 of OZ007593.1, forward strand.
TAACTCGAACTGTAGTCTTCATAGTACACTTATATTTTGTGTGGCATTTTTTATTTATTATATTAAAGCAACAAAGCCCCCACTTTATAAATATTACGTTTACCATACAAAATAAGAGTGTTCTACGATAATTACAGCAGCTCGAGTTATAAGTATTTTAAGCTGTTAGCACCTTATATTAATGATACACTAAAATATGGGGGGCTGATATAAAAAATCGACAGAGCCCCCCCCCCCCCCTTAAAACTATAAAGTTTTTCATACAAAATTTGTCTTGACTGTGGCAATTTCAATCCGAGTTATAGCTTCTGGTTATCGGGACCTTATATTCAGACTATATTAATATTTAGGGAGCTTCGGTTAAAAAAAAACTGACAAAGCCCCCCCACACACACACACTTTATAAAGATTAAGTTTACCATACAAAATATGAATGTTCTACAATAGTTACAGCTCGAGTTATGAGTGTTGATACACTATAATAAGGATAGCTTCGATAAAAATCGACTGAACCCACTTCCCCCCTTAAAATGATAATGTTTACCATAGAAAATTTGCATGGGCTGCGGAAATTTCGATACAAATTATAAGTGGTTATCGAGCCTTTATATTTGCACTATACTAAAATTTAGGGGCTTCTGTTAAAAAAAACGACAATGTCTCCTGTGAAATTATGTCACTTTGTTCATGCTCACAAAATTTGTGTGCGCTGTGACAATTTGATCTCGAGTTATAAGAGTTTAAATTTGTTGGGCTCTTATATTCAGCTTTTTATAAAATTTAGAGACTTGATAAGAAAATTATAATGGCCCTCATGATGCTGAACCATACAAAGTTTGGAGGGCCTACGACAAGTGGCGAGTCAGAGCTATAGGGGATGAAATGGCACCGACGGGACCGAAGTGTCATGTACTCTAAATTTTATTATGAAATAGATAACTCTCAACAAAATAAAAAATAATTATTTAGCTATTTTACATAAATTTGTTTTTTGGGGTGCAAGGCCTACCTAGGCGCGAGGCCCTGTGCGGCGCAACCTGTCGCACACCCCTAAGGATGGCTCCGCCTACCACGATTGTCAGACCAGGAGTTGAACATCTAGTTTAATATGCCATCATTCTATCAACTGGATTATCCAGGATGCCACATTCACTTTCACTCAGACAACCTTTTGGCATTAATATCCAGTCTGAAATATTATGCAGCTCAGCAGTTTAAATCTCAGAATTCCATTCAACTATTGGGTATGTTTATGTAATTATACCTTGTTATTTAATCATACATTAATCTAGATCATAGATCAACCTTGTTATTTAATAATAGTTAATAGCAAAAGATTGTCTAAGTGAATTGTATCAGCTTAAGCCATCTAGGAGAGCTGTTAGCTGAGTTGGTGGAGCCAGAGATCATGGCCTGGACACTTTTCACTCATTTGAAAAAAATTCAAATGAGTGATTTCTTCTTCAATTAGTATGATGCAGATAAAAATAATAAAGTATAATAAGGTAAGAGTTGAAAATGCAAACTGTGTGGATTTACATTCACTATAATATACTTTAATTTTATGCAAACTATTTACATAGAAGATATAAATTATTTTTCGCATGAATTAGGATTGTGCAAATTCTTCATTTACCCACACCCAAACTATGCTCATGGTGATTCATTTCATAGCCATCTAGGTAAGATTCAGTAGAAACCAAGGTTTTTTTTAAGTGAATTTTTTAATAAAACCCAAAAGCACAGGCTGGGTCTTTCTAAAACCTTACAGTTAAAAAAAAGCTGGCGAGTCTTTTTAATAAAACCCACATGGGCAAGGGTTTTTTAAAAACCCCAGTAAAAACTGAAGCATGAACTAAGATATCTACTATCTGGCTCTCATAAGAAAAACCGTGGAACTGTTCTCGCCTCTGTCCAGTTACCAGGGTAACTGGTCAGTTAATTTCATTTTAAGGAAGTTGGGCATTTTCTTTCCATTCAAGAGTTAATCCATGAATCATCACAGCCTTTATTGTCTTCCACCAAGACTGGTTGTGTATTCTTCAATGCTGTTGGAATTTGGCTATGGGAGGAGACGTTTTTCCATTTCAATTATTATTTCCACTGTGCCAGTGTTACATAACAATAATCTAGATTTAAAAATTTTTAAATATTAAACCGATTATTATGTATATATATATTTAATTTTCTAATGATTTAACAATTGCAAAATTATTTCTAAAGATACTGTTGTGAAAACGTGACATTAAAAAAAAAAAAAGGTACAAACAAAAATACATAGTAATATAAATATGTTGTGTATTGATTGAAATTACAATTTAGAATAAATAAGGATTTTCATTAAAAATAATAACTTGCTTATTGTGATAAAAGCCAAATGTGATAACCACATTCCTACAAAACTTGTCCTCCTTACAAGTTTTGAGAGCTTCGTAAGCAGCAGCCCTGTCCAGTGATTTTCTAATGAGAGCCACACAGTTCTATTTAATGTGTTTAATTTCTTGATGTTGTATGAAAAGTATGTACATAGGTTATGAATTATCTTCCATTACACACAACATAATAGAATGTATTTCTAGATGTTTATAAATGCAATAACTGAGAACCAAGCACGAATCTAAGGAGGAGGTCATGGGGGTTGTGATCCCCCTCTAAACAAAGAACAGTTCTATAGAACAATACATTTTTTAAATATAAATAGGCATTAAAGGTGTTTTCCTTTTTATACTCGCTTAAAAATGCTAATCTTACTTATACATTCACAGAGTTATTTTTATACAGAAATGCATGAAAATTGTAGACATTATTGTTTAAGCACCAAAGAATCAATGATTTTCCTTTTCTTATAAATGTGGTTCATCTTGAATTGGATTTAATTGCTGTCCCAAGACGACATTTGTATGGCTGTCGAGCCCCAAAAGTCAGATTAAAATGTAAATTTTGAGAAAATTTTCTTAAGATTCTTTGCTTTTATAAGAAAATGGGGAAACTCTTAAAAGATAACCAAGTATCTATTCTTGGTGTCCGAAGATAATCTGCAAATTTTATACATTTACAAATATACCTGAAAGTTTCATGCATTTGCGAATGGAAATGAGTTCAGGTACCTGTCAGAAATAATCCAATTTAGATTTAAAATATAAAATTTGCTAATGAGGACATATGACTCCCCCCCCTCCCACAAAAAAGAGGAGACATGACCCCCCCCCCCCCATCTGTGGAGGGCTGGATCAGCCTCTGTTTTATACTGCATATTGCACTTCCTAAATCAGTATGTTTCCTTAAAAAACAAACAAACTCTTATTTTGGAAAAATTTTCAATTTTCAAATGTATTTTTACACACTTTAGTGATAATTTATAACCTAAAGCTTTTTTTATAACATAAAATGGGTATTTTAACACAACACTCCAGTTCACAATTATAATGTGGCTAAATCTTAGCTGAAAGACAATGAGATCAACTCTTTTCTTTTGCCACCTTACAATCTTGATCTAAAAAAACCAACACTGTTGAGCTGATATTGATCTCAGACACTTAAAGATGTATGCAGTAAATCCAATTTAACTAAATAATAAAAATCTGGAATATCAACTCAGCTATTTTATGAATACTACAATGCAGCAAATAAGGGAAAAAAAAAAATCATTCAATCAGCATACAGAGAAGTATTCCCTATATTTTAATGAATGAAATGATAAAGATGGATATTTTTATTAATAGGTTATGTTTAAAAGAAAAAGAAAAATGAAATCTTAGTTTTTAACATGTTACATTTAAATATCGTTTTTATTATTATTATTAAAGTTCTGTCTAGACAACATCCTTGAATACTTAAGGAATAATTAAATGCTTTACATAATTCAATAAATAAATATCATTCAAATGACTAATACTAGTGAAATTTACTCGAAAAAGGTTCATAAAATTTTAATTATAAATAAAAATATCAGAAAAACAGTAGAATATATATATTTTTTTCAATTTACAAGTTTTATATTAGAAGAAAAAAAAAGAGATGATTGAGGTAAACTACTTTTTATGCTCAATATCACTGATTTACAATAATTATTTTTAGATGTGACCTTCAAATTATATTTTAGATATTAGAAAACTATATTATAATATATATATTACTCTAAAGTAAAATATCTACAAATTATGACACTGAAGGATATAGCATGAAAAAAAAATATTATAACGAAATAATTCCAAATCAAACTAAAATGTGTCAGTAAAGGTAATTTAAAAATTACAGAAAGGAGAGGAATGCTAACTTATGAACTCTAAAGCGATAATGGTATACAATTTACTATTATGCTTCTGTAATATAAAAAACCTGATATTTTTTTATATAAAAATGATTAAACCGCCATCTCGTGACAAAATAAACAAACCTACAATCTATTTTCAAAATTTTAAAACAACGATTTTTTTAAAAAATTACTTCACTTTATCAATAAATATTTAATTTCTGATATTTTTCGGTAAAAATCTGACAGAATATGCTATTTGTTTTCATTTCCGATAAATAATATCTCGGTTTCGCAAGCAATGTACAGGTTGTGCCATCTATTGGAGATTCTAGAAAAGCGATTTCTGTTTTTGTCAACGGCCTCCTTTCGTTTATCCCCTGGTGACGCGGCGTAGCGACTGGATTCCAATAACTGTGTACGTGTGCATGCTAAAGAAGGATGGCTGAAGCTACCGACTCTGGGCCTGTATTCTTTACTAAAGCTACTCCACAACAGTGGTCGTATGTTTTATCACAATATAAAGAAGTTTTAAAAGAGAAAGCGGCTGCAAGAAGAACCAAAAAAGGTGGTCCAGAAGAGCTTATTCGTTTAGATACATGGTGAGTAAAAAACCTTTGTTCGTCTAGTTCAAGGCCATTCACCCTCTCTGCCTTTGTTAGCCTTTGGACGTCTTCTGTCCAACTGAGTGCGAAAAAATTGACAAGCACATTTAAACTTGGGCGGGATTAGTGATGTTAGGTACACGTGCGATTAACGCACATGTTTCGGAAAGCATTGTTTATAACAGTTTAGATGTACATTTCGTTCGATTCATTTGGGGCAGCGCATAGTCAACCTTTATGCGTGCTCAGTCTAGTGTAACCGGACTGTTCTCCCCGCTGTTCTAAAGGCTTCCTTCTTCAACACTTAAATTTTTCTGTATATCATACTTTAAAAAAATAAAATAAAACACTAAATGGATGTGCACAGTTACACTAATACTTAAAGATTTTTTATTTATTTATTTTTTCCTATAGTGATTATCTCAGTTGTAGTTTACTTAATTTGCATAAGCAGATTGTTATCTCTACACAAATTTACTAGTTTGCAAATATTTTCTATTGTTAAAACTCTTTATTTTCTTTTTTAGAAGTCTAACTTTCATATGATCATAGTATATCAAAAGGATGTTCATTTAGTAGAAGCTAATTTTTTTACTTGTGGGAACCTGGCAGAGTGTTTTCACTAATTTTATTTTTAAAGAAACTAACATATGATGTTTAAAATCATAAAATTATTGCCTTCTCTTTACTTACATTGAAAAATTTAGTGTGCAGTAATTAATATTGCTTTATTTGTTGAAACAAATTATCATATAAAAACTTAATGATTTAAATTTTCTATTTTGCTAGTCAAATTTACTATACACATCTCAGTTTTATCTATTTGAGACACTGTTAGTGCTGATAATTAAATGCTGATTTTAAGCTGTTTTATTTTTTTTTTTTTAATTTTATTATTTAGATTTTATTAATTTTCAAATGAGATGTGAGAATGGTTTTTAAGGTACATTGAATCTAAATATTAATTAACCTTTACTATGCTTTGAGTAAATAAAATAAAATCAGAGTAAATCTTCATTCATATTAACTCATGTAGTTATTTTAACTTTATTAAAAATATTTATTATTGTTTTTATTATTATTATTATTTTTTTTTTTTAGTTTGGCTGAATTGAAATGCAAATTTAAACAGATTTTTAATCCTTTATTTGTTTGTTTCTGTTATTAAGTTTAGTATATAATGTAAAATCTGGAAGTAAAAATTCCCAATTTGTTTACAGCATGAAACTCTTAAAATTTTTTGATAATTAAAAAGCTGCAAAAGAATTGGTTTGACGGGAAACTCATTTAGTTTTATTGATGCACTAACCACCCGCCCAACGTTGTCTTGGCATGGGATAAAAAAAAATTAAATTAATAATAAAAAAAATAAATAGCACAGGATAAAATTTACTATATTGCAGTTTTGCAAAAAAGCTGGCTATTTTTTTTTTTTTTTTTTTTTTTTAAAGCCAGGCTGATTGGTTTTAACCGGCTTTTTTTTTGGCCAAAATTGACTTTTATACAGCAAATTTTTTATTATAAATTTGATGTGAGCATTTTGATTTTAAACTGCATATTTTTAAGGATTTTTTTATTCGTTTTAAAGACATTTAGTTTAAGTTAGAATTTAATAAATAAACTAAATTTTCTATACTGAAGACTGTAATATTGGAATTTAACACACAGATGGAGTTGCTGTGATTTGTAGTCAGAATTGCAAAAATGTCAGCTAAATTTGTCATGGATATGGAATATAATTAACAAATATGTAAAATTCCATAGAAATTGTAGCAAAATCCTAGAACAAGCAAGACACCCGATTTGTCAATTTTTTTTTTTTTTTTTTTTTTTTTTACGCGTGCCAACCGAAAAATAGACAACCTCCAAATTCTACGCAATCAGAATGCATGCTTTCGGCAGCCAAGGAGCTACTTACACACTTCTTACAGCTTTTTCACAAAGTAAACATCAATTTTATTTAGTTTTGTGACCATTTACAAAGTTTTAGCAAGTTTTTCTTCACGATTTTTTGTTTTTTACAAACGTTTAGCAATATTTTCTCCGGATATTTTGATTTTTACAAACATTTAGCAATTTTTTCCTCTGAATTTTTCTATTTTTACAAATTTTGTTTTTTTTTCCTCCTTGCTTAAACTTTGTAAATTGTCACAAAACTGAATAAAATCAATGTTTACTTCGTGAAAAAAATTCTCATAGGAACTGTGTCAGTAGTGAGTTCTCTGCCACAAAGCACACAGGTTCTGTTTGGGGAGAATCTCCAGATTCCTGATTGTTCGAATGCACGAAACTCATTCAAGCAGCAGTTAGTAACATATATATGTATGCTTCATGTACATTAACCGAAAAAAAAAAACCTGGATGCATGAAACTCGCTGTGCAGCAATCTCTAGAATGCATGAAATTCATTCAAACAGTGGTTAGTAACTTATATATGTCTGTTTTGCATGCATTAACCGAAAAAAACCCTTTCTGGATGCATGAAACTCGCTATGCGGCAATCTCTAGAATGCATGAAATTCATTCAAGCAGCGGTCAGTAATTTATGTATGTGCACACAAAAATCGGTTTACAGCAATCTCTAGAATGCATAAGATACATCTTATCAAAAACAATCAACAAAAATCAGTGTTGTAGTGGGTAGCTGTCCGGGTACCCAGGCTGTTTTTTTTTTAGGTAGATTTCATAAGAAATACTACCTATTACATTCTCACCTAAGTTGGAAATTTTGAAAAATTTTTGCAGATCTACGCCGATCATGACTTCCAGAACCACCCCCAGTTCAAAACTTTATCTATCAATCTATCTGTCTATGTCACTTTTTTATGGACATGATAACTGGAAAAATTCTGCATAAATCTCTTCCAAACTGATACATAAAATCAAAGGGCATAAAATCTCGGTCAAGTTCGTTAATGGGCAAAATCGAACCAAGGGGGGGGGGGGGGGCTTTTTGTGAAAACAGAAAAAACCCCATAATTTCTTAATTATTGTACGTATCAAATCCGTTTAAAGTTATTATTACTTCTAGGAAAAGGGCCGAAAATTTATGTATGACAGATTTTTGATATAATTAAAAATGGCCCCAAGGGGGGGATAAAAAGGGGGTTTTAGAAGAAAAAAATCATAGCTTCGTCAATTCACAAGATATCAAATCCGCGTAAATTTATTATTAATCTTCTTAATATTATCTGAAACTTATATACTGACAAGTTTTTTATAGGACCAACCGTTATAGCAAAAAAAAAAAAATAAAAAACAAAAAAAATCCCTGCCGGCTCCGCCTGCAAACAAGTTATTTTTCGAAGTAGGCGGTTCCAACTCCCGCATCTTTTCGAAACTAATACATAAAATCTCAGTCAAGTTCGTTAATGGGCAAAATCGAACCAAGGTGTGGGGATGGGGGGGGGGGGGGCTTTTTGTGAAAACAAAACCCATAATTTCTTAATTATGATACGTATGGAATCCGTTTGAAGTTATTATTACTTCTAGGAGAAGGGCCCGAAATTTTATGTATGACACAGATTTTTGATATAATTAAAAATTGCCTTAAGGGGTGGGGGGGGGGGGAAAAGAGGGGTTTTAGAAGAAAAAAATTCATAACTTCGTCAATTCCCAAGATTTCAAATCCGCTTAAATTTATTATAAATCCTCTTAATATTATCCAAAATTTTTATATTGACAAGTTTTTTATAGGACCAACCGTTATAGCAAAAACAAAAAAATCCCTGCTGGCTCCGCCTGCAAACAAGTTATTTTTCAAAGTAGGCGGTTCCAACTCCCGCATCTTTTCGGAACTGATACATAAAATCAAGGGGCATAAAATCTCGGTCAAGTTCGTTAATGGGCAAAATCTAACGAGGATGAAGGGGGGGGGGGGGGGCTTTTTGTAAAAACAGAAAAATCCCATAATTTCTTAATTATGATTCGTATCGAATCCGTTTGAAGTTATTATTACTCCTAGGAAAAGGGCCGAAAATTGATGTATGACAGATTTTTGATATCATTAAAAATGGCCCCAAGAGGGGATGGGGAAGAGAGGTTTTAGAAGAAAAAAATTCATAACTTCGTCAATTCCCAAGATTTCAAATCTGCTTAAATTTATTATAAATCCTCTTAGTATTATCTAAAACTTTTATATTGACAAGTTTTTTATAGGACTAACCCTTATAGCCAAAAAAAAAAAAAAAAAAAACCTGCCGGCTCCACCTGCAAACAAGTTAGGTTTCGAAGTAGGCGGTTCCAACTGCCGCATCATGGCAAAAAGGTCATTTCTTCCGCAATTCCCAACAAACAGGAGCCCAACGGTCTGCGTCTTCGAAATCTACCTGTGCCTGTAAGCCGAGCCGTCAGGGATTTTTTTTTTTTACAACCCTGACGAAAATTTACTTATACCTTTATTACTCATCTTTCGTTTTTTAAGTTTTCGTTCATCTCACAAAACCCTATTCGTCCCGCTACGTTGTCTGTCTGTCACATAGCCGGTTCTCAGAAACTATATAACTTAGACTTGAAATTTTCTGTACTTGTAGCTAAATATCTACTATGAAGCTGAAAATCATAAAATTAAAAAAAATTATATTTTAATATACAGGGATAAAAAACCAAAAATCTAACAGCCTTTTCCTATTAAATTTAAACATTTTTCGTTATCAGTTGCCAACAATTAAAAATCCCTGATAAAATTCTTTCTACAATAATTAATTTTCTATTGAAAGATTTCCACGTGAAAAATGAATGAAAAGTTTCACCAATTGACAAAAGATTAATATGATGTCATATTGGTAATAAAATGGAAACTTTCAAACATATCTCAATAATACAAGGTTGTTGGTTGGTTGATTTTATGACTGCCGATTATCTACACGAGGGATATAGGCCTTAGGGGGAGTGCTCTCCATTGGGGGAGTCTTTCTAAGGGATCCTAACCCGCATTTACGGCAAGGTTCGAAGAAAACTCCGAACGTTTAGGTCGACGAGTGCGACAGGCGTTCAATAATACAAGAAGTATGTGTAAGTACAGAAAGCAGGTTAATATGATGTCATTAAAGAATTAAAAAGAAAATTAATCTGACGTCATATTGGAAGTTTAACAGACTTTTTCAAATGTTTGAGAATTATACATAGTATCAATATGAGTAATAGAGAAAACAAGTAGATATGATGTCAGCAAGTGATTATAACATCATATGAGTTTGAAGAACGTATAGAATCATGATAAAAACCAGATTATGGAAATATTGGCATATTTTAACATTTTGAAGGTCTCTATATATAGTATAATAGTGGGCTTCGGATTGGTTCAGATTTTCGAAGAAGCGAGGAAAAGACAAGTAAATTTTTACTTTATAAAAAAAAGAATTTTTTTTTTTTTTTTTTTTTTTCACAACACAAAACCCTTTGTGCGATCTTTGATTACACTTACCCACTTGTTTTTAATATTTCACAGGAATTATCCTTCATATGACATACGACAAAACGTCAAACTATTAAACTTCACAAGACACATTCCACAAACGTAATTCAACAAATCCGACTGTACGACACACAATAAACCAACCAATCCGATCTTGTTCCCTTAAAATCCAATCAAATTTCCAGAACAAACCCCAATAAACCAACCAATCCAATCTAATTCCCTCAAAAACCAACTCAATTTCCAGAACAAACCACAGTAGGCATGGAAGAAACGTAAGAAACAAACCAGTAGCAAGAAAAACTCATTTGTCGCCACCAAGTGTCCCGCTTGTTCTAGGATTTAACTGAAATTATAAATTAGAACGTTTTCCGGTCATTTTACCTTTTAAATTTAGATTTGTTTGGAAACCATTCTTAGCAAACATTTGTATCTTAAAAGTAACTGCATTCCAAATTTCAACTTTCTAGTCACATCAGTATCACAAAAATCATTAGTTTAGAACATTTTTTCCACCTCTGCAATAAAAAAAAAAAAAAAATAATAATAATAATAATAATAAAAAAAAAGAACGAAAAATCATGCGTCAAGCATAGATTGTGTAACACTTTCCAAAATAATTTTACAAATCATACCGTTTAATAAGCTAAAAGATAACATCTGAGTAATCCGAATACTTTTATGCAGCCCTGTATAGGATCTATTGATTTGTATATATACTACATGGGTTGCTAAATTTTAGTTCAGTTAGGAAACGCGTAGCACAGTTTAAAATTCTCTGCTTGGAGTTAAATAATACGGAAATGTGTTCGCGAACTTTTGTACTTCCCTGTATAGGATCTACAAAATTTATACACACCACGTAATAGACAAAAAGCGAGTTAAAATTAAAATCTCGTTCAGTAACTTAAAACGCACTTCCAGGAATTATTGATAATAGACAGTAGAGAATACTTTTGTGTGTCCCTGTAAATGAACAATGACTGCTATACACACAATATTCTGTAGTAAGCCTCTTGTAATACACCTTAGTGATATATATAAATTTCAATGCGTTTAAAATAGTGAAACATTTAATTAAACCGCAAACGATTTTTCTCCATAGACGTAATGTAACGGAATTCTTTCGACTGTCCCTGTAAAGTAACTATGAGTGCTATGCACACCATATTCTACATTAGACTTCTTGTAATGCACCTTAGTGATATACATCAATTACAATGTGTTTGAAATTATGTAACATCATTAAAATAAACCGCAAATGATTTTTCCCCATAGACCGTAATGTAACGGAATTCTTTTGAGTGTCCCTGTAAGAAAACTAAGTGCTACACACTTCAGTTGAAATAGGGAACATGCTAATGCTATATATAACGACAATAACATAAAATTGCAGGGCAATCCGAGCATATTTACGGGAGTTAGAGCACGGACAGACAGCCATACGGCAGACAAACCGAAGTCATAAACACTTTTCAACTAGGTTGGAAAGTGTTAAAAAGAAACTGTTCTGTGCTTTGCGTCTAAAATAGCCATGTCAAACTTCAAGTTTCTATCCTTGACAATTCCATAATAGGAATCGTGATTTAGAACGCTTTCCACTCATTTTCCTTTTTAAATTTCGACTTTTTTTAGAAACCATTCTTAGCAAGCATTTGTATCTTAAAAGTAACCGCCATGCCAATTTTAAAGTTTCTAGTCCTTTCAGTGTCACAAAAATCATAATTTAAAACTTTTTTTTCTCCTGCACCTTTTTTAATTTCGAATTAAAAAACTTCTATGTATGCATTTGTATCTTAAAAGAAGCAGCCATGTCAATTTTTAAGTTTCTATCCTTAACAACTCCATAGAAATTGTAATTTAGAATGCTTTTCGCGCATTTCACCCTTTTTAAATTTCAAATTATTTAGAAACTGTTTTTAGAGAGCATTTGCATCTTATAAGTACTACTATGCCAAATTTCAACTTTCTAGTCACTGCAGTATCATAAAAATTGCCATTTTCGAACATTATTTGCCCCTGTACCCCCCCCCCTCCTGGATGTTAATGGAATCAACATAAAATATAGCTTATGTTGAAGCAGAGACACTCACCATCAATTTGCCACCATTACTTTTTAAATCAGTTTGGTAGTTCTGAGAGATTATTTCCTACAAATAAACTTTACTTTATAATACTAGTATAAATTTCCTTTAAATTGAGACAGAGCATTTTTTAATACTTAAGGTATGCCTGTGACATACTATAACTGTCATCTAATTAAATCCCATTAACATAATTTGACACATACATAACTGAAAAGTGATACAATGGTGTGGGGGCAATTGTCCTCCTCCTTGGACAATGATAAAGAATCTTCAAGCCAACATATCTTAGCCAGTAATGCTTAACCACTTTCTTAGTGCTTAAAACAGTTGCATTTGTCTTTCTTATTCTTCATTGCATAAAAATTCGAAATATAAGAAAATCTACAATTTTATATAAAGTATTCTTTTATAACCTTTCTTGTTAAAGAATGACAATTAACTATTGTGAATGAGTCAAACAGCCAGAAATTAATTCTTGAGAGGGCAAGAATCCAGTTTTCTGCCAACTAGATGCTGAATAAATATTTCTGTAATGGGTTTTAAAAAAAATCTTTATTGAACTACTTTAGAAAAAAAAAGTACAGTAAACTCTCTGTAAGACTGAAATCTTGTTTAATGTTGAAAGATTTTAAAGTTGTGACAAATCCATAAATATAAAATAAAGTTTGTCCAAGGCAGACTGGATTTGACAGTCTATGACAGAAAATTTTCTTTGTCCCGATCAATTCCACTTTAGAGAGGGTTTATTGTAGTTTTATATGTAGTAAATCTTTACAATAGTTTTCATTTTCGTCCATGAATGGCGAAAGAATTGCTAAATTTAAGAAGGAAATGGAATTTCTTTTTTTAAGACTAAAACATCCCAAGCTCTAACACACAATCTAAAACAAGTATTGGTGGAAGAGTTGGGAAAACTTGTTATTGTTAGATCAACAGACATTTTCTAGAATTGCTTGATCATTAATGTCATGTAGCATAACTATGAGGTAAAAAAAAAAAAAAAAAATTGCCATGCTTAACAAAAATCAAAGATTATTCTTGAAAACAATGTTAATAAAACAGTACATCTTTGTAAATAGAAAAAGGTTCATCTAGAAAAAACCAGTCATCAATAGCAGCAGACAACATATGAAAAATATTACCAACTTTTCGTTTTTGATGCACGTATGTTACATGTGTGTAAATTTGTAGTGTGTCGTTCTTTACTATTCATTGGTAAAAGTATAGATTGTTAGGAATTGAAAACATGTTTTTTAAATAGAGGTGTCTGCCATTCAGGAGTGTTTGTTAATGGAAGTTTTATTGTATATAAATTTTTCACCTGAAAAAATATTTTGGACATTGGTTTGAAAAATTTGGTTAATCCGACCTGCAAGATTCAAATCCCAACACGAAATCAACTTAACCTGAAACTATGAAAATCAACATGACTTGCAGTTAAAGGTGAAAATAAGCAATTTTGCTTAGCAGCTACTGGCCGGTAGGTTGATTTTTGTAGCCAGTTACTGGCTAGTGAGAATAATTTATTTAGTAGCCAGTAAGTACATTTATGTCACTGAATATTTAATTAAAAATATATATATAATGAGTTTACAGTAAACAAGTAATTTAAGTTCTAAATCTAAATAAAAATATTTTAATTTATATTGTTTTGAATAAACTTGAGATACACGTAAAAATCATGAATTTCGTCGATTGGGAGCAGAAAAACTATGAATTTCGTCAATCAGTTGCGATCATGAATTTTTCCGATCGGCTGCAGGAAAATGATGAATCTCCTCGAACACGTGCGAAAATTACATGAATTTCGTCGAACGTGCACTTAAATTCGCAAATTGTAGTGAAAAGAGGAAATTGGGAAAATCCTGCATAAATCCTTTCCATATTTTTAATCGCCAGTTTTTCAAATTTAATCGACGAGTGGCGACTGGCGAGTGTTTATTTTCACCTTTACTTGCAGCGAAAAAATATAGCACCAACCCTACCCGAACTGCAGGTCGGGTTCTAGTAAAAGCAGATTACCCAACCTGTTACAGGACTCTAACATACACAATCACATAAAAAAAAAAAAAAAAAAAAAAAAAAAAAAAACAGTTTGTCATTTAATAACCAAGTAATTAAACTCATCAGGCCAGCTATCTTCATTGTACTTTTACCTCACAGACCTGCCTACTAGAAGAGATAAATAAAACTCCTAGAGCTGCTAAAACTAACTGTTTCACAAAAACATTTCTACCTTTATTACAGCTCTAAACCAAAATGACAATTAAAATGCAGATAATGCATTTTATTTTTTCCAAGTATGTTCTGTTATAAATGTTTTGCAGCTGGAAAATTCAAGTGCATTAAAATTGGCAAATAGATAAAATGATTGGTAAGGTCAGGTGACTGCCCTGGACACAAACTAAGGAATGGGAAAATATACAATTTTGAAAATGCTCTTTTCTTTTCTTTTTTTTAAATTACAATTGCTTTCTTTACATCTAGATCCGACCTTAGAGGTGATTAGTTGGGGCAACTGCCAAGTCACTGAATACTAATGTAGTGAAAAATTCACAAAATAAAATACTTAGTTTTTTTTTTCCATATGTGTTTTAAGTCACTATTATCATTTTGAAAATTAGCATTAAGTTCAGGAAAGCATCTAGACATATCAATCTATCATAGTTTCTGTGAAACTGGCTGTAGATAGTACACAAAGATATTTTACAGTATTGGAATTCATTGTTTGTTATACTTAAAGAAAATACTGGTTTTTCAGTTCTTAAGACATTGTGACTCATATCACTATGACTTTAAACACCTGCTCTGTTGTAATGTAATATTGCAGATGCAGTAAAATATGTGAAAACAAAATCTGTCTTAAGTGAAACAAGAACGAAAAATCATGTGTCAAGCATAGATTATGAAACACTTTCCAACACAGCCTGAAAATTGTAACGAAACTTCACCGTTAAATAAGGTGAAAGAAGATATGTAAATAAACAGTTTAGAATACATATAACACATTGAAGAAGTACAGTTTTCGAAATTACTTTCCAGTGTCAAAAAAGTAGTTTAATTATTTTGTGTAGCCCTGTATATGATCAATAGATGTGGATATATAGCATGATAAAATTTAATTCAGCTAGAATATTCACATTTAGCGATTTTCACCAATCGTTGGAAATTCACTCTAAATCTTTTGTACAGCCCTGTATATTATCTGAAGACTTTTATACACACCACATATTAAGCTAAAAGGCAACTTAAAACTAACTCGCAGCAATTACCAACCGTAAACGACAATGTATTTTTTCTTTGTGTAGACCTGTATATGAATTCATTTATATTCCACAAACTTCTATTAGTCTACTAAATATAGTTGAGCAGGAAAATGCGTAGCAGAATTAAAAACTACCCTTAAGCAATTCACTCCCATAGTCAGTAATACTTACAAATTTCTTTGTGTAACCCTGTATATGATCAACAGAATTTATACACACCAAGTACTATGCAAAAATTAGTTAACCTTAAAAACGCAAACCAAAGTTGAAAACACTCTTATCACACAGACTGTAAATATTGCACATGTACTGTAACAGATATCTTTTGTGTGTCCCTGTAAATAAATGCAATGCACACCACACTTTCAAGAGAGCAATTTATAGTGCACCTCAGTAATGCATTTAATTTTCATTATGCTTGAAATTGAGAAATATCACTAAATTACAATGCAAACAATTTTCTCTCATAGAAGAATGTGTAAAAGTATTCTTTTGTTTGACCTTGTTAATGAATAATTAATGCTTTGCACCCCATATTCTACAAAAGCATGTTGTAATGCACTTCATAATTGCATATCAATTTCATCATGTTTTAAATGACATAGCATCATCAAAATACACTTGAAATGATTATTTTCCATTGACTGTAATGTAATGGAATACTTTTGACTGTCTCTGTAAAAAAAACAATAAGCGCTACACACTTCAGTTGAAATAGGGAACATGCTGTAGTAAACGACAATAACATACAAAAATTTCAGGGCGATCCGAGTATATTTACGCGAGTTGGAGCACGGCCAGACAAACCGAAGTCATAAACACTTTTCAACTAGGTTGGAAAGTTAAAAATTACATGGTCTGGACAGAAAGAATATCAGCAATTATACAGAGTAAGAATGAAATCTGTAAACAGCGGAATTTTTTCCTGTTTCTTTCATTTCTGGTTTCACCAGTTTTATGTTTTTTTGAATAAATATTTAACAAAGCTGATTACATATTTTTAATTTTAAAATAAGTGTGATATTAGAAACTAGTAAAATTCTCTTTGTAAATTTACTTTGTGGTGTGGGAGGGTGTGTGCCAAAATCAATATTTGCCCTAAATGAAAAAAAGTATAGTTTCGGCCCTAAATTGAATACATTATTTTATAAATGGAATTTAAGTTTTTTCAAATATAAATAAACCCTTTCAAAAAAAAAAAAAAAAAAAAAAAAAAAAAAACTCCAAAATATCAAACATTCAAATCTTTAAAGGTTAAGGGTACTTTTCGGTTAGCCGGGCGCCAATGAAATATTAGATATATGCACATACATATATGTATATATATTTCAGTGGCGCCCAACTAACCGAAAAGTACCAGGTTAAGATTACTTTATAATGTTTTGTGGTAGTAGCAGAGGTCTGATGTCATTGCGCAGATAAATGTTGGTGCTGCAGACTAATACAGAAAATTCTGCTATTGGGCTGAGTTGTAAGTATGATACTAATAAATAATATATAATCTATACAAAATGGAAGAAAAAAATTATATTGTAACTATTATAAAAAATTTTATTATTTGTAATTTTTGTCCACATGAGAAAAGTGGACAAAAGTTGCTTTTGGGCCCAATGGACCATTCTTAGTAGTCAAAAGGTTAAGACATAGTATATATATAAAAAAAAAAAGACTCTAATTAAAAATAACTGCTTTATTGCAATTTAATAATTAAATTAGATTTTGGAGATGCACTGGATATTCAGTATTCTATTCGGTATTCAGTCATACTACCAAACATTTGGTTTGGCTGAATATTGAAATATTTGGCCAAACCGAATACTTAAGAAACCTTTTATAAATGTTTTTAGACATTGTAAACAACTTTTACTTTTAATTGTGAATTAATAAAGATATTCAGAATAATTAGAAGTAGAATCATATTTAAATAAAAGAGAATGCTTTTACATTATATATTTGTTTGAAAAGTATCGCTTAAGAAAATTAACCATTAGTGACGACCCTCATAGGAATTAATGATTTACAAATGCAAGTTTCTAAATATTATGTAATCACGTAAATGCCATTGATTGCTTCAGAAATAAGCTGTTATTTCTCAGTTGAATGATAGCAGGGTTGGTGAATTCATCATCTTTCAGTTCTACACAGGGACTGAATGGATATGGGTTTGATCCTCAGGTAAATGTTGATAGATATTTTTTTCTTGCCAGGAAGCTGGATTTGAAATTGATATCCATTTTTTTTTTAAACAAACTGATAAAAAATTGTTTTTAATTTATTTTGGAAAAGGTATTTATTTCAATTAATTGTTCTTCAACATTTTTTTTCTTTTCTAGCACATTATAGTAAAAGTTTGTCTTTAAATATGTTTTTTTTTTTTTACCTAATTTATCACTGTTATTTATATTTTATTTCCTACTTTTTATTGTTTTTTTAAAATATTTCATTGTTGCAGTTTCACAATCAGTTGGTGCAACTACCCCCAGATCTATATTTTAACGAGCGTAGTTTTGGTGCATAATGAACTCTGTTGTTATTGTTGCTCCTATACAGTTGTAACCATAAAGAATATTTGCCAATTTATGACCTGCATCCGGCTAACAGAAAAATGCCTTAAAATTAAGAAATTAATTTTTAAAGCCTTTTCATAACAAAATACAAAATAATTGAACCTCCCCAGTCCCCATACATAACCTCCTTTCCTGTATCGTCAAAAACTTTATTGGTACTGGAGCTATATGTCTGTTACTGCACATTAAATTGTAGCGTCAAAAGAACAAATCCAGTTTATTAAAAGTAATTAAAAGCAGCTCATATGATAGAACAACACAAGTTGTAACATTATTTACAAGTTGATTCACAGTTGATCCAACTCAGTTTTGGTTACATATACAGTAGAAGATCTTTATAATGCAATTCTCTATATAACACACAACTTCTCAAAATTAAACAATCAGTATGAGTTTTATAGTTAAAATGCACATGCATTCCACGTTGTAAAAAAGTTGCTACTCTCTAGAGGACTAAATTTTTATATTTCATCTTTATCTCATTCAGAGCTTTTTAATGAAAAAAATTGCTATTACAATAATTATTTTTTGAAAATGTGTAATATAATGAATGATTTAGGGCCAGGCATATTTGGAGCATGTTTATAAAATAAATTTAACAATTTGTGAAATGATCTATAATATGCACAACTTCTGGTCCCATGGAATGCAATAGAAAGATCCTCTACTGTATATTGATATCTTTCAGGAATATTTGGACATGTTTACAAGGTTATTTTAATGATGAGTGTTATAAATATCTTCTTCTGTATATACAAAAACACATATGTGGTTAGTGATTAACACAGGGATATAAAACTGACAAAGAGAGAACCAAGCTTGGTAATCAGATTTTGGTTATTTTTATGTATGTTGTAGGGTAGAACCTTAGTCTCAGGTTCAACAGATTTTATACAATGCTCCTTAGTTCTCGAAAAATAGGGGGTCTAATATTTTAACACAACTTAAATACTTATACTTTGTAATGAAATTACTGTGTTGGTTGTAGCTCAGTTGTTATGGCGTCTGCTCGTTGATCCACTGACCCGGGTTCGAGACCGGGACGAGCTGCTTTTGTTTTTCTCATTTTTTGTTTTATAAATATACTTGTAATTATTATTTAACTACCTACCCGCACGGCGTTGCCGGGCCCGAGATAATAACAATCTCAGAGCAAAGCATTAACCCCCTCCCTCCCCATACCTGCAAATATAACGAATAATTTGTTCAAGAAAACCAACTTCACCTACATTAACGCGATCATTAAAAAAATAATTAAATTTTTCTGATAATTAGAACATAACGAAGACGCTATGCTAAAATAGCCGGCAGATGACAACACTTCTCATCCTCAATTTCAGATTTATATCTTAATTAGTTATCTAAATTTTTGTTCATTAGTAAAAAATGGCAATTATTTCCTTTCATTTACGCAAATTAAATGGAGGGATCAGCCAGAGAAACAGATCTCTTTGTAGTTCAGTTTTTAATGAAAGCAGATCCCTGTCTGAAACTTTCTCTGATTTTTTTTCACTGGCGCCTGCAGATTTTTGGCAGTTTTTTGCATAAATTAAGACAAATTACCTGTCGAATTTTTCAAAAATCACATAGTTGGATGCAGATTTTTTTAGGTAGATTTCGTAAGAAATACTACCTATTACATTCTCCCCTAAGTTGGAATTTTTGAAAATTTTTTGCAGATCTATGTCGATCATGACTCCCACAACCCAAAACCACCCCAGTTCAAAACTTTATATATCTATCTATGTCACTTTTTTATGGATACGATAACTGCAATAATTCTGCACAAATCTCTTCCAAACTGATACATAAAATCTTGGTCAAGTTCGTTAACGGGCAAAATCGAACCGGGGGGGGGGGGGGGGAGGCTTTTTGTGAAAACAGAAAAAAAACATAATTTCGTAATTATGATACATATCGAATCCGTTTAAAGTTATTATTACTTCTAGGAAAAGGGCCGAAAATTTATGTATGACAGATTTTTGATATCATTAAAAATGGCCAAATGGGGAGAGTGTTTAGAAAAAAAAAAAAATCATAACTTCGTCAATTCCCAAGATATAAAATCCACTTAAATTTATTGTAAATCTCCTTAAAATTATCTACAACTTTTATACTGACAAGTTTTTTATAGGACCAACTCTTACGGAAAAAAGAAATTAAAAACAAAAAAATCGCTGCTGGCTCCGCCTACAAGCAGACGTGAAAACAGAAAAAAACTCATAACTTCTTAATTTTTATACATATCGAATCCGTTTAAAGTTATTATTACTTCTAGGAAAACAGCCAAAAATTTATGTACAGCAGATTTTTGATTTAATTAAAAATGTCCCCAAGGAGGGGGGGGGGGGTGTATAGGGGTTTAAGAAGAAAAAAATTCATAACTTCGTCGATTCCCAAGATATCAAATCCGCTTAAATTTATTATAATCTTCTTAATATTATCTACAACTTTTATACGGACAAGTTTTTATAGGACCAACTCTTACTGTAAAAAAAAAAATCCCTGCTGGCTCCGCCTACAGGCAGAGGTATATTTTGAATTGGGTGGTCCCAACTGCCATGTCATGGCAAATAGGTCTTTCTACTGCAATTCCATATAAACAGGTGCCCCACGGTCTGCGTCTTCGAAATCTACCTGTGCTGTAGGCCGAGCCGTCAGGGATTTTATTTTACATATGTTCAGAAATTTTCAAATTGATATTTTAATTAGTTTTCTTTAAAATTAGCTAATTAGTAAAATAATTTCGAATTCTTTCATTTCTGCTTGCAAATCCACAACAGCAGTTCTTTTCTTTAGCCAATTTGATTTAAAAGATTGCATTTTCGATGCGAAGTTTAATGATATTCTAATTAATATCTTGAGTAATTATCAAAATATTAAAATTCTGAGACTCAGGCGCACATGGTCAAACCTTGGACTATCCACTCCTAAATTTTCAGACTTCTAGGCGGGCTAGATTTTCCTAGCCATCGGCAACAGACACACAGAGCGAAACTTTATTTTATTAGTATAGATAATCCTAATGAAAAATTATAATATTGTGCATTAATTATAATGTTAACTTATTTACTTTTTATTTGTAACTAAATCGTTGTATAAAACATCATTAAACAGTTATTTTTTTTTAACCACTTTTAAAATGTATTTCTTAAATGCTTTATCGATGCGATGATATTGAACAATTGTGTCAAATCGTGATTTTAAAGAAACATTTATATATTGCCTTAACAAGGGAAATCAATGCGACGATAATACTACTCTGTTTTTAAAGTAAGAAGCATAATTATATTAAAATTTAGCATAAGAATTATATTACAACATATTTTTTGCATACTAAATATTTTTAAATTTGTAATATGTATGCTTAGGCTTTGAATTAATAATTTATAATTAATAAAATAAGGTATGATTTTGTAACAATTTTGGAATTTTTACTAGTAAATAATGGCTTAAAAATCTAATAAACTTAAATGTGTTAACATAATTTAATCTATGATATTAAAATTTTTAATTGAGATTATTAAATTATAATTACAAACAAGTATATTTATAAAACCAAAAATGAGAAAAACAAACTCAGCTCGTCTCGAACCCGGGCCCGCGGAAGAACGAGCAGATGCCATAACAACTGAGCTACAACCAATGCAGTAATTTCGTTACAAAGTAAGTATTTAAGTTGAGTTAAAATATTAGACTCCCTATTTCTTGAGAACTAAAGAACGTTGTATAAAATCTGTTGAACCTGAGACTAAAGGTCTTATATCCTACAACATATATAAAAATAATCAAAATCTGTGATTACCAAGCTTGGCCTTCTCCTTCTGAGATTCAATTCAATTAACACAACACTTTAATAATACATTCTGGAAGATTTTTATTTTTATCCAAATGTATGAACATGTCTTCCCCCCCCCCCCCCTCCTTCCTCTTAAACCTGACACACAAAGTAAAAAAAAAAAAAAAATCTGCTGTAATTGTTTGTTATTCTGCCCTATTAGTTTTATTTGCAATTTGAAGTAACAGTAACTAATCAACCATCAAAATTTCTCTTCAAATTTCTGATTTCCACCTTTGAAAATAGTTTACAATCTTTAAAGCTTTTACCTACCAAATAGTAGTAGTTCCTTTCCATTTACAAATGTTGGTAGGGAGATTCCCTTTCTAGAAAAAATGGAATTTAAAGCCCTGTTCATAATAACATTAATATTTTGTATTTATATCATCCATTTAATTTTGTCTTTTGTAGTATTTTAAGTCTCTATTTAGACATTTCTCAATTTATGCAAAATATGAGCATGTTAATCTAGTTGTGATTGGCTTTTTTTTTTTTTTTAAAGGTTTAATACCTATATTCTAGTTAATCTTGTTTAGTGGATTTATTTGGTAATAAAATTTGTTTCCAAATAATATCAATTTTTGTACCTGAAATTGCAGATTTAAATTTGTCTATATCACAACATTTCAGAGAAATAAAGATATCTGCAAATTTTTAAAAATAAGGTGAGGGAGAACACTTGATAAATTTCCTTCACACTGTTGAGGAGTAACAATCTTTTTCTTGGCAAAGCAAAAGTTGGCTGCTCTGCCTAATCTATTTGAAACAGATTTTAAACATCTGGATACAGTTGTATCTGTTTCAAGAAATAGTGTTTGTTCTTTGAATTTTGTTGATTATCACATGTAGTTTATTAGTGCTGAAGTAAGTTTTTAAAAATGCCTCACCCCCAACAAAACAGCATTGAGTGGATTTTTACCTTGCACATTTATTTACACATCATTTATTACAAAAATAGAAAGAGCCTTTAAGTTTAAGATCTATAAAAAAAATTTACTTTGATTCAGGCATATACATAAAAGAAGCTTTGGGAATTAATGTTAAAACTTTTCTGTAATCAATGTTTGGGTCAAAATATTCACCTAGGAGGGGTTTTGAATCATTACTCTTAAAATGAATAATTTTGTCATTTTACATGTTTATAATGTAGGTTTAAGTAAATGTACATTAAGGGCAAAAACTGGCATTTTTGAAAAGCCCAAGGTACTTAAAATAAATTTTAGCTTTCAGCAGTTTCAAGGCTTTAAAAGAGCCCAAATGGGCTCTTTTAAGCCTTGAAACTGCTGTAAGCTTTAAGAAATCTTAAATCTTCAAAATAAGAGTGAGAAACAGCAGTAGTAGTAACACATTTTGTTCTGTTTTCTTGTCTTTTCATTTTATTTTACAGTGAAGAGTGCACCTATTGTCTAACCTTGAACCAGTTGTATGTTTGGCTGTGTTTGCTTTTTTTTGTTTGTTTGTTTGTTTGTTTTTACACATCCTGTATTCATCTAAATACAAAGTACTTTGTATGCATCTTATCGGTTTTTAAGAGCTCTGAGAGTGGGAGGAGAGATTATTTTTACTCTTAATTTCCCTGCTTCTTCCTGTCACTGTACCAGTACTCCAATTTATCAATGTTCATATGTATTTAAAATAAGGTATTCTAATATGTGCAGTTTTAGATTTTCAAAGATGTATCTATCAATTATTTGTTCAATAAAATTGTTTAAAAATTAGTTTATCTTATTATCCCTCACATTTTATTTTGCGAGAACTTTTTATTTATAAAACTTTATGCGTATAAAATGATATTTTAAAAAAAAGCTCATTATTTTATCTTAATTTAGCAAGTATTCTATTGAATGTTTAGATATGCAACATCAAATTTCTTTTCTTGAGAATATCAAAATCAGCTCTTATCCTTTTTCCATAATTTAACCATATCAGAATTATAAAGCTGAGTCATTTATCTGAAAAGACGTGAGAGGGAGGGAAAAAGAACTTATTCTGTTTGTAACGAAATCCTTCTCCCTGTTAAGAGTTTGCATTTTTCTCAATTCCTTGCAAAGTGATGCTTGCTCATTATTGTATTGATTTTCTGCAACTGCACAAATTATTGATTTTAGCTTGCTCCCTCTCTTTCTGAAAAAGCAAATGAACAAAAAAAGTTGAAGGGGGGAGATAAAGGAGAATTTGAATTTGCTTGTCATTTTTCTTTTTTCAACTCTGTGTATTTTATTTAGATGTAGGCAATTTAATGTAAGATTCTTTTGATGGAGAAAATTGGATTTTCTGCATCAAATTATGTATTACTTTTTTTGGATTGAAGAATTCTTTTGTCAAATTTGAAACTTTGATATTTATTTTTTGTGTTCTAAATCTTATTTTTATTTTTATTTATATTTTTTTATTATTATTATTTTTTTAGGTACCAGGAACAATTACCAAAGATAATTCATTCAAGGAAGCCGCCTCATATTGTACATGAAGAGCTCATTCAAATTGTGAAATGGAAGTTAATGGTAAAAATTTGTTTTTCTGAAGTTTTATATTTGTTGTAAAAATGCAAAATAAAATTTAGAGGAAGGTGACAGGGAGGATCTTCAGTTTGATTTTTTTTTTCTTTTTTCCTCATCCAAAAGAAGTTTAAAAGGAAATGCTATTGATTTTCCTCTGTCCTTATTTAGTAAACTGTTGAAAAATAAATTTTTAGATTTATTAGTTGAGAAATTATAAATGATATGGAAATTTGATTTTTACTTTGTGAATACTGATAGATAATACTGAACTTGGAGAGATGATCTAGAAATATTTTTTGTAGATTAAGCCAGTACAGTTAATATTTTTCTCTTAGATAATCACTGATATTAAAGCAATCTTTAATATATAGGTTTTATCATCTGTATCTGGTTTATATCTGTTATGTTGATTTCTATATCTGATCCATATCAGTACAAATTTATGTTATGTATCTTATTTTATTAGTTCTATATATTTTTTATTAAAAAAGTTTAATGCTAAAATTTTGTTGCTTATAGAAAAGCATATTGTGTTATTTTATTGCCTCATGAAGATTGTGGTATTAATGAATCCGATAAAAAAAAAAGGGAGGGGGGAGATGGTTCTACGTTTCTTTTTCTATGAATGTAATAAAAGGACCATATTAAAAATATAACGGAAATAATCTCTGTTCAGCATTTATTTGGTGGGTCACAGTACCATCTATTAAAATAATTCTTGTAACTGAAGTTTTTAAAAAAAAAAAAGAAAAATTAAAGATATTGAACTAAATATGGGGATTTAGAAAGAAAAACTGATTTAGTTGGCTCTCCTGAAATTTAAATAGAAATAAACTATTTTACTTATGTATTTCCACAAAAGTAAACACACAGTTATATTTTTAATTTTAATATGACAAATTTTATACATTTCCTGATTTCTGCATTTATGTAGGACTGCTGTATTTTCTTGAGTATACAATTAACTAATTATATTAAAAGTGTAAGAATTTTAAATTCACGAGCTGAAACCATTTACAATTAACAGTAAAGTATGTTATATGCTATATATAAAATAAGCATTTTAGAATGAAGTCTGTTAAATTTTAAATATTATTCATCATCTGAAATTATTTTCCTTTCAAAAGATGACATTAAAGATAGAT
This sequence comes from Maratus michaelseni, assembly GCA_963931845.1. Lineage (NCBI taxonomy): Eukaryota > Metazoa > Arthropoda > Arachnida > Araneae > Salticidae > Maratus > Maratus michaelseni. The sequence goes on from OZ007593.1 coordinate 259,423,562, forward strand.
TTGCTATATTTCGTTTCTCACACTAAATAAGTTTGATTTAAGTGAATTATTTTTCAGTTTTAAAATGATGAGAGACTAATGCTTCCTACTCAAATAAATTCCAAAAATACCTGTCTAAAACAATTTTTTTTCAACCTTTTTAAGATGGAATCTGTTTTATAAATTTTAAATATTATTTAAATTCAATATTATTAAAATAAAATTATTTATATTAAAGATTATTATCTATAACATAAACTTTTGATAACTTTGATAAAAAAAAAAAAAAAAAAATTCTTCACGTTGCAGTTCCAGGGGGAATTGGCAATTCTAAACCACAAAAATATAATAGAAAATCCAAAATGTTCCTAGTGGAAAGGTGTATCTTTAACCATCCACTAAATTTATAATTTGATACTCTTATACCTTCATTAAACATATTTCAAATCTCCGTATTCCGTACTTGGGGGGGGGGGGGTATTTATTTTTGTCTTTGCAACTTTAGTGTCAGCTTAGCTGAAGTCTTAAACTGGAACAATTGAAGCCAAACTTATATAACTAATTGGGATAAAAAGCATGTATATAAGAATCAATAGTTCTGCAGCACTAATCGCTTCAAAATATTTTGCACCAAGCTCTGAATAAAGTTGTGAAGCTATTTATTAATCAACAATTTTTAAAATATGATATATTTAATGGCTTTTAAATTTCTATAATTTTTGATGAAACTGTAGCTATATGTGTACATGTAAAAATGTATTGTTTTATATGTGATTTTTATTTTTTTTTTTTTAAATTGAATATTTGACATTGAAAAACAAACACAAAGAAAATCTCAAATACTTAGTAATAATTTAGCATACAACTTTTTCCGTTTCATAAAAGCTCTCGCTCCCAGTTGAGGAAGATTTTTTTTCTTTTTCATATAATAAAGCTTTGAATTAGCTGTAAAGCACATTTTTTTGCTCTTGGGGTTGTGCTTTTTGTCTTATCAACGTTGTAAAATTTGTATTCATATCCCCTCCTTCCCCGCTGTCTTCACCATCTTTAGTGTGCTACTGTGAAATATTAACTATTTTAGATTTTCTTTAAATTATAATCAATGTTGTAAAAGCTGGAAAAAAATTCAGCTGAAGCCTGGGAATACTTTGACTTTCTTTGGATAATTTAAAAAATTTCCAAATTATCAGGGATGCCACTTTCCCGCCTCAAAGCAGAATTCCGCTTTTTTATAAATTTCGCTATATCTGCCTTTTTAAATAAAATCTTCAATTTTCGCTTTTTTTATATATCAAATCCGTAATTTCTGCAGATTCGTCTCCATAATTCCAGAATATTAGTCTTTTTTTTGATTGCCCATAATTCAAAAATATATGCATTAAACGATACAACTTCCTTGAGTTTCATCTCGCTATCCTATATTGCTTTGCTACACAGCAGCGCATTTTCCCAGAAATGTACGGGAGTTGCGATGCCTCTTTTCCTGTTTTTTAAATCAATCAGTAATTTCAGCGGAATCATAAAAAAAAATAAAATAAAATAAATAATCATGATGTGCGTTGGGAAAAAAAGCTGAGAATTACATCAAACGATCCCTGAATAAAACCGCAAAATTTGGACAATCACTCGAAGAAAAAAAATCTTGCAAATTTCGTCAATGGAAAAAAAAATAGAAAATTTCATCAATCGGTCCCGGGGAAAAAATCTTAAATTTTGTCAAACGATCGCAGAATAAAATGCAAATTTCGTCAAATGGTCATGAAATAAAATTGCAAATTTCGTCATTGGTCTAAAAAAAAAAAAATGTGAATTTTGTCATCAGTCACAAAATAAAAATAAAAATTGCAAATTTCATCATCAGTCGCAAAAGGAAAAAAAAAAAGAATTTTGTCGAACAATTACAGGTATGCCACTCAGAAAGTAACAAAAAGGGAGAAATTACGCGAGAAAGTAAAATTTAAGATATTTTTCACAACATTTATGCATGAATTTTGTGAACTATATTGTATTGAATATTAAATAAATATATTGCATTTTCACAGTTGAGTTCCAGAAAACCTGAGTACCTGTCAAAACTATGGTGCGGATTCCCAAAATCTGGAAGGAGCCAGTGGCTCCTAAACCGAAAATATCCAGGGGCCACACAAACAACACATGAAACAAACACATGAAAACAATATTTTTTCTCCATTAAATTTTAATGATGGGATTTTATAGAATCTACCCACTATAATCTTGTATACAGTTTGTAGGAATAAATGTTTGTAATGCAAGGCCTGAATATTTTATTTAAAAAAAATTCTCTAAAGTTTTTTGTTCTATAGATAAATTCCCCCCCCCCCCCCCTCAAAAAAAAAAAAAAAAAAAAAAAAAAAAAAAAAAAAAAACTTAGTAGTTTTTTAGTAAGTAAAGCTGAAAATAAACATTCAACATGAGGATTTGCATAAAAAATTGTGTCTATAAAAATCAAATATACGAAGAAAAAAAATGATTTTTTTTTTTTTTTTCTACTGGCATATGTACTTGTGTATTTCTGGATTTCTTAAAAGTACCACCTATCTGTAGATTTCTGTTTTTCTAGTCATTAAGCAAGCTGCTCAAGTTCAATTCATTTGATGTTGATGCTTTTAGTTGGCAATGGTGAACTCGCGATCACATTTATTTGTTGAGTATTTAAGTTGAATCAATGCAGCATAACCTGCCTATTAAAGTTTAAGGGAATATTATAAATTGAGTCCATAGAAACAGTATTTTAATTTTAAGATAAAAGGATTTATGGAATTAAAATCTGTTATATTTTCTCCTGCGAGACTTGTAATTGTACCTCATACATTAAAATAAAGATGTGGACTTCTGTTATGATAATTCTTTGGATAATTGAATATGAGTCTTAAGAGAATGGTATTTTACTGTTGGCTGCAATAAAATAAAAATACATGGATAATGTTTGATTCCCATTTGTACCTATTTTACTAGCTCTCGGCAAAAAGAAAAAAATAGTAATTGCCACAAAATGCTAAATGACAAAAAATGGTGGCTATTAAAAAAAATACAGTAACAACTTCCTTAAATCTGCATAGCTTAAAACCAAAGGTTGTGCAGATTTCTGATCAGTGTTTTGTTTACATTTTTTAAACAGCAATTTGAATTTAATAATACACGCGGAATTATAATGAATGCTTACAATAAAGTAAAATAATAAAAATTAAGAAAATTTTAAAAACAATGTATTTAAAGTAAAGGTCAAGTAAATAATTAATATTGCATAACTAAATATGCATAATGATGGTGAGATAATTTTTTCTTGAATGATTCAGTGAAACTCTCCTTATAAATGTACACTAATAATTCACATCAACATCTTAAAATAACAAAGTTGTATTTCATGTTTAGCCATACTTAATAAGCAAAAAAGCTTGATTAATGCATATATTATTTGGTAAAATATCATGATCGCCACTGATATCAGAGCACTATCTTGAATTTTTTCAAAAATAAATTTATACTTCCTTCATGAGAAAACATGAGTTGAATCATATTAACCCAAATTACATATTAAAATGTGTACAGAATGATATAAAAATTTTAAAAACTTGAATGTTATGCCTACATCTTAACTGTAAGCAGTGCTGTAGTTGGGTGGGAACGCCGTTCCCAGAAATATTTGGTTTGTTTCTGTAAAAAATAAATATCGCGTACAAGCACAAGCCATTTTTTTTCTCCAGACTGTGTAAACTATAACCATTTCAATGTCTAAATGCGAAAGCATTCAGCTGTATGAATAACAAATGCGAAAAATTCACTCTTTGTTGAAAGAGTCAGTTTACTTATATTCATAAGCCGTGTTAGGGCCTCTCGTAAAATAATTTTGTCCTGAACCATATCTGAAATCTTGGTTGCGATCAGGAAGAAGATTATCAGATGAGACAGCCTGTCGTAAATCAGAGAGCACAGAAAACACCTCATTATCGTTCTTTATTATGGAAACCTCTAGGATAGATGTGCCAATAAGTTTATATGGATTTATTTCTGTTATTTCAATTAAATTGTGATTCATAATGGAAAATGTTATTATGAGATTGATTAAATATTGCTTTTAGATGAATGCTATACAATTTCAATACTATAAAAAACTAGAATATAATACCGTATTTACCCGCATATACGTCGATCCTCCTCCCCCCCCCCCCCCCCCCACTTTCCCGATAAAAAAATTTGATTTTTTAAAAATCCCGCGTATAAGCCGACCCCCCATTTTCCGATCAATAAATTTGATTTTTTTTTTAAAAATACATTATGCAAAATCACCTGGAAAAAAAAGAAAATATACTAATACAATAATAAAGGACTACAACAACTAATTTTTTTTCATTGTACATTTATTCGAAATCATCTGAAAGAAAAAGTACTTAATATACAATAATGAAGATAATAATATACAAAGTTAAACTGATTCAAGGTCCGATTCAATATCGGACTCTCCAAACAATTCATATAAATCCTTCGTCGTCATCGGCTTATCATGATACACGTTTTCAATCTCTGTATCGCTACATTCTTCCTCGTCGTTATCACTTTCGAAAATGGCTTCATCTTCTGTGTCGTCTACTTCGTTGCTTATGCAGCAATTCTTGAACGATTTTATAATCCTTTCGGAAGGACTTTGATTTCACGCATCTTTAAACCACTGGGCAATTAATGCAATGTCGGGCTTTCTAATATTACTGCCCTTTGTTAATGTTGGACAACCGGATGAAATCCACTCTGAAAAAAAAAATTAAGGACCCTCGCATAAGTCGATCCTCCCAACTTTAAAGTCTTTTTTTGTCCAAAATTTCTCGACTTATACGCGGGTAAATACGGTAATTATAACTTCTAACTTTAAAAAGTCGGCTTTTGGCTTAGCAAAAATCCGGTAGCATCGACATCTACTCTATGAAAAGATGAGTTCCCACAAATATTTTTTTTCCAACTACAGCACTGACTGTAAGTTTCATTGTTTACATCGGAAACGGTGTGTGGATTTTAGTACTTGCGAGGGTGGCAGATTTGAGGGAGTCTACTGTATTATTTGATGGCCAACTTTTTCAGTGTTGGCCACTGGGCTTCAAAAGGAAGGAAGTGACTATTAGAAAGTTATCTGCCTATGCAATATTTTTCTGCATGCCACCAATGATTCCTTGCTAGTTGCAGTATGTTGATATTAAAATATTTATTTGGTATATTTAATTTTTTCATATAAATAATGACAATTTTTTGTTTGCTGATTAGCCCTTTTTAACTAAAAAAATAAAACCTAATGACTCCACTCAGCTTTCCAAACATATTACAGGATACTGTGTGTCCAAATGAATAGTAATATAACAATAAATACAAATTTAGATCCTAATTTTACAAAGGTGAAATGTTTCCATTGTTGAAAATGATTTCATGCTTTAAAGAAAACACATCATAAAGCTTAAATGTTTTTCTAATGATATAATTTTCAATACATTTTCATTCAGTCAGTGCTGAAATTTAGGCCTGTAACTTAAAATAAATATTGAAATTGAAGTTATGTAGTCATGGCTAATGGAAGTTTAAAGTTGCTTTAAATATAGATATTTCAACATGTTTGTTCAACAACGTACTATACTTAAATTTCACTGCTTTTATATCAGATTAAAATCGCTATATATATTTTTTTTTCCATTGCTTTGTAAGTGAGAAAAGTTTCACTAAATTAAGTCACATTCTAGTGAAACGTGATTGTTGTATCAACATAAGATGAATATGAACAGTAAAAACATTTAATTGAATAAATATATATATATATATATATATATATATATATACACCATATTTACTACTCGAGTATAACACACATTTTTTTTTTTTTTCAAAAATATAGGGCCAAAACCCTAAGTGTGCATTATACACGGAATAATTTTTTTCTGCTGGATGTAATAAAATGATAAACATATGAATCAAGAAATGTATTCAAAGAAGAAATTAAATCTGGAAAAATCTTACTTAATAGAAGTATTGCTGCATCTTTATTTCACTCCTTGCACTTTTTAATACAGCAGCGCTAGTAACATTATTTAAACGCTAATTAGCAATTCTCATTGAAGCTAATGCTGTTGTCCTCTTCATCGCTGCACAGTCAATATCTTCGTAAATCATATTGTCTTCAGTTACATCTATCTGATTGGAAATTCCAGTCACTTTGAAGCTCTTTATTATCATCCCGGCTGAGATGGAATTCCAAGCTTCACATATTCACTGACATAGAGTTGTGAGTGATGCACGCTTCATTCTCCCGCTTAGAGTTGAGATGTGATCTGTTGTTGTCGTCCACCGATTGAATGCATCCTGAAATGCAATCTTAAATGGTCGGTTGATGACAACATCCAAGGGCTGCAGCACTTTCATCATCCCACCTGGTAGCACAATCAAATCACTAAATATCAAACCCTATATCAAACCTCATGTTGTTATATGTGTCGTGTTGTCGCATATCAAACCGCAATGTTGTTTGATCTGAATTGGCGATTTGCATCATCTGATATCCCTTTTGTTTTCGTAGCCTTATAACATTCTGGAAGAAATTATTACTCTGTTCTTCTACTGACAGACAGACTGTTACAGATCCTAAAGCGTGGAACCCAGCCATAACTCCCCTTGAATTCTTCTCTTGGAATATTCATTATCCTAGCTATTTTACAGGCCTCATACATCAACATTTCCGTCGAGACTTGAGTACCCTGAACACCACAAATCCGTTATATGGGTTAAAAGCTGCTGCTCCACATGCGGATATTTACACAATTTCCTCCGAAAAGCACAATTTTTGGATGGTGCTTTTTTCAGTTTTTCTTCCATATTCTGCCACTCTCGCACACTTGAATCACCAACGCTGAACTTCCGATTTGCAGCACCATTACATTTTTCTTTTGCATACTGAACTATTTTAAACTTAAATGTCGCAGTATAACTACATCGATTCTCCATTTTACTCGCATGCTGTCGAAAGACGCTCTCAAGTATTTCATTAAGAGAGTGACGTCACCACAGCATAATACGTTACTCACTCCTACCCCCCGTCACTCCCTCCCTTCCACACTCACTCCCTACTCGAAGTCTAAAAATAAATTTTCGCCTTCTTTCCTGGCCTGATGAAACATTTGTTTCGGCTTTCTTTACTGAAATTCTTTTGGTCATTCATTCACTTGCATGTCAAATGTATGGTGCATGTTATATACGAGATAAAAAAAATTGGCATTTTCTCTGCATGTACAGGGTGCGTGTGGAAAGTACAGGGTGTGTGTTATACACGAGTAAATACGGTATATATATTTACAGGTTTTCTGTGATCACAAAATGGTTGATAAATAGTTTAGCTACCAAATTCATTCTCAGATTTGCACAAAAATTAATACAACTCTTGCGACTGCGGTCTGTAGCACATTTCCCAAAAGGGAGCTCAATTGAAAGCATAATTTGGGCACTATCGTGCTCATACACATACATACATATCAATATTTATTGTAAAACCACCAAAAATGGCTGTGTTGTTGAGACCTGGAAGTTTAGAAACAAATAGCAATATACATGTAAATAACGCATATACATATCGAATTATTGTAACAGCAACTGATTCGGGGAACTTCAAAATGCAAACATAATACATATCAGTATTTTTACAATTTGTTTTTTATCATGATACAATACTTTCCTTACACTATATGTGTCATGAAAGTGAAAAGGACCACAAGTTTTTAAAAAGGGGGCACTAATGAAATTGCTACTATTAGCCAGTGGCTACTTATATTTTCTAGTATTGTGTAATTGTCTCAAAATCTAATGAAAATTAGGCTTGAAAGTAATAGCTGCAATGTATTGTGTATTATGCTGCATCAGTGAAAATAAGTATATCACCTAAGACTTTTCTAAATTTTTAATTGAAGCAGTCTGGTTGTACAGTTTTGTTTTAACCTTTACTCAAAATTTATTTTGAATTTGTACCTCCTTTTTTTTTCCCCCTTTACATTATTTTGTACAGGGTTGGAAAAAAAACGTTTAAAAAAAAAAAAAAAAAAAAAAAAAAAAAAAAAAAAAAACGTGTTTTTTTTGTTTAAAACATGTTTAAAACGTTTTTTTCTCATTCAACAGCACAATTTTGATTAAAGTGAACAAAAATTAATAAATTAAATATAAAGAATGAAAATATTTTTAAAAAACAGTTAAGGAAGAAAAAAATTATATAATAAATACCAAACATTAATTAACAATTAATTTTTTTATTCTAAACTAAAACATTTAATTATTAAGTTCTTTAAAAATAGTAACAAGTTTGGCAGCTTTATCAAACACCTAACCGGTTTCTAGTTTTGTTCTGCACAAAGCCAAAAGTAGAAAACACTCTTTCTAAACCAGCAGTAGAGCATACAGCTTGCTTGTAATTGTTTTATGATCATCATGACATTTTTATCGACATGTTTTTCAAGACTTATCCACCAAGATAAAGGTGTTATTTCTACAAAATAGTCCACTTTATTTGATTCTTGATTAGTGAATTTATGATTGGTAACTGACAGCATAACATTTTTAGGGTTTCGTTCATCTCACGAAACCCTATTCGTCCCACTTCTCTGTCTGTCTGTCACAGAGCCGGTTCTCAGAAACTGTATAGCTAAGACTTGAAATTTTGTGTACTTACAGCTGAATACCTACTGTCACGCTGAAAATCATAACATTTTGAAAAAATCATATTATTTTAATAGAGAGATAAAAAACCAAAAATCTAACAGCCTTTTTCTATTAAATTTAAACATTTTTCGTTATAGCAGTTGCCAACAATTTAAAAATCAACAATAAAATTCTTTCTACAATAATTAATTTTCTGTTGAAAGATTTCCACGTGAATTTAACTTGTGAATTGTCACGTTGTGACATTATAAACAATAAACATGTTTTAAACATTGTTTTAAATGTAATGTTTTAAACAGCTGTTTTAAACAAAATGTTTTAAACGTAACAACCCTGATTTTGTAATTTTATTTTTTAAACTGATATCTTGAGTTTAAATACCCATTCCAAGAATTAATAATACAGTAGAAGTTTTTAATTTATACGATTATATATTAGATAAATATATTGTATATTTTCTGCTTCTTTTTGTTTCACACACACATGTGTGTAGGAGATTTAATTAGAATGTTACAAGAACTTGATATGTTTTTTGAAATTCAAAGATATTATAATTATAATATATATATATGTGTGTTGAGCAGTATTTTACTCAAAATTAAAAATAATGTGTTTTTTTAGAGAGGCAAATTCCGTCCAAGGTTAACGGACTTGGTCCGTATCAACACAGAAACAGCCGTTCTTGCAATCAGTAAAAAAGCTTTTAAAAAACCACCAAAAGAATTGTCCGCAGCCATTACTGCTCTTACAAATTTAAAAGGTGTGGGGCCAGCAACAGCATCAGGTAAGTGAATTTTGCTTTACCTTATCAGTATGTGAAGAGATCTTTTTAAAAAATATGATTCGTGTAAAATGCTGTCTTTTTCATCTATTTAAATGTAAAAATTTTTTGTAATGATAAATGAATATAAAGAACTAGAAAGCTTTGTCCCATGCTCGCCAATCCCTGTAAATTACAATACAATTCACATTCGGATTGCTGCACAGTCTCAGCTTGCTTCACTCACTCAGCATTTTTTCAGAAGCTCTAGCCAGAATGAGTACTATCATAAATCATTTTAACATATGAAATAAAATAAAAAAATAATAATAATGTAAAAGTAATTGAAAGCTTTGTTGAAAACAGAATTAAAAATGCATGTAGTTGGCGCTACCAATGGGCATAAATCATTTTAGCATTATAAAATAAAAAAATTTTTGAAGTGTAAAATAATTAACTGAAAAAATTACCTTGAAAACACAATTAAAAATACTTTTAGTTTGTGTCTATAATGTTGTACAGCATAGCTTAAATTCATTTTTAAAAACTCGTGGAAAAACACTACTTCATAGCAAGCTAGTTCAATTTAAATCAACAATCATAAACATATATAATTTGATATTAAAATTTGTTCATCTAAAGTTCATTCGATGTGAAAAATATAATCTCTCAGTGCTTGGCAAGTTAACAAAACGTAAAAAACATGTTCTCTGTTGTGTCTAAAAGGAATTCTTGATCAAACAGCTGACTTGCTGGATGCACCAGTAACTGTAAAAAAAAAACAATGATCATACATCGATCGAAAGGTCATGCTGGGTTTAAAAAGAGCTCCTGCTTCTGAATTTTGATTTGCTGAATGGATCATGTGACTGTAAAATAAACCACAGAGAATCGTCGCTTCGAAAACTACAGTTGTTGGCAAACTACAAATTCAGTCTTATTTTCGTGCCACGTAAGAGATAACATGTATAAGTAATGTAATATAGATTATCATTATTATTTTTTCCTTCATATTGCTTTGACCCTTTCAATAATCCTCATTGGTACTTTTCGGTTAGCCTGGCGCCAGTGATATATATACATATATAAATACATATGTATATAATATGTATATGTACATACATATATGTATATTTATGGGTATATATATCACTGGCGCCCGGTTAACTGAAAAGTACCTCCTCATTTTAATGACTAGTTTTCTTGTATAAATAATGTCTTCAATGATCATAAATGGAAAACAAAGGAGTTGAAGAAAATTAAGAGAAACAGGTGAGCTTATAAAAGTTAAAATTTCAGTGTAAATTCACCTTGTTTAATAACTAAAATTCATTAAGATACAACTAAATGTAAATATATTGCTTGAAGGTGCGTAAAAACATACATAAAAACATTTAAAAGCACATTAAAGTCCTTTTAAAAATTCCAAATCGTTTTCAACCGAAACCCGGTCATCATCAGTGGAAAACTAAATTGTTGAGTTGAGTTGTTATCTCTTTGCGTTTTCTTCCTTGCCCGAAATAAACTATTTTACTTCAAGGGTTTGGAAATAAGGTGGGATGGGAAAGGTAATCAATGATGCATTAATTCATTCCAGACTCCGTGGATATCATATGATAATACATCGTTACAGACTATTTCTTTTTTAGACATTATTTCTAGAGACTCTTATGATTGCTTCCAGGTGATTATTTGTGCGGAATATAATTTTGGATCTATTGAAATCAACTTTTATAGGTTCAGTTTGCGCTAATCTTGCTAACGCAGTCTGGAATGAATTAATGCATCATTGATTACCTTTCCCATCCCACCTTATTTCCAAACCTTTGAAGTAAAATAGTTTATTCCGGGCAAGCAAGAAAACGCAAAGAGATAACAACTCAACTCAACAATTTAGTTTTTCCACTGATTATGACCGGGTTTCGGTTGAAAACGTTTTGGAATTTTTAAAAGGACTTCAATGTGCTTTTAAATGTTTTTATGTATGTTTCTATGCACCTTCCACCTTCAAGCAATATATTTACATTTAGTTGTATCTTAATGAATTTTAGGTGAGCTTATAGTAGTTCTTAAAAAAATATCGCTCATATAAGATAAATACTACAATATTGATATGGAGAAGATAGTACAAGACAGAAAATTTCCTAATTTAAAGGAACAGTTGAAATTAAAATATAGATTCTAACCAATTATGAAGGAATTGAGAAGGTTATCAAGCAAGTAAGTATAAAATGAATGTGAAAAAGTAAAAGTTCTTAAAACATTAATAAAAATAACAAAAAGGGGATTTCTAATATCTAAAATGACTGTGTCCACTTTTCAAAGAGAATTGAATCTGAGAAAAAATACTGAATAATTTAAAGATTCTATATGGTCATATAATATCCAGGGCTGTGGAGTCGGTAGGGAAAATGCCTCAGACTTCTGAAATTTTAAAGAAACAGGCTCAGATTCTGTGATGACTAATGTACTAGTATTGCCTGTTGGGTGCGTTCTCTATTATTCACATTGCTATATTGCTATCATTTGTTTTGAAATAGTAATTGTCGTTTTAGTAAATTTATCATTAAATAATGGAAATATTACTATTTTAAAAAAGGGGTAGCAATATGAATACAAGAACGAAAAAGCATGTGTCAAGCATAGATTATGGAACACTTTCCAACACATCCAGAAAACTCTAACAAAACTTCACCATTAAATAAGGTGAAAGTAGATAAAGAAAAATTAGAAAGTTATGACCTGTAAAACATTTGTATGTATACATTTTTCTGACACACCCTGTATTTAGCAACAGTGTTTTAAAAAATGTTTCTTGTATTAAAATCTTTTAAAGACTTTTTTGTACTTTTTTAATCTTTCATTTCTTTTATTTCAGCTATTTTAGCTGCGGCGTTTCCTGATGAAGTCCCATTTATGGCTGATGAAAGTATGTTATCTACGCCTGGTATAGAAGCTACAGATTATACTTTAGCTGAATATCTTAATTATGCTGAGCATATAAAGGCTTGTGCTGAACGTCTCAAGAAATTGGGTAAGTTTTATGGAAGTTATTTTAATATAGACAGATAAAAAACAAAAGTCTAACAACCTTTTCCTATTAAATTTAAACATTTTTCTTTATAGCAGCTGTCAACAATTAAAAATTCACAATAAAATTCTTTCTACAATAATTCTGGTTCAAATTTTCGAAAAAACGAGAAAAATAGACTAGTAAATTTTTACTTTATAAAAAACATGACTTCTTTTTTTTTTTTTTTTTTTGAAAATGAAATTTATTTGGATTTATTAAAGAAAGGATAAAGTGTTTTGAAAGGAATATTAAACAAAACCCTTTGTGCGATCTTAGTTACCCACTTTGTTTATTATTTTTTTGGTTTACACACAATTAAATAGGAAATTTCCTAGGCTCATTTATATGCATATTCTATCCATATAAACATGATTTTTGATAAATAAAATTTCGTATTTCTCACTTTTTTCAGACTCAATGGTTGCCATTTATCTTTTTTCTCATCTTGGCGACAGCATATCATTATTGGTTAAAAATTTGAAATTGCTGTATCAGTTAGAAAATAATACAAACACCTCGAAAAATTAAAGAAATAAAACCTTTCACAATTTTTGCTTTAATACAAAAAGAAAATAAGAGAAAAACATTTTAATAAGAGATAATATGAACGAAAATACGTATTTAATTTAAACATGAAAGGAATGTATGTTTGAATGCTTAAAAAATTTTTCAATGTCAAAGATTGCGATTGAAACAATATTTGGTGATTTATCTTTTGCTCCAGGTGTTTAAGAAAAATGCATTTGTAAATTTGATTAGATAAAATCTAAATGACCTTTTTTTTAAATCAAACTTTTCCATCATGTGACTTTCAAGAGAAACTCGCAGATGTAATTTTGTAAAAATTGTACTTGTGAGTTGTGTGTACATGTTATTATTTATATTTATATTTAATTATCAATAATCATTTCAAAGTTAAAATATCATACAACTAGAACATACAAATGGGTTAGACTTACCTAAAAGGTCCTCTTTCGGGAGATAAAAAGCGATCTTAAATTCTTCTGTGTTTTCAAAAATAAATGTTCATACTGTTTAAGAAGTAATTGAATCTACACAATGTAAACACACAAATGTATATATTAACGATCACAAACAAAATATACATAACATTTTCGCGCACGTCATATCTTTTTGTTAAATATTACATCTTATATTCCGTAATTACATTTCTAGTTCAGTTTATGTTATAAGACAAAATCCATTTGTCAATAAAAAAATATCGTCTGTGCGAGGTGCAAAATAAAAACGATTAAATTAAAACCATGGAAGTAGCAATAAATGCAACACATGTTATTTGTTTATTTGCAATTTTGAGTTTACTTTTGTAGCCAAACAATGTGATTTTATCAAAAAAAAAAATTCTGAATAAAGGTGTTTTTTCAAGTGCATGAACATTTTTGGAGTATTTGTTTATATTCAAATGTAATTTATATTATATAAACAGCAGTTAATAATATAAAAATGACGACAAATGTTTAAATTTTAGTGTGAATGTCACACACAAGCACACATATTGTAAAATAATTTAATTTCAGACAGTTAAGAAAATTTTCCAGATACTTCGCTACGGAAACATACCAGTTTTTTTTTTTCCCCCCAAATATGTTATTTGGATAGCCTTGAATGCAGATCAGCGGATATTTCCCATTCTTTCATTTTGTTTTTAATGTATTGTCAATTTCACTTATAGAAACATTTACTCCTTCAAAACTTAGGAACTAAAGTAATGTCTGATTGTAAAATAGGTAATATGAAGAATAAAGATAAGGATTATTCTTACCAAGATATGTTCAATAATGCATTATTAGTATCACAAAAGCTAACATTTTGAAATAAATAATGCTTGCTGAAATTTTCGCTATTTTTATTTCGTCATTTCTTTACAATTTCCCTTCATATCTTCCATTCATTTGGTATTCTTTTTTAAAAGATATTGAACTAATCTTATGTAATCAGGTCACCCACCAATTGAAGTATTAAATATATTGTTGGAAGTTTCATTTATGTTTGAAAGGGTCTCTTGAGTGTGAATCCAATTATAGAAGATTAGACAGATTTTGTAATTACAGACTACTAAATTTTTGGTTTTTCATTATGAAGCAAATGAACAAATGAAAACTTACTGCTATTTTTCATCTCCAGTTATTTTATTATCATCAAAAAAGCAATACTTGCAATGTACGAAAAAAACAACTTTGTAATGCCAATGATGGCAAGTCTCATGTAATCGGGTGTATTAATGATTAGGCTTAGTCAATAACAAAAATGTTAAAATAAGCCATAACATAAACTAAAAACATTTTATTTCATAATGAAAGCATAGTATCTAATTTTATGTACACAAAAATAAAAGCTTATGTTATATAAATCCCCTATATAATATCCCAAATTTTCATCATCTTTAAACGTATTTAAAACTTGCAAAAATAAAAAGTTTTGAATTGTGTGAGGTGAATGACGAGAAAGAGTTACAATTTAAATTATGCCAGATGAAACAAGATTTGGCGAGTTATCACTGGCGCCCAGCTAACATAAACCCCCCAAAACAGTTTTGTAATTTGAAACTAGATATGTTTACACTTTTTTTGTCTTTTGAAAATAATGATGGTCAGGCTTTGCTGCGTCACTTGAGATACTATTGTCTCTCATGCAATATTACTTCAGCAACACTTATTCAATGCTTACTTGAAATGTATGACACTATTTCATGTGAGATTTAAGATCTTGGTAGCTTTTTGTGTAGTCTGTTTTTAATTGTAACTTTGTTATGTATGTTTAATATTAATTTGATAATTGATATTTCATCAATTTTATGCGTAATTTAAGTTTTTTTTTTTTTATCTGATAACTATGGAATTTGCAAAGATATAAATATAATAATCAAAATATGAAGTTAAAAATATTCATTGTTTAGGCCTCCCAAAAAAGCATGTTAAGTTCTTTAATAACAATGAAAATCAAGATAGAGTGGGTGGTCATTATAGTAATTGGACAAAAATGTTCTTTTTATTATCACTTTTTTATTGCACTCCCAATTTTATTATCTTGAGGTTGGCAGCTGTGTGTAATTGAATAAGAATTTTTAATATGATTATTCTCTAAAATGTCTTATCTACTTTAGTTAAACATTCATTTTATTAAAAGTAATTTTTTTACTTATTTATACATTTTACCAATTTTTTTTCAGACATTATTTATAAAGAAGCATGGTTAAAAATTTCCATTAAAAACAGTCTCTAATAAAAACTTCCACCAGCTAACAAAAGCGCTTTCATCCCCCGCCAGGGCATCATCAGTTGTGATCTCTAACCAACTTCCTCTCCATTATATACATGACTGGTGGTTGAAGAGCTCCCCCTATCGGATTCCATTATTTTCTCTCTCTCTCTCTCTCTCTCCCTCTCTTCCAACATTTTTCTCCAGCGGCAATCAAGTAATGAGTGTACCATGTCATTGCACGCGTCTTTTGATGCATTTATTTCTATTGATTCTCGTAATAACGCGTTATGTAAGTTTTCGTAGTTAGCTATTTTCTTTATTTGTAGGGTATCAAGTTTTATCTCCCCCTATTCCATATATAAAAGGTGTATCTTTGAAAATAAAACAATAATTAGAAAAATTAGGAAAAATAGTCCCACTAACCCCCAATCCATCCCTCTTCAAATCAATAAGAAATGAAATAGAAAAAAATGAAGAAATGCAAACAGCAGGAACATACAAAACAAATTGTCTAAACAGCAGAAATGAAAAAGTTACTTGCATAGGAATGACGAAGAGGAAAATAGAAGAAAGAAAGAACATATCCGAGATATAAAACTAAATAAACAGTCAACAGCTCTTGCAAGATTAAACGTTAAAACTCCAATAAAACTTGATACCCTACAAATAAAGAAAATAGCTGACTACAAAAACTTACATAACGCGTTATTACGAGAATCAATAGAAATAAATGCATCCAAAGACACGTGCAATGACATGGTACACTCATTACTTGATTGCTGCTGGAGAAAAATGTTGGAAGAGAGGGAGGGAGAGAGAGAAAATAATGGAATCCGATAGGGGGAGCTCTTCAGCCACCAGTCATGTATATAATGGAGAGGAAGTTGGTTAGAGATCACAACTGATGATGCCCTGGCGGGGGATGAAAGTGCTTTTGTTAGCTGGTGGAAGTTTTTATTAGACTGTTTTTAATTTTTTTAAATGAAGGACGTTTTTAATGGAAATTTTTAACCATGCTTCTTTATAAATAATGTCTGAAATAATTGGTAAAATGTATAAATAAGTATATGTACAGACATTAACACTTGAACACCTATTTTTAATAATTTTTTTATATTTTCAGATCCAAAAAGCAATTGGACTCCACACAAAGTTGAGTTAACATTGTGGACACATTACTTAGCCAGGGAATTGAAACCATCCATATTAGAAGGTATGCCCAAGAAAGATGCTTCTGAAAATGGTGAGCATGCTGATGAAGATAGCCGACCAGAAAATGGTAGCGCTGAAGAACCATCTTCTGATGCTGTCACTCCAAATCCACAGAATTCAACAGATGATGAAAAAGAGCTGCCCTCTGAAGAAAACACCAATGATTCCAATGCTGATTCTGGTAAAGAGAATGTTGGAGAATCAGCTGACTCTGTGAATGATGATACAGGTAACAGTTCAGAAGCAGCCGAAAAAAGCCCACCTGATGAACCTCCTGCCAAAAGATTATGTGTTGAGCAGTAAATCCGAGACACTCGGCTTTAGTTTGCACAATTTTATTCAGGACTCTGCAAGTGGTCTAAAAAAATAAACAAAAAAAAACAGGGAAATTAAGAGACTCCTATTTTTTATACATAGGCTTTGTTGTATTTTTGCTCTTCATCATTAGTGTGTGCCATTGTCTGAAATTATATTTATTGCTTATGAGTATGTGTTTTGATTTGGTGTTTAACGAATGTATCTATCAATTTAGCCTTGCTCAAAAGTCTTTTAAAATTATTTGTTCTGAGAACTCTTGTCCTCAAATTTATTGGAAAAATTGCTGCAAACTGAGTGTCTTATGCTATTTTTCACTGTATCTTCTTTCGAGTTTACTTAATTTTTTTTTTTTAACTTTGTGTACTTAATTACTCTGAACGATGTTTAATCGAAATTGTAAGATACATTAGTTAAAACATTCATATCAGGCAGATTCTGAATTATTCACCCGAGCATTGCTTGTCACAAAGCACCTTCGCTCATCTTTGTGTACATTGTCATCTCACCTGAAATAGTTGCATTGTAAAATTTTTTTGTCTTGACCGAGTAAAAAAAAAAAAAAAAAAAAAATGAAAAATTACATAAATTGTTTGTCATTGTGCTTGTTATGTGTATGCATTTTAATTTGTATATTTCCTTGTCTCATAGTAATTTTCTATTTTCTTTGACATGTTATTGCTATCAAGTGCGTGTATTTTTTATTTTATTTTATTTTGCATTTACAGTAATTGCACCAAGATCAGGATTTAAGGGTTATAAATTATTACATTAGTAGCCTAGCTACTTAAAAATTTTTGTATGCCATGACATATAATGTTTTGTATAAAATTTTAATGTATGTTTGACATATAAATTTTTATTACCTCTCAGATTTTTCGTGTATTGCTTGTAATAAGCATTATTGCATTGTGCAGTAAAATGATTGATAGAAATCCTAATGTTTATTGATGTTGGTGTGTTTGTACCGTTATAATATTGATGGCCTTGCCTTCAATTTCTACACGAATGTGTAGCTCTTTGAAAATTTTTACTCTTGCATAGAGCTTACTGGAAGAAATACTGATCTTGGTGTTATCTGAAAAACGACTTCGAAAGTCCAAAGACAGCCAGTGAAAACCACTGCCTTTATAATTTGCTGGAAGAATGAGAGTATTCAGCAGTTGATTGATATCTAAAATGTTTAAATAATCATCTCTTTACATTTTTAAATGTATTTTATTCATCTCATTAGCTTAGAAGTTTTTAGTAGCATGATTGTTTTTGTTTTTTTTAATTTTAAAAAAGTGGAAATGACAACATGCATTATCAGTTGTATTGCGTTATACTTTTTGATTATTTGACAAAGTTCTGGTCACAGTAGTGTGAACCTGAAGCATTCCAGGTTGGAATAGATACCTTCAACAATGGCACATTCCATCTTAGGTTTATCCAAATGTAAAGAAAATAAATGCCACTTTCTTTACATTATGTAATTGTGGATCTTAGTTTTTCTGTAAATAATAGTGTGGTTCTCAAAGTGTAGTTAATTAAAATGCTTCTGCACTTTCAAGAACCCATTTTTTTCTTGCAGCACACTTTCTTTGTGATCTACTTTATGCAATACATGTGGGTTGTGTATCTTCTTTTCTTATTTTTCTATGTGTGAATACAATGCAAAAAATTAACTGATCTCAGGTATTTCATGTTCACTATGTAACTACTTCTGTTGCATCTTATGCAATGTCTAACTAGCATTCTCTATATTTAGTGCTGTGTTTCTACATATAGTTGTATTGAGAGGGATAGTATATTATTTTTGTTGATTTCTGTCCTAAATTTCTTTTTATACTTGTCATATCCACAAAGTTATTGAATAGAGAAATGTTTTATGACTAAGAAAATAGAATACTTGGAGTGAAAAAACTTGCTATTTTCTAATTTTTATAATGCTTTGCTCAAATGAATTATTTCGCTAGTAATAAGGACACTTTTTTATTAACAGACACAATGCTAATAAATTGTACATGATTGCAGTGAGAACATAAAATAATTGTACACAAAATACATTCATATACATTACCTACATTTTCACCAACCGATTTAGATAGATGAAAATGTGTACAGTGTATAAGAATGCATTTTGCATGCATCAATGTCGGCTGACGACAATTGTATATAACTTATCAGTGTCATGTCAGTGGATGAAAAAGCTTCCTAAGGGCATTGGATTTTCATTCACCAGTGCTCTTTAAAATTATATTTAAAGTCTGTTTTTCTTTTAAATTTATTTTATTTATAAATTTACTTCTGGATAATATAATTAAAGTATGCTCACCAGAACTGTTTAAATTCTAATGCTCAATTTTTTTTAAACTAGAAATTAACAAAATATTTAAAATAGTTTAGTATTGAATTTTGATTACTTCCAATTACCTTGTCACTCCAAAAAAATTGGTGCAGATTTTGGCAAGTTTTCAGTAGGCAAAAATCTAATTATCACAATTGTAGCATATGAGCTTCTTGGTAAATTAATTCAATAAAGGGATGGTGGACTTAAAAAATGATCAAAATTAAACTTTAATTTAAAATAAAGTTAACAAAAGGCAGTATTTTATTTAAATTTTTTCTTTGATAAGTAAAATACATAACTCTGCTTAAAACAAATCTGAATATGATTTAAATTCAATTTTTAACAACTTTTATGCTGTTTTAATCTCTTATCTGCAACCAATGATTAAGTATACTATGCTAATTATTTTTGTTCAATTCTTTTAGAAATTATCATGTATATTAATGGTATGTTATTTTTTGAATAAAAGGTATTCATATGTAGAAGAGAGAATTAAGGTGAAAATTATCAAGAAAATCTGTCCAGTTTGCGAGAAATAAGACACAAGTGTGTCCTTTTAGCAGCTTAGCTTATATTAATCATTGATTTTTTTAAATTTAGAAATTGCATGTGAAGTTTTTTTTTTTTTTTAAATACAAATTATGCATCTTTTTTTTTCCAAAAAAATTTATCTTTTATTTTAAAACTGTCATAGGAAAATTCTTAATTTTAATGTCCACCATCCTTTTAAAAAAAGAATCTAAATGCAATGTTTTTATTTTGCCAAGCATCTTTGACAGATTAAATATTAGAAATATTTCTTACTTCTGATTTATTCCAAAATATTTGAATTCAGAAGGCCATAAAGAAATTGAAATATATTCTATCTGATATTATCTTTTATTGCTTCCGTTGCTTTGTACTGAAGCAAGCCAATTAAAATTTTTTATAAATTTTCTTGGGGGATAAAAAAAAAAAAAAAAAAAAAAAAAAAAAAAAAAAAAAAAGATTTCGGTAAATGCTGCTTATCATTAACATATCTAACTCTACACTACATGAATGTTTCTTTTGTAAGTATGTTATTTTTATACTCGTATTTAGGGTTATATACTAGAAAGTTTAAGAGATTTTTTTTTTGCCTTATTTAATATCAAACTTCTGTGATTACGTAAGGTGAATATCTTTATTTAAATATAGTGGTTGCTTGGAACTGAATTTATTTATTAAAAGTTAAATTTATTCATATATGCATCACTACACAGTGTAGGGTTAAATACTTAACTTTTCCAGGGGTCTGTCAGAACAGTTATTTGGTATATATTTCAAGGTCAGTACCAATTTTTTAGGTTGACTTGACAGTTTATAGATCTTTATACTGCATACTTTGATTTATGAAAATTCTCTATTATAACTGCTGAAATGATTTGAAATTTTAAGACTGTTTCCACAATGTGCAACTCAGGCCTTCAGGAAATCTCTGAGCTTAAAGCCCCACAAGAATTGCCGGGCTTAAATATTCTGCCATGAAATTAAGATCTTGGTTATAGTCTCTGCTTAAGAAGAAAACTTTGAGAACCACAGTTTGTATAAAAAAAAGAAATAAAAATAAAATAAAAATAGTGTATATGTGCGTGTGTGTACTGTACCTACTGGTACTTTTTAATGAGATTAATAAAAAAAAGAATTCTGTGAAATCCCTTAAACCAAGATCTGAAACTGACGGGTCATTGTAGTGCCCTTATAAAACATGCCTTTTAATACGAATAAAAATATGTTAAAATAAAAAGCCTTTACTATGATACCTCATTAGATTTAAGCTACATTTTTCACATTGTTAGAAGTAAAGTACATTTTTGTGAAATTAAGTGGCTCACTTGTGGTGTGTTAATGTCTCGTTAATTTTATCTTGTTAGGATGAATGAATTTATACTGAATCTGAACTGAACGTTTTTTCGCTAAATGGATTGTTCTTTTGGTAGGTAGACCTATTTATTACTGTATTGGTTTAAAAACTTTTATTGTAGTATCTCCCTTTGGTAACTTTTTCAGTTGTTCCTGCTACTGTTTATGTAAGATCAACATATGTAAGAATTAAATAAACTGTTTCTATTATTTGGAACACTGTTTGTTTTTATTATGCTCATTTTTAGTTTTACTTTCAATTACTACATTATTAAATACCGTGCAAATATATATAGGCTTTATAGATCAACACAAAGGCTAGAAACATACAACTTAGTCATTAATTTTTTGATGTGGTTAAGTGGTCATTGTGTACACAAGCACAGTCTACAATTATACAACATTAAAATTTCAAGATTTTTTATCTTCTGATTTATTTGATTAAAAAAAAAAAACTCTTAAGAATAATTTATAGGCTGATTAATATATTCCATTATCAATTTGAATAAAAACTTTATTAAAAATGCTGAAAGTATTTCAACATGTATTGAAAAATAAATCACAATCACAAAAAATAATTTTCAATTTTTGGTTTTAATTAAAGTAAAATACATTATACATACCCTCCCCTCCCCCTTCCCTAATTTTATTAGTTTATATAAAAATATATATATTTTAGTGTGAGAAGATTGTTTAAATCCTATCAAATGATGATACAACAGCGAAAATGTTGGTTGAATACTAATAATCACCTGCCTGTAAAATATATATCAAATGATGACAGCAAAATATTAGTGTAATAAATAATAAAATCTTCTGCTTTTAAAATAGAGGATATTTAAAAAAATAACTTATTAACTTATCAAACTTCAATTTTAGCTTATTATATGAGAAAAATCACATTTCATGATTAAAATGCCTCATAGAACTAAAAAAAAATATACAGTAATTGAAACTCTTAGATTTCCTTATTCTTTTCTAGAAAACTGCATTCCATTTCACCTGTTAGTATTTTTGTTATTAATGTTTAGAATGATAAAGACCTTTATTGGACACGCTGTACTTTTTAACTTATTCGGAATTCATCACTTTGTTGAAACACATTCTTTTCAACAAACATGATTCATTTAAACGGTGATTATTATATTATAAAAGAGAAAAGGATTGCATTTCTCTGTTTTCTCTTTTTTTTTTTTTTTTTTATGCGCTAAATGAACCTGAGTTAAGTGAAAACAAGCAACTTGTTTAAAAGAAAAAAAAGGGCAGAAGCTTCATTATTGTGAATAAACCTTAGGCTATAAGAATGATCATTTGCTGTCACACTATTATCTTCAGTACTCTACAGTAGGGAGTCTTTTAATTGCATTTCTTTCTTTTCTCCTTATTCAAAACAAGATTGGACCATCACATTCCAGGAAAAATACAAAATGTACACTATGCTATGTAGACTAGACCTCTCTGTTTGAAGCACTTTTATAGCACAGGGTTCGTATGATCCTTGAAAGTGCTTTAAAAGTCCTTAAATTTTTTAAAAGCATTTTTTGGCCTTTGAAAATATTTGTTTTATGCAAAATTTGCAAGAAGTGCTTGAAAGTCCTTGATTTTTTTTTTTTCTCTTCAGGGTTGCTACGCCACCAGGGAAAAGTCAGGGAATTCGAAAATTAACACAAAATATTATAATTTCCATTTTTCACACACAACATGGAAAACTCTGACATTTTTGTCGTAATCACCAACCAAGCGAACTCTGTGCCGATGTTGGAACCCATCCAGAATTTGGTTCAGAACTAGATTTTCTGCACACTAATCTGATTCTCATTCGGATGTATGGTAAATTTCTACCTTTTGACTAGACACAGGAGCATATAACCTATATAATCATCCCAGTTAGTAGCTCGGAATCTAGACTCCTGAGCAACCAATTAGAGTGCACTAGCTTAAAGCTTCGGAATACTTTTTTTTTTTTTGTGTGTTGGCGAAGTCTCTTCACTGAATGACTGTAATTGGTTGCTCATGAGCCGATCTTCCTAACTATTAGCGTCTAATGATATTACTCATTACGGGCTGTAGATATATATATATATTTATATAATGTTATCAACTTTTTTTGGACTCTACTCTTCCCATATCTTTCCACGACCCCCCCTCCTTTATGATAATTTTATCAATGTCTAATTTTTTTTTTTTTTTATATACATTTGCAGTGATATACATATGTTTATACATCTATTATTCACATATTTTTTACTGATTCAAATGAAGAGAGAAAGTCAATAAAATATCACTATTATACATGAAATAACTTTATATTAAATAACATCTAAAAGATAGTTACTATTTGAAAGTATTTAATAACAGCTTTTTGTTACATAAAGCATTCGACAGTAGTATTATTGTTTTCTTGCACTTGAACCTGAAGGGGAAGAAGGAAAGCAGAACTTATTATCAACAAAACAGGTTGACAACAATTTTTGCCTTTTTTCTTTATTAGTAAACACAAGTATCATTTCAATCAAATGTACTTCGCACCTGGTTTCTTATATGCACATATTATATGCATATTATATGCACATATGGCTAATAAGAATGCTGAAAGTTGGGTTGGAATGAAATGGTTTCATAATCATTTATTGGCTTTAACCTCAGAGTAAGCATATCTAGATAGCTCATCCCCTTTGCTTTTCCCGGTGAGACGTCGGGTCTGGATGACCCACGTGACAGTTGGCATTTGGCGGTAAAAAGGTTACTAGAAGTAATGCAAGTCTTGTCGCTTTATTGCAGCTCTTGGCAAGAGTACAATATTTTTAAGACTTCAGAAACTTCGGAACTTAACAGATATACACTCAGTAGCGAGATAAAGGGGAAGGTTCACCAGATATTTATCCTATTGTTTATTTACTTTATGCTTTATTTCTTTCATCATTCAAAGAATGGATTGTTAGAAATAAATAAAAGAAATTATTAAACTTTTATTTAGATTTAAAAAAAAATATATATATATATTATTTTAATAATTTATCCCAGTTTTCAATCTTTCACATGGTTTTATTTATATTTATTTTCATTATATACTTATTTTTTTATTTTTAATACAAAGTAACAAATAGAACAGAAAAAGTAAAAAAAAATAGTTTTTAAGGCTGTTCTCAAATACAAAAGAGCTACTTTCTGACATATTTCTGAATTCATTCATTTTTCAGAAACTCGTGAAATTGGCAGGTGTTCTCATTCAGAGACTATGTCATCGAAATATGTTTTTTTAGTTTTTGGTAAAGACAGAAAACTTTTCAGAAAATACAGTCAAAGTCGGCATTTTGTACCGGCAGCATCGGGAAAATGGCGAAAAATATGTCGTCACGGGATACGAATCGCTTATAATTCGATAAGTAATTTATTTATCAAAATAAATAAATAATTTCGATTCCAAATTGCTTCACCAGTGAGACCTGGCAATTTTATGCTTTTGCATTTAAAAATTATTCAGAAAACGCGTCAGAAAATTTCCCGTTCTTGAGCAGGTCATTTGAGAAACATCTTAAAGAACCTCTTTTTATTAAATTCCTACTATTAGCTCACACTCTCTCTCTATATATATCTTGTTGGAATTTTCAATCGTTAATAAAATATTTTCTATTCATCCATTCAAGTTCAAATAAATTTTTTAAAACTTGTACTGGATGACAATTGATGTTAATACAGTTTTTCAAATATTAATTCATTAATGAAATTTAATTAATTTTAATTTTTATATGGGAGAAAAAAATTTCTCAGGAGTAACTACGTTAACCTCTACTGTTTTCTTATTTAAGGGCTTGCGTACAACTTTTCTTTCGATGAGGTGTTTATGGAAATCCAATATTGTTGATACAGCAGTTTTTTTCAGCCATGTACCACCAAATTTTTCTCTGTCAAAGCAATTCGGAGTAAAATGTTTCGAACACACCAAAGAAGAATTTGTAGCTTTAAAATTTTCTCTATGTATTTTCGTTTCCCAGATCTTTCTTCTCTCTTCATCCTTTGGAAAGCTGTATATAAAATTTGAATTAAAAAAGGTTTTTATTAATGATATATATATTTTTAATGCAATGTTGATAAATTTAAATGCTAAAGCATGCATAAGCACAGTTTTATAAACAAACAAGAGAAGAAATTATTAAAACAAATCGAATTTATTCTACTTTTTAAAAATTCATTAACTTAAATTAATAAATGAAAAGCACTTCAATAAAAAGTAAAAAACATATACAAGTTGAAACATAAAAAAATAGACTAAATAAGTAAATAATGCATTGTTTCATTAAATTTTGCTAGATATAAATAGTAATTATTAATAGAACTTCCATAACATTATATAACATTTTGAGTGGTCGATAATAAATACAATAATTTCAAAACTTTTCTGAAGGTATAACAAGAGAGTAAACAAAACAATTACATATATATATTTTTTTTCAAATACTGCAATTAAAAATTATAAAGTTATATTAAAAAATGTGAAAATATTTCAAACATTGCAATAGTTTTTAATTTAGGTAATATTTAAATATTTTTCTTTTAATATGTACATATGCACCCGTTTATAATTCTTTAAAGCATAAATTTAATCTAAAATAAGAAAAAATATTTTTTTTTCAAAGAATTGTTTACGTTTTAAAAGAAAGAAAACAAGTTTCTTTTGGCGAAAAATTGTATCGCCAAGCACCGTTGTACGAGATGTTCTTAAAATGCTTTTTCAAATCAAATTTTTCCAATTCATTACACTTTCAACATTTGAAATTGATAACACCAGATGATAGTAGTCCTACTGTTGCATATATTTGTGATATTAAAAGTAAAATATTTCCTATTTTCAACATTTGAATGTGAATAAACAGTATCATAGTTGGAAAGATATATTTTTAAGATCCTTTAAATATAAAAAAAGGGTAATTAAAAATAAATACATACCAGTGAAAGGTAACAAAGCTTGTTTTGCTTGCTCTTTCGTTACAGCCATAGGCACAACAGCTTGCTACCATGATATTTTTGAATCGCAAACAGTAAATAGTCTAATATCACCCATAGAAACCTATGCTACTGACGCGTTCAGCGGAATGCTTCTTGCCCAGAGTCACGTGACTTTATGCTTGCGGCAGAAAGGGTGCGGAGATATCTCTCTAGATATGCTTACTCTGAGGCTTTAACTTTTTTTAGGTAGATTTTTTAAGAAATACTACCTATTACATTCTCCCCTAAGTTGGAATTTTTGAAAATTTTTTGCAGATCTACGCCGATCATGACTCCCAGAACCCAAAACCTCCCCCAGTTAAAAACTTTATATATATATCTGTTACTTTTTTATGGACACAATAACTTCTATAATTCTGCACAAATCTCATCCAAACTATACATAAAATCAAGGGGCATAAAATCTTGCTCAAGTTTGTTAATGGGCAAAATCGAACTGAGGGGGGGGGGGGGGCGCTTTTTGTTAAAACCGAAAAAAACTTATCGAATCTGTTTAAAGTTATTATTACTTCTAGGAAAAGGGCCAAAAATTTATGTATGACAGATTTCTGATATCATTAATATTGGCCCCAAGGGGGGGGGGGGGGGGGGTTTAGAAGAAAAAAATTCGTCAATTCAGAAGATATCAAATCTGCTTAAATTTATTGTAAATCCTCTTAATATTATCTAAAACTTTTATATTGACAAGTTTTTTATAAGACCAGCCCTTATTGCAAAAAAAAAAAAAAACTAAAACAATCCCTGCCGGCTCCGCCTTCAAACAAGTTAGGTTTCGAAGTGGGCTTTTCCAAATGCCGCATCATGGCAAAAAGGTAATTTCTTCGGCAATTCTTAACAAACAGGCGCCCCACAGTCTGTGTCTTTGAAATCTACCTGTGCCTGTAGGCCGAGCCGTCGGGGATTTTTTTTAATATGAAAATACAAACTGATGCAATAAAAAAAGTTACAAAAAAAGAATTAAAAAAAAAAAAAACTATATTAAAAGACAACCTCCCCTTACACCTAGAGATATTTTATGATATCAAGTGTAATACCCTCCTTCCCGCTAAAGTGATAACGTTATATATGCACAGCCACTTATCAGTTAGTTTACTTTCCTCGCTGTGATGATGAAATCGAAATAAGTCACTTCGTTTTGTGAATTTGTGTACGTGCAGAGGTGATAACTCTCCTGATTTTCATGGAAGACCCCCCATTTATTAGGCCGATCACCCGTTTTTAAGCTTAAGTATGAATTTCTCCTGCTTTTCACTGGAATTTAAAAATTCGTTACTTCTGAAAAAAAAAGTTTTTTTCAATCTCAATAAATGATGTCACAGCATTGCTTAGCTCATTACATAGAATCCAGATGCTCTGAAAATTCCAGAATTTCTCTAAATGTATTATGACATATGATAGCACGACAAAAGTCAACAAAATCTACACCTATTGGGGGGAGGGGGGAAACTTAACAAATTTCGAATTTAGTTTCCTCATGAGCTGCAAAGTTCCTGAATCTATGATTTGGTTTTTCTGAAAATTAGCAAGATTCAGTGAATATTTTTTTTTTTTTTTTTTTTTTTTTTTTTGCAAAATCAGCATTTTCGAATTAATAGGGCAAAGAAAACAATTTACTGGCTAAAAAATAGAGTTGAATCAATTTTTACATTTTTCAAAAACATGATACCTATTGATCATTTAAAAAAATGTGAATTTAGTCAATTGGTTGGGGGAAAACATTGGTAATTTTACCAATCGGTCGCGATGAAAAATCACATATTTTGCCAGTCGCTCACGGAAAAAAATACTTCAATTTCGTCATTTGTTAATGGGAAAAAAATGCGAATTTCATCTATACAGTGTGATACTAAATGATTCATCAGGTTTCAAAAGACTATTTACAAGTATAGTATATGACATACAAAGACGGGTGATACATGAAAAGATACATACTCACCAAGTTTCTCGTACATATTACAAATGTTCAGTATGAACGTCCTTAGTCACCCGGCACACATCCCAACAGTAATCCAGTTTCGTCAATACGTTCAATAATATGTTTCTGTCAATATCCGTCACAGCAGCAGTGATATGTTCCTGCAATGCTTACAGCATTGTTGGCATTGGGGGTACATAAATTTTGTCCTTCACCAAACCCCACAGGAAGAAATCGCATGGTGTGAGATCTGGGGGCTATGGCAACAGAGGAACATCTCAGAACTGGTCACCAAAGCAAATGCTTTTGGAAATCTCATTAAAAATTGCAGAGGACAAAATTTACTACATTAGAGTAAAAGTTTGAAACCAAATTCCTTGTTCAAATGTCAAAAAATCACAATGAAAATCTTAAAAATTTCTGAGCACAAAATTTACTATATTAAGTCAAAATTTTGAAACCGTGATAACCTTAAATAAAACTCAAGTTTGTATGATTTTATATCTTTGGAAAATCTTTCAAATTAGTCTAGTTTCAGGGACCCCACTGTCTTTGGAAGCATAGAGTGTTTCAAATGAACTTATTTTCCAAGGCCCCCAATGCCTTCGGCAGCATCTAGTGTGTTCCCAACAAACCTCTTTCTGAACGAACCTGTGACCTGGGTCCCTGCTGCCTAAGACAGCATATACCAAAGAGTCTTTTGCACGTGCCGGAGACTATGGAAAACCAAGTTGAATGAACCAAACCCCGTAGTAATCGCTCCCATAGAATTGGAACTAAAACCTGTAAAACAGTCAAAATCAAAGTTGAAAGAGCCAAACCTTGTAATCGGGGCCCATATAACTCGAGATAAGAATGTGCTTCCCTAGTAGTGGAACTAAAATCTGTAAAACAATGGTAAGCTAAGTTAAATGAACCAATTTCCGTTGAAATCGAGCTCATAGAACCCGAGAAAAGAATGTGCCATTAATGTTAAAAAATGTTGGTAACTGAACTCAAAGATAAACTTTCATAAAGCTGAAAGTAGCTGAATTGTAATCTAAGTTGAATGAATCAATTCCCATTGAAATCAGACCCATAGAACCTGAGAAAAGAATGTCAAAAGTGCCTCCACCCACTTGTAAATTTAACGAATTACCTTTAACATTAACATGCATGCATTAACATTATGCTTGATGCATGATTTTTCGTTCTTGTTAATATTTCTATAAGAGTATTTACACCGAGTTGGAATCTATCATTCCCTAATGAAAACATTTCACTGACAATTGCGTCTCCAAAGTCAGTTTAAATCTCAGATTTCGACGCCATTTTCTACAAGATTCTTAACTTTTATAGGAAATAGAGAAATGCTATATGATTTTTTAGTATACAAATAGCTGTACTTATTGTGCAATTAAGAATGAAAATGACTTCACGAATGTGTCAGAAAGTAGCCAGTTTCAATTAGAGAAAAAATTGCAAAAAAGTGAAAAAGAAAAAAAAATCTACCTGAATTTATTTGGCAAGATATATAGCATTTGGTAATATTCCGCCTCAGGTACTTGACCAAGAAGACTTCAATATTCAGCAAATATTTGGTAAAAGGCCGAATACTGAATATTCATCACATCCCTAACGAAAATATGTAAAATATCAAATATGATATTTTGAAAATAAATGTTGGATATATAGCATAATGTATAATGCTATATAGCACAAAGCCCTGTATTTTATAAAAATAAATATTTGTTTTCTTAAGAAAATCTAGTTTGAAAGAAAAATTAAGATATTGAAATGTACAGTAAATATACTTTTTTTTCACACTTTTTTGTCGAAATTTGCATTTTTTTCTGCGATATTTTGATGAAACATGCATTTTTTTGCGATTCTTTCACGAAATTCGCCTTATTTGCACGATTTATTGACAAAATTCCACTTTTTTTCGTGATCTTTTGTCAAATTAGAGTTTTTTTTTTCGTGATCTTTTGACGAAATTCATATTTTTTGTGACCTTTCGACAGAATTCATATTTTTTTTGCGACCTTTTGACGGAATTAGTCTTTTTTTTTTCTTTCCCCCCCCCCCCCCCCCCCGAGACCTTTTGACAGAATTCGCTTTTTCTCACGATCCTTTGACGAAATTCGCGTTTTTTCTGCAATCTTTTGACAAAATTCACCTTGTATGCATGATTGATTGACAAAATTTTGCGATCCTTCAATGAAATTGCTGTTTTCTTTTCACAATTTTTTGATGAAATGTGCATTTTTTCCACTATTCTTAGACGAAATTATCTTTTTTCTTTGATTTTTGGATGAAATTTGAAGGGTTTTTCAGAATTTTTTTATCGAAATTCACGTTTATTCCACGATCTTTTTAAGAAATTCTAGTTTTTTTTTTTTCGAGATGTTTTTAAAAAATTTGCGATCCTTTGAAGAGATTCGTGTTTGTCGCGATCCCTAGATGAACTTTGAGTTTTTTTTTTCAGGATTGTTTGTCGAAATTAGCTTTTTTTCCCCCATGATATCCTTGGATGAAATTTAAGTTTTTTTCCCGCGATTTTTTGACGAAATTTTCATTTTTTTCACGATCTTTTGATGAACTTTGCGTTATTTTAGCGATCTTTTGACGAAATGCGCGTCTTTTTCGGTGACCATTTGTCGAAATTCGCGATATTTTTTGGTGAAATTTTGGCGATCTCTATTTTTTAGGAACAAGAAGAAAATTTTAGGAGAATTTTAGGGGATAAAATAATAGTTAGGAAATTTAGGAATTTTAGGGGGAATGCGAGCCCTGGTCTTCGTGATGGCATTTAATTTTCGATAATTGACGCAAAGGCAAATTTTTCCATTTGGTTTTGGGACCAATACTACAGGCGAGGCATAAGGAGATTCGCACTCTTCTATTATACCTTTAGCGAGTAATTCATCTAATTCTTTACGCAAAATTTCCTTTTTTGCAGGTGACATGCGGTAAGGGGGTACTGCTACAGGAGGATGTGATCCAGTATCAATATAATGTTTAACTTTAGGTGTAGCCTCTTCCCCTAGTTGGAAGCTACTTGTAAATTTTCCAAGCAGTTCATTCAACCTAACTCGTTGCTCTGAAGTGAGATGTCTACCTTCATCTTCTCTAAGAGAAACAGTGTCTAAATCAACAGTTTTTATTGCTAATTCACTGGGAGGTCTATATGTATCTTCGGCGAATCTATACTTCCACCTGCATCTATCAGCAAAGAACCATTCTTGATTTACTACATCCAAAACAATTTTTGCTTTGTGTAAAAAATCGATTCTCAAAATTGTACGATTATTTTTGGCATTCGGCAGAGCATAAAGTGTTGTTTTAACATCGCGACCTTCAATTTTAACATGAACTTCTGTTTTATAAACTTCGGTAGTGTTTTGTAGCCCATCCGCTAAGACTACGATCATTTGAGTTTTTTCAAACTTCACACCTTGGTCTTTTAATAAACAATACAAAACTTCACTCGCAACGCAATGTGTTGCGCCAGTGTCAGCACATGCTGTGCCAGAGAGACCATTTATACTTATTTTTACAAATGATGTTGGTGACGTTTGCATATTACATGTGCGAAATACTAGAGATTGAAAGTGCGCCGATACATTTTTAGGAGAACAAGTTGGACACTTGGATTTAATAACTCCCTGGTTTCCACACTCACAGCAACTTAACATTGGCCGATTTAAATTTGAAGGATAATTAATTTTATTTCTCTTGGACTCATTTTGATTGCCAAATTTACCAAACTCATTTCTTTTAAAATCTAAAGGCGTTTTCTCAAAGCGATTAGAATTCCCGACCTCACAGATTTTATTTGATCTCTTTATTTCTACTTTGTGTGACCTCAAATTATCATATAAATCTAACTTTTCAGCTAATTCAACAGGATCTGTTAAATTCTCCCATTGGTCTAAATAATGTTCTTTACAATCAGGGGAAACCTTTTTCTTTAATTGATCAGCAATAATTAATTCCGAAAGTTTTTCAAAGGAATTTATATTTAATTCGGATAGCCATCCCTCAAAATAGCTTCTAATTTCAAAGTAATATTCTTTCCAGCTAATATCGGTTCGCTTTGGATGTCGATTAAATAAAACTCTAAACCTTCCAGCAGTTAACTTGAATCTCTGCAACAATATATCTTTAATATAAGAATAATCCTCAAATTTTTCTTCCGGTTCACGCGCTATTAATTTACCGATTTCATTTGGAAGGACTCCAATTAAATACGTAATCCACAGTTCTTTAGAAACCTTTAAAAGTTTCATTTGCCTCTCAAAAGTTATTAAAAATAAATTCATATCATCCTTTTCAGGATTGAAATCGGGTAAAATCTTTTTCAAGTCAACACGGATTGAAGAAGTTTCTAGAGGGTTGCTTGTATTTGCAACAACATCTCTTGTTCCTGTTTCTAACCTGAGCTTCTGTAGCTCAAATTCTCTTTCTTCGGCTAAACGCTTCTCTTCCTCAAGAGTCTTTCTTTCTTCTATGATATTTTCTAAAATTCCCTGTACAAAATCTATGTTATCTTTAAATGCCTCACTATTTACAATTTTATCATGTAATTCGAGGACTTTATCATCACTACTTATTTGTACTTTTAACTCTGAAGCCAAAGTGACTAAATCAATTTTCTTACCCTTAGAAAGAAACGCCATCATTCGAAGTAATTATGTTTTAGCTAACTTCAAACTTAATTTGGGTACGAATAACTCTTAGCAAAATAATTTACCTTTATGTAATTTTTCAAAACATATATGGAACATAAATAACATAGAATATCTTTCAAAACTCAATATAATGACACCAACTATTTGCCTTTTTTTTTTTTTTTTTTTTTACACAGTAATATCAAACATTATTTGCAAATAATTTAAATAAATTCTTCATATATCAAATAAAATAATGCCAAGCACTCATTTATTGCTTCAATAATAATATATCTCAATGCAACTATATAAATGTATAAAATAAAGCAAACGATTTTATTTTTCAATAATAATTATTAGATATATTTCTCTTATGAATATCTTCATTTAATTCAGATACTAAAATACTTGAAGCTGCAGACGATTTTTCGTATTTCAATTGTAAGGAAAATATCATTCAGGTTGAATAGAATAATTCCAAAATATTTAGATTCTTGACGAATCAAATACAATTTTTCAAAAGATCCTCAGATTCCGGATGAATCAAAAGAAATATTTTTTGTACTTTAGTATCTAAATTTTCTTATTAAACAGTTTAACACAATTTAAAAATAATACTTATCTTCATATCTTGCCTATATTCGAGCCCGTCATTGGGGAGCCAATCTTTTGTAACATATTATTTAGTAATCCGGGGTGGAAACTATTTTAGTTACAAATAAAACTTGAAAACTTCTTCATAGACTAATAAATTTAATATTTACAACGTATTTATATGTTACTATGTACAAAATAACTCATTTAATTTAAACATTATGGCTTAGCTCAGATGTCTTGTCGACCACCACTCTGTAAACATTCTACTCTTCTGGTAAAGTTTAAATTACTCAGCTTGTCAATTCTTTTGAAAGAAAAAAAAAAGAAAAGAAGAGAAAATATGATGGAGTGAGTATAGTTCGGTCGTTACAATATTTACTTACCTGCCAATCACGAAAAACCTTCATCTGATGGATAAGTTGAATAAAATCTCATCTATGGAAATGTAAATTAAATCTACTATATTTTACTTATATCTAATTTAGAAATCTAATGTTTTTACATTTTTTTCTTTTAAAAAAACAATTTTGATGATCATTCAATAATATTTAGATGCAAGATCATATGTAAATACATCTTAATCTACTCTATGGCAATGTTATACTAAAATCCCCTTAAAATAGGCATATTTTGAAACTTTTAAATCTATTGGGTAATGTTTCATAACCGTGTTCACTGACAACTGACTAACTAACAAACAGGATTTGGAGCTATAAAGTATTTTTTATAATAGCCTTTTAATATCCTCATTAAATTTAAACTGTAATGTTATTATGCATCGTATAACTTTAACCGTAATGTTCGACTATATGTATGGATGCGTTTTACTACTCTAATTTCTTTAGAATAACCATCTCATTGTAAGAAATTTTTATACTATTTTTAAAAGAATAACTTTTCAATGACGAAACATCCACTTCCGTTGTAGAAATTGAATAACATCTCATGCAAGAAATACACTTTTACAAATGTAAACTCCTACTATGAGACTTTAATCTAAATTACACGTCTTACGTTTTTATAATTTTTGTGTAGAAATTGTGTTTTAGTGATTATTCTAAAGTAGTTAAAATAGAACATTTTCCCACATAAATCCTCATATATTTCAACTGAATACTAAAAATCTCTCGAAAATAAGCTATCTTGCTAAAAAAAGTTTTGCGGCAAAATAGTGCGATTTACTTAAATTTTATTTTCTTGATACGCTTTGAAATACAGTTGCTAAGCAACAAATAAATTAAAGAGGAAAGTAAAATAAAAAAAATTTAAATTCATACAAAATATGAAAATAAAGTGTTTTATATTTCACAAACAGATGCAAAAAAATTTCCAAATAATTTAAACAATTAATTTCTAAATTCTAATAAATGTATCGGTAAATTTTCAAAGCTATTGGTTATATTTAAGACCACCATATCAAAAATTTAACATCCATATGTTTACATTTAAATCCATTATTCAAATGTGCCATTTCAGTTAACAATGAAATTTTAAAATCGTCTGCATTCCCATAGGAAAGCATTATGACATCAAAAGAAATGGTCTATATTTTTTGAACGAATGAACCAAATTTAACAAAAAACTATACAGTTCCGGGCACCTCACCAATAATGGCAATTATCGTGGAACAGACAGAAACCAAAAAATTTTTGCATCTCCACAGTGAGCCTTCACTGACAATTCTGCAATTATATAAACAAGCACCAAGCGTGATTGAACTAACAAAGAACAAGTCTGCTTGGCTGGTGTTGCTTGTAGCCAAGCATTGTAAAGTTTGCCAATCCACACATGCTTTTATTTATTATACTTTATTTAACCGAACTTGTTTTTTGTATGTAAAGATGAAATTTTGTAATAGACTTTTCACTCACTTTCTTACATGCTAGAATTATAAAAATTATGCACACAGGTGTGTTTCCGATGACAATACAACATTTTAATATTTTTAGAACTTAATAATAAATGACTAATTTAATTTTATGGCCTTTTCCCGTTAGCCAGAGTGCAAGTGATAAACCACCAAATAACTGTAAATATTACAATTACAAACACAATGAAGTTAATTATGCACCAAACCACTATTGCCAAAATATGCCAACTGGCTGTGAAATTGCAAACAATGAAACATTAAAAAGTAGAAAATAAGAGTGTATAGATTGTAAATCTTTGTTCTCCCAAATTGCGAATAAAAATGCTACCATAGTTTCAAGAGCAATTAACCCAACTGGGTAAAAACATAATCTGAAAAGATAGTATTTATTGTACTTTGATGTAAATATAAATAGCAACAGCGAATGCCCAGCTATCTTTGGAACCCTTGGTCATTTTAACAGATTTATTGTTTTGGGGCAATCACCATCTTCTTTCATCAATTTCATATTTATATCAAAGAATTAAAAACCTCCTTGCAGATTATGTTTTAATCTTATTAGGCTAACTATTCTCTTCTACTTATTACCAGATGGAAAGAGCTACTAATTAATTGTTCTCAAAATCATAATAATGTGTTTTCATTCCTTGAAAAAAAGGATTACTGCTATGTTTTAGCTAAAATTGTTTTCACTTCTGTAAAACAATATAAACCCACCTTATAATAAGCTGCAAATACATGATCAATCACTCTTTGGATGTTGTAAATTTTGATACTCAACGAGAAATTGAAAAAAGTGTTAATTTCTTGTAGAAATAACAACACAGCAGTAAAAAAAAAGAGACAAGAACTTTTAATGAAAAGAATAATCTTTTGTACATCTTTGACCAGGAAATTGGCTGTTCATAAACAAGCTCAGGTTAAATTTTGAGCAAAGTAACAAGAAAATGTCACATGCATAAATTTTTAGGTATAATCCAACATACAACAAAACTGTACAATAACATTATTGCTACTGTGGTATTTCAACAAATTAATTTTTATGAAAAGCACAAAATAAATAACAAAATATTACAAAATATTTGGTGCAACTTAAAAAAATAAATAATACATAAATACAAATAAAACAATTTTGGAAAACAATTTTCTGGTGTGCACAAAATGATTTTTTCTTCTTTTTTCCATTTTTGTATGTTTATACACTTTAAAGAAATATAAGGTAATGGAGCAAAGATCAATAAAAATATGTTTATCCATGAAAAATAAAAGTGATACATACAATTTGCACAAATGTTTAAAAAGAATAAAGGTAAGGGAATCCACACTCTCCTAAACTTTAAAGAAAGTTTCCACTTCCCTGTTTATGAACTTTTCTGAATTATAAAAAGAAAATCATACAAAGATTTTTTAATTACTTTTCATTAAGTTCCACTTTGTAAGCAAAGTAAAAATTTCATAAATAATTTTTATTAAAAAAAAGAGAAGACCCTTAAAGGACTTTTAAGGTTGAAAATTTAAATATTTTTCAAAAATTTTAAAAAGGGCATAGGAAATCTTATGCCTAAATAAATTTCTTTATGAGAGAAAAAAAAATGCCATGATAAAAAAGAATAAGCAACACTTTAGCCAGTAAAGAAAATTGGTAAAAAAAAGTTAAAAGAAAAAGAATTTTATCTATTTGAATTAAAACTTGGCCTTGCAAGAGCTACTGTCATTTACTTATGTACAATAATAAAAGAGAAGCCACATTTTGACAGGCATATTAAAATTTTATATTGGAAAGCATGATAAATTCACAATTCTTTTATACCTAGAAAAAAATTGATTGCTTTTATTGAACAAAAAATTGTTAAAATTTATATTATGAATAATTTTATCAAAAACTATTAATTTCCTTTCAAGGTAAGTACTATTGTTCGAGGATTAAAATGTTTAACAAGAAATGTCAAGTTTGGTACAGAAAGTTTTGGATAAACAGATTTTTTTGATCTATTACAAGATGTTACAATTTTATTTTATCAATACTTTTTAAAAGTAATAACTATACAAAACTTAAGTGATACATATCACATAATTTCTTTCTGTATAATGTAGCTTTTGCTACTTTTATTGATAACATTAAATGCTGTATTTTTAAGTAATTTGAGGTCCATAGGAAACCAATGGCATAGAAAAGAATAAAATGTATAAAACACAGGTTGTGTGTGTCAAACTTTGTCATACCAAAGGGCTGAACTTCTTTTGGAGTCTTAAAAATATATTTCTTTAATATTCTTTTGACTTCTGGGAATTTTCCATATAGAAAGTCAATTATACATTATTGATGAGATTGTTGCTTGCTAGCCTGCAAGCTTAAAGATCTTTGTTCATAAAATGCTTCCAAGTCAAAACGCTTAAAATCTAAAAAGAGAAAAAAAAAAACAGTCTAAAGAAGAATGGCATAAAATAAAGGCACTCATGCAAAAAACAATGAAGGGCTGCCTGGAAGGGAAGGGGGGATTGAATAAAAAGAACTGTTTTAAAAAAGGGTTTTTGTGTGTCCTGTTCAGAAAACATATTTTGAACTGGTTTGTTTAGAGACTTCTTTTATCATAGTACTCATACACAAAAACAAACGACAGTGTTTAGTCAAACCTTCCATTTTTAAGGTTTGTGATGCTGTTGGGTTCTTACCCACAATGCAATGTGATGTTTATTTTTCAGTCTTTCTTAGTCTTGAGAAAATTTCAAATGAGAAAGCATGGGAGCTAGAATAATTGGTTAATACACCAGGGCTTGAATTTCAGGGCGGGATTGTGGGATTCGGGCCGAAAATTTTGAAATCCCGCCCAAAAAAAGATAGTGAGCA
This sequence comes from Maratus michaelseni, assembly GCA_963931845.1. Taxonomy (NCBI): domain Eukaryota; kingdom Metazoa; phylum Arthropoda; class Arachnida; order Araneae; family Salticidae; genus Maratus; species Maratus michaelseni. The sequence goes on from OZ007593.1 coordinate 259,461,916, forward strand.
GAAGACTCCCGCCCAAAAAATTTCAGCATTTTCGGAGAAATTTGCGTTATTTAATTTACCTGCAACCGAACGATAAATTTCGTGATTTTTTTTTCTCACAACCGATTGACGAACTTTGCATTTTTTCTGCGACTGATTGACGAACTTTGCGGTTTTTTTCGCGACAGATCAACGAACTTTGCGTTTTTCCGCGATAGATCGACGAACTTTTACATTTTTTAAGCGACTGATCGAAGAACTTTGCATTTTTTAAGCGACTGATCGACGAACATTGCATTTTTTTCCGCGACAGATCGACGAACTTTGTGGTTTTTTCCGCGACAGATCGACGAACTTTGTGGTTTTTTCCGCGACAGATCCATGAACTTTGTGTTTTTTTCAACCACAGATCGACGAACTTTGCATTTTTTTTCATGACTGATCGACGAACTTTTCGCTTTTTAAGCGACTGGTCGACGAACTTTGCGTTTTTTAAACGACTGATCAACGAACTTTGCGTTTTTTAAACGACTGATCAACGAACTTTGCGTTTTGTCTGCAACAGATCGACGAACCTTGCATTTTTTAAGCGACTGATCGACGAACCTTGCGTTTTTTGGGGACAGATCGACGAACTTTGCGTTTATTCTGCAGTCGATCGACGAAATTTGCTTTTTTTCCGCGCCTGATCGACGAACTTTGCATTTTTTGGTGACAGATCGACGAACTTTTCGCTTTTTAAGCGACTGGTCGACGAACTTTGCGTTTTTTAAACGACTGATCAACGAACTTTGCGTTTTGTCTGCAACAGATCGATGAACATTGCGTTTTTTAAGCGACTGATCGACGAACCTTGCTTTTTTTGAGGACAGATCGACGAACTTTGCGTTTATTCTGCAATCGATCGACGAAATTTGCCTTTTTTCCGCGTCTGATCGACGAACTTTGCATTTTTTGGTGACAGATCGACAAACTTTGCATTTTTTGGTGACAGATCGACAAACTTTGCATTTTTTGGTGACAGATCGACAAACTTTGCATTTTTTGGTGACAGATCGACAAACTTTGCATTTTTTGGTGACAGATCGACAAACTTTGCATTTTTTGGTGACCGATCGACAAACTTTGCATTTTTTGGTGACAGATAGACAAACTTTGCATTTTTTGGTGACAGATCGACAAACTTTGCATTTTTTTGGTGACAGATCGACAAACTTTGCATTTTTTGGTGACAGATCGACGAACTTTGCATTTTTTCCGCGACAGATCGACAAACTTTGCATTTTTTCTGCGACAGATCCACGAACTTTCGTTTTTTCAACCACAGATCGACGAACTTAAGGTTTTTTTAAGCGACTGATCGACGAACTTAAGGTTTTTTTTTAAGCGACTGATCGACGAACTTTTCGTTTTTTAAGCGACTGGTCGACGAACTTTTCGTTTTTTAAACGACTGATCAACGAACTTTGCATTTTTTAAATGACTGATCAACGAACTTTGTATTTTTTAAATGACTGATCAACGAACTTTGTATTTTTTAAATGACTGATCAACGAACTTTGCATTTTTTAAATGACTGATCAACGAACTTTGCGTTTTTTAAATGACTGATCCACGAACTTTGCATTTTTTAAATGACTGATCCACGAACTTTGCGTTTTTTAAATGACTGATCAACGAGCTTTGTGTTTTTTCTGCGACAGATGGACGAAAATTGTGTTTTTTAAGTGAGTGATTGACAAACCTTGTGTTTTTTGGGGACAGATCGACGAACTTTGCATTTATTCCACAATCGATCGACGAAATTTGCTTTTTTTCCCCCACGACTGATTGACGAACTTTGCATTTTTTGGTGACAGATCGACAAACCTTGCTTCTTTTCCGCGATCGATCGGTGAATCTCAATCAAATAAAATCTAAATTCAGAAATTTATTTAACAACCTAATTGTTAAGGGTCCTTAACACATTTAATGGAACTTGAAAAATACACTGCATATACAAAACTTAACTTTCTTCCCTTTTTTATAATAAAAATAAACATTTTATATAATCATTCTCAGTTGACTTAATTTTTTCAATGGTATTTTGTCATGTCTGCATTAATGTAATTCTTTAAATAGCACGTAAAATAATAGTGAGGTTTAAAGATTTTTTTTTTCTCCCTCCCAAACATTACAACTCCCCTCAATTTAAAAATGTTGGTAGGGAGACTCCCCTTCTTGGAAAAATTGAATTTCAAGCCCTGTACACTATTTTATCCTAAATACTATATGAATAAATCAGGGTTCATACTCAAATTTGGAAATATAGTAGGAGTTTTACAGAAAAAAAAATTTTTTTTTGGAATATTTTTGAAAAATCTGATGAATTTTGTGATTGATAGACGACATTCGCAACATTTAAATATACATCAATGTCCTTAACTTGATTTAACCTGGATAGAACAGTGGATAATTTACCCTTTTTAATGTCAGTTGTATGTTCTTTGATCCTTTCCTTTAATTTGCGAGTTGTCATGCCTACATTAATTTTAAAAGGGATGATATAAATGCCAGATTTTTTTCCATTATTAATGGGATCTATCATTCTATGTACCAGATATTTTAACTTTATTGGGAACTTTGCAATGAGAGTTACATTATATACTTTTAATGTGTATTTAATTCTTTCAAAAGTTGTGGTGGCATTAAAGAAACATAATGTAACTCTCATTGCAAAGCCCCCAATAAAGTTAAAATATCTGGTACGTAGAATGATAGATCCAATTGATAACAGAGATAAATCTAGTGCTTATAGCATCCCTTTTACAGTTAATGGAAGTTCTAAAACATACTCATATGTAGGCATGACTAGAGATGTAAAATTTCCGGAAATTTTGAAATGGCGGAAAAAAAAACAGTTTTTTCTGGAAAAATTGATTTTTTACAAATGTTTCTCAAAAAGGAGTTAAATTTTCTTTAAAAAATATAACATAATGAACTTTTTTAAAATTTCTGCATACTAAAGAAAATAACTTTTTTTTTTTCACTTTACATGAATATATTACAAAAAAGAAAAAAAAAAGTCAGCTTTTAAAAGCTAGCCTTTTAGTCTCAGAATCTCCACAGTAGCTTTACTTGCTTAATTTAACACCATTGTTTGTAATATATCATGTCTCTGTTGAAATGATTTTTCAGTTGCATTTGTTTAATTACCAGAGATAATTAAAAATTACCAGAGATAATTAAAAAAAAAAATAATAATCTTATGAGTTTCAACCAATATCACTACAGTTTGAAAGCAAATTTAAATCCCCTCTACATAGTATTGCTTTGTACATAAATGATGTCATTTTAAAGAAACAAATTATTGTAGTTGTGACATTATAAATATTATTATTTTTATATCTTCTATTGCTTAAAAATTGATAATAATTTACAATATTACAAACTTTTTTTTCACACAGTTAGAATTTTTATTTCGGCTATGATGTCTTATACTCATGCACCTTTTTTTTTTTTTTTTTTTTTTTTTAAATCAGTTATAAAAAGGAAAAAAGTCACCAAATTGTAAGGATTTTCCCCTTTAATGGCAACCTGGCTATTGTATTAAGTTAATGGTTTGACGTGGGCAAGGAAATCGCGCCAATCAAAAAGTTGACAAATATCGGTGCGTGAGTGTAACACATCTGTTCAGATTTTTTAATACATCAAAATATTTACTTGAAAACAATTTTTATCAGAAAATTTACATTTTCTTTGCAAAGTTTATTTGAATGCATTTATATTAAAAAAAAAAAAAAAAAAAAAAAAAAAAAAAAAAACAGTTAGATAAGTCTTAATAAGTCTTAAAATCTATATTTAAGGAAAAGGAAGAAAAGAGAAAAAAAGCTTGAAAAGGCTAAATTATTTCAATTACATGTTATTAAAAAACAACTTGTTTCTAATAATAGTTAAATATTTCTGGCGATTATTATCTGATTACATGAAAAATCGCAGCTGTGTCAATAAAAATAAATGCATGTTTCAAATTTTATATTAAATTTTTGGTATATTATTGAAATAATTTTGTACATGAATTTTTATTTTTAACAAGAGAAGTTGCATGGGTCTGCTCACATTTTTTTTTTCACACAATCCTGTTTTTGTGAACATTTTGTATAAAAAATATTGCCTTATTAAAAAAAAATACTAAAATTGTCATAAAATATATAATCAAAATTTTGTGAATTAGAAATTATCGTTATATTTAGGTTCTTTTTAGATATTTTTAATAAGGTCCTTCATAAATACAGTAGTGGCCAAAATTGTGGAAACTTTTTGGGAAAAATGCTGTTTTGAAGTTTGATGGCTAAATAGCACCCAATATTTTTTAGTAATACCATAAAAGCTATTTACCACTGAAAATATAATTTACTCAAGAATATCCTACAATACAGTTTGATCAATTTTAATTATTTTATGAAACATTATAGTCAAAATAATAAGAAAAAGGCAGTGAAATCTGGCCAGGTTGATGATAATGATTTTTCCTTTTCTTGAATGTAGCCAATACATATGAACGTTTGACGTGTCAGACAGATTTAATTTTATTTGGTAATGTGTCAGTCAAAGCTACGGTAGGATTTAAAAAATATATATATATATATATACCATATTTTGGTACTTATAGGTGAACTTTTATCACAATTTTTTATGATTGTTATCAAGTTGCTAAAGTTCTTTGCCATCTTTCAATTTTTGAGCTAGTAAAGCATAATAAAATTAATAAAACATCATAAATATTTGATTAGTTACTCATAAACCAATGTGTAACAATATTTTTAAGTGTAGAAAGCTATGGTTATGAAGAAATTTGAAGTGAATTTAGATGTATTTTTAAAAATTTTTTAAGTATTTTTAAAGATCTTTAAAAATACTTTAAATTTTGGGAATTTTACTCCCCCCCCCCCTTTTCAACGTAGTAAACCAAACTCTTTTATCTGTATCCCTTATTATAAGAACATTTCTGATAAAATTTCTGGCATTCTAAAATCATTCAATATAGGGGTTTCTTTTAAACCAATAATAAAGTGAGTTCCTTTTTCAATAAGCATTTCAATATGATAAGTCTAAATTACCCGGTGTTGTTTATATTATTTCCTGTAAAGATTGCAATAGTGTTTACATTGGTGAAACAGGTAGATCATTGGAAATTCGCCTAAAAGAACATACTAGTGCTTTAAAAAATGGTAATTTGAATTCAAAAATTGTCCAGTATTCACTACGCCAGTTTTTTTTAAATCGGGTTGTAACAGCTATCATAGTAGATTACTCCTATGGTAGATTACTCCATGGTAATTCACTCAATTGCGGTTGCAGACTTTGAATGAAGCTCGTTCTGTCCCCAGTGAATATTGTCTGTTTTTAAAATAACTAATTTTAACTGTTCTTGATTTGTTCAGTCGTATGTTATGCAATGGATTGTTTGTACTGATGATGCCTCGCGTGTCGATTGGCGAAACGTTTACAAATTGTATTTTTAATTGTTTTTAAGTATATTTTTTATAAATTTTATTTTTTAACTGTACTCAAGTTTGTCTTTTATTTTATTTGGTGTTTTAATTTTAAGATGAACAGAACAATTTTGACAAAATTAAAAAAGGGTGCAGAAGCAAAATACTTTCTAAAAATGAGATTTTTGTGATGCTGCTATGCTAGAAACTTGAAAATTTTCTTGGTGGTTATTTTTAATATTTACTTGCTACGGACAGCTAACAAAATTTGAAATTTAAAATGGGTGAAATGAGCTGGAAACTTTCAAAAACCTTCCAAACTATGATTTATCTGAAATTGTTAGGGATAAAAACTTGAAATTTTACTTTAAAGAAAAAGGGCAAAATTAGCACCGGCCACTGGCTCACTAAATGAGAAAAAGTGGCTATTAAAAAATTGTATGTCAGCGGCCACCTTATGGCTACTTTCCTACAATGAAAGAGTAAAATTTTTTGCATTCCATAAATGATTCTCCTTTTCCTGGTTGAAATATGTTTATATTAACATATTTATTTGGGCTATTTATTTTTAGATTAATACTAATTAAAAATTTAACAAAAGTTTACTGGTTAGAATCTTTAAATAAAAAAGTGGCCACTAGTTTAAAGAAAGTGGCCACTTATAAAACTGCTAGTACTGGCCACGAATGAAATTTCCCAGTTTTGCCTTTTATTTAAAGATATAAATTCATCAACAGACCAATTTTTAAAAATTTTAAATTAGAAATTTTAAAACATGCAGGAACAAAATATGTTCTAAAATTGCGATTTCTGCGATACAGTTGTTATAGAAACTTGAATAACTAGAAGCTTGGAATTTGGCATGGTGGTTACTTTTAAGATGTAAATGCTCGCTAAGAACAGTTTCTAAAAAATTTCAAATGAAAAAAATGAAATACCTTTAAAATATATAAATTAACATTTATTTGGAATTAATTTTAGTTCTTCTCATTGATTTAAGTCTCATGTTCATCAAATGAAGTTTACTCAAAATGTGGCTTAATTAGTAATCTTTGAACTGCCCGTAGTAGTATAATTTTCTCAAATAAAAATAGGCACACGAATACCACTTGACATATTTCAACAATTATCCGAGCAAAGCCGCAGGTTTTGCCAGTACTTAAATAAAAGTTATAATGGAATTTTTGAAATACATGTTCTTATTTCTCAATTGCTTTTGTTGCTGGTGAAAGAGACAGAGGTAATAAAAATAAAAATAACTGATATTTTACAAAACATTAATATATATATATATATATAAATATTTTTTCAATCAGTGAGGGGGGGGAGAGGGGGGGAGAAGGATGCCAATTTCTGAGTTAATTCTTCATTTGCTATTGTAAAATTTGCGAGAACATTTTACAATATTTATAAGATATATATAAGAATTATATAAAATTTATATGTTAAATGTAAATAACCTTAACCTTGTAGTTTTAAGTTAAGCTTGGAGTTAAAATCAAGGAGAAAATTAATTTTAAAAAGAATGAAATGGCACCTCAAACTATGATAAGAAAATATGATTGAAATACAGTAAAAATCCAAAAAGCATAAATCAGCACTTTACCTGGGCGAGGAAGTTGTTCATCAGGCATATTGCTTGAATAGTAAGAAATACTTGGAGCTAGAATGAAAATTTTAATATTTCATAAATAATTAAGCAATAGGCAATTGTATCTGTACAAGATATAAAATGTTTATGTATTCATAAAGTACAAAACATTGAAAAAAAAAAACACAACTTCTAACATTGCATTCAAAACAGGAAGATTTTGTATAGCTTAAATTATTATAAAAAATAACGAATATTTAATAATACACACATGCGTAATATATATACGTACAAAATTGAACTAGTAAATCTGCATATAAGGGGCTTCAACGTGATTTGTGCAAATCCCATTTTTATTTTAATCCCATGTCATGTCACATAACATTGAATATGCAGGCACAATTCAAGTTTTAAACATTTATAAAAGTGATAAGCATATAAGATTTCTCAAAGATTCAGGAAATGTAAATTTTAAGAATTGCCTCATTAAAAACAATTTCAAGCAATGTTATTGGACTGCTTGTTCTTGTAAATAAGAAATTTTATGATAAAAATGCACTTGTAAAAATTGAACAATTGCCAGAAAATTTGAATATGTAAAAAAGGTACACAGCACTATTTTACATTTTAAAAATAGTGACCATATCCATGCAGGGCATAGCTTAAAATTTTAATTGGGGCATAGGGAGACCAGACATTTGCCACCCTTTTCTATTACTTTCAAATACCCCTTCATCTTTTAAGGATGGACAGGGGGTGGGGCAATACTTATGTACTTTTTTACCCTTAATTACTTGCTTATAATACCTGATGTAAGTACTGCTGACGGCCAAGGCTGGATTTCTGTATTACATGGCCATTAGGGTGTATTGAAAAAATCCAAATTTTTTGGATCTTTTTGCATGCGGAAAAGTTGTGAGGTGGACAACACAGTTCTTGTCAGTGAAAGGTACGGTGTCTCCAACAGAGCCATGGCTGCTATTGCATCGAGTGTTATGCAAGATTTGGGGTTAATATCGGAATCAGATACCAGCCTCGTCACAGACAAAAAAAAATATGGAGGGAAATATCTAAAATTTACAAAAAATTGTGTCTCAAAATCAAATGAAAATAGTTCCACTCTATCTGGCCTTTATTTTGATGGACAGAAACACTCGAGGAGAAGCAGTTCCAAAGAACAATTGCTGTATTGTATCGGAGCCTGGTTCTACGTACATGGGACATGTTACACCTGAAAGCAGATTTAGTCTTGATATATCTAATAGAATTTACGAATATGTAGCAAGTGCTTTATTGGATGATTTTAGCAACCTTATTGTTCAAAAGTGTGACGGCACTGTGGTGAATACAGGAGTGTCTAATGGTGTAATTTGCAAGCTTGTATTGAAACTTCAGAGGTCAGTCCAATGGATTATCTGCTTACTTCATTTCAATTTGCCATTACGACACCTGTTTGAGTCTATAGACAGCAAGTCATCTGGCCCCACATCTTACACCGGAGGCATTGGACGAAACCTCAAAGGATGCGAAAAGCTTTCAATTGTTGCTTTTAATAGTATTGCAGGGTTTCCAGCAAAACATGTATGGCAATTTCCCTGACTTTCCATGATTTTCCCTGACCAAATACAAGAAAATTCCATGATCAAACGGGCATACACAAAATCTGCTTTAAATAACACAAAATAACAAGCAGCATAAAAATAAAAATCATAAATTTGTATTGTAATAACGGGGTTCATACTCTTTTTCCAGGAGAAAATTCAAGCACCTTTCAAGAAAATTGCAAAATGAAATTCAATAAAACATTATAATTCAAAAAAACTTAATCTTTGCCAGTTTTCAAATGAATGCCGCTCGACAAAGTCTAGAACGTGAAATGTCACGACAAAGTCTAGAACGTGAAATGTCATGAAAAAGTCTAAAAAATGTAGAAAACTTTCGTCCATAGTATGGTTTTTCTGCATTGCATTTGAAGGAATTTCTCGATCTTGAAACCAACACGAGTCGAGAGATTTTTCAGAGGCACCATAGCGAGAAATATAAAAACTTTTCTGAAAAAGAAATGATTTCAAATTAAGGGTTTATTCAAATCCAAACTGCTTATTTTGAGACACATTTTTAAATTCATTTTTGCTCTAAAATGCATCCAATTGGCAGGCTCTCTTATTCAGAAACTTTATAATGTCTGTATTGTCCTGATTTTTTAATAAAGGCAGAATATATTTCAAAAAATGCTGTCAAAGTGGACATTTTGAACTGAATTTCCCCAAAGCGATAGCGCTGGAAACAAAAAAGATTGTACTGTGAAAATAATTGTCTGTAAATCAATTTCTAATTAATTGAACGAAAAATAAAAACATGGGCCCTTATAAATCTCTTGATAAATCACGCCGCCAAGTTTCAAGTTGTTACTTTTAAAAATGAGTCTGAGAATGTGTCTCAAAATTTTGAGTTGTTGAGCGTGGAAAAATATTTTTTTTGAATACCGCCTTTAAAAAAAAAAAAAAACAAAAAAAAAAAACAAACATTTTTCCCAGACTTTCCATGACATTTTAGGAAATATTTTTGTAAATTCCCTGACTTTTCCTATATATTTTTTAATTTACATGACTTTCCCTGACTACTTTGAAATTCCCTGACTTTCCATGTCACTGGGAACCCTGTATTGAATGCAAGTTGCCAGACATTGATCCTACCACCCTCAGTTCAGATCAAAAATACTTATTAGACATTAGTACCGCCATTAGTTCTGGCGTTTGTTGTTCAGATCTAGCTGTCCGGGAACCAGGAATGTTGAATTTGTCCCGCTGGCTAACAACTTTCAATCGAATACTGAGGTTATATATATATATATATTAGTGATTGACCGAATCAGGAATTTCGCCAAATACCGAATATCCGGTTAAAGTGTACACCGAATATTCGGTATTCGGCAACCGAATACTTACATTTTTTAATAAATATTTTTGCATATTGCCTTTTTTAATAAAATTTAATTCAGTTACATTTTTATTCTTAAATCTATTTACATAAAAAAATAGTGACTTCTTCCCACTGACAAATTCATTAATCCATCATTGTTTTTTACTGAATTTGTAGGATTATCAATTTATAAGTTGATCAGTGGTCTAGGATAGAAAGCATTCTTAAGCTTCTTCAACCTTTCGAAGAAATAACAAAAATTATAAGAACAAAAAATCTTTAATTTCAGAAGTAATACCTACTGTTTCTACATTGAAACGTTACTTGAAAAAAAGTGATAGAGAATTTTTTGGATTAGGTACCATGAAAGAAACATTAACAATAGGACTCACAGAATGCTTTTCAGAAAATTCTGAGTTTTAATTTTTTGCCCTATTTTAGATCCCAGATTCCAAAACAGCCTTTTTTTAAAGATGAAGCAACCACCAATAAAGTAAAAAAAAAAAAATACTTAAAAGTAAAATGCAACAAATAATAAATAAACCCTCAGAAATTACTGAACCAAATCAACCACAAAGTTTTGATAAAAAGGATTCCCTCTCACAAACTGTACATTCATCATTTTGGCTTTGTTAAAATTGCTACAAGTGAGAAAACAGAAAGTGAAAATCCTTCTACCGAAAATGAAAGCCTCACATCAGAAGTTAAAGCTTCAAAAGAATTGACTTAGACATTGTATTACCGTTTATATCAAGAAAAGACAATCCATTAGTTTGGTGGAAAAAAACCCAATAATAAGTATCCAACACTATTAAAGTTACTTAGAAAATACCTATCTGCACCTGCCAGCAGTGTTTACAGTGAACGTTTATTTTCTGAAGCTGGACAGATTTATGAACAGAAAAGAAACAAATTAAAACCAGATAATGCCAAAAAACTCTTATTTTAACACCATAATTTGCCCATATTAAATTTAGATTACAAATAATAATGAATCACTTATAACTGAAGCATATTAGAATAACATTAAATGAGCATTGGTCATCATGTATTTTTATAACTAGTAATATTTTACCTATTATTTTTCTAAAATTATTTGAAAAATTCGGCCGAATACTTTTAAGTATTTGGCCGAAACCGAATATTCGGTTTACGTGCCGAATCACCGAATACCAAATCGACTATTTGGTATTCGGTCTATCCCTAATATATATCTATATCAGACCCATCAAATGAGTTGTTAAGTTTGGTTGTATTCATTCTAAGAGTCTACGCACCCTCATGGTTCCGAATTAAGATTCGTCATTCCATAAAGGATGGCATTTCATCAGCTCATCTCGGTAACTGCTAAAAAAGTATTGTGACGTAAATCGACCCAGTTATTTCTCGCAATGCTTACTTTGCAGATCCAGAAAACATGCTTTTGGCCATGTTAACTGATGATAGGTGCCACATTAGGACCCTTGCAGCTCGGCGGATTATCAAGGCAAGAGAAATTAGCCCAGATGGAAATTGTGTTTGCAAATTCGTTATTCCTGCTGTTAACTTTGGCGCTACAGACTATGTACATCTCATTGACCGGCAAGCTTGTTAAGTAATATTGCCTCCTGTTCTCGGAGAGATCAGTTTTCAAGAATTTCTGAATTTGATACAGGGCAGTATGAAAATGTATTTCTGGGACTTTATTAAATTTGCTTCACACACACAAGTGGTTGAGCAGATTGTGAAACTAGTCACTGCAGCCTCTGGAAAAACAGTTGAGCCGCAGAACAGAGATAGATTTATTAGAGCGACACTAGAATCCAGAAAACACATGTCAAAATTTGAGACCAAAAATGATTACAAGCAGTAATGCTTTTGTCATTTGTATGCTCAAAAGGTAAAATAAAGTTTGTGTTCACATTAAATTGAGGTAAGTGTGGCGTGTATTTAAATTTGCTTTAATTTTCGCAAATTTGGTGGTTATTCGGTGGAATCACCTTTATGGGGGGAGGGGGGGGGGGGTTATGTGATAAATTACTTATTGCTACAGTTAAGTAAAAAAAACAAAGAAAAAAAAAAGAATTGTAAACATTTTTAACTTTGGGTGCTGGGGAATGGACAGAAGGAAAAAGGAAAATTTTCAGGAAGGGAGGATGATTTTGATAAACACTTTTAAAAAGCAGAAATCTGCTGAAACATAAAAAATTCTCATCCCTCCAAAAGTAGTGATGCAAACGGTATAGTAAAATAGACGCAATAAGCAATAACAATTATTAAATAATGGGAATGAGAGCGTTAAATGTATATGCACACTCAAAAAACTGCTCTCACAATTTGACGATTATGGCTGTTCTATTCCTCGCCAAATGATGCATTTTGTCATGATTTATGACAATGGCGATTGGCAGCAAGAACTCTGTTCCTAACTCAAGATATAATTCATTTATCAAAAAATGAAAAACTGTTAGAGTAAAATTACTTCAATAATCATGCCTATCAGTGTCATGCTTACATCTAAAAATGAGCCCACGAATGTGTCAGACATTTTTGTGTTGTTGGAGAAACATATTTTTTGAGAATCACCTTAACAGCTTTGAGCTGATATATCAATATCTATGTACTTAATTGCATAAAATTTGATCTAGCTTTCAAGTATAATTTATAATATTTTTTACCCAAAAGAACCTTTAACATTGTATGAAATTTAATGACAATTTATACTTGTCACAATAAAAAAATGAATTAAGGGACATGTTGGTATTCCCATAAAAAAGACTCAAAATCAGAGCATGTAGAGAAAAAAAAAACACTATAGCATTTATAACTTATCTAACTTTTTTAATATGAAGTAACTTTGTCCTTTTCACTCCTTAAATAACCATCTTTTATAGTGGAAGCAGCGACAAGCATTCTTAAAGGCTAATCAGACTAGAAAGGCAAGTGAAAATTTAAGCAATACATGAATCTTTTCCTGATATAAAAAGGACAGAAATGCTACTAACATCAAACAAAATTTTATGTAAACTGGTAAAAGCCCTATCAGAGTGGAGAAGATACGAAACTGCAAGATCCATGGCAGTCCACCTTGATTTTCTACTATGGGCTATTACGCTCTGCTAGGTGAAACAAATAAGCAAAGCTTTTTTCATAAAATTGCAGGTAAGGTAAAGATTCAAATGCAAAAGCGTTATTGCACTGTATTGTTTAAGCAACAGTTGCAGTATGAGATTAGTGTTAAGGCTAAAAATTCACTGATGTAACAGGTGTGATTGTGTTTTAAAGATGCAAAACAAAACAGTTAAAAAAATTATTACAAGCAAAATAGCATAACACTGACTGAAAGACAAAACATGGAATGGAATACTAACACATTGTGAAGTTGCATAAATTATGCATTTTAGTTTTTAACATTTAGAATCGAAGGAACTTAAATCAACCACAATCAAGGGAACTTAATTTTCCCTGAAAATTCCACAGATTAACTAATTTCAGTTCCTTACAGGCTAAATATTTTTTTAATTAAATTCTTATGGTACTAGCCGTATAAAATTAAATGATTTTTTGCTGATAACTTATGAAAGGTGGCACAACATTAGGAAATTATAATATTTTGCTTTAACAATAAGATTCTACATTCTACTAAAACAATATATATCGAGAATGTTTTAAAATTAAACACAAAATACATTTAAAAATATGACATGAACTTACTCTTTCCTTCTGCAGCATTGGATCTGTTAACTTCCATTTCCCGGCATATACTTTTCCAAGCTACAAATAAATATAACATATTATTTATAAAATATATAATACATGATGCATATAAGATGTCAACAAACTGAGTAAGCATAAACAGTATTTTCAATTTTATAACAGAACAATTTAAAAGTAATAGAAAATAGATAATGCAAAATATATTGCGGACACAGGATATAAGTGATCAGCGTTGGCAAGTTTTTTCCAAAGTAGGAAAAACCGCAGAAGAACCCAGCCAGAAACTTGTTCTATTGAAATGGAAGAAACTTATTCTTTAAGAACATTTATCACAATAAATGCAATGTTCTTATAGATAACCTGAAGTAAATTTAATTAGACAAAAAAATTTAATTAGTTATAGATGCTAAATTAATAATTACATCAGTTTTTTAGCGAAGATCACACACCTATCTAAAGCTTTTCAATCATTGGGTACCTTTGAAAAAAAGAAATTTTATCCAAACTGCACAAAATCAATTAAAAACTATCCATTTCAATTCAGAAGCGAGCAAAATCATAAAATTACTCATCATGTATCACATGCACCTAGATTTTAAAAGTAAATTTTGAATTGAAAAAGCATGTGGCATATACAAAAATATTATAGTAACTTAACGTTTTGTTTTAGAATGGCAGTTAATTACGTGAATTTTACCTTTACAAAAATTAGAAGATTTCAATTTTACTTTTCTTAAAGGTTAATCTCTTCCAAGGCATGCATGCTAAAGAAGTACTATTCACTGTATATGTTTCCATTTTCTACTCTTGTATGCTTCAATTAAATGATTGTTCAACAGTAAATTATACTTCACAATAATTTAAGGCATTTTTAAGGAGTATTTGTAAATTTAAGGAGTTCTAAGAAGTCTGTATGAACCCTGTGTAATAAACGAATATTTGTTTTAGAAATGTAGTTTGAAGATTCCAATATCAAATCATTTATAACTAACTGCAATAAAGTTTAGTTTATTTATGGTTGGTCAGATGAGTTGACATCCATCAAATGGTTTAAAAAAAAAAATGATTTAGATTTAAGCAAGAGTACAGTGATTGATTAGAATAGTTATCTCCAAGAAGTTTGTATGTCTGACCTTCTAGAAAGATATTCTGGGAAAAATCAGAGGGCTAAAATGAATTGACGAAAGTCTTTTTACAAAGCGAAAAAATCAATCTACTTCTTTTTAATTTTCAGCAGGGTATCATCACGACAATCTTCAGTATTCGGGATACATGAACGAGACAATTATTGGCAAAAAATCATGAACGTTTAATAATAATAATTAAAAAAAATAATTTAAAAAAAATTGAGTTAAATATGCACTGAACCAAGCTCAGCAAAATATGCCAATTGGCAGAGATAATGCAACAATAAATATTTTAAACACTAAAATGCAAAAAATAAAGGATGTAATATATTTTTAAAAATATGTTTGAATCAATAGTTTAATATTAATTAAATTATGATTATACGTTGAAAAAAAAATTAGAAATCCAGAATAGATAGTTTAGATAATGCTTCTTTTTCTTCCTTATTGCCATATATATCATAAAGAAGATACAGAGCAAAATTTAAACATTTTTCAATAAATTTACTAGTTCCTGCTTCCTACCAAACGTAAAACATGATGAATTTTCCATAATCGTGGAACACACCAAATTAATGTAATGTATTGCAACGGAATTATTTTGGAACAGTCATAAAATTAAAAATGATTTTAAAAAAAAATTTCTATTTTTACTTTTATACTTAGTACTTTTTATTACATCAAATGTGTGATTTTCCATTGGAATTACTAAGTTTTGGATAAATTCTGGAGACAGTTCATACCAGGGTTGCCAGTCTGGCCTCTTTTTTCATTCAGAAATTCTGAATTCATATTACCAGAAATTTCAATCAAATTTTTTATTTTATAAAATGACAGACATTTTGTAATTACTTAAAGTAAAAACTTTTCTAAAAAAAAATTCCAGTATGAATTCGGCATTTCTAAATAAATAAGAAATGCCAAAACTGGCAACCCTGGTTCATACCATATTTACTTGATCACTGCTTTGAGCTCCTTTAACAAAAAATATTGGCATCCATTGCTAGCTTTTCCCTACATGTTCTCCATAGAATTAAGATACAAACAGGGATGAGATTGACAAAAAAGCTGAAAACTGTGTGAACGACGTTTGAGCAATAGTAGTTATGGATTTCAAGTGCAACAAATATTATAATTGGCATTAATATATATGTATATATATATTACATACAATATATATATATATATATATACAGGGCTTTATAAAATCTGGTAGCCAGCGAAAAATTCTAGTCGCCAGTAAAATCTGTTAACCCAAATCCCGCTCCCCCCATCACTGATTTCCAAAACTATAAAAGCTTTTTATGAATTGAAAAAAATAATAACCATAGTTTAGAATTATTAGTTAGATTTACTTCAAATGAATTAATTATAATTAATAATTTGAATTGAAATGATTTAATTGAAATTTTGAAAATAGTAAGACACCTTTCTTGAAACAGCAAATCAAGCATATGCTAATAATTGCAACCACCTTAAATAAATGATAGACCAGAGTTCCCACTCTTTTTTTAAATAAAAAATAAGTTTTTAAGGAATTAAATAGATTTTCTAAGGACATTATCAGTGGCACCAACTAATCAGTGCATGGTTATTCCAGATTACAGGACATTCATTTTTACCAGTCAGCTTAAAAGCCAGTTTTTGGATTTTTTGCATAATAGTTTTTAATTTAATTTGTTTTGGCATTTCGTGGCAAATTTTCTATATTGCTAAAAGAAATCTGGTTCCAATCTTTTAATCCAAAGCAGTAAATTTTGAAGAAATTCGTGCTTTTCCAGCAATCCTTTGAGAAAATGAGTTTTTTTCAGCAATCCTTCGACGAAATTCATATTTTATCTGTGATCTTTTGTCCAATTTTGCGTTTTTTTCGTGATCTTTTGGCAAATTTCGCGTTTTTCAGTGATCTTTTGGCAAAATGTGTTTTTTTCAGCGATGATTTTGAAGAGATTTGTGTTTTACACGCGATCTTTTGACGAAATGTGCGTCTTTTTGCGATCGTTTGACGAAATGTGCGTCTTTTTGCGATCTTTTGACGAAATGTGTGTCTTTTTGCGATCTTTTGACGAAATTAGCGTTTTTTCTGCGAACCTTTTTGGCAAAATTAGTGTTCTTTTCTCGATATTTTGACAAAAAGTGCATTTTTTTTTGTGATCTTTTGGCAAAATTAGTTTCTTCCGCGATCTATTGGTGAAATATTCATTTTTTCCCCGCGATCATTTGGTGAAATTCGCGTTTTTCGGAAAATAGCAAAAAATCAGAAAAACACGGAAGAATCTCATTCCTGGATACAAACTAAGCATAGGCCAATACATGACTTTGATATTATTCTGGTGAAACTATTAGTCAAGTTAAAGTTAGACATATGAATAGAAATTGAATAGATCTTGCTAAAAAACAAAATTAGGTCTTCCCAGCAGATACAGTGGAGGAATTAAATGATGCTTTAATATTTCATGATAGTCCTTAGTTTAATTGTTTACTGCGAAAGATTAAGAACATCTGGTCATTAAATCAAAAACCATCTTCCAAGTCATTATTGATCCTCAATCTTGTTGCCTACTAAAACAACTTTTTGGTTTGTTTCTTAAATCATGACAATAAAATTTATATCCATCGGTCCATCTTTTTCTCATTAGCAGGGCTTTACAAATTTAATAAAATCTGGTAGCCAGCCAAAAAATTTAGTTGCCAGAAAAAAATATCCCCCCCCCCCCCCCCCCAATACATAATTTAGAAAGATAATATAATCGAAGTTTTCTAATGAATGTTTTCAAAATGATATATCTTAGGATAAAAAATAAATAGGGTAAAGTCTGAATTAATGGGCATGTTCGGAAAATGATGATTGCCTAATGTTTCAAATGTCCGAATAGTTGAGTGCTACAAATTCAATATTTGATGAGGAGAGATCGATGAAATAGTGAAGCAAGAGAATAATTTTTTCACGATTTTCCTGTCGAAGTCACTCAAATAGTTCTGATTTTATTATTTTAAAATTCGCATTTGATGGAGTTATTTTTGCCAAAATAAAATTGAAAGTTTAAAATATTTTTGTTTGAATACAGTTTCTATGTTTATTTCTTAATACGGGAGGGAGAGAAATAATGTTATTGTGATCTTTTCTTTGGTCAATTTTTGTGCAAAAAAACCCCTCCAGCATAAATAATTTGGCCGCCAGATACAAAAACTTGGTTGCCAGTGGTGACTGCATTTGTCAAGCCCCTCTCATTAGTAAATATGGTTGAGTTTCATTTATCATCATTAGACAAGTTCTTTTGTCTACCAAATCGTCTCTTATTAGACTATGTGTCTCCTTTTTACAAAATTTTATAAATAGTCCTTAAAGAGCATTGTAAAGTCTTGGAAATTTCAGATATTTCCCTTAAATTTTACTCTAAAATTTTCCTCCTTTGAAATCTCTTTTAGCTCTCAGCATTTCAACAAAATTATAAAAATACATAGTGTAATAATTTTAGAACAAACTGAACAATTATTATAATAGGGTGTCTATTCCAGATCAGCAATGAATTTCCCTGACTTTTCCAGATCAATAAAAGAAAAATTCCAGGTATCGAGATTTTGTGATGTACACATAAAAAATCTTAAAAGTTGTCTATTTGAGAGTGAAACTTTCACAACTGATTCTGAGGCCCAAATTACCAATTTGTTACATATTTTTTTTGCAAAATTTACAAATTGTTGAACTTTTTACATGCTAAACATTTTGCAGATACACACTTTTAACATCAGGTTCTATCCATTTTGTCAAATCTGGATGAAATTCTTTATCACATCAGTCACTTAAATATATATTGCTTTGAGACATTTTAATACAAATAACAAATACTCAATAAATTAAGCTAACAGCTTAATCTAAGCTTAAACTTTGTTCAGTTCCCAAACAAAAATAAGTAAGCAGAGTGAAACACCTAATCAATCCTACAGCATTCAGTAGAAAGTTTCAGTGAAACTGGAACTGAAAATCTCCGAATTACAAAGAAGAACTGAAAAGGGGTACACCAAATGCAGGGGTGGAAAATCTAAAATCCATTTTTGTAGCAGGTTTGGAGCAGGTCAAATTGCAATTTTGCAGCAGTAAATGCCAGTTTTTGAGCACGTCAATTACAATTTTGGAGTGGGTTAATTACATTTTGTAGCAGCTCCAAATTAAAAGCAAATATGCTTTGTTAATGAACTTTTCTTTAACATAGTGCATATATACAATTTCAACAGTATAAAATGTAATAAATGTTAAAACAAGAAAAAAAATTATATACTTAGAGAGTTTCAAAATTTGTAGTAATATGACTATAACAGATGAATTAACTTTCCACATTCCAATAATACATAATAAATATACCATATTCTGACAACAAATATTTTACACCCTTTTAGAAATAAAAAAATAATTCGACTTATCTAACACTTTAGGAAAAGATTTAAAAAAAACTTTTAAGAAAGCATTTAAATTAAAAACAGAATGTAACAAGTTAAATATGTTTACTTACAATAGTTATTGCATATTTTTGGCAAATGACAAACATTTGATAGTAAATTTAAATAACTCAAGTTATACCTGTAACTGTGAGTAATCACTAGACTGCACAGTGGTTTTCTTTTAAAAAAGTAGTACATGTCAATAAGATACATTTTAAAATCGTGGCCAAATGAATTGTGGACTTTGTGAAGAGTGCATGCTTCTATATCAACAGTATTATTGTTGATTCCATGCAATTTGTTTTTTACAATCTTCGTGACATTCAGTCCACAGCTAAAGAACGACAGCAACCAATCTTTTGGCTAATTGGCTAAAGCACACTTTATAATAATAACAAATCTTCTGATTTGGAGTCTCATAATACAGGAGTAGAAAATAAAAAAAATGTTTTGTATCAGAATAAATTGCAGTTCTGTATCAGAATTTAATGGTTTTGTAGTAGAACAAACTTATGTTTTAGCATTGAAATCAAATAGCATTTTCTATTTTTCAATAAAAACAAAGATTATTTTTTATAATGTTATGAAAGTGGGCATTTTTAACTCAATTTTAGGACGCTACAGTTCTGTAAAGGTCTTTATGCCTCAAAAATCACTTATAGCATAAGATGTGACATTTAACAAAAACTGCTATTCAATTTCAAATTACTTCAGCAGTCATGCCTTACCAATTTCATGCTTTTACATCTAAAAATAGTTTGTAGATTTGTCAGAAATTTCTGCATTGTTGAGGGGGTAAAAATATTTTGTTTGAGAGCAGTCTTAATGCTGCATATCTTTTCAATAATGCTTACATTTGATAGATGGTACATCAGCTGTGTTTTCGAGTAATCATCCTCTTTGGATTAAGATATGTTATATTATAAAAACTGAAATGTAAGACAATGATTATGTAGTATAATCCATTATTCAGTTAGAGATAATTTTTAAACTTAAATGATGCTGTATATCTTAGCTACATGCATCATAGCAGTGTGTTGCCAAACCTATACACAGTTAATGAAGTTTTTTTTTAAAATTCTAATTTTTTAGATTAAGAAATTTCCATTTTTGGAGCAGATTGGAGTAGAATTTAAAAAAATTGCTATTTTTGGAGCAGAATGTAGCAGGAAATCAAAATTGGAGCAGTTCGGAGCAGATTTTCCACCCCTGCAAATGGTTTGCAAGAGAGGTTGAAAAGCTCTTTACAGTACTTATGAAGAGCAAAGATTGAATTTAATGGTGTTGCAATTTCAAATCCTTAGTTTTATAAGGTACATTTTCCTTTTTTTTGGAATGTTCAAAATTTTCTAACTTTTTCTCAGAACTTTCAAATTTCCCCGACTCTTCCTCAGAAATGGTAAATATCCCCAACTTTTTTCCAGTCCATATAAATTTCCCTGACTTTTCCAGGATTTCCAGGTGGCTAGACATCCTGTTATAAGCTATGAAAATCAGATCATATTTATTTAGAAGTGTTAATAATTAATTGCCTGTGGAAATAATGATTTAAAAGAGCAGACAATAAGTAAAAATATTTTTTTCAATTTAAATAAGACAGTCTATATTCATGTGACAGGAAAGTTTTTAATCTTTTGAATTCTTATACCATTTTTTATTAGTGTTCATGAGCTAACTTCTCCAATAGTTTTTGGCATTTATAGAAATTTTAGTGAATGCTTAAATAGTGTTATAGAAATTTTAAGTAAAAAGAAAATACATTAAGGCATTAAAAACTAAGCATAATTATGAACAAAGCACTAATATACTTACAATCATGAATGTATTTTGTTACTTCCCAATGGGGAGACTCTGGACTAGTTCTTGGAAAATATTGTCTTCTTCCATTTAGGTGGTGAAATGGTGGCTTAGAGCTAAAAATAAATAAAATATTCTATTATTTGGATACATATTAAAAAAACTAGTTGGAAAAGAACATTATTAAATAAAGCATTAAATTATTCAAATATTAACCTGTACTTTAACATACATGCCAAGCTCTAATGGCATGAACTAGGAATGCACCGAATATTCGATATATATTTGGCATTCGGCCATACTACCGAATATTCGGTTAGGCCAAATACCAAACTATTCGGTTGGTCAAATATCAAGATATTCAGCAAAACTGAATTCTTAAAGAAAACTTTTTAAAAATACTTTTAAAAACCTTAGGTAACTTTTATTTTTAACTGTCAATAAATAAAGATATTCAGGGAAATTAAGAAATAGAATCATATTTAAATAACAGAGATTGCTTTTACATTATTTATTTGCTATTTGAAAAGCAATCCGCTTATTCAAAAATGCAGTGTATCTAATTCCAAGTCGAACTTTCATTTTGGTTTAACTTACAATAATGAAGATATTGTAACGATATATAAAAACATCAGATTTACTTTGCTTTCTGTGAAATATCACAAGAAGTGCTAGAAATTGCGACCATTGTAGTGCAAACAACAAAGTAAAGCCGTTTAAGTGGCCGTACAGAGTTAGCACAGAATGCAGCTGACAGTACATATACTGTATCACTGGCTAAAATTCTGTTACTTCCACTGATTTCATCACATTTCATTCAAAGCAAAGTTAATGTGATGAAAATCTAACTAAAATAGCTTTGTTATTGTAAAGTTGTGAACAAAAATTAGAGTTCAGCTTATAGTGAAATACCCTGTTTTTTTTTTTATTGAATAAATGGATTGTGATGCTGGTTTCCTGTACAGAAAATGTTTGTCTTGACCACATTATCTCCCTTGAAAGTTTGTTCTGAAATTTTAGGAATACCCTGTACATTTCAAACTTCTGACAAAAATCATTCACTTTAGACATTGTTTGACTCTGGTACAATCAGAAACATTCTTGTTAAGTTGCTACCATTTGATTTTTTTTTTACTCTCTTCTTTCCAAATAAACATTATACGACTATAAAAAATTCCTTCAAAATTTCTTTTTGATTTTAAAATTTATGTTTTAGAATATAAGAAAATTTTATTCATTTGTTTTAGTTCACAGAAGAAGCTGTAGATATAATTTTTTTTTAAGTTTTAAGACTATCCTTCTTAAATAATAATTCAAAGAATACTTTTTTTTATTGTAAAGTTTAATTGTGAAAAGGTTTCGTTCATCAAAATTGTCTTTGTGTTAAATATGATATAAAATTATTTTAAAATTTAACTTTTTAAAACTTTAAAACTCTGAAATATAGAAGTATTCGGCTAGCCGAATATTTGGTATTTGGTTCATCTGTGGGCCGAATATTCGGTATTCAGCCAATATCACTATTCAGTACATCCCTAGCATGAACACAGACGATTTTATGAGACACTATTTTATAATTAAAAGTAATAAAATAGACAAAAAGAAGAAATTGTTTCTTTATTATTCACTTCTATACAAAATACAACCAAAGTAAACACATCTCCAATAATTTTTCGACACTCTGGAAAAAGCCTGTTAGCTGCATCGGAGACATTTTGATGAATACAGAAAAAATGATTAACACCAACAATCTGCAATCAAACGTAAAAAAGACTGAAAACAGCGAAACATGAAGTCTTAGAGATTAATTCCCTTTGCACATGAATACAACAAATGAATGTTAAAAATGCTACCATAAACGGAGACATCATCAGAGAGCAGGCAAAAGTCTTGGCTAGCAAATGAATATCGTAGATTTCGAATACAGTAGTGGCTGGTTGAACAGATTTAAAAGGCGACGAGGATTCTCTCAGTACATACGAAGTGGTGAGACTGCAGGTGTTGATGAAGATATTGTGTTAAATGGTCCTAAAAAGTTGAGTGCACTGATTTTAGAGTATAAACCAGAGGACGTTTACAATATGGATGAAAGTGGCCTTTTTTACTGCTTACAGCCAGATAAAACAATTTCGAGTGAGCCTGCTAAAGGATGAAAAAACAAGTGGGTAAGTGTGATCAAAGATCGCTCAAAGGGTTGTTTAATATTCCTTTCAAAACACTTTATCCTTTCTTTAATAAGTCCAAATAAATTTCATTTAGCAACAAAAAAAAAAAAAAAAAAAAAAACTCATGTTTTTTTTGTTTTTTATAAAGTAAAAATTTACTGGTCTATTTTTTCGAGTATCCAAACCAGCTCGATAGTGGTCGAAGCCGGCTTTTATATTCTGTCATAATAATATCTGTCACACAGACTAAATGCAATATAAAAAAATAACTTTAAAATTAACCATGTTGTACATCTTCAAAATGTTAAAATATGCGAATATTTCCATAATCGGATTTTTATCATGATTCAATATGTTTCTCAAACTCATATTTACTATTCTCTATTACTCATATTGATGCTTATTATTATTTTTAAACATCTGAAAAATTCGTTAAACTTCCAATAGGACATCAAATTTTCTTTATAATTCTCTAATGACGTGATATTAATCTGCTTTGTGTACATACACATGCTCATAATTCCTTGTATTATTGAGAAATCTTTGAAATTTCCATTTTATTACCACTATGACGTCAATCATTTTTATTTCATATTAATCTTTTTTTCAATTGGTGAAACTTTTTATTTCATTTTCATTTTTCATGTGGAAATCGTCTGATAGAAAATTAATTATTGTAGAAAGAATTTCATCATGGATTTTTAATTTTTGGCATCTGCTATAACGAAAAATGTTTAAATTTAATAGGAAAAGGCTGTTAGAATTTTTTTTTTTTTTTATCTCTATTTATTAAAATAATACGAATTTTTCAAATTTTAATATTTTGAGCTCTTTATAGCTGGTATTCAGCTATATATACAAAGTTTAAACTCTGTAAGTTACATAGTTCCTGAGAATACTCTGTGACAGACCGACAATGGAGCAGAAGCAATAGGGTTTCGTGAGATGAACAAAACCCTAAAAAGAGATTGTGTGTCTGTTGTGTTCTGTACAAATAGTGATAGATCTGATAAAAGAACTAGAACAGTGATTGGAAAATCAGCTAAGCCAAGATGTTTTAAAATTTTTAATCCTGCTCTTTATGTAGTTTATGAGAATAATAAGAAAGCTTGGATGATTGCAGCATTATTTCAAAAATGGTTA
Organism: Maratus michaelseni; assembly: GCA_963931845.1. NCBI lineage: Eukaryota > Metazoa > Arthropoda > Arachnida > Araneae > Salticidae > Maratus > Maratus michaelseni. The sequence goes on from OZ007593.1 coordinate 259,486,250, forward strand.
GTGAATTTCAACTGAGAAATGAAAAGAAGCAAACGCCATATTTTAATGATTTTGGATAATGTCCCTTGTCACATAGCATATTCAATGAGCAATATCCGCATTGAGTTTTTAACTCGTGGCTGTATTGGATTTTTACAACCTTTGAAAGTGGCTATAATAAACTCATTCAAAAGCTCATTGTCGAAAGTATCACTTCGTCATATCATTGAAAAAATCAGTAAAGATTATTTTTCTCCAATCCTTTTACATGATGCTATTCGCATGATAAAAAAAAAGCATGGGATGAAATTTCATCAGAAACTATTGTTAACTGCTGGAAACATACTGGATTGATTAAATCTGAAGGATCTACTAAAAAACAAAACAGTAAAGCACTTCAAGAACTACAAGACGAAATACACAAATTAACAGAAATTGAGCATCCTCTATCGGCAATTGAGTACATTAATATAAACAAAAGTGTTTCAATATTTGAAGATTTGACAATTAAAGAAATTGTTGCAAATCAAAATCCAAATTCATCTGATAGCGAATCTGAAACGCCACATATTACATATGATGAAGTTAAAAATTGCATTGGAAAAAAAGTTTTTTTTTTAAGAAAAACATGCAACTGATAAAAAAATGATGAACAATCTTTTAGTTGAAGAAAAAGATATTGAAAAAAAAATCAATATAGAAAAGAAAACTCAAACTAGCATTTTAAAATATTTCCACGTAAAAGATAATTAAAGTAAAATAAATTTTGTGTGAGATTTAATGTATGTGTGTGTCTGTTATGAGCATATATATAATTATTTACTTTATCTAAAATTGATTATATAGAGGTAAGTGCATGTTAATTTCATAAAAAGGCATTATATTTATTTATTTATTTTTATAATAATAATAATAGTATCAAAATTAATTTTTATTGTATTCTAATTCGATATACCGCTAAACTCATTATAGCGTTGAAATTTTCTCGAACGGGTAATGGCAGTATAACGGGGTTTGACTGTATAAACGTACACATACATATATGTGTATATATATATTTCACTGGCGTCTGGCTAACAAAAAAGTACCCTTGTTACTAAGCACATTGATTAATAATATATTTCCTCATGAAATAATACCCTTTTCTACTGAATTAGTGCTTTTTTTTTTTTTTTGGAAACTAGCACTTTTTTCTTTCTAGAATGAATACTAAATTCTTAATTATCATTTTATTAATTAAAGCATAAAAATGTATTGTGCTGTCCTCTGAAAACAACCCACAGTGAAATGTTTCCTTAAAAAAAAAAAATAAATAAAAAAAAAATAAAAATCACCCTAGTACTACATTAAATATTTCACTAAAGTCATTTGTTTTGTTTTGTTCTGTTTTTCTACACCATTTAGAATAATAAAAATAATTACAAATACGTAAGGAGTGCTTATTTAGTTTTAAAATAATTTAAGCTAACAACTGCAGAGTTCTGGCAAAACATGAGCTTTAAGTTTACAGATTTTCTTGTTATAATAAAATTTTAGAATGTCTACATAAATTTTTAATTGTTTTTATGTTGAACCATTAATAGGTAATAAAATGCATCATTTTGAGCTGATTACGTCAGGTGTGGATTTTTTTGGCATAACATGGGTTAATTTTTAGAAAAGTGGGTATTTTTTCAAATTCTCGCTTAATTCGCTGCCACTTTGTAATAAAGTGATAAAATGAAAAATCATGGATCATTCTAGAACATAAAAAAGGACAGGGTGCACATTACAGAATAAGGGCAATTTTGTTAAAAAGGCATTTTTTAAATAAGGGCATACACCAATATACCGACAGCAGGAGAGGGGGCAACTAACCGGAGTGCTAAAAAACTGCTACTAAAGTCCCCCTTGCTTATAACAATACAATAACATTTATAATTTACATAGCTTTACTATGAAAGTATTAAAAATGGTAAAGGTAAAGAATTGTCGAAAGTACAACACAGTCAAGGCAGGATCAAGGCTAAATTTTCTATATGTGCACAAGAAGATTTTTGCAGTTCTAATCTCATTTTTGTTTAGTGCTGACTTTGAGATAATTTGGTAGTGTGCAATGCATGGTGACCCCTGCCGTTTCCCTTTTTCAATCGAGGTAATACAAATTGCGAATTTTATATTGATAAGTTTTTTATAGGATCAACCCTTATAGCAAAAAAATATTAAAAACAAAAAAATCCCTGCCGGCTCAGCCTGCGAAGTTAGATTTCGAAGTGGGCGTTCTCTTATGAAACCCAACTGCGGCATCATGGCAAAAAGGTCATTTCTTCGGCAATTCCCAACAAACAGGCGCCCCAGGGTCTGCGTCTTCGAAATCTACCTGTGTCTGTAGGCCGAGCCATGAGGGATTTTTTAAAATATTATATTAATCTACCAACAATATTTAACCATGCTCATAGTCACAATTCCCAATGTGAAGCGAAATTTAATTGTAAATAACAGAAATAAATCAAAATGCCCTAAATTCCAGTAATGGACACCCCACAAAAAGTAATAAATAATTGATATTATGATTGTATTCAAAACTAGAATTTAAAGAAAGCATATTAATGAAATAAAAAAAGCTGAATTTTTATTGGTTATTTTTTTATAAACAAAAAATGTTGAAGGCGGTCCATTACTGACACATCTACCTTATATTTTCATGCATGAGATGAAGCAGCATTAAAAGTGCAGGAAATAACAATTTTGAAATGTTTAAGGTTGGAATATTAGAGTGCTTTTAACCTATGAACAAGAATTTAGCTCCCAGAAGAATTGGAAGATAATTTAGGAATTTATTCAGTAAGCATAATTTAAATATGATGCAGATTTCAGAAGATGTACATGCAGCATAAAGTAAAAAAAAAAATAATAAAAAAAAATTAGATGACATTTTGTTCAATATGCACAAACGGCAAAGATGAACAAACAGTATTGCTACCTTCTCTCTACCAACTACCTATGATCCCCAACATTTAAAAATGCTGTAGGGCTAGTCCACTTAAAAATTTGAATTTTACTGCCTGCTATACTTACCCTTACAGCAGATAATTAAACAATAGCATGAAGGACCTTGGTGACATGGAGAAAATGAGTTTGGTGAGAGAAGGAAATTTGCCAACATATTCACTATTTTATATACAAAAACAATTTTTTCAATATAAAAAAGCCATTTATCTACTTTTACATTCAAACAGAAATAAATTGGGCACAGATGTCATATATGCACCACATTGGCATGATTTTCTCCCCTGCCAATTTGGCAAAAACTTTGTGAATATTAGCTACAAATAGCATGCAATAATAAATAATAACCCGTGATTTTTTATTTCAATAAAAAATTAAATAATGTAATAAATGAAATAACTTCTATTATTTTAAAAAAAGAAATAATAATAAATAAATGAGTTTGATATAAATAATATTGATATAGGGGAGACCGGTACACAGTGGACCACTTTTTCAGTTAACATTTTTTTTCTCTTAAATAGACTGACCGATCTGTATGAAAATATTTCTGAATATTCTTTAAACCTTCTTACATCCATCATAATTTTCTCACAACATAGTTTTCAATACATTTTTCAAAAAAAAAAAAAAAATATATATACACTTGTAAAGTGGACCAGTGTACCCCGGAAGCGGGATACACTGGTCTACCCCCCACCAGGGTACAGTGGACCACTATTAGGTATTATCTAAAATACAATATAAATCTATTTTTCATTAATCTAATTATTTTTTGTTGCCCCTTCACCCGCAAAATAACATAGTAATAACAAAAACAAAAAATTAATTATATTTTGAAAATAGTAACAGATTAATACAGGAACAATTGCAATTTAATTGAAGTTATTACTTAAGTACAAAAAAAAAAAACAGCGCACATTAAAATTTGCAAATGAAATTCCAAAGTACTTATGAGTAAGATTGAGCCTGGAATTTTCAAGAAATAATTTTGGGTCTGAGAGCAACATTATGAAATCATTGACATCAACAGCAGATTCATCTACAGTTTCAGGAGAAATAAACTGATTTCCATTCAATTTGCGTCTCATGAAATCTTACTTGAATAGAATCATCAACAATCAGACTACAGTTATATTTATCAAAAGGCAGTAAATACAAAACAAAACATTTCTTACTATGTTAAATAAATTGTTATTTTTATTTGTTTACTTTATTTTATAGTTAAATCTACTTTAAAACAATTTTTCTTTATAGAAAATAAGCAATTATTAAATATTTTGAACATTCTGCATTACAGGAGCAGAGTGGATTGTGGACCATTGTGTCTCAGGAATGAGTGGTCCATTGTACCCCATGTTGAAATTCAATAAATAATCATATTAAAAATGTTTATAACTTTCTTTTAAACATATTAACTTTAAAGTAAAATAAAAACAAGTATCTTAGCTTTGCAAAAAAGCTGTTTTACTTTATTACTTTACTACAACCTTTAATTACTAAAAAAATAAAAATATGATGATGAAAAATTTTACTTTTAGAAGCTCAAAACAACCAATCAGGATAAAATAGTTCAATCTGAGCTAAACATATTTTCTGAAGGCTATAAATAATCACTGCAGTGCTGTTTTCTATTAGGATAGAAGAGAAGCTTAAAAAAAAAAATTAAATAAATAAAATATTAGGGGGTGGTCCACTGTGTCCATAGGTCCAGTGTGTACCAGTCTCCCCTACATAATAAAAATAATTTATAGAATTAAAATAAAAAAATAAAAGTAAATAAACAACAATTTACATAACAAAGTTTTCGCCAAGTTGGCAGGGGAAAAAAATTGTGCCAATGTGGTGTGTACATGACATCTGTGCCATAAATTGTACATGTATAAAAATATTTATATATGTATGTATGTATATACAGTATGGAACCATTTATCCGGAAAACCAGTTATCCAGAATGATATTTCCAACTGACTGATTTCAGAATCTTTCCAGAAAAAAGTGCCATGCAGTGCCAGTTTGACATGTGCATTGCTTGATAGATTATCACATGCATTGTACAACTTGAATAATATCTACTATTTGAAATGAAAGCCTATTTAGTCAGACATTGAGCATTTTGATTCTTATGCAGTATTATTGTTTCCAAGGTATTGCCAGAAATTGCCTTCTTTCAAACTCTGATTTATCTTTGATCTTGATAGGATCTGAGCCTTAATCAGAGTAATCTAATAATTTAAAGTCGGTAACAGTGTTACAGCCACATTTATTCTACAAATCTCATCAAATGAATGCTTTTTTAATGTCCAACCAGTTATCCGGAATATATCTGGCCCCGACCATTCCGGATAAATGGTTCTATACTGTATATATATATAAAATGTCTCTATATATACAAACAAGTATAAAAGTTCATTAGGTTTGTTTTCATATTATATCATTTGGCAACAAATTACACTTTCTGAAGCCCAAATTGTGCGAATATTAATAAATAAATAAATAAAAATCTTTCAAGGCCCCTTATAGTGTAAAAATACCAAACTTTGAAGCATATGCATATAACAAATTGCACATATTGCGAACAAAGTGAAAAATCATAAATATTCACTTCTGCTTCTGTAAATCATCTTTTTCTAGACATGACCTGAATAAATCTAGCATACAAACAGAAGATATTTCCTTTTAATTGTAAAGGAAATGTACAGAGGAAGTTAAACTTATATACATTTTTTGTTGTTGTTGTTGTAATAAAGATAACCTTGAAAAATGAAAGAGGGGGAAAAAGGCCAAACTTAACAAAAGATCTGAATTCAAAGGCAGACATTACACTAAGCAGGATATGCATAAAAATCAATATTTAAACAATTCTGAATGAATATAGCTTTACAAATTAATAGTTTAAGAAATATCAGCCTAATAAAAATATACTTTAGACAAGATATACAAAATTTAATAGAATGTTTGAGTATAGCAAATTACATGATTTCATTATCAAATTATTTCACACAGAAACCAATAAATCAAGTTATTTTTACGAAAAGTAAAAAAAGAATTTTTAAAAAATTAAGGCAAAAAAATTCTTTAATAAACATACCTCATATTGATACAAGAATAAAACTTCTCTACTTATGGGGCAACAAGAATCATAACCTTTGCAGGATCAGCAAAATCTGAAATGGGACCATTATTAAACAACTATAGAAACTAAAAATCATTTCTAGAATGTAAAAATTTAATTTGATAAGATTAAAATTAAAAAATAATATTATATAGAGAAATATAACCCACTGTTGTCCATTTATAAGAAAATTTTAGAATAAATACAAACTGAAGTTAAGGTTGAAGTTAAACTCTAATTTTGACAAGCACTGGAAAATCAGAACCTACTCTTAGTAAATCGACAAGTTGCATCAGTTACAAGTGACGTACCGCCAGTAAAGCAACGTCATTATCATAGGCGGAACAAAATGCGGAATCTGGCATAGGTGAATTTTCTATCAAATTTTTAATGAAAAGAATATTTACTAGGACCTTTCGTAAGAGAAAAAGGAATTTTATAGTAAAAAACTTTTACTATTTAAGAATACTTTAATAAAATTCGCAATCGAAGTAGAAAAACAAAAAAAAAATTAATTAAGCATGTTAAGAACAGGCAAGAAAACGATTTAAATAAAAACCTTAATCAAAATTAATGTCACGTGCAGGCAAGAAATAATAATAGGCAAAAATAAACAATGCCACGTACATGTAATAAATAATGTTAGAAACAAATAAACAATGTCACGTGCAGGCATGAATAAAAAATAATATAATTTAATGCGATTTAATACGATATATTATATAATTATAATATATCGTATCGCATATATAATTCAATACGATAAAAACCGTAATCAAAATTAATGTCACATGCAGGCAAAACAATGCCACATACATGGATACATGTAATCATATCTCCCTGCATGTAATAAATAATGTTAGAAACAAATAAACAATGTCACGTGCAGGCATGAAATAATATTAGATACAAATAAGCAGTATCACGCGCAGGCAAGAAATATTAGTAATCAAAGAAAACATATAGTATTACAAATTCATAGAATATTGAGCGAGATAATTGTGTTAGTAATAATGCTTACTTGATGAAATTAACACACTGCAATAAATTGTGAGAGCAACCGAGTAACCTTTTGTTCATGCGATAAGCGATAGCCATACGGCGAGGAGTCACAGTGGTCACGTGGTCACCACCAAAACTCATGGAAGTAGGGAAACTGGTTACCTTAAACCGCGGATCACCAAACGCTGAGGTTAAAGGTGCGTTTTCACTGGTCTGGTCGACCCAACTACCTAAAAAACCCAGCGACCCAAGACCTTAACCTAAGAGCGTTTTCACTGGTTACAGGGAAGCACTAGCGCTAACCAATCATGGATATCAGCTGTGAATGATTATAAACATAAGACAAATAATTATTTGTTGTCCTTGTCTTGTTAATAACAAATGTTTTGCGTGAAAATAATCGAAAGTTTTGGCTGGTTTTCGCTATTAGAGGGTCTTAAATAATGCCACACAAAAATATTAATCTTCTGTTAATAAATCAATGATAACTATTAATTTTTTTGTGGTTTCAAAAAATAAAACATTATATATTTTTAATAATGGCGATCATATATCATAAGATTTCGAAGTCACTTAGAATACAGTGAAAGCTCATTTTATCTGAGAGTAATTTTTATTGCATATGACTTGTATATCTAAAATTATATTTCTACTTTTCACAAGTTAAATTAAAAGTCTAAATATATTTTTGATATTTACTTCAGTGCTATATACATTTTATTTGTACATGCGTATAACATTTTTGTGGCAGCGCAGTTATACTTTTGAACTAAATAGTAATAGTTATCATTTATTTAAATACACAGAAGTATTTTTTCCCTTCTAAGAAACAGTAATGAGTGAAACCCTTTCATTCACTCCTAGGGCCCTTTCAGGAGGGTGCGACTCAAACGTGAAAGGTTCCATTCACCCATTGGTTGACAAAAAACCGGAAGTAACGTGATATTTTTTCTAAATGTTCCCACTCTTCGTATCTTTGTAACTAACATAATATCGTTTTGTGCTGCTGCCATCTATGGACAAGATAATAAAACACAATTATGACCTAATGCTTCGTACTAAAAAATTAAACTGTGTAAATTAACTTGTAAATTAAACTGTGTTTTATCCCAAAATAAATTTTGGGATAAAATAAATTTATTATACAAATAACTAAGTACATTTAATGTATGCATTAAATATATTTAATTTCCATTAAATACATTTTATGTAAACTAAAATGCATTTAATCGGATTTTTTTTTTCACGTAATTTATTGATATTTGATTACTATGAAATACTAATTAATTATATACGAGAATTGTTTTAACAAATTGTATAATATTAATTTGTAAAATTTAATGCATATATCTTTACATTTCTTACATTATAATTTATAATCCATAGTAATAATTTATTATTATTATTTATAATTTATAAACCATGATAATAATCTATTATTATTATAATTTTTGTAAAATAATTTAAATTAAATATTTATAAAAATAATATTTCCCATGGTGATATTTTTATTCTTGAAAAATGGTCATGAAATCATGAAGGGTTAAATTCTGCAATAATAATAACAATAATAAAATTACTTAAAAAAGAAGAAGAAATTAAAGAGAGATCTTATTATATTCGAATAGTTTATAAAGTGACACCTAAAAATAAATTATATTTTGTATAATACATTTTTACTTATTAAGTATCAATTAAAAATTTTATTAAGAAAATATCAAACTTTTATTGTTTCTTACCAATTTGATAGTATAGACAGTATACAAAGATTAATCAATTAAAGTTTTTTATAATCAGTATAATATTGGGTATTTTTGCTGTAGTTTTAACATTTTCTTACTCTTACACTACATTGAAAGCCAATAAATCTGACATAATTTTTTTCTCGTAAAAGTGAAAACATATACAATAATGCACATATGCATGTATGAATATATGTATGTAATAAATATATATATGTATATAAATATATGAATATGTACATTTATATACGTATGTATATTTATATATGTATATTTAAATATATTTATATATATGTATATAAATGTATGTAATATATAATTATATGAATATATATTATACATGTATACATATCTGCATAATTTTTATATATGTATGTCTGTGTTTCTAACATAGTTGAAGATTGTATATGATTTAGATATTATTTACTCCAGTTTTCAAAAATTTCTTCAGATCACAATGATATTCTATTATATTATTGATGTACACGACATATACAATTAATGGAAAAAAAAAGTCAAAACGTCTAGATTTTAATAAGAACCAAAAAGCATACGTTTCTATTATGCATTTTTAATAACAGATAATATTTATTCAAAAAAGTTTAGTTTAATCTTACACATACGTTCATGTTATGTTTGGGCTTCTACAAGGTGTATCATCCAAAACAAAAAATCATTGTTTGAGCTATACTTAAAGAACCCAAGTTTTTCTTTAACATATATTGTTTTATTTTCTTAAATAATTTATATCTTACTAATTGTTTACTGAAAATGGAAGAGAATGTATTACAAACCACTAAGTGAAAATATTAATGATATACATTTAAATAATAATATTTATTAATATTAATTATATATTTAAATAATAATAATAAATATTAATTATATATGTACATATCCCCATCTCCCCCCCACCCACATATATATTTAAATAAAATATTAACTATTATTAATTATATATATTTAAATAATAATATTCATTATATACATATACTTAAATAGTATTATTAAATAATATTAACTATATATATTTAAATATAATATTTATTAACATTAACTATATATACAGTGACCTCTCACTTATACGACTCTCTTGGTTATACGACGAATTATCTTGGTCCCGTCCACGCTTTATGGGAAATAATGATAAACTTCTCTCAGTTATAAGACTGCTCCTCTCACTTATACGACGCTTTAAACGGTTCATGCGATTTTACATTTCTCACTCAAGAATTCATTTTTATAATCATTAAAGTACAAATCATGAACGTTTTTTACCTTTATCCTTTTGACTATTGTTAAAGTGTTTATCAATAATGAATAACATTTCTTATCTACCTTAGTGTGTTATTAACGATGAAATCTATAGCGGGATGGTGGTTGTATAAAATTTTTTTGTGCCTACCATTTAACAAAACCGATCAACAAAAGCCAAATAACCACCTGCAGATCACGTCTCTGTATAGTTCTGAGTGAGAAATCAGGGTTATTGAAAAATGCACTTTCCTGGATCAATGTCCATCACATCCAGATATAAAAGATCTACCATTTCTGTGACAAATTAAAGTTCGATTTTTGCCAGCAAATTCTAGAAACAGATTAAAGCTATTAGATTTAGGGATTATAACGAATTGCAAGTAAACTACAGAAGGAGTTTGATTTGTCGTTTTATTTTTGATCGAGAAAACAAAAAGGAAGCTAAAGCAATTTCCATTTTAGATGCTATGCATCTTACAGCATCTGCATGGAAAAATGTGACATCGCAGACCGTTAAGAAATGTTTTAGGAAATGTGGTTTTTCACAAGACCAAACTGCTAGTTCAACGAATGAAGCCGAATTTGAGAGCGTATGAGAATCCTTTAATGAGAAATCTTTGACGATATCAATAATGAAGACGTTAGCGAGGAGGGTGACAAAGATGAGAGCAATGTTCCTGCTGTTGTAAATTTTTCAGAAGCAGGTGCCTGTTTAATTAGTCCACCAAAATGATTATTCCAAAAATAGCTTAAAAGCTTCAATAGACTTAGAAAAATACATTTTCTCTTTTAGTCGACGACAGAGACAAACTAAAATCACTTCATTGTTTGAGAAAATCTGATCTGTAAATCTTCAAAATAAACATAGTGGTGAGTGAACTATTTTGTGAACTTTTAAAATACATTTTATATTTTATTTTTTAATATTATTTTATAAATTTTGTTAAAATATGTTCTTAGTACTCAAAACTTATCGTTTTTAGTATAGGTAAAATAATTAATGCATATAAAGTTTGAAACTTGTATAATAAGACGGTCTCTCACTTATACGACTCTCTCAGTTATACGACTTTTTTCTACGGTCCCTTGAAAGTCGTATAAGTGAGAGGTCACTGTATTTAAATATAATATTAATTAACATTAACTATATATATTTAAATAATAATTAAAACAAAATCTTTATACTGATCTTTATGTCAAGTAAATAATCTTTATTAATTAATTCCGTAAAGATCAAAACAAAACTCTAAAAATGATTTGAAAAAAAAAAAAAGAAAAATCAGAGAGGACAAAACTTAAAAGCTTCAGATTACAAGTCTTGTGCTTTAACCACCGCGCTAAATCGTTCACGGATATTGTTGCCATGTTTGCTTTAAACGAAATTGTACTAAAATATAAGCAAAGTAGCAGTAATGCGCAGATCGATTTTGGGAGGATCGGGCAAGAAACAAAATCACCCGACTTCCGGTTTTTCGTCAACCAATGAGAGAACGGAACCTTTCACGTTTGAGTTGCACCCCTTTCAGGATTGTCATTATACATGAGGCTTCTCCCAGGTACATGCTAATAGGATGTATCAGTTGATCACACTGGCAGCTTGTTTTATCATATAATCACTACAATGTAGAATTATAGAATGTAGTTACATCTACTTTTTGTGACACGGGGAGGATCCCCTCTCTACCAAAAAAAAAAAAAAAAAAAATTCTTCACAGTAAAATGCAAATTAAATGTATTTAAAATTGTAAACTTTACTGTATGATTGATTTCCCATCAAAGTTTGATGCAGATTTTTTTCCCCATCTCTCTCATGGGTAATTTTTTTTAAATTATGTTTTGAGAAAAATAAAATGATGTAACAAAATCCAGTTGCTCTTAAATTCAAACAATGATATATATATATAACTTTAAGTAAAATTTAACCATTGAAACATAAGAAACTGACCACATACACTGAAATCCCGATACCAAAGAGCCCTGTCAATTTACAAATTAAAATGTTAGTCCTAATAAAAGTAACATTATTAATTCAAATTAAGAAGAAGAAGAAAAAAAAATTAAATAAATAGAAAATAAGGAATGAAATATAAACCACACGAGTATATATACAAATAAAAGCTTATAAAGTAATTTACTTTTTCAAGGGCAAGAAAATCACATTTATAAGCAAAGAACGATTGTTTTCTGTATATGACACCAGCTTTTGCTAAATATAGTGTCATATCTTGCCCGAACAATCGCTGAAACAATATTGAATAACAAGACCTTTACAATGGAATATTATAAATTATACATACAATTTGAAAAGGAGTGTGAAAAAGAATTAAAAAAAAATTAAAAAATATATATATTACTTATATTAATAATATCCTAAGATATTTAGTATATTGTGAGCACATGTACAAAGTTGTATCCAAAAGAAGAGGTTAAATTCACAGTTAAATAGAGAATCCTTCAGATCATAAATTGTAACATACAGTTACAGTTATTTTTATTTAACTAAATAGATTACAACATTTTAAAAAATGTAGAAAAAAAATTATGATATACATATAAATAAAAACCATTAATTATTTTATTTTAATTTTAATTTAATAAATTAAAATATATAATATTACTTGATAATTTGAAAGTATTTCATAGATATTATTACCTCCATACTAAATTTCCAAGTTTTAATATTTTAAATAAGCTATACTACTGCTATCTATTGTAAAAATATTAGACTATTTTAGCATACTATCAAATACATTGCTGCTGACATCTGGTGTACAGATATTCTACTAAAACTTTAATATTGTATGTATAATTACTTATATGCAGCTGTAATGTAGTGTAAATATATTAATTTTACTAGTTAATATTAATAATATATATAGAGAATAAGAGTTACTAGTATAATATAATTTATATTTTAACTAACCCATTTAAAATATATCTTAATTTAACCCAAACATTAATGTAGAATCCATATGATGCTTTCATTTTATAAATTAGTATTATACTTAGAAATAACATAGATTATTCAATATGGTAATGCACTTATTATAATTTAAATCCAGCTATTTAAATAATATCTACCATGAAAAAAATATATAAAAAACATAAATATTAATTAAATTAAATGATCTAATAATAAAATAAAATAAATAATATAAAACTAAGAGATATGTTTATTAGTGTACTATATTTAATAAATATTTAATATTTACTAAAATTAAATATGTTTAACATATTAATATTATATTGTATTGATTAACCCATTGTAACATCCTTGATAATTTTAACTTTTGTTACAACCCCAATAATATTAACTCCATATAATCATAACAACAATTATAGAATTTGCCCACATGTAAATTTTAATTTATGAATGACTTTTAACTAAGATGATCCTATGCAGCACATGCTCTTAATATGAGTTATAATTTAGCGAAATATATCAACAGTCAAAAGTTGAAAATTAACGTTAAATTTTAAAATATGAATGACATTAAACTAGGATAATCCTATGCAGCAACGCACCCAATAGGATTCATAGTTTAGCCAAATATATCAACAATCAAAAGTTGATTATCATTTTTATCAAGGAGATTTTAACAAAAAAAAAAAAAAAAATACAGACATTTAACCCAAATTAAATCTATATTTATATGTGTAAAATTGATTTAACTAAATAGTAAGGATATCCATAAACTTGTGCAATTTGAAGGATATGTTTTAAATTTTGATTTTTAAAGTTATTTGAACAAAGATTATTAATTCTATGTGCGAAATTTAGTAAAATATTTACAAATACTGATTTATGTATACATGACAAGTAGTTAGTAAATAAGTTAACCTTAAAAGTAAAATCATTTCGCTTGTCATAAATGTCAAACAAAAGTTTATTATCTTTAAGAATTATCTTAAGATGAAGAAAATTAATTTCATTATTTGCCATAACATTGAAACTATATGTTAAATTTTTATGATATTTTATAGGTAATAAATAATTTGAATTACTATTAAAATAGAAGACAATAATGTCATCTATATAACGGTATATTTTACAATTAGCAATATTAGAGTTACGTTCATAATAATATAAATACAATTCTGCAAGAATTGAAGAAACAATGCCACCTTGGGGGAGTCCACAGCTTTGTATATATATAGTATCATTAAAAGCAATATAATTATAATGGAGAATAAATTTAGTTAATGTTTTAAAGTAATTTAACGAAATTTTATTTTTTAATTTAATAGAATCCTTGTATTCCTTATATAATAAATTTACTATCTTGAACATATCGTTAATATCAATGTTATTAAATAAGTCATTAAAATCAAACGTCTTCATGTATTTTATGTTATTTAAATTTTTAATATTATTGACAAGTTGAAAACTATTTTTTATGCTATACAAATTATCTTTTTGTTTTGTAAGTTCAAACAATTTAGTGAGAATACTTAATAAAAATTTGCTTGCATTATTGTTATAAGTATTACAACCGATTGTTACAGTTCTAAATTTTAAAGGAGTTTTGTGGAATTTAGGTATAACAACTATGTATGGATAATTAAAGATATATATATGTGTGTGTGTGTGTGTGTGTGTGTGTGTGTGTTAAGTTTACCTTTTCGGCGAGCTTATTTTGTTTGCAAATTACACATTTTAAATCCCAACATTTTTTTTTAATGTAAAGTGTTCACTTTTATATAAAAAAATAATTTTGCGAAGGTACTTCTTTTATTAAGAATAATTTTGTGAAGTGGTCCCAATTTTTGTCAGTAGCAATCACTGATTTTGCAAATAGATCACAAAAAAAGTTACTTTTATGTTAGCCGGACCAATATTATGTTATTATTTTGCCAATATCTTTTTTTCCCCTCCAGCTATAGCACCGTTTATTTTTTACTTGCTTAGATTAGAAACAATGGCTTGATGTTGAAATAAAATATTTTGGTTTTTTGTATTATTTCATTTCTTCTTCTTATTATTTTTTTTAATACTGTAAAAGCACTTATTTTCGCGAGCCCGTCATAATCGCGATAATTTAAGTGAGCGAAACTGATTGTTTTACTTCCCATGTTCTGTATTTTTCAGATGTGGCACTCCTAGGAACCTGCCGCGTGTTCGGTTGAGAATTTCTTGTCATCCGGTCTGCGTGTGTTCCTAAAATGGCAGTTTGGGCACTGAGGCGCGCTCCTGCAACCTTTCAATTCATGATCCTTGGCTTCGCATTTACAACAGAAGGACGCACTGAGACAGACTGAACATGTATGACAGGAATGAAAACAAACCAACGGGCGCCGGTTTGGCCGGAAATCCGCCTGACTCCAGCCGACTTGCAGTTGTCGAAGTCCCTTCAAGCACTCAAACCTCTCATCTATCAAGAGAATAGTATTTCGACCCTGTTTGCCTTCGAAAGAGGTTCGAATCTCGAGGGACGCTCCTTCTAGAACATCGTTCTGTCGTAGAACTGCTTGTACTATTCTTTCCTCAGACAGATTTGGGCCGACCCAAACAAAGATTATTTCCGGAGTACGCTTTCTGGGTCTCAACACTGCTAGATCCTTGGATAGCTCTGTTCTTTCCAGCTTAGCCTGTAGTTTCTTCAGGTTTCGTCGACACTTTGTGCTAAGAAGGTTATTCCACCTCCCAAAATCGGCCGATTTCCTCTGAGCGGTAGTTTATAGTCGATAGGATTGATTTTACTGGCTACTAACCTAAGCGTCTCAACTGAAGAGACAGCGGCAAGTTCGCCTGCCCCCATAGGACGAACGAAGAGGATGTATTTCTCCTTTGGTGGGGTCTTTGCCGAAGACTTAGACTCCTGCATTTTTCTCTGAGCCGCCATTTTCCCAGTAGCGTGCCGAGCAGAGTCATTTGGGACCTTTTTTTATTTCAGCCTTGCGACCGTTGTTCGGAGTTCCCTTAGGTCCCTTCTCCTGCTGTCCCTTCCTCAACTTTTTGCTAAGCACAACGTTCCAGGGCTCGGCCTTCTTTTGAGAAGCTTTGCCTTCTGAATTCTCTGCGTTCGAATCTGTGTTCAAGTTTGAGTCCGCCTGTTCAGAAGCTGGCTTCTTCCCTGAACGGTTCTTCACTTTAGTTTATTCGCAGGCTTCTTCTGTTCGGAGGAAGAACGTTCTTTTGCGGAAGACTTCTTTTGGATCGTGTGGGTGCCTTCGCTCTCCCTCCGAAACCTTTTCTTCCCCTCCCTTTTGGGGAGAGGTTTCGAAGTCTCATCGACGGTTGTGCCGTCTATTCCGGCCTCGCCAGTTTCAGTATCCTTCAGAACCAAGGACCCTGCAGGTTCTGTGCAAGCAACTACATTCTCCTTCAGAGCCGCCCTAGACTCCGTCCTTGTGGGGCTTTGTTCGGGTCTTTCGTCGGCAGGTGAACACGTTAACTCGGCCAGATCCTTCGAGACAGGGACTCTGCCAGTTCTTTGTGAGCAACTTCGTTCTCCTTGAGAGCCGCCCTAGTCTCCGCCCTTTTGGGGCTTTGTTCAGGTCGCTCGTCGGCAGGTGAACACGTTGTCTCAGCCAGTTCCTTTCGAGCCTTTTTCTTCTTTTTACGGATCTTCTTCTTCTGCCGTAGGGCCTGAGTTTGAGTTTGCTTGCACTTCCTTTTTAGCGTCTTAGTCTGTGCCGTTCAGGAGTTAGGGTTCGAAAACGTGTTTTCGTTTACCCCAATCCCTCCGAACTCTCTGTCCAGGTGAAACGGTCCGACATGCAGCGAGCTTTCCTCGCGTAGAGCGGCGTGCTGCCGACCCCTACGTTGAGACTGACAGTCAGTGCTTCACCCTTCTGTGAGACTTTCCTGTGGAGGAGACAGAGTCAGGCGTGCTGCCATGAAACGAATTCCACGAGAGGAGTTACGAGCCCTTGTAGGAATCTTTCTAGGCAACAGTTAGGCTTCTGTTCTTACCCATCCTCCCGAGGAGGTCTGCAAATAGAATGCGCCTCCGCGACGAAAGCATTCCATATCAACCCCTAGAGTCTCCCTTTCCTCAGGAGTTTCTATGTGGGGGAGATTGCGGCTCGAACTCTGACTGACTTCGATTTCGTCATCAGACAGGTCCGAGCTTCCTCCGTCTCTGACTCCTGTGGCACTGGACTTACGTCGATCGGATATATCCAATAAAGACCGCTTGAGGTCGTTTAAACTAACCTCACCTTCGTGTACACAGCCACTAGCCGTTAAAATGGCTGTTTGCGTCAATTCCTTTGAGTCTCGAAAGTTGTCCATGAATAACCCTACTGACGGAAATTCTCAATCCGGTAACCTTGCAAACTAGGACGGGAATGCAAGTGTTTTGGGCTGATTTTGCTCTGACAAAGCTTTCGAAACTTTCTCAGCCTCAGCTGGGTGCAGCCGCGCCGAGGCTCAGCTACAAGATTAAGTCAAAAGTGAGCGATCAGAATACAAGAACGTCGGTATCTCTTTCATAAAAAAGGGGAAACCCCCGACAACTCTAGAGCAGAACCTCCCCCACAAGTCGGATGAGCCCCTATATGAAGATAGTTCATCACCCAGGTGAATCTGCAAGGGTCTCTTTCACTAGAGTGAGGACTTTTGTCTCAGATCCTGTTTGTGCATTTGCAAGCAAGGAGAAAGCCGGCCGTTTTTCGAGCCCAATTGCTTTAAACCAGTTGTCTATGAGCGCACCAAAATCGCTTGGAACTGACAGCTAAGATTCGGCACCTTGGACCCCGGATGTTTTTACGCACTCAGTATTGTAATTGGTAATACGAATGATTACAATTAGCCCTAAATAAAACTGTAGTAAACCTACATATTTCCGGGAGGTTCGATACATCAAAAAGGTGCATTATAAACATATAAAAGGTGTTTTATAAAAAAATAGAGATACTGCACGATTCTTGTTTATAAAGCGTGAAACATCTCTATCTTTTTCGTCTACTAATATCTGTAAAAACGCCCATTTCATGTCGATTGTGAAAGCAACTAGATGAAGTCAAAACCGTGAGAAAATATAAAAACATTCTGGGCACAAATTAGGACCTGAGTAAAGACAGTCATTAAGATAAAGGGAATTTAAATCATGAGCAGATGAGGCATAAAAAACGTGGCACAATTTACTAGTTACATGGTTTCTTTTTATCACTTCTCTGTGAGGCAAATAAAATTCAACATGTCCCTAATCTTCTGAATTAGGAAGTAATTCTACGGTTCTCTATTTCAAATAATCTTTTAATACTTCCTTATATTAATAAAATAATTGGGGATTTGTAATAAATTTTCGAAGCGTTCCATTATTTCAGTTCAAAGGGTCAGAATCTTTATTAGTATTATTAAGTTCTGAAATTTCAAGGTCCCAGTATATTTTTAATTAATCATAAATTAAATATTCTTCAACAATTACATTTAAAATTAAAGAAAATGAATTTTTGCCCTTTTTAACCTGGAGACACTAGCCAAAGATTGTTTTAACAAAATCAAGATTTTTGTTCAGATATTTAATATTTCCCGTTACTATGTTATAATAATAATCTGTCCCTATGAGAAGAGAAATGTGCTCTAACACTGCTGCGAATCGGCAAGGGTTTAAATTCTGTAAAATGCCCGTCTCTTTCAATTTATTTACTTCTGGGGGGAGGGGTGTCAGATCCCGAAATTTCATCTGTCACTAATGTTTCAATATCCAACCTTGAATTTGGAAAATATTTATTTTCTAATTTAAGCTTAACAGCATCATAAATCTTTTGAATTAGAGTCTTATTTCCGAATGGGAATACTGATAATTTCCCCTTTCACATTATCTTAAATGGTAATTTTTCTGCAATTACCCGTGAAATATAGCTCTGCATATCAATCCTGTATCCAGAAATAGTCGGATATTTGGTTCTTTCTTTTTATTTTTTACTTACTTACTTTTATTTTTTACTGCAGGTCTGTAAATTTGTCTTATTTATCACAATGAACGAGATAGTTAAAATACTTTCATTACTTGTCTCACTTTGAGCATTTACTGTTTACAATTTTTTATCCGAATGATTTGTATTATTCGATGATTCAGATTTCAGACAAATGGATTTATTATGTTTGCCGCCACAAGAACATGGCGTTCTAGACGCAGATTCTGCGTTTAGGAACCAAACATAAATAACAGCGGCCTTGCGATCTCAAAATATATTTTCTTTCTTTCAACATTCAATGTATTGGACAACTCTGAGAGATCATTTTGACCGTAAAAAATGCAATTTTTGTTGTCCTGTGATTTTTTTTGTCTGATATCACTGCGTAGATAAAAATTCTTGCTTTGGCGATTTCATAATTTTTTTTTTCTTGTTTATTTTTAATAGTTTTTGAAAAGGAGAAACTTCTTTCCCTACTTTTAATTTCATTTTGAAGGAAATTCAGTAATCTGAAAGCCTAAGCCGCTATCAGATTCACCAAACTTTCGAGCAACCAATTTTTCAGCCAAATTTAACCCCAACTTTTTCGCGCTCAAAGTGAAAGAAGGGTTGCAATTGTCGTTGATAAAGTTGGAGGAAAAACCGGTTACTACGAGTACCAGTTGTTACTATTTATCACTCTTTTGTTGGCGTAAATAAATCGCTCCGTACTATCGGACTTGCTGCAAAACACGTTTTGTTTTCTTCAAATTGTTTTTGCTTTCTTTTGTTCCAATCTTTGTATCGACAATATGGTAAACAGCAAATTTTTATCGTTGAAGGATAAAAAAAAAGTTGTGTTTAGCAATTTTATTATTAGATTCAGATAGCAGAAAGAAGAAACAGAAAAGAGAAGTTTGGATTAGAAGTTGTATGTAAATTGTAAAATGGAAAAAATGGAAAAAATATTCTCATGTGCCCCTCCCCCATCTCCCCTATTATTAATTTGAAAAACTATCATACAATAGCTAAAATGCTTTTAGCAGTTTTCATATTTATTCATTTTTACAATAAGTAATGCACTCGGAATTTGCAAATACCTGATATCTTTTATTCAGTTCCTACTATTAGTTCACACACTCTATATATTTATATATCTTGTTCCAATTTTCAATCGTTAATAAAATACTTTTTAGCTCACAGGCTAACAAAGCCTGGGAGCTAATGTGCCCGCCGTTTCTGTATGTACGTATGTATGTACGTAACGCGATAACTCTTGATAGAAATATCCGTTTTGCTTCAAATTTTGGTTTCATGTTTATAGTGATAAGGCGCTTTTCTGATTAGTTTTGGGGGTTCATTGGTTAAGTATAAAGGGGGGAAATAGGGGGCTAATTCCCCCCCCCCTTAATTTATTGTCTATCTCTTTATTTTTAAAGGGGCATTATTCTTTGAAATAAGAGTATAATATACAATTAGTGTGAATAGCCTGTGAGCTCAATGCCATCAGTTTAATTGGACACTTTTCTTTTTATTATTCGTTAACTCAAGTTCAAATACATTTTCTTAAACTTGTAGTGGATGACACTTCATGTTAATACAGTTTTTTCAAATATTAATTCAGTAATTAAATTAATTTTAGTTTTATATTTATAAAAAAATCGGTGCTTTCTTGTTATACGAGCTTCCAAGGTGTAATCGTCAAGCGACCGAGATACTTATTTTATTACAGAAATTAATCTGCAAATGATATAATTCATTTCACGGAATTAAAAATCATCAAGATCTGAATATTTATATAACTAGCTATAGTACGAATGCACCTCATTTGTCACATTTGATGTACAATTTCACACTTATGTTTGTAATTAAATTAATTAATTTTAGTTTTATATTTTCAAATTTTCAATCGTTAATAAAATACTTTTTATTCATCCACTCAAGTTCAAATACATTTTTTAAACTTGTAGTGGATGACACTTGATGTTAATACAGTTTTTTTCAAATAATAATTCATTAATTAAATTTCATTTCTATTTTGCCACTTAATATTGTGATTCTGTCATATGTATATACATATTTATATTAATTGTAATTATTTAATAAAAAGTAACTAAAATAATTTTTTTCTTTGATGACCTAAGTAGGAATTGACTTTAAAAAAATTTCTTTTATATTACTTGTTTAATGTAAAACTACAGTGTCATATTTTTTCATAACAAAACATTTTAAACCCATTTTAGCAATTAATAAGAAAAACACAAGGCATAAATATTAAAAAAGTATTTTGATTTTTGTACTCCTTCTTAAATCATAAAACACAGAATTAAATTTTAAATATATATATAAAAAAATAACAATATTTTAAAAACACAAATTATTCTTATTATTTTTCTCAATATTTAAACACAAATAAAAGTTTATTGGCTTTTTCAGTCTCTAGTCAATTGTGCAGTTTGGGCTTGTTTGGCCAAAATTTGAAAAGTTTTTCACTGATGAAGCAATACAGCCATTGTAAAAAAGTACGTAAATACCAAGCTATTTTCAAAAATATCAAACAAATCCAATATTTTGATTGATATTGAATAATATTTTCAATAGGTTAGCCAACCTATTAAACTTACAAGCAAGAATTAAAAATTAAAATACTTCACTTAACATAAAAACTGTTATTCTACATTTATTAATAAAATATTTTAAATTATTTTTGCCTTCAACGACAAAATTGTGATAAAATTTAAATATCAACAAACACAAGAACAAAAATTTTTTTTCTAAATTTTTCTCTTATAAAAGAAGTATTTTAAATTTGAAAATGGGTTTTAAATTTATTTAAATATTATACTTAAATTGAGGATCAGATGTTTGAACTAATTTTTTAAGCTGATTATTTATATATTAACTGATTTTTAATTCCAAGTTAAAATTAATCTATGTAATTTTTTACTGAAAATATGGAAAACCTTATACAAACAAGCAATTAAACATTAAAAACATGTAATAGGATACCTATAACTGATTTTACAATGTTTTTGTATGCATCCAGAATAATTATATCGTAGGACTAATAACTACATACAAAACTTTGATTACACTCTAGAGATTCATAAGTAGAAGCTTTAAAAATCAATACAGAGCAATACTTTTTATGCAGAATTCATTACATGGCAAAAGTAGTAAAATGAACACTTTCTGCTATTCCTGTAATGCAAGGATCGATCCAGGCAAAATTTGGGGTCTATTTAGGGCTCCTTCACAAAAATCTATTTAACAAAAGAGGCCCCTCCACAAAAATCCCTTTAATAAAATAGGACCCTAAACAAAAATCAATTTGATAAAATGGGCAACTTCACAAAAATTTTTATAACAAAACAACCCCTTTACAAAATTCCTTTTAATAAAATAGGCACTTTCACAAAATTCTATTCCATAAAAACTTACTATTTATTAATTATTTATTACATTGTGACATTTTAAAATGTGTAATTTGTAAACAAACAAGTTCACCAGAGAGGAAAACTTCGGCAAAAGGATTTTAAAAAGTTTTTGTTAATAAATGCTTTGTTCGAATTTGAGCAAATAGATAACTTTCGTTACAAAAAGTTATTTTTCACAAAAATATAATAAATTTCACAAAAATAACCTTTACTTTTCACAAAATGGGCCCCAAGAAAAAAACCCTGCATCAACCCCTGTAATGTTTACAAACATTGGCGATCAAACTAGGCAAGCCAAATCACGCCAATCTCATTTCATAGCAAAGAGGCGTTCCCCTCTGATTGGCTGAAATGTTGGAAGTTGGATGAAATGTCGCTCCTAGCCACGATTTTTTAGAGCTGTGGCAAATAAATTGGGGATATTCTTGTTTGCTATCACACTGGGTGTTGGGACGATTTTTCACGGAAAATCGGCTCAAATCAAGAGTTGGCTCAAAAGTTGCTCGAAAAGTTGGTGAATCTGATAGCGGCTTGGGAGACTGCTCAGACGAGGAAAACCAAGTCTTTAGAACACACTGTCTCCTCCGGCACGCAGGGACCAGCACGGTGAGATCCAGCCGAGTCTCGTAAGGAGGTGCACGCCAACACCTCCAAGGTGCTTAAACTCCGGACGCTTATTTAAAACTATTTAAGAAGATTTTGGACTGGAGTATGAGGACTCGAGCCGCAATAAACGCGAGCAAATAGCGACAGGACAAGAAATACGAAGAGCAGAAATATAAGTAGGGTACAGACTAAACCGCCATAAACATGAGCAAGGGTTGGCAGGAAATGATAACATAAAAATAAGATGAAAAGAGCCCACTGCTCAGAGTGAGAAAATGGAATAAAAATTTTGAAGGGATAAAATTAAATCAGAAGAGACCTAAAATAAACTTTAAAAGAATAATCGTAAAAGGGGTAAACTTTAGAGTTACGGGTCGTCATGAAAATTGCAATTTTCAGAAAATAAAGAGTTATTTGACGATTTTACAAAAATATGAGAGCCCTTAAATTAACTGAATATTATTAAAGATAAAAAAACAACAACAACACAGCAATACGTTCAATAAACATTTATTCAAATATGCATGTCTATATATGCATCATTCCTTTTAAGATGCATATGTACCAAAGAAAATATTTCCAATCACATGTAATCAAATGGGTTCTTCAATGATTGTTTGGACTTTGTTGAGCAAGTATGTACAAACCACTTCAAACGAAGTGAGTAAAATTGCTTATTCTATATCATCAATGCCAATTAAAACTACCGAAAGGGAAAAATCTCATCTTTCGTTTTCTCTAATATATAGATTTTGTATATTGAGTAGGATACTTCTTGAATGTGAAGTCTTATCAAAACATGTTTAACTCTTTATTGCAAAATCCTAATAATATTATAAATCCGATTGTGTGCAAATGTTAGGCTGAAGCCAGCGTCAAAATGGAGCATTTAATGATCCTGTATTTTTGCATATAAGTTTGATTATAACCCTCAAATGAACATAGCTGGATTTTGTTTATTTTATTCAAATATATTTTTTAATAATTCCAAATTTCATTATTTTCACAGAGAATAAATGGACATTTTTTCGTATAATATTATAAAACTAGCGGCCCTCCCTCGCTTTGCTTCGGGTTAACCTTGAAAACCTTCATCTCTTTGTGATTTCTGTAGACCTTTTTAATGTGTACCATAATTAGTACATTATTTTGATAAATCTTGTAGGGTTCAGCCTGCGTTTGCAATGTATAAGCGGAAAAAATGAAATTATTTACGACATCACATTAAAAACCTCAAAAATAACAGTATTTCTCCACTATTTAATGGATATACATATAAACCTTCCTCTTGAATCACTCTATCTATTAAAAAAAACCGCATCAAAATCCGTTGCGTAGTTTTAAAGATTTAAGCGTACATAGGGATATAGGGACAGAAAAAGCGACTTTGTTTTATACTATGTAGTGATTTATCTGAAATTACAAAGCAAAACATATGGTTATTATACATATAAACCTTCCTCTTGAATCACTCTATCTATTAAAAAAAACCGCATCAAAACCCGTTGCGTAGTTTTAAAGATTTAAGCGTACATAGGGATATAGGGACAGAAAAAGCGACTTTGTTTTATACTATGTAGTGATTACAAAGCAAAACATATGGTTATTATACATATAAACCTTCCTCTTGAATCACTCTATCTATTAAAAAAAAACCGCATCAAAATCCGTTGCGTAGTTTTAAAGATTTAAGCGTACATAGGGATATAGGGACAGAAAAAGCGACTTTGTTTTATACTATGTAGTGATGGTTAAATTTACTTTACCGTTGCCAAAACTAAATCAAAACCTGGAATAATATTTTTTACTCAACAATTTAGTTTCGATTAAAAAATTTTCACGTGCAAAATGAAAATGACATAAAAAATTAAATAATTCAAAAGAAAATTAAATAATATTATTAGAAAGAAAACGTACTTTTTTTAGTTTTTGATAATAATACAAGGTTTCAATATGCGTAACCATAGGAAACAGGAGAATGTGACGTCATACATCAAAAATAAAGCGAATATGCTTTGATGGTGAAATAAAATGATCTTGGGTATTTTCTTTACTTTTTTTTCTTTCGTATAGTAACAATACTTGGCTTTTTACCGTTTGCGTACAGCTAATATAACTATACCGTATTTTTTATTTAAATTTTACAAAAGTAAAAAGAAGTTTGAAAAGAAAAGGATTAGCAAATGTCAATAATATGCTCCGAAAAATTATCCATGTCGAAATTAATGATGTCATGGATAGCGAGAAATAGTAATTTCATTCTTAAAACTAAAAGAAATAACTCGATTACCTAAAAAAAATGACGAATGTTAATAGTTCCATTTTTGTTAATAAAACCTAAAGATTTAAAATTATTTCGTTAAAGTAACATAATTTCCCCTATGCCAGTATTGAAATTAATTGCCTAGAAAAGAAAATTAACAAGAATTATGTCATTAAAAAGGGATTTCTCTGGGGAAAAAGAGACATCATATTTGAAATAAAACAGGAATTTTCCAATATGTTTTAAAATGAGTGTGAATCAATTCCTTACATTAATAATACAAGGATCAGTAAGTATAGAAAGTAAATGAGTTTCACGCCATATTTATAACGAAAAATTAATTTTTTTTAATCTATACTGATTATTAAGCTTGAGTGTCCGTTATATACAGATGAAAGTTCTCTGTTAAAAATCACATCATAATTTTAAGAAAAGGAAAATGAACACGAATCTATTTTATTAAAATTTGACCGTGTGTTTGTATTTCGCAACTACTCCTAGACTATCGAACGCAACGCGATTTACTTAATACCGGTTATCATTGATCCGAGGATGTCACACAAACTCTCAGAATTAAAAAAATTAAATTAGATGCCAAGATTTTTTTTCTTTTTTTTTGTAAATTTTAACGAAGTTTCTCCAAAAACGGAAAGTAAATTACTCCATATTTGTGTATAAAAAAGGAGAAATAAAACAGATCAGTATATTTTTTTTACACTATTTTGTCATTAAAACTGAAAATCAGAATTTATTTTCACTTTGAATAGATGGTGAAAACAAAATCTTGATTTCAGTAAATTATCCAAAAAATAAAAACATTTTCACATATTCAAATTTCATGAATCAATTTATTCTCGAGAAAAAAAAAATGCCTGTCAACATTCTGTCATTTAGAAAACAGGATTTGTTTCAGCTATACATTAAACCAAGGAGGCAGAATTGAATTTAAAGAAAAAGCATATACTATTCCCAATTAATGTTTTTTTGAAGGATGGCTGTTAAAACGTTTCAGAAAGACGTTAAAAGTGAAATTGTTTATTAGGTAAAATTGACATTTGTTTTTACCCAATTCGTCTATTTCCACGATTTTATTTGGCCCTTCTTTTTGCATTGGTTGCAATTTCATTTTCACGATTATTTGGCACAAAATTTCACTTTTTTAAGACTGAGTTATGTCAAGGTCCCTATAACAAAAAATACCGTATTGTCTCCTATGAAATGTGATAAATAGTTAGTTAATTATTAACGTTTTTAATTATCGGGAATGAAATATTTTGCTTAATTAATGTATTTATTGTTCTTTTAATGTTGCGTGAACGAAGTCATGGGTAACAGCTAGTTTATTATATATAATACAAAATAATTAATGGTAAATATTTACTCATGTTCCGTAGATATACCCCAAACGAGCCATACTCAACGTCTGGAGAAATTGAACGTATCAAATGAAACTAGTTATGTCCATCTTAGGGCACTGGTTAATTACTGCATCTAGTTTTGCAAATACATAATTAATGAAAATCAAGCGTTAGAGACAAGATTTCTTTTCTTTTCTTATTTACAAATTATAAAAATATACATTTAATATCAAACGAGTTAATGTACATTATATATTTTAAATTTTGTATGTTCTTTGTCCCACATTTGTCAAACGGCTTTGAATAGATAAACTACATTGTATGTCACTTGTATTCTTCTTCTTTTTATATCGCACATAGTTTATCAAGTTTTTTTGTAACAGCATAAAAAACATGCTTTGAAGGGTTAAATTCGCAATACATAAAAAAATATTATCATTCTACTCTGAAACTGATATTTGGTCTCAAAAACAGCAGGGAGTTTCACATCTGATATATTCATAAAGTAGTAACCATATATTGTTAAACAGATGTGAAGAATAAGTTTTCACAGGAGAAGTAGCATAATACGCAAAATGTGAATTTGATTAAATTATGAGTACGGATACGGATCGCAGGTCCGAGTATACGGAAGCAGGAAAACTTGTAGTACAGCGAAATGTCCGCAAAGAAGTCCCCCACACAGAAACTCTTGAAGCAAAATGTCAGCACAAATAATCTAGAAGTTTCCATTGAAATTTCTTTATTAAGGCATGAAAATTTAATAATGTAATAGAAAGGAGCCGAAGAGTGGCCCTCCATATGAGATTTTACATGTTATGAAGACCAAATCTAGAGACGAAGAGAGTAAAGATCAGTTACACGATTTTAGACAAGGAATTAACAATGCGATCCAATTGTGAGAAAATAAATCGCCAAGAAATATGATCGTTGGATGTGCGGTTTTGGGTGCATTTGAATTACTTGGCGCAGAAAGGGGGTGTCCAAAGTTTATTTTAAGCCTTATAACCCTGAAAAGTCACAGACAAAGTAACATATGAAAATATACGAGTGTTAAATCTCTAAAGAGGAATTTGTGTGAACGATTGTTTATGATTTTTGCACGAGAATGCATCTATGAAAAGTTACACTTTTTACAGTACGTTAGATTTTGTCTTACTACCTTTTATTAGGTTATATATAGTATATATATATATAGTATATATATATATATATATATATATATATATATATATATGTTTTTTGAAATTCATAGATATTATAATTATATATATATATATATATAGTATATATATATATATATATATATATATATATATATATATATATATATATATATATATATATATATATATATATATATATACTAGGGGGCCTACCCCCTGCGAGCTACGCTCGCCAACCCCCGCTCAGACTTCGAGGCCTCTAAAAACATGACAGCGTGCTTTGTTTTAAAAATATTGGTAAATCTGTAATTGGGTTGCCATGCTTTTAACGTTTTAATGGGGCAATTTTTGATTATCATGGCCTCATACACAGCTGTTGCGACAACTTTCGACTGTTTTCGGGATTGATAAGTAAAATCAATTACAACTTGAAAACCAGCTTGTATAAAATGGTTAGGTTTAAATTGTGGCTACCTCTCGGAATTTTATAATAACGATCTGTATTCTATTCTTCCTTTGCGTTTAAGTATGAGAAAAATTCCATCTGCTTGTGAATAACATTAAGAACCACGGTATTGAAAAGTACTATGTTACAGACATTTTCAGTAACAGGTTTTAATTTTCTCTCTATTTTAGTGCACCATCATGCATATTTTCATGTTATTTTAAATATGTAAATTATTTATTTTAATTAATATGTATATACGAATTTTCTAATAATTACTTTTCATACAAAATTAATTAAATATTTTGTGCATGCATGCCTGCATTTAT
Source organism: Maratus michaelseni (assembly GCA_963931845.1). Lineage (NCBI taxonomy): Eukaryota > Metazoa > Arthropoda > Arachnida > Araneae > Salticidae > Maratus > Maratus michaelseni. The sequence goes on from OZ007593.1 coordinate 259,514,784, forward strand.
TCGGCATCAATTGATGAAATATTTAAACAAATTTGCTATCCGCGATAATTTTACACCATGTTATGTCACTTGAATATTGTCCATAAGAAAATCGGGTACTTTTCCAGAATAGGATCTTTTGCTTTTAGGTTTGGCGTAATTCGAGCTTCAAAAATGGATAGATTCGTTAATATACATAGATTTGTTGCCAAAAGTTATGAAAACAAACCCAATGAACTTTTGGTGCTTTTTTATTATAGTCTTGAATTTTTTTTAAAAAGCTTGGCGCAATTCGGGCATCAGAAAGTGAGATTTGGTGCCAAATGACATAAACAGCCATGGAAACAAATTCGACGATTTTTTTTGTTTATATGTGTCTATCGTACACATATAAACAAAGCATTTTAATTATGCGTATATTATTATTGTTTTTTTCTATACAAATTATTTCTGATTATATATAAAATAGGATAAATGACATTTTACGCTAAACAAATTGTATAAATAATGAAAAAACGCTTCTGTATACGAAATGACAAAGTGAAAAGTTTGACAGAAAGTATGTTGTCAAATTTCCTTTTCCGCCAAAGCTATTTTCTCTATTTCGTCAAGGCCCCATATACTGGAAAAGCACTGAACTTTTATGCTTGTTTATACATATGTATTTTTATATGTATATATATAATTTATTTATAATTGTCTTTCAATTTACCTCTTTTTGTACATAAAAATAGATAAATGGCGTCTTTATATTAAATAAATTTCTTTCTCTCCCTTTCTTTTGCGTTTACATAAATGACGTCATTTGGACGAATTTATTCAAAATATTTTCAGTTTATAAATTAAATTAAATGCTGACAGACGATTGAACCCTTACGATAGAAACGTGATTTTTTTTTCAAATATTCCTGAAAAACATAATTTAATCACAATCTTGTCTTCATTATCGATTGAAATATAAGATAAATTCAATTTCAATTTGAAAATGACGAAATCAATAATCCCTATCGGGATCCTTTTCAATTTTTTTCCCTTTTTCGTCACAAAAAAACAGGGTTGTGTTCAGGAAAGAAGATCGCGCGGCGCGCGCGCGATGGAGAGAAGGGTTATGGAGTAGGTCTTATCGGAAATTTAAATAATTTAATATATTGAAATAATTTAATTATTTCAATTATTTTAAGCTTCTGTGGGTCGGATTAGGTGAAACTAGCGACTATACATCTTTATCCTCCAAAAAAAAACGGATCTTGTAATAGGAATATCTATTTTTATTTCATCATAATAAACCCCGAAACATTCATGAAAAGCATCACGTGATCAGATAGCCCGATCCGCGTTCATAACCTGCAAATTTTTAGCGCGGGCTGCGCGCGGGTGACTCACAAAAATTCTGTGGGCGATTTGATCACGTGATTGGGCTTTTTTGTGTCTTACTTGGTTTGGTAGGTTGATTGATACAGCTGTAGCAACATGATCGGATATCTGAAAAATTTAAAATTTTTAACATTCTAAAATGATTTTTTATGCCTTTGATCCAACATATAAATAATAGAATACGAAAGTATGATGTGTATATATATATATATATATATATATACATCATATAGTTACATAACTGCTGTCAACTTATATGTCTCTAAAACTACAGCACCTACTAAAACTGATATATTAGTTTAGTTGATAGCAGTTACATAAATATATATATTGTACAAAACAATGCATATAATATTATAAAGTTTAATTATTGGTGGTTTCAATAAAATTAATGTAAACTCTAAAAAAAAATGGTACTTTTTGGTTAACCGGGTACCAGTGAAACAAATATAAATATATACACAGACACACATATATATATATACATACATATATACACAAACATATATGTAGATATATATTTATATTTTTTTTTCACTGGCGCCCGGCTAACCGAAAAGTACCAAAAATTGGTATGTACTTTACTGACGTTTGGGTTGTCCTACACAGATGAACCTGAAAAGTATGAATACAAAGGGAATGCTCGCCGTTTATTTCCGATTTTCTTCCCCTATTTTTATTAATTTAAAAATTATTTATCAGTTGCTTTATATTTCTTGGGATAAATAGAATGTTAATAAATCAAGGTCGTGATACCAACATATGTTGGTATCACGACCTTGATTTACGATAAATCTTTTAACATATGTTAAAAGATTTATTTCTTTATTTATAATAGTAAAATAAAATCTTTGTTAAAATTTGATAAAAAAGCTTTTAAACATTTTATTAAAATATATTTTTCGATAACAACCTTGTTGAAACATAATTATTAATTTCTAAAAATTTATTTTTCTTGAAATTCATTTTTCGATGTAAATTGCATTATTTATTATATTGCAACTAGGGGGGCTACCCCCTGCGAGCTACGCTCGCCAACCCCCGCTCAGACTTCGAGGCCTCTAAAAACATGACAGCGTGCTTCGTTTTAAAAATATTGGTAAATCTGTAATTGGGTTGCCATGCTTTTAACGTTTTAATGGGGCATTTTTTATTATCATGGCCTCATATACAGCTGTTGCGACAACTGACGACTGTTTTAGGGATTGGTAAGTAAAATCAATTACACCTTGAAAACCAGCTTGTATAAAATGGTTAGGTTTAAATTGTGGCTACGTCTCGCACTTTTATAACAACGATCTGTATTCTATTCTTCCTTTGCGTTTAAGGATGAGAAAAATTCCATCTGCTTGTGAATAACATTAAGAACCATGGTATTGAAAAGTACTATGTTATAGACATTTTCAGTAACAGGTTTTAATTTTCTCTGTATTTTAGTGCACCATCATGCATATTTTCATGTTATTTTAAATATGTAAATTATTTATTTTAATTAATATGTATATACGAATTTTCTAATAATTATTTATCATAAAAAAATAATTAAATATTTTGTGCATGCATGCCTGCATTTATTCGGTATCAATTGATGAGATATTTAAACAAATTCGCTATCCGCGATAATTTTACACCATGTTATGTCACTTGAATACTGTCCATAAGAAAATCGGGTACTTTTCCATTATAGGATCCTTTGCTTTTAGGTTTGTCGTAATTCGAGTTTCAAAAACGAATAGATTCGTTAATATACATATATTTGTTGCCAAAAGTTATGAAAACAAACCCATTGAACTTTTGGTGATTTTCTATAATAGGGGTCTTGACGCTTTTTTAAAAAGCTTGGCGCAATTCGGGCATCAGAAAGTGTGATTTGGTGCCAAATTACATAAACAGCCATGGAAACAAATTCGACGATTTTTTTTTTGTTTATATGCGTATTTTAATTATACGTATATTATTATTGTTTTTTCTATACAAATTACTTCTGATTATATATAAAATAGGATAAATGACATTTTACGCTAAGCAAATTGTATAAATATTGTAAAAATGCTTCTGTATACGAAATGACAAAGTAAATAGGTTGACAGAAAGTATGTTGCCAAATTTCCTTTTCCGCCAAGGCTATTTTCTCTGTTTCGTCAAGGCCCCATATACTGGAAAAGCACCGAACTTTTATGCTTGTTTATACATGTATTTATATGTATATATACAATTTATTTATAATTGTCTTTCAACTTACCTCTTTTTGTACATAAAAATAGATAAATGGCTTCTTTATATTAAATAAATTGTATAAACATAAATGACGTCATTTGGACGAATTTATTCAAAATATTTTCAGTTTATAAATTAAATTAACTGCTGACAGACGATTGAATCCTGACAATAGAAATATGATTTTTTTTTCAAATTTTCGTGAAAAACATAATTTAATCACAATCTTGTCTTCATTATCGATTGAAATAAAAGATAAATTCAATTTCAATTTGAAAATGACGAATAAAAATAAATCAATAATCCCTATCGGGATCCTTTTTTATTTTTTTCCCTTTTTTGTCACAAAAAAACTGAGTAATTAGTTGCCATCATTACAGAAATGTCATTAAAATTAGAAAAAAATTAATATCTCGAAAACTAATTCCAATTTCAAAATTCTATTACCAGTTTTGACATCCGCGGATTTTTATGGACAATTGGTATTAATTTCACCAACAAGCGTTTAATATTTTATTAAAAATAGCCCTGAAACATAATCAGTCGTTTAATCAGTCGTTTCATAAAATCGTTTCATAAATTCGTTTCATAAAATCGTTTCACAAATTCGTTTCATTAGGATTTTATATATATAGGGTAGATAAACACCATAAAACACGAGAAACAAATGCTAAAATACTTGTACATTCAGTAGAAAATTTATAAACATTCTAACTATATTTTATTTATATTCATTACGAAACTAGACGGTAAACCACATGTATTTTACCTCTTTACAAAAATAGCTACTGATATTTCTAGTTTAAATAATGTATATGTTTTACATTTTATTTTTATAATATTTTTTACATTGTAAAATATGCTTTGCATTCTATTCGTACTAAAAATTCACTGTTGAAGTAATCATTATAAAAACATGGAGAAATTCGTGCAAATTGACTATATTTTCATTTCTTATTTTACATTTGCTAAAAAGAAAAAAAAATAATAATAATGTTTAAATATTAAAAGACACTGTAATGTAAAATTTTAATCGTAAAATAACTGAATTTGTCGTATTTAATTAAATAAGTAATTGTTAATAATATCAAATTTTGCTTTCATAAAATATATTCCATTAATCATGAAAAATACAAAGCAACCGATTAAACATTTTGAAAAAAAACAAAAAAAAACAAAACAGAAAAAACATGAAAAAAAAAAACAGAAAAATCAAACAGAAATTTTGGGGGATCGAACCCGCTACCTCCAGAATCAAGAGCAGTGCTCTAACCATTCGGCCACCAAGTTCACTTTTTAATTTAACAAAATATCATTAAAATACGCTAATTAGTCAAATGAAGGACCGTGTTCATTATCATTGATTTGGATGTCCAAATCAATGATAACGAACGCAGGCCTTTCAATTTCATTCACAGTACAGACTCACTCGATATTTTAATCTCCATCGCCCGCGCGCCGCCTGATCTTCTGTTCTGAACAGCCCCCAGAATAATTAGTTGCCATCATTACAGAAATGTCATTAAAATTAGAAAAAAATTAATATCTCGGAAACTAATTCCAATTTCAAAATTCTATTACCAGTTTTGACATCCGCGGATTTTTATGGACAATTGGTATTAATTTCACCATCAAGCGTTTAATATTTTATTAAAAATAGCCCGGAAACATATTCCGTCGTTTAATCAGTCGTTTCATAAAATCGTTTCATAAATTCGTTTCATAAAATTGTTTCACAAAATCGTTTCACAAATTCGTTTCATTAGGATTTTATATATATAGGGTAGATATATATATATATATATATATATAGAGTATATATATATATATAGTATATATATATATATATATATATACAGGGTGATTCATAAAAGATGGGCAGAACTTTAAGGGGTTATAGTACACTTAAAGACAAATAATATTAAATAGGAGACTAAGGGTCCCAGACGTATTCCCAAGGAGATAGGGGGCATTAAAGTTTAGGGTCCGAAATTTCAAATGATTATAAAACATGGAAAAATTGGTCGATTCGTTTGCGGTTTTTGCAAAAAATTTTCTTTATGCCAGTATTTTCTTGAAATAAAATTTTAAAGTTCAATTTCAAAAAATGCCGATAGGGGGCGCTTTAGACTTTGGAGTAACAAACAACTATTTTTTAACGTTATTTTTTGTATTTCTTTAAATGATTTCGAAAGCTTAGACTTAAACTTAAATTTTGATCTAAAAATCTGAGTCCTAACGAGTAGTTAAGTAGCGTAAACTGAAATTTGAAACCCTTCTCCCCCAGAACAAAAATCAGTTATTCCCGATCTTTGTGTCGTAGATTAGGCTCTAACTACTGCCGCGTTTTGCTAAAATTATTCTTTATGTCAGTATTTTCTTGAAAAGAAATTTTAAAGAAAATTTTCAAAAAATTCCGATAGAGGGCGCTTTAGACTTTGGAGTAACGAACAACTATTTTATACCGTTATTTTTTGTGTCTCATTAAATGCTTTCTAAAGCTTAGACTTAAACTTAAATTTTCAGCTCAAAATCTGAATCGCTGAGCGTGGTTCAGTAGCGAGGGGAGGGGGTTCAAATTTCAACTTCTGAACATAGTTCAGTTTGCACTACTTAACCATGCCCAACGATTCTGTGCTGTGATACGAGGCAAAAATACAACTTTTGTCAAGGACTGCATAGTCGGAATTCACTCATAAAGGCACTGGCACAGTTGGAAACGTCGCTCATGCAAACGTTAAAGCTCCATTCCTGACGCTAGTCACCGGGTGAAGAAGGAAACAGAAAGTATGCAAATGTCAAATGGGGAAGAAGAAGAACACGTATGCAAAATTTCGACACGATTCAGGCATAAAAACCACTGAACGGTGAGTCAAGTGTAAGTCGCTGTAGTAATGAATCGGAAGATGGTGCCCTTCACGAATAAGGAAAAGGCTGAGATGCATTTAATTTACGGAGCGGCAGATGGAAATGGTGCAGAGGCACAACGAATGTACGGAGAGCGATTTCCTAACAGGCGGTTGCCTAACCGCAAAACTTTCGAGCACTTGCACAGACAGTTGTGTGAGACGGGATCATTTCTCGCTTCCCGGTCGAATGCAGGTCGTGCAAAAAAGGACGAATCAGTAGTTGTTGCAGAAGCCATTCTGGATGTAGTAGCGGCGCAGCCAAGTACAAGTACACGAACAGTGGCTAGCCAGGTGGATACCTCACAGTCCACGACTTGGAGGGTACTGAAGGATGAACATTTGCTCCCGTTTCATGTGCAACGAGTCCAGAAACTGTCTCCAGGGGATTATCCAAATCGTATTGAATTCGCCCGCTGGTTTCTGCAGCAGAACGCGCTAAATCCACATTTTGGACGAACTGTGCTTTTCACCGATGAATGTACCTTCACACGTGAAGGTACATTTAACACACACAATGCACATGTATGGGCGGATGTCAATCCACATGCTACGTATCCACATGCTCATCAGAGACGCTTTTCCATCAATGTTTGGGCAGGAATCCTCGGAGACCACCTAATCGGACCGTACCTTCTTCCTGAACGCCTCAACGGTAAAACATACCTCACATTTCTGCAACATGTGCTGCCAGACCTGTTAAACGTTGTTCCTCCACGCATCCGGCGGGTCATGTGGTTCCAGCACGATGGAGCGCCAGCCCATTACGTACGAGACGTCCGCAACTATCTGGACATCACATTTCCGAACAGATGGATTGGTCGAGGTGGTCCTGTTGCTTGGCCTACTCGCTCGCCAGATCTTTCACCCCTCGATTTCTTTTTTTGGGGACGATTGAAGGCTCTTATGTATGAGACACCCATTGAATCCCCCGAGGAACTGGTCGCCAGACTTTCCGCCGCTGTAGGGGAAGTGCTCGAAAAGCCTGATGTTTTCGCGAATGTTCGCCGTTCCATTCGTCGCCGTTGTTCTGCGTGCATAACCTCTGGTGGTCACAATTTTGAACATTTATTGTGATTACATGTTAATAAATATGCTTTGGTAACATAATCCTAATTTGTGTCTTTTTACCTCGTATCACAGCACACAATGTGTGGACATGGTAAACTGAACTGTGCTCAGGAGTAGAAATTTCAAACCCTTCTCCCCAGAAACTTAACCACGTCTAACGATTCAGATTTTGGGCTGAAAATTTAAGTCTAAGCTTTAGAAAGCATTTAATGAGACACAAAAAATAACGGTATAAAATAGTTGTTCGTTACTCCAAAGTCTAAAGCGCCCTCTATCGGAATTTTTTGAAAATTTTCTTTAAAATTTCTTTTCAAGAAAATACTGACATAAAGAATAATTTTAGCAAAACGCGGCAGTAGTTAGAGCCTAATCTACGACACAAAGATCGGGAATAACTGATTTTTGTTCTGGGGGGAGAAGGGTTTCAAATTTCAAATTTCAGTTTACGCTACTTAACTACTCGTTAGGACTCAGATTTTTAGATCAAAATTTAAGTTTAAGTCTAAGCTTTCGAAATCATTTAAAGAAATACAAAAAATAACGTTAAAAAATAGTTGTTTGTTACTCCAAAGTCTAAAGCGCCCCCTATCGGCATTTTTTGAAATTGAACTTTAAAATTTTATTTCAAGAAAATACTGGCATAAAGAAAATTTTTTGCAAAAACCGCAAACGAATCGACCAATTTTTCCATGTTTTATAATCATTTGAAATTTCGGACCCTAAACTTTAATGCCCCCTATCTCCTTGGGAATACGTCTGGGACCCTTAGTCTCCTATTATTTGTCTTTAAGTGTACTATAACCCCTTAAAGTTCTGCCCATCTTTTATGAATCACCCTGTATATATATATATATATATATATATATATACTAGCTAATCCGCCCGGCGTTGCCCGGGCCCGAAATATTAATAATCTGTTCTATACGAATATGACTGAAATCTGTAAGGCTATCAAAATCAAGTCGAATGAGGCAAACCCCGTCGTAATCAGGCTCATAAAACCCAAGATCGGAAAGCGCATCTGGGCGGTCGAAAGTGCAGCTAAAATATTTAAGGCTATAGATATCAAGTCGAATGAGCCTAACCCCGTCGTAATCGGGTCCATAGAACCAGATATACTCCTATAGTTCCACTTTCCACCGCCAGGGGGCGCAGTCTGTTCTGGAAGAGGCCTTTTCAGAACACTTGACCCAGCCAAATTTCCAATTAGAATTGAAATTTAACTACGGGTAAACATTGCCAAAATAGCGGAAATCGCGAAAGTGGGTTACGTAATCGATCGGTTTCTAAAGGGTTAATGTAGATATTTTTTAAAACCCAACCGTGCATTTTGAAGAAAATGAACGTGTCTATGATCTGGAGTCTACTGTTTGTCCGTACTTGCATTTCCCGAGTCGATGCCGATTTTTAAATCTGGACCAAAAAAAAGGAAATTCGCGTGAGTGAGTTTTGGAAAGGATTTTTTTCGGAGGGTTAAAATTAAATTTTTTCAAAACGGATATCATATTTTAAAAAAACAAAGGGATCATAGAAACTCGACAGAGTTTCTCGCCAAGCATAAGAAACAGCAATGCATTGAACAGTAAATGAAAGGAATTTCCGCCAATGGATGCCAAACGATTTTACAAAAAATTTTTTGCACTCTGTCTAGTTTATATTTTGCGAACGGGACAAAACGGGTTTTTGACACATCTATATCTCGCGTTCTATTTATGATAGAAACAAAATTCTTGATTCTATGGAATGGGGCGTGCCATGTGACTAAGAAATCAAAAGTTAAGCAAAATCCGACGAATAGGTTTTCAGTAAATGCGATTTTAAAAGTGCTGTTTTTTGCACTTTTTAAATCTTGTTCAGACCAAAAACTGTTGACAGGGCTACAGCAATGTGTAATTATCGGATTTTTACGCGATTTACGTCATTTGAATTGTTTTTATGAGTATTTCAAACCTTTGTAAGTTTCATGTAAAAAAATTAATTAGTTTTTGATTTATATTAGTTTAGATGTATTGATTCCTATAATTAACATAGAGAGAAAAACTGTTGACAGGGCTACATCAATGTGTAATTATCGGATTTTTACGCGGTTTATGTCGTTTGAATTGTTTTTATGAGTAGTTCAAACCTTTGTAAGTGTCTTGTAAAAATATTAATTAGTTTTTGATTTATATCAGTTTAAAGTTATTGATTCCTATACTTAACATAGAGCAAAAAAATAATAAATGACCCAACTCTTTTAGGAATGGTCGTATACACATGATATTAAGATATGTTATTACTCTCGACACAAGTAAGCTTCCTATTATAAAAAAATAGTAACCTTTAAGTTTCGTTTACAGGGTCTCACAAAAGATCTTTTGTTATAGGGCTAAAGAGTTGTTTAATTATCCGATTTTTACGCGGTTTGCCGCATTTGAATTTTTTTTATGAGTAGTTCAAATTTTTAATATTTCGTGTAAAAATATTAATTAGTTTTTTATGTATACCACTTTAAAGGGATTTATTCCTATACTTAAGATGAAGCAAAGAAATACTAAATCTAACTCTTTTCAAAAAGAACGTATGCGCATGATGTTAAAATATGTTACTACGAACAGCCTATGTTAGCTTCCTATTGTAAAATAGAATTGTAGAATTTACTGTTCGTTCACAGGGCAACTCAAAAGATTTTTTAATAAGACTAAATAGTTGTGTAATTAGCGAATTTTTAAGTTGAAGTACTTGATTTCTGTACTTAACACAGAGAAAAAACAATAGTAAATAGCATAACTTTTGTCAAAGTGGCTATATACACAAGATATTCAAATATGTCACTACATCCGATTCATTTAAACTCTCTATTGTAAAGCGGTATTGAAGCATATACGTTTCGTTTACAGAGTCTCTTAGAAAATCTTGATTACATTGCAACCGAAGTATATTTACTGAGTGAGATATTTTAATGATTTTACACTGTTTCAATCTCTGTAAGGTTTTATTATCCTGCTTTAACATTTAATACGAATTCATTTTGTCCGCCTGAAAGCTCGTCGATCTTAACCTCTAAATCTATTAAAATATAGTAGTTTCATCGATTTAAAAAAACGGTGTTTATCTATAAATATATAATTCTAGCGTATCAGGAATTGATTGAAATAGCGATTACAAAACTCCAACCTAGTTGAAAAGTGCTTATGACTTCGGTTTGTCTGGCCGTCTGCCGTCTGGCCGTCTGCCGTCTGGCCGTGCTCTAACTCCCGTAAATATGCTCGGATTGCTCTGCAATTTTTATATGTTATTGTCGTTATCTATAGCATGTTCCCTATTTCAACGGAAGTGTGTAGCACTTATAGTTTTTTTTACAGGGACACTCAAAAGAATTCCGTTACATTGCGGTCTATGGGGAAAAATCCTTTGCGGTTTATTTAAATAATGTTTCACTATTTTAAACGCATTGCAATTTATATATATTACTAAGGTGCATTAGAAGAAGCTTAATATGGAACAGGGTGTGCATAGCACTTATAGTTACTTTACAGGGACAGTAAAAATAATTCCGTTACATTACGTCTATGGAGAAAAATCGTCTGCGGTTTATTTAAATAATGTTTCACTATTTTAAACGCATTGAAATGTATATAGATCACTAAGGTGCATTACAAGAGACTTACTACGGAATATTGTGTGTATAGCAGTCATCGTTCATTTACAGGGACACGCAAAAGAATTATCTACTGTCTGTTAACAATAATTCCTGGAAGTGCGTTTTAAGTTATTGAACGCGATTTTAATTTTAACTTGCTTTTTGTCTATTACGTGGTGTGTATAAATTCTGTAGATCCTATACAGGGCAGCACAAAAGTTCGCGAACACATTTCTGTTTATTGTCAAACTCCAGACGGAGAATTTTAAACTGTGCTACGCGTTTCCTAACTGAACTAAAATTATCATCCTATGTAGTATATATACAAATCTATAGATCCTATACAGGGCTGAATAAAAGTATTCGGATATTTTTCCGAATATTGTATATGTTGGAAATTCCTGAAATTATGTTTTTAAATATGTTATGCGTTTTCTAAATTGTTTACTTAGATGTTAGCTTTTAGCTTATTAAACGGTATGATTTGTAAAATTATTTTGGAAGCGTTGGAAAGTGCTATATAATCTATGCTTTACGCTTGATTTTTCGTTCTTTTTAAAATCTAATTTAAGGCTTTATGAATTATCAGATCAAAAATTTTAATAAAATTTTACATCTTTTTAAACGGTTCATTATGTAAACGCTTTAGTCTTTGCGGTATATTTACAAAATCACACAAAATTTTGGAATACGTGTCATCCTACGAACATTTTCTATTTTGAAATCACTTTAATAGTTTTTATACTTTTGCAAACGTTGCGATTCTTATATTTTTCCGATTCTCAAAAAGTTGAGTTAAAAACCTTAACAAATAAAAAAACTTTTAAGATGCTCAGTAATTTTCAAAAATAATATTTAAAATATTAGTATAAAAATCCCTGTAAATTACAATGGTTCGTAGAAAAAAAAATTGATTATTCTCGATAAAGTATGCTCCATAAACTTATTATTATAATTGACCGAAAAAAAATTGCTTCTTATTTTTCCACATTTTTCTGAAACTGCAGTGTTTTAATTAGTTCTGTAAAATTTTCTAATTTTTTAAATGTATATAAACGGAAGAGTGATATAAACAAAAGAAAAAGGAAAATATACATGTCATAAGTAATCTGATGAATACAATTTAAGGAAATTAATATAAAAGTTTCGCCGTTGCTATGGTAGCGACATGTACATTGGAATAAGTCACTCAATAAATTGTATAATTCTGTTTATAGCATCACTATTATTATTTTTTTTGCCCCTATCATCTTTCATCTTTCTTTTATCTTTTCTTTTCTAAATAAAAATGGAATCTGTATAATTGAAATTAAACACCTTACAAAAAGGAGTGATATCTCATCAAAAACAACTCGTTGTAAATGATCCCGCCAAGCCACAAACCTAAGACGTTAGTCACAAAAAGAAGTGATATCACATAAAAAGAAGCGATGTCTATACTCCGAGTCCCGTGTAAAAATCTATCACCACTCATAATGTTTCCAAAGGACTCGGAGTGAGGTACAGTATGTGAAAACTGCTTGGCGACCTGCAGGCTTTTATAATATATGCAGTATATCAATTTTGAAAATCAGAAAAAGAAATTTTTAATTTCTGTTATATCACTTCAATAAATACTTTTGTATGCGAAAGAACTGACAGAACGGATTTTTTCCCATATATATGCGATTCCGCTTACGCTAGAATTACTGCATTATTTCTCAATTTAGTTAACGTTTATTACCGGGTGTCCCAAAAATGACTGATGGATTTTAAAATTCAATAACTAGCAAACGGTGACAGATATTAAAAAAATTCTTGCAGGAGGGTTATGTACGATGTCGGGAGTTTTTTTACTGTGATTCTTGATTTTAGTTCGAATTTCAAACAATAGATGGCGCTGACAGCGGTTGGCGCTCATTCGAGGCTGAAACTGACGTCACTGAGCATTGATGCGAAGAAAGGAGATTAAGTCTATGGAGTGGGTCTCATTCGCCAGTACAATTTTGCTCTTAGCAAAATCCCAGATCACTCGAATGAGACCCACTCCATAGCCTTAATCTCCTTTCTTCGCATCAATGCTCAGTGACGTCAGTTTCGGCCTCGAATGAGCGCCAACCGCTGTCAGCGCCATCTATTGTTTGAAATTCGAACTAAAATCAAGAATCACAGTAAAAAAACTCCCGACATCGTACATAACCCTCCTGCAAGAATTTTTTTAATATCTGTCACCGTTTGCTAGTTATTGAATTTTAAAATCCATCAGTCATTTTTGGGACACCCGGTATAAGGTGCATTGTTATTAATAAGCGTTTGATCATTATATATATATATATATATATATATTACAAACTCAAAATCTTTACATGTTTACTTAAAAAATCCTCTTCGTAAGAGTGGTGCTTCTAGTTTAAATAATGGTAAATAAAATCAACAAATTGTTTTTTCAAGCACATAAATAAGAAAGAACATGCAAACACAGAAGCTTCTACTTTTTACAATTTTATGGGAGCAAAATAAATAAATAAATTAAATTAAATTAAAATAATATAGTCATATGTAATTGCAGGAAACGCAAACATTATAAAAGCCTGCAGGTCGCCAAGCAGTTTTCACATACTGTACCTCACTCCGAGTCCTTTGGAAACATGAGTGGTGATAGATTTTTACACGGGACTCGGAGTATGGACTTCTACATCGCTTCTTTTTATGTGATATCACTTCTTTTTGTGACTAACGTCTTAGGTTTGTGGCTTGGCGGGATCATTTACAACGAGTTGTTTTTGATGAGATATAGATTAGGCACGGTATTTTTAGTTTTTCGTATCTTGTTTCTAAACGCCAATTCGGATTTTTAAAGATAGGAGAAATAGTTAAAAAAGCGAAATTGACTTACGGTTAAAAACGTTTTCGAAAGGGTTAACGTGATTTATTTTTTAAACTAAAGGTTTCTGCCTAAACCCGATAGAACGTAGATGTCTTTAGGTGCGTTTGCTTTTTGTGTGGTTATTTTAGAAAGCCGATTCCAGATTTAATATATAGCAGAAAATCGGAATTCGCAAAAGAGAGTCCTGCGCACGAATTTTTTTTAAGGGTTAATATTCGTATTTCTCAAAAACAAATACAGATGTCGAAAAAGGAATAAATGTAGATATTGTCTGGTATTTTTAGTTTTTCGTACCTGTCTCTGAATCGCCGATGCAAAATTTTAAAAATTACCAAAATCGCAAAAATCGCAAAACGGCATATAGAAAATATACTTTTTCGAAGGGTTAATTTTTGCATTTTTTCAAAATTCCAGGCTTCTAGGTGGGCTAGATTTTGCTAGCCATCGCCAACAGACACACACACACACATAGAGCGAAACTTTATTTTATTAGTATATATATATATATATATATATATATAGTAAAACCTCCAAAGTTGACCACCTCTATACGTTGACCACCTCTCTATGTTGACCGAAATTTATTAGTTTGAATGGTCACAACGCATTTTCAATGGAGATTTACTTCTTTATGTTGACCACCTCTGTAAGTTGTATGTTGACCACCTTTTAGTGGGGGTTACTCTCTGTAACTTGACCACTGATGTTTTTTTGAATTTGCTTTTTCCTCCGTTTTTTGTCCATCTGGTTTCTAGGAATTTTTTTATCTGTCATTCGGCTTATCTGAGCAACATTCCCCCCCCCCCACTTGTGGTGCTCCATTCATTGTTCACTTCCAGTATGATACAATGGAAAAGAAATGTCAGAATTCCTGGAATCTGCCGAAAAATGTCAGGGGAGTGGGGGATGTAAGGAAGTGGTATAGCTATACGCAGAATTGGAAAACAACGTGTATCGCTCACATGTGAAATACATTCCGTTCTTTTTTTCTGGATGTCGCGTCATGACGGGACTGGTCGTTTATTTGCGAATTTTCATTAAAAATGGAGCAAAGAAAAAGCTTTATAAGAACTTAAATTAAAAGAGAAAGTGGATCTTCTTAATTTTCTGGAAAGCAGCAGCCAAAGAAAGACAGCGGAAAAATTTGGTGTGAGCAAGACAACTGTGAGCAACATTTTAAAACGCAAGGAAGAATATCTGGAAAGATATTGTTTCAAAAACGGGGGACTCCAAAGAATACGCAGAAAAACGTGTTTCGGCGCTGTGAACGAAGCCACGTTTTGTTGGTTTAAAGAGATGAGATCAATCAATGCAATAATATCGAACCTATGCTTTAGGAAGTATAAAAAAAAATTGCAAAAGAATTCGAAATAGAGGACTTCTAAGCGTCAGCATGTTGGCTTGAAAAATTCAAACTAGGATACGAGATTTCTCAAAAAGTTTTGTGTGGGGAATCGAATGAGGTTTCAGATGAAGTGGTGGAGAAGTTTATTGAAAAATTCCCAGAATTTGCTAAAGGTTTTAAAGATGAGAACATCTTTAATGCTGATGAGTGTGGTCTCTTCTTTAAAGCAATGCCTGATAGAGGTCTAGTAATGAACATTTACACTTGCAAAAGAGGAAAACTTTCAAAACAGCGTTATTCTTCTATGTGCTAGTATGACTGGGGAAAAATTGAAGCCTACTGTGATCGGCAAATCCGCAAAACCCCATGAATTTAAAAATGTAAAACCTGAAGACCTTCCTGTTTTTTGGGGAGCGAATAGATCCGATTGGATGACCAGTGCTTTGTTCGAAGAGTGGGTTAGAGGAATTGACGCAGAAATGAGGAAAAAGAAGCAGTCTATTCTACTTACCGTGGACAACTGCTCCAGTCACCCGAAAGTGAATAATCACACAAATGTGAAGCTAAAATTTTGGCCTCCAAACACAACTTCGAAATCCAACCTTTATATCAAGGCATTATTCAGTCCTTCAAAGTGCACTACAGAGCTGAACTTCTAGAATGGGTGGTGTTCATGAAAGCACAAACCTGTGGTCCTTCTGCATTGGCATCGTCAACAGCTGCGTCAGTAAATGCTTTGAATGCTGTTCATTGGATTAATTCTGCTTGGAATAAAGTTATTCAAACCACGATTAAAAACTGCTTCAAGAAAGCTGGATTTGTTACAGTTACAACATAGGTGCAAGAGGATGAGCTTCCTCTATCTCCCTTGCCAGTTTTTGATGGAGTTGATGTTGAAGATTATGTTACCATGGACAATGAGTTAGTAACATGTGTTGAACCCTCAGAGGCAATCTTCAATGAGATACTCTCTGCAACTAAGCACAGCGAGGACTCTAAGGTACAAGAAATGGACGTTGAAGAGGATTATGATCCAAGTAACGACGAAACTGAAAAGTGCCCAACTCTGAAGGACGACGATGTAAAGCGCATGATCGAGCAACTTAAAGATTTCGCTGCAGAAAAATACCCAAGCCTGCTTAAAGGACTTGTAAACTGTGAAAGTGCTTTTGCAGTTACCTAATGAACAAAAAGAGGACTCAAACAAAAATTGAATTATTCTTTCAAAAATTGTAAAAATGAAGTTCCTTTGAACCTTCAGTAAAAATAAAAATGAGTAAGTGCTAATTTTTTTTCTAAATTTTGCCTTAAAAATACTAAAAAAGTTTACTAAATTTTTTTCTAAATATTGTACTAAATATTTTCTAAAAATTCCCTAAGTTGACCCCCTCCGTATGTTGACCACTTAATTACAGTCCCTTGGGTGGTCAACTTATGGAGGTTCCACTGTATATATATATATATATATATATCTGATCTATATCATACAATAACTCTCGTATTTATAAATTAATTTGGATGAAACTAATTGTGTGAATTAAGCTCACCAATGCCTCGACCGAGTTCGTTGGCCAGCTTGGTCCGCCATCTTGAAACAAGATGGCGGCCACTGAAAATTTTAAAACTAAAATAAATATACAAAAAAATTAAAAATTCAAATTTATTTTTTAATTAAGTGTTAGGCCTTTATATAAGGATTCCAGAGCATTTTTTGTTTTACCTCTATCTTAAAAAATGGCTGAGATAGAGCAGTTTGAAATTCTAGGGTGGCTGACATTTTGAAACATTTTCCTGATTGAACATTGATTTCTCGCAAATTATTTTCTTTCATTATTGTCATTTTTCCAATGATACGCATTAAACTATATATTCATATACGTTAGCGCCAAATTCTTGCTAAACGTGGCGACATTTGGCGAAATATCGCCAAATTTGGCGTCCAGAATAAGTTTTCATAAATGATGCCAATTTGGCTATAGCTCAATAATTTGGCAAATTTCTTATTCAAATTCAGTATTAACGAATGTTTTGTAAACGGTTTCATTGCATTTTAGCTTGCTGTTTTCGAGAAACATTAGCTAAAATTTTAAAACGAAGATATAGGATAGCTACCTTTTCCTCCCGGTACAGGCCGGAAGAACTTTTTTCTTGTTCATGCTAACTAAAAGGCAGCTTGTGATAAAAAGGCGTTTTTCACTGTTGTATAAAGAATGATTAGGGTAGAAAAATATGATCTGCACTTTGAGCATGTGTTCTTGCACACTTTTATTTTTATCTCATTCGTTTTGTTGCGGTGCCCAATTTTGAATAGAATATAAAGGGAATTATTGAATAGGGAAAAAAATGCATTAATTTAAATTAACTGCTATTTCTTAATAATAAAAGAAGGCATAAATGTAGAATAAATGGAATAATTTTGACAAAATTAAATTAAAAATATATGATTTCCATCATAAGAGATTTTTTTTAATAAGGAATTTACATTTTAGAAATAACAATTAACAGGTAATATGGATATCAAACTGATTCATGTCGTTCTGTTTCTGGATTTGGATGCCTATGACTACTTTCATCATCATCGTCTAAAAGTTCCCTGTCTTCCCAATCTTGTTCTGAAATAGAAAAAAGAAATCATTATGGATCACTCAATATTATTGCTAGGTTTATCCAGTATACAAGTGTATCAGTACTTTACAATTATAGTTCTTATATTAATTTAACATTTTACAAAGAAAAATAAACATAAATATTCATGAAACGAAAATATATAATTTTTTGAACTGAAAGAATGTTTCGGTCTTTCTTGGAAAATTGGGTATATCCGATCCAGATCCACGAGTACCAAAACTAAACCCGAAACCGAAAAAGCTAGAATTCACCCTACCAGACGCAAAACTCTTCTCCCGACTCAATTTCAATCATATTTTTCCCTATATGTCTCTTTCTTTCTTAGTTGTCAAAATATTTCTAAAATATATGTTGAATTTATAATTTTATGTGTTAAAATCTTAGCGAAACTGTGTAAGATTTTAACATTTCACATAAAATTATGTTTTAGAAATATTTTGACAACCAAGAAAGAAAGAGACAATCTTCAAGAAGTGTACACAGAAAAAAAAATTAATTTCCCAAGGAGATATTTTAAAAATACGAATGCATCACACGGCCATAGGTTTAACATTAGCGAGGGGAATTTGAAATCTCGCTAATGCGGAGCCTTAAGAATATTTGCCTTTTAGCAATCAGAAAAATACATGGAAAACACTCGATTTTCCATTTATATATATATATATATATATATATATATATATATATATATATATATATATATATATATATATATATATACAGGGGTACAAACATCTAGGCGCCAATGAGTCGATTCCCACCACTAAATTTTTAGTATTCTTCGCCTAATAAGAATACTGATAAAATTTAGGCGAAGTATACTAATAAAATTTGGCGAATAATACTAATAAAATTTAGTGGTGGGAATCAGCCCATTGACGCCTAGATTTTTGCTCCCCTGTGTATATATATAACGTTACATAAGTAATAATTTTAGATAAATTAATTTTGAACTCGAATTTACATAAAGGTTTCGAAAACCGTCGTAAATAAATGACATGTTCTGTGTTCTTGGATGGTTGCCTTTAAACAAGGATTAAAATGCATATGGTCGATGTTATCCTTTTTAAAAATTTCTTTTCCATCGCCCCTCCCCCTCCCCATCACCTTCACCACCTTCGAAAAACTGAATCCTTATTAAAAAAAAAAAAAGAGAGAAAATCTATGCTCATATGAACAGTCGTGAGCTTAATCTTACTCCCATGTATTCATTTTAATTTACTTTTAAATTGGTTTTCATGTCAAAATTTTTAAGAAAACTGAATTATATGCTTCTGACAACTGAGCGTTTATCTTATTTATTTATTTATATATTTATGATGGAAATCGTGACGTTTCTTTCCTCCCTTTCATTCTTACTGTCTGTCATGTTCCCCAGGTCTTTGACAGTGGTGCAATCGTAAAAACACAAAAGAGTATACAGTAGAGAATAAGGAAAGGGCATGTTTACAAACAAACATTTCCTCCAACCAATCTACCACTGCATTTTGGTCGCAGCTATTATTGCAGGAATCGTCATGGCGACGTCGGCCAATCATATCACAGACCAGTTTAACGTAGACCAATCAAATCGCTCCATCTCATGTGTACTGTAAGAGTCGTAAAGAACGAACAGGTTTTTCTCCCAAACCAACAGTTATTTAACCAACAGTGACGTCAGTTGCCCTTTCCTTATATACGCTATAGCTTTTATTTGAGAAACAGAGAGTATACGGAGTTCCTTAAAATAATCCAGAAGGCATACGACGTATACCACAGTATACCCTGCACTACAACTCTGGTCTTTGAAAAAAAAAATATACCATGGTTACATTTTAGTGTCTGGAATGTTAGAGAAATACTAAAAAAAAACATATATTTTAAAAAATAAGGCTGAAAATTAATAATAATGTATTACAGTTTCAAACATGCTTTCATCATTTTCTGTATTCATACAAAACTAACGGGCGATTCAAATTAAAATATCACTGTTTGGAACGCTCAGGAGAGAAAATCCTTGGGCGTAAAGACTCCACATTTAGAGGATATACATTTCAGTCCATGGGGAAATGATAAATGCAATAAAAACATTTAGTTATAAAAATGGCCAGTAGTGGTATGTGGCGCTGTGATCATTATCATGCAATGAATATGAATGGTACTACCAATAATACTATCATACGAAGAAGCCATCGTGTAAATTTAGAATTTTTTTTATAGAAACATAGAATTGTGAATGAGGCGTCTGTCATAAGATTTATTTATTTTTAATTAATAAATACTGCAAGAAAGAAAATAAATCATTATTAGATAAATGTGCGGTTATTACAGTGGGCTCTGTCTCATATCTGAGACACAGCTTCAAATAGGTAAACTGTACTTTGTGTTCCCTAATGTCATGATCGATAAAATTCAAAATTTGACTGAAAATTTAGACTAATATTAAAATATTTTCCCCTTTTTTACTCAACATAAATCTTATCAGGCAGTTTTTTTTTTTATAAATGAAGAAAAAAATCCAAAAAGTAAATGCTTAAGTACCTGCCTTGACCAGACTTTTGGCTGAAATTTCATTATACGTCGGTGTAATAGTATGTTATACTTACCAAAACAGGAAAGAGCTTTTCTATTCCATTCACCATCTCTTACGCATTCCAGTTTCGTATCTGGGCTTCTGACAAAGCCTTTGTCACAGACCAAAGTTGCTGTCTTTCTTGTTAGACGAAGACGTCCACTTTCGATATGATGGTGAGGATCGACACATTTCGGGGCTGATAAAAATAAATAAATAAATAAATAAATAAGAACGAAAAATCATGCATCAAGCATAAATTATGTAACACTTTTCAAAACTTCCAAAATAATTTTACGAATCTTTATCATTTAATAAGGTAAAAGATGATATCTAAATACGAATTATTTTGTGCAGCCCTGTATTATAGATTTTTATATATTATACTACACAGAATTTAAGATTTTAGTTCAGTTAAGAAATGCGTAGCACAGGTTAAAATTCCCCTTCTGGAATTTCCGTCAATAAACGGAAATGTACTCAAGAACCTTTGTGGTGCCCTGTATATGATCTATAGAATTTATACACACCAAGTAATAGGCAAAAAATGAGTTAAATTTAAAAGAATGTACAGCAACTGAAAACGTACTTCCTGCAATTATATTGTTAACAGACAGTAACCGAAATATTTTCTGTGTCCCTGTAAATGAACGATGAAATGCTATACACAAAATATTCTATAATAAGCCTCTTGTAATGCATCTTAGTGATATTTATCAATCTCAGTATCTTTGAAATAGTGAAACATTTTTATGCTTGAAATTGTGTAACAGCATTAAAATAAACTGCATAGGATTTCCCCCCATAGACCGTAATATAACAAAATTCTTTTGTTTGTCCCTGTAAAAAACTATAAGTGCTACACACTTCATTTTCAATACCGAACATTCCATAGTAAACCTCAATAACATACATCAATTGCATGAAAATCCGAGTATATTTACGCGAGTTAGAACACGGACAGACAGACAGACAGATGGCAGACAGACATACAGACAAACGACAGGCAGACGGTAGACAGACAGACAGACGACAGAGAGACATACAGACAGACAGACAGACAGACAAACCAAATTCATAAACACTTTTCAACTATGTTGGAAAGTATATTTCTTTTAAATGCTAAAAGCTGTAAATTAACAACATAATATACAGTAAAATAACTTTTATCAGGTTGTTGACATGTTTCGACCCAATCCGAGCCATTTTCAAAAACAAATGAGAATATTCTATAATTGCACGGTCTTTGAAATGCTACCAAGTCGAGTTACTCCATTGTTACAAATATGAAAATAAACAACCAAGTAAAAATAAAAGATAACGTGCGTAATTTTTAAAAAGTACATGAAAATTAAATGATAGCATTTCAAATAATAACTTCAAAGACCGTGCAATTATAGAATATTCTCATTTGTTTTTGAAAATGGCTCGGAGTGAGCCGAAACATGTCAACAACTTAATAAAAGTTATTTTACTGTATATTATGTTGTTAGTTTACACCTTTTAGCATTTAAAAGAAATATATTATTACAAGGTGGTATAATTTATTATACTGTTATGTTGGAAAGTGTTAAAAAAAGACGTGTATTGTAGTATATGATATATGATATTTAAACAAAGAGTAAAATGCAAAATTTTATAATTAAATAATTTTATGATTGTAAATTTCAAGTGATAAAACATTTGATCAAAGACTACTTAAAGAGTATAAAAGTAATGAATAATAGATACAAGAAAATTGCTTGAATCTATATTATAAAGTAACAAGGACGAAAAATCATGCGTCAAGCATAGATTATGTAACACTTTCCAACACTTCCAAAATAATTTTACAAAACTTTACCGTTTAATACGGTCTAAGTAATTTGCAAAACGCATAACATATTTGAAAACACAATTTAAGGAATTACCAACAATATTCGAAAAAATATCCGAATTCTTTTGTGCAGCCCTGTATATGATATATAGATTTGTATATATACTACATAGAATGCTAAATTTTAGTTCAGTTAGGAAGCACGTAGCACAGTTTAAAATTCTCCTTCTGGCATTTCCGTCAATAAATGGAAATGTACTCGAGAACTTTTGTGTTGCCCTGTATATGATCTATAGAATTTATACACACCAAGTAATAGAAAAAAAGAGTTAACTTTGAAAACGTGTCCAGCAACTGAAAACGCACTTCCAACATTAATAACAGACGGTACCGAATTATTTTGCATGTCCCTGTAAATGAACGATGAATGCTATATACACAATATTCTATAGTAAGTCTCTTACAATGCACCTTAGTGTATATATTAATTTCAATATGTTTGAAATAGGGAAACATTAAAATAAACCGCAAACGATTCTCTATAGACCATAGTGTAACAGAAGTTTTTTGAGTGTCCCTATATAAGTGGACCATATTGTAATGTAACCCTTCTGTAGTGCCACCTCAGTGATATATATCAATTTCAGTATGTTTGAAATTGTGTAACATCATTAAAATAAACCGCAAATGATTTTTCCACCATAGACCGTAATGTAATGGAATTCTTTTGAGTGTCCCTGTAAAAAAACTATAAGTGCTATACACTTCATTTTCAATACCGAACATGATATAGTAAACTTCAATAACATATATCAATTGCATGACAATCTGAATATATTTACGCGAGTTACAGCACAGACAGACAGACAGATAGACGGTAGATAGACAGACAAACCGAATTCATAAACACTTTTCAACTATGTTGAAAAGTGTTAAAAAATCACTAGTGCTGATGCCATACAGATGGTGGTTATGCAATTCATTTATTAACAGATAATTTCTTTTCCATTTTCATATCTTTTCCCTTTTCCTTTATTATATATTTTACTTTTTCTTACACTGCAATCGGCTTATTTTTTTTTTAAAGGTTTAACTTATAGATTTAATATTGCACTCTAAATAATGTACGTACCTGTAGCTAATTATATAAATAACAATTTGATTTTGTACTAAGGTAGATTTGGGCAACATTTTAGTAACACTGATAACGGAATTGATTGTAATCAACCAATATTGTTGTAAAACTTTTGCTAATCTAATCTTAATTCCAATTACATCCAGTCGTTAAATGTTTTTCGGAATATATTTATTGCAAGTTTGTTTTTAATATTCTTTTTAAAAAAAATTTCTGATTTTATATCAATTTTTAAAAAAATATTTATAATTTCAGAAAAGATATTAATGAAGATACATATACATATAATGAAATTTAAAATTCCGCCCTATCTTAAAAGTATTCTATAATTTTTTCCATCTAATATATTTTGTAATTATTAGAGTGTCCTAGTTTATTTAATTATCACTTTTCTTTAAAAATATTCCAATAATTCAATTTATTGTACTAATTGATCTAAATGCGTACGATATCATTATTTTTCATTTCAATAACCTATTTTAAACAAGTCACTTAATTTTTATTATTATATGTTTTTTTTTTTCAGAGTCCATGTGTGTAGATTCAAGGTCTTTTCGTTTCTATATTCTATTCCAATCTTAAATGCCGATATGATTTCAAATTTCCTACTATATTCTCAGTTCTGAGAATTTTAAAAACTGCCCGCCTTTTATAGGAAGATCCGTATCACGACTATTTCCTTACGTCAAAGAGTTCCTCTTTTGGCTTTTTCATTCTTCAAGAGTACCTGTCGCATTGCGGCAATGTATACCTACATTTCAAGTATTTAAGAGGTATCTTCACTCATATGAAAACACCCGCTCGCTAATGTTAATCCTATGGATGAAATATTTTAAGATATCTTGTTCGCATTTCAATATTTTTAAATGATTTTTTTTTTGCATTGGATAGCTAAGGTCAATTTCTATGCACGCTCCTTGATACTTTTTCGATTTTTGTTGCAGTTTTTTTTCTTATTGAGGATACTTTCACTTTCAAAACCGGTTCCGAAAGTGAAAGTATCTTAATAAAAAAAACTTGTAATCAAAATCGAAATAGTACAAAGGGGCGTGCATAGAGATTGACCTCAGCTATTTAATGCAAAAAACATTTAAAAATATCGAAATGCGAATGAGATATCTTAAAATAAGGATTAACATTAGCGAGCGTTTGTTTTCGTCTGAGTAAAGTAGCCTCTTAACGCGTTGGATGAGTTTCGGAAACAGAAAATTTGTGTGTTTTGAATTGCTAAAATTTTCCGCACGACACCTGGGAGTGATGGACATTTAATAATACAGAATCACTCTGTATTCATCCTCTAATAATGTAGCTTATGACTGATTATTAATGTAGAGTTGAATAAGTGGAATGCCGTAATGATTAATGCTGCATGATAAATTCGTAGTGGAGAATGCTTGTTGTTGCGAACTATTGAACGGATTAATAAACATGTTTCTATTATGAATAATTGTGTCCGAGTCCTTTCACTGGGGAAACACCTAGAGTCCTCTATCCTCCGCTAATTTAAACATCGGGACTAAAAATTTACTTATAACATGCTAGTAAAATATTTCACTTACCATACCTTTCATTTTCTGGGACTGTTTACTGGTTTACGGATCAGCGGTGTAAGCCACACTGTTTAATAGCTACTAAATGTTTGGCATAGAGTGATCCAATGGTCTTGAGTTAAGTCTTGGATATTAATAACAGGAGTGGAGAGTTTTTTATGATAACTTTAGAGCCGTAAATTTACATCAGCAAACATATATTTATCGCACATAGATTGTAACCGAATTCTTTTGTGTGTCCCTGTAAATGAACGATAAACGCAATGCACATCATACTTTTCAGTGAGCAAATTATAGTACATCTCAGTAATGCATATAAATTTCATTATGTTTGAAATAGTGTAACACTATTAAATTGTACTGCAAACGATTTTTCCTATAGAACATTGTGTAACAAAATTCTTTTGTGTGACCTTGTAAATGAATAATAAATGCTTTTCACCCCATATTTTACAAAAAACATGTTTTAGTGCATGTCATAATTGTATATTAATTTCACTGTGTTTGAAATGGCGCAACATCAACAAAATGCACTTGAAAGGATATTTTCCATCGACTGTAATGTAACGGAATAAATACTTTCTTTTGACTGTCCCTGTAAACAAACAATAAATGCCACACTCTTCATTTCAATAGGGATCGCTCTATCGGCAATAACGTATGCAAACTGCAGAGAAATCCGTGAATATTTACGAAAGTTAGAGCACGGGTGGACGGAGAGACAAACCGAAGTCAGAAACACTTTTAAATATATTGGAAAGTGTTAATAAAAATGAATATAAATTACCAAATTCATAATGTGAAAAATTATAAAAATAAATTTACTTGAATTTTAGACATGTGTAAGAATAACGAATTATATAAATTGTATTTAAATAGAACTTACAAGTTAGCACAAAGGCTTGTATTTCACATATTTTTAAAGGATCATTTGTCAGAGATCTGATCTTGAGGCCATTTGCTTCCAGGTTATTAGGTCCCTCGCAGCTCAGGATTGTCCAGTCAAAACGTTCTATAGTGGTAGCAACAATATCATAAATAATAAACAATACCTTTTAAAACTATATTTGAAAATAACTTTATTTTTTTCTATACTAGGGGGCTGGGCCCCCGGCTCGCTACGCTCGCCCTGTTCTAATTTCACAGCCTCTTAAAACCTGGTAAATGCAATGTATCCTGTTTTAAAAAGATGATGATGATGATATCACGAACGGCGACTAGTTTCTGTAATCAGGTTATAATGCTTTTTCATTTAACTGGTTATAATGCTTTTTCATTTAATTCATCTTTTTTATTTTTAATATTCATGTGTAAACACGATTTTTATGACGTAATTTTCTTTATTTCCTTCTTTCAACACATGATCATTTAATTATCATTTTAAACTTTCATTATTGTTTTTAATAGTCTCGCGCAAATACATTTTTTATTTGAGATAAAATATAATCATTTGCGCTTATTTAGAAATTGGCAACAATATAAAAAAATGACTTTTTCAATAAAATATTTTTTATTCGATTTTTAAGGATTTTTTGAGTTTTTATTGTCCGACCGTGATAATTTTTTGAATTTCTGAAAGCTTGTTATATTTCGTGTCTGGTGGTAGGATTTTCGAATCCGTAGGATGGCTATAAAAAAGTAATCGCTCCTTAAAAAAGTCCCTAGTAAAAAAAGCGATGAGAATAACCCGGAATACCTACGCAGATTTTCATTGGTCCATTTTTAAACCATTACTTTTTTTTTTATATATATAGAAGGATTCAATAATAAATTTCTTTTAAAGTTAAACAAATAAACTATTTGATTAAAATACATATCTATGAAAATATTTTTATCTGAATCATATATTTATGAAGTATTACGACAGATTTTTGTTATTCCAATTGCGTAAAAAATCTGCATCTGAGGATCGAACCTAAAACCTCTGGCTTGGTATGTCAATGCTCTACCAATAATAATAATGAACGATACAGCCGAATCTGACATAGCCTGTTGGAAGTAACGCCCTATTATGTTCGATCTGAGTCGTTCAGGATAGATCAGTTGGTAGAACGTTGGCATTTAAACCAGAGGCCCAAGGTTCGAAATCTAATTCGAAGTTCTGGGAGTTTTTCACTCAGTTGGTGTTTAAAAAATTTCTCGTAAAATTCGTATCATTATCTATTTATATAAAATATATAGATAAATTATATCTATTTAATATATATTTATTTATATGATATTATATATTATATATATGTATATGATATTATATATATAATAATATATATTTAAAATATATAGAGTTTCTTTTAGCCTCTAGCCAATACTTTCTTACTCAGTTGATTTTAATAATTATTTTTTTTTGAAATTGTAAAGTGTTCATTTGTAGATCTGTCAGCAGTAGCTCTCTTTAAAAGTATTTATCAATATTAATAAAATAAAGACGTTAGTCTCTGTGTTTCTATCTATGTCTGTCTGTGTGTGATGTCTGGGAAAATCTATCGTGTGTAGAAGTCTTAAAATTTGGATGAAGATAGTCCAAGGCATGTCCTGATGCACCAGGGGCCAATTTTTTTATAATTAGCTGAGATATTAATTAAAAACTGCAATTCAAAATCGCATCGCCTACAAAAGCGTAGCAGGTTGCAGCCGATCGCACCTCCAGAGCTCCGTAGCAGAGAAAAGTGCTCTTTTTCATCGGCCTTTTTCCGAAGCGCGCAATGGACAAACCTTTTGTGATGCGGAAAAACATAGTCTTAAACTCCGTTCTTTTACGTTTAAAAAGCTGCTATCCGTTCAAAAAATATTAATATTAATTCTTTCAAATTCCTTTTCAAAAATGTTTGATTTGGCCGTTTTCTTTTTCTCTCTATCGCCGACGCTCGCATTGAAATTAATTTCAAAGATATGGAAAAAAACTTAAAGCCGCAGTATTAGGATCATTTAGAAAGATTTTCGTTTAAACATATAAAATCATTCAGCACTAATTTTAGTTTTATTTAAGGTTATTATCACGGGCCCGGGCAGATCAGCTAGTACGCAAATAATTTATTCTTATTGTTTAAAAATGCTCTTGCTATGAAATTGTTGGCTAAGTATCCAAAACAACACTCTAAAAATGACGGGATAAACGTATATTTTCATTCATAAAGCTAATAAAAAAAAACATTTGCATCAAAATGATGCAATTTATCTTGACTCAACAAATACAGATATCAGAAGTGGTGGCGGTTGTGTGTGTGTGTGTGTGGTGGTGGTGGTGGTGGTGGTGGGGGGGGGTGATTATTAAATTTCCAGCTCCGGTTCCAATTCTAAAACTGTTAAATTCTCAAATGGTTACAAGAACGTTCCTATAAGTTGTAGATTTTACAAGAGAAAATACTTTTATGCTAATACAATACCCTCCATTTTGGAATGTTTTAGAATTTTAGAATGACTTTATGTATTAAATTGTCAACAAAGTGAAATTATTTCATTTACTTGAAGTAAGAAATTTTTATGTAAGAAAACGATTTAAAAAAAACAAGAACGAAAAATCATGCGTCAAGCATAGATTGTGTAACACTTTCCAACGCTTCCAAAATAATTTTACAAATCATTACCATTTAATAAACTGAAAGATAACATCTAAGTAAACAATTTGGAAAACGCATGACATATTTAAAAACGTACTCTTACAAAAATTTCTTATAGAATTCTATAAAAAATATTTATAGAAAATGCATTATAGAATCCTATAGAATTATGGCCCGTTTTTCTATAAGCTTGTTTAATATAAAGCAATAGAAATATCTGTAGAAGTTCAATAGAAATGTCTGTAAAAGTTCAATAGAAATATCTGTAGAGCTTCTATAAAAATATCAATAGAAAAAATATAGAGCTTCTATAAAAACATATACAGAATCCAGGTGGTCACCCTCACAACTATTCATCCCGCTCGATGCTGCTTGACTTCAGTGATCGGACAAAGAACCAATACTTTCAGTATGATACAACCATTGACAATTTCAAAACTCTTATTACACTATTTAAACTATTTCTTTTGTGATTTGCATTCCCAATAATATATAGTTTTCTAAAAATATTTGAAAGTCTAATAAATTATTTGTTAAAACTGAAACAATTATTTAAATATTTATTTATACTTCAGATTAAAATATTTGAATAAAAATTACAATACTATTAAAGTGAATAAAGTTTATTAAATTAGATGGATGGTTTTATAAATTTAACAACAAATTAATAAATTATTATAAAATTAACCAACAAATTAAGGAATGAAATTAATTAATCATGATTTAATTCAGTAGTTCGACTGATATATTATTACATTGACAATTGAATCACAATGTATTAGAATTGAATTAAATTATATATATATATATATATACAAGGTAGGGTCAAAAAGTTCCCGGAATAGGTCAATTACAAATTATTAAAAAATAGAACAATAATTGTACCTTATTGGCCTTCAAAGTACTTTCCTCCTGCATCCACACACTTCTTCCAGCGTTCGTATAACTGTTCAAAACACTCCTTGAATCCATTTTTTTGAGACGTCCTTCAGTAGCTTCGTCGCATTTTTGATAATCTCATCTGAATCCATAAAACTGTGTCCCTTCAATTTCATTTTCAGCCATGGAAACAGGCAAACATCCGCTGGTGCTAGGTCGGGTGAATAAGGAGGGTGTTCCAGAGTGGTAACACTGTGTCTGGCAAGGTAATATTTCACAATCAGAGCGCGATATGGTGGAGCATTGCCGTGCAAAAGAAACAAATCATTTGTTGCCCTATTTTCGGGTCATTTTCGTCTGAGTGTATCTCGTTGTCTTTAAAGATCTTAAGGTAATATTCTTTATTGACAGTTTGGCCTTCAGGAATAAATTTGTAGTGAATGACGCCCTCGTAATCGAAAAACACCTCCAACATCACTTTCCCTCGTCTATTGTCCAAGCGAAAATTTTCCTTCCTTTGTGATGTTTTTGCTGACCTTTAAGAAAACGCTTATGCCATCGTTTCCGTATGCTTTCTTCAGTATCTCGAGCGTCTCAGAAGGCGATTTCTCGAGCAAAACGCAGAATTTGATGTTTTCACGCTGCTCTAAAGACGACATTTCAAAATAGGACGAATGAAAAATTCGCTTTGTCAGAAATGATCTGCAGCTAACGTCAACAGTATCGGAAATGAATTCCAGATGCCTGTGTGTTTTCCTTATCAGTGCTGCCAACCTCCAAAAAATATATTTCCCCTCCATCGAACACCTGCGTGAATGTAGGCAACCATTCCGGGAATTTATTGACTCTACCTCGTATATATATATAATATTAAATCTATGGAGTACTATTATATATTAAACATATGTATTACAAAATTGATTATTATTTTTTAATTTTATTGTGTAGTTATAAATAAATTTATTTATAACTATACATTAAAATTAAAAAGGAACAGCTTTGGGATTAGCCTGCTGTCCGCCATCTTATTTTTTTAAATCAAAACATATTTGTTTTGTTTCTCATTTCCAAAAGAATTTTCATCCATATTTACTTATTATAAACACGTTTTTTAATTTTATTGACTAATGTATTTATATTTAATAATAAAAGTTAAAATGTTTTGATTTAACTTGATCATGTCAGAAACAAAGCAAATGTTCTGATTTATCGCCCTCGGTCAGCCATCTCATTTTTTAAATTAAAACATTTTAACTTTTATTATTAAATATAAATACATTAGTCAATAAACTTAAATAACGTGTTTATAATAAGTAAATATGGATGAAAATTATTTTGGAAATGAGAAACAAAACAAATATGTTTTGATTTAAAAAACAAGATGGCAGACAGCAGGCTAATCCCAAAGCTTTGCCAATCTATAGAATCATTAGTCCATAGAACTTACTATGGACGTACTATAAGGTTAATAGTACTCTATAGAAAAAGTGTTCTATAGAAAAAAAATTCTACAGAACTTCTATAGAAACATTTTCTTTAGAAAAAGTATTTTATAGAACTCTTCAAAACTCTATAGAAATAGTATTCTATAGAATGGCTATTATATAGAACGTGTAAAGAATTCTATAGAGTTCTATACAGCTCTATGAACTATTTTCGTAAGGGTAATTTCAGGAATTTCCAACATATATTTCCAACATATACAATATTCGGAAAAAATATCCGAATACTTCCGAATTCAGCCCTGTATATGATCTATGGATTTGTATATATACTACATAGGATGCTAAATTTTAGTTTAGTTAGGAAACGCGTAGCACAGTTTAAAATTCTCCTTCTGGAGTTTCTGTCAATAAACGGAAACGTGTTCGCGAACTTTTGTGCTGCCCTGTATATGATATACAGAATTTATACACACCACGCAATAGACAAAAAGTGAGTTAAATTTAAAATCGCGTTCCGCAACTTAAAACGCACTTCCAGGAATTATTGTTAACAGGGAGTAGAGAATTCTTTTGTGTGTCCCTCTAAATGAATGATGACTGCTATAGCTATACACACAATATTCTGTAGTAAACCTCTTGTAATGCACCTTAGTGATATATATAAATTTCAATGCGTTTAAAATAGTGAAACATTATTTAATTAAAAGCAAATGATTTTTCTCCATAGACGTAATGTAACGGAATTCTTTTGACTGTCCCTGTAAAGTAACTATAAGTGCTATGCACACCCTATTCTATATTAAGCTTCTTGTAATGCACCTTAATGATATATATCAATTATAGTGTGTTTGAAATTGTGTAACATCATTAAAATAAACAGACAGGATTTTTCCCCATAGACCGTAATGTAACGGAATTCTTTTGAGTGTTCCTGTAAAAAACTATAAGTGCTACACACTGCAGTTGAAATAGGGAACATGCTATAGATAACGACAATAATGTATAAAAATTGCAGGGCCAGCATATTTACGGGAGTTAGAGCACGGACAGACGGCAGACGACCAGACGGCCAGACAAACCGAAGTCATAAACACTTTTCAACTAGGTTGGAAAGTGTTAAAAAATAAAGAAAAACTCCAACCTCTTAGCCATTTGCGCTGGAACGATATGCCATGTACGTCGAGATATTTTTGGGAACTAGTTGCATAGTTGCCAAGTCTCATACCACAATTTTTTTTATAGTAATCTTAATTCTATTAAATTTCAGTAATCTGTCATCAAATAAGACAAAGATTACTATTAAAAAATAGCGGTACAAGACTGGGCAGTTGTGAAATTAATTCCCGAAAACATCTCGGCGTGTGGCATGTCTTTCCAAGCGCAAATGATTAGGTCCATGGCGGATGAAATTGAAATTGTTTCTTATGGGATTTTCATAGATATCTGAATTGTGAATGATATCTATAGTAGAAGTTTGTCCAAATTAAGATATAGGACAAAATTCACAAGAATAGAATTAAAAATTACCGATATTTTTCTTGTGTCTACCGCATACAACCTCGTCACCATTTTCTTTCACAAGAACTACTTCTAAATTTGCTGGACCTAAAAATTAAATAAAACAGAATTATTAATATATCATTACGATTTTGCCCAAAGAAAATAATTAAAGTCAATTTTAAAATTTTATGTAAATTTTGACAGTCAGATAATTTTCAACAGATTTTATACATTGCTCCAAAATTCGAAGTCCGTGTGATTGAGTGCAATAGGAAAAAAAAAAGTACTTTTGAAACCTCTTTATTTAATTCTCAAGAGTATTCCAGAAAGTAACCCACCACAAGCGGGTAATGCCGATTCCTGAGACCGCTAAGGCTCTCAAATTGCACCAGGAAGTCCATCGCGTCGTCAAACGTTTTAAAAAGTCGAAATCATGCCGGAAATAGTCGCGGCCATTTTGAAGAATTTCTAGAAGTACCTAGACGCCTGCATCGCCGCGAGAGGAAGCCATTTCGAATGATCTTGATTGTTTTTTGTACAGAATTTTCTTCTCTTTCGAATGGTGAATAAAATGGGTTGTGTTGTTCGTTCAGTGAAAAGTTAGGGTCTTTTATTTGCGTCACAGTATTTATGTGTCACCCTGTATAATTAAATGTTTTGACGCTTTATGTAGAAATGTGTTAAACTTAAATTTAATATGAACGTAACATATTTTATTCAGTTGGGAGGTTATAAATTGTTAAAGACAATTATCTCAATTTGGAAATCCCGTAGGTAAGAAAAGTGGATAAGAACTAGTATGTTGTGTCCATGGCAATAGTTTCTTCTATATTAATCAAATCGTCTGCAACCAAAATTAAATGACAATATATTCATTCTCGCAGAAATCGTAAAACACAGAGCATAGCAGCGATATCTGTTAAGTGATATACACTCAAACCCAATTAGGATCTATTTATTTCAAGGTATAACCGAATAAGTTTGATGAAATTCTGTACATCAATTCTTAAGGTACAGCTGTCACAGAAATCGGAATAAATACAGCACAGACGTATTGAAAAGAAAAACAGTTTGAAACAAGTGGGTAAGTGTGATCGAAGATCGCACAAAGGGTTTCGTTTAATATTCCTTTCAGAATACTTACCCTTTTTTTAATAAATCCAAATAAATTTCATTTTTTAAAAAAAGGTCATGTTTTTTATAAAGTAAAATTTTACCAGGATATTTTTCTTGTTTTTTTTTGAAAATCTGAACCGATCCGATAGCGGTCGAAGCCCGCTATTATACTCTGTCATAATAATATCTGTCATGTGGACTAAATGCGATATTAAAAAAAAATCTGTTTCAAAATTAAACATGCTGTATAGACCTTCAAAATGTTAGACGTCAGATTAATTTTCTTTTTAATTCTCTAATGACGTCATATTAAGCTGCTTTCTGTATTTACACATACTCATACTCCTTGTATTATTAAGAAATGGTTGAAAATTTCCGTTTTATTACCTATATGACGTCATATTAATCTTTTTTTCAATTGGCGAAACTTTTTATTTCATTTTCATTTTTCACGTGGAAATCTTCCAATAGAAAATTAATTATTGTAGAAACAATTTTATTGTGGATTTTTAATTGTTGGCAACTGCTATAACAATTTTTTTTTTTAATTTAATAGGAAAAGGCTAGATTTTTGGTTTTTTATCTCTATATATTAAAATAATACGATTTTTTCAAATTTTATTATTTTGAGCTTCATATTAGGTATTCAGCTTATAAATACACAAAATTTCATGACTGTAAGTTATATGTTATATAGTTTCTGAGAACCGGCTCTGTGACAGACAGACAACGAAGCGGGACTAATAGGGTTTCGTGAGATGAACGAAACCCTAATAAAATAAAAAGGCAGTTAAAAAAATCAAAAATTTGAAGATCTATAAAGAAAAACAAGTAGATTTTCAAAAATATTTCTCTTTGATTTATTAAACCAAAATAATTTTTTTAAGATTCCTTTAAACAAATGTACATTTTTACTTATTTTCATAAAATAGTCAGGCCGACACGACCCGAAAAGAATGAGTAAAAGGTCCACCCATTGTCCAATCAGCATAAAATAATGTAAACCCTGCCCGAATCTGCAGAAAAAAATTAAGATCGGGCCTTCAGGTCCTTATTTCTTCCATCAAAGGAATTGCTATTGCCAACTTCTTTTTCTTCCCTAAAAAGTGTAAAACAAAAATAATAAAACTTTTACATGATTTATCATTCAAGCTCTAACCTGAGCTGTGATAAAAATGTAAAATAAAATAAATTGCTTCAAAAATACAAATGTCACACAAATAAATCAGCCTTGACTTCACATGCGCATGACCTATCGATTCTACACTGTTTCGAAATAAACAGCTTCAAATCACGCAAGTAACTGTAACCTTATTTCCCCTCAAACCTCAGTCAGCAGCAAATAGTTCCAATTGCAGAGTAATTGAGCAATCGCCAGTCTCTAGGCTTACATTACTTTTCGCAATAATAGCTAAATTTTGCAATTGCGGTTTTTAGAAGTTTCGATGAAACAATTGATTCCAGAATATCTCGATTGTAGAATTTGGGAACGAATCGATGACTGTCTCGATTGTTAATTTCTATGATGGCGATTGTTCTCGATTGTAGTGTTATTAAGCAACATCCATTCAATAATTCACAATTTCTGCTTTTAAACGTGATTTTAATTTAATATATAAAAATACTATATGCACCTACTTTAGTACATCTGCTCAAAGCCTCTCTGCATTTGAAGGATCCAGTTCCTTGCTAATAGGTCTATTAACAAACCAGACTCCAAAAGGTGATGAAAATTTTAGAACAACTGTAGTTCAAAACGTGTTACCCTTTTTCGTTTTCACTTCCGCTATATAAAACATAGCTTCAATGCAGTGACGTAGATGATAAGATAAAAGATAAAGATAAAGAACGCAATGGTAACCTTAATTTCGGGATTATTCGACGCATTTATGAAATACTAGCCAGTCTTCGACCGTCTAGCAGGTCGCTACCGTGTGAGACTCAGATGCCTTCTGTATCGTAGGACTTCACTTGGGGCCTAGAAATTGCATTTTACTTGCAAACAGAAAGATATAAATAAAATACTTTATTTTAAAACATACAAAAATAACTAGTAATACAAATATAGCAATAAAGCACGTAAATAAAGATTTCGCGACATGAACAATATATTTTTTTTAACCGCCTCCTGACAGACCCGCTCCTAAGGGCTCTTAAGCATTTCTAAAATCACTGAAATACGTATTTAACTTTTCTTTTAGTAGATTTGTTATCCCGAATTTCATGCTTCTACCTAAAACTGCTTCTGAGATATGGCGAAGTGATCTAAAACTTTCGACTCCCTATTTAGCCCCTTAGTGGTTGAATTTCTAAAATCGTTGCAATACGTGTTTATTTATTCTTTTAGTAGATTTGTTATCCGGAATTTCATGCTCCTACCTATAATTGTTGCTGATTGGCGAAGTGACCTAAAACTTTCGACCCCCTATTTAGCCCCCTTAGTGGCTGAATTTCTAAAATCGCTGAAATATGTGTTTAATAATTTTTTTAGGAGACTGTTTTTCCTGAATTTGACGCTCCTACCTAAAACTGCTGCTGAGGTATGGTCCAACCTAAATCTACGACCTAAAATTTTCCACCTCTCCCATTTAACCTCCTTAGGGGATGAATTTTCAAAAATCCTTTCTTAGTGGGTGCCTACATTGTGTAAGAAACGTATCTTCCAAATTTCATTGTCCTAGGAGAAACGGTTGAGGCTCGGCGATGATTATGAATCATCATGACATGTGCTTTTATAGATATAGATTGGGAGATTTTGATAATAATGATGTATACTATATATACATATATAATATTTTTTAAATATCGAACTTGCGGGGTCACATGATATGAAGTTGAGAGCTGCGTAGTGAATACCACTGTTTTAAGTAGATTTGAATTTTAGGAAATTAATGTACAAACCTTTTGGAAGAAACAACATGACTCTGATGAGCTCTCCTTTTTGAGTAAAGGTGCCTGACCATTCTTCTCTCTCGCCTCCTATTGTTTCTGTGCAGGTCGTACGCATTCCATCGATAGCTGCCTGGGCAGTGCTATCGTCATCCATATCCGTAGACTGAAAGACTGCCTTAAAAGCAGTTGGCGCATCTGGAGGAAATAATGGAATGAAGTATTAAATCACAATAGGAGCTCTGAAAAAAAGATAACAAAATTTTATGTAAACATATTTAGCTTAATTGATATTAATTTTATGTTAAACACAAAATTAATACGTGTCTTTTCGTGTCAGATTTCAGTTTTGTACCCAAGTGTGGTATGTTATGATTAATATACTATTTATTATTTTTTTTTATTTGCTCTGGGCAATTAATTGCCATTTGCGGTAACTCTGCATTAGTTACTTTACATTATTGTAGCAAATCGTTCATTATTGAGATTCAGACATTATTGTTTGAGAACCGTTCATTATTGAAAAAAAAAATCATATTTCAATTTTTATTAACTGACTCATTTCATTCAAAACTACAATTTCCCCCTAGTTGATGTAAAAATTGAAATTCTGCAATATTAGAAGTGATGTATGAGCCACAAAAGGAAAAAAAATACCAATAAATACAAAATAAAAAAAAACTCCCGGTTTCTAGCACCTTTCTAAAAATAGACTACAGATTTCTAACAAAAAAGTCCACAGTGACAGATTAACAGTTTGTAAGACATAGATACACATGGTTTATTATTTTCCATTCATATAGTTGAGAGCACCAAACTGCAAAAATAAGATACATTTTGGTTTTGATCTCCATGACTAACAATTTCCCCTGTTTTTTCTGGAGCCGAAGCAGAATTTTTTAGAGGAAGATTTAAATGATTATTTATTTATTTATTGTTGCTACAAAGCAATGCATAGGACAAAAAATGAATGTCAAATGGCATTAAATGTTTCAAACTGTGTACTAGTGGGCAAAGGGGTGAAGCGGAAATTTCGAAAATTGGAAATATAATTTAAATAATTTATTGTTATAACAAAGTAACAAATAGAGCAGAATATGTTTTTAAAAATTAAGATTTTAAACATTTTGTGTGGACACAAGTTGTAAACAGTTTGTGTGGAGTGAGCTAAAGGGAGAGAAACAAAAATGTTTTTAGGGGGAACGTGGAGGATTTCGATGATTGATTATTTAGTTTTACAATAAAGTAAAACATAAGGCGGAAAAAAAAAAAAATTAAAGCGTTTAAAAGCGAATAACTCCCGGGCTAACTTTTTAAGCTCATGTGCTTTGAGTAGGAGGGGGTAAAGGGAGGGAAACAAAAAATTTCCACGGGGGGGGGGGAAGGGGGGGACGGTAGGTGAAATTTTTTAAAAAGCGGAAATCCGCTGAAACACGGAAGAATCTCAACTCAACCCTGCATTTACAATAACAATAAATCATATTTCCTCATAACATTAATTAAACGTTTACAATAATAGTTTAATCTATTTGTCACATTTTTTGTTATTGCTATTCATTCAATTATTGCTAATCAATTATACAAGAACATATTTATAAAAATCACACATACCGTATATACTCGTGCATAAGTCCAAGACTTTTTGACAAAATTTGGGAGTTGAAAGTGGGGGGTCGACTTATATACGAGTTA
This sequence comes from Maratus michaelseni, assembly GCA_963931845.1. NCBI lineage: Eukaryota > Metazoa > Arthropoda > Arachnida > Araneae > Salticidae > Maratus > Maratus michaelseni. The sequence continues at coordinate 259,552,922 of OZ007593.1, forward strand.
GTAAAAACAAAAATAAATAAAGAATATTTCACACTCCTAAAGAAGTGTGAAATAGCGGAGTGAAATACCGGAGTCACCTGGTCAATATTGGATAGAGAGATAAAAGCGGACAATGGTCATTTCCTTGTAATTGACAAAAAAAAAAAAAATACTAAACAAAAATGTTCGTGTAAATGTTCTGCACCCATTTTCTCTTGTGATAGAAGTCCCTTCAATACAGGGACATTCCTTTCAATTTTTTAATCCCCTTTTTAAAAAGAGTACAACTTGAGAATGTTTCTAGATTTCTCTCCTAAAAGTCCTACAACACAAGGAAATACTATATTTTAGCAGTCTAAGAAGTTGTTTACCCTTGTAAATAAGGCTTGAATAGATTTTTCAAACATTTTTTTTCTTTTTAAATATCACTAAATTGATGTGGATAGGCTTCAAAATAGTTTAAGCTTCTCCAGTTTTACATAATTATACAGTTTTAAAACGTTGAATTAAAAAAAAAAAGTCTGATTGGGAACGTTAAAAATAAAATGTTTACTAATTTAATGAAAATTTATTAATTTTTTTTTTAATCCTCGATTACAAATCATTTTTCAACATACTGCCAGAAATGTGGTTCGACTTATACACGAAAATTCAATTTTTTCCAAAATTTTGCGTAAGAATTGGGGAGGGTCGACCTATACAAGAGTCGACTTATACACGAGTATATACGGTATATATATAAATATTTACATTTACCTTTAACAGCAACAATTTACTTTCAACCATATTTCTGTCACTATGAAACTGGCAACAATGCGCACGTTTACTTATTTTCTCTTTAATCATATCCAGTTATAACGATGCATTGCACTATAATGTAGAATGGTACAAATCCGATTTCCAACTTTATTAAAACTGATCACGCACCATTTTATAAATAATTCTAGAAAATTCAAATCCTGTGTGCAAAAAATAGAATCTATATTTAATTTTCAAACTTTCAGAAAAAAAAAAAGATTCTTATATATTATCCGTTTCAAGAAGGTACATCAGCAACAATGGTAAATATTTATGAAACAAATTTGTATTAAGAGCTTAACCCATATTTTTATCACATACAAAAATAAATTAAATTTTTTCAAAAATTTGCTATTATAGACTAATGAGACAACAAGTATATGCATAAAAAAAAAAAAAAAAAAAAAAAAAAAAAAAAGCTTACCAAAACTTTACGGGTTTCCTTTATATAAACTGACCAATAGGAAAGGCGACGGTACAATAAACTATTATGGCGTGCATATATTTCGCAATTAATCAGCAACATTCAGTTTTACTCAGAATATATAAAACTGTCCTGACTAAACTTGAAGTGAATTTATTGAATTGAATTTTAACAATTATTGAAATTAAAAAATAAAATAAAATGTCATGTCAGGTAAAATAGTAAAAATTAGCCAACTTTAAAAATTGTTAAAATCTCTGTGTGTGTAACGCTATCTACTCCGGAACCACAGAGGATATATATATATATATATATATATATATATATATATATATATATATATATATATATATATATATATATCGTGGTATAAACATAGGTCATGTATTGAATAATTACATAATTACAATGAATTGCTTCCAGATAAAGACGTACAAGTTGTCAAGGTTTTTAGATATGATAAACCTTTAGGACGTATGGTTTTTAACTATAATAATTTTTCAAAAGAAATCGGTAGAAACAATGAAAACAATTTATGTCATTGTCATGATCCAAGGTATAGTAATTACGTGGATGCGGATCACGGTCACGTATTGACTGGAAATTTAGATATTGTTAAAGACAAAACATTGAGGAATTACATGCAATACGGTACAAAATTTCGTTTAAAAAGGATAAATACTAGGGATTTTATAAAAAAACGACTAAAAATCAATGTTGACATGTTTATACATAAACTAATGAGCAAATTTTGCTTGCCAGAAATTGATTTTTTGGAATGGAAACATAATGTATTGAAGGATTTGAGTTCAATTTACTGCGGTAAGACAGGGGGGATTTCGATAGAAGATTATAATTCATTAAAAGAATCTATTAAGGATTTACAGAGTAATTTTGTTATAACTTATATAGATAAAGCAAATACAAATTTTGCAATTATTTGCAAAAAGCTGTACAGTAACCAACTACAACAAAGTTATAATAATAAACATAATTACAGGTTATTAAAAACCAATGTAAAAGATACAGAAAAAAGAATTGGTGCATTTTACAAAAGGTTAAAATACACAGAACGTAGTAAAGAATTACCTTATATGGTATTGATTCCTAAATTTCATAAGGACCCTGTTGCCTTTCGTACAATTACATGTGGTTTTGGCACTTATTTAGAAGTTGCTAATAAAAAGTTTTTGGATATTTTGCAGAGTTTATTTGATGTGGCATTAAAACATAATAACACTTGTATTATAAAAAATAGTTTTGAGTTACTTAACAGATTGAAAGGTTTGAGCAATTATAAAAGGCTTATATGTTTATGATTTTGAAGATTTATTTAATAGCATTGATTTAATAGATCTTAAAAATAAAATTTTTGATTTTTTTAAGCGTTACAATACTTTGGGCAAAGATTTGGATCATTTAATAAATTTATTTAATTTTGTAGTTAATGAAAATTATTTATTCGACGGTAAACATGTGTTTCAGCAGATTAGGGGTATACCTATGGGGGGTAGTTGCAGCTCGGTACTTGCAGATATATATTTATTTTTATACGAAGTTAACGAAACATTAAATAAGGATTTTTTAAGTTTTAGATATATTGATGATGTTTTGTTGGTTAGGATTAACGATTCCAAAAGTGAATTAAATTTAGATTATTACCCCCAAGGTTTGACATTAAAGTCAACTTCATATGACACAAAACATGTAAATTATCTAGACCTTGCTATCGACATCGAGAGGGGTGGCATGCGTACTTGCATTTATGATAAGAGAAATGATTACAACTTTGAAACAATCAAGATATTAAATTTTAATTCTAATGTTCATATTTCAATTTTTAGAAATATATTTATCAATAGTTTAATTAGGATTATAATATTAAATTCTAAACATGATAGTATAATAAGTGACATAATAAATCTCTATCATGGTGCAATGGTTCAGAGTTATCCTATTGCTTTGTTAAATAGTTTGGTGAATAGTTTTGTCAAAGGTAAAGAATACAGTGATACTCTCCTTTTGGCGATTAGAAAACTCGCCAAATAAATGTAGGTTTTATAAGGAGCTTTGTCTGGCCGAGTCGTTCTTTTCATCTTGGTTTATTGCTTCCTATGGTCAGTTTGGTCGCGACAAGCATGGGGGAAGTTTCATGTGTAATTACCGGTATAACCCAGCATGCAAGTCTTTAGCCTTGCAGCCTGTCTCCATTGGTTGTGTTTTTTCTGTTTATAGTTTTCGTTTAGAATTTTGTTAGTTTGAATTTTTATGGTTATTTGTTAGTTTTTCTCTGCTGTTCAGGAGTTTTGGGATTGTAAGTATAGTATGTGGTATTCGTATTATATATATATATATATATATATATATATATATATATATATATATATATATATATGTTATGTAGGTTACATAACACCCACCTAGTCTACGCTGCCGAAGTCAGTGGGGTTCCCAACCCTAGGTTCGTTCGTAAAAATTTCCATTTGAAAATATAAAATCACACAAATTCGAGGTTCGTTGGAAAAACAGACTAGCGTAGCGGGCGACGCCTGCTTGTTTAATTATAAAAATTGAAGTTAATGTGATTACAAGTAGCAATATTATGGCAGTATAATGGCAATACAGTGACAATAGTGATTTAATAGAGAAGCAGAAATAAAAAAGGCAATATTGATTGTGAAAATTTCACAAATCTCAGTTGTTCCGTATATAGAACAATATTAAATTAAGGATTAATAATATTAATTTTATATTTGCTTACATATTTTACATACATAATCTTACATCTATGATTTCATATGCTTACATGTATTTTGCTACATACATCTTATAACGTAAACTTAAAATTCGCATGAATAACTTAATATATTACCTTCATACTTACATGTATTTTAATCCTTATTTACAATCTTACATACATGTAACTTATATCTATCCATCTTACATGCTTATATACATATAGCAACGTGATTATTCCCTGAGAATGTATAATCATGCTTACATACATACTTTTATGTAGCATACTTAAAAAAAAATACAACTTTCAATTGATATAATGCATTCATATTACATTACATACAATGTTTAGAAAAGTAGTAATAGTCCGAAAGGCTTTGACATTTTCCAGTTAACCATCTCATACAAGTTTGTTTTCAAATATGTGATCGATCTTCTATAATAATGTGGAAAGGAGTTTGTCTGTCTGCGTGTTTGTGTCTGTCGGCTGTGTTCTGGAGAGACCGCTCCAAGCATAGCTACAAAATTTGGTAGGAAGGTACCTCTATGTATGCAGTTATGCACCTCAAAGCCTGATTTTGGATTTTTTTTAAAATTAGATTCTTTTAATTTAATTTCTATACGATTTTAAGCGTTTTTTCACGTTTCGCAGGGCAAATTTCAGAGCATAAGTAGAAAACTACAGTGGTGGCCAAAAGTGTGGACATTTTTTGAAAGTTTCATGTTTTTCAACTTTGTGTGCTTGTAGAATATATTAATTTTCACTTAAATACAAACGTTTATATATCAAATTGAAGGTAATTGAATGTAAAATTTAATAATAAAAACAGTATTACAATATCTGTATTACAAAAAAAGTTATGCAACTAATAGTAAGATCTATCTTAGATTTGCATTTTTTTAAAGTGATACTTACACATTCAATACTTAGTAGGATAACCCTTATTTTTTAAGACAGCTTCACAGCGTCTTTTCATCGAGTGAACGAGTGTTTGGAGTTCATCTTTCGTAATCACATGGTGCCAAGAATCAATTATAGCTTCAATAAGTTGTCTTTTATTGGATGGACGTTTTTTTCGTACAAGAATTTTCAACCGTCGCCACAAATTTTCAATTGGACTGAGATCAGGGCTGTTTCCTGCCCATGGTAATATATCTATATTTTGAAACCATGCTTTGCATACTTATGCTGTGTGGCATGGAGCTGAATCCTGCTGAAAAATAAATGGTGCGTTGTTGGGGAAGAGATCCCTGATGGAAGGTATAAATTTTTGTTCCAGGACAGTTTTGATGTATTTTTTGGCATTCAGGATGCCATCAATCACTTAAATTCGGCCCACACCATCTGCAGACATACATGCCCAAATCATGACATTTGTTGGGTTTTTTGTAGTTGCTTCAATGCAATCAGGATGAAGTGCTTCTCCTACTCTACGTCTCACGTATTTTCTACCATCACTAGCAAAGAGCGATATTTTACTCTCATCGCTTCAGATTACCTGCTTCTATTGATTTTCTGACCATTTAATGTGTTCTTTTGCTCACTTAACTCGTTTTTCGCGTTGCTTTTGATTTAAATATGTTTTTTTCCTTGGAATTCTAGCTTGTAGTCCAAATCCTGATAACCTTCTTATTGTTCTTGAACTTACTGCAATACCCGCTGCATTCATTTCACATCTAATGGCATCTGATGAAATTTTTCTATCTTGAAGGCATAGCCGTTTAATTTTTCTATCGGCAGTAGCACTTGTGCATTTTTTTCGGCCTGATTTGGCCTTATTTTCCACCGATTTCGTTTTTTCATAACGTAAACAGAACTTTCGTACACCAGAACAAGTCACTGAACCATTTGCAAGACAAGTTGTCTTGCAATTTCAGCATAAGAGAGGCCATTTTCTCTCAATATGACAATTCGGTTTCTTTTTGTAGATGTCCAATTAGTTCTTCTTGTTGATGACATTGTTTAAAATTATTTTAATTAAAAAAAAAGGACTTTAAATATTAAAAAACAGCAATACTCTATTTAATTGTACTAGTATGCATCATTCCGCAAAATATTTCCACAACAATAACTCTCTTACCATCCAAATAACCTAAACTATAGTTAAAGACATTTGATTGGTCCTCAGAACAGTGTTTGTGATTGGCTAGTACGCTTTAATGCGCACGTGCTTATTCAAAATGATTTGTGTTTGTTTGTTCTACTAAAATGAACATTACTTTTTTTGTAATACAGATATTGTAATACTGTTTTTATTATTAAATTCTACAGGAAATTACCTTCAATTTGATATATAAATGTTTGTATTTAAGTGAAAATTAGTATATTCTACAAACACACAAAGTTGAAAAACATGAAACTTTCAAAAAATGTCCAAACTTTTGGCCACCACTGTATTTGACATCAGTGTATAAATTTTTGTAAAAATAGGACGGTAATTTTTTTATTATTAGCAAAAAACTAATTAGCGCCGGAGGTATTTTCATACAAAATTCAAGAAAGAATGAAATAGAGACGTGATATTCGTTAAAAACTGTTTGAAAAAAAGGAGCCCTCCTCCACTTCCAAACACAACCTCATTTGTGAAGAGAAAGGAAATACTTTAAACATTTTTACTAATAAGCGAAAATTAAGAAAACTGATAAGATATCGATTCGAAAATTTCGAAAAAGAAGTACAGAAATATTTTACATAGGTGTGTAAATTTTTGTAAATATCGGACGGTAATTTTCTTTATTATTAGCGAAAAACTAATGGCGTCAGAGATATCTATATTAAAATAAGACAGTTTCGCTCTGTCTGTGTCTGTTTGCGATGACTAGCGAAATTTACCGCACGTAAAAGTCGTAGAAATCAGCGTAGCACCTGATGCACCAGAGGCTCAGATTTTTATTTTTGATAATTAGCCGATGTATTAATTAAAAACTCATTAAACATCGAATAAAAAAGCTCATTAAAATTCGCTTCGAAAATATTTATTTTTTTTTATCAAAACCGCAAAAGAAATTAAAGATTTGACAATGTTAGAAAATGAAATATTCTCATTTTCATTTATCATAGAATATTAAGTAAACTATTCTAGGTACTCACAGTATATACATATTTTATTTTTCTGATTATAAAAATCAAACTTTTGTGAAAATCGGCCTGTAACTTTTCTTAATATTTGCAAAAACTGACCCGACAGAAATCAAATTAACCTAGACATTTTACGGGGGTCGTGCTTAATTTACCTAAGCTTTACGGTCCATCTCTCCCTTTACTTTCCGAAGACGAAGGGTTATCAGAGGAAGTGTTGCCAGGTAAAAACCACGAGTCAGAATTTCTTTGGATATATTCAAATTAAGAAAACTATTTTATTTATCGATTTAATATTAGGCATACAGTATACGTAAAAAAAAATTATATCCGAAAATCCAATTTTCTAAAAAATCGGTTAATAATTTGCTGATATATTAAAAAAAAACTCATTAAATATCCCAGTGAAAATGAATTATATTTTTACTTACCCATCATACGTAGTATAGGGTAAGTCTTGTAATCGTTTTGAAAATCGAAAAATTTTTTTTGACGGATTTACACGTTTCAGACACTGGAGATTCCGAAAAACATATTTTTAGAAAAAAAAATTTTGCCGTCCGTCTGTGTGTCTGTGTGTCTGTGTGTGTGTGTGTCTGTAAACGCTCAATCTCCCGAAAAAATTGAGATAGAGACTTGCAATTTGGTATGTACTTAGTATGTAATAATGGGAAGGAGCCTATTTCATTTCAATAACCTCGATTAACCGGAACAATTTTTTTCGTACTCTCGAACTATTCGTTCTGATGAAAGGTATATAAAAATTTTCGAAATTGTATATTTTAAGAAATGAATATAAAAGACAATAAAAAAACATAAATTTTGAATAAAGCATGAAGTCGATCGGATAATGAGTTGCCGAGATATTTGGAATCCTGTTTTCCACACTCTTCGATTTTTCATGACCCTGTATTTCATCCAAATTTCACTTCAAAGATATATTTTAATTAGAAATTCGACGCCTAATCAGATGCAATAAACCGCTAGTTAATAGGATTATTATTTTTGGAGTTATAAGGATGTTTCTTTCAAGCAATTCAGTAATCGAGCCTTTAAAGTTTGTGACGTCATCAAGCCACGATTTTATTTGAATTGCAATGCATTTTATAAGTAGTTTACACATTTTTATTTTAATATTTTACATTATGCATATCCATGATGGGTAAGTATTACGGTGGCCCCCAACGACTAGTTTTTCTGGTAAGAACACTTGCTTCGATGAAAAGCTTTTTGGAGGTGGTTGTGTTGAATGAATTGGCTTCTGCTTCGAGGCACGTCACTCCATTTATTTGCCGCAACGAAAGAAATAAACAAGAACGAAAAATCATGCGTCAAGCATAGATTATGTAACACTTTCCAACGCTTCCAAAATAATTTTACAAATCATACCGTTTAATAAGCTAAAAGATAATATCTAAGTAATCCGAATACTTTTATTCAGCCCTGTATAGGATCTATAGATTTGTATATATACTACATAGGATGTTAAATTTTAGTTCAGTTAGGAAACGCGTAGCACAGTTTAAAATTCTCCGTCTGGAGTTAAATAATACGGAAATGTGTTCGCGAACTTTTGTGCGTCCCTGTAAATGAACGATGACTGCTGTACACACACTATTCTGTAGTAAGCCTCTTGAAATACACCTTAGTGATATATATAAATTTCAATGCGTTTAAAATAGGGAAACATTATTTAAATAAACCGCAGACGATTTTTCTCCATAGACGTCATGTAACAGAATTCTTTTGACTGTCCCTGTAAAGTAACTATAAGTGCTATGCAAACCCTATTCCATATTAAGCTTCTTCTAATGCACCTTAGTGATATATATAAATTTCAATGCGTTTAAAATAGTGAAACATTATTTAAATAAACCGTCAATGATTTTTCCCCATAGACCGCAATGTAACGGAATTCTTTTGAGTGTCCTTGTAAAAAAAGTATAAGTGCTAGACACTTCCGTTGAAATAGGGAACATGCTATAGATAACGACAACAACATATAAAAATTGCAGAGCAATCCGAGCATATTTACGGGAGTTAGAGCACGGCCAGACAAACCGAAGTCATAAACACTTTTCAACTAGGTTGGAAAGTGTTAAAAAGCAAATGGACAGTGTATGGGAAGTTGGAAGAAGGAAATACAGGCTCCTTGTTCGATGGATGGGATTAATGAAGAAAAGTTGACAAATGTGAAATACATAATTTAAAATAGACAGATCAGAGATTATATAACATGTAGACAATAAACATAATTATTAAACGTTGCCAAATGGTAAAAACATAACTTCAAAGGACTTTATCAGCTTAATCGAAGATAATTGGTCTTTTGTGTGGCAAGTGTCCCTTGATGAATAATTCAAGTACTAATTAATCATCGAAACTGATTCCAAATTACATAAATATCTTAATTATCATCTCCCACAGTCTTGCAGCAAAATTCTGAGTTGTGGTTCCAGTATTTTCGAACAGTAATTTCAGAAAATCTTTAAATTAATTTCCTAACTCAGCTAACAGTCCAAAATTTTAACCAAGTACCCCAGTAGTCTTAATTAGTCATTCATCTAAGAGAACCTGCATCTTCACCCCCCCACCCATGATCCCCTTTAATTGATTTTTGCATAATTGAGCTCTAACTTAATAACTCAACTACTAATCATCCGATATCATCGAAACTGATTTTAAACTACCCAAATAACTTAATTACCAGCCCATACAGCTTTAAAGTAAATTTCTGAGTAGTGGTTACCATTATTTTCGACTAGTAATTTCAGAAAATTTTTAATTTAAGTTCCAAGTTTCGCTACCAGTCCCAATCTTTGACCAAGTACTTTACTAGTCTTAATTAGTCATTTGTCAAAAAGCACTTTCATCTCCCCTCCCCCACATGCTCTCTTTATTGGCTTAACTGAGGTCTATCTTAATAACTCGACTTCTAATATTCCGATCTCATCGAAACTGATTCCGAATTACAGAAATATATTAATTATCACCTCCCGCAGTCTTAAAGTAAATTTCTGAGTTGTGGTTACCACTATTTTCGAATAGTAATTTCAGAAAATTCTAAAACTAAGTTTATGGCACAGCTACCAATCCAAATTGTTGACAAAGTACTCTATTAGTCTTAATTAGCCCTTTAAAAGTTTTTCACCAGTTATTTAAAATATGTATTTATCGCCCCCTGGTGGTGAAAGATGGAACTAAAAGATTTACTGGCGCACACCTGCTACACTGTGCCGTAGGCATCGGGAACAGGTGCCGGAGTTTCGTTCGGAAAGACGTTTGTTTAGAAGAGATTGCACCCCCTGGCGGTGGAAGGTCGAACAAAAGCATTTTGCAGCGCATGTGCAGCATGCCTGCTAAGTGAGCCGTAAGCAGCCGGGCATGTGCCGGGTTTGTTTAGAACAGAATGCACCCCCTGGCCATGGAAGGTTGAACTAAACGATTTTGCAGCACGTGCACAATACGTGCTGCCTCCAGCATCAATACGATGCTGGAGGCAACGACGATACGTGTCGGAGTTTCGTTCATAAAGTTGTTTGTTAAGAACAGAATGCAAGTATTTAAAAAAATAAAATCTCAGAAATTTTCGAAAAAAAAAAACAAAAACCCGGCGAAAACGCGGGTGTTTCGGTGTGGCTCCGCTCTGCTTCGACTCATGTTTTTACTAATAATATGCATATTTTTGCGAAATTTTAAAGAGAGCTTGGATACAGTTATATTTATAACCAATTAAAATTGCAGAGAGTTTGGAAAAATCAGAACTTTTTTTAAATTTTTATTTTAAAGAAGCCGACACGAAAACAAACAAACAAACAAACAAAAAATGAGAGAAGAAACATATTTATTTTACAACTAGATATCAATATTTTCTCACAAAATTTTTACACGGGCTGTAAAACCGTTCTATTTATAACCGATGAAAATATCAAAGAGTTCGGACAACAAGAATTTTTTTTTAAACTATGAAACAACCCCACGTGTAAAAACAAGAAAACGTCTTCTTACGAGCGCTTTTATCACTAAATATCAATTTGTTTTTCGAATTTTTCCTTTAAAAATGTAATTTTATACAAAATTGGGTTAAAGATATAAAATCATACAAAATTGAGGTTTTTTAAAATTTATTATTTAATATTATATTATAAGGCCGGGTAACGCCCAGCGGGACAGCTAGTTAAAATAGACAAAAGCACAATGATAATGAATTAAATTAATTAGGGGAAAAGAGATATGTCTATTTCAAATTTTAGCCTAATAATAATTTTGTCCTCCTCGATTTTTGAATTTTTAGCGATTTTTATGGAAATTTATATTGGGATTTTTATCGATTTTTCGCGTTCTGCAGCGATTTTTGGGATTCGTTAAAGAATTCCGATCACAATGGTTTAGTTCACTATAGTAAATTTTGTCCTCTGGGATTTTTTAATGATTAGCGATTTTTAATGTATTTTTTAGCGTTTTCTCGCGTTCCGCAGCGATTTTTTGACATTTGAGAAAGAATTCCGGTTACAATCTCATAGTTGACTGTGAGTAAATAGTTGCAACTATTGTAAATAGCAGTAAATTTTGTCTTCTTTTCAATAAAGTTTATTCAGAATTCGTACAGCAATTTTTGAATTTTTCGCGAAATTTTTATGCAATTTTTAGATTTTTTTCGCGTTGATTTTTCACCATTAGTAAAACTGAATTTCTTTTGAAACTTTTAGATTAATATAGTAAATTTTATCCTCTACGATTTTGGAATTTTTAGTGAATTCTATTGTGCTTTTTACAAATTTTTAACGTTTCGCGGCGATTTTTTGACACTCGTGAAAGAATTACGGTTAGAATATTTTAGCCCACTATAGTAAATTTTGTTCTCTGCGATTTTTGACCCTTTTCGTGCTATTTAATGCATTTTTTTGCGTGTTTCATGGTCTGCGGCAATGTTTTGACATTCTTGAAAGCAATTCGGTCTCAAACTTTTAGCCTAATATAAGTAAATTTTGTCCTCCGTGATTTTTGAAATTTTAGCTATTTTTAATGCGAGTTTTGATGCCTAATTTTTTTCATTCTGTTGCGATTTTTGGTCCTTCGTAAAAATAATTTGGTTTCAAACTTTTAGCCTATCATAGTAAATTTTGTATTCCACGATTTTTGAAGTTTTTCCGCTTTTTGATGTGATTTTCAAAGCGATTTTTAGCTTTTTTTCGCGTTCTGCGGCGAATTTTTGACATTCGTAAAAATGAATTATTTATCAATCATTTAGTCTAATATATAGTACATTTTGTCTTCTGCGATTTTTACAGTTTTTTCGGGTTTCGCGTCGTTTCTTGACATTTTTGAAAGAATGACTATGTCCACGGTAGTAAAATTTGCCTTCTGCAATTTTTGAATTTTTAGCAATTTTTTACGCGATTTTTAGCGAGTTTATTTATTTATTTTTTGTATCGCAGTGATTTTTCTACATTAGTAAAACGAATCCGGTTATAACCATTTAGCACAATACTGTAAATTTTGTACTTTTTTCAATAAATATTATTCAGAATTCGTACATCGATTTTTGAATTATTCGCGTGAATTTTTTTATGCGATTTCTAGAGTTGCGGTTTTTCAACTTTAGTAAAAGGAATTCAGTTTCAAACTTTTAGTCCAATGTAGTACATTTTGTCTTCAGCTATTTTCCCTTATATTTTTAGCGTATTTCGCGCTTCGCGTTGATTTTTGCGTTCGGGAAAGAAATCCGGTTACGATGTTTTAGTCCACTGTAGTAAATTTTGTTCTCTGCGAATTATGTATTAATAGCAAATTTTACGAGATTTTTAGCACCTTTTTTTTTATTAATAGTTTCGTGGCGATTTTTCCACATTCGTAAAATGAATCCGATTTCAATCTCTTAGTACAAAAATTGTAAATTCTGTCCTCTTTTCAATAAAGTTTATTCGGTATTCATTCAGAGATTTTTTTTCGCGTTCTTTGTCGATATTTTGACATTCATAAAAGAAATCCTGTTTTAATCTTTTAGACAAATATAACCTTTGTCGTCTGCGGCTTTTGAAATAAATTTTCGTGACTTCTAGCGTTTTCTCGTGATTCGCTGCGATTTTTTCCCACATTATTAAAAGGAATTCGGTTTCAAACTTCTTGCCCGACATAGTATATTTTGTTATCTTTTTAATAAAGTTTATTCGGAATTCGTACAGCGATTTTTAGAGTGTTTTCCCGTTTCGTGCTATTTTTTGACAGGACCGGGCAACGTCGCACATGTGGTATTTCACTGAAAAAGCTGGCCAAAAGTCAAAATTTCAAATAGGATATTTAGTTGCTCATTTTCTGGTTAGTATAAGTGCACTATCCTGTCCATATGATAACGGGTTCATTTCGTTCTATAGCCTTTCCAATTGTCTGGTATTTCACTTGGAATTCATGCCTTGTGCAATTCTCTTTTTATGCTTCTGGTCTATGCATCATTTTATCGAAAGTCTAAAATACTATTCTTAGTCGAATTTCTGAAATATTTTGCGGTTTATAAAGACGAAGATATATACTTCCGTTTACATAAATATTTTTGAAAATATAATGCATTTCCATTATGATATTCACATTTGAAAACATAGTTTGTTTAGGTTAAATATTTTAGATAAAAAGATAATTCTAATAGGGAGTTAAACTGAGTTCAGTGCGAACTCCTGTGCTTTCATAATGCATATACCGACTAATTAAAAGATACGAAATAAAATCTGCCCCATTTTACCCCTCCCCCCTTTTTTTATAACTAAAACAAAATTAAAAAAAATAATTGAAAAACAGTTTTTTTTAGTTTATTAAACTTTCTAATTTATTAAACTGTTTACATTTAATATATGCTGTAGTTTATTACTCCTTACTGAAGACCCTTTGGTGTGCACATGTCAAATCTGCAAAATGAAATTAAAAAAAAACTTTTTTTTTTTTTTTTTTTTTTTTTTTTTTTTTTTTTTTTTTTTTTAAGTTGTTTGATGGGTTCTTTTTAAGTAACAAGTTTTTTTAATCGTACAATGATAACGTGCACTAAATGATTCTCCGTAAATAAAGTTATCTTTTCGTTTTGTACTAAGTGTACGTATTATATGAATTATGCTGTGTTCTGTTTAAAATGCTGTTTTCATTTTGAATAATATATTTTAGATCAGCCATAAGGAAAGGCGTTCTTTACTCACTAACAAGGTAAGAGAGTTTTATGTTATTAAGAAAAGATGTACTATATATAAATATATTATTTTTAAAATTCAATATGGAAACATTGATAAAAAATATCAAGAAAAAAATATATGTGTGATGTAATAAAGCAGTCTGACAACAGAAAAATGAACAAGAAATTGGAGTTTCTAGAAAAGAAACTTGACGAAATTACGAAATGTCCAGAAAATGAATTACAATTGCTCCGTAACAAATTAAAATATTTCAAACATCATTATAAACCGAAATGGGCTTCTTCCCGATTCACTGAACAACGTTTTTGAAAAAACAATAAGAAATGGCGGAAAGGAACGCTTTATTTACCTACCTGGACAATAGAGAAACCCGGTCGCCCAGCAGAAGAATTTAATTATTACAGTGGCAGAAGTAAGAGGCGTAAAACCGAACAATTAACATTTGAAATAAGCCACGAACAATTGGCACATGCAGCTCAAATGAGCGAAAGAGCTGCTGGATATGCAAATGTCACCAAAATTATTAAAGACGTTACATCCAGTCCAACTAGGGAAACAAAATATCGAACGATTTTAACTTCGGCTGAGACAACAAACCTAAACACATTGAAGTTATCATCGACTGAGGCTTTGACCCTGTTTGTTGCAGCAGATCTCACATACAACCAATATAATATCATCCGAACCGCTAATAAAAATATATATCCTTGCTATTCACTTCTTCAGAGAGCTAAAGAGCCTTGTTACCCAAGAGATATTACAATTACTGAAAACATGGCGGAAGTAAAACTTCAAAATCTTTTAGATCACACTAAACAAAGACTGTGCAAATACATAGATGTTTTCACATTAGCTAGGGAAATAGAATTGAAAAATTTAGAACTCCTCTACAAATGGGATTGTGACGGCTACAAACAACACATGTTCAAAGAAAAGTTTGAAAACTTCTTTGACAGTGACTGAAACATTTTCCAAAGCTCTTTAGTTCTTTTGCGATTAATAAGTAACATAAATGGATTTCAAAAAGTGTAGTTGCAGAACCCTGTGCCTTCATCTCCACATTATGGCCGTCCTATATAAATAAGATTCATTCATGAAGATAAAGACATAATCTAAAAGGAAGTAAAATACATCGCAGAGCAGGCACAAAAAATAATAAACACAGAGATACTCACATATTATGACTTATTGCAATTTCAGTACAGATTACAGTGCTGACAATATTTGATGCTAAAGTTTGCAATGCTATGTTCCAACCTGCTCCAATTCACGATCGATGCTATATTTGCAAATAATTGTCCAACGATTTTAATAAGTTAAAAATACTTAAAGATATTGATCCTGATTCATTGAAATTGGATGTCTCAATGATCCATGCTAGGATCAGATTTTTCGAGTCAATTCTACATCTGGCTTATAAGCTTCCAATAAAAAATGGCAAGCAAGAAATGATAAGGAGAAAGAGATTAAAAAAATCAATTCTGGAGAAGTTTTAAATTGAGATGAGATTAGTAGTAGACATTGCGAAAGCCGGCTTCAGAAACACCAATGACGGAAACACCTCTGAAAGGTTTTTCTCAGATCCAGAAAGATCAGTTAAAATCAGGAATTAGCATAAAACTAATACAAAACTTAAAAAGTATTCTAGAAGTGTTATCTAGTGTGGTTATAAAATGGATAACAAAACATTTGAAGAATATGCGAATGATACTTCTTACCATTATTTAAATCTTTACGTTTGGCACCCAATGACACTCAACTTTAACAAAATTTTGAGTCATGGAACTACTATTATAGAACATGCATTTCTCACAATCGGTCAGTTATCAAGGGAAGTAGCTGAAGCCTGCAACAAACATTTTCGTTCATATAGACAAAGCTTTTCAAGAAAAGTCTCCCATAGAATGCAATGAAGATGTGCTCAATCAGCTACTTTTGAGTTCCGATCCTTATTTAAGTTGTAGTATGCGAAAAAACTCCACAAAATGTAATTTTTTTTCTGCAGAGGCATTACAGTTTTTATTGCCAGAGTTTAGTGTTTCAAGTGATTCTGAAGAGGGTGATGTGGAAAACTATGATAAAAAGAATGATGGTCAGGAGGACACTACTTTATTACATATATTTGCGTAATTTCTATGAACAGTGATTTATTTTTAACATAATAAAATATTTTACGTTTGCTTAAATCATTTTATTTGCTATAGAATGCACAAAAGATTTGAAATAATTTTGGCCAGATTTTTCAGCAAAATACCACACTGTGCGTCGGACGAATCAGCTAGTATTTAATAAATCAGAAAGTCAGCCGTCAACTGTCGCAAGAGAATGCGGCCTTTGAAGCGGAAATATTCCCTAGTGAAACCGAAATGAATGAGAGTACGATTATGTATGTTTAGTTCTCCGCAACCGGTATATGCTACCGGTCATGGTAACATCCGTAATCGAGCACTCGTTCATTTTGCTTTGACTGTACGATATTGCTGTCCTAGAAGCCACATCCACCACCGTCGCAACAGCTGACGCCTGCTTTCGTGATTTTATTAGTAAGTTAAATTACATATTTCAAGACCAATTTCTATGAAGTGGTTGCCTGAAAAATGTCGCTATCTCCCAGACTCTGCTACCTAAAAGTTACTGTAATTAATGTTATGAGGATCATCATTAGCTGTACATCTTCTTGGCCTGAAAATTCGTAAGTACCCAACGAAAACTAATTTTGAAACAAAAACCAAAGAAGTTCAAGTGAGTATTTATAAATAAACGACTTTTTGCAATTGTACGAAAAACTCACGTTATTAATATTGTTTATTCTTTTAATTTACCTATTGAGCGCTAGTTGGCGCATTTTAGTAAGAGTGGATTGACACAAGAGTTTTTTTTCTTTTATCTTTTTTTTTGTGACAGCCACATTAAAACTAATATCTAATAATTTACAGTTGTTGTCATTTGAGTGTCTTTCTAAATCAAAGAGTAGTGGCATATGCACAGATTGGAAGTTTTTCTTCAAACTATTGCGACCCACATCCCAGAATTTGACAATAATTGTGTGGAAAAGTTCTATTAAACGAGTGAGACAAGTCAATAAACATTAACTTGGCGATGATGGCAGGCTCGCCAAGTTCTTGTCCAAAATCTTCTCGACCAAAGAGATTTTATAACTCGTATGTCACAACTTTCATATTTAAAAAGTCACTATAGCTACTCATCGCTGAATATTTTGTCAAAAATCCTTATGACGAATCAAATTTTATTTCTTCTAATGCCACCTCTCTCACATTTATAAAGACTATCTTTTGCTCATCTCACACGTTTAAAACGCAGCAGTCAATAATATATTAAAACCAGAGGGCCGTGCGAAGATTTCGCACTGAAATCTAATATTTTTTAGGTACTTCTCTATTAATCCGTCGACCGCTTTTCATAACAAAAAACTTCCGCCAAACTGTAAGATTAAACGCCAAAAATGCAGTCCCATGTACTTGATGTCAGAATCATTACGCGTGTTTGTTACGTCATCTAGTGGTTTTACATTCGACATTTGCGTATATTTTTCATTATGTTTTACTGATTTATTAGTTATTTCATTCATTAAAATTAAAATTGTGTCCTTTAATTCCTATATTTTATTTATTTTTTGATATTCCAATGGCAACGTTCTCCCGTTTATTTGTCGATAGTTTTTTGTTATGAAAAGTGGTCGACGGGATAATAGAGAAGTATCATTTTTTATCAATATGTAATATTTATTAGATGCAGGTTTAAACTTCTAAAGAAAAAGCAAGGATAAAAATATCTGCAAACAACATTTAGTTGTTAGTCAAGCCAGAATATCATCTCATTTATTCCTTCAAAGTTAGACTAAAAACTGATCCAAGATTGCTAAAGGCACGCGCGAGAAAAAAAATTAACAATCGTATTTTGACTGCATTAGAGGATGACGTCATTCGCTTCGGGAAAACCATGGGATTTAGAAATATAAATCTAAACATTTCAATTTCAATTTCGCTTTTTAATCATAAGTATAAAATAAACCCGTGCGGTGTTTTTTATGATAATTGCTATGAGCATCATATAATGTGGTATTTTATTTTTTTGGCAACAATAATTTCAGGAAAACTTTTCATTTTATTGAATCTGTCCCTGTCTGTAAAATTATATCTTCAATATTATTTATATTGATCTTAAGGTATCAATATTCATTTCAAAATTAAAATATCATAAAACTAGAACACAAGAATAGGTTAGGCTTACCTAAACAGTCCTATTTCTGGAGATAAGATATCTTAAATTATTCTAACTTTTCGAGAATAAATGTTCATGTTGTTCAAAAAATAATTGAATCTACACAATGTAGACACACAAACATATATTGACGATCACGAACACAATATACACAACGTTTTCGCGCACATCATAAATATTACATATTATATTCCGTATTACATTTTCTAGTTCATTTCATAAAAACATTCTAAGACAGATCCATTTTCTATCAACAGAAAAAACATCGTCTGCGCGAGGCACAAAATAGAAACGATTAAATTAAAACCATAGAAGTAGCGATAAACGCAACACACTCCCACCTTTGAGTTTCGAATTCAATGAAACTCAAACTTTACTTTGGGTTTATATAAACGACCATATCCGGATCGTTTTTCAGGTACAGTCACCACAGGAGAGTCACTAGCACCTTTATGGAAAATAGGTTCAGTAGATTCAGTATCTAAAAATCAGTCTTTAACATAATGTTGGATCATCGGCTTACTCGTAGCAGGGTCTAAATAACAGTTTTTACCTGTGAATTTTATCGTCGGTTTGTAAGGAGCAGGATCTAAAGGACATTCTTTATCATTCGACTGAACTGTAGAATGGAGTTCAGTGAGGAATCAATCTGAGAACAGGACGTAGAAATTCGCCGCCTTTCATCTTTACCTTTACCAATCGTACATTTCCATCTTTTGAAGGATAAAGTTCAATAACTTTGACAAGTGGCCATTCAAGTTTTTTAACATTCTCACTAGTCACAAGAACAACGTCACCAATCTGGACAGGTCTCTGATTTTTGTCAAATTTCGAGGATTGTTTTAAATATCCCAAATATTTAGTGCGGAATCTTTTTCGTAAATCTTGTTTTAGTCGCTGTCTATAAGCATGTCTCTTACTGATAGACGATGAATCCAAAATGTCAAGATCAGGAATACCTGATTCTCTAATGTCTTGTAAAAACATAGAAGGAGTAAGTGGTATTAAATCATCAATTTCCTCTGAAACATAGGTCAAAGGCCGCTGATTAACAATATTTTCAGTATCGCAAATAACAGTTTGCATTTCTTCTAAGTCCAAAGAGCTTCGTCCTAAGACTTTTCGAAGGATCCCTTTTATTACGCCTATCAAACGTTCCCACCATCCACCCCACCACGGCGCAGATGGAGGGTTAAATTTCCAAGTGATCTTCTGAGCTGTGCTGTACTGAGAAATAACATCCCAATCAATTTGCTTAAGTAAATTTTCAGCACCCGTGAAATTTTTACCGTTGTCAGAATATGCTATCGCAGGTTCTACTAAATATACTACTACAGAATATACTACTCTTCGTGCTATAAATCTTCTAAAAGCTTGTAAAAAGTTGTCAGTCGATAAGGATGTGGCTATCTCTAGATGTATGGCTCTGTAGACAGCACATGTGAAAATAACTATCCAAGCTTTCTGACCACCTTGAAGAAGTAAAGGACCGGCGTAGTCAGTCCCTACAACCTCGAATACTGCAGCTTCTTTTATACGATCTTCCGGAAGAGGTGCTTCTATAATCGGTGTAGGTCTTGAATTAAATCTTTTACAACGTACACAGCTTCTAATTACCTTTCTAACAGTCTTCCTGCATTTCAAAATCCAAAAATCTTCTCTTAAATTACTCATCAATATCTGGGTACCAGCATGATTTAAACTAAGATGTCTTGTCCGAATAAGTATTTCCACAACTGGATGGCTACAGGGTAACAGTATCGGAAATCGGAAATTTCTTTTATCTTCTCTCATCAGAATACGTGTCTTTACTTTAAGTAGTCCATTCGATTCTACATAACACTGAAGTGATTTTAAGCGTTTATCTTCAGTTCCTAAAAAGGATTCCTTTTGTACTATTTTTAACAGAGATATTTCAGCTCTATTTATTTCTTCTAGAGTTAAGAGTCCAGAAATCCGGTTGGCACGTTCCACTTTACAGTTAGTAAAAAATCTATATATCCAAGCAATAGTTCTGATCAGTTTGTCGTACGACGAAATTCTGTTATAAATTTTTTCAGTTGATTCTTCATGATTTGTAGTGCTAACAACAGTTTTTCTCTTTTCGGAATATACTATGTTGAAATCAGGAACAACGTTGGATTTTGGCCATTCTTTTTCCGGTCTTCGCAACCATTCCAGGCCCTCCCACCATTTCGATTTCACTAAAGTTTCTGCATTACAACCACGAGAAGGGAGGTCTGCTGCATTTAATGATCCAGGTATGTGATACCAATTATCAGGTTCTGTCAAAGATCGGATTTCTTTAACTCTATTGAAAACAAAAGGAGCCCAATTTTCAGTTCCCTTGATCCAATATATAGCATTTGCTGAATCAGAACAGAAAAATTTCGGGATATCTTTCAACTGAAGATCGTGTATAACACTTTGTGCCAGTCTAGCTCCTATATTAAAGGAAAGTAGTTCCAATCGAGGAATAGAAATGGTTTTCATTGGAGCAACTCTGCACCTAGCCTATACAAGCTGACAAGATATTGTATTTTCAGTCGCACTTCTTAAAAATATACATGTAGAATATGCATTCTTGCTTGCATCGCAGAATATGTGCAAAGAAAGATTTTCTGGCGCTTCATAATTGGAAATAATACATCGAGGGATTTCTATTTCCTTTAATTTAGAGACATCCTTCCGCCATTTTTCAAATTTCTTGGTAATAGATTCAGGCAATTCAGCATCCCACGAAACTTTCAATTTCCAACATTCTTGAAGGAGAATCTTTGGCCCCAAGGTGACAGGACACGTGAAACCAATGGGGTCGAAAATTCTATGAACAGCACTCAGGATTGTTCTTTTCGTTACAATAGTAGAGTCTTCAAAACATTTTCGTAAATCTATTTTCAGAGTATCAGATTTTACATTCCACATCAGTCCCAAAACTGGAATATTCTTTTCTTCTAATAACAGGAAGTTTTCTGCTTCTGTTTTGTTGAGATTATACTCCCAACCTCGAAGATCAAATTTAGCAATTTGGAGAATAATTGTGGATTCTTCAATAAATCTTTCAAGCTCCTCATAGTTTTCAACACTAGTGACGCAGTTATCTACGTAAAAAGACTTTAACAACTTGTCTGCTGTTTCTTTAAATCTAGAAGGCACATTCTTCAGATGATATCGGATAGTTGCCCCAAGTAAATAAGGCGAACATGTAAGACCGAAAACAACCCTTTTATGCTGGAAAATTTTGAACTTTTCGGGGTCACCTTCCTCACACCATAAAAACTTCAGAAATGGTCTATCTCGCTCATTTAAACCAATTTGTAGAAAGGCTCTTCGAATATCTGCAATCACGCCTATTTTCTTCAATCGAAATTTATTTAATATAGTCGGAATGAGCTCTACGATATTAGGACCTTTCTCTAAACAATCATTGATCGAAGGTGAATCTTTTTGTCTAGCTGAACCATCAAAGACTGGTCTAACTCTGGTGGTAGAATTTTCTTTGATCACAGCTCTGTGTGGCAAGTAGTGTTCACTTTCGTCATTACAGGAGTTTTTAACTTCTTCAATAACGCCTTCTTCTATCCATTCTTTTAATACATCTTCATACTCTTGTAATGTTTCAGTTTTCTTTAGTGATTCAACACAATTTCTTAATCGTCGTTCAGCGATTTTTCGACCAGTTGGTAAGGGAGGATGGTTTTCAATCCATGGGAGGCTCACTTCATACCTTCCTTCTGCATCTATTTTTATATTTTTATTAAAATGTTCTTCAGTTGCTTTTTCTATTTCTTGTCTGCTTCCGCTTTCGCCAGGATCGAGAATTCCAAGAGTGTCTAGCCGCCATAAATCTGAAATTTTTGCATCATTTACATGAAGTGACATGACGCTGTTTGTGCTATCGGATATGTTACATAGGTCAGTTTTTCCCATCAAAGTCCAACCAAGACGTGTTTCCATCAATACTAAGCCAGAAATCAATTGTTTGATTTTTCCGGTGTACAATTTACCTGCTACATCAGCTCCTATAAGCCCATGAATTTCGTTAGGTGAAAACTCATATAGCAATTCAACCTGGTTATTCAAATCAGAGAGAAAGATTGTTTGTTTCTTAATTTCACTCATAAATGAGCCACGAGGAACTTTAGGAACGTCCGAACAAATTTTTTCTTGATCTAATACTTCGACACAACAGCGATAATTA
Source organism: Maratus michaelseni (assembly GCA_963931845.1). NCBI lineage: Eukaryota > Metazoa > Arthropoda > Arachnida > Araneae > Salticidae > Maratus > Maratus michaelseni. The sequence continues at coordinate 259,575,556 of OZ007593.1, forward strand.
TCAAAGAAGTCGCTCAGACTGATCAAATATCTCTTATGTGATAATACAGTCTCCGTGCCACCGAATAAACTATGTGTCAAATTATCTTCCCCTATGCATTCATATCCCATCTCGGCCAATGCAAAAGATGATAAATAAGATTTACTGCTACCTGAATCAATTAATATTCTTATGTATTTCATCTTATTATTACATCTAAGACGGACAATAAGCGTTTGTAAAAGTACGCGACGAGCACCTGTTTTATTGGATAAAGCAGTGTCTTTTTTAATTTCGATATCTGACTTTTCCATAATCGGGTTTTCATTATCATTTTTTGCCGGACACATTATTTTGAAATGTAATTTACCGCAATCACAGGGTGGTGTTTTCGTTCTACAAAAACGTGATATGTGTTTTCTTATCTCTAAACATTTAAAACAAGCCCCTTTTTTCATTAATATTTGTTTTTTCTCTTCATGAGATAAACTATTAGCATGTCTACATTCGTTACTTAAATGTGACTTGTTACAAAAAATACACGTTTCCCTTTTCATTTTTGATGAATTATGTAATTCCGTAGCCGTTGAAATATCTCTTTCTCGCCTATTTGACACTGTATAAATATTTTTGTTCACATTTTCTAAATTAAACCCACTTCTAGCCAAACGGACTTTTTCTTCGCTTTCGATTTCGTGCTGCAAAAATTTCATCGAAGAATCTAACTTATTATTACTTTCGTCTTTTGAATTTAAAGTAATAGAATTTAAGTTTCTTTCCCAAATTCTCAATATTTCAACTGGTAAGCACGATTCAATCAATGGATAAAGAATTGCAGAATAATGTTCGCTTGAAACACCTAACATTTTTAATGATCTTAAATAGGTTTCAATTTTGTCGTATAATTTAAAAAGAGGAATTCTTGGACCTTTTCCTGTAGCATTATTCATCATTAAAGCGAGCACTTCTCTTATATATACTTCTGTTAACATATCAGTACGACCAAATCGAGCCTTTAAACATGCAATAACATTTTCATAACTATCACCAGTAGCGGGGTACGACTCGACTATTTCTCTTGCCCTAGAACCCTTTAACGTTGCTTGTAACAAGTACTGATATTTATCTTCTTTCGCGATTTCAGAATCGTTATGTATTTTTTCAAACTGAGCCCAAAAGGCTAACCACTCCTTAATATCTCCACCAAATAATTTAAATTCTATCTTAGGAAGTTTAAACTTCCGTTTCGTGATATTTTCAGTTTCGAAAACCTTTAAAATCTTTTGAACTTTCGTTTTTAACTTAATAAATTTCTCTTCATACACGCTAAAACCTTCGTATTCTTTATCATAATTTTCTTGAGAACATGTTTCATCGTTTAAAAGAAGATCTAACATTTCTTTTTCTTTTGGTTGTAGATCTGTCCATTTTTCACCTAATTGAGCATATAAAATCTCAATTTCTTCAATATCTTTATTTTCATCAGTTAATTTGTTCTCAAGTAAATTAGCAATTCGCGTAAAAGCGCTTCTTAATGGAGAACGCAATTTTTTAATCTGTTCCATTATCGTATTTTATTTTCTTAAATAATATAATATCCCGGTAGAGAGATGCCAAAATAATATTGAATCTGTCCCTGTCTGTAAAATTATATCTTCAATATTATTTATATTGATCTTAAGGTATCAATATTCATTTCAAAATTAAAATATCATAAAACTAGAACACAAGAATAGGTTAGGCTTACCTAAACAGTCCTATTTCTGGAGATAAGATATCTTAAATTATTCTAACTTTTCGAGAATAAATGTTCATGTTGTTCAAAAAATAATTGAATCTACACAATGTAGACACACAAACATATATTGACGATCACGAACACAATATACACAACGTTTTCGCGCACATCATAAATATTACATATTATATTCCGTATTACATTTTCTAGTTCATTTCATAAAAACATTCTAAGACAGATCCATTTTCTATCAACAGAAAAAACATCGTCTGCGCGAGGCGCAAAATAGAAACGATTAAATTAAAACCATGGAAGTAGCGATAAACGCAACACATTTCTTTCATGAAAACAATGCCGATTTAATTTTTTAATTTCAGCAAATTTTAATCAAAAACATGTTTTACGAATTGTTAAGTGGGCTATGTCAGAAGCCTGTTCTAAAATCTTTCATATGGTATCTCATTCGTTGTTTCGCGTTTCATATTTTCTGAGTAAAAGGGATGTTGACAGGAGAAATAATATATAAAGATATTTGATGTGGCTCTGTAAAAAAAACCTATTCACGATACGATGAATACTTTTAGCTGAAAATCTAGCTTGGTGTACTAGAATTGTAGTGTAAAAGTTGCATGGAAATCAGTGGTTGTTGTGAAGATCGAGGATGCACATACATACACACACATAACGACCAAAACAGAAACTTTTTTTTTTTTAAGTTGTTTAAAGCTACTGCATGTAATTCTAGCAATATTAAAAATATATTTAAAAGAGTAAATTTTCTACATCATATTACTGAACTAATAAGCATGAAATCAATTTTCAAACTTACCACATACTGGTGTATCAAAACTCCAGTCTCCTGTATCCAAGCATTTTCTGTAGAAGGTGCCACCAATAAAAGTATCAACGTCACAATAGTAATGAATGACATCACCTGGCATGTAGTCAGTTTTCATAGGACCATAGCCTCCCCATAAAGGCAGATCAGGCGGTTCGCATCTCAGAACTGAAAATATCATATTAATACTAATTTCGGGATTTTCAACTAATTACACTAGTTTAACAAAAAAAAAAATTTTTTTTTGTTCATGAAATTAAACATATATTATTTATGTAGGTTATGGACGGTAGTTAAAAAAATATTTTTTTATTTTTTGTTGCACGTCACAATTCTGAGATATGAAGGTCTTTGTTTTTTTATCTACCCGCAACTGTTTAAATACGTTTATCGTTTTATTTTGTAAACAACTGTGTGATTCAAAAGTCTTATTTTTACATAAAAATGTCATCTAGAGTGTGTAAACTACATCCAAACCGATTTTGTTATGTTTGTGGCAAAATTGTTCAGTGAAATCGTGGTTTTCCTATAACAAAACTATTGCGAGAAGCCTATTTATATTATTGTGGATTTCCGGTGTCAAATCAAGATAAAAATTGGGTTCCTCATGTGATTTGCACTAGTTGTAGATTGGTTCTCGGCTCCTGGTATTTAGGCAAAAATAGATCACTGAAATTTGGTAAACCAATGATATGGAGAGAGCCAACTAACCACGTAACCGGTTGTTACTTTTGTTTAACAAAAACTTTTGGTTTTAACTCAAAAAATAAAGATAGCATAAAATATACAGACGTTCCATCAGTGACTAAGCCGATCCTTCATTCAGAGGATTTACCAGTTCCCACACCACCTAGCAGAAGTGACCAAACTCACACAGATACATCAAGTAGTATTACAATGCACGATAATAGTGACAGTGAACAATCAAGCTCAGATAACTCTGTCGATGATGAGGGCAGTCCACATTTAATAACTCAGTCTGAACTCAACGATCTTATAAGAGATTTGCAATTGTCTAAGTCAAAAGCAGAATTACTTGACTCCGGGCTGCAACAGTGGAAATTGTTTGCTCCTAGTACAGAAGTTAGTATTTATAAAGAGATTGTTGAACATTTATTGCAAAATTACGAGCGTATGGGTCTAAATATGTAACTAAAATTCATTTTTTGCATTCCCATTTAGATTTTTCCCCAGAAAATCTTGGTGGTATGTGTGATGAACATGGTGAGCGATTTCACCAAGATTTAAAATCATTTGAGCAAAATTATCAAGATTTTTAGGACCAAAATATGTTAGGTGACTATTGTCGATTTGTTGTGAGAGATACAGATGAAAATAGTTATAAAAAAAGAGCAAAAATTACCCATTTTTAACTGTCTATTGTTTATTTAGATGTAGTTTTTTGTAAAAATCTTCTTAATAAATATTTCAAAAAACTGACGTGCTGGATTTTTAAAAATATTTTTCCTAGATGTAGATACCCAAAGTAACTAACGTAACCGTATATATTTCATTTCATGAACAAAAGTCATGTAAACTAGTGTTATTGGTAGATTCATTTACAAAAGTGTTCCGAGATACCAATAAGTATAATTTTTTTATTTACAAAAATCTTTACTCATTTTCATTTTTTTAAAAGTGTGTTTTAGCATAATACAAAAGTCGACATAGCTATGATTTCATTAATAACTTTTTAATAAATGTAAGTACATAAATAAACACACTTTTAACATTTACTGCGATTATAATTTATTTTACGTGAATTGATCTACGTTCCTGAGTATTTACAAATATGTACTTTTACTTATTAAAACTATTAGCAAAATCATGGGTATACTGATTTTTCGATCATAAAATGTTGTCTACTTTTTAAAAGAAAAAAAAATAAACACTTTTATTGCAAGAATCACAATTATTATGCAATATTACTTTTTATTGCAAGAATCACAATTTCAAAATTTTTGCTCAAGACTGAAGACAATTCAAAGAATATCTAACTCAAAATCATTGTACAGTCTAGAAAAAAAAAAGAACTAGTACTTCTATTTTTTTTATCTATTTTATAAGCAAATAGGTGCAGAGAAAAACGAAAATAGCCATTCGATTATTAATTATATCTTCTATAATTGTATGTTAAAAATATAAGCTTAGGTCTTCATACAAAATATTGTACCACGTTTTGAAATTTTTAATACGAACACCCAATTTTGACTTCAAAGTTTGGACCTCCTAATGTTAAATTCAATTTTTTTAGTTGCAAAGTAAGCTGCAAAGCGGGTAGTTTTTTCAGCTTAGTTCACAAACTACTAGGTAAAAAGAAATGAAAAATTGAATTCACATATTTCAAGCCTCTAAATATCAATTTCTGTTAAAACTTTTATAAGTTACAAAACAATTTCTTTTCTTTTCGAATAGTAATTTCATAAGTATATAAATTATGAAAAAAATATGAATTGTAACACATAAAAATTTCTCGAAAACAATTTCTAGAAGTTGGAAATATGCGAATGCAAAATTTTATTTCATTTCACCAAGTAGTTTTATGTTGATTTCTTTAGAAATTGACCTATTGTAATATCTTTGTTGATATACCGGGTGAACCAAAAGTTCGTTAAAACTTTAAAAATTCATGAAAAAGGAAGAAATTATGATAAAGAAGTGCGGTTTGCCAGAAAGAGCTCACAAGGTAGTCGGATATTTTTAGCAGCAAAGAAAAAAATTTAGTTAAAAAGTCATCTGTAGGTAGCGCTAACATGAGAGAGATTCAGCAAAATTATGCAAATTAATCCTGCAATAAAAGACCAGGATACAGGAGGATTTCTCATTCGTTTTCAAAATGTTATCATTACCCGTTCGGGCGTTATTGGTGAAGTTGTTCTATTTGAAAGGAGAGTCAGCAACTGTTGGGTTGCGAAAATTTCACACGCCGCGCCGCGCCGTAAGGGCTGAAGACGAAGAATATGGTCTGGAGATCATGTTGAACAATTGTTACTGCAAGAATAAATGGATGGAGCGTACTGTTGTCCTGCTCATTAGGTTTCGGGTCACCATCGCCCTCTACCAGTGACTTTTTTAACTAAAAATGTTTCGCTGCTAAAAAAAAAAATCCGACTACGTTGTGAGCCCTTTCTTGCAAACCGCACTTCTTTATCATAATTTCTTCCTTTTTATGAATTTTTAAAGTTTTAACGAACTTTTGGTTCACCCGGTATATAAAACGCAAATCTTGTTATTACGATAACTTTCGAAATACTGACCCAATTCGAACCTGATTGGGACATTGTATTGATCTTGCCATTATATCTTGGATAATTTTGTCAATTAAATAAGTAGCTCTTATAATAAGGCGGATGAAATGAAAACGGAACAGTGGTTATAATTTGGTTTAATTCTGTATGAGTAGGGAGACAACTATGTCTAGAGGTAGAGTCAAATAAACTATTTTCGCAAATTTTTTGAAACTCATTTTCAAAAAATTTGCGAAAATAGTTTATTTATCATTTTGATCTTGAAGAAATCGCCGTCAGATCGCATGAAACATATGTCATCTATATATTAAAAGGTATTTTTAAGCCTTTTGTGTTACGTTTTTATCACTTTAAACAGTAACTACACTTTAATTAAAAGTTAACAAGTGATTTTATTATATTATTTGTAAAGGATCTTTTGTTCCACGCTATTTTCCTGCTTTGAGACACACTGGAAAATTTAGTCTATTTAATCACATTTTGATTGGTAATATGGTCGAACAGCCGTTAGTAATTTTTGAACCGCTCACGTTTTTGGCAGTGGAATGTTCTCTCTTTCTTTATCATTGTCACTAACAATTTCTTGATCTCTAAATAGCCAAAGTTACTTCAATTGCTTTTAAAGCAATAATATATCAAATCCAGTTTCGTTTCTGGCTGGTCAATTTGTGAAAAAAATTGTTTGTATTATCCGTTCTATGTTCTAAGTGACGATTTTAACATTAAGGGTGTCCGGAACACAAAAATGTTCAAACTTTTGAAAAATATTTTATTGTATTACATTTTTTCACCGCTTAAAATGACGTTTAAATCTTGTTTCTATCTTAATTAGAACAGGATATATTAATTTTTTGTTTTCAAAATCTAGCATTCAAGTAGTGGTTGTCATGGAAACGTTTTTGCGTTTTTCTGCATAACGGGTTTTTCACCCTTTCTCGTCTTTAAATTGTTATAAGTCAAGAACCTTTAAGGATAAATGGTTCAAACTTAGGACATGTTTTTTTCAATTATTTTACTTTATTTTTGATTCAGCAAATGTGAAAAAAAAATTACTTTTGAAAATAGGATTAAAAAAAATAAGTTACATAATTAAATTTTTTTTTTCTTTAAATATTTTCCTTTAAATATTTTTAATTAAAAAAAAAATAATATAAAAAAAATGCTGAAACATAATTAAAATTTATATATTTCTGTTTAATTAAATGAAAAAAGCTTGAAAATTTTCTTATAATGTTTCGAGTCATAACGATTTTAAATTACACTACTTTTTTTTAAATTTAAAATTTTTTAAAAAACCTTATGAGAAGCTTTATGATTTAATTTTGTTTACAAATATATGGTTAACCATCATAACCCCCCCCCCCCTCAAAATTCGAATTCAATAAATAAAAATGGTTTTTAAAATGTGTCCCGGACCCCCTTTATTGAAATATAATGACAAATAGAAATTGATGGGCAAAACAATATTGCTCTCATTAAACGGAGATACATCTTAAGCGGAAAAGCACTAAACTGTTTAAACTGTTTATAACATAAAAAATTGTACAAAGTTCCGACAATTTTTCTTTCATAGAAATTTAGATATATCAATTTAAATATGACAAACCTTGGAAAAAGAAAAAAAAAAACTTTCTGAGATAAATGCATTGAAACAAAAATGAAAAATTTACGAAAAATTTAAAAATGGAAGAAGGCGCTGCAACCATAGACACAGTAAGCTGAAATAGTAAATATATGATTGTTATTTCCCGGACCACCATAAGAACCACAGTTTTAAACCCCTTCTCAGAGCATAAAAAAACCTTTTTCCAGTAACACTTTGAATTACATGTATATATGATAACAGATACACATATTTGGAATAGCTTGAATCAATTGCCCCAATTTTGTCCCAATGAAAAAACTAGTCGGATGTGCCAATTCCGAAACTTTCTTCTATATCACACAGGTTTCGCATACACTAAAAAGAATCAGCACCAATTTATATCAAGGTCTAACTGAATCTAAAGTTTTATTAAATTCCGTGCATTAGTTCTTGAAATAGGACTATTGCTAAAATCGTGTAAATCTTGCAAAATGTAGAATAGCAGCGCCACCTGTTGGGAGATTTAGACCAAAACCTAATCAACAACAACTTATGTCAACGTATAACTGAATCTGAAGTTTGATGAAAATCCGTGCATTCGTTCTTGAGATATAGTTATCGTGATAATAATGAAAACTAGTCGGATGTGTCAATCCCAAAACTTTCTTCTACCTCATACAGGTTTCGCATACACTAAAAAGAATCAGCACCCATTTATATCAAGGTCTAACTGAAACTCAAGTTTTATTAAATTCCGTGCATTATTTCTTGAGATATGACTATCGCTAAAATCGTGTAAATCCGGCAAAATTCTGCATAGCAGCGGCACCTGCTGGGCGATTTTTACCGAAATCTAATCAGAACTAATTTATATCAGAGACTAACTGAATATAAAGTTTTATTAAATTCCGAACATTAGTTCTTGAGATAGAGCTATTACAGAAATCGCGAAAAAAGCTGCATAGCAGCGCCACCTGCTGGGCGATTTTTACCAAAAGCTAATCAGCACCAATTCATATCAGTGACTAACTGATTATAAAGTTTTATTAAATTCCGAGCATTAGTTCTTGAGATAGAGCTATTGCGGAAATCGCAAAAAATGCTGCATAGCAGCGCCACCAGCCAGACGATTTTTACCAATAACTAATCAGCACCCATTTATATCAGGGACTAACTGAATCTGAAGTTTTATTAAATTCCGAGCATTAGTTCTTGAGATAGAGCTATTGCAGAAATCACGAAAAATGCTGCATAGCAGCGCCACCTGCTGGGCGACTTTTACCAAAAGCTAATAAGCACCAATTTATATCAGTGACTAACTGAATATAAAGTTTTATTAAATTCCGAGCATTAGTTCTTGAGATAGAGCTATTGCGGAAATCGCGAAAAATGCTGCACAGCAGCGCCACCTGCCGGGCGATTTTCGCCAAAAACTAATCAGCACCAATTTATATCAGGCACTAACTGAATCTAAAGTTTTATTAAATTCCGAGCATTAGTTCTTGAGATAGAGCGCCCACAAAATTTTTGTCACATACAGACAGAGTCACAGACAGACTCACAGACAGAGTCACAGACAGACATTTTATAAAAATAGTCAAATCGTGTTCAGGACCTTCTAAAACGTATAAATCCGTCGAAAACCGGAAGTCGAAAATTTTCATGAATCCAATACTTTCTTCTTGTAAAGATAGAAGAAAGTAAAAAGTAGTATAGCAGCGCTACCTGTTGGACTATTTACACCAAAACGTAAGAAGCATCTATTTATGTCAAGGACTAACAGAATCTAAGATTTAATGAAATTCCCGTGCATTAGTTATTGAAATATAGCTATCGTAAAAATAATGAAAAAGTGGTATAGCAGCGCCACCTGTTGGGATATCTAAACAAAAACGTAGTCAGCGTCTATTTATGTCAAGGTCTAACTGAATCTGAAATTTGATGAAAATAAGTGCATTAATTCTTGAGATAGAGCTATTGTGGAAATCGCGAAAAATGCAGCATAGCAGCGCCGCCTGTCGGGCGATTTTCCCCATAAACTAATCAGCATCAATTTATATCAGGGACTAACTGAATATAAAGTTTTATTAAATTTCATGCATTAGTTCTTGAGATGGAGCGCCCAAATAAATCCGTTGAAAACCGGAAGTTGAAAATTTTCATGAATCCAATACTTTCTCCTTGTAAAGATAGAAGAAAGTAAAAATGAGTAGTTCTAACACAGTCATATGACGTTACTTTCGCTGTTTCATTATGTATACCATTTATATCCCAAGGCTTATTAATGTACACATTTTACTATGATTAGACTAACAGAAGTCAGAATTCATGAAAATCATATATTTTATATCAATTAAACATAATAAATATTTAATTACAAAAGAGGTATTAACTTAGTACATCTTACTGAAAGGATCTTCAGAATTATAAAGTTTAAGAACCTTAAACTCTCTTACAGCACGTGAAAAAACTTGCTTCAGTAACATCACTTATATATATATATATATATATATATATATAATGTTTTGAATTTTTTTTATTTTAAAACACTTTGAGTTACATGCATGTGTGACAATAGATAAACATATTTCGAGTCACTTTAGTAAATTAACAGAGTGTCCATGCATTTTGTCCATGGGTGCAAAGAAATCTCGAAAAGTTGTAATGCAATCCAATGAATTTTGCTATTTTATTATGACTCCAATTCATTAGCAACTTGTTAATATACATATTTCATTCTCGGTAGTTTATTGGGAATCAATATTATTAAAAATAATATAACATATATTGATGATAAGTAATAAATAACATTTATAGGAGAATGTATAAAAAAACATTCATTCAATTGTAATTGAGTTCCAACTTGACAATAAAACACTTAAAATAAAATCTTTAATACTTTGAACGCAATTCAGAGACATCAGCTATTACTTACCCATCATACGTAGTATATTATAAGTCTTGTAATCGTTTTGAAAATCGAAATTTTTTTTTTTGACGGATTTACACGTTTCAGGCACTGGGAGATTCCAAAAAAACATATTTTTAGAAATTTTTTTTTGCCGTCCGTCTGTGTGTCTGTAAACGCTCTATCTCCCGAAAAAAATGAGATAGAGACTTGCAACTTGGTATATACTTAGTATGTAATAATGGGAAGAAGCCTATTTCATTTCAATAACCTCGATTAACCGGAACTATTATTTCCGGACTCTCGAAATATTCGTTCTGATAAAAGGTATATAAAAATTTTCGAAATTGGTTATTTTAAGAGATGAATATAAAAGACAATAAAAAAAACAAATTTTGCATAAAGCATGAAGTCGATCGGATAATTAGTTGCCGAGATATTTGGAATCCTATTTACCACACTCTTCGATTTTTCATGACCCTGTATTTCATCCAAATTTCACTTCAAAGATCTATTTTAATTGGAAATGTGACGCTTAATCAGGTGCAATAAACCGCTAGTTAATAATATTATTATTATTGGAGTTATAAGGATGTTTCTTTCAAACAATTCAGTAATCGAGCCTTTAAAGTTTGTGACGTCATCAAGCCACGATTTTATTTGAATTGCAATGCATTTTATAAGTAGTTTACACATTTTTATTTTAATATTTTACGTTATGCATATCCATGATGGGTAAGTATTACGTTGGCCCCCAACGACTAGTTTTATTATGTTTCTATTTATTAGTGCTTTGTTAATATATACATTTTATTTTCATTAAATTAATACGAATCACGATTATTGATAATTATAAAGAGTATATCAGAGAGAAACAATGATTATATAATGTATCGAAAACATCAACTTTACATTTAATTTCATCTGCATTTGAAATTGACAACAGAACATTAAAAAAATTCACGCAATCCAATGATGTTCGATATTTTATTCTGCCTCTTCTTATTAGTAGCTTGTTAATATACAAATTTTATTTTCATTTGATTAACGGGAACCGAAATTATTGAAAATCATATATTGTATATGACTGAAAAATAATAAAAAACATAAATAAAAACACCCCAACTTACGTTCAATTTCAGCTGCATTTGAAATCGAGAAGAAAGCACTTAAAATCAGCCAGGCAAACGCCATTTTGTGCATGTAATATGAAAATCGGTATTTGAAGATGATTGCATCTACAATTAGAAAGCTGAACTCTCTTCTTTCACTTTCGGAATTTTAACCATTTCAACGTCTGACCGATAATCGGCCGATACAAGGCTATCCCATTTCCTTCCTGTTACGCTGCGTACAGACCAAACACTGCGACAAGAGCCACAAATTATGTTCTATTTATTAAATTGCAATATTTCTGTTTACTTGAGTAAATAATGAAAAAATTAACACTGTCGCATTAAAATGTTGAAATCTGAAATAACTCTGCTTTTGTAACAAAACAATTGCACAGAAATAGTATGTTACAAAGCTTAGTACAGCTTAAGGCTGCATATAGACCAAACACTGTGACAAGAGCCACAAATTATGTTCTCTTAAATTGCAATCTTTCTGTTTACTTGAATAAATAATTAAAAAATTAACACTTTCACATTGAAATGTTGAAAATTTAAAACAACTCTGCTTTTGTAACAAAACAATTGCACAGAAATAGTATGTTACAAAGCTTAATACAGCTTAAGGCTGCATGTAGACCAAACACTGCAACAAGAGCCACAAAATATGTTCTATTTATTAAATAGCAATATTTCTGTTTACTTGAGTAAATAATGAAAAAATTATCACTTTCACATAGAAATGTTGAAATCCAAAACAATTCTGCTTTTGTAACAGTAAAACTATACAGAAATAGTATGTTACAAAGCTTAATAGAGCTTAAGGCTGTATATAAACCAAACACTGCGACAAGAGCCACAAATTATGTTCTCTTAAATTGCAATCTTTCTGTTTACTTGAATAAATAATGAAAAAATTAACACTTTCACATTGAAATGTTGAAAATTTAAAACAACTCTGCTTTTGTAACAAAACAATTGCACAGAAATAGTATGTTACAAAGCTTAATACAGCTTAAGGCTGCATGTAGACCAAACACTGCAACAAGAACCACAAATTATGTTCTATTAAATTGCACTATTTCTGTTTACTTCAGTAAATAATGAAAAAATTAACACTTTCACATTGAAATATTGAAATCCAAAACAACTCTGCTTTTGTAACAGTAAAACTACACATAAATAGTATGTTACAAAGTTTAATAGAGCTTAAGGCTGTATATAGACCAAACACTGCGACAAGAGCCCCAAATTATGTTCTATTAAATTGCACTCTTTCTGTTTACTTCAGTAAATAATGAAAAAATTAACACTTTCACATTGAAATATTGAAATCCAAAAAAACTCTGCTTTTGTAAAAAAAAAAACTGTACAGAAACAGTATGTTACAAAACTGCATACAGTTTAAGGCTGCATATAGACCAAACACTGCGACAAGAGCCACAAATTATGTTCTATTAAATTGCAATCTTTCTGTTTACTTGAGTAAATAATGAAAATATTAACACTTTCACATTGAAATGTTGAAATCCAAAACAACTCTGCTTTTGTAACAAAAAAACTGTACAGAAACAGTATGTTACAAAACTTCATACAGTTTAAGGCTGCATATAGACCAAACACTGCGACAAGAGCCACAAATTATGTTCTATTAAATTGCAATCTTTCTGTTTACTTGAGTAAATAATGAAAAAATTAACACTTTCACATTGAAATGTTGAAATCCAAAACAACTCCGCTTTTGTAACATAAAAACTGTACAGAAACAGTATGTTACAAAACTGCATACAGTTTAAGGCTGCATATAGACCAAACAGTGCGACAAGAGCCACAAATTATGTTCTATTAAATTGCACTCTTTAGGTTTACTTGAGTAAATAATGAAAAAATTAACACTTTCACATTGAAATGTTGAAATCCAAAACAACTCTGCTTTTGTAACAAAAAAACTGTACAGAAACAGTATGTTACAAAACTGCATACAGTTTAAGGCTGCATATAGACCAAACACTGCGACAAGAGCCACAAATTATGTTCTATTAAATTGCAATCTTTCTGTTTACTTGAGTAAATAATGAAAAAATTAACACTTTCACATTGAAATGTTGAAATCCAAAACAACTCTGCTTTTGTAACATAAAAACTGTACAGAAACAGTATGTTACAAAACTGCATACAGTTTAAGGCTGCATATAGACCAAACACTGCGACAAGAGCCACAAATTATGTTCTATTAAATTGCACTCTTTAGGTTTACTTGAGTAAATAATGAAAAAATTAACACTTTCACATTGAAATGTTGAAATCCAAAACAACTCTGCTTTTGTAACAAAAAAACTGTACAGAAACAGTATGTTACAAAACTGCATACAGTTTAAGGCTGCATATAGACCAAACACTGCGACAAGAGCCACAAATTATGTTCTATTAAATTGCACTCTTTAGGTTTACTTGAGTAAATAATGAAAAAATTAACACTTTCACTTTGAAATGTTGAAATCCAAAACAACCCTGCTTTTGTAACAAAAAAACTGTACAGAAACAGTGTGTTACAAAACTGCATACAGTTTAAGGCTGCATATAGACCAAACACTGCGACAAGAGCCACAAATTATGTTCTATTAAATTGCACTCTTTCTGTTTACTTGAGTAAATAATGAAAAAATTAACACTTTCACATTGAAATGTTGAAATCCAAAACAACTCTGCTTTTGTAACAAAAAAACTGTACAGAAACAGTATGTTACAAAACTGCATACAGTTTAAGGCTGCATATATACCAAACACTGCGAGAAGAGCCATAAATTATTTCTCTGGGCTTGCTTTTCTTTTCTAAAGACATTGTGGTCAGTTGTGACCCTTTTTATTGTTCTTCAAAGGTTTCGCAGCAAAGTGCACTAAATGAAAAAAATACATTTTCCAGGTGGTGATAAACGTGTCAGGGACCCTCCTCCAATATCGCCACATTATCTTGTTGTGCGAGAAAAGAATGACCTCATTAAACAAGTCGATAAAGGTACCGCATTTAGTCGCGTTGGTGCATTTCAATCCAGAAAATTTTGAAAATCGTATTTGGGTAAAAGAGCAAGAATGTTTGTTTTCTAAAATGTGTGTATTGCCTACTCCCCCGCCCCTCCCTCAGGCTTATACAGATATCAACAGTTTCTGTGATAATTTATCTCCAGAAAATTTTCTGCCAGATTAGGGAACGGCTCAAACCTTTGATCTGGGGTTTAGTCATTTTTGACTGGAATAATATTGCATAGAATTTGCTTATACTGTGTTTTAGATCCGTCAAAGGGCATCTAAAAGTGATAAAGGAAATTAATGCTTCATTCTGTAACCTGTTCCTTCTGAATCCATTTGTTTTTGGTAAAGTAATTCAAACATTTTAATTATTTCAAAAAATGGGTAAATGTTCGATATATATTTTTAACTTAATAAAACAAGTTGGAAATTGTACATCAAACGTGACAAATAAGGTACGTTCGTACTATAACTAGTTTCAGTGAAATTAATTATATCGTCTATTATTATGACATCATTAATTTCCGTAATAAAATGAGTACATTTTAAGTTGGCAACATTTTATCTTTTGTTGACATTTACTGAAAATTCCAATGGGAAATTTAAGCCTAGCTTTGAACATTTCAGAACTTGAAATCCATATTTCGACTTTTTCCATTTAATATCTATTTCTACGGAAACATCTATCCAAAAAAATGTCGGTATATTACATGATTGATGTAATTAAACAATTTTAGTACTGTAAAAGCACTTATTTTCGCGAGGCTTTAATTTTCGCGATTTTCGCGAGCCCGTCGTAATCGCGAAAATTTAAGCCTCGCGAAATATTTTTTTTCGCCTCAAATAATAATAAAAAATCAGAAATTTTTCAGTTATCCAAAATTTAATTGTTACAGTTACTTAAATAAGAATCCAGTACAAAAATTTCTTGAATACTTACAACTATTTCTTAATACTATACAACTATTTCTTGAATAAAAACAATAATACGACTAATAGAATGCAGCTCATTCACTTACAATATTTATACCTTCTTCTTTGAAGCCATTCAAAATTATCTCATGTTTGGCTTCAACACCGTTAAATGTGCGCACAAGCCAAGAAGCGTGAATAGGTTTTAGTCGTGATATTCGCAGGTCCACAGATTCTTTTTCCTCTATAAATTTAAGCTCATTAGATTACCACTCAATAAACTCATTCTTGAGCAAACGCTTGAACTTGCCGTTTACAAGTCCAAAGGCTGGAGCTCTCCTGTGCAGGAAGCGAGCACAAAAACTGGGATAATATTCCTGTTCTCTAGTTCAGCCTAAGGCTCCTATAAGGGCCTAAGTATTATAGGAGCTCTAGTTCAGCCAGAAAAAGAAGATCTTGGTGTGCCTTAAAAACGTCGAACACTGCTACACCAGGTTGTTCTGAAACTAGCCCGAGAAGCTCTCTCTGCTTGTCGTAATAAAGTACCGTAATTTCCGGCGTATAAGCCGCAGCTCAAAGAGTCGTTTTTCGACCCAGAAATATTATTTTATAAAATGTAACTTAAAAGATCGCTGTAAATATTTAACTACAATTATTGAATAAAATTTCCGGGTTGAAAAACGACTCTTTGAGCTGCGGCTTATACGCCGGAAATTACGGTACAAGAATATTCTCGAAGTATCGAATCATTGTGTCAATATTGCTCCAATGCTTATCGGTGTGCCACACATCCCAGTCCGCGGGAAATGTAAACTTTGGATGACAATTTGTTGTTTTTCCAGCGTACAACAATTGTAATGAAAGTAGGTTTGCAGAAAGGGAACATGCTAACAAAAGAGTCATCTCTCTTTTATATTCCATGCCGATTATGGACACTTGTTTTGAACCACGTTCTTCCAATGTGTATTAAGATGTAGACACAAACTTTGCGTTTGTCTGATCGAAGGTAACGAACATCTCAGGGGGAACAATATTTCGGGGGGGGGGGGGGGAATTTACAGACAAAAGGAACTGTCTTAAAATGCCTTATGCAAAAGGGCTTCTATTAAGGTAGTTTCGGGATTTTTCAACTTTCGGTTTTGTTCACATAAAATTCGCGAAATTTTCAGCTCGCGAAATCACCGATATCTTCATTTTCGCAAAAATTACGGCTCGCGAAAATAAGTGCTTTTACAGTATTCAAATTCGATTTTTAAATTCAGTAATACGGAAATAATAGAACTCCGTCTTAAATATGACGTAATCACCATGGCAATTTACAATCATTACCTACCATGGGATATCATTGAATTAATTACGTATGATAAGATTTAATAGAATGAAGAATGTGACTATAACTTGGTCATAGAGTTTATAAAATGTCATATACGTCATATATGACTATAATGTCATACATGTTAGATAACTTGACGTGAGATAACTTCTCGGTCGCTTGACGATTCATCTTCGGAAGCTATAACAAGAAAATACCGATTTAAAAAAGAAAAAATTCAAATTACTTAATAAATATTTTTATTAATATCTTTATAAGTTTTAATTCGATTTTCATAAAATTTGAAATGACTCGACAAAATTCTGCAACAATTATATATATTAAATTTCAAACCATTCGGTTGGGAAGTTTTTGTGCTGTTATATGCGGGCAGACGGACGGACGGACGGACCAGACGACGACTATAGGTGCTACGTATTTATATAATTACGAACGTACCTATAAAAAGAGAGAGGAAATAGGCTTTTGCTAATTAAATATATACTGCTAAGTAAAGAGTTTGTCATCTCCAAAACATGAAAGATACAACCTACTACGTACCAAAAGTTTAGTTAAAAATCGGTGATGCGCGTGGTACACTAGTATTTGATATTTAAAGACCACCTCTGTGGAATTTTCCATCTTGTTGCATCATCATTGGCCTCTGTATATCTATGATCGTTGGACGACAATTTTCTATTTCAATACACAAAATCAGGAAACAATATTTTTAAATATTGTGCTGTATTAATTATTATTGTTTAATTTTAATAGAATAAAATCTGTTTGAAATTCCTTTCACATTTTCTTTTAAATACCTCCCTCCCTTACCCCCGAATAAAGTATTAAAAGTCGGAGTGCGCGTGTTACATGTAGGGACGACATACACGAATAAAAGCGACAGTTTCTTATTAGTACATGTTAGATAATTTTGAAATTCAGTGGAGTAAAGTTCTTAAAAGGGCGACAACAATTGAGAAATCATATGTAAAGCAGCTGATATTGTTCTACCTTTTTTCGTGAACTACTGACACTGAATCAATTTCAATACTTTTTTAAATAGCTAAACTATAAATTGATCCGAACTTGTTATATAAAACAAGTTCGGAATGCTTAAATTCATCTTTGTCAAATTAAAATAAAAAGTGCACATAAAATGTTTTAATGTTTTTAAATTAAAAATCTAATTAAAGTTTTAATCATCTTTTAGGCAATGAAATCACATGTTTTTGTGTGCACTTTTTATTATAAATTGATCGATCGGCAAAAAATCAAAACAAAAAATGCAATAAGCGATTCTGACATTGATGTATACTTTTTTCTTAAGAACTACTAAAGCGATTAATTTTTTTATATCAGTTTTGGCAGTAGTTAAATTATAAATTGATCAAGGAACAAAATAAATAAATAAAGAAATAAAAACTAAATAAAAATAAAAATAACAAATACAATATTTATGAAATTTCGAAAACAAAAGTATTCTAGGTAAAAAAAAAAAAAAAAAAAAAAAAAAAAAAAATTAATTTTTATTTTTTAATTTTTGCCGAACGCTCAATTTATAAGAATTTGATTATAGAAGATTTTTTTTATAAAAAGTTTTGACTGTACTTAAAGAACTACAGTCAAAACTTTTTATAAAAGAATCTTTCGGCCTGTGTCGAGGTTGCTTTCTTGTTTTAAGAATCCAGCTATTTTTATTCAAACACACGAAGGTAAAATGCGTGAAATCCGGTTATAGAAGATTCCCAATTTTCGTCAATATTGAATTAGGATGGGAATTAAAAAAAAAAAAAATGTCAGCTATCGCCAAGTTAGCTTTATATATGGCGACTTATTTTTATTGCCAAATTTGGGTATATTTCGCCAAGTATCGCCAAGTCTGGCCAGAATTAGTTGCTGGCGGATATGATTATGTAGTTTTAAGCGTATGAGAGTTGGAACAATGGTTACAACAATAAAAATAAATTTGAGAGAAACCACTTCAAATGACACTCGTAAATTGTTTTAATCTATTCTCGTGTTTCAAAATATCAGCCACTTTAGAATTTCAAACTGCTTTTATCTCAGACATTTTTTAAGACAGAAGCGAAACAAAAAATGCTTCAAAATCCTTGTGTCAAGACCGAACACTTAAGGGAAAACCTTTTTGTATTTCAAATTTTTTTGTACATCTTTTTGAATTTGAAATCTCTAACTGCCCTCTATTTGAAACAAGATGTCGGATGAAGCTGGCCAACGAACTCGGTCTAAGTCCTGTACGCATCCTCAGTCACATCCAAATTGGTTTATAAATACGAGAGCTATAACATAATAAACGTCAGATATCTATAATAATAAATATAGAAATTTGTCTGTGTGCTGTGTTCTGAAGAGACCGCTGCGCATAGAACTACAAGATTTGGCAAGAAGCTTATCCCTATTTCGGTAGTTGTTCCTCTCGAAGCCAGTTTTTGAATTTTTAGATTAGATTTTTTTCATTTTATTTTTTTTTATATATTAAACCTAACATTTTCACGGCGCACGGAATGTAAGCGTTGTGGCGGTCAGGCCAAAAACCCTGGTTCCACTCATTTGCAAGCAGGGAAGAAGCGCGAGTCGAAAGAAGGTCGGGTTTTTTTCGCGTATTTTTAAAGCGTATCGGTTTAACCTTTGAAAATACAAAAAAAAAAAAAAAAAAAAAAAAAAAACCATGCATGCTTAAATTTCGTATTTTTTACTTTCTAACGGCGTAATCCGTTAAAAAAAATATATTAATAGTAACCCTTTAAAAAAAATATTTTAGAAACTTCGAATTCGCGTTTTTTTCCATCCTTTTTTCAAGCGCGCATCGGTTTAGCTAAACAAAATAAGAAAAAAAACAAAAAATACTACTTAACCAGCATATGTTTTCCTTTCTAACGGTGCAACTCGTTTTAAAAAATATTACTATTAACCTCTTAAAAAAATTCCTTTCCGAATTCGCTTTGGGTTTTCGTTTTTTTGGCAATGTTCGGAAATCTGCACCAGCTTCGGAAATCCAAATACGAAAAAAAGAGAAAAATAACAAACCACATCCAAGTTCATTTTCCTTTCGAACGGTGTAATCCGTTTTAAGAAATATTAATATTAACCCTTTCAAAAAAAAAAAAAAATAGAAATCCTTTCTGAAAGTTACTTTTGCGATTTTCTTTTTTTCTCTGCAATGTTTAAATTTCTGCATTCGCTTTGGAAATCGAAATATGAAAAAAGTGAATAATACCAAACTTATATTATTGATGGTGCATTTTCCTTTACAAAGACGTCTTCGCTTAAAAATATTAATATTTATTATTTAAAAAATATATAATTTTTCCGTAAGTCCATTGACGAATTCGTTAGACTTTTTTTCCTCTCTCCCAGTGCCTTTGAAGATAGTTAACTCAGCTGTTTTAGAACATTTTCGGAAGGGTTTCTTTTCTACGCTTGAACTGAAAAACTTCTACAATTTCACCAGTTAAAGATGTAAGAGTCTCTGAGGTGATATATATATATATATATATATATATATATATTGAGTTTTAAAAGAGGGAGCATTTTATATTATTCAAGTTTTCTTAGAAACTTTTGGTCAGAATTGAAAGTTTGATATATCTAAACGTCAGAAAATAAATTAGTAATGAGACGAGGACCCCTTAGTCCCTCTAGCTATATTTTCATTTAAAAATATAAAATCATACAAATTTGAGGGTGCATGCTTCTGAAAGCAGTCGTCCCAACATTAGATTTGTTTGGAAATATTTTCGTTTAAAAATATAATTTCATTCAACACTGATTTTATGTATATTTAAGGTTATTTTCACGGTCCCTTGCTACGCCGGTTTTTCGTTTAAAAATATAAAATCAAAACAGATCGTCCAGTACGTTGCAGTGGCGACGATGCAGTGGGGCCCCTAGATTCGTTTGTATAAATTTTCATTTAAAAATATAAAATTATGCAAATTTGAGGGTGTACGCTGCCGAATGCAGTAAGGTCCCAACATTACGTTCGTTTGGAAATATTTTCGTTTAAAAATACAATTTCATTCAACACTGATTTTAGGTATATTTAAGGTTATTTTCACGGTCCCTTGCTACGCCGGTTTTTCGTTTAAAAATATAAAATCAAAACAGACCGTCCAGTACGTTGCAGTGGGGACGATGCAGTGGGGCCCCTAGATTCGTTTGTATAAATTTTCATTTAAAAATATAAAATTATGCAAATTTGAGGGTGTACGCTGCCGAAGGCAGTAAGGTCCCAACATTACGTTCGTTTGGAAATATTTTCGTTTAAAAATACAATTTCATTCAACACTGATTTTAGGTATATTTAAGGTTATTTTCACGGTCCCTTGCTACGCCGGTTTTTCGTTTAAAAATATAAAATCAAAACAGACCGTCCAGTACGTTGCAGTGGGGCCCCTAGATTTGTTTGTATAAATTTTCATTTAAAAATATAAAATTATGCAAATTTGAGGGTGTACGCTGCCGAAGGCAGTAAGGTACCAACATTACGTTCGTTTGGAAATATTTTCGTTTAAAAATACAATTTCATTCAACACTGATTTTAGGTATATTTAAGGTTATTTTCACGGTCCCTTGCTACGCCGGTTTTTCGTTTAAAAATATAAAATCAAAACAGACCGTCCAGTACGTTGCAGTGGGGACGATGCAGTGGGGCCCCTAGATTCGTTTGTATAAATTTTCATTTAAAAATATAAAATTATGCAAATTTGAGGGTGTACGCTGCCGAAGCCAGTAAGGTCCCAACATTACGTTCGTTTGGAAATATTTTCGTTTAAAAATACAATTTCATTCAACACTGATTTTAGGTATATTTAAGGTTATTTTCACGGTCCCTTGCTACGCCGGTTTTTCGTTTAAAAATATAAAATCAAAACAGACCGTCCAGCACGTTGCAGTGGGGCCCCTAGATTTGTTTGTATAAATTTTCATTTAAAAATATAAAATTATGCAAATTTGAGGGTGTACGCTGCCGAAGGCAGTAAGGTCCCAACATTACGTTCGTTTGGAAATATTTTCGTTTAAAAATACAATTTCATTCAACACTGATTTTAGGTATATTTAAGGTTATTTTCACGGTCCCTTGCTACGCCGGTTTTTCGTTTAAAAATATAAAATCAAAACAGACCGTCCAGTACGTTGCTCGAAATTCGCTGTTCCCAAAAGGAAGCAAAAAGATGAGGGGTTGTATCAAATATAGAATGAGAGACACTTCATTCTTATTGTGTCAACTTTCATAAGCTAGTATATTTGGATACAACCCCTCATTTTTTTGCTTCCTTTTGAGAACAGCGAATTTCGAGCTTATTCTATCGACGATTACTATCAGAATTTTCAAGCTATGTTTTAAAGACTTTCATAAAAGTTGGTCTATACATTTAGCTAATATATTATGTACAGTATATTTTGATTGAATTCGCGCATGCGCAGTGAAACAATATTTAGTAAACCTGCTCATTTTTCTTACAATTTTTATTATTTTTTAATTCTGATTGCAGGGTATTGTGTATAATTATGTTTGTCATATTTTCTGAAAATAATTTGTTTTTATATTAAAAACTCTGCAAATTATAAGCAAAACACTTGGTAAAATTTGGGACTGTTTTTATAAAAACCTGAATTTCTCTTCGAGTATACATGCTATCTTCATAAAAATAAACCCATATTATTACAATAAGTCACTTAATCATAATCTACAATTTGAATGCTTTTGCAGTATTAGTTTTTACAGTGTTATCCAAAATATATTCGTTTTTCTTCAATTTGTTGACGGCCCCTTATGGAGTTTCGGGAAAAAATCTTCACTGAAATATATGACATTTATCATGTTGTTTACATTTCCGAAGTTTCAGGATAATTTCTCATGTATCTTTCCAGATATTTAACAAAACTTTTAAAATCGCAAGTGACCGGTCATTATTGGAAATATAGTGTATGTAATCGAACAATCTAATAAATCTCTATAATGTATCATTTAATGTGTTTTTAATAATAATAATGAAGTGTAAAAAAAATAGTATACTTGTTATATAATATATTGGATGCTTTAATCTCTAAATTGCGTGTAATACTTTAAAGCCTTGGGTCTGTCTTTTCTCAAACCTTAATTTTCTTAGCTAAAATGTCATATTTTGATACAAAGTCATATTTCGATGTTAAGTGCTATAAATTATCATAAATTCTCCTCTTCTTCAAGCCCCAATTAAAATCACAAGTAACCTGAATATCATGGCCAATTATCCCATATTTATGTCTGTTTAAATCTATAAATTCATAGCCACTATGCCATTATACTGAAGTAGAATCCAATGATCGAAGATTTATTCTTGAGCCTCTGTTCAAGAGGAAAACCTATAAGGATATAGCGCAATAAAGTATTCTATTCAAGTGTGCTGGCCTCTCGTATAGGCAATGCTAAGTCTAGTCAGTCAGCTGAAAAATACCGTCATGAACATATTATCGGGAACTCATCCCGGAGTACAAAAATATGTTAAGAATACTGCCGTCTCCTGTCTAGGATGTTTCCTAAATTAAATAAAGTAAAGTAAACACGGATTGTGTTTTCTCTTTAGTAATACTTACATCCGCAACAACTCCAAACAAATTTATATCATACTTACACAGCACTTATTTATTACAGAAACAATCAGCAATCTTTGCTAGGTTTTTTTTTTTCGTAACAATGTTGAGATATTTGGAGGATAAATCTTTCCATCGACAGACGAAAAGGCGCAGAAAAAAGAAAAACACGAATAATAGTTAGCACACGCAGAAAAAGGAATTGATTAAAACTACAAAACATGTTTTTCTGAGTACATTTTGGTTGTTTTAGCAAAATTCAAGTAAAATTGAACCATTTTACTTGAATTAACAAAACATTTTTTGCTGACGATACAAAATTTTTTTTTGTTGATTCAAACAAAATTTCCATTGATCTATATTTAAACAAAAACTTTTGTTGGATCAACCAAATTTTTGTTGATTCAACAAAACTTTTTTCTGGGTGCATAATCAGTAAATAAGAATGCATTTAGAATGCAGCTCTGAAAATCTTTAAAAATGAATCAATCTTCCCTGACTATGTGGATACACATAATAGTTTTAGGTTATCCAATCTACATAAAAGTATCTCAGTATCAAATACCTGCTGCAATAAATTTAGACACAGAAAGCCTATTCTAGCCAGTATGACTCTAGTAAGGTTTTACAGTTTTTTTCGTATAGAAGTAAAAAATTAAGAATATATCATTTAAAATAAAGCATTTGGATCTATCCAAAAAAATTCTCTAATCATACGGATCGTCATAAAAATTACAGTTTTCAGAAAATGAAACGTTTTTCTATTTTTGGCGATTTAAAAAAATATAACACCCCTGCACTGTAAAAAAAAAAAAAGGGTCGATCTACTAAAAAAAGTTTAGTTTTTCTAACAGATTTTTGGAAATTACTAAAAATTTTTTAGTATATTTGTATTCCACAGATTTTTTTAGTAACCGGTACTAAAAATCGAAATCATTGCTAGCTGTTTTCTAGTAATGTTGCTAGCTGTTTTCTAGTAATGTTGCTATCTGTTTTCTAGTAATTCTTACAGATTTTATAGTTAGTAAGTAAGAATACAAAAATTTTTTTAGTCTTTTAGTACCAGTTTTTAGTACCGGTTACTAAAAAAATCTGTGAAATACAAATATACTAAAAAATTTTTAGTAACCTGAGAATTTTTTTTAACAGTGTGAAATGCAAATGGATATTATTAAAGATAAAGAAAAATAACAAAGCAATAAGTTCAATAAACATTTATTAAAATATGCATGTCCATATAGGCACCATTCTTCCAAGTTGCACATACACTGAATGGAATATTTGCATTTTTTTTTTCAAATGGGTTTTCCAATGTTTGCTTAGCTTTTTTAAGCAAACGTGTACAAACCACTTTGAAGAAAGTGAGTAAAAATGTTTATTCTATATAATAACTACAAAATCAAACTACCGAAAGTGAAAAATCTCCTCTTTCATTTTCTCTGTTATAGATAATTTTCTTAACGAGTAGGATAATTCTTGAACGTGAAGTTTTATCAAAAAATATTTAACTCTTTATTGCAAAGTGTATCATACATAATACATGATAATAAATGATAAATATTTACTCATCAGTCTTAGATATGCACAAAACGAACTTTTTATAAGTCTGGACACTAGATATGTGTATCTTAGGGCACTGGCTATCTATCGCATTTAGTTTTGTAAAAACATAATTAGTGGAAATCAAGCGTTAGAGACAAGATTTCTTCTCTTTATAATCAAATATTAAACGAGTTAATATAAAAATATGTGTATTTTAAAATTAGTATGAGAATTTGTTCCACATCTTTCAAAACGGCTTTGAATAGAAAAACTGCATTATATGCAACTTATATCACGAACGATTAAATTTGAAAGTCAGACATAAAATTTAAAGAAATATTTAAAAAAGATATTTTTTCTTTTTTTAGCACCAAACAATTAGGTGTGACTTTTTAAGATAAACACTTACTGATTATAAAAGAGTATTCTTCAAATATAGAATACTTCTTGAACGTGAAGTTTTATCAAAAAATATTTAACTCTGGATTCCAAAGCGTATCATACATAATACATGATAATAAATGATAAATATTTACTCATGAGCCTTAGATATGCACAAAACGAGCTTTTTCTAAGTCTGGACTATCTGGACGAGTATCTGGACTAGTATCTGGACTATCTTAGGCCACTGGCTATCTATCGTATTTAGTTTAGGAAAAACATAATTAGTGGAAATCATGTGTTAGAGATTCTTTTGTTATATATAAATTAAATATTAAACGAGTTAATATATAAATATGTATATTTTAAAAATTGTATGAGCGTTGCCCCACATCTGTCAAAACAACTTTGAATAGATAAAATACATTTTATGCACGAAATTACTTATATCACGAACTATCACGTATTTAATATATATATATATATATATATATATTTAGCACCGCTCGAAATGTATCAAGTAATGTTTTTTCGTAACAGTAAGAAAAAACATGCTATAAAAGGTTAAATTCGGAAAAAAAAAGTATGAAAATAGTATTCTACTCTGAAATTGATTTTTGGACTCAAAAACATCAGAGAGTTTTAGAACTGATAATTGCATAAGGTGGCTACCCTATATCGTTGACTATATTTTTTATAAGAAATTTTCAGTTGAGAATAAACAATTAACATGCAATATAGATTTTATGATCTTATTCTTTCTCTTCGTGAATTCCGTTTCGGTTCTGTATCAGGATTAGGTTCTCTGTCGTCACCAGTGTCGTCCAAAGGTTCTCTGTCATCCACTTCCCACTGACGCTCTGAAATAGAAGAAAAGAAATATGTTAGCATATTCAGGATCACTCATATTATTGCTAGCTTTATCCAATGTCCAAGTGCATCCAGTATTCTGCAATTATCATACATATTATTTCTATTGTCAACATCCCTTTTTTCTATGTATATACAAAACGTACAACTATACTGAAAAAAAAATATGTATGTTGATTTTACAGCATAATACTGACACCCCAGCTGCCAGTATTATACCGTAAAATCAGCAATTTTTTTTGCAGTGTACTTCCGACTCATTTTCAATGGAAACAAAAGCAGATAAAATCTCTCCCCTATCTCTATCACTTATTTTAAGAATATTTGCTTTTTTAGCAGTTAGAAAGATACCTGGAAAACACAAAAAATTCCATTTATTTTACATAAATAATAATTTTAGATAAAGTAATTTTGATTTCGATTTCACATAAAGGTTTGGAAAACTCCCTAAAGAAATAGCATATTCTACGTGTTAAGATGATAGCCATTAAACGATAATTTAAATGTATCTGGCAAATATTATCCCTTTTCAAAAATTTCAGCTCCTCCCCCCCTTCCGCCCCGCACTTTTTGAAAAACTGAATGATTATTTTAAAATTTATTGGTGCTCATTATAAACAGAAAATGTATATTTTTCTCTTTTCAATAAAAGTTGAAAAAGTTACAAGTTGTATGAACAGTTTATTAAGCTGGTAGTGCATCGATTGCGTTTAACTCTGCTCTGGTCTGGTCCTTATCTCCTATTCCCTGTAATGGGTTATGGGCCAGAACAGTGCTATATTGACCATCATTAGGGCCCGATTAACCTCAGAATCTAGGGGCAGCACGGTATTATTTTGAGGGGCCATTTTATCTGGCAAGATATCATTCTTCATTCATGAAAACTCACCAATGATATCTGTTAATATAATCCCCAAGAGTAGCTTAAGCCGAGGCCACACATGTTTCATTAAACAGCATTTTTATGTTCCCTGTATATACTTCAGATATATTCAGTACATATAGCTGTATGATGAATTTCCAGGTTTTTTTTTAACAAGCATATCAGGGCGCTATATGATTAATTAATCATATGATTAATGATTAATATCCTATTGATGACATTTATATTTCCCTGTTAAATAAGTTTGTGTAGTAGTGCGTGGATTTCCTCTTGCATTAAGCAAACTTTATTTTTCCCAAAAAATTAAAAATACAATGTAAACAAATTAAAACGGTAATTAGAGGGCCCTCTTCCCAGTCATTTTGGGGCCCCTTTTAAATTTTAGAGGGGAAGAATGTACTTCACGTGCTTTTGGAATAATCAGACCCTGACCATCATTGGAAAAAGTATAAGACTATGTTGTTGGACAAACTTTAATTAAAAGAGTCTTGAATTAAAAGTTGAACACATAAAAACAACACATCGTTTATAATCATATTCTGTAGAAGTAACAACATATTGTATCAAACAGTAAAAACTTCTGGTTTTATATAAAACATTAGAATTGTAACAATATACTTTCCACTGAAAATACATTTTTACATTCATATGTTTAAATCAATTGCGTAATGCCACACATTTGCCGGAAAAACAATTTAGATAGCTCAAGTTGCCAAAAATAAAACATCTCGGTAGCATGAAAAACCCTTTACACGCAGCCGTACATGCAAAGGGGAGCAACAGCAAAAAAATTATGCTTGTGAAAGAAAACTAAACTATAAGAACCGACAATGTGTGGACCCAGAGGTTTTTGCTCACAATTCGGGAAAAGCTGTTGGCGGGATGACTCAAACCAGGTGAAGGTCTTTTAACTTGCGAAAACTTTTATATCTAACAAATTATTTTACTTTTTATTAATAAATACTGCAAGGAAGAAAACAAATTATTACCAGGTAAATTTATGGTATTTTATGAATTAGAGTGGTCTCTGTATCATATTTGTCACACTGCTTCAAATAAACTGTACTTCGTGTTTCCCTTATGTCATGAATGATAACAATTCAAAATTTTGACTGAAAATTTAGACTAAAAAGTAAAACAAATATTTTCCCCTTTTTTACTACTATGCAGGGGTGCCCAGAGAGGGGTTTGGTGACGCAAAGTGCGTCATACAATTTATTTTTGGGGGGGGGAATTTAAAAAAATAGGTCCTTTTTTTGGGGGGGGGGATTTTTAAATTCTTAATATTTCCTTTTTTTTTTCTTTCACTACTAAAAAAATTCTTGATTTTTTTAATATCACTTTTAATTTTTTTTTCAACATTCAATTTCCAGAAATGTTCCTGTTTTTTTCATTCTTTAAATTCTAGATGAGGGCAATAACAACCCATTCTGAATCTTGCTGTCTTTGAAAGTGCGGTAATAAAAAAATACTTGGAATACAGGTGGGAAAATGTTTAACACATGCTGAAAGGGAATTAGGACCACAGGAAGTGATAAAAGGAATAGCTTTCCAGAAGCGTCTTAAGTAATTTATTATCAAATAGATTTTCAGTAGTAGAGTGTCCAAATTTGGCGAAAACAGCTGGAAATTGTTCGTGTAATATAACACACTAGTATGTCAGACGAACCTGGCTGACACACTGCCGTGTGTCTAAGGTTTGACAGGGTAATATTGTACGGCCCGAGTGCAAAGATACATTCTTGATGGATGGGATAAGAAAGAACAATAAAATAGACATTTCAGAGGAAGAAAGAATGCTAAAATAAATTACTTGACCATTTTCAGAAAACTAGAATTTAAGTACAGTATATTTTAGCGATGTTAGAAGAGTATTGCTGTATGTCATTAAAACAGTATACAGCTTAAGGTAAGCAACCTGTACAGAGAAAAAGACTTCTAGCCATTAATTATTTTAACAGGGTTCATACTGTGCTTGAAAGTCCTTGAATTTTTAAAAGAGAAAAAAGGTCCTTGAAAGTGCTTGAATTTATTTATATTTTAATGAAGGTGCTTAATTTTTGTTATTTTTTTTATAGGTGCTTAATTTTTCTTATTCAGATATTCAAAATAAAATATAATTGCAAGCTTAAAAAAAAAAAAAAATGTATGATTTTATATTTTAAAACAAAAATCTTTCAAAATGAATCGAGACCTCTACTGACTTTGGCTGCTTATTTCCGTGTGTTCCACCTGATGTTACCGGGGCCCCGATCGACATATTTTGAATTAATTTTTCAATTAATTTCAAGTGAAAAATAATTGAAAAATTAATTCAAAATATGTCGTCTTATGTATGCCACAAAGGTTGTGTGCTCTTAGACTTTTCCATCTCGTGCTGCAAGTTGCAGCCTTTCCGACATATTAGAGTGAGAAATTCCAGACTGGGTATCGTCCTCATAGCTCAAAGGTAGAGTGTTGGAGCAAAGTATCCGGGTTCGATCCCCGGTCTGGACAATTTTTCACTCTGTCGGTTTTACACTTTGTAAGCAATTTCAAAAAATAACTTCACATGTTTAATATTCAATAAATATTCAATGTATTATTTGATAAATTGCTGAATAAATCGACACACTCCAAGCAAATGGATTTATTAGTCCTAGTGGTGCAGCCTAGGGGCGGGGGGGGGGAATTGGGGGTTAAGCCCCCTTCCTCAGAGCTAAAAAAATTACTATAAACTCTTTTATACATTTGCATCATACAAACAGACATAGTATTTTGTAACGTTAAAATTTTCATTTCTGAAAAGGTACTTGAATTTTGGGTAAGGTGCTTGAATTTTATCATGTAAAGAGAGTATGAACCCTGTTTTAAGGGAAAGGGAGGAACTTACAGAAAAATTAGATTTTTTTTCTGAGGGGGGAGGAGGATTAATTACTAGGTAATAAGATTGAAAAATTATAATGTGAAAGGAAAACATACAGAATACAGGGGCTTACAATAGATTTAGGACTATGTTTTAATGGTACAGTGTCTGCCATTTTATAAGAATCGGCACTTGTAAGAGTATATTATATGTTGTTAAAGCAGTATAAGGCAACAACTTGTACTGAAATAAAACGCTTCAACCCGCAGTTTATTTTAGGGGTGGGGGAGATTTAGAGATTTTTTTTTGGGGGGTGGGGGGAGATTAAACTGTGTAACTAGGAAGTATAAAAAATAAGATTGGAAAATCTTAAGCATTAAGATTTAATCTTAAACAGGGGCGTATGTACATGTAAATGCACATACACTTTTGATATAAATGACTCGTCTTTAATATTTTAGTCTTCTTAAAACAATATGCAATCTTTGTATTTAAGATTTATTTTGTAATAATTTAAAAGATTTTCCTTTTAAATACTTGTAAGTAAATATTTATTTTCATAAAAAAAGTAGCTTTATTTATTAAAATATTTAACTTTTAGTAGATACATTATATAAAAGTTATTGGTGTTTATTACAGGATAGCAACAAATAAAAAATTTCTGCTTTTAAGCAGAATTTTTTGCAATTACTTACTCCTACAACTTATAAGAAGTAAAATAAGCACGTTTCTTAATAAACTACGGCCACTCCTATGGCTTCTTATGGAAGATATCATGTTCTGTGTCTGTCTCAAAAATGTTAGTTTATACATACATTAAAATTTCGTAGCAAAATTAAGAAATAAATTATGATTTAAAAAATTACAAACAAACAACTTTAAAAGGAAACAATAAATACATATACACTAATAAAATAAAGTTTCGCTCTGTGTGCGTGTCCATGCGTCTGTCTGTTGGCGACGGCTAGGAAAATCTAGACCACCTAGAAGTCTGGAAATTTAGATTTAGGTAGTCCAAATCCTCTCATGGTGCACCCGAGCCCCAGAATTTTAATATTTTGAAAATTAGAATAGTTATTAATTTAAAACTGATCAAAGATCACACAAAAAAAATCACTCTTCCGAAATCCGCACGCTCATGTTCAGAAGCCTTTTATCCGTTCCTCCGTTAAAAGAAGAAACAAAGCGCGAGTCATTCTGTTTCTTTTTAAGTTTTTCTAAATTCACCATGGGCGAACGGCTGGAAATACGGTAAAACTGTCTACATATTCTCAAAGAACATACTACAGTCGAACCTCGTTAACACGAAATTGAAGGGACTGCGATTTTTTTTTCGTGTTATCCGAAATTTCGTGTTAACCGTCACAATAGTAGCGCAATCTATGTTAGATATAAAAACTAAATGAATTGACCTACAAATATATGCCTGTTCTTAAAATCATAAATTAATAAGAAATAGAAAATTTAATTAAAAAATAAAACAAATTGATCATCATTTTTTGGGCAGTAATAAATTTATTTACTTGCTAACCATTTTTTTTTAAAGTCCGTTATTGAGTCCGTCAATTTTTCTTGAATATTTCTTTTAGGAACGTATGGAATTTATCTAATTTGTCCAAAGCACGGAAAGCATCCTCTTGTTCCATAACGAAACATTATACAGTTTACAAAGCTACGGAGCTACGGTAGATTCATTTAATGACACTAAAATTTTCCGTTTTGTGTCAATTTCTTCATGCTCTTCTTACACTTGTTTCTGATGTTGTCATCTTCAGCTAATGCAGCATTTATTTCTTCGTCTGGCATCATATCCGAAGTCAGCATATCTTCATTTATGCAAATGTACCCAGAAAAATAAGAATTTCCCATTTTTCGATTGCAGATAATTCCCTGATGCTCTTTGAATCTTATCAGTCATCCCTTAGAACATGTGAAATAGCTCTCTTCGAGAGCACCAGCAAAAGCCTGTGCTATGTCTTGCAAAACTGCACCAGTTAAAACAATGTTCTGACTTTTTGCCTCTTTTATTCACAGCAAGAGAGCAATTTCAATTTCTTCATTCTTACACATTCGTTTTCTTTCTGGTTCAAATTGACCCACAGCATAAGCCGCTTCAATTGTTTCACTATTCTTTAAAATCGTAGCGAGTGTGCTGTTGGGTATCCCATACATTGCTGCAATTTCCGATTTTGTTTTAGCCCTTTATCGCTGACTTCGTTTAAAATGTTTTGCTTGGATTCTAAAGATGAGTTTGCTGCTTTCTACTTTTCTTTCATGGATTTCTACAGAACAACCGCAAACAGAGTTTCAATTATGTAAGACAGGTGTTAAAGTAGGATTTTCACTTCTTTCACTCGAAAATAGAGGATTTCGGAAATCTGGTTTATGGTTTATGTCACTGTCAATACAGTCAAGCAAGTAATGGAACAATCACTTTCAAAAAAGAAATTCCTTCACTCAAACTTTTATTGCGACCGATGATCTAAGCTGATATGGTTAGTGTGGAAAAACTTTCGCATATCAAAAGACAAAGGAAAGCATAAATTAGTCAGGAATTCGATAGTGCACTATTTTCTGAAACCCTTTTCAACTTTAGGTCTTTTTCAAACCATGAGAAAAATTCCATTTTTAAAAAGACGATGTGACATATAAGTTTGAAATATTGAAAACTTTGCGTAAGGAATCATGTTCGGACTTTGGAGCAAAACAATTTTTTTCGCGTTAAGCGGATTTTTCGAAATTTCATTTCATGTTAACCGAATTAATTAACATTGATTTTCAGACTGATCTGAAGATCTTGACTGAGCGAAAATTCCCGTTAAGCGATTTCGTCTTAACAAGGTTCGACTGTATTACGTCTCGAACGATCCGGTTGGTTCGAAAAAAAATTTACATTTAACCTTTATAAAAAAATTAAAAAAAATCAATAAGCATCGAATTCATGTTTTTTATTTTCTCCCGTTTTCCGAGCCTTGCATCCACCGGAATGCAAGAGATATGGAAAAACAAAGTTCACCAAATTAAAGAGCTATCTTTTCCCTTTTCAAAGCCACCTTTGGTTTTAAAAAATACGAAAATTAACCCTTTGAAAAAGTATATTTTCTGTATGCCATTTCGCGATTTTGGCAATTTTAAAAGATTTGCATCGGCGGTTCAGAGAAAGGTACGAAAAATTAAAAATACCAAACAATATCTACATTTATTACTTTTTCGACATTTGTATTTGTTTTTGAAAAATACGAATATTAACCCTTCGAAAAAAGTTCGTGCGCAAGACTCACTTTTGCGAATTCCGTATTTCTGCCATATATAAAACCTGGCATCTGCTCTCTAAAAATAACCAAACAAAAAACACACACCTAAAGACATCTACGTTCTATCGGGTTCAGGCAGAAACCTATAGTTTAAAAAAAATTACCTTAACCTTTTCGAAAACGTTTTTTACCGCAAGTCAATTTCGCTTTTTTAACCATTTCTCCTATCTTTAAAAATCCGAATCGGCGTTTATAAACAAGGTACGAAAAACTAAAAATACCGCGCCTAATCTACATCCCTTTGTTTTTTAAAATCTGGTATCCGTTTTAAAAAATTTTAATTTTAACCCTCCAAAAAAATCCTTTCCAAAACTCACTCGCACATATTTCATTTTCGGTACAGGTTTAAAAATTGGCATCGACTCGGGAAATGCGAGTACGGACAAACAGTAGACTCCAGATCATAGACACGTTCATTTTCTTCAAAACGCACCGTTGGGTTTTAAAAAATATCTACATTAACCCTTTCGAAACCGATCGTTTACGTAACCCACTTTTGCGATATCCGCTATTTTGACAATGTTTACCCGTGGTTAAATTTCAATTCTACTACGAAATTTGGTTGGGTCGAGTGTTCTGAAAAGGCCTCTTCCAGAATAGACTGCGCCCCTGGCGGTGGAACTATAGGTGTATCTCTGGCTCTATGGGCCCGATTACGACGGGGTTTGGCTCGTTCGACTTGATATCTATACCCTTAAATATTTTAGTTGCACTTTCGATCGCCAGGATGCGCTTTCTGATCTTGGGTTCTATGAGCCCGACTACGACGGGGTTTGCCTCATTCGACTTCAGTTCGATAGCATTACAGGTTTCAGTCATATTCGTATAGAACAGATTATTATTATCTCGGGCCCGGGCAACGCCTGTAAATAAAGCATTTTGGAATAATAAGAAACCCAGCGTTAAAACATGAAGACTTAATAATGAGTAAATAGACAAGTGTTGTCAGCTAGAAAATCAATTCATTTGCTGGGTTAGAACTTGATTTTAGCAGCAAGTGTCAATGTGAAAAATGTATGGCTTCATGTGAAACGTTGCTATACACTGCAGCTGAGATTTGCCACTGAGATTCGCAAATTGTTGAACAGAAAAAAAATTGCATAAAAGAAGCATGTTTTGACCATGTGATTTGTAAAATGTTAATTTTTTTGTCTAAAGTAGCGTCGGTTCTCGCTACAAACTATTGATTTTTTGTATCGCGCTACTCGCTGCTACATTATCAAAATGTAGAGCGTTAGACTACAAACTACTGTAAAAAGTAGCGGTTACTGTAGTTTCGCTACTTGCAGCGTGCTACTTCTGACCCCTAGTTGGGACGAATTTAAATTTTCATATCCTGCGGCTGACGAGCAAATGGGCAAAATCGTAATGTAGTTTTATCTGTAGTTTTATCTTAAATGCTATGAAGAATTGATTTTTCTAACATTAAAAAAAATTGATTACGTATATGAATGTAATGATTAAGAGTATTAATCATTACTTGAGTCATTAATATTGCATCATATATTTAGAATTATATTAATTGAAATAAAGCTTGTATTGCAGTGAAAACTGGAGCTTAGTGAACGTATTAACACGGAGTTGTCAGTCAGGACTTATAAATGTGGAAACAATCAGATCGCTAATAATAAAGTATATATCTTCATTATTTATTACGCTGTTAAAACTTTTATTTCATGTTTGTGTGATTACGTAAGAATACTATTATTAAATTATCAGTAGAATATATTTTACAATTGATGTTCTGTTTAGGGGGGGGGGGTGTTCAATGTTAATGTATGAAGATTTTTTTTTTTTGTGTGGGGGGGACTTTGCGTCATTGGGTTTGGGGGGGATGGTCACCACTGCTACTATGAGATGCTCTCAGACAGTCTTTTCAAAAAGGGAAAAAAAAAACCAGTAAGTAAAAGGTTAAGAAATTGCCTTGAACAGTCTTTTGAATGTAATTTACTTAAACATCAGCGTCACAGTTCCTTATACTTACCAATGCAGTAAAGAGTTCTTCTATTCCATTCACCATCTCTAACACATGCCAGTTTCGAATCTGGGCTCCTGGTATAGCCTCTGTCACAAACCAAAGTTGCTGTCTTTCTAGTTAGTCGAAGACGCCCATTTTCGATACGATGATGAGGATCGTCACATTTCGGGGCTGATTAAAAAAAATAAAAGACATATTGTAGCATATTATTCCTGTATTTTAAGCAAACAGAAAAATGCAAAACTGTATGATGAAATAATTTTATGATTGTAAATTCAAGTGATAAAATAAAACATTTGTATTTTAATATTAGGGACCACATAAAGAGTATAAATGCAATGAATATTAATTTAAAGAAAACTGCATAAATCTCTATATTATAAAGCAAACACATGTGTGTAACGAATGCTGATGTCAAAACAACGGTGGCAACGAAATTAATTTGAACATTATATATGCTCAAGTTGTCGGTATAACAAATTATATAAAATGCATATAAATAGAACTTACAAGTTAGCACATAGGCTTGTATTTCACATATTTTCAAAGGGTCATTTGTCAGGGATCTGATCCTGAGGCCAGTTGCTCCCTGGTTATTAGATTTCGGGCAGGTCAGAATTGTCCAATCATAACGATCTGCAGTAGTAGCAAAAATATCATAATTAATAAACATTACCTTTTTTAAAACTGTATAATTGAAAACCCCCTTTTTATATCACATATTATAATACGAGCAGATCTTGTGTGTGTGTGTATTATAATACGAGCAAATATTGTGTTGTGTATATTATAATACGAGTAAATCTTGTATGTGTGTGTGTGTATGCATATATATGCACATTTTATCTAAAGAACGGCTCTAACAATATTGACTAAGTTTTGTATTCTACCGTTTTGGGATACGAGAAGACCATTGGACTAGGTTACATGTTCGAGAAAATTCGATTAGTGGGTCATTTTGGCGTCACTACGGGTCAATGCATTTCAATGGGAATGAAGGTTGAAAAAGTTGTTTAGTTGTTAAACAGTTAGCAGTAAAGAAAGTCGCAAAGTTGGTAACATTTCACCAAATTTGGCTCTATGTTATCGACATTGTGAGATTTGGTGGGGAAATTGCCACTAATTAATAATGCCAAAACACATGCTTGGCGCCAAATGAAAGAATGTCGCTAAGGGACTTTAATATTGTCAAAACTATCGTATTGTAATTTAACAGTACTGATTTGTATCTTGCTCCTTAATAAAAGTATATGTTTATGGAATAATATTGCACGTACAATATGTACATAGTTTTAATATTGATTATTTCTCTAAATAATACTTTTATAATATAAATTGCTTTTTGGCAATAATACAGCGAGAATTTATTCTTATATCGAATTGAACACAAGGCTAATTTGTAATTGAGCGTGGCTCGGTCTTCCCCGTTTTTTTATTAATTACTTATTATAAATTTCAACAAATGAATAACTTAAATAAGATGCGTATCTATGAAAATATTTTTATCTGAATCATACATTGATGTCTTACGGTGTCAATTTTTTAACTCCAACTGAGTCAAAAACGTGTAAGCGCGGAGCGGAACCGAAGACCTCTAGCTTTGTATGCCAACGCTGTACCAATAGTAATCCTGAACGATTCAGGACGAAATTATTTCACGCAAACAACTTGTTGGCAATAACGTCTAGCTATTTCCAATCAACGGCCAGTTATGTTCGGCCTGAGTCGTTTAATATAGCTCAGTTCATAGACCGTTGACATTTAAACAGGAAGTACTAGGTTCGACCCCTAAATCAAAGTATTTCCCTCAGTTGGAGTTTAAAACATTTTCTTGTAAGATGCGTTTCATTATCTTTAGCTATTATTTAAAATACAATCTAATTTCTATTAACATGTAGCCAACGCTTTCTACTCAGTTAATTTTAATATAATTTTTTTTAATTAAAAGTGTTCATTTGTAGATCTGTCAGAACTAGCTCTTAAAAAAATATTTGGATTCTAATAATTTCTTCCTATTATTTTTTTAATTATAACATCTTTTACAGGAAGTTTGAATTCTACCAGCTCTAAAGTGGATGACTAAGTGCCCTTAAGAACAGTGGATAAATATCGTGATAAACGTACATTTTTACTTTCTTCTATCTATAATAGAAGAAAGTATTGTAATCGAAATTTTTTTCGACTTCCGGTTTTCGACGGATTTACACGTTTTAGGGATCAGAGATTCCGAAAATCATGTTTTTACAAAATTTCTGTCTGTCCGTCTGTCCGTCTGTGTGACTTTTTTTTGTACCATCGAAAAGTGTATGAAGTTATGCTTCAAATTGAACCACATTTTGTTTCTATGTTTTTGGCTATGGCAAGCAGATTCTATCAGAATTTGGGGATGTTTCGACGAAAGGGGGCGCTGCGATCGATATTTTTGTTCCATTTTCACTATTGTACCATCTAAAAGTGTATGAAGTTATGCTTCAAATTGAACCACATTTTGTTTCTATGTTTTTGGCTATGGCAAGCAGGTTCTATCAGAATTTGGGGATATTTCGACGAAAGGGGGCGTTGCGATCGATATTTTTGTTCTATTTTCACTATTCTACCATCTAAAAGTGTATGATGTTATGCTTCAAATTGAACCAAATTTTTTTTTCTATGTTTTTGGCTATGGTAAGCAGATTCTATCAGAATTTGGTGATATTTCGACGAAAGGGGGCGCTGTGATCGATATCTTCGTTCCATTTTCACTATTGTATCATCGAAAAGTGTATGAAGTTATGCAGATAATTGAACCAATTTTTACTTTCTTCTATCTATAATAGAAGAAAGTATTGTAATCGAAATTTTTTTCGACTTCCGGTTTTCGACGGATTTACACGTTTTAGAGGTCAGAGATTCCGAAAAACATGTTTTTACAAAATGTCTGTCTGTCCGTCTGTCCGTCTGTCCGTGCGTCCCTCCGTCCGTCTGTCCGTCTGTCCGTCTTCATTGTACCATCTAAAAGTGTATGATGTTATGCTTCAAATTGAACCAAATTTTTTTTCTATGTTTTTGGCTATGGCAAGCAGGTTCTATCAGAATTTGGGGATATTTCGACGAAAGGGGGCGCTGTAATCGATATTTTTGTTCCATTTTCACTTTTGTGCCATCTAAAAGTGTATGATGTTATGCTTCAAATTGAACCAATCTTTTTTTCTATATTTTTGGCTATGACAAGCAGGTTCTATTAGAATTTGGGGATATTTCGACGAAAGGGGGCACTGTGATAACCATTTAAAGATTTAAAATTCAAAATGATGTGAAATAAAAATAATTAGAAATCCGAAAACTTTTTTTATTTAAATGTTTGGCCTTGATCCGGAGAATCCGGAGCAATTTTTGTTTTGCTTCTATCTTAAAAAATGGCTGAGACAGAGCGGTTTGAAATTTTAGGGTGGCTGACATTTTCAAACAAAACAGCAGAATTCATCCATAAACGGATTTAATTTATGAGTTTTAGTTAACATGCTTTCGGCAAATTTTCTTTCATTGTTGTAACCATTAATCCTATTATATGCTTATCACTATATATTTATATTCGCCAACAGCAAATTCTCGTCAAACTTGGCGACAGTTGGCGGAATATCGCCAAATTTGGCGACCAAAATAAGTTGCCATAAATGAAGCGAACTTGGCTGTAGAGGACTAATTTGGCGATATTCTCATTCAAATTCAATGTTGACGAGAACTGGGACTGAATCTTTTTTATTTAGGTTCCACGATTTTACCTTCGTGTTTTCCAGTAAAATTAGCTGAAATCGTAAAACCAATGAATACTACAATACAATGCAGGCTATCTGTTCCTGTCGGTTCAGGCCAGAAGGACTTTTCGTAGTTTAGTATACATCAGTCATCCCGGTAACCCGATGATTCGCAGGCAGCTGACTTAAACAGAATGACGAAAAATATTGATTTTATTGGCGATGTGATGGCGAATTTTGAAGTATTAACATGACTGAGATAGAAGAAAGTTTTGGGATTGGCACATCCGACTAGTTATTTATAAAACAGAAAAAAAACAAAACACATATTTGCATCAAAATGAAGTAATTTTTTTCTGGCATATTGTTTAAAAAGTATGGAAATCAGGGGAACCTTGTTAAATTTCCAGAGCCGGCTTTGATTCTAAAACTGTTAAATTCTCAGATTTTTACAAGGACGTTCCAATGAGTTTTAAATTTTACAAGAGAAAATGTATTTCTACCAATGCAATAATTTTTCATTTTGTAATGGTTTAGAATGATTTTATGTATTACATTGACAACTGTGTAAAATTATTACATCTACTTGAAGAAAGAAAGAATTTGTATATAAGATCTGATTTTCAAAAAAAGGAAAATAATATTTTTAGCTCTTAACCACTTGCGCTGGAAAAACATATCACGCACGTCGAGATACTTTTGTGAACTAATTGCTTAGTTGCCAAGTTTTGTACCACTATTATTTAAAAGTAATCTTCATTTTATTTAATTGCAAAATTTGTCATTAAATAAAACCACGATTACTATTAAAAATATTATTCGGTAAAAATATTATTATCATTTGGTACGCGACTTGGCAGCTGTGCAACAAATTTCCCAAAATATCTCGACGTGCGTGGCACATCTTTTCAGGGCAAATGGTTAAGTCCGTTGCTTGTAAAGTTGAAATTGTTTTCTTATAGGATTGTAATAGATACTTGCGCTGGGTATGATATCTACAGTATGAGTGCGTTTAAATTAATATATAGGGACAAAATACACAAGAATAGAATTATAAATTACCGATATTTCTCGTGTGCCTACCACAAGCAACCTCGACACCATTTTCTTTCATAATAAGTATGTCTAAATTTGCTGGACCTAAAAATTAGAATAAAAGAAAATTATTAATACATCATTACAATTTTACCGAAAGAAAATAATTAAGGCCATATTTGAAATTTTGACAGTCAGGGGTTAAACAATTTATAATACAGTTCCAGAAATCGAAGTCTGTATGATTGAAAGACGATTGAAGAAAACAGTCCTTTTGATATCTCTCTATTTTAAGAATATTCCAGAAAGTAATAAGAATTTACAAGAGTACGTAAACACAAACAGACGAATTCCTGAAACGTACAGCTAGGTATGTATAGTTAATATTTTACAAGTAATTATGTTTTTTTTTATATATAGTTATAACTTTTAAGCTTTTTATGTAGAAATATGTTAAAAGTATACTGAATATGAATGTAATAGATTTTAGTCAGTTGGCAGGAATGACATGAATAGATGCTGATTAGTATTTGGTGTATATCGCCCAACAGTTGCTGATATACACCAACTGGTTCATGATATGCTATGATTTGCACGATTCCCGCTATAGTTGCAGCTCGGAATCTATTGGGATGGAATTTCATAAAACTTCACATTCTGTTAGATCTTGACGTATGTAGATACTGATTAGATTTCCTTATATCTATCCCTACAAATGGCTCTCCTGTGCTATATTTTTACGGTCGCCATGATAGCTATACCATTGCAACTATGGGATGGAATTTAATCAAACTAGGTATTTACCTTGATATAAGTTGGTACTGATTAGGTTTGTTTGCATCTTGCACAACAGGTGGTGCCACTGTGCTGCATTTTTAAAGATTTCCGTGATAGCTAGAGCGCGAATTTTCTGAGATGGAATTTCAGCAAATTTTATTTGTAAGGAGTTTATTAAAAAATTATGATGTTAAAATTTAAATGTTGGTCATTCAATAGCAGGCACTGCTCTGCTGTGCTTTTCACGATTTCAGTGATATCTCACGTCTATTTGTTGGAATTTCACCAAATTTAATATGCAAGATATTTATTAAATATTATGTTGATTCAATTTTGACTTATTTCACTCAACAGGAGGCGCTACTATGCTACATTATTTTGATGAACTTTATAGCGATATCTCAATTTCTATTAGGTAGAGATGCATAAAATTTTGTATTTGAAGTTATTAATTAAAATATATGTTTTGGTCCAATTTTGTAGTTGAACTCCCAACTGGGATCGCGGTTTAACTATGCTTTTTTTATTATCCGATCAATGTAATTCCAAG
This sequence comes from Maratus michaelseni, assembly GCA_963931845.1. Taxonomy (NCBI): domain Eukaryota; kingdom Metazoa; phylum Arthropoda; class Arachnida; order Araneae; family Salticidae; genus Maratus; species Maratus michaelseni. The sequence goes on from OZ007593.1 coordinate 259,616,721, forward strand.
TTAAATTCAAATAAATGCACTCTACTTCGCTATTTTTGTTGTGTAACAGGTCTATTTAAATTAATATATTATAATAATATAGAAGAAAGTTTTGTGATGGCCACAACATACTAGTTTTATTTATAAATATACAAAATTTGTTACTGCCTTGTTTTGAAATGTGCCTCTATATACAAACCTTTTCATTTGTAAAATCGTAAAGTAAAATTACAAATTTGATGTATTAGCCATATTCTAAATTTGATACATCGTCTCACAGAGTAAGTGTTTTTAGATTTTTTTTCTCTTTATAAGTACAAAAAATAATAAATATAGTCTTCAGGATTTATAAAAAAATGAAGGGAAAAATTATTTTTAGACAGTACTTTTTACTAAAAGAATCATATTTTTGAAATTTTCTCTGAAAACACGCCATCCCTCTAAACAACAACAACAACAACAACGAACAAACTACCCCATTACGCGTCATAAGGCAGTTCGTTCATTGACGATCAGAATTCTCACATGAGGAGGTGTTAAAAATCTGGATTATGAGAAAAAAACATAAGTCTGTTTCTGAAATAGCAAGTGCATTAAAAAGATCAAAATGGAAAATTCATCAAGTTTTGGCTCGTGGTGATGATTTTAAACAAAAATCCCGTTCAGGAATATCCATGAGTGGCCACTTTCCACGAAGACCGCTGCATCAGAAATTTGACTTGACTTCAACTGGTAATTATTCTCTTTCGAAAATAAAACATACAGTTGCAGGACAAATATCGAAGAAATTTGTTCATAGAAGAGTTTTGGAATCGGGATACATCAAAAACCGTAAAATGGCTCGGTTACCGTGTTTGAAACCGCACCATAAAGAAGCTAGATTACAGTGGGCCAACTGACATATGACAGTTGGTGATAATTGGCTGAATGTCATATTTAGTGATAGAAAAATTGGAACCTTGCCGGCCCTTCGGATTGAAATACTATTGACATGATTATGATTAAATGATCACAGAACACAAGAACATAGTGAAAGAACACAGGAGTATATTTAGCAGACAACATGGTGGTGGTTATGCAATGGTATGATGGGCTATTTCTTTAAATGGTCAGACGTCCCTAGTATTCATCAGTGGTTGTGAAAACTCTGACAACTATCAGGAGACACTTGTCAATCATTTCCTTCCTGTTGGCGAAATTTTAAAAGAAAAAAAAATTTTTCAACACGATAATGCAAGAAACTATACATCAAACTTAACGTCAACGTGGTTTAAGTCGAACAAGGTATCGTTTTGAAATGGCCGGCAATTAGTGCTGATTTAAACCTTATAGAAAATATGTGGGTATTCTCACACATGCAGTTTATCCAAATGGTGAGCAGTATTCTTTAGTTAAAGACTCTAAGTATGCCATTGAAAACTCTTGGTTTAAAATCGAACAGGAAACAATACAAAACCTCATTTTATCAATCGAAATTTTAAAACGATCATTTTTGTTCTTTTGATAAATTCTATTGTTTCAGATAAATTTTAAAGCATAATTCTGGTAAATATTTTTTTAAAACTACAGTTTGTAGCTCAAATTAAAAGGAATGTACCTTGAAGTCAATAAATAAATTTTATTTTGAAATTTGTATAAACTTTGCGTTTAAATTGTGCTTAAACTTTTGACACACACTGTATATATCATAATGCGTCGAAATTCCGGGCCATATGAAATGAATTTGAGGATTGTGTAGTGAGTATCACTGTTTTACACAAAATATAATTTTAGGTATTTAATAAGTAAACCTTTTGGAAGAAACAACATGACTCTGGTGAGCTCTCCCTTTTGAGTAAAGTTGCCTGACCATTCTTCCCTCTCTCCTCCTATAGTTTCTGTGCAGGTCGTACGGATTCCATCGACAGCTACCTGGGCAGCGCTACCGTCATCCATAGACGAAGATTGAAAGACTGCCTTAAAGGTACTTGCCGCATCTAAACAAATAACGGAATAAATTGTTAATACACAATAGGAGCTCTGAAAGTATAGTTTTATGTAAAACCAATAGGTAGCTTAATTTGATATTAATTTATGATCAACATAAAATAAAAATCTCCCTTATCGGGTATCACATTTCAGTTTTTCACCTAAGTGTGGTATCTTATGGTTAATCTGCTCTCTTTTTATTTCGAATTTGCTCTGAGCAATTAATTACCAACTGTGGTAACTCTCCAGTAGTTACTTTACATTATTGTAGCAAACCATTCATTATTGAGATAGATTAAAAAAATCATCTTTGATCATAAAACAAAACAAAAAAAAGTCACTAAATTGAGTTAGAATTTTCTAACAAATTTCATTCAAACATTATATATTTAAAAAAATATATATATAATTTAACAAATTACAAAATAATCATTGGAAAAATTTTCCGAAAGCTTAAAAAAAAAAATAAAAAAATACTGTACTTTTGTGTTATAGCGGCCCCCACAATTATGATTATGCCAAGGTTGCAGTTATGATTTCGTCAAAATCATCGCAAAGCTTATATATGCATCCTGTGTACGCATATATATATTCCAAACACTCCTATATGTGCCATATACGTCATTATACACATATTATTTACGTCTTATATGTCGTATATACTTCATATACACATGTCATATATATATATATATATATAATATATGCATCATATATGACTATAACTTGGCTACATACGTTAAAAAATTTTATATATATATATATATATATATATATATTATAGTGCCATACATGCTTTATAATTTGTCGATAAATTTTTTTCGCTTGGCGTTTCATCCTTGGGGGCCGTTATAACACGAAAGTACCAAATTTACAATATAGTAATGAAAACAGGAATAAAAAAAATTTAAAGTTGAAGACCACGTTTTTTGCTTTATCAGACGATTTCTCATCCGACGTCAATTTTTGAATTCGGCTTTTTTTCATATCTAAAAATTTGCATCTATCTTTTTTGTAACTTTAACATTTTTGTAACGGTTTTATGCATTTCTATTACCTATTCAAAGAAAAATTCTTCTAAAGTTAAAGAATTTCGTTAAAAATTATTCTAAAGTTATAGATTTTTTTAAAACGCTTAAAAAAATAAAGTGACGACGTCAATAAAATGACGGCGTCAAGAGGTCCATTCTCGACCAAAAACAACAACCATTTTTCCAATGGTTAAAAAAAAAGAATAAAAAACAAAAAAATAACGGTTTTGGGCACCGTGCAAAAGTGGATACATATTTCGGGCTGAAAGTCCACAAAAAAATAGCCCTTTGTCGCTAATAACATAATATATATATTAGGGTGGTCCCTATTTTTGAAGTTTTAATATTCATTGCTCTCACCCTCTAAATTTGTTCCATTATATCTAAAAATAATTCTTGTAAAATTTAATCACTAAAAACTAATATTTATAGGTAGCTCAAGAAAGCATAAGTTTCATAATTTGGGGTCATTTTGTTATTTTCTTCTTGTTTTACTTGAAAAAATATATCTATAGTGCGTCTCAAAAATATATGGACAGGCGATCTTTTGAAATACCAGTTAAAAAAATAAAGAAGTAATCATGAAAAAATAATATGCATATAGTATCATAACATAAATTTACTTCAGCAAAGAAATAAAGTATAAATGTTACAGATTTTTTGTAAGAAAATAAAAATAAAAATAGGCTGTCCCAAAAATATGTGGACTTTTCGAATATTTTGCATTTAGATTCAAATTTTGTATCCATTCTTTTTAATTATCTTGAAAACCCTATCAGGCATGCTTCCAACTAGTGTTTGGAGTATATGCGGCTGTAAAGAGTACCACCTCTGCTCTACTTGTTGCTGTAATTCCTGAATAGTAGAAAACTGCCGACTATGAGCATACACATCTTGTGCAAGTACTCCCCAAAGGTTTTCAATTGGATTCAAGTCTGGGCTGATGGCTAGGAAGTCTATAACAGTCACTTGATTCTGTTTAAACCAAGCTGTTGTTGAGTGGGAGGTGTGAATCGACGCATTGTCCTGTTGGAATTTCCAGTTTTCCTCCCCTAAGATGTTTCCGATTGGAAGTAGATTGCTTTAAAGGGCATTTCAATAATCCTCAGAGCACTGTTGACCATTAAGAAAAGCAATATCCGTTGTTCCTTTGAAACAGAATTCGCCCCACACCATTTGTGAACCCCCTCCTTTTTGTCGACTAAAGAACGCGCGAGGTTCTTTTCGCAAGTCATGCCAATAGTATGCTCAGCCATCAGGACCATCCAAATTGAATTTTTTTTCGTCCCTAAAGAAAACACCTAACCATTCATACGTCCAATGCATGTGTTTTTAGCCCAAATAACTCGAGTCTTTCTATGGTGCACTTTCAGCATAGGTTTCCGACACATTCTGCAATAGTTATGGTTTTCGCTTACCTGTATGCAACAGTGAACAGTAGATCTGAAAATAGGAAACGCCAAAGTCCTCTCAATTTTACGAACAGACTTCTTTTGAGTTGAAACTGCCCACAAAATTTCTCTATTTTGCCTTAGAGATGTTTTTCTTGGTCGACCTGAACGCTTTTTTGCAATCGTATTGTCATTTTTTGATAAAATTACATAAATTACAGATCTGCTACGCTTAATTTGTTTTGCAATATCAGAAAGTTTAACATTTAGCCTTTAAACGCCAAAATTTAGCAATATCAGCAGCAGAGGATTCAACGTTGCGAGGCATTTTCCAACTGTTCGACAGTTGAAGAAAAAGCAGTGATTTTATATTTCGAAGTGGTTACGTCACAAGTACAGAACGCAGAAAATGCAAATTTTTCTGATACGGTGGTAATAAAAGCACTTCGTTTCATTGTCCATATATTTTTGAGACAGCTTATTTTGAATTTTATTATTTTACAATCAATATGTGATATAAACATAACATTTCTGTATCGTAATAAACTTATGTTATGATTCCATATTCTAATTATATTTTTCGTGATTATTGCTTTATTTTCTTAGCTGTTATTTCGAAAAATCGCCTGTCCATATAATTTTGAGATGCACCTTAATCCCAGTAGTAATAAAATTATTTCAATTTATTAAAAAATCACTTATGTACACTATCAAATACATAAATCCATTTCTAAATGTAATTATTAAGTTAATTATCTAAAGATAATTCACTGTTATAAATATAATAAATGTCTGGAATTATTTGAAGAATGAAAACTGTTAAAGAAGAACAAAGGGAACTAAAAATCATGAGATTTCTTCAAAATTAGATAACTTATTCCATGTTGCTCATGTCAATGCATTAAACATAATCAAAATAGTTGAAGATAGAAATTTCTTGCTAGCACAGCGAGAAGATAGCATAGGTATTGACATAAATTAATCTCTTGCAGAAGGATCTGATTGCTTATAAAAAGAAGAATCTTCTGAAGAAAAGATTAGAAAAAATTAAATGTTCACAGGAGAGAGAAACAAAAATAGCAGTACTTGAATCTTCTGCAGACAGCTCAAATGAAGAAGATAGAAATGAACAATACGATCAGGAAATAAAACTGTTAGAGGATGCAGCATCAGATCTTGGTCCATCGAAAGCTAAGAGAGGGGAGGGCGTATGGATCTATATTTCGCAACAGCTGTAGACAGGACAAAAGTATTAGACAGTAGTTGTAGTTGCCACAATTGCAGAGTTTAGGATATGTATTAAAGAAGTCAGTCTGGTTGAAAAATAATTGTTCATAGAATTAAACAATCGCAAAAATTAAAAGAACGGCTACAAAGAAATGTTCCCCTCATTGTCCATAGAAATGGGAAACTTTTACCAGAATTAATTGGTAAACAGAAAATAGATAAACTACCAATTATGATTACCAGAAAAAGAGTTTTTCTGATGCTCTCAGTTGTTAAACTTCTTTCTGCAACAGGCAAAGCACAACACTTGCAATTTATAAAGTTCTGAATTAATGGGACAGTGCAGATAAAGTGATTGGAATGAGCATTGATACCACATAAGAAAATACTAGAAATGATAAAGGTGCTTGTGTCCTTTTAGAAGAAAAGCTTGGAAAGAAACTCTTTTTTTGCCTGCCGTCATCATATTATGGAAATTATTGGTAAAGTATTTGATAGTTCTTTGTGAACTTTGTCATCAAGTCCAGAAGTACCGTTATTCAAACGTTTCAAAGGGTAGTGGGGATTTCTAGATGGAGACAAATTTGAAACGGTTTGAAAGATAATATTAGAGTTCTTGTACAAAATGAAAAATATGAAAGTTTGGAGTTTGCCACTAGAAATGAATCATGATCAACACCATCAGAACCTGGACCAAAAGATGATTATCAAGAATTTGCAGAACTTGTTATTATTTTCCTTGGAGGAATAACTGTCAGGGGAATTCGTTTTATGCTTCCCAGGGCAATGCATTATGCTGCTTGTATGTCTAAGATATTATATTCCTTGAAGATATTCATCTTTAAGTCCCAATTCATTCTTACCAAAAATGAAGAAAGAGGTCTTCTTGATGTTTGTGTTTTTATAGTGAGTATATTTTAAAGTTTGGATTACTGATTCAATAACATAAACTTCACGAAACAATGACTTTCAGTTAATGAATAGTTTATTAGAGTATTCAAGAATATATGAAGAAATTGCAAAAGCTGTATCTGAGAAATTTTCAAAGCATTTGTAATATTTGTTAGATCTTTTTCGACTGTCCCTTTTCGATAGCCATGTACTTGTATTAGAATCCTGAGAAGAAGATAACGGTTTCCCTTATACATTTTCATGAAAAGAAGTTTGAAGATTTTGTTACCAAAGAATCTTTTAAGCTGTTCAAAGAAATGAATTTACCCCAAGGATTCTTTTAAGTAGACACTGAATATTGGAACACTAATTCTGATTACAGGATTGCATTAGAAATGATGCAATCTGTTAAAGTGGTAAATGATCATCCTAAGAGAGGTATTGCTTTGATCAAATACACTAGAATCCTTGCACGAAATGAACCTCAGTTTTAGCTATTGGTGAATCTTATCGAGGAACACTGGAAAGCTTATCCTTACTGCAGAAAAATGGACTTAACAAATTAATCTGATTGCTAATACTTTCTTTAAACTTTTTATATGCTTAATACTGTGCTTTTATGTTATATAAAATATGAAAATAATTTACTATCGTAATAAAAATTATCATTTTGGCTTAGTTTTCTTTTGTCAATAACACAATGTTTTTAAGTGTAATCGCCAAACTTCAGTAATCTTGAGCTACCTCTAAATGTATTTCTTTTTCAATCAAACTTTTCCTGCTTTATTTTTTACTGTATTGGAACAAATTTTGAGGGTGAGACAGAAGAAAATTTAAAAAAAGTTAAAATCGATCATATAAGGACCACCCTAATATATATATATATATATATATATATATATATATAATTCAAGTATATTTAATGATAAATTGTTGCACAACAGCAGAAGCAGCACATAACATATCCAACAAGAATATAATTCCTTGTCCCGCAGTGGCGCGGGCGGTAAAAACTCGGCTCTCGTAAGTTCGCCGAAAGCCAAGCAGCATCGACCACGGTCCGTGCTTGGGAGGGGGCATCGTCTATCCTCTCTCGTCTGCCTCTGCTGTTAGACCGTGTACGTTAATGGGAGCTGGTGCACGTTAAATCTGTTCGTGTCTCCAAAGTCCTCCAAGTTCTATATAAGCGTTACCTCTGGGGGTGCCAATCCAGATGCAGGTCTCTCATCTGGAATTGGTTCAAAATTAGGAGACCTGTTAGGAGTAAAGTCAGACTTCTACCCTTGGGTGCTCCTGGTATCTTGTACTAACAGAAGTTGCTCCTTTTTCCTTTACCATGATTCTGGAGGTCTTCGGTTTCGTGGGGATGATTTAGCAGTGCTAAGCTATCTGGTATTAGAAACAACAATATAATTTCTTAAAATATGAAATATTTAAACTTTATGAAAGAAGGTGAATATAAAACTTGTTTATAACAATTAACTATGAACACTTATAACGTTAAAACATAAAAACTACACAGGCGAAAGACTTTCTGTTCCTTATCAGTGGACGGACAGACAGAATTAAAATTAACTTCCCCTTCCCCCGTCACTATAAACTTGTAGGTTTCGAGACGCGAGCTGACCGTACATTCAAAACAGAGTTACTTGTTAAGAAAACAGATGTTTAAGATGATAAGTTTTCTTTCAGTGTAGATATAGATAATACGTATGTACCAAAAAGAGAAAACGAACAAGTAATTTTGAAATAAAAAAAAAATCAACGCGACTTCAAGTAAGTATTTCGTAATTCGACTTACTTGCAAGTGTGCATAAAACTTATGTTATTAACATTGCTATAATTAAAATTTACCAATTGGCGTATTTTAGGGAGAGTGATTTGGCACTAGAGATTATTTTTGTGACAACCATAGTCAATGTAATCTAGGTTTCTGCAACTTGACTGTATTTTTTAAATAAAAGATACATTTAACTCCTATGTCTCCACTATCGTATACAGGGTGGTCCTAAAATATATGTCAAAAATGTAAAGGTAGGTAGAGGGGACCTAAATAAGCAGATTTCGTATAGGAATGTGAGTGCGAAAATGAAGAGTTAGGGAAGTAGAGGGCACTGTTAAGTTCAGCGGATGAAAGCGTTTCGCTGGCTTGAATCGCCATTCCCCGCACGGATTTCGAGCAACATGCATCGTTACACCAATGCGGAGCTTGCCGACATGCATTTTATGTATGGAGCTGCTCAAATGATGCGCACGTTCAACGACTCTCGAGCTTATCGAAGGACTATCCTCTATTGTGCGTAATACTTCTTCATCTAACTGCAGGAATTCTGCGATATCTTCCAGTGCCAGTATCATGCCTGGAAGCATAAAACGATCGACTTGTGCATAACTCCCGATGAAGATGCTTAGATGTTCGGCGATCCAGTAGATTCCTACCTGGGAATTCGTTCCATGTACCTCCTTTGAGCAGCCGCTCAATTTCCTTGCGTAGCCCCATAAGTAAAATGCATGTCGGCATGATATCCGCATTGGTGTAACGATGCATGTTGCTCGAAATCCGTGCGAGGAATGGCGATTCAAGCCAGCGAAACGCTTTCAGCCGCCGAACTCAACAGCGCCCTCTACTGTCTCAACGCTGCATTTCCGCCCCCACATTCCTATCCGAAATATACTTATTTAGATCCAGTCTACCTACCTTTACATTTTTGACTTATATTATAGGACCACCCTGTATATAAAGGCGCACTAGATGCTTATCGTTCACGATTTCGCCCAAAATCCTCTCGACCAATCAAATTTTATTTATCGCATGAGAACTCTCTCATATTTGTAGAGCCAATCTATTACTCATCGCTCACGTTTGAAACGCAGTAGGCAATCATAAATTAAATTATTTTACTTGTTTTCGTAAAAGAGTAAATTTGATGCATCGTTAACCACGAAATCAATTTCGAAACTTACCACATACTGGTGTATCTCCAGTCCATTCTCCAGTGTCCAAGCATTTTCTGTAAAAGTTGCCACCAATGTAGGTATCGACGTCACAATAGTAATGAATGACGTCACCTGGCATGTAGTAATTAAGCTGAGGACCATAGCTTCCCCTTACAGGCAAATCAGGAGGTTCGCATTCCAATACTGAAAATATCTCATTAGTAGTATTTTTAAGATTTTCAAATAATTATTGGTAGATTTATTTTCAAAAGTGATCCGAGATACAAATAATTATAATTTTTTATTCATATATATATATATATATATATATACACTATAATGCCATAATTGATGGGAACTTTCAGTTTTAGACATTTTTTCAAATATTTTAAAATATACATGTCAGATTCTTTTGGGGTATTAGGATTAAAAAGAACAAGTTTGACTTCATATTTATCAATGTTGATTTGATAAGTAGGACAATTAGGGGACCAACAAAAAATTAAAGAAGAAAAATAATACTTGGGATCACCCTGTAAAATAAAATGCACAAAATGATTTACCGCTACAGAATATACATAGGTAGACATTGTATAATATGTGTACTCATTTGTGTAAAAATAGCATGCATATTAATTGAGATATAGCGATTTTTTAAAACAAATTAAAAAAATTCTTGCATGTTTTTTGCTTATAAAATACAGGGTTTTTAACCAAATTTACGTCAGTTTCAGAAAAATTGACAAAATGTAGTAGAAATCATATAGTGTGATTGAAATATAAATATATTAAATATTTAAGGAAATATGGGCAGTTGTATGAAAGAATTTTTATCTGCGCATGCGCGAACAATAACAAAAAACTTTTTGCCTAATTTAATACTCAACACTATGGAGCAACTTATAAAAAAAAAACAGTCAAATATCGTAAAAATTCAGAGAGATATCGGCGTTAGAGTGAGCTGTTTTTTAGTTTCTGACCAAAACTCGCTGAATGATAGGGGATTGTCCACAAATTGATATATTTAAGTTATCTGGCAGCGTTCGGAGAAAATTTTTAGAAAAAACAATTTAATTATAACTTACGCTTATGTTAAGGAAGATTTTGACTCTAAACTACGAGGTAAAGGAAAATATAGTCCATTCATTGATTACATCTAGGTAAATTGAGGAGTTTACGGTAAAATTTTGTGAAATTTAGACCAATACGCAAAACACTCTACAGTAAATTTTCGAGAAATTACGTTTTGCGTATTAGACCAGTAAAATTAGGAAAGTTTGCCATAATACATGCTAGGAGATAAAAATTAGTACAGTTGTTCATTGATGACAATGTAAAAAGTCCTGATGGATAGGAGGTGAGTGGGGGGGGGGGGAGGGTTCAAATAAATTACTTTTTTTAGTTTTTTACAAAAATCTCAGAAACTGTTGGTTTTCATGAAAAAATTGCTCCGATATAAATTAAAGAACATAAAATTCTCTACAAATGAGAGTTATATACAGTGGAACCTCGATTATCCGTCAGCCAGAAAACTGGAGCTTTGACGGATTTTCCGCAAAAAATTCACTTTAATTTCAATTTTATTTACTTAATGTCGCCATACTAAATGCTACAGAGATAAAAATTGGTACAGTTGTCCCGTGATGGCTACTAATGACTATGTAAACTGTCCTGATGGATAGGAAGTGAACGAGGGGAGGGAGGGGTCAAAATACTTTTTTAGTTTTTTGCAAATATCTCAGAAACTGTTGGTTTTCATGAAAAAATTACTCTGACGTAAATTAAAAAACGTTAAATTCTCTACAAATGACAGGTATATACAGTGGAACCTCGATTATCCGTCAGTCACGAGATCAGAGCCTTGACGGATTTTCCGCAAAAAAAAAATCACTTTAATTTCAAATTTATTAAATACCAATGGATCCGTGCGAAAATTTCGCACTGCGGTCTAATATTTTTTAACAATATCTAATATTTTTTAGACTCAGGTTTAATTTTCTAAAGGGAAATTAAGGACTAAAAATATCTGCAAACAACATTAGTTAAGCCAGAATATCATCTAATTTATTACATCAAAGTTACTATTGAAACAGCCCATTGATTTCCAATACTGTGATATTATTATGGATGGTGGTTTCTTTCTTCACAAAGTCCCTTGGTCAAAAGGTTCCACTTTTATTTCAATTTGTGAAGTATAAATCTCTACACATTATAAAGGAAAAGGCTGTTCAGTGGTTTTTGATGGCTACTCCGACATTGCCAACAGCACGAAATTAGCAGAGCAAAACCGAAGATGTGCACTGAAGAAGTCCGTGGATATTAATTTCAACGGGGAACACAGAGGTTTCCGTCAACCAAGAGCTTCCTTTCAAATGAAAAGAGCAAATCAAGATTAACAGCTGTGCTTTCTTCCAAATTGAAGGAGAATGGAATATCTTGCCGGGAGAGTACTGGCAATGCAGATACCCTAATTGTAACAACAGCCATTGAAATATCTTCTTCTAGTGGCAGAGTGACAATTGTTGATGAGGATGCTGATCTTGTTGTCCTCCTAATCACCCTAACTACGCTCGAACAAGAAATTTTCGTTAAGCCAAGTAGTGGAAGAATTGAAAAAAATATTATTTTCTCACAACAGTTAATTCAAGAAACAAGACATCATTCTAGACCTTTATGCATTCACTAGATGTGATACGACGTCAGCCGAATTCAAAAAGTGGAAAACAAAAATTTTCCAGCTGTTTCAGCAATGTGAAGAGGTACACAAAATTGCTGACCATGATGCTGTTGTAGAAGCAGGAAACCAACTTTTTTCTTTAGATTGTATGAAGCACCTCCCACATCTACATCTCTCAATACTTTCCGATACCATTCTTTCGCCAAATCTAAATCGAATGTCAAACCTGACATTTCAATCCTTCCACCAACAGAAGTAGTGGCTAGAAAATATTCTATCCGGGTGTACCATCAGGTGCAGCTGTGGTTTGGCCAGTAACAACATGCCGAACTCTGGGGCTGGGAACAAAATCAGAATCGTCTGGTTCTTATTACAACTAAGGAACTGATCGCACCTGAGGCTGTCTTAAATACCATCTTCTGCATATGCACCACTAGGTGTGGAGCTAAGTATGGGTACAGGAAAGCAGCCATTAACTGCACACTCATCTGCAACATTTGCCATGGTGACTGTCTGAATGCTACACTTATAGCTATAAATACAGATCAACAGGACGAGGAAGACGATGAAGATGTGATTATGGATTCAGTCATGCTGAGAACGCCTTCTAATGTAGCGTCCACTTCAGTTGATGATGATGTGTCAAGAAAAAGAGAACATTATGACTTAGTAAGTATTTGCTTAATGATAAATTATTACTTTCATTGTTCTCAATTATGTTTTGTCGCGCTTACACAGTTTCACGTGAAATAACATTTTATTAATAATAAATATAAATATTTGTCTTCAGTACCAGGGTGATAACAACAGGACAAGGAAGAAGATGAGGTGATGATTATGAATCCTAACAATCCATCCACTTTCATAATTGCACAATATTTATTTAATTATAAATTAATATGTACCTACTTTTAGTTTTCTCCAAGTTTTATATTCCCAATTATAATATTTCACATTCATAAACATTTCATTAATAATAAATATTTTTCTTTCATAAACAACTTACCTGGCATTATTTCATGCAATATTGCAGTATTGAAGTGTTTACTGTCTTCCTTTTTATTTTGCAACAATATTTAATAAATTTGAATAGACACTGAGTAAATAAATATCAAATTAAAGTAATTTTTTTTCCGGAAAATCCGTCAAGGATCAGGTTTTCTGAATGACGGATAATCGAAGGTCTACTGTAAATACCTGTCATTTGTAATGAATTTTGTGTTCTTTAATGTCAGAGTGATTATTTGATGAAAGCCGACAGTTTCTGAGATATTTGTAAAAAACTAAAAAAGTATTTTGCCCCCCCCCTTCCCTCCCCTCGTTCACTTCCTATCCATCAAGACTTTTTACATATTCATTAGTAGCCATCACGGGACAACTGTACTAATTTTTATCTCTGTAGCATTTATTATGGCGACATTAAGTAAATAAAATTGAAATTAATAAAAGTGAATTTTTTTCGGAAAATCCGTCAAATCTCCGGTTTTCTGGCTGACGGATAATCGAGGTTCCACTGTATATAACTCTCATTTGTAGAGAATTTTATGTTCTTTAATTTATATCGGAGGAAGTTTTTCATGGAAACCAACAGTTTCTGAGATTTTTGTAAAAAACTAAAAAAAGTAATTTATTTTAACCCCCCCCCCACTCACCTCCTATCCATCAGGACTTTTTACATAGTCATCAGTAGCCATCAATGAACAACTGTACTAATTTTTATCTCCTAGCATGTATTATAGCAAACTTTCCTAATTTTACTGGTCTAATACGCAAAACGTAATTTCTCGAAAATTTACTGTAGAGTGTTTTGCGTATTGGGCTAAATTTCACAAAATTTTACCATAAACGCCTCAATTTACCTAGATGTAATCAATGTATGGACTATATTTTCCTTTTCTTCGTAGTTTAGAGTCAAAATCTTCCTAAACATAAGCGTAAGTTATAACTAAATTGTTTTTTCTAAAAATTTTCTCCGAACGCTGCCAGATAACTTAAAAATATCAATTTGTGGACAATCCCCAATCATTCAGCGAGTTTTAGTCAGAAACTAAAAAACAGCTCACTCTAACGCCGATATCTCTCTGAATTTTTACGATATTTGACTGTTTTTTTTTATAAGTTGCTCCATAGTGTTGAGTATTAAATTAGGCAAAAAGTTTTTTGTTATCGTTCGCGCATGCTCAGATAAAAATTCTTTCATACAACTGCCCATATTTCCTTAAATATTTAATATATTTATATTTCAATCACACTATATGATTTCTACTACATTTTGTCAATTTTTCTGAAACTGACGTTAAATTTGGTTAAAAACCCTGTATTTTATAAGCAAAAAACATGCAAGAATTTTTTTAATTTTTTTAAAAAATCGCTATATCTCAATTAATAGGCTTGCTATTCTTACATAAATGAGTACACATATTATACAATGTCTGCCTATGTATATTCTGTAGCGGTAAATCATTTTGTGCATTTTATTTTACAGGGTGATCCCAAGTATTATTTTTCTTCTTTAATTTTTTGTTGGTCCCCTAATTGTCTTACTTATCAAATCAACATTGATAAATATGAAGTCAAACCTGTTCTTTTTAATCCTAATACCCCAAAAGAATCTGACATGTATATTTTAAAATATTCGAAAAAATGTCTAAAACTGAAAGTTCCCATCAATTATGGCATTATAGTGTATATATATATGTAACTTTACTATTTTTTTTCTTGAAATGAGTATTAATATGGCAAGAACCAAAAGTCAACATACCCTTGATTTCGTTAATAACTTTTTAATAAATGAAAGTACGTAAATAATCATACTTTTAACATTTACTGTGACTCTAATCTGTTATACATGAATTGATCTACATTCATCTGTAATTACAGGTATGTACTCTCATTTATGAAAACGTTTATTAAAAACAAGGGTATATTGAATTTTTAATCATACACATTCCTTTTCATATGTAAAATCTTTAAACAAAATTAAGATAAAAAATAATTTTAGCAATGTTTAAAATCTGATAAATCTTCTAAAAAAATCTTTTTGCATACTTTTTCTTTTATGTGCACAGGAAATAGTAAATAGTATATTGATTTTAGGATCGGAAAAAATAAATTATTTAAAATTTTTGATTAATTTTTAAAGGAAAAATATATTTTAAACAGTGTTTTTTACTATGAGAATCATAATTTCAAAAATTTCGCTGAAAATAAAACAGGCTAAGACAATGCAAAGAATATATAAGTCCAATTCATTATATTGTCAAAAAAACAAAAAACAAAAAACAAAAAACACAGAACACTTCCCACTTCCCCATCTATTTTATTAGCAAACTAGCAAAATCCGCGGCTTTGCTCGCGTAATTCTTGAAAAATGCAAAGTGGTATTCGTTGGCCTATTTTCATTAGAGGAAATTTTACTGTCACAGATAATTCAGAAATTGCTAACTATGCCACGCTAACGTAAAAAAAAAAAATCGAAAATTTAGAACGTTTTTCGCTATTTCACCCCCCACCCCCCTCTGTGGTAGCGTCACTGATATAACATATAGCCTATGTTACAGCAGGTACTGTTACCATCACTTTTGAAATTGGTTCTGTAGTTCCAGAGATTCCATAGAAATTGTAATGTAGAATGATTTTAGACCGCTTTTCGCTCATCTCACAGTTTTAAATTTCGAATTTTTTTTAGAAATTGTTCTTAGAGAGCATTTACATCTTATAAGTAACTATTATGCCAAATTTCATGTTTCTAACACCTTCAGTATAAAAAAATCGAAATTTTAGAACGTTTTTCGCTCTTGCACCCCTCCCCCCTTGTGGTAGTGGTACTGGCATAAAACATAGTCTATGTTACAGCAGGGACTGTTACCATCAATTTGTCAACATCACTTTTGAAAACAGTTCTGTAGTTCCAGAGATTCCATAGAAATTGTAATTTAGAATGTTTTTAGAACGCTTTTCGCTCATCTCACCCTTTTAAATTTCGAATTTTTTAGAATGTGTTCTTAGAGAGCATTTACATCTTATAAGTAACTACCATGCCAAATTTCATGTTTCTAGCTTCTTCATATAAAAAAATCAAAATTTTAGAACGTTTTTCGCTCTTGCACCCCACCCCCCTGTGGTAGTGGCACCGGCATAAAACATAGTCTATGTTACAGCAGGGAATGTTACCATCAATTTGCCAACATCACTTTTGAAAACGGTTCTGCAGTTCCAGAGATTCCATAGAAATTGTAATTTAGAATGTTTTTAGACCGCTTCTCGTTCATCTCACCCTTTTAAATTTCGAATTTTTTCAGAATTTGTTCTTAGAGAGCATTTACATTTTTTAAAAAACTACCAAGCTAAATTTCAAGTTTCTAGCTTCTTCAGTATAAAAAAAATCAAAATTTTCGAACGTTTTTTGCTTTTGCAACCCCTTGTGATAGTGGCACCAACATAAAATATGGCCTATGTTACAGCAGGGACTGTTACCATCCATTTGCCAACATCACTTTTGAAAATGGTTCTGTAGTTCCAGAGATTCCATAGAAATTGTAATTTAGAATATTTTTAGAACGATTTTCGCTCATCTCACCCTTTTCAATTTCGAAATTTTTTAGAATTTGTTCATAGAGAGCATTTACATCTTATAAGTAACTACTATGCCGAATTTCCTGTTTCTAACACCTTCAGTTTACAAAAAATCGAAATTTTAGAACGTTTTTCGCTCCTGCACCCCACTGGGGTAGTGGCACCGAATAAAATAAAGCCTATGTTGGAGCAGGGACTGTCACCATCAATTTGACACCATCACTTTTGAAAATTGTTCTGTAGTTCCAGAGATTCCATAGAAATTGTAATTTAGAATGTTTTAGAATGCTTTTCGCTCATCTCACCCTTTTAAATTTCATTTTTTTTAGAATTTCTTCTTAGAGAGCATTTACATCTTATAAGTAACTACCATGCTAAATTTCATGTTTCTAGCTCCTTCAGTATAGAAAAAATCGAAATTTGAGAACGTTTTTCGCTCCTGCACCCCCTTGGGGGTAGTGCCACCGACATAAAATATAGCCTATGTTGGAGCAGGGACTGTCACCATCAATTTGCCACTATCACTTTTGAAAACGGTTCTGTAGTTCCTTAGAACGTTTTTCGCTCCTGCACCCCCCTGGGGGTAGTGGCAGCGACATGAAATATAGCCTATGTTGCAGCAGGGACTGTCACCATCAATTTGCCATCATCACTTTTGAAAACGGTTCTGTAGTTCCAGAGATTCCATAGAAATTGTAATTTATAATGTTTTTAGAACATTTACATCTTATAAGTAACTACCATGCTAGATTTCATGTTTCTAGCTCCTTTAGTATATAAAAAAAATCGAAATTTTAGAGAGTTTTTCGCTCCTCCACCCCCCTGGGGTAGTGGCACCGACATAAAATATAGCCTATGTTGGAGCAGGGACTGTCACCATCAATTTGCCACCATCACTTTTGAAAACGGTTCTGTAGTTCCAGAGATTCCATAGAAATTGTAATTTAGAATGTTTTTAGAATGGTTTTCGCTCATCTCAACTTTTTAAATTTCGAATTTATTTAGAATTTGTTCTTAGAGAGCATTTACATAGTATAAGTAACTACCATGCCAAATTTCATGTTTCTAGCTCCGTCAAAATAAAAAAAATCGAAATTTTAGAAAGTTTTTCGCTCCTGCACCCCCCTGGGGGTAGTGGCATCGACATAAAATATAGCCTAATTTGGAGCAGGGATTGTCACCATTAATTTGCCACCATCACTTTTGAAATCGCTTCAGTAGTTCTAGAGATTACCCCCTACAAACAAACAAAGAATCTTTACTACTTTATAATTTTAGTATAAATAGATGCAAATAAATATGAAAATAGCCATTCAATCGGGAATTATGTCTTCTTTAAAAGTTTGTTAAAAATATAAGCTTGGGGGTGGGGGTAGGGTCTTCATACAGAAATTGTATAAGAAAAAAAATACTCTCATCACGAACACCTAACATTCAACATCATATTTGTATTTTTTGGAAAATTTTACTTTAGAATACCAAATGGGAAGTCATTCGGTCAAGTAGTGTAGGAATTATGCAAATGTAAAATTTGTACCTTCTAATGTTAAATTCATTTTTTAGTTGCAAAACAAGCTGCAAAGCTGGTAATATTTTCGTCATAACTCAAAAACTACTTGCAAAATGAAATGAAGTTTTGGATTCGCATATTTTAAGCTTAAAGAAATCGGTTTTTTACAAGCTGAAAATATGCGAATCCAAAATTACACTTTATTCGTCAAACAGTTTTAGGTTGAGTTCTTTGCTTGAGTTGTTGTTCTTAGGTTGAGTTGCAATCATTTCGTTTATGTCTATCTATTTATATAATTCAGATCTCACTACGATAACACCCGGAATACTGAACCAAATTGAATCTAATTGAGTCAGTGTATTGATCTGGACAGATAAAGTTCCTATAGTTTGTTTACAGGAACACACAAATGCAAAAGATTCTCATCGCGATAACACCCGGGATACTATCTAATTGAGTCAGTGTATTGATCTTGACAGATGCAGCTCTTATAGTTTGTTTATAGGAACACACAAAAGCAAAAAGATTCTCATCACGATAACACCCGAATTACTGAATCAAATGGAATATAATTGAGTCAGTGTATTGATCTTGACAGATACAGTTCTTATAGTTTGTTTATAGGAACACACAAAAGCAAAAAAGATTCGCATCACAATAACGTCCAAAATACTGAACGAATTCGAACATATTTGGGACAGTGTCTTAGATTAGTTAGTTGCCAGGATCTTAGATTAGTTCGTTAATCAAATATGTGTAGCTCTTATAGTTCGTTTATAAGGACACACAAAAACTTTAGATGTCATTCATTGAATGGTTAGAGATATATTACAGCCTACGGGCCATTTTTAAAACCCTTTAAGCGTCCTAACCGTGTTTTTACGTCACATAAATTTTGAATTCAAAGGCTGAATTATCAAAAATTTGATATTAATGTTAATTTTTTAAAATACACAAGAAATATAGATATGTAAGGTTATTAAATATAAATCCTCGTAATAATTTTTTCATATCTATTATTTTATGAATCGTTAAACATCCATGAAAAATTTTGCTGGACGCTTAAAGGATGTTTACGGGTGCTTAAAGGGGGGATAATTACTATGATTTCAACAAAATTTTAACATTTTTGATATAATTACCTCCTATCCATTCAATTACATTTTGTAAGCCTAATTTAAATCTTCTCTACACTTTTTACGCCAAAATAGAGAATTTGGAAAAAAATAGACCAATTTGTTTTCTTTATAGTAAATCTGATATAAAAATAAAGAAATCAATCTACTTTTTAGACTGAGCAAGGAAAGACCTTGTTTGAGTTATGCTTATAAAATTACCCGCATTGTTCTTATTTTGCAACTAAAAAAAAATGAATTTCACATTAGATGTTCCAAATTTTACGTCTGCATAATACCTAAACTATTTGTTCGAATGACACCCCATTTGTTATCGTAATGTAAAAGTTTTCAAAAAATCCCAATATTATGTCAATATGTTCGTACTGAATATTTCAATGCTTGATACAATGTCTGTATGAAGACGGGCCCTTAAGCTTTTTTTAAATACACATTTAATGAAGACATAATTCCCGAATGAATGTTTATTTTCATTTTTCGGTGCATTTATTTACCGACGAAATAGAGGGGGTAGATGGGACCTTTTTTATTTTTTTCAATTGTACTAAGTGTCCTAGCTTTATCTGTTATAGATATCTAGATATATGAATTTAAATGTAACAAATTAAGAAAAAAAAATACATTTTTAGAAAAACAGTCTTAGATCCTGGAAGAAAGACGGGGTTAGCAGAGACAGTAATAACGTAAAATATATCTTTATTTTATTATCGTATTTACATGCGGCTTGCGTCATCATTATCACAAAAGCTCTACTTTTTTAAAAGTCAAAACATTAAAAAAGTTTTTTTTTTTTTTTTTTTTTACGATATTTGTGTTCAGGACCACCCGAAACACTTGAAAATATATTATATGTGCTTCAGAAAAGTTTTAGAAAAGTTATTTTTTTTTAATGGTAAGCAAAAATATAAACATTTTATGCATCTACTAGCGACCAACTCCCGCTTCGCACGGCTGCTATTATGTTTTAAAATAACAGCTATGTTTTTGATTAAGTGAAACAATGTGAAACTGTAATCGACAAAGTGTTTTATTTTTTATAAAAATTCTTTACAAACTATATTATTTGATTTTCCTTCCATTAATCAACACAAACAGATTTTGCATAGAGGTAAATCATAATAGCGCAACATGGAGCTATCGGTATTAAAAACACTGAACACCTCAATAAATTTTTCCAAGATTGAGTGTTTGACCCAGAATTTTGTTTATGAGTCATCAATACACATATAAGGGTAGATCAAATAAAAACGGAACAGTGTTTATAATTTGATTTATTTTTGTATGAGTGTGGTGAACTTTGTGTACAGGGTATGGTACGTAAAAAAGGCAACTCCCACTGAGGAAATGAACTTGCCCTAGGTAGTCACGCGGAAGCACGTGACATGTTCTAGCGATCGGCCAACAGTTTCGTTCGTCAGGCAATCGGTTGTTTTTATTCATGTCTGTCTGCGGAATGTTTTAGAGTAAAAACGGGCAACCGAATGGTATTCGTTATTTTCTTGATAGATGAAGTTGTATTTCGTGAAGCGCATTGGCGAATGAAGGCGGTGCACGGAGAACATGCACTGTTATTGACTCGTGTGCAGAACGCGCACAAGCACTTCCGCAAAGGAAACTGGCGAAGTTTCGCTGGACAGTCTTGGAATACCCACCGTGTAGCCCGGATCTTCCGGTATGTGACTATCCAAACTTTGGTTCGCAGAAAAATACATTGAAGGGTCACCATTTCTACTCGAACAACGATATCATGGACAATGTTTGAAACTGGTTCCGATTTCAGCCAAAGTACTTCTATGAGCAAGGTATTCATCATTTGGTGAAACAGTGGGACAAGCGTTTGTGTAGATTTAGAGATTGTGTTTGAAATAAACCATGTCATTTCATTCTGTGGCTCAGGTTCCGTTTTCATTTGATCTACCCTAATATTTTTGCTTGGAACTGGAAAATAACCCAACTAAACAGAATTAAACTAACTTTTGCACATAAATGAAAAACTTGCTGGTATCACTGGGATTCATGATATCAAAACAATTTCTTCTTTTCAAGATCTAGTTATAAAAGTGCATATATATTTTTATATTCCTTTGATTTGAAACCTTGTTTCATGGCATAATTTACGTGGGTTTAAACTACGTAGGAATACTATGGTAGAACCTACTTTCAACTTTCATTTGTGCGATATAATGCCAGGTGGATATAATGAATTATAAAATTGCGTTGGACAATGTATTGAGTTTTTTGTTCTCCAGTACATGTCTGTTCAATTGTAAATTTGCGTTGGACAATGTATTGAGTTTTTTGTTCTGCAGTACATGTCTGTTGAATTGTAAATTTTGGTTTGTGAGTCAAGTATTTGGAAATTTCAAGTTATTAACTTAATACACTTGTTTATTGGTAGAGGATGATACTGCTCTTTGAACCAGTACAATAGTTTGGTGCTAATGTACTTTGCGTCATGATAAACATTATCAATCATTTCTTGGAAACTACTAAAATACACACATTAATATTATAAAGATCATTTTTCCTAGTAGTTGTCTACTACCTTTACTTAGCAACCGAGCCAGCAAAAGTGTATTATATTCCGCAGTAAAAAGAGCTGTGATATTGGTTTTTAGGTCGTATTGTAATCATTTAAGATAAAAAAGAGATATCTTTAACGAATCATTGATTGTGTCAGCTCTGATTCCCTTACGCTTGTATTCACCATTTACCTCAACCCAGAAAACCTCGATCGAACGCTCAAATGAAATTTACGATAAACTGCATTGGACCTGATCAAGGCCAAGTTCAATTAATGATGAATACCATTTGTGCGATCGACCGAGGATTTCTAGGTTAAGGTAGATGGTGAATACCAGCATTAGTCACAAGTGGTAAGATTAGTAGAAATTCACCCTGTAATAAAATTGTACAACCTCTGAATAGTATATCCATGGGGCACAAATCGCCCCTTGTTCCTATTCAGTGCTTCAACAGAGGTCTCGTGTGTCATAGATGCCTCACCCTAAGCTATTAAAAAAAAGTAGTTCCACATCGGTTTTGTAATATTACTTTGCTTGAAAATGATACGTATGGTGGTGGTGTGGTCACCATTTCAAATTGTTAAGAAGTATTTTAAACGTTGTGCGTACGGTTCGTACTGTTCCTAAAAGTTTAGCTGGAATTATAGACAAAGCGTCAAGAGTAATTTTGTTCTTAGTTCTTACTTTATCAAAGAGTTAATTGCTCAAAAGAATTTCACCCGTGCTTCCTGGTGAATTCAGAAAACAACATCGTTTCAATTGTTATCTGTTAGTTTCCCAAGCTCTTTACTCTGATGTCAAAAGATGTTCATCTTTATTTGCAGTCAGAATATACTTCTTTTAATTGTTAAAAGGTTTAAAATAAAAACATTATAAACAGTAAAATAAGTTTTATTAGACTGTTGACATGTTTCGGCTTCACCTGAGCCATTACCAAACAAATAAGAATATTCTATAATTGCACGGTCTATGAAGTTATTATTTGAAACGGATGGAGCCGAAACATGTCAAAGTATAATAAAACATATTTTACTGTTTATAATGTTTTTATTTTAAGCCTTTTAGCAATTAAAATGCATGTTATATTTTTTTGGTCTGAATCTGTAATAATCGAGGTTTATCATAAGACGTGTATAGTGTTCAATATTTTTAATTTCAAAATTCATATAGGCAGCCCGAAAGTCATTTCACTGTTTTATTTAATTCACTCAACGTTTGATCAGAGGAATTTTGGACTAAATTTATATCATGAAATGTCAGATACATTTCATACGCTTAGTAGTAGTTTTAAAATGTTGCATATAACGGTTACGCGACTGTAAAATTTTTCTAAAGATTTTACTAAGGCATTGTCTCTTTATTACGCAGCTATGTTACATGGAGTAGATGATTATATTTAAGGAACAGGAATAAAACAAATTTGAAAAATTGTACGATCACCGAATTGATACGTAAGAAAGCCATTTGCTGAAATGGTATCGACCTCACCTTGAACTTTGATTGTAGGCATATACACATGACCGGCGACTGAAATACTCTTAAACCTTTCAGGCGCGGATTACTTTTGTTCGTAAAATGGTGAAATGATTGATTGACACCGGAATTTACAAATTAATTTCTTAGAAACTAAATACTTGCTTTTCTTCAAGTTCATTATAAAAGGATAATTTTATTAAAAATTTCCTGGTGCCGTCTGACAGGTTGTACTTAAAATGAAGTGGTCACAAATGTGACCACCGCCCGTGAAAGGGTTAAATGATATTATTTAAAAATCATTATATCGCGGTAGATTGTGAAGAAAATTGTTTTTTCTTAGGATGATCACCAATAAGAAGCGCATTTGGTGGTTCAAGAAGAGGATGAATTTCCCGCAATTTCAGTTTACAATTTAAGCAACGCATATCATATCGACTCGTCCTTTCGTTTTAAAACAGATAAAAATAAGGAAAATGATAGACATCTTACCAATTGAATCTTCATGCTCATTTTAGTAACACATAGCTTTGTAACTCATGGCGGAATACTCATTATCCGATCATAGATAACCAGTGTTTCTTATCAGTTTATATTTAATCACTCAATGTATGTTTCTAGACATATCTGAAAGTAATCGATTCTTATAACTAATGATACTTTTTCTTGCTGTGAATTGATTGTGTCTATTACTGTGTAAATTTGATGAAATATTATTTTCGTCCGGTAACTCTCTTTGTCTTTGTAAGGAATTTCTTTTTCTACAGCTTGGTAAATGGTTCTCCATTTCTTCTTTATTATATATTAAACATATTTTCTTAAAATGTGTTCTACTGCAAACAATTATTTTATTTTATTTTTGCACAATAACTTGAAATACAGAAAATATGCGTAGAAATTAATTAAAGGAACAAAACCATAAATCATAAATTTATAACAAATAGCAAGTTACTAAAATCTTCTGTCATCGGATTCACTATCAAGTAATCGCTTCTTACATGAACGGTGCTTCCAACAATATAGTTAACTACCCGTCTCTGGCGACCAGTGTGGTCTCCCTTAAATGTATGCTAAGCATTGCAACATGCTACTTTTATTCAGAACTTAATTTCCTTGCTCAATTCTTCGCCAGATTGGAAGATTCTGATAGAGAAATCAAGAATTCTTTGCGATCATGCCAGAATTTCGTATATTTTGTTGTTATATGTTTCATCTTTTACGAAATAGTAACCTTAATTTCCGGATTATTACACGCACTTATGAAACACTATCCAGTCTTCGACCGTCTAGCCGGTCGTTACCATGAGAGGCCCAGACGCCTTCTGTATCGTATAACTCGGCTTTCACTTGGGGCCCAGAAAGTGAAAAATATAAATAAAGTACTTTATCTTAAACTATACAAAAACAAATAGTAATAAGAATATCAATAAAGTACGTAAATAAAAATTTCGGGACATAAATAATAATTTTTTTTTTCATGAGCCTCCTGACAAAGACCGCTCTTATTGGTTGAATTTCTAAAATCGCTGAAATACGTGTTTAACTATTCTTTTAGTAGACTAGCCGCAACTGGAAACCAGTTTGATCTCCTTTAAATGTATGTTAAGCATTGCAACACGTTACTTTTACTTATAACTTACGAGTCTAGAGCATTCAGTACTGTTAAATTAAAATGTAACGAAATATATGACATTGTAATAATTTTCGCCGACGGCGGGAAGACCGAACACTTGACCTCTTATGTTCTCTCGGGAGCCATGCGGGGGTCCGAAGGTCTTCTTTCCAATCCGCTACCTTCTGGTCCTGGGCTTTTGGTCTGAGGCTTGGCTGGGTAGTGGATGCGTACTTTTCCCTTTGCGACCTATTTGGTCCTTAAGCTTAACGGCGGGCGGGTCATAAGTAGGGTGATTCCTACTTAAATTAAAATTTCATGCCTGTCGGTAAACGTAATCCAAAATATATGATAGGTTTGCGCGGAAATCATTCCAATGTTTAGTTTAATTCTAACAACGCTCGATAAAAACATTTTTGTTTCAATTTATGTCATCTGATGTCAGGTACACTTGATGCAGCACTTGGTAAACTGTCGATGGTAGTTTTAAAATATTATATATAACGGTTATGCGAATGTAACATACAAGGTAGTCATAGTTAAACTGACTGTATTCAGCGTGTTCTGTAGTGCGTTTTAGTGGCAAGAATGGAGTCAAAATTTTAAGAAGGGTTAACCAAGACGGGAGACGAAGTTTTCCGTGAAAAAAGTTCAAAAAGTTACCACTATGGAGACATGTGGTACTGTTTACTCACGGAATCCTCCGTTCCACGTCTTGTTTAATCATCATACAAAATTTGGCTCCATTCTCGCAATTTGGTCGCGCTACAGAACACACTTAATGTCAGTTTCATTAGGGGCACCTCAAGGTGGCCATTTTTAAATACACCCCATAAATATACCACTTAAATATACCTATCCTTAAATATATGAAGGGTGTAGATGCAAAATTCACACTCTCCACTTAACCTAGATTTTAGAAACTTGCAAAACACTAATTATTATGAATAAACATCATGATATATTGGTACAATGTTTTTGTGATATATCATGTTTATTCATAATAATCGGTTTTTTGTATTTTTGGGACGAAGTTTTCCGCGAAAAAAGTTCAAAAAGTTACCACTATGAAGACACGTGGCACTGTTTCCTCACGGAATCCTCCGTTCCCCGTCTTGTTTAATCATCCTACAAAATTTGGCTCCATTCTCGCAATTTGGTCGCGCTACAGAACACACTTATCAGTTTCATTAAGGGCACCTCAAGGTGACCATTTTTAAACACACCCCTTAAATATACCACTTTAATATACCTATCCTTAAGTATATGAAGGGTGTAGATGCAAAATTCACACTTTCCACTTAACCCTTTCAAGGGCAAAGGACTTCTTTTACTAAAATGTTGAAATAATTGATTGACACCAGAATTAACGATCAAATCTATTTGAAAATAACTAAAAGATTTTTTTGCGTATATTATAAAAGCAAAATTTTATTAAAAATTTCTGGGTGTCACTTGGCAGTTTGGAATTAAAATTAAGCGTTCGCGCCTTGCAAACACCGCCCTTGAAAGGGTTAACCTAGATTTTAGAAACTTGCAAAAAACTGATTATTATGAATAAACATGATATATTGGCACAATGCTTTTGTGATATATCATGTTTATTCAAAATAATCTTTTTTTTTTTTTTTTTTTTTTTTTTTTTTTTTTTTTTTTTTTCTTTTCTAAAAACAAGGTTAAGTGAAGAGTGTGAATTTTGCATCTACACCTCTTCATATCACTTAGCACATAATGTACTTTTTCAATCACATTTATTATTGTTGTTTTCAATCTTTCGAGTAATTTATTTCTAAAAACACTGATTTATATGAATCTATGATAATAATCCATTCAAGAAAATGAAATATGTTTATCTTAATTTTTCGTCCAGTTGGAAAATTACAGCTCATATGATTTATTTACCAATTTGAATGATTGTGTTAAAATTAATCTAGTGTAGTCAAATATTCAGCGTTTACTGGAGTTCCAAATTACCTGCAATTTATTCTGTTGAGCTTATTCAGATATCAGACCAGATGCTATGATCAATAAGGTTAACTGGATGAATTCCGTCTTCCAGATTTGACCGGGATGGCTCAGTTGGTAGAATATTCTCAGCTTCAGCCAAGATATCCCAGGTTTGAATCCTGGCCCGGACATTTTTCGTCCAGTTGGAAAATTACAACTCATATCTTAATTTTGTTCCAAGAAGGAAAAAAATATTGAGTTGTTTAAAAACAATCTATAGTAACATTTTCTATTCTATTATGTCTCCAATTTCTCGTTATTAGTATTCTGTTAATATACACATTTTATTTTCATTATATTAATCGGAATCAAAGTTATTGAAAATCGCATATTGTATATTAATGAGAAATAATCAATATCTAAGTATATAAAACAGTAACTTACATCTTACGGTATATCTTTGAATTCACGAAGTTTAAAGTGCTCCAGGATACAAAATTTTACTTTTTTTAAAATTAATAGCTTTTGATAATTTTTTCTTGAAAAGTATTTTTATTTATACATTTCTTTTTAAATGTAAATTTTTGAAAAAATAAAATTTAATTTAATTAAAAAAAACAAATGTTTTAAATTTAATTTATGTTTGAAATTTCATATTTCTTCTGAAATAATAACTCGTTTTTGTATATCATTTCATTTTTATCTACAGAAATTAATAATAAATATTTAACTGTTAAAAATCTGCACTAATCTGTCCAGTCCAGTCATTCGAACGTTTTTAAAGATAATGTTACTTGACCATATTTTAAGGCATATCTGACTATATTACTGACTGTATTATGATCAGAATAAAGTTAAATTACGGTTATGTAACCGTTTTTTTCATACGGTTAAATGACTAGGCAGTTTTTTGCAAACCTTTAACCGTGTGAATAATGTATTATCGGCCTAAAACAAAAATATTTATTTAAAAAAATTAAAAAGAAGGTATTTTTTAATGTTTATGTTTTACTACAAGATTCATATTTTTTAAAATGTCCCACAATAATGAAAAAATGGAAATCTGGAAGACAATTTAAAGAATATATCACATAAATAAATTGTACAAAATGTCAACAGTTTATATTGCATAGAATTTTAGACATATCAATTTTGATATGACAAACCTTGAAAAAATATTTTCTGAGATAAATTGGAAGAAAAATGCAAAATTTATGGAAATTTTTAAAAATGAAAAAATACGCTGTAACCACAGACAGTACAACATAGAAAAGCGTTATATATTTTGGATCTATCCTAAAAAACTGTGAATTTTGTAACCTAAAAAGGTAAAAATATGATTTTTTATAATATTTTTGTCTTACGGAGCCGTAGTTTTAAACATCTTGCAAAACTTTTTTCCGTAACACTTACTTTTCTCAATTTGAGTAATTTCATTTTAAAATTCCTTGACTTACATGTATCTATGACGATAGATAAATATCTTTGGAGAAGTTTGAATCAGTTGCCTCAATTTTGTCCCAAGGAAAACAGACATGAGTTGTTCTAACACAATCCAGTGATGTTCGTTATTTTATTATATATCCCATTTATTAGTACCTTATTAATATACACATTTCATTATCATTAGATTAACAGGTGTCAAAATTCGCGAAAATCATATCATATATTCTAATACGAGCAAATCTTGTGTGTGGTTATGCAAATTTTATTTTATAAACGGCTCTAACGATTTTGACAAAATTTTGTATCCTACCGTTTTTTGGCATCAGAAAACGATTGGGCTAGGTCACAAGTTCGAGAAAATTCGATTAGTGGGTCATTTTGGGTCATGGTCAAGCTAATTGTATCTAAAAAACGGTTCAAACGATTTTGACGAAATTTTGTATCCGACCATTTTCGGGCACGAGAAGTCTATTTTAATATTTTAATGCCTGAGGAAGACCACTCGGCTGAGGGCGAACCCAGCCGTTGAGCGTTTAATGTCTTCCCCGGCTAGCTCCCCGGCACGCAGGGATTAAACGTGGCAGTACAAGCTTCGCCAATGGCTGGTCCTGCCGGGCAAAGCCCCACGCGACAGGTGGCAGTAACTAAAGACATACAAAAAAAATATAATTTAATACAGGGTCTGTCGCTGGAACCAGCGTTCCTACGCGACAAGGAGCGACAGACAGGGTAGACGAGGTCCACAGGTGCGCCTGCATCAGTTGTACAGTCCGCTAATTTAGTAGAAAGGTGCAGTTTTTAGGTAAGACTGTACCAATTGTACAGTTCGTAAATGACGGCACTTGAGATGTGGACGTGCCAGTGTGAGATTCCCACGCGACAAGGAGTGCCACACAATTGCGCTGGAACCCTCACACTGGATGGAGGCTGGATGGGGAGCGCTGAAAACTACCCCCATGAAAAGTTCCCCCATACGTCATTTTTACGTCACAGCAGATGGGGGTAGATTTCCAGTCATAGAGAATTTTACTTTCGTCGAAAATTGGAAAACTTCCCCCTGAAAAGTTCCCCCAAACCAGAAGGAAGAAGTTTTCCAGTGCCAGGTAATTTTCTTCTTCACTGAGTTCTTGAAAACTTCCCCCATGAAAAGATGTCCCCATACGTCATTTTGACGTCACTACAGATGGGGGAAGATTTCCAGTCCTAGAGAGTTTTACTTTCGTCGAAAATTGGAAAAGTTCCCCCATGAAAAGTTCCCCTAAACCAGAAGGGGGAAGTTTTCCAGTACCAGGTAATTTTCTTTTTCACTGAGATCCTGAAAACTTCCCCCATGAAAAGTGTCCCCATACGTCATTCTGATGTCATAGCAGATGGGGATACATATCATGGGGGAACTTTTCCAGTGCTAGAGAATTTTCTTTTTACTGAGAACTTGAAATCCATCCCCATGAAAAGTGTCCCCATACCACATTTTGACGTCACAATATAGGGTCACATATCCAATGCTAGAATATTTTACTTGTTTCGAGAGCTGAATATCTGGCACTCGAAATGTGTTTCTCTTTTATGTCTAGTTGCTATTGTTATTGTGAATTATTATTATACGGACTTGAAGAAATGCGCAGAAGAGATTTAGTGCGTAATGTAAAAGTATCTTGCTTACTTTTCATATTCGGTTATCAAACACATACTAGGCGGACAAAAAGGATTTAAGTATTAATGTGATATAATATTGCTCAAAGCATAATCTGTTAGAAGGTTCATGGAAACTCGACGAAAACAAAGATTTTTGTTATGTTAGCGGAAAGTGTGTGCATGTGATATTAGTTGTTGAGTAGAGCAGCATCAAATGTGAATCTTTAATGAAAAATTCACATAAGTTATTTACTTTTTTTTTAAATTTTTTTTTAAATTTTTTGGAAAAATAAGAATTTGCTTTTTTTTTTTTTTTTTTTTTTTTTTTTTTTGGAAAAATAAGAATTTGCTCTTTTTTCTTTTTTTTTTTTTTTTGTTAATATTCCAAATCAAATATCCAATATCAATAATTTGACAAAAAAACAAATAATTCTTGAATCAGCAGATCAGAATTTAGAATTGAAATCAACTATCAACTTCTTTATTATTATCTTTAAAATTGTGTTTTTTAAAAAAATAACCATATTAATTGAAAGGTAAACAAATCTTAAGCACAAACTAAAAAAGATACTATGTCATTAGTGTACAACAAACTTACAAATAAATAATTATATTGTTGTAAACGAACATTAGCTTCAAAAATATAAATGGAATTTTAACTTTTAGTAGACCATAAAATACATAAGAAATCTGATTTTTGAACAGAATTTGTAACAAAATTACTATTTTTTTTTTTAATTGATTAATCTGTGATACCCCATTTATATGAGCAAATAGATAAATAAATAGAATTCTAAATTCATCTTTAAAAGTTAGACTTAAAATTATAGAATGTGCTGATTAATTAAAAGATGATAAAAATATTTTTAAAACAATTTAATTGGTTTATTGTATTCTCTGACGGCGGCTATGTTTATGCCTGAAAGTACTGTGAATTAAAATAATTATAAAAATTTTCTTTCAATATTTCTGTCATCTTTTAAGTATTTAGCACATTGTGTAATTTTAAGCCTATTTATAGTTTAAGAAAAATTATTTTTACCAAATTGTTCTATGATTGTTGAGGCAAAGGCAATTTTTTTCAGGGCTTTGCTTTTTTTTTTTTTTTTCAATTTAAAGCGACTAGGAACAAATCGTTATTATTATTATTTTTTTTTTTTTCATTTTTAACATTTTACGAAAACGAAGAGCCTATTCTCAACAGCTGTAATTCTTGAAAAAAAAATCGAGACACATTAAAATAAAATCCTCATAAATACTACAATTTATTAGCAAAGCAGACATTGGATGCAGTGCCGCGTTAACCTGTTAACAATCGGGGTGGGGTCTTGGTCTAAGATCCCAACCTCTCACAGTTGTCTGGATCATAATGCATTTTCACGGTTTTGAATTTTTATTTTAAAAGGATAAATTATTTCGAACTTGCAAAACCGGTATTCTAATAACCCATTGAAACGAATTTAAATAGTAAACTGAACTTTAACTTTTCTACTATTACATAAAACCAAGTCATTAAATATCCATCATAAATTTATAACATCTATAACTGGAAATTAAAAATATGTTTTCTTTACATCCTATCCTAATAATATTATAAATCTGATTGCATTCAAATGTTAGGCTGAAGCCAGCGTCAAAATGGAACATTTAATGATCCTGTATCTTTGCGTATAGGTTGATAATAACCCTCAAATGAACATAGGCTGGTTTTTGTTTATTTTATTCAAATATTTTTCTTAATAATTCAAAATTTCATTATTTTCATCCTAATAATATTATAAATCTGATTGTGTTCAAATGTTAGGCTGAAGCCAGCGTCAAAAAGGAACATTTAATGATCCTGTATCTTTGCGTATAGGTTGATAATAACCCTCAAATGAACATAGGCTGTTTTTTGTTTATTTTATTCAAATATTTTTCTTAATAATTCAAAATTTCATTATTTTCATAGAAATGGAAATTTTTTCGTATAATATTTTAAAATGGTTAAATTTACTTTACCGTTGCTAGTACTTTATCGTTGCGAAAACTAATTCAAAACCCGGAATAATAATTTTTACTCAACAATTTAGTTTCAACTGAAAATTTTTCAATGAAAAATGAAAATGAAATAAAAAAATTAAAGAATTAAAAATAAGATAAAATAATATTATTAGAAATAAAACGTACTTTTTTTAGTTTTTGATAATAATACAAGGTCTCAATATGCGTAACCATATGAAACAGGCGAATATGACGTCATTCATCTAAAATAAAGCGGATATTCATCTAAAATAAAGTGGGGAAATAAAATGATCTTGGTTTTTTTTTTCACTTTTTTTCTTTTTTTTTTTTTTCTTTTGTATGGTGACAATACTTGACTTTTTACCGTCTGCGCACGGCTAATATAACTAAACCGTATTTTTTATTTAAATTTTTAAAAAGTAAAAAGAAGTTTCAAAAGAAAATGGTCAGCAAATGTCATTAATATGCTCCGCAAAATTATCCATGTCGAAAATGATGTCATGGATAGCGAGAAATAGTTATTTCATTCTTAAAACTATTTCTTAAAACTATTAAGAAATAACTCGATTACCTAAAAAAAATGACGAATGTTAACAGTTCCATTTTTGTTGATAAAACCTAAAGATTTAATATTATTTCGTTAAAATGACTTAATTTCTCCTATGCCAGTATTGCAATTAATTGCCTGGAAAAGAAAATTAACAAGAATTATGTCATTAAAAAGGGATTTCTCTGGTGAAAAGAGACTTCATATTTGAAATAAAACGGGAATTTTCCAATATGTTTTAAAATGAGTGTGAATTAATTCCTTACATTAATAATACAAGGATCAGTAAGTATAGAAAGTAGATGAGTTTCACGCCATATTTATAACGAAAAATTTAAATGTTTTGTTATCTATACTGATTATTAAGCATGAGTATCCGTTATATACAGATGAGAGTTTTCTGCTAAAAATCACATCATAATTTTAAGAAAAGGAAAATGAACACGAATCTATTATATTAAAATCTGACCGTGTTTTTGTATTTCGCAACTACTCTTAGATTATTGAACGCAACTTGATTTACTTGATCCGAGGATGTCGCACAAACTCTCAGAATTTAAAAAATTAAATTATATTCCAAGATTTTTTTTTCTTTTTCTTTCTTTTCTTTTTTTTTTTTTTTTTTTTTTTTTTTTGTAAATTTTAACGAAGTTTATCTAAAAACGGAAAGGAAATTACTCCATATTTGTGTATAAAAAAGGAGAAATAAAACATATTAGTATATTTTTTACACCATTTTCTCATTAAAACTGAATTGATTTCAGTAAATTTTCCGAAAAACAAAAATGTATTTTCACATATACAAACTTCATGAATCAATTTATTCTGGAGAACAATAAGTGCCTGTCAACATACTGTCATTTAGAAAACAAGATTTGTTTCAACTATACATTAAACCAAGGAGGCAGAATTGAATTTAAAGAAAAAGCATATACTATTTCCAATTAAGGTTTTTTTGAAGGATGTTAAAACGTTTCACAAAGACTTAAAAGTAAAATTTTTTATCAGGTAAAATTGATATTTGTTTTTACCCAATTCGTCTATTTCCACGATTTTATTTGGCCCTCCTTATTGCATTGGTTGCAATTTTATTTTCGCGATTATTTGGCAAAAAATTTCACTTTTTAAGACTGGGTTATGTCAAGGTCCCTATAATAAAAAATACCGTATTGTCTCCTATGAAATAAGATAAATAGTTAGTTAATTATTAACGTTTTTAATTATCGGGAATGAAATAATTTTCTTAATTAATGTATTTATTTTTCTTTTAATGTTGTTAAATGGTAAAGATTTGTAAAATTATTTTAGAAGTGTTGCAAAGTGTTACAGAATCTATGCTTGACGCATGATTTTTCGTTCTTGTTTAAAATTGAATGAATAATTTTTTTTTCATTTATTCTTCTGAATGAAAAGTGAAAATTTTGGTAGAAATACCGTTCCGAGTAAGACTCCTATAATAGGAGCTCTAGTTCCGAGAAAAATCACTATAAAAGGAAGAATGTACAGAGTACTAAACCCGTTTTCCACTCTTCATCTTCTGTATACGTTTGAATTGTTAGCGGAAATATAGCCTGGTCACTCAATAAGTCATTAACAAAAGACGCTGAACGGGCTGTGTGAAGCAAACAGATGCCTCGCCTCGGGCGGGGTAGAAAACAGTCTATTTGCAAGTCAGTACTTAGCGAAACAGCTTAACCATGAATTTTTTTTGGGTTGAAACTCAAACTCTATTTAATATGGATTTTTCGATATTATCAAAATAATGCAAACTTTTTATATATATTCTTATGTAAGATATGAATATTTAATGTGAATAATTAACTGTGAATCCTATGAATTATATGAAACGATTTTTCCCCCTTGTTTTCTGTCTTTCTTATCTTTTTTTCGCTAGTATCTCAAACTTTATGTATAAAAGATGCATCAATTATTAAATGCATTTTTAAATACTATATAATAAAGTGAAACATCACTATAAAGTAATAAGATATTTTTAATTATAATTATTTTTAATTATAAAATTAAACGGTCATATAATTTTCTTCGAAAGAAAAAAAAGGAAGAAAATATTTTAAAAATACCGTATTTGCAGTAAAAGAGTTGAGAAATATAAAAGATTATCTGAACGGAACATACACATGAAAGCATGAAAAACATTAATTCATTTTCTATTTCTTATTTATGTGAGCAACGAACCAGATCGGCTATATTATGAATTAATTGGCAGAGTTTATCGAAATATTTTATTCAGCTTTCAGTAAAGAATATTATCTTTAAGATTTTTGAAATGTGTAATCTAATACAGACAGAGTGGGTGCCTTTGAGCAGGGCTGTCCACCGCGGCGATGGTAACTGTACTTTTAAATGTTTTTCTCATTTTCATGTAAACTGCATCCTGGCCTGACAACCTTTAAAACGTGCAAGTTTTATTTTTTAATCACTATATGCCATGATATTCAGGGATGTTAATTTTATAAACGAAGACTCCGTAAATTCAATAAAATAAAATATATTATTCAAAATATGCTGCACATACGTTAACTGAGGATACAGTCTTTAACAAATAAGCTATTTTAGAGGAAGCAATCACAATAGTATAGTTTATATTTTTCTTTACTTTATTAAAAAACTTTAATCTTGAATATCTCGTAATGGCATTTTTTTAGTTACTTGTTTTACAAATTAGCCCTTTATTGCATAGCATTATGGCTGTTTTCAAATCCAAAGGAGCTACATTATGACAAATTTCTGAATTAATTTTTGTTCGGAAACGCATGAAATGGGCAGGTGTTCTTTATTCAGAAATTATGTAATCGAGTGGTGTTTTCAATGTTTTAGTAAAGGCAGGTGATCTTTCAGAAAATACTGTCAAAGTTGATGTTTTGTACATAATTTCCGGGCGCACGAAAGGATAAAAAAATCTATCATCACGTGACAGCAATTGCTTTTAACTCAATAAGTAATTTATTTATCAAAAAATGAAAACGCCATTCGATTCCAAATCGCAGTTCATTCAGCAGTCAGGCCTGCCAATTTTATGCTATGACGTTTTGAAAGAAGTAAGAAAGTTTGGCGTTATTGAGCCGGGAATTTGATAACCACTTTAATCAAGAAAGGCAATTCAAAAAATAAATAAATAAATAAATAAATAAATAAATATGGGGTTATTTTAGTTTTCTTTTAAATTATAAAAGTAATCAAATCAGGATGCTCGTAAAATAATTAAAATTAAGGAAATAAAAAAATTAGGAAAATAAAACAATACTTCATACTCTTGATTCATTATTTTATATTTATTAATTTGCGTTTTCCGAAAAATCTGGAACTATAAAGTTAACGATATAGTCTTATTTTTTTAACACATTATCAAGTCAACCCTTCGTTTTGGCTTCAAATTGCTAGTCCTTTCTATGTGCTTCTTTTTCCTTTCTCCTGAATTATAAATACACATTAAGCACTTTTTATATTTCGTTTTTCTTTATGTCAAATTTATACAGTAAAAAAAGGGTGATACAGAAAGAAAGAAGTAAGATATTCATGGAAGAGTTTGAGTCCCGAATAAAGAATAATTCTAAAATATTTTGTACAGAAATTAATATAAAACTTACTAAAAAATAACAAAAATAAACATTTGTTTAGCTTAGCAATGTAGCTACATCAACCATAATGTATCTTAAAATAACTCAAATATTATCTGTAGAAAAAAAAAAAGCATATGTGAAACTTAGTACATGCTTTTTTTTTTTTTTTTTTTTTTTTTTTTTTTTTTTTTTTTTTTAATAATAATAACATTCTATGGAAACTTATTCAATAGAAAAATAGAAAATAAATTTCAACTTCTTATTTTTTATCTGATACGTCTATTTTAACCATATGATTTCTGACAATCTATAAAAGTTTTAGTTTAGAAACTAAAAAAGAATTTTTCAAACAATTTTCCAATTTTTTAAACTAGAAAACCATTTTTCTATCTCTTGAATTAGTGACCTTTTGAGTTTAAAATAAGATTCTATTTCTATTACTTTTTTCAGACACGTTAAACTCTAAAAAACTAATAATAAAGAAATCTAAATTGTTAAATTAAACCCAAAAATTAATAGAACGAATGGTTAGATTCGTTTTTGTGTCTCAACAAACAACTAATTAAAAACATTTTAAAAATTTGGAAATATTTCTAATAAGTTGTCACCAGATGAAGCTCGTAAGATTTTTCCTGTTTTGGTGGGGGGACAGAGGTTTTAAATTGCTGTCTCCTAGTAAAAAAAAAAAAAAAAAAAAAAAAAAAAAAACAAGAACAAAAAAACAAGAACAAAAAATCATGCATTAAGTATGGAATATGTAAAAGTTTTCAACACTTCCAAAATGCTTTTATAGAAATCTTTACCGTTTAAGAATGTCTAAGTCTGATGCTAAAGTTAACAATTTGGAAAACGCATAACACATTTAAAAATCCAATTTTAGAAATTACCAACAATATTCGGAAAACGATCCTAACTATTTTGCGCAGCCCAGTGTATGATCTACTGATTTTTATATATACTACATAGAATGCAAAAATTTAGTTCAGTTAGGATACGCATAGCACAGTTGAAAATAGCCCATCGGCAATTTCCGTCAATAAACGCAAATGCATTCGAGATGTTTTGTGCTGCCCTGTATATAACCTATAGGATTTATACACATCAAGTATAATAGGGGGAAAAAAAGTTCCATTTAAAAACGCAACTGAAAACGCATTTCCAACCATTATTATTAACAGACAGTACTTTAACAAAATAATTTTATGTGACCCTGTAAATGAAGGAGGAATGCTATACACACAATATTCTATAGTAAGCCTCTTGTAATGCACCTCAGTGATATATATCTGTTTCAGTATGTTTCAAATATTGAAACATTATAAAATAAACCGCAAACGATTTCTCCCCATAGACCGTTTTGTAATGGAATTCTTTTGAGTGTCCCTGTAAAGCAGGTATGTCAAACACGTGGCCCGCGGGCCACAACTGGCCCGCCGACAACTTCTCTGTGGCCCGCCAAGCCTTTGGCATTTTACCTGTGCATTTATTTTGGTATTTATTCAGTTGCTCGAACACGCATGCTGAAAATACACTTTTGAGGAACTCACTTACACCAAATAGTCTTAGAGATGGCAAACATATGTATGTAAGTATTGCCAGTTGCTTTTTTTATTCACAATTGCTACCACTTTTTTTAATAGTAATTTTTGTCTTATTTATTTCGTCATTAATTAAGGGAAATATTTTTCTTCAAAATGTGGTAGTAAAAAAAAAAAAAAAAAAAAAATCCGCTCATTTGGCATAACTGATGTATATAGACAGATGTAGCTCAGTTTTAAAGTTTTAAATTTTAGCTCCAAGAAATTGCAGATACACAGTTAACTAATCGGAATGTAACAAAGTGCGAAATCTCGAGTCTAAAAATTTAAAGATTCGTAATTTTTTTACAGTATTTTTCTTATAATATTTATGTGTTTTATGACGAAACTATTGCTTTATTAGGTGCGTTCGTAATTATATAAATACGTAGCACCTATTGTCGTCGTCTGGTCCGTCCGTCTGTCCGTCCGTCTGCATATAGCAACGCAAAAACTACCCAACCGAATGGTTTGAAATTTAAGATATATTATCTTTGCAGAATTTTATCGCGACATTTCAATTTTTTAAAAAATTGAATCAAAACTTTAGAAAATATTAATAAAAACATTTATTAAGAAATTTGATTTTTTTTTTAAATCGGTGCTTTCTTTTTATAGGAGCTTTCGAAGTTTGATCGCCAAGCGACCGAGAAACTTATTTTATTACAGAAATTAATCTGCAGACGATATAATTCATTTCACAGAATTAAAAATCATCAAGATCTGAATATTTATAGAACTATAACTTTTATAGAACTATAACTTTTTTTATAGTACGAACGCACCTCGTTTGTAACGTTTGACGTACAATTTCCAACTTGTTTTACTACTCTCTTCAATTTTACACATGCTATATTTATTAAATAATAAGAAATGTATAGTAAAATTAATAAAATTCGGGCTAATTAAGAACAGTTACAACTTTTTTTAAAATCAAAGTATAAAATTAAGTGGCTTTTAAATGATTTGCTTTCGAAATGACATAAATTATCACTTTTGTGCTTGAAGCAAAACCCCCGAATACGTCATGTCATCTAGTTTCTCCACTCTTGTTTTACAAAAATATTTTGGATTTAAGTTCTTTAATTATTTTCATTACTTAGGTTAGTAAATGTGTCATTGTTAATGAAACCTGCTTGATCTTTCTTTCTTTTATTTTCTTTTATTTCTTTTTTCTTTTTTTTTTTTTTTTTTACCGATTTACACATATTTTAATAACATACTGATAAACAACCTAGGAATTTTTTTTTTAAGTTTAAACTCTACCAGTATGAATATATATGATTGACGGAAAATAAACATTAAAAAAAAATTAAGTTGATTCACAATACCATTATATTAAAAGAAAAACTGAAATTATATGTTGATATCCAAACATTGTTGGAGTTTCGAAAGAATGGAACATTAAGAGATGCTACAGGACAAAGCATTAAAAATCTGGCCAAACATCAGAAAGAAAAACTGTCAGAATTTAAATTGACACTTCTTAAAAGAGAGTGCTTTCACCAAGCCTATTGGAGAAAACACATTTACTTTATAAAATAATTATTGCATTAAATATCCCGTGATTCAAAATCATTTACTAGGAAATGGAAGAAAGGATGCGCAGAACAGCTAAAGAAGTTTGAAAATACTATAAGCAAAAGTACCATTGCTAAAAAGTATTTTGTATAGCCGGATCGATTTATAAAAGCCGGATACATGTTTATAAACTTATATCATATTCGTACGCACATGCTTAATCATCGTCAATTTAGAAAATATCTTGATAATATTGGTAACGAATATAACCAGATCTACCTTCTTATACAAAAATTTGACGGCTTTCCATCATAAAAGTTTAACTGTTAATTACGAAATGTTAAACAAGGTAAGCATTTTCATTTTAAATTGACAAATTATGAATGTGAATTATTAAAAGACCACCAATAGACAAAGTACTTGGAGTTTTCATTTTTAATAAAAGCACCTTAGTAAACTTCAACCTCAGGGCAAATTTCATAATTTCATCATGTCATTTGATAGTATTAGCATCAGAGCCGGATTAAGCATTTCTTTGTCCCGGGGCTATTTTGGACATTTTGCCCCCCCCTCTTCCCCTGCTACTGGAAATTTTGTGCCCCTTCCCACGATACTGAATATTTATCCCCCCTCCCCCCCACACACACCTTTTATTATTTTTTTTTTAATCCTGAAATACAAATTTAAAAAATGGAAATATTTATATTGTTAATCAAGAGCGTTTTTTTTGTTTGTTTGTTTGTTATCTTCAATAGTGCTCTTAATTAGTTTGTTTAAACATATACAATTAACAAATACTTTATAAATATTAAAAAAAAATAGAAATATTCCAGGCGTATAAAAACTCAATACATTAAAAATAATTTCAATACATCTGTTTATTGATATAAATAAATTTAATTACATGTTTAAGCTTTTTTTTATTATTATTAGATTTTCATTACTAAAAATTAAGTTAATTGAAAAAAAAATCCTTGTATTTAAATTTCCAAGTGATTGCAGGGCATCATGAAATGCAAACAGTTCTGTTATGTCATTATCTAGTGACATTAGTGTTAAACCGCTAAGTTTGGGCTCCAGCATAAACGATCATAGTCTGTTCTTTATTAATTTTAGTTTGGAAAATGATCATTCTGCTTCAAAGTTTGTAAGCGGTACTACTATATACTATAATTGCAATATGCAGTACATTTGGGAAAACAGATATTAATTGTTTATCATTGATTAACAGCATCTTAACAGCATTGGATATCTACATTTCTAATACATTCCGAGAAATATTTCATTTCTATTTTTAAAATATCGCCAAGATCCTCGTAATAAAATGTTAAGCGTCTAGAGAATCTTTATCTATAATGTTTGAGTATTGTAATTGACAGAAAAACATGAAAAATGATAGTTTTATAGAGAAATGTATGATAAACATGGTGAAACATAGAGTTTTAAAATCGAATAATTATTTTAAGTGCCTCTGTTTAATGTTGAAATCGGTGAATATAATTCAGTTACATAAATTTTATAGGATTAAAAACTATGCACAGCAATTTAACCTTCTTTTGAAGGCATATATATATATATATATATATATATATATATATATATATATATATATATATATATATATATATATATATATATATATATTATAATATCTATGAATTTCAAAAAACATATCAAGTTCTATTATCATTCTACTTAAATCTCCAAAGAGATAATTAATGATATTGTGTATACAGAATACCACATAGCTAATAATTAACATGTGCAAACATAATATTACCATAGCCTGTGCTTCAATGGTAATTGGCCAAATTTTACTCATACCTAAAGAATATTGAAAAAAGAAATAGAGAGAAAGGGAAATTTTTTTTTTTTTTATAAATTGGAGTTGCAATTAAGTAAATACAAATGGATTAATAAATTAAATATGAACCATATACAATGGAAAATTGGACCACATGAGAATTAATTATGAATTGGATATGAAAAAACACATGCACATGTACTCATCAGCCTGGATGCACCCACATGTGTTTTAAATAATAATTCAGTGTTTCATAATTCTACTGGCATAATGCTAAGATCAGTAGAATCATCCAGGTACACTGAATTATTACCAGACAACAATTGGAAATATTAAAATTTGGAAATATTTAAATAGGAAATAAAAAACCATTAAGAATATACAATATATTTCACTCACATCGATTATCCCAAAAACTGTATTTAACACCTCCCGAAATTACCACGAGAAACATTACAGTTTTGAAATAATAAAATTGGAAATATGAACGCGTAAAGAGTAGATAAAATATTTTACTCACAATAATTATACAGAATCCTTAAAATGTCACAACTTCTGCATAATATTCACATCCACATGGCAATGCATCATACATGTTGACTAAGTCGAGTTGAGAGAAATGATTTGAAAGACAAGTTGAGGGCACACTTTTTTTAAAACACAACCCCATCGATGACACCCAAACACAAAATGATTCAAAAACACACAAAATAATTCTGGTTTTAATACACTTATAACAAAATTATATCCGTGAATATATATTACTCCATCCAATTTTAATTCCTGAAAGTAAAATTAATATACAATCAATAGCTCCCTCTATAGTTAAATTAAATATAATATTAACAATATTATCAACAACTACCTGAAAGGTAAAGTGTCGCCATCTATTGGTATTATAATAATTCATAATTAATATTTAGTTAGATATCCACTTTATTAGTTACATACTCACTTCATTAGATTTAATTATATAAATAAACTTTAAAAAACAATACTAACTTGTAGTTTTACTTTAAATTCAAATAAAATATAATACTACTATATGAATAAATCTACACAGAATTAATTCAACTTGCACAGCATTTCAGATATTCTTAACAAGAATATATTATGTAAAAGAGATATTATTTTAATTCAAATTGTTTTTGCTGCCAGCTGTGTTAATCCACTGATATTATAGACATATTATTAAATAATTAATGTTTTATTTTTACTACTACTTAAATATATATTAGACTTGTTATTAAATAATTAATGTTTAATTTATACTACATTGTAAATATATTTTATATTTCATAGATTAATTTAAATATCTAATTAAATAATTCATAAACAATTCAAAATATCTCAAAATTTATAAAATTGATAATTAATAGTATTACTACTGTTTTTCAATCAAATTAATGCAATGCAGTAATTAAAATACTTGTTAAATTTAATTATTCATATACAAAAATAAAAACTATATATATTTATATTTATATATATTGCAAATAGATATGTTTATGAGTTATAATCACCAATGTTATCCATGTATAATTTAATTTGTTATTGTATAAGTTAATTTATAAATGTATGAAAACTGCACATCAATAACACCTTAAACAGAGGTGATCGGCAACGCACAATCACAACTATTCAAAGTGTATATAATGTTCAATCAAATATTAAATTTCCTAATATGTTATAATTGTAATTATGTATGTTATAATTGTAATTTTCTATATAAAGTGTATATAATGTTCAA
The DNA here is from genome assembly GCA_963931845.1 of Maratus michaelseni. Classification (NCBI taxonomy): domain Eukaryota; kingdom Metazoa; phylum Arthropoda; class Arachnida; order Araneae; family Salticidae; genus Maratus; species Maratus michaelseni. Next base: position 259,659,465 of record OZ007593.1, read on the forward strand.
AATTAAATATTAAATTTCCTAATATGTTATAATTGTAATAATGTATGTTATAATTATTATTTTCTATATCTTTTGTTATATGTTATCGCACACTAAAACAATAATTTATTCCATACCATGTTTATATTTAAATTATATAATAAATGTTATTTAAAAGAGTTGATGATTGAATTTGTCATAAAAATTGGATAACCATATATTTTTGCTTGATCTCGAATATATCTAATATTTTTGTTTTTATTTATATCTGAGCATAAGTATTTTATACGATGTAGATAATTGATAATTATATTTTTATAAACAGATTTATGTAAACATGAAGCAAAATTGGTAAAAATATTTACTTTAAATGGGAAATCAAATCTCTTATCATAAATATCAAAAATTAATTTATAATTATTATTAATATTAATTTTTAAGTCAAGAAAGTTTATATTATTATTAATTAAATCATTTTCGCTTAATTTAAGCTGAGTAGGATAAAAATTGAGTGGTGATGTGCAATTTTTTTCATTGAAATAAAATATGATAATGTCATCAATATAGCGATAAAATACATAATCATTGTTCGGACTTATATTTCTTTCATAATAATATAAGTAAAGGTCAGAGAGAATACTAGATGCGGTTCCGCCCTGCGGAATTCCCTGGCATTGTTTATAGATAATATTGTCATATATAATGTAATTATTATGCAATGTAAAATTTAGTAAAGTTTTAAAAAAATTTACTGAAATATGTTCTTTTAATTTTAATTGAGATTTAAATTCTTTAAATAATATACACATTGTTTTATGTAAGTCTTTTATATCAATGTTATTAAATAAATCATTAAAATCCAATGTTTTTATGAATTTTACCGGATTGATATTATGTATTTTATTAATGAGTTGAAAACTATTTTTTAGGCAATGTTGGTTATTATGTTTTAACGTTATATCATATATCTGCTTTAAAATATTAAGTAGTAAATTGTTTGCATTTTTATTATATGTGTTACAACCGATGGTAACAGTGCGAAATTTAATAGGATTTTTATGAAATTTTGGAATTATAACAAGATAAGGATAATTAAAATTATTACATTTGATTTTTAGTAATTTGTGATAATTTAATAATTTTCTGTTATTTATTTCAATATTTAATTTATATATATATATATATATATATATATATATATATTACGTGATTAGATTATGAAATGCTGTGTCGAATATATATATATGTATATATATATATATGGTGTTACGGTAATGTTTCATTAATGGTTATATATATATATATATATATATATATAGTGTCTAATTTTATGTTTATGTTTTTTTTTCCCTTAATCCAAAATTTTATTACTTGAATGGATATTTATTTCTCTTTTTTTCCAAAAAACCGTTTTTTACCTCTGGTGCTAGATGTTTATAAAGCCCAAGTAATATTTCTAAACATTTTCCATTTGCAAAATATACTTACACGCGAATATTAACAAGTTGGAAATTGTACGTCAAACGTTACAAACGAGGTGCGTTCGTACGCACGTTTTAGAATTAAATTCATAATATCCCGTGCGTAGAACGGGTTAAACAGCTAGTTAAGTATATATTGTATGACACTGTTCATACAAATATCTTAACTAGTTATATAAATATTCAGATATATATGTATCAGCTAGTTATATAAATATTCAGATCTTGATGATTTTTAATTCTGTGAAATGAATTATATCGTCTGCAGATTAATTTCTGTCATAAAATAAGTATCTCGGTCGCTTGACGATTTAACATCCATCGGAAGCTCCTCTAACAAGAAAGCACCGATTTAAAAAAAAAAAAAAAATCAAATTTCTTAATAAATATTTTTATTAATATCTCCTAAAGTTTTGATTCGATTTTAATAAAATTTGAAATGTCTCGACAAAATTCTGCAAAGATAATATATTTTAAATTGCAAACCATTTGGTTGGGTAGTTTTTGCGTTGTTATATGCGGACAGACAGACAGACAGACGGACGGACAGACAGACGGACAGACAGACAGACAGACAGACAGACAGACAGACGGACGGACAGACGGACGGACCAAACGACGACTATAGGTGCTACGTATTTATATAATTACGAACGCACCTAAAAATGACAGGAAAATTTAAAACAATTAAATTATTATGTGTGTAAAGCATTTAATGAAGAAATTTGCATTGTATTTAAAAACTCCAAATAATAATATTTCCAAATATTTTTCAATTCGAAAAAATATTTACACGTGAATATTAAAAGAGAAAGAAAACTTTCAAATAATTACATTTTTATGTGCGGAAAGCATTCAGTGGTAAAGATTATGATTGATATATATATACATATATATATATATATATATATATATATATATATATATATATATATATATATATATTTAAAACTATTTTCTTATAGCTTCTAAAAGAAAAAAATCTTCCAGCAGTTAGGCCGTCAGCAGTTGCGACAGCGGTGGATGCGGCTCTGGGAATGTTCAAGTCAAAGGGAAATGAATAGATACCCGATTATAAAAGATCACTACTGGTCGTGTTAATATCATCCAATCTTTCGTAATCAAGTAATCTTTTTAAAACAGATTATATCATTGTGTTTGTAGAGCCTGTGAAGTCTTGGGAAGTGTAGCTCGTTGGGGGCGGAAATTCCTAGTTTTGTTAGAAAATGTAACTGTGAGTTAAACTTTTATTACAAAAAAAAAAAAAAAAAAAAAAAAAAAAAAAATTCTGATTTTAAAAAATGGCACCACTTCAAACTTTTTAGGAAATTTACCTTTTAAGTTAAATTTATATTTTGACAATGAGCAAAATGTTATAAATATGCATGCTAAAATTTTTCAGTTTGACTAAAACAAGTCAATTTTTGTGCAAAATATATGAAATTTTATTAAATAAATTCATTGCAATCAGTCTTCCGTAATCGGATAATCTTTTTAAAATAGAAAAAATTAGCGTGTTTTTAGACCAATTAACGTGTTTTTCGATTCTGCGGGGTATGCACGGGAGTTGGCGAGCGTAGCTCGAAGGGAGCAGAGCCCACTAGTTTTGTTAGAAAATATAAATGTGAGATAAAACTTTTATTACAAAAAGCAATTTTTTTCTGATTAAAAAAAATGCAACACCCCAAACTTTAAAAAAAATTTACTTTTCTAGTGGAATCTATATCTTGAGAATGAATTAAAATATCTAAATATATATATATATATATATATATATATGCTAAAATTTTCCAGTTTGACTGAAATATGTCAATTTATGTGCAAAATATGATTAATTTTATTAAGGCTGTTCTCAAATCCAAAGGAGTTACTTTGTGACACATTTCTGATTCATTTTTGTTCGGAAACGCATGAAATTGGCAAGTGTTCTTATTCAGAAACTATGTAATCGAATGGTGATTTACATATTTTGGAAAAGGCAGAAGCTCATTTAGAAAATACTGTCAAAGATGGCATTTTAAATCAAATTTCCGGACGCAGCAGCACGAGAAAAAATTAAAACTTGTCGTCACTTGACAAGAATCTCTTATAACTTAATATATTTATCAAAAAATTTAAAACGCTTTTCGATCCTAAATCCCTCCAATAGTCAGATTTTCCAATTGTATGCCTTTACATTTAAAAATGAGTTAGAAAACACGTCAGGTAGTTTCGCGTTGTTGAGCAGGGAATTTGAGAACCGCCTTAAACAAATTAATCTGAGTATATTAAAGAATTTAACCCATACGTATTGATTTTTAGTAAAAATTGCACAAAAGAAACAATTTATATATGTATATGGGAATTTTAATAAAATAAGGATGTGTGTAAAGCCATTTAAATAATGAAATTCATAATTAATCAACTTAACTTAAATTGATAAGATAAAAGATGACGATAAAAAATATTTCACAAACAATCGAACCCATAAGAGGTGTAATATTATTTAACCTTTTTTTTCTCTTTCTTTTTTTTTAAGCCACCTAAACACATGCAGTAAAAACAATGGTTTTCTACAAGTTAAATGTACTCATACTCAAGGATAAGGATTTTTCTCAATTAAATAAACGCTTTTCTTTACTTAGTATTAAATAAAAACATTAAAGATAAAGGAAAACGGAAGCAAACACACTTCCTAAAATCTACTTCTTATCATATTAAAATAAAAGTTTACGAACAAAACATTCTTTTTGATTATCTGTCTGTTTTTTTTTTTTTTTTTTTTTTTTTTTTCCCATAGACTTTTATGCAGGAGAGGCAGACAGAGATGATTCTCAATGCACTGGCCAATGGTTCTCAGTTCTTACGCAAAATACTGTTGAAAGATACTGGTCATGTCATTGGGGAGGGGGTTGCCCTTGGGAAGTGCCGGATGTTAGGCATTGTGGGGGGGGGGGGGCTCCTGACCTTGTACTAATTTCTAAGAAATCGTATGCCGTGCACACATAGACCTTACAATTCAAGATTCTTCCCCTGAGCGTGCACATGTTTTTTGAGATTAGGTGGTAGAAGCGGAAAATAGTAAAGATGTTTTCTTCTTTTGGTATCGGGCAAAAGTAGGGTAAAAATTGTAAACGAATATGAAAACACCCGCTCGCTAATGTTAAACGTATGGCCATAATGTTTTCGAATTTCTCATTTAAATTTGAATATTTTGAAAAGTTTTTTTTTGCATAAGTTACTTTCACTTTCAAAACCGGTTCCGAAAGTGAAAATACCTTTACTAAACAGATCTGCAACTGAAATCGAAAAAATAAAAAATCGTCATATTACGGATCAACCTCAGCTATCTTATGCAAAAAAAAAAAAAAATCTTTTAAAAGTATTTAAATTTAAACGAGAAATTTGAAAGCAACCTGGCCATAGGTTTAACAATAACTATCGGGTGTTTTCAAGGGAGTGACGACTACCCTTAAATCGTACTTCGAAGTTTTGGAATTGCAAAAGGAAAAAGTGATGACGCTTGAAACCCGATTTTATCTCATTATTTCAGAAAAAGTTTTTTCATTTTAGAAGCAAAAATTTTCTTTTTTCTTTCTTTCTTTTAGAAATTTAAGTAATTTTTAAAACAAAATTTTGATAAAACTTAAGCTGTTGACGAGGGCTCCTGACGGATTGGGGCCCGGGGCTGCAGCCCCGTAGCCCTCCCCCCCCTTAATCCGGCCATGATTAGCATTTTCAAATAGAATTTATTATTTTGACAAAACAACTTTCAAAAAGAAAATGTATTTTATTTTATATGTTGCCAAACATTATTAGAAAAACATCGGAGTGGACATTTTTTGAACAAGCGCGCTTTTGTACGGCTTCTTTCGTATAGCGGCCAACCTTTTGTTATTTTTCAAGTCAACATACGTTAAACCAGAAAATGTATTTAATAAATGAAAATAAAAAAGAATAAGTAGAGGATAGATACAAAACACAAATTTTTAAAGAAATTTTTTGATTCGAAATATATTTTCTTTTTCACTGGAAAAAAATACGGAAGATTGGCAGCTATTTCTTTGCTAGGTAAAAGATTAACAGGTCATCGTGCACAACCAAATTGCAAAATAAATACAAATTAGAAAAAAAATAATTTAAATTCAGTTGATTCGGTTGATAGAAAGCAATTTCGAGTATTTTTTCGAAAAATAAGATAAAACAAGCTATGAATTTTATTTACTTTTGAACTTTACATGCACATTTCTTTAACATGGATGTGTTTTATACGAACAAATTTTATTCTGTGCAATGGTAATAATATTATCTTTTTTTTTTTTTTTTTTTTTTTTTTGGCTTTGTATATAACGCTTAATTTGGTCCGCGGCGGTAAACGAGTTTGACATACCTGCTGTATAAGTGCTATACATACTATATGCACATTAAAAGCACGAGATAGATAAAATAAAATGAAAGCATAATAATATAATAATAATAATAATAATAATAATAATAATAATAATAATAAAACTAAGCATACATTATGTAACAATTTCTAAACTGTTATATTCGCGATGTTTGTTTTCCTCTGAATTATTACGGCAAAATATGCTATTTCCAAATGAAGTATTTCACAGAAATAATTTACTTTTAATTAAATTATTCTACTTAGCACATTACATATTCTCAAATTATAGCCACAAAAACGTAAGAAAATATTAAACATGAGATAAATAATTGGATACATGAAAACTGTGTGAAATCTTAAAGGCAGTATTCACGCTTGGTACTGAAGCCCAATTTCATTCACTCTTAATAATAATGTATAAAAAATAATGTAAATATAATGCTTTAAAGTAGATTAATTTAGACTTTGTTTTTATTTAAATGCTCGTGTTTAGAAGAAATTCTATAAAAAAGAAATATAGCAACTTAAATAGAAAGACAACAGGCGCACCTTTACGCGGAAGTTAAAATAATTATTTTTAATTGCTAAAGCAAAGAAAACATGTGGTAATTAATATCAACACCTTTTGGTTGTAAAAGGATTATCACTGGCACAAAATTTGCATAAAAGTTAAGAGTTCTTAATCTGTTTATTATTTTTGGAAACCATGTGGTTAATGAGTTAGTTGAAGCACCCCCTTTCTTTCTTATTAATATACCTGTAAATCTGGTACTATCCATAAAAGTTACTTATATTCTAAAAAAAAAAAAAAAAAAAAAAAAAAAAAAGCTTTTTATGAAATAGTAATTTAATTTTAATTAATTTACGATTATGCGTTGAGAAATCAAATTTTAAATTCTAAAATAAGAAATTAAATAATGTTTATTTTTTTCTTTTTAGTTGCATTACCTTAAAAAAGATTTAAAAAAAAAAACTATTTATTTTTGAAAAAATTCGCTTGTTTGTGATTTCTACCAAGCGTAAAAAATCTGTATATTTTTTATAGTGGAATTCGATGTCAAATTATTACGGAAATGTTTGCCAAAAACATGAAATACCTTCAAAAAATTAATTTTTAATTTCTAGTTATTAATGTTATAGATTGATGATGGATATTTAATGACTTGGTTTTTTTATATAATAGTAGAAAAGTTAAAGTGATCATTACTGTGTCAAATTATTAATATTGGATATTTGATTGGGAATATTAACAAAAAATTAAAAAAAAGAGCAAATTCTAATTTTCAAAAAAAAAAAAAAAAAAAAAAAAAAATAATAATAATAATAATAACTAATGGGAATTTTTCATTAAAGATTCACATTTGATGCTCTACTCAACAACAAATATCATATGCACACACTTTCCGCTAATACTAAAATCTTTGTTTTCGATGAGTTTCCATGAGCCTTCTAACAGATTATGCTTTGAGCAACATTATATAACATTAATACTTAAATCCTTTTTGACCGCCTAGTATGTGTTTGATAACCGAATATGAAAAACAAGAGGAGAAAATTCTGCTATAAGGCAGAATATAGATTGCCACACACGGCTTTTATTTAAAAAATAAATAAACTAGCTGTAACTTAGAATAAAAACGCAATGACAACAAACAATTTTTAAATATCTAAATAACAAATAAAAATTCCCCTGTTAAAGTGTTGAGTTGTTCAATAACCATTCGATTTAGAAAAATATTTTTCTACCACTGAGCAATTTTTTTTAATGAAATTTAATTCATGTTGCTATAGCAGCAGACGATAAAACGATATCTTTGGAATAAGGGAATAAATAGAAGAAAAAATGTTGTTGATGTTTGTGATAAAATGTTTTTCTTTATTTTTTAAAAATGTATATACATAATTCACTTTTATATTTTAACAGAATAATAAGTTTACTATAATTCGTTACTCATGCTATGGCCAGTATACACGATACACGTCGAGCCACAATGCCTTTATCATTATCTTTTTACGCGTAAAAGTTTCGCTACGGTACTCCATTGTGAAGTTTTGTAATTTTTGAAATCTAATATTTGAAAAACGACATAATCATTAGATTTAAAATTTATATCAAGAAAAATACAATTTTTTACCATTCTAACGCAGTTTGTAAAACAATTTTGTGACAAATACTTTTCGAGTTATTAATTTTTTAAGTAACTTCAAATGTTTCATTTTCCGAGATTAATCTGTGGCAACGATGGATTGCTGTGACTTTTCATAAACATGAAAAATGATAGAGATTGAAAGAATAAGCCACTCTGTGTGTGGCTAATAAGCAAGATACTTTTACATTACGCACTAAATCTCTTCTGCGCATTTCTTCAAGTCCGTATAATAATAATTCACAGTAACAATAGTAACTAGACATAAAAGAGAAACACATTTCGAGTGCCAGATATTCAGCTCTCGAAACAAGTAAAATGTTATAGCATTGGATATGTGACCCTATATTGTGACGTCAAAATGAGATATGGGGACACTTTTCATGGGGATGGATTTCAAGCTCTCAGTAAAAGGAAAATTCTCTAGCACTGGAAAAGTTCCCCCTTGATATGTATCCCCATCTGCTATGACGTCAGAATGAAGTATGGGGATACTTTTCATGGGGGAAGTTTTCCAATTTTCGACTTTTCAAGATCTCAGTGAAAAAGAAATTGCCTGGCACTGGAAAACTTCCCCCTTTTAGTTTGGGGGAACTTTTCATGGGGGAAGTTTTCCAATTTTCGACGAAAGTAAAACTCTCTAGGACTGGAAATCTGCCCCCATCTGTGGTGACGTCAAAATGGCGTACGGGGATACTTTTCATGGGGGAAGTTTTCAAGATCTCAGTGAAAAGAAAATCCCATCTCACTGGAAAACTTCCCCCTTCTGATTTGGGGGAACTTTTCAGGGGGAAGTTTTCCAATTTTCGACGAAAGTAAAATTATCTAGGACTGGAAATCTACCCCCATCTGCTGTGACGTAAAAATGACGTATGGGGGAACTTTTCATGGGGGCACTTTTCAGGCGCCTCGCTGGATGCACTTCGTGTTAGATGTAACGATACGTTGCTTGCTGACCAAACTTGCGGTTCCCGATAAAAATAAATTAATTAATGGGGACTCAGCCCCTGCTAGGAAGAGAACATTACTTGCGGATGAGAGAAACAATTAAGCTGCAAAACAGCTAAATGGAGAAAGCTAAGCAGATAAAAAATGATAGAATGATTACGTTAAGGACTGAAATAAGCGAGTTATTATTATTAATTTATGGAGAAAGAAAACTGCTTTGAATGATTAAGTTATGTTAGATAGGTGTGTTAGTAATTTGTAAATTTCTGAAAGTTTATGAGTTAAGATGGGACGCGTAATTATGTTCAGCAGCCAAGAAGGAGGTGGGTTAGAAGGAGCAGGCCTAAGATGCCAAGCAACAGTCAGTGGGCAGGAGAAGTAATAATGCATGGGGGTACCACTATCGCCGCACTCGCACACATTGGTTCGGGAAATTTTAAATTTGAAGAGGTAATTTTTAAACGGACCATGCCCGGATAAGAAAGCACTTGTATAAGGAGTGAGGTTAAGTAGTTCTCTGGAAACTTTTGGAATTAGGTTGTAAGTGTGTCTACCTTTTGTGGAGGTGTCCCAGTAGATTTGCCAGTTGGGGAGTATTTTAGATTTGAGTTTTCTGCGAATAAAAGATGGGGGTACCGGAAGAGAGAAGTCTATTGATTGGCGTTTGGTGGCTTCTTTTGCAAGGTTGTCCGCCAGTTCATTGCCTGCGATACCAATGTGTGCAGTGACGTGGCCAAGGGTAACTTTTTTGTACAGTTGGTGAAGTTTAATTTTAATTTCCAGTATGAGAGGGTGTTTTGTCCGTAGGGCAAAAATTGCTTGAAGTCCAGAAAGACTATCACTGAAAATTTTAAAATTTTCCTGCGTGGGGGAGGCATTCGAGAACTTTTGATTAGTGGGGTCATTTTTGGGTCAACGCGGGTGAAATTAATTTTATCTAAAAAACGGCTCTAACGATTTTGATTCAATTTTGTATCCTACGAGTTTCGGGCACGAGAAAATCATTGGGCTAGGTCACATGTCCGAGAAAATTCGATTAGTGGGTCATTTCTGGGTCAATGTGGGTCAAGCTAATTTATTAAACAAGCGGCTCAGACTATTTACACTAAATTTTGCATCCTAAGGTTTTCGGGCACGAGAAGACTGTTGGGCTAGGTCACATGTTCGAGAAAATTCAATTAGTGGTTTATTTTGGTCATGGGTCATTATGGGTCAAGCTATTTTATCTTAAAAACGGTTCAGACTATTTACACTAAATTTTGCATCCTATGGTTTTCGGACACGAGAAGACTATTAGGCTAGGTCACAAGTTCCAGAAATTTCGATTAGTGGGACTTTTTGGTCATGGGTCATTATGGGTCAAGTTATTTTATCTTAAAAACGGCTCAAACTATTTACACTAAATTTTGCATCCTATGGTTTTCGGACACGAGAAGACTATTAGGCTAGGTCACATGTTTCAGAAATATAGATTAGTGGGTCATTTTGGTCATGGGTCAAACTATTTTATCTTAAAAACGGCTCAAACTATTTACACTAAATTTTGCATCCTATGGTTTTCGGGCACGAGAAGACTGTTGGGCTAGGTCACATGTTCGAGAAAATTCAATTAGTGGGTCATTTTGGTCATGGGTCATTATGGGTCAAGCTATTTTATCTTAAAAACGGTTCAGACTATTTACACTAATTTTGAATCCTATGGTTTTCGCGCACAAGAAGACTGTTGGGCTAGGTCACATGTTCAAGAAAATTCAATTAGTGGGTCATTTTGGTCATGCGTCATGATATTTGAATTCATAGCTAATTTTGACCGAGCATAGCTCGATCCTCCCTGCTCGTACTGTATATCAATGAAAGATAATCAGTATCTAATTTTACCAAAAGGTATCAACTTAGTACATCTTACGAAAGGGATCTTTCAATTGTTGATAAAGTTTACGGCAGACTTACATTCTGTTGCAGCACGTAAAAAAAAAAAACTTGTTTAAGTAACATAGATATTTTTTTCTCATTTTTTGAGCAAATTTATATTAAAACACTTCGAGTTACATGCATTTATGATAATGGATAAACATCTTGTCAATGATTTTAGAGAAATAGCCGAGTTTTGCCTTTGAGTGTAAAAAAAAAAAAAATCTCGATGTGATCTAACCTCTAACGTAATCCAATTGACATTCACTATTTTACTATGTCCTTCTGAGTTGTGATGTTATGAATTTTATCGATTGTAAGCATTTTTGGGCACTAAAATTGTGTTTTTCAGATGTCAGTGAGAAATAATCAATATCTAACAAGGGAACCACTGTTGGTGCAGTTCGCACCAAGCTTTGAGACATGGTGCATTCTGTAGCCGTATAAAGTTAGAGAACCGATAAAATTTCTCTCTTAAAATCACATTATATATATATATATTTATAATTTTAATTTTTTATTATTGGATTTTTAATTGTTAATTTCATGCCAAAAGTGAGTTAAGTCACCAAATATGAGCGCTACGAATCCAAGACACCATTCACTTACACACAGCAACCGACTATGACATTTGGCCTGGGTTGCCGGAAAAATTCTATGGTAACAAGTAAAGCCAATTTCGCGCCGCCAAAAAATGCAATTATAATGTTGTAGTTTTTCAAAACGAAATTTGTTGGTTCTTGAAAGAAATTTTTAAACTTTTTTCAATATTTTATACTTATTATCGACTAATTTGTATTTTTAACTGTTTTTTTTCTAAAAAAAACTTCTATGTTAATAGTCCGATAAGTGGTCGCGAAAATTGCATTTTTGCATTTTTAGAAAGTTATGCTGCTGTAAAAAAGAAAAGAAATGTAATTTTACCAGAAAAAATTTATTGATTCTCAAACTTCGTAATATAGGGCTTTAAAATGTACCACGTCTCAATGCTAGGTGTGAGCTGCACCAAAAGTGGTTCCCTTGTAAGTACAAAACATAATAACTTACATTTTGCAGAAGGGAATTCTTGAATGCACGAAGATGTTAATTTAAAACCTCCTTTCAACAAGCTATTTATTTTTCAGCAACACTTTTTTATTATTTCAATTACATTAGCATACATTCATTAAGCTTCTTTGAATTACATGCTTTCAAGATAACATATACAAATATTCCGAGTGACTTGGTTCAATTTTACTCTGGGAGAAAATAAAATTCCGAGTAGTTTTACTGCAATCCGATGAAATTCGTTATTTTATTATGGCCCCATTTTATTAGGAACTTGTTAATATGCACATTTCATTCTCATTGAATAAATGGGAATAAATATTATTGAAAACCATATACTATATATTGGTGATAAGTAATCAATACATAATTATCAAAAACATACTCAATTTCAGCTGAATTTGAACTTGATAAAAAAAAAAAAAAAAACTAAAATACTAAAATAAAATCTCGGATACTTTTAACTCAATTCAATGATACCTGCTGTTTTATTGTTTCATTTTATTATTGACTAGTTAATATATGCATTTAATTTTCATTAAAGTAATAAGAATCAAAATTATTGAAAATCATATGATGTATATCAGTGAGAAATAATCAGTATATATGTATAAAAAGTTAACTTGCATTCAATTTAAGCTGCACTTAAATTTGACAACTAATTAGTGACTCGTTATTATACACATTTAATTATTATCATATTAATATTAATAAAAATTAATGAAAATCATATATTGTACATTGAACAAAAATTCCGTATTTAAATATACAAAAAGGTTAGTTTATATTAAATTTCAGCTGCATTTTAATTTCAGAAGAGAAAACTTAAAGGAATAGTAAAAAAATGCAATAGTAGTATTTTAATTAAGCATTAACTCAAAACAACGGCGTTCGATATTTTAATGTGCATCTACTTATTAGTGATTTGTTAATGTACACGTTTTATTTTCATTAGATTAACAAGAATCAAAAATATGTAACGAAAACATTGTTTTATATTCATTTGAGGCTGCACTTGATATTGACAACAAAAGTTTAAAAAAAAATTCTCTGATACTTTAAAAATAATTCAATGACGATCATTATTTTATTATTTCCAATTTATTAGTGACTTGTTAATATACATATTTAATTTTCATTACATTAATAGTAATCAAAATTAATGAAAATCCTCTGTACATTGAGTGTTAACTTATATTCTATTTTAGCTGCAGAAAACTTTAAAAGAACAGCCAGAAATATGAAATAGCAGTAATTTAAAAGAGCATTAACGGAAAACAATGAAGTTCGATATTTTAAAGTTCCTCTACTTATTAGTGATTTGTTAATATACATGTTTTATTTTCATCCGATGTTGGTTACCAAAATTATTGAAAATCATATACTTTATATCAATGAGATCTTTATATCAAGTATTAAAAAAAAAATCATTGACTTACATTCAATTCCAGCTGCATTTGAACGTGAAAAGAAAACACTTAAAATCAGCCATGCAAACGCCATTTAGTGTATGTAATATAAAGCCGATTTACGAAGATGATAGTATCTAGTTCTAGAAAGTTGAACTTTCTTATTTCACTATCAGGATTTTAACCTTCCGATGGAATAGTGGTTATGTGCTACCCCAACCCCAGTTACCTAACTAAAGGTGCCATATCATGTTACCAGCGGAAGGTTAATTTGGAAACGTATAACAGCGATAAGATATTAACTTCCTTTCCAGGAAAATGATATGATGTAAAAATAGCAAAAGTGAAAGTTTCACAATATTTTACTAATCTGTAAAATAAAGCAGCCGAATATTATTAAGATGTTAACTGTATACTCTCGATTACACAGTCCAACAATGATTCTCTAACAGAAAGGCAAAAGGGTCGTTTTAAATATTTTTTCGAATGACAAATTCCCACTTCACATTGGGCGAGTTCAGTTCATCTGACCAATTTGTAAATGGAAAATATTTCACTAATTACATCAAAAAATATTTTTAAACACATTAATAAAGTTGAAAAATGTTTATGAATTCGGTTTGTCTGGCCATCTGTTTGTCTACCTGGCCGTCTATCTCTCGGTACGTGCTCTACACTGTAAAAAAAAGTATGTTATTAACCCTTTTAGTGCCAAGGAGCGCCGTCGCGCTCCTCTCGCTCTGGGTTTTTATTATCATAGTATAAAATCTTCTGAAGAGAATGTTGAAAAAATTATGAATATTGGTGTATTGTAATGGAAATGGTGAATATTTCTCTTGTTCCTATAAATTATCTATAAAAATGCACTTTTTTACTGTCATTTTTAGCATATATTGGTAAACTATGTATGGCACTAAAAGGGTTAAGGTTTACCATGGCGTAATCGATATTAAAAGTGAAGTGTGTAGCACTTATAGTTCGTTTACAGGGGTGCTCAAAAGAATACCGTTACATTATGAGCTATTGGGGAAAGTAATTTGCAGTGTATTTTAATGAGTTTACACTTTTTCAAACATATTGAAATTGATATACATCACTAAGGTACACTACAAGAGGCTTACTATAGAACAAGATGTGAATAGCATTTATCGCTCATTTACAGGCCCAGTTACCTAATCCAAAAGAATTCGGTTACAGTACTGCCTATGAGCAATAACTGCTGGAAGTGTGTTTTCAACTGTGCGATGCATTTTTAAATGTAAATAATTTTTTGCATATTATTTAGCGTGTATAAATTCTATAGATCCTAAACAGGGCTGCACAAAATAATTCGATTATTGATGGAAGTAGTTGAAGGGGAATTTCCAACTGTATCATACGTTTCCTAAATTAATTAAATTGTTGCATACTGTCTAGTATATATAAAAATCTATTGATCCTATACAGGACTTCACAGAAGAATTCGGATATTCTTCACACTGTAGATGGTAGTTGCTGAAATTTGGTTTTCAACGGGCTTATGAGTCTTCGAAATTGAGTTCCCGGGGAGGTCATCCCTTGTTTACTCAGACACGGGGCTAGTTGAGCTTAAGCCGAAAGGTAGGCCTCCCCGAAAGGTTTGACCTTGTTTACTCAGACATCATCTTGCAGCTAATTAAACGGTGAAGTTCTGCTACAGTGTAATGAATGTGTTGGAAAGTGTTTCATTTATGCGTGACGCATGACTTTCTTTCTTATTGATTATCCAATCAAGTCCAGTTCAGTTCTTTATCTATTTCACCGGTTGATTCAGGAAGTATTGCTGAAAACGGTACTTAAGATACTTTTGCTATGGTCATTTTGTTTTTCCGTTTCTATGCAGTAATATAGCTGCCCACTTTCCTTTTTTTTTTTTTTTACAAGCCAAATAAAATTAGAAATTTTATTAAATAAATGAAGTTAATTCATAACCCCATAGAAACAATAAACATTACATTAATTTTTTTCTGATTAAATTAGGTTTATATTGACTTAAAAATGTATGTATGCTCAAATGTACGAGTGGCAGTCTGAAAGTAAGTTTCCCCTGGCGACTGTGGACAGAGGTGTGTATGAAAGACAAAAAATGTAATGAGACAATAAAGATAAAACGTAACTTTATTTTTCCACATAAGTACCAAGTACTTTGAGACATTTGTCATACCGCTTTATAAGCTTCAAAAAGCCCTCCAGAAAAAAAAATCAGGGCTTTGCATACGGATGAAGCGTTGAACGGCTATGGGCGAAAGACGACACAGCAAACAGCGCCATCGCGCAGGCACTGCAAAAGCGCCATCTGCTTGATATCGGTCGACTTCTACCCATTGGTGTATCGGTGTCTTGCACGTTCGCGTTCACCTGCTGTGTCGTCTTTCGTCCATAGCCGTTCAACGTTTCGTCCGTATGCAAAGCCCGGATTTTTTCCTGGGGGGCTTTTTGAAGCTTATAAAGCGGTATGACAAATGTCTCAATGTACTTGGTACTTATGTGGAAAAATAAAATTATGTTTTATCTTTAATGTCTCATTACATTTTTTGTCTTTCATGCACACCTCTGTCGACAGTCGCCAGGAGAAACTTATTTTCCGACTGCTCCTCGTATGTTGTGCATTAAGCTGTGCATTAACAAGGTATTGCATCCTGGAATTTCGATTTTTGAATCTAGGGATTTTAGGAATTGAGAAATGACGCATTTTATATGCATAGTTATTAAATAAAATTGGTTAAGTTTTCAGCCTCGTAGGTTTATTCTACAAAGTTATCATGGAAGAGTAGCTTGAATAATTACTTATAAAACATGTATAATTAGCATCAAATACTTTTTATTAATATCACTTCTTACTCTGGGGTAAAAAAAATAGAATCTTTAATATTGCTGATGACTGTATTATATGAACATAATGCCTTTAATTATTACGAAATTGTGGTAGGTAGGTTGAAACATCAAATAAATACCGACAATTCAAACAATCGCCATAGGGGACAAAATATTTTAATTTCAGATAGATATGTAAAAATTTTGTATGTTGTATGATGACCATTCTCAAATAAGAAAAATTTCTGACCCACTTTAAAACACATTTTACCACCATCCTATGTATAGGACAGCGCAGATTTATCTAATTTTTTCAAGTAATATAGCATTTTTTAAAAATTTGTAATGAGTTACGTAATGAGCACTTTAATAAGTGAAATTTTTAATCATATTAGGTTCAATATATTTACCATTTATTATTATTTTTTAGATTTTTGAAGTTGATTAATTTTTACTCTCTTATTTGACACAAATATTACTTAAAAAAATAAATAAATAACAGTGTGAAAAAAAATTCAAAATTATCTTAAAATTTAATCATGAAAAATTTAATATATCGGGTGATCGAAAAGTCAGGAAAAACTTTAAAAAATAACTCGAAAACGAATAAAGATAAAAAGTTGCGGTTTGCACTGAATGGATGGACAAGAAGTCAGCCGAATTTCGTATGACGAAAGCAAAAAAGAATGCTTGAATAGTTTTGCTTTGACCAAAAGATGGCGCTGTCGGGTTTCTGATATAGGATTATGCAAATCAACAGACAGTATAAAAAGAGCAGTTCCATTGGATATTATACATTATTAATCATGCGGATAGTCAGGAAAATTAACAATTTTCAGAAAATAAAGTGTAAAGTTAGCATTATCAGCTATATTTTCCAAGTGGAATCAATTTGTTTTTGGTTATATTTCTGATTCTGTTGTAAATGTTTCAAAGAGGGTTTTTTTTATCTGTTCAAAGTCAATTACAAAAGAAATATCGGTAATCAACACATATAAAAGCATTTGGTCGTATACACTAAAAAAAAAACAACGACATGATTTTACGGTAAAATACTGGCATCCCCGCTGCCAGTATTATATAGTAAAATTAACAGTAATAAACAGTAAAATAAGCAGTAATACGCTACTTGCATTTGGTATGCCAGTATTACACCGTAAAATCAACAGTTTTTTTTTTCAGTGTACATTGAATATACAGGTGATTATAAAAAAACTATCCCGATATATGAGCCCATAACTGTCATACTGTTCACAGAAACTAAATGAAATTCTGGTCTAAAGTATTTTGAGGTATGCGCTCAAGAATCACGTGAAAAACAACAGTTACATTCTAACAGTTACGGTTACAGTGACAAAATTTCGAAAATTTCAAATGGCAACACCTACTTTTTTTTATTGGAATGTGATCATCGTAGTGAAAAACCATAAAAAGCGTTGGAACGGTACCTGTAGTACGAAAATCGCTGGCGCTAGAAAGACTAAGAAGAAAAGTGAAAACAACTAATAAAGGACAGAGAAGCAACAGAAAGTAAAACATTTTATTGTTCAGTGCTATCCACCATCTGCCGCATGTAAAGTGTCGTCGTGTGTAAAATGGAAAATGTATGAAACACAATAAAATGTTTTGTTTTCTGTTGCTTCTCTGTCCTTATTGGTTGTTTTCACTATTCTTCTTAGTCTGTCTAGTGCCGGCGATTTTCGTGCTACAGGTAACGTTCCAACGCTTTTTATGGTTTTTCACTACGAAGATCACATTCCAATAAAAAAAAGTAGGTGTTGCCATTTGAAATTTTCGACATTTTGTCACTGTAACCGTAACTGTTAGAATTTAACTGTTGTCTTTCATATGATTCTTGAGCGCATACCTCAAAATACTTTAAACCAAAGTTTCATTCAGTTTCTGTGAACGGTATGATAGTTAGGGGCTCATATATCGGGATAGTTTTTTTATAATCACCCTGTATATTTAATCATACGGATTGTCATGAAAATTGCAATTTAAAAAAAATAAATAAGTTTATTTTTTTATTTTTTTGACGAGTTTATAAAAAGGTATGTGACCGCTTAAAAGTAATTGAATACTATTAAAAATAAAGAAAATCAACACAGCAATAAGTTCAGCAAAAATTTATTCTGATATGCATCTCCATATATGCACAATTCCTCTAACACGTACATACACTAAACGAAATATTTGTAATCATCTGCAATCAAAGGGGTTCGCCAATGATTGTTTGGAATTTGTTGAGCAAGAGTGTACAAACCACTTCGAAGGCAGTGAGTAAAATTGAATTAGCACTGATGATATAGAATAAGCAAACTACCGAGAGTGAAAATCCTCACATCCAAATCAAACAAACAGAACAGGAAAATCTTATCTTTCCTTTTCTCTAATATATAGATGTTTTTAAGAGTAGGATACTTGTTGAACGTGGAGTATTATCGAAATATCCAACATTTTACTGCAAAGTGTACCATATCTAATACATAATAATACCTGCTAAATGCTTACTCATGTTCTTTAGATATACCCCAAACGAGCCTTATTCCACACTTTGAGTAATTAGACGTATGGAATGACACTAATTATGTCTATCTTTGGGAACTGGCTAATTATCGCATTTAGTTTTGCAAAAACATAATTAGTGGAAATCAGAGACAAAATTATTCTCTTTTCTTATTTACAAATAATCGAAAATAAAATTTTTATATTAAACTATTTATTAAATAAACAAATGAATACATTTAGTAAAATTTGTATGAGCGTTGTCCCATATCTCTCAAATGTATATGAATATATAAATTTCATTTTGAGCCATTTATATCACGAACGGTAAAATTTAAAATTCAGACTTAAGAATTAAAATAATATTTTTAAAAATATATTTTCTCCTCTTTATACACTACACGAAATGTATCAATGTAAAAAATTTTGACCCCGTAACAGTAGAAAAAAACATGCTATAAAGGGTTACATTCGCAAAATATAGAAAATAGTTCAGGCTACTCTTAAACTAACTTTTGGTCTCTTAAATAACAGACAGTTCACAGCTGATAATTTCGTAAGGTATCAACAATATGTTGTTGAATGGAATTTTTAGAGGGAATGATCAGCTGAGAACAAACAAGTAACATGCAATATTCATTTTAAGATGATCCTAGTCGTTCTCTTTGTGAAGTCCGTTTCCGTTCTGTAGTAATAGGACCAGAATGTCCTTCGTCATCATTGTCCAAAGGTTCTCTGTCATCCATTTCCCATTCACTGCCTGAAATAGAAGAAAAAAGTGTGTTAGCGCATTGCGGATGTGGATCACTAATGTTATTCGTAGCTTTACCCAAGATGCAAGTGTATCCAGTCTCTACAATTATATTTATTATTTTAATTTAACATTTTGCAAATAAAAATGAACATATATATTCATTAAACGAAAACATATTTTTTTTTTAATCTGAAATAATGTTTTGGTCTTTCCTTTGGAAAATTAAGTGTATCCGCCAAGGACCAAAATTCAATCCGAAACCGAAAAAGTTACAGTGAACCCTACCAGATGCAGAGCTATACTCCCAGCAAATTTTCAATAAACGAAGAAAGAAAAGTAAATCATATTTTTACCCACACATCTTTATCACTCATTTTAAGAATATATGGTTTTAGCAGTTTGAGAAATATCTGGAAAAAACAAGAGATTCCATTTACATTATTGATTCAAATTAAAATATCATTGTTTCAAACGTTCTGGAGAGTCAATATCTGGATGTAACGACTCCACATTTCATAGCCTAAGACGGGATGCTGAAACGAGAAAACCAAGTCTGTAGAGTATGGATTTCCCTCCCTGCCCCCTTTATTTAGGTCTTAAAAAATACAATGTTCAGCCGGAGCTGATCCCACCGCTAAACGCGATAAGGGGCAGGGTGGAAAATAAGCGAGTTAAACAAAAAATATAATAGAGACAAACTATGGACAAGAACCAGATCGACGATAGGCCGGCCGGCCCTCTCAGAGAAGTTCAACTCACGCAACAAGCGACAGGGATTGAACAGAAGTTGTGTATTGGGAATGACAGCTGACGGATACTAAGTAAGTTCTGAGAGATCTGTGAGAAAAATATAGATTTTGAGTAGCTCTCTGTTAGCTTTCTTGTGCCTATTTAGAATATTGGGAAAACATTAAACTTGTTTTTGGTTGTCATAAAGTTTTTGTTTTACATAAATAACAAATTTAAATAAATTAATTTTGAAATAAATTTTACATAAAGATTTTGAAAAACTCCGTAAATATATGGCAAATTCTACGTCAGCGACGGCGAGCCTGTGCACGCAACATAATATTTTTGGCACAGCAAAAATGTTTCTGAGGATTTCAATTAACATGACAAAACAAACCAAGGAAGAAGAAATTTCCTCAGTAATCTCATAATTCGATAAGTTTCACCGATATTTAGCTATTTGAAAAGATTTTTGGAAAAGCTGTAATTTATTATATATTTTGATGGGATTCTTATTGATAAGTTGAGCTTGTCTAAAATAGATTGGTTAAAAATTGAAATGTGACTTTTTGATTTCCAATCTATTTCAACATTGGCTCAAAGATTTATCAAATTAAAAAAATACACATTTGGAGAATGAACAAAAGGAAAGATTATCAGGCGTTAGAAGTCAAAATACCGATGTTAAAAATGGTGACAACTCTGAATTCAATTCTATACAAAAACCCCACTTTTAAAGAGGATTGGCATTATCAGGGCTTAATTTCTAAGAAAAAAACGTACCGGAGCTCTAATATTCTGCATTACCAAAACCCGTAGGGTTCCCCCTCCGCCGTCACTTCAATCTGCATATTTATATTTCATACATTATTTTCAAAATTTAAAGTATTGTTTTTTTTTATTTAGCGAAATAAAAATGTTAAGTATTTATACACTAATTAATTTTTCAGCAGGGCTGAAATTACGCTGTGAATTAATGAAATACTAAGGATGTGAATTATCACGTTACTAAACAGCGTACAACCATTAGAGTTAAAAAATGCCCAGGCCGGGGTTCGATCCCGGATCCCTTGGTATAGCGCACCAAGTGCTTTACCAATTAAGCTATCCAGACGACATCCAATCTAGTATTCTCTCACTCTTATATGGCAAGGTTACAACCACTCAGCACTAGATGGAAAGTCAATCATGAGCACAACACCGTTGGCATGCATGAGACAAATTAACCCAGTATACGTGAATATTTATACACTAATTAATTTTTCAGCAGAACTGAAATTACGCTGTGAATTAATGTCATACTAAGGATGTGAATTATCACGTTACTAAGAATTATCAGGTTACTAGTAGTGAGAGAATGCTAGACTGGATGTCGTCTGGATAGCTTAATTGGTAAAGCACTTGGTGCGCAATACCAAGGGATCCGATCCACTGCAAGAGGGAACGTGACTACCTTTATAGGTTTTCACACCCCTCGAATAGTGGTATAGCAAGAGCCGTCTTGGTAGCTCGACATGGCCTAGTGACCGTCTCCTCCTATGGTGTTTCGCGAACAAAATCGTCGGGGGTTCCTCGGCGGTTCATCAAGGTTCCGTCTCTGCGGAAGTTTCCTCCGAGAAGTGGGGTTACTGTCGTGGCGACCTATGTCATCGACCTTGGTAAATTGGCTTGGGGGTCCGCAGTTGGGGAGCGGCCCCAGGTCGATCGCAGCGCCGAGGCGAGACAAAGCCTCTGGTGCGTTATAAGTCGTTTAGAGACTTGGGTGCGATGGTCGGAACGCGAACCGGCGACCCTCGTGGGCGGCTGACGGCGCGAGCTCATTTTATACCAAGGGATCCGGGATCGAACCCCGGCCTGGACATTTTTTAACTCTAATGGTTGTACGCTGTTTAGTAACGTGATAATTCACATCCTTAGTATTTCATTAATTCACAGCGTAATTTCAGCTCTACTGAAAAATCAATTAGTGTATAAATATTCACCTATACTGGGTTATTTGTCTCATGCATGCCAACGGTGTTGTGCTCATGATTGATTTTCCATCTAGTGCTGCGTGGTTGTAGCCTTGCCATATAAGAGTGAGAGAATGCTAGACTGGATGTCGTCTGGATAGCTTAATTGGTAAAGCACTTCGTGCGCTATACCAAGGGATCCGGGATCGAACTCCGGTCAGGACATTTTTTCACTCTAATGGTTGTACGCTGTTTAGTAACGTGATAAATCACATCCTTAGTATTTCATAAAAATGTTAAATACATCTATCTGACTGAGCTATCAACTATTCCACTTTTTAGTTATTACTACTTCCAAATAGAAAACTTTGCCTAATTTTAATGTTAATTAATCGCGGAAGTCTGCGATTAAATAAGCTCAGGATTATGATTCGGAAATATTTTTAACACAAAAATTGAATTATTCACAGCTATGCAGAATAGGAAAAGACTATTTTTGTTTACTCTGTATTCAAAATAGCATTAAAATGATTTGAAATAGAAATAAATAAAATTTTGAATTTAAGACAGATTGAACCCGAGCCTGCCCAAACTCGATCAAAGATCAAAGACGATTACTGAAGAATGCCTACGTGGGGCGTAATGCCCACGTTTACTTCACATCTAGATGAGAACAGTCTATGGAGATGGCATCAGAAGATTCAGAAATATAACAATTCCCTCGCAGCAGGCTGCGGTGGAATGATGCTGATGTAGGAGCAATCTGGATGTGCGCTTTAATGCTTTGATTGGTGTCGGAATGGGGAACATCGGGGATGGGGGAGAGGAAAGGCCCCATCAGAGCTAAACATTTTTTAATTATTATTATTATTTAATCTAATATCTTATGCAAACAATTTATTTTAAATAAGATGCAAACCATTAGTTTATATAAGATTCATATAATTCAATTATGTAAGATGCAAAGAAAATTAAGCAAAAAGAAAATCTGCCACACACGTCGAAATATTTTGGGGAACTAATTGTACAGCTTCCTAGTCTAGTATCGCCATTGGTAATTTTGTCTTATTTGATGGCAGAAATTTTGTAAATGAATATGATGAAGATTGCTATTAAAAAGCAGTAGCACCAGATTTGGAAACTAATGCAGTTTCCACGCAAAAATATATCGGTGCGCGTTTAAAGTTTTTTCAGCGCAAATGGTTAAAAGCTTTTTTCTTTTTTGTTTCAAAATGACATTTATAAAATTTCGCATCTTCACAATATAAAAATCTCCCCATCTTAACGTATAGCCGCTCATCACTAGAAGCCCTCAAAATAGTGTTTCCACGAAATTATTTAATAACTAAAATATATAGCATTTTATTGTCAATTCCCAAAAAACAAGTAACAATTGCATGGACCAAATCGCACGCTGGAACAGAGGGTAATGAACGAGCAGATTTACTGGCAAAGGGTGCTATCACACATGACCATTACAACGAGAAAGAAACTCCCCGATTCCCATTTTCAAAAGTTAAATTATTTTTTTGACTAAGTCAGATTGGCAGCGAGATTGGTCATATTCATTAAAAGTCCAATATACTTATGAAATTTTGCGAAAAGTGGATCTTAACTTTATTTGCAAAAAAACAGTCATGGCTTACTTCATTAGTGGACACGTTAGCTTCCCATCATTTTAAAATAAATTAGGAAAACGCTCCTCCCCAACATACATATGCCAAAAAAGCTCAGGAACGGTTCTACATTACATATATGGTAATTGTCCTCTAATGAGACATACTTTCAATTTCAGTAAAAATGTCACAGTGAGACAAAATCTGAATATAACTCTGTTTGATCCTTTAAACTGTGATAAGCTAAAAGAAAATTACAACATGCTGAATAAGCATTTCTCCTTTGAAAAAAATCTATGATCCTTCTTTCCTACATTTATAAAGTACTTTTTAATAGAATATATTTTGTTTTTGTAATTTGTATATTATAGTTCACGTACTGATCACATTTTTGTACTCTTACTGTTCCTATTTCAGCTTATTGTTTGAACCATGCAAAATTATATGTTGTGTTATGATTAAGTATTCTTTTCATAGATTTTTCTAATTACTTTCTTTTATACTTTTTCTTATATCTTTTTTTTAATATTAAGAAATGTTGTGATCTGAACCAGTATTGTAAAAACTAACTTTGTACTAATTTTTTTTAATCTCGAATGCAATATTCAACATTGTATTCTAAAATATGAATTTTCAATAAACATTTCTCCTCGTGGAGAAAAGTTCCGATGCTTAACGGCTGGATATCCAAGAGAGGGTGATTTCATTTCATGTCTACTTAGCTTTTTTTACTTTATTAAACGGCGAAGTTTTGTTAAAGTATTCTGGAAGTGTTGGAAAGTGTTTCATAATCTGTGCTTGATGCATGATTTTCTTTCTTGCTTAAATTAACTTTCCTTCGTTTCCTTTCCTTTTGAAAAACACAAATCATTATTTAACATTTTATTGGTGCTTATTATCCGCAGAAGAAATTATGCGGGTACTTGTTACTCGGAGCACCCACAGAGTCGGCGCCCTTATAAACCATACATTTAAGACTTTAAATTAGAATACGTAAAAATTAGATTCTATTTTATGACGACATATACGATGAATGATCACTCTAAATTATCTTCTATATGGCGAATAAAATATATCTCTTGCTTCGGCTACCCATTTGATACCTGCTGTTTTTATTCACAACCTTGAGTTTAACTGTTCTTCCATTTTTTTAAATTTACTTTTAAATTTATTTTCAT
Source organism: Maratus michaelseni (assembly GCA_963931845.1). Taxonomy (NCBI): domain Eukaryota; kingdom Metazoa; phylum Arthropoda; class Arachnida; order Araneae; family Salticidae; genus Maratus; species Maratus michaelseni. The sequence goes on from OZ007593.1 coordinate 259,684,325, forward strand.
TCTAAACTGTTTAAAGAAACTCAATTATATATCTCTGACGACTGAACTTTTTTTTTTTTTTTTTGACTGAAATTCGTTATGTTTCTGTCCTCCTTCTTTTTTCTTATTGCCTGCCATGTTCCCCGGGTGTTTGAGGGGAAAAAAAGTTACATCTTAGTGTATGGAACGCCAAAAATATACTAAAAGAATAATTTTTTAAAAGTCAATGCTAAAAACATAATAATGGAATGTAGCTACAAATATGTTTTTTTATCAATTTATTTATTCAGATAAAAGTAGTGGGAGATTCCAATTAAAATATCCGTGTTTCCGGCAACCTTGGACGTAACGACTCCGCATTTTATAGCCTAAGAGGGACTGATCAGATGAGGAAACCAAGTCTCTAGAGCATAGATGTCCCTCCTGGTCCTTTTGATTAAGTTCTTAAAAAATACAATGTTCAGCTGGAGTTGGTCCCACCACTAAACTTGACAAGGAGCTGGGTGGAAAATAAGTGAGTTAATAAAAAGATAATAGAGACAAATCATGTTTAAATACCAGATCGCCGGTAGCTCGGCATTGCTAGGGAAGAAATCCCCACGCGACAAGCCACAGAGACTGAGTAAAAGTTGTATATTGGGAATGGCAGATGATGGCTAATAGGTAAGATTTGCGAGATGTGTGAGAAAAAATGCAGATTTTGAGTAACTTTCGGTTAAGGGTGTGCCTATTTAAAATATTGGGAAGCCGTTTCTTGGGAGGGATGTCAGTCTTCTTAATATGCCACTTTGCTGTTTAGTGGGCAGGTGAAGTAGTAATGAAGGGGGGGGGGTGCGCCACACTCGCAAAGGAATATCTCTGCACATTTATATTTGTGGAGGTATGTTCGAAAGGGACCGTGTACCGTGAGAAATGTTGTTTGTGTGGGCAGAGATAGCAGTGTGTCATTGACACTTTCGATATTATGTTATATGTGTGTCGGTCTTTGCCGTCGTTGTCCCAGATTGATTGCAATTCTTTGGGTATTTTAGCTTTTTAGTAAACGTTTTATGTATGTGGGTGGAAGGGGAAGATGGATGTCTATATGTGATATTGCTGTGGATTTCTTTGCGAGTGTGTCAGTGGTTTCCTTACCTTGAATGCCAGAGTGCGCTGAGACGCGGTCAAGAGCTACTCTTTTTAGAACGAACTTTATCTTAAGTTTGATCTCTAGGATTAGTGGATGCTTGGTTCTATAGGCACAGATAGCCTTCAGACTCGAAAGATTGTTACTATAAATTTGGACGTAAGAATGTGTGGTGTTTGCTGGGATCCAGTCCAGGATTTTTAAGGTAGCATAGAGTTTTTCCTGATAAACAGAGATGTAGTCTACAGGCCCACTGATGGACACAGATTGAATTGTCCATGGAAAGGGCATACACCCTTTTCCATGGCGCAGAATGCCGCTGCCACGCCGTGCCGGTGCGGTGTCTGTTCCGGATACATTAGTGAAGAAGGTAATCCTAGAGATGTTGGAGGCTATACATTTCAGACCATGGGGAAATGATTGATGCGATGAAAAATTTTGGTTACGAAAATGACCATTATAGGGAAATACGGCGTTATGATCATTATCATGTAATGAATACCAATGGCTTCACCACTCAAAACGGAGAATATGCGATAACGAACCAAATTATAGGAATGAACCATATCATACGAAGTGCCTTCATGTAGATTTAACAATTCACACTATACGCACGCAAACTGTCGATCACGCAGACATGTGGATAAGATGTGTAAAGGAAAGAAACGTTATTTGAACAAAGAAGTTATAAAAGTAAAACGCAACAGAAGTCTTAGATTTGAATTAATTCTAGTCGAAATGTAAGACTATTCGATCTGCGAAGTACAGTATGCTCCTGTCAGGGCGTTATGTTTAACTGTGTGTGCATCACACTAGGAAGACCTAACTTCCCCCGTTTAATTGTTTTTATATTGTTTTGCAGACATATTTGCTTTAAGATTTAAATTTTTTTCGTCGACTTTCAGCGCGAAATACGCTTGGGGTATGTATTCTTTCACTCATTGCAGTATTTTGTATGATATATATGCTAAAATATGCTGTATATTTCTTCATGTGCCATGTACCGGGTGAACTAAAAGGGGCTGATTGATTTTAAAATTCAATAACTTGCAAATGGTGACAGATATTTAAAAAAGTCTTGCAGGAGAGTGATGTATGATGCCAGGCATTTTTTTTTTTGCGATTCCAAATTTTAGTTCGAATTATCAGCAATAGATGGCGTTGCGAGCAATAGGCATCCAATCGAGACAAAACAGTAATCATCCAGCATTGATGTGAAGGAAGGAGGTGCAATATATGGAGTCGGTCTCATTCACCAATAAAATCTTATTCAGAATGTGGCCCTAAGAACAAGACTGTATTAGCGAATGAGACCCACTCCATGTATTGAACCTCCTTCCTTCGCACCAATGCTGTTTGATTTTAGTTTTGGCTTGGATTGCACTCCGATCGCTCGCAGCGCCGTCTATCGCTGGTGATTCGAACTAAAATCAGGACTCGTAGTAAAAAACACTCATGACATTTTATATTACTCTCCTGCGAGAGTTTAAATATCTGTCACTGTTTGGAAGTTATTCAATTTTAAAATCAGTCAGTCTATTTTAGGATACCCGATATTTGCTTAATATGATCTTTGTTCCATAGCAACCAGATGTATTTAATAAGACACAACATTCTCTATTTGGTTTTGCTAAATATTTTACATATATATATATATATATATATATAGATATAGATAGATAGATAGAAGTATGAATCAGGTGTCTGTCATACAATTAAAAAAAAATTGTATTAATAAATACTGCAAGGAAGAAAGCAAACTTATCAAGTAAATTTCTGGTAATTTATTGGTTACAGTGAGCTCTGTATCATATTTGACACACTGCTTCAAATAGGTAAACTGTACTTTGTGTTCTTCTTATGTCATGAACGATAAAATTAAAATTTTGGCTGCAAATTTAGACAAATATTAAAAAAAAACATTTTCCCAAATTTTATTCCATGCAGATGTTATTAGACAGCTTTTCATAAAGGTAAAGAAAACAAATAAGAAATAAACGTAATCAGATCAGATACTAAAATCATTAAGTATCATTAAAATACAGATTTAAATCCTTAACTGAAAAAAGTATAACACAAAAAGACTTATAAAAACCTTTTAATATAATGATCGACATGTTTCGAACGCACAAACGACGCCATTATCAACATCTACATCATAAACAAACTATTCTCGCAATTTTTTTTAAAAAATAAGCTTGAAAAACATAAATTACGAGATCATAAATGTAATCAAAGTAGGTGCTTGAAAATAGTCAACTGTAAACGAGAAAATTAATATTCCCTTATTGTTCTTTTTAAAATTGAAAAAAGATTTCGTGCCAGATTTTAGGTAATTTAAAAGATGCTGATTCATTGCATATGTTCTCGTTACGCATATAGATTTTTATTGATTCACAGATAATAGATGGGAAATAAAGCCTTGGTGGATGAATTATTTTACTATTCTTAAAATCAATTTTTAAATTATCGATCCTATGTAATCTTGCCAAAACTGTAGTTCTTTTGTCATGTTTAGTGTTCTATTTTTATCACTTAAGCACTTAAATCTGTATTTTAAAGAAAAACTAGTCGTTGGGGACCACAGTAATACTTACCCATCATTGATATGCATAATGTAAAATATTAAAATAAAAATGTGTAAACTACTTATACAATGCATTGCAATTCAAATAAAATCGTGGCTTGATGACGTCATAAACTTTAAGGGCTCGATTATTGAATTGCTCGAAAGAAACCTCCTTATAACTCCAAAAATAATAATCCTATTAACTAGCGGTTTATTGCATCTGATTAAGCGTCAAATTTTCAATTAAAATATATCTTTGAAGTGAAATTTGGATGAAATACAGGGTCATGACAAATCGAAGAATGTGGGAAAATAGGATTCCAAATATCTCGGCAACTCAATATCCGATCGACTTCATGCTTTATGCAAAATTTATGTTTTTTTATTGTCTTTTATATTCATTTCTTAAAATAAACAATTTCCAAAATTTTTGTATACCTTTTATCAGAACGAATATTTCGAGAGTCCGAAAAAAATAGTTCCGGTTAATCGAGGTTATTGAAATGAAATAGGCTTTTTCCCATTATTACATATTAAGTACATACCAAATTGCAAGTCTCTATCTCAATTTTTTCGGGAGGTAGAGCGTTTACAGACACACAGACACACATACACACAGACGGACGGCAAAATTTTTTTCTCTAAAAATATGTTTTTCGGAATCTCCTGTGTCTGAAACGTGTAAATCCGTCAAAAAAAATGTTGGATTTTCAAAACGATTACAAGACTTACCCTATACTACGTATGATGGGTAAGTAAAAACGGTTAAGCATCTACTTTATAAGTCTTTTGGCTGTAATTTAGTTACAGAATAGTGTTACAGTATCTTATACTTACCAGCGCAGTAAAGAGTTTTTCTATTCCATTCACCTTCTCTAACACATTCCAGTTTCGCACCCTGTTGTGGTCTCTTGGTATAGCCTCTGTCACAGACCAAAGTTGCTGTCTTTCTATTTAATCGAAGGCGTCCATTTTCGATACGATAATGAGGATCAGGACATTTCGGAGCTAATTTATAAAAAGAAAAGAAAGACGTATATTGTATTATATGATTTATATATTTTTTTAATTAAATGGCAAAATGCGATACTATATGATGATTTTTTTATTTTAATTTGTATGTTCAAATAATAAAACTTTTGTTCTTAATTATCCAGTGCCACGTAAAGAGCATAAAAGCAATGAGTATTCATTAAAAGAAAACTGCTTGAATCTATATTATAAAGCAAAAACATGTGTGTCACTAATGCTGATGTCATAACGATAATGGATACAAAATTCATTTATTAACAGATATTTTATTTTCCTTTTCCACCTCCTTTTGTTCTGCCTTTATTCTAATATATTTTATCTTTCTTTTACAATGTTATGTAAGGTTTCTCATGAATAAAAAAAAATCAATCTAAATTCTAATTCTGAATCGATGAATAATGATTAAAAGAAAACTGATTAATTTTTTTACAGGTTTAACTTACCCAGGTAATATTTCACCTTAAATAATGTATGCACCTATACCAATCTATATATATATGTAAAAACCCTATTTGATTTTGTACTAAGTAAGATTTTGGCACATTTTTAGTATCACTGATGTAGGACTTCATTGAAATCAACCAATATTGTTATAAAACTTACGCTAGTTTTAACTCTAACTACAGGCAATAGCTAATTGTTTTTCAAAATATATTTATATCAAGATTGCTTTTAATATTCCTTTAAAAAAATATTTGAGACTTTATATCTATTTCTGAATTTTTTTATAATTTCAGATTAGAGATGAATGAAGATTACATACATACATTCACATATATGTATACAGGATGCAAAATGTTATCTATCGCCGACCTTTTATTTCTCAACCGTTGGTTGTAGACATATAGTTCCAATTACAAAAGCGTTTAAAATGAGGTAAATATCCATGTTGTGGCGTTAATTAAAGTAAAAAATCAATTTTATAAAAATTTCGAAATCTAACTTTTTATACGGTCCCCCGGTCACTAATAGTGAACATGCTAGTCAGCGCAGAGATTGTGATGGCTGGCTATACGTACACGCAATATACCGAAATGATACTTATTTATAATGATACTTATTTATAGTTATATTTAGTAAATGTTTGCACATATTATAACAAATACAACACAAAAATTTTGACTTCTGTACGACAAAAATTGACACAGTTATTAAATTTCAAAGTTTGAGATTTTTTCACACGAGTTTAGGGATCAGTTAAAAAATGAATTAGAGTAATTCGAGATCGAAATCAGGATGCAATGTCCTTTATACGGCAAGAGTACTTTTAGCCAGCATCGCTAAGTCGGTGTATCATCAAAGAGGGTTATTTCATCTAAAAATTTGAGCTGACTTTGAGGGGTCGTTCACAAAGCGAAGAATGAAATATCGAAATTAAACAGAAAAATAAATATCCATTTATTATCATATTAGAAAACGGTTTACTATAAAAAATGAATACATCAAATACTGGAATCTACGAGAGATAGTGCTCAAAGTATTCTCCATTGGTGGCAATGCACAATTGAATGCGTGACAGTACTGAGTCCTGCACACGTTGGCGCATAGCAGGCGAAACCACCTTTAACCGGTAAAACCGGATATCACCAAAGAGGTTTTTTTCATCTAAAAATTTAAGCTAACTTTTAGGGGTCAAACAACATTCAAAAGTCAAATTAGGCAGTGTTGAATTCAGGGGGTGGCCCGGAAGGGACATTCCCCCCTTTTCCCCCCGCAGCAATGAAATGCCCCTCCCGGAAAATGTGAGATTTTGTGTTTTCAATAGTCAAAAAGTGCAATTTCTCTCCGGGACTCTATAATGTCCCTTCGCCGGAAAAAAGTGTCGGAATTCAACGCTGAAAGTAGATATTGTTCCTTATCGGAAAATAAAACCTTCCGCTCTTTTGCGATTGGGTCCAGTCTGTTTCGATTTTATCAAAATAGGGTTGAGTCGAGTTTGTTTAGCTGCGTTTGGCTGAGTACCAATCTTAGTGACCGCCTAAAAGTGAACGCAAACTAGAACTTCGGAAAATACTCATATCAGCGTAACACCCCTTTCGATTTTAGAATCGTCCCAGAGTGCTAGGCGCGGTTTTCCAAAACGAACAATAGAATCGACATTAGTAAAATAAAATATACTCACTAAAAACTTGATAAATGGCAGTGGAATGCAAACGACCAACCGAAATATAACGAGCATGAAAATCAAGATTATGCAAATTACAATACTACTGCACCTCAACGCGTTCGGGATAAAACACGAGCCACTTAATAGTGGACATGCTAGTCAGCGCAGAGATTGTGATGGCAGGCTATACGTACACGCAATATACCGAAATGATACTTATTTATAGTGAATGTCAAAGGAATGCCAGAGCGGCTGCGAGGGTTTATTTAGAGCGTTTTCCTGAAGATCGACATCCAACGCATGAAACAATAACTGATGCATTGCACCGTCTTAAGAAAGACCGGCTCCGTTGCACCACGACCCAGAACAAGTAGACACGCAAGGTGTAATGTTCAAGTGACACCAGAGGAAGTGCTGGCATTCGCCCTTTTAAATCCACAAATGAGCACGGCGGAAATAAGCGAGGCATATGGATACACGCATCAGCGTGTCTGGCAGTTATTACATGCACATGATGTGCATCTATACCATCCAACACTGCTGCAAGCATTGATGTTGGGTGACCAAGAAAGACGGTTTGATTACTGTAATTTCATGCTTAAAACTATACAGAAAAATCCATCGTTCTTTTGTGACATTCTGTGGACAGATGAGGTAACGTTTACACGGAGTGGCATTGTGAACGTGCAAAATGTGCATTAGTGGTCTCTGGAAAATCCTCACATCTCCCGCACAATTACGACACCAGGTACGCTGGTCAACGAAAGTGTGGTACGGTATATAGGGAACTCAGATTGTTGAACCCATTTTCTACGATGGAATCCTGAATGATTTCTACGATGGAACCCTCGAATTTACCTGCACCTACTACAAAACACGGTACGTGACTGGTATGAAGAGCTGCCTCTCCGAAATGCATGTCGGGTGTGGTTTCAACATGACTCTTAATCATGTAATCAACAACTCCGCATAAAGCATCAAACGACCGTGCGTATCTGGCCAACGAATTCGGTCAACAGATCATTGGATATGGTGGTCCGGTAGAGTGGCCACCACGTTCACCGGACTTGACTCCTATGGACTTCTACCTCTGGGGATATATCAAGGCACAGATGTATGTGACTGAGCCTACTTCTCTGGTTGATCTGAAGCAGTGAATCATCCTTGCTTGTCGCACAGTTACACCTGCTATGCTCCAACATGTCCAGGACTCAGTACTGTCACGCATTCAATTGTGCATTGCCACCAATGGAGAACACTTTGAGCAGTATGTCTAGTAGATTCCGGTATTTGATGTTTTCTTTTTTTTTTATATAGTAGACCGTTTTCTAATATGATAATAAATTGATATTTATTTTTCTGTTTAATTTCAATATTTCATTCTTCGCTTTGTATACGACCCCTCAAAGTCAGCTAAAATTTTTAGATGAAATAACCCTGTTTGGTGATACATCGACTTAGCGATACCGGATAAAGGTACTCTTGCCGTAAAAAGGACATTGCACCCTGATTTCGATTTGGAATTACTCTAATTCATTTTTTAACTAATCCCTGAATGAAAGACAAAATCATGTGAAAAAATCTCAAACTTTGAAGTTTAATAACTGTGTCAATTTTTGTCGCACAGAAGTAAAACTTTTTGTGTTTTATTTGTTATGATATGTGCAAACATTTACTAAATATAACTATAGGGACCGGGGGGGGGGGCGTATAAAAAGATTTCGTAATTTTTATAAAATTGATTTTTTATCTTAATTAACGCCACAACAGGAATATTTACCTTATTTTAAACGCTTTTGTAATTGGAACTATATGTCTACAACCAACAGTTGAGAAATTAAAGGTCGGCGATAGATAACATTTTGCACCCTGTATATTATATATATATATATATATATATATATATATATATATTCTTATATTCTTTTTGCGATAGTCTAAAATAAGTGGAATTACAATTGAAATTTAATTAACTCATCTGATTGAATAATTTATTACTGAGAGAAAATGTTATGCACACCATTAAAAAATTTTGAAATAATATTAGTTGTAACGTTTCTACTTTATTTAATATTCGAACTGAAGATCTTTTCTCTATCGTGGTTTTTGCTCTTGTCCATTCTGTAAAATTCTCACTCCTGAGCAATTCAGTAAATTACGAAAAAAATCTTAATATGTTAATAAAATCAGATATTGTAAAAAAAACTTATTTTTATACGAAACATTTTTTTTCACTAGCAATTAAAAAAAGGTTTGTAACACAATATAAATACGATAAAGTAAAAATAAGTAACAAATCCAATGAATGTTTGAAAATATTTGAAATACACTGCTCAAAACAATTAAAGGATATTGCAGTTTTAGGTGGATTTTGTATCTGGGAAACTTTTTAGCTGATTGATACATGGTCGACAGACATAGTAGGTTATATGAGAATAAATTACACATGTTTGGCAGAAAAAAAATGCATTTTATTGCGCATTTGTGTACAAAAGGAAAAAAACACAATTTGTGCATATGAGAAAAAAAGAATAAGAAAAGGTGTTTTCTTCAAAGAAAATCATTTTCAGTAGGGGGTATGGTTTCCACGGGCGGCCAGCAACGTTGAACACCTTTGAGGCATGGACTCAATGAGGCTATTAATGACGAGTTGGGGTATTCTGCCCCACTCTTCCAGAAGAGCTCTTTCCAGTTCTTGGAGAGTTTGTGGGGGTTGTTGGCGGCCAGAAACTCGTCTTCCTAGAGCGTCCCAAACGTGCTCGATTGGATTCATGTCTGGAGAATACGCTGGCCATTCTATTCGAACGATTCCTTCCTCGAAAAGGAAATCCTCCACCAGGTTTGCACGATGTGGCCTGCAGTTATCGTCCATTAAAATGAAGTTATCTCCGATTGCTGCAGCGTAATGGACTACAATAGGTCTGAGGATCTCATCCTATATCGGCGACCAGTCAGAGCTCCATCTCGAATGATGTAGAGGTCAGTGCGCCCGTCAATGGAGATGCCACCATACACCAACACTCCTCCACCGCCAAATCTGACACTTTCGTGCACGAACGCAGGATTATTCCTACTGCCACGGTCCCTCCAGATGAAAATACGCCTATTATCCGGATGCACAGAAAACGGGACTCGTCAGAAAACAGAATATTGCTCCATTCATTTCTCCTCCAGTTGACATGCTCGGTTGCCCACTCCCTGCGGTCGCGACGATGCCTTGATGTTAATCTAACACATACCATCGGTCGGCGAGCATACAGACCTACAGCATGGAGCCGGTTTCGGACAGTCTGAGTTGAAATCGTGGTGCCTGTAGCCGAGCGAAGGTGTTGTTGGAGAAGAGTAGCGTTCATGTTTCGGTGTCTCCGAGCTGTTAACGCTAAATACCGATCTTCATTGGGCGTTGTTGCCCGTCTACGACCTTGCCCTGGTCTTCGGCCTGCACATCCACTCTCCAAAAAACGGTTCCAGATCCTGGAAATGACACTTTGTGACACTCCAATGGCTTGCGCTACTTCGGCTTGAGTTTGGTCCCCTTCTAACCTACCAACAATTCTCCAAGCTTCTGAATCTGTCAAATGACTTCGCTGAGACATCGTACTCATCGAAACAAAGCAATCACTGAATGCCGATCATCCTTGTCTTCATTCTCTTTTATCCAGTTGAAAGTCAAATTTCATTAGCTGCCACTGAAGCGACGTTTTTGACGTCGAACTCAAAATTTGCATACTCCACAGTTTGAAAACCAGAAAAATTTGCATTTGTGATTCTCTTCTTCTATTTTCGGCAAAAAAAATTTCGTTTATATCTTTATTTTATATAAAACTTCAAATATCCTTTAATTGTTTTGAGCAGTGTATATAATAGGTTTTTATAAATACTAGTAGGGTATAAACACCGTTATGAGAACACGTCGGCGTCGGCGGTGGATTGTGGATGGTGGATTGTGGATTGCGCCGGTGGATTGGGGTGGATTGCGCCGGTGGCGTCGGAGGTGGATCTCGGAGGGTGGATTGTGGATGGTGGATTGTGGATTGCGCCGGTGGATTGGGGTGGATTGCGCCGGTGGCGTCGGAGGTGGATCTCGGAGGGTGGATTGCGGAAGTAGATAAGATAAGAGACATGCGTCACTTGGGAGGGTGGATTGAGGTGACTCATGGCAGGTTGGTAGAGATAACGAGTATTATTTTAATTAATTTTAATAGGAGAACTTAGAAATTTTCGAACCCATTTTCTTTTTTTCAACTATAGTATGGTAAGGTGTTTGGAAATATGTTTCGAAGTGTGGTTTGTGAATTGCATTTAAAAATATTAATTAAAAATGGTCATTAATTAATTTTAATTGGAGAACTTAAGAAATGTTTACGTTTTTTTTTTTTCAACTAGAGTAGGTTATTCGATATACATGTTAGAGTATATTTGAGGTGAATTTTAAAAGTCAATAAAGGTTTAATTAAAAATGGGGATTAATTTTAATTGGAGTACTTAAGAAATTTTTCGAAGCATTTTTTTTTTTTTTCAACGAGAGTATGCAGTTTGATTATGAGTGTGTGCAGTAGAAGTGAATGATTAATTAATTAAAAATATTAAATAAAAATAGTAATTAATTAATTTTAATTGCAGAACTTAAGAATTTTCGCGAGATTTTTTTTTCAACGAGAGTAGGGTATTCGATATACATGTAGGGTATATTAAAGGTGAATTTTTAAAAGTCAATAAGGGTTTTAATTAAAAATGGTCATTAATTAATTTTAATTGGGGAACTTAGAAATTTTGGCGAGATTTTTTTTTCTCAACGAGAGTACGCAGTTTGAAGGGTCGATGTGAATGAAAAATATTAATTAAAAAGGGTCATTCATTAATTTTAATGGGCGTACTTAAACATTTTTGGGGAAAAACAGTCGGGTTTTAATGAATTCGATATAGGTTGTGGTAAAAAATACAGGGTCCCGTATGAATGATTTTATACATGATTTTATCTATTATTTAATCCAATATTATTTAATTATAATCCAAGTTACCATATAGATATTATAAGTTAGTAGATTCATAAAATAATGAGAATGTATATAATTTTAATAAACTATGCTGATTTCTGCAGATATTTAATAAAATACAAGTAAGTTTTCGAGGAAATTGTACAGAGTTTACCAATTTACTTCCCAGCTTTATCTTACCATAGGCAATGGTCTAAATCAAGTTAGGACATATACCTTGGAAGTCATATTCATGTGACTAAACCTGGGGCTCACTCAGCCCAGTAGTTAGCGTGGTGGTTATAAAATAACCTGGGGCTCAATCAGCCCAGTAGTTAGCGTGGTGGCTATAAAAAAGGCGGGGGCTCACTTGGCCCTGGCGTTAGCGTGGTGGCTATACAATAAGCGAGGGCCCACTCAGCCCAGTAGTTCACGTGGTGGCTATAAAATAAGCGGGGGCTCACTCAACCCAGTAGTTAGCGTGGTGGCGAAAAAATGACAAGTCTGATTAAATGTTTGTGGGTTCGAAACTTGTGCGGTTTAGACGATGGGATTTTGAACACTTAGAGAAGTTAAAGAAATCACGATATTGTTCCATAACCTTATAAATATTGTGTGTGTGTTTGAATATGGTAAGTTAAGGATTCTTTATAAAGTTATAATGGAAGTCATACATGCAAAGTTTAGAGACCTCTAGTATAGCAAACCAAACATATATAGGCCGATTCAATAAAATACTAGTTTTCAATCTCTCCACAACATTCAGGTCTTTATTGTAAAAGAAGCCTTATAATTTTATCTAAGTAAAAAAAAAAAAAAGAAAAGAAAGAAACAAAAGCTGCAATTTTTTAAATACATTTCCAGTATGAATTATTAAACCTAATTCACTTATTTCAGTAGTATTTCAAATTCTTAACAATAGTCGCATAGCATTGGAAAGTATATCATGATGCATGATTTTTTTCTTCATATTTATTTATTGTTGCTTACAGTAGATCCTATTTTATAATTTAGGTTAAAATTCTTCATTTATTTCTACCCTTTTTCTGGGCACTCTCTATATATTTTTCAGTGTGTATTGATAGTCTAAATTTAATCGAAGGTATTTCTGTGATAATATAGGTGAGGTAGCGCATTAATGCAATATAATTAATGTGTATTATAGGGGAGCTTATATATATATATATTTTTCACTATAATCTCTATTTAAATAAGACTTGTATCGAATTAGATTCATTAACATATTTAATTAAAACCTATCTGTTTTGCCTAAAAATTTTTAAGGGTACCTCTTAATGACTATTTCTTAGTTCTTATTTTTATTGAATACTCAATGAAGCATTTTAAAACTTAACAGATTTTAGTATATATATATATATATATATATATATATATATATATATATATATATATATATATATATATATATATATATATATATATATATATATATATCACCATATATATATATACATATATGGTGAGTAGCATCTATACAGGGCTATACGAAAGAATTCACATATATTAAATGTTTTAAGTATCAATCTCGCTTTAGATAGTCATGTGACATACATTTAAAACAAAATCCATATGTGTTATGGTAAAAGAAAGAACGAATATGATATATCTTAAAGTCTGCATGAAAATAACTAAAATAATGTATTCGTTTCTGTAGGTGTAAGTCTTTGTATTGCTAAATATTAAATTTAATATTTTATGTTTTAATTTTGTCTACCCTACGTAAAGAAAAAAATAACCATTTCTTTTAACACATAATAAAAAGTACTTTAAAAATATATTACTACTAACCTACTATATATCTACATACCTAGACCTTACAACCAACTCGTATACTTGCTTTAGAAGAAATTAATTGAAATGTGTTCTTATCAGTGAATCTTATCTAGAATGTTATCGCGATCAGTGATGTCACCAAACCACGTGTTGAAGAATCCAGTTGAATTTGGGTAAAGTTCCGTAAATCATGCTTGAAATTTTTAGGTAAAGATAAATTTATATATATATATATATATATATATATATATATATATATATATATATATATATATATATTTCTACATATATGTTTTGTATAACCAATATGTTTTAAATCATGTATGATTAGTTTATGTCTTGTCAATATATTTTTACAGGACTTGTTAATATATTTTATGCGATGAGAGAAATTATATTTTACTTAAGTAGTAGTACATATCAAATTCCTATCCTTCTTTTGGTTACTAAGTATTTTCTAAAGTGTATATTGTTAGCCTAAATTATATTGAAGCCATTTCTATGAAAATAGGTGAGGGTGCTATTAAAAATAGTGGAGTATAATTCATATATATATTGTAGGGGATTCTGTATTTTTAGTGTAATTTCTATTTTAGTAAGACTTGTATCGAATTAGATTCATTAATCTATTTAATTAAAATCTCCTATCTCAAAAATTCTTAAGGGTATCTCTTAATTACTATTTTTAATTTTATTTCTTAGTTATTTTTCACTGAATACTCAATGAAGCACATATAACGAATCGAGTTTAGGCTATACAGGGCAACATAAAGGCATTCATATACATTAACGGTATCAGTCTCGCTTTATTGTATGAATCTAACTTTAAAAAACTATAGTATAATGTATAAATATATTCATATATTTTTATAATGTATGCAAACTACACTATTTATAGTTATAAATATGTTTAGGAATAAATTGTCCGTTCTTAAGTCATTTCAAAACAGGGTCCTTCAAACAGACCCCTTCACGAAACTTTTAACCCTAAAACAGGGCCCTTCATACAATGTTTCGTCTTAAAAATAGACCTTCCACAAGCATGTTACCTATCCATTCACACGGGACCCTGTATTTATTGCCCTAACCTGTATCGAATTCATTAAAAACCCGTCTGTTTGTCCCAAAAATGCTTAAGTCCGCCAATTAAAATTAATTAATGACCCTTTTTAATTTTATTTCTTAGTTATTTTTCATTGAAGCATTTTTAAAACTTAACAGATTAATAACTATACAGGACTACACGAAATAATTCATATACATCAATCATTTCTCATACTGAAAGTGTTTGTATAAAGTATGCAAAATTTATGATTCTGACTTATAATACCTATTTGTTATACCATATGCCTTATCCATGACGTTATAATATCCAGTGGTTTTAAGAGATAAGCGAACATGTTTAGTTCTTTTAAGACATGCATGCAGTCGATCAAATTTGGATGAAGTCCAGTATATTATGGTTTAAATATTTAGGTAAGATACATTTTTATATATATTTTTTCAATATTAAAAACAAAAATTTTTAAAATAATGCACTTAATAAATAGTACAATATATATTTTATAAAAACAAAGTCAAAAGAAATTTTTAAGTTAGAATAGTATAAACCCAATTTAGTATAATTTTTCTATACAAAAAGCATAAACGAATGTAATTTTAAAATATTTAAAGTTTAATTCCTATATCTTATAGGGGACCCTGTATTTTTCTACTATAACGTGTATCAAATTCATTTAAACATATCTTTTTGCGTCAAAAATTCATAAGGGGATGACTATTTCTTATTTTGTCAATGAAGTCTTTTAAAACTTAACAGATTAATAACTATATACGAAATAATTCGCATACATTGACGGTTTTAAATAGTTCATTTCATACATTTGGCTACAAAAAATGTGTCAGAACCTTCGAGTATCAGATATTTCTTATCCTCAGTTATTCATAATCTAAGGAAGGAATCAAGTCAAAGCAAGATCTTCGCTTATCTGCTAACATGACTCATTGTGATTCAGCGACATGTATGTTGATGGGGTAACACTCATTTTTTAGTTTCAGTTATAAATATGTATTTTTAAAGCATAATCATTCGAAATTCAATTATTTTTCATGAGACGCTCTACCCTATTTTACAGATTTGTATAATAAATTTGGTAAAACATGAATCTTTTTTCTAAAATCTATATTTTGAACGTTATACTAAAAATGCATTCGTGTAAAACCTATTTTTTACATTGCATGAATATGTAATTCATTTGAGAATAGCTGTCTATTTCTTAAAATATTTTTACAGGGTACATTGCGAAGGGGTCTTTTCATTCAAACAACGATCTTGGATTTTTATGAAAGGTCTCTCGTATTTCTGTCGCCATAATATAATACGAATCTATTGGATTTATTTTGTGAAGGGCATTGGAATTCAAATAGGGTTATATTATTTGTGAAGGGTGCTGGGTAGTCGCATTATTTTGTGAGCAGGGCTTAATATCTATAACTTTGTCCACTTTCTTTCGAAGGTAGTATTTTTATAGGGTACGTTGCAAAGGGGCTTTCTATTAAAACAGGGAACTCCTACAATTTTTTGTGAAGGCGTTTTTTTTCGAATATGGTACGTCTCTCATTTATTTTATGAAGGGGTCTCATAGTCTAATGCGTGTTCACAATTCGAAGGGGGAAAAAGAGGGGTCAATGAACTGAAGGTTCTTTCGCCTAAGTGCGAATATTTCATATGAGAATAATAATTTTCATACACTCGTGAAAAAAGAGCTTGCTGAAAAAATACTGGGGCGCTATCAGAAATACAGCGGGTGGTGGAGGGCCCAGTTAAAAAAAATATTTTTTTTTCTTCATAAGTTGCATTTCTTTCGTCTAAGGGCTAATTTTTCATATGAGCCTAACAGTTTTCATATATGAAACATTGAGTTAAAAAAGAGTTTGCTGCAAAAATACTTGGGCGCTATAAGAAATATAGCGGGTGGTGGAGGGCCCAGTTTAAAAAATATAATTATTTTTCTTCATAAGTTGCATTTCTTTCGTCTAAAGGCAAATTTTTCATATCAGAATAATAGTTTTCATATATGAAACATTGAATTAAAAAAGAACTTGCTGCAAAAATTCTGGGGCGCTATAAGAAATACAGCGGGCGGTGGAGGGCCCAGTTAAAAAAGTATTAATTATTTTCTTATATCATATGATTCCTCTAACACGCATTTCAATTTTTGTGAAGGGCTCTCCTACAATTTTTTGTGAAGGAATTTTTCGAATAGGGTACGTATCTCATTTATTTTATGAAGGGGAACTTTAGTCTAATGCGAGTTCACACTTAGAAGGGGGGAAAAAAGGGGTCCATGAACTGAAGGGTTTCCATAATAATTCATTGGATTTTTTGTGAAGGACGACCTTTTTATTAAAAAGTAGATCTGTCCAATTATTTTGTGAAGGACTCTGGAATTTAAATAAGGTTATACTATTTTGTGAAGGGTCAAGGGACACACATAGTCGCATTATTTTGTGAAGGTAGCTTAATACCTATAACTGTTTCCAATTTTCTTTCGAAGGGTTTATTTTGAACCTATCGATGCGTAAGTTGTACTTTTAGCCTAACTTGAATTGAAAAAAAAGGTAAGGTGTAAATTATCTGATTTTATGCATAATTGGATTTTTGTAAAGGGCGCCATTTTATTCTAAAGGAGATCGGTTCGCTATTTTTAATTCACTATGCACTCGATGGTAAAATTACACTTTGTTCGCATACCATTTCAATCCTGTTGGAAAGTGATTCATGAATTATGACGCTACGCATGATTTTTCATTCTTGTTTATTTACATATAAGTTAAAATTCTTCATTTTATATCACTCTATACTTTTGGAAGTGTGTATTGTTAGTCTATCGAAGGGCTCCTCTGGGTAGAAAAAGGGGGGGGAGGGGGGGAGCTATTCAATTGAGTGCAATATAATTCATACGGGACCCTGTATTTTTTACCACAACCTATATCGAATTCATTAAAACCAGACTGTTTTTCCCCAAAAATGTTAAAGTACGCCCATTAAAATTAATGAATGACCCTTTTTAATTAATATTTTTCATTCACATCGACCCTTCAAACTGCGTACTCTCGTTGAGAAAAAAAAATCTCGCCAAAATTTCTAAGTTCCCCAATTAAAATTAATTAATGACCATTTTTAATTAAAACCCTTATTGAATTTTAAAAATTCACCTCTAATATACCCTACATGTATATCGAATACCCTACTTTCGTTGAAAAAAAAATCTCGCGAAAATTCTTAAGTTCTGCAATTAAAATTAATTAATTACTATTTTTATTTAATATTTTTAATTAATTAATCATTCACTTCTACTGCACACACTCATAATCAAACTGTATACTGTCGTTGAAAAAAAAATGCTTCGAAAAATTTCTTAAGTACTCCAATTAAAATTAATCCACATTTTTAATTAAACCTTTATTGACTTTTAAAATTCACCTCAAATATACTCTAACATGTATATCGAATAACCTACTCTAGTTGAAAAAAAAAAAACGTAAACATTTCTTAAGTTCTCCAATTAAAATTAATTAATGACCATTTTTAATTAATATTTTTAAATGCAATTCACAAACCACACTTCGAAAAATATTTCCAAACACCTTACCATACTATAGTTGAAAAAAAGAAAATGGGTTCGAAAATTTCTAAGTTCTCCTATTAAAATTAATTAAAATAATACACGTTATCTCTACCAACCTGCCATGAGTCACCTCAATCCACCCTCCCAAGTGACGCATGTCTCTTATCTTATCTACTTCCTCAATCCACCCTCCGAGATCCACCTCCGACGCCACCGGCGCAATCCACCGCAATCCACCGGCGCAATCCACAATCCACCATCCACAATCCACCATCCACCGCCGACGTGTTCTCATAACGGTGTTTATACCCTACTAATAGTAATATCGTCCCTTGACTCTTTTCCCTCAAAGAAAGGTTTCGGAGAAAAAGCGTCTATGTATAAAATGAAATACATGTTTGAAATAAAAGTCTAAATAACATAACTCAAAGCTTTAAGTGTAATTTCATCGATAAATTCTCTGAATATTAAGACATGCGGAATTACTTGGACACCATACTTGGAAAACAGTTAAAACCTTTTACAGAAGGAACTTTGATGCAATTCATAATGATTCATGGATGCAATGATCTTCATAGATCTAATCTAAATTAGTATAAAATATGTTCTTTAATTAGTTAACAAAAAATGTTTTTTTATTATCATCCTAATAAAATTTCAATGATGGTGCGAAAAGTGCATTCTACATTATTTAAAAATACGAGAAAAAAGCAAACAAAATTAAAGTTTAAAAAAAACCTGCTCATAAATTATATTACAACCTCTAAATTGAAATATTCGTGCTGTTTGTTTTATCACTGAATTATAAATACAAAATACACATTTGCCAAATTAAATATTTCACATAAATAACTTGTTTTTCAATCAGATTCTTTTACTTAATGCATTAAAAGTTATCAAAGGCACAAGTCCAGTAAAAGATGAAAATGAGAAAAATAATTAGATGTAAGAAAGCAGCGGGAAAGCATTCATATTTTAATTAAAATTTTATGAACTATTGCGTGAGTTTTCAATAAACAAGATCCCATACTGAAGCTTTATAATAAGTCTTAATTTAATTTACTTCAAATAATAATGTATAAAAATAATGTTAATATAGTACTTTAAAAATTTTCAATTTAGTCTAAAATAAAGTTTGTTCCAATTTGAATGTTTATGCTTAAAAAAGAATAATTCGAAGATTTCTATACAAAGCAAATATTTGAAAAGAATAAATTCTCTTTGAGAATATGTGTATTGTTACGCAAGTTAGAATAAAAGATTTTAATTGTAAGAAAAGTAGATCATATAATAATTATTATCGCTCTGTGGCACTGGTGGGATAATCAATGGTGCAAAATTAGTGTAAAAGCAAAGTCAGCTTATTACTTCCGGCAACCATGTCATTAAAGAGATAGTTGAAGCACTCTACATTACCCGGAAGATCGTCGTACTACTGATTTCTAGAAGGTGTTCGATCTTGGATTGTGTCCGAAAATCAAGTTACAGTGGCTACTTGGCAAGAATAATGCATTATTTTTCTCTCCTCCCGTTATCAGTTTAATGATGACACCCCATATAATGGCGCGTTAGTTAAAACACAATTTTGGCTAAATACCAATAGCCACAATTCGCTTGGGCACTTATGACAACTTATGACATTTATGACAACTGTGGATGTCTCGAAATATATGCGTATTTCGATATATGTATTCTCTCAAGAAGTTTGTTTTTTCACAATGTGTCTAAAAAGGTAAATTTTATGCACCATTACTCAAAAAATTAATAACGTTTACAGATTGTAGTCGGAAGTATTGTGTTTCTTAAACATTGACTAAAATATTTCATCATACCAATCTATTGTGCTGTATAATCTAGCATAACTTCAAAGAAGTTTTTTAATCACTTATAAAAGAAAACGAACTTTATTTATACGATGTTTGAAATGAAAACTTAAACTTGTTAGAATGTATTATTCAATATATAGGTTTGAGTAGGATTATTTTGTGAAACAGTGCCATAAATGAGTATTCTCTATTTTAAACAAAATTTTTCGTTCATTGAACGACGTTTATTCTCTTCAGAAATACTATCTATATTAACCCCCTTCTGTATCGTGGCAGAAATCTGACCCAAATTAGAAAATGACTCTTTACATATATAAATGTAAAAGTGCATAATCTTTTCATGCGCGTTAAACCAGAAATGAAGTACTAGATTATTTTTTTTAACACAATTATTTCAAATTGGTAAAGTAATCATTCAAGTTGTAAATTTCCAACTGGACGAAAAATGTCCGGGCCAGGATTCGAACCTGGGATCGCTTGGCTGAAGCCGCCACGCTCTACCACTGAGCTATCCCGGTCGAATCTGGAGGGCATAGTTCATCCAGTTAACCTTATTGATCGAAGCATCTGGTCTGATATTTTAATCAACTCAACAGAAAAGATCAAGAAAGGATCTTTTCTGTTGAGCTGATTAAAATATCAGACCAGATGCTTCGATCAATAAGGTTAACCGGATGAATTATGCCCTCCAGATTCGACCGGGATAGCTCAGTGGTAGAGCGTGGCGGCTTCAGCCAAGCGATCCCAGGTTCGAATCCTGGCCCGGACATTTTTCGTCCAGTTGGAAATTTACAACTTGAATGACAGAAATGAAGTGTTTATTATAATCACTAGGCTACGCTTTTCGTTATTCCATAAAATCTGGTTAGCGATGCATTTACCATATTCGATTCTTAACAATAATAGTAAACTGTTGATCTATAAATGCATATTACACCATAAGTGAGCAAACCTCTGCCCTTTTTCAACACTTTCAGTTATGGAACAGTGGCGCATCATTTGGGCGATTGTCACGACTAAATTTTAATATATTCTTTGTCTTAAAAAAATCTCAGAAATTCTGTCCTTAAATAAGACGAAGAATACTATTTAAATTTAACGGTGTCAATCGATTCTCTGGTGCGTCACTGTTTCATCACTGCACTTTCCAACGTAGTCGAAAAGTGTTTATGAATTAAATTTGTCTGGCCGCCTGTCTCTCCGTGTGCCCATGCTCTAACTCGCGTAAATATGCTTGAATTGCCATGTAATTCATATACAGGGTGTTTTTTTTAAACTGACACTATTCAGAGCCGTCTGTAGCTCGTTCTAATAACTGGATTGACACAAAATTTTGTGAATAGACTAAGAAAACCATGGGAAAAAAGATTCCAACAAAAAAAATTAGTTCCAATCACCGCCGATAGGGGGAAATGTGGCGCTGTACATTGAAAAAACCCCACCAGAAACAGACAAAATTAATAATTTGGATAAAATGCCACGTTTTATTCATCATTTACACTTTCCCTTTCGTTGATCGCAGTTGAAACATCCATTATCACTTTTTCTGCCACCGGTTTACGTCCTCTGCCTGACCGAACCGCTAGCGAGCCTGTTTCTTCGAATTTCAGAATCATTGCTTTCAATACATTAACGGATAAAGGTCCTTTGCGCAGTTTATGGCGTGTTCTAAGTAAACGAAGAGCGGCTGGTGCATTGTACTGGTTACAATATAAGAACTTCACAAGTAACGCGCGCTGCGGTAACGTGAGATTCATTTTCAACCTGAGCTGAAATTGTTTCTCGGTGTTTTTCGCATGCATTTATAACTTAAACTATTGGCGCTACTGTCGCTTGCGTAAGTAAAAATTTGCATTTTCATTTTTTGGCCGTATTTTATGCTAATTCCCAGTTGCATAAATGACCACAGCGCCACATTTCCCCCTATCGGTGGTGATTGGAACTAATTTTTTTTTGTTGGAATCTTTTTTCCCATGGTTTTCTTAGTCCATTCACAAAATTTTGTGTCAATCCAGTTATTAGAACGAACTACAGACGGCTCTGAACAGTGTCAGTTAAAAAAAAAAACACCCTGTATATTATTGAGATTTACCATGGCATGTTCGATATTGAAAATGAAGTGTGTAATATTTATAGTCCGTTTGTGGGGATACTTAAAAGAATTCTGTTACATTACGATCTATGTGTGTGTGTGGGGGGGGGATCGTTTACAGTGTATTTTAATGATGTTACGGTATTTTAAACATATTAAAATTGATATACATCACCGAAGATTCTTACTATAGAGTAAAGTGTGCATAGCATATGTCGTTCATATAAAGCGACACACAAAATAATTTGGTTACAGTACCGTCTATGAGCAATAATTGTAGGAAGTGTGTTTTCGATTGTGGCACGAGATTTTAAATTTAATTAATTTTTTGCTTATTGCTGGTATGTATAAATTTTATGGATCAATTTATATAAGGCTGCACAAAATAATTCAAGTACATTTTCGCTTATTGACGGAAATTGCTGAAGTAGAATTGCTGAAGGATGTTTCATAATCTATGCTTGATGTATAAGTTTTCTTTGTTTTTACTAAAATTTAAAAAAAAAAAAAAATGAGACATTTTTTAATATTAAGGGGAAAAAAATCTGCAGAAAGGCGGCTGGGGTACGAGACAAGAATGATAGGAAATGGTAAAAAATAAAACCCACAACATTAAATGTATATTTAACAATATCCTAGAATGTAGTTTTTATTTTTATACTAGTATTACTTATACAACAAAAAAATATCACGATTTTACACACACACGCACACACATATATGTTATATAAAAAAAATATTTCCTTCGCAAATCCTTCACATTTATTTCGCATTAGTCCTTTAAATTAATCTAACTTCTGACATGGTCAGTATTTCCTTAATTCTTAATAATATTTATTCCTATTTAATGTCCTTTTAAAAGTAATTACCCGTATATTAATAATTATCTTATTCCAAATCTTAATCTAAAAGTTCATTCGTAACTTTTATAAGCTCCCCAATCTATAAAATTCCGAGAGACGCTTTCTCATTTCGAATGTTTTTCAAAGCCATTTTTTTTAATTATTATTATTCCATGCTCTGATTTCGCGCGCTGGTGTTTTTTCACTTCAAAATTAATGCGCGGCTACGAGAGGAACTCTTTCATGTTAAAGCTTCTCCCTCGCCCTCATTCTCTGGGCTGGAGCTCGCCTCTCGCTCATTGGTTTGTGCGCACATGACGTCGTATTTCGGTATCTCTACTCTCCGTGAACAAAACTCGCTAGCACGCTTTGGAGAGCGGATTTTTGACGTGTTTGGAAGTGTAAACAAATGGGTATTTGGTGTTGTAGTCTCGTAGAATTTTCATCAGCTCTTTAACATCTATTAAACAATGTAATGAGCCATCGTGAAGCCTGAGGGCTATAAGTTTATACCTGTGGGAACTATTACTGCATCGCTCTTATTCATAAATAAACTATTTGTCTGGAAATTGGCTGGTCTTTACTGGAGAAACTGTTCTGGTGTCTTTTCATTGCCTCACCTCTTCGCCATGATTATTGATATCGACTGCAACCTTCTATATCTTTAACAAACTGCCATTTTCTCGTGGAATATTACATCTCCTGGTATCTCATCTTCGTAAAAACGCCATATATATATATATATATATATTTGTTTTTGAAAAATACATTCACATTACAATACATTTACTCATAATAATTCAAGACATTTTCACAATAAAATTGTGTATAATAAAATGTGTTAAAATTTTAGATATAATTCATATACGAGTTTTTGAGTAATAAGATATGAAAAACATGAAAAGTTTTTGTAAGTTTTTCAGGATTGTCTATTATTCTTTGGTTAATAAGAGATAAGAGTCTCTTATTGTCTCTTTAAATCTTTCATTGTAATCTTTCAGATTGAGTTCCTTATTTCAATCGATGTTTAATGTATGTACATTAATATTTTGTATAAATCAAATGTGAAGAGCTGGTAGTCCAAATAAAAAACTGTTGTTTAATAAAATAACTATTTTTATCCTTTTGTAACACAAAAATTAAATTTAGTTTTTTCAATTTGACAAGGTGTCTTGAAGAAGTTTTTCATAAATGTTTCTTTAATCAGTTTAATATAATCTTTATATGAATGTTGGAGGGCCAGTCTCTTATTACTCCGTACTGGGTACTAAGAGCAAATTTCGATATTTTTTGTGTCTTTTTAAGACTAAAGCTGTAGAATTTTAAAGAAAAAAAATGCGCCTCATCGATTTTTTCCTTTTGAAACACACTTTTCTTATTGAAGATTAAAAAAGAAAATATATTCCCTTTTTTACTCACTCTTTTGTTTTTTATTATCTCCTCTTCGTCTAGCATATATTTATTGCACCTATTTAAAGATATCGTGCAGTATTATCATCAACGGATTAGGATGCTGAGTTTTTTTTTACATTCCGTAATATAAGAATGAATATAAGTTACCAAACTTATAATGTGTAAAACGGAAAAAATAAATTTACTTGAAATTTTTAGGATAATATAGTTATAGGAATAACAAATTATACAAAATGTATTTAACTAGAACTTACAAGTTAGCACATAGGCTTGTATTTCACATATTTTCAAAGGGTTAGTTGTCAGGGATCTGATCTTGAGGCCAGTTGCTCCGTGGTTGTTATGACCCTGGCAGCTAAGAATTGTCCAATCGAAACGATCTACGGCGGTAACAAAATACATAAATAATAAAAATTATATTTTTAAAACCATATTTAAAAAGAACTTTTCCATATTTAACAACAATTTTCTTATAAAGTGACAAACAAATGAACTCAGCAAAAAAAAATATATTTTATTAAAATGCCTATCTATGAAAATATTTTTATCCGAATCATATATTTATGCAGTTTTACCAGAGACTTTTCAAATTTTCAAATGAAAGAAAAATGTAGGAGTTGAATTTAAGGCCTCTGGCTTAGTATACCAACCTTCTACCAATACTAATCCTGAATGATTCAGGCCGAACATAATTCACTGAAACCACCCGTTGGAAATAATGTCTAGTTATGTTCGGCCGGAGTCGTTCAGTAATAGCTTAGTTGGTAGAACGTTTGGTATTAGTAGTTAAAGCAGAGGCCTAAGATTTAACTGCTAATTGGAAATCTTGGACATTTCCCCCTCAGTTGGAGTTTAAAAAATTCTCTCATAGAATGAATATCATTATCTATGTATTTAAAATACAAGCTGATATCTTTCAATATCTAGCCAACTCTTTCTATTCAATTAATTTTAGTAATTATATTTTTTAACTGAAAAGTGTTCATTTGTAGATCTGTAAGAATTAGCTGTCTTTAAAAATAGTTACATTCAAAGAATTTATTTTTCTTTAAAAAAAATTAGGATATCCTTTTTACGGAGTTCGAATTCTACCTGCTCGTGTATTGTTGGCTAAGTGTTCTAAACGACAGTGGAAAAATAATGTGATAAATGTACATTTTTAATCATAAAACTGAAAAAAAAAACATATTTGCATTAAAATGACGTAATTTTTCCTGTCTTTCTGTTCAACTAGTACAGAGTTTAAGATCTTGTTAAATTTCCTTTGCCGGCTCTGATTTTGAATTTGTTAAATTTTTATATGATTACAAAACCGTTCTTATGAATTTTTGATTTTGCAAGAGGAAAAATAACAAATGAAATCACACTCTCGTGGAGATCCAGCCGTTAAGCATAGGAATTTTTCTCTACGAGGTGAAATGTTTATTGAAAATTCATATTTTAGAATACATATGTTGAATATTACACTAGAGAGTAAAATAAAATTAGTACAAAGTTAGTTTTTATAATTCTAGTTCAGATCACAACATTTCTCAATATTAAAAAAAAATGATAAAATAAAAAGTATAAAAAAAGTAATTAGAAATTTTATGAAAAGAATACTGAATCCTAACACAACTAGTAATTTTGCATGGCTCAAACAGTAAGCTGAAATAGGAACAGTATGAGTACAAAAATGTGATCAGTTTGTGAACTATGATGTACAAATTAAAAAAATAAATAAATATTCTATTAAAAAGTACTTTATAAATGTAGGAAAGAAGGATCATAGATTTTTTTCAAAGGAGAAATGCTTATTCAGCATGTTGTAATTTTCTTTTAGCTTATCATAGTTTAAAGGATCAAACAGAGTTATATTCAGATTTTGTCTCACTCTGACATTTTTATTGAAGTTGAAACTATGTCTCATTAGAGGACAATTACCATATATGTAATTTAGAACCGTTCCTGAGCTTTTTTGTCATATGCATGTTTTGGAGGAACGTTTTCCTATTTTTAATTAAAAATGAATGGAAGCTACCGTGTCCACCAATGTAGTAAGCTAAGACTGTTTTTTTTTGCAAAAAAAAGTTCAGATCCACTTTTCGTAAAAGTTCATAAATATCTCGACCATTTAATGAATATGGCTAATTTTGCTGCCAATCTGACTATTTTTAGTTTAGTAAATAATTTAACTTTTGAAAATGGGAATAAGAGAGTTTTCTTCTCGTTGTAACGGTCATTTGTGATAGCACCCTTTGCCAGTAAATCTGCTCGTTCATTACCTTCTGTTCCGGCGTGCGATTTGGTCCATGCAATTGTTACTTGTTTTTTGGGAATTGACAATAAAATGCTATATATTTTAGTTATTAAATAATTTCGTGGAAACACTATTTTGAGGGCTTCTAGTGATGAGCGGCTATACGTTAAGATGAGATTTTTATATTGTGAAGATGCGAAATTTTATAAATATTATTTTGAAACAAAAAAGAAAAAAGCTTTTAACCATTTGCGCTGGGAAAGCTTTGAACGCACGCCGAGATGTTTTTATGAGGAAATTGCATTACTTTCCAAGTCTGGTGCTACTACTTTTAAATAGTAATCTTCATCATATTCATTTTCAAAATTTTTGCCATCAAATAAGACAAAATTACCAATGGCGATACTAGACTAGGAAGCTGTACAATTAGTTCCCCAAAACATTTCGACGTGCGTGGCATATCTTTCCAGCGCAAATGTTGCTGTTAAAGTCCACTGCTGCTAAAGTTGAAATTGTTTTCTCATAGGATTGTCATAGATATCTTCATGGTGGATGATAGCTAAAGCATGACTGCTTTCAAATTAATATACAGGAACAAAATGCACAGGAATAGAACTGTAAATTACCTATATTTTTTGTGTGTCTGCCACAAACAACCTCGTCACCATTTTGTTTCACAAGAAGAATTTCCAAATTTGCTGGACCTAAAAATTAAAATAAAACAAAGTTCTTAATATGCCATTACGATTTTACACCCAAAAATAATTAAAATCATATTTGAAATTTTAAATAAAGTTTGGCAGCCAGTGGTTAAACATAATTTATAACACTGTTCCAAGTTTATGTGATTGAAAGACGATGGAAGAAGACTATCCTTTTGATCTCTATCTTGTTCTTAAGAATATTCCAAACAAAAATTCACAAAAGTACGTAAACACGACTAGACGAATACCTGAAACGCCTGAAACGTAGAACTAGGTCCGCTATGCTAATACTTTATAAGTAATTTTGTTTCATTATGTATGTAATTAAATGTTTTAAGCTATTTTGTAGAAATGTGTTGAAATTATTGCGAATAGGAAGTAAAAGATTTCTGTCAGTTGCAATGGCGGATCCGAAGGAAAAGGGGATGGGGCGATCACCCCCCCTTTCGTGGGCGATGATAAAGAGTCTTCAGATTGGCATACCTAAATCTGTTTGAATGCTTTTAAATCTACCAAGAGCTTAAAATAGATATATATGTGTCTTTCTTATGCGTCTTTGTATAAAAATTCCAAAATACGACTATCATCAGAAAAGCTTTAAAAAAAATTCATTTAGAAAAACTTAAAATTTTACAAAAAACATACCTTAAAACTTTTTTCTTTATAAATAGAATGAAAGTTAGCAAATGTGTATTTTCATTCATTTTATAACTGTAAAAATCACTAACAGGCTTTAAGAGTCTGACTGCCAGACATTATACTTTAAGGGTGTAAAAATCAAGTTTTCAGCCAGCTATTCATATCTTCTGAATAAATATTTCTTTAATAATTTTAGAAGTATTCTTTATTGAACTACTTTAGAAATAAAGAAACAAGCAGCATAATATGCAGTAAATCTTTTTCAAATACATGTTGCAATCATTCTGGGCACGAGAGTTCCATCGTTTGCAGAACAGGTGTAGACGACAATAATAAGTCTTTGTAATAGTTTTCAACCAGAATGGAGAAAGGATCGCTAATACCATTTATGTTTAGTTTACAGGAACACTAAAAAATATTTCGTTACATTACGGTCTATAGGGGAAAATTGTTTTCAGTACATTTTAATGATTTTAGACTATTTGAAACTCGATTAAATTGATATTATTGATATTTGTCATTGAGGTGGACGACAACATGTTTATATAGCATATAGAATAAGCAGAAATTATAGTTCGTTTACAGAGACTCTTAAAAGTATTCTGTTACATTACGGTCAATGGAAAAAAACAGTTTTCAGTGCATTTTAGCGATATGACATTGTTCGAAACCTAATGAAACTGATGTGGATGGCAAGATGCTTTCTATAGAGTATACAGTAAGTAACAATTATAGTTCATTTACAGGGACGCACAAAACGAATTTAATTACATTATAAGATATGGATAAAATTCGATTGCAGTGTATTTTAATGATGTTACACTATTGAAATGAAATTGATGTATATTACTGTGATCAGTGTTGAATTAATTCAGGGAATGGCCCGGGGGGGAAATTTCCCCCACCGGAGCATTGAAATGTCCACCCCGGAAGATTTGAGATTTTATGCTTTTAAAGGTTAAAAAGTACAATTTCCCTCCCGGAACTCTACAATGTCCACCCCCCCCCCCCGTCTGGAGCCACATAAATCCCTACCGAAAAAAAGTGTCTGAATTCAACACTGACTGAAATGCGCTACATCAGGTTTTCTATAGATTATTGAGTACGTAAAATTTATCGTTTATTTATAGAGACACTCAAAAGTATTCCGTTACAGAACTGACTATGAGCCAAAACTGTTGTATGTAAAATTTCAGCAGTGATATGCATTTTAAAACTTAACTAGTATTTAATAACCATTGTATTACGATGTGTGTAGATAATATACAAGGCTGCACGAGATAATTCGCATACATTACTGGCTATGGACAGCAATTGCTGAAAATGAATTTTTACTGTGTTGTATTTTTTTAAAAATGTTTATTTAGGTATTTCATTTTATAATATGAACAAAAATGAAACTTCTTAAAAATATTCCGGTAGTGTTGGAAAGTGCTTCCAAATCTATGGCGTGATGCATGACTTTTCGTTCTTGTTTCTTACTGCTTCGGTAATAAAATACAAGAGTCTCTTTCTCTCTCTCTCTATATATCTCCGTGTAACTTTTCAAATTCCATGCCTTATTTTAGTCTTTGCTTAATGCGCGTACATTCATATTTTGTAATTTACAGCTGTATATTTGTACAATAAATAAAGAAATTTCATTGTGTAATTCAAAAATATATTTTTCAGTCGCCTTTAACTCAAAACTAGAATTTTATTATTTTAATCTGACAAGCTGTGTTTAAAAAATATTTGTTAATATGTTTTCTGTAAACTCATTCAATTCAAAAATAGTCTTTGTATAGTTGTTGAAATAGCAGTCTATTATTGCTCGATAAGGGAATGTAATGATTTTTTTCCCCCAAGGTATTTTTCTCATTACGAAACAGAAAAAAGGAAAAGAAAAAGATTATTTTATTTGTTAATATTTCTTCTTACACTATCTTCTTTCATTTCAGAATCATTGACGGTAGCAAAAGATTTAAACAGAGGAGTAAGCATGAAGAATACTGCAAGAATGATAATGTGAAAACTTTGAGAGGAAATGGGTTAGTGAAAATTTATATCCAGGTAGACAGACATCTCATAATGAGAAAATTTTATACAAGACTGTCTGCAAAGTATAAATTTCCAAAAAATAAATAAGTATCCAAATCTAAAATTAATGAGCGTAGATGCATTAAAAATGCGCAATAAAATAATTTTCTTCACACAATAAAATAATTTTCTGCACTCTTACAAAAATGGTATGTAAATTATTTGATCAATGGGTTATGAAATGTGTTATACGTTTTCAAAATTGTTTATTTAGATGAACTATTTCACCTTATTAAACGATGAATTTTTTTTTAACGTATTATGGATGTGTCGAGAACTGCTTCATAATCTATGCTTAGAGTTGCAAAGGCTAGAAAAAACCAGGTTTAAGCCTGGGAATAAACCGGGTTTTTTGGGAATAAATCATTTCTTTTGGGAATAAACCTGGGAATAAACCAAGTCTATAGGAAATAAACCTGCGAATAAACCGGTATTTTGCAACTCTA
Organism: Maratus michaelseni; assembly: GCA_963931845.1. Taxonomy (NCBI): domain Eukaryota; kingdom Metazoa; phylum Arthropoda; class Arachnida; order Araneae; family Salticidae; genus Maratus; species Maratus michaelseni. Next base: position 259,714,819 of record OZ007593.1, read on the forward strand.
TCTATGCTTGACTTTTGCTTGATTTTTAATTTTACTTTCCTCGAGTTTACTTTTTATATTCCCTCAAAATAAAAATTTCTCGACGATAGCGGGTTTTCTTTTTAAAATTCTACATTGTTTTCGAAGTTCTTTGAACGGGCAATAGAGATTGATGGGTGCATTGAATCCATGGGCACATGTAAAACGGAAATACAGTCTCGTACGCAATAAATATATCTTCCCTTAAAAACATGCTTTATTGGCAAGATTATTCTTATGATAGTCACAGCTCTCTTAATAATTTTATAAACTTTAGAGAGAAGGAGGAAAATCGCCGTGGTGTAAAGATTTTCTCACCAAACCGATAGTGCTACGTCACTTGATAAAAATCGTTGAAAATGAAATATTTTAAAGATTATATATATCTACTATATATATAAAACACAAACGTAAATTTCGTTCCGTTCCTTTATAACTCGAGTTTCGCAGAATGGATTTTGATGGAACTTGCACTGTTCGATAGATAATTTTTCAGGGAAGGTTTTAGTATATAACACAACGTTCTACGTACATTAGTTATAGAATTATGATAGAAAGTTCTGTTATTTTGGCCGAAAAGGTTACCATTGCTAATTTTTTGGCGATCATTACTGTTGCAGAAAGAAATAAAAAGGCCTACTAGACCATCTCGAAAAATAAAAGAAAAACTGTTGCTAATTTTATAAAAAAAAAGAAAAAACAAAGAGAAAGAAAAAAAGAAAGAAAAAAGAAAGAGAAAGAAAAAAAAAGAGTTTTGATGAGAGAATATTACAAAACGAAAATATTTAATTTAAACATGATTGGGAATGTTCGCAATGCTTAAAAAATTATTCAAGGGGCAAGATTGCTACTGAAAAATATTTGGCGATTTATCTTTTGTTTTTGGCGATTTATCTTTTGTTTTTGGCGATTTTGATTTTACTTTTGACCCCAAACAATTTGATTTTAAGCCCAAAGGTGTCTTTTTTTGTTGCAGAAAGAATTGAAAGGGCTATACATCTGGAAAAATAAAAGAAAAATCTGTTACTAATTTTAGTTTAAAAAAAGAAAGAAAAGAAAAACCGTTTTGATGACAGATTTTAAGCCAAAAGGTGTTTTTTTTTCAAGTGTACGACTGCATTTTTGCAGTATATATATATATCTTTTGTACTTTTCGGCTAGCCGGACGCCAGTGATATACGTATACATGTATATATATATATATATATGTAATAATAAAAAATTTTCGCCCTATTTCTTTAGTTAAATTATTCCAAATTCTTCAATTCTTTTTTCCCTCTCTTTTTAAAATATCTCTTAAATCTATTTTGTATTTTATTCCATAACTTAATCAAAATATTCTGTTATTTATCATTCTAAAAATCTTAATCTGTTAAAAGCTACACGTATTTATTAAAACCTTATTCTCTTAAATTGCAACACTGCCTCTAAACGCACCTGCCTAATTTCTTCTTTTGAGACATTTAATTTTTATTCTTTGGAACTTTTATAATACCATTTTTATTTCTATTTAATTCATTCGGCATCCCATGATTCCAAGCGGTTTTCGCGCCCAAAGGCCTTTTTACCGTTTTAATTTGCCGCTTCTGTTAAAGAGTTTTAATCATACGTCAGAGACACGTCTTCGTGGCCTCATTTTTTCATCCATTTGCGAGAAAGCTCCGCCTTCTTTATCCCCCTAGCGCCCTCCGAACATGGATGCGAGTGGACCAGCTTGTTCGCGCGTTTTGTACCTTTGGGCCAAATTTTGAAGTATTTATACGGTTACACTGGCTTCGGAGACGGAATTTACACGAATTAGTGGTTGTCATCTAATTGCCGTCACTGGGGAGTCTACACTAATGCATCGGTATTATGTTCTTCAAGCTCTGCTAATTCTTCAAGATCTTCAAATGTGTTCAGTTTTTAATGAAACGAAAGTTGGTGGAGTTGCTTTCATCTCTGTGATCACAATAAAGTCACTGCTCATCTATTAAGTTATTAAGTCTTCTTTTTAATGTTTTTGGGAAATTTCTTCTGGATTTCACTGCCTCTGCTCAATTTTTACGACTGCTAATACACTACGATTTCCGATGTGATATACTTCGAGATTTGTCTTCATGGTGAGCGACTCGAAGTGATGCCCTGTCCGGGTGTCATGACTACATTTCAACGATCTCGACTGCGGCTACCTCGATATGATTATCAGGTAATTTTAGTGGTTTCGGACTGAGATGTTCCGATTGTCTGGTGGAAAGAACGTTCAAGTCGACAGCAATAGCGATCGTCTATAATGTGCCAATTTTCGACAGGAATGTATCATATATATATATATATACACATATATCTACAAAAATACATTATATACATACATATATATACACTTATATGAACGAATATATACATATATATATATATATATATATATATATATATATATATGTACATATATCACTGGTGCCCGGCTCACCGAAAAGTACCTTTTTTTTTTCAAATGCAAACTATATTAATGGCAATATACTTCTATTTACTTCTACATATATAAAATTTCGTTCCGGCTGCTTATAACTGGAGTTCTGCTGAATGGATTTTCGTAGAATTTAAACTGTAAGATAATTTTTCAGGGAGGGTTTTATTGTATAACATATCGTTCTACGTAGCTTAGTTATAGAATTATTCTGGGAAGTTCTATAATCAGATCAATCCGATTATGAAAGATTAGCCTTTTAAAAAGATTTTGCCGAATGGATTTTGATGGAACCTACACTGTTAGATAATTTTCTAGGGAAAGTTTTATTATATAACATATCATTCTACGTTGCTTAGTTCTAGAATTATAGGGGGAAATTCGAAAATCGGGTGACCATTTTTTTATCAAATATTAGCCTTTTCAATATTTGATTCCGATTATGAAAGATTAGCCTTCTGAAAAAGTTCTACTGGACGGATTTTGATGAGAATTGTATTGTTAGTTAGATGCTATTTCAGGAATGGTTTTAATGTACTACATATTGTTCTACGTTGCTTAATCAAACAGTTATGTGTGAAGGTCCTATATAGTCAGGTGAACCCAATTTCGAAAAATTAGCCTTTTTGAAAGTTTTTACTGGGCGTATTTTTTGCGACTTGCATTGTTAAGTAGATAATTTGTAAGGATGGTTTTAGTATATGTTATATCGTTCTGTTAGTTTTCGAATTATGTGGAAAAGTTCTATAATAAGATGAACCCGATTATCAAAGATTAGCTTTTATAAAAACTTCTACTGAATGGATTTTGTTACTTAATTTGTTTGCATTGTTAGTTCGATAATTTTTAGTGATTGTTTTAGTATATTGCATGTGGTTTTATCATTCTTTAGCAAACCCCTACTGTAAATGACCAAATAAAAGAGTTGGTCCTTAACAGCTAAAATTTTGACTGCACATTAGAAAATATAATAACGCAATCACGTCATTTTTCAGTAATGTGGAAGGATATTCCAGGTAAATATACAGATTGCTTTCAAATACAAGGTCAAATTAAACGATATATTTCGTTTGATTCAAGGTTCATTTGTAGAAACCGACCAGCACAGCGGGCGTAGCTTGCTGGTATATATATATAATTATAATATCTTTGAATTTCAATATATATATATATATATATATATATATATAACTCTTTATATATTTAAATTTTTGTTGACTTTCTTAAAAGTACTGGACAAAGTTTGATGAAATTTAAAATGGGACCAATTCGAGAATAACCTCTTTCAATTAAAAAAAAATCACATGAATCGGTCGCGTAGTTTCGGAGTAATCGGTGAAGATACATAAACAAAAATAAATACGGGTCGAATTGAGAACCTCTTCCTTATTTTGAAATCGGTTAATAAGTAGGTACTTCCTATTTAAAGGAAGACACTGATATGGATTTCCCGATATGGATTGCTTTTTAGGGAATTTTCGGGAATTTTAATTTCGTATGAATGATGCACATAGGAAAAAAAAATAGATTTTCGCATTGTTTTTTACTGTTCATGTGAGAAAATATTTTCATATAAAAATGTTAATATTTTAGTCCAGCACTTCCCCGCCAGTGCTCCGGAGATCCTATTGGGCTCCGCTTGCATTTTAAAGGAGCTCCGTGGTTTCCAAGAAAAATAAATAATATGTGAATGAAATCAGCAACATTGCAACAAGGAAAACTTTTTTTCATAATGTGTACGAATTTTATAGTTACAAAAACCGATATAAATTGAAAATTGTGCATATAATTTAACACTTTGTTTACACCTGTTATTTTCCATAGAAAATTTACGGTGAAAAAAAAATTATTTATTCTACCGCTTTATATTTATGTTTCCTGTTTTAGAAAAAATTGAGAAACAGAAAGTTCATTGGGAATAAGACAGCAAAAAATTGGATTCTGAACGAAAATTTGCCAAATTGAATTTTGTGCTTTCTTTCGTATCGTCCTATCTGTTAGATTTACCATATGTCAACCAACAACTTCACGTTTTCTGCTTAATTGCTACGTCATTTCAAGGGAAAATATCTCAATTTGAAAGATAAACATCCTGATTGCTTCTTTAAAGAGGATGTACAACGAAATTATTGCTTCAAAGAAAAATATGACAACACTTGCTAAAACAAGTAATGAAATGGTACTAGAAGCTATCTGATAATTTACCAAGTAACTCAAGTTTGTGAAATTCATACCATTGCAGTCTCTCTTATAAATCTTGTGCAAGCGATATTATTAGTAGTTTGCAAGATGAAAAAGCTGTTAATTTTGTCTACAATATTTTTTTTTGTCAAGTAACACAATTGTTCAACGAATCAGCCGTATGACTAGTGACATAAAACAAAACACTTATCAGTTGCCTCAGATATACTTAATTTGATACACAAATGCGTGGATCGAGAAAAGTTGCTAGATTGTCAGTAGTCCGTTACATTTACTTATAAAATTATCAAGAGGCTCTTTTTTGGAAACTACTCTAAACAAACATACCAAGAGATGAAATATTTTTAATCTTTTGATGTATATTTAACATCAAATGAAATATCATGGGAAAGCTGTGTAGGTATATGTACTAATGATGCAAAAGTAATAATGGGACACAATGCTAGAGCCATTGCTAAAATTAAAGATAAAGCGAAGAACGATAGCAACAATCATTGCGTTCTTCATAAATACGTGGTAGTCACCAGAAGAATGTTTTATGATAGTGTTGAACAATACCATCAAAATAATAAACTATATAAAATTAAGACTTATTAAAGGCACACTTTTTAAAGTAATGTGTGACGATTTGGGAAACCTTCATCTTTCCCTCTTGCGCTTACTGAACTAAGCTGTTTATCTCAAGGAAATGTGTTTACACGTTTGATGTAACTACACACACACAAAAAAAATCCGTGAATTGAAGGTCTTTTCGCGTTACATTGGATTTCGTTAAAATACGAAAATTTCAGATTTAATTTGCACATCCTCTCCCCCATCCCACTTAATGCTCAAATTTCACCAATCTAACGTAAAAAATACCTTAAATTCTCCAATCTAAAGTTGCATTTTGTCAAATCAGGGTTTTCAGGGGTGTTCCGGCAACTGTGCTGTCTAGTGCTTTTTCGTATTAGAAACGGAAATTTTTACGCATGCCCGTTTTCCGTCAAACTATGAAGGCTTGAGGGCCGCACTTACGTTTTTGAAATCGTATGTCTATATATTATGACGAACTACTAATACATACTAATTAATATAAGTATCTAAATATTCATTTTAACCAGTGTTAACATAACATTAATTGCGCAGTGTATAAGATCCATTATCTAATAGGAGATGTTCCTGAACGTGAGATGAAACGCTAATAAACAAGATTTGCTTTAATTATACTTTTACAGTATTGGGGTTATTAATTAAAGAAAAAAAATATGGAAGACTTATTTTTACTTTTATTGTGTTATATATTTTAAATTATCGGGAGGTCTTTAGAAAACACATTTTACATAATACATATTACAATATATATATCTGTATAGTATGTATTTTTAATTACGTGCCGAACTTCCTGGGCCGCATGAAACGAAGTTGAGGATTGTGTAGCGAGTACCACTGTTTTATGTAGATTTGAATTTTAGGAAATTAATGAACAAACCTTTTGGAAGAAACAGCATGACTCTGATGAGTTCTCCTTTTTGAGTAAAGGTGCCTGACCATTCTTCTCTCTCACCTCCTATAGTTTCTGTGCAGGTCGTACGCATTCCATCGATAGCTGCCTGGGCAGTGCTATCGTCATCCATATCCGTAGACTGAAAGACTGCCTTAAAAGCAGTTGGCGCATCTGGAGGAAATAATGGAATGAAGTATTAAATCACAATAGGAGCTCTGAAAAAAAGATAACAAAATTTTATGTAAACATATTTAGCTTAACTTGATATTAATTTTATGTTGAACACCAAATTAATTTTTGCTTTTTCGTGTCAAATTTCAGTTTTCCACCTAAGTGTAGTATCTTAGGATTATTTTCCCTTTTTTTTCCCTAAATTTTAAACTTGCTCTTGTTAATCAATTGCCACTTGTGGTATGTCTGCATTAATTACGCTACATTATTGTAGTAAACCGTTCATTATTGAGATATATTAAGAAAATAAATCATCTTAAAATTAAAAAAGTCCTCTCGGCCTGTACCGGGATGAAAAGGTAGCTTTACCATATCATCGTTTGAAAATTTTAGCTAATGTTACTCGAAAGCTGCAATCTAAAATGTAAAAAATCCGATTAAAGATTCGTTAATACTGAATTTGAATAAGAAATTCACCAAATTAGTTAAGTATAGCCAAGTTGGCTTCATTTATGGAAACTTTTTTTGGTCGCTAAATTTGGCGATATTTCGCCAATTACCGCCAAGTTTGACAAGAATAACGCTAACTGGTATGAATATAGTTTTATGCGTGTGATTGGGAAAATGATTAGAAATGATTTGAAATCTTTTAGTGGCCACCCTTTTGAAACAAGATAGCGGACCAAGCTTGTCAACTTGAATAGAGGGTGTTTTTGGGATCTGGGGGTCATGATCGGTGAAAATATGCTGAAAATTTCCAGAATTGTTTTCCTCCGAACGGCTGCAATAGGTATCTTTTTACTTTTTGTAATGAAAGCTACCTAAAACACTAAGTTTAGTTACAGTTTTCACACAAATTTCATCCAAAACTACAATATTTTGCCTGTTCGATGATGTAAAAGTTGAAATTATGCGATATTTAAAAGTGATCTATGTGCCTTTGGGTTTCACGCCTGTAAACTGATTATACGGCAATCAGTATAAGACAGCTTTATGCATATCCGAAACCATAAATAGGGCGACCAGTACTTAAATCGCAAATCTTTATTTCCAAAAAATGTATTTTGAACAGAGGAGAAAATGTATTATATTTTGTATAAAAATTTAAATCCGATCGCTAAAAGACAAAAAGCTGTAATACAATTTTTAAAATGCGAAAAAAAAAAAAAAAACTTTTCCGTGGAAAAATGTCACGCAAAATATTTAATAAAACATCAGCAATAGCTGTCTTATTCGTCTAATCTTCCATGATCGGGTTCATAGCCGATGTTGGCGACATACTCGCTAGCTCTTAAATCGCTGAAATACGTGTTTAACTATTTTTTTAGTAGATTTGTAATGCTGAATTTCACGCTCGTACTTAAAACTACTGCTGAGATATGGTGAAATGAACTAAAACTTTCGATCCCCGTTTAAACTCCTTGGTGGATGAATATCTAAAACTGCTGAAATACCTATTTAATTATTTTTTTAGATTTGTTATCCTGAATTTCACGCTCCTACCTATAACTGCTGCTATGGCGAAAGGGCGAAAGGACCCAAACCTTTCGACCCCCCATTTAATCCCCTCAGTGGTTGAATTTCTGAAATCGCTGAAATATGTGTTTAACTATTTTTTACTAGATTATTTGTTATACTGAATTTTACGCTCCCACCTAAAATCGCTGATGAGATAAGGCGAAAAGACGAAATCACCTAAGTCTTTCGATCCCCTATTTAACCCGCTTAGTGATTGGATTTCTAAAATCACTGCAATAAATGTTTAACTATTTTTTAGTAGATTGGATATTCTGAATTTCACTCTCCTACCTAAAACTGCTGCTGAGATATGGCGAAAAGGTGAAATGACGTATAACTTTCGACCCTTCATTTAACCCTCTGAGGGGGTGATTTTTTAAAAATCCTTTCTTAATGGGTGCCTACATTGTATAAGGAACATGTCTTCTAAATTTCATTGTCCTAGGAGCAACGGTTGAGGCTCTGTATTGATTATGAGCCAGTCAGGACATGTTCTGTTATAAGTACAGACACAATTATTTCTTTCTTACTTACATATTTACATACATCTATGATTTTACATGTTTACACGCATTTTCCTATATACTACAACGTAAGAATGAACAAATTGCTTGATTAACTTAATAGTAGCTAGTAGACCGAGCATATGCACAGATAGAAAGTTTTTCTTCAAACTGTTACAACCCAAATTCCAGAATTTTATAATATTTGCTAAAGGGCACAATTAGCACTAGCCACCGACTATAGGGCCACTAAATGAAAAAAAGTGGCTATTAAAATATTCTCTGTCAGCGGCTACCTTATGACCACTTTCCTAGAACGAAAAAATAACATTTTTTTTGCATTTCATCAATGATTCTATTTTTGCTAGTTGAAATATGTTTGTATTAACATATTTATTTGGGCTATTTAATTTTAGATTAATACTAATTAAAATTTTAATAAAAGTTTACTGTTTAAAACTTTTAAATAAAAAAGTGGCCACTAGTTTAAAGAAAGTGACCAAATTCTGTTAAATGATTGAGGCAAATCTACAAACATTAGCTTGACGATAATGGCAGATCCGCCAAGCTTGTCTAAAATCCCCTCGACCAATCAAATTTTATTGCTTGTATGCCGCCCTACCTTATATATAAAGGCATTCTAGGTGCTCATTTTGTTATAAATATTAACCTCATCCGAGAAATTTATTTACAGAAAAACCACTCTTTCATTTCCTCTTGCAAAGGGAAAAGAAGGAAGACCTTGATAAAGAAAAGAGATAGCTTCAAAGTGATCAACATTTCTTTCAACGCATAATGGGTTGCATAGTAAGATTTATGACCACTCAACTTCAAATAAATGTTCAAAAGCTCTTCTAAATTGATAAACTGTTATTATATGAAATAGATTAAAGACATTAGAACAATAATTATAAACATTATTATTCCAATTACGTTCTTACGCTCAAACCTTGTAATATGTGTAATTTCCTCTGACGTAAGAATGATGTAATCAAAAAACTCTGAACACTTTGTTATGACTTTAATTTCTTCAGTCCTCTATCAAAATGTAAACGCGTAAACAACTAGAGCGAATAAGCTCTAAAATGTAAACTAAAATAATCTAAACTTAATTGTTAAATTTCAATTCTTGTAATGTCCATGTGCTCTAAACAACTGAATATATATTTAATCAAGATAAAAAAAATGTGAATTTATTTAGCCTCATACTAATATATAAACTTAGTTTTTCAGCATAAACGGGATGTGTTCTGTGCGAACGATTTACTGATACCTTTAACTGGATTACCTGTACCTGGATTATAAAATTGGATTACTATGAAAAGTAAGATGCACCTTCAGAAAAGGTAAGAGAAATTTATCTTTCCTTTTTTAATCTTCTTGAGACATTATCGCGCTTGATCGAACTCCTCCTTCACATTTCTCACGATTTCATCCATCTTAACTAATAAAGTTTTCTTGTTCATATGTCGTCATTTTTTTTTAATAAAGGCACTGTAGTTACTCACTGTAGTTATTCTGTCCAAAACCCTTTCGACAAATCAAATTATATTTCTCGTATTCCACCTTTGGGACATTTATAAAGGCAATCTACTGCTCATGTTTGAAACGTAGTTGACAATCATATATTAAAATATTTGACATATACTGTAAAAACTGTACACCGATGTGATGAATTTTTTAACTTAAAATCTACCATGGTGTACTGGAATTGTAGTGTAAAAGTTATATTGAAATCCGTTTAGTGGTTGCTGAGAAAATTGTGGATATACATACATACACATAAACACATACATAACGACCTAGCGAGATTTCTATATCATATTACTGGAAAATAAGAAAGAAGTCAATTTTGAAACTTACCACATACTGGTGTATCTCCTGTCCAGTCACCTGTATCCAAGCATTTTCTGTAGAAGTTGCCACCAATATAAGTATCTATGTCACAATAGTAATGAATGACGTCTCCTGGCATGTAATAATTAAGCTGAGGACCGTAACCTCCGAATGTAGGCAGATCAGGCGGTTCGCATTCCAACACTAAAAATAGCATATTAATAATTTTGAGATTTTCAAATTATTTGTAGATTTATTTACTAAAGTAGTCTGGAAAAAAATATATGTACTCCTGTTTATAAAAATTAAAACACCGTGAAGGACTCACCAGAATTGAATGAAACTTAATTCACAAACCACCTGTATCGGGACAAATAAATGATTAAATTTACAAAAACAACATTACATGTCAAAAATCAGTATTTTTCGCAGCCACCACGCGTGGAAATAAATGCTTCTATACGACATCGTATCGAATCTAACAGATTTTGAACCTGTACTTGACGAAGAGCATTTTAGATTGCTTCTATATGAACCCAAAGTTCATCCGTATCAGCTAGAGGAGGGCGTCACGAGCAACTCGCCGACCACAAAATCCTACGCAAGTTCAAAAGGCGAAATATCCAGTGAATACTCAGGCCAAGGAAGAAGACTTATCTGTTGTGCTGAAAAGAAGGTTTGATAATTCTTAGCAATATGTGGACGAGCACTGTCCTTTTGAAAAACAGCACCAATAAGGCGTAAGACTTCGGGCTCCAGAACACCTCTGATGTACTGCTTGCTGTTGAGATTACCCAAAATTTTTAGTTGCTGAGATTGCTCATATGCAATAGAGCAAGAAACCATCATAACGCTGGGCGTTCGTCCAGTATCACGTTGGATGACATACTCCGAAAGGTAGAGTTCACCGATTCAGCGTCTAACGCGGATGTGGCCATCTCGGTACCCCAAATTAAAGTGGGATTCCTCGGAAAAGACGTGTTGTTGTCAATTGGCAAGCCGTGTGTATGTCCAGCCCATTCTAACCGCAGGTACCGATAGTTTTGCGTGAGGGGAATCCTGTACAAAGGAACTCTTGCATGCATTCCACGGTGCAGCAAACGCTGACGAACTGTTGTAGCAGAAAATAATACACCTTTAATAGATTAATTTTAACACACTTATTCAAATTGGTAAAGAAATCATATGAGATGCAATCTTCCCAACTGATCGAAAAAGTCCGGGCTAGGATTCGAACCCGGGATCCCTTGGTTGAAGCTGTCAATGCTATACCAACTGAACAATCCCGGACGAATATGGCTGAACCAATTCACCCAATTACCCTAAATGATCATAGCATCTGGTCTGATATCTGAATCAGCACAAAAAAATTAATCACAGGTAATGGGACCTCCAGTAAACGCTGGAAACGTGATTACACTAGATTAATTTTGACACAATTATTCAAATTAATGTTAATTTGAAATCTAATCAATTGTTAATTTGAATATTAAACATATTTCGAGTAAATTAGTCAAATTTTGTCCATGGGTGGAAAGAAAATCTCGAAAAGTTATAACGCAAAACAATGTCATTCGCTATTTTACTATATCTTCAAATTATTAGTAACTTGTTAATATACAGATTGCCACATGTTCTTGTTGACCAATAGCTAATTCTTGAACTGTTAATTTTAGAAATATAATTCCAGTAATAATAAAAAAAAGTTTCAAAATGTTATTTATGTCAAAATAGTTATTGTTTAAATAGTTACGAAATTAAAATATTTAAATGTCCCTGCTCGAGGCCTCCGAGATCACGCTGTTTGCATTTTATACCGAGCCTGCCACAAAGAGCAAATTCACTTCCTTGACGTCGCAAGCAAGATCCATACTACTTAAAAATTTTCACGTACTTTGTTCGTTTGTACGGATTGTTTACGATAGTATTTTCATATTATTTATTGTTTTATTTAGTAATTAATAATATTTTTCAGTGTATTTAGATTATAACGCTACCATTAATTATAGATTATAACTATTAAAGAAAGTGTAGATTACATCTATAAAATAATGAGAAGAAAATGTGCTCCTAGTTTCAAATCTAAGTCTTCAAATTCGCTACTGATAATGAAAAGAAGATATTTTAGCAACCAAAATTTCATTGTAATAATTTTACTTATATTTCAACAGCAGTGGTCTGCATTAAACGTTTCGATATACGTTTTATAATTCGCGAAGCTAGAATTAATATGTAATTAACTTTTTGTGCAGAGAAAAAAAATTAACCCTAACAACGAATGTCTATCCTACTGTAATGGAAATATTCCGGCATATTTGAATGAATGTGTACTTCCAAAACGAAAAGAGCCAGATGATCTTTGGAAAAAAATAAAAGAAGCAGACGATAAGCAGTTTTAAAAATGGTACAACGATCACAACACATCTTTCAAAGATTTTTAAATAAATACTGTAATGAATTGAATGAAATCTGGATACACTTAGTTAGAAGTGAGTGTGTTTTGTTTATAAAATTAAAAGTAACTAGTGCTCGCGATTATACGTATAATACGTATAAAACGTATTGTAACCGGTAACGATTTTGGATAGGAATCATATGGAAAAAAGGCTTAACTACGTATACGTTTAAACGTACATAAACGTATATTCGCGAGCACTAAAAGTAACTGACTTACCCAACTTATAGTAGTTTCATTTAAAAGAAGCAGTAGCTTCATTAAATTAAGAAGCCATTCAGTTTTTAAAGTAATAATATCTTAAATATGATGTATAAGCCATATAAAATTATAATTTAGAGCAATCTACCTGTCTTAGGGTTGCAGTTATTAACTGTTATTTTGACGTGAAGGAATGGCTGAAAGTTTCTTAAATATTTATTTAAAAAAAATCAACTAAACTAATAAATTTTATAATTTTTTTTATCCAGAATGATCACAAGAAATTGCATTATATAACTATTCACATGTGACAGCTTTTTCAAAAAGATATCGAGCACGATTACCTATTTTATTTTGCTTGCATTATTATCAAGTATATGGCTTTAAGACTATAATAAACCATTAAATATTTTACTACATGCATTCATTTATTAAGAAAATAGAAAATAAACAGCAATTACATTGTTTTTCACAGTTTTTTTTCAAGAATACTATTTGTACAAAGCTGCAAATATTTTACTTTACAGCGATAACCTAAACGTTTTGAATCTAAAACATTAATTTGAAAACTTGGAATATATTTCAATATATTTTTAAACTTAATTTATAAAAATTAATTTTTTTTTTATCAAAGTTGACACTTTTATGGAACTGCCCAACAGTGGTAAGTAATCAATATATAAGTATCAAAACACTAACATTTAATTTCAACTAAATTTGAATATCAGAACACTCAAAACAACCCCCCCCCCAAAAAAAAAAAAAAATCTCTAGTACTTTTAAGGCAATTAAATGATATCCGCGATATTTTATTATTTTTAATTTATTAGTCCATTTTTAGTATATACATTTAATTTTTATTAGACTCATAAGAACCATTGAAAATCATATACTGTATGTAAGTGAGAAATAATCAGTATATATATGAATCGAAAACATTAACTTGCATTCAATTAAAGCTGCATTTGAATTTGACGACAGAACATTAAAAAAAAGTATCTTTAGTACTTTTAACGCAATTCAGAGACGTTTGTTATTTTATTATTTCTCCAATTTCATAGTAACTTGTTAATACACACATTTAATTTTCATTATATTAATAATAAATCAAAATTATTCAAAATGAAAAACGGTACATTGAGAAAAAAATCAACATCTAAATAGCCAAAATATTAACTTCAATTTAATTTGTATCTTAATTTCATAACAGAAAGCTTAAAAGATCAACCAGGAAAAATGTAATAGTAGTATTTTAATTGAGCATTAATGCAATCCAATGACGTTCGATGTTTTATTGTGCCTCTACATATTACTGATTTGTTTATATACACATTTCATTTTAATACGAATTATGGGAGTCAAAATTATTGAAAATCATATTGCATACCAGTGAGAATTAACCACGAATTATTGCCACTACATAGACAATTATACATCAATTATAGAACAAAAATCCAAGTATAAAAAAACATTAACTTACATTCAATTTCAGCTGCATTTGAACTTGAGAAGAGTACACTTAAAATCACCCAGGCAAACGCCATCTCTGTATGTAATATGAAAACCGGTATTTGAAGACAATCGTGTCTAAAACTAAGAAAGTTGAATTATCTTGTTTCACTATCGGGATTTTAATTTGGAAACGTACTGAACGGCGATAAGATAGTCATTTCACGGAAAGTGAAAGTTTTGCAACATTTTACTAGTCTGCAAGTGAGTCTACCGAATATAATTGACATAATTGTGTACTACAGATTACACAGGACAACAATGATTCCCTAACAGGCTTAAGAGTAGTTTTAAGTATTTTTTGTGATGCCAAAATCATACTTGACCTTCGGGGAGTTCAGTTCATCTGACCGGTTTGTTTCTATAACTGTGAAATATTTTATGGAATCTGCTGCTTCGAAAAATACTTCTGAACACGGGCCAACCTTGCTAGCACGTCACACATTTTTGTTATGGTAATTTTGCATTTCCGTGTTTATGTTTTCACGTAGTTACCAAGCTTCCGTTTTTTTTTCGAGGCCATATAAAATCAGAAATTTTATTTAATAGAGTTAATTTATAACCCCATAGCAACAATAGATATTTCATTAAATGAATTTTCTTGGTCAAATTATGTTATTATGTCTTGAAAAAGATGCAGATTAAGCTGTGTATTAACTAGTGATCGTAATCCTAGAATTTCGAATGTCATATCCCGGGATTTTTAGAATTGACAAATAAAGTGATTTATATACAAAGTTAAAAAATCACATTTAGTAAAATGTGAAATAAAAGTGTCTAAGTTGTTAGCCACTTAGGATTATTCTACAAAGTTGTCATGACAGAGCATCTTCCGATAATTTGAGTTTGTTCACCCGTATTTTTATGCATATTTTTACAAAATAAATTTTTTTTTTTTCAAATACTCCGATAGCAATCTAATTGAATAATGGTCGAAGTTGGAGTTAGGATATTCATCTTTAATTGTCTCAAAAGAATGAGTAATCACATTAGTAACTGGAATAATTATTTAAAAAACATGTATAACTGACTTCAATTACTTTTTTAAAAACATAAATTTTTACCGTGGGTTCAAAAATTAGAATCTTCAATATTGCCAAATACTGTAATCATATGACATAATGCCTTTAATTATGCAATTGCGTTAGACGGGGTGGAACATCCTATGTAATGTAAAAAGGAATTTCGTTCCGGCTGATTATAACTTGAATTCTGCTGAATAGATTTTGATAGGACTTGCACTTTAGTCCGATATTTTTTAAGGGAGGTTTTAGTATGTAACATATCGTTCTACATTGCTTAGTTATATAACTACGGAGGAAAGTTCTATAATGAGGTGAACCCGATTATGAAAAATTAAGCCTTTTTTAAGTTTTACTGGATGTATTTTGATAAGACTTGAATTGTTTGGTAGATATTATTTCAGGGATGGTTTTAGTATATTGGTCTACGTTTTTAGTCATAGAGTTATGGGAAAAAGTTTTATAATAAGGTGAATCCAATTATGAAACATTAGCCTTTTTAAAAAGTTCTACTGGGCGGTTTTTGATGAAACTTGCATTGTTAGTTAGATAGTTTTTAGTATATTGCATATCAACCTACGTTGTTCATTTGTAGAATTCTGGAGGAAAATTCTATAATCAGGTAAACCCGATTATGAAAGATTAACTTAAAAAAAAAGTTCTACTGGATGTATTTTGTCAGTTAGTTTATTTACATAGTCAGTCAGATAATTTTTCAAAGATGGTTTTAGTATATTGGATATCGCTCTATCCTTCTTTACCAAAACCTACTATAAAGGATCAGCTAAAAGAGTTGGTCCTTAGCAGCTCAAATTTTTTTTGCACATAAGAATATATTATAGCGCAATTGAGTTCGTATCGTTTTCAGCAATGCAGAAGGATATTCCAGGTTATATATCATATTAATTTATGGTAATATAATATATAATTTATAATATATATTATTATTTATTATTATAATATATTATTGTAATTTATAATATTATATAATATATAGTTATATAATATATATTAATATATAATTATAGTCCATGTAGCTTTATCACACAATGTCATATTCATTTATATATTTCGTTTGATTCAAGGTTCGTTTGGAGAAACCAACCAGCGTAGCGGGCAAAGCCTGCTAGTGAAATATATACTGTCATTTCAAACAATAATCGCATTAAGTGACAGAAATATTCTAATTCCAGAAAGAAATCTGAACCTTTTATATGTTGCATGATAAAAATTCCCAAAAGAGAATAATTTCTGCCCTATCCTAAATCATATTTTACCATCGTCTTATATATTGCACATTTCAGATTTATAAAATTTTCGCTAGTAACATAGCATTTCTGCTCTGTTACCAAAATAGGCTCTAAGATTAAAAAGAGCCATTTTGAATCACAAGTTCCATTTTAATAATTGAAATTTTTTTTAGATTTTTGAAGTTTTGTCTGACAGAGTTATTTTTGTTTTTTATAATTTAATTATGTGTGGAGGAAAAAAAAAGTAAAAAATCTGTTCAAATTTAATTATGAAAAATTTTATCTGAGTAAAACTATGTATTTTTGAATAATAGTAAAACATATGAACACAATTTATAGTAGCTTATTGTACCATCATCCCACATATAAGATAGTAAACCAATACAAATTTTGGCAAGTTTTTGAATTTAATATTTGAATTTGTTGTCTCATTAGTCTGTAATAGCATATTTTTTGAAAAATATTATTTTTTATAATTGTGGTTAAATATGGATTAACATCATATTCAAATTGGGTAGCTATTTGCGCAGTTTTATTATAGACAGCTTCGACTAAAAATGCTGTATTATATGCGAGACGATGATTTTTTTCAAAATGAAAATATAGATGCTTTCCCTAACAACATATTCGAAGTTTGTTAAAATTGAAATATTCTTATAAAAGTTCGGCAACAATAGATGAAGTATGCAGACATGATGACAGACTTGTTATGTTTTAATTATGATATTTTTGCGTTTAGGATAAGATTCTGTAGTATACATCAGGCTTCGGCTTTAGGCTGTTCTCAAATCCAATTTGGCGAATTTTTGACACATTTCTGAATTTATTTTTGTTTGTAAAAGCACGAGATTTTCGTGATCTTATTCATAAACTATGAAATAGTATATAGTCTTTCCGTTTTTAGCTAAAAGAAGGGGATCTTTCAGATAATGCTATCGAAGTTGGCGTTTTGAACGGAATTTCCGGAGTCAGATTTCTGTCTGATAAATGACATCATGAGGCAACAATTGTTTATAACTCAATTTATTATGGTTATAATTCATTCAGGTGCTAAAATTCATTCATTATGCTTATAGTTCCTTCAAATGCTTATAATTCATTCCTTATGCTTATAATTCATTCAAATGCTTATAATTCCTTCAAATACTTATAATTCCTTCAAATACTTATAATTTATTCATACGTTTATAATTTATTCATACGTTTATAATTCATTCATGCTTGTAATTCTTTTATTTATGCTTATAATTCATTCATAAGCTGTAAATTGATTCATACGTTGTAAATTGATTCAGAAGCTGTAAATTGATTCAGAAGCTGTAAATTGATTCAGAAGCTGTAAATTTATTCAAATGCTGTAAATTCATTCAAAAGCTGTAAATTCATTAAAAAGCTGTAAATTCATTCAGAAGTTTTAAATTCATTCATATGTAAGTAATTCATTATTCTTGTAATTAATTTGTCGCAAAATGAAAAAACGAAAACATGAGACTCCAAATTTGTAAATTAAAAATTGTACTTTTAGTTTTATTATCCATCTATGGTGATAAGCTTAGTTGTCCTTAAATGTATACCATGCCTCCGTCAAATCGAGAGAAACAGATAGAGAGGGCGCGAGCATTTCGTATATTTTTTTTGTGGTTATGTATTTCAACTTTCCAGTACGAGATTGACAAAACTGCTTATTTCACTTACTTCGATAATGATGCTCCAAAAGATCACTTGCATTTCAAGTACAACATATTTACTTATGTGAAGACACATAAACCTATTGGGTAATCAACAATAATCGGGTCACTGCCAATTGATGTATTTTAACAAGCGTGATTTGGCGCTATAATATGGTTTTGTAACACTTTTTTATTACTATCCATATTTGATTTAAGCCTTATTGTTCCAACGACCAATCAGGTTTGGCGTCAATATTGGCTCAGGGCCCGATTTCAGAAGATTAGCTAATCTGTTTTTTCATTATCGAAACTTTCTACTTAATCCTTCGTAATCGGAAGGTTTTTTTTATGCGCCATGAAATATAGTTGCTAGGCAAATATATATTTTTTTAAAAATACATTGTGTAGGGTGGTAAATTGGTCAAAGTGCAAAGAAAAATGTTTTATATTTTTGGAATAGATGCATTAAATTTCACCAAACGTTACACATTTAATGACATACAAAGAATGAATTATCACTTTACTAATCAGCGTACAATCATTAGAGTCAACCAATGTGCAGACCGGGGTTCGATACCGGATCCCTTAGTATAGCGCACCAAGTGCTTTACCAATTACGCTATCCAGACGACATCCAGTCTAGCATTCTCTCACTCTTATATGGCAAGGCTACAAACACGCAGCACAAGATGGAAAGTCAATCATGAGCACAACATCGTTGGCAGGCATGAGACAAATTAAACCCAGTACCGGTGAATATTTATACACCAATTAATTTTTCAGCAGAGCTGAATTTACGCTGTAAATTTTTAATGAAATACAAAGAATGAATTATCACTTTACTAATATACCAAGGGATCCGGTATCGAACCCCGGTCTGGACATTTTTTTTCACTCTAATGGTTGTACGCTGATTAGTAAAGTGATAATTCATTCTTTGTATTTCATTAAAAACTTACAGCGTAATTTCAGCTCTGTTGAAAAATTAATTGGTGTTAAACATTTATTTACAAACGTCTGAGAATTATATTGACAAGGTTTCAAACTGATCGGATTATTTTAAGGTCTTGCACAGTGAAAATTTAGCATTCATTATTTAATTGCCGAAGCGTTTGTTGAGACTCATTGAGGAGATTTGGTGTCTATTTGTGTGCATGTCTCGCGATAATTGCTGCAAAAAGAATCTGATTAGTTTTCAGTTAGCTGGGTAAAATCTTAGGATCTTGGTTTTCTTGATTTTAAGATCTTGATTATCTTGATTTCAAGATCTTGGTAAGCGAAAATTTAGCATTCATTATTTAATTGCCGAAACGTTTGTTGAGACTCATTGAGGAGATTTGGTGTCTATTTGTGTGCATGTCTCGCGATAATTGCTGCAAAAAGAATCTGATTAGTTTTCAGTTAGCTGGGTAAAATCTTAGGATCTTGGTTTTCTTGATTTTAAGATCTTGATTATCTTGATTTCAAGATCTTGGTAAGCGAAAATTTAGCATTCATTATTTAATTGCCGAAACGTTTGTTGAGACTCATTGAGGAGATTTGGTGTCTATTTGTGTGCATGTTTCGCGATAATTGCTGCAAAAAGAATCTGATTAGTTTTCAGTTAGCTGGGTAAAATCTTAGGATCTTGGTTTTCTTGATTTTAAGATCTTGATTATCTTGATTTCAAGATCTTGGTAAGCGAAAATTTAGCATTCATTATTTAATTGCCGAAACGTTTGTTGAGGCTTTTTGTGGAGCTCCAAAAAATTTTTGGTGACTATTTATGTGTATATCTCTCGATAATTACTGCAAAAAAAAAAAAAATCGATTAGTTTTCAATTAGGTGAGTACGTGGTAATGTACCCGGAATCAGCTGTGCAGTTTTTTTGATTAAATTTGGTTCATTCGTTCAAAAAATGTAGAACAATTTCTTTTATGTATGGGATTTTAGACGATTTTCAAATTTTACCATTCATTGAAAATAAAGTGATGCATTTGGATAATTTATTTAAATGTTAAATTATGAATTCTAAAATTGTTTTAAATTAGTCCCTTTAGTTTGAAAGTTTATCTATACAAATTTGAACAATCTAAATTACCTATATATTTGTTGATGGAATTTTGTGGGATCTGTTCGAATAATATAAATTAATTATTTTAACTTTTCAATTTAATATTTGTTATAGACAATATTATTTTTTCTTTTATACTTTATCAGTTGCCTAGTAACTCTATTTCATAATGTGTCAGAAAAAGAAATTTTATTAAAATAATTCATTTATTGTGACTTTTCTCGATTATATGGAAAAGATTTGGAAAATAAAATTAAAACCGATAATTTTCCGTAATCTAATCAACGAACAAGGTTAGCGTCAAACATGAACGATACCAGCAACAATATAGTTTAAAATGAATGTAAATACTATTAAAAGAACCGTCACAAAAACCACTACTAAACACACCATTTGACAGTGGGCCCAATTACGGAAAATTATGCAGTAGATTTAAATGTCTACACACAAGTGAATGTGTTGCAACTAAATTGCAAATGAACATTTTGGAGCATTACTGACTAAGTAAATAAGAAAAAGTAGCTTTGTCAAGTTCTGTACTAAGAAAGCTGAAGTATATAACAATACAAAATGTAATGCTCCCATGATAGAAAATTATCCTTTCTGTAGCTATTGGTTTATTACAATTTGGTGACGGATACAAGAACTAAATTGATCTGAGAAAATATAATGTAGAAATGCATTTTACTCTAAAAGGTTACCCGGTCACTAATAGAGGATGTTTAAACTAAAATTACATTTTATTTGAAGTATCCATATTATTTAAAGCGAAAAGGATTTTCATCAAGATTCACACAAGATTTTTCACACAAAATTGACCTTATTGCGCATGTGTCAACATTTTTTCAATGCTACTCCCCTTCTATAGAACTAAGAAGAAACGAGAAACCTGTTTAGCACTTACCCTCCCGGCTTACTATGGGCCCGGAAGCGAAATGGAGGAGCGAAAAGGAAGAGACGAAGCGAGCGACCACAAGTCTTGGATCTCCGTTGTTCCACGTGGTTTGAGAGAGGGCTGAATGGAAAGGAGGCTATACTATTGCTTGTGATCGTGGGAGATTAAATTTATTAAGCATTTTGATGTCCAAAGTCATAATTATTCTTCATCAATCCATAAATTGAAAATACTTAAGTATAGGCACATTCGGAAGAAAAACAGACATTAAATGGACGAAAATATACTTAATTATTCCCAGGCTCTGATGATCGGTGCACAAGTACAGATAAAAGGTTTCATGGCTACGACTGCCGCCGGCAGCAGAAATGATCCATTTCCCTAACACATTTCTCGAAAATATTACATGTTGATCAATTAATGGTCAGCGAGAGAATGAATTGTTTATCTTATCATGACATAAACTCGAATGATTTCATCTTTCGCCATCGGGTTACAATGTGGTGATATTTTCTTTAAACGGAGCATAAAAACAATTAAAAATTTAGAGAACAGGCATAATTTTTGGACATAATTTTTGGCCATTTTTGGCATAAATCATCCTAACAAATTTTTACAGTGAAAGCCAACATGTGTGGGAACTTTAACCGCATATATGGGGTTCGGGAGAGAGTTTTTGTATTCTTGAACCCGCGATCTATGAATTTGTTATAGCCTTGTTATGTATGTTGGATATTTTTGGAAAATAATTTTCAGTTCTGTTTAGGAATCATTGTAATTTAAAAGGTTGTTTATAGAAAAAGCAGTTAGCAACAGATCTGTGAGACCAAATAAGGCGATGGCATATGGACATCTTATGCTAGCCATTGGAAGGAGTACATGTGGCGGTTATCATTTACTTTATCAGCACAGTATGGAAATCTTTAATGTAAATGGTTATCAAAAGGTTATTAGAATAAACGGAAAGAAATCTGTTACCCTGAATTTAACAAAAAGGGAGGGAAAGGAAAATGAGAAAAAATATTTTGTAGAACAGTGAGCCTTAAAATAACGGAAAAAGGGAATTAAATATAAGAGGGGAATAATTACTGAAATTAAATGATATATGATGTGACATCATAGAGGCGTTTTATTTTCCCTTTTTAAGATTTGGCAGGAAGGTTTTGTTTTTTATTTAAATTTGTTATGCGATTTTTAATGTTGGTCCGAATTCTGCGGCGATTTTACGAGACCAAGCGGGGTACGGTGCCGAAGACAGTGGGACACCCAATCCTAAGTTTCTTTTAATTCGAGGTCCGTTTGGAATAAACCGACCAGCGTAGTGGACGAAGCTTCGCTGGTAGTGATTAAAAGAATCTTTGTTTTAAATATTTTGTCAGACCACTGTAGGAACATGGTGTCGTTTTCCTCTAAACATTTCAATTTGCTTTTTAACCCTAAAAATTAAATAAACCCGTGCGGAGAAATCATACTTTCATTTTTGTACTAAATATTTTTTTATAATCATTGTTGAGCATCCTACAATGCGGTATTTTATTTTTGTGGTAACCCTAATTTAAGGAAAACTTTTCATTTCATTTCTGAAAACAATGCCGGTTTAATTTTTAATTAACTTAAATTGTTAATAACCCCACCCCATGTTTTAACGGAATGTGAGACGTCAGAAGCCGCTTCAAAAACCTTTCGATTGACCTCATTCTATGTTGCGCGTTTCGTAAATTCATAGGAAAAGGGATGTTGACAACAGAAATAATATATATGATTAAAAAAAATTAAGGCAGACACTAAAATGATTAGTAACAATCTATGTTAAAGCTGTATAAGTGAGAAAAAACGTAGCATATCTGATGGAAGTTTTACATTATTTCCCCTTTACACTACAAAAAAAAGTGTTTATTTTACAGTATTTTACTGGCATCCCAGCTGCCAGTATTATACCGTAAAGTTAACAGTAATAAATAGTAAAATAAGCAGTAATACGCTGCCGCGCACCTTTCTTTCTTTCTTTCTTTTTTTTTTTGGCAGTGTAAGGCTTGCAATAGGTGTATAATTGAGGGAATCATATGTTAGAGGTCGCTGTTTTTGTGCTTTCATATATATAACATATCATAATTTCTAATTTTAAAGGAATTTCCTGTAGATATTGATATCGAAATATTGTTCACTTAATTTATAATAAAATAATTTGTATTATAAGAATAAAGGTTTGTAGTAAAATGCGAGTTAAAAGCGAATCTCTAAATATGTAATATTTAATATATATATATATATATATTTAAATAATAATCAGAAGTGTAAAAAATAAAATAAAAATTAGTATACTTAGACAACACTTATTAATAATAGAAACAATCAGAAATCTATGCTAGCTTTTTTATATATATTTTCTTTTAACTTACAATTTTGTTTGTATGGGGCAGTCAAATCTCGTTACTCATTTCTCACCCACTTCCTGTTGACATAGAGCTTTGAAATTCAGAATATATATGTATTCCTGAAGGCAATACATCAACTAGACATTATTATTTTTTAAATTTGATTCCTAAGGGGAAGAGGGGATAACGTTTGCCCGAAACTTTCATTTTCCTCACAGAAATAACGTTGCGATTGCTTAATATTAATTAAAAAAGTAGCTTCATTGTTGGAACATTCATCCATTTTAATCACATTATTGCCCGCATCATTACGACGTTAGCATTTATATAGAACAGTGTTTCTTAAACTCTGCGATCTCGCGGACACCCCTTTGATGTGATATGCATTTCGGGGACCCCCAACATTTTTTTCTTAATATAAAATAAGAAATTAGGTATTTTAATGTATGCACCTTATTTATTTTCAATTACACATATTCTGTGTTTAGTTGTTAGAAAAAATCATCTTCATTTATAAGGAAAATAATATACATTTTAACAAGGTTAAAATGTATATTCTACCATTTCCTATCAGAAAGATGCTGCTGCTCTTTTGCTACAAGATGTGCATTGCCTTGTTTATTGTTTTAAATATGTATCCATAAGTCTAGTTCATTTAGTTGAATGCTACATTAGTTTTCCATGCGCACAAGGCTGGAGAAAGTCTTTTCACACAAATATGTGATGCAGAAGGGAAATAATTGCTTGATAGCTTTTTCTGCTATTTCTGCATACGTATTTTATATGCACAACTAAAAATTAGGAAGATTATTTACTTGGAAAGCAATTTTGGTGGAACCATCGTATGATAATTACGCAAGATTTTTTCTGTTCTAAGAATGTTAAGGTTTTGATTTCACTAATTTCTTAGAAATGAAATGGACCCCTCATCCACTGATTTTCTAACTTAGAAGGCGGAAAAGGAACTCTGAAAGTTTATTCCAAATGCTACAGGTGTACAACAAAGTTTTCAATAATATCAGGGTAAATAGTATCGCCAGAGGTTTGTAGAAAATCGAATAATGTTGGTAATGATTCAGAAATATTATTTTCAAGTCGATTTGCCTAGAAATCAATATTTTTTTGTTTGCTTCTACTTTGTCCTGGACTTAAGCTTAAATTCAGATCATTCAGAAAACTAAAAATAGGCGTCAAGCACGTCACCTTCACAAGCCAGGAGAAATCTTTAAAACAACCTATCAAATGGAAATTGGAATCCATTAAAAACAGTCTTACGTCATAACTCAGTAATAAAATGAGATTTAAACCTTTTCCTCGTGGCAGCCACCTAATTTCTGTATGCAAAAGCTGCTGTTTGTGTTGATTCTCATTTTTTTCTCAAAAAATTTTAAAATGTCTTTAATACAATAGACGAGCCTTGATATAATTTATTACTGAAACAACTTTGTTGAATGTAGCCTTCAAATCTTGAGGCATTTTTCTGGGAAATAGCGATTGACGGTGAATATAACAGTGTGTCCAAACTACATGTAGTGATTTAGCTTTAACCAAGCTGATCAAACCATTAACAGTTCCACTCATAGCTCGAGCCCGGTGCCAACGGTACTTATTTAGACACATTTTGGCTTTTCTTATGTCTTCTATTTTGTATGAAATTGTCTCAACTTGTAAATAATGTTGCGTTTGTTGTGTGAATTGTTTGTTTTGAAATTATTAAAATTTTCGCATACCTTACCACCACATTCATAATGAACGTAAACTAGCAAATGTACATTTAAACCCTCATCTATGCGAAATATGGACTGATTTTTACGTGATCTATCAATTGATCCTCAATATTTTTACAGAAGTCTCTGATTCTGTCCTTAACAGTATCACTATAAGGAAGATAAATTTAACACTAGACCCGCGATGACGGGTCATTTTGATCCGTACCAAATGAATAGTAGTCGATTCAAACTAGATTTTTCTTAATGAAAAAAGTTAAATTATATATTACACTAAGTTAAATAAATAAGATAAATTGCTTTGAATAAAAATTATGGTGTAAAATATTTTTATAAAACTTCAATAAAATTTCCCGCGGTTCTAGTGTTAAATCCTTTGCTACTTTCTCACCTAACATTATTGTGACCATTGCTTTAGCATCAGGTACAGTTCACTTCTCTGCAATAGTTTGAGGTTTTGCAGACTTTTGCTACGATCAGATGCCAAAATGATGGAGGCTAATACGAGGCAAAAATGCCCTTTTCAATATTGGAACAAGTTGAGGAAAAATATTATTTCTGACTTGTTTGCAGTTCTTTTAACCTTCTTTTAAAAAAGTCAATTGGTTTGTGTGTACTTAGTAAATGTCTACTGAGTGTTGCTGGTTTCACTCACTCATTTGACAGTATATCGTGAAAAAATAACACAGACAGGCTGCTGAGGATTTTAATACAGACATCCTTTAAACTATCATTCATATATTGAATAAAAAAGTGTAAGTATGTAACAAGAGGGACTAAAATAAGAGCAGCGCATTTAAAAATCTCATTGGCTAGGTGGAATTCACTCACTACCGTTTTCATCTAGCAGCATACTAACGCATGCGCACTACACTCGCAGTGTACTAGCAAAAGAAATGCTGAAGCAGGTCTGAAACAACGAACCGATTTCCATTAAATCTTAAAAATGAATTAAATTTCATTTCTCACACATGAATCCTCATTTTTCAAAAATAAAAAATCTGGCACATTCAGAAAAAGAAAAAGTTTGTGAATTTAGTGAAGTGTATTCTACTCTGAAAGTATTTTCTAGTTTTGGAAAAACTGTACTTTTCGTAGATTTTAAAACTGTGGATAATAATGGGCTATGGTCTTTAAATAAAGGAATTCACAAGTTCGTAGCGCCGTCGACTTTTTTTTTTCGGAAATTTTAAAATAAAGGTTTCTCCCTTTTTTTTAAATCGGTGCCAGAAATAATTGAAAAATATTTCGTATAGGAATTTTTAAGATTTTTTTAATAGAGAACTTTTATTAATAACGAACTTTGCTGTCGTCTTTCTTAATAAGATGACGTACGGTCACGTAAATACTAACTACTATGGCAAGACGAAACAGTATGCATATTTTAAGCGAACTTAAGTAGATGTTAGTCTATTAAGATGCGTACATTGTTCCATTGTTCCATTATGTAAAATTTTTTTGGTTTGTATAGAGATGATTTAAGAGTGTGGCTCTTGTAGGTAGGAAGAATCTCCATCTGGGCATTGAAATCCCTCTCCCAGAAATATTTAGATGTTTATTAATGGTCCTTGACTAATAGTTGTAGTCCTGCAACGCCCATCCCCTCCTCAGCTGTAGCTACAGAAATCCCTGTCCAAGAAAAATATCGGAATTCAACACTGGGCTTGAGGACCCCCAGGGGTCCGCGGACCACAGTTTAAGAAACGCTGATATAGAATATACATGAATGAGTACGTATTGATGAATACAATGAGTATGTGAAAAGTACTTATGACAGGGTTACCACAAAAGCGCCAAATGTTGGCCAACTTGGCGAAATATCGCCAAATTTGGTGACAAAAATAAGTTGCCATATACGAAGCCATCTTGGCAATAGCTGGCTAAGTTGGCGAAATTCCCATTAAAATTCATTAATTTTCCATAATCTTCTTCCATTGGCATAGCCTACTACTTTCTATAAAGTGCCACAAGACAAAAATAAAATAAAGTAAAATAAAATAAATAAATAAATAAGAAAGCCTCTTTTTTTTTTAAAATGCCATTATACTTATTCGGAACAATGTTGAGTTAGTTGAAAGATATATCTTTCCACGAATGAGGAAAAGTCACAGAAAACAGGCAAACACAGATAATAATTAGTAAATCAGAAAGCCTTAAGAATGCAGCTCTGAAATTCTTTAAAAACGAATCAAACGTTCCCAACTATGTGAATACACATAATTTTCTCAGAAAATTCAATCCAGATAAAAATATTTCAGTGTTAAATACCTGTTGTATTTATGTTGGATGAATTTGGACACAGAAAGGCTATTTTTGTCAAAATATAGGTGGCACTAGTAAAGTTTTACAGTATTTTTAAAATACCTCTAGATAATAAACAGGTCTCTTCCCAGAATCAGAAAGCTCTCTGCTGCATGTTGCATAATTTACGTTTATGCATTGCATGGTGACATACTTGTCCAAGTGTGTCTAACTTGTCTTAGTACTCATAGGAACTCATACTTGTCTATCTCCGTTAAACGTTCCCACTAATAATTTTCAGACCTTCTGTATGAACGCATACATGCCAATCTAACGTAAAAATTTTCATGACTCAAGTCAAATAAACATGTTTTGAACCATAATATTTATTTAGTAAAATATTTTTTGTGTCTCCGTAGCATTTGATTTCATTTAATACGTAAAATTTCTTATTGAAAACGTATCTTTGACTTATGTCATATTGAACAGTTTTACAATTGAACAGTTTTAAAATTGCTTATTCTATATAATTGCTACCACATCAAATACTGAAACGGAAAAATCTCATATTTCGTTCTCTCTAATATAGAGATTTTATTAAGGAGTAGGATATTTCTTGAATCTATCAAACAATGTTTAACTTTGTACTGTACAATGTACTATATCCAATATATAATAACAAATGCTAAATATTTACTCATGTTCTGTAGATATACCCAAAACAAGCCTAAATCTACGACTGGAGTAATAACACTAAATGACACTAATTATGTCTATCTTAAGGCAGTGGATAATTATCGCATTTTGTTTTACAAAAGCATAATTAGTAAAAATCAAGAGTTAGAGACAAGATTTCCTCTCTTATTTACAAATAATTGAAAATTTAAATTTAAATTTAACTAGGTATATATATATATATATATATATATATATATCGAGCGTATGATCTTCGTCCCACATCTGTCAATCGGCTTTGAATAGATACATTTCATTTTATGCCACTTATATCACGAACGATAAAAATTTAAAGTTTAAACTTAAAAATTAAAGTAATATTTAAAAAATACATTTTTGCTACTTTTTACATCATACGAAGTATATCAAGAAATTTTGTTGAGGTTGACAAGTATGCCTGCAAGCAACACATAACTGAAGACTATTTAAGGGTCTCATTATATCTTTTAAAAATTCATGGTGCATGTGCGAAATGTGCAATTTGACTAATCAAAATTTTTTAAATACTTATTAAAATTACATCGAAATTTGTAAGACGTTAAAGGCTGTTATCCCATAGAAAATATCAAAATAAGTATATTTAACTGATTGAAATAATATCAAGCATAATTAATAAAATAGAATTAAAAAAAAATGTTTTTATGTTGTATCACGATCCGAAATGTAACTTAGATCAGAAAATAGGTAACAGCATGGAACTTTTAATAAAATGATCTCGAAACTCTATTCTGTGAAATGAATTAATGCACAAAAATATTTTTGGAAAATATTTTAAAAACTCATCCAAATAAAAAAGCGCAATTATATATATAAATTGTAATTAATTAACCATTAAAATACTATAACTGTTTAAATATCTCAGTCATATTAATTCATTCTATAGATAATAGATAATACAACGATATACACGCAGGAAAGCATTTGGGTATAGCCATTCAATTGATTTTATTTAATCATACGGATAGTCATGGAAATTACAGGTGTTCAGAAAATGAAGTGTACGCTCAGAATTATCTGCTATATATTTCCAAGTAAAATCAAATTGTATTTTCTATATTTCTGGTTCCATTCCTAATGTTTCAATGCGGTTGCTTTTCATCTGTTCAAAGTCCAGTACAGAATAAAAATCAGGGAAATAAAACACATACACACAGAAAAGAATTTTAGGCCTCTGCATTGACTATTTGTTTTAACCCGTTGGAGACGAGCGACACGTACACGTGACGCATAAGATGATCAGAATCCTTCATTATTCCCACCAGTTAATTTTTATTGTAAGCTTTGCCTTATTTAATCATAGCATTTCTGCGATTCGCGATTAGGCGCAAATTTCTGTTTTGAAAAACCGGTGGTAAAAGATTAAAAATTCTGTAAAGGACGCTCGTCGCGAAGGGGTTAATTGTATGGATAGTCATAAAAATTATAGTTTTCAGAAAATGCAACGTTTTTTTTTCTAGTTTTTGACGATTTAATTAAAGTTTCGAGACCACTTAAAAGTAATTGAATATTATTAAAGATAAAGAAAAACAAGAGAGAGATAAGTTCAGTAATAATTTATTCAAATATCCATGTCCATATAAGCACCATTCTTTTAAGACGCACATACACTGAACAAAATATTTCCAAACACCTGCAATCAAATGGGGTTCACCATCAGTTTGACCATTGTTGCAAGTGTGAAGAAACGGGGCCTCCGAGATGGCGCTGTTTGCTCTCTTTACCGGGCCTGATTCCAACAGAGATTCAAACGACATCCGAGCTACTGAAATTTTTCTACGCGTATTTTATTCATTCGTACGAATTGTTTAAAACGGTGTTTTAATACTATTTGTTTTTTTTTGGTAATTAATAATATTGTACAGTGTATTTAGATATGACGCTATAAATAACTATGTATTATAACTATTAAAGTAAGTGTAGATTATATCTATAAAATAATAGGGATGAAGTGCTGTGCTCCTTGTTGCAAATCTAACTACGATACTGAAAAGCAGTATACTACCGTCTTCAAATTCCCAACTGATAATGAAAAGAAGAAATTGGAGCTAAGAAAATTACATCGTGGTAATTTTACACCTATTGCAACGGCAGCGGTCTGCATTAAACATTTTGATGAGCAAATTATAATTCATGAAGATAGAGTTAAACGAGATGATGGTACTGAACTTGTCGTTCTTTAAGAAAACAATAAACCTTACGACGAATGCCTACTCTACTGTTAATGAAAATATTCCGGCATATTTGAATGAACATTTGTCTGGAAAACTAAAGGAACCGAATGATCATTGGAAAAAATTGAAGCAGGCGATAAACAGTTTACGAAATGGTACAACGATGACATTATAACATCTTTTGGAGATTTTATAGATAAATATGTAAATTTATTTCCTGGTTTTGAAAATTTTAAACTTTCATGCTGCATACATTTTAATTCGCAACAGTAAAGTTTTGACACAATCTTTTCCATATTATTAAAAAAATAACTAATTAAGCTAATAGCGCAACAAGCTCATGCAAAAGTTTAAAATCCTACCTATCACATTAAGTTTTATGTTTGAACGATTACGAAAAAGAATATAGAAAATGGCCTTGGCGAGGGAGGGAAATTCGCCAAGATATTTTATCGCTATCTATTAACCTTTTCATATACATAATTTTTTTTTTCGATATTTAAACAATATGTCTTATATAAAGAAGATATTTATCTGTTTTTATATACAAACAGAAGTAAATTGTATATAAATATTTGTATATAAATTGTATATAAGTTGTATATTGTTTTCATAGCTGTTTGTATCATCTAGCAACAAGTCTTACTTTCTGAAGCCCGAATTGCGCCAGACTTTAAAGAAGTGAAGGCGCAGATAGTAGAAAAGTACCGATTTCGCTATTTAAATTGATATTTATTGTATTTTAGTTATATTATGGTATGTAGAGATAAAAAGGGAGGAATGGGAATAATTTTGTAAAGTTTTTGTCAGGATTTATTATATTTTTTGTACGAATATTTAATGCAAAATAATGTTTTTAAGAACAGGTAAGGCAATGATGTTCAATCAGATTTATTAATATTAGCATTTTTTTTGTTTAAATCTATTAATTTTATTAATTCCTTTTATTTCCCCATTATGAAATTTACTATTATTATTATTTATAATCACAAATTATGAGAGTAGAAATTCAAAACATCTATTATTTTTATTAAATCTTTCTACTGGAATACATTGACCGGATCAAATCTCGTTTGTGACGTCACTAAGAATCAGGGTGAGAAAAAAGAAGACAGCGCATCTCGAAGGCCCCGGTACAAACCACTTCGAGGAAAGTGAGTAAAATTGCTTATTCTATATAATTGCTACCACATCAAATACTGAAACGGAAAAATCTCATATGTCGTTCTCTCTAATATAGAGATTTTATTAAGGAGTAGGATATTTCTTGAATCTATCAAACAATGTTTAACTTTGTACTGCACAATGTACTATCCAATATATAATAATAAATGCTAAATATTTACTGTAGATATACCCAAAACAAGTCTAAATCTACGACTGGAGTAATGACACTAAATGACACTAATTATGTCTATCTTAAGGCAGTCGAGCGTATATCGAGCGTATGATCTTCGTCCCACATCTGTCAATCGGCTTTGAATAGATACATTTCATTTTATGCCACTTATATCACGAACGATAAAAATTTAAAGTTTAAACTTAAAAATTAAAGTAATATTTAAAAAATACATTTTTGCTACTTTTTACATCATACGAAGTGTATCAAGAAATTTTGTTGAGGTTGACAAGTATGCCTGCAAGCAACACATAACTGAAGACTATTTAAGGGTCTCATTATATCTTTTAAAAATTCATGGTGCATTTTTGCTACTTTTTACATCATACGAAGTATATCAACAAATTTTGTTTCATAGCAGAAAAATAAAGCCATGCTATAAAAGGTTAAATTCGCAAAATGTCAAAAATAGTTTTATTCTACTCAAAAACTGATTTTTTGGGTAAAAACAGATTGTTCCACATCTATATCACATTTCATAAGATAGAAACGATATAGTGTTCAGTAGATTTTTAATTAGAAATTTTCAGTTGGGATTAAATAACATGCAATTGCAATATGGATTTTAAGCTGATCTTTGTCTTTGTGGATTCCGTTTCCGTTCTGTAACACCAGGACTAGGACGTCTTTCTTCGGCCTCGTCCACAGGTTCTGTATTATCCACCTCCCATTGACGCTCTGAAAATGAAGAAAAGATATATCTTAGCACATTGCGGATCACTAATATTATTGCTACTAACTTTACACAGTATTAAAGTGCATCCAGTACTCTAAAATTATATTTGTTATACATTGGAACATCTTAATAATGAGACACTCGGGAGCGAAAAAATTGTCAGCTATTCGGAGTTGTCCACTATTCGGAAAAGCATAGAGATATTCACAAAATCTCTAGGAAAATCTTAGCGTTTCATTAAATTTACGCAATTATCTTTATTATGTCCGTAAAATTACATTTCTCCTCTATACACTGTAAAAAAAAAAGTTACAGTAAAATCGTTTTTTTTTTTGTTGCAAATAAACAGCAAAATGTAAGTTGAAATCCTATTATATCAAAAATAACTATAAATAATACAGATTTTTACAGCAAAAAAAGATGCAAGCCAAATAGCCCAAACACCGTTTTTTCTTACTACGTACTAACACGGAACGTTTTCAAACAAAATACAAATTACATAAAAAAGTAGTTCATGAAATAATAAGAGAAAAATGAACTGCTCATAGGTGTTTAGTAAAGAAGAACATTAACAGAAATTACCAACTATTTAACTAATTTATTTTACAAAAATTCTTGAGATAAATTGTGTTTAGGTTACACAGTTTATGAAGAATTTTTATTTGTCAAATGATGGGATAAATTATAAACGAACAGGAGCCTTCAAGCTAATCTTTGTTGATTATTTAATAATTTTTATGGGACATTTGTTGCAATTGAGCAGTTAAATTTCACATCACCTGCTTTAATGCCCTATATTTCCATCTGTATATTTTCATGAACATTGGATTTAATACGTTAGAAGATTATAAGAATAATCAGAACTTAATATCCCAAACAGCAAATAATTATATGCCGAACCTCGGCAAATGTACTAACCCGATTGCTTTTCCGTCCTGACGATCTCGTGCTCTGGGGGTTGGCGATGAAGGCATCTTGTACGCACGGCAAGCGGCCTGTCGACTGTCGCATCCCGACTACTATTTAATCAATTTCGAAGCCTTTTCCTATTAGTTTTCGATCATTTGGTTACTTGGAAATCTTTTGCCGAGTGCACAACGATATCATATGATCTTTTGCAGATTAGCTAATGATATCATATAGAAAAATTTGTAAGATGCAAAAATAGTATTTAAAACTTAAGAAAGTTTGTTTTAATTCAAAAAATAGATACGCTAATCGGGAATATTTTTCACTATAAGATGCAAAAATATTTACCTATCGATCATATAACTAATTAAATGTAAAAAAAAAAAAAGGGTTTTAATTTAAAGTTTAAATATTGCTATTAAATGAGTTTGCAATTAAAATTTGAATTAATTACAATTAAAATTATTTCTCCATTGTAAGATGAAATAACAACATATTTAAATATATATAGAAAATTCTATAGATTGAACGTCATATTCACCGTAATAAGTTAAAATACACAACGTAAATACATTGATTCACAATTCATTTATTACTAAAAAGGTGCAAATATAATATAAAAGTTTTAAAACATTAAACTATCAGGATGTTTACACAGACTTCAAAATATCCCGAGCGCCTTCAGATAACACTAGTTTTACACGACTTTTGTTCATGAAATGAAAGATATACGGTTACGTTACTTTGGGTATCTACATCTAGGAAAAAATATTTTAAAAAATCCAGCACGCGTCAGATTTTTGAAATATTTATTAAGAAGATTTTTACAAAAAACTACATCCAAATAAACAATAGACACCAAGAATATTTTAATAAACTTTTGTTTCTACAATGAAAGCTTGAAATAATGAGTTCTTATTCACTAAAAAAGTCGTTTGTAAATTCCGGTGTCAGTCAGTAATTTCTCATTTTACGAATAGAATTTGTCTGTGCCGGAAAGGGTTAACCAGTTGCGGGTAGATAAAAAACAAAGACCTTCATATCTCAAAATTGTGACGTGCTACAAAAAATAAAAAAATATTTTTTTTATCTACCGTCCATAGCCTACATAAATAATATATGTTTCATTTCATGAACAAAAAAAAATTTTTTTTTGTAAACTAGTGTAATCATCAGAGTCATTACTAGCCATCATCAGGGGAATTAAAATGAGAAGAAACTGTAGCTCTATAGATTTATACTGGTTAAGTAGTAAAAGTCGAAACCAAAACAACAAATAGGAGGGAGGGAAGGTACGGAAGGGGATACCACCGAAAGTCAGAGGTGGGGGGGGCGGGGGTCAATCAAAACCAAATGCATCGATGATGTCAAGTAAATTAAATCATATATCTAGTATATGATATGACATTACATCATTACATATATTATTGCCTCTTGTCAATATCTCTAGAGATTCCCTGGTTATGAAAATGTAATGCGATACATGTGCAGTGATTTTAGCTTTATTAAATAAGACATTAATATCTGTATATTGATTTGAACGGGATAGAGCTATGGGTACTTTACCACTTTTCATGTCTGCCATATGTTCTTTAATCATTTCTTGCAATTTTCGAGCAGTCATACCCACATTTCTATACGTTTTTAATCTGTTATTTTTAAAAGGGATGATATAAACACCAGATTTATCATAATTATCAATAGGATCAATCATTCTCTGTACAAGATACTTTAATTTTATCGTTGGTTTAACAATGAGGGTTATATTATATTTCTTCAATGCATACTTAATCCTTTCATAAAGTTGTGGAAACTACACCATACTCTAAAATTTAGAAGCGTGCATTTCTTTGACATATGTCAAAAGAGCATTTGAGGTTTGTTCAAAGGATTATTTAACCCATTAACGCCCAGTTGCATATTTTTATATCACTAGACTTAGTGGCAAGAAAGCGTCTTTCACACTAGTAAATATGAAGATAAATATATACTTTCTTTCACGAGACAAATCCGTTGATAAAATAATATAAAAAATACCCTTCATTTAAAAGTGGTCGGCAATCTAAAATTTAAATTTTAACGAAGAAAATAATTTGGGCGTTAATGGGTTAAATGGTGCATTGACTAAAATTAAGGAGATTTCATGTGAAAATGGTTTTTTAAACAAATTCGTGAGCAAGTTAATTTATGAATATAAAAATAAAGTATCTACAATAGTTAGTAAAGAAAATTAAATTAAATGTTTTTAGAAAGTTTTCAAGTGTGTTTTAATAATCTAATTGTGAAATGATATGTCGTAATAAAAGCTTTTTGGAGCAAGTTTTAGTATTGGATATGACACTTTGATGAAGCAGTTGACATATGGCAGTGGTCTTAGGAGGGTGGGGGGGGGGGGATTTAAATTTTTTTCAAAGTGTTAAATCTAGTGGATAAAAAGTTAAATTTTCCAAAAATTTATTTGTATGCTCTTATCTATGTATAATGGAAAATAATTTTGGCCTCAAAGATAAAAATTCTCATCAACGAAAATTTAAATTTAAAAAAATGTATCATTTAGCGTACAGTGCGAGTTCTGTTATCTGCTTGGAATGTAGTGTGTTAACTTTTTTATCATACAGGTATTTTGTGATACAAACAGTTATTAGTGCATCGTGATTGTCGAATATTTCCGAAATAAATTACAACCTGGTTTCGACAAGCATATGTACATATTTATTTCCCCATGTCACAAGATTAAGATTTTGTAACAATATTCTTCTAACTCTGGAAAGTGTATCATAAACTGCAATACCCATTTACACGTATGACTTTTCTTTCTTGTTTTAACTATCCATCTGATAACCTCATTTCCAACTTGTTTGACTTTTATGGATGGATAATATGCTGATTTTCTTTGTTATTTTCTTTGCTATTTTTTCATCCTCTTATTAAAAGTTGCTATCCATTTAATCATTAAAGACGTGATATCCAAAATTTCTCATTCTATATCCATGTAACAGCAATATAGTTAATTTTAATGTTCTTGAAATAGCTAGGTTAGAGAGATTTTCTAGTTATAAGCAAGATTTCGAACTCCCTTAACACATTACAATATAACAAAACAATGAGTATTTTGATATTTTACCGCTGGTACAGTCGCATTATTCTTTGTTAAGCACGAAGTCTTATTCATAAATAAAATTTATGACAATTTCGGTTTCATCAACATTATAAATGGTTCTCTCCCCATCGATTTCATAAATTGATTTTAATTGTCATTGTAGTCTTTTTCCCGAGATTGGTAATTTCTTGGCCTTTCCTTTTTAACTCTCGAAAGCAAAATCTGTGTACAACTTCAAGTAAAAAACAATTTAAATTATAATTATTAAAAAACTCTTTTCTTTATTTAAAAAAAATTGCATGTTGGGTTTTGAGTGGCAACACAATTTATTCCTTATTTACATTCTATCAATTACATTATACAATACATTATATCTAACAGTGCGAACTACAGCGCCATGTGACATCAGCTGTGTCTGCTCTTATAATATGCATTAATGTATAATCCAGTTACGTAATACTTGAATTTTAAGAACGTAGCCTGTTTTCTAAGAAAATAAAAATCTGTTCCATTTCCATTCTTCAGAAACTATTTAAGATTAGACGAAAACTCCAGAAACATTTTATAAAAATAATTTTTTTACAGCACCCTTATTACATTACATAACACATTTGCGGGCACTAAAAGAAAATCAGCATATTATCCATCCATAAAAGTCAAACAAGTTGGAAATGAGGTTATCAGATGGATAGTTAAAACAAGAAAGAAAAGTCATACGTGTAAATGGGTATTGCAGTTTATGATACACTTTCCAGAGTTAGAAGAATATTGTTACAAAATCTTAATCTTTTGACATTTGGAAATAAATATGTTCATATGCTTGTCGAAACCAGTTTGTAATTTATTTCGGAAATATTCGACAGTCACGATGCACTAATAACTGTTTGTATCACAAAATACCTGTATGATAAAAAAGTTAACACATTACATTCCAAGCAGATAACAGAACTCGCACTGTACGCTAAATTATACATTTTTTTTAATTTTAATTTTCGTTGATGAGAATTTTTATCTTTGAGGCCAAAATTATTTTCCATTATTCAGAGATAAGAGCATACAAATATATAGATTTGAGACTGAGGATTGATAAAATATCTGTCATATAGATGTGTCTGTTATCCGGCATTGTCGTTATGAAGGTTTTACAGAATTAATATAACATTTCACAAAGAAAAATAGACATATATATTCATCAAACGAAAATATACCATTTTTTGATCCGAAGGAATATTTTGGTCTTTCTTTTAGAAAACTCAGTATACTCCAATCTAACCCGCAAGTACCAAAACCCAACCCGAAAAGTTAGAATGAACCCTACCAGATGCAGGACTCTACATTGCAAAAAAGTTGATTTTACGGTATAGTACTGGCACCCCATCTGCTAGTATTATACCGTAAAATTAACAGTAATAAACGGTAAAATAAGCAGTAATACGCTACAGCGCATACGCGGCAGTTTATTATTGCTTATTTTACAGTTTATTACTATTAATTTTACGGTATAAAACTGGAAGCTGGGGTACCAGTATTATACCGTAAAATCAACATTTTTTTTTGCATTGTACTCCCAACTCATTTTCAATAACCGAAGAAACAAATTCAAGCCGATTCCTTCTCCAACCTCCCCCTCCAATCTCTGTTACTGATTTTAAGAACATTTGACCAGAAAACAAAAGCTGGAGAACAGCATAGATTCCATTTACATTGCTTTTTATTTTACATAAATAATAAATTTAGATAAATTAATTTTGAATTAAATTTTACACAAATGTTTGGAAATAAATACTTCTTAAATAAATGGAATATTCTACGTCTGGAAATGGTTTCCATTAAAGAAGTATTTAAATGTATGTGAACGATATCATCCTTTTTTTCCATCACCCCCTCCTCCCTTTTAAAAATTATTATTTTAAAATCATTATTTAAATCTTTATTTTAAAATTTTATTGCTGCTCCACATCCACAAAACAAATTTTGTGAGTATCTGCGACTCTGAGGATCCACAGAGTCGTAGCCCTTTTAAAGCATATATTTAATACTTCAAATTAGAATACGGAAAAATTATGTTATATATTTTGGGACGGTTACGATGGTAAAACGCACTCTAAATTATCTTCTCTTGGGTGATTAAAATATTTCTCTTACTTCTGCTACCATCTAGTGTTATTGCACCTGCTTTTTATCTTCAAAATCGGGAGTTTAATCTTTCTTCCGTACAGTTATTTTAATCTACTTTAAAATTGGTTTTCATTCTAAAATTTTTAAGGAAACTAAATTATATGCTTCTGACAACTGGACGTTTATTTTGTTTAGCTAGAATTCGTGATGTCCCCCTCCCTTTCCCCTTTCTTTTCTTATGGGCTGTTATGTTCTTAAGGTCTTTGAAAAAAAAAAACAAAAAAAAAAACAAAACATGATTACGTTTTAGCGTCTGGAATGCGAGTAATGCACTAAAAAAATTTTTTTTTTTTTTTTTAACATTGAGACTGAACTTTTATTATAATGGATTGTAAGTACTAACATATTTTTATCCTTTTCTTTATTCATATAAAAGTACAAATGATTCAAGTTAAAATATCCCTGTTTGGAATGCTCTAGAGAGATAATTCTTGATCGTAGCAACTCTACATTAGGAGGATATACATTTTAGACCATATGGAAATGACTGATGCAATAAAAAAAATAGTTACAAAAATTGTCTATAGAAAGAAATGTGACGCTGCGATCATTTTAATGTAATGAATATGAATGGCACTACCAATAAAAACTATCATGCGAATACCATTATGTAAATTTATGAATTCACACCATACGCACAGAAACTCTCGATCACGCAGAGATTTCGATAACATATCGACAAAACACACATGACTATCTCTGACAAGAAGAGTGCCAAGCTTGGTAATCACAAATTTTGATAATTTTTATACATGTTGTAGGGTAGAAGCCCCTTAGTCTCAGGTTCAATGGATTTTATACAACGCTCTTTAGTTCTCGAGAAATGGGAGGTCTAATATTATACCACAACTTAAATACTTACTTTGTAACGAAATAACTTCGGTGGCCGTAGCTCAGTTGGTATGGTGTCTGCTCGTTGTTCCGAGAGCCCGGGTTCGATGCTGGAACGCGCTATGTTTGTTTTTCTCATTTTTTTATATAAATATACTTGTAATTATAATTTATTAATCTAAAAAAAATTGTTAACAGGATTACATTTTAATTTAGCATTTTTTATTTTTTAAAAATCATTTTAAAAATGTATTCCATATATGCTTTATCAATGCAACGATATTGAACAATTGTGTTAATTCGTGATTGTAAAGAAACATCATTTATGATTTGCCATAACGAAACGCCTTAAAGTCAATGCGATGATAATACTACTCTGATTTTAAAGTAAGAAGCATAATTATATTAAAATTTAGCATAAGAATTAAATTACAACATATTTATGTTTTACTTTATTGTAACTAGAGGGCGGCACAACAGACTTTGGTTATTTCTTTTTTTTTAGTTTGGTGCAGTTAAGTGGTGTTTTTGTTTTCAATCTTTATTGCACAAGTGCGTATCATTCTATAACAGCTTATTATCGTATAAAAATGAAAAATCAAGCTGTAGTTCACAAGAAGATCAATCTGAAGTGTCGGGATTCAATGAAAATCAGAAAAGTAATGTCACAAATGCGTTGAAGCACTGTAAAATTTTATTACAAAACAATGGATTTTTAACAAATAATCCAGCATCTGAAATATCTTCGTTTTCTATTGCGATGGGAGAAGAATTCTATAATTAGATAGTAAATATGGTGATTCTGGAACAATTTTTGAATTTTTTATTGTCAATAATAGATTCAATTTTTATAATGCTCCTTAAATGATGAGAAATGTTTAATAATGGTTTAAAAATCAAAAATGCTAAATTAAAATTAAATTATGTTAACAAAAATTTTTATTGAGATTATTAAATTATAATTACAAGTATATTTAAAAAAAATGAGAAAAACAAACGTAGCGCCTAACGGCATCGAACCTCGGCCCTCCGAACAACGATCAGACGCCATACCAACTGAGCTATGACCAACGCAGTTATTCCGTTACAAAGTAAGTATTTAAGTTATGTTATAATATTAGACCCCCCCATTTCTCGAGAACCAAGAAGCGTTGTATAAAATTCATTGAACCTGAGACTAAGGGGCTTCTACCCTACAACATATATAAAAATAATCAAAATCCGTGATTACCAAGTTTGGCACTCTCCTTGTGAGTATTCGAAAGTTTGTGCGTATATGATGCAAATTAATAAATTTACGCGATGGCACTTCTTATGATAATTTATATTGGCAGTGCCATTCATATTAATTAAATGAAAATAATCATAGCGCCACATTTTCTACCGGCACTTTTTTAACTAAAAATGTTCATTGCAGCATTTTTGATGACATTTAGACCATATACATTTTGGGCCATATGGAAATGATTGATGCAATAAAAAAAAATTCAGTTAAAAAATTGTCTATAGGAAGAAATGTAGCGCTGTGGTCATGTTAACGTAATGGACATGAATGGCACTATCAATAAAAACTATCATACGAATACCATCATGTAAATTTATGAATTCACACCATACGCACAGAAATTCTCAATCACGCAGAGATTTGGATAACATCCGCAACAAAACACACATGACTATCTCTGTGTATTCGAAAGTTTGTGCGTATATGGTGTAAATCAATAAATTTACACGATGACACTTCTTATGATAGTTTATATTGGTAGTGCCATTCATACTCATTACGTGAAGAGAATCATAGCACCACATTTTCTACCGGCACTTTTTAATCTAAAAATGTTCATTGCAGCAACCATTTCACTAAATGTATATCCTCCAAATATGGAGCAATTAAGTCCAAGAGTTGTCTCTCCAGAGCGTCCCAAACACGGATACTTTAATTGGAATCAACCGGCTTATAAAAAAAATTATCTAACTTATTTCTACACAAATTTTTAATTCATAAAAATGTTTTTAAACTGTAAAAAATAGTAAAAACACACATTGTGTGATTCAGTTTTAAAGAAAAATATCTAGAATTTATCATTGTTGCAGTTAACTAGTCTAAAAATTCGTAAGAATCCCATGGTGCAATATGTGATCATTCTTTGTGTTAAATGAAATAAGAATACATGCGTAAGTAATACATGCGCTAAAAAAATCTAATATCAGCTGATTAGCTGCACTATGCACTGGAGGCTATTTTAACAAAGAAATTATAAAAGTAAAATATAGTAGAAGTCCGATTTCTATTTCTTTGAGTTGGCCAATCTGTTCGACTCAACTGCTAAGCAGTATAGCGCTTCTTTGTCAAGAATGTTATGTTTCATTCTTTCGCGGCGACCGTTCTTTATAGAATATTTAATATTTTTTCACTGGTTTTAAGAAATAGAAATCCTTGCGTAGTTAAATAGCAGAAATACTTTGATTAAATAATGCAAATTTTTCAGTTAAAAATTACTGGTAGGAATACTTTATGATTCTGAGCACTTTATGCGTCACGTATATGTGACGATCGTTGTAAAGGGGTGTATCACACGTGGGTATCACACTCTTAGTGTATCACAATTAAAAGTTTCTCCCACAAGTTTAGTATTTTTCACATTATTTTGCAGATTCTGTTGAATAATATTTTTTATCTCATGATTAATTACGACCTTGTGATCGTAACTTGGTATTAAATATTGAAATACACTGCAACTGTACTGATAAGAACTTAAATTTTTCGTCCTGCGAAATAACAAAGCAAAGGAGTTGAGGATAAAATCGATGGAAAACTTATTTTATTAGATACGAAGAGAAATATAATAGTGAGGTGGTTTCCTTACACAAGCAATAATTACGGCCTTACTCCTCTAAGGCTAGTTGAGAAGAGTGCGTCGATCTTGCATTGATCGTCAAACTGTAATATACATATCGAGCCAAACAGCCACGGATAATTTTTATGGTTAGCCTGAAAGCCTCATTAAATTTTGAAAAAGAAGTACGGAAGAGAGTTTACCACATTGGGCGTACTTATAAATTTTGTGAAGGAGTTAAACGCATACATAAATTCTTTACCAAAGCCAGCGGAATTATAGACATCCTCTGACACATATGAGCAAATCTAACTTTTGTTTTTACTTACCCATCATATGTAGTACAGGGCAAGTCTTGTAATCGTTTTGAAAATCGATTTTTTTTATGGATTTACACGTTTCAGACACTAGGGATTCCGAAAAACCTTTTTAGAATTTTTTTTTTTTTGCCGTCCGTCTGTCTGTGTGTCTGTGTGTGTGTCTGTAAACGCTCTATCTCCCGAACAAATTGAGATAGAGACTTGAAATTTGGTGTGTACTTAGTTTGTAATAATGGGACGAAGCTTATTGAATTTCAGTAACTTCGATTATCCGGAACTATTTTTTTCGGACTCTCGAAATATATGTTCTGATAAAAGGTACATACAAATTTTTGAAATTGTTTATTTTAAGGAGTGAATATAAAAGACAAAAAAAAAAAAAAAGAAAACAAATTTTGCATAAAGAAAGGAGTCGATCGGATGATTAGTTGCCGAGATATTTGTAATCATATTTTCCACACTCTTCTATTTTTCATGACCCTGTTTTTCATTCAAATTTCAAAGATATATTTTAATTGAAAATGAGACGCTTAATCCGACACAGTAAATCGTTACTTAATATGATTATCAATTTTGGAGTTAAAAGGATGTTTCTTTTACGCAATTCAGTAATAGAACTTTTAAAGTTTATGGCGTCATCAAGTCACAATTTTATTCGAATCCATGTATGGTTAAGTATTACGGTGGCCCCCCCCAACGAATAGTTTTGTTATAGCGAACTGACATATGTTCCTTTAATCTATTGGAATTCGTCTAAAAATGAAAGATTAATAAATATGAAAGGCAGCGGTTAAACTACATGTACACAAATAAAAGCATTTTAGCGGGGTTGAAAATATTGGTTTTGGACAGGAAAATAGATTATCGATAAATGACTACTTAACCGAAATAAAAGAATATAATGTAGGAAATTAATTTTGAATATATTAAATTACAAATGTACGATTTTATACCATAGATATACAGAGTGCACTAGAAAAATGCATACACATTTTGAATGATTATAACTCCAGTTTTTATTCATATATAATTAATATTTAAATTGCAAAAGAATCAACATAAAATGTATAACTTTTCCTCCTACCGCAGAAGTTCAAAATTATTACCGCTCTGGTCAATACACTGCTTAAAACGGAGCGCTATTGATTCATAAACTTCAATAAGCATTTCATTTGATGTTGTGGCGCCATTCTTGCTCAATTGCTTTCCCGGAACTGTCTATGAACATCCGTTCGTTTCAAACTTACTTTTTATCCGATGCACAGTGGGGCGTTTTGATGATCTAGGTGGACAAAATTCTTTTTTCCGATTATCTCTGAATTTAACAAGACCGCGTTATACTGGTAGCCGAATGTCTCTGCTGTCGAGATCCGTACAAGTTTTGTCGAAAAAATCCGATGTGTGGATAAACTACGACCGTAAAGAAGGCAGTTGGTTTGAGGGAGTTTTAACAGTTGCACTATTTTTCTGTAAGTTCGAAAGCAAGTCGTGACTTTTCTGTTTTATTTGAAAGCAGGAGTTTACTGGGCATATGTCACATGTTTGTCACAAGATTTAACCTATTGTTGTTTGAAAATAAGCGCCATCTTGTTTTCAAACTTCATCTTGACTTTTAATACAGTATTAAGCATTATTAAGAAATAAGTATTTTTTAAAATCAAAGTACCATTCCTAAAGTATTGAAAAGTTAAGAAAGCTCCTGCGAAAATTTGCGAATCATTAAGTTGTATTAACTTGAAGTGTGTGTTTGAGTGTTTAATCCAAATCTTGCAAGTCAATTTTAAACCACTTTTAATTATCCGATTGAGCTGAAACTTTGAATACATGTGTAGTTTCAAGGACAATACAATATTATAATATAAATAAATAAATAAATAAATAAATAAATAAATA
Organism: Maratus michaelseni; assembly: GCA_963931845.1. Taxonomy (NCBI): domain Eukaryota; kingdom Metazoa; phylum Arthropoda; class Arachnida; order Araneae; family Salticidae; genus Maratus; species Maratus michaelseni. The sequence continues at coordinate 259,759,447 of OZ007593.1, forward strand.
AATAATAATAATAATAATAATAATAATAATAATAATAATAATATAAATTATTAAATAAGCCAAATATTTATCATTGTTTGAATATTTTATTACTGATAGATTCTAAAACCCAGCAAAAACCTAATTAAACTTCAACGCAATAATTTTGACCACCTAGATTCTCAAAACGCCCCACTGTGCGATGCATTGTAAGTCGCATAGGTGGATCTGCCCAAAACTCCCTACGATATTGCTTTTGTACTTCTGCTACATTTTCATACTTCCAATAGTATTTTAAAATAAATTTTCTTTTTTTTCAAAAATTAATCTTGGTCCACTCATTATTGTCAATTAATTGCACTTTGAAAAGAAAGAAAAATTAGAAAGTTATGACTCTTTAAACAGAGTATGTATACATTTTTCTGACGCACCCTGTATTTTCAAAATTTTAATGTTGCTGTTTTACTATGTTCGTTGGAATTTAGCACAAATTACGCTTGGAGTATTACGCTTTGGATATTTTTACTCGTCGCTTTGCTACTTTTTCATGATATATGCTAAAATATGCTATATATTTCTTCATATGCATCTTCGCATCTGTGCATCATATTTGCACAATATGATCTTTGTTCAATATCTGTAGCAATCAGATGTATTAAGTAAAACCCAATATACTACATTTGATTATGCTAAATATAGTATTTTTTTTTTTTTTAAAGTAGAAACATAGAAGTGGGAATCAGGCTTCTGTCAGATTTATTTTTTAAAATTTATAAATACTGCAAGAAAGAAAGAAAATTATAATCAGGTAAACTTATGGTCTTTTAATAATTACAGTGGGCTTTGTATCATATGTCACACTGCTTTCGTTCCACTTATGTCGAAAACGATAAAAAAGAGAACATTGACTGAAAATTTTGATTAAAATTTAAAAATATATTTTCCCATTTTTACGGTTTCGTTCATCTCACGAAACCCTATTACTCCCGCTCCGTTGTCTGTCTGTCACAGAGCCATTCTCAAAAACTATATAACTTACAGAGTTTAAACTTTGTGTATAAATCTGAATATCAACTATGAAGAGCTCAAAATATTAAAATTCGAAAAATTCGTATTATTTTATTAAATAGAGATAAAAAACCAAAATTCTAACAGCCTTTTCCTATTAAATTTAAACATTTTTCGTTATAGCAGATGCCAAAAATTAAAAATCCACGATGAAATTCTTTCTACAATAATTATTTTTCTATCAGACGATTTCCACGTGAAAAATGAAAATGAAATAAAAAGTTTCACCAATTGAAAAAAAGATTAATATGAAATAAAATTTATTGACGTCATAGTGGTAATAAAACGGAAAGATTTCTCAATAATACAAGGAGTCTGAGTATGTGTATGTACACAAAGCAGATTAATATCACGTCATTAGAGAATTAAAAAGAAAATATGACGTCATATCGGAAGTTTAACGGATTTTTCAAATGTTTCAGAATAATACAAAGCGAGTATCAATATGTGTAATAGAGAATAGTAAATATATGATATAAATGCTGGACGATTACACCATGAAACAGTATTACATTAAAGACGTGAGTATAAAACATCACAAATTTACTGAATGGTGTATACAAAACGTTTGTATACACTATTCAGTAAATTTGTGATGTTTTATACTCATGTCTTTAATGTAGTAAATATATGAGTTTGAGGAACGTATTGAATCATGATAAAAACCCGATTACGGAAATATTCGCATATTTTAACATTTTGAAGGTGTACAACATGTTTAATTTTAATTTTTCTTTTTTAAATATTGCATTTAGTCCACATGACAGATATTATTATGCCAGAATATAATAGCGGGCTTCGCCCGCTATCGGACTAATTTAGATAATCGAAAAAACGAGAATATACCAGAAAATATACGAGATATTTTTACTTTATAAAAAAAGTGACCTTTTTTTGTTTGGTTGCTAAATGAAATTTATTTTGATTTATTAAAGAAAGGATAAAGTGTTTTGAAAGGAATATTAAACGAAACCTTTTGAGTGATCTTCGATCACACTTACCTACTTGTTAATTTTACTCTGATGTTACGACATAGTTTATTCATAAAGGAAAAACATCGAAGAAGTAATGGATAAGTATCTGTTTGACCAGGCTTGTGACTGTTTGACTTAGTTACACATAAGTGTTACATTATCTTATACTTACCAATGCAGTAAAGGGTTTTTCTATTCCATTCGCCATCTCTAACACATTCCAGTTTCGCATCTGGACTTCTGGTATAGCCTCTGTCACAGACTAAAGTTGCTGTCTTTCTAGTTATTCGAAGACGTCCACTTTCGATACGATAATGAGGATCGACACATCTGGGGGCTGATTGAAATAATAAAAGTGGTATATTATAGAGTATGATTAATGTTTTTTTAAACAAACAGTTAAAATTCAAAATTTTAAGATGAAGTGGTTTTATGATTCTAAAAAAAGTTACATATTCACAAAACATTTGCTTTTTAATATCCAGGACTGTATAAAGAGTATAAAAGCAATGAATAATAATAAAAAGAAAACTGCTGGATACTAAATCTGTATGGCTATAAGTCACCGGACAATTTCCGTTTTGAACGTTTTGTCGAACATCTAAAGAAATACTTGACAAATTCTTCTGGAATTTCTGAAGTATAAAGAACATGTTTGACCTGATATTTTGCAAAGAAGGTTTGGCCAGGTGAGCAAATTGGAAACCAACAAGAAATTGAAAAATAATTATAAGAAATGTAACCACACTGTAAAATAAAATGTTTGAAATGAACTGTAGCTGTAGCACATGACTATGTGGATCTTATACAACATTTTTGTTCAATTATGTAGGAATAGCACGTATATTCATGGATATATAAAGGTTTTCTTAAAAAATACAAGAAATTTTTGCATGTTTTATGTAACACGGAGTGGACTGATTGGCCAAAGATTTCATCTTCAACAGCAGGACATTCAACCAGGGTGATGCTTACCTGTACGCTATTCATCGGCGCTTCAGTTTGAACACAGCATTAGCTGGTTATCAATCGCCACAATTCGCTTGGATCATAGCGATTAGAGCATGTGGCCGGAAGCCTTCCTTGGGTATTGAATAAAACATTTCATCATACCAATCTACTGTCCTATATAATCCAGCATAATTTCAAAGAAGTTTTTAAACCTTTTATAAAAGAAACAAGTTGGAAATTGTACGTCAAACGTGACAAATGAGGTACGTTCGTACTATAGCTAGTTATATAAATATTCAGATCTTGATGATTTTTAATTCTGTGAAATGAATTATATCATCTGCAGATTAATTTCTGTAATAAAGTAAGTATCTCGGTCGCTTAACTATTAAACCTCGGAAGCTCCTATAACAAGAAAGCACCGATTTTAAAAAAAATTCACATTTCTTAATAAATATTTTTATTAATATCTTCTAAAGTTTTGATTCGATTTTCATAAAATTTGAAATGATTCGTCAAAATTCTACAAAGATAATATATCTTAAATTTCAAACCATTCGTTTGGGTAGTTTTTGCGTTGTTATATGCGGACAGACGGACGGACGGACGGACAAACAGACAGACACACGGACGGACCATACGACGACAATAGGTGCTACGTATTTATATAATTACGAACGCACCTAAAAAAGAACTTTATTTATAGTACGATGTCCCAAATGAAACTTTAAACTTGTTAGAAAATGTTAACTATCTATATTTAGTTTCAATGCTTTATTAAAAATCTAGGTTTATGTATGATAAGTATCTTTTCGATCTACCCTTTTCTTCGAAAATCAAACGTAAATCGTATAAAAGTAAAAAATATAAGTAAATAAAAGAATAAATTTGATAATGTAAATTAAATTTGGTGATAACTGAACCCATGATGTTGAGGAGGTTCTCATTTTACCATGCAAAAACTGCATAGGCGTGAGAAGCAACTTTGTGTTATCAATGAGGAAATTACAAATACATGATCATAAAATACATATTAAGATTTAAATAAAATACCAGAAGAGTTCGGTAGGGGCGGAAGAGGGGGATAAAAAATATTCTAATTGTATCATAATCTAAAAATTAAGCATCATTTCTTGTCTTTTAATTTATTCTAAGCAATGATTTTTTAACTTTAGTTACATACAACAATTTTGATTGGTATAAATAAGCCTCATAATAGGGTTTATTTTGCTTATTATGGTCATGAAAATGAAATTACATTTATTCATTATTATGTGAAACGGTGCCATAAATAATAACACTATTTTAAACTGAATTTTTCGTACTTTGAGTAACATTTGTCCTTTTCAGATGTTCAGAAGTACTATGAGTCATTCTATATAATGGCATAAATCGGATCCAAATTAGAAAACTACTCTTAACATAGAAATGTACAAGTGCATGAACTTTTCATGCACATGTTAAGCCAGAAATTATACATTTTTTTTATAAGCTCTAAGCTACGCTTTTCGTTATTCTATGAAATCTGTTTAGTGATGTATATCCTGTGCATTTAAAATGTTAGATTTTAACAATAAACACTGAACTGATGATCTAGAAATACATATTATGCCATAAATGAACAAACCTGCCTTTTTTACTTAGTAGGGGTAGGAGGAGTAAAATGAAACAGGTGTAATAAGAGACCAACAATAAATCCAATCTAAACATATGGTTAAAAATATGCTACTTTTTACTTTTAAATTAATGTTTCTACAATATAAAAGTATATCCTGATTTTATTTATTTTTTTATTTATATTTTTTGAAAGATATCTTCATTTTGAACAATTTATAATAGTTCAAGACTTTTTCACAATAAAATTGTTCATTATAAAATGCGTTGAAATTCTAGATATAATTCATATGAGATTTTTTGACTAATAAGATATCGATTTATGTAAATTATAAAAAAAATATTTTTAATTTTAGGAATGCACTTATTACTTAGTTAATAAGAGAAACGGGTATTTTATTGTCTCTATAACTCTCTGTGTAATGTTTCAGATTTAGCTCTTTATTTCTGTTTATGCTAAATCTACGTATATTCATAATTTGCATAAATGAAATATGAAGCGCTGAATGATAATATGTATGACATAAATAAACTTTATAATGCAATTCATGAAAACTATTTTATAGCTCTCAGGCACACATTTTTTTTTTTTTTTTTAATCCGAAAAGATTGTTTGAAAGATATTTTTTTAAAATGTCTCCGTTTTCAGTCAGTTTAGCAGTCTTTATATAAATGCTGGAGGAGTAGTTTATTATCACCCCACAGTGTGTACTTTGAGATAGATTTCAGTAATTTTCTTTAAAACCAAAAATTGGCTATAAAATATTTAATAAAAAAAGTTAAAGCTAAGAAGTTAAGTTGTTAGTTCATTAAGTTGTAGAATGTATTTTTTTAAACACTTTTCTCATAAAAAAGGACTTTTTTTTTTATATACCCATACTTTTATACCCACTTCCCTCTAGCATATATTTACTGCACATATTTAAAAATATTGTGCAGTAAAGGTATGGTGATTTTTCTTACGTTTGGTAATATAAAAAGGAATATAAATTACCAAACTCATATTGTGAAAAATTGGAAAAAATAAATTTATTTGAATTTTATACAAGTTACAAGAATAACAAATTACATAAAATGCATTTAAATACAACTTACAAGTTAGCACATGCGCTTGTATTTCACATATTCTCAAAGGGTCATTTGTCAGAGATCTGATTTTGAGGCCACTTGCCGCCTGATTATTAGATCCCGGGCAGTTCTGAATTATTACCCTACTTCCCTCTAGCATATATTTATTGCACATATTTAAAAAAATATTGTGCAGTAAAGGTATGATGATTTTTCTTACGTTTGGTAATATAAAAATAAATATAAATTACCAAACTCATATTGTGAAAAATTGAAAAAAATAAATTTATTTGAATTTTATACAAGTTATAAGAATAAAAAATTACATAAAATGCATTTAAATACAACTTACAAGTTAGCACATGCGCTTGTATTTCACATATTCTCAAAGGGTCATTTGTCAGAGATCTGATCTTGAGGCCACTTGCTGCCTGATTATTAGGTCCCGGGCAGTTCTGAATTATCCAATCAAAACGATCTGCAACAGAAGCAAAAATATGATAAATAATAAAACATTGCCTTTTTAAAACTAATATTTAAAAATAACTTTATTTTTTCCTATATTTAATATTTTTAAATATAAATTTTAACGTATAAAATATTAGGCTTAAAATGCGTATCTATGAAAGTATTTTTATCCAAATCATATATTGGTGAAGTCTTAGGAGAAAAATGTTCTAATCCTTACTGAGTGACTAAATGCGCAGGCCAGGAGTGAAATCTAACACCACTGGCTTAGCATGCCAATGCTCTAGCAATACAACTAATAAACGATTAAGGCAGAACCTCAACTCACTGAAACCAGAGCCCGATTAAGTTTGTCCGGGACCCAAGGCCCAGCAGCTTTTGAGGGCCCTCCTCAAACTAAAATAGTACTTAGAAATGTTTTTTGGGAGTATTTGGAAATTTTCTTGCTTTTTATAAAAATGGTCAGGAAACTCAGGTTAACCTAAATTTTGTTTTGCTGTTTCTTACTATAAAACTTTAAATATCTCTTCATCTCAAATATTTCTTTAAAAAAAATTCCTATAAAATTATTCTGTCTACTCCATCCTTATGTTAAGCTGTTTTTAGAGAACAGAAAAATGCAGGTATACGTTTATACAAGTGACTGTTTCTTAAATATCAAAGAATGAAAAAGAAAATCGAAATAATTGTATTAATTTTTGGGGCCTCTGTCTCAAATAGGCCCGAGGCCGTGGCCTAGTTGGCCTGTGCGGTAATCAGGCCCTGACTGAAACAACATATTGACAATATTATCCAGTTGTGTTCAGGATAGCCCTGTTGGTAAATCGTTGACATTTAAAGTTCCTATTTTCAACCTTTATTGGAAGTTCTGGGCATTTTCCATTTCCTTACAGTTGGAGTTAAAAAAATTCTTTTCTAAAATGCGTATCATCATATGAAAATTTAAAACACAAGCTGGTTTCTTTCAGCATCTAACCAATGCTTACAATTCAGTTAATGTTATTATTATTATTTAGATGAAAAGTTTTCACTTGTATATCTTTCAGCACAAGCTTTCTTTAAAATATTTAAATTAAAGTAATTGGCTTTTATTATTTTTTTCAGGGAGTTTGAATTCCACGAACTCTGAAGTTGTTAGCTATGTGCCCGAAAAAACAGTGGGAAAATGACGTGATAAACGTCATTTTTCCACTGTTGTTTAGGGCACTTAGCTGACATGAATAAATGCCATGAAATGACGTGACAAACGTCATTTTCTCGCAAATTTCATACATACAACTGAAAAAAAAAATTAGCATCGAAATGGTGTAATTTTTCCTGACTTTTCATTAACCCAATACAGATCAAGAGAATGTTGTTAAACTTCCAGCGCTGGCTAGATTCTAAAACTGCTAAATTATCAGATTATTGCAAGAACGTTCTTATGAACTTTAGATTTTACAAAAGAAAATGCATTTATGCCAATACAATACCCTCCATTTTGTAAGGTTTTGAACTTAGGAATGACTATGTTTTAAATTGTTAACAAAATAAAAATAATTCGTTTACTTAAAGAAATAAAAAGAAAACTTCCAGATTTTCGAAAGAATATATTATAAGCTTTTGGCCACTTGGCCTGAAAAAGACGTGTCATCCACGCAGAGATGTTTTTATAAACTAATTAAATAGGTACCACTATTTTTAAGCAGTAATTTTGATCATATGTAATTGCAGAATTTCAGTCAAAGACGACGAAAATCACTATAAAAAATACCGGTACAAGACTTGTCAGCTGTGCAATTTATTTTCAAAAACATATCGACGTACGTACCACATCTTTCCATTGTTTATGGTTAATTCCGTTGCTGCTAAAGATGAAATTGTTTTATTATAGGATTTTCATAGATATCTGCATTGTGCATAATATCTACAGCATGATTGAGTTCAAATTAATATATAGGGGTTAAATGCACAAGAATAGAATTCTGAATTACCGACATTTCTCGTGTGCCTACCACAAACAACCTCGTCGCCATTGTCTCTCGTAAGGACTACTTCTACATTTGCTGGACCTAAAAAAGAAACAATAAAATTATTAATACACCATTACGGTTTTACACAAAGTAAACTAAGTCATATTTGAAATTTTATGTAAAATTTGGCAATCAGTAGTTAAACATAATTTATAACACCGTTCACAAATTCCAAGATGTGATTGAAAGGCGATAGGAGAAAAGTCTTTTTCATGTCTCTCTACTTTCTTCTCAAGAATATTCCAGAGTATAACAAGAATTCACAAGAGTACGTAAACACAAACAGACGAATGCCCTAAACGTACAGATATGTATGTAAGGTAAGCTGGAGTAACTGCACCAATGAGTTAACTTGGAAATAGGCTATTTTATAATAAACCGTTGGTGTCTTTTAAGATTTAGCATTTGGCAACATTCAAGTGCTTAAAACACTCCTTAAAACAACGCGTGTGAGCTCAATAGTAACTCTGCCTTTTCTGCGATAGCTTGCCACAAATTTAGGAGGTTTGTTTTATAAACAATGCGTCTATTTGGTTGAAATTTCTTGGATTTTGATAAAAAATGACAAGTACTTTTAATATACAATCTTTTCTTCTTCTTACAAGGAGAGTGCTAAGCTTGATGATCACAGATTTTGATTATTTTTATATATGTTGTAAGGTAGAAGCCCCTTAATCTCAGGTTCAATGGATTTTATACAATGCTCCTCAGTTCTCGAGAAAGAGGGGGGGGGGGTCTAATATTATAACGCAGCTTAAATACTTACTTTGTAACGAAATAACTGCGTTGGTCAAAGCTCAGTTGATATGGCGTCTGCTCGTTGATCCGAGGGCCCGGGTTTGAGGCCACGACGCGCTACGTTTGTTTCTCTCTTTTTTTATAAATATACTTGTAATTATAATTTAATAAACTCAATTAAAAAGTATAACATTGTGCATTAATTATAATGTTAGCCAATTTATTTTTTTATCTGTAACTAAATCGTTGTATAAAACATCATTAAACGGTTCATTTTTTTAAAAATCACTTGTAAAATGTATTTTATATTTGCTTTATCGATGAAACGATATTGAACAATTGTGTGAATTCGTGATTGAAAAGAAACATCATTTATAAATTGCCTTAACAAGGGAAGTCAATGCGACGATAATACTACTCTGTTTTTAAAGTGAGAAACATAATTATATTAAAATTTAGCATAAGAATTAAATTACAACATATTTATGTTTTATTTTATTGTAAATCCAGGGCGCCGCAACAGACTTTGGTTATTTCTTTTTTTAGTTTGGTGCAGTTAAGTGGTTCTTCTTTTCAATCTTTATCGCACAAGTGTGTATATTCTATAACATAGCCTATAATCGTATAAAAATATGGAAAAAGCAAGCTGTAGTCTACAAGAAGTTCAATCTGAAGTGTCGGGATTCCATGAAAATCAGAAAAGTGATGTCACAAATGCGTTGAAGCACTGTAAAATTTTATTGCAAAACAATGGATTTTTCACAAATAATCCAGCATCTGAAATATCTTCGTTTTCTATTGCGATGGGAGAAGAATTTTATAATTTGATAGTAAATATGGTGATTTTGGAACGATTTTTGAATTTTTTATTGTCAATAATAGATTCAATTTTTATAATGCTCCTTAAATGATGAGAAATGCTTAATAATGGTTTAAAAATCAAAAATGCTAAATTAAAATTTAATTATGTTAACAAAATTTTTTATTGAGATTATTAAATTATAATTACAAGTATATTTATAAAAAAAAATGAGAAAAACAAACGTAGCGCGTTCCGGCATCGAACCCCGGCCCTCGGAACAACGAGCAGACGCCATACCAACTGAGCTATGACCAACGCAGTTATTTCGTTACAAAGTAAGTATTTAAGTTATGTTATAATATTAGACCCCCATTTCTCGAGAACTGAGGAGCGTTGTATAAAATCCATTGAACCTGAGACTAAGAGGCTTCTACCTTACAACATGTATAAAAATAATCAAAATCTGTGATTACCAAGCTTGGCACTCTCCTTGTAAGATTGGATATAAATATATTAATATTATTTAAGTATCTATAGTACATATCAGGACCTTGGAAGAGAAAGCGCTTTTCAGGAAGAGAAAGGGCGTTTACATTTCAATCTCGATTGAAATGATTTTTCGAGTTCGCCCTTTCTCTTCCAAGCTCCTGATATTTACTTCATTTTAAATGCAAGACCAGTGTTCCAGTTACTTCATAAATTTTTCAAGAACAGGATAACTGGATCCCACAGAGCCCAGTTACCCCAACAGTTAAATATTTTTTTTGGAGTTGCTTTTACTACAGAAAATTAATTTCTCCATTGTTTTTTGCCTGCAATAAATAAAATTATATAATACTCGTACCTACAGTTCTGTAACTAAACACACGTTTATCAAACAAAATTTCTTAAGCGACCTAGCCAAACCATGAAATTTTACGATACATATGAAGAGGCGTACATAAGACAAAGTGGCTTTATCAAGCAGGGCGGTCGCTCTGCCAAGCCAAGCTTAAAAAAAACGCCACACAAACAACGCCAAGAACTGGAATAAAGACCGCTAATGCTTATATACAGAAAGCAACTTCGCAATGTTAAATCGACAAAACATGCCAGATTAAAATATCAGATATCAAACAAACCAAGCGTCGTAGAAAAAAAAAACGAAAACTAGAAGAATCTAAGGAAGAATTTCTTCAATTTAAGACCAAACTCATCTTCATAAGTGATTTATAAACAGAGATATAGCTTTTTTTTTAAAACGTCGAGTTACTTAAAATGATCACTATTTTCTTCGTCAACCTTTTTTTTTTTCAAACAAGCTACAGGCCTTAATATTGGGCAGAATAAAAAAAGGATTGCATTTTTGGACAAGTAATTACGTAATCTATGTGCTTTTATAAAATTCAGTGTAAAAAAAAAATATTTTCTATCCTTAATTAGCAAAAAACTGTTAATTAACTTGGCGATTAAAAAATTATGCCAAAACAGAGATAAAACCCGCCAACGACCATGTACCATCTGTATTAAAATAGCACAAATCAGTTACAGGTTATAATATAACCACATCAAATTTCATCTGCAAGTCAGCCATTTTCTTTTGAAGATATTTTTTTTTTTAAATAAAACTTCACAATTATAAGAATACATATTTTTTCAAATAATTAAATATGACTGCAAACTGTGGCAGATGATTGTTTCTAACATGAATAAGTATGAGAAATTGCCTGTTACGGATATGGATCTGGGTAGCTCAGTCGCAGAGCGTCGGCATGGTACGCATAAGGTCCCAGGTTCGAGTCCAGGCCCAGGTCAATTTTTCACTCATGTTTGTTTAGTGTATTTAATTGTCTGATAAAATGCGTGTTCTTATAAATAAGGTAATCAGACGTAGTGTTTATGCTTTAAAAATATTTTAAATATATAATTTACGTTTTTAGAAAGATCTTTAAAAATAAATTAGTTTTTGAGGGAAGATGTACCTTCTAAAACGTATACATTAAGAGTTATCGCCATTTAAAATTTCTTTCCAAACGTAAACAAAAATTTTGAAATGAATTAAATGTGATTCATTTATTTCTAAAAATAAAAAAACACGGTAAAGGACAGGCATTTCGTTCGCAGGAATACCTTTCACGTCATCTACTATATATACGAGGCTAGCGAAAAAGAAAGGCTACCGCTGTGCTTTACGCGTATCTTTTTTTACAGACCGCGGGAATCACGTGAGGCTCGAATCCACCAATGCAGGTGTACGAAAAGAGCATCACGTCACTCTAGCGGTCTGTAAAAAAAGATAAGTGGAACGCACCGCGGTAGCCTGTCTTTTTCGTTAGCCTCACTATATATATAAAACACAAACGGAAATTTCGTTCCGTTCCTTTATAACTCGAGATCTGCTGAATGGAATTTGCTGGAACTTGCACTGTTCGAGAGATAATTTTTCAGGGAAGGTTTTAGTATGTAACACAACGTTCTACGTATAATAGCTATCGAATTATGATAGAAAGTTCTGTTATTTTGGCCGAAAAGGTTACCATTGCTAATTTTTTGGCGATCATTACTGTTGCAGAAAGAAATGAAAAGGCTATACATCTCGAAAAATAAAAGAAAAACTGTTACTAATTTTATTTAAAAAAAAAAAAAGAAAGAAAGAAAGAAAGAAAAAAAAAAGAGTTTTGATGAGAGAATATTATAAAACGAAAATATTTAATTTAAACATGATTAGAAATGTTCATAATGCTTAAAACATTATTCAAGGGGCAAGATTTCTATTGAAACAAATTTGGCGATTTATCTTTTGTTTTTGGCGATTTTGATTTTACTTTTGACCCCAAACAATTTGATTTTAAGCCAAAAAGTGTCTTTTTTTGTTGCAGAAAGGATTGAAATGGCTATACATCTGGAAAAATAAAAGAAAAAACTGTTACTAATTTTATTTTTTTTAAAAAGAAAGAAAAGAAAAAAAAGAAAAACAGTTTTGATGAGAGATTTTAGGCCAAAAGGTGTTTTTTTTCCAAGTGTACGACTGCATTTTCGCAGTATTTTTTTTTTTTTGGTACTTTTTGGTTAGCCGGGCGCCAGTGATACACATATATACACATATATCTACACAAATACATGTATATACATACATATATATATATATGTGTGTGTGTGTGTGTGTGTGTGTGTGTGTGTGTGTGTGTTCATATATCACTGGTGCCCGGCTAACCGAAAAGTACCTTTGTTTATTCAAATGCAAACTATATTAATGGCAATATACTTCTATTTACTTCTACATATATGAAATTTCGTTCCGGCTGCTTATAACTCGAGTTCTGCTGAATGCATTTTCGTAGAACTTAAACTAAGATAATTTTTAAGGGAAGGTTTTAATGTACAATATATCGTTCTACGTAGCTTAGTTATATAATTATTCTGGGAAGTTCTATAATCAGATCAATCCGATTATGAAAGATTAGCCTTTTTAAAAGATTTTGCCGAATGTATTTCGATGGAACCTATACTATTAAATAATTTTCTAGGGAACGTTTTATTATATAACGTTGCTTAGTTCTAGAATTATAGGGGGAAATTCGAAAATCGGGTGACCATTTTTTTTATCAAATATTAGCCTTTTCAATATTTGATTCCGATTATGAAAGATTAGCCTTCTAAAAAAGTTCTACTGAACGGATTTTGATGAGAATTGTATTGTTAGTTAGATGCTATTTCAGAAATGGTGTTAATGTACTATATATTGTCCTACGTTGCTTAGTCCAACAGTTATGTGTGAAGGTTATATAGTCAAGTGAACCCGATTCCGAAATATTAGCCTTTTTGATAGTTTTTACTGGGCGTATTTTTTGCGACTTGCATTGTTAAGTAGATAATTTGTAAGGATTGTTTTAGTATATTTTATATCGTTTTGTTGTTTTAGAATTATGTGGAAAAGTTCAATAATCAGATTATCAAAGATTAGCCTTTATAAAAACTTCTTCTGAATGGATTTTGTTAGTTAATTTGTTTGCATTGTTATTTCGATAATTTTTAGTGATGGTTTTAGTATATTGCATATAGTTTTATCATTCTTTAGCAAACCCTAACTGTAAATGACCAAATAAAAGAGTTGGTCCTTAACAGCTAAAATTTTGATTGCACATTAGAAAATATAATAGCGCAATCGCGTCATTTTTCAGTAATGTGGAAGGATATTCCACGTAAATATACAGATTGCTTTCAAATACAAGGTCAAATTAAACGATATATTTCGTTTGATTCAGGGTTCATTTGTAGAAACCGACCAGCGCAGCGGGCGTAGCTTGCTAGTTTTCCTATAAATTAATGAAATCCAGTTGTTAAATTATTTTTGTTTTAGAAGTGAAGTTTCCATTTAAATTTATTGTAACAGTACAATGTTTAATTGAATAAAATAAGGTAAATCTAAGAAATTGCTAAGAAATTCCAAACATGCACAGGGCAACGCAAAAAAAAAATAAAATAATAATAAACAAAAAATAAAAAATAGATAAATAAATAAATAAATAAATAAAAATCAGCTTTCAGAAATTCTAAAAATTGTTCCGCTATTCATATTATGTATCTTCGGGGTCCATCCTCCCACTTTCAGCCCTCCCACCCAAAGGGGGCACTTTTCTAAATTTTGCCGACACCTCTCATGTGATATATCGTTGGAAAAGTCTGTGAACGCTTAATCATAATATGCAGGAGGGGGGGGGGGTATTTTCTAAATTTTGCACATACCCCTCATGTGATACATCGTTGGAAAGGTCTGTGACCGCTTAATCCTATTATGCATCTCCGGTGTTCATCCCCCCTTTTGCCCTCCAAGCGCGATTAGCTTTCACCACCAGGGGACGCTTTCCTATATCTGTTCCTACGAGTCGGATCACGACGGGGTATGGCTCATTCGACTCGACATCAATAGAGCTTTCCGATTTTAGTTCGTTTTTTCACCACCAGGGGGCACTTTTCTATCTCTGGTTCTATGGGCTAGATCACGACGGGGTACAGTTCATTCGACTCGACATCTATAGCCTTAACGATTTCAGTGCCCGAGGTTCATACAGAACAGATTGCGCTACCTGGTGGTGGAAGATGGAACTTGAGCGTGCGCAGCACGACTGCTATACGGTGCCGAAGGCAGCGGGGACCCTTGTCGGAAGTTAGTTTGGTTAGATGTTTATACTATTCGATGTGCAAATTAAGGGATTATCCGGTGCCGAAGGCAGCGGAGAACCAGGTCGGAGGTTCGTTCGGTTCGAGGTTTATCTTATTCGAGGTTTTACAAGATTCGAGGCCCCGATATAAATTAGGGGTCCGCTAGCGGGCGAAGCCAGCTAGTGCTAATAATAAAAGAGCGTGATATCACGTTTGATTTCAAATGCAGCGCTGGCACGCTATGTATGTATTGCATTTTTATTCATTTCATCGATAAGTCTTTTCATATTTCTAAGCACCCAAATTTCTAAAGTAAAAGCGTAATATGTTTGCAATGTAATATGTTTATAACAATTTCGAACTTCAGATTTTAACTACGGACAGATAAATTAGATAAGACTGATATTTTGAGAAATTGATTTTTACTAGTTTGAAATTATTAATTACTGTAAAAAATAAATCATAAGATGAATCTTTAAGATAAGTCATCATTATCTTAAGACACAATTTTCAGATCATACAAATCTATAAATGAAACGCTTAAAATATTTGCTTAAATAACAATTTTGAACTTAGGATTTTAACTACGGATTTGGATGCTTAGAATTTTGTGAATAATAATCAAAGATGGCCGCCAAGCCCATCATGCATAATTTGAAAAAAATTGAATTTTCAGAAACTCGTTAGGATGTATTTAGTACCGGAGAAAACGATTTCTATTAACATATACGTAGGCACTCGACTTATATATATGATAACTTATTTAATGGAAAAAAGTTAAAAAAGTAATATAATAGCTTGGAAATTTGATATCACACCATTTTTTAGCCACAACTTTTTTTTCTTTTTTTTTTACGCTTGGCTTTTTTTTTACTTTTGAAAAGTTGTTTTTGTAGATTTGAAAATTATCGAAACAAATAAAAAATAGTTCCGTTCGATATAAAAACATGGTTTCATTATCCAAAGAATTAGAGGACTTTGGGAACATTTATTGAGTTAAATAAAAAAAAAAATGGGATAGTTAATTAGTTACCCGCTTATTCAGATTTTTTTGTTCATTTTTTCCCCTAAAATACCCATGTAATTTTTATACATATTTTTTATACAAAAGTACATAAGTACTTAATTCTTATGTTTTTTGTATAAATAAACGTAATACCTACGCATTTGGTACGTTTTGTAAGCACACATGACAGAAAAGGTTTGCCTTACAACACTTTATTTGACATATAATTTAGATGATCTTCTGTCTGGTTTAAATTTTTCAAAAGTTATTTACACTTTTTGAAACAGGCTCTGATATCCTAAAGAAAGCGAACCAGTGTAGAACACAGACCGACCTGGTCTTCTTGTCCCATTTTTAAGGGGCAACTGGACCCATGGAGAGGGAAAGATTAAATATTTTTATTGTTCCATACTTAAAAAGTAAAAACAGTACCATTATAAGATCACTCCTGTATCTCACCGTCCGTCTGTTGCAGCCCTTTTTCTCGTAAATTATGCGACGTAGAAAGTTCAAACTTGGGAAAGTTTTAAATCCTTAATACCCACATATTTTCAGATTATTAGCAATTCACAAATATGTTTAGTATAAATTTAGGGAGCTAATTAAGTTAATTAAAAAAAAGTTTCCTTTTTGTATATCGTGTGGGGTATCCAGTGAAAGGTCTTATAATACCAAACTCAAAAATATATTTGTTTAAATTTTTGGTGTTATATTTTCAGAGGTATCATCGAAAATGGAATGCAAAAATATGTTCCTTCCCCTTGTATTTCCGAATCTACTGAAACTAAAATTATGAAAAAATTGGGGTAGTAGTAGTTTATTTAAACCTTGCAGGAAAACTATAGCGATTTTCCTAGGTAACATGGTTTTTGAGAAAAACGTATTTTTTCGTTACACACAAACTTTGCTTTTCGGGCGGTCAGCAGGGGTGTTGACGGGCGCATTGTGGCGAGGCTAACGAAAAAGAAAGGCTACCGCGGAGCTTTACGGGTATCTTTTTTTACAGACCGCGGGAGTCACGTGATGCTCGAATCCACCAATGCAGGTGTACGAACAGAGCAACACGTCACTCTAGCGGTCTGTAAAAAAAGATAAGTGGAATGCACCGCGGTAGCCTGTCTTGTTCGTTAACCTCGGCATTGTGGAATGTGACGTCATTAGTAAAGAAAGTCGTGCTCTGGTGAGTGTCACAGTTGTTTTCTTTTTTCTAACTTAGTCTGTCTAGCGACGGCGATTTTCGTACTACAGGTACCGTTCCAACGCTTTTTATGGTTTTCCCCTATGAAGATCATATTCGAATTTAAAAAAAGTATGTGATGCTATTTGAAATTTTCGAAATTTTGTCACTGTGACCGTAATTGTTAAGAGTTTAACTGTTGTTTTTCATATGATTCTTGAGCGCATACCTCAAAATACTTTAAACGACAATTTCATTCAGTTTCTGTGAACGGTATGATAGCTAGAAACTCATATATCGGGATAGTTCTTATTTTTTATTTTTTTTATAATCACCCTGTATATAATATAGGGGAGATGAGGGATAAATGGGACATTTTCACAAAAATATTTATTTTAAATATTTTATTTAAGTTATTATCAATATTATATATCTCATGTCATACATTAAGTGCTTAACTACATCTTATGCACAATATTTGTTCAATATTATTATCATACAGGAATATAAATGAAAATTAAAAAAAGGTTCTTCAATGTCCCAATTATCCCCACAGCAGGGATGAATGGGACACAAACATTTTCCTCTCCGTATTCAATGTTAAGAACTAAAAGCTGACAAAAATGCCTCCTTGGCAAAAGCTGACAGATTATAAATTGTAATATGATCTCCAGGAATATTTGTTAGCCAATCATCTTGGACTCATCTCAGCTTTGCCTTAAAAGGCCAATAAACGGAAGCATTCAATGGCTGAAGACAATGGCTACAATAAGGATGAAATGTTAAAAAAATAATTACCATAAAGTATTAATTTATCAACCTATATAATATTATTTTTTTAATATATATATTTTTCTGCATCCTCTAGGGATGAATGAGAGAGTTCCATTCATCCCATTTGAAATGTCCCAATCATCCCCATGATGCATATATTCAACTGTCAGCCATTTTGTCTCAAAAATTATTTTGTCACAATGGTTAATATGCGTTCATTTTAATTACCAATATTGAGCCTTGAAATAAAAAAACTACAACATATCTTAATTGTTTATATTGCATAAGATATTTAAGTAACTTCAAATGTAAAAAAAATTACTTTTAAGCAGAGTTTTGAGGAAATGCAAATTTGAAGAAAACTGAAAACAGCCATGTGCTCTTGCTTTTGGTTCTGAAGAGTGAAATCTATGAGGATAGGAAGCACCTAAAAAAAAGTTTATTGCCTGAAATATTGAGAATGTCCCATTCATCCCTTGTCCCATTCATCCCCCCTACATAACTGTGCCAATTTTACGGGGCCGAATAAAATGAACTCAGGGCTGCGTTGTGAGTACCATTGTTTAAGATTAGAACTTTAGGTAATTAATAAGCAAACCTTTTGGAAGAAACAGCATGACTCTGATGAGTTCCCCTGGTTGAGTAAAGTTTCCTGACCATTCTTCCCTCTCTCCTCCTATTGTCTCTGTACAGGTCGTACGGATACCATCGGTAGCTACCGTGGCATCGCTGCCGTCATCCATAGACGTAGACTGAAAAACTGCCTTGAAAGCACTTGGCGCGTCTAAAGGGAAAGATGGAATAAAGTGTTAATTCACGATAAGATATCTGAAACAGAAAAGAAATATAAAATTTTATGAGAAACAACTTTAAATTAACTTCATATTAAAAGTTCAAAATAAAATGAAAATCTGAATTTTCCTTCTCAGATTTTCGTTTTGAGTCTAAATGCGGTATATTATAATTAATCTGCTTTAAAAAAATTGCTCTGGGCAATTAATTGCCACTTGTAGTAGCTCTTCACTAATTACTTTACATTATTGTGGCAAACAGTTACCTGAAGAGATAGATTAAAAAACAAAATCATGTGTGGTTTTTTTTTTAACAAAATGTCACCAAATTTAGATACAGTTTTCAAATAAATATCATTCAAAATTACATTTTTCCGTATTCCATGATGTAAAAATTGAAATTAAGTAATATTTAGTAGTGATGTAGGCGTGATAAACATAAAATAGAAACTGGTTTTTGGCTCCTGCAAAAAGTGGACGACAGATTTCTGACAGAAAAGTTCTCAGTGACCAAGTAGCACTTTGTTGCGAATAACAGTGACAGAACATCTATATATTCAAAACGCAAATGTACCTGTTAAGGGGTTACCTCATTCACGCGAAAACATCCGCTTGCTAATGTTAATCCTATGAGAGAAAATTTTCAAAATATCTCATTTGTATTTCAGTATTTTTAAATTTAATATATATATATATTTTTTTCATTGGATAGCTGAGGTTGATCTCTAATGAAGGCCGTTTTTTAATTTTTCGATTTTGTTCGCATTTTTTCTTCTTTTTAAGAGCGGGTTCCGAAAGTGAAAGTATCTCTCTATATTAAAAAAAGTAACCACCGCCGCCGCCGCAACAGCCGCCACAGTCATTGAAGATTTTGTGCCTTGAAATCTTTCTGGACTAATATCCAGAAAACTATTGCATATAAAAATATGAAAATTAGTGTTTTTATAAAGAAATGTTCGAGAAACACGCTGAAGCAGATAGCTTTTAATCGAAGAATTATTTTAAGAGACATTTAATATTAAAGTTGGTCAAAATAGTTCTCTTAAAAAAGTTTTATAGGAACGAAAACTATGCACAGGAATTTAACCATAATTTATAAGGATATAGTGCTCAACACACAACAACTACAACACACATATATATATATATATACTTTTATACAATATACTTACAATAAATATAACTTTCAATACATATATAATACATACATTTTACAATACATACAATAACAGTTATATTCCCGAAGGCACAAGTGGATTCTTCAAACATGCAATAGATCTTGCTTAATAAATCACGTGACAGCTGTCGCGAAGGTGGTAAATGCAGCATCAGGAACGTAATATCCCATAGTGAATGCAGAAAGGATCTCTATTAGGGATGTTTAGAGACATGCTTCCGGTCACGGTAACATTCATAATCGAGCTCTTATTCATTTCGCTTTGACTGTGAGATGTTACGGCTCCAGAAGGCGTATCCACCATTGTCGAACAGCTTACGGCTGTTTTCCTGATTGATTAATTAAGACCAATTACATACTTGAAGATAAGCTTGTATGAAGTGGTTAACTAAAAATTGCCGCTACCTCCCAGACTAAAAATAAGCAGTTGCTGCTAAGAGATAATGTTATCAGGACCATCGTTGGTTGTATATTTTCTTGGCCTGGTTAATACAAAGAAAATGCTTACAATTCTAGCAAGATTAAAACCCTGTTTAAAAGAGTAAATTTTCTATATCATTTTACTGGATTAATAATCATGAAGTAAATTTTAAATTATATACCACATATTGGTGTATCTCCTGTCCAGTCTCCTGTATCCAAGCATTTTCTGTAGAAGTTGCCACCAATGTAAGTATCGACGTCACAAAAGTAATGAATGACGTCACCTGGCATGTAGTAATTAAGCATAGGACCATAGCCTCCCCATACAGGCAGGTCAGGTGGCTCGCATTCCAACACTGAAAATATCATATTAGTAATATTTTCAAATAATTATTAGTAGACTGCTAAAGAGTCCGGGGGAAAAAAAAAAGGATTTTTTATTTATATATTTTTGGTTTGTTTAAATGTGTATTTCTACAGTTTGATCCAAAAGTCAACATACCCATGATTTCGTTAATAACTGTTTAATAAATGATTACAGGTAAATAAACACACTTTGATCATTTACGGTGATTCAAATCTGTTATGCATGATTAGATCGACGTTCATGCTCAATTACAGGTATGTACTTTCATTAATATTTAGTAAAAAGTGGAGTATATTGAGTTTTGGGTCATACTGTCTATACAAAATCTTACATGTATATAAATTCGTTAAGAAAAATTAAAATTTAATAAAAAAAAAATTTCAAAATCGGATATATCTTTACAAAAAATAATTTTTTTCACATACTTTTTCTCATTTTGGTATACAGAAAAGAATAAAAATAAATTGTTTTTAGGACCAACAAAAGTAGTTATTTAAACATTTTGATTACTTTTTTAAAGAAAAAAAATTAAATCATACTTCTTAGAGAATCATAATTTCAGATATTTTACTCAAAACAAAAATTTCTCCGAGATAATTCAAAGAATATAAAATTCAAAACCATTGTACAAAGTTCACAGCTTTACCTCTTATAGGAATTCAGATAGGGGAGACCGGTACACAGTGGACCACTTTTTCAGTTAACATTTTTTTCTCTTTAACAGACTGACCGATCTGTATGACAATATTTTTGAATATTCCTTAAACCTTCTTACATCCATCATAATTTTCTCACAACATAGTTTTCAATACATTTTTCAGAAAAAAAAATTATATACACTTGTAAAGTGGACCAGTGTACCCCTGAAGCGGGGTACACTGGTCCACCCACCGGGGTACAGTGGACCACTATTAGGTATTATCTAAAATACAATATAAATCTATTTTTCATTAATCTAATTCTTTTTTGTTGCCCCTTCACCTGCAAAATAACATAGTAATATAAATTTTGAAACAAAAACAAAAAAATTATTATATTTTGAAAATAATAACAGATTAATAAAGGAACAATTGCAATTTAGTTGAAGTCATTACTTAAGTACAAAAAAATCAGCTCACATGAAAATTTGCAAATGAAATTCCAAAGTACTTATGAGTAAGATTGAGCCTGGAATTTTCAAGAAATAATTTTGGGTCTGAGAGCAACATTATGAAATCATTGACATCAACAGCAGATTCATCTACAGTTTCAGGAGAAACAAACTGATTTCCATTCAATTTGCGTCTCATGAATCTTACTTGAATAGAATCATGAACAATTAGACTACAGTTATATTTATCAAAGGCAGTAAATACAAAACAAAATATTTCTTACTATGTTAAATAAATTGTTATTTTTATTTGTTTACTTTATTTTACAGTTAAATCTATTTTAAAACAATCTTTCTTTATAGAAAATAAGCAATTATTAAATATTTTGAACATTCTGCATTAGAGGAGCAGAGTGGATTGTGGACCACTGTGCCCCAGGAGTGGGTGGTCCACTGTACCCCATGTTGAAGTTCAATAAATAATCATATTAATATTGTTTATAGCTTTCTTTTAAACATATTAACTTTAAAGTAAAATAAAAACAAGTATGTTAGCTTTTCAAAAAAGCTGTTTTACTTTATTTATCTACAACCTTTAATTACTAAAAAAATAAAAATATGATGATGACAAATTTTACTTTTAGAAGCTCAAAACAACAAAGCAGGGTAAAATAGTTCAATCTGAGCTACACATATTTTCTGAAGGCTATAAATAATCATTGCAGTGCTGTTGTCTATTAGGATAGAAGAGAAGCTTAAAAAAATTTAAATAAATAAAATATTAGGGGGTGGTCCAGTGTGTACCGGTCTCCCCTATATTGTTTAAATATAAAAAATCATGACAAATTTTACATTTTGAGATAAAGAATTCTGGGAAAAGGACGCGACTATTAAAATCAGTATAATTTAAACAAGAAAGAAATATCATACGTCAAGCATGTATTATGTAACACTTTCCAACACATTCAGTATACTGTAAAAAAAAAAATTACCGAAAGAGGATGTATAAGTAAACAATTTGGAATACGCATAACACATTTGAAAACCCAATTTCGGCAGTTATCATCTATAGTAGGAAAATAATTCCAACTCTTTTGTGAATCTTTATGTATGTTTAACTGATTTATATATATATATATATATATATATATACTACATATTATGCTAAAATTTAGTTCAGTTAAGAAACGCTTAACACAGTTGAAAAATCCCCTTCAGCAATTTCCGTTAATAAACGGAAACGTATTCGAATTCTTTCGTATAGCCCTGTATCTATATAATTTATACACATTAAGTAATGCAAAAATTTGTTCAATTTAAAAATGCATACCGTACTTTCAGCAATTATCGTTCATAGACCGTACTGTAACAGAACATTTGTGTGTGTCCCTGTATATGAACGATAAGTGCTACATGCACCATATTCAAGAGTAAGTCTTGTTCTTGTTATGCACCTCAGTTTGCAAATCGCAGAAATGGTCGGATGTCATTAAATTTATCCATTTAATTAAAATATAAGATTTCTTCAAAATTTTAGGATTTGTCGTATGGCAGGAGGTATACAGCTATAAGTATGCAAAATTTCAAGTCTGTGACTTTTACTATTTCCGATAACGAACTCTGTGGCAGGCAGACAGAGGAGCGAGACAAATAGGAATTCGTTAGATAAACGAAACTCTTAAAATGAGAAATATATGATTTTGAAAAATAGAAGAAAGCGCGACAACCACAGACAGTACAATATAAAAGCGTTATATCATTTTATATAATTATTTTAAAAACTTGGGAATTTAAGCTAAAAAAAGTAAAAGTAAGATTTTCTTCGAGATTTTTGTGCCGTCATCAGAGCCATATTTTTAAAACCCTTTTCAGAACATAACATTATTTTCAGCCACACTTCTTTTTTCTCAAATTTATGAACAATTTTATTTTAAAACACTTTGAATTTGACGTATCTATGCTATTAGATAAGCAGTTTTGAAACAGATTAAATTATTTACTTGAATTTTGTCTCAAGAAAAAACAAGAACGAAAAATCATGCGTAAAGCATAGATTATGAAACACTTTCCAACACATCCAGGAAACTGTATCGAAACTTCACCGATAAATAAGATGCGTAAGTAACATTTTAGAAAACATATAACACATTGAAAAATGCAGTTTTTCAAATTACCTTCCATTGTCAAAAAAGTAGTTGAATTATTTTGTGCAGAACTGTATATGATCTATAGATTTGGATATATACTACATAGCATAAAATTTAGTTCAGTTAGGAAATTCATATTTAGCAATTTTCGCCAATCGATGGAAATGCACTCGAAATCTTTTCTGCAGCCCTGTATATTATCTGAAGACTTTTGTACAGACCACATATTAAGGTGAAAGGTAAACAAGTTGGAAATTGTACGTCAAACGTTACAAACGAGGTGCGTTCGTACGCACGTTTTAGAATTAAATTCATGATATCCCGTGCGTAGAACGGGTTAAACAGCTGGTTAAGTATATATTTAATGACACTGTTCATACAAATATCTTAACTAGTTATATAAATATTCAGATATATATGTATCAGCTAGTTATATAAATATTCAGATCTTGATGATTTTTAATTCTGTGAAATGAATTATATCGTCTGCAGATTAATTTCTGTAATAAAATAAGCATCTCGGTCGCTTGACGATTTAACATCCATCGGAAGCTCCTATAACAAAAAAGCACCGATTTAAAAAAAAAATCAAATTTCTTAATAAATATTTTTATTAATACCTCCTAAAGTTTTGATTCGATTTTAATAAAATTTGAAATGTCTCGACAAAATTCTGCAAAGATAATATATTTTAAATTGCAAACCATTTGGTTGGGTAGTTTTTGCGTTGTTATATGCGGACAGACAGACAGACAGACAGACGGACAGACAGACAGACAGACAGACAGACAGACGGACGGACCAGGCGACGACTATAGGTGCTACGTATTTATATAATTACGAACGCACCTAAAAACGCATAAGGCAACTTAAAACTAACTTCCAGCAGTTACCAATCGTAAACGACAACGTATCTTGTTCTTTGCGGATCCCTGTATATGACTACACTGTAAAAAATGATTGTCAAATTCACTGCATTTATTCCAGTAAATCGCAACGTAATATTTCCGTATGTAAAAATACCGCAAATATAACAGTAGATTTAACCAGCGTTTTCGCTTTCAAAATCCTTTCATGCGAACAACCAATCAGATCACATCATTCATTTTCTAATCGGCGCCTGCGCGCAAAGACATTTTACTAGCATGATCTGCGCAAGGAACTTCTATTCAAAAGTACGTGCTCTTTCCCGCGCGACGGTGAAAGCGAGCAAAATGGTGTGTTTCTTGACTTACGCTTAGGAGCCTGCATTGTTTATATATCAGTGTTTAATTACAAATGGTATTTTATCTTTGTATTAGATAAACGTAAGCTTGTAATTCTAGTCCAATTATCTAAAATATATATATATATATATTATCTAAATTCTTCTCGCCCTTCAGAATTGAAGTGTTTCTTTTTTTAGTACTACAAATATACTCTCTCTATATATAATGTATTTACACATAGTATTATAATGAATATTTGATGTCTCAGTTTTGCCACATTATAAAAATTCCTATTAATAAATTCTGAATTCTTATATATATCATATACAAAGCAGTAAAGAAATGTTTTATATGGGATTGAATTTCTATACATAAAATAATGAATTCCAATGTTTTTCAAACAAGCGATGAACTTTATGACTATTCTAATAGTCATCTAAAAATGAAAGTTGATTAAAATCAATGATTTAAAAAAAAAAAAGGCTTTTAAAATTACAGCAGCTATTGTGATAATTTGTACGGAAATAGGACTGTTAAAATTGCAGAACTTTTTGTGGTAATTTGTACGGAAAAATGGCTGTGAAATTTACTACATTTATAACCGTTGAAATGACGGAAAATATGCGATAAAATTTACATCGATTTTTACTGCTATTTTTACGTAAAAACTGCTGGCAACATTGCTGCCTGCAGTTTTTGCCGTAAATTTGACGGATTTTTTTTTACAGTGTATTTATATTCCACAACCTTCTATTAGTCTACTAAATATAGTTCAGCAGAAAAATGCTTAACACAATTAAAAACTACTTTTAAGCAATCCACTCTCACACTCCCATAGTCTGTAATGCTTACGAATTCCTTTGTATAGCCCTGTATATGATTACACACCACGTACTATGGTACTATGAAAAAATGTAGTTAAACTTAAAAACGCACTTATCACACATACACTGCAATTATCGCACCTATACTGTAACCGATATCTTTTGTGTGTCCCTGTAAATGAAGAATAAACGCAATGCACACCATACTTTTAAGTGAGCAATTTATAGTGCACCTCAGTAATGCATATAATTTCCATTCAGTTTAAAATTACACTGTAAGCGAATTTTCCCCGTATAACAATGTAACAGAATTCTTTTGTTTTACCGTGTAAATAAATAAAGATGTTTTGCACCCTATACTCTACAAAAATCATGTTTTAATGCGCTTCATTAATTATATATCAATTTCACCATGTTTCAAATGGCGTAGCATCATCAAAATGCACCTGAAACGATTATTTCCCATTAACTGTAATGTAAAGGAATACTTTTGACTGTCCCTGTAAAAAAACTATAAGTGCTATGCACTTCATTTTGAATAGGGATCATGCTATAGTAAACGTCAATAACAAAGAAAATTTAGGGCAATCCGAGTATATTTACGCGAGTAAGAGCACGGCCAGACGGCAGACAAACCGAAGTCATAAACACTTTTCAACTAGGTTGGAAAGTGTTAAAAAAGGGGTTTTAACACAATCCAATGCGGTTCGCTGTTTTATTATGCATCCCATTTATAAGTAAGTGCCTTATAAGCATAATGGTCTCATGGAATACGCATTTCATTACCACTAGATTAACAGGAGTCAAAATCCGTAAAAAACATACATTGTATTAATGTTTAAGAACAAAAGATATAACTTAGTACATTTTACAAAAGAAATCTTTCAATTCATAAAGCTTACGAACCGCAGTCTTCAACTCTCTTACGGCAAGTTAAATCTTTCTTCCAGTAACACATATAGTCCTTTTTAACATAGTTGAAAAGTATTTATCAATTCGATTTGTCTGTCTGTGTACCTGTCTGTTTGTCTCGCGTACATATATGTTATTGGGGTTTACTATGGCATGTTCGGAATGGAAAATGAAGTGTGTAGTATTTACAGTTCGTTTACAGGGAGAGTCAAAAGAATTCCATTACATTATACGGAAGAAATCGTTTGCGGCATTTAATATTATTTATTACATTATTTTAAACATATTGAAATTTATATAAAACACTGAGGTGTACTACAAGGCGCTTACTGTAGAATACGGTGTACATAGAATTTATCGTACATTTACAGAGACACACAAAAGAAATTGACAAAAGAATTGCCTATGAACAATAATTGCTGGAAGTGCGTTTTAAGTTGTGGTACATGTTTTTAAATTTAACCATTTTTGTGCATATTACTGATGCGTATAAATTCTACATAGATCAGATACAGGGCTGCACAAAAGGTCTTAAGTACATTTTCGTTTATTGATGGAAATTGCCGAATGAGAATTTTCAACTGTGCTATGCGTTTAACTGAACTAACTTTTGGTATACTATTTAGTGCATATGCAGGGATGGACAAAAATGTTTGAATATTTTCCCGACTATTGATGGTAATTGCAGAAATTCGCGTTTCAGAATTCGTTATGTGTTTACCAAATTGCTTATTTAGACATATTTCACCTTTTTAAACTGAGGTATTGTGTATTCTGAATGCGTTAGAAAGTGTTTCATAATCTATGCTGGATGCACGATTTTTCGTTTTGTTTTCAATTTTTGAAGTGATATTATTTTAAAACAATTAACTAAACACATCTATATATTTAAAGCGAAAAGCGCATTCTGTCAAATTCACACTCTCCTTTCCACACGAAAATCGTCTCATTACGCATGCTCAGAAACGGAAAACGTGTTTAGCCCTCACCTGTTTAGCCTAGAGCTGTTTAGCCTAGGGAGATTGAAAAGGGTTGATTGAAAACAGATCGCGTAATATGGCCTTTGCGTTGAAAGCTTTTTTTAAAAAAGAACTCATGTTTTCACTACTAAATATGCATATTTTTTCGTAAAATTTTAAAGAGAGCTTGGATGCAGTTATATTTTTAACCGATTGAAATATCAAAGAGTTCGGAAGACGAGAACTATTTTTTTATTGCTATGCTAAAAGAGCCGACGCGAAAATATACAATAAAAAAAGCGAGAAGAAAATGTATTTTACAACTAGATAACAAAATTTTTGCACGAAATTTTTACATGGGCTGTAAAACCTTTTTATTTATAACCAATAAAGATTTCAAAGAGTTCGGACAAAAAGAATAAGAAAATTAGCGCTTTTATCACTAAACATCAATATTTTTTCGAGAATTTTTCATTTTAAAATGTAATTTTATACAAAATCGGGTTAAAAATATAAAATAATAAAAACTTGATATATTTTTTTAATTTATTATCACGGGCCCGGGCAATGGCGGGCGGATCAGCTAGTATATGATAATAGATAAACCTATTTCGATTTAAGTGAATTAGTCTAATTTTGTTCATGTGTGCCAAACAAATCTCGAAAAGTTGTAACGCAATACGCAATCCTATAATATTAAGCTATTTTACTAGTACGTCTTCAATTTATTAGTGACTCGTTAATGTGCAGGATGTCCTTTTATCGTTGACCAATAGCTAATTCCTAAATAATTAGTTTTTAGAGGTGTAGTTCCAAAATTTCCAAAAATGTTTCAACTGTTATTCTTCATTGTATGAAAATACATTTACTTCTAAATAGATACTGTTTAAAATTTTTCGAAGATTAAATTTTTATACGGTCCCTGCATCCTATAAGTTTTATTTAAAAAACTTTCACCATGTTCGAATAAGTGAAACTGTAAAAATTCTCAATTTTTCAACAAATTTTGTATAACGGAAACGTATCGAGATATGATATTTCGAAATTTATGAAGGTACTTTTAAGTTATCCGGGCACAAATCTTGCCAATAGCACTTTTTTTCGCATATCAGCTTTTATTTTTTGCGTGTCAAAATTAGATACATTGCTTTAATGTTGAAATAAAATGTTTTGGTTAACGATTTTTTTATTATAAATAAAATGAGTGAAAGGCATGTATTTTAAATTAAATGAGTGTAAAGTTTATACACTGGCGAGAAAAATTAAAGGAACAACCATAAAAAGGTGCTTTATGTTAATTCTATTACAGGAACTACAATAAAAGGTGATTGGAAAGTAACTCAATATCAACGTTATCACGTAGTCCAATAGGATTAACCTTTGCTACAGAAAAATATACAAATTTTTGAGCCCGTTTTTTAGGCACGTTTGAAAAGGAGTGCACGTGTGTGATTTGAAGTCTAATTTAAGGATAGTACGTGTAGTTCATAAAAGTTTCACTTGTAGTAGATGAAATATGTCATCTAAAAAACATTTGACCGATGGTGAGAAATGGCGTGAGATTAGGAGAATGGAAGCAGGACAGACACTGACAGGAGTCTGTAAGGACTTAAAATTAGCCAAAAGCGCCATGTCAAGAATCTCGAAACGGTTTAAAGACACTAGTAATGTAGAGAGATAACCGTGTCAAGGTCGAAAACGTGCCAGAACAGACTCTCCGGACCGTTATTTGGCAACGTTTGCTAAAATTAGCAGGCAATTGACGTCGGTTCAAATTGCAAAGGAGTTCGTTGCAGCAACAGCAACTCAACTATCTAGATTTACTGTGAGAGACAGGCACGATAAAAGAGGGCTGTATACAGGAAAACTCATGATTTCTTTTCTACTAACTCCGGTGGCGAAATGCGTCTTGTTAAATTGATGCAGAGATCATAGTCATTGGAGTACCACGGACTGGAACCGAGTTCTCTTTATCGATGAATCCCAATATTGTTTGGAGAGTGATTCCAGACGTATTACCATATGGAGGGAGAAAAACTCACGCAATAAAGTTGCAAACATCGGTGAAAGGCATCGATGCAAAAGTCCTGTAATCATGGTATGCGCATGCATCATTTTGAATGCCGCACTGACCTACAAATTTTTACCAGTACAACTGTGAATGTTGAACTATACAGGGATGAGGTTCTTGATCCTCATGTCAAGTTATTCAGGGGTGCAATCAGTAATAACTTTCTCCTAATGGATGATAATGTTTGTCCTCATCGTGCTGCACTAGTGACTGATTATCTTGAGGTCGAAGGAATCCAGCGAATGGAGTGGCCTGCATATTCTCCCGATTTAAATCCGATAGAACATGTGTGGGATGCACTAGAACACCGACTTGCATCTTGGCAACCCCAACTAGCACTCCTCAGAAGCTTCAAAGCACTATTCCTCTTGAATACATTTTGTTACCACAAGCACTTCTGGATAATCTAATATCCACAATATGGAAAATCACTGTAAAATTTGCATTTCGGTCAGGGGTGACCACATACCTTATTGATTTTTCCTTTGTGTCTCTAAAATGTTGTAACAGTACAATTTCTTTATTCCCTTTTATATCACACATTCCTATGTTTTTGTGAAAATTTAGTTTTTGCAGAATTAGGCAGTTCTGCATTTTTAATATATCTCAGGCATGGCAAAATAAAGATATTGCGCAAGTTTTATGTTCTTATCTGCAAGATTATTCAAGTTCGATGTCTTTTTGAAGTAGTTCCTTTAATTTTTCTCGTCAGTATATATTAAATGAAATGAATGCAATACAAATGATATCGGTGGGAACAATATTTGACGATTTATCATTTGCACCCGTACCAAACGGGTAACTTACATTTTACAGAAGGGAGTTTTTGAATTCATGAATTTAAAGTGTTGTAATTTTAAATCTTTTTTCAGCACATTAGAAAAAGAAAAACTTTTTCAGTAATACGTATAATTTTTATATTTCGATTTCATGGACATACGTACAGATTTGTGACAAAATAATACGAACACTCATGAAAAAGGGTGAAAAGAGCAATATCTAGTAAAATATATGAAGAATGATCCTGAAACTTCACACGTGTAAACAACACAGTTGACGTCATGTATTTCCGTGAACATTTGTTCCCAAAACCCCATTGGGAACCATCAACAAATTGTAGAAAAACTTATATCTTTTGGATAACCCTGTAAAAAGTAATGTCACTTAAGCTTTGAAACTTTAACACACTATTAAGAGGCTCATTGTGATAAACTGTGTTTATTTTCATGAGTGCAACATATATACCCGTAGAGAAATTAAGGTTTTTATAAAAACAATCCCGAATTTCACCAAGTGTTTTGCTTATAATCTGCAGAGTTCTTAATGTAAAAGAATGTTTTTTTCAGAAAATATGATTAACAACATTATACACAACACCCCAAAAAAATAATCAATATTGGATGAAAAACGAGCAGGTTTATTAAATAATGTTTCACCGCGCATGCGCGAATGTTATCAAAATATAATGTGCATAATATTTTACCCGAATGTATAGAGCAACTTTTACAAAAGTCTCAAAAACAACACTTCAAAATTCTGAAAGTGATCGTCTATAGAATAAGTTCGAAATCCGTTGTTACCAAAATGAAGCAAAAATATAAGGGGTTGGATCCAAAGTACACTGGTGTCCAGAAATTAAGGGGCAGTGACCAATTTTAGACGTTTCGTCGAATATCTTACTGAAACTCGTGAGGAAATGTCCGGAATGCCCTTGAACTTTCGGGATGTAAAGAACATGTTTCACGTCATGTTTTTCAGTGAAGATTTTGTCGCGAGAACAATTAGGGGGAGAAATAGTTTTAATAATAAAATAATATTTTCGATCACCGAAGTAACAGAAAATGGTAAAAATGGTCTATCACTGTAGCAAATGACTATGGAGGTCCTGTTCAACATTTGTTTGCATTTGTGTAAGCATAGCACGTATATTCGTGAAGACGTTAACGTGTTTCTGTGAAAACTTCAAAAGGTTTTTTTTAATAGCAAGGAGAGTTGTCAGCCGAATTTAACACCGCTTTCCAAAAACTTGACAAAAAATCGTAGAAATAGTATACTGTGATTAAAATATTAAAATATTGAATATTTGATGAGATATTATGTATTTTTATGAAATAAATTTTAACTGCGCATGCGCGAACCACAGCAAAGATTTTTTATCATGATTTGATAGTCAATACTAATGGGGAGCTCATATAAAAAGACCAATGAAATATCGTGAAAACTCCTAAAGTTACAGCAATAATTAATAAATTGAAAAATAAGTCCCATATAATCCTATTCAATATTTTAATCACAGTATACTATTTCTACGATTTTTTATCAAGTTTTTGAAAAGTGGTGTTAAATTCGGCTGAAAACTCTGCATGCTATAAAAAAAAAACCTTTTGAAGTTTTCACAGAAACGTTAACATCCTCACGAATAGACGTGCTATGCTTACACAAATACAAACAAATGTTGAACAGGACCTGCATAGTCATTTGCTACAGTAACAGACCATTTTAACCATTTTCTTGTTTACCACTTGGGTGATCGAAAATATTATTTTATTATTAAAATTATTATCCCCCCCCCTACCTAATTGTCCTCGCGACAAAATCTTCACTGAAAAACATGACGTGAAACATGTTTTTTACATCCCGAAAGTTCAAGGACATTTCGGACTCTTTTGGTGTCTGTTAATGCACTCTTAAAATTAAAAGGATACTAGATGGAACCCGTCAAAACGTGACGGAAAAAATACTATAACAATATCAGTAAAATACGCTTCTTTATTATTTAAGTAGGGCTTCGTATGAAACAGTCTTTCAAATATTTTTTTTTTAAATCCCCCCCCCCCTCCCAGTGAAATGCTATTTCCCATGCAAACTCCAAATGAACACTCCGTAAACAAATATGTAATGCAAATCAGTTTGACATTACCACCATACTCCCCACGACAAAAAAAAAAAAAAAAAAAAAGAAAAAAAAAATTTTTGTTATGAGACATTAGCAATATAGATGTTGATAATACAAATGCTGAACTATTTATATTTTTTAGGTGCAAATGGCTTAGCCTTTTGCAATCGGGCTAAACGCGATAGAGGTAGACTTTTAAAAAATCCTGCTTGAAAAATATTTTTAAAAACATAAAATTAAGAAAATTAAGATAACGTTTTCAGATGAATTGCATTTGAAAAATCCTTTTTTTTTCTCTAATCGATGATGTAAAACTTTAAATTGTGAAGTTCAGAAGTCTTAAAATTTTAACTAGATGGAACCCGTCAAAACGTGACGAAAAAAAATACTATAACAATATCAGTAAAATAAGCTTCTTTACTATTTAAGTAGGGCTTCGTATGAAACAGTCTTTCAAATATTTTATTTTAAAAAATCCCCCCCCCCCCCCCCGTGAAATGCTATTTCCGATGCAAACTCCAAATGAACACTCCGTAAACAAATGTGTAATGCAAATCAGTTTGACATTACCACCATATTCCCCACGACAAAAAAAAAAAAAAAAAAAAAAAAAAAGTTCATGGGTTTATGGACCTATAAAGTATCATACAATTTTCTTACTTTCATCTCATATTCAGTAAATAAAAGAAGAACATAGTATAAGCACCCCCCCCCCCTGTGATAATGCAATCGAATGAGCTCCTATGCGCATATGTATTGCATCTGCCCAAAGGCATCGTTGAAATTCGACGTTAAAAAAAGTTTTAAAATGTTTAAATTTAAAGTTTTAAAATGTCCTCTTTAATCATTTTTCGTTTCAAATCCATATCTTCTAAAACGCATCCATTGTTTTAAGCTAATCAATTTTTATGTACAAATGAAGAATTTTTGTTAAAAATAAATTAATATGCAGATGACGGAGAATTTTAATGTTTTCAATTGTAATTTATTTGTATGATTTCTTCTATCCCTTTACATAATCAGGATGATTATTCCTTTTCCATCACAGTCGGTCTCTTATACAGTTAAATATCCAATGGATCTTTAAAAAAATAATAAATAACAGTTCCTAGATTCAACATATACACGATACATGATTCAACATATACATCAACGAATTCAACATATCAATTTTATGTTAATCATAAACTAAAAATAGTTTTTTTTTTCTTTTGACAGATTTTATATTAGCGCCAAAATACTCTATCTTATGGATAATCTGATCTTATGATTTATCAGGTTTTTATTATTTTTTTTTTCACTTTTCATGAAGGTTAGGGATACCTATTTTCAATTGTTGCAACTTTCCAAGGGGCTATTTTACATTATTAAAACAAACGGATGGTCATTGTTGAGATAGAATTGAAAAATATTTCATGATTGAAAATTATTTAAAAAGTCGTTAAATTAAGCGGCAGATTTCAAATAAATTTCAATCGAAGGCTAATTTTTTTTTCTAATTGAGGATGTAAGAATTGAAATTGTAAAATGTAGTAAAAAAAAAAAATAAAATAAATTTTTAGTATTTAGAAGTGATGTAAGCGCGGTGAAAGCTAAAGCGATAGTGCCGTTTGTTGTCACAACCGTTATACATTTCTAAATATTGCCACTGTGTTTTGGTTGGCGTCCAAAAGTAGACTTCCATTTTTTTGACATCGAAAGAAAAATTCACAGTGAAAGAAATAAGACTTTGCCGCTAATAAGGAACTGTTAAATGAACTTATAACAAACCTACCAAAATAATTCCTATAAAATATTAGCCTTACATTGTTTATTCTAGCTAAAAATACAATCATTATTTCAAGTTTTTTTTTTTCCTGAAATTCTTTACTTTTGTGATTTTTTTTATTAAAAAAGGAAATTTTTATAATTTAAATCCTATAATTCCTATAACTTAATCCTATAATTTAAAAAAAGTAATTGGTAACATGTAATCGAGGTATGCAATCAAGATGAAGCAACCAATAAAGGCTCCAGTTCTAATCTTTAAAATTAAAAATTGAAATATCAGTTAAAATTACGCCATGTTGACACAATCATATAAATTTTTCTTTTTAGTTTTATCAATGTTAAAATGCATTTCAAGCTAAGCATAACGTCATTTTCACCGGTACAAACTTTTCATACGTACATTTATGCTTAAGCACCATGCATACAAATATGCATACAAATAAAAATATATTTTGCATTTAATTGTAATGAAAAAAATGGCATCAACAAAGTTATAATGCTTGATGATAAAATAAACCCAATGGACAATATTTCCGTGACGTCACAGTAAATATGAATTTTTATTTGCTTATAAAACACACGGATAAATATTTTTACCGAAATACTGAAACATTTTAACTATATTTTAACTTACAAATTAAAAAATCGGCCTAAAAGTCACGTGCTTTTAATATTTAATATTTATTTTTTATGCTCGCAATCATTGAGTTCAGAAAATAAACTCTGTACGTCGCAACAGTGGGCGTTAATCCGAATTGCCGACTTTATGACGTCATAAACAGAAGTAAAATTTTAATTTAAGATTACGGCTAATTAATTAAATTTTCGAACAAACGAATGTACGATAACAAATCTGCGACCAAATATCTTTCATTTAAAAAAAGAATGATGTAATTTGATATAGTAGTTTATTCTTACGGATTGTCGAAACAAAACACTTAGCGTTTTAAATATATAGATGTGAAATCAATAGCTCTAAAATTGCAGTGACTATTGCAATGTTTACAGAGTTTTCCCGGGAAAAAGGGAAACTTACATACAGTACATCCTTCATGTCTTTTGGAAATTATTGTTCTTTAGAATCTTTGATTTCAGTACTGTGATTTTAGACTAAAGAAAATGACACTCACCAAGATAAGACAGAATATTCCATGTTAACTGTATGATACTAAATTAATTTTAATATTAATACTAGCTGACCCCCGATCGGCGTTGCCCGGGCCCGTGATAATAAATTAAAAAAAAAAAACATCAAATTTTTGATTTTCTATATCTTTAACAAGATTTTGTATGAAATTATATTTTTAAATGGAAAATTCGCGAAAAAAATATTGATATTTAGTGATAAAAACAATCTTTTTTTTTTTACCGAGGGTCGTTTCATAGTTTAAAAATAAAAAGTTATGTTTGTCCGAATTCTTTGAAATTTTTATTGGTGATAAATAAAACGGTTTTACAGGCCATGTGAAAATTTCGTGAAAAAATATTGTTATCTACTTGTAAAATAAATGTTTTCTTCTGTCTTTTTAGCTCACAGGCTATCAAAGCCTGAGAGCTTATGTGCCCGCCGGTTCTGTATGTATGTACGTACGTACGTATGTACGTAACGCGACAACTCTTCATAGAACTAACCGTTTCACTTTAAATTTTGTTTATAGGTTCCTTGTGATAAGGCGCTTCCCTGATTACTAGGTTCATCGATTAAGCATAAAGGGGGAAAACGGTGGAGGGGGGGGGGGGTAACCCCTCATAATTTAGGTAAATGAGTTTATCATGCAGAATTATCCGATTTTCTTCAAATTTTGTGTATAGGTTCATTGTGATAATGCGCTTCTCTGAATAGTTTTGGGGGTTCATTGGTTAAGTATAAAGGGGGAAAGGGGGGGGCTAATCCCCCCCTTAATTTAGATAAATGGGTTTTTCATGCAGAATTATCCGATTTTCTTCAAATTTTGTATATATATATATTCATTGTAATTAGAGACTTCCCTGATTAGTTTAATGGGGTTCATTAGTTAACGATGAGGGGGATAACGGGGGGATGAACCCCCCCCCCTTAATATATTGTCGATTTCTTTATTTTTAGAGGGGCTTATTTCAAATTCTTTGAAATAAGAGTATAATATACAATTAGTGTGAATAGCCTGTGAGCTCAATGCCCTCAGTTTAACTGAGCAGTTTTCTTTTTATTTATTAAATTACACATAAATAAGGCTCTGGCTAATTTTTCTCTCCATGTTGGATTATTGTATTAAATGTATGTATGTCTGTATAATAATTGTATTTCTTTTTATTTGTTTGTTTGTTTGTTTGTTTTCGCCTCGGCTCTTTAAAACATAGCAATAAAAAAATAGTTCTCATCTTCCGAGCTCTCTGACATTTCAATCGGTTATAAATATAACTGTATCCAAGCTCTCCTTAAAATTTTGTGAAAAAATATGTATATTTAGTAGTGAAAACATGAGTTCTGTAAAGAAAAAGCTTTAGCTTTCAAACCCAGAGCAAAAACATATTAGAAGGTCTATGTTTTCAATGCAATGGTACGGCTTCATCTGTTTCCAATCCCTCTAGGCTACACAGGTGAAGGTTGGGCTAATCAATCAGGTTTCCCGTTTCTGAGGGTAGAAGCATTAAAAAATCGTTGACGCATGCGCAAAGAGACGATTTTAATGTGGCTTTGACAGAATGCGCTTTTTGTTTTAAATATATAGATAATTAGATAAATTAATAGTAGTAATTAGTTTAATTATACATGCGTGTTTAACCGTTTTATTATCTTCTCGGGTATTACGAGTAACGATTAATACTAAGACTTTTATAATTCCCTTTCTTCTCGTATTAACAGAGAAATTTCAGAAATTGTTCAAAGGCTAAGATAACCCCAGACGTCATTACAATAGAAATATTAGCATTAAATAAGTACTTTAAGCACATTAATGAATAATTATAAATAATGTTTGTGTAAGCCTTACATACAACATTCACAAATTAAGGCACTTACCATTAACGAGTACGTTGGATAATTTAAAAAATAAATTTAAGATTAAAACTGCATGTATTGATTCTCATCTGTACACAATATAATCAAAGCAAAGTTTTATCCCCCCCCCTTCCCCTATCCAAGAGAGTATTGAAATTGTGCTCCTGCTCCAATTTATTAGTAACCTGTTACTAAACACATTTAATTCTCATTAGATTAATGGGAATCCATTTCGTTGAAAATCATGGCCTATATATTAGTGATAAGTAATGAATATCTAAGTATCAAAAACATTACATTCAATTTCAGATGAATTTAAACTTGACAACAAAATATATAAAATAAAACATCTAGCACCTTTAACGCAGTTCATTGATATCCGCTATTTTATTACGATTCAAATTATTAGTGCCTTGTTATATACCGTTTATTTTCATTTGATTAATACGAATCAAAATTATCAAAATTAATATACTGTATAGCAGTGAGAAATAATCATTATGTATATATATATCAAAAGCGTTAGATTCAATTTCGGCTGCACTTGAATTTGACAACTGGATATTAATTAAAAAAGAAAAAAACACATCCCTAGTACTTTGAACGCAATTCATTGACGTTCACTATTTTATTATGCCTATAATTTAGTGACTTGTTAATATAAATATTTAATATTCCTTATATTAATCAAAATTAAAAGTACTGAAAACCATAACGCTGTATACCGATAAGATATAATGAATATATAAATATCGGAAGAATTAATTTACACTCAATTTCAACTACATTTTAATTCGATAACGAAACATAAGAAAAATATGTAGTGCTTTTAACACAATCCAATGATGTTAGCCCTTTTATTAATTTTCTAATTTATTAGTATCGTGTTAATATACACACACAATTTATTTTGATTAGATTAATAGTAATCAAAACTAATGAAAAGTATATATTGTACACTGAGAAAAAATCAATGTCTAAACATCCAAAACGTTAACTTCAGCAACTAAATTTCAGCTATATTTTAATTTCTGAACAGAAAACTTAAGAGTAGCCAGGATAATGTATTAGTTGCATTTTTATTGAGCACTAACGCAATATAATGACGTTCGATATTTTATTAGAATCGTGTTAATATACACATTTTATTTTCATTAGATTAATATTAATCAAAACTAATGAAAATCATATACTGTACATTGAGCAAAAATCAATATCTAAATATCAAAAACGTTAACTTCAGCAACTAAATTTCAGCTATAGTTTCAGAACAGAAAACTTAAAAGAGTAGGCAGATAATGGATTAGTAGTATTTTTATTGAGCACAAACGCAATAGAACGACGTTCGATATTTTATTAGTATCGTGTTAATATACACATTTTATTTTCATTAGATAATAGTAATCAAAACTAACGAAAATCATATGTACATTGAGAAAAAATCAATATCAAAATATCAAAAACGTTAACTTCAGCAACTAAATTTCAGAACAGAAAACATAAAAGAGTACACAGGATAATGCATTAGTAGTATTTTTTTATTAAACATTAATGCAATAGAATGATGTTCGATACTTTATTGTGCTTCTACTTATTAGTGATTTGTTATTGTACACATTTCATTAATTTATTATGAAATATAGAAGTAAGACTCTTTGAAAATCCTATTGCATGCAAATGGGAAATAATCAATATCTAACTATAAAAAAAACCTTAACTTACATTCAATTTCAGCTGCATGTGAACTTGAGAAGAGAACACTTAAAATCAGCCAGGCAAACGCCATTTCTGTATGTAATATGAAAACCGGTATTTGAGGATGATTGTATCTACAAAAGTTGAACTCTCTTGTTTCACTATCAGGATTTTAATTTGGAAACGTAGAGAACGACGATAAGATATTCACTTCCTTTCCAGGAAAGTAATCTGATGTAAATATAGGAAAATGAATGTTTCACAACATTTTACTAGCTTTCAAGTAAAACAACCGAAATGAATTAATATATTAGCTGTAACGTTAACTGTATACTCCCGATTATACAAGCTAACAATGATTCTCCAGCGGAAAGACCTAAAAGTTGTTTTAAATATTTTTTGTATTGAGAAAATCATCCTTGACCTTGGGTGAGTTCAATTTATCTGACTGGTTTCTAACAGGGAAATATTTCACACAATTAAATCAAAATACATTTTTACTTCCTTTTATATATATAACAAGTTGGAAATTGTACGTCGAACGTGACAAATGAGGTGCGTTCGTACTATAGCTAGTTATATAAATATTCAGATCTTGATGATTTTCAATTCTGTGAAATTAATTATATCGTCTGCAGATTGATTTCTGTAATAAAATAAGTATCCCGGTCGCTTGACGATTAAACCTCGGAAACTCCTATAACAAAAAAGCACCGCATTTACAAAAAAAAAAAAAAAAAATCAAATTTCTTTAATAAATGTTTTTATTAATATTTTCAAAAGTTTTGATTCGATTTTCATAAAATTTGAAATGTCTCGACAAAATTCTGCAAAGATAATATATTTTAAATTTCAAACCATTCGGTTGGGTAGTTTTTGCTTTGTTATATGCGGACGGGCGGACAGACGGACGGACCAGACGACTACAATAGGTGCTACATATTTATATAATTACGAACGCACCTAAAAAGAAAGTTTTGGAATTGTGAAAATTTTCGACTTCCGTTTTTTGATAGATTTACTTGTTTTGGGCTGTCCTGAACAGGATTTGACTACTTTTGGAAAATGTCTGCTTGCCTATTAATCTGTGTGTGACACAAATTTTGTGATCGCTCTATCTCAATAACTGATGAACGGATTTTAATCACACTTCAGATTCAGCAAGACCTTGATATTTACTGGTGCTGATACGGTTTGGGTGTATAGCTCTCAAAAGTTGGCGCTGCTATGCATAATTTTCTAGAGATCCTACATTAGAGATAGATTGGACATTGACGAAATGTCCGCCATGTAAGTTCCAAAGCAGGTGGAACGCAATGACTCTCTGAAGGCATGTAAAACGAATTTTACATGATTTTAATACAATGAAATGTGTTAGACGGTGATGAAAATACTTTGCGTTCTACTGTGTTCCACCTGCTTTGGAACTTACATAGCGGGCATTTCATCAATGTACACTCTCTAATATAGGATCTCTAGCATTTTCACGATTACCGTGATGCTATATTTCAAGATCTAATGCTCGGAATGTCATCAAACTTCTTTTTCTGTTAGATATTGACATAAATAGATGCTGGTTTGATTTGGGTCTATATCGCAGAACAGTATATTGGAGTTGCCATGCTGTTTTTTTACAAGATTTCCGCAATAACTATATCTCAAGACCTAATTCAGGGAATTTCATTAAACTACATATTCTTTTAGACATTGACATAAATAGATGCTGATTACGTTTCGGTATATATCGCCCAACAGGTGGCGCTACTATGCTGTGCTTTTCTAGATTTCTGCAATATCTATATCTGAAGATATAATGCACGTAATTTCATCCAACGTGATATTCACTTAGACCTTGGCACATATAGGTGCTGATTCGGTTTCGTTGTATATATCGCCCAACAGTGTCTTAGACAGTTTCCGTGATAGCTATATCTCAAGAACTAAATGCAGAAAATTTCATCAAACTTTATACTCTGCATATACCTTGACATACATAGATGCTGATTAGGTTTTTGTCTATATCGCCCAGCAGGTGGCGCTGCTATGCTGTGTTTTCACACGATTTACGCAATAGCTATATTTCAAAACCAAATGCACGGAATTTCATCAAACATCATATTGTGTTAGATATTGACATAAATACAAAATACATGCTGATTAGGTTTTTGTTTATATCGCCCAACAGGTGGCGCTGGTGAGTTTTTTTATGATTTTCGCGATATATATATATCTCAAGACCTAATGCATGGAGTTTCATCAAACTGCCTATTCTGTTAGGCCTTGAAATAAATAGATGCTGATTCAATTACGACTTTGATTACTTAACAGGGTGCGCTACTATCCTATGGCTGAGGGAAAGATTCCTAATCGGATCCACAATCAATTGATGCAATTTAGAGACCGTGATTGGCCGTATTGTTAACTCCATTCTTGTAACTTTCATACACTTTTAATCACATTTTACCAGAATCGTTCATTTTAGACGTCAACTTTGGTTATGTACCAGGTTACGGAATACAGTTCGTCCCAAAAGTTTATAGAGAACGGGGTTTTCTTATTTTACAATTAAAAAAGAGGAGTAACAATTTCAAAACAATTTATAATTATAAATAATATGAAGACAATAATAATACTATACAAAAATAATATTATAAAATACAGGCTTTGTGAGAAAAATTAAAACTTTAATTTTACTGTCCCAAAAGTTTATAGACCATTTTCTTCCTTTAACGTTTAAGTTTTTAAGCCGTTTTTCTAATCATCTCAAACACTCGATCAGGCATACTCAAAACAAGAGTTTGAAGAAATTTTGGCTTTAAAGAAAATCAACTTCGTTCAGTTTGCAGCTTTAGATATTGAACCGTTGCAAATTGACGCCCATTAGCATATACGTCTATAGCTAATATTCTACAGATGTTCTCTATTGGGTTCAGGTCAGGACTTATGGCTGGCAAGTCCATAACAGTTACTTGGTTTCGTCTAACCTACTGCATTTTAGAGTTGGACACACAAATGGAACAATTGTCTTACTGATATATCCATTTGTCCACACCTGGCAACTTTCCAACTGGAAGTAACTGTACTTCAAGCATTTTCTGGTAATCTTCGGAACATTGACGGCCTTTCAAAAAAGCAATATCGGTTGTTCCATTATAATAAAGTGCTCCCCACACCATGAGTATACACCCTCCATGTTGTCTGCAGAAAAAAATTCGTGGTTCTTTGCGAATATCGTACCAGTAATATGCCCAACCAACCATCGGAATCATTTAAATTAAATTTCTTTTCATCACTGAAAAGAACATTCAACCATTCATTTGTCCAATTCATGTGATTTTGGGACAACTGAACACGAGCGTCTTTATGCCGTTTTGTAAACTTTGGTGAACGATGTATTTTGCGATAATCAAGAAATGTACTTGCCTGCAGCTGTTGATGGATCATGAATTTTGATACTGGAACGCTTAATTCTTTAGAAACTGACCGTATAGACAGGTTCTGGATTGAAACTAATCACAAAATCTCTCTGTCTTGCCATTTAGTTCTTTTCTTTGGTCGTCCAGAACGGGATTTTGTTTCCAAATTATCACCTTTTGACAGAATTCGGTAAATACCAACCCTGCTGCATCCAATTTTTCTTGCAATGTCCACAACTTTCCATCCACGAGTTTTTAAACGATAGATTTGCAAAATTTCCTTTTTGGAAAACAGCACATTGCGATGCATTTTTACAATCCGTCGGAAACGAAAAGATGGATTTGCTTTTATCTCAGTAAACTAGTGCGTCACAAGTACATGACCTTGGAATATGCACATTTTGGACATCAGTACTTAAATCAGCTTTTAACACCGGTTGTCTATATATTTTTGGGACAGCACTTTTTTGGTTTTATTTTTTCATATTAAATCTATGACTGTTAAAAAATTGTTTCAGTATTTTACTACTTTTATTTCATCGTTATATATTTGCATAATTTATTTAGTCTTGCTTACTCGTTTAGTTAGCTCTGAAATAAAAAAAAATGATTGTATATAAACTTTTAGGACGCACTTTATTAGCTCCATGGTTTTTGCAATGAACATTATACGTATATGAATCTTTTCTCTTTCTTCTATCTTTACAAGAAGAAAGTACTGGATTCGTGAAAATTTTCGATGAATTTATACGTTTTAGAAAGTCCTGAACACGATTTGACTGTTTTTAGAAAATGTCTGTGTGTATGTCTATATGAGGCGCAAATTTTATGGGCGCTCTATCTCATGGAATTTAATCAAACTTCAGATTCAGTTGGAACTTAACATAGATTGGTGCTGATGAGATTTTGGTGTAAATCTTCCTGACACTTGGCGCTGCAATGCTGATTATTTCACGATGTTCGCGATAGCTATATCTCGGGAACTAATACACGGAATTTCCTCAAACTTCATATTCTGTTATTTCTTGACATAAATAGAACAGGGTAAGTTTAGGTGTAAATGGTCCAACAGGTGGAGCTGCTATGCTGCATTTTTCACGAATTCCGCGATAGCTATATCCCAAGAACGAATAGATTGTTATTTAATTTGTTTGCTGGTGATTTGATTTATATAGAAGGAAGTTTTGTGATGGCCACAACATATTAGTTTTCTATTGCGTAGAAATAAACAAAACTTTATATTTGAGATTAATGATTAAAAAAAACATATGTTGATCTAATTTTAAACTTCAATACCAAAGAGGAGGCATTGATATTCTTTATCTATGTTCTACTATGCGTTATATTCATAATTGTTGATGCTATTAAAAATACATATAGTTCTTTTAAGGAAGCTTATTATCTTTAACTATTTATAACTTGATTTACTCATTTAGAATTCAAAGTTTAAAATATTTAGTTCTTTCTTCTATCATCTCATCTCTATGGTCTCAAAAACAATTTTGT
Source organism: Maratus michaelseni (assembly GCA_963931845.1). Classification (NCBI taxonomy): domain Eukaryota; kingdom Metazoa; phylum Arthropoda; class Arachnida; order Araneae; family Salticidae; genus Maratus; species Maratus michaelseni. The sequence goes on from OZ007593.1 coordinate 259,803,452, forward strand.
CAAAAATCACTTTGCTGTAGAAAACTGTCCTCAGTTACTGTAGTTCAGAAACATTTATTATTCTTTAAAAATATTTTTAAATAAATATGAATGTAAATATGAATTTAGACTTCATTATTAGTATTTAATAAAATTAATTTTATGAATTTTTTCTAGATGTACAGTAAAATTAGATTTCTCTTTTCCCCCAAAGAATCGAAAGATATCATTCAATTTAAAAGCAACACATCAGATTTTCACGCAGCTAGTAGATATTAAAAGCTGTAGTTCTTTATTTGCATAGTTTGAAGTGCAATTTCATGCAATTTTAACAAAATAACTGTACGCTGTAAAAAGAAAATGTAAAATATAGCAAAAAAGACTCAAATGGGGTTACATAATAAGATATCTGGTTGTAGCAATGTTCCAAATTGAAAAAAAAATGACTTCATGTCCCAAAATCGGTAAAAAGGCGTCCATTTCGGGTTTATTGGAGAATCCAAATTGGAGTGCAGATTTTAATATTGAAATGACCTCAAGTTTCACAAAAAATGAAGTTACTTAACAGCCACTCAGATAAAAATAGTTATATGCGCCTTCAATATGACGCTTTAATACAAGAAGGTATCCGCCGTCTTGTCTAGTGGTTAGAAAGCTGGTCACGAGTTCAGAGGAGTCAAATTCGTATCCTAATTCAGACTTGTGTGTTCGTAATGTAACGGGCTCCACTTTAAACAACGCTCTTGGTCGTAGTAGTCCTTGCTGTTATCGAATAACCATAGCGACTTCATGATTCAACATTTTACTAGTTCTTAGTCTAACATTTTACCAGTTGATGATTCAACATTTTATCAGATTATGGTTGAACATGTACAAGTTAATGGTTCAAAAGGAGCACTATTTGTTGAAATAAATTTTCTCCATCTTACGATTGCAGCTAGTCTGGGGCGATTCGATCTGAAGTTAATCGAAAGAGAAAGTGATAACTCACTCAAAATAAAAATTAGCGGTAGCTCTAGCCCCTTTCGCAGCCGCCGACGCACCTATTTCTTTTACTTCATCCCTTTTTAGGAAAGGCTCTATGATCATTGGTTCTCTGATAATTCAATCGCTATTTGATCTCGTATGACAATTGAAACTGATCGTGTTGAAACATGCTTTGAGGGAATTGATCTTGATCTCGAATACAGATTCACGATCAGAAGAGTTATGATATAAAGAGCTAGTATCAGAAGAATTAGGAAGAGTAAGTGAATTTGATTTTAGGAGCTGATCATATTGAGAACTAGATCACAATCTCCCAATTAGAAGAGCTGTTATTTTAAATGGATAAGTGAACATGATTTCAGAATCAGGTAAAATCAACCCCCGCTCAATAGATTCCATCTCGAAGATCAAGGGATTCAAAGATGCTTTCAGAGAGGTAAGTTTGGAGATATTAAAATTTTTTGATTATGAGATTTATTTCGCACGGACTATGGGCGCCGTGAGAAGAAAATCTAGAAAAAGACGAGATTTTGGAACAGATGTTCCTGTGGACCACGTTCTAGTCCGCGTTTTTTTTTTTTTTTTAATATTAACACGAAAAAAGATAAACTAATAGTTTTTTGTGAGAAGTTGCTGCGCAAAACAATTTTTACGTATATCAAGACATAAAAATACATTCATGTGCCAAATAAGAAATATTAAAAATCTAAAAGTATATTTTTACCGAGTTTTTTCAAAATAGGCGTTTAAACTGTTCTGCCCTTTTTCTCTTCAGGGAAGAGGGGGGGGAGGGGAGGGATGCCGAAAAAAATTAAGATAAATTTAAAATTTACAATTGAAGATATTATAAGATTGTAAAGAATATATAATAAGATTGTAGAAGAAAAATATAAAATTTAAATTTAAACAAATGAATTTAAAATACATGAATGTAAAAAGAAAATAAACAGTCATTCACAGCAGTTTCACGACAGAGTCTCCGTGACAAAAAATTCTTAGTTCATTTTTCTTTTAATGTTTTATCATTTTAAGTGACTTGAGAAGAACAAATATTATTACTTTTTTTTTTTCAAAATATGAGAAAAATGAAAATTTATTTAATTAAATTTCAAAATCCAGGGAGGAAAATTGGTAATCCACTAACGCTCTTGCCGGCACCCAGGTGCACAGCTCACCTGTTTTACTATACAAAATTATAAAAAAAATAATAGAGGGATTAAATAATAGTTGTCAAGAGTTTAACTCGTTTGCCCGTTTTACTTCTGAAGAAAAACCAGCGGAATCTATAGGTCCTGTAAGATAACATGAAATTTCGTGGGATAAAACATTTTATGATATAGACATTGATAAAATTATTCTTAATTAAAAAATTTACACATTTCCTTCGAAAGGGGAGGGGGAAACTAAATCATACCTCAGGATCTATCAGGCTTTTTAAAATTAAATGTTGTGGAATGTCTCTGAATCAACTGTACAGACGGACAAAGCTTGGCTAGTAATATTAGAAATACAACACATCTCAAATGTAATATATACTGACCTCTCACGAAATTCGCAACGATCTGCACTATTCCTTTCGCTTTTATTGCTCATAAATATCGCATAATTTCAATTTGCGTGGATTGAAAACTGTAGTCTAATTCACTGATTTATTTTATGATTTTTTTAAATAAATTTCAAGCAGAATTTTATAAAAATATATCTCAACAATACACATTATTTTGCCAGAATAGCGTAAAGTAAATAAAGAGAAAGTAACAGTGTTACCTCAACTATTTCCCATGCTTGAAGGGAGCAAATTAAGGTTATTTTCCAAGATAGGACAAATTTGCTGCGAAAAGAGAAGCAATCTAACAAATTAAAAGTATCTAACAAATTCAAAACTATGCTATATTGAAAGCAGAATTTGATTTCATTTAATAAAATATTTTTTAATTTTTCTTTAAAAATCACACTCTTTCTAGGGTATGCACTTTCCTGTTTTATATTCCATTTTCATTTTATTTTAAATAAAAATACTTTGTTTTTGACAGATCGTTTTCTTTATTTGCACATATTAAACGCCACAGAAATAACTTTTATTTAAAAAGGTTGTAATATAAGTTTAAAATATACTGGATGTGTAGACAAAAATTTTTAAAATTTTGAGAATATGAGTTAACTGATTAATTTGGTGAATGAGCGATTACGTTCCCCTGAAAAGGGCTGTTTCGCCTACACCTGCAGGTACTGCAACACAAAAATTTGATTAAAATCAGCATCAAAATTTTAACAGTGTACGCATGTAAATATGGCAATAGGTTAGAATAACAAATACATATTTTTTTTCTACGTTCTGTATTTATTTATGTAAAGCTCAGAGAAATAAGAAATTAAATTATAGAAAAAAAATACTGCTATCAACTATGCTATCAACTGTATGCACTGAAGCAGAGAGAAAATAAGGTTAATTAAATTATTGTAAAAAAAAAATCTTCATAATGAGGAGAAAGCTATGAACTTTTCACAAATAATCATTATCTCACAGGAGAAAAGAATTTTTTATAAGAAATCGAAATCACACAAAGTGAAGGTGTAAATTGAAGCGTAACTGTATTTTTATTGTATCTGAACTGTAGAGCGTAAAAAATTGTAATTAATCTATCGCCGATGATGAAACATTTTTTATGATATGAGGAGAATATCAGTCTCATATTCAATAAAAAATTGTTTACGGCTACTTATTATGCATTTATGCTTGAATTAAGTCATTATGTATATTGTAAGATGTATGTAAGCTTATAAGATTAATGAATGTAACATTAAATCATAAAAGTAAATCCATGTAATCATAAAAGTAAGAAAACGATAAATGTACGTAAAGAAATAATATATTAAGTGAGGAGTATTTAACATAAAGTTATTAAAAAATTAGATAGCATCATGTGCGCCGACAGAACGAAATCTTAGAAAGTGGGAGGCTTTAGACAGAAAAATTGTATCTGCATTCCGCAGACTAGGTCATGTTTTATATCATACAAAATTTATCATCACGATAACGTCCGAAATACTGAATGAATTCGAACCTAATTGGGATATTGTATTGATATCGTAAGTAGCTTGGATGAGTTCGTTAATCAAGTATATTGCTCGTATAGTTTTTTACAGGCACACACAAAATCTCTTGATGGTATTCATTGAATGACTTGCGATCGACATTCGTTTGAACGTCGGAGGTATATTATAGCCTATTGACGATTTTTAAACTAAGATTTGAACAAAATATTAATATTTTTGATGAAATTGCCACATATCTATTCAATTACATTTGGAAAGCTAAATTTCAAATTTGTCTGCAAATTACCCTTTTTGCCAAAATAACGAATTTTTAAGCAGTGACATTAGTTTGTTTAAATCGTATTAAATCTGATGTATGTATTTTCAAATAACACAAAACAGCAAAGAAGTCAACCTACTTTTCCGACTGAGCCGGAAGGACTTGTTTATTATTCTGATAGCATCATACAGATGTAAATCAAATCACAAGAAATGAATAAAACTTTCAGAATTCAAGTCTTTCTGATCGGAGTCTGTCTGCATTTGGTTCGGAAAAAAACCCTCTCCTGAAATTTATCGGTTCCTCTTCATTTAATTCCCATTGGCGACCTACAAATAGAGAAAGAGCACAATTAATTGAATCGGTCATTTCAAAAAACACATAAGTCACAGAATCAGAACGTTTCAGAAATTAAAAAAAAAACTGTATTATTCACAAGTAAACGAATTTTTATGGATTTTTTTGGGGGCTGATTATAGAGTTTGGAATTCGAAGTTTGTAAATTATCGAAACATTTTTATAATTTATGAATAATAAAAAGAACAATAATAGAAAAACTGTTCCTGACTTAGGGGAGACCGGTACACACTAGACCTATGGGCACAGTGGACCATCCCCTAATATTTTATTTATTTAAATTTTTTTTAAGCTTCTCTTCTATCCTAATAGACAACAGCACTGCAATGATTATTTATAGCCTTCAGAAAATATGTTTAGCTCAGATTGAACTATTTTATCCTGATTGGTTGTTTTGAGCTTCTAAAAGTAAAATTTTTCATCATCATATTTTTATTTTTTTTTAGTAATTAAAGGTTGTAGATAAATAAGATGAAACAGTTTTTTTTTGCAAAGCTAAGATACTTGTTTTTATTAACTTTAAAGTTAATATGTTTAAAAGACAGCTATAAACAATATTAATATAATTAATTATTAAACTTCAACATGGGGCACAGTGGACCACCCACTCCTGGGGCACAGTGGTCCACAATCCACTCTGCTCCTGCAATGCAGAATGTTCAAAATATGTAATAATTGCTTATTTTCTATAAAGAAATATAGTTTTAAAGTAGTTATTTAACTGTAAAATAAAGTAAACAAAGAAAAATAACTATTTAATATAGTAAGAAATATTTTGTTTTCTATTTATACTGCCTTTGATAAATATAAGTGTAGTGATGATTCTATTCAAATAAGATACATGAGATGCAAATTGAATGGAAAGCAGTTCATTTTTCCCGAAACTGTAGAAGAATCTGTTGTTGATGTCAATGATTTCATAATGTTGCTCCCAGACCCAAAAGTATTTCAAGAAATTTCCAGGCTCAATCTTACTCATACGTGTTTTGGAATTTCATTTGCAAATTTTAATGTGCGCTGATTTTTTTGTACTTAAGTAATAACTTCAACTAAATTGCAATTGTTTCTGTATTAATCTGTTATTATTTTCAAAATATAATTAATTTTTTTGGTTTTATTTCAAAATGTTACTTGTAAATTTATATTACTATGTTATTTTGCGGGTAAAGGGGAAATAAAAAAGAATTAGATTAATGAAAAATAAATTTATATTGTATTTCAGATAATACCTAATAGCGGTCCACTGTGCCCCACTTTTGGGGCACACTGGTCCATTTTACCGGTGCATATAAAATTTCTTTTTTTGGAAAATGTATTGAAAACTATATTTTGAGAAAATTATGATGAATGTATAAAGGTTTAGGGAATATTCAAAAATATTTTCATGCAGCTTGGTTTGTCTGTTAAAGAAAAAAAAATTAACTGAAAAAGTGATCCACTGTGTACCAGTCTCCCCTATGTTGTTTTAGCAAGTAACAAGGTTATGTGGTATTTAATTTGAACAAAACAGTCATATTAAACATATTTTTAATCAAAATTAATGAAGATAGCATTAATACAGGAACATTTTTATGTTTTAATACGGTATTGCATGTAAACGGTAATATGGTATCCGCATGTAATCTGGTATTATATGCAAAAACCACTCAAGTGTCTAATTTTATGTCGTTTAAGTAAACAAAGAACAAAAATTAGAAGGTATTGTTTGAAGAGGAATAAAAACACTAACTTTATGTGGTTATAATCCAGATCATGGCTCTACCTTTTTTTTGCGCATTTGCAAAAAAAATATATATTTGGAAAAAATTTGACTTATGTGGTTTTTGAAATGACTGATTCAATTTCATAGTAGATAAACATTCAATAAATCCAGAGATATCATTAGTTTTATTTTTTGTTATTCCATGTAAAATCAGCAGTATTAATATTGTGTACTTTAAAACTGTTTTTTATATCTCATTAAAAAATTTTGTACGTAAAACAGAGCATTTTGTGTACAACGTAGTCAAACAAAAAACACTATTTTCTAACTTTTTTTTAGAGAGCTAGTGATATTTTATGAGTTAGCAGGATAATAACACAGTCGAACCCCGTTAATACGCGAATAAAGGGACCATTTAAAATTCACGTATTAAACGGGTTCGCGTATTAAACAAATTCTCGAATTTTAGTTTAATAGTCCATCTAATAACACCCTATACGTATAAAACACAATTTTAAGCGTTTTTAAGCATTAGAATGACATTGTATTTGTTTTTATTATTATGTATTTATTTAGAAGCAGCTTTCGAAAGTTTGAAATTGAAATCAAGATTACTGCCGTCAGTAAAAATCCAGTGTTTTTTTCAAAATTAGAAATATTATGTACGGAAGATAACATTGAACAAAATCAACACAAAAATGTCTGCTAACTACGTTAACTAAAACTAATGTTAACAAAATTTTAATTCTTGTTACCTATACTGTACAAATAAAGAACAGTGTTGATAATAGTAAAAAGTTAATGTAAAAATAAAAAATAATAAAAAATAATAGTCACTAATGACATAAAAATTACTTTTTGGTAAAGTAGCTGTTAATTTTGGCCTGTTTGACACACGGCCGAGCCTTCATGATGTTTTCAGTTCTATTAAGGTGATGGTAAAGCTCCCTCATTAAAGGACCTTCATCCAGCGATGATGCATACTGTCTGAGAAGACTGAAAGCCTCTGTAACTTTGGAGAACCGGTGTTGGGCCAGGTTTTAAGGTTGATCCTCTGATTCCTCCTCCTCCATTTTACCAGTGACAGTTACATCGGCGACTTCTGAGCTTGGATGTGACTAGATCTTTGTCGATATTGATGAACGTGTCTAAATCGACAAAATCTTTTCCTAGAGAGTTTCTTGTGCGTTGAACCAATCTTCTTCAACATCAGAGCGCGAGGTCGGCTCTTCACCAATGACTTCCTCGTTACTTCCAAAGCCCGATTTTCGGAAACAATTTGCAATCGTTGTTGGTGTGATACTCTCCCACGCTGCGGTAAGCATGTGCATAGCGTCGAGGACGAGACTCGCAGTAAGAAGGTTGTTGCCGTGTTCCATTTCGTGAAGGTATCATCATGGTACGCGAGTATTATAATTTACCTTGGTGCTGTTAATGACTCCTTGGTCCATTGCTTGGGTCTCACTTGTCGAATTTGGAGGTAAACATTGAACTTGGGCATTTAACGCTTGGGACAATTTCCTGCTAAATAGTTCTCTGTTTGGAACTGGGCTGCATTCACGTATTAAATGTTGGGATTTTTTACCAAGGAACTGGCAAAATTTCGCGTCTTAAGCGGGTTCGCGTACTAAGATTATTACACGCATTAGATAGGCGTTTTTCAAGGGACCGAGGAAAATGCGCGTCTAAAGCGGTTTCGCGAATTAACGGGGTTCGACTGTATAAGAGTAATTTGAAAAGTAAATAATGAGTTTTAATTTGTGTAAACTAAATTAGATATATCCTAAGCCAAAAGTGAAGTTTTTGTAAATCTAATTGCCGTTGATGAATTTCCGTTTTATATCATTTCATACGTTAAAAATGTATGAAGGACTTACATTATTAGCACAATCGTGACCGGGAACGAAAATTTTCGTTTATATATATATATGTGTGTATATAAATACATTGATGAAGGGCGTGGCTTCTACATTACAGAAAATTCAGTATATCATATTGTCCATATTTTTTAAGATATTTTATATTAAATCCGTACATGTGTACTGATGAATAAACTTGAGAAACTTATCTAGACTTTCAGAAGAGGGGGCTCTTCTACTGTTTTAAAACCCAGATTTCATAAAAACATACGGTCGGCAATCTGTTATACTCGTATTCACCATCTACCTTAACTGCCAGTTAAGCGCAAAATCTCGTTGAAGGCTCAAATGGTATTCACAATTAATCTGATTGAACTTCAGCCGCGATGATGTCTAATTAGATTAATGGTGAATACCATTTGAGAGTTTGACTGAGATTTTCGCGCTAACCAGTAGTATTGAGGTAGATGGCGAATGCAAATGTTAGTCCGCTTTCTTTTTTTCTAAGATTTATATAAGAAGTAAAATTATGGGGAAAACACATTTGTTTTGCATAAAGCTGCTTCATATTAAAATATGAAATTTAACTTTTCATACAGTCTTATTTCCCGGTAACTTATATCGAAAATATTTACATATTTTATTTAACTTATATAGGAAATACTTAAATATTTTCTATAACCCTTTCCTATAAAATGCGTCTTTCTGTTTTTAGTATAAAAAAAAAAAAACACTGGGAAATCACAAAATTCAAAGCAGCATATAACTCTAAATTTTGATCGTAAAAGAATGGAAATTTTTATGTCCTTCTTGACAAGACAAATATCATATCTAAAAGCTTTACTTCATTTGCATGCTCTTTGTAATGTAAGTATGTTTCTATCAACAACGGTTTGAGAGATAATCGCTATTAAATCTAATTTAAATCACCTCGTATAAATGGATATACTGTCCTATATAACGTTTCTTCGATGATTATTGAAATATTGAGGTAATGATGAGAGTTGAAGGAATAATGTGTGAGTAAATTGAGTAACTTTTGTCGATTTGAATTTCAGCGCAATAAAACTTTTTCATTTGCTGAACTATTATGTAGAATGTTAAGTTATGTTCTTCAGAAAAAAAAAAAAAAAAAAAAAAAAAAAAAAAACATTCGTAAACAGGGATTAATCTAATAAATTTATGATGGTAAATTTCGATACTAATCTGCAAATTGCCAGTTTTGATGTTAATGAAATATTAAGAAAAGATTTACTTATTTATATTTAATTTTATTAATCCATACTTACTGTGGCAATAAAGAGTTTTATTGCTCCATTTTCCATCGCTGACACATTCTAATGTATCTTCCTTACTTTTGGTGTACCCTCTGTCACAGACCAAAGATGCCCTTTTACGATTTAAGATAACCCGTCCATTCTCAATATGAACATGGGGATCTTCACAATTCGGAGCTAAAATTAAACAAAAAATATTTTTTTGATAATTAGAAATTTTGAAATGTTTTAAATAAGAGAGCATTTAAGTTAGAATTTTTCATCCTTTTTATTTTAATCTCACAGTAAATTTAAATGCATAGTTATACTTTTGCATTTGCAGCACATTTGAACGCAAAATTGAACATACTTAAGCGCACCTCTGGGATACACTTAAATCATGATGATTTAAAAAATATATATGATATGAATATATTTTTCTCAAACCATTTTGAAACTCAACCAAAATTCCCATCATAGCCAGTAAGATCATAATATTTTACTATAAAACGCATTTTAAAATAACAAAATTCTTAAATTATTTTTTTATTTTTCTCTTTATTATATTATTTTTCCTTTTATTATATTATTATATTACTTTTCTTTTTATTATATTGTTATATTATTTTCCTTTTTATTATATTATTATATTATTTTTCTTTTTATTATGTTATTATATTATTTTTCTTTTTATTATGTTACTATATTATTTTTCTTTTTATTATATTATTAAATTAAAATTGCTTATTTTAATTAATAGGTATATATGAATTTTCTAATATGTATTTAACGAATAGGAAGCATTTCGTACAAAATAAATCTAAAGTGTTTGACGCATAGATTTATCACTATTTATGCTGCATCAAATGCTGCCACTTTTTTTTTTTTTTTTTTTTTTTTTTTTCTACGCAACGTGATTCTCATTGGACGGGATATAAATAATGATCCATTAGAAATTCGTTTTAAATGTATCGTTTTAAAATATGACGTAATTTGCACCATTAAATGCTTTTCGCACATAATAATTTTATTATTTTAAAGTTTTTTTTTTTTTTTTTCATTTTCACGTGTAAATATATTTTCTAATTGAAAAGTTTTTGTAAATACTATTATTATTTGGGCTTTTTAAAATCTGACATGAATATGTAAAAACTAGTTATTTCAAACTATGAATTAAATCTCTATTCAGATAATAAAATTTTGAATAAAAAATTGGAAATAAAATCTTACAAAATTAGACAAATTTAAAAAGTGATTGCACACTGCACACCACAATCTAGTAAAGTATGTGCTGAAAAAAATGGTTAATTTGCTATACATAGTTTTAGACCATATAAAACTTTTTTTACTGAACTACTTTGACCGATTTCAACATTAAATAGCACTTAAAAGAATTCTTCAATTTAAAAACTGCCTGTTTCAGTGTGTTTATCATACATTTCTCTATAAAACTACCAGTTTTCATGTTTTTATATGCAATAGTTTTTTTTTATCAGCCGAGAAAAGTTAAAGGTCACAATAAATTCAATTATGGCAGCGAAGGATGCTGCAGCATTGGTTAACTTTTTTATTTTAAATCAGAAAAAAAGGTATTCTGAAATATCACAATTTCACATTTTTTCAGAATATATACTTTATAAAATTGAATGTCCTAATAGGCTTACTCATAAATTTATTCTAACATGTGTAGGTGGAGTAAATGTTACTGAAACTGTTTTTATTTCAAATTACATTGGATAAAAATCATTTGTTCGAATATTTCTACTGCATTTCTAACACTGTTCTTACTAGACTAATATATATATATATATATATATTATCAGAAAGCATTTACTTTATCTAAAGGGGATTTTCCCACATATTACTTTTTAAGAAGGTTCTAATACTGAAATAAACTTACACAAAATTATAGTTTATTGCACTAAATCATGTCAAAAAGATAATGGCGTAGCTGCGTTAAAAAATGCTTCTATTACTTACTAAAGCTTTGATAGAATGGGACTGAATACTTTCGCGCCACACCTGAGAATCGTTCGCGGCGCGTTGAAAACCCCTGATTTAAGTATTAGTTAAACCTAATTGATTTCTTCGATTTATGCACATCCTCTTGTAAAAGATAAAATTGGAAATAAATTATATCTCCCGTTACAAAAAAAAAAAAAAAAAAAAAAAAAAAAAAACAGGGATGCACGCAGAGCTGGGCAAAATACATCGAAAAACCATTTTCGATACAAAATACAAAATACATTGGTTTTAGAGTCTAAAATACAAAATACGAAATACTTTTCAAATTATAAAATTTAAAAATACAAAATACATGTATTTTCAAAATACATTCAAAATACAAAATACATTAATTTTAATTTTAATTATTGTGCGCTATCCTATACACAAATGTTTTAATTCCAATGTCATGTTATAAATTTTTATCTATTGTATGGACAGGTCCATATCCCTCCAAAAAATCCCTGACAGCTCGGCCTACAGGCACAGGTAGATTTCGAAGACTCAGACCGTGGGGCGCCTGTTTATTGGGAATTGCAGAAGAAATCACCTTTTTTGCTATGATGCGGCAGTAAGGGACCACCCACTTTGAAACCTTCCTGTGTCTCTAGGCGGCGCCGACAGGGTTTTTTTTTCTTTTTTTTTTGTAAGGGTTGGTTCTATAAAAAACTTGCCAATATAAAAGTTGTAGATAATATTAAGAGGATTTATAATAAATTTAAGCGGATTTGATATCTTGTGAATTGACAAAATTAAGATTTTTTTTTCTTCTTAACCCCCCCCCCCCCTTGAGGCCATTTTTAAGGATATCAAAAATCTGTCATGCATAAATTTTCGGCCCTTTTCCTAGAAGTAATAATAACTTTAAACGGATTCGATAAGTATCATAATTAAGAAGTTATGGGTTTTTTTCTGTTTTCACAAAAAGCCTCCCATCCTCCCCGCCCTGGTTCGATTTTGTCCATTAACGAACTTGATCGAGATTTTATGCCTCTCACTTTTATGTATCCGTTTGGAAGATATTTGGGCAGAATTATTGAAGTTATCGTGTCCATAAGAAAGTGATATAGATAGATAGATAAAGTTTTGAACCTGGGGTGGTTTTGGGTTCTGAGAGTCATGATCGGCGTAAATCTGCAAAAGTTTCCCAGAAATTCCAACAGAACCACTCGTGAACAGCCAACCTCTCGTCATAGGACCTATGAGTCCACGAGGGTAAAACCTATATCTACCAGGAACCCCAGTGTCCCCAGCAAGTTAAATAATAATAATAATAATAATAATAATAATAATAAATAAAAAAATAAATAAATAAACAATCACGCGAGCTACCCAATATTGCTTATTGCTGGGTGAGCCCAAAGTTATTACATGTATATAAGTTCTATATGAATATACTGATAAGATTACATAATATTAAAGATAAATATTTACAGATATTTACAGCCCACTGACTGTTGCTTGGCATCTTAGGCCTGCTCCTTCTAACCCACCTCCTTCTTGGCTGCTGAACATAATTACGCGTCCCATCTTAACTCATAAACTTTCAGAAATTTACAAATTACTAACACACCTATCTAACATAACCTAATCATTCAAAGCAGTTTTCTTTCTCCATAAATTAATAATAATAACTCGCTTATTTTAGTCATTAACGTAATCATTCCGTCATTTTTTATCTGCTTAGCTTTCTCCATTTAGCTATTTTGCAGCTTAATAGTTTCTCTCATCCGCAAGTATTGTTCTCTTCCTAGCAGGGGCTGAGTCCCCATTAATTAATTTATTCTTATCGGGAACCGCAAGTTTGGTCAGCAAGTAACGTATCGTCACCTCTAACACGAAGTGCATCCAGCCTCCATCCAGTGTGAGGGTTCCAGCGCAATTGTGTGGCGCTCCTTGTCGCATGGGAATCTCACACTGGCACCTTCACATCTCAAGTGCCGTCATTTACGAACTGTACAATTGGTACAGTCTTATCTAAGAACTGCACCCTTCTACTAAATTAGCGGACTGTACAACTGGTGCAGGCGCACCTGTGGACCTCGTTCACCCTGTCTGTCGCTCCTTGTCGTGTAGGAACGCTGGTTCCAGCGACAGACCCTGTAATTTTTTTTTTTTTTTTGTATGTCTTTAGTTCCTGCCACCTGTCGCGTGGGGCTTTGCCCGGCAGTACCAGCCATTGGCGAAGCTTGTACTGCCACGTTTAATCCCTGCGTGCCGGGGAGCTAGCCGGGGAAGACATTAAACGCTCAACGGCTGGGTTCGCCCTCAGCCGAGTGGTCTTCCTCAGGCATTAAAATTAAAATGATAATATTGTACTGAAAATTTTCAATTGTACTATGCAATAGTCTATTAAGTCTTTTAAAATATAGTTTTCAAAATCTATAGATCTAGAATTTTATATAGGATATAATAATTCTTTGATATATGAAAAGTTTTTATTTAGGACATTATAGTTTTTATCTAACTTTTCATAATTCGAAGCATCTAATAGCACACGTTGTAGGTTTCTCTTTAATGTTTTATTTTTATTGAAGTTAAAATAGTATTCTATAAGAAGGCAGTTACCGAAGATGTAGTGTATAGGAGTTCCAGGGTTTTTGTCACGACAAGGACGTCGATCCGTGGTTCTTTTACCAATTTTATATAAAAAGCTTGGGAAGCTTCCATGGCCGCTAAGTTAATGTGCTGCTGATTTCTGAACACATAAAAATTTAACATCTACCTTATTAAGAATTTTATACGTTTCTCTTCCTTTCGTTGAGTTGGTCCAATCATTTTGCCAATCTGTGATGATTTTGTTTTTAAAATAACTCTTTAGAATGGATTTTGGAAATGTTAAGACAGAGATGCCATCATAATGGTCTTCTGTAATTTTTTGCGAGAAGGTCTGCTCGCTCGTTACCAGTGGTGCCTACATGTGCTCTAATCCAGGCTATTTTGATGAATTTATTGGGGGTTTTGTAGTAAACTATTGTAGATATTTAAAATTATGGAGTTTCGAGGAAAAATTATCTTGAGTGCATCTAAGGATGAACGACTATCTGTCAAAATAAGAGCTGATGTAAATTGTGATTGTGTTAACTAAACTATTGCTTCCTGGATCGCATATAATTCGGCTTGGTAAATTGAGTTAATTGGATGTAGTCTTACTGCATGATCATGGATGAAGTTATTATTAAGAGAGACTGTATATGCACTTACCAGTCCATTTCCCATAGATGATCCATCTGTAAAAATTTGTAGATGATTTTCCAATATTATGTTTTCTGTCAGGTTATCTATAATTTCTATATTTTTCAACTTGTAATATTCTGGAAATTTATAAGTTGCTTCCCGTTGCATAAGATTATTGTATATTATTGTGTTGTTGATGTTAAGTAATCTGTTTCCTTGCTTTATCTCATAGACTTGGAATTCGTTTGGTATTTTGATGGTAATTGGAGGCACTCTAGTTAAAATATTTAATGCGTCATTTGAAATACTTTGGTAAGTTCTTATGATGTTTAACAATGCTATTCTCTGAATTGATCTAAGGATTCTGATGCCGTGGCAATTCAAGTTTGGATACCAGAATTCAGAGCCATAAATAATCTGTCTTTCCATAACTGTTTGATACCAGATATTCTTGAGGAAAGGACTGATTCCCTTGTTGTAATTGTGGAAACTTTTAAAGCCCGAAACAAATTGGGCGATCTTAGCTTTTAAAATATTTAGGTGCGATTGAAATTTAAATTTTTGGTCTAGTGTAATTCCTAAATATTGTAGATTTTTAACAATTTTTATAGATTTTTGTTTTATTTTGAAAATTGGCTTTCGATTATTAAGGAGGTTCCTTCCAAATAGGAGTGCTTGGGTTTTTTCTTCTGAGATAGTTAGATTAAGCTCTGAACATATATTGACGAATGTTTCTATACGACTGTTAGCAGTTTGTTCCAATGATGATCTGGTATTGCCTTCAGTGAGTACGACGAAATCATCTGCATAAACGATAATTCCAAGAGCCTTTAATTTTTATCTTGTAATTATGTAATTGGCTATTTGTAACCACAATAGTGGTTCTAAACACGAGCCCTGCAAACAACCTTTATGTGTCCTGAACCACTCTATGAATGTGTAATTATTTAAACCGATTAATCTCTCACTGCTATAATTTTTTAGGAGCTTCTTTATGTAAGTTGGAAGTGGAGAATCATCTATTATTTCAGTAATTTTGTGCCAATCAATGGAGTCAAATACTCCCTGGATATCAATTGAGATCATTCCACAGTATTTATATTTATCTAAATTTTCCATGATTAGTGATTTTAGTTGTTGTAAAGCTGTTAATGTACTTTTTTTCTCTCTAAAACCATGTTGTTCTGGTTGAAGAATGGATTTACTTTCTAGAAATGTCATCGTTCTTATTTTTATCAGCCTTTCTAAAACTTTTCCCAACATGGGAAGAAGAGTTATTG
Source organism: Maratus michaelseni (assembly GCA_963931845.1). Classification (NCBI taxonomy): domain Eukaryota; kingdom Metazoa; phylum Arthropoda; class Arachnida; order Araneae; family Salticidae; genus Maratus; species Maratus michaelseni. Next base: position 259,819,369 of record OZ007593.1, read on the forward strand.
GTAGGTAAGATTTATGTTGAGATGGGTCTTTGTTCTTTTTTCTAAAATAAATTACAATTCCTTTTTTCCAAGCTTCAGGGAAATGGCATAATTTTAAACATTTATTATAAATTTGTAACACTAAATCTGGGAATTCCTTTAGCATGTTTCTTATAGTTATCGCGTCTACTCTATCATAACCTGGGGCTTTTTTAATGTTCTGTTGTTTTATTGCAAATTTTAGTTCTCTTAGGGTAAATTTGATGTCTTGAAATTCTTCTTCTGGAATTGGGTTCATATTTATATATGAGTGAATTTCATTTGTATTTTGTACACCAATTTGGTGTTGTAATAGATCTTACTGTACAGTTATATATGTATCTTCTATTGTTGATGTTTCCAAAACTGTATGGATTAGGTCTGTATTTTAAAGAAACTTTTGTTTTAGAATTTTAAAAGCCGTGCCATATTTACTCGTGGTCTCATTGCAGAAAGTTAACCATGATTCCTTCTTGGCTTTCACTATTTTTAATTTGTATTCTGCTCTTGCCTTTTTAAAATCAATTAAATATTTCTCATTTTCTGGATTTCGTTTGTGTCTTTTACCTAGAGCATTTAAACGATTTCTGAGTATTTTTAAGCTGTCTGAATACCAGTTAAGTTGACAATCTTGTGTAATTTTCTTCTTTTTTAGAGTCTTGTCCATAGTTTGAGTTAGTAAATCATGAAAAGAGTTCATTCACTCATCTAGCCCTTGTGGTGTTTGTACATTTCTTAAAGAGTCCATTAACCTTTCTTTATGATTTTTTAATTCTCTATTGAACTTTTTGAAGGTTTCAAATTTAGTTTTATAACGGAATAAATTTCTTATTAATGGATCCGCCTTTAAATTGAATTGGATGTATCTGTGATCGCTTAGTGATGGGAAACTTGTATCTACTTTCCATGAATTGTTCAGGTCTCTTGATATCCGTCCACATAATGTCAGGTCTGGATTTCCCTTCTTATTATTTGTGGCAAAGGTATTGTCAGCTGCAGGATCGTTTATAATTTGTAATTCCTTATTCGATATGCATTCTAGGATGACATCTCCTCTGTTATTATTTCGAGCATATCCCCATGCCTGAAGGTGGGCATTAAAGTCCCACCCTAGAATGAGATTGGAACTATCTTGTATTATACCACTCCATTCCTGTAAGTCTAATGAAAGGTTTCCTTTTGGTTTTGAATACTGAGATCCCAATTTCAAAGTACGAAGTTTTGTAATTAAATTTATATCTATGCTATTAGTTGTTTGAAGTATTTTAACGTGAACGAATAATGGGTTTGCTATTAGGATGCCGGCTGTTAGGTTATTGGAGTGATAAAAGGCCCATGATATTGGGAGGCCGGTGAAGGAATTTTTAGTTTTATGGAAGTCTTGTATCAGGGCTATGTCTATCTTGTATTGGTGCATATATTTAAGTAATTGTAAATTTGCAGCTCTGCAATTATTAAGATTAATTTGAACAACTTTTATATCATTTTCTTTTGGGCCATTTGTAGTGTTGCCAAAGTAGTAAGTAGTTGAGGAAGAGTTTAATTTATTTAATGAAACGATATCTTCTGTTATGTTTATAGACACGAACGTGATGAAATTTTATTTATTGTGAGATCTCTCTGGTAATATATATTTTGAAGAACTTGACAATACGAAGAGTTAGCTGCGTGATTGTTCTCATAAGGGCGGCCATTTTGATGGTAAGAGTTTAAGCAATTAATATAAGTGTGTTTAGAAATTTCATCTTTTAATTGGCAAACCTCCGATGCATGTTTCTTTGCACAGTATGCGCAAATAGTATTTTTTCTGCATTTATCTGCAGAGTGTCCATAATATTGGCAATTATTACAGCGTATGATAGGGGAGTATGACTTAATTGGGCAAGAAATAAAGCCCACTAGTAAGTAGCCTTCCCTGTCTTAGGAGCTTTATCGCCAATGAATCTTCTAGGTCTAGCATTAGCTGGTATGATTGTATTTTATCCCTCTTTAATTCCTTATGTTGGTTATCTGTTATATCTTCGTTAAGGTTTTCACTTATTTTTTGTTTGACTTCCAATATTGTTTCTGATTTTGGAATACCTAATATTATGATCTTTTTCCTTTCCTCTGCTGCATATTTTAGTGTAACTAACGATGTTATTTTCTCATTTTCCTGAAGGAGATCTGATAAGGTTTCTATGTCTTCCTCTGTTTCGGATTTTACTATTATTGTGTTTTTGTCTTTTGACAATGAACTGAATATTTTTATCTTATTTGTTTTTATATTTACGGCTTTGTTAAGCTCTTCCCTGATCCCAAACATTGTGAGCTTTGTATTTAATTTTCGGGTCAATAGAAGAGCTGATTTGGAGTAAAGCGGTGCAGGTGCTGAGACTACCGATGCATATGTAAAATTATTTGGGAGATCTTTCTCTCTTCCTAATTTCGGTTCATTTTGAGTGGTCATTTCAAATTGTTCTTTATTTCTGCATAGTAATCCTAATTTTTTGTTTAAATCTTCATATAAGTTTGTCTTTGTGTTTAGTGTTTGGTCGTTTTGTTGAAATACTTTATTTTTAATTTCGATTTCCACTTGAAGTTTTTGATTAGATAGTCATAGCTGGTGGCACTGAGTTTTCATTTCTTCCATGCTCATATCTTCTAGATCCTTTTCTTGATGAGCCTTAGAATTAAATTGTAATTTCCTGTCTTTGTCCTGTACCAGGCGCTTTAAGTTTTGATTTTGCGCAATTAAATTGTTCATTTCATCATTAATTGCTTTCAAAATCTCTTCATGAATTTGTTTTTGGTTCTCTATTTGAGTTTGTAGATTTTCATGTTCTAGCTGTTGTTTTTCTGTTAGTTTTTGTACATAGGGAAGAATGTAATAGGTAGTATTTCTTACGAAGTCTATCTAAAAGAAGTCTGCACGTGCCGAAATTTTCAGACTCGAGCCCAGACCGACACGTAAAAAAAACTTTTGGGGCCCGACCCGGTATAAAAGTTAAAAGTTTGGCCCGAGGCCTGGCTGTGTCTGTATAAAAAATTATTTGGCCCAACCAATATAGAAGCTAAAAGTTTGGTCTGAGTCTGGCTCGGCATGTAAGAAAAATTCATTGGCCCGATTTAAATACTAAAATTTCGGTCCGAGATAGTACAAAAACTTGATTGGCTCGAATGAGTAAAATAGATATATAAAAATAGTATACAGAAAAATCTACTAGGACGGAATCGTGTAGGAGCGAAAAAAAATCGTTATAGACAAGTTCTCAACTTAGGTGGTACATCACCTTCTGTAAATGCATTACATTCTTTCACACGTCATATTACATTCATTTTGCATGAATTCACACATTTTTCCGTTTTAGACAGGATTCCATCATATACAGGTTTATTTTCACAGGTTTTCGTGTACTTTAATGTTATTGCTTAGAAATATATGTACTATTCTTCAAAAAGTATAAATTTAAATTTTTAACTATAGAATTATGACGATTTAAAAATATATGCATTTTTTGCAAAAATTGTTAAACCGGGTCAAATTTTACTGCTTTTTATACGGGCCAGGCTGGACCAATCATTTTTTTCGATCTGGGTCGAGATTGGACCTGAAAATTTCTTCCCACCCTGACCTCTAGGAAGAATGGCTCGGTCAAAAAAAAAATACATCTGACCCTTCCCGGACCGAGTCTGCAGGAAAAAGTAATGCCCAAACCCGATTCAGTTTTACACTCCTAACATAGTTTAAAAATGCAATATTCAGGAAAACTCTGGACTATTCTATACTTGTGTAACACACCACAAAATTTTATAATTCACAAAGCAACATTAAGAATTATAAAAGCATTTGTTATAACCATTCCGCAAAAATGTTTAGGCCAAAGATAAAAATCCTTATCGTACCAGATTCGAAAAAAAAATGTTTATGTTAACCTCTAGAAACGAATTCAAAGACTAGACAAAACAGACAAGCATGTATTTTCCTGTTGCGAATCAGTAATTTGCGGTTTAAACACAAGTTGTTTAAACCAGCTTCAAGTCTTGTACGAACTGTTTGAAAAATCGAGAAATGTATTTTGAGTATTTTGAAAATACAAAATATATGGAAAAATCGTTTCAAAATACATTACTAAAATACTTTAGTTTTATCTGATTAAAATACAAATGTATTTTGAAAATGTATTTCAAATACATGTATTTTCGATACTGCCCAGCTCTGGTGCACGGGATTACCAGGGGATCCCATGCGAAGATTTCGCACTGCAGTCTAATATTTTTTACCTATATCTAATATTTTTTAGATGCAGGTTTAAAATTCCAAAGAAGAATTAAGAATTAAACATATCTTCAAACAATATTAATCCAGCCAGAATATCATTTCACTTATTCCATTAAGTTAAAGTAAAAACCGATCGAAGATAGCAAAGGGCACGTGCGAGAAACAAATTAACAGTGGTATTTTAACTGTATTAGAGGATGACGTCATCCGCTTCAGGAAAAACACGGGTCAAAGAAAACTAAATTGACTATTACATGTAAAATATAAATTAATTCAGTATTACAAAGCATACATTTTAAGCTAACACGTGAAATACCACTGATCGACGGTGTCTTTTTCTTGTAAACATTTCAATTTAATTTTTTGCTTTTTAATCCTAAATATAAAATAAGTCCGTGCAGAGACGTCCCATTTTATCCTTTTTTTTTCTTTCTTTTATTTTATTTTATTTTATTTTTTTTACTTAAAAATATCATTGTTGAGAAGGATATAATGCGATATTTTATTTTTGTGGCAACATTGATTTGAGAAAAACCTTTGCTTTCATTTATTAAAACAATGCTTATTTAATTTTTAATTAACTGCAGTGTTTAATGAAAAAACATGTTTTAACGAAATGTCAGTGTTCTATGTCAGAAACTGGTTTTAAAACTTTTCGAATGATACCTCATTCATTGTTCTACGTTTTGTAAATGCATAGAAAAAGGAATGTTGACAACAGAAATAATATATATGGTAATCTACTCAATTAGTCCTAAATACAAATGGGATTTTCATTTTTTTTTTCTCCGACTGTATTTTTAGTACATACATATATTACATTGTTACTGACTGTGCACACTCTTATGTTTATAAAAGGATTCATTTTTCGTGTATCAGACATGACCTATAATAGTTCATTTTTATCGAAAACTAGATAACGTACAGGTATGTTCCAGAGTAATTTTTAAAGAGCAAAATTCCGGCGAGTATTTAAACCTGTCCAGTTATGACCGAGCCCAGTTTGTATACACAACTTTTCAGATAACTGGAGAAATGAAAGCGAAACCTTGCACTGACTGTAACATTAAAGAAAAAGTGATTGCACTACTGCTATGAAATATTCAAGTTGCAATAGTAGTTTCAATTGGTCTCATTGTCAGTATTATAGTTAGTATACCTGAAATACTCATAAGTTAAAAAAGTTTTGATTCTCTATCATAATAAAATCTCCGTTTATTTTTATGCTTATTGTTATTGAATCGGTATTTACAGTTCCTTTTTAGTTTCTAGCGCTCTTTTCGACCATAATATACGTGAAGCCAATTATCAGTATCTGGTAACCAGTGAGAGATTTTAATAAAGAAAGTCGTTTAGAATGGTTTCTCTCTATGAAAGTGACCTTATTACCCGGCCCTAAATTATTGAAAAGAAGGTAAACGCATTTATGTAGAATTTCATCTGGTCACTGGCAATTCAGGAGAAAATCGTTGTTTACTGGATAAAGTTCTTCCTTTATTAAGGTATGAAATTTCGGAAATTATTTAGCCCATTTTTTAGCACATTTGGGAATTTGCATTCCTCTACACTGTCAAAAATACCCGTAAAAATACAATAAAATTTCCGTAAAATATTACGGAATAGTTTCATTTTTCTGAAAAGCAGTACAATTTCCATAATTGACATTTAGAGATTACAAATCCGTAAAAATGCAGGAAAATTTTCATAAATTTCATGGAAATTTTGCATAACTCTTTCAAAACAATACTATGTCCGTATTTGTTTCATAACAGTGCAATTTTCGTAAATGACGGTTTGAGGTTTGCGTACAAAAATCACTTTGTTTGAAATTCGAATTAAGATTGTTGTATATACTAGAGTTCTTTACGGATCCAGGTCCGGCCTGAACCACAGGCCCATTCTAATCGGGGCCGTGCCTGGACCGTATTTTTTTTTTAGAAAATAATCGTGATATTATTGATAATGATATTTCGAGAAAATAATAGTGATATATTTTTTTAATGAAATCTTTAGAAATTTATTTTATTTTTTATAAATTACTGAAAAATATTTTTAAAAATATACTTTTATTTATTTATTTTAGTGCTTTAAAATTATCATTTTTGTTCACTAGCTTTTTAAAATTTTATTTTAACTTTTTTAACGTGAGGCAATATTAGGTTAGGTTTCATAAACATAATATCTCGGTATTATTATTATAGCAAATTATCGGTATGTAAATTTTTATTAAACTAAACCTAATTGGCTTATAAATTTATGAATTAAACTAAAATTTATTATTTTATAAATTATAATTTTACAAAGTTTATAATATTTTCTTTAAATTTATAAAAATAGCTATTTTTTTTCTTTTCTTTTATAAAAATAAAGTTTATAATTTTATAAAGTTTTGAATTTATTTTTTTATTAAATTAAACTATAATTTAAACTAAATAAATAAGTCCAAATTTAAACTTACTTATCACAAGATCATTAATTTCAAAATTATCCTTAAAAATCTATTTTTTGTTTTAATATTTTAAAAACTATTCAGTTTAACGGAACCGTATACAAAAAATCTCATCATAGCTCAAATATAATAATTTAATTTGTTATAAAATTATTTGATTTGATAGCCTAAGAGGGACTGCTCAGACTAGTAGAAGTCTGTAGAGCATAGTGTCCCTCCCGGTCCCCTTTATTAAGGTCTTAAAAAAAAATTACAAACTACAGCCGAAGCTGGACCCGTCGTTAAACGCGACAAGGAGCGGGATAGAATGTTTAAAACAAATACAAATACAAACTATGGTCAACGACCAGATCATATATAAGCTCGGCCCTGCTAGGGAAGGACCCTTTTCGCGACAGTTTGCAGGGACTGAATAGGAGTTGTGCATTGAGAGTGGCAGCTGACGGCTACTAGGTAAGGTTAGAGAGTTCTGTCAGAAAAATATAGATTTTAAGTAGCTTTCTGTTTAGGGTGTGCCTCTTTAGAATATTAGGAAGCCATTCCTTGGGAGGGATTGCTGGCTTCCTAATATGCCACTGTGCTGTTAACGGGCAGGTGAAATAATAATGGGGAGTCGACGCCTCTGCGCCACACTCGCAAAGGAATGTGTCTGCACATTTAAATTTGTAGAGGTATGTTCGAAAGGGACCGTGTCCCGTGAGAAATGCTGTTGTGTGTGCGGAGAGGTTGTAGTGTGTTATTGAGACTTTCGGTATTAAATTATATGTGTGTCGGCCTTTGCTGCTGTTATCCCAGATTGATTGCCATTCCGTGAGTATATTTGCTTTTAGTAAACGTTTTATGTATGTGGAAGGAATTGGAAGATGAATGTCAATGTGTGGTTTAGCTGTTGCTTCCTTTGCGAGTGCGTCCGCGATTTCATTACCTTGAACGCCCGTGTGCGCTGAAACGTGGCCAAGAGCTACTTTATTTAGAAGGGACTTTAACTTAAGTTTGATTTCTAGGATTAGCGGATGTTTGGTTCTATGGGCATAGATAGCCTGCAGACCAGAAAGACTGTCGCTATAAATTTGGACGAAGGGATGTGTGGTGTTTGTCTGGATCCAGTCCAGGGCTTTTAGGATGGCATAGAGTTCTGCCTGATAAACAGAATTTTGGTCATCTAGTCTGCAGGCCCACTGATGGGTGACGGCATTCCTTTCCATGGCGCAGAATGCTGCTGCCACGCCGGTGACAGTTCCGGACCCGTCAGTGAAGAGAGTAATTCTAGAGGATGGGGAGAAGGAATTAAGATTGGTGTTTACTTGGATGTGAGATGTCTCATCGGAGGGGTGTATCTGCCATCCTGGAACTTTGTGCTGTATTTTTGTGTTTGGAAGGAATTCGCTTGCAGTCGGTTCATGTTTAAGGTGGAGAATACGTCCCTTGGTGTATTCATATGCGAGTATTGTGTCGATTGGTGGTATGCCAGTTATGGTATTTAATGCATCCGTGGAGATTGTTTTGTAGCCTCGTGAGATTTGTAAGAGAAACATTCGCTGTAGTGAGATCAACTTTGTTATTGCTTGTTTTGTTAAGTGTCCCGCCCATATGCTTGCCCCGTATGTTATAATTTTCTCTACTATAGTGTGATACCATATTTTAAGCATGAAGTTGCTAATACCCCATGTTTGTGACGTCATTTTTAGTGAGTTGTGGTGAAAAATTATGAGTTTTATTTTAAGTTGATGTAGATGTGCTAGCCAATTTTGATGCTTATCGATAGTTATGCCTAAAAGCTTGAGATATGGAACATGGTGGACGCTGGTCCCGTTGACGCGAATGATTGGGTTCCTGCCACGCAGAAGGCGTGGTTTTGCAAATGTCAGTGCTTGAGATTTGCCTGGTGAAAGTTGTAGGTGTAGGGATTCCAGTAACTGGCAGAACACAGGGAGAGCTGAAGCTGCCTCTTGCTCCAAATTCAAACGGATGCGGCCCGAAAAAATAAAGGTGAAGTCGTCCGCGAACGCTTAGAGGAGGAAACCTAGTTTGTCTAATTCTTTAAGGAATAAATTTGCTATTAGCAGCCAAAGAATGGGTCCGAGGCAAGAGCCTTGTGGCCAACCCTTTTCTAAATTGTGAATTGAGGTGCCTGCACCCCAGTTGATTAGAACGCTGCGCTGTGATAAGTAGGAGCGGATGACTCCAGCTATATTTCTTGGGCAGTTGAGTACTTGTAGTTGTCGTATAATGTCGCGCCATTCCACGTTGTCGAAAGCCCCCTGTATATCAAGTGAGACGAGGGAAGTGTAATTTCCACGGGCAATGCTATCAGCGCAGGAAGTCATGATGGCATGAAGAGCTTTTTCGCAAGATCTACCCTCTCTGAACCCAAATTGTCGGGGGTGCAGGATATTGTTAGTTTCTAGAAAAAAGGTCAATCGTTGGACCAGGAGCTTTTCAAGCAATTTTCCTAGCGTTGGTAGTAGGCAGATCGGCCGGTATGAGCGCGGTTCAGAGGGCGACTTCCCTCGCTTCAGGAAGTATACGACTTCCCCCTGTCTCAGGACAAGTGGAAAGTAATTATGAGAGAGGCAAAGATTTGCCCAGTCTGTGAGTAGTTGTGGTAGAATTTTGAATATCCGTTTTAACAATCGAATGTCTATAGCATCGGGACCTGGTGCTTTTTTGTCATTTAGTAAATTAAGGGCCATTCTTAATTCAGTCTTTGTGAAGGGCTTGTCTGGTGGTGCTGTGAATTCTATGTCCTCGTTATCGTGTTGTGGGTATGCTGTCTTGCCAAAAACCTGATCTGTAAGGAATTCTAAACTGTGTTGTCTGGATGCTTCGCTGGGAGGCAGTTCAAGCTTGATTTCATCAGGAGTGAAATATTTTCCTGTGAAAAATTTTTGCGATGTGCCGAAAGGATTGGACTCACTACTACAGAACTTCCTCCACGCTGCATTCTTGGTCAGCAGGACACTGCGCTTGTACTGTGCCGCAAGCTTCGAATATCTAGCACCCAAGACCTTTAGCTCATCCGCATTTGTGTCGAGTTGTCTGGTTGCTTTCACTTTCCGCCTGAGTGCCGTAAGTAGGTTTCTCTGTGCCTTGAGTTCGGGAGTCCAGAAAGAGAACGAGCGCGTTTTTCTGACTGTTTTTAGTCGGAAGCAAGCACTTGCTGCTAAACGGATTTCTTCTATGAATTTGGTAGTGAAAGTATTAATTTGTTCTGTGTTGTTGATATTGTGAAGTTGTTCAGTTAATGCCTGTTTCCGTGCTTTTAGAATTTTGTCAAATTTATGGACCTTACCCCTCGAGGTGTTAAAACGTCTTCTCAACGTGTAAAGTGGAGTTGTCTGATATGTGAAATGTATGTATTTGTGATCAGAGGCACTATAAATGTCTATGACTTGCCACTGAGAGATTCTTTGAAGTGTCTGTGTGTTCGTGAGTGTGAGGTCTGGCCAGCCCCTGGCAATGACATTACCTTTAGAGTTTACTTTTACGAAGGTTGCCTCTGAATTGTTGACATTTGCAATTGCTAGGTTATGTGTCACTAAGTGTTCTGTGAGGAATTCCCCGCGGAGGTCCTCCCGTACACAATTCCACAGAGCAGAATTGGCATTGAAGTCTCCTCCGCAGATGAATGCGTGTTTTTGTGTGATTAGATGGCTCCATTCTTCCATTGACTCCTCGAAATCGACTGAAGGCGCCGCATAGGTCGACCCTATGATGGTCTTGCCTTCTTTAGCGTCAATGGTGACAAAGGCACAGTGATTACCCGTGAAGAGGTGCGAGTACACTAGCTCAACATTCCTAATGACCAAGTGTGCGCTGTTTTTTTTGGAGGGGAAGATTGCCCATGATGTTGGAAAACCCGCGAGAGTTCCATCTTTGGTGCAGTAGGCGTCCTGTAGTAGTGCGATATCAATAGAATTTTGAAGAATGTGCTTCTTTGCACTGTCATTTGCTGCTTTGCAGTGATTTAAGTTAATTTGTAGGAAATTTAGTTGACCTAAAGATGGAGAGGGAGGTGCGTGAGATATCTCTGTAAGTATGCTTTACTTTTAAATTAAAAGTTAGTTTAAGATTAAAAATTTGTTTAAAAATTTAAAGTTAGTTTAAGATTAAAAGTTTGTTTAAAATTAAAAGTTGGTTTAATATTAAATGTTAGTTTAAGATTAAAAGTTACCTGGGTGGTTGTAGCCGTCAGACTGCCAGTTGTTGAACTGAGTCCCTGAACGTCCTCGTGGATGAAGGCTAGAACTATGCAATGTGGGGGACTTCTGGAAATTACTGTAGCCAAAGTGAGCTTCTGGATATGAAGGTGGCTGGTTTTCAGGGAGATAAGGCTCCGGTAGGTGGGCTCTTGGAATGAAAATGTCATCTAAGCGTTCCCTTTCCCTGGTGTATAGAGTTCTGTATATTTCACAGCACGAGTCCGACGCTTTGTGGTCGGTCTGATATTGTGTTTCGTTGTATTCGTTTGATTCGCAGCAGTTGATACATTCTGGCTTGTCATCGCAAGAACGTCGAGGGTGTTTTTGTCCGCAGTTTTCGCAGAAGGTGTTGTTCTTGCAATATTTTGTCGGATGTTTAAAACTTTGGCAGTTTCGGCAACGCTGTATGTAGGTGTGTGGGCGAAGTTGACAATTTCTAAAGCCCATGGTGATGCCCCCATCTGCTATCACCATCCGGCCCAGCGTCTGTGGCATCAGTATTATCCAGTCCTTGTTATAAAATTATTGTTTAAAAAAAATTGTTATAAAATTATTGTTTATTTATTTTTATGTATATTTACTACTTGTATATATATATGTATATATATATATATATAAATATATATATATACTAGATGACCCGCCCGGCGTTGCTCGGGCCCGTAATCAAAAAATTAAACGAACCTAAAATTTGTATGATATTATATCTTTAACCCGATTTTGTATAAAATAATTTATTTAAAAGTGCTTTGCACGGCGACTGAAAATCCTTTATTTCCACTTTCCGCTGATACGGGCGCATTCTGATAAAAACAAACCTCTTACACGTGTTCCCGCTGCACTGTATAGTAGGCATGCAGTGCATGCGCTGCAAACTCTTTAGTGCTACCTTCCGCCGACAGGGGACGCAACCTGTTCCAAAGAAACCAACTTCAGAACGAAACTCCAAATCGTGTCCCCGCTGCCTCCGGCACCATGTAGCAAGCGTGGTGCTCAAAATTCTTTAGTTCCGCTTTTCACCGCCAGGGGGCGCAATTTGTTCCATACGAACATCCAACACGGGTATCCGTTGTATGAAAGGAGTTGAATGAACCAATTCCCCTAAAATCTGTAACACGAACGAAAACTAAGTCGAATCATCCAAAGGCCGTTGTGATCGGGCCCATAGAAAACGAGATAAAAATGCACAGTTAGATAAATAAACTTGTAGAATTGCCAGCCGGGGGACACTTGGTCAAGTGCTCAACAACAATTCATTTACTTTGATTGTTGGCATCGATCAGATATATACGGGTTGTGTACTTTTATCAGGAACATAAATTTAATTTTTACGAAAATCGTTATTTGAAATTTCCTTTAATCTCTATACATAACATTTATAAAACGCTACGTTAGAAGCTAAAAGTGTTAAATTTTCTAAATGGAATTTGTTTAGTGCAAATCAGAGCAAGGCGTTAACCCCCTCCCTCCCCATACCCGCAAATATAACGAATAATTTGTTCAAGAAAACCACCTTCACCTACATTAACGCGATTATTAAAAAAATAATTAAATTTTTCTGATAATTAGAACATAACGCAGACGCTATGCTAAAATAGCTGGCAGATGACACTCCTTCCCATCCTCAATTTCAAATCTATATCTTAATTAGTTATCTAAATTGTTGTTCATTAGTAAAAAATGACAATTATTTCCTTTCATTTTCGCAAACTAAATGGAGGGATCGGCCAGAGAAACAGATCTCTTTGTAGTTCAGTTTTTAACCCTTTCAGGGGCAAGCACTTGTGCTCCTGTAACGTTGAGTTCCCACCGGAATTTAGGAAAGAATTTAGTTCAAAATAAGAATAAGCAATTTTTCAACTGTTTCTCGTCAAAGTTAAAAAAGTAAAATTTAATTAAAAGTTTCTGGTTTGAATCGGATTAAAATTAGGTGGTATATAATATATACCAACGCCCCTCAAAGGGTTAATGAAAGCAGATTCCTGTCTGAAACTTTCTAGGATTTTTTTCACTGGCGCCGGCAGATTTTTGGCAGTTTTTTGCATAACTTAAGAAAAATTACCGGCTGAATTTTTCAAAAATCACATAGTCGGATGCAGAATTCTTTTTTACATATGCTTAGAAATTTTCAAATCGATATCTTAATTAGTTTTCTTAAAATTCGCTAAATTAAAAAAACTTACATGTTAATACATAGGCTGCTATTTCACATATTCTTAAAGGTACGTCTGATGATAGTGACAGGATCTGAATGCCGGAATCGTCAACCTTGCTTTCTGGGCAAGTATGATACGCCCAGCCAATGGAATCTAGAAAGCCAGAAGTAAAATAATTGCAAATTTAAAGCTGCTTTTGTTTTTATAATTTTCATTGCAATTAAAAAATAGCTATAGAATTTTATCCACTTTATTCTGGAAATGAATTTTTTTATCGATTACTTTATTATTCTGTTTGTTTAATAATAGAAATTTTCAATTTTATGGACCAAAAAACATCATTTATAAAAAAATATATAGGTGAACTTATGAAGCACACAATAATACAGAACTTGAATATAAATCTCTCCGAATCAGCGAGGCCCACCCGCTATAATTTTTTTTATAATCCTGGTTTAGAATTCAATGAGCGTAATTGTCTGGGATTCCAATTTAAACAGATGTACCGGACGAATTAGTCCACGTGTGAAAAACATTAATGTAGTGCTCCACACCAATAAACCAATTTTGTGAGTTGACATAAAGTTGACATTTATTTCCGCAAAATTTGGTGATTTTCACCAGACATAAAAAAGAATGGTAATTATATGGTGACTTTTGGAGATGCTGGAAATCTTTCTGGAATGCAGTGGAGTTGCAGGAAGATTGACAAATTTGAAATCAAATATATTTTTGAAGTAGCACACTAAATTTTCTTTGAGTTAGAAAACTTCTGATCACCGGCTTCTAATCAAATCCCGAATAATCGGCTGCAATGCATGCAAGATCTTTTGTTTGTCTATGTGAGAAAAACTGTAAATGTTACGCTCAGCAGGTTTAATGGGGACCATGCTCTGGTGTGTGTCATAATTGTACATAAATTTCATTGATTTTAAAAAATTACAAAGTTATTAAATACTGTACACATCGACTTTAATATAAAACTTGTTGAAGATGATCCTAACGACATATTAAATTTATTGCCTCTCCACATTTTATAATGTCCAAATTAAAGCGTGACACTCATACATACAGAAAAAAGTTTTACAAAATGTTATAACAGTTAGCGACCATAGACCGTAATACTTACAGGTTTGCTTTAGAAAATAACTATACAGTCAATATAACTATACAATATACAAAATACAAAATAACTATAAAATAACTAACAGAGTCTTTAGAAAATAACTATAAATATTATACACATAATGTGCAACAATGAACTTGCTGAAACCGACTCGCAGACAACGAAAAAGATAGGCGAGGTACTGCCACTCCCAATTGGCTGTTACGTGATCAAGATAGGCTTCCGTCCATCAATTGTCAAACTGCCATGTTATCAAGATTGGATGGAAGTTGGAAAACAGCCGAGATCGCAGCCTGGGTCTGTCGTTGGTTTGGAGCTGACCATAACATCATATTTAAATTCCATGATCTTCTGCGTTCTATAATACCCTCATTTAATCCTATCACTATGTCCTATCAAAACATGCCCTGTTGTTGCGCAGGACAAATATGCTATTTTTCAAATAATAAAAAAAACAAAACAAGTACCACTTATATTTGTACAGTTTAATTTTTACCGTGTGTTACAAACATTATCATATGAGATGTCACCGGCTGAAACTACTCAGTGAGTGATAGATTTTTTTGACAATTTGTTGAAAGTGCTTGGGGTCAGCGTGGACCCCAGGACATAGTGATAGGGTTAAAGCGCAATACAAATAAATTACGTATTTTGGATGATGATTTTATTTGAGTGGTTTAGATATACATGGGATTCATTGCTTTAAGCTCCATGTTGTTTTTAGGGGGTTCCATACATCAAAATGAAACAACGGAACCCTTCTAGATTCGCTTTGTTATTCGTCTGTCTGCTAAGGTCTTTTTTTAGGAAAGTATCAAGTTAAGAATAATAAGGCTCATGGTTCCAATATAAAAATATTCAGAGCTTCTAACTCAATTCAATAAAAAAAATACGGCCTTAAAACAACAGTTTTTTTATGCAAACTTTCTCTCAAAACCTATAGGGTACTTTCCATTGATCTAGAATCTTGAAATTTGGCACGGAAAAAGTGCTTATAGCACATGTAAAGAAACAAATCCAAAGTTAGTTAATTGAAAATTTTATGTGAATTTATAAAATGACAAACGCATCTGACTGTCTATCTGTCAAGATCGTTTTTTAAATGGTTAAGGGGGGGGGGGGCGTCGAAATTTGTTTATATTTCTCTTCGATAGGCAGACTGCCATTATAAGCGAAAATACTACGAGGAACAATACATTAATAGACAATGTTTTTTATAACTTTGATATACAATGTGGTGTAATCCATTTTTTTCTCCTGTCATCACAAACAAATCTGGTCAAGATTTAATAGATAATTAAATAAATTACAAATTTACGATACAACAATCACAAGAAGCATCTGGGTATAAGTAGACAATTCTTATTTTTGAATATTTGTAAAAAAAAAAAAAAACTAGGTACTTACTAAGTTTTACGGTAATACGACATAACAGCACGGAACACTAAGAGTGTCAGTCCTAATCGCACTATTCTAGTTTTTTAAAGATTTTAAATTCTCGTCAAAGCTAAAAAAATATTCAGTGAAAACATAATGTAAATTAAAAGTTATATAGATTACCTCTATTTGTTTGGTAAGTGGCACACCAAATTGCTTCACCAGTTTTTTTCATAACAAACACCGCATACCAAAATGGACCTGAAATTGAAATAAGCTATAAAATATGAAAACAGCAATCAACAGTTACTAAATAATAATGAATATCAATATGTTATTCAGTATTATAATTGACACTTAAGATGCAATATTTTTCATTTCTCACAAAAAAATTTTCTTTGTATTTGGTTATTTTTTATTACAGTTGCTCTAAAATCTAAAGTCACTACATTCTGTCACATTCACGATGTAATTTTCTACCTAAATGTATCAAGCTTGCAACTATTCTCATTCAGACACCATAGCACTGGCATATAGAAATAGCGGCAAGGTTTATTCTAAAAAACGAAAAAACAAAAAACAAAAACAAGCAAAAAAAAAAAAAAAAAAACGGGTTATGTAGGATTTTTTTTTTTTTTTTTTTTTTTTTTTTTTTTTTTTTAAATTAAAACAGGAAAATTTTAACTTTGATTTGCTTATTTTTCTCAAAAGTACAGAAAGGATCAGGGTCCATAAGCCGTGTTTTTGGCCCATGAAATATGACTAAAATTCGATTTTGTTATACTGACTTAATTATTTCAGTGTTTAATTACAAGGTTTATCCTGTGCCATTTCAACAATATTTTTTGCATTTTGTTCGGATTCATATAACTTACGCAGCTTTGCAATACTTTTATTTTTACATATATTGTACAATTTGATGTATGTTATAATATATGTAAAGAAGAAAGTGTTGCACGATTGCGCTCATATTAATAATTGAGGTAAAATTAGGAAAAATTGCGTATTTTTCATCAAAAACTACGAATAATACGAACTTTGAGCTTGTGTAAATCATATCAATCCAAACAAAATGCAAAAACTATTGTTGAAATCGTACAGGATAAACCTTCTAATATTAAAAAGTGAAATAATTAAGTCAGTCGAGTTTTAGTCTTATTTCATGGGCCAAAAACACAGCTTATGAACCCTGATCCTTTCATTACTATAACGTAAAAAATACCTGAAATCCTCCATCCTAAAATTGCATTTTCGTTAATTCAGACGGGTGTACCGGGATTCATTTTATGAAAGCTCACGTTTTCAGCACCGCTCCAACACTCAGAAAAAGAAACTGATTAAAACTACAAAACATTTTTGTTGAGTACATTTTGGTTGTTTTAGCAAAATTGGAGTAAAATTGAACCATTTTACTTCAATTAACAAAACATTTTTGCTGACGATACAATTTTTTTTTTTTTTTTTTGGAATTGCAAAAAAAAAAAAAAATTTTGTTGATTCAAACAAAATTTTTATTGACCCATATTTAAACAAAAATTTTGTTTAAATATAGGTCAATGAAAATTTTGTTTGAATCAACAAAAAAAATTTTTTTGTTGAAAACCACTTTTTTTTTGCAATTTCAAAAAAAAAATTTTGTATCGTCAGCAAAAATGTTTTGTTAATTGAAGTAAAATGGTTCAATTTTACTCCAATTTTGCTAAAACAACCAAAATGTACTCAACAAAAATGTTTTGTAGTTTTAATAAATTCCTTTTTCTGAGTGTTGGAGCAGTACCGAATCCAGTGCGTGATATAGAATACGCACTTTTTCTTGTTCCTGACAAAATACGTATACCAAACGTATACTCTATTCCGTGGCTGTTACAAAGAGAATGTGTTTCTTTCAGGAATGTTATTAGGTGGGAAAGAAGAGTAAGGAAATATTTTTACATAAGTTACCATAGTTTACATGTGCATTGTTTGAAGAAAAAGGAGGTTTTGATATTTAAATGCTCTTAATTTCACAACATATATAATTCACTGAAACATTTTTATTTTCAAATTAGGAATATTCTCATACAAATCTCATCAGAAATTTAAAATAATGCTGCATTTCTAATGTGTTTGATGACATTGAGAAAATGGTATCGTCCGAAAATAAAGTGCCGCACTCTGTAAAAAAAATAAAAAAGGTAGATTTGATAAAAATTTAGTTTTTCTCACTGATATTTTCAATTACTAAAAATTCTTTTGTATTTTTACTCATTTACAAGAAAATCTGTAAGAATTCCTAGAAAACAGCTCGCAACGATTCCGGTTTATAGTACCGGTCGGTTACTAAAAATATCTGTGTAATACAAATATACTAAAAAACTTTAGTAACGTCAGGATTTTGTTTTACAGTGCAGAAGAGAGCGATAGCGAATATAAAAAATTATATATATTTGAAGTGTACTTTACATAATTTATAAAATGATGTAAAAATGAATTTTATTTTCATCTTTGGATCTATTTACTTCATTATATCGTCACTGACCTTTGTATATTAGGGTGGGCCGAAACCCCCCCCCCCCCCCTTTTTTTTGATTCGCTATACCACGGAAAACTTGACTTTAGGGTTGCTTAGTAAAATAAAATGAAAAAAAAAATAATTAAGTTTTAATTTTAGCGGCAGAGCAGCTCAAATAAATTTATTGAAAAGCAATAGTTTTCTTTCTTTTTTTAAAGCTATAAAAGAAAAAAAACCGCTACAGTAAAAAATCTTTAAAAGAAAGATATAAAAATACATTATCTCTCTATATTAAAAAAAAAAGTAACCACCACAGCAGCAGCCGCAGCAGCCGCTGTCAATAAAGATTTTGTGCCTTGAAGTCTTTCTGGACTAATAGCCAGAAAACTATTGCAAATAAAAATTTCAAAATTGGTGGTTTTATAAAGAAATGTTCGATAAATACGCTGAAGTTGACAGTTTTTAAATCAAAGAATTATTTTAAGAGATATTTAATATTAAAGTTGGTCAAAATAATTTTCTTATAAAAGTTTTATAGAAACGAAAACTATGCACAGGAATTTAACCATAATTTGTAAGGATATAGTTGACAAAGTTGCGGTGTGCAGACTGCAATTATTTTTCCAATTTGACACATTTTTTGAGGTTATATTTCAATTTTTTATTCAAAATTTTCATTATTTTGAAGAAGATTTACTTCATATTTCATAAAATCCATTATTTGAATTGTTGCCAATTTGTAAAATAGTGCACAAAATAATATTCCCTTTCAATTAAGAAATGTATTTACACGTGACTATTAAAAACAGAAATAAAACTTTAAAATAATAACTAAAGGATCACGTGTTAAAAGCATTAAATGTAGAAAATTACGTAATAAAAATATACTTGCGCGTGAATATTAAAAAGAGAAATACGAGTAACTAGGGAAATTTACGTCACATATAAAATGATCAAATAACAATATTTCCAAACAATTTCAATTAATAATTATATTTTCATGAGAAATCAATTTATTTCGACAAATCTTTTACCATTATTGCAAATTTTAAAACAGCGTAAATAATATTTCCTTTCCAATGTCAAAATTCTTCTATTTGTTTATTTGGTGTTACAGTTTAGCGATAGCTTTTTTTTTTTTTTTTTTTTTTTTTTTTTTTTTTTTTATGAAAATTGATTGACGGGGTAATGGAGAAGTATCAAAAGACAAATAAGCGTTGAATTAAAAATTCCTGGATGAAAAAACTAACACGTGTAACGCATCTGATGTCAACTGAATGTGACGCGACGCCACGATTATGCACGTTTGGCGTTATATCATATATTTTGGCGACAGTTACAGTTGTAATCTGTTTCAACAGCAGTTGATTCGACCTTGAAATCCCTCAGTCAAAGGAAAATGAATGGAAACCATGTTACAGCAGATCGCCACAGGTTGTTTAATTATAATACAATCTTCCGTAATCGTTTCAGAGATGATCAAATCAGAGTGTTTTTAATTCATGCTGTTTCAGAACGGGGGTTGGCGAGCGTAGCTCGTAGGGGGCAGAGCCCCCTACCCGCATAGCATGCACAGTCACAGTGACGTCATTGTGACGTCACTGTGAGTCACGTACGTCACGTCACATCTGTGACCAAAATGACACCACTTTGTAACGTCACACTGTGATCAAAATGTGAACGTCTTGAAGATCTAAAGAAAACTTAAAATAAACTTTAGAACATCTTATGGCATGAAGAAAATTACTTTTTGACAGCTTTAAAAATTTTTGTGACGTTGCAATGACGTCACTGCAAGTCACATAAGTCACGTAAAACCTATGACCAAAATGCCAACACTCTGTGACTTCACGGTGTGATCGGAGAGAGAATTTGGAAAAAAACTCATAAAATATAGAATTGAATTATGTCATGTACCTAAATCATTAATAAAAACATTGTCACACATTATTTAAATATATTGTATTTCCAAAATAAAATAATAAATAAATATTTGTCTACATATATGAGGCAGATATTTTTTTACAATTTTCATTGCCATTTTCATGAAATTTAACAAAATATACTATATAATACACAGGTAAAAATCCTTAAATAGAAATTTAGTAACGTAGGAAAGTTTTGGCGGAAAGTAATTCAGAAATAGATCTCCCATTCTAATAAAACTGTTAGCAATTTAGAGATTTGTTAGCATTTTAAATACAAACATTTAATTTTTTTCCCTACCACCGCATAGAACTCATTTGCTAATTTTGTGATACTAAAAATATTTTAAAAATCTCCAATCTCTTATTATTTTGAGGGGCCACTCAACCCAATCATCAGCTTTCTGTTTAAAAAGTGAGGACACCATTTTTGCGAGTTCGACATCGGGGGTGCTCAGGGTGACCGTCGAACGCGTTCAAGATTTTTCTTGTACTGAATATTTAAGGTGGTTCTCAACTGACCTGCTCCACAACGCGAAGTTTTCTGACATAATATCTGACTCATTTTTAAACGCAAAGGCATAAAATGGGCAGGACTGACTATGGAAGCAATTTGGAATCGAAATGAGTTTTCCATTTTTTGATAAATAAATTACTTATCGAGTTATAAGCAATTCGTGTCACGTGACGACTGGTTTTTCTCTTTTCTTTCCCTGTTACGTCGGGTATTTGGTTCAAAACGTTGACTTTGACATTCTTTTCTGAAAGATCTTCTGATTTTACTAAAAAATGGAAAACGTCTTTCAATTACAGAGTTTCTGAATAAAAACAAAAGCCAATTTCATGCGTTTCCGAACAAAAACGAATTAAAAATATGTCATAAAGTATATGTCATTCCTATAGCAATTTATTCCAAAACTGGTCAGTGCTTAATAAGATATCACCTCTGTTAAATATATTGCTCTTTTCAATAGAGTGTAAAAAATGGAAAAATCGTATTTAGGAAATCTGATTGCAGAATAGTATTTATATTTATGTCGTAATTATTTTATAAAGACTATTAAATCCATTTTTATTTAAAATTTATGTTTACTTTAGACGCCTAAAACAAATGCAACTGATTAAAAAATATATAAAAATTTAAATTTTCACAGCTTATTTCCAAGAATATTAAACTCTCTCATATAAAAACAGAATATTATAGTTTTATTAGAAGTTATTTGTCAGCCATATAAACTATAAAGCATTTGAAATGTCTTTATTTAACTGTTTTCTTTCTATTCTTTTTCTGGAAACACCTGCTAGATGTTACTTTGTGGTAAACATTACTGCGCAGATCATGATCGCAGATGTTGAGGGCAGACGATAATTTTCATCCGCGGATTAGAGTGTGTGGTGTTCTTTTAAGGTTGTGGAAGTATATTGTGGAATTTATACCGTGAAAGTAAATTAACGTTTTAAAGTGAATCATCCATTTTAACCTATCCTTATGTCTAGCTGGGTGCGTTATTATGTCTGCGTGATATGTGATATCTCAGATCTATGAACACACCTAAGCTGGACACTTTGAAAATTAAAGCAGTGGATTTGAGTCTCATTTTTCAA
Organism: Maratus michaelseni; assembly: GCA_963931845.1. Taxonomy (NCBI): domain Eukaryota; kingdom Metazoa; phylum Arthropoda; class Arachnida; order Araneae; family Salticidae; genus Maratus; species Maratus michaelseni. The sequence continues at coordinate 259,840,979 of OZ007593.1, forward strand.
TGAAAAGGAAGCAGTCAACGACCATTAAAACTTAATCCCTAGAACTGGTGGTTTTACTTATAGATTAGCAGGTAACTTTTAATGTCTTCGCAGTTTTGTTAATAGTGCATATTTAGTAATGGTACATTAATAGTGCATTATTTAAATGTTAAGATGTTTAAATCTTTTTTTTTTTTTAATCACTTGTATAAAATTTTATCTTTAATGTTTTAAATCGTTTTAAATAGAGAGTTTGGAAAAAAGCTTAAAGTATTTACTTACAATATATATTCTAAATGTGTTATTTATAACGAGGAATGTATTTATATTTTGCGTTTCTCAGTTCAGTTTTCATAGTTATTCATTGTAATTAAAAACATTGCACTTTTTAAAACTATTAATATTTGATTTACAATTTGAAAATTTCTTAGCTAGTGGAGGTTTTGAGAAATAATTTTCTGGTATATTTGAAATAAAAGCGACAATTTAACTCATTACAAATTTAGTTGTCAAGATATGTCAATATTAGGTGCACAAAAATAATGAATATTGATGAAACAATAAAACAGCTATTCAGTTAAGGTAATTTTTCCAGTATGTTATCGAATTTTTTCTATAGTAAAAATTTATATTTAAGCTCTGCATTTAGTATTCTATCAAAAACTATAAATAAAATAATTTGTAAAGAAAAAAAAAATTTTTTTCTTTGCGTTTATGATCCTAAGTTTTAAATTTCATTTGCTTCGAAAAATGTTTTATTGCTTGATACAATGTTTATTATTTAATAATATCTCACAATAGGTAGATCTATTATTTAAATGGATTCCTAATATAAATTTTTCACAATGCTTATTTAAAAATCTATACTTTTATTTCCATTAAATTTGTAATCAAATCCAAAATAACTAATTTCGGAATTCATTTTTATTCGGAAACACATGAAATTGGCAGGTGTTCTTATTCAGAATATATGTAATAGAATGGCATTTTCCCTTTTTGACAAAAGATGTTTCAGAAAACACTATCAAAGTCGGTGTTTTGAACCGAATTTCCGACGCGCAGCGTCAAAAACGGAAAAAACGTGACCAAAATTGCTCTTAAGAATTTCATTTATCTAAAAATGGAAAACGCTATTCATTCCAAATCGCTTTAATAATCAGGCATGCAAGTGCCAAGCGTTTAAAAATTTGTTCATAAATGTGTCAGAAAGTTTCGTGATACTGAACGAGGGGAAATATGGCAAAGTATACACATTTAAAAACTTCAATACTTAAAAGCAAAATAGCATAGTTTTAATTATTGTCAACATTTTTGGTGGTTACATAAAACAAATGGAAGTCGAAGTTATTTTTAAAAGTGGTTATTTGCACAATAGAATTTCATATTATTAAAATATTTAATTTTATTATAATTTTTAATGGATTCATCCATTATTTTTATATTAGTATGCGTTTTTTACAATTATAATTTTCTTGTTTAACGGCTACATTAGCCGGTTTCCCAATCAGATGCAAAGTTTTAATTTGAATACGAGTTGCATAAAAAAAATGATTGCCGATCCAATCCTTATCGTCGATCTTATCCGTATTTGGGGAAATCTTGTTATCCGAATCTATGCGAAATCATTTATCAGGTTCGGTCGGGTTGTGGGCCTACAGAATTTTTGTTGTTGTTGTTGTTGGGTTAGGGTAAGATTACGGGTTGAATGTAAATATAGTTTCAGTCAACCATCATTCATGTTCAAGTAGACATTCAATCATGTTCAAGAAGTATATAACCGGATTCGTGCATGACTCTAGATCCTAGCCGACATCAGAAATTGTATCGTAACACAATTTCTGATAAAATCTGGTTACTTGGTCGTATGTAAGATTCTATTCTGAACAAGACTTACAGTAAAAACATTATACCCGTCTCGGGTCAGATCGGGTTCACGAAAATCAGGTCACACGACAACTAATCCAAATCTATTCTGTAGCCAAACAAATCCAAAAAGATCGATCTGAAGTTTCTGGATTGTATTCGGGTAAAATCTGGTCACCCGACCCGGTGCAGTGTCGTCACAAACGTCACAAACTTGAACCATAAAAAAATTTTGATCCGAACAATCCGTATAGGATTCGGGTAAAATCTGGTCACCCTATCCGATGCAGATTCGTCACATTTTTCACATTGAAGTCGCACGGTGACTTCACAAAGTAGTCACATTGTGAGGTCACAGAAAGCCTTGAAAACGGCCATAACGACCTCGCATTTACGTCACAGTGACTTTACATCGACGTCACTTGACGTCACGACGACTGTCACAAAGTCACAGTGTGACTTCACAGTGACGTCGCCGTGATGTCACCATGCCTTACGGGTAGTAATAAAAAAAAGAAGCAAAATTATTTCATTTGAGGTAGCGCAAAGCATTTAAAAAATCCTTAAATTAACGCAATCAAGTTGTATTCACTCAGTGAATGTTGGCCGGGTCTTTTTTTCTGTTTTGATTCGCTATACCGAAAAAGACTTGTGTCTAGGGTAGCTAAGTAAAATTCAAAAACAAAATAAATAAAATTTTACTTCTGATGGTAGCGCAAAAGGCCTAAAATTTGAGAAAAAAACGCGAGTTTTAGGCCAAATTTTCTCAAATTTTAGGCCTTTTGCGCTACCACCAGAAGTAAAATTTTATTTATTTTGTTTTTGCATTTTACTTAGCTACCCTAGACACAAGTCTTTTTTGGTATAGCGAATCAAAACAGAAAAAAAGACCCGGCCCACAATCCGGCCAACATTCACTGAGTGAATACAACTTAATTGCGTTAATTTAAGGATTTTTTAAATGCTTTGCTCTACCTCAAATGAAGTAATTTTGCTTCTTCTTTTATTATAATATATTTTAAGTTTTCTTTAGATCTTCAAGACGTTCACATTTTGATCACAGTGTGACGTTACAAAGTGGTGTCATTTTGGTCACAGATGTGACGTGACGTACGTGACTCACAGTGACGTCACAATGACGTCACTGTGACTGTGCATGCTATGCGGGTAGGGGGCTCTGCCCCCTACGAGCTACGCTCGCCAACCCCCGTTCTGAAACAGCATGAATTAAAAACACTCTGATTTGATCATCTCTGAAACGATACAAATGATCGTTTACTGAAAATTTAGTAGTGGCTTATGAGTTTTTATATCTTTCTTTGAAAGATTTTTCACTATAGCAGTTTTTCTTCTTTTATAGCTTTAAAAAAAGAAAGAAAACTATTGCTTTTCAATAAATTTATTTGAGCTGCTCTGCCGCTAAAATTAAAATTTAATTTTTTTTTCATTTTATTTTACTAAGCAACCCTAAAGCCAAGTTTTCCGTGGTATAGCGAATAAAAAAAAAAGTTTTTTTCGGCCCACACTATTGTACATATTCCAGGGAATAGTTGAGCAATTTACTTTCTATTTAAATTTACGAAAGCGCAAAGAAATATCTTGTGCATACTGACTAATTTTAATGACAACTATTGCATTTTAATAGAATAACGTTAAAACTTCTCCATTTGTTATGCAACATGAAACAAGTACAAAATTATTTAACCCCGTACCTGCGGAATATATTTCAGAAAAATGTGCCAGAAAATGGAAAAAAATAAATCTTCTTTAATTTTCTGTATTATGACAGAAAAAAGGTTAGAAATATGTTATTTTGCATATATATATAATTTTACATATATGAGAAAATTTAATAGATGTTAGTCACATTTTATTCAACCATATACTGAGCCATTGCCACCTATTGCAAAAATAGTATGAATTATATTACACACACATTTGCAACCAACAGGAAAACGAATTTAAGGATAGAGCAACTAATTTATCTATAATGCCCGTACGTGGTTCGGGTATTCTAAATATGGCGCGTTTGAGCTGCCGAGCTGGAATTGGGCGACGAAGTCAAGGGTTTAATAAAAAAGCTCTTGTGTTTATGTATTCATTGAATAGATTTGCAAAGACTAGAATAAACCCGGTTTAAACCTGAGAATAAACCTGCGAGTAAACCAGGTCTATTGGAAATAAACCTGGGAATAAACCAGTTTTTTGCAACTCTATCCTTGAAGGACATTTAATAGGAAATTATCCAGAGATATTAGCAAAACATTTCAACGTTTACTGAAAATTTAGTAGAGGCTTATGAGTTTTTGCAGAATATCTAAAATATTTCGATATATGAAGTAAAATTTGACAGTAAATTAACAAACCTGTTGGAAGGAACATCATAATTCTAACGAGTTTTCCTGGTTGAGTAAAATTTCCAGACCATATTCCTGCATCTCCTTCAGCAGTTTCAGCACATGTTGATCGTATTCCATCTACGGCTAAGTCAGAAGTACTCTTACCGTCTGCGTCACTAGTCTGAGCAGTCGAAGAAAAAGCGGTTGGATCGTCTGAAATCCAATAAATTATTTCAGAAAGTAGTTAAAATAGCCTTTAGAGGTCTTATAAGAATGTATGAGACTGATCCTAGGCCCGAATAAACCTACGTAGGACACTGGTGCAATGATCCAGATGGACACTCCTACAACACTTTTGCATCTGCAATTTATACTCATTTTAAGAAAAATAAATGATTCTTAGCCTTATGACCTTTCTAAGAAGTCGGGATTCTCTAAGCTGCTTTGTTTACTCTTTCGATGATCAGTCACTGGCTTAATCGATTAAGTATAAATTGCAGAGACAGCAACAAGCCAAATAACTTATTACCAGCCTGTTATGTTTTGTATTTAGTATATCAAATTCTATTCTCAAATGAGGTGCATGAGGTCAAAGGGGAATACCAAATTTGAAGAATATGAATTTCTATCAATTTGAATATTGTATGATTTATAGTCATGATTGCTATGTTTTATTGTTGTTTTTACAATTAAATCTACCGTCAAACACAGATGCCGTATTCAGGGGCACCGTGTAAATTTGACCCATTTTAAATAGATATGTTTTGAACAAGAAACTTTACTTAATAAATGAAATCAAGCAAGTACCTTAGAGAAACAAGGCACATTTTATTAAATAAATTTCCTGGCACTACATATAACATCTACATCTATATTTACACACCTCCACAACTACAACTATATTTACATATCGCCACAACTACATCTATGTTTACATATCTCCACAACTACATCTACACCTACATCTATACTTCTACATTCACACATCTACATATTTATACATATACCGGCAGATGTATAGTTATATCTACACACCTACATCAACATCCTATATCTATATCTACAGATTTATCCGTTGATCTATATTCAGATTTAAAAGAACAATAAATCTTATTTAAAATTGAGGAATTTTCCATAATAAGATTGTCCTATAATTTTTAGTAACAGTACATTTTCAAGAAATGAAAGTAACACTGATAACTTTATTGGTAAAAATTAATAATACCAAATAAATAATAAATAAATACTTAAACAAAAGCTAGGGTACCAAGTCCGTTATCTAGACAAGAGCCAAACTTACCACATAACGGAATCTTTCCACTCCACTTGCCATTGTCTAGGCACCTCCGGAAAAAATTACTAGATATATGAGTATCGACGTCACAGTAGTAATGGATGGCATCACCGTAAGTGTAGTAGGATTTCAAAGGGCCATATCCACCCTTGTATGGCCAACCTGGCGGTGCACACTCCAACACTGGAAAAATATATATTTCTTAAATACCATGCAACGGATCTGTAATAACAATTTAAAAAAAGTTTGGTTGTTAGTCTTGTATACACTATGAATTCTTAATTATGTGACCTTCTTTTTTAAATCTCTTTTGTTTACTCATTTGACAGGATATGTGTTGTGCTTACGGCCCAAGAGATTAAAAATTTGAGAATATAGAAATTGGTAAAAACAATTTCTCATGTTTCTTCCTTAGAATGTCAAGGTAATTACGTGGTTCATTTACGCATTTTAATTTACATTGTCTTGCAATTTCATATAATACAAGTATTTCTTAGTTTAACACGAAACGACTATTTACAATTGGATCCAAAACATTTTCATTTCTTATACGTATTTCTTTATTTGTATTATATTTCCTTTTATTATGAACAATGCTTTTTGTTGTAATGTTTACGCAGGATGCCCAAAAAGGACCGAAACGTGCTTTGTCTTTTCACTCGTTCAAGATAAGTAGGAAATGTAAATTGTAATAGTGTGTTAAAAATAAGGTGGGGAATAAAATTCTGCTAATCAAGTAGTCCTCTCGTTAATTTTCAAAAAATATGTATATTTTTTATTTCTATACAACTTTATAAAAAAAAGTCGGGTAATTAGAAAAAAATCTCCTTTCACTGCGTGAAAATCGTTGAAAAAAGAAACTGCATAGGGTGAAACCTCCAGTTATTGACACCTAACCAGTAACTGATACTTGAGTAAAAATCTAACTCAAATAAGCATTTTGTTGTAAAATTTTACAAAGTAATATCATCTAGTAATAAATTAGACACTTATCTTTATCTTGGAGTCAATTTATTAAAACACTAGAGGTCCAAGAATATATTTAATGAGGCAGGAACTTTTGAAAATACAAAAAGTGGTCTTTTGAAGCAACCATCTTATTTCTGAAATTAAGAAAGTGTTTTTCTAATCTATCTTTAATGCAACCATCCTAAACATTTTTCTTAAAGTTATATTTATAGAAATTAGTTTAAAGATGCATATGATATATTAGGGCCATGATTTAGGGTTTATAGTTATTTGATTTAGCTTAATGGGGTGTGCCAGTTATTGGTTCCTGGAATTTTATTTCACCAGTTTCTGACAGAGGTGTCAGTTGTTGGTTATATTAAATAGAGTTGAAATCTATTATTTGAACTGTTTAAAATGCATAATAATAAATTAAATTTATCTTGTATTAAACACTATTAAAATTTAAATTGTTTTACTAGTGTCTGAAACCATATGTCTGTTAATGGTTCATAAATGTCAGTTATTGGATATCTGCATTAATAATTTAAAACCTGAAAAAAGACAAATGAATCTGTAGCATAGCATACATAAAGTAGTATTAAAAAAAAAGGTGGGGGGAGAACAAGAAAGAACAGAAGAGCAGTATTTTGTTTTTATAGTAAAAAATAAAAGTTTTTTTTTTAAATTATTTTAATCTTTTGAAATAACGTGACAGTCACTGGTTCACTTTGTGTCAGTTATTGGTGTTTCAAAATAGGGATGGGTTTGGTTGAGTTGATTTATGACGGCCAATCATCAACACGAGGGATATAGGCCCTAAGGGCAGTGCCCTCCGTAGGGGTCTGCTAAAGGGATCCTAACCCGTATTTACGGCAAGGTTCGAAGAAAACCACGGAAAACTCCGCACGGTTAGGTCGACGAGAGCGACAGGGGTTTGAACCCAGCACCTCCCGTCTACCAGCTTTGAGAGCAGAACCTCTCAGCCACTAGTGGGGCCCAAAATAGGGATGGTGTCAGTTACTGGAGTTTTTGACCGTATTTATGAAAAAAATTTATTTTTAATAATAAAATGCATAATTTTTCAAAATTTTGCCAACGATATTTTTTTAATATATTTCTATTATCCTTTCAAAAACAAAGGTATGCATAACATGGATTTAAATTTTTGTAATAGTGATTTGAACAAGACAGAATCCTTAAAGTGGCAGTTACTGGGGGTTTCACCCTATCTGGATTTTGAAAATAGAAGGAGTTATGTTTGATAAGAATTGATCCTTGTGTATAGCGACCAAATATCAATAAGAAATATAAATCCGTGATATATAAGCAACAAAAAGAAAAAAAAGACGAACTCCAAAATATTTAAAGAAACATAACAAAAGAGCTTTTAATGTACTGGAAACGAGAGAGAAAGTACTTTGAAAATGATTTGTGATTATTATTATTTTTTAATTATGTTTCTAGGATTTGAAATTACTTTTGTCTCTTTACATGACTACTGCGTGTGTAATATTTTATTCAGTGTTTTTATGATATTTGCTCACTTTTGTTAACATATTTTTGATATAAAGTACAAGATCATCAATTTGTGAATAATTTCTATTTTTAATTATGAAACAGCCTTTTAATCGACACAAATAATTGGAGATACGTTGTCTTCGTTCCTTTTTCATATTTTAGTTAATTTTTACGATAGAGATATGCAGTTTTTTTGTAATGAGCTTGCGGGATAAAAAGGAAATATTTCTAATTGATCAATTTTTTTTATGAAAGGTTATATAAAAATTTAAAAAGTGTAACATATTAAAATCGATGGGAAAAGCATTTCTTTAACATAACCTTATTTCCTACCTTATTTTTAACACTTTTGGAATTTACATTGCCTATGTATCTCTAACATGTAAAAAAAATAAAGCGTGTTTCAACTTTTTAGGGACACCCTTTATATTTTTCAAAAAGCCTATTCACAACATGTTCAAATAAATTTTTGAAACCAATTATTTTGCAGATTTCTTTAAAAATAATTAAATGTTAGGTCAAAAATTATATTTTAAATTGCAGAGTCTATATATTTATACACTGACAAATTTCACGTGTGAAGCAATTGGACTACTGCAGCTCGTATTTGAATGTATTAGTGGTCCCACCTGTGTTAATGGTGACTCAAAATTTTTATGTCTCTATCTCTCTGTATCTCTCTATAATCCACTATCTCTCTGTATCTCTACCTTCCTCTATCCACCAATCTCTCTATTTCCCTTTATCTTTCTATTCCTCTATCTCCCTTTATGTCTTTATCATCCTCTACCTCTTTATATGCCCCTATCTCTCTTTATCTACTTCTATCGCTCTATCTCCCTCTATCTATCCCCAGATACATTTGAATTTTTCTATCTTCTTATCTCTTTATTTCGTTGTATCTCTCTATCTAGCTGTTTCGATCTGTCTATCTCGTTATACCTCTACATCTATATTCCTCTATCTTCATCTAATTCTATATCTCTCTATTTCATTCTATTTCTTTATCTCCCTCTATCCCCCATCTTCTTATATTTCTCTATTTCTTTATCTCTCTTTATCTATCAATCTCTTTATCTCTCTTTATCCTCTATATATCTGTCTCCCTATATCTCTCTATCGCCCTCTAAGTATCTTCCCACATTTTTATCTCCCTCTATCCTCTAGTCGCTATCTTTCCATCGCTCTATGTCCGTCTATCTTTCTCAATATATCTATTTCCCCCAACTCTCTCTATCCCCCTCTGTGACTCTATATCCCTCTTTCTATCTATCGCTTTCTATTACCCTCTATAGTTCTATCTCCTTCTATCTTTCTATCTCATTCTATTTCTTTGTATCTCTGTTTCTCTATCTCCCACTATCGCTCTATCTCTCTGTTTCCCTCTATCAGTCTATGTCTCTATCTCCTTGTATATATCTATCTCTCACTTTTCTCTATCTCCCTCCATCTCTCTATCTCTATATATCCCTTTATATCTCTCTACATATATACCTATCTACCCCTATCTCTCAATCTCTCAATCTCCCTATATCTGTCTCTATATATTCTTGTATCTCTCAATCTCCCACTTTTCTGTATCTCCCTCTGTTTGTCTCGATATAGCCCTGTATCTCTCAATCTCCCACTTTTCGCTATCTCCCTTTATATGTCTCTATATATCCCTCTATCTCTCTCTGTGTCCCCCTCTCTCTATATATATCCGTCTATCTCTCTCTATATATATATCCCTCTATATGTATCTATCTCTCTATCTCCCACTATTGCTCTATTTCTCTGTCTCACCCCCCTTACTCTCTCTCTCTCTCTCTCTCTCTCTCTCTCACCCCACTCTCTCTCTATATATATATACACAGAGTGTTCTAGAAAGGACTCCCCAACTTTGAAATGACATAACTTCGAAACAGTGAGAGATAGAAATGTGAAACAAGTTGAATGTTAGACAGATAGGTCTGGAATTTTTTATACATCAATTTAAAAAAATAGTTCCAATATTGGACACGAGAGGGCGCTGCAATCACAAAGTTGTGTCTTTGAAATAGTTCCTGAAAGTGAGCTGTTTGAACTGAGATAAAAATCACATTACAATGGTTTCGATATGGTTACCTTTTTCAGAAACAACATGACGCAACCTACAGGTAACGTTCGAAATCACTTGTTGCAATACTTCTATTGAAATGGATGCACATGCCTCACAGATGAATTATTAAAGCTGTTCCAACGTTTGGGGATTCTTAGAATAAACAGCGTCCTTCAAGTAACCCCACAAAAAGAAGTCGCATGGATTCAGATCCGGGGAATATGGTGAATACGGCATAATATTCTTGAATTCAAAATTATTCTCTAATTCTATACAACTTTTTTACACGTGTCAGCAATGAAACAGACGCACGAATGAAATTTCTGTCCTTCTGAGTACCATTTAAAGTTCCATGTGTTTGTGCTGCCACCTATTATCCAATATTGGAACTATTTTTTCACATTCGTGTATAACAAATTCCAGACCTATCTGCTTAACATTCAACTTGTTTCACATTTCTATCTCTCACTGTTTCGAAGTTATGTCATTTAAAAGTTGGGGAGTCCTTTCTAGAACACCCTGTATATATATATATATATATATATATATATATATCCCGGTATCTCTCTCTCTCTCTCTATTTCTCCCCCATATTGTCTATATATATCACTCTATCTATCTCTGTCTCCCTCTATCTCTCTCGCTATCTCCCTCTATCTCTCTTTCTCCCACCATATCTCTATCTGTTTATGCCCTTCTATCTCTCTATCTGTCTCTTTATCCCCTCTATCTCTCTATTTCTCTCTATCGCCATCTATCTCTCTATCTCCCTTCACCTCTTTATCTCCCTGTTTCTATCTATCGCTTTCTATCACCCTCTACCACTCTATCTCCCTATCTGTCTATTCCCTCTATTTTTTATCTCTCTCTCTCTCTGTCCTCTCTCTCTCCCCCCTCTCCCCCCCCCCTCTCTCTCTCTCTCTCTATCTCCTGGTATCACTCTATCCCACTTTTTCTATCTCTCTACCTCTCTATCCTTCTCCATCTCTCCTTTCTCTCTCTCCCTCTCCCCCCCTCTCTCTCTCTTGTATATATATATATATATATATATATATATATATATATATCCTTCTATCTATTTATCCCTCTTTCTATCCTCTATTTCTTTCTATCACTCTCTCTCCCCCAATCTTCATCTATTTCTCTATCTCCCTCTACTCTCTTTCTCCCACTATCTCTCTATTTCCTTCTACCTATTTATATCCCACTATCTCTCTTTCTATTTACCTCCCTCTTTTTCTCTGTCTCTCCACCTCCCACCACCGCTCAATCTCCCTCTATTTATCTACCTCTGTATCTTTCTCTATCTTCCCCTTATCTTTGTATCTCTGTGACTTTTTATCTGTTTATTTCCCTCTATTTCTCTATCTTACTGTATCTTTCTATCTCTCTATCTCTCTATTTATAAGTGCAAATAGGTTATTATTCTTCCGTAATAGAGGCTGTACGTGATCGAGGCAGGTGTTGCCAACCTTAAAATGACGTCAACATTACACACGGACACGTTTGTCCTTTATAAAATAGATAGGGTTGAAATAAAATAAAAATTCTGGGATGGTAATTATTTTCTGTGCGTGATCTGATGAACAGAATTAACTCGGAATAATATTTTTTGAAAAGTTGTGATGTATCCGAGTTAACTTGGGATAACTTAGTTAAGTAGTTAAACAAGATGAGAATAAAAGTTGCAGCTGGATGAAGGCAGTTAAAGTGATGTTGGTTCGAGAACAGACAATTGTCAAGTATCTATATTATAAAGCAAAAACATTTTCCGGAGTAATGCTGACGTCATGTAGGAGGTGGCAACGATTTCAGCAATCAGTTTCGTTTTTTTGAAAATTTATTAATTTCTAAACAACGTAAAATTTAAAATTTTACACCACCGAATAGAGAAAAATATGTGGTTTCAAGTGCAATTTCTTTGAAAACACAGTATCTTAATTTACTGATTTTTTAATGGTTCTTCGAATAAATTTCAAGGATGATATTTATAAAAATCTATCTCAATTGCGTGAAGAGCCTTAATGAAAAATTATACAGTTTGTACTTCAAACAAATAATAGTTAAACATGTATTTCCGGCTAATATTACATAACGAAATCAAAACTTCACCATTAAGTAAACAAATAAATAAAAGAAGTTTAACACATATGTAATATCCAACAACGCGTTTAAACTCTGAAATAATCAGTATGAAAACAGGCTGTTGTAAATAGTGAAATCTTTGATGATTTTTGGGGGGTATTAACCCTGTCATGCGGCTAATAGGAAAGTACCATTTTAATAAATTTCGAAACTTTATTTTAAATGCATAATTTCAAAAATTTTCATAATTTTCAAAAATTTATTTGAACACATAATTAATATTTTTCATCTAAACGTGCTCTTTCATGGTGGTAATGGACAATTTAAAAAATATATTAAATGCAAATATTCATTTAGCGTTTTCCTTTAAAAAGGGTTTTCACCTATGTTTAGTACACCAGGCAGTATGTTCTGTAACCGGGGAAGTCCGGGTTGGATCCCCTGGTTATTTTAATAGTATTTAAAATTAGATGGTTAATGGCTTTTATAATTAATTTTGTCAAATAAATCAAAATTATCGATCGATAATTTATATAATAAATCCATCAAGACTTATAAATGAAATCTTACTTACATTTTAGTTCAGATGCATTTGCTAATAACCACGGAAGTGACAACGCTAACCAAAAACTCCACATTCCTAGGCCAGACAACTGCAGTCAAAGAGTGAACTCAAGAGCAGCGCATACAATAACCAGTATCTCGTTGCTTCTATGCTTTTAGATCTGTTCTCCAATGTTTTCAAAAATGTAGTCAATTATTGTTGTAGCAGGGACTGCAGGTTTAAAATTACAGAGTTCACCCTCTGTTTTAACTCCTAGAAACTAGTTCACCGAAAACAAAAATGCGGATCGAGCCGCACTGCTTAAAAATAATATGCAATTTCAGTTTTATGAACTCTTCCTTCTTCCCTTTAATGAATAGAAAGAAAAATAAAAAAATTTCGTCAATGCGAACTGTTTTTATTTACTTGCTTTGCCTGCCATTTCATTTTTATGAACTCACCTTCTTCAAATGTAACCCCAGAAACTAGTTTTAATAAACAGGATGATTCCAGATTCATGGTACAAATTTTAAGGGTTGGTACAGGACACTGAAACAAACAATTTCTGTATAGGAAAGAACGGTCGGAAATGCATTTATATAATCAAAAATACAGGGCGTCTCACTCCAATCCGAAGTCGCGTTTTCGTTCATACCTTTAATAGTAGTGAAGATAACGAAATCCTTACAATCTGCTTACAAATCATACAAAGAGGAGTCTGTTGAAAATTTTGTTAAAACATCTTCAATATGAAACAAAAACACACTGTTGGTGATTTATTGGATAATACGTCCTATTACCTTTTAGGATTTTATCATTCAAAATACAGCTTGAAAGTTTTTTGCAAAGGTTATAATTGAATTTTAATGTTTTTTTATGGACTATTGGTAGAGTTTTGAAATATGCAGGTTAATTTCAGTGCGTCCCACAAAATATAGTAAACAGTAAAATTTGTTTGGGATTATGAAATTCCGTATTTTAATAGTCTCTAAACTTCCAAGGCGTCCTATTAAAATTTTGTGAGTTATCAGTAAAAACGACTCATTCTAAAAAAGATTCAACGACTATTATGAAACAAAAACACACTGTTGGTGATTTATTGGATAATACGTCCTATTACCTTTTAGGATTTTATCATTCAACATACAGCTTGAAACTTTTTTGCAAAGGTTATAATTGAATTTTAATGTTTTTTTATGGACTATTGGTAGAGTTTTGAAATATGCAGGTTAATTTCAGTGCGTCCCACAAAATATAGTAAACAGTAAAATTTGTTTGGGATTATGAAATTCCGTATTTTAATAGTCTCTAAACTTCCAAGGCGTCCTATTAAAATTTTGTGAGTTATCAGTAAAAACGACTCATTCTAAAAAAGATTCAACGACTATTATGAAACAAAAACACACTGTTGGTGATTTATTGGATAATACGTCCTATTACCTTTTAGGATTTTATCATTCAAAATACAGCTTGAAAGTTTTTTGCAAAGGTTATAATTGAATTTTAATGTTTTTTTATGGACTATTGGTAGAGTTTTGAAATATGCAGGTTAATTTCAGTGCGTCCCACAAAATATAGTAAACAGTAAAATTTGTTTGGGATTATGAAATTCCGTATTTTAATAGTCTCTAAACTTCCAAGGCGTCCTATTAAAATTTTGTGAGTTATCAGTAAAAACGACTCATTCTAAAAAAGATTCAACGACTATTATGAAACAAAAACACACTGTTGGTGATTTATTGGATAATACGTCCTATTACCTTTTAGGATTTTATCATTCAAAATACAGCTTGAAAGTTTTTTGCAAAGGTTATAATTGAATTTTAATGTTTTTTTATGGACTATTGGTAGAGTTTTGAAATATGCAGGTTAATTTCAGTGCGTCCCACAAAATATAGTAAACAGTAAAATTTGTTTGGGATTATGAAATTCCGTATTTTAATAATCTCTAAACTTCCAAGGCGTCCTATTAAAATTTTGTGAGTTATCAGTAAAAACGACTCATTCTAAAAAAGATTCAACGACTATTATGAAACAAAAACACACTGTTGGTGATTTATTGGATAATACGTCCTATTACCTTTTAGGATTTTATCATTCAAAATACAGCTTGAAAGTTTTTTGCAAAGGTTATAATTGAATTTTAATGTTTTTTTATGGACTATTGGTAGAGTTTTGAAATATGCAGGTTAATTTCAGTGCGTCCCACAAAATATAGTAAACAGTAAAATTTGTTTGGGATTATGAAATTCCGTATTTTAATAGTCTCTAAACTTCCAAGGCGTCCTATTAAAATTTTGTGAGTTATCAGTAAAAACGACTCATTCTAAAAAAGATTCAACGACTATTATGAAACAAAAACACACTGTTGGTGATTTATTGGATAATACGTCCTATTACCTTTTAGGATTTTATCATTCAAAATACAGGTTGAAAGTTTTTTGCAAAGGTTATAATTGAATTTTAATGTTTTTTTATGGACTATTGGTAGAGTTTTGAAATATGCAGGTTAATTTCAGTGCGTCCCACAAAATATAGTAAACAGTAAAATTTGTTTGGGATTATGAAATTTCGTATTTTAATAGTCTCTAAACTTCCAAGGCGTCCTATTAAAATTTTGTGAGTTATCAGTAAAAACGACTCATTCTAAAAAAGATTCAACGACTATTATGAAACAAAAACACACTGCTGGTGATTTGTTGGATAATACGTCCTATTACCTCTTGGAATTTTATTTCAATGGTATGGAAAAGGGTTACAAGAATATATTTCCTTAAATGGAAAATAATTATAAAAAAAATGATTATGTAACATTGCATTACATATTATCTATTACAATACGTTATAAACTACATTATATACATTAGATATTATATTAGATATTATATTACGTAAATTAGAGTTATGTTTATTTATATGTTGAAAATTTCTTTGCTCCCTTCTGTAGAAATAATGCGAAGTTTGTGTCGCTTTCTTTCGTAACAATCTCGATATGTCTGAAGAATATATTTTTTCAGCGAAAGAGGAAAAGGCGCAGAAAATAGGCAAACACGAATAATAACTATTAAATAAGTATGACGCTATTTTTACTTTCTTCTATCTATAATAGAAGAAAGTATTGTAATCGAAATTTTTTTCGACTTCCGGTTTTCGACGGATTTACACGTTTTAGGGGCAGAGATTACGAAAAACATGTTTTTACGAAATGTCTGTCTGTCCGTCTGTGTGTCCTCATTGTATCATCGAAAAGTGTATGAAGTTATACTTCAAATTGAACCTAATTTTTTTTCTGTGTTTTTGGCTATGGCAAGCAGATTCTATCAGAATTTGGGGATATTTCGACGAAAGGGGGCGCTGTGATCCATATTTTTGTTCCATTTTCACTATTGTACCATCGAAAAGTGTATGAAGTTATGCTTCAAATTGAACCTAATTTTTTTTCTATGCTTTTGCCTATGGTAAGCCGGTTCTATTAGAATTTGCGGATATTTCGACGAAAAGGGGCGCTGTGATCGATATTTTTGTTCCATTTTCACTATTGTATCATCGAAAAGTGTATGAAGTTAAGCTTCAAATTGAACCACATTTTTTTTCTATGTTTTTGGCTATGGCAAGCAGGTTCTATTAGAATTTGGGGATATTTCGACGAAAGGGGCCGCTGCGATAGCCATTTAAAGATTTCAAATTCAAAAAGATGTGCAAATTAAAAAAAAATTAGAAATCCTAAAACTTTTTTTCGTTTAATGTTCGGCCTTGATCCGGAGAATCCTGAACAATTTTTGTTTGCCTCTATCTTAAAAAATGGCTGAGATATAGCGGTTTGAAATTTTAGGGTGGCTGACATTTTCAAACAAGACAGCAGAATTCATCCATAAACGGGTTTAATTTATGAGTTTTAGTTAACATGGTTTCGGCAAATTTTCTTTCATTGTTGTAACCATTAATCCTATTATATGCTTACCAGAGGGCCCGTGCGAAGATTTCGCACTGAAATCTAATATTTTTAGGTACTTCTCTATTAACCCGTCGACCGCTTTTCATAACAAAAAACTACCGCCAAATTGTAAGATTAAACGCCAAAAATGCAGTCCCATTTATTGGATGTCAGAATCATTATGCGTGTTTGTTACGTCATCTAGTGGTATTACATTCGACATTTGCGTGTATTTTTCATTATGTTTTACTGATTTAGTAGTTATTTTATTAATTAAAATAACAATTGTGTCCTTAATTTCTTATATTTTATTTATTTTTTGATATTCCGATGGCAACGTTCTCCCTTTTATTTGGCGATAGTTTTTTGTTATGAAAAGTGGTCGACGGGATAATAGAGAAGTATAATTTTTTATCAATATGTAATATTTATTAGATGCAGGTTTAAACTTCTAACCAAAAAGTAAGGATAAAAATATCTGCAAACAACATTTAGTTGTTAGTCAAGCCAGAATATCATCTAATTTATTCCATCAAAGTTAGACTAAAAACTGATCTAAGATTGCTAAAGGCACGCGCGAGAAAAAAAATTAACAATCGTATTTTGACTGCATTAGAGGATGACGTCATCCGCTTCGGGAAAACCATGGGACTTAGAAATATAAATCCAAACATTTCAATTTCAATTTCGCTTTTTAATCATAAGTATAAAATAAACCCGTGCGGTGTTTTTACAATAATTGCTATGAGCATCATATAATGTGGTATTTTATTTTTTTGGCAACAATAATTTCAGGAAAACCTTTCATTTCTTTCATGAAAACAATGCCGATTTAATTTTTTAATTTCAGCAAATTTTAATCAAAAATATGTTTTAACGAATTGTTAAGTGGGCTATGTCAGAAGCCTGTTCTAAAACCTTTCATATGGTATCTCATTCGTTGTTCTGCGTTTCATATTTTCTGAGTAAAAGGGATGTTGACAGGAGAAATAATATATAAGGATCACTATATATTTATATTCGCCAACGTCAAATTCTCGCCAAACTTGGCGACAGTTGGCGGAATATCGTGAAATTTGGCGACCAAAATAAGTTGCCATAAATGAAGCCAACTTGGCTGTAGAGGACTAATTTGGCGATATTCTCATTCAAATTCAATGTTGACGAGAACTGGAATTGAATCTTCTTTATTTAGGTTCCACGCATTTGAGCTTCGTGTTTTCCATTAAAATTAGCTAAAATCGTAAAACCAAGGAATAGGGAGGCTATCTGTTCCTGTCGGTTCAGGCCAGAAGGACTTTTCGTAGTTTAGTATACATTGGTTGTTCGCATCCCTGTAACCCGACGATTCGCAAGCAGCTGACGTACAAGAGAATGACGAAAAATATTGATTTTATTGGCGATGTGATAGTGAATTTTGAAGTATTAACATGACTGAGATAGAAGAAAGTTTTGGGATTGGCACATCCGACTAGTTTCTATGAATCAAGTTCTCCTGACTATGTGGATATACATTATTCTCTCAGTGTATTGAATCCTTAAAAAGCATTTCTGTGTTAGATGTCTGCTGCAGTAGTTTTGAACATGGAAATGCCTTGTTTTGCAAAAGAGTAGATGACACTAGTAAGGCCTTAAAATACTGTTCGATTCTTCTTAGTAAACACCTTTCTCTCCAGAATGAGAAGGTATTTCACCACATGAGTGACGGCAGGGATCACTAAATGTATTAGAATCATGTGCACATTTGAATTTTACATTTCTCATATTGAGCCTACACCATACACGCACACTTACTTATATGTACACGTGGTCTAGCACATTGCATAAATATACATAATATTATATATATGTATATATTGTATAGCTGTCGGATTATATTTAGTCAAAATTTCAAATTATAACAAAGCTGCTTCTCAATAATCTAGGACACAAATTGTGAAGCTAATAACAGAAATTATCTGTCTTTTGTTTTAAGTGCAAAAGAGACTTTTAATATTTATCTACATAACAGATTTTAATTTAAGAAAAACTGTACAGATTGATAACTTTCTACTTTCCAGTAAAATCAGCATTTACTACCTATAAAAAAAGTTCAAGTTCAAATTCAACCAAGCAAGGAGGCCTACCTTGCCAAGCAGGGCTTAAGCTCTACAAGCCCTGCTTGGCATGTTTATTAAACAAATTACAATTCAGGCCATTAGGCTTTTACACAATTACAGCAAAATATCATAATTACTGCAAAATATCATATTCTTCAGCAATCCAAAATTCTACTAATCTTCTAATTGGTCTGCAACTGCCACGTTTTGCAAAATGAGATGTTTTTTTTTTTTCCAAAATCTTAATTACACTATATTATGTTCTGTTGTAAATTTTCTCTTTTTAGAACATAGCTAAACCAATTGGATAGAGGCAGGTTTCTTTATATGGTATGTTGATGTGAGAGTGTGCTGTAATATATAGTGAAGAGATGTTACCCTTGAGGCCACATACGCAGAGACTTGAAGGCGATTTTCCAAACTGCCTTCAAGTCTCTATGCATGTGGTTCAGGTTGAAGTTCAGCTGAGCGGGGTGGCCTATTAATTGGCTAAAGCTCTACAAGCCCCGCTCAGCGAGGAAACCCACTATCCAAGGACAATAACCAAGAGGCAGGGCCCGGCCAAACCCCCATAGAGAGCCGGCTAATCTTTAACATATATCTACAAATATAAACAAATAAACAAATATAAAACAGAAACAAAACGAAAATATCAAATTAATTACAATATAGGTCTAAATTAAAGTAGAGAGAGTCACTAATCTGCTATAGGAGCAGAATCTGCTGCATTTTGAAACAATAGCTAGTTATTTTCTACCAGTTTAACACAGTCTATTATATTATGAGAGAGATAGAAAACATGTATTTTTATACAGAAATTCACAGAGGATTCGCGAACACAAGAAAAGAGGTAGTTGGATGCAATTAAGTTACGGCCGTGCATTGTGTGATAATTTATGTTGTTCTAAATGTGCTGTAAACGTTTGCACTAATAATTTGAAAAAATCCTGTATTAGTTTGAAAATCATTTATAACTTACTACAGTATTTATAATAACAGTAATTATTATAGTTATTTATTACAGTATAGTTATTTTATAGTTATTTATTATAACATGTAACAGTTATAATTGTTTGAAGAACATTTAATTCACAGAGGATTCGCGAACACAAGAAAAGAGGTAGTTGGATGCAATTAAGTTACGGCCGTGCATTGTGTGATAATTTATGTTGTTCTAAATGTGCTGTAAACGTTTGCACTAATAATTTGAAAAAATCCTGTATTAGTTTGAAAATCATTTATAACTTACTACAGTATTTATAATAACAGTAATTATTATAGTTATTTATTACAGTATAGTTATTTTATAGTTATTTATTATAACATGTAACAGTTATAATTGTTTGAAGAACATTTAATTCACAGAGGATTCGCGAACACAAGAAAAGAGGTAGTTGGATGCAATTAAGTTACGGCCGTGCATTGTGTGATAATTTATGTTGTTCTAAATGTGCTGTAAACGTTTGCACTAATAATTTGAAAAAATCCTGTATTAGTTTGAAAATCATTTATAACTTACTACAGTATTTATAATAACAGTAATTATTATAGTTATTTATTACAGTATAGTTATTTTATAGTTATTTATTATAACATGTAACAGTTATAATTGTTTGAAGAACATTTAATTCACAGAGGATTCGCGAACACAAGAAAAGAGGTAGTTGGATGCAATTAAGTTACGGCCGTGCATTGTGTGATAATTTATGTTGTTCTAAATGTGCTGTAAACGTTTGCACTAATAATTTGAAAAAATCCTGTATTAGTTTGAAAATCATTTATAACTTACTACAGTATTTATAATAACAGTAATTATTATAGTTATTTATTACAGTATAGTTATTTTATAGTTATTTATTATAACATGTAACAGTTATAATTGTTTGAAGAACATTTAATTCACAGAGGATTCGCGAACACAAGAAAAGAGGTAGTTGGATGCAATTAAGTTACGGCCGTGCATTGTGTGATAATTTATGTTGTTCTAAATGTGCTGTAAACGTTTGCACTAATAATTTGAAAAAATCCTGTATTAGTTTGAAAATCATTTATAACTTACTACAGTATTTATAATAACAGTAATTATTATAGTTATTTATTACAGTATAGTTATTTTATAGTTATTTATTATAACATGTAACAGTTATAATTGTTTGAAGAACATTTAAAAGTAATTGATTATTATTAAAGAAAAAGAAAAACAATACAGCAATAAATTCAATAAACTTTTATTAAAATATACACATTAACGTATACACCGTTCTTCCATAAATACATTGATTTACATACATACACTAAACGAAATATTTGCAATATGTGTAATCAAATGTGTTTTTTACACTGTTTGTGTGGTGTACCACTTTGTTGAGCAAGTATGTACAAATATCATTGGCGAAAATCAATAAAATTGATTATATATATCGTCACTACTAAATGAAACTTATAGAAAGTACAAAATATCATCCTTCGTATTCTCTAATATTGAGATTTTTTTTCTTTTTTAATTAGTTGGTTGATTCTCGAACGTGAAATCTTTATCAAAATATTTTTATGCCTTTACTGCCTAGTGTACCAAATCCAATAGAAATAGAATAAAGGCTACATATTTGCTCAGGTGCCTTAGATTTACTATAAATGGGCCTTGTTTCACGCCTGGGGTAATCAGTCTATCCAATGACATCAGTTATGTGAACCTGAGGTCACTAATATGCTAATTATTGCATGTAGTTTTACAAAAACATGATTAGTAAAAATAAAGATACAGACAAAGTTTTCTTCTATATTTTTATTGATAAATAATCGAAAATATAAAATTAACAGTGATATCTGGTTTAATATATTGACCTTCTTTTGTATTAGCTTTAAGCTATAGGTGTCAAACTACTGCGAATAGGTAAACTGCACCTCTTTATCAATTAGATAATGAACGATAAAATTCAAATTTAGACTTAAAAATTGCAGCGATACTCTATTAAACATTATTTTTATTTCTTTTTTAATCCCTGAAAGAGTATCGGGTAATTGTTTGTCATAATAATAATAAAACAATTCCTGCTGTAAAGAGTAAAACTACCTTCGAAAACTATCAAAAATGGTTATGCATTCTACTCTGAAACGGATTTCTTATATCAAAAACAGAAAAAGACTTCACATGCGAGAGTTTGACAATGTATATAATTACATAATATTGAAGATATATTTAAAAAGAAATTTTCAGTTGAGAATAAAAAATAAACATGGGATATGGGTTTTAAAGTGATATTACTCGTTCCTGTTCTGGATTACTGTTTCACATTCGATAGTTTGATGAGGAAGCGACTTACATTATGTTGAAGATATTTTTAATAAGAAATTTTCACTTGAGAATTAACTATTATCATGGAATATGGATTTTAAACTGATTCCAATGGCTCTCTTTATCCCGCTTCGTTTATATATCACGATTTTCACCATCATTGTCCGCTGGATTTTCCTTATCCACTTCCCAATGGCGTTCTGAAATAGAAAACACTAAATATGTTTTAAACCAGAATTTTTAGATGATAAAGTACATGAAATATCTAAATGCTGTTCCTCTAACCTGGAAGTTCAGTTGACTGCAACTAGGTATTCCATGATGCTAACTACATTGTTCCATTGTTCCATTGTTATTGTAAATTTGTCCTTAACCTTTCTATTGTTATAGTGTTTATATTTTCCTATTTCTGTGAGCTCCTAATTACTTTTTAAAATGCACTTGTTTTTATGCTTTAGTGCTATCAGTTATGATTCACCCTAACAATTATTTTACCATTTCCTATGTGCTAGGGAAGTGTGATAGATGACCACAGGTTTCTCCGAAAAATTTGTTCGAAACAAATAATACACATGTTATTAAACCAAATTTCTGGTTTGAAATATGTTTACACGAGAAATGTTTTATAAACACAAGAATTCTCGTCCACAATGTGTTAATAATTTGTTGGCTGGTCAAGTCTGTTCTCTACTCCTGTTAATTGAAACAAATGTTATTATCCGAAGGCCTGTAATGAATAACTGTTTTACATTTATCTCCATTTATTCTATTTATTTTACATAGAACGTTTTCCTAGATTTTGCTAGAAAAATCCCTGTTTATATCCTATCTTGCGTATATTATTAGATTAAAAAGAATTTTGCATGTTACATTGCGACATATCATCTTATACATAATCTTGAAAACATAGATAGATCATTAATACATCAAAGACTAATTTGAATATAAAGATACATATAAAGAGAACTAATTCTAGTGCAATATTGATCTATTAGGACAGGGCCTGATTACCGTACAAGTCCACTTTGCTTGGTCTTTGTTTAGCAAGTGTTTAGAAACATCTGTGACAAAAGTGAATAAAATTGTTTACCTATATCGTCACACGAATGAAACTCTCGAAAGTGCACAATCTGTGAGATGTATTAGATCTTCAATAGCATAATCTGCGAGATTTCTATATTCGAGAAAACGAAAACTGCTTTCATTCCCTATGATAGTAGAGATTTTTTGTTTTTTAAAGAGTGGTGTACTTCTCGCACGTGAAGTCTTAGCAAACACTTTTTATGCCATTATTTGCATAATCTACCATATGTAATACATACAGATAAATGCTACATATTCGTTCGTGTGCTTTCGATTTGCTAAAAATAAGCCTTGTTTCACACCTGGAGTAATTCACGAATCCAATAGCATTGGTTATGTCAACATGATGTCACTTATATGCTAATTTTTCATTTAGTTTTAGAAAATTGAAATTAGTAAAAATAAAGCATTACAGAAAAAAGGTTTTCTTCTCAAATTGTATTTATAAATAATCGAAAATATAAAGTTAAATAGGTATTTCTTTAATATATTGCCTTTAATTTTTGTGAGTTTTGAGCCATATGCTTCAAACTGCAGTGAATAAGTACACTGTCCCTTTTTACCACGTAGATAATGAACGATAAAACTAAAATTTAGATTTAAAAATTGAAATAACATTTAAAAAAATATATTTTTATTTATTTTTCCATCACTGACAAAGTATCGGGTAATTATTTTTCATAATAATAAAGAATAAAATAATTCATACTGTAAAGAGTTAAACTACCTTAGTTAAAAAGTATCGAAAATGCTTATACATTCTACTCTGAAACTGATTTCTTATATCAAAAACAGAAAAGGAGTTAACATGTGATAGTTTGACAATGTAGCTAATTACATAATGGCAAACAGATTTTTAAAAAGAAATTCTCAGTTCAAAATAAACAAGCATATGGTTTTAAGCATATGGTTTCAGAATATGGTTTTAAAAATATTGCAATATGGTTTTTAATTTATCTGCATTTGATCTTACTTGTTTCTATTCTGGATTCCGATTTCACATTCTATAGTTTGGTAATGTAGTGGCTTATATAATGTTGAACAGATTTTTAATAAGACGTTTTCAGTTGATAATAAACAATTAACATGCAATATGACTTTTAAACTGATCCTGCTCATTCTCCTTATTCCGCTTCAATGCTGTATCAAGTCATTCATCATCATTGTCTACTGGCTCTTTCTCATTCCCTTCCCTATTGCGTTCTGTAATAGAAAAAAATGTTTAGAACCAGAAATTTTATTTAATAAAGTAAATCCAGTGTCTAACCGTATAGAAATAATATACCTGCTATTAAATTAAATTTCTGGCTTGAAATATGGTTATATGACACATGTTTTATAAACACGAGAATGTTCTTAATGCGTCCACATTGTGTTTGTTGGCTGCTTAACAGTATAATCGTATTTATTGAAACAAACATTATTATCAAAGGGCCTGTCTTCAATCTTTTTTTTTCCATATATCTCCATTTATTTCATTTTTTTGCATAGCACGTTTTTTAGGTTTCATTAGAAAAATCGGTTTTTATATCATTTCTTGTGTATTATATTAGATTATAAAGCATTTTACATCTAACATTGTGGCATATTATCTGATACATATATTATTGAAAATGTAACTAAGTCAAAAATGTATCAAAGATTTTCAATAAAATGTGACGCTTTGGTCGTTTTAAAGTAGTTGAGAGATCTAAAAAAATGGACAAGAAATCTACCCTCAGAAACAGTTTGAGTATCTTGTTCTAACAACAGGTGGTGAAATAAATGGAAAAATTCAAATAACCGAATAGGGAATCAGACGTCTGAGCTTTGCATCACTGAAGGAAGACCAAGTACGAGAACGTGAGTTGATTTATGGATCCTGTTATGATTATTTTATTATTTAGAGATTTATTATTTATGTTTTAGAGATTTATTTATTTATTTTTGAAATTTATTTATTTATTATTATTATAAATTATTTGTTATTTGAAATGATAGAATTTATTATAAATGTTACTGAGATCAGGTTTCTATAAGGTAGGATTACATCTTTTATATTGAAGGAAGAAAGTACTTAAACGATGGCTGAACTTATATTGATAGCTTTTGACCCTAATTAAGGAATGGAAATTCAGTCCTGGCTGAATTATTTTGATAAGATATGTGACAGGGAATGCAAGGATGTAGATTGGAAATTTAAATCTATTCCACAATTTTGAAAAAGTCTTAAGGCCTCTTAAATCTGTGAGAAGGCATCTTAAGGTCTTTGAAACGCTCTTAATGTCTATATAAACGAATGTTTAAATTGTACGACATATGAACAAATCTCAAAAATTTTGACAGAAAAATTTATCGACCTAGATATTCCAAAATTTTCTGATTTTACAGCCCTTAAGTTAGATAAATTAGATAATTTGAAAATTTATTTCCGTAAAAAAGTGGAGATTGGGAGAAAACTTCACCTTTGTGAAACTATTCTATTGCAAGGTTTAACTGATAGGTTAAAACTCGAGTATCAAAACGTTATTATAGTAAATCCTCCAGAAAGTACCGCTGAATGGTACCGACTTCTTAAACAATTTGTGGAAGTTTCCACACCTCAAGTTACAAGTCAAACAATAAATCAAACACCCCGAGAACCAAATTTTTCTTCTCCACGATTTCAAATGCCACCAGTTAGTCAAAATTTTCAACCTTTTCAGCCACCTAGGCATTGGATTCAGCCAATTAGTCCCAATAATGCACCTAGGAATTGGATTCCACAAAGACAATCTGAATTGAAATTTTCAGAATAGTCATTTTCAAAATCCATATCCGACCGTGTAGAATTTGTACGAATAGAGGTATAACAAATGCTTATCATTAGGAAAGAGAATGTATTTTTTTAAATAATTCGAATACCTCTGATACTCTTCCAAACCATTCGCAATCTGGTATTCATAATGTTTGACAATTAGTTGTGTATGGATATACAAATAATTATGATTTACCAGGTGTTGTAGATACCGGGTCCACTATTGCAATTTTCCCATTAAAGTTTGTTAAAAAACTGAATGCTAAAATTGAATTATACCTCCAGCTACTATTGGTCAGGCAAAAGGGTTTTTACAAATTAATCAAAAGTGTAGTATTCTTCTTAAAGTGGGTAAAATAATTAAAAAAAAATATATGTTAAATTTTTAGTGTGTAATACTAATTTGGGTTATGCTATGTGGGATTAAAAGAATATTTAAAATTTAATTTAACTATAAATTGTAGAAATTGTAGGTAAAACAGGGAAAGAAAATTATAAGTAGGAGTATATCCATGCATAAGGAGAGATCTCTTCATTTTAATACTGTGAATGTAAATAAATTGCAACAAAGTAATGATAAATTGGTAACATCCGATTATGATAATTTGAATTTATTTAATTATGATAACTTAGTAACAACTTATAATGAGAATTTTAATTCATGTAATGATGATTTAGTAACAAATGGTGATATTAATGAGAATTTGAATTCATATAATGATGACAAAGTGTTACCATATGCTTGTGAAAATTATGTGACTATCCAGGACTTTTTAGAAGTTAATAACGTTTTAATGTGCAGCCTGATTATAGAAGTTCCATGACTCCTCAAAATTTTTGCGAAATTAATAATTCTGATTCAGATTTAATTGGGGAAATAAATTTAATTAAAAATGGGGATTTAAGGAAAATAATTCACAATTATAGGGATATTTTTGAAAACATAAATATGAAAGTGGGTGAGATAAATATTGAGCCACAACGCAGTTTTCTAAAATCTGACCTACCTATATCTTTGAGGGCCTACAGAACTTCCCCCTTAGAAGAAAAGAAATAAAAAACAAGTTCAATCTTTATTAGCGGCTGGTCTCATTAAAGAAAGTAATAGCCCTTATTCTGCCCCGTCCATTTAGCTATGAATAGAGAGGAAGGCAAAAAGACCCGACTATGTGTAGATTATAGAAAACTAAATGCAATAATTAAAAATGATGCAGAACCCTTGACTCGTATCGATGGAATTTTAGATAAACTGAGTAGTGCTTAGTATTTTTTCACTTTAGACTTAGTCTCTGGCTACTGGCACAAACCAATACATCCATCCGATACAGAAAAAATAGCTTTTGCTACCAATTTTGGCCTCCTCGAATGGCTAGTTCTCCCTTTCGGTGTCAAAACGGGCCTCCCAGTGTTTAATAGAACCATTAGAAAATCCTTAAAAAATATAAATTTGATTGTGCTTGCCATTATTTTGATAATATCTTAATTTTCTCCTCTTCTCTAGAAGAACATTTAAATCACTTAACCCAAATTTTTGAAATCTGTAAATTAGAAAATATGAAACTTAAATTCTAAATGTAAATTAAATCAAAATAAAATTAACTTCTTAGGCTATGAAATCACTAATGGGACTTTAACTCCAGCTAATGCTAATGTTGAGACAGTTAAAAAATTGAAACCTCCCTCTAATGTTAAAGAACTACAACGATTTAAGATTCCAGTAATGTTTATCATAAATTAATAGATAAATATGCTGAAATTAGACACCCCTTCACTAAATTAATTAGGAAAAACATAATATGGAAATGGAAATCAAAATGTCAAAACTCTTTCGAAAAATTAAAAAAATACTCTAACTGCAAAACCAATTCTAAAAATTTATTATCCAAAATTAGCAGTAAGTGCAATTCTAAAACAACCAGATAAAGATAATTTCTTGGATCCTATTGCTCACCATTCTAGAATTTTGAAGAGTTGTGAACAAAATTACTTTATAACTGAATTGGAATGTCTAGCTATCATAGGTACTCTTGCTAAGTTTTATTATTATTTTCATGGGGTTAAATTTACTATCCATACCAATCATGCATCTTTGGTATGGTTAAAGAGTGTTAAATATCTAAGAGGTAGACTTTTTAGATGGTCACTTAAATATATTATGTTTGATTATGAGATCAAGTATCAAAAAGATTCTACAAATGTCGAAGCAGACTAGTTGTCTCGAAATCCTGTTGATTATCTTAATCAACATATAAATTTATTGTTAGACAAAAAAGATATTATAGAGATGCAAAATAAAGACAATGTTTGGGACAAAGAGTATAAAAAAGGGAATGGGATTATAATAACTCAGAGAAAGGGTTTAAAAAAATAGTAGTACCAATGTGACTTAGAAAAAAATTATTACATGTTGCTCATGATAATTTTGGACACTTACAAATTCAAAAAATGCTTAACTTAATATCTCCAAACTATTATTGGCCCAACATGACAATGGATAATAGACAATTTCTTAAACATTGTGACATATGCTGGAGAAATAAAAAGCCAAAAGAAAACAGATTTGGCTTGTTACAAGCTATGCCAGCCACATATTAACCTTTTGAATGTCTTTCTATTGATACTGTGGGTGGATTTAATTACTACAACTCAACTTCTTACATATAATAATAGATCGTGCAACTATCTTTGTTTGGGTTTTTCCATCCAAGAGTGTTACTAACGAAACATATACAAACTGTTTAAAACAAATTTTAAATATTCAAACACCTTAAACAACACTTAGTGATAGACATAAATCTTTTAGGTCTCCAAGATTTAAAAAAAATCCTCAGAAAACATCATATTCAACAGCGTTTTACATCCTCACATCATCCACAAGCCAATGGGAAGGTAGAACATGTTTATCGAACTATAGTTACTAGTCTAAAATGTAAAGTCAATTCCACTTCTTCTAAAATACCCTGGGCTAGATTATTAGACCAAGTCATCCAAGAATATAATAATACACCACATTCCATAACCAAATTCCCACCTGCCTGTTTATTTTATGGTCAATTACCTTATGAATCTTCTTTAAAAAAAGTATTACCCTCCTGTTAATAAAGCACTCAAAATTGCAAAAGAGCGAACTCGTGAATTCCATCTTGAAAGTAAAATACTCTATGATAGAAAGTTTGTTGAATCTCCACTAGAAATATAAGATTCTGTAAGTTATAAAGAATTTAAGTAGCCCAACACTCGAAAATTAGAACCTACTTTCTCTGGACCATACAAAATAATAAATGAACTTTCCGATGTAACCCATAAAATAGATAAATTTAATTATGAGACAACACTAAATTCAGTTATTGTACATGTTTCTAAGTTGCGACCATATCTTTCATCAGAAAATTTCAGACTATTTCATGAGCAACCCAAACAACAATCGAAACCACAACAATCATCACAATCACCCTCACAAAATCAGACTAAAGTTAAAACAATAGATTAAAATTTGATTCTTTAAATATATTTTATTATAATAGTTTTCAACATTATCAAGTATGTCTTTGGTGCGCAACAGAGATATTATTAGTTTTTGAAACTTTAAATTAAATTATCTTATAATTATGTCACAACTTTTATTTTAAACATGGGTATATTTTAGCCTGCTCAACTAAAATATTTACTTGTTTGGGAAAATTAAAAGTTTTTTTAATTAATTGTTTTAACTATATGTCAAAATAAATTATATTTACTTTATTTACCTTCTTAAACCAATTGTTTTCAAAAGGATTAATACCTTGTCATTTATGCAATAGATAACCAAATATGTAAACCTATTAATAATTTAATAATGATGATGTGATTTTTTAGTGATTATTGTAACAATATAAATTAAGTATTAAAACCAAATTTCAATTCTATTCCATTTCTCTGTCAAAAGTAACATCTTCTATTCTATTTACTTTTTATTATTTATTTTTAAAATTCTAAATTTACCAATACAATTTGTAGGAAAAATTTCAAGTTCCCAGGTCTCAAAAACTTGAATGAAGAACTCAAGGTATAATAATTTAGTTAAAAAAGAGTATCAGACAAAAAAATTTTGTAAGGAAGTACTGGTTGAGAGTTGGTACCGAGTTGAGCTCAAAAAGACAAATTGGATAAGCAAGCCTGAATGTAGTTGAATAGCTACTAAAAACTTGTTTATTATATAAAAAGTACTTAATAAATTGCTATAATTGTGATAAGTCTTTTGACAAAATACTTAAAGCTATTGAAGGATGAAATACTTACAAAGTAGTGTGATGTTAAGTGGTATTTCAGTGTAGTGTGGTAAAAGGTTTAAGTATTTCCACATAATTATGTTAATGACGAATCCAATCAAGAGAAGCTTTAATGTAAAGCTAGTGATGCCATGATGGCTAAAGATTTTTCTATTGCAACTTTGTAGGACTTTTATTTAAAGACTGCTTAAATTATTTTTGGAAAGTCTAAGACTTTAAAAAAAGTTCCAAAAACAGACTGATTAAAAAAGTTGGATCTAAAAAGTTCCAATTTTGATGAAGTAGAATTTTTTTTTTTAAACTATGTTTTAGCAACGTATTACTTATTCTAAACTTTGTGAACTTGGTGAAAGCAAAATTTTTTTATTATTATTATTTTAATTTTCTAGGGTATTAACATTTATTAAGGGGACAGATCACCTTTAAAATGGTCAAAAATTCAAGTTAAAGGTTTTGATGTCAGTAAATAGTGCATTTTATTCTGAGTAAAAAGGTACCAATGTTTTTCAGAGGCTATAATTATTGACGAAGATATAAAGTAAAACGCAATCGTCATTCTTTGTTTTTGAATGGGGAGTAAAAACTTTAAATCAATTTAATTCACAACAATGATTTTCAAACTTGCGCGCACGATTTCTCCAAAAATAATTTAGATAGAACCTCAAAATTTTTCAAACTTATTAATGTTGCAACAATGAACAAAATGAACTAGAATCTTTTAATTTGATCAATAAATTAAAAAATAATTAACTGTAATTAAATTACAAACGCATTTTGAATGCGCTTTTCGATGAATTACAGTTAATTAATTTTTAATTTATTGACCAAATTAAAAGATTCTAGTTCATTTTGTTCATTGTTACAACATTAATAAGTTTGAAAAAAATTGAGGTTCTATCTAAATTATTTTTGGAGAAATCGTGCGCGCAAGTTTGAACATCATTGTTGTGAATTAAATGCATTTAAAGTTTTCACTCTCCATTTAAAAACAAAGAATGACGATTGCGTTTTACTTTATATCTTCGTCAATAAATATCGCCTCTGAAAAACATTGGTACCTTTCTACTCAGAATAAAATACACTATTTACTGACATCAAAACCTTGAAATTGAATTTTTGACCATTTTAAAGGTGATCTGTCCCCTTAAATATTGTTATTGTATTTTCTTCTGTATACTTACAAATGGTAAGTGAGATTGTAACCATTTCTTGTATTCTTGTTCAGGAGAAATGCTCGTAGCTTTATATATATATATTTCTTCTCTTGCATTTTTTAAAAATTATTTACATCTCCTTGCTGACAGTCTCTAAAGCTGTTCTATTCAAAATTCAAATTTCTAAATTATTAAATTTATATTGTCTAAATTTATAGTTACTTAACTAATAACTTCATCCAAAATCTTTGGGGAGTGGGGATAATATTGCAAAATTTATCATATTACGTCATAATTAACTTTTATTCTATAATTTATTTCATTTTTATAATATTCCATACATAATTCCGATTAATTAAATTAAAATCCCATCTTAAATTAAACAATCAATCTCCATATGTAAAGGTATAAGTTCTGAATCTACTTAATAATATTTATTCTAAAGTATTTAAATTTAAAAATGGCGATAACTAGTTAAATTTATTCTTAAATAGTACACCTTTATTTTTAATCCACTATTAAAATCCATTATTATTCCCATGTAGATTAAACCGCTATAAATTCTTTATTTAAATGCTAAAATGCCGTATCTCTTAAAATTATTTCGCTCTAAAAAACCCTATTTCTTTTAAAAACGTTCTATCATTAAATATTAAATGTCTATTACAATATTTCAAAATGCTCTCATACTTTTTTTTCCACATCAATGATCCATTTTCTATATTTTTCGTTATTGCGTGTTAAATTCGAAGCTATTTTTAACTACAATCTCAAAACAGATATTTAGTTTCGTTTATACTTCATTGATCTGAGGGCGAGGCTATAGAAACGTGTAGAACAATTTTGGCGACAGGAAGTCTGTTTTCTTCAAAATTAACGCACCGTAAATATTAATTTAATTCCTTTAAAACGATTACGATTGGAACAAAAAGGTCATGTGACGTGTTTTGTAATCTTACGCAAGCTAGGATACAACACATGCGCGCTCTGATTCCGGCAGAGAATTTGACGATTGGCGGTAACTGAAGGAAGGAGTGAAACTTTTATCGGAGTCTAATATCCTCAAACGTCCTTTATAACGCAGGGATGTAAAGTTCTATAATATTTTTATGGGTGTTTAGTGCCAAATCTATACATCCAACTCATCTAAATAAACATCGCGAGTCTCAAAGAGGAGATTTATGGAGAATGCCGACTGTAGCAATGGAATGTACTAATTATTCTGTATAATTTTGATCCATCGTGCCTTCCTCCTGAAGTGACGTCTTCAAAATGTAAGTTTTTTACTTTCAACTGAATTGTGCGTGAATTGTGAATTACTACCACACGGCAAACCTGGTGCGGTTTGAAAGGGAAACTCTGTTCAGTTTTGTAAATGTTTATCAGCCATTTTTACGACTGCAACGCATCGATCAAACCTGAGAGTTGAAATCGTGACATATATATATATATATATATATATATATATATGTGTGTGTGTGTGTAAAGTTTTGAACTGGGGGTGGTTTTGGGTTCTGAGAGTCATGATCGGCGTAGATCTGCAAAATTTTTCCTGATATTCCAACATATGGGAGAATGTAATAGGTAGTAATTCTTACGAAATCTACCTAAAAACTGTACAGATCGATAACTTTCTACTTTCCATTAAAACCAACATTCACTATTCATTAGCACAAACTATGTATAAATACAAAGTACAAAGGATTTGTGGTTTACAAATGTTTACCGAGGCTTTGTGTGTGCAAGAAAAGATCTTTTTGCGTGCGAACGCACTGTTGATGATTCCTCGGTTACGGCCATACATGGTATGATGATTATGCTGTCTAAATGGGCTTTATCGCCTTTAAATGTTTACACTAATAATTTCGGGCATTTTGTATTCGTTTGGAGAACATTTATACCTTATTGCAGTACTTATATTAATACTAATTATTTCAGTTGCGTATTATAGTGTAGTTATTTTTTTAGTTATTTATTATAGCATGTAACAGTTATAAGAGTTTGAACACCTTTTAAAAGTAATTGAATATTATTAAAGAAAAATGAACACAGAAAAATAAACAGCAGTAAGTTCAATAAACATTTATTCAAATATACACGTCAACGTAAGCACAGTTGCTCCATAAATACTTTAATTTACACACATACACTAAGCGAAATATTTGCAACATCCTGCAATCAAATGTTTTTTCTCCACTGTTTTTTCGGTCTTTGTTTAGCAAATGTGTACAAATATCTGCGACGTAAGTGAATAAAATTCTTTACTTATATCGTCACACCGAATGAAACTATCGAATGTGCACAATCTGTGAGATATATCAGATCTCCAATAGCATAATCTACGAGATTTTTATATTAGAAAAAACGAAAGCTGCTTAAATATAGAGATTTTTTGTTTTTTAAAGAGGTGTACTTCTCGAACGTGAAGTCTTTGCAAACATTTTTTATGCCGTTACTTGCATAATGTACCATATCTAATACATACAGATTAAATGCTATATATTTGCTCATGTGCCTTAGATTTACTAAAAATGAGCCTTGTTTCACACCTGGAGTAATTAACGAATCCAATAACATCGGTTGTGTCAACATGAGGTCACTTATATGTTAATTATTCATTTAGTTTTAGAAAATTTGAATTAGTAAAAATAAAGCATTAAAGAAAAAAAGGTTTTCTTCTCAAATTTTATTTATAAATAATTGAAAATATAAAATTAAAATAGATATTTCTTTAATATATTGCCTTTAATTTGGGTGAGTTTTGAGCCATATGCTTCAAACTGCAGTACACTGCAACTGTTTACCACGTAGATAATGAACAATAAAATTAAAATTTAGATTTAAAAATTGAAATAACATTTAAAAAAATATTTTTTTTTCTTTTTCCATTACTGAGAAAGTATCGGGTAATTAATTTTCATAATAATAACGAATAAAATAATTCATACTGTAAAGAGTTAAACTACCTTAGTTACAAAGTATCGAAAATGCTTATACATTCTACTCTGAAACTGATTTCTTATATCAAAAACAGAAAAAGAGTTAATATGTGATAGTTTGACAATGTAGCTAATTACATAATAGTAAACAGGTTTTTAAAAGGAAATTCTAAGTTCAGAATAAACAAGCAAATGATTTTAAGCATATGGTTTCAGAATATGGTTTTAGAAATATTGCAATGTGGTTTTTAAGTTATCTGCATTTGATCTTACTTGTTTCTATTCTGGATTCCGATTTCACATTCTATAGTTTGGTAAGGTAGCGGCTTATATAATGTTGAACAGATTTTTAATAAGAAGTTTTCAATTGATAATGAACAATTAACATGCAACATGACTTTTAAGCTGATCCTACTCATTCTCTTTATTCCGCTTCAATCTTGTATCAAGTCATTCATCATCGTCTACTGGTTCTTTCTCATTCCCTTCTCCGTTGCGTTCTGAAATAGAGAAAACATGTTTAGAACACCATAAATTTTATTTGATAAAGTACATCCAATGTCTAACCGTATATAAATAATATACCTGCTATTAAATTAAATTTCTGGTTTGAAATATGAATGCTTTATAAACACGAAAATTATCTTAATGCTTCCGCATTGTGTTTGTTGGCTGGTTAACAGTATACTTGTGTTTATTGAAACAAACGTTATTATTTGAGGGCCTGTCTTCAATCTTTTTTTTTTCCATTTATCTCCATTTATCTCCATTTTTTTTACATAGCACGTTCTTATGTTTCATTAGAAAAATTGGTTTTTATATCATATCTTGTGTATTAGATTATATTATAAAGCATTTTACATCTAACATTGTGGCGTATTATCTGATATATAATACTGAAAATGTAACTAAGTCAAAAATGTATCAAAGATTTTCAATAAAGTGTGATGCTTTTGTCGTTTCAAAACTGAGATTTCATAGCAAAATACCAAAAAACAAAGCATTAAAAATTAATTCTAGTGCAAAATTGATCTATTAAGACAGGGCCTGATTACTGCACAAGCCAACTAAGCCACTGCCTTAAACCCACCGCGAACGGGGGCTCCAAAATTGGTAAAATCATTTCGAAAAATGTCCTTAAAAATAAATTTTTCCGCAAGTATTTGCTCAAAAATAAAAATAAAAATATTTTGATTAATTCGTAATTGTATCGTAATATATAATGACATTTCTAATTTTAATTAAATTTACAATGCATTAAAATGCCCTTTAATACTCGTAAATCTAAATGACTGGAATGTATAGTAATTTTCCACAGAACGAGAACGAAATAAATAATCGTGATAAAATACAGATATAAAACTATTAAATGTAAAGTAGTTCGTATCGGTTCTTTCTTTACAGGATTCTACACTAACTAAGATAATAAAAAAGGAAACATTTTTTTCACAAATAGTATCAGCCACACCTAAGGAAAGATCTGCGCTATGCGACTGCTTTTATTCAGTTCCCAAAGTCTTTGTCAAGGTATATGCCATATATCTGAAAAGAGGAAATGTTATTCGAATTCACTCGCGTAGAAATCACTGCTAAAAAAATATAGTGTAATAAATTTCTTTAAAGCAAAGTAAAGAAGACGAAAACTAAGCTTTTGCAACAGTCTTCTCATAATGTTGGAAAGTGTTTGAAAATCAATTCGTGAGGTATTTTTATTTTTCTTATTCATTGTATTTACTCACTTAATTTACGCCCCTGAGTATGTTACGCACTCCGTACTTTTCAAAGAACATTTTGGTAAAAAAAAAAACAAGGATTCGCGTAACTTTCATATGTAGAGTATGATATAATTTAAGTTAATGAAGTGATTAATACCATTGCATATGTCCCAAACATTTTCATTTTACAATATTTCAGTTAGGATCTTCGAAAAAAATCTTTATTTATTTACACGATTTTTCGTTATTAGCTGCACTGTGTGCAGATGGTATTCTAACTACACTCATTAAAAAAAGGATATTGCAACACTTTGAATGAATGCACGTAACCATGTGAAAATCACTGGACCGATAGAGGTGAGAGATATATACATATGATTAAAGATACAAAAAAGGAAATGGAGACATAATAATTAATACTTAATATGTCCTTTATGGGCAGCTATACAGATAGCTAAATAACAAGGCATTCTGTCGATGAGGCCATTAATGATCAATTGGACTGCTCTTTATCAAGCCACGGCCATAGCGGCATGAAGCTCTTCTGCGGTATGTGCCGGTGGTGATACTGTGGTGCCTGGTGTATCTCATGTACGACGATGTTCTACATTTTTCCATGAGAGAAAGATTGGTCGAGGCTGTCGGTCACAGAAGTATGTTGATACCATCCATGCTGTTGAAAGCTCACCGTGTGAAGTGTGACCGTACATTGTCCTGCTGTAACAGTGTACCAAGACAGCTTGAAAAATTTACTACAGCCAAAACAACATGGAAAACCTATCGACCACTGCCAATCTACCAAAAATGTGCACAAAGGCTGTCCGCTGTCCGAACATAATGTTCTCCAAACCATTACGTCCAGTTCGAGTGCAGCATGACCCTCGGCGATATGGGCTGCAAAATTTTGTCGCTCCAAGAGGATCCATGGCTGTCATTCGTCCATAAAAAAAGCGGACGATGATGGCAGACGGCTTTAGATGTCACGTGACTTTGTGAACGAATTTCAACAAGTCTCTGGTCTGTCATTGTGCTTTCTATTGTGCTGTGTACCTGTGAGATTCATTCTCTCTTCTACGTGTTCGCAGATGGCCCTGCGTCCATTGTTCTGTACATCGTCGGATAGAACTCACGTCTCGACTAAAACGCGTGACAATTGCGCACATCGACAAACTGAGTTCACGCCTTTCCAATGTTCATTTTCGTTTATCCGTTAACAGTTGGTAATCAACTCTCTGACGTCTCCGAGGTGTTTCCTACGTTTTTCTAACCGTTTTGCTGCTGCAATCACTTGCTGATAGAATATGCAGGACGAATCAAATTCTGGCTTTTATAGAGATAAACTTCGTAACATGTACCCAATGTGCACGGAAACTAAATGGTTAGCAAATTTCTCGCACCGCACCAGCCTTGTGCTTTGCATATGGATACTCGCATACGTTCATGGTGTTGCAATTTCAGTTTTGATGAGTGTATCATCAGTGAGGTTTCAACAGTCCTGGCATTCATTTATTGTTTACCTTCTCAATAACCATTTCAGAGAAGATTTTATATTCAAAATATGCTGAACTTTTGACAAAAAAATTGTAAATGCAGAGCAAAAACAGAGTAAAAAAAACAAAAACAGAGCAGCTGGAAGAAAATTTGGAATGAATGAAGCGTTTTCGATAATAGCGCAAAAGGAAATATGCTGTAAATAAAGCAATTGAAAGTATAAAAGTATATGATAATTTTCTGCTGTCGAACCCACTAAATACCTCTCAGTATGAGGCATAAAATGTTTTCATGCTTAAAAGAAAAGAAAATATCTTAAATGCTTCTAACAAACAAATTAAAATTTTTAGTGTATTCGTTTTCTAATTTAGATACACATTCTTTTTTCTGATTCTAGAATGTCTCCTAGGATTGTTTTCCTGTTCAACAGCTATTTACGAACTGTTGAAACTCTTATACATTTTCACTCTTAAGAATTCCTTAATAAAAATTATTTATATATATTATAGATAGCCAATTTTTTTTACCCCAAGTTATCCTTTGATAAAAATTCTTCTAAAAAAAGCAACCACTTCTGCCGTTGCAGTAAATAAATTCTTTGTGACCAGGGTTTTTTCTCGGGTTGTATTAAGAAAACTATTGCATACAAAAATATGAAAATTGTATAGAGAGTATTAGAGAGAAATGTTTGATAAACACGCTGAGTGGAACTAGAATTTATAAGGATGACATGGAACTATTTTTTCTTGATCCACGATTTATTTTCTAGATGCCAGTGGAAGAATTTTTTTCAGTGCAATATCAAAAGGATGCTGTAAATAGAACACGGTAGTTTCTGTTTCCTGTTAATAGAATTTTAAAATTGTTTCAAGATTGATTTTCTCATTAAAAATATTTTCTTACCTAGAAATAAGCATTAATCCTAAATGCTCCCTCATTACAACGATTTGTGATTTGCCTGCCCCTGGAAATGTGATTATAATAGAAAATTTGCTATTTATACCTAACCAATGGCAAAAATCTTTGAAAGTCACAATTCTTATTCTTTTAAAAATATGGCACAAAAAAAAGAGTTATTTTTTCCAATAATTATCGAAAATGACTTCAAACAGAAAGCGAATATAGGCAAGAGATATCCCGAGGCCTCATTATGTTATTAACACTGACCATGCAGATGCATCAATCAAAATGAGAATATTTCTCTTGTATCTCATCAATAACAAGATGAAAATAACGCGAAATTTTTGTAATATAAACTGTAGATAAAAAATCTTCAAAACATGACGCATCATATCTATAGATTACATAAAGTGCAGCAACCCCCCACAGCGCACAGTGGGGCGTTTTGAGGATCTAGGTGGACAAAATTATTGCGTTGAAGTTTAATTAGGTTTTGCTGGGTTTCGAATGTATCAGTAATAAAATAACCAAACAGTGATAAATATTTGACTTATTTATGTATTTATATTATTATTATTATTATTATTATTATTATTATTATTGTTATATTATTACTTATATTATTATTATTTTTTAAATTATAATATTGTATTGTCATTGAAACTACACATGTATTCAAAGTTTCAGCTCAATCGGATAGTTAAAAGTGGTGAAAATTGACTTGCAAGATTTGAATTAAACACTCAGACGCACACTTCGAGTTAATATAACTTAATGATTCGCAAACTTTCGCAGGAGCTGTCTTAAGTTTTCAATACTTTAGGAATGGCACTTTGATTTAAAAAATGCTTATTGCTTAATAATGCTTAATACTGCATTAAAAGTCAAGATGAAGTATGAAAACAAGATGGCGCTTATTTTCAAACAACAATAGGTTAAGTCGTGTGACAAACATGTGACATATGCCCAGTAAACTCCTGCTTTCAAATAAAACAGAAAAGTCACGACTTGCTTTCGAACTTACAGAAAAATAATTCCACTGTTGAAAGTCTCTCAAATCAACTGCCTTATTTACGGTCGTAGTTAATCGACACATCGTGTTTTTTCGACAAAACTCGTACGGATCTCGACAAAAGAGACATTCAGCTACCAGTATACGCGGTCTTGTTAAATTCCGAGATAATCGGAAAAATGAATTTTGTCCACCTAGATCATCAAAACGCCCCACTGTGCAGCTGTGCAAATCGTACAATTGGCCGTCGTGATGTTGCTGGAGACAACTTGCTTCAACAAATCCCTCTTGTTTAAATGAGCGGATTTTGAATACCAGATTGTCCTCGGAGGGGACTCACGACATGCCACGGCTGTTCTTAAGATTGAAACACACTAGTACTTGCTAAGCGGAACCTTTATTTCGATGAGATGCTTTCTTCCATGTTTTATTACTTCTGACTGGAGTGTAGAGGTCAGAGGTTAGCGGGAGACATCACTGACAAGTTTATCACCACCTCTTTCTTTTGTCGAGACGCCCCTTTCTTTTGTTGATTACCACAGAACCGAACAGGAAAAGAAAGGCCGGTATGCCGGTGCATATAAATGCATCTTTAGGTCATCCCATACATGCTCAATGCTATTTTTACTTTGCGGACAAATTCATAAGATGAATATCTTCGCGTCGAAAAAGAACGGGAAAGAAGGGACTTGGGGGATGCCGCATCATCTTCCATAAAATAAGTTTGAACCGATAACACCCCGGAGACATCTGACATGGGTTTCAAGGCACTCTTATACCACTGTGCTGTCACAGTTTTATTATTTTTACTTTACAAGACATTTTTTATAGCTGTCTCAATTTTAAATCAATGGTTGAATATAGGTTAAGTCGGCTGTGATAACATTGTCCTTTTATAAAATCTTATGCTTACCAATGCAGTAGAGAGTTTTTCTGTTCCATTCACCATCTCTAAGGCATTCCAGTTTTGTATCTGGGCTCCTGGTATATCCCCTGTCACAAACCAAAGTTGCTGTCTTTCTAGTTAGTCGAAGACGTCCACTTTCGATACGAAAATGAGGATCGTTGCATCTTGGGGCTGATTAAAAATGGTAAAAAAATGATTATATTTGATTCTTGTTATTTAGTATAAACAAAAAAAAAAAAAGGAAAATTACATGATGAAATATTTTTGAGATTACAAATTCAAATGAGAACATACTTAAAAAAAAAAAAAAAAATCTAGAGCTGTACAAATAATAGTATAAAAGCTATGAATAATTATTAAAATAAATTTGTTTGAGTCGTTATTATAAAGTAAATACATGCGTGTCACCAATGCTGACTGCATAATGATGCTGCCAACGAAATTCATTATTAACTAATAATTGATTTTTCATTTCTGTATCCCTTTCTCTTTCCTTTATTAAATAACATATCATCTTTCCTTTCCTATTATAGTAATTATACAGGGTGTCTTTTCTTATCGGTGATTAGTAGCTAATTTTTAAACTATTAGTTTAGAGGTATACACTCTAAAAAATATCCGTGAAAATACAAGAGATTTTCCGTGAAATTTTACGGAGAAGTTTCATTTTTCCAAAACAACAGTACAATTTCCGTAAATGACATTAGTTCCGTAAAGGAGATTTCAAATCCGCAGATATGCAGAAAATTTTCCGTAAATTTGATGGATTTTTTTCAAAACAGTACAATGTCCGTATTTCCCCATTTCCGTAAATAACGTTCAGAGGTTTGCATAAAGATATCGTCTTGTTTGAAATGCGAATTAAGATTGTTGTATTTATTAGGGTCCAGGGTCTTTTAGGATCCAGGCCTGGACCGGTCCTACCCGTGGGCCTATTTTCTGTCATTAGACACAGGCCAATCCTGGAGCTCATTCTAACCGGGCCGGTAATTTTTTGTGAAAATAATAATGATATTTTTAATTTTTTAGTGAAATCTTTAGAAATTTATTTTATTTATATAAATTACAGAAAAATATTTTTTTAAATCTATTTTTTTTTTCTTTATAGTGCTGCAAATTATGAATTTTTTCACTGACATTTTAAAATTTTATTTTAATTTTATTAACGTGAGGCAATATTAGGTTATTAAAGGTTTCGTAAAATAATATCTTTGCAAATTATTGGTATTGAACAAAACTGATTTGTCTTATAAATTTGTGAATTAAACTAAAATTTATTATTTTATAAATTGTAATTTTAGAAAGTTTACATTTTTTTCTTTAAATTTATAGAAATAATTAATGATTTTTTCTTTCCTTTTATAAAAATGAAGTTTATAATTTTATAAAGTTTATAATATATTTAGTTAGTTTATAATTTTATAAATTAAACTAAATTAATTTAGACTAAATTAATAAACACAAATTTAAACATACCTATTCCAAGGTCATTAATTTCAAAATTTTCTCTAAAAATCTTTTTTTTTTTTTTTTTTTTTTTTTTTTTTAAATATTTTTAAGGTTTTATAAAATAATAATTTTGCAACTTATCGGTATGTAGGTGTTAAACTAAGCTGATTTGTGTTATACATTTGTGAACTAAACTAAAATTTATTATTTTATAAATTATAATTTTACGAAGTTCATATTTTTTTCTTTAAATTTATAAAAAATAATTAATAACTGTTTGTTTACTTTTATAAAAATGAAGTTTTATATAATTTATAATATAATTTTATAAAGTTTATAATTTATTTCGTTAGTTTATAATTTTATAAATTAAACTAAATTATCAAGTTCAAATTTAAACTTACCTATCCTAAGGTCATTAATTTTAAAATTTTCTCTAAAAATCTATTTTTTTTTGTTTTGATATTTTTAAATTATTCAGTTTAACAGAATCGTACACAAAAGCTCTCAGCAAAGATTAAATATAATAATTTAATTTATTATAAAATTGTTTATTCGCATAAGTTTTTAAAATAAGAGATAAAGAAAATTTACTTTAATAGCATGTAATAAATACGTCTACGTAAGATAATATTGTTTGTACTGGAATTGATAAATAGATCAACAGACAAATAATTTTAAAAAGTGTATGTACTATTGTAAAAAGAAGCAAACATTAGTCTTAATAAAATGTTTTACGCATATAATACAAAAAAAGTTAAAATTTATCTGTTATAAAGTATCAAATAATAAAGCAAGATATTAAAAATTATGAAAATAAAATATTGAAAAAATACATCTAAGTATGAAACATTCAAGTTTTTGCATCATTAAAAGCATTTAAAATAAATAGCAACATTTGAGGGAAAGAAGTATCGAGTCCTAGCGTAATGGTACAGCCCGCCAGTTTACGGCCTAGAAGTTTCCGCGTTCAAACCCCGTCGTGGCAAGTGTTGGTTATTTATTGAAAACTCGCACAGAAGTGAAAGAAAAAAAATTAAAAGTGTTATAAGATGTTCCCTGAGAAATTTATTTTAACGGTATAAAAATATCTAAAAAATACGGAAGATATCTGTTAAAAAACGGAAATTTAAAAACGGATATTTCGGAAATCACGGAAAATTTCCTGGAATTTACGGAATTTTCTTTTCCGTTAAAATATGGAAATAGTACGGGCGTCTCGATTGCCAGTACAATTTCCGTTTTTTTCAGGAAATTTTTTTACAGTGTAGTTTTATTTGCAAAACTCTTTCAAATGTTTTTCATGATATGGAACATTTAGTTTCGTCAAAATGGTTATTTTTTAAAAAGTCAAGAATTTAAAATTTTTATAATGCTTTCTAGGTGCTCTAAGTTATATTTAGATATATTTTCTCCCTATATTAGCAAGTAAAACAATAAAAATTATGTTCTTCTATGACCAAAACTTACCGAGTTTTGATAATTTGAATTTAGCAATTTTCGGCATCTAAAAATTTCTAAAAACTGAATTTTTTTACACTGAAAACGGTTATCGTGTTTTTAGTGTCAGAAAACGTCAAAATTAATAAAATTGAAGTATCATATATCGGTAAGGTGTAGCTGTACAAAAAAGAAAATATTATTTTATTTGTTAGAGTATATAGAAAGTTTTTGTAACTATAATTTATAGGTCCCAAAAACCGTATAAAAATTCAAATTTCGTAAATTTTTAAAAATAACTTTTTTGACTAAATACATTTTCACATGATGAAGAACAACATTTCAAACATTTTTGAAACTGGAACTATACATATAAACTAATGGTTTAGAAATTAGCTATTGATCAACGTGAAGAAGGAAGGCTTCGTATAATGTTTCTCATATTGGAGAATAAGAAAACAGATTGTAATTTCTAATTCTGAATGGGTTTTATAATGATTAAAATAAAACTGCTTAATTTTGCTTATAAGTTGATTGGTTAAGTTAAATTTATGATTATTTACCTCTTTTATAGTCCTTATAATTTTGACCACGGGTGTATTATACGTTAAAGTTTCGTTTCAGTATTCTGAATTTGTTGAATTCATAATCTATGATTAAAGCATGATTTTGCTTTTTTGTTATACATTAGGTTGAGCTTTTAACAGTTTCAGGAAGCGCAGTGCCATCTAAAGGTGATATTTGGAACTACAACAAAGAAATGTAGTAAAGAAATCCCCAAGTTTATACATTAATCTCTCGCAAGAATAACTTCAATAGCTATCATTGTTTACTTACGTAGAACAAAGAATCATTCCGCTACATGGCGCTGCGACGCCATGGACTTCTACCTTCACTTTCGCAGTGCACTCTCAATTTAGAACGCAGCAAAATAGCTATTATACCACGATGATTTTATACCAGAAGATTTAATTTTGCTTTGAAAGACTGGTCTGACGAAATTCCTCAAATGTTTCTGTTTTTCGACATTACTTTTGTGGAATTCCCCAGTATGTGGTGGTCAATTTACAGTTACACTTATTTTCTGAAGCAAATTAAACACCCTTATTTACATATGTTCGTATAACAAACTCCGAAAAAGACATTCGAACAGACTTCGTAGCTTTTAAAAACATAATAGCTTCTTTGAAAACCATTACTCAACTGGAATTGAAAGGTGCACTGTGTTCTGCTAGATTGAAATGCAACATTTTGAAGTCGCTTAAATCTCGCAGTTCCGTGTATCTACTGAACTACTTATAAAATTACGTATTTTAAGATTAAAAAATCGCCTAACAAAATTAAAACATTTATGATAAATCGTATTAAAGAAATTCCTAAGCTAAAATTTCCTTCAGACTAGCATCATTGCCCTGAGACAGACATTCTTGCAGACCTTGTCACAAGTGGAGCAAAAGTTTCCAGGCCCATCAATGACCCATTTTAGTTGTTAGGTCCAAAGTGGCACAATTTCCCACCAGCATTTTGGCCAGCATCTAATGATAAAGCAGTAATTGATGAGAATGTGTTATAAAAAAGTAAGAAAGCGAATGACATATTGCAATATGCGTTATAGTTGAAGAACTTAAAAATGCTATAGTAGATATAACGAAAAATTGTAAGAATAACTGCTTGGATAAAATATTAGCACGGAAACTGAAAAAGGTCTACTAAAACTTACGACACATTAACAGATTACTAATTGTTAGAAGCTGAGCAATAATTAATACAAAATGAACAGAAGAAAGTTTATAAAGAAGAATTTGAGTTTCTTACAAATATTAATTCAATAGAGAAGAATTCACCTCTATATAATTGTTTTCTATTTATTGAAGAATGAATT
Source organism: Maratus michaelseni (assembly GCA_963931845.1). Taxonomy (NCBI): domain Eukaryota; kingdom Metazoa; phylum Arthropoda; class Arachnida; order Araneae; family Salticidae; genus Maratus; species Maratus michaelseni. The sequence continues at coordinate 259,885,976 of OZ007593.1, forward strand.
TATACGTTTAGGGGAAGATTAAAATTTGGTGACATTTCTATAAAACAAAAATACATCCATTGATTTTGCTTATACATTCCTGGTTATTAAAAGTGCTCATCATACGTCGTGACCACAAAATGATGCATGCAGGAACTACCTACATTCTGACAGAAATTTGATCCCGGTATTGGATTTCTAAAGGAAGACAATTGGTGAATATCAATATTAAAAATGCGTTATTTGTCAAAAATCTCGTTCGAAACATACAGACCAAATTTTAGCACCACTGCCCAGAGATAAAGTGAATGAAGCTCCATCATACACTATATTGCCATAGAAGCAATTAGAGGAGGGGTTGTATCAAATATCTGTTGATTAGTGCTAAGATAGCGTACACAATATTGCACGTACTACTATATTTGGATACAACCCCTCATATTTTTGCTTCCTTTTGAGAACAATGGATTTCGAGCTTATTCTATCGACGATAATTTTCAGAATTTTCAAGCTGTGATTTTGAGACTTTCACAAAAGTTGCTCTATATACTTAGCTAATGCATTATGCATACTATATTTTGATTGCATTCACACATGCGCAATGAAACATATTTTAGTAAACCTGCTTATTTTTCATCCAATTTTTATTATTTTTTAATTCTAATTGCAGAGTATTATGTACAATGTTGTTTGTCATATTTTCTGAAAAGAACTTTTTTTTATATTAAGAACTCTGCAAATTATAAGCAAAAAACTAGGCGAAATTTGGGATTGTTTTTATAAAAACCTTAATTTCTCTACGAGTATACATGCTATCCTCATAAAAATGAACACAGCATATTACAATAAGCCAGTTATTAATAATCTTTAGTTTGAACGTCTTTGCTACATTAGTTTTTACAGGGTTATTCAAAAGATATTCGTTCTTTTTCAATTTGTTGACAGTCCCCTATGGGGTTTCGTGAAAAAATCTTCGCGAAAATGTATAACCTATACTATACTGTTTACACACCTGCAGTTTCAGGTTAATTCCTCATGTATTTTTCTAGATAGATAACAAAACGTCTAAAATCGCAAGTGACTGGTCACCTTTGGCGATATGTGGTTTATATTTTGCTTGCCCAGCTTATGACGAAATTATAAGTGCTATATTGTTTTGTTCACCTATGGAGCTACTGGAAATTTACATCTGTACCTTGTTACTGATATGACAACACGTAAATTTCTCCTTGCCGTTAGACGATCATTTTTAGAACGAAGAGGAAGTTTACTCAGATAATGTCAAAACTTTCAAGAAATCTAAAGAGTAAATTAAAAATATTAAGTTGTAACGAAAGTTTCCCGCCACAACTAATATCGTCTGCGCAAACAGTTCGCGTTGACGTGTTTGTTCAAATTTTGTCAAACGATTTTTGGCATTTGAAAAAAGAGACTTGTTTTAGAACACTGCGTTGTGAAATTTGTAAAAAAAATATCGTTATTAGTAAGTACAAGGTGTCTGAAATGGAACTATCACGCTATCAGATTAGAACCATCATTTACTTCCAGTTCTGATGCAAAAAGTCAGCTACAGAATGTCACCTAATCATGTGTACAGCTTTAGGTACTACTGTTGTATCATATGACACTGTGAAGGTTTGGTACCGAAAATTAAAAAACAAGGACTATGACATTCAAGAAGCAGAGCGCTCTGGTCAGCCTACTGATGTTGATGAGGCCCGCCTACGAGAACTTGTGGAAGAAGATCAGTATGCAACCACTCGAGAGCTAGCTAAGGAGTTAGACGTTGCTAACGCATAAACTTCATGAATAAACTTGACGTACAAGTACAATCGCTGGGTGTCGCATGAGCTGACTCAAGCAGATAAGGACAGACGTGTTCGGGACTGCACTAATCTGCTCGAATATCAACGCAAGGACAAAATTCTAGAACGGATCGTCACTTGTGGCGAAAAGTGTATTTACTTCAACAACACAAGCCAAAAAAAGGTGTTGGTCTGCGCCCGATGAGCCCGTCGGCAGCGTCGCAAAGCGCAATTTGACTAACAAAAAGATTATGCTTTGTATCTAGCGGGATTGCCGTGGTATTATCCACAAAGAGTACCTGGAAACATTGACAGTAAGGTGTACAGCGAGATACTAGTCCGTGTTGACGCTGCTATCAAGGTAAAACGTCAAAATGAGTTCCGGCGCTAGAAGGTAATGTTTCATCAAGATAATGGAAGACCTCATGTGTCTGCATTCACCGGCTGGACTCTGTATGGACTCGAATGAGATCTTTTCCACACTCACCATATAGCCCCGACATAACCCCCTCTGACTTCTACCTTTTTTCACATATGCAGCTACATCTTGCTGGTGCTATATTTAACTGTGCACAGGATGTCCGAAATGAGGTTAATCTGTTTTTGTACTCGCGGCCTCCAAAATTCTGGCTCGAAGGGTTTGAAAAACTACCAAAACTTTGAAAGAAAACCATGGATTTGGGTGGTGATTACTACCCGCACTAAAGGTACTGCTTTCATGTTTTTTTCTAACTTTATTAAGAACTTTTTTTGGCGGAAAACTTTTGTTACAATTTGATATATGCAAGGTTACTTCAAACAACGTATTTTGAAATTTCTTGCTACAGAAAAAATCTGTTGTAAACTATCATTGAAACTGCTGCATTTTGCAGAGACTTTTATAAACGGCTTGTAAAATCAGTAAAAGGTTGCTTATGAAAGAAATTTAGAAATGTTATATTGAGCTATGAAGAAATATTAACATTGTTAAAGTAAAAGCTATCCTCAATTTGCGTTTCTAGACATATGTATAAAATGAAAATGATGAACCTCATCTTATAACTCCAATGCCTTTTTTGGATTTCTGTAATGAAAATTCATTCCCTATTAATTCTTTTAATGGGATTGAAGATGATTCGAAAAGATCTCCCCTTCTTAAAAGAAAAAGGTACCAATCCTTCATATTAAAACAATTGTGGTTAAAATGAGAGAAGCAATATTTTCTAGATTTGAAAGCAGCCCATTCTTTGAAGAATTCTACTTCACTTACACCACTTAAAGTTGGTGATGTCGTTTTGCTTGCACATGATGTGAAAAATAAGCCTCTGTGGAAACTAGGCAATATTCAGAGAGCAATACCTGGTTGAGATGAGAATATTTAAATTATATGTATTAAAAACAGCGAAAGAACTCTTTAAAGATCAATCCAACATTTTTACTCTTTGAAAGTACAGAATGTTGAACATTTGTGGACTTTTTTTCTCTCTTACAACTTTGAAATTTTTGCTCTGTATCAATTTTACCCTTTTTTTATATGAATTATCCCTTTGAGTTTTTGGTTCAAGAAAATGTATTAACTGTTTGAAAAAATTGTTTTACTTTGTTGTGTTTATTATGCAGCTGTTCTTTTGTCAGTCTATTTTTTTTTACATTGTTTGAATTTTGAAAATTATTTATATTTAGAATTAATTTATTTGTTATGTTTGATTAATTAAGTGATAGTATTTTGTGAATGTTATATTATGTAACTGAATTTAAAAGTTATTAGATATCTGAACTGCATATATGAAATTGAATTTTTTTTGTGATAGAATACGTTTGTAAGAATTTTGATAGATGAACTCTTTAGCATTTAATGTGAGCAGTGTGTGAAAAAATGAATCATTCATTTCAATGGCGCTGCGATGCCATTATCTTCTATTTTTACTTTCATTCACACAATGCACTCCTAGTTTAGAATATAGTAAAAAAGCAGCTTTGATTTTTTTTTTATCTTGAACTTGTTACGATTGTCAGTGTTTTGAATATGAAATTGAGCATTGTGTCTGCATACATTTTAAACTAAATATTGCAGATATGGTGTACATATTTCTCATATTATTCAATTTTGTTTGTTCGTCTTCCTTGGCATCTCATTTAGATCTCTATATTCGAAGTAGTGTATTATTTTCCCTTCCCTTGTTATTGAATCTTAAAAATATTCAGTCGATTTTATAACACCTTGTATGTTCATTTTGTTGGAATAACATATTATATAAAATTTATTTAAAGAAAACTTACAAGTTAGCACATGGGCTTGTATCTCACATATTTTCAAAGGATCATTTGTGAGGGATCTGATCTTGAGGCCTGTGGATAATAGGTTATTAGACCCTGGACAGTTCTGAATGAGCCAATCATAACGATCTGCAGTGATAGAAAAAATAAAATAATGAACATTAATTTTTAAAATGTATATTTGAAAAAAAAAAAAAAAAAACTATTTTCTATGCATTTTATAACATATATATATAAATTTCACTTACCCGTTTCAATTATGAACTATTTGTTTAAAGAACAATATCAATATATTTAAAACTAGGAAAACAAATAAACTAGGAAACTTTGGGAAAACAAGTTCGTACTGTACTGGAAAATTCTGCCCGTCAATTATTGAACCGTAGATATCTGAATTAATGTCTAATAATTAAATGATAGAATGTTCCGGTACGAACCAACTTTCCCAAAGGGAAAGAACTTTCCGAACAACGCAATACTATAAACATTGTTCTGACCACAATCACAAAGAACTCTGTAGCGCTTCACGGATTGAGTAGCGACTATGCATTGTATGATGTTTTGAGCTTGCCCAAATGTGTTTAACCCTCTTTAAAGTTTTCCTCATATGAGTTCAGACTCACCCTGTATATGTACTAAACTCGTATATATATATATATCAACATTTGAATGGAGGATGGTTTTGATGTCTGGGGGTCATGATTGGTGAAATTATACCGACATTTTCCTGAATGACTTTCCTCCGGATGACTGTAATAGACAGCTTCTTACTTTTTGTAATGGAAGGTACCTAGCACGGCAACAAAAGAAAATCGATTAATTGTGTTAAAAGAAAAATAAATGCTTCAAATTATATTAAAAACCAAAATGTGATACATAAAAAAGTCTGTTGTTAGCAATGACTGCAAAAACTTTCCTTCGTGTACCATGTTATGTCTTTTATGACCCCTATATCATTAGGGAATCGTGCTCCATGTATCATTAAAAAATATTTCGGCGTTCGAAAACGTGCAATTCGCTTTAATATGGCGTAATTTTATCAGTAAATACTTTTTTCACATAAGAATTATTTTAAAAATTTCTGTCAATTTTAATATTTGCGTCAAATATATATAATTGAAAATGCAATATTTGAAAATATTATTATTCAATCTTTTAAATTTTCGGTAAACGCTAAATAAAAACGGTAAATAATAATTTTCAGTGATGGTAAATAAAAAACGTCTATTTCAAAAATAGACCTAATTTTCTATTTTGACAACAGAATTTTGTATAAAATATTTGTACTCCTACTGTAAAACTAGCCAAATTTAAAAAATGATTGGACACAGCACACCACAGTCTAGACACGTATGTGCCTGCAAAAGATGGTTACATATCTATGTATAGTATTTGATCTAATAAAACTTATGTAACTAAAATACTTTGGTCTAGTTTGACATTGAATAACACTTAAAATAATTCTTCGATTAAAAAAGAGCTGCAATTTTTGTGCCCGTTTTCACGTTTTAATATGAAATATTTTTTTAAGTATAGGCTGAAAAAGTGAGAGACCAAGGTGTATATTTAAAAACTATTTTTAAATAGAATAGAAAGATATTTTCGTGTTCTAGTAAACAGCTCTAAATATTTTCATGAAAACCATGGATTAGATGTCTTTGGGGCTTAGAAATCGATTTGTTAGGTTATCATATCCGAGTAAAATTGTTTTCATGCTTTAAGCGTCCTTAAGGGAACTTTGTCAAATTACCAGGACCAGATTTGATTCAAAACCTCTGAAATTTTCAGAAGATCACAACAACGTTTTTGGAGGTTCCGATTTTTCAAGAGAAATGCTTAGCTAATATAATCTCCCCATTTTATAATGGTTTGCAGTTTTAGAATGGCTTTAGTTACTAAATTGGAAAAGAGTAAAATTACTTCATTTACTTGTGGAAAATAAAATCAAGATTTTCTTTATATAGTATTAGATTTATGCAAAAAAAACTTTGAAGTCCATTGCTGCATTTGTTTTTTTTTAAACTATTTTAAAAGATATCGGCAATACAGATCATATCTACAGCATACGTAAATTGAAATTGATTCATAGGGACAAAGGGTACAAGATAAAATACCGATTTTTCTGGTGTGTTTTCCACAAACATCTTCGTCACCATTTTCTCTTACAACTAATACTTCCAAATTTGCTTGACCTAAAAATTAAAGTAAAACATAATCATTATTATTATTATATCAAATTGATTTTACCCGAAGAAAACAAAATCATATTTAAAATTATCTGTAAATTTTCACAGTAAAACATATTTTAAAGTATTAATCTGAAATTCGAATTCCGTTTGATTGGAAGTCGACAAATAAACAGTCCCTTTTGTCTCATTATTTTATTTTCAAGATTATGCTATGAAATAACAGAAATTTGCGAGTAAACGAAAATGTAAGAATAACTCAAACGTACAGCTAGAAAGTTACAAACAAACGGCGCAAAAATAAAGAAAATACCGTAATAAATTAAAACATACTGTAATAAATTTGTCAAGACTCAATTGAGCACTATCCTACTTAGCTGGACCCAACTGTTCCGCCTTTTGCAGGGATTATAGTTTTATTTTCAACCAATGAATGGAATACATCTGGAACGTTTTAGTGTGTATAGAAATTTTGAGAGGCCGTTGATAAAGCCATATACATATGAATTTCGACCCAGACCCATATCCGTACGTACGCCAATTAAGATATTCAAGATCGAACAGTAAGCTCTTTCCAACACAGAAAAGCATAAAAGAGTAGGGAAAGAAAAATATTAAAGAAAAGCGTATTATTTAAAATTTACATATTCATCCATAAAATGTGTGTAATAAAGTTATACAATGCAACGGGAAATGATCGATATTTTAATAATTATTATCATTAATATTATTTTTATAGTATAATATGTGAGAAAGTAACAGAAATTCACAAATATACGTAATCAAAACCGCATGAATTATCGGATAAAATAACGGTTGCGTTATTATGACCTCACAAATAAACCTTAATAGCTTACTTTGTATAAGAAATTAAAACGCTCGTAAAAAAACATTGGTTGGTAAGGACTAAATACTCATTGTTCTCATATTAGGGATATCAGCGGGGAAGACCGATCTATGCTCGGTTAATCCTTGTGTTCAAGTAAATAAAGCAATTAATTCTCTGTACAACATATAATAATCAGTTCTATGAATTTCTAGAGAATTCCTCCAGATTAAAAAACCCAATTTTTTTGCCATATATCACCAAAATTTGGCGAAAATGCGTAAATTTGGCACATTCTTCCATTTGGCGCCAAGCATGCGTTATGGAATTACTAATCTTGAAAGTCGATTTTCCCGCCAAGTCTCGCAAATGTCGCTAATATGTCGCCAAATATCTTCAAATTTTGCGAAATGCTGCCAACTATTCAACAACTTAATAACGGTTTCAACCTTCATGCATTCATTCCCGTAGTGATCCAAAATAAACCACTAATACAATTTTTTTGAACATGTGACCTAGCTCAATGGTCTTCTCGTACCCCAAAATGGTAGGATTGGTCAAAATTGTTAAACCCGCTTTTAGATAAAATTAGCTTGACCCGTAGTGATCCCAAAATGACCCACTAATCGAATTGTCACGACCAAATTGTGTGACCTAGACCAAATGTTTTCTTGTAATCTAAAATGGTAGAATACAAAATTTAGTAAAATCGTCTCAGCCGTTTTTTACATAAAATTAGCTTGATCCTGACTCGTAGTTATCCAAAATGACCAATAGAATTTTCTCGAACATGTGATCCAATCCAATGGTCTTCTCTTAATCATAAACGGCAATTTTTTCAACAAAATTTCGTCAATAGCGTTAAAGTCGTTTTATAGATAAAATTAGCTTGATCCGCAGTGACTCAAACATGACCAGCACAAAATTTCTCGAACATGTGACCTAGCCAAATGGTTTTCTCGTGTCGAAAATGCTAGGATACAAAATTTAGTCAGAATGGTTAAAGTCGATTTTTAAATAAATTTAGCTTGACCCGTAGCGACCCAAAAATGACCCACTAATCGAATTTTCTGGAACATGTGATCCAGCCAAATGGTCTTTTCGTAATCCAGAACGGTAGACACAAATTTTAATCAAAATTGTTAGAACCGTTTTTTAGATAAAATTAGTTTAACCCACAGTGACCCATAAATGATCCACTAATTGAATTCTCTCGAACATGTGACGTAGCGCAATGGTTTTCTTGTGCCCGAAAACGGCGGGATACGAAATTTAGTCAAAATCGTTAGAGCCGTTTTTTAGAAAGAACTAGCTTGAACCGTAGTGACCCAAAAATGACCCACTAGTCGAATTTTCGCGAACATGTGACCCAACCCAATGGTTTTCTCGTAATCCAGAATGGCAGAATACAAAATTTAGTCAAAATCGTTAGCCCCGTTTTTAAGATAAAATGAGCTTGACCCACATTGATCCAAAAATGACCCCCTAATAGAATTTTCTCGAACATGTGACATAGCGCAATAGCCTTCTCGTGCCTGAAAACAGTAGGCTCAACTTCAAAAAGTGCAATCAGCACACCTGCAAAATTAAACTCAGTGGTAAAAGCAGCCTCACCTCCTCCAGGTCTTTATTGTCTGATAAACTATACACAAATGTTCATATCCCAACTTCTTCTACGGTGATTCTAACCGCGCATATTCGGAATATAAATTTAAAGGTGGATAGAAAAGTCGATATCCATATGCAACGCTGTAGGTTTTCTTTGGAGACAAACTCTTAACATCGATGCTAACTGGTGTTTGCAGAATGCCGACCTCCAACAATACAGTTTTAATTTTCTTAAATAAATAAATAAATAAATGGCTAAATCCGATCCTTAACATATAATTTTCAAAAAGAAAAAAGTTTAAGCAATATCATAAATATTTGACTCAGTTTTTGCATTATGAAAGCTAAAGAAAATAAAAACACACACAGAGATGTGTGTATTTAAATATTTCGTTCACTGTAGCAAAAAGTTAGTAGGTATTTGTAAAAATAGTTGTTCCTGTTGTTTAAATCATAGTAGAGATGCGAAAAATTGTTGAGATGTACTTCAATGCACTATATGGGCTGTTTTAGAAATAAAAACTCAAATTGATATTTTTTTCAAATTTCGAAAACAATTTGTAAAGGCAATGGTTAGATAAGGCTATGTTTTCCCCTGGACAGGGATAGAAAAATTCTGTTTACTAAGATGTTTGAGTGTTTTGATAAAATTTAAGATCCATATTAAGTAGTTCTATAATTTATTTTTGTTCAAATATTGCTTAACTATAAAATACAAAATGAAAATAATAGGTCATTTAGAAAATTTCAATAACTTTTGCTATTTTTTAAAGAATTTGATTTTTTTTTCAATAAGAAGCGCTGATAACACCGTAGTTTTCATTAAATAATAGTAATAATAAACTAAAACATATTCAAAAATCAGGCTGGTGGTTTTAGTGCTTTTAACTGAAAGAAAATATCAAAATTATTTTTAAAGATATGAAAATGCATCAAAATTCGCTAAATAACCTATGTAACCGATGCTGTATAATATATTCAAACAGTCTTCAGTCATAGAACTAACTTCATAAAACTAACAAATATATTTAAAAATGTTTATCAAAACAAACCACATTAGAGGAAAAAAAATATTTTCCGCTTCGGGCAGGCGGCAAAACTAGGCCTTTATTTATGATTCCCTATTTTGGGGTTTTCACTTCTTTTAAGCATATTAGACATTAAATAATTAATAAGCGAACCTTTTGGAAGAAACAGCCTGACTTTGCTGAGCTCTCCTCCTTGAGTAAAGTTGCCTGACCATTCTTCCCTTTCTCCTCCTATAGTTTCTGTGCAGGTCGTACGGAGTCCATCGACAGCTGCCTGGGCAGTGCTACCGTCATCCATATCCGTAGACTGAAAGACTGCCTTAAATTCACTTGGTATATCTAACGGAAATAATGAAATACAATAGCGATAACTATGTTTTTAATTTACAAATCAAGATTATAATAAGTCATTTTTTTATCATGACAATATTTAAAGGACAACAATAATAGTTTTCATTTATACAGTCTGTTATTGCCAGGCGAGGGGAATTACATCATTGTACTCGTCACTGGAGAGTGGATTGTCTGACAGGGCGAGTGAATTTTTTTGGCAATCTTTTTAAAACTACAGGATATAGAAAATATACAAAAAGCTTTTTTATATTTTTATTTCTTAGCCATATTTTACAGCTCTCTCAATTCCAGCGATGTAAACATGGTACTAAGTTCTATCCTATACTAAATTTTCCTCTGTTGTATATATTTCTCAATTTTTTATATATATATATAAAAGGCAGAAAATATTTCGCCGAAAATGCATTGTAATAATGGTAATGAATTATTTTTGTAGTTGTGTAGATTTTGTGAAAGGAATTTTTAAGTGTACATTGCAAAAGGTAAAATCAGTGGCAATCACTGACCACAGGGCTATTAAATGAAACAATTGACTTTAAAAAAGTTATCTGTCAAAGGCTACCTTTCTTGTTTGAAAATTTCGCCAAAATGCACTATTTATATGTTCCAAAACACGCTATTTCTATTCCTCAACATATTGTTTCTCAAAAGATTTCAAATCAAATCACTTTCTGTCTGTTGAATACCCAAAAGGCAATTTATTATGGGTCTTTTCTGACCTCTTAGCTTCATACTGCGTACTAGTGTACTGGGAGAATGCAAAACTTTCCAGCATGCCAACAATAATTCTATTCTTGCTAGTTCCAACATGTTAATATTAACATTTATTTGGGCTATTTAATTGTAGTTTAATACTAATATAAAATTTAACGAAATTTACTGTAAATCACTTCTAAATAAAACAAAATATGGGCAAATGATATTGCCACTACAGGTCATTGGCTACTAATGAGTTTTTCCAGTTTTATCCTTTAGTACAATTGCATTTTGCTGACTGGTAAAATAAATCCTTGGCTGAAAATATTTTCTGAAAGCTCTTCACGCCTGGTAATTGTTATTCATTGAATTGTTATTGCTAATCCGTTATATAAAAATATATTTTAAGCAATATATATTATTTTTTTGCACGCGATTTGGCGTAATTAAGTGAGGGTGGTTTGGCACAACAGAGTGTTTTTTGTAGTAAACTCTTTTTGTTGTTGTTACCCACATTCATTTTTAATTCCATTTTTGGCAATATCGCTCATTTTGACACGTAATTGACGATCCTATATTAAAATTTCTTTGTAAAAATCAACTGTGCACGGTTCGGCGCTTATTTTAAAAACGAACAATAGCATTGTGTACATTAACAACAAATGCAAATTTTCTGCAGATTGTCGATTGTTTACAAAAATTACAGCTTTGAAAGATGAAAGAAGGATAAACAGTAGTCAAACAGACAGACGTACCGATTTTGGAGCCCGTTAAACTCGACACGGGAGCACTATCGAAACATGCTCTTTCCAACAAAAATTTTTTTTATGAAAACTCGAACCTTCGTTCTAAAGTTATACGTGACCATTAATAAATATATACAAACGAATAATATAATCGCCTTCGTTAGTAGTCGGTTAATAATAATTAAAATGTAACACTAATAGTTTATCTATTTGTCTTATCTGTTATTGCTTCTGATTTCGTGGTTATTGCTAATTCGTTATTACTAGAATATATTTTAAAGAAGCCATATTATGAAAATTATTTCTTACTGGCAAAATCCGTGGTTGTGCACGCGTGGTTATTGAAATATGACAAGTGACATTTGTGTGCCTATTTATATTAGAGAAAGTTACACTGCTACGGATAATTAAAACGTTATTAATTCAGTCACATTTTCAAGAACACAATTTCAGTCACATTCTTATGCTGCATTAGGTGAAGATGAGATTTTAATGAATGAGAAAATATTCATCCCAAACCACTTGCAGACACCCCTTTCCATAAAACAGATACATTGCAGTCAACTTGGGAACTCTGTTTATCATCTATCGTACAGTGAAAAAAAATTAATCAATCCAGTAGTCCAGAGTCAATTCTCTACAAACATTTTGTTTTTGATTTTTTAGTATAACTTTAATTACAATAAAATTTAAAATGCCGTTAAATAATAAGATGGAAAACATTGGTTTAGTATTAAACCGTCATTTTTGTGCGGCGAAAGGTTAAATATGCAGTCCTTACTTAGTATAGCAATCATATTTATTTATTACTGTCATTTTAATTCATCGAAATAGTTGCTGGTACTAGCGTTTTCGCTTATTGCTCAAAAGGCTATATATAACACTCGCATAGTAAATAATTGATATTTCTTTTCTTTTCAATTTCTTAACCCTTTAAGAACCATCTTAAATTTAGTGATAGTATGCTGAACACCAGGTACATTAAATTTGTCAAAAGTAGTTTATGTCATTATTTTTAATTACATGCAATGTAAGAAGATGAAATAAAGGTAGGTTTATTTACATTATACAAACATAAATAAAGTTCGAAGTTCCAATCTTTATCGCTTGATTCAAAGCTATCATCACTATCGTCCATGTCATGATCAAAATTAGGAACATAATCACTGTCCGTGTCTGACATAATTATTCTATAAAATCACTATCTACCAGAGATCAAACAAACACAAAACCGAAAGTGAAACACTACAATTTACGAAAGACAACTAAACAGACGATTCTGCATCATACCGCTCGGGTCACCCTCACAATAGAACCACATTTTCAATTAAAACACAATTTCAAACGTAAGTTTCCTCCCGTACTTGAACTTTGAGGAGGAAAAAGCAATTAAAGCGAGCGCTGTGAAACGACCCCGAACAGAATGACCAACGCATAAACAAATAAACGACGACGAAAGACACGAAGCAACGGGAAAACTAGTGAGGTTTTTTGGACATGTAACGTCATCTATTGGGTGCGAAAACAAACATAAAGCTCGTACAAAACCAATCACAATAGCAATTAGCGACGAAAAAAGATGCTTAGAACATTGCAGTCTGGAATTAAAATGAGGACGTAAGCACATACGTCCTGTTTTTCAAATAGAAGAATTCATGACGTGGTGCTTAAGGGGTTAATACTTAAATTAGAAAAAAGCATTGTTCGTGCGTATGTATGTCTTAGATATATCAATGCCAAATTTAAAGTGTGTCACTCTTGAACCCCTTTTAGTGCAGTTCCACAGAGGTAAAAGTAGCCCAGTATTAAGTGGAAAATATTACCTCTATCCTGAAAGGATTTTTTAAATCGGCTCAGTAGTTTTAAAACAATCGTTATATTAGAATGTCTTCCACTCTGTTCATCTTTTTAAATTCCAATTTTTTTAGAATCCATTCTTAGTGAGCATTTACATTTTAATAATAAACACCAGTCCAAATTTGAAGTTTCTGACCTCAACAGTATCACAGAAATCGTAATTTTAGAAAGCTTTTTACTCGTGCGCGCTTTTTAAATTTCCTTTTTTTTTACTCTGTGCGAGCATTTACATTGTACAAATAAGAGCTATGTCAAATTTATTGTTTATATCCATATAACAATTCCGCATAATTCCTAATTTAAAACGATTTTGGAACGTTTTGCCCTCATTTCATCCTTTTAAATTTCGAAATTTTTAGAAACTGTTCTTAGCAAGCATTTTACAACTTGTAAGTAACGGCCATGCCAAATTTCAAGGTTTCAACTCATAAAGTATCTCAGAAATTTCAATTTTAAACCTTTTTTTTCTGCTCCTCTTTAATTTTCGATTGTTTAAAATAAATATTCTGCGCAAGCATTTATGTCCGTAAAGTAACATCCGTGTCATATTTAAAGTTTCTATATCTAACAATTCCATATAAATCGTAATTTAGAATTCGGTTAGAACGTTTAACGCTCGCTTCAGTCCTTTATATTTCTAATTTTTTAGAAACCGTTCTTAGCGTTATATCTTATAAGTAACACCACCATGCCAAATTCCAAATTTCTAGCTTCAACAGTGTCATATAAATCGCAATTTAGGAATGTTTTTCCTCCTACACCCCTTTAAATTTCGTAATTTTTAAAAACTGCTCTTTGCTAGCATTTACGTCTTAAAAATAACAGCCATGTCAAGTTTAAAGTTTTTATCTTTAACAATTTCATATAAATCGTAATTTATAACGTTTTTAGAATGTTTTCAGCTCATTCCATCCTTTTAAATTTAAATTTTTTTAGTAACCATTCTTAACCCCTTGGGGACGAGCGACACGTATACGTGACGCATAAGATGCTCAGAATCCTCGATTATTCCTACCAGTAACTTTTTATTGCAAGCTTTGCCTTATTTAATGATAGCATTTCTGGGATTCAATTAGGCGAAAATTTCTGTTTTGAAAAACCGGTGGTAAAAGATTAAAAATTCTGTAAAGGACGCTCGTCGCGAAGGGGTTTTAAGGAGCATTTACATCTTATAAGTAACTGCCATGCCAAATTTCAAATTTCTACTCCCAACAACGAAAATTGCAATTTTAGAACGTTTCTTTGGTTCTGCAACACCTTGGAGGTAGTGATACCGACATAAATTATAGCCTATAGCAGACACTAACAATTTCATTTTGCCACCATTACGTTTGAAATCGGTTCCGTAGTTCCAGAGATTACCTCCTACAAACAAACACACAAATGTTTTTTCTATATAATATTAGTATGGATTTAACAGCAACAATATACTTTCAACCATATTTTTGTCACTATGAAATTGGTAACGTTTGGTAACAATTTTACTAAAATTATATCCAAATTTAATCACAATATGTTGTACGATGTGAAACTGGCATAACTCAGATTTCCACCTCGATTAAAACTTTGATCAAATACCAGTTTTTAGAGAATTACAGAAAATACAAAACCCCTATACACGAAATAGAAACCATAATTTATATTTAAAAAATATAGAAAAAATATGAAAAAAATCCCACTTCTAATTTTAGCAAGATTATTAAAAAAAATGTTTGAGAGAGTAAATTTTCTGAAACTTATAATTAAATTAATAAGCAATAATTTTGAAACTTACCACATACTGGTGTATCTCCAGTCCAGTCTCCTGTATCTAAGCATTTTCTGTAGTAATTACCACCAATATAAGTATCTACGTCACAATAATAATGAATTACATCCCCTGGCATGTAGTATTCAAGCTGAGGGCCGTAGCCACCCCATGCAGGTAGATCAGGTGTTTCACATTCCAACACTGAAAATATCATATTAATAATATTTTGGATATTTTCAAACTATTATTAGTAGATTCATCAATTAAACAGTTATAAAACTGCCCAATTTGGAGATCTCTTTAAAGAATAAAACAAGGAATTTCGTTCTTTTTGAAATTTGAAATCGATCATTGTTTAAAGTTGTTACTGTATCACATTCAACATTAAAAACTTTTTCGAACAAATTATTCAGATTTTCGCTTCAGAAGTCAAATACGACAAAGGATAAGTGGAGGAAAAAGGTGAAATAAATTGTTTTCATAGTTTTTAAGATAAGTAAAGTCCAATATTTGAATGTCTTAAAGCTCTTGATTTTTTTTTCCAGACATATTTTTTTAACAAAGGAAAAACTTGGGAAATGCATACAAGTGTTTTCTTTACGAAAAAAAAATGAAGATTTTGTTCATACGCACAGGGTGAATAAAATTTTTTCACACACAATAAAATCTGAAAGAAACAAAAATCCACGTTATATTGCTAGTCCCATATAATCCAATGGGATTTCCTCCCGATTTTGTCAATTAGCTCACTGTATTGATGGTATCTTTCTGAGTTTTCACGATATTTGACTGGTCTTTTTATATGCTTTACTCTATAGAATTGACTACCAAATCATGAAGAAAAATTTTTTGGTGTAGTTCGCGCATACGCAGTTATAAATTATTTCATACAAATGCCCCTATCTCATCAAATATTCAAAACATTAATTTTTTAATTACTGTATACTGTTTTTCTGTTCTAGAAGTCAAACATGTGATTTACATCCTGGAATTTCAAGAACAATTTGTCAAAAATTTCAGTAGATATTGGATAAACCGTGTAAAAAACGAAAACGTCCGGTCACTGCCCCTTAATTTTTGGACAGCAGTGTATATGAGTAGAAACAATGATTTAATTTTTTAATTGCTGTTTCTACTGCTCTTGAAGTCAAACATGGCTTTACATCCTCGAATTTCAAGAACAATTTGTCAAGAATTTCAGTTGATATTTGACAAACCGTGTAAAAGCGGATGATCACTGCCCTTAATTTTTGGACAGCAGTGTAACTTTTGCCATTGCTTTTACAGTACTTTTAAACTTCGCATAATTTCAAATTTTACATAAAAAACAGGAAAAAATGTACTTTTGCAATTCAATTTGTTTGGAAACTGTAGCTTAGTTTAGTGATTTTTATGGTTTACTAAATAATTTTCAAACATGATTTTTTTAAATCTATCTCAACCATGAACGTTTGTTTGCTAGAATAATAAAAAGTAGCTAGTGGTAGATGTGTTGCCCCAACTGTCAATGGAATGCCCAGAGCTAATAAAAAAGAATTTTTTAACATTAATTTGTCGTAATTAGATCGGCTTCCAAGCGTTGCAATCATTGCTAAAATGTCCTTTAAAATGGATGTGATTGCCACTAAAGATTAAAATCTTTAAAACAACACGTTTTGCACTAAATCATATTTGCTCAAATACGCCATTTGTGGGTCGGCAGCCTGAGGGCAGGTGATAGCACGTGTTTTCGGTTCTTCAGAGTTATCTTATCGATGTTTTGGAATTGAAGTTTATTTTGGTGGAGCAAAATTAACAATTAATATTATTAAGGTTATATAGAAGTTCGTTGGATAATTTGTTATTGAAGAGACATTCGGTTCAAGATGGCAACTTAGTTTGACCGTGTTAGCGGCGGGCTGTCGTCTTGATGTTTTCTGCTCGCGTTATGTTTGGGGTTTTCTTTAGTTCGGAATTACCGGACTTTTCAGTAAATATTTGAAGTGTTTCCTCTACAGGGGTAAGCGAATATTTTGTGTTTTCATTTGCGTTGGTGTAACAAGGTTGTGTTTTACCGTCCTGTATGTTTGGTCTTGTGTAGGAATGTTTTCGAGGAGTTGAGCAAAAGTCTGATCAGCTATTATGGCTCATTCTACGTTTACAGTGGTTCCAGACTTTCCTTTAGAACCACTCTCTGTTAATGTTGAAATGCTGGAAAATGGCTTCCAGCCTATGAATGATAACCCTAATGTGATTTGGTCTTCGGTATCTGTGGATACGCTTCTACAAATGGCGGCGGACAATAATGGTAGAGCGTTTAATATTTTTTTAATAAGCACAGAGTCTAATGCGTTACCGCGAAGAAATCTCCGTGCTGTTCAGGTGGAAAATAAAGATTAAGTAGCTCATTTTCAGATTATTCAGAATGTCCGGTTTACACGCTCAGACTGTATTATAATCAGTACGTCGGATGTTATGTGCGCGATTGAAATATGTCAGATTGATACTTTTCTTGGACTAAAGGTAAAAACCAGAGTAATATGGGAAAACATTACGAATAAATTTTTACTGTTTAATGTTCCGGTAGCTATCCCGCTGGAGGAGGTGGGACAAGATCCCTTAAGCAGCAATAACTTTCACATCTTAGAGTTACGAAGGTTTTTGAAAAAAGATAGCAGAAATGAGACCTCTCCGGTCTTAATAACAATTTTGGGAACCTCCCTCCCATCGGAAGATAAAATTTGGTTTTCCGTTCAGAAAATACAACAATTTGTTGACCGTCCTCGTCAGTGTTCAAAATGCTTCCAATTTAACCCTGCTTCGCAAAGATGTAAATCTGAACAAATGTGTGTCACCTGTGGTACTGCTCATCCAGGAGCATGTGTTGAACCAGTAAAATGCAGAAACTGTGGAGAGAATCACAGGTCAGACTATAACCAATGCCCAGCCCGTATCAAAGTGGGTGAACTTTTAAGATTCAAATGCCTAAACTTACTAAATTTCATTGAAGACAGAAGACTGTTTAACCAAAAATCAGAACCTAAATCATATGCTAAGGCCGCCAACCCTCAGAGAGCTGATGTGGAGGACATGGAGAAAATCTTGGAAAACCGCATGAATGTCAAGTTACAATTTATTATGGACCACTCGGATGAACAATATGAGAAGACCCAGGCCCTTCTGTCTGGAATTCAGATAGTCATTGACAGCTTATTTAGTATCCTGACACATTAGTGTGTCAAACCCAGTGACCTTTTGCCGGATGTCTCAGAGACAATCAACAAGGATAAAAATCATCGGGGAGATGACTCCCCTGTTCAACCGAAGAAGATGCGCATGACTTCCCCAACAGGTCCAATGTAGCCACCACGAGTGTGGATATTACGAAAAGGAGTACTGAGAGTGATGATGGTGCCGAAGATGAAGATGATATGAGTGATGTTACGGATGATGGAGCACCCCCCGGGTGGTATTTACCGGAATAAGTAAAAGAGGTTATGAGGAAAGATCTGCAAGCCTGGAAGTTGGAATGGAGTCGCTTTTCTGCGCAGTGGGACCAGTTGATGCAGTCTACTGACTCTCAGACTCATATGGCGTGATTTTATATACTCTCGTTCCAGTTTTAATTTCTGTATTGCATAGGCTGATTTCCCCTTTTTGTCTGTTTCTCCCAGCTTGGTTTCTGTGCGTTTGGATTATTTGAGACGACAGCTCGTCGCTATAGGTCTCAAAGCCCCCCCCCCCTCTTCAAAGTTCAAAGTACGCTATTTGTGTATGAACTCGATTATGGAAGAATTATCGTAGGATCAGACTAACCATAAAATACGACACGTTAGTGCTAAACTGATATCCTTTAACGAAAAATAGATTTAAATATGCAAGTACTTATTTTTTTTTAGATACGTTAAAATTGTATATCTATCTCTTACTAAAAATGTTAAAATGATTAATTTAGAAATTTTATATTAGATTTTCGTAATTAAATATATGTTTTTGAATGTAAAACAATCCCAAAATTATCTTTTGTTTAACTTTTTTTCTTTTGACGAATACAACTGTTATCAGAAATGTTTTTCTCAAAAAATATTACACGAGGTTTACTTAAAGACATAATCTACAAAAACTTATGTACCGACTTTCAAGTTTCGTTTGTGTTTCTTTTTGAATATCTAACTGATAGTCCAATTTCTTCCAAGTATGCTTCAATGTATCTGCATGAATATTTACAATTTCAACCAGTGTTGTCAATTCACTACTTAACTTATTTTTAAAATTCAGATTGCTTGATTGCAACCACACTTTTGAAGTAGCAATAATAACCTTATTTAAGCGAAATAATTTTCACCTTATCTGCGAAAATAAAGCAAATTATACTATTTAAATAAAAAAAAGGGGGTGGTAATCAATGCATCTGAATAAATAAAAAATTGCGGACTGCCAAATCTGATTTCAACCATGATTATTGTCATTAAATCACCGATAAAGTCAACGGAAAGCGTAGTGACAACATTTCAAAAAATTCAATTGGCAACACCCACTTCCTTTCATAGCAAATTGATCTGTATGACGATATTAAAACACTTAAACGGCGTAAACGGCATTAAAAAACTATATTTAGTAGGTTGAAATGGTGACAGAAAGCAAAACAAAGAAAAGCAGTGAGAAGAACAAATGCGTTTTTTTGCGTTTGCAGACATTAACACATCGCATGTGCCACTATAAATAGCAATAAATCACGGCATGAAGACAATGTAGAATCTCACGTTTGATGGGGTTTATCCTGTCAGACTCGCTTAGCGCATTTGACATGCATATTTAGAATTTTAAATACCCCAAGAGAGAAAAATCAAACAAGGTGTATTATGCTATCCAGCTGAACACGGAAGCGCGAAATGGCGACAAATAACAATATCACCAATTTGTTCTTGCTGCACATGTGGAGCAAGAAATCCTCTTTTTGCGTTTGTTTTATGTCGATAGTTCTACAGCTAAAATTATTATTTTTTTTACGCTGTTTGTGTTTTTTCGCCGTAAAGATCCCCTTTTACGATAAAAAAAAATCGGGTATTGCCATTTGAAATTCTCAAATTTTGCCGCGGCAACCAATACTCTGTGAGACGTCGATTGTTGATCTTTACCTCATGCTCGAACCCATACCATAAAATAACAAAACCCCAAATGACATCCCGTTTCCTTCAATGGTATGGTGTCTTGCGACTCATATATCGGCAAAGTTCTTTTTATAATCATCCTTTATGGATGAAAAATGTCACTACTTCAGTAAACAAGAACGAAAACTCATGAGTCAACCATAGATTATTAAACATTTTCCAACACATTCAGAATAATATAAAATAACTTACCCGTTTAATAAGGTGAAATATATTGTCTAAGTAAACAATTTGGTACACATTCGAAAACCCAATATTAGGAATTACCATCAATAGTCGGAAAAACATCCAAATTCTTTATTGCAGTTCTGTATAGGACCTATAGATTTGTTATACTACATAGTATTCTACAATTTACTTCTATTAGAAAACGTATAGCACGGATCAAATTTCCCCTACAGCAAATTCTGTTCATAAACAAAAATGTAATCGAGATCTTTTGTGCAGCCCTGTATAGGATCTTTACAATTTATATACACCCAGTAATATGCAAAAAAATTAGCCAAATTCAAAAATGCGTACCACAACTGAAAGTGCACTTTCAGCAATTATTATTGAAAGCCAGTACTGCAACCGAATTCTTTTGTATGTCCCTGTAAAGGTACTATGAATGCCATGCATGCCTTATTCTATAGTAAGCATCTTGTATTGTTCCTCAGGGATATATTTCATTTTCAATATGTTTGAAATAGTGTAAAATTGTTAAAGTACACCGCAAACGATTTTTCCCCATAGACCGTAAAGTAACGATATTCCTTTGAGTGCCTCTGTAAATGCACGATGAATGCTATGCGAACCATATTCTATACCGAACATGTAGTGCGCCTTAGTAATATATATCACTTTCAATATGTTTAAGATAGTCAAACATCGTTCAAATACACTGCAAACGATTTTTCCCCGTATACTGTAATGTAACATAATTCTTTTGAGTGGCCCTGTAAATGAACTATATATGCTACATACTTCATTTTCAATACTGATTAAGCCATAGTAAATATCAATATCATATATCAATTGCATGGCAATCCGAGTATATTTACGCGAGTTAGAGCACGGACAGACGTCCGACATACGGCAGACAGACAAACCGCGAATTCATAAACACTTTTCAACTATGTTAGAAAGTGTTAAAGTCATTAACGTACACCTTAATAAAAGAATCTTCGAATTTAAGTGCTATAAGAATTATTATCTGAAATTTCTTTTCAGTACATTTCTTTTTTCAGTAACACTTATTTTTTTTAATTTTGATGTTTCATAAGTATTCTTATTTTAAAACTCTTTGAATTGCGTGCATCTATGACAGTAGATAAACATAGTGTGAGTGAATTTTCTCAGTGGGTGAATAAATTTTTTGAGATGTTGTAACGCAATCCAATGAAGTTCTTCATTTCATTATGTTTTCAATTTAGTTCCTTTTTTATATGCATATTTCATTTTTATTATATCAATCTAATTTAAATTTTTTGAAATCGTATACTGTATATTTCATAAAATCAATGCTTAAGTGTAAAAATCAGTTATTTACATCTTGAATACGACTCCCCCCCCCCCCCCCCCAGAGGCATTGTTGGCGCTTTCGAATTCACAGACCGTTGTTAACCGCTGCTATAGAGTATTTTTTAGCCCCAAAAGTAAAAATATGACATTTTTTTTTAAATCTTGAACTACTTTAAAATGAAATCTGTAGTAGTTTTAACACAATTTAATAATGATCGCTTTTTTATTATGTTTCACTTTATTAGTGACTTGTTAATATACACTTTTCATTTTCATTAGATTAATGTTAATCAAAATGAATGAAAATCATGTACTGTATATCAGATAGAAATAATTAGTATATATGCATATATATATGAAAACATTAACTTATATATTGTATTACTATATGTAACTTATTACATTAAATTTCGGTTGCATTTGAACTTGACAACAAAATATAACAAAAAACAAAAAAAACTCTAATACTTTTAAAGGAATCCAATGATGTTCGCTATTTTATTATTTCTCTAATTTATTAGTGTCTAGTTCAACATACTAATTTAATTTCATTAGACTTATTGGAATCAAAGTATTAATATACCTTATATGAATAAGAAACAGCCAGTATATAAGTATCGAAAACATTAACTTACATTTAAGTTCAGCTGCATTTGAACTTTACAACTGAACATAAAAAAAAAACCTCTAGTATTTTTTACGCGATCCAAGAAGTTCTCTTTTTTATATCTGTAAGTTATTAGTGTCTTTCTAATTTATACATTTCATATTCATTAAATAAATGATAATCAAAATTAATGAAAGCTATATACTGTACATCCATGAAAAATAATATCTAAATATAAAAAGCATTAACTTACATTCAATTTCAGCTGTATCCGAACTTCAGAACAGATAAATTAAAAGATCAGCCAGTAAAAAAGCATTAGCATTGTTTTAAATGAGCAGTAACGTAATCCAATGACCTTCGATATTTTATTGTGCCAGTACTCATTACTGACTTGTTAATATACACGTTTTATTTTCCCCCGATTAATGGTAATCGAAATTATTGTAAATCAGATACTGTATATCAATGAGAAATAATCAATATCTAAATATAAAACAATATTAACTTACATTCAATGTCAGCTGCATGTGAAAGTGAGAAGAGAATACTTAAAACCAGCCATGTAAACGCCATTTGTTGTATGTAATATGAAAACCGGTATTTGAAGATGATTGTATCTACAACTAGAAAGTTCAACTCTCTTGTTTCACTATCAAGATTTTAATTTGTAAACGTAGAGAACGACGATAATACATTCATTTCCTTTCTAGGAAAGTGATCTAATGAATGTTAACGTAGGAAAGTGCAAGTTTAACAATATTTTAGCCGTCTGTAAAGTAAACAGCCCAATATAATTAACTTATTACTGTAGATTCTGTATTACTAAGACTTTTTTTTAAAACCATATCTATGGGTTGTTTTATACAATACTTTCTAATGACAAATCATATTTGAAATTGTGTGGGTCAGTTCAGTTCATCTCACCGTTTTCTAAAAAGGAATTATTTCACCAATTAGATCAAAATGCATTTTTATTTCTTCAATTAAGTCAAGTTGAGTTTTTTATCCATCTGAGTTGTTGACTAGAGAAATATTACTGAACACGGCCCTGAAAAACTAGGTAGCACATCACATATTTTTGTTCTGATAATTTTCTACTTCCGGGTTTATCCATGAAGGGGACTCGGAACCAAAAAAATATTCTGTAAATAACAACTGTATTAAAAAAATTTCGATTATGTTTCAATAAACAAAATCCTTACACAAGGTCTAAAATTGTTTATAAAATAATTTTTGTTTCAAAAAATTGAAAATTTTTTTTAATTAAAAATTAAATTTATTTTTCTTTTTTTCCTAATGTTTATATTTCAAAGTAGATTTTTTTTCCTGTATTATACTCGGGGTACTTTGCTCTACAAACCTGATTCACGTCTGCTTCACGCTGAAGCAGACAGCTTATAAATATAAGAATTATGTTAAGAGCTTTTTAATGTTGAAATCTGTCAAAATAGTTAAGTTAAAAAAAAGTTTTATATGGTTAAGTAAGAAAATTTCGATACAAAGATTAGATCAGAAGAAAAGAATTAATAATTGAATGTATATGGAATAAACATATGAAAATCGCATGTATAGAACATATAGAGCGACCGGAAAATTTGCTCAAGCTTTATACAAATATTTTGCACCATAATTTTTATTTAAACATATTTAACTTATTTCTGGGTGGTTTTTAATTAACTTATTTTATGAAGAAATTTCTGGTTCGAATAAACATTTAATCATTCGGTCGGAGTCGAATCGATTCCTGGTGAGAGTTTTAGTGCTAATAGCGTTGAGTGAAACTACAGAACATATTTCATTGGCCATAAGGACAATGATCTTTCTATTATCCGCACATTGTAAAGTGCAGTTTTACAAGGCTGTATCCTTTTGGCATTTCTAGAAATTTCACTTCTTCTTCAACTTCTCACATCATCGGATATAATTATGCGAAATTATTTTGCAACAGAATTATATACTCTAGTAATTCCATTAACTTCCGAATACCACGTATGGTTGAGAGGATGTCGTTAACAATATCTTTGAAATTTAAAAAATATATCTGACCACAGATAGTTCGAATTCATCTTTGTCGTTTAACGTAAAACTGCCATATATATATATATATATATATATATATATATATATATATATATATATATATAATTATAATATCTATGAATTTCAAAAAACATATCAAGTTCTTGTATCATTCTACTTAAATCTCCAAAGAGATAATTAATGATAATGTGTAGACAGAATACCACATAGCTAATAGATTAACACGTGCAATCATAATATTACCATAGCTTGTGCTTCAATGGTAATTGGCCAAAAATACTGAAAACATGAAGAAATTTTAAAAAGAGAGAGAGCAAAAAAAATAATAAAAGAAAACTGCCCAGTTAAACTGACGGCATTGAGCTCACAGACTATTCACACTAACTGTAAATTATATTCTTATTTCAAAGAATTTGAAATAAGCCCTCGAAAAATGAAGAAATCGACAGTATATTTAGAGGGGGGAACCATCCCCCGTTTCTCCTTCTTATAATTAACCAATGAACCCATAAAACTAATCAGAGAAGCGCCTTACCACAATGAACCTATATACAAAATTTGAAAAAATCGGATAATTCTGCATGAAAAATCCATTTATCTAAATTAAGGGGGGGGGGTTAGCCCCCCGTCCCCCCTTTATACTTAACCAAAGAACCCTCAAAACTAATCAGAGAAGCGCCTTATCACAATGAACATATATATAAAATTTGAAGAAAATCGGATAATTCTGCTTAAAAAACCCATTTATCTATATCAAGGGGGGTTAGTCCCCCCCCGTTCCCCCCTTTATACTTTACCAGTGAACCCCCAAAACTAATCAGGGAAGTGCCTTACCACAATGAGCCTATATACAAAATTTGGAGTAAATTGGATAATTCTGCATGAAAAACCCATTTATCAAAATTAAGGGGGGGGTAGCCCCCGTTTCCCTCCTTTACACTTCACCAATGAACCCCCAAAACTAATCAGGGAAGCCCCTTACCACAATGAGCCCATATAGAAAGTTTGAAGAAAATCGGATAACTCTGCATGAAAAAAATAATTTATCTAAAATAAGGGGGGAGGATTAACCCCCCCGTTACCCCCATTATACTTAACCTATGAACCCCCAAAACTAATCAGGAAAGAACCTTATCACAATGAACCTATATACAAAATTTGAAGAAAATTGGATAATTCTGCATGAAAAAAACATTTATCCAAATTAAGGGGGGGTTAGCCCCCCGTTCCCCCCCCCCTTTATAGTTAACCAATCAATCCCCAAAACTAATCAGGGAAGCGCCTTATCACAAGGAACCTATAAACAAAATTGGAAGAAAATCGGATAACTCTGCATGAAAAATTCATTTATCTAAATTAAGGGGGAGGATTCCCCCCCCCCGTTAGCCCCTTTATACTTAACCTATGAACCCCCAAAACTAATCAGGAAAGAACCTTATCACAATGAACCTATATACAAAATTTGAAGAAAATCGGACAATTCTGCATGAAAAAACCATTTATCTTAATTAAGGGGGGTTAGCCCCCCCCCGTTCCCCCCTTTATAGTTAAACAATCAATCCCCAAAACTAATCAGGGAAGCGCCTTATCACAAGGAACCTATAAACAAAATTGGAAGCAAAACGGTTATTTCTGTCAAGAGTTATCGCGTTACGTACGTACATACGTACATACATACATACATACATACAGAACGGGCGGGCACATAAGCTCTCAGGCTTTGATAGCCTGTGAGCTAATAAATAAAATTTCAAGAAAATCGGATAATTCTGCTTAAAAAACCCATTTATCTATATCAAGGGGGGTTCAATCCCCCGTTCCCCCCCTTTATACTTTACCAGTGAACCCCCAAAACTAATCAGGGAAGTGCCTTACCACAATGAGCCTATATACAAAATTTGGAGTAAATTGGATAATTCTGCATGAAAAAAATCATTTATCTAAAATAAGGGGGGAGGATTAACCCCCCCGTTACCCCCTTTATACTTAACCTATGAACCCCAAAACTAATCAGGAAAGAACATTATCACAATGAACCTATATACAAAATTTAAAGAAAATCGGATAACTCTGCATGAAAAAAATAATTTATCTAAAATAAGGGGGAGGATTAACCCCCCCGTTACCCCCTTTATACTTAACCTATGAACACCCAAAACTAATCAGGAAAGAACCTTATCACAATGAACCTATATACAAAATTTGAAGAAAATTGGATAATTCTGCATGAAAAAACCATTTATCCAAATTAAGGGGGGTTAGCCCCCCGTTCCCCCCCCCCTTTATAGTTAACCAATCAATCCCCAAAACTAATCAGGGAAGCACCTTATCACAAGGAACCTATAAACAAAATTGGAAGAAAATCGGATAACTCTGCATGAAAAATTCATTTATC
This sequence comes from Maratus michaelseni, assembly GCA_963931845.1. Lineage (NCBI taxonomy): Eukaryota > Metazoa > Arthropoda > Arachnida > Araneae > Salticidae > Maratus > Maratus michaelseni. The sequence continues at coordinate 259,912,765 of OZ007593.1, forward strand.
TAAATTAAGGGGGAGGATTCCCCCCCCCCCGTTAGCCCCTTTATACTTAACCTATGAACCCCCAAAACGAATCAGGAAAGAACCTTATCACAATGAACCTATATACAAAATTTGAAGAAAATTGGACAATTCTGCATGAAAAAAGCATTTATCTTAATTAAGGGGGGTTAGCCCCCCCATTCCCCCCTTTATATTTAAACAATCAATCCCCAAAACTAATCAAGGAAGCACCTTATCACAAGGAACCTATAAACAAAATTGGAAGCAAAACGGTTATTTCTGTCAAGAGTTATCGCGTTACGTACGTACATACGTACATACATACATACATACATACATACATACATACATACATACAGAACGGGCGGGCACATAAGCTCTCAGGCTTTGATAGCCTGTGAGCTAAAAATAATAATAATAATTTGGAGTTGCTATCAAGTGAATACAAATGGATTAAGAAATGAAATATGAACCATATACAATGGAAAATTGGACAACAAGAGAATTAAATCAGAATTGGATATGAAAAAACACATGTAGTAATAATCATCAGCCAGGATGTACCCACATGTGTTTTAAAAAATAATTCAGTATTTCATAATTCTACTGGCATATATGCTAAGATCAGTAGAATCACCCAGGTATACTGAATTATTACCAGAAAACAATTGGAAATATTAAAATTTGAAATAATAAAATTTGAAATAAAAACCCCGTAAAGAATAGATAAAATATTTTACTCTCAATAATTATTCAGAATCCTTAAACATCACAAGTTCTCCATGCTACCACACGTCCACATGGCACACATCATGAAATATCTCATACTTGTTGACATAGTCGAGTTGAGAGAAATTATTTGAAAGACAAGTTGAGAGCACATCTTTTGAAATATTACCCTAACTATGACACCCCAACACAAATTGATTCAAAAACACACAAATTTATTCTTGTGATAATACACCAATAACAAAATTATCCGTGAATATACAAATACTCCATTCAATCTTAATCCCTAAAAGTAAAATAAATATACAAGCGATAGCGCCCTCTATAGGTAAATTAAATATAATATTAACAATTTGTATGGAATGTTCTACGTTACTTTTTTCTGTGTTATAAGGCGAAGCAGCTTAAAAGTACTTCTACCTAGTTAATTTTCTCGTCACCACCATAATGTCTCATGGAAAGAAAATTTGAATACTGTGATGATAAACCAATTTGGTACTTAACGACTACAAAAATATCTCGCTATAAAAAGAAGAAGAAGGAGAATAAAAGTAACTAACGCTGTTACACCGCAGTGAAGGAATTTTTTGTGACCGGAAGTCTTTGTCGGCTAATATTAAGAATCTCTCTATTCTCTAAAAAGTAACTAACACTGTCACGGCAATAAATGAATATTTTGTGATCGGTAAATTCTCTCTTGGCTAATATTAAGAAAATTATTGCAAATAAAAAATATGAAAATTGGTATTAATTATAGAGAAATGTTCGATAAACACGCTGAAGCAGATAGTTTTTAAATATAAGAATTATTTTAAGAGCTATTTAATGTTGAAGTCGGTCAAAATAGTTATGTTAAAAGAAAGTTTCATAGTAACAAAAACTATGTGCTGAAATTTAACCATATTTCGAAGGGACATACTTGATAAGCTTGCGGTGTGCAGTGTGCAATTATTTTTTTTAATTTGACTAATTTTTTAGGGTTATCTTTATTTTTTTTTATTTAAATTTTAACTATTTCAATAGAGATTCATTTCATATTTAAAAAAGGCAATTTTTTATATTGTTGCCAATTTTTAAAGCAGCGCATATAATAATATTCTCTTTCTATTAAAAAATTGATCTACGCATGACTATTAAAAACAGAAATAAAACTTTAAAATAATAATTAAATGATCATGTGTTAAAAGCAGTAAATGGGGAAAATTACGTCATATTTAAAATGCTCAAATAATAATATTTCCAAACACTTTCAATTCAAAAATATATTTACAAGAGAGATTTATTTATTTCGAAAAAATCTTTTTACCTACTGTTGCAAATTTTAAAACAGCGCAAATAATAATATTTCCTTTTAATTAAAAATTTAATTTTTAGATTAATACTAAAAAGAGGAAGGAAAATTTGGTGAAAATTATGTCATATTGAAAACGATACATTTAAAATTTCTTATTTAAAACAATATTTTTATAGCGTCGTTATTAAATTCCGCAAAGCAGCGACATTGTTTACTTAGCCTTTTTATACAAGCTGATTTTAAAATGTTTAATTGCTCTTATTTAATCAATAAAGAAAACAGCCGTTATCTGTCGCGACAACAGTTGATTGGGCCTAAAATCCTCCAGTGGCAGGAAAATAAATGGAAACCCGATTAGAAAAAATCGCTACTGGTCGTATAATTATAATTGAGTCTTCCGTAATATTTTTAAAACAGGGCAAATTAGCCTGTTTTTAGAGTCTACGGTGCCCGAACGGGGGGGGGGGGGGGTTGTTGGCGAGCCTTTTAGTATAACAAAAGCTCATAGCTGTCATCTTGACAACATATAGAAATTGGATACAGTATAACAGACATAGAAAAACTTTTAAAAAATTCTGAATTTTTTGCATTTGTTATTATAACATTTTAGAAACTAGAAATAATATTATTATGCAGAAATAAATAATAAAATTGTTTTCACTCAAATACAGCATGAAAGGTGAAAATACTACCGAGCGAGGCTCGGTCACCCAGGTACTTTTATTTATGCCCCTGAATGGTTGTAAAATGTACAAAATCTACATTAAATAAGTATATATAAATTTAAATAATTCTTCCTTAGTAATCCGAGATGTTAATAAAATTTGCAAGTACCACAGATTTCAATTTTGTAGTTTAATATTTTGTTATCGGAAACGCATACAAAAGGTTTGAGTTTTTAGATTATTTTATAAATGAAAAAATAAGTAAATAAAATAAATAAATAAAATAAAAAATAAAAATAATAAAACATGGACGTTGTTATAGCAATAAAAAAAAAGTATCGTTATCACGATAGAGTCCAAAATGTCATAAACATATTAAAAGTGTATTAGTTAATAACCATTGATCATCAGCTCCTTTCTGTGGTCAGTGTGGCTAAACTTTTTTCATGATCGAGTTGTTTTCCAGGCCCTGAGTGCTTTTATCATAAATATAATGCCATTTTTCTTGTGAATGAAAACAATAACTAGTCTGTCTCTAAAAAAAATTCGACCAAAACCATATAGAGTTGTTGAGGCTCTGTTATACTGCTCGTAAACGTGCAAAAAGTCATACAGTAAAACCATCAAAAACGGAATCCATCTATAACAGAAATCCTGTCTTAAACAGAAATCCTGTCTTAAACAGAAATCCTGTCTTAAACAAAAAATTCCATGGTGTAGACGAAAATATTAGATTGTCCGGAAAGTTCGTGCCGGTTGGGAAATTAAATTCTTACCGGAAAATTCTGCCCGTTAATTATTAGACATTAGATATCGGAATCAATGTCTAATAATTAAATGATAGAAATTTCCGGTACGAATTGATTTTCGCAGTCTGCACGAACTTTCCGGACAACCCAATAATACAATGCAATTATAAAAGAAAATATAACAGCTAAGACGGAAACCTGTCTAAAGCGGATTTTTCTCTGGTCGCTTGTAATTCCTTCGTTAGCAGATTTTACCTTATTATATTATTGCATTCTGCGCTAAATCTGAAATATAAAATTTAGATGTTTTAATAACAAAAGAAAATCAGATTTTATAAATATCCGAGGAAATCAAATGAAAAATAATTGAAAATTGTCCTTTTATTTTTAGATTTCAACACTTTACGAGTTAATGAGTTCTAATAAATTTCGAAATTAAGTCATCATCAACTTAACTAGCAATATATAAGAGATAATCCATTTGGTTAGGAATTTTCCTCTACTTATTTTCTTTTTTGGGGATTATTTACGTTCCGTTATCAAGGTCACAGCTTTTCTAAAAGGAATTGACATCTATAGCCGGAGGAATATTTTGATATTTAATCTGGAAATGCGAGATTTTAAAAACAGTTAGTTCTATTATGGGGTATTATAAATCAGTCAGTTCGTTTCTAAATGTGCCCTTTTAAACTTTTTTTTTTTTTTTTTTTTTTTTTTTTTTTTTTGCTGAGTTTATATTATTTCTCATTATCTCATCTTTGTTTTAAATCTCTTGTCGTATTAGTGGAAGAAAAATTTATAACTGAATGTTACCTTAGTAGGATATATAATTATGTGTAATTTCACATTTCATTGATTCAGACAAAGCAATTATGATATATCAGTGACGATATTAAATGAATATATGTTTAATATTCAATGCGATCACCTATACAGAGTAAGAAGATATAATTGAACAAATGTTTCTGTATTTAAAAATGTAACCCAATCTATTGTTAACCCTCTGACCACCGAGCAAAAGGGCAAAATTGTAATGTTTTTTCTGTAATTTTTTAAATATGCTAAAAAACATATTTCAAACAGGATATAAATAACTTAATTATGTATATGAATATAATTCTTGAGACTATTAATCACTACTTAATGTTTTAAAACTACATCATATTTGTAGAATTATATTAATTTAAATAATGCTAATATTGCAGGGAAACCTACAGCATAGTGAACGGATATATCAGTTCACGGCAATGTTTGCACTGTAAATAAAAAAAAAAGAAAAAGAAAAAATACAACTTTTTTAATTTACGAAAACATAATATAAGCACGAACAAAAATATACAACAACTTCTTCCGATTTACACGTGATTCCAAAAAGCGTTCTTTATCATTAGAAACCTCAGAAACCAATATAATTTCTATATTTAAAGGCGTAATGGATAAAAACAAAGCTTATTTTGCTGTCACTGACTTTCGAAAACATTTGCGAGTAATTTTTTATAGTATATTTTTCAGTTTTCTCGAAACGGAATATTGGTTTTTAGGACACTGTTCATTCTCAATTAAACATTTTCAGCTGCGTATAAGAATTTAAACATGCAAGAGTAGCAAACTAATATTAATTTTTATGTAAAATGTTTTTAATTTATCATGTTTGTCTGTAAAATATGTTTTTTGAACATGAAAATACTTACTTGAGAATGGATAGCTTCCGAAAAACCGTTCCGTGTTGAGAAAACTGATTAATACACTATAAAAACGACTCCGAAACGTCTCCAAAAATCAGAGGCAGTAAAAGAAACTTGCTTTTATAAATGCTTCTTTAAATCTCAGAAATATACTGTTTTGTGAGGTTTCAAAAATTAAAGAATGTTTTTCTCGGAATCGTTAGAAACTCGGAAGAGGTTTTTGTATCTTTTCGTACGTGGGTATATTATATTTTCGCAGACTAAGGCATGTTATAACATTAAAAAAAATTAACTAAAATTTCTCCACTTTTTTGCTATTTTTTTACTGCAATTATACAGCAATAATAACAGTGTTTTTTCTTTTCTTTTCTTTTTTTTTTTTTTTTTTTTTTTTTTTGAAAAGGAATGAACATATCTTGAAGTTTTAAAAACAATTTTTTATTTGGAAATTGGTTGAAAAATGGTGCTCTGGCGGCTTTTGATACAGGGGTGCGCAAAAAGTGAAGCGTTCCGCGGTACCAGATGAATCTCGGAATCTGCTTATCTGTAACAAAAAACCAAATAAAAACCTTAAATTTTATGATATTTTGTTGTCCTTCTCGGATGGGTTTATCAATTTTTCGATCCTGAAGAAAATGGCTGCTGTTCAAATTTCAATAACAAAAAATTTCAGATTTAAATCGCGCAAAATAATATTTACAATTTGAATATTGAAAAATGCATCCGTGTGGGACTAAAATATAGCATAGACTATAAAAGCATAAAATTTCAACAAAATCGGTTGATCTAATCTCTTGTTCTACCTTTTACCAATTCGTAAAACAGAGTATCGAGAACAACAGGTTTAAAGTTTTACAACATTTTTAAACAAACATAGATAACAGTGACAATTTTCAGCTTACATAAAATTATCTATACCAAGCCAATATAATGAACCCTCACAGACTTACTCTTTCTTAATTCTTTTCTTTTACCTGCGCGCCACACACAATACGCAAAAAATGAGCTTGTTCACTGCCACACCAAAAAGCAGATAATTTTTTAACCAATACGAATTTCGAAAAAAACTGCTTTATATTTTGCAAAGATTTTAAGGGTTTAAGAAATGAAAATATGAAAAAAAAATCGATTTAAAAAAAAAAAAGTTATAACCTTAAGAAATATTTGTATTTTTTATAATGCTAATAAAACCCTATTTGTAAAAAAATATTGGGTCAGTATTGACTATGTTTCGGAAAGAAAAATAAATAAAAGTGTTCAGTTTAAGCAAAATTAGTGATGTTCTTTTCTTCCTGCCATCCCACACTCCTGTCTCACATTCCTTAACACAATGTTACATTATTATGAGAAAAAAATATTCGCATGGAATTTTACGTTTCATTGATTTAGACTCAGCAATTAAGGTTTGTCGATGACGAGACTAAGTATATATATGTATCACCAATACTGTTTAGTTAATAAGCAATTTCCTCAATAACTATTTCTGTATTTTAAGTCAGTCGGTTTATTAATTCTGAATGAATATTTTATGATAGATTTGACAGAAGAGCCATCTAATATATTTAATTAATTGCAGACACAGCATTTTCAATTGATTAATATAAACACGACAATTCTTTAAATCTTGAATTTAATTTGTAAACTACAAGACGTTAAAACAATTTAGTTATGCAATATTCTGTATCCTTATCTATCCATAAACATGCACTTTTGAACTAATTTTCGCAGAGCTTATATTTATTTCCCGTTATCTAATCCATTTTTAAATCTCTGGTCGTACCAGTGTAAGAACAATGCATAATTAAATGTTATCCTAGTATGAGAGAAATATAATCATGTGCTAATTCAGATTTCTCTGATTTAGACTCAGACATTAAGATATATCGATGATGACATTAAATAAAGGATTATTAGATAAGTAAAGTTACTTCACCTAAAAATGTTTCAATTGGCTACGCTGGTATCTAAAACGAACACAAACATTTAACACATTTACTTCCGGTTCAAAATTACCGGAATTTTATTTTATTTAGAAAGTTTCGAATTCATACCAGAAAATACGAATAGCAATATTTACTTTATTTAATTACAGACATTTCGTAATTACATAAAGCAAAAATTCTTCTTTCAAAATTTCTGGTACGAATTCGTAATTTTAGATTGATAACCACGAGTATACTCGTGGTTGGCAGCGAATGGGTTAATAACCACAAAGTACAAAGGAAAATAAGCAAAAAAAAGTTAAACGATAAGCTAACACTGCTAAAAATGGCCTTATGCCCAATTGCAGAAAAAATATTATCGAGAAGTACTTTTTTATATATTATCCTGTCAAATAGCAGCCAGCCACCTAAGCTAAGCCTTTTTAACACTTTTCATTATAGTTGAAAAATATTTATGAATTGGTTTTATCTGTCTGTCTATCTGTCTGTCATCTATAAATACTCTAATTCTCCTAAAAACTACTCAGATTACCATGAGATTTATATATTTTATTGAGGTATACAATGGCATGTTCGGTGTTAAAACTAAAGTATGTGGCATTTATGGTTCGTTGGGAGGGGCACTCAAAAGAATTCCGTTACATTGCGGCCTATGGGAAAAAATCATTTGCGGTGTATTTTAATGATGTTATACTATTTCAAATATATTGAAATTGATAGATATCACTGCGGTGCTCTACAAGATGCTTATACTGTAGAATATGGTGTGCATAGCATTCATCGTTCATTTATAGGGACACACAAAATAATTCGGTTACAGAACTGTCTATGAACAATCATTGCTGGAAGTGCGTTTTCAGGTGTGGCACGCGTTTTTTAAAATTTAACTCATTTTTTGCATATTACTTGGTGTGTATAAATTTTATAGATCATATACAGGGCTACTCAAAATTTCCGTTCATTGACGGAAAATTGCTGAAGTGGAATTTTCAACTGTGCTTTGCCTTTCCTAACTAAACTAAATTTTAACATACTATATAAGCATATATGCAAATGTATAGATTATATACAGAGTTGCGCAAAAGAATTCGGATAGTTGATGGTAATTGCTGAAATTGAGTTCTCAAATGTGTTATACGTTTTTCAAACTGTTTACTTAGATATCATCTTTCGCCTTATTAAAGTGTGAAGTTTTGTTACAGTATCCTGTATGTTGTGTAAAGTGTTTCATAATCTATATCTGACGCATGATATTTCGTGCTTTTTTTTAATAAAATTAAATTAATATTGCTCTAATCCTAACATTCTCTCATTTCATACTAACTCGTGCCTTTTTACATCAATGTAGTTGAGATGTTGCACGTTTCTCTCACATCACCTTTAGTAATAAGATGTAATGTATCAAATGGTTCTGCAATATGAAATAAAAGTCAGTCGATTTATTAAGTCTTGATAGAAATGTTATGGAAGGTGTGAAAAAAAAAAGAGAAATATTCACATATTTAAATAATTAATTCATCAATTAATATATTGAATTGATTAAAATACGACATATTATCTTTAAATCTTGAATTTAATTTCTTAGCTTCAAGATTTTAAAATCAGTTTACTTAAGTGATATTTTTGTGATTAAAAAGTGTGCCTATTTAATGATATAGATATAGATATCTAGCGTAAGATACACTTTTGAACTAAATTTCACTAAGTTAACATTGTTTCTCATTATCCCATCTTGTTTTAAATCTCCTGTCATATCAGCGTAAGATCAATGTTGTAACTAAATGTCACCTCAGTATGATGAAAATATACTCGCTTGTAACTTCACATATCAGTGATTTAAACACAGTAGTAAAGATATATCGAAAACACGATTAAATAAGTATATGCATCGCCTATACGGTTCAGTAGTAAGAGGAAATTTCGCCAGTTAGAAGTCAGTCAATTTAACGAGTCTGGAAAAAAGAGGTTATAAAAAGTATCACGAATGAGCAATTTCCAATATCATCAATTAATTAATTAATTGTTCAATGAATATCTTCAATTAATTAAAACATGATAATTCATCAAATCATTAATTTAGTTTGTAAATTTCAAGACTTTAAAAGCAGTTTAATTAAGTGTAGCCTTTTTTTTTTTATAAAATAAGTGTATATTTAAGAAGGATAAATTATATATTCTTAAATATTCACTTTTGAATTGATTTTCACCAAGTTTTCATTATTTCTTATAAAATCATCTTTGTTTTAAATCTATTATAACATTGTAAAAACAATGTAAAATTTCTTCAACGAAATTTTCTAATCTAACCTTAGTGTAACAAACATATTCGTCTGTGATTTTAAGATTAAAACAACTTAGGAAATTCTACCCAGGCTTCCCGTGTTACAAAATATAGGTGAAAATCATTTTTTTATTGAAAATTCTGATAGATTTTTGCATTTAATGTATATTTAGATTGTTTATTAACAACATCAAAAAGCATTTTTATAGGAAAAATATCAATGATGTATTAAAAAATAGTTTTGAAATTTATAAAACAGGATACTTTTGCATTAGCCACACGTCAGAAGTTAATAGCCGGAGAAATCACTAAAGATTTTGATTCGTTACAGCATCATTTTTTATCCTGATAATTCTAGTGGTTTACGCGCGTAGTTTGTTACATTTGTGTTATATATATATATATATATATTATTTAATTTTTATAAATTTATTTATGTATGAAATGTTAATTTCGTTATATGGATTATTAGCTGGAAACAAGTACTGAACCATCTATATTATTTTAAGTGCAAACCTGTAAATTTTTTGTAATTGGTCTGCACGCTAGATTTTAAAACAAATCTTACTTGAAAATTATTTTAAAAACCATAAAAAATCAGTAAATTGAGATAAAGTTTTCAAACAAATAGCATTTAAAAGAAATTATTTTTCTTCTATACGACGGTGTAAAAATTGTAATTGTGCGATCTTTAGAAGTTACAAAAATTGCCGTAAAAGCTCAATTTATTTGTCAGGTGTTGCAACCGTTAATATGATGTCAGCGTTATTCACAGACATGTTTTTGCTTTATAATATAGATTAAGCACCGCATCAAGATCTATTGATGATGGGATTACATAAATATACGCATTACTTGTAAAGTTCAGCAAAGGATGCAGCAATTACACTAAAAGCACGAATTAAGGATATTCTCACATTTTTATTTTTACTGATAAACAACACGAAATTTTCTGACATATCATTTTTCCATATAAATGCATGAAATTTGAAGATATTGATATAATGCCTTATGAATGAATAGCGTTTTGATTTCCCGTAAATGGAATAACTTGATTTAACCTTGATGTAATAACCGGTTGCTTCTTTATCTGACGGACTGTTGTGTCCTAAAGATAGGCTTAAAATGCTAAATTTGACAACATTTTCTGAAAGGTTTTTTGCATACAATGGTGGAAAGAAGTATTTGAATAAGGTATGTATTGTCTATAATTTTGAGTGTGAATCTCTCAAAATAAATTTACTACACTCAGAAATCAAACAATATAAAATAATCGGGGGAATATTTAATTATTTCTAGAACACAAAATATGCAGTTCTTTATGAAAAAAAAAAAAACATGAACATGCATACAAAGAACCTTAATTTGTTTATAAAAAATATTTAATATTTAATAAAATATTTAATATTTAATAAATTATTAACACTCCATTATTGTCTATTATTGATTATAATACTCTTCTTGGCATTGATCGTACCAGTCTGTTTTCGTTAAATTTCAAAATACATATGCCCTTTTCTAAAAAATGTTTTGAAATTCAAACTTATTTTGAAAAAAAAAATTTTTAAATTCTTCATCCAACAAAAGCAAATCAAATTCAAGTTTTCAGATTTCCAAAGACTGTACATTTATAAAACTTTGGGTTATCTATATATTTAAAACGCTAAGCTTTTTCTTTCGACAATCCGTGAGCACAAACTACTGCATCAAATTACACCATTCGTTTTTTTAATTACAGATATTTGGACACAGATTTGTTATCGTGCATTCGTTTGTTCGAAAATTTAATTAATTAGCCGTAATTTTCAATTAAACTTTTACTGCTGCTTATGACGTCATAAAGTCGGCAACTCCCACTGTTGCAAGGCATAGACTTTATTCTGTAAACTCTGTGGTTCGCCAATCTTTTGACATTAGCTAATATCAACTAGGTAATATTTTAACATCTATATGTTTAAAACGCTAAATGTTTTCTTTCGATAGTCCGTGAGAACAAACTGCTGCATCAAATTACATCATTCTTTTTTTAAATGAACGATATTTGGACACAGATTTGTTATCATGCATTCGTTTGTTCAAAAATGTAATTAATTAGCCGTAATTTTAAATTCAAATTTTACTTCTGCTATGACGTCATAAAGTTAATCGCCAGAGGATGATGCAACTTTTCATAAAATTGAAATCTGACTCTGACCGTAACTTCAAGCTATCTGGGCAAGGTAGAATTGTAAACAAAGATCGAATACGTTATAAAAATATCAGTGTCACCAATTTATTTACTTTTAACATTTGCTGAAACATTAAAACTAATACAAAAAGATTAAAATATATTAAATTACTCATAAATTTGTTTTTAAACGTTAATAAATTTTATTTATTAAATAAAAAATACCCTTAAATGGAACAGAAGCAGCAGACGCACAGAGATTGGCACGATTTATTTTTGGCGCTATTTTCACACATTATTTTTATTAAACACACGCAATTAATTGTATTAATTAATTTTAAAGTATTTTATTTTATTTATTTACACACGTATTCAATTTTATTAACACCAAGTTGCCATACAAAGCAAAAATCGCTATTTTTGCGCCAAAAAGAAACCACGATGCGTCTGCGACATCTGTTCCGATTTAATCAAAATTGTTTGGGTGCACCGCATCTTGCAAAATTAATTAAATCCATGATCATTGTTTCTTTAGGAAATTAAAAATAAGAAAATTTAATTCTTAACGAGATACAACTATTTGGTCGGAAATTTTTTTCTTAGTTCGGGCTTAGGTAATATTCTGGTTCTTCTCCATTATCCCATCGACCACTATCCATATAAAAAACTATCACCAAATTATTCGCCAAACTGTAGCGCCCAATAAACAAATGGAAGAAGGTTGCCATTAGAATCTCAGAAAAAAAAAGAAAAAAAAAAACTTGGAAAAGCTCAATTCACTAAAGTATCATTTATCAGTAACTTTAAACAATAAAATTTACAATATATTAATGAAAATAGAAACAAAAATAACCTTGAAAATTTATTTAATTAAATTATTTTTCTTAATTATCTCTCTCGACTGCTGGATAAATGTTTGTGACGCCAGTTAAAATTAATCTATTGTACGTAACTGCGCATCGCAACATTTTTTCAATGCTTTTTCGCTTTTAATATCATGTTGTCGAATATGTAATTTCTATTTTAATTAATGAATTAACTAATAAATCAGTAAAACATCATTAAAAATACATTAAACGTCGAATTAAACATCACTTGATGAGATAACAAGCACGTGTAACGCATTTGACGTAAAGTGAGTTTGACGCCACGATAATACATTTTTGGCGTTAAAATCCTATAGTTTGGCGATAGTTATTTTCTTAATGGAAAGTGGTCGACCGGATAACGGAGAAGTATCAAAATTCTTATAAATCGTATGAAATTGAAGAGCATATGTATGTAATGTGTTTAAAAATACGATTAATGTTTCTCAAACTTTGAATCTGCAAAACAAGCGAGTACGAGGTATTATTACGTATTACGTAGGTCGCGGTACGAGTCACCATCTGGACAGGGTGTATATGGCACATGCCAGTTTTTCACTACAATTAAATACAAAATATATTTTTATTTGTATGCATGGTGGTTAAGCATAAAAGCAACGTATATAAAGTACGTGTGAACAGGTTGCACCTGAGAAAATGACGCTATGCTTATCTTGAAATGCATTTTTACATTGATAAATCTAAAGAGAAAAACTTATAGAATTGTGTCAACATGACGTAATTTTAACCGATTTTTAAATTCTTCATTATAAAGAGTAAAATGTATAACGATTGTGACAACAAAGGCGCTATCGCTTTTGTTTTTATCGCGCTTACATCACTTCTAAATACCGTACAATTTCAATTTATACATCATCAATTATAATGTTAACTTTCGAATGAAATTTATTTGAAAACTGCCGCTTAATTTAACAACATCTTATTTAATTTTCAAACATGAATTATTTTTTTTAATCTATCTCAACAATGGCCGCCAGTTTGCTTTAGTAATATAAAATAGCACCTGGGAAAATTGCCACAATTGGAAATTGATTTCCCTAACCAACATGAAAAGTGAAGAAAAAGAAAAAAATCTGAATAAATCATAAAATTAGATTAACTATAAGATAGAGCATTTTGGCGCTAAACTGAAATCTTTCAAACAAAAAAAAAAAACGATTTTCAATTTATGTTCAACATAAAATTGATATCATGTTGAATTCGTGTTGATGTATGTGTTGCATCAGAATATGCTTGGAATTGTATTTTATTATTATTTTAAAGATCCAGGGTTTATTTCACTGTATAAGAGGGAAAAGATCACGAATGTGGAAAAGGGATAATCATGATTATGGAAAGGGACCGAAAAAAACCATATAAATAAATTATATTTGAAAACATAAAAAATTTGCATCATCTGTATATTATTATTGTATATTATTATTGTAAAGAAAATTCTCCATCTTTACATACAAATTGATTAGCTTAAAACAATGGATGCATTTTAGGAAATATGGATTTGAAACGAACAATGATTAAAGAGGACATTTTAAAACTTTTTAGTATTTAAACATTTTAAAACTTTTTTAACGTCGAATTTCAACGGTGCCTTAACAGATGCAATGCATATGCACATAGAAGTTCACTCGGTTGCATTATCACAGGGTGAGAGATGTGTGCTTTATTTACTGAATATGATATGGACGTAGGAATATACTATTTGTATAATACTTCATAGATCCATGAAATTTTCTTTTTGCAGTGGTGAATATGGCAGTAATGTCGAACTTATTTGCATTAAACAGTTGTTTACGGATTGTTTGTTTGAAGTTTGTATCGGAAATGGTACTGTATTTCACTGGGGGAAAAAAACTTTTAAAATAAAATATTTAAAAGACTGTTTCATACGCACCCCTTCTTAAATAATAAAGAAGCTTATTTTACTGATATTGTTATAGTATTTTTTCCGTCAAGTTTTGACGGGTTCCATCTAGTAGTTTTTAATTCACGAGTAAGGTTACAGGAATTTCATACGAAAAATTCTTTTTAAAAACAATTTCACTCATCCTGAAATCCCGGCCTGATTTTCCCCTTAGGCCGGCAAGGCCTGGATTTTAGGTTCTGGAATTTGGGAGCTCTAAACTGATTTAATTAATTTTAAAAAATGTTTTTATTAGAGTTTGATAATGATTTTTTTGCAAACTGGCAAAATGTAATAAGCATTAAAATTATTTATAATAGTTAATAACCCTTTAAACTGCGTACAATTGTTGTCAAGTTGCAAATAGCTTTAAATTCATACATCAAATTTCCATACGACAAGTAATTTAGAGTAGAATACCTCAAAAAGCATGATGTGCCTTGGATCCTAAATTGTGTAAATGCATCAAATAGATATAAATACTAAGTGCCTTTCCTTTACATTTGTTTTTTAATTCTTATAAGGAATTCTATTACCAGTAGCTAATTATAACCCGATTCGTTCATTTGAAATTCACTCTTTTTGAGACATTTAATACTTTTTTCTATCAGTATACAATTCTACTGCCTCAAAAACGTTTCTATTAAAAACCACTCTGGTGTGGAGAACTGTCGTGATTTTCTGTCGTTCAGAATCATTTATAAGTAACCCACGTTAGTTTAAAGAAAATTAAGGGATATTTTCCCCCACATAACTCAACCGTTTGTGATTTTTAGGACAAACGGTGCATTGTGTTTCACCTAATTACGAAACTAATTTCAGAATGTTAACTAAAAGAGCTTGTTATCATTATCCTTAAGTGGTCTTTTATGCACAATAAGATCCTTTCTTTTTTATAGATTTACACAATTACGTGTTTACTTCTGTAACTACCCATGGATAAGTTAATGGACACTCTAATACACTGGTTATTTTGGAAAGGAAGTCAATCGCATGCTGAACTGACCACAATTGACCTTTTTTAAAGATTGGGAAGAATAAACACTCTTTGTACCGTCCGCACATCTGAGAAATTGTTCTCAATTTTATGCATTTCTTTAATAGAGCATAATTTGGAAACAAATTGCGACAGTGCTTAACTTTCTAAAAGAATTTTTTCAATATCACATGAACATATGCTATTCATTACAAATTGTGCCTCAATACTAAAATTCATTTTATGATATTTGACTGCATTTTATTTAATATTTGATGCGTTTGAGAGTGCTGAGATTGTTATTTGATTTTAAGAATTATATTTGACTGCTGCTGTTAATACGTAGTGATACGAAATATGAGTCTGGGTTATTGGATAAACAATTTAATTTAATAATTAAAATTTAAAGTCAATTGGAGGTGGAATAATGAATAATAAATTCAAATGAAATAAATATATTCATCCAAAATCTCACACTAACGCCTCGTAAAAGGCCAAAGTATTCATTATAGTGGTAGTTAAAAGAATTTCTTTCACTATGAAAGATAAAAAAATGGAAAATCATTCTTCAAAATAATTTTTTTTAAAAATCTTAAAATGTTTCCTTAAGGAAATCATTGATTTATCTAAAATAGCAAAAATAAATGAACTTTTATTTTATTATAATTAATTTGAAATGTTCTTATATTAACTATATGAAATTAACGTGACTGAAAGCTTTCCTTATCCAAATACTATCAATTATATTTAATACTTGAAGCAAAGTTACTTATTATGCTTAATAGCTTATACTTAATAAATATATCTTGAACAAAGAATTAAAGTGATTCTCTACTTGAGCTAAAACCAAGAATAAAATAATTATGAACTCACCAGTGGAATAGAAGACTAATAAGAAATGAACACAGTTTCTTAACATCGAATTATTTATTTTATTTAATATGTCTCTCCCATATGTAGGTCTTACCAAATTTATATTAATCCAGGATGTATCCTTATATATCTTTAATAACTATTCTTCAATATAAGTTTTAATTTAGGTGAATATTGCATAGCAAGCAGAATTCTTCAGAATCGCATACCAAGTTGTATATCTAAACAAAAATTTGAAGAGGCATTTTAAAAAAAGATCAGTATTGAAGATCAATATTGAAACTGTAATTAAAATATATATCGGTTATTATAGAAGTAAAACTTTTAAGATTCTCGAAATAAGTGTCATAGTTAAGGGAGAAAGTTAATCAATAATTTTTTATAACGTTCTTCAGTTCATGTAATCTCATTTCTTTTACAGTTAAGAACAATTAGTACTGGAGATAGTTCAAAAGTCTTAAAAAGTTCCCGAAATTAGATAAACTTGCAACGAGTTTCTATGAACGATATAATTTATATAATATTGGAGTCTAATGAAGATAACTTGGAGAAGGGAAGATGGGTATAATTAATCAATTATAAACAGGGACGTAGCTTTAGGGGGGAGGGAGAGAGCTACCCCCCAATAAGTTCAAGTCGTAGGGCGCCACAGAAGGTTTAAGGGCGCCGTCAGGAGCCCATAAAGAAAGGGTACATTAGTAGTAATAAGTGATTATACAAACACTTTATTATAAATCTTAAATTAGAAAGTAAGTTACTTTAACATACAAAATTTGCATAAGGGGTTTCATTTTAGACAAGTTACTACATCTATCCTTCCCCCCTCCCCCGTCCTTCGCCTGCAAAAAAAATTTATACATGCAAAAGGGAAAATTCTGAAATAGGAATTGTAATCATTTGCGCGACGGTAAGTGTAATTCGAACCTTAGAAGTACAATTAATCCTTTCTTATCTTGGTAGTTGTTGGTCACCCTTTGTAGTAGAAAGAAATTGTGAAGAAGTAGAACTGACTGTTGGCGGATAGAACGGTTCTCCAATACGTTCATGTAAGGGGCCTAAGACGGTTTAATGGCACCGTCAGGCATCCATAAAGAAAGGTTTTAAATGATAGTTGCAAGTAATTATACAAGAACATTATTTTAAATGTTAAATTACAAAGTAAGTTACTTTTAACATACAACATTTATATAAGACATTTAAATTTAGAACTGTTACTACCTCTATTTCCTAACAAAAACAATTTATACCTGTAGAAGAGAAAATTCAGAAAACAAGAATTGCAAGACGGTTTAAGGAACACCGTCAGGCACCCATAAAGAAAGGTTTTAAATGGTAGTTTCAAATAATTATACAAGAACATTATTTAAATGTTAAATTACAAAGTAAGTTACTTTTAACATACAACATTTATATAAGACATTTAATTTTAGAACTGTTACTACCTCTATTTCCTAACAAACACATGTGGAAGAGAAAATTCAGAAAACAGGAATTGCAATCAATTGCAGGGCAGTAATGTAATTCGATCCTTAGAAGTACAATTCTTTCCTTATCTCAGTAGTTTTTGGTCACCTTTGGTAATCGAAAGAAAGTGTAAAAAAATGGAAGTGACTGGAGAGAGGTTACAGAACGGCTCAGAGAGGGTGGGGGTGGTCTAGATGTCTCAACGAGCTGAAATTTCTAGGGTCGAACCCGTCCGGGTACAAACAAAAGCTATCTTGGTCCTGCTCAGTCCGTTTTAAAAACCAAAAGTTCGGCCCTGCCCGGAACGGTTCAATTTCTACAAAAGAAAATCCTATTTTTCTTAACATATAATTAAGATTCTTTTAAAGAATACTGTATAAATTTTTCTTTTTGCGAAATTTTTAAAGTATATTTCAGACTATATGTGGGCAATCCATAGAATACAGAATATCAACATTAATGAATACTTAGACTCCTAGACTTTTACATTCAAATAAAGACTCACTAAAAATCAATGTACTTTAGAGTAAAGATAAAAAATGTTTAAAAACATCATAACTTTTGAAGTTTTATAATTAAAAAATTAGATTTAAAAAAATATTTCTTCGGAATTCATTAAAGTTTATTCCCAAAGATTTGGTTACCAAAAATCCATTATCAATTTTAGTTTTGAAAAAAAAAATTGTCTGCTCGACAAGTCTTAGGAATAATTAAGTTCAGGTCTAGCCCGGCCCGCGTATGTAGAAAAAATGTACGCCTGAACACGGCCCGAGCCGACAGGAAAAATTAGGCAACAGGCTCAGACACAATGTAACTGTCCGATGAAAATCTTTACGTTAGGCATATTAAATTTATATAATGATGTTGTCAAACTAGCATCGGATTGTGCAACACATTTATAACGTATTCCGGCATAGCCAGGTTCATTGAAAATTGCTCATATTTCATCGGCTTAGACCGATCCTTTTAAATTTGGTATATCGGTGCCGGTACTTTTTACCACCCCGCCTAGCCCGTTTATTATTTTTTTTTAATCAGCCAGGCCGGTTTGAATGTTTGACTTCGTTTGGCCGGGTGCAGGAATCGAGCCGTTCAGATCGTGATCTCTAGGGTAGATGTCTGCACGGGGCAAAATTTACAGGCCTGGCCCAGTTCGGTCTAAAAGCTAAACGTTTGGCACGGGCTCGGACCGTCCCGTTGAAAATTCAGTAAAAACGGGCCCGACCCGTTGAAAAGTCAATGAAATCAGCCCAGCCCGACCTGACCATCTCGATTTCTACAAAAAATTCCAATTTTTATTAACATACGATTAAGATTCTTTTAATGAATACTGCATGCATATTTATGGGAAAATTTTACAGTATATTTTAGAATACTTTATGCGTGCCATAGAATACAAAATAGCATTATTAATGATCACTTAAATTCTTCGAGTATTACATTCAAATAAAGACATTAGAAAAATTAATGTAGTTTTCTAATGTCTAATAAAAGGCTTGAAAATAAAGGCAGAATAAAAGAAAAAGATGGTTATACAAATATCCTAACTTTTGTTACTGCATAATTAAAAAAAAGAATGTATCTCCGTAATTTATTAAAGTATTCTTCTAAAGATTCCGTTAAGAGACTACTTCACTCAGGCGAAAACACCCGATCGCTCATGTTAATCCTCTGGGGGGAATCGTTCGCATTTCAATATTTTTAAATGATTTTTTCTTTCATTGGATAGTTCAGGTCAATATCTATGCAAGCGTTTTTGTACTTTTTCGATTTAGATTATTTTTTAATTAAGATACTTTCACTTTCGAAACCGGTTTCGAAAGTGAAAGTATCCTCAATAACAAAAACTTCAACAAAAATCGTATAATTTTTTTTATAAACCGTTTTCAGAGCGGCTTTACATCTTATGAATACCATGCAAGTAACTACCATGCCAAATTTTATGTTTCTAGCACCTTCAGTATTACATAAATCGAAATTTTAGAACAGCTTTCACTCCTGCATTCCTTGGGGGTAGTGGCACCGACATAAAATACAACCTATGTTGAGCAGAGATTGTCACCATTACTTTTGACATCGGTTTAGTAGTTCCCCTACAATCAAGCAAACAAACGTTAATTCGTTATAATATTACTATAGCTGTCACTTATTTTAGATACATAGCCCTCGATCCATTGTTTAGTTTCCAACAACATTTTAAAGCAAAAATAATTTTTTTTTATTTATACGATAATTAAAGCCTATTCCGAATTGATGCTATATAGGATTTATTTTTTAATTTTTACTTAAATTTAAATCCCACAGAAATTCGAAATTATTACAAAATGTGTCAACACCCTCAGTATTTACATCTTGTTCAAAGAATTCCGTCGTAGACGTACTCCACTCAATGATGAATTTTATGAAGATCAACAAAAAAACATCGGTGCAACAAAAGATCACTTTAGAACGCCATGTATCATATAAAAAAAGTTAAGGTATGTTTTAACATTTTAAGAACTTATGTGCATTCAATTTCGTATGATGCTTTTAAATTAAAAAAGGTATGTGGACTTTGGATTCCATGCATACAATTAAACTTAAGCTCAGACGGTTGCTCGTGTCAAGATCTCGAAATCTCAAAAGATTCAACTCCGGTTCCTCAAAACATGCCTATGATTTTAAAACACATGTAAAGTCTTGGATTTAATCCTATGAATCCGAAATAAAACAAAAACATCGGCCCTTAAGTTATTTTAAAATACATAATCAAAACGAAGAAAAAGGATTGTGCAAGAAGGCCTTACATAATTGCTTCATATTTTCGTAAGTATAGCCATGTTCTGTTGTCATGGAATCATAGAACAGTGAATATTACTTTGTATTCCACAGTTTGTTTAACAGAAATAGTTTCAGATCTGCGAAAATAATTGTTCCAACGTCACATTTTTCTCCATCGTGACATTGTAAACTCGTACACTTCATTTCAAACTATCAGTGAGGAATCATTCTCCATATTCGCCTGATACAACACACGATAACTTTTCTTGTTCCATTTTTTAAAAATAAAAGGTGTGGCTATCAATTTAGAATGCTAGACGTTGCAGTTGACCCCATAAATTACATGTTTCAATGATACGAATATCTAAATTACATACCTGTTTTAAAAAATCATTCATTCAATGAAAAAGTGTAATGATGTTAAGGGCGAATATTTTAAAAAGGCAATGAAACCCTTTATTTAAATTTGAAGGTCTTTTGTGTACTGACCCTCGTATTTTTTTTTTTTATTGTTTAGGTACTCAAACATTGTTTCAGAAATTTACTTTTAAAATGTTTTATAAAAATATATTAATTTATTGAGAAATACAAGGAAACGGCACGTGTAATTCAATTGTATGGCATTTAAAGGAAAAGTTTTATGCATGATGAATAAAATTTAATTGAATGACTATAGTTTAACATAACGTATTTTGAGCAATGTTCTGAGCGAATATTGTGTTGACTGGGATGTCGTCCAAACAGCTCAAATGGAAGAGCATTGGCAATTGAAGCCACAGGTTATGGGTTCGAGTCCCAACCTGGACACATTTTGGCTCACATTTGAAAATTACTATTTTGTTTTTATTTAAGAATATATATTAAAAATTATAGTTATTTACTTACATTTTATTAAATACAATTTTTCATACGCTTTCAGTTCCAACAAAACAATTGTATGCAAAGGAACCGGAGAACTCAAAATTGTAGCTTCTTTTAAGATTTGTGATAATTTGTGAAACAATCTTTAAATACTGAAAATGAATAAAAATTGTAACGTTTAGCTGTTAAAAGGTTTAATAAATAAATAAAAGTAAAAAATATATTTTTTAAAATGCTTTGTAAGCATTCAATGCTATAAAAGCGTAATCATGGCTAATTTCATGACTGCAGTTCATCGATTTCTAGAAGCTTCAAATATGCAAATCGAGAATTACACCTCATTCCGCCAAGCAGTTTTGCTTTAAAGACTATCCGCTTTATAATCTGTTTTGCAATGATTAAAAAGGAGCTTAACATCAAGCGTTCCAAACTTCAAGCCTATATAATTTCTAAACTATTTGACCCGAATGACTTACTGTTTGGAATCTGAAGTTCAAATTTATCGAAAACAAAAATAAGCTGTCAATATCGGGTGTTCGTATTTAAAAATTTAGAGTTTGGTAAGATTTCTCAGTCGAAGATGACCCTTTAAGTTTATTCTTTTTAACATAAGCTAAAACAAGATATAATTTTCAGTCAAATGGCTATTTCCGTTTTCCTTTCTTTTTTTTTTCTCTGGAACAATTTGGTGATTAAAATACTCTCTCCCTCTCTCTCTCTCTCTTTTTCAACTGCACATCTTATTTATTTTATATAAATACTTTTAAAGTTTCCCAAGCAATGTTAGAAAAAATCTAGTTCGATGTGCCAATCCGAAAACTTTCTTCTATCTCATACAGGTTTCACATACACAAAAAACGAGTCAGCACCAATTTACATCTAACAGAATCTAAGGTATGATGAAAATCTGTGCATTAGTTCTTGAGATATAGCTGTCATGAAAATCATGAAAAAAGAAGCATAGTAGCGCCACCTGTTGGTCTAATTACTGCAAAACGTGATAAGCATCTATTTATCTCAAGGTCTTAGAGAATCCGAAGTTTGATGAAATTTTGTGCATTAGTTCTTGAGATATCGCTATCGTGAAAATCATGAAAAAAGTAGCATAGCAGCGCCACCTGTTGGTTGATGTACACCAAAACGTAATCAGCAACTATTTATGTCAAGGTTTAACTGAATGTGCAGTTTGGTTAAATTATGTGCATTAGTTCTTGAGATATATCTATCGTGACATTCGTGAAAAATGTAGCATAGCAGCGCCACCTCTTGAGAGATATACACCAAAAACTATCAGCACCAATTTATATCAACGTCTAACTGAATCTAAAGTTTTATTAAATTCCGTGCATTCGTTCTTGAGATAGAGCGCCCACAAATTTTTTGTCACATACATACATGGCAGACATTTTCTAAAAAGTCAAATCGCGTTGAGGACCTTCTAAAACGTATAAATCCGTGGAAAACCGGAAGCCAAATATTTTCATGAATCCAAATTTTCTTCTTGTTAAGATAGAAGAAAATAATAAATTAAGAAAATTGTATCTAAAATATCCTTCCAGAACAACTAAACTCACAAAGAACTTTGCACATTACAAAAGTAAATTAAAGTCTAAATAAAAAAAAAAGTCTTTACTTGCTTCTTTTTTTCCAAAATAATATGAATATCAAAAATAATTTAACATAGGAAACAAAGCTTTCCCTGAAAAAGCAAAGACAATGCGTACGCAGAAAAAAGAAGGCGATTGAGAAACAGGTTAATAATAACATCTACTTTTACCGCAAAGTAATAGCAACGGAAAATTTGCTTTTCTTACTTTAAAAAAAGTTTTATATGTTCTTTTATTGTCTAATTTATCGAGGAAAATGCGCTGCAAATCTCCGTAATATTGAGGTCAACATTTTGAAAACGGAAAATAATGCTAGTTATTAAAATAAATTTCTAAAAAACAGATTTCAACAATAGCGAGCAAATTGTTGTTATATATTTCTATATTTTAAAAGCTCATCTTATTGCAAAATGCTTTAGTTTTGTTTTTAATGAATTTTACGAAAGCAGCTGTTTGTGAAGGTCAAATAGTCAATCCTTTTAGGAAAGCAATAATTTAGTTTACTTTCTGCTATTTGTCTCGTACGAAAATCAATGCTTCATGATTACTTTTATAAGGATTATTATGCTTATTATAATGTCTTAGAATATACTAGCAGTCAACTTAAGTTTAAAGAGTAAAACCGGAATTTACATCATGGTGATAAAAAAAATTAATCCATTCTGAACATTTCAACAAATAAAATGTTTACTAATTACAATTATTTGAAACATTAAAATTTACTCTAAAATTTTGGTATAAAATTATTTCACCTAGTAAAATTCTGTAACTGTTTATAGAACTTGTGGAAAGATAATAACAAGGAAAAGTTTTAAATAAACATTAAAACATATCTTCATAGTACGTAAATGGTAACATTAATTTATCCTTAAAGAGAAAAATTCTTTGCTTTTAAGACAAAGTTATTTCGTCGTTCATAAAAGTTATTTATGAAAGTGACCATTTCAGATACACGGAAAACTTTTATACAGCAGCATACGATTGGAGAGAAAAATGTACTTCATCACGCAAACGTGAAGTTAGACATAAGTGTTATTAAACTCATTTGCATAAATTTTGAAACACGTAAAAAATCGCTTATGAACTTCAACTTTTCCCTGCTTGAGATCAATCG
Source organism: Maratus michaelseni (assembly GCA_963931845.1). Lineage (NCBI taxonomy): Eukaryota > Metazoa > Arthropoda > Arachnida > Araneae > Salticidae > Maratus > Maratus michaelseni. The sequence continues at coordinate 259,936,720 of OZ007593.1, forward strand.
CCTTAAGTTACTAAATGCATCTTTCAAAAGGCTAGTTCTACGAAAGATTTGTTTTGTTCATATATTCGAAATGTAACCATCTTTTTATTATTCTGGACACTCTTCTTTCCCTGATATTAAACAAGATGGGGGTGTTTTGTCGATTGGTTTTGGTTTTGTTTCAAGACAAGTACTTGTGTTAAAATAACAGCTCAATGCAAATAAATCCGATAAAAAACTAGTCGTTGGGTGCCACCGTAATACTTACCCATCATGGATATGCATAATATAAAATATGAAAATGAAGCATGTGTAAACTATTTATAAAATGCATTGCAATTCGAATAAAACCGTAGCTTGATGACGTCATAAACTTTAAATGCTCTATTACTGAATTGCGTAAAAGAAGCATCCTTATAACTCCAAAATTGATAATCATATTAACTAACGGTTTACTGCGTCGAATTAAGCGTCTCGTTTCCAATTAAAATATATCTTTAAATTGAAATTGAAATGAAATACAGGATCATGAAAAATTGAAGAGTGTGGAAAATAGGATTATTAATATCTCGGCAACTAATTACCCGATCGACTTCATTCTTTATGCAAAATTTATGTTTTTTATTGTCTTTTATATTCATTCCTTAAAATAAGCAATTTCGAAAAAAATTATATACCTTTTATCAGAAAGAATATTTTGAGAATCTGAAAAAAATAGTTCCGGATAATCGAGGTTACTGAAATCCAATAAGCTTCTTCCCATTATTACATACTATGTACATACCAAATTTCAAGTCTCTACGTCAATTTGTTCGGGAGATAGAGCGTTTACAGACACACATACACACACAGAGACACGCAGACACACACACAGACAGACGGACGGCAAATTTTTTTTTCTAAAAATATGTTTTTCGGAATCTGCAGTGTGTGAAACGTGTAAATCCGTCAAAAAAAATTTTTGGATTTTCAAAACGATTGCAAGACTATGGGTGAGTAATAAAGATGTTTAAGTTCAGATTTTCAATCAATTGTTTTAGTTTGGACAAGAGTTAAATGATTTTTAATAGTTGAATTTTTTAATATGAAGTAATTTATTTAGAAGTTTGTTTGTATTTTTTAATATGTTAATTTTATTTCACATATCGCTCACCCTCTAGATCGGTGGCAATACTAAAAATTTCTAACATTTCTCAGGAGAGGCAAAAGAAGATTAGCATTATTTTTACTGCAACATAAAACTATAGCCCTAGGCAGATGACAAATCGCCAGATATTGTTCGCGGCTGCATCCACTGCTGTCGCGATAGCTGACAGCTATTTTCGTGATTGACGAAGTATGATGAATTACATAATTAAAGATTAGCTTGTATGAACTGTTTAATTAAGATATGTCGCTGCCTCCTGAACTACATGCTTTTATGGAAGATATAAATTCCTTTTACATTTAAAGATCCTGAATAACAGTCACCTTGCTATTCAGAATTTTGATAAAAGCTATATTGTGGGTAGGTTTTGAAAAAAAAAAAAAAAAAAAAAAAAAAAAAAAAAAAAGATATATATTATAGTTTGTTGTTGTTGTTGTTTCATATTAACAAATACAATGTTATTTACGCTCTCAAAATTTTTTTGTCAAAAAAGTAAAAAATGTAGGCAGAAAGTTACCGGAACACCCCTGTGATTAGAGGAGATTTTTCTGCTATTTAAAAAAAAAATTATTTTTTCGAACAGAGAATTTTAGGAAATTTCTAGGTTAGGTTTGAGAATTTTTCGTATTTTGGGCAAAAAAAGACATGTGTAATAATTCCGTCTCTAATACGAAAAAGTACTAAGCAGCATAGTTGCCGGAACACCTGTGTGATTTGACGAAAATGCAGCTTTAGATTTGGGGATTTCAAGTAATTATTACGTTAGATTGGAGAATTTTCTGTATTTTTGGAACTGGGGTTCGGGAATGGACAAAACAAAGTAGAAAAATTCGTGTTTTCACGAAATATAATCAGCTGTAAAATTCGTTCAATTCAGAGATTTTTTTGAGAGTGTATTTTGCCACAGAATAGGAAAATACACATTTGGTAAGTAACAGTTAAGGGATGGTATTGTATTTTCATTCATTTGATATAACAGCCTTATAAATTTCAAAATTAAAATTTATTTTATCAATACTAAACGCTGTTTAATATTAAAGCATAGTTAAATTTAAACAAAGTTAGCTTATGGAATTATATTTGCACTGATATCACCAATATTTATTTAAACAGGATAGAAAATTTTGGAAATAGAAAGAATAATTGATTTATTTTTACTAGTCACAAAATAAGTTGATGCATGAGGCCTTCATTTGCCTCAAATAAAACTAAACACGATTTTTCAGTACATTCTTCATAAAAAAGGCCGATTTTCAATAAAATCTCACAGTAATTAGTTTTTTTAAAGAAAAGAAAAGAAAAAAAAAAGCATTATTTTTAATAATGCCTTATTTTATTTTTTTAATTTCTTTGCAATGTTTTGACGAATAGATTCATTTGTTGAAATATCTTATATAAAAAAGTCATGCTTGAAAATTATTCAAAAAGCCATAAAAAGGTCACTAAATTGAGTTAGAGTTTTCAAACACATTTCACTCAAAAGTACATTTTCTCCCTTTTCGATGATGTAAAAATTAAAATTATGCGATGTTTAAAAGTCATGTAAGATCAACAAAAGCGAAAACCATAGGCCCGGTCGTTGCCACCATTATTATACATTTCTAAAAATAGCTACTGGTTTTTCGCAGTCATCTAAAAGTAAATTACAATTATTTTCGGACGACAGAAAAGTCCGTTTTGAAAGAAATACGCTAATAAAGTACAGTGTAGGAGCTAAAACGGAAACTGTCTAAAACGATTTTTCTCACTTTCCTTACAATTCAGCTTTAGCAGACTTTATTGTATTTACATACCAGCTATGTTTTCACTCACTTAAATTCAATATATTATTATAGAGAAAATATTTCCTAAAGTCTCGTTGGCACACTCCTATTTAAACTGGACAAAACTAGATACCTATTTTTGTCTAACATTTCGTTGTTTCTTGTTACAGCTTGCGTGTATTCTGTAATTAACTAAAAACTAGTTTAGTGATCAAATTAAAACAAAATATATGACAATCATTAGTTAGGCAACAATGAATTTTAATTTATAAAATTTCCTCATCGTTGACCTAGCAGGGTGGGGCTCAATTAAAAGAAAGGATGTGAACAATAATTCTCCTATTTTAAACCAAGGCATTCAGTGCATAATAATTCAAATTAACGCATTTAATGAAGAGAAATTCGCTCAAGCATTTCCCTTTCATTTTGACATTGTAAAGAAATAAATTGATGTTTCAGCAGTATTTGCATAATTATTCAAAATTCTGCAATGTAAGTTAGTGTACCATAAAAAATTAGCCTGTGATGCTATTGAATATAGTTGAGAATGAACTCAAACACTTTTCCAACATTGTTTAAATTTAATTATGCCAGGTTGTTTAAAAAAATTGGAGGGGGGGGATTATTTTAAATAGAAAGAGCTCTTAAGTGATGCCAAATTATTTGAAAAAATCAATAAGTATTTTTTGATTTGATAGCTGATTTATAGTTTTCTACTTTTTGATGAATAACGCTAATTAGTCTAAATTTTAGAAGATCCAAACGACTTTTTATTGAGCTTAGCAATATTTAAAATATTTTTCAATAATTCTTGTAAATTGAAAAATTTTGCCTAATATAAAAAATACCGTATATGTTCGAATTGATTTTGTAATTTCTCTAATACACAAACTAAAATAAGCAAAAAAAAAAAAAAAAAAAAAAAAAAAAAAAAGTTTTTTTTTTTTTTTTTAAATATTTATTGATTTTATTTGATATTGATTGGTTATATTGACTATATTGGTTTATTGATTATAAATTTTAATATATAAATAACAAATATTAATAAACTACATTGTAGCTTGAATAAATATTTTAGATGAGCGTCTTAAAGTAGACGAAAATTGTCTTCTCTACACTCTAAAAAAAATCCGTGAAAATACAAGAGATTTTCCGTTAAATTTTACGGAGAAGTTTCATTTTTCCAAAATTTCAGTACAATTTCTGTAAATGACATTAGTTCCGTTAAAGAGACTTCACATCCGTAAATATACAGAAAGTTTTCCGTAAATTTGGTGGATTTTTTCCGTATTTCTTTCAAAACAGTACAATGTCCGTATTTCTTCCAAAACAGTGCAATTTCCGTAAATGACGTTTAAAAGTTGAGTACAGAAATCGCCTTTTTTGAAATGCGAATTAAGATTGTTGTATTTACTAGAGTTCTTCTAGGATACAGGCCTGGCCCGGCTCGACCCGCTAGCTCATTCTAACCGAGGCCATGTCAATTTATTGTGAAAAGAATAGTAATATTTATATTTTTTAATGAAATATTTAGAAATTTACTTTATTTTTATAAATTACAAAAAAAAAAAAAAATTTAATCTACTTATTTTTTTCTTGATAGTACTTCAAATTTATGATTTTTTTTTTTTTAATTGATCTTTTTTAATGTGAGGCAGTATTGTGTTATTGTGTTATTTAAAGGTTTCATAACATAATATCTCTGCAAATTATAGCTATGCAAATTTGTATTAAACTAAACTGTTTTGGCTTACAAATTTATGAATTACGCTAAAATTTAATATTTTATAAATTATAATTTTACAAAATTTACAATTTTTTCCTTAAATTTATAAAATTAGTTAATGTTTTTTCTTTACTTTTATAAAAATAACGTTTTTAATTTTATAACGTTTTAATTTATTCCGTTAGTTCATATTTTTATAAATTAAACTTAATAATTAAGTTAAATCAGTTAGTCCATATTTAAACTTACCTATCCCAAAGTCATTAAATTAAAAAAATTGTCTTTTTTTTTAAATTTTTTTAAAATGTAATGTTAAAAATATAATGTTTAACAGAACCGTACGCAGAAGCTCTCAGCATAGCTGAAATATAAAAATTTAATTTATTATAAAATTGTTTATTTGCGTAAGTTTTTTAAAATAAGAGATTAAAAAACATTATTTTAATAGCATGTAATAAACAAGTCTGATTAAGATAATTGCTTTTGTTATTGGAATTGATAAATAATCAGGCAAATAATTTTAAAAAAGTATATGTTCGAAAAAAGAAAATGTTGGCATTGAATTCAGGGGGCGGGCCGGAGGGGACATTATCCCCCGGAAAATTGAAATCCCCCCCCCCCGGAAGATTTGAGATTTCATACTTTTAATGAGCAAAAAGTGCATCCCCCCCCCGGAGCCACAGAAATCCCTCCCGGAGAAAAATGTCTGATTCAACACTAGTTAGTACTGTTGCAAAAAGAAGCAATTATTACTCTTAATACAATTTTTTTATGCATATAATACATAATAAATTAAAATTTATCTGTTGTAAGGCACCAAATAATACAGCAAATTATTGAAAATTATGAAAAGAAAATATTAAAAACATTGGTAAAATCCATCTACAGATGAAACAAAGTTTATCATAAAAAGCGATTCAAATAAGTTACAGCATTTGAGCGAAAACCGCGACCGGTCATAGCGCTGTGGTCTAGGTCATCGGGTTAGTACACGGGACATTGTGGGTTCGAATCCGTTCGCTGCAAGGTTGGTTAAATTCTATAAACTCACTCAGAAATGCCTTGTAAGGTTGTCTTCGGGAGTACCTTTTTTGGTGCTATAAATTTTATTTTAACGACATAAAAATTTCTAAAAAATACGGAATATATCTGTTATAAAACGGAAAATTAAAAACTGATATTTCAGAATTCACGGAAAATTTCCTGGAATTTACGGATTTTTTTTTCCGTTAAAATACGGAAATAGTACTGGCGTCTCGATTGCCAGTACAACTTCCGTTTTTTTTCAGGAATTTTTTTTTACAGTGTACTTATTCAAGACTAGTTTAGAATGAAGCTAAAAAAAAAAGTTAAGGATAGTAAATATTGTAGTAGAGTTGAAAGATTTTTGGTATACAGAAAAGACCTTACATTTTCTATAGAAATTTTAGCGAAACTAAATCTGCTCTTTTTCACTAAACAGTAAACTATTTCAATATACGTATTCAAACAAATTGAATAATTCTTAGTTACATTATGAAAATGCAGAACTCGAAACCCGTTTTTATAATTTCATCGTCCTTCTATATACAAAAGTAATGCTCTATCACTAGAAGGAGAGAAGGAACAACACGAGTTGAAAGTAGAAAACATGGGGGGACATAGAAACAGATGGGAATGGACATATAATGGAAATTAGGAAAGCACTTAATCGAAATAAGTTATCTAAGTTATAGAACTAATTCCAAACCACCAGGGTCCATTATCAGGAGGTCCAGCTAAGCTCACACAAGTTCCATCACATCTGTGGAGAATTTGTACCATGATGACAAGTTAAAGAGCTTTCTACGCCTAGCAGTAAAATCTTTACGCCTGGCGACGAGCCGTATTTGTTTCAATTAGCATATTGCACAAGAAAGCCCATTTTTGTGTAGCCTGATGAATCATTTTTAGGCAGAACAAGACTGGGGCCATGTCCTTTTCATATCTGACTCGAGATTCTATAAGAGTGATTCTCATCGAATCTTCATTTGGAGAGAGCCTTCGACTTCCTATCGTTCCTCCAGCATAAGGGAAACCGACTATTTTAAGAAAAGTGGAACCGTTATATAAAGAGTCGTCATGTTGGATGCCCGTCTACCACTGCTTTTTTCAGTGCGGGCTGTGTGACCGCACCTAATATCCTTAACACCAGACCCAAATCTGACCAAAATATGAAAGCATCATGGCCCAAATGCTAACTTTTATTGACCACACTGTCATCACGTAACATGCAAAATGAGTTGCATGGACTTCACTGTTAAGTCGATATGTTCCATTTTGTAACAAAGTAGAAAAATCGCTCACGATGATTTCATTAGCGTAGTCAGTATGTGACGGTCACCGGAAAAATAAAGACAAAATGTGACGAAAAAAAAGATGTTGCCTTCTGATCACTGCTGTGACTGTGACGCCATATGAACAGTCTTTGCTATTAGGTTAGAGATGAGGTTCTTGAATTTTATGGGAGACTTTTCCGGGGAAATATGTTCTACTTCATGGATGATAATGTAAAGTTACACAGAGCCTCAATGTGTCGATTATTTTCTGTCGAAGTTCGATGTTGGGAGAATGGAGTGATCAGAGTTGTCCTTGAAGTTAAATTCTATAGGGAATTTTTGGAATGTTCACGGAAGACCTGTTGTAGAACGTAAAACCTTCCCAGGACTAGCTTCAGATTCAAAATCCTCTATGATGATGGAACAGGATTTGCCACATAATCAGTGATAAACAATTTCCAGTAATGTGTATCCGCCCTGAGGGATGTAAAAGTGACGAATTCTTTATTAACCAGTCATTGTGGAAATATCAGATTTTATGTTTTGGCCTTATTTTTGTAATTAGCATTGCTAAATATTTTTTTTTGTTGCTGCTCTCTATCTCGCAGCATGGGACGTATGTGTGCAAAATTCCATTCAAATGAATATATATTTTTTACATATCCCATGCTTTGTGTTTGTAGCTTTAATCTTGGTCACCAGTAAAGTTATAATTATTAGTGAAAAATGCATTCAGGATAATTCTTTTTGAAGATTCTGAAATATTTAATAACTTGTAAGGATACTTTGCATATGGAGGTTTCTTTTATATTTTGCTTTAAAGGGGATGTTGATTAAATTACGATAATTTTAGTAGGGTTTTGAAAAAATAAATTATAAGGTTATTTTCAAGTGGAAATCAGCATGAGATTAAACAATAAATTCCATTAAAATGTAGTTAATCTGATCATCAGGAAGCTCAGAACATGAAAAAGTTTGGTAGTGTACATTACCTGGCACTTCAGTTTTTGGGAAACCTGCTTGTTAACTGTGTAAGCAAATAAACATGGATTTTCTTTTTTTAATTGAATGTATCAAATTGAACAAACCAGTCATTTCCCCCAAAATTTTTATTATTATGATTTTTCCATTTTAAACGAAATTTTGGAAGATACAAAAATGCAAAAAGATGAAAAATACAAAATATTTTTTAGAAGCCTTACGTTTGTAAAAAAAAAAAAAAAAAAAAAAAAGGAATTCAAATTTAACACATTTAATAGGAATACAAATTTAAGGATTCACCAGATAAGTTACATATCTCATGTAGCTTCATCTCCAAGTAAAAGGTGCTAGCTTAATTAATACCCACATTGGCTACCAGTTTTTAAAAAATCACCATTTTGTGAAAAACACATTTAAAAGTTTTGGAAGAGGTATTGACGCTTCAGTAGACGTCGCAAACAAGATCCTGTACAAGCAAAGCTCCAAAATCTTCTTCCTTTTTTTAGGGTTTTGTTCATCTCACGAAACCCTATCACTCCCGCTCCGTTGTCTGTCTGTCACAGAGCCATTCTAAAAAAATATGTAACTTACAGAGTTGAAACTTTGTGTATATAGCTGAATACCAGCTATAAAGAGCTCAAAATACTAAAATTGGAAAAATTCGTATTACTTTAATAAATAGAGATAAAAAACCAAAATTCTAACAGCCTTTTCCTATTAAATTTAAACATTTTTCGTTATAGCAGATGCCAAAAATTAAAAATTCACGATGAAATTCTATCTACAAAAATTAATTTTCTATCAGACGATTTCCACGTGAAAAATGAAAATCAAATAAAAAGTTTCACCAATTGAAAAAAATATTAATATGAAATAAAAATGATTGACGTCATAGTGGTAATAAAACGGAAATTCTCAGTAATTTCTCAATAATACAAGGAGTATGAGTATAATTAAGCAGATTAATATCACGTCATTAGAGAATTAAAAAGAAAATCTGACGTCATATTGGAAGTTTCGAGGCTAACGAAAAAGAAAGGCTATCGCGGTGCTTTACGCGTATCTTTTTTTACAGACCGCCGGAGTCACGTGATGCTCGAAAGCACCAATGCAGGTGTATGAAAAGAGCATCACGTCACTCTAGCGGTCTGAAAAAAAAAATAAGTGGTATGCACCGCGTTAGGCTGTCTTTTTCGTTAGCCTCGGGAAGTTTAATGAATTTTTCAGATGTTTGAGAATAATATAAAGTGAGTATCAATATGAGTAATAGAGAATAGTAAATATATGAGTTTGTGAAACATATTGAATCATGATAAAAATCCTATTATGGAAATATTCGCAGTGACAGATATTATTATGACAGAATATAATAGCCGGCTTTGCCCACTATCGGTCTGGTTTGGATACTCGAAAAAACGAAAAAATAGACCGGTAAATTTTTACTTTATAAAAAACAAAAAACGTGAGTTTTTATTTTTTTATTTATTTATTTTTTTTTTTTTTGGTTGCTAAATGAAATTTATTTGGATTTATTAAAGAAAGGATAAAGTGTTTTGAAAGGAATATTAAACGAAACCCTTTGACCGATCTTCGATCACACTTACCCACTTGTTTTAATTGAACGCTGAATAGGCAGTACTGAAAACGGAAAATAGAGAAGAATGTTATTCGAGCTGAAAAATTGACTTTTTGAAGAATAGGCACTGGCTTCCCCCAGAACTACACCAGTTTTCCAAAATAAAAATATTCCCTTGGTGAGATTTTGAGCATGAATGACTATATGATAATATAAGAAGATTAACTTGATTTGTAGCGAAAACAAATATACAGAGGAATAATATGGTTAAAACACGCAAAAGTCCGTTTCATGCCATGCATGAAGTCTAGACAAATGTCTGCTGAAGATGGAATGTCTGCTTTTCCTTTTCTCTTATCTAGTAAATAAATATTTCAAATAATGAACATTTAAATAAAGGTCGTTGTGCATAGAAATTACCTTATATACTTTTACATAAATTGCCATTGAAGGTTTTTTTCAAATGAGAAGAAAATTATCATTTCCTACTTTTGACGACATATCATCAGAAAAGGTAAGTTGTTTCAGTATAGAACTTCCACATTACTGTTCAGAGAATTGATAGTAAATATAGAATACACACACACACACACACACAAATAAAGCGCATACTCAGAATAATTTGAAGGAAAAAAAAACTAATGAAACTACTCATGTACGTAATAAAGGATCAATCAGTTTTAACTGCGGAATCCCAGTAGAGAACCTGCAAAAAAATAAAATATTTTCGAGCATTTCGCACAAAACGACGAGATTTGGCAAGCAACATATTTTCCTCGCCAAATGCAAGCGATTTTAATGTATTTGAAAATTTTCGGTTAAATGAGTGTTTAAATGCGCAGTAAGTTTATGAATTTAAATTTAAACGATTAAATAGTTTATTATTTTTTCTATAAGCTGACATAATATATATAGTTGCTGAAGTTATTTAATTTTACACGGTTTCACCAGCTGGATAAACTTTAAGTGTATTTTAGCAGTAACTACCCGATTAAGAACATTCTCATTATACTTTTCGATATTGATTAAGTCGTTGTTTCTATGGCAACAATACTTTTCTCTTGTTATCTAATACACTAACAATATCGAAATCAAATCGGCATTATTCAGAATCGGACTTCAATTTTTAGTGAAAAGTGTTGTTAATCAATTGATATTTTGTTCTAAACCGTAGGATATAATCGTTAATTTTATTTATTAGGGTGAAACTCCAATAACTGACACTTGAAGGATTTTTTCTTGTTCAAATCACTATGTTACAAAGTTTTAAATCTATTTTATGCTTATCTTTGTTTTTGAAAGTATAGTAAAGATACATTAAAAAATTATTGGTAACAAAATTTGGAAAAATTATACTTATTATTGCTAAAAATTAATTTTTGTAATAAATATCGTCAATATCTCTAGTAATTGACACCATCCCTTTTTTTGTAAAACCAATAGCTGAAAAATAATTTATAACAGTTAAAACAAATACGATACCACTAGATGACATAGCTTTGCAGAATTTTACAAGAAAATGCTTATTTGAGTTAGATTTCTTCTGAAGTGTCAGTTATTGGTTAGGTGTCAATAACTGGGCGTCTCACCCTATGCACATATAAATGTATCTGGCAAAACCGTAGTTATAAAAGCGTATTTATTTAAGTTAAACTAGTTCAGTATGAAAAGTAGAAAAAGTTTTTCCTTAAAAGGTATTTATCATAAAAGCGGTTTTTTTTTCATTGTGTCGCCAACCAGCGATAAATTACCAAAACACGATATTTTCATATTTTTTTAAGGACGTTATATCGGGGTTCCGTAGCAATTTTTTTATAAACATATATATCCTCATGAGAAGAATATTCTGTAATTTTTTCAAATTTTTCTGAGTATGCGCTTATGGAGACCTTTCTTGTAAGAAAATCGATCGTTTACAGATAAGGATAACAATATATTTACTTTTATTATTTTGCGATAATAGAGAAATTAAAGAAAAAACAAAATATATTTTTAAATTAATATAAGTAATTTTGTAAATATCTTACAAAAAGGTTTATATAATGACCGAATGTATAACTCAGCTTTAATAAACGAATCTTTTCATTTTATTATGGGCAATTCCATATGTGACGGAATGACATTTTGAGTTATAGAATTAAGTTAAAGCAATTACCTTGAAGCTATTTTCTAATGAAAATTGACTTTTCAGTTTGCACCTGACTGTTATTGATTAAAAGATTAAAAAATATATATGAAACAATTTTTTTTAGCTATTTTATTCTTTCACTTTTTTAGCAATTTCTTATAGTGTGACGGAATGACATTTTTGCTACCATGACTCTAACCTAGTATTTAAAACTGGAATTTTTTGCGAATTAAGACGCCATTCAGTTTTTAAACTAATACACATCTTAAATATGATGTATAAGCAAAATAAAATTATAATTTAGAGCAACCTACCTGTCCTAGAGTTGCAGTTATTTGACTATCATTTGACGTGACGCAATGACTGTGAAGGAATGACAGAAAGTTTCTTAAACATTTATTAAAGAAAATCGATTAAACTAATAAATTTTATATTTTTATTATTATCCAGAATCATCATAATAAATTACATTATACAACTATTCACATGTGACAGCTTTTTCAAAAGCATATCGAGCACGATTACGTAATTTATTTTGCATGCATTATTATCAAGTATATGGCTTTAAGACTATTGTAAACAATTAAATATTTTATTACATGCATTTATTTATTAAGAAAATACAAAATAAACCAGAATTACATTCTTTTTCACAGATTTTTTCAAAGATACTATTTGTACAAAATTGCAAATATTTTATTTTTCAGCTATAACCTAAACGTTTTGAATCTAAAACATTAATTTGAAAACTTGGAATATATTTCAATATATTTTTTAACTTAATTTATAAAAATTATCAAAAAAGATTTTTTGATAAAAGTTGACACTTTCATGGAATTGCCCTTATGTAAAAGTTTTAAACTATTTTCAAAATTATTGAGGTAGAATTTTTCGTAATTCAGAATTGGGGCACAAAGGTTAAAAATTTATTGAATGACTTGAAATGAAGTTTTATTAGTTAAAATTTATTAAACCGAAAAAAAAAAACCTTACATTTACTTTGGTTCAATAACTATATTAAAGACAAATTTAACTTACACTTGAACGAATTAAATTAGACTTTAAAATGATAGATGAAGTCATGCCCTATTAATTTTGAAACTTCTACCTTTAATTAGTATTTACAGCTTCTCGAAATCAACTCTTCATCCTTGAAATATATGCACGCAATATCATTTCCAATGTAAGGAATTCTCGAAAGTGAAATGAACGTTTAATTAGCTTTATACACACAATTTACATGGAAGAAAAAAAAATCTAACAAATTTATAAGTTAAAACGACAAGTGGCTTGTTAATTTTCGTTCATAACATAAGGACTGTTTGATATCCATTTCATTCAACTTACTCTTGAACGTTTGTTAATGGTATTGTCATTGGTAGTTGTTCATGATGTAATCATGGTTTAAATAGTTTGTTATTTTCATATTCAAAACTAACAACTGATTAGTTAATATTCCAGTTGTTGTTACAGAGTAATTGATGATGTATGAGTATGCATTAGTTGAAAATACATTTATAATAAACTGTAAGAGTTGGACATATGGCAATTAAATTTAAGGAAATCTATTTTTAATTGTCTTTATTCAGGATTCTGTATTTAATAAATAAGTATTGTACACCATGTGTTCTTAATTTTTATTATGGGTTCTATTTTTATTGCTGATTCTTGTGCAAAATGTGTCATATATTAAACAGGTAAACAGTAGATGATGTAAAAATGTCTATATTTGTATCCCTCTATTCTAAAAAAAATGTAAGAAAAGCTGCTGCCGTAATTGAATGTATTGTGACCGGGGTTCTTTCTTGGCTTATATTTAAGAAAAAGCTATTGTATATAAAAACATGAAAAATGTTAGCTCTATAGAGGAATGTATGATAACATGGTGAAGCGGACAATTTTTAAATCGAATTATTTTAAGGGATATTTAATGTTGAAATCAGTCAAGATAGTTCATCATATAGTTACGCAAGTTTTATAGTAGCAGAAACTATGCATAGCAATTTAACCATCTTTTGCAGGCACGTACTTGCTGAGTTTGTGGTGTACAGTGCCCAATCATTTTTTAAATTTGTCTAATTTTTCGAGTTTTGTTTTTTCAAAATTTTTATTCAAAATTTCATTATTGGGATAGAGATTTATTTCATATTTCGAAAAAGCCGTTGTTAAACTACAGTTGCCAGATTTTAAAAAGCCCAAATAATATTTCCAAACACTTTTCGAATGAAAAATATATTTACAAGTGGATATTAAAAAAGAAGAAAACTTTAAAATAATTAAAGTATTACGTACTAAAAACATTAAATGGATAAAATTACGTCATTTTTAAAACAATATATTTAAAACGTCATATTTAAATCAATTTTCTTATAGCGTCTAAAAAAAAACTTTTCTTCTAGACGTTATTATAAATGATATTTTCTATTTAACCATTTTATGCAAGCTGATGTTCAACTGTGTGAGAGATCTTACTTAATCAATCACGAAAAGAGCCGTCAGCTGTCACAACAGCGCTGGTTTCGGCCTTGAAAAAAAAAATACCCCGATAAAAGAAATTTAATGGCAACACGATTACAGAAGATCGGCACTAGTCTTCAAAATATTACTCAATTTTCCGTAATCGACTAATCTCTTTAACACAGAATGGGTTTTGAGCTTTCAGTGTCTGCAATTGGAGAGTGTAGCTCGTAGGTAGCAGAGCCCCCTGTAGTATGGAGAGAAAAATATGAAGACTCATACGTAAGATTAGAAATGAAAGAAACATTAAAAAATGTAATTACTTGTAATTGGAATTCAACAGTACTTTGAAAACTATCTATCTCTCTCTAAAAAGTCGGATCATACAAAATTTTAAAAGCCCATTAATTTTCTCTAAGAAATTTTAATGAATAAAAACTCAATTGTTCTTTTATAAAATAACTATTGGAAAAATATTGAATTAATAAAAGGCGTAAAAACTCTTATTTAATTAATTTTTATTCATTTTTACAACTCGTATTAGTTTACGAGTTTTCATCTTATATTATAATATGTTATCAGAAATTAACAGCGTCTTAAAATTTATTTATATCTTTAAAGAATCAGATAAAAAAGTTGTAATAACCTACTTCATTTCAAAAACATTTGAATCAATAGAACCTCAATTGTCGTCTTGTAAAGCAACGAAACTCAGTTGTCGTTTTATAAAACAACAAATAGAAAATTATGATTCAAGTATTCCAGTCATTATTAATTCTCGGAAAGCGTATCTTTAAAAAGGATAATCACTAACAATCTTTAAAATTCCTTTATCAAAATTAGATAAAACTGAAATGAAACCCTTTTTGCTAAAATGAGGCAACAAGTTAATTTGTTTGGAAGTTCTTTATTGAATCGAAATCGCATCATGAACTATACATCAATATTACGACACAACTTGTAATTCTTCTTACACACGCCACAATTGACGGCTTGTCACCTAATCTTATAAAATTTTATCATGAATTATCGGAATTCAGCAGTGTTTTAACATTTATCAATAACTCTTTAAAAAATCATATCAGACAATTGAGGGGCTCGGGGCTAGAAAGTGCCAAGCCACATATTTGGTGAAATAAATCTAACTCTGTAATCTGTTGCTTAATATTGTAAATTATAATATTCTACATATAATTTGTTTATAATGCCACTTGATGGCAGCATATGTCTTAGGTTCCGCGTTTGCCCCCTATGAACATGGCTAATTTACAAAAAACGTAATAGTAATATCATTAAAGTAATGCCTTATTGTTACCCAGAATTTCCCAAACGTTACTAAGACATTGCCGAGAAAACTTTGTTATTATATATCTTGATTTGAGTATTTGATCAAATTTTCAAATTGAAATATCTCAGAAGTTCAAAAATGTGGCTTGGCACTCTCTTGCCCCGAACCCTTCAGTTGTAATAATCTATTCATTTCAAAGAAATTTGAATCAATAGAACTTCATTTGTCGTCTTCTAAAGCAACAAAACTCAGTTGTCGTTTTATAAAACAACAAATTATGAATTAAGTAGGCCACTCATTATTAATTCTCGGAAAGCATATATTTAAAAATGATAATCAATAACACTCCTCAAAATTAAATTATGTAACTTTCCTTTATCAAAATTAGATCAAACTAATATGAAAACCTTTTTGAAGAAATGAGGTAACAGGTTAATTTGTTTGGGTATTATTCTATTCAAGCGATACGCTTAAGCGCATCATGAATACATCAATATTAGGAAAAAAAAACTTTTAATTATTTTTTCACGCGTTACAATTGACGGGGTGTCACCCAATCTTATAAAATTTTATTACAAGTTATCGGAATTTAGCAGTGTTTTAACAATTATTTAGCTCTTTAAAAAATCATATCAGGCAATTGTAATAGACTGTCTCATTTCAAAGAAATTTGAATCAATAGAACCTCAGTTGTCGTTTCATAAAACAAAATTTTAAAAAATATGAATTAAGTATTAGGCCACTCATTAATTCTTAGAAAGCGTATCTTTAAAAATGATAATCACTAACACTCATCAAATTCCTTTATCAAAATTAGATCAAACTAATATGAAATCCTTTTTGAAGAAATGAGGTAACAGGTTAATTTGTTTGGGTATTATTCTATTCAAGTGATACGCTTAAACGCATCATGAATACATCAATATTAGGGGAAAAAAACTTTCAATTATTTTTTCACGCGTTACAATTGACGAGGTGTCACATAATCTTATAAAATTTTATTACAAGTTATCGGAATTTAGCAGTGTTTTAACAATTATTTAGCTCTTTAAGAAATCCCATCAGGCAATTATAATAGACTATCTCATTTCAAAGAAATTTGAATCAATAGAACCTCAATTGTCGTCTTGTATAGAAACAAAAGTGAGATTCTCGAAAATATAGAAAGAATTTCGGAATATAGAAGAATTTTGGAAGAATTCTTCTTCCGAAAGAAGAAAGAAGATAATTTCCGAATATAGAAATTCTCGGAAAGTGAATCTTTAAAACGGATAATCACTAACACTCTTCAAACTTATACATTAGGCCACTTTCCTTTTTTGAAATTAAATCAAACTGAAATGAAACCCTTTTCGCTGAAATGAGGTAAAAGGTTTATTTTTTTTTATTGATTTTTTTGATTAATTGATTAATTTTTATGTTACTAAAGTTCTCTATTCGAGCGATAAGCATAAGCGCATCATGAAATATATATATCCATGTTATGAAACAATTTTTAATTCTTCTTTCAATTGAGGGGGTATCACATAATCGTATAAAATTTTATCAGAATTTAGCAGTGTTTTAATATTTATCTAACTCTTTAAAAATTCCTATCAGACAATTGTAATAGACTATTTATATTTAAAGAAACTCAAACAAATGTAAACTCTCCAACCTTCTTTGAAAACAACAAATAGAAAATATTGAAGAAAAAAATTCAACGAGTTATTATTAATGCTCGGAAACCGAAACTTTATTAAAGATAATAACTAAAGTTTATTAAAATTACATGATTACACTTATTGCATGATTACACACATGATTCATTATCAAATTTATATCAAACAAAAACGAAGACCTATTCGCTTAAATGGGTTAACAGATTAATCTGCTTAGGTATTTCCCTTTTAAGAAATACACCTAAGAGCTTCATGAAACGTATATCAGTACTACGAAACAATTTCCTGATACAGCAGAAACATTTACGAAAATTCATATCATATCTAACATCGTAGTTACCTACGATTCTCAAAATCTTTCCCGTATCTTCAGAAAGCATTTTGAGAAAGACCAATTGGAAATCTTAGATAGCAATAAGTTTCCGATGCTTACAGAAATGCTTCGGAAAAAACAAGGCCCTTTTCTTGCCCGTAAATTTTACTAAAGACGCTTTTACTAATTTTGAAACCTATTGGTTTCTGATGTTTCTGACTGTTTGTTTTATCAAAGATTCCTGAAGGTAAGGGAAAAGTTTCCAGATCGCGTGTAACTACTATTTTATACTTAATTTTCGTAAAAATTTTTATTCTGTCTGATTTTTTTTTCTTTTTTTATAACAATATAGATTCCTGAAGGTAAGGTAAAAGTTTCCAGAATCGTGTGTAACTGCGAGGTTATACTGAATTTTTGCAAATGTTTTTTCTGTCTGGTGAAAAGTTTCGTAATTTTTTTACAATATGAATGAATTTTTTTTTAACAATATGCATTTTTATTATATTTATAGGTATCTAAAATCCTACAAATAAATGCAATTTGTAAAAATTTTTATTTAACTTGTTTTTTTTTTTTTTAACCTGTCATGCTAAAAGTGTTGTCATGTATTTTTATAAAATTTGATCACTTATTACAATTTCATAGTTTTATTGTTATTATCTATCTTTTTAAAAATCAGATTAAATATTTTTAATATCCTATTTCTTTGCAAAGAAATTTAAACTAATATAAATTCATAAAACTCTTGTCCCTTCATAAAGCAACAAATATAAAAAGTTCGAATTAATTCTTAGATCAATTATGAATTCTCGGAAAGCGAATGTTTAACAAGGATAATCATTAACAATCTACAAAATTACATAATTACACTTTCCATTCTAAAAATTAGCTCAAGCAAAAACAAAGCAATTTTCACTGAATTGAGGCAACAGGTTAATCTGTTTAATATTTTCCTCTTTTCAAGCGATATGCATAAGAACATTCATGAAATATATATCATCATTATGGAATAACGTCTGATTATTTCTTTCTGCATGGTTACCGCAAGGGTAAGCAACTTCTGCCAATATTTCCGAATTTTAAATTTCACCGTATTTATGACGGAATTTCTGCATTTGAAAAAGGCGTCTATGATTACTTTTTAAAAAAGGGTAGACGTTTGTCCTTGTGGTAATCAGGGTGTCACCTAATAATGCAAATTTTAATACATGTTAACTTAATTTAACAGCGTTCTAACATTCACCTATCTATTTAGAACTTTGTAGGCGGGCAGAATTTTCTGTGTCTTTGAACGTGTAGTGGGTAAATCCATGTTGTTGCGCAATGTGAATCAATTTAATAATTTACGAATGTTATAGGTGTGAAGGATTTAAAGATTAATAAAAGATTGACTAATTACATATAGAATAAACTAATTACACATAAAATTAACTAACTACACATAAAATTAACGAATTACATATGGATTTTTATTGATAGATACTAATAACTTATCACATTAGCAAGTTTTATACTTTCATCCCTATCGGAATCGCGCCAATCCATTTTCGAAACAGGTAAAAAACAAAAACAAAAAAACAATAAAATAAAACACAACTCTCTCTAAAGTCTCAGAATGTAGTATTTCACTGCTGTTGATCACGCAACTGAGATTACAGTCGCCCGCTTTCAACTTTTGTTCTATTCAAGACTGTGATTACAGTCTCTCCCCTGCAAATTTTGAAAATCAGATCAAACAATAGTAATAAGCCAATGTATTTTCAAAGAAACTTGAAGGAAAATTTTAACTGTCTTCTTATAACTCAAAACATGGAAAAAGACTAAATAAATGTTATTATTAATTCTTAGAAAGAGAATCTTTAAGGGTAATCAGAAATATTCCTCAAAATTACCTTTTTGCATTCTGAAAATTAGACTAAACAAAACTGAAACCAATTTCACTGAAATAATGTAATAGGTTAATGTATTTGGAAAGTTCTCTTTTCAAAAGATACGTCTACGAACATCATGAAATGTGTATCTATATTGTGAAATAATTTCCATCCATGTATATAGACGCTAAGGTACATGGCCGAAAAAAAGCGGTTATTTCTCTTTTGCTGATGACAACGAGTTGTTTATTATTTGTACATTTTACCAATTTTTTCCGACATTATTTAAAAAACTTTGGTTAAAAATCCTTACTAAAAACGTCCCCCATTTAAAAAATGTAAAAACAGTCTTCAATAAAAATCTCCACCAGTTCACAAGAGCGCTTTCACCCCCCGCTAGAGCATCATCAGTTGTGATCTTTAACTATCCTCTTCTCCTTTATATACATGACTGCTGTCAAAGAGGAGCTCCCCCTATCGGCATTCAATATTCTCTCTCCATCTCTCTCCCCCTCCTCCAACATTTTTCTCCAGCGGCAATCAAGTATCGAATGTACCATGTCATTGCATGCGTCTTTGGATGTATTGATTTCTATTGAAACTATCTATTGATTTCTATTGATTTCTATCGATACTTGATTGCCGCTGGAGAAAAATGTTGGAGGAGGGGGAGAGAGATGGAGAAAGAATATTGAATGCCGATAGGGGGAGCTGTTCTTTGACCAGCAGTCATGTATATAAAGGAGAAGAGGATAGTTAAAGATCACAACTGATGATGCCCTAGCGGAGGGCAAAAGCGCTCTTGTGAACTGGTGGAGATTTTTATTGAAGACTGTTTTTACATTTTTTAAATGGGGGACGTTTTTAGTAAGGATTTTTAACCAAAGTTTTTTAAATAATGTCTGAAAGAATTGGTAAAATGTACAAATAATAAATGTACAGACATTAACAAGTGAACACCTGTTTTTAACTAGTTGTTTGTTTAGAAAATCAAACGTGCTAGATCTAACTTTAGCCGGCTTCTTTATTTGTTGTGGTGTGAAATATATTTCCTATTTTTCGCAAAAAAAGGAGTTACTTATGATTACAATATTTTTATATATATGAAAAGCCAAGGTACGTGGCGGCGTAAAATATTTTGATACGATAAAACACTAAGATACGTGGCGGCGAAAAAGCGGTTATTTTTCTTTTGCCGATGACAACGAGCGGTTTGTTTAGAAAATTAAACCTGCTAAACCTAACTTTAGCTGGCTTCATTATTGTTTTGTGGAATTTCTCTCAAAAAATGAGCTACTTATTATCTATCTAATTTAATACGATGATTTTTTTGATTTTGCTACAATGATTTTGTTGATGTAACAACGTATCTCGTGATGCCACATTTCATTCATTGATCGGGGGAAGGGACATGCTGAGGTGTAAAA
The DNA here is from genome assembly GCA_963931845.1 of Maratus michaelseni. Taxonomy (NCBI): domain Eukaryota; kingdom Metazoa; phylum Arthropoda; class Arachnida; order Araneae; family Salticidae; genus Maratus; species Maratus michaelseni. Next base: position 259,957,334 of record OZ007593.1, read on the forward strand.
ATCGTTAATGTATGCATTTTTAAATTTCTAAGTACCCAGTCCTATGTGGAGAAGTTTTGATGCATAGTATTTATGTATATAAGACTGAAATTCGTGTATTCTAATATGCACATATTTCAATAGTATGCACTAGAGCGCAGATGCTCTGCACGGGATCAGCTAGTTCTGATGAAATATACGAAAGTCTTTTTTGCCTCAGAAATTTTACCAATGAATATAACGTGCAAAAATTCTTATTTAACTTATTTCAATCATTTTTGGTGTACTTCAATCAAATATATAAATTTTAAACAGATTGCGATATTTTGCAATATTTTCATTATATTTTATGCTTTCGGAGTTTTATCACCAAATACAATGTATAAAAATTCTTATTTATGTCAGACGTAATTATTTAAAATTTTCAACAGAATATATACTTTTTTTTAATGCGATTTTAAAAATAATACTTGTATTATATTTCGTGTCTCCGAAATCTTATCGGCAAATAAAATGTGTAAAAAATCTTATTCAATACAAATGTTAATCACCTTTATTATTCCTTAATTAAATGTTTCAATTTTAAATAAATTGTGAGTTTTTTGTTATGTTTTTATTATGTTTCATGTCTTTCTTAGTCTCACCTGTTAATGAAAGTTGCAAATATTTTATTTTTAATTATTTTTAGATTTTTTAAATCAAATGCATAATTCTAAATAATTTTTTAGGCATTCTTTTTTCTGTATTTTATTCTTCCGCAATATTGGAAAATATGATTTGTAAAATTCGTAATTAATACATTTTTATTATATTTTATTCTTAGTAAATATAATTTGTAAAATTCTTATTTAACGTATTTTTATTATATTTTTATTCTTAGTAAATATAATTTGAAAAATTCTTATTTAACATATTTATTATTATTTTTTAATTCTTAGTAAATATAATTAAAAAAAATTATTTAACACTTATTATTTTCTTTTTATTCTTAGTAAGTATATTTTGTAAATATTTATTTAACATAGCTTTCATTATTTTCCCCACTTGTCATATTTCACGAACTCCCACCTGATATGATAAAAAATTATGACTTGTTACTGGAATTCAATAGTGTTCTAAAAATTAACTATATCTTTAAAAAGAATCAGATCAAACGATTATAATAACCTATTTATTTTGAAAGATATTTGAATGATTAGAAACTTAATTGCCTTCTTATAAAGCAATAAATGGAAATAGGGTGAATTAAATCTTTGAGGCATTGTTAATTATCAAAAAGAGAATAATTTAAAAGGATAATTGGTAATCCCTTACTGGTTTACGACGGTAATCCTTTACTAGTTTGCGGTTATCACTTACTAGTTTAATCAGCTTCGAGCGATCAACTCATCCCTCAAGCGATCGCCAGCCATTTCAAGCCAAACGTTTAAGCTGAATCATGTATGGAAACAGGGCCCGCTTAAGATTTAGAAGTAGGGGAAGCCCGATATCACACAGCCCCCCCCCCTTTTACTCTGCCAATTGTGCTTAAACAATTTGAAATTTTACAATAAAAATTTCGAGTAAACAACACTTTTAATATTAAACTAAAACTAACTACCTATATACATATAAAAAATATTTTATTATATACATAATTATACATAACAAATTAATTTTGTAAATGAATTTACAAATATGGAACAGGTGCGAATATTTGAAATTCAAAATATATTTTATGCTTTACAAATTGCAGGATTTGCCAATGCTAAGAACAATGCAAGGACAACAAATATTTGATGTACATGCAACACAATTTTGCTTCTATTTTATAAAAAGAAACTTGGTATCACTGAATTCTAATTACTTTCCCCTCTATTTGAATAACCTATTATCCATATTTTATATCATTTCTCCACTCTTTATGAATATAACCACTATGTAATTATACAGATTAAATTTTCTGTTATTTTTAGCACGTTTGAAATTAAAAAACATATTTAACAATATTTAAACGTAAGAAAAATGAATATAAGTTGCATTTAATCACTGTTTTTATACCATTTATTATATCAACAGAAAAAAAAAATAGAATATAAATGTGTCAGTAATACACTAGATTATTTTTCAACACAATTATTTCAAATTGGTAAAGTAATCATACAAGTTGTAAATTTCCAACTGGACGAAAAATGTCCGAGCCAGGATTCGAACCTGGGATCGCTTGGCTGAAGCAAGCCGCCACGCTCTATCACTGAGCTATCCCGGTCGAATCTGGAGGGCATAATTCATCCAGTTAACCTTATTGGTCGAAGCATCTGGTCTGATATTTTAATCAGCTCAACAGAAAAGATCGCAGGTAATGGAACTCCAGTAAACGCTGGATACGTGAATACACTAGATTATTTTATAGTATTATACACTAGATTAACACAATTAGAAATAATTGTGCTAAAAAATAATCTAATCTAGTGTATTCACGTATCCAGCGTTTACTGGAGTTCCATTACCTGTGTTAGTAATAGTCTAAGGGAAAATTTAGTAGCTATAATTAAGAACAACAAATACCTTTTTTATCCTGACTGAATTTCCCCCCCCCCTAAAAACTAGTTTTGAAAGGTAAATTTGGGGGCCCCTTTGTATTTTAGTGGGTAAGCTTGTGCTTCACGGGCCTATTCAGTAAACAGGCCCTGTATGGAAAGATGAGTTTCGCTCTTTCAAATCAATTTCGTTGGGCGTAATGATGCCAATTGTGATAAATAATATACTATACAAAGTGATTTTGCATTTCAAAAAGGAGGCTAAATTTCTCCTGACGTGGAGAACCGATTTGGTTTAATGTAGGCTCATTCGAAAGTTAGTAAGCATGGACAAGTTTTTGACAAATTTGACCGATTGTAACTAGAAAGGTGTTTGCAATATTGCCAGTTAAAGATTTTGGTGATAATTTGATTTTGCCCTTCGCCAATCTTTAAGTGCTTATAGCTCGCCGTTAAATCCATATATTCTGAAGGAAATGGTGTCATCTTATAGGAGTTTATCTGCTCTTATATATGCTTATTTTGCGTGTAAGTTTTACAAAAACATCACAAATTACGGGGTTTTCAGACGTGACGCATTTTTGGCGCATTTGTTTTTATCCACCATATGTCAGAAACAGGGATAGGACAGGGTTTCTATGGTGTTTTATGATCCACAAGGGCTCTTTTATTATCTCCTTGTGTTTAGTAGATTACCTCAAACTCATCCTGTATATGTATATATGATTTATATATGTGCAAAGTAAAGTTAACATTTCTTCAATATTTGCGTTTCGTTACAAATGTAATTAAAATTTTAAGACATTATCTATACTATAAGACAAAAACATGTTCGATAGAAACGCTGGCGTCATATCGACGGCGGCAACACCTCACCAATAAATTTCGCTTAATCTATAATTTTTTAAACTTTTAAACTTCGCACAATTTAAATTTTTACACCATCAATTAGAGAAAAAAATAATTTTTCAAATGAAATTAATCTGTGAACGTTATCTTAATTTTCTTAATTTTATGTTTTTAAAAATATTTTTAAAGCATGATTTTTTTTAAATCTATCCCTCTCGCATTTAGCCCGATTACGAAAGGTTAAGCCGTTTGCACCTAAAACAATAAAAATAGTTCAGCATTTGTATTATCAGCATTTATCATATATATTCTAATACGAGAAAATCTTGTGTGTGGTTATATATATATATATATATATATATATATATATATTATATATATGTGCAAAATTTATCTTAAAAACGGCTCTAACGATTTTGACTAAATTTTGTATCCTACCGTTTTGGGGCACCAGAAAAACATTGGGCTAGGTCACAAGTTCGAGAAAATTCGATTAGTGGGTCATTTTGGGTCATTTTGGGTCAGGGTCAAGCTAATTCTATCTAAAAAACAGTTCAAACGATTTTGACGAAATTTTGTATCCGACCATTTTCGGACACGAGAAGACTATTGGGCTGGGTCACATGTTCGAGAACTTTCGATTAGTGGGTCATTTTGGGGTCAACGCGGGTCAAATTAATTTTATCTAAAAAACGGCTCTAACGATTTTGATTAAATTTTGTGTCCTACGAGTTTCGAGCACGATAAAATCATTGGGCTAGGTCACATGTCCGAGAAAATTCGATTAGTGGGTCATTTCTGGGTCATTGTGGGTCAAGATCTAAAAAGCGGCACAATTTACACTAAATTTTGCATCCAATGGTTTTCGGGCACGAGAAGACTGTTGGGCTAGGTCACATGTTCGAGAAAATACAAATAGTGAATCATATTGGGTCATGGTCAAGCTAATTGTATCTAAAAAACGGTTCAAACGATTTTGACGAAATTTTGTATCAGATTATTTTCGGGCACGAGAAGACTATTGGGCTGGGTCACATGTTCGAGAACTTTCGATTACTGGGTCTTTTTTGGGCCAAAGCGGGTCAAATTAATTTTATCTAAAAAACGGCTCTAACGATTTTGATTAAATTTTGTATCCTACGTGTTTCGGGCACGCGAAAATCATTGGGCTAGGTCACATGCTCCAGAAAATTCGATTAGTGGGTCATTTCTCGGTCATTGTGGGTCAAGATCTAAAAAGCGGCTCAACTTACACTAAATTTTGCATCCAATGGTTTTCGAGCACGAGAAGACTGTTGGGCTAGGTCACATGTTCGCGAAAATTCAATTAGTGGGTCATTTTGGTCATGGATCATGATATTTTAACTCAAATTTAATTTTGACCGAGCATAGCTCGGTCTTCCCTGCTCGTATATTCTAATACGAGCAAATCTTGTGTGTGGTTATATATATATATATATATATATATATATATATATGCAAATTTTATCTTAAAAACGGCTCTAACGAGTTTGACGAAATTTTGTATCCTACCGTTTTAGGGCACCAGAAAACCATTGGACTGGGTCACATGTTCGAGAAAATTCAATTAGTGGGTCATTTAGGGTCATTTTGGGTCATGGTCAAGCTGACTCTATCTAAAAAACGGTTCAAACGATTTTGACGAAATTTTGTATCCGACCATTTTCGGGCACGAGAAGACTAATGGGCTGGGTCACATGTTCGAGAACTTTCGATTAGTGGGTCATTTGTGGGTCAACGCGGGTCAAATTAATTTTATCTAAAAAACGGCTCTAACGATTTTGATTAAATTTTGTGTCCTACGAGTTTCGAGCACCATAAAATCATTGGGCTAGGTCACATGTCCGAGAAAATTCGATTAGTGGGTCATTTCTGGGTCATTGTTGGTCAAGATCTAAAAAGCGGCTCAATTTACACTAAATTTTGCATCCAATGGTTTTCGGGCACGAGAAGACTGTTGGGCTAGGTCACATGTTCGAGAAAATTCAATTAGTGGGTCATTTTGGGTCATTTTGGGTCATGGTCAAACTAATTGTATCTAAAAAACGGTTCAAACGATGTTGACGAAATTTTGTATCCGACTATTTTCGGGCACGATAAGACTATTGGGCTGGGTCAGATGTTCGAGAACTTTCGATTAGTGGGTCATTTGTGGGTCAAAGCGGGTCAAATTAATTTTATCTAAAAAACAGCTCTAACGATTTTGATTAAATTTTGTACCCTACGAGTATCATTGGGTCATTTCTGGGTCATTGTGGTTCAAGATCTAAAAAGCGGCTCAATTTACACTAAATTTTGCATCCAATGGTTTTCCAGCACGAGAAGACTGTTGGGCTATGTCACATGTTCCAGAAAATTCAATTAGTGGGTCATTTTGGTCATGGCTCATGATATTTGAACTCAAATTTAATTTTGACCGAGCATAGCTCGGTCTTCCCTGCTCGTATTGCTAATGTCTCATAACAAAATTTAAAAATCATCAATAAATAAATAAAATAATTAAATATTTAAATAAAACACAAATTTAACAGACTTGTAATTGTACTACGTGCTTAAACAAGTGAACTTATCAGAATAAAAAAGTCAGCTATAAGTATTGAAATCTTTGGCGATTTCTTCGGCTATTAACTCCTGGCATGCAGCTAACACGAAAGTATCATTTTTAATAAATTTCAAAACTTTATTTATTCAAATAAAGTTTTGATTTTTTTTTTATATATTTTTCTTAGAAAAATGCCTTTTGGTGTTCTCAGTGGACAATCTAAAAATATATACTAAATGTAAAAAATCTATCTAGCCCGGATTGGATGCCGTATAAGTTTATTAAAATAATAGCATTTCATTACAAATATTTCCACTGCGAAGCCAATATTTATACACGTTTGGTATTTCATTAGAAATAATTTTCGAGGAATGGGGTATTTTGTTGCTAGGAAATAATCCAAAAAGATCATATGAAAAAACTTTAATAGCCTACTTCTTTTTAAAGAAATTTTAATATACAGAAACTCAATTGACCTCATATAAAGTAACAAATATAAAAAAAAATACATTGGAAAATTTTTTAGAATCATTATTAATTCCCACAAAACGAATTTTTAAAAAGACAAAGATTTAGCCGTTCTAAAAATTAAATAGTTACACTTTCTATTCTGAAAATTACACAGAACAAAAATGAAGCTTTTATCACTGGAATGATGTAACAGGTTAATTTGTTTGGAAGTTTCTCTTTTAAAGGGATACATTAACAGCATCATAAAATCTAAACAACATTGCGAATATAATCGAAGCATTTAATTATAAAATTTAGAAAGCGAATGACAATTCAGCTATATTGACGTTTACGAAGAGCTAAGACACTCCATTTGGATAACGTCCATAACGTCCATAACGTCCATTGGATCCATAACGTCGTTTAAAAGCATCGGTGTTGATGTTATTACTACTGAAACATCTTATCTAATTAAATAAAATATTTTAACTCGCAGTAAACCAGATGTAAAATAACCATAATTGTTTATTTGTACAAAATATTTATAAACTAGAGCGTACCATTTGAATAAACCAGGTTTATATGATTAATATATATATATATATATATATATATATATGCTGAAATTCATTACAGTTAAGTGATTGCAGTAGGTAAGTTGCTTATCCTCCTTTGAGTTACCTTGAATTTGGCGTGAAATGCTTCATAGATTTAAAAATAAGATAAAATAAATCACGTTTACAGATAATCATTTTTATTAAAGCACCTGCTTTCTTGATACCTGGTACCTCGTGATGTTTGTTTATCAAGTTCATATTTCAATTTTTTGCGTGTGAAAATAGTTTATTTTATCATTACTGATATTGACTATGTCACCGGTTGTGTGTACGGAACTTGTAGGTCTGTTTATTTTAAAAAAATTAAGCCTTTTTGTTTACTGTAACCATTTTTAGCATATATATTTTGATTTTAAGGGGAGGTTCGACTTCTTTGGCTTAAATTTACATGATTTTTACGATTTTTTATTTCGCTTACAAAGAACAGCGATATCATCTTTGGACTTTTTGCATTATATTTATTGACATTTCACTTATATATTTAAATTTGTTTCTGTACAAAAAAAAAAAGAAAAAAAAAGTTAGAAATTGTACGTCAAACGTAATAAATGAGGTGCGTTCGTACTGTAACTAGTTTTATAAATATTTATATCGTCTGTTATTATGATATGATAAATTTCCGTAATAAAATAAGTACATTTTAAGAGGGCAACATTTTATCTTTTGTACTGAAAATTCCAATGGGAAACTTAATCCTAGCTTTGAAAATTTCATAACTTGAAATCCATATTTAGTCTCTTTTTCCATTTAATATCTATTTCTCCGGAAACATCTATCCAAAAAACTGTCGGTAGATTATAGGATTGCTATAATTAAACAATTTTAGTATACAAATTCGGTTTCTAAATTCAGTAATACAGAAATAATATGACTCCATCTTAAATATGAAGTAATCACCATGGCAACCTTAGAATCATTACCTATCATACGATATCATTGAATAAATTACGTATGATAGGATTTAATAGACTGAAGAAAATTTTTATTAATATATTTTAAAGTTTTGATTCGATTTTCGTAAAATTTGAAATGACTCGACAAAATTCTACAACGATTATGCATATTGAATTTCAAACCATTCGGTTGGATAGTTTTTGCGCTGTTATGTGCGGCTGCGGACAGACGAACAGACGCACGGACCAGACGACGACCTATAGGTGCTACGTATTTATATAATTTCGAACGCACCTAAAAAGGAGTAATTTGTCTTGTCCGACTGCAGGTGCGCGCCATACACTTCCTTGCGATCATTTTTCTCCGGTCACAAACATCTCAAACAAATTTGGTCACCATATTGTGAAAGAGTATTAAATTCTCTAGAGCTTAACCAGCATTTAGTTAAAAAGTAAATTTTTAACAAAATGGCGGTCATTTGAACAAAAAAGTTAACTTTTTCGCTTTTTTTATAAAAAAATTTTGTAAGCTCTAAAAATGTTTAATCAATGAAAATTATACTTTTTGGTGGTATAAGTTCCAGCAAAAACGATTAACTTTCTTTAAAATAAAAAAAGAAAGGAAATTGATTAGGTATTTCTCGAGAAAAAATGGTCGCTCAGTTGGAAAAACAGGGTTTCGAGAAAAAAAGTTGAAATTTTACAATAGCGTTACGTTGAACGAGCGGCGTTACATTCAATGAGCAGAAAATACTGCAAGGAATTGAAATATCACGAAACTGCTTTACGGTAACAAGCTACGCACCCGAGAGATGCGAAAAATGCAAAATAAAATAAATCGAATGTTTTGACCCAAAGAAATAGAATCTTCCCCTTAATGATGATAAATCATTTTTTCTTACATAATTTGTAGTAATTTTTTATTTATAATTCTACAATTCCTTAAGCATTTACTTAGCTTATAACTACTAATGCATCTTTCCAGTTTTCAATTGTATACAATATTTATTATTTACTCGAACAAATAATATGATGAGTAGATAATGACAATTCATACAAATCAACAATATATCACATTCGTAAACACAAATATTTGAATTCACCAAGAATTCTGGCTCAAATCCCTTATTTGGCATATAACAGATTTCCAGCCTTCATGTTGAGATTAAAACTATGGAACAACAACCATTTCTCGCTTTCTTTTTATTTATCACGAATCTTGTAATAATCTTGTGATTTCACGTCTCTATTAATTAAATCATTGGGTTTGTATTATTATGGCTATTGATGCATAGATAAATATTATTTATTTTTTATCCCAAATTTCTATTCCGATTTATATGAGTAAAACCTGCCAAAAGGCTAAGGGAATAGCTATTTGTAAGCTTACACTTTAATTAGATTTTCTTAAGATGGTGTGTTAGATTGTGTGCTAGATGTTTAGATGTTTCTGAAAAGGCCCATGTTAATTTTATTGTACATAACTCTACAATTATACATGTTTTAATTAACCATGTCTTCGTTCAGAAGATTTCTTTATTTCAGACAGTTGATACTCCATGTAAACTTCCGGCAAGTTACAGTACAGTATATAGGAATTTAAAAAAAGAAAATATTGAAATTGATACCTAAAATTAGAAAAAAATAGAAAATTATTTTTTTTAAATAATTACTTATTATCGGAATTTAATAGCATCATAACAATTAATTATCTCTTTAAAAATTCATAATAAAAACCTGTAATACCCTATTTCTATTTAAAACAAGAAACAAAAATCATGTGTCAAGCATAGATTGTGAAATATTTTCCAACACATTCCAGAATATTCTAACAAAACTTTACTGTCTAATTGATAATAATTAGTACTGTAACCTAAATCTTTTGTATGTCTCTCTAAAGGAATAATAAATGCTATGCACATCATATTCTACAGCAAGCATCTTGTAGTGAACCTCAGTAATCTATATAAATTTCATTATGTGTGAAATAGTGTAACAGTATTAAAATACGCTTCCCTGTAGATCATTATAAATCTGAATTATTTTGTGTGACCCTCTAAATGAATGATAGATGCTTTGCAACTCCATATTCTAAAGAAAGCATTTTTTAGTGCACCTGTGAAATATATATCAAGTAATTGTGAACATGATTCAAAACACCGCAAACGCTATTTCTAAATGTACCGTAATGTAACGGAATTCTTTTGAACGTCCCTATAAACGAACTATAGATTTACCCACTTCATTTTCAATAGAAAAAATACCACAGTAGACATCATTAATATATATCATTTACATAGCAATCTGAGTATATTTAGACGAGTTTGAGTACGTATAGACGGCAGACTAACCGAAATCATAAACATTTTCAAAAATGTTGGAAAGTATTAAACAATAATAATAATAATAAAAGAAACTGAATTGCCATTTTATAAAGTGGTTGTGAAGAATTATGAAGTTTTAATGACAATCAAGGCGATAAATGGATGGCGATGGCTATATAGATGACAATGGGTTGCTCTCCTCCTGGTCTTCTAATGGTGTGTGTGAGTGCGTTGATAGAAATGGTCGTAAGAACACGTTTCGTCTTTATCTGTAAATAATGTAACATACGTGTAAATATATCTTTCAATTAAAATAAGAGAAAATGGTACCTTTTTGGATTATCTGAGTGAGTGCCAATCAACTTAGGTGGGATATCCTTGTCAAATAAAGTTTTAATTTAAATCCTCTAAACCATTAGAATCGGCGTTACAGCGAAGAGTGGAAAACCCCTGAATTAAATCTCCGAGCTATTACAAATTCTCGGAAAGCGAATCTTTTTAAAAGATAGTTCATGATAATCCTCAAAATTACCACTTTCCATTCTGGAAATTAGATCAAACAAAAACGAAGTCATTTTCAATGAAATGAGGTAACAGGTTAATCTGTTTGGGAAATTTTCCCTTTTCAAGCAATACGCCTAAGAGCATCGTGAAATATATATCAATATTCGAAACAATTTTCCTTTAACTTTATAGGAAATGTGAGAAGAGTTTCATTACGTAAAGACTGTTGCATAATACACTTATAGCAATGAATAGATTAGCGTAAAAACTTAAATGAAAGTAATATCCGATGCTAGAAAAATGAAATGTAAATCCATTTGTGATTTTAAAAAAAATCTTTTACCATCGTTTGTTATAGAATGTGTGTAACTGTTTTTACTGTTCATTGAACCGAGACTAAAGCTTCGTTGAAATAACTTTTTGTAAAATATTTTTACTAGAATGTCAAGTTCAGTTAAATATCAGATATAAATGTTTGTGTAGTTTTTGTTTGTTTGTTTGTTTCATTGACCCGAGTTTTAAACCTAGATCCTACAAGGATTTTGAACAACGAACAGCACTTGCACTTGATTCAACCTAAATTTGTTATTATTCTTTATTTTAAAAGAAATTATATGGTGGAAAATAAACAAAAATACAGTTGACGATCAATATAATGATGGATAATCATTACAATGATTGATAATCGTTACAATATAACGGGAGATACGAATAGGCTCAAATTACCCAGTACTGCAGTACACACCTGATCAAAATTAAATAGACACTGAAAAATGTGAAGAATCCTTAATTTTATACATCTCTAAGTGTTAATAAGCTTATATAATACACATTTATAATCCGAAAAAATCATTTATATTAAAAAATATATTAATAATTTAAAAAAAGGAAATAAGAAATATTTCTACAATTTTTGAATGGTCATAATTATAAGGACACTGCTTATAAGTTCGAACAGATACAATTTTAGTAAGAAATGTAATTACCTTTGTTTTGGAAACATTCAGTTGTATGATCTGGCATGATTGGAATAAATGTTGATAATTCTCAGCGGGCCCAGTGAGTATAAATAGCCTCCTGGAAATCTATAATGCACGAAATTGCCTTTTATTTACATAAAACACATTCACCATTACACTTCATTCATTTTTTATAATGCTTACATCGTGCGATCCATGTGGCCAATCAAATAATGTCATATTGTTATCATTTAAATATTGTATCATTTAACTATCTTTGTAACTTTTGAGTTATATCATGATGCATTATCTTGTTGGAAAATGATTTTTTTTTCATCCAAAAAGAAAATATATACCGAAATTTATCTTTATAAAATACAGTTGTACACTATTAAGTTCACTTTCTTGGAACCAATAACTAAATTAGTCTTACCTTAACCCTTTTTATCCTGACGGTACTTATAAGTACCACTTTAATAAAACACCTATATATTCGTAATATGACCGTTTTTCCTGACGGTATTCACAATGGCACAAAGAGTGTATTTCTGACAGCAGGCAGGATATGGCAAATTCAAGCACATGTCCTCTTTCTTTGCGTTGTAGGGATTTTACATTTGCCACGCTACATTCGAAATCCATTTTGCAATAGAATTGACATGCATGTTGTTCTTCATTTGAGTAATTTTAGTGGTTCATTACCGGTTATTTAGTACTATTATTTTCTATTGTTTTCTATACTTTACAGGTGAACATTTCCTATGTTTTATTTGAAGTTTACTATTTGAATTTTACTATTTTATTTTATATCATAGGGTAAAAAATTTATGGTGGTTACAGTTGCATAATTAACCACTAAAACTCTATAAAAATTATTTTCCTCTTTCCTATGTTTATTCTGCGCCAAAACTTACTCAATGATGCAAAAATACCATTAAAAAGTAGCTGGAAAATTAATTCAGGATATAAAGGGTTAAGTAGACGCAGCACCGCAAACGATGACTAATCCTCTTTCATTTTGATGGCTCAATGCAATGTTTATATTTTTTTCCACGAATCGTGCCAGTATTAAAGTATATTCTTTGGTATAACTTCAAGCAGATGAAAAGCGATTCAATATTGACAAACCTAAAGTTATGTGTTAACACTGACATGACTTGTGGAGGAATAGAAACGTCGCATTGAGCCGTTCAAATAAAAGATGGTCAGCAATGGTTTGGGGTGTTGTTTCAGCTCAAGGTAAGAATAATTTATCCGTTTTTATAAATATGAACTCTGAAGCACATATCCGTATTTTAGAAACAAAAATTTTGGTATACTGTTGCTTTTGGGAAACGAAAAATTTATTTTCCAACATGGCAATGCACCGTGCCATAGGCCAAAAGCTACAAAAAAGTAATTCAATGTTAACAATATTTCTTTATTTGATTCGCCGCCTCATTCTCACTATATGAAAAAGGAATAGAGTTCAATAGTGAACTTTTTGTGTAAATGGCAAGCAATATTCATACTAGTGGAAGCTATTTAATGTTGCTGCGTGGTGCATCGCTGCTGCATCCACATCGTAATTAACAACATTTGTTCCAAGCATGTCGATTCATATGGCTGAATGGTTCCATAAAGAGGTGGTTACATTTTTTATTAAAATTGTATGTATTTGAACTAATAAGCAGTGTCCTTATAACTATGACGATTAAAAGTTTGTAATATTTTTTCTTACTTCATACTTTTTTTCAATAAAAATAAGTAAGACACTATAAATACAGAGGATTGGATACTCTTTGGATTATAAATAAGAGAATATTCACACATTTTCGTAATGATTTTGACCTTCTCTATGGTTAAAATTTAAAATGAAAGAAAATCCTATGTGGCATCAATTCGGAATAGGGTAAAATTATTTCCTACATCATTAAAAATATTCTTTGCTTTAAAATGTCACTTAAAAATAAACAATGAATCGAAGGCTATGTATTTGCGCTTTACGAAGGGAAATACATTCATTCGTTTATTAATAAAAAGGTGTGAAAAACATGGTTTTAATATTTCGATACGTAAAATAAGTGGCATTTAATTAAAAAAAAAAAAAAAAGGAAAGAAATGTCAAAGTTTACATTTGACTGGGAAAAGGGCAAAAAATACATACCCAGCAAAGATACGTTCACCGTTTATCATATCTAAAGTCGCATCTCATGGATTAAAAGAAATTACAACCCCTCAAAGAACTATCGCAAAATCTTTAAATATCGCTATAGGAACTGTAAACAAAATCATGAAATATGATTTAAAGGTTAAAAATAAATAAATAATAAAAAGAAGTGGGTAAATGTGAAGATAGCACAAAAGGTTTCGTTTAATATTCCTTTCAAAACACTTTATCCTTTAATTAATTCCAAATCATCAATTTATAATTATTAAATCCTTATCATTTATCTGTATGCTTTATCAATTTGAACTTAGATGGCAGCACCATTAAGTTTAATAATAAAATGATAACAATAGGAAGATATTTTTAAATCAAATTAAAAACATTCAAGAATTGCTTTTCAGACAATTGTAACAGCATATGTTTGTATCTCTGAAAAGCATATTTAATTACATAATTTAATTTTAGCTTAAAAAACGAATTTTTAAAAAATGATAAACAAATATGAAAGTTTTTTTAATTAAATCCATCGGACAATGAAATGTAGTCCAAGGGAAAAAACTTCCGTCGTCGAGAACAGATGCCGGAACCTTTGGCTTAGAAGGGGAGTGTGCACTACCTCTGAACCACCTAGCCTATACAAAAAAGACTGAAATTAAGGTTCTGTTTTAAAATCTAAATCGCAAAAATGGTTGGATGCCATAAAATTAATTCATTTAATAATAAAACATTTTAATTAAAATAATGTAAGACTTTTTCAATTGTAATTTATCGTATGACAGCAAGAATTCAGCTACAAGTATGCAAAAGTCTCTAACTATACTGTTTCCGAAAACGTACTCTGTGACAGACAGATTGAGGAGTGATACGAATAGGGTTTCGTCAGATGAACGAAAGTTTGGTGTCCACGGGTGAATTTACAAAATAAATCTTTTCATTCTCATTATTTGATTCGATTGACAATACATTTGTTTATGATTATTAGTTCTCAAGCTGTCTCGAAAGGTAGCTTCACTACTTGAAAACAAAAAAATTTAGAAAGGATTTTCACAGATTTATTACTCAGTATTTCACACTATTATTTCTATATACTTTTCTGGTATATTTAAACTTTTGTTTAAATCTACATGATTGATTGCTGCTTTCGAGGAAATTAAAAATGTCGGATATAAATATTTTATGACAGTAATCAATATGAGCGATGTTAAGATTTTCTTTTCATTTACAATATCTGCTTAAGGCTGTTATCGAATACAAATAGGCTACTTTTTTACACATTTCCAAATTAATTTTTGATTGCAAACGCATAACATGGACAGTTAATTTTATTGGGAAACTATTGAATCGAAGAGCTTTTAACCTTTATTTCAGTAAAGGCAGAGGATCTGTCAGAAAATGCTGTTAAAATGATCGCGTTTTCAACTGAATTTCCAAACGCGAAAAGGAGAGAAATGAAAAAAAAAAAGTCATCAAAAGAGATCAATTGCTTATAATTAAAGGTGTGATTCATTTATCAAAAAATTAAAACATTTGTTCTATACCGAATCATTTCAAAAGTTTATCTAGCAAGTGTCATGCTTTTACGTTTCAAAATGAGTCAGTAAATGTGTCAGAAAATTTTGCACTGTTGAACGTGAAAAAAAAATTAGACCACCTTTAAGTGAAAATATTATAGAGAATCCAGTTAGCAATGCTTTTTTGTGATATTTTCTCATTGATTGTCGTTTTTTTTCAGAAGTTTGCTGTTTGTATGTTAAACTAAAGTGCAAAAATATTTACAAAAACTTAAGGCAGATTTTTTCCCCTCTAATTTTAATTAATTTCTACATTTTAAAATTGTTAAATAAAAAAATCCTTAACACAACTTTCTCCAAAATAGTGCTGAAGCGATAATAAGCAAAAAATTACAATACTTAGATTTATTTTATTTTATTTTGAGCAAATTACTCCTATCTATTAAAAAATAGTTTAATAAATGAATAAATATATTACTTCTATGATGTAAAAAAATGAGTATTCTGAGTAAAAATTACATTCTGTAGCTTTTAATGCATAAAATGTAACAGCGTTCAATCAAATATCGATACAAGATATTTTAAACGATATAGAATTTTGGTTTAAATACAAGACGTTAATATGATATCAGTAGTGCATTATATATCTCATTGGAGGATCTTTTTCAAAGTACGAGGTCTGTTTTACCATTTTCAATCTATTGCATTAAATGAATGAAAATGAAAATTCTGATTAATATGCGACATATATCTTAACTTTTCTGCTATAATCTTTCAACAACAAATTAAACAAATATTTATATATATATATATATATATATGAAATCTACATAGATCTCTTATTAGACTATCGTAATAACACTCCACCCCCTCTTCTCGGGTGGTTGTATAGATTTGCCATTTATAACACAGAAATTAAATAAACTTATTTCATTTTTTTAACGCAGGGTTATACAGAAAACGATGAATTTAGTACTGCTAATATTTGTAAATGGATGGTCGTTGGGTCGTCTCTCTCTCTCTCTCTCTCTGTGTGTGTGTGTGTGTGGGGGGGGTGATAGTTATTCACCGTTATTTGTTTTACGAGATTCAATTCCACCATTTTCCCCATTTATACCTATCTGCAATTTTGCTTTTCAACGGATTACTTTCATTGCTATCTCTATCGAAGGTTGTCAAACGATATTATGCCTTTTAAGTTTACAGATGGAACTATCATAAAAAATTTTACAGAAAAGTGTACTATCATCGTTTTTCTGCTTGACCCTTCAATTGCATCTGAAATATTTCTTAATGGTAGTTCTTGTGTAGCTTGTGTTGATAGTTATAGCTTCTATAAATTCTTACCTATGCCAGCATATTATTCTAGTTCTTCTACTTAGCTCTTCAGTACCACATGAAAATCACGATAGAATGGTAAAGATCTAAGCATACATATCTTGATCAATCGAATCGTCCTAAATTTCTTTCTAAAATCTTTCCTTGCCAACTTATACCGTCGGGCTCATACCGCTTAGAGAGTGGCAAACCGGGTGGTTACCCAGGGCCTTTAAAAATTAGGGCGACTAAAATTTTATCATGCACAATACAAAATTGATTTACATAATTGTTCAACCTTTAAGTAACTCTGCCAACATAAAACATATATAAAAAGTATAAAAAGTATTTTTTCTCTATTATTTTTTCTATTTCTTCTTTTACTCTATTTGGAACCCAGGGGCTCATTTAGAAGTCCCTGAGCCCCTGAAATCTTCAGATCTTTACTGCCTATTCTTAGTGTATCAGTAACCGCATATCTCTATATTGTATTTTATGTTTGACTGAGTATTAACTGACTCCTATACAAATTTGAATTGTTTTTGACGGATGCTTCACAGACGGCTGTTTCTTTATAAAAGAATGCCCTAGGTCCGTAAAAATACTTCACTCAGGCAGTCTAAAATCTTTCGCCCAGTGCCTCTAGAAGACTAAGTGCGGCACTGCATTTCAGCGAACTTAAAGAACGATAGTAAAGTCTATTCCATTCAGAATTTGTTTGCATCTTACGAATATTTGTTACGATATGATTCGCTACGATTTGTGACGTTTAGAAAAGGCAATATATGTATATTAGATATAGATATATATTCGCAGATTCCCCATAACATAAAATTTATACCTTCTTGCAGAGTAATAAACAAACTTTTATGTACAAAATTCTTTTCTGTTACAATTATGTTTTATCGCAAATACCGCTTCTTTGCGCGGCCTCCGTGAGCAATGGGTCGCAACGAACGGTACATTAAAACAAAACAAAAAACGGTGAAAGAAAGAGCAAAAACTCCTTTTTTCCATCGGCCAGATAAAAAACTCACCCGATATTCGTCATTTGTCTACTTAACCATTGTAGCGTCGCACGAGCTACTGCCTCAAGGAAAAAGTGCAAAATAACCAGAATATAGAGGAATAAACTCTTCCACGCAACTTAAATGAAGCATTCGCCAGTCAAACGTTAACCCGTTCAGTTTCACCTGTTGAATGCTCCAGAAAAACATGTGTGCTATGATAAAGCAGAAGTTCTTTCAGTGTTTTTGCCATCACTATTGCTTATCGATGTTTGAAAGGGTTTAATGCTATGACAACGATGGACGATATCATTTAGATTTCAATAAACTTTATTGGTGGATTTAAAAATATTTCAGTGTTGAAATATGAGGAATACAAGGCCTCCCTGGCCACCGTCCACATTGTCCAGCAATTCAGGACATGGTTTGGTACGTGGGACTCACAGACCCAGGGGTCCACAGCACTCTTTTACTCCAGAATCTACAGAAAAACTGCCTACAAAGAAAAAGACAAGATTAATTGTGATACTTGGAGTAGCTTTACCTGTCTTGGCATGTGTTATTGGTAAGGAATCACAAAAATGTTATTTTATAATATTTTTAATGCTGTTATAAACAAAAGGAATCGCAAATTTATCGATTATATTATTTCTAGTTATATATTTATATACTGCGTATGTAATTGAAGCGTTTAATTTTTCAAAACAAAGCAAAACAAAATAATAGTTTAGCTGTGATACATGGAGAATTTTTACCGTTTGTGGTATGCATTATTGGTAAAAAAAATTTAAAAAAGTAAAAAATCCATATTTGTATGGTTACTTGTATAGCCATTATCACTATAGCTATTATCACTTCTTACATTAGTAAACGAATACAGTTCATAAATAAATATTTAAATATTTTTGAATTGAAAAATAAATACAATTTTTTAAGGCATGCCGAAACTGCGAAATAAAATTGATTCTATCTTAAGTATGAAATCCTGCATTTCTTAAATTTTAAATGAAATATCATATGAAAACATTCAAGTTCTTACTAACGAAAAAAATAAAATAATAATTGTGATTTTTGGATTAGCTTTACCTGTCTTCAAGTGTATTATTGTTAGGGAATAGCAAAATTATCATTACTATCATTTTCTATTAATTTTGATGATTTTATCTTTTAATGTGAGAGTCAAAATATCGCATAACTTTTGAAATCAAAGATTCATTGTGTAAAGAATCACAGTTTATCATTATAATTAATTGGTAGCGTTTTCAATGAAAAAAAGTTTTTTTTTTATTATTATTCTACATTTTTTATACATGCAACTGTTTAATTTTTTTTAAGTCATATGTTTAATTGCAATACTTTGCGTATTTTATTGGTAGGATATTACAAATGTATTTTAATATTATTTTATACTATTTTTAATGTTATTCTTTAATGGTCAAACAAAATAATCGTTTAATTTTTGAATTCCAAAATTCAGTTGCGTAAGAAGGAATAAAAAAAATATTAGTAGTAATTCATAATATCTTCATTAATTGATAAATTACGCTTTCAATGATTTCATTTTTGAATATATGTGCATTGGAAAAGGGTAATACTCGTTATCAGATTTAAAATTCCTCGTCTGCAGTCTTTAAACTATGCCAACGGATTCTTTTCAAACTTCTCAGCAGAAAATTATTATTTTACCCTCTTTTTTCTGTATTCTCTTCTTAAAGGATGCTTTTTTACTGTTTAGTTCCCAAAATATTTGTAAAATATGTGTTTTTTTTTTCAAGTGTTAAACTTTTATTCACAGCTTCTCGGTTTCACTAACATTTGAACGTTTGAAATATAAAATTAAGAATTTAGTTTACAAGTATTTTTCCGATTAAAAAGTAAAGAGACAATATTTAAGAAGTACTAGGGGATCACACGGCTTCATGGGTTACAGAATATGAGTGAAAATCTCAATATTATGTATTTTTTTTTTAATGAAAACTCTAATAAATTTTTCACATTTAATGCATATATTTTTTTTTTCTGTTGCCTTCAAAAAACACCAAAAAGCAATTTTATATGAAAAATACCAATAATATGTTCAGAAAAAGGTTTGAAATTTATTAAAGTGATACTTTTGTATTAGCCACATGCAAAGAGTTAATGAACGAAGAAATTGTCAAATTACTTACTATACTTACAGCAACCTTTTGGATTCTGATAAATTCAATGGTTTAAACGCGTAATTTAATTACATGTCTGTTAAATTTATGTTACTTTATTTATTGATGAATTTCGGTATGGAATATTAGCGGCATTTTCATTAACAAATGCCGAACTATTTATGTTGTTTTAATGCAATTGGGTTAATTTTTTGTATTAAACTGCTTAAAAGTTTAAGTTAACTGCTTAAAGTTTAAACTGCTCCGTTAATTTGTAACTGCATGCGATAGAGAAAAAAAAAAAAAAATCATATTAGAAAATTATTTTGAAAACCATAAAAAAATTAGTAAATTGAGATGCAGTTTTTAAAAAAACAGCATTTGGGATTTTGTTTTTAATATTCGAGGGTGTAAAAATTTAAATTGCGCGATGTTTAGAAAAAAAAATACAGTAAAAGCGAAATTGTTTGTTCAGGTGTTGGCCTCCGTCAGTGTGACGTTCAGGATTACTCGTGGACATGTTTTTGCTTTATAATATTGTTATACAGAAAAATTAATTTATAATTACGAATGTTTTGATGAGAAATTTGAAAAATACTTATGCATTTCATTCTCATGGTTTTAACATTGGAGAAAAAAATTTGAAATCGGACTGATAACGGGCCTTAATCCTTTCCGACACAGTGGTCCCACTCCGGGCACACCTAATTTTAATTCCAAACTTGCATTCGCACCAAGAATATTCTAATAAAATTTTGCTTCTACAATGAAAGCTTAAAATAAGGAGTTCTTATTTTCTAAAAAAGTCGTTTGTATATTCCGGTGTCAGTCAGTAATTTCGCATTTTACTAACAGAATTTGTCTGTGCCGGAAAAGGTTAAACTATTCCAATGCAAATATATTGAATAATAAAGTCACAGAAAATGTAATTGTTTATAATTGCAAATAATAACTGAAAATGTAATGTTAAAATAATTTACAACGATTTTTTTTTCGTCAAGTAGTGTCAAAAACAATTTCTTTTAGATTAATCATTTTCATAAAGTATGCGCAAATTATAAAGTTAAAAAAGTTAACATTATTACAAGGAAATTTTAGACTATGTTGTACTCCAGTTTTGTTTATGTAATCAATTAAAATATTGTAGAAAATTTACAGTATCGCCTATATAATACGTAAAGATGGTTATACCGAAGAATTGGATAAATCAACTTTTTTTTTAATTCCCTGCAATTTGGAATATTTTCTCTTGATTTTAAGAAGCCTGCATAAATCGGA
Source organism: Maratus michaelseni (assembly GCA_963931845.1). Taxonomy (NCBI): domain Eukaryota; kingdom Metazoa; phylum Arthropoda; class Arachnida; order Araneae; family Salticidae; genus Maratus; species Maratus michaelseni. Next base: position 259,978,391 of record OZ007593.1, read on the forward strand.
TGGCAAAGAAAAAACTATTGTAGAGAAGAAAATTTTGCAAAATTTCGCGATTGAAAATCTTATTAAATTAAAAATGTAATTGAATTGAAAAATCCTCCTGCAACTTATGATAAATGAGTATTTTTTATTTTTAATAATTAAAAACCATATCAAGTTATTGTTTCTTTATGAAATGTTTTTAATGTATTTATTGCACGCTAGTCAGGGAGAGTGGTTTGACCATCGTGGATCTGTTATTATCATCTAAAATAATAGATTCACTATTTTCACAACAATGTTTTCTGTTACAACTTATTATTGTTATCCCCATTGTTTCCAGCATCGATCATGTTTGATGCGCATTATTAAAACTTTTAACATATCTCTCTATTATATAAAAAGGAAACCAATACTGCTGCTGTCGTAATTGAATTTATTGTATGCTTTTCACTTTCTTGGCTTATAGCGCAGAAACTATTGCATATAAAACCATGAACACTGTTGGTATTATAGCAAAATGTATGCGAAACACGCTGAAGCTGACAGCTTTTAAAACTAAAAATTTAAGCGCAATTTAATGTTGAAATCGGTCATAGTTCAGTTAAATAAGTTTTATAGAATCAAAAGCTATGCATAGCAATTTAACCTAATTTGGTGACACATACTTAATTAGACTGTGGTGTGCACTGCCCAATATTTTTTTTTGTCTAATTTTTGAGTTTTTTTTTTAAATTGTATTCAAAATTCCATTATTTCAATTGAGATTTATTTCATAGTTTTAAATAGCCGCTTTTACCTACTTTTTCTAGATCTTAAAAAGCCCAAATAATAATATTTACAAATACTTTTCAATCCAAAATATGTTTACACGTGAATATTAAAAACTTTAAAATACTTAAATTATTACGTGCGAAACGCATTTAATGATAACAATAAAGTCATATTTAAACCCACACATTTAAAACGTCATATTTAAAACGATTTTCTTATAGCGTCATTATAAAAGTTCGGGGGCAGCGACATTTTTTACTTAACCATTTTAAACAAGCTGATTTTCAAATGTGTAATTTATTGTAATTGTTGTAAAATACAGCGCTGACTTAACAATCACGAAAACAGTCGTCAGCTTTCGCGACAGCAGGAGATGTGAGCCTTAGAACAGAAAAATCCCACAGTCAAAGGGAAATGAATGGTAACCCAATTACAGAAGATTCCCTATTCGTCCCCTTATCTCTGTAAAACGTAACTATGAAGGTATGTGATAAATAATGAAATAAATTGATTATGATGATAATTTAAAATGAATGACGTTAAAATGATATTTTTAAAACTTAAAAAACTACTGTATATTTTACCGTTATATTTAAATTTCGTGGGGATTGACAACTTTTTACAAAAGTTAAAAAAAAAAAAAAAAAAAAAAAAAAAAGATCATATTTTTTTTTATTTTTATAAAATCGATACAAGACTATCACCGAAAAAGTCACTCCCCCTTCTCCTCCTCTCCACCCTTCCTCCTCCCCCCCCCCAAAAAAAAAAAAATCAAAATCTAAGCATTCGCTTAAAAGCTATGTGTGAACATGCATTTTAAAAACGAAAAAAAAATTACAAACGAATTGTATAACCTATTTAGTCTGAAAAGGTTAAAAACTCGTTGAAATTTCCATAATAATAGATGCCAAAAGATCAAATGAAACTTGACACTTGCTTTAAAAGGTTTAAATGTATAGATTTTACTGGGATAAAACTTCGTTTTAAAGAAATGGAGGCATATAACTATAAGCTAGTGAAATAATCTCTACAGAATTTCACAAACAAATCCTGTTATTTGACCTTAACATTAAATTCAGTACCTCTGTATTAATGAGGCTGAAATCATATATATTTATTGATGAAGGTAAATAATGTATAATATGTATAATTAATAATAAATTTTATAAATTTTAAAGTATAAGTAAATATTTTAAACTAATATGCTAATTAATAGTTATTTTTTTTTATAAACATCTAACAACTGTGCGTAACTACTAAGGTCCTTTAACAAAATTTCTTTATAAGGTAACTAATTTTGCACTGACACTGATTAGAACGATGTCCGCGTATGACTATTAAATTTCATTCTCTCTTTATTTTGGTTATAAAACTGTTTCCAGTGCCTTCAGAGCCTACACTAGTCATGCGGAGAAACGCGCAAACTAATGTTAAGTCTAGTCTATGGGAAGGTTATTTTCAAATTTCTCTTTATTTATTTATTTTTGCTTAGGATAGCTGAGGTTGATTTCTAACGTTGTTTGCTTTTACTTTTTCGATTTTGGTTCCAGTTTTTTTTTTTTATATGAGGGTACTTTCACTTTCAACCGGTTCCAAAATTGAAAATGTCCGCTTATAAAACAAATTGCAACAAAAATCGAAAAAGCAAAAACTAACAACGTTATAGATCGACCTCAGATATTCTAAGCAAAAAAAAAAAAAAAAAAACATTTAAAAATATTAAAATGCCAGAAAGAAATTTAAAAAAAACCTTCCATAGACTTAACATTAGCTTGATTGTTTCTTGCCGTGACTATTATAAGCTCTTAAATGAGTAAAGAATAAATGCCAGCTATCTAAAATCTTAAAATAAAAAAATAGCATATTGTTTCAAATCTAGTATGTATTAAATAATTTAGGGAAAAATAGTATTCGAATAGAAATAGGTAACTTCGAGTAGAATTTCAGTTGCAAAATAGTCCTACAAAGAAATTAAAACAACGCAAACGTGCTTTTAATTGGATTCTTTTATCAAATCTACGCTACATAGAAAAGAACCACAGCAGTCATTGTCATTACTCACTAAAAATAACAGTCGTCAAAAACTTGGAAATGTTACAACTCGACTACTCCAATTCTAAAATTATCTTTCAAATAAGCTACTGTTATTACTAGCTCATAATGACAGTTCTTAAAATGTTTGAAACATTAATGGAAACATTATCTAAGTTAGAGATAAAAATAAATTAAAAGTGTTCTCAAATACAAACTGGCTGCTTTATGACACATATTTTAATTCGTTTTAGTTCGAAAACACACGAAATTGGTAGATGCTCTTATTCAAAAACTTTATAATCGAAAGACGTTTTCCATTTTTTGGTAAAGGCACAAGATCATGCAGAAAGTACTATCACAATCGGCATTTTGAACCGAATTTCCGACGCCGCACGACGAGAAAGAATTTTAGCGTGTCGTCACGTGACACGAATCACTTATAACTTGATAAGTAATTTATTTATTTTAAAAAATGAAAAGCTCATTTCGATTCCAAATCGCTTCAATAGTCAGGCCCTGCCAATTTTATGAATTTAAGTTAAAAATTGAGTCAAAAAATGTGTCAGAAAATTTCGCGTTGTTGAACAAACCATTTGAAAACCACCTTGAGTATTCCTCAATATTTTCATGCCAGATCATAACGCTCTGGTCATACACACGCATTCATTCATTGTAAATGTTCTATATAAAAGAAATGAATTATTTTGTTCAAAAGTAATTATAAACTTTACTTAAAATTTTAATAAAATTATTTTTAAGCTTTTCGCTTCAAGAAAAATTACTGTACATAATTTATCTTAGAAATTTGATTTTATTCATATTTCAAAAAGTGTTACCCTGAAAACGTGTGTGCAGCTTAGAAATACTTTCTAGAACAGACCGAACCTATTTAAACATTTGTTTACATACCAGGATTGGTGACTATATATTCAATCATAGGGTCATTCCATGGTAACTTACGTTACATTTAGAATAATTGACTTCAGTAATTTTAGTAATATAACACTAAAAAATAATCAAAATGTAATGTTTATATGATTTGTTAATTAAACCTATACAAAGCTAAATTTGGATAAAAATTACTTAAATTTAGTACTATTTCTTGAACACTAAAAATTATATTTACTATGGTAACTTACGTTTCTGACAAAAAGAACGCAAGTTACCATAATAAATATAATGGCCAGTGTTCAAAAAATAGCACTAAAGGTAGGTAATTTTCATCCAAATTTCGCTTTGGATAGGTTTAATTAACAAATCATATCAACATTACATTTTCAGTATTTTTTGGTGTTATATTATGAAAATTACTAAATAAAATTATTCTAAATGTAACGTAAAGTTACCATGGAATGACCCCATACCACAATTGGCAGAAATTGTTCTTTGTGGTAAATTTCTCTTAAAATATCCTAATATAAGTGTATGGCAGAGATCATTTTTCAAAAAGTGGTACACATACAATAAAAAATAAAACTGGGAAGTAGATGTCCCGATCCGTAGTCAAGGGGTTCATTTGTGTTTTTCTTTTGCAAAAAATTAAAAATACCATTTACTTTAATATAAAGAAACTGCTTACTTTTGACAACCCTGTTCTATAAATCAAAAGGAAAATATAACGAAAAATTAATAACAATAGTAGGTTTACAAGCTGCAGAATCTTATTTATTACACTTTTAATTTACGCGTTATTACAGGATGGAGATGATTTTTCGATATAAAATTTATCAGAATATATCTCTTTAGAAAAATAGCGCATTTTTATATAACTTATTACATTTTTCAGTATAATATAAAAATATGTACTTTGTTTTAAAATGAAAATAGATGTTTAATTAAGCTTCCGTAAAAATAAAATTATATGAAATAAAATAAAACCCTTCGTAAAGATACATTCATATCTAAGAGAAAGATTGCCTTAAAAATAACAACCAAAATTTCTAATTTTTTTTTTTTGTGCATATCTTTAACCCATTAGAAAGTCTGGTCATTGCTATAACAATTTTAGCCAGAGCTGCAGCAAAGGTTTGTACGAGTGGTGCCTCAGCACCAGGCGCCAAACCTGAAACGCTTCGTATAGATGCCGTTAGTTTTCACCGGCAATCCGTAAAAGAACAAACAAATTGTTTCGCACCATGCGCCAAATAGAGTTGCTGCGGCATTGATGTTAGCTGATGAATAAGTTCAATTATTCGTCAGACTATGGAACTCCACAATTTCTGCCAATCTGTTATGTTTCTTAGTTGTTAGTCGTTGACTATCAACGGTGCACATGTACCGGAACACGGTGTGGTAGCCAAATGTGAATTTTTTATTACTACTTTTTTTTTTTACCAGTACTTCTAAACACTAACTTATATGGTAAATTTCTACTAGAAATATTTTACGAAGATTATTGTTTGGAATTAGTGCTAGCCGAAATTGTAAAAATAAAAACAATAATAAACAGTCATTTGTAGCAATATTGTACAAAGCGGTGTAAAACACTGGTATTCTAAGAGTTAACGCTTCTACTACGATATTCACAGTACCTTCGTATAAAGAGTTAAGGGGGTTGGTCAGTCAGATCTCAAATTTCCCTCACTAATGTTAAACCTATAGGAGTGGAATGCATTTTTATTTTTAAAATATCTCCTCAGAAAATTAATATTTTTGACTTCTTCCTTCTGTGTATTCTTTTTAAAGGATGTCTCTTCTTTCCTTAGTTGTTAAAATTTTTCTGAAATATATAGTTAATTTAAAATTCTATGGTGTTAAAATCGCACAATCTATGAGTAAGATTTTAACATTTCAGATAAAACTAAGCATATATTTTAGAAATATTTTGACAGCTAAAAATATGAGACAATCTTTAAGAAGAGCCCAAAGAAAAAATAAGTCAAAAATGTTAATTTCCTTATCAGATATTTTAAAAATAAGAATGCATTCCACTCCCTTAGATTTGACATTAGCAAGGGGAATTTCAGATCTGACTGGCCGCAATCTTCTTAAACAAGTCACTTGAACGTGATAATCATGGATATATATATATTTATTTCTACGATTTACTCGATTACTTTACACAACACGCTGACTTCCATGTGAATCACTGACAGTTACCGCATTAATGCTTTATGGAATCATGTGAACTACGAATGATTCTCAGTAGTTTTATTTTCCACAGCTGTGTGATTAGCCATGGATGTACAGAAGCACAACAGTTTTTAATAGTGTCGTCTACAGGGATGGAAGCACATAAGAGAAAGTTTATTGTCCTTGCAGGTATCTCCATTCAATAATCTTCGGGGTAAAGTTATTTAACATATGCAATAGAAATTTATCATGGAGATATGTTTCAAATTAATGGTTAGGAACAAAAACATTTCTCCTATACGCTTTGAGCGTCGCGTCTAACTTGCATGAAAATAATGTATATGCAGGCTTAAAAAAAGAAAAAGAAAGAAAAGAAAAGAAAGAAAAAGTTTTGTTTAAGGTCTGTGAATTTTTCCAGAAAATTTCACCATCGAATTTTTTTTTATAACTTGAGACGTGCACACGGCTGCAGTAAAAAATATAAAAGTATATTAATAAAGATATAGTTATTACTTCACATTGCCTATTTATAGCCATTAAAACAATTTTTCTCGCACAGGACTTACGTAGATGCCATTATTAAAAAAAAATTAAAAAATATATACTTAACTTTCTTCCAAATAGGAGAAGTCAGCCTTTTAAAACCCTCATATCTGTTGTACAAAATGTTTTCACCGTACCTTCTTGGGCATCTTCAGTTTACTGACATTCCTTCATCGTCAGGTGTTGATTTAATTCGAGTAAGCTGAAGTAAAAACTACATGTTTAGCTATGACAGTATAATAAATGACTTAAAAACTATATGAATAAATATAAAAATGTATGAACCTGCAGTAAATATCACAAAAAGCAACACTGAGAATTATATTTCAGAAGACTATTTTTCATTGAAATAATTGTTGTGCTAAAAGAAACGACTCACCCCCCCATCTTTCTCACCCATGAAAATTAAAAAGTGACCCTGAGAACATTTTAATAGATATGTATCGTCTGACAGTCGACGTATGGGTGTACATAGTGTATGCAAATAGGACACTGGTCCTCAGAGAGAACAAATCCTCTAACTCCATTTGGCTGTAAATAATTTCGACAAAATAAAAAATATATACACTGCAAAAAAATATATACACACGTGTTTAATTGTAAAAGATTTGCAGCAAACTGTTCAGTTATTCGACCGTTTTTATACATAATGCTTATTAGCCGTAATTTGAATCGATTCTGACCAATGATACCGTTTCATAATAGGATCAAGTAACCGCTAATTTACAAAAACGGTTTAATGACTGGTCAGTTTGATACAATTTCAAACAGGCTATGCTTACACACAATAAAAAATATTAATACTTACATACAATAAAGTGCTTACATACAATAAAATATAAATGGATAAATATACATATTTGTAATACGTAGTCTTAAAGTTTAACGATTAGTTACAATGTAACATTGGTTTTATTTAGTTATTCATAGATAAGGAAGTACAAGCGCATTATCCATAAATACATCTTAAAGGGTGATGTCAAACATGAATAAAAAGCGTTGCTATTTACTATATTAACTATTTCCTTCTATTATTTTTATGTAAAGAATTCAGCTCTTAAAAAAATATTTTTGATTTACAATCAAAGTAAATAGGTTAACAGAACATTTCCTGCGATATTAATAAACAACTACATGACATTTGAAATAGAATTAGACTGCTTAATTTTTCTGAACACTGGCTTATTAAAACTATTCTTGCTTTTATGGATGACTAGTTAAGAATTATTTTTACATACATTTGCCTGCTTTCATTCTGTGCATTGCGATGATGATAGTAATGATAATATCAATAATATTCTAGTTATCAGCACTTTAATAACTGGAGGTAATAAAAATATTATAAATTATTTAAAAATAATTATTAAATGAACCTATAATTTTCAGACATATTATTTGTATTTTTAATTTCAAAATGTATTTTAATGCTTACACACAGTATTTATCAAAGCTTTGTTTAGTGATAACATTTTAATGTTTTTTTTTCTACAAATAATTGAAATTTACTGATAATTGAATTTAAATGATAAGTTTTAAAATACTAAAACATTGTATTGTCACCAGAAAAATACAGCTGTACATAATTTCATATAAAGAATTGCGTGAATAATTGATAACAAATTTCATATTTACAAACATGAAATGAAAAGTTAATAAAAAGCGAATGATGAAAGTGAAGGAAAAACTGTAGGAAATGAAATAAAAGTAGTATTATGGAAGTTATAAAAAAATATATTTAAAAAGATTTCTGAAACAATAATTAAAAATTCTTTTTTTTAATTAGTTAATTACTCTTTAGTATTTTGTAATAATAACTCGGAATTATTTTTTAAATACTTGATAATAATAAAAATATTTTAAAATACTGAGTTTTAAAGTGCATAGTACTTTTAAACATGACAATAATTAGTTTTCTATTTTTAAAGTATTCTAATTTTTTTTTTTTTTAATCATTACTTAACACTATGTAAGAAATCTCATTTAAAAATTATATTTGAAAACATTCCTGGTCACGATAAAACACGAAAACAAAATATATTTATTATTTTATTTATTGTTTAAAATTAATTTTATTATTTCTAGCAAAAAAAAAAAAAAAAAAAAAAAAAAAAACTGTGTTTAATGCATGTGCGAATCATTATGCATTATGTTAAATTTTAGCAATGAATTTTTCAAGATTGTTTGTGTCTGATAACTTACTTATAATTAAAATATTAGAAAAGGGAATGATTTAAAAAATAAATAGAAAGCCATTGGAAAGTAAATAAAAGCCTTATAAATGAATTGCAATCCAATTAGAGTTGATAAGAAATACAGAATATTTATTACATATTATCCAATTTAAAATACAAAATACATAAAAAGAAATTAAAGAATTATGTTGGATGGAATTGTTTTAAACAGGTCTTACCTTTATCAAGACCCAATGTAGTTTCACACTTCTCACAGGGTATATAGGATTGATCTGTACAAGTTGGTAATTTGCACACAGAGTACAGGTATCATTCCAGATAGGCATGTGTTCTAGTTTGTATAGTGTTGTTGCAATAGGTAGAATATAAACAGTTGTATTTTTTTCTTTTTGAAGTGTATTTTTAATGAAATTCTGTAGGTCTTCCCCTTGTTTTGAGGTTATAGACTGACCCATCTGACAGAGAATTTCCGCTTTCTCATGTTGAAATTCAGCAAGCTTTATTATTACTTTCTTTGTTACTCACATTATTTGCAATCCCTTTACCTTTTGTACAATAATCAAGCATAATTACTGCCAGGAATAAGATTACCCTTTGGATGTCAGTGTCATTTGATATGGGACTATTAAACTGTCTAACAAATCCACGCCATCCATATGTTTCTTATATTCTTTGACAACATATGGGCAATCTACAGCAATATATATATTTTTTTCTATCATATCTCCCATGGGTATCTGTCCAAAAAAATCGATATGAATAGAACATTTTTGTTATCTTTCCATATAAGGTTCGATAATTTTGTCTCATCGTATTTTGTAACAAACTCAACACATGTTTCTCCAGATTTTTATCTAACTTCTTCATCAGAACATTTGCAAACAGTAATTATATTCATACTGACAGTGCCTAAAAACGAAATTCTATTTCAGCGAAATATTTCATGAAGCTAATTAATGAATAAAAATTATCAAAATATAGCTTGGAATTTATATTGTGCGCTATTTCACTGCATAATCGAACGGCAACATCCCCACTGCATCCTAGATCTAGTTCACTTGATAAATGATTAGTGAATTGGTTTTCATTGGTGGAAAGCTTCAAATTTATGTACGAACCCATCCCGACCACAAAATAAATATAGTTTGTGTCCATGTTTGTAAGACTTGTTAGGCATATATTGATTCGGATAATAGCTAGATTTACAAGCACATATTTGTCCATCTACAAAAGGGCATTCTTTCATTCGAACAGATAAAAATTTTGCATTTAGTTCGTCAATTACGAGTCTGATTTTATACCATTTTTCAAATCCAGTAATTTGAGGGCCAGCTATTTGTGAAGTATTGTCATTGAAATGTAGATGCCTTTCTCATTTTTTTTTCAAAGAATTTCATTGGCTTGGTATTATGCACCATGATATTACCAATTAATGCATTCCAATATGACCATACATCTGAGGAAGGATGAATAGATTCCATAAATACTATTCCTAAATATTTTTTTTATTTCATTCAAAATAATGCAAAATATGATATTAGAGCATTTTTGAGTGCTACAAAAATTTGTTTTCTGCAGCTTTCTTTCGCAAAGGGCATCAGAAAACGAAAAATTAAACTGTTGATAACAGTTTTGTAATTCTGAAATTATCTGGGGCATAGATGCATTTCCAAGAAATATTATGTTATCAGATTTAACAGAGATGTTTTTGTTTTTCCGCACAAAATTTATTGAGTTACTAGCAGGAAAAAAAGTAAGTGATCTACAATTTGTAGTTGTAAATGCATGAATCTGCTGTGTTTTAGGCCTTAAAACTGAAGCATTTGGTACTAATGGAATTATGTTTGCATTTTCAGAATCACTTGAATCAGTATCATAACAAGGACTATTCGACTAATGTAGCTTGGATCGTCATCCAAATTCGTAAATTCTGAACTATCTTCACTGTCAGAGGATAAACTGTTCCGTAGCTCAGCAATATATTCATCATTCAGATATTTTTCCTATTTATCCATTCTAAAAATAAAATAAAATAAACACGCCTTAGTAAATAAAAACAAAAACTAACTTAGATTCTACAAAAAGGATTCTTAAAATCAGATTTTAGTACTATGCCAATAATATTTGGAGATAAATGTATCTAAGCAAAAAACATTATGTCACCATACAATTTGTCCTTAACCTCTTCGCTACTGAAAGAAAAGTAATTTTTGAAAAAATGTTGGGACAGGTTTTTTTACCTATTTTGGTTTCTAATATGATAATAATAAAATAATTTTACAAATTTATGTACCAGGGTACCAGTAAATGGAGGTCCACATATGTGGACTTTGGAACTCAACTGCAAAAAAAGTTCAAAATTTCGGAAATTCATTTTAAACATTTCTTTCTTTTTAAAATTGCAAAAATAAATGTTTTTTTAATGTAACATAATTAATTATTATTTTTTATTGCTTTAAAAGTATTAAATTAATTAAATTGTAAATCTCAATAATATAAAATAATTTTTGTCGAGAAATATGTTTAAGAAATGACTAGGAAACTCAAATTTTATTACTTTATTTTTTACTAAGTGTGAAATTTTTCAAAACAATTATTTTTCAAAATCCATAAATAAACGTTACTCTTTGTACACATAACTCTTGTTTTGGATTTACATCCTTCCAAACGACACTTAGGCGCATTTTTGCTATCTAAAAATCTTGGCAACTGTCCTACATTGTCAAGACGGATTTCCTTATAAGGTATGTTAACAACTTTTTTTAAAAAACTAAATTCTGACACATTTTAGTTCGAAATCGCATGAAATTGACATGTGTTTTTATTCAGAAACTATGTAATTTAAATGCGTCTTCCAATTTTTAGCAAAAATGATCCTTCCGAAAATGCTCTTAAAATTTTGAACCGAATTCCCAATGCGTCAGTCCGAAAAAGAAAAAATAAACTTGTCGTTACTTGACAAGAATCGCTCATAACTCTATAAGTAATTTATTTATCAAAAATGGAAAACGTGCTTCGGTTTCAAATCGCTGTAATAATCAAGCCTGCCAATTTTATGAATTTACGTTTAAAAATGTCCCAGAAAATGTATCAGTCATTTCATCATGTTGACCAGGGGATTTGAAAACATCTTAATTTAGTTATTTATGGTATGATATACATATTTTTTGCTGGAATAAATAATTGTATCTATTTAATTATGGCAACATATTATATCCACATATCTGAATTGAAACATGCGTTATTCAACTGGTTAAAATCATAACTGGTGATTAAAATTTAATTTAAAGAAAATACTTAATTTTAACAGTATTAAGCTATGTTTTGTGAATTTAAAAGTAAACAGCTATTAAATTCCCATTATGTAGTTTAAATAGAATATATAAGAAAAGTACATGTACATTATTAATATAAGTTAAATTTTAAAAAAAATTCAAAAGTTGGCCTAAGTAACAAGGAAAAAATACGATGAAATCTTTTAATATTTTATTATTATTATTATGTATTACTTACAAGAAAGATTATTTTACAAATATAACTACGTAAAAATAATCATCTTTATCTATTTCCAGTAAAAAATGCATTATATATCTAAAAATAGTATCCCATATGTCCATATATTTTCAATAAAATTGCATAATTTAATCTGCAATAATTAATAATTAACCTAATAATCATACAAAATCCACTTAATCTAGCTTAAATTGCATATTCAGTTAAAAAACACATATTTTGTGTTAATTAAATATAGGGGGACTTTATTATTATTTTTAAGTATGATAACAGTAACCCCTGAGTTTAAGCCTATTTATACTCGTTGAGTACCGAGGTCCACATATGTGGACCTCAACAAAATGATACTTTTAAAATCAAAAGCGTCAGCAAATAAACAAAAAAAAAGTTATCTAATGAATATTTATAATGTTTTTAACAATATAAAAAATTATGACATTTTAATTAAAATTGTAATATAGATTATTATTACTTACTTTTACGCAATCGCTGAGTTGACGGTATTTTCGAAAATCTCACTTTCAACCTACTGTTCTGCCATGAAAATAAGTCAGGTGCTGACATGTGTTGGATTTTTTTTTAAAGCTTAGACTATCACAAATGTGAATTGAAAATCGAAATTTAGATACTATATGCACGGTTTTATTACAATGAGCTAAGATCCAAGGTCCACATATGTGGACCTCAGTAGCAAAGAGGTTAATCCACTTTAGAATTTTTTTTTTTTCAAAATATGCTTCTCAAAAAAAAAAATAAATAAATAAATAAATAAAAAATAAATAAATAAATAAATAAATCTTTTTGTAAATGGTTACTGGTTGGTTACTCAGTTACTGGAGTTTTTGACCATATTTATGAATAAAATTAATTTTTAATAATAAAATGTAAAATTATTTTTCAAAATATTGCCAACAATAATTTTTTAATATAATTTATACGATACTTTCAAAAGCAAAGGTAAGTATAAAACATTTTTCGTAACAGTGATTTGAACAAGAAAGAATCGTTAAAGTATCAGTTACTGGGGGTTTCACCCTACTCAATTCTGTACTCAAAAATGAAAAAAAAATTATGTAAAAAGTGTTAATCTTTCAGAAGATATATCAAATTTTGAATACGACTGAAATTTTAAATTAATTTTTTGTTGAGAATTTACTGCGGCCATCACAAAGCTTTCTTCTTAACAATTTTAATATTTCATTTATAATAGCGTCAGCGATTGTGAAGATAAAGCATAGCACATTTTTCAAACGTGGAATTACAGTAAGTTAATTAAAAGAAGAACAAAACAACAGCGCCCCCTGTTGGATATTAAAATTTTAAATTAGATCTAAATATACATTTTTAATCATTAAACTCCAGTATAAAATTTGGTATATTTCTGAACAATATAAAATAAGGCACAGCTATAATTTCATCGCAAAAAGCATTCAGCCAATATTCCGTAATCGGGTCTACAGCAAAAATCTGGCGTCAAACATGAGCGATTGTGACAACAATGTGGTTAAAAGTGTATCAGCAGTAACAAGAATGGAGTTAACAATACTGCAGACTACTCTGGCTAAATTGTATAAATAGGTTAGGGACCCGATTAGGAATCTTTCCCCAAGCATAAGATAGCAGCGCCCCCTGTTCAGTGATCAAACTAAAAATGGAATCAGCATCTATATAACTATGTCAAGGTCGAACAGAATAAGAACTTTTGTGAAATTCAGTGTATTAGTTCTTGAGATATAGCTATTGCAGATTTCGTGAAGAACACATCATAGAAGAACCACCTGTTTGGCGATATACAGCCAAATGTAATCAGCATTTATTTATGTCAAGGTATAACAGAATACGAAGTTAGTTCATTACGTGTTCTTCTTCAGATATAGCTATACAGTGTACAATTCTTCAGATATAGCTATCAGAAAAATCGTGAAAAATGAAGCATAGTAGCGACACCTCTTAGGCGATATACACCCAAACTGAAAGCACCAATTTATACCAATTTATATCGTAACGGATTCTGAAGTTCGATCAAATTCCGTGAATTAGTTGTTGAGGTAGTGCGGCCCTAAAATTTGTGCCACGCACAGCTTAAGAGACAGGCAGACATTTTCTAAAGAGAGTCATACCGTTTTCAGGACATCCCTAAACGTTTAAATCCATACAAAAGCGGGGGTCAATAATTTTTATGATTGCAATACTTTCTTTCTTCTTATGAATATAGAAGAACTTAAAAAGTAAAATATTGTGTCTTGGACCACTTTAAACGGGTTTATCGTATATTCTAATACGAGCAAATCTTGTGGGTGGTTATATATATATATGTATATGCAAAAATTATCTTAAAAACGGCTCTAACGATTTTGACGAAATTTCGTATCCTACCGTTTTGGGGAACCAGAAAACCATTGGGCTAGGTCACATGCTCGAGAAAATTCGATTAGTGGGTCATTTTGGGTCATTTTGAGTCATGGTCTAGCTAATTGTATCTAAAAAACGGTTCAAACGATTTTGACGAAATTTTGTATCCGACCATTTTCGGTCATGAGAAGTCAATTGGGCTGGGTCACACGTTCGAGAACTTTCGATTAGTGGGTCATTTTTGGGTCAACGCGGGTCAAATTAATTTTATCTAAAAAACGGCTCTAACGATTTTGATTAAATTTTGTGTCCTACGCGTTTCGAGCACGATAAAAGCATTGGGCTATATCGCATATCCGAGAAAATTCGATTAGTGGGTCATTTCTGGGTCATTGTGGGTCAAGATCTAAAAAGCGGCTCAATTTACACTAAATTTTGCATCCAATGGTTTTCGGCCACGAGAAGACTGTTGGGCTAAGTCACATGTTCGAGAAAATTCAATTAGTGGGTCATTTTGGGTCATTTTGGGTCATGGTCAAGCTAATTGTATCTAAAAAACGGTTCAAACGATTTTGACGAAATTTTGTATCCGACCATTTTCGGGCATGAGAAGTCAATTGGGCTGGGTCACATGTTCGAGAACTTTCGATTAGTGGGTCATTTTTGGGTCAACGCGGGTCAAATTAATTTTATCTAAAAAACGGCTCTAACGATTTTGATTAAATTTTGTGTTCTACGAGTTTCGAGCACGATAAAAGTATTGGGCTAGGTCGCATGTCCGAGAAAATTCGATTAGTGGGTCATTTCTGGGTCATTGTGGGTCAAGATCTAAAAAGCGGCTCAATTTACACTAAATTTTGCATTCAATGGTTTCCGGGCACGAGAAGACCGTTGGGCTAGGTCACATGTTCGAGAAAATTCAATTAGTGGGTCATTTTGGGTCATTTTGGGTCATGGTCAAGCTAATTGTATCTAAAAAACGGTCCAAACGATTTTGACGAAATTTTGTATCCGACTATTTTCTGGCACGAGAAGACTATTGGGCTGGGTCACATGTTCGAGAACTTTCGATTAGGGGGTCATTTTTGGGTCAAAGCGGGTCAAATTAATTTTATCTAAAACACGGCTCTAACGATTTTGATTAAATTTTGTATTTTACGAGTTTCGGGCACGCGAAAATCATTAGACTAGGTCACATGTTCGAGAAAATTCGATTAGTGGGTCATTTCTGGGTTATTGTGGGTCAATATCTAAAAAGCGGCTCAATTTACACTAAATTTTGCATCCTATGGTTTTCCGGCACGAGAAGACTGTTGGGCTAAGTCACATGTTCAAGAAAATTCAATTAGTGGGTCTTTTTGGTCATGGGTCATGATATTTGAACTCAAATTTAATTTTGACCGAGCATAGCTCGGTCTTCCCTGTTCGTGTTTACGTATTCTTCCAATTGTTTTTACTGATTTAATATTTAAAGCAAACCTATTTATGTAAATTTTGTAAAAGTAAGAATTCTATCGTATACAAGTTTTTTTTATTTATTTATTCCGTGATTCAAGAGTAAAACTGCTAAAATGTAGATCAAAATCGTAATAAAATTTACCATTTTATTTCCTTTTATTTCGTCATGGAAGAGTGGAGTTATATGCATCTGACAGACTAATGATAGACATTTAAAAATAAAAGCACTTACTTGGAGTAGTATAAAAAACGCTTTTTTTAAGTTCCTTGTTCTTTTAAACTAGTTTATGAAACATTTCATGTCCGTTTTAAGTAATAATCTTCGTCTATATTGTCATCTTGTCATCAGAATCGAGACAACCTGGTATCATTACCTAATGTCGGCTATTCTAAAGTACCATTATCTAAACTTTGACTACATTATTGGTCGATACAATTAACTCACTTTTTTGTTGTTAGCTTTTGACAGAGCGTGAAATGTGTAATTGTATTGTATAAATTGTATAATGGTGATTGGAAAATACTCTTTAGAGTTTGAATTGTGAAAAGATATCAAGTCCTATACAAATTTAATCTCAGAAAAACTAGAATACTAATTGTTGATTATAAGAAAATAGAATTTGCTTGAGAAGGTGAACATCGATATTAAAAATTTTCCTGTTTCATTTAAAGGCTCTACAAACTATGACTGACATAAAACAAACATTTTCTATGCGCATTTAGCATGTCTTGAAACAAAGTATAAAATTTTTCTCGACGAATAAAACCTTCTTGAAAAAATAATGCATACGAAATTTATATTTAAGAGGTCCAAGCAATTTTCTAAATGATTCAAAACCACTGATTACTTTCATGTAAGTACATATATTTATGCATTCCCTCTAATCTACATCAATTATTACTGACACTGTAGAAATATTTTCCAAATATTGAGATAGGTTTTTTCTTTCTATTAATTTTGTATTTGATAATTATAGCTTTGGGTCATACTCAAATACTCAAAAAACTCATTTATTTAAAAAAAAAATAAAACAAGAAAAATAGATTAAAAAAATCAATCGAAAGAGATTAAAAGAAAAATAACTCTCGTAAAATAACTTTAATTATTAATACGGATGAGATTTTAAAACTGTGTTAAGTTAAAAACCTGATCGAATTTGAAAAATTCCCATATCTTTTAAAACCAAATCCATACAATGTATCAAAAAATAATTTGAATCAAACACTGATTGCTTATTTTATTAATTGCTAAAATGTATTAAAAACACTATATAAACAGTAAAGAAAGTTTTTATAAAATGTTTACATGTTTCGGCTCCACCGAAGCCATTATCAAAACAAATAAGAATATTCCACAGTTGCACGATCTATAATGTAATGATTTAAACGCTATCAACCTCTCTTTCACGTATTTTGTCAGATTACGCATATTATTTTATTTTATTTTTATTTTACTTGGATGTTTATTTCCATATTCGTAATCATGGGGTGCTATCCAGACTCAACCCATAATTCTGGTAAGTTAAATGGTGCTTTATCGCTACATATTGAATTTTACATTTTACAATCGCTATGGTTTATCTTATAATGGACGGACAGTATAGATTGAAGGTAAAAATTATCTTTCTTTTGTTGAAATTTATTTAGATAGTTTCTTCTTGATATAATCTTACAAGCGCTGTGTTTTTTTTTTTTTTTATATATATATTACTAGGGAGCTCTGCCCCCTACGAGCTACGCTCGCCAACCCCGTTCTAAAACCGCATGATTTAAAAACATTCTGATTTGATCAACGATAAAACGATTACGGAAAATTGTATTATAATTAAACGACCTGTGGCGATCTGCTGCAACCGGGTTTCCATTCATTTTCCTTTGACTGAGGGATTTTAAGGTCCAATCAACTGCTCTCGAAACAGCTAACAACTGTTTTCCTGATTGATTAAATAAGATGAATTAAACATTTAAAAATCAACTTGTGTGAAATGGTTAAGTAAACTATGTCGCTGCATTGGAGATTTTTATAACGATGCTATAGAAAATTGGTTACTTCTCCATTATCCCGTCGACTACTTTTTATAAAAAGAAAAGAACTGTCGCCAGAATATATCATTTAACACCAAACGTGCATGATCGTGGCGTCGCGTTGCATTCAGTTGGCATCAGATGCGTTACACGTATTAGTTATTTCATCGAGAGATTTTTAATTCAAGGTTTATTTGTTTTTTGATACTTCTCCATTATCCCGTCGATCAATTTTCATTTAAAAAAAAAAAAAAAAAATTAAAAAACTATCGCCAAACTGTAACGCCAGATAAACAAATTTTGGGCACAGGTGTCATATACGCACCACATTGGCGCGATTTTTTTCAACTGCCAATTTGGTGATAACTTTGTGTGTGAATAAATTGTTGTTTATTTACTTTTACTTTTTATTTTAATTCTATAAATTATTATTATTATGTATATCAATATTTATTTATATCAAACTATCATTTATTTATTTCCTTTTTTAAAATAATAGAAGCTATCATATATATTATTTCTCCTGTCAACATCCCTTTTACTAAGAAAATATGAAACGCAGAACAACGAATGAGATACCATATAAAAGGTTTTTGAACCGGCTTCTGACATAGCCCACTTAACAATTCGTTAAAACATGTTTTTGATTAAAATTTGCTGAAAATTAAAAATTAAATCGGCATTGTTTTCATAAAAGAAATGAAGGTTTTCCTGAAATTATTGTTGCCAAAAAAATAAAATACCACATTATATGATGCTCAGCAATTATTATAAAAAACACCGCACGGGTTTATTTTATACTTATGATTAAAAAGCGAAATTGAAATTGAAATGTTTAGTTGTGAATTTATATTTCTAAGTCCCATGTTTTTCCCGAAGCGGATGACGTCATCCTCTAATGTAGTCAAAATACGATTGTTAATTTTTTTTCTCGCGCGTGCTTTTAGCAATCTTGGATCAGTTTTTAGTCTAACTTTGATGGAATAAATGAGATGATAAACTAACTATGATGACTTGACTAACAACTAAATGTTGTTTGCAGATATTTTTATCCTTGCTTTTTCTTTAGAAGTTTAAACCTGCATCTAATGACTATTACATATTGATAAAAAATGATACTTCTCTATTATCCCGTCGACCACTTTTCATAACAAAAAACTATCGCCAAATAAACGGGAGAACGTTGCCATTGGAATATCAAAAAATAAATAAATAAAATATAAGAATTTAAGGATACAATTGTTATTTTAATTAATAAAATAACTACTAAATCAGTAAAACATAATGAAAAATACACGCAAATGTCGAATATAAAACCATCAGATGACGTAACAAACACGCATAATGATTCTGACATCAAGTAAATGGGACTGCATTTTTGGCGTTTAATCTTACAGTTTGGCGGTAGTTTTTTGTTATGAAAAGTGGTCGACAGGATAATAGAGAAGTACCTAAAAATATTAGATTTCAGTGCGAAATCTTCGCACGGGCCCTCTGGTTTCATTTATTACGTTATTTTATTTTTATATTCAAATAAAAAATCACGTGTTATTATTCCATGCTATTTGAAACTAATATTGAAAAACAAAGTTTTCGCCAAATTGGCGGTTGAAAAACATCGCGCCAACATGGTGCGTATATGACATTTGTGCCGAATTTTGCCATAGGAATCTCAAAAATAAATAAAAATAAAAATAAATAAATAAATAAATAAACAAACAAATAAATAAAATACAAGAAATTCGAGAAAACCCCACTCACCAAAGTGTCAACTGTCAGTAAGTTTAAACAATAAAATTTACAATATATTAATGAAAACAGAAAAAAATAGTCTTGGATATTTATTTACATTATTTTTCTTAATTATCTCTCTCTGCTGGTGAATAAATGTTTGTTACGTCAGTTGAAACTGATCTATTGTATGTAACTGTCCATCGCAACATTTTTCAATGCCTTTTCTTTTTTAATATCGTGGCACTGCCGTTTAAGGATGCAATTGCTATTTTAATTAATGAAATAATTAATAAATCAGTGCAACATAATGAAAAATATATGTATATGTCGAATTAAAAACCACTTGATGCTATAACAAACACATGTATTGCCTCTGACGTGAAGTGAATGTGACGCCATTTTTGGTGTTAAATCCTATAGTTTGGCGATAGTTTTTGTTATGAAAGTGGTCGTCGGGATAAAGGAGAGGTACCATATTGTTAATGATATTTTAACAATTTATTAGTTATTTCGGTATTTTAAAGGTAACTATTAAACGTAAAAATATAGTTTTTAATTGAGAAGAAATATTATTTACGCTGTTTTAAAATTTGCAGTAACAGGTAAAAGATTTGTCGAAAAAAATAATCTCTTTTGTAAATATAATTTTTAATTGAAATTGTTTGGAAATATTGCTATTTGAGCATTTTAAATATGACGTAAGTTTCCCTACTTAATGCTTTGAAAATGCCTAATAATTTAATTATTTCTCGTTTTAATATTCACGCGCAAGTATATTTTTTATTACGTAATTTTCTACATTTACTGCTTTTATCACGTGATCATTTAATTATTATTTTAAAGTTTTATTTCTGTTTTTAATAGTGACGTGTAAATACATTTCTTAATTGAAAGGGAATATTATTATATGCGCTATTTTACAAATTGGCAAAAATTCAAATAATGGATTTTATGAAATATGAAATAAATATTCATAAAAATAATGAAAATTTCGAATAAAAAATTGAAATATAACCTCAAAAAATTACTCAAATTAAAACAAATAATTGCAATTTGCACACCGCAAACTTGTCAACTATATCCTTACAAATTATGGTTAAATTCCTGTGCATAGTTTTCGTTCCTATAAAACTTTTTTCAGAAAACTGTTTTGACCAACTTTGATTTTAAATATCTCTTAAAAAAAGTCTTCGATTTAAAAACTGTTTGCTTCAGCGTGTTTATCGAACATTTCTTTATAAAACTACCCACTTTTAAATTTTTATCTGGAATAGTTTTCTGGCTATTAGTCCAGAAAGACTTCAAGGCACAAAATCTTCATTGGCTGCGGCTGCGGCAGCGGTGGTTACTTTTTTTTTAATATAGAGATATACTTAAAATTTAATAATCGCAATTTAAAATTATAATATTGTACATTAATTATAATGTTAACCTACTTATTAATTAATTATTTAATTATTTACTTTTGTAAATAATTCGTGGTGTATAAAACATCATTAAATGGTTATTTTTTCTTTTAAATCGTTTATAAATGTATTTCATATATGCTTTATCGATGCAATGATATTCAACAATTGGGTCAATTTGTGATTTTAAAGAATCATTTATATATTGCCGTAACAAGGAAAGTCAATGCGATGATAATACTACTGATTTTATAGTAAGGAGCATAATTATATTAAAAATTAGCATAAGAATTAAATTACAACATATTTTTGTCCATATTAAAGATTGTAATTTATATGATGTTATTAATAAAATAAGGTATGATTTTGTAACGATTTTGGAATTTTTACTATTTAATAATAGATCCATTTTTTTAAAAACTATCTTTAAATGATGAAAAATGTTTAATAATTGTTTAAAATCAAAAATGCTAAATTAAAATTTAAATGTGTTAACATTATAATTAATGTATGATATTAAAATTTTTAATTGTGAGATTATTAAATTATAATTACAACTATATTTATAAAACAAAAAAGGAAAAAACCAAACGCAACGCGTCTCGAAACCAGGCCCACGGATTAACGAGCAGACTCCATAACAACTGCCGACCAACGCAGTAATTTCCTTACAGCGTAACTATTTAAGTTGTGTTATAATATTAGACCACCTATTTCTCGAGAACTAAGGGGCGTTGTATAAAATCCGTTGAACCTGAGACTAAGGGGCTTCTACCCTACAACATATATAAAAATAATCAAAATCTGTGATTACCAAGCTTGGCCCTGCCCTTGTTAGATCATTTGAACTTAAGCCAAAATAAGTGTTCAATGCTCGCAGCAAAGAATTTACAAGCCCATTTTCTGATCCAGCTGATAATACTTATCGACTTTTCACATACCCTATATGTATTGATAGTTCGTCAACGTTACCGTTTGTGTCCAGTTGCTTACTATATGCAGCGAATGTGCGATAAGTGAATCATGGGCGTTCAAATTATGGGCTGCTTGGCACACTGAAACATGATCAATTTATATCCTGTTTACTGCTCTCACCGCAACATTAGAAGACATTTGCACTAGAGATTGGGGTAAAATTTAATTAGTAGGTTTCCTTTAAATATTAATCAGTAAAAACAAGTGAAAGCATACATAAATTCGTTTCAGATGGTCTGAGACACAAAATTTTACTCGGGAGTTCGGGTTCTTTTTTTCGAGACCGAGCATCACGATTTGAAATCCAAGCCAAAATTTTTTCTGTCATCAGAACCCGAGCCCGATACCAAAAGAAAGCAGTAGAAAATTTTTAATAACATTTTAAAATTCTTTCAGGATTAATTTTCTCATTTAAAAATCTCTTCTTACATAAAAGTAAATATTAATCTTAAATGCTCCTTTGTGACAACATTTCATGATTTCATTTCCTGAATTTCTGTGTAAAATAGTAAATTAGTTATTTATATCCAGCCGCTGGCAGAAATTCGCAAAAGCTACAATTCTAATTATTTTTAAATACCATTGTACAACTATGGTAGAAAACATGGATTTCTGTTTTCCAATAATTCTGTAAAAGGGCTTCAAACAGAAAACGTGGATAGACAAGGAGGATATTTCACGGTTTCTATGTGTTACCAACACTAAGCGTGCACAAATTTCAGAATCGGATAGAATATTTTTCCTTAAATCCCATCAATAACATGTCAATTCTCTTTCAAACTGATTTTTAAAGGATTGTAAAACACATTAAGAAATTCAGGTTACGTTCTTTTTTTTCAAATAGCTTTTCTTTTCTTTTTTAATTTGTGTATAAATAAAATTTTCACTTTGAGCCCGAGCTCGAAGACTGGCTAAAAAATCGAACCTGAGCGCGCTCGGGCTCTTGGTATGCCCATCTTGTCTCTAATTTGCACCGCGGATTGTAATGTTTTTAAATTTCTAATCTTACGGAAGGGGCAAATTTGCTTCTTCAAATGAAATAGAATTTATCGATGGTTTTTACAAATAGGGTTGGTTGACACATGAGAATATAACACGGTTTAGAAAAATTCAATTTTTTTCTTCCTTAGAGCAGTATTATTTTTGTAATTATAATGGCATATAAAAATATAAGCTAATAGTGCACCATTATTAATACGAAATCAAAATTTAGAATAATATAAAATAAATACACACTCAGTTCGAAAACATCCACCAGAAAAAAAACGACAAACAACAATGCTTTTGAAGACCGAAGCCAAACTAACCAGTAATGCTAGTAGTATAAATAATATCCATAGAAACACGTCATCAAACACTTACCGAGGCTAACGAAAAAGAAGTCTTTTTCGTTAGCCTCGACACTTATATTGATGAATTTATGAGCTGGCACAATTTATACGAGGGAAGAAATCAGTTTTGTGACAATGACAACCAACAACCCCATGTGAAAATAGCCCTGGTCTCCTTTATGTCCAACTTTTACGCGGAAAAAACAAAGTTGCATCCCTAATAGCAATTGAAAAATACTTTCTACAGAAAAAAATTACTGAAAGCTGTCGTAAAACGAGATTAAAACATGAACATTGTTCTTCTGGTTATCATTAAATTATATGCGAGATCTTATATAAATCAGAGCTGTGTTTATGCAAATTCAAAAATTAGAAAAGCGTCCAACATATTACATAAGTTGTTTCTGCGCATTCTGTATTCCAAAATCAAACATAGGTCTTTGCCTATTTTTCTCAAACATATTTTTGTACATAGCCAATATTTTTGTCTGGTGATTTTTTAAAGATTTCAAAAATCTTTCGTTTAACTTTAAATAAATTTTTCTAGAGATTGATTATAAAATTACACCCAGGCTTTAGTCAAACAGATTACATTTTAATGAATTTTAATCAGTCACAAACACCGGTTAATTCAGGAATTTCTAGAATTTTTTTTTATTTTTTTAAATAAATTAAACAATTTTGAGCACTTTAACTATTCATTATTTGCTTATAAGATATTCAGTAGATCGTAATTTTCCACAAAATATAAATTATTTCTATTTCAATTTCAAATAAATAAACATATTACGTCTGAATCAGAATTTTAAATATAAAAAGACATTATAAAATTCGACACTTAATAAAACTAAAAAACACATTAATATCACGCAGTAAAATCAATTAAAGTAGACGTAACAAACTGTTTACAAGCTTCTCATCAGTATAAATGTCAATCGAGCACATTTCAGATTTCGAAAATGTTAAAATAATTAAATCTAACAGCAATAATTTTAAAAGTAGAATTTTCTGTCGAAGGTCGGTTTACAAGATTACAGGAATATTCGCTAAATGAATCATGTGCAATTCTTCCAGAATGTGTGGTCCTACTCCGACGTATACTCCCTGGTGATTTAATATTTTGACATTTTCCAGTGGTGATTGTATTCCGGTATTTTGTACACCACTAAATTTATATAGGAATCTTTTTCTTCCTTAATTGATGAATTCTGCGATGACATACTAAGAATATTGCTATATAAATATAATGGTGTATGAAATACCGGGACACAATCACCCCGGGTTTTTGACATTTGAAAGAGAATGCTTTGAGACCTATAAGCTACAAGACTGTTGTCTCGAATGATCCATATTTTTCATTCACAGAAACAAATACAGGACTTTGACAAATTACATAAATCTTTTTCTTGAGGACAGGATAGTAGACAGCACTGAAGACACACACACAATGATATCCATGCCTTACCAGGATTCGAACCTGGGCCCTCACCGTGGTGGTCGCCGACGCTACCAACCACGCGGCCGGGCCGGCATTTAATATTTTAAATGCATATTTTCAAAGTGAATATGTGTAAACAACAACTTTGGTTTTTGATTGACCTTTGTACTAATGAACAGATTGTAACATCTTGAACCGTCTCTGCAATTGATTTTGTGGTGTGATATTAATGTGTTTTTTAGTTTTATTAAATATTTCATTTTAAGTGTATATTTATATTTATTTTTATTTTTATTTAATTTGTTTATTAACTAAAGACGTGGGAGATCCGGCCTGATCCAGTGAGGGAAAAAAATCGTGGCTTCGGATTGCGGGATGCGCTGCGTTATTCTGCACGTACGTAAAAGGGTGTGGGATCCCACTTTGCGAAATTACAATCCTAATCATCTCCTAATACATATTTAATCTCATAAAAACAATGCTTAGTGCTTATTATAAAATAAAGTTTTGTTAAGAGATTTCTGTGCTGTGTGATAAAAGGCGAAGGTAATTATTGCAAAGTTTCGTAAAATTAATTCACTCTTTTTTTTTCTCTGAGAAATTCAACAATTTTCGACAAAGCGTCAAATATGAAGAAATAATTCCTAAAAGTAAGACAAATAATTTTTAACGCTTAAATTTAGTAAATCTTCCGTACAATTTTTTAAAGAAAAATACACTATCCATCAGGAAAAAAAATCAGAAAAACTGCCATACAAATACATGAAGCTAGATATACATTAAACTAAATTCAGTGTTAATTACACATAATTCACGGTTTGCTTCAGATATTTGAGAGAAGTAATTTGTCTCATTTTGAAGATAAGTTATGAAAACACAAAGTTATTTAAACTTGCTGATTAGATCAAACAAATAAAACATTGAATTCAAAACTGAAATTGGGCAAACTATCTTTTGAATGATGTTCAAGTTCAAAACACGATGTCATAAAAACTGGAAGTTATTCAAACTAGCTGATTAGATAAAATAAACTTTGAAATCAAAACTGAAATTGATCAAAATATGTTTTGAATTATTAAGCTACATAAAATTCACAATTGATTAGATTATTTATCTAAAATTAGACCAAACTGACATTGAACTTTATGATAAACAATTAATATGATTTATCTGATAACCTATAAAACTTTTAATATTCCAAAGTTCACATATGCGAAAGATAAGCAAAAAAGGTCTGATGAGTATTGTAAACAGAGAGTTTTATTGTTCCGGAATATTGTTAAATATTTTTATGAGACAATTTTTTTTTTTAATCTTCTTGCTTATTGAATAATAGTTGAAAAAGTACTTCAAATTTTTTTCTTAGTTCAAATATAATGTTACTCATGTATAAATAAGACTATGTTAAGTTAAAAAATATATATTTAACTGTAAGTTGTAGCCATGTTGTTGTGTTATTAAAGATTTTTTAATTTTCTTATATTTTCTAACTACTACAAATTTTAAGTCATTTAAACATTTTGATAAAAATGTCTGAATAAACTGAAGTAAAAAGGTGCTTAAACGCTTTCCACTGATCTAAATAAATAAATAAATAAATAAATTTGAAGACGATGATGGAATTAATAATATTCCCTGTAATCACCACGCAAAATGTGTCTGAGTTAACCTATACGTTACAAAACAAAAGACAGAGTTGTAAAGTGAGCTACAAGCTTGGCGCGTGCTTGGTTTTGGGTCATGATAATCGAAGGTTTAGAAGAGTTTTAAGAAAGTTTTCTTTTGTTTAGTTTTACTGCGAAGGAAGTCATTGTCCCAGATTAGTCCACACCCTTGCGGTTAACAACCTAATTAGACCATATCTAAATAATATTGTCACATATATGTGTTCTTTTTGGAAAACACGGCTGTCTGTTATGAAATTTGAAACTAGACATTATTGTGCATTTGCATAAAGATAGTAAATGTAATGTTCTGAATGTTTGTTTGTGACAATACCGATTCTTTTCTGATAAACAATGAAGCAAACATGAGAAAGTCATTCCTGTCACAAAGAAGTTGAATATCAGTAGGTCTGAAACAATAAAATAACTTGTGCTTTTGGGATTTCTTTAAAAATGTTCATTATGAAAATAACAGTATGCTAGATATTTCTTAAGTTATAAAACAAATTTTAAATAGAGCACATAATAATTTATTATCAAACTCTTTCATATGTGTATATTTTTGCATAGGTCTAACATAATAAGCAAAACTTTGACCGCCCATTAACCATACCAAAAAGCACTTTTATATGAAAAAATATCAATTGTTTTGAAATTTATTAAAAACAATTTTCCCTATTAGCCACATGCCAGCGGTTAACAGTCAAAGAAATTGCCAAATATTTCACTATTTATAGCAACTTTTTTAATTATGGTTATCTCAGTGTTTAAGTTCGATTACATGTCTGTCAAACTTTTGTTTTATTCAATTATTTATTTATTGATGAAGTTTTAATTTCATTATGAAATATTATCTGGAAACAAATACTGAAGCTTTATGTGCAAACGGGTTAAACTTCTGTAATCAGGCTGCACGCGTTAGATATAGATAAAAAAATCATTCTTAAAAATTACTTTAAAATCATAAAAAATCAGTAAATTGAGATACAGTTTTCAAGAAAATTTCATTCGAAAATACATTTTTTACCTATTCAACGATGTAAGAATAGAAATTGTGCTACGTTTAGAAGTTAAAAACTTTGCGATAAAACGAAATAATTTGGCCAGGTCGTTGCCACCGTCGGTATGACGTCAGCATTACTCGCGGACATGCTTTTGCTTTATAATATAGATACGTACTTTTGTTATAATGGTATTAATTATTAATTTGAATAAGTATTTATTCTCATAAATATTTCATCATTGATTGTTTATCCTAATTGTTCAATTTATTTTTAAATGACTACTTGAGTAGTTTTTGAATTGCTATGCGTTTAATGGTAACAAACTAAAATAAAATTGAAATTTACAGTCGTAAGGAATGAACCCGCACCACCTCGCATACTATTTTACTACCGAATTCTCGCAGAGAAATCCAAGAGATAACCATTCGACTCGGAATTGCGTCTTCTTCAGAATATAAACTTGCGAAAAAGACGTCATCGACATATTAAATATTGAACCAACTATCATTTTTTAAATGATAACATACACTGTTGACTCTATATTGGAGTTAAAAACAGGGTTGAAAAGTAAAAAAAAGTGTAAAAAAAAAATAATGTTAGGAGTTCATTTATGAATTTAGAAAAATAAAAGTAAGATCCTATAAAGAAAATTTCCGGGAATATTCAATTAGTAACCAGAATTATTTATAAAAATTCTAAGACCTAAAATATAATTTGATATTAAAAAAATCTGTACAAACATTTTCTAGTAATATTCTAAGATTTTCTTTTCTGTGGATCCTTTGATAACAGAAGACGGTTCCCTTAGACAGTCGAAAAGTAAAATTTATCTCTATCTCGAAAATTAACGGTAGGAATGAGTTTGTAAAAGTACAGTTGGATAAAAAATAAGAGAGAGACAGATATAGAGAACGAAGAAGGAGGCGGGAGACAGGGAGGGGGGGGGGGGCAAGCAGAGAGATCACCCGAAATATTTTAATCGAAAAAAATTTCGTACAGAAAAATGAAAATATCCATTCGAGTGGGAATTAAATTACTTTTTCATTTTATGATTTTTTAAAGCTTAGGAGTGGGGGGGGGGACGTTTTCATATTGAAATTGTAACAAACTTTGCTATTTTCAATACGAATACATAATTTTGACATTATATTTGCATTCTTTGAAATATTTTACCTTAAGATACTAAACGAAAAATCATTCGATGAAAAAAAGAAAAGTGATTCGGTGAAAAAAGGAAAAGTGATTCGGTGAAAGAATCATGGCAATGTAAAATTTTGAACTCTTAATGTTAAATGTATTTTTAGCACCTGCAAAACAAACTGCAATCAGTGTATTTTTTATGCATATCACAAAACTTACTTGGCAGAATGAGCTGAAATTTTGGATTCACATATTTGAAGCTTCTAGAAATCGATTTCTGTTTTTTAGGTTACAATTCATAATGTTTTCGAATATTCATTTCATAATTTTTATATTAAAATATTCCTAGATTCATTCAAACATGATCTTTCATGAGAAATGATATGAGCTTATCTCAAAACATATCTGGACTGGTATTTCCCCATCAAAAACAGAAATTTGTACTCGAGAAAACGTAAACCAGAAAGAGTCTTACAAAGAGTTACGTCGAGCTTATGAATTCGAACAAATATATATGAAAGAATGCATGCAATAAAGAGTAGTTAATGTAAATGGGGGATGTAAAATCGTAATGAGATTCTCACAAAAAATAGTAAAAGTCAGAAAAGAAAAAAGAAGCCAAATATTTTGCTAATTTATAATGCTGTAATTCTTTGTGAGATTACTGAATGTTTATACGAATATTTGATCATATTTTTTTTCAATGACAAATGTAGATGCAAACTCTTTTTTGTAATACCTGTCTATCTTTAATATCTTTTTACGAAATCGCGCTTGAACAGCTAATTTTTACGATATCAACGTATTAATGCGTGTACTTTCGCCTGCGTTCCTTCCATAAAGACAATGGAGAAGTAATTGGACGTCTTTCGTCTGGGAAACGTCGTAGCAATGTTTTCAAATATTTTACAAAAATCTTGCGTGATGGAGACTTTTCAATACCGCATCCCCTAAAATATAAAAATTGTCATATGCTTCATTAGAAAAAGATACCCTGTTGAACAGTAGAATGAAATAATTTTATACTTAAATGTTACTTAGGTGAAAAAATTGAAAACAAAGTGAAAATGATTTTTATTATAAATAGATATATTTTGTAATATTTTTCTACAGTTTCGAAAAGAATTTTAGCCTCTCCCCTTTCTAACTGCCTTCTCCTCTAAAATTTTTTCCGGCGCCCATGCTACCGACAGCAAACAAAAAGGTTGAACATTTACGTCAAAGAGTTCCAGTTTTATGCTTTCTTCACGAAGCTGCGACTTTATAAAATAAATTAATACATTTTTATTTTCACGAGAACCTGTTTAGAAAAAAAGAGAGTTTAAATAACATTTCTTAAAAGAGTTATTTTCTTTTTTCTATTTCTTTGTGATTTTAAATTTATCTTTAAAAAAACAACAACATCGTATTTACATATTAAAAAATAGTACGAAATCGAAAATAAATTTCGAGAAATTTCCATGTATTCCAGACTGAAAATAAATATCGCCCACTCTGTCACTAAAAGTTAAATTTTTTATCTATATAGTGTACGTGACGCAATAAAGAGTTAGATTTATGAGATTTCAGTTATCGTAAAGTTTCTCCAAAAATAGACTGAATTATTGTGCACATACTATATACGCTTCGATCAAAATGAGTGTAAATATTTTTTTCTCTTTATTGAAATTGCTGTTTTATTGCGAAAACTTTATTTTACTTTACAAATTTATTTAATTAAAAGAAGTTGGATAAAATGAACTCTTTTTTTAAGTAATTGAATTTAAAGTTCTTTCTCGTTCTCTTAGGTATTGCTGCCTGGGCAGTAACTACCGATGTGCTAAGGATTACGCCAAGAGCAAATGACAACAGTTACAACAGATTTGGTCATCAAGGAAAAACCAGGGTGAGTTATTTTATTATTATTATTAGTTTATCACATTCTGTGTAATAATAGTAAGTATTTACGTCTAAAAACGCGATTTTTTTTATGATTTTCTATCCCTGTATGAATCGTTCTCTTTTTCCATTGTTCTGCTTATGGCTCTAGTTTATAGAATATTACCAAATTTCTTTGTATCAGCTGGACATTCTGTTAGAAAAAAAGCACTATACACATTACATTACTTTAATGATATCTATGATGAAAACAAATAAGCCTTTTATGTCTTAATTTATGAATTGTGAATAAATCCACCTTAATAATTAGCCCCTTTTATATTCTGAAGGAGATAAGAAAATGTATCTAAAAATAATACAAATTTTAGAAAGGATTAGTTTATTAAAGCTGAACTATAGTGAATCAGTATTTTTATAAAGAAAATTATGTAAAGTGATATCCCCCGATACTTTTTCAAACTTTTTTAGTTTGAAGGTTCTTGGTATTTTAAGGCTTTTATAAATACGCTGTGCTTTTTTCATTTAAATCATCTTCTGGCTTTTATTATGTGCAATAAGAGTTTATGCGGGTTTTCCTTCATTAATGCTGTACTCATGACATTTTCAAATTTCTTTACGCTATATATTCATTACACATATAAAAATCGATTAAAAAATGATTGAAGCAAAAATCTGTACGATAACAACTACATTTCCACTATAAGACTTTGCAACTCTACTACGGCACGTTAGCACGCACACCTCATAACTTTAAATTTTATTACAAAAATGATGGTTAAAGGTTATAATAAAATAAAAAACAAACCCAAACTTAAGATGAATGATTGTGAGAGAAATAGAAATAACAAAACCTGTAAATCTATACCAGTATCACACTTAAAAAAAAAGACAAATGTTTCTTAATCTAGAAAAATATAACAACGAACGAAAACATACAGTAACATCTCCCAAGTTATTCACGATTCCGAAAAGCTTTTTTTATTTTCAAAATTGAAAAAGGTATTTATAAAAACAGAGTTTCTTTTGCTGTCGCTGATTTTCGGAAACGTTTCCAAGTATTTTTTTTTTTTTTTTTTTATAGTGTATTAATCAGTTTTCTAAATCCGGAATATAGGTTTTTCGGATGCAAGCAATTCTCAAGCAAACATTTTCAGGTTCAACAAATATGTTTTACAGACAATCATTTAAAATTAACAGCATTAACAATAACGTTAAAATTAATATTATTTTGTTACTTGTGCATGTATAAATTAAATTAAGCAGCTAAAAATATTTACCGAAAAATATATAGCATCCTGAAAACCGATATCTCGGTTTAAGAAATCCGATTAATACGCTATAAAACTACTCGGAAACGTTTCCGAAAATCAGTGGCAGCAAAAGAAACTTTGTTTTCATAAAAGCTGCTTTAAATTCCAAAAATATATATGTTTCTGAAGTTTCTAAACAGAAAAGTGCTTTTCGGAATCATGAATAACTCGAAAGCCTTCGTTTGTGGTTATATAATATTTTCGTAGATTAAGATTTTTTTTTTTTTTTTTTTTTTTTTTTTTTTTTTTTTTTTTCAGTACATATATAGGAGTTTGACTGCATTGAAATGAGTTCTATACTATATAACTAGCAAGTATATTCACAATGCTGTAGTAAAGTTAACATTTAAATCAATATTAAAATTCCAAAATGTATTAGATGATGTTAAGATTTTTGATTCCGCCTTCTTATTTTCTTCATCCGTTTTCATATATGTAATAAATATAGAGCGTAAAAGAATTTAGAGATATCATTAATTAACAACAGCCTTTCTGAAGGAACACAAACGTCAAAAAGTCATTTGAAACATTATAATAAAATTCAGAAGATGATTTCAGTGAAGATAAATACAACATACTTATAACGGCACTAAAATACTGAAAAATTCATTCAGCTAAAATGTTTCGTTTATACATATCAGCTCAAATTTCGTACGAGATATTTCATACCTAGGTAGGACCTTTAAATACCAAAATTTGACAAAAAGATTAGGTGTGCCGCTTTACTGACTCTTCTTCTTAGATTATTTTTTTTTAAATAGTTACTTTTTTAGAAATCTTAAATCTTATCGTTATAAAATAATAAAAGTAAAAATATTCTGATTGCATCTGAAAATGACAGACTTTTTTAATGAAAAAAATTTCTACTGTACTTCTTTTAACAGCATTGCAGCTATTCCTACGTAAACGATTGAGAAAATATACATTTAAAAAGCGATGTACAGAGGGTGCTCAAACACTTTTTAAAAAAGATTTTGACTTTCTGTATGATTTAAATTTAAATGTAAAAAGAAAAAAACTTACGTGACATCAATTCGGAATAGGGTTTAATTATCGTTTGCATAATTAGAAATATTATTTGCTTTAAAATGTCACGGGAAAATAACAATGGATCGAAGGCTATGTATTTGCGCTCAACGAAGAGAAATACCCTCTTTCGATTATTAAAAAAAAAAAAAAAAAGTTGTGAAAAGCATGGTATTAATATTTCTACCATGTATAATATGTGAAAAAATTAATTCAACAAATACATACCCAACTATGGTACATTCAGTGCTTATATCTAAAGTCGCATATCATGTTTTAAAACAAAATCCACCCCCCCCCCCCTCCTCCCCAAAGATCTATCGCAAAATCTTTAAATATCTCTATAGGAACTGTTAAGAAAATTATAAAATCTTATTTAAAACTAATCAAAACAAAAAACAAAAACATGATCTGCACCACCTAATGCGAAAATATGTTTCTCAGATTAAGACTATATCAGATTGTTGCATAAAAATTATTTGGCAGGTGAAAAATGGAAATATGTTAGTTACAATTAATGAGGTTTGGATACATTTATCTGACTGCAATGATTGATTTACTACTGAAAAAAAAAAGAAGAAAACTACCTTAAATTTTGGTTCAGAGGAAATAAGGAAAGTTTTGCTAAATATTTTATGGTTATTGCTGGATTCTCCTGGAAAAGTAAAAAACAGTGTCAAAGTTAATTCGTATTTCTATCAGAAATATGTTTTAACACCTGTTTTCAAAGAAGACCTTCCATCACTTTATCCAAACAACCTTCAATGTGTTAAGTTCCATCAGGATAAGACTGCCAACCATACATCTGAAACTACTGCTATATTTTTAGAAATAAATTAGAAATGAAAGTGGAAATGTGAGGAGATCCAATTTAAACGCATCTCACTGAAGTCCCCCGTCATGCCTCTTGTGGATTACTGTGCATTTGTGTATTTAAAACAAGATCTTTATAAGAGACAACCCAAAATATTGGATAGACTCTGGATTGTAGTCGAGAGGTGGAACAAAATCAATCTTGATATTTTAATAAAAACTCCAAGATAGAAATCTTGAAAATCAAGATGTAATATGATAGTTCAACAAAAAAGCTATCAGATTGGCTATATTACAAAATAAAATTATCTTTGTTTATATATTTCTTTTCCCAAAATCGTTACAAAAATGAGTGAATACCTTCTGAAGCTTTGTAAAATTGGATTTTCTCTCTAAATACAGAAATAGAACATATTTCACATGAACTATAATGTCTTTCGGTATTAACAGATGTATTAAATACGCTTTATATAATGTTTTCTTTTTGGAAAACTTTAATGCCCCATCGAGACACAAAGGGTTAATGATTAATGGAAATCACGTATTTGGAACATAAAACTTTTATTTTTTAAGTTGCATTCTAGTATAATAAAGTTTTTTTCTCTTCGGATTGTAGTCGAGGGGTGTAACAAAATCAACCTTGATATTTTAATAAAAACTCCAAGGTAAAAATTTTGAAAATCAAGATGTAATATGATAGTTCAACAAAAAAGCTATCAGATTGTCATATTACAAAATAAAATTATCTTTGTTTATATATTTCTTTTCCCAAAATCGTTACAAAAATGAGTGAATACCTTCTGAAGCTTTGTAAAATTGGATTTTCTCTCTAAATACAGAAATAGAACATATTTCACATGAACTATAATGTCTTTCGGTATTAACAGATGTATTAAATACGCTTTATATCATGTTTTCTTTTTGGAAAACTTTAATGCCTCATCGAGACACAAAGGGTTAATGTTTAATGGAAATCACGTATTTGGAACATAAAACTTTTATTTTTTAAGTTGCATTCTAGTATAATAAAGTTTTTTTCTCTTCGGATTGTAATCGAGGGGTGGAACAAAATCAACCTTGATATTTTAATAAAAACTCCAAGATAAAAATTTTGAAAATCAAGATGTAATATGATAGTTCAACAAAAAAGCTATCAGATTGGTCACATTATAAAATAAAATTATTTTTGTTTATATATTTCTTTTCCCAAAATCGTTACAAAAATGAGTGAATACCTTCTGAAGCTTCGTAAAATTGGATTTGCTCTCTAAATACAGAAATAGAACATATTTCACATGAACTATAATGTCTTTCGGTATTAATAGACGTATTAAATACGCTTTATATCATATTTTCTTTATGGGAAACTTAAATGCCCCATCGAGACACAAAGGGTTAATGATTAATGGAAATCACGTATTTGGAACATAAAACTTTTATTTTTTAAGTTGCATTCTAGTATAATAAAGTTTTTTTTCTCTTTCCCCTATCAGTTATTTTTTTAATAGCTATAGTAGGGATTTTATTTAATCTTGTTATTTCATTTAGGCTTACTTTGGATGAAAGTTTAAGCATTCATTCAGCACTCTTCTATCACATAAAAATAATGAATTATTTTTTTTTTGTTTTACAGTGCAATAAGTAGTGCATTTTAATAAATTTTCGAAACTTGGCAAAAGACTAAAGTTTCGGAACTGCTTGTTAAGAAAATATTCATTTAAGTACAATTCTTGAAATAAGCATGCTATAATTCGTCTTAAATTTTTGAACGAGGATTAAAACGTTTACTTGAAATGAATACTTTTAAGAAAAGATGTGTAAGTACGTTAGTGAATGTAGGTGAATTGCAAATTCTAACAACCATACATTGCAAAATCTTTGTTTGTTGGGACTTTCTACTGGCACAGTTTCTGACACGCAAGAGAAAACCCATTTTTTCCCATTCTGTCAGGAAACAAAGACAATAGATCAAAATCGTAACATACTTTCATATTTTGTCACATGTTTGTTTACGTGAAGAACATGTTATGATGCTCACGTTTAATTCTTATAGGGCACAATAAATGTGAGAATTATTTTTTTTTATGAAGAGAAAGTGATCACGTAATGCGGTTGACGTTTAAAAAATGCATTGCGTTATTCAGCGTTATAAGATATGTGTAAGTATACAAAATGAATGTATAAGTATGCAAGAGGTATGTATGCAAGGGTGCAAACATAGAAGTAAGAAACGGATTATGTAATATAGCGATAATTATTTTTAGTAACAAATAATATTATACTGTGAAGAAAAAAAAAAGTTTTTTAATCTAGGAAAATATAATATAACCACAAACAAAAATATACAATAACCTATTTCGAATTATCCACGATTCCGAAAGAGTTCTTTATCTTTAGAAAACTTAAAAAACATTGTAATTTCGAGTTTTAAAGAAGAATTTAATAAAACAAAGTTTTTTTCTGCCACCTGTGTAAGGAATCGTTTTCGAGTCGTATTTATATTGTATTAATCAGTTTTCTTAACCTGGAACATGGGTTTTCGGATGTTACCACTTCTCAAGTAAACTTTTCATGTTCAAAAAAACATGTTTTATAAATATTTCAATATGATAAATTAACAGCATTAATATTGACATTAAAATTGATATTATTTTGTTACTTTTGCATGTATAAATTCAGTTACACAGCTGAAACATTTTACTTGAGAATTGACAGAATCCTAAAAACCGATATTCCCGTTTAAGAAAAATGATTAATACATTACAAAAACTACTCGGAGACGTTTCCGAAAATCGGTGGAAGCAAAAGAAACTTTTTTTTATAAATACCTCTTTAAATCTCGAAAATATATTAGTTTATGAAATCGCTAAAAATAAAGAAAGCTTTTCGGAATCAACGATAACTCGGAAGAGGTTATTGTATATTTTCGTACGTAGTTATATTATATTTTTGTAGATTAAGAAACATTTGTCTTTTTTTACAGTGTACGAGTAGATATACAAATCCGTATGCAATAAATTTTTCAACCAGAAATACAAAGTCCTAAAACCCCCTAAAATATAAAGATTCATTATATATAGACCAATCTTGCAATTTAAATGAGGCTTCATTGACGATCAAAGGTGAAATACTATGTATTTTCCAGTGTGTGACCACGAGTCTTAAAACAAATGTTTGATCTACATTACGACTGAGCTGAGAGAGAGTTCCAACAAAAATACATGGTGATTTGTAATACCCATATTCGTACCATAAATTGGCGAAAAAGCATATGGATTATAATGATGTCATACGAGCTGAAATTATCAGCTACACCTTAAACAATTAAAATATTTTGAATTTTATGACTGGGTTACCAGAATAGAAGCGCTGGAAGCCCTAAACAATCACCAATCGTTCGTTGTGAGAACAAATTTCAGCTTGTATGACATCATTATAATTCATATGATCTTTCACCAATTTGTGGTGCTAATATGGGTATTTCAAATCACCATGCATTTCCGTTGGCTTTCTCTCTTCGCTGAAATGATATGTAGATCGGAATTTTGTTTTATGTCTCGGAGTAAACCCGCGGCAAACATTCTGTATTTCTCTGTTTCTCGTCAATAAAGTCACATTTAAATTACAGTAGTGGACTGTATATAATTATTATATAGTCCATATATATATATATATATATATATATATATATATATATATATATATATATATATATATATATATATATATATATATATATATATATATATATATATATGGATAATCAATAGTTTTATTATATTCCCATTATATAATTATAATTATATAATTATTGATATTATTATTCCCAATATATTATATACTATATAAATATCATAAATCTCTAAGTTCCGAAGTTGTTCGGATTTTGCATTTTACTATATGTGGCTGGTTGAAAAACGTATGTCATATGAACTGTACAAAAGCTGTATATGTAATCGTAATATTATTTACAGCTGAGAATATTTAACACTATACACCATTGGTGCCGTGTTATTCGTGCCGTAGAGCAGCAGTCCTAAAATCACTAAACTATCATCAGTTGTTCATTGGGAGAACAGTTCGGGGAGAACTCGAAGAAATAATTTTGTATAGTAATAAAAGATGCCATTTAGAGGAAAAAGTTTATGATCTAACAAGGAAGTAATTCTTAGAAATAAAGACCACAAAAAACTTATTTTTAACGAACGTTAAAAATAATTAAGAGTAAAATGAAGACAGAATACTTATAGTAAACCTTTGTCCTTTTTTGTTTGATTTACAGCGAAGATTATTAATAAATTTAAACGGAAATATATTTTATCTGCGCGAGAACAGTTATCCGTAAAAAGACATAGGTTAAATATATATATATTTAGTTTTATTATTTTAATGGGGGA
Organism: Maratus michaelseni; assembly: GCA_963931845.1. Classification (NCBI taxonomy): domain Eukaryota; kingdom Metazoa; phylum Arthropoda; class Arachnida; order Araneae; family Salticidae; genus Maratus; species Maratus michaelseni. The sequence continues at coordinate 260,016,446 of OZ007593.1, forward strand.
AAATTAGAACGGCAGCTGAAATGAAATTTAGGTTAAAATAAACCATTAGTTAAAGGTGAGTTTTCACTAAAATTTAGACAAAGGGGATATCTTAAAAAATAAAATATGTGATTCCATATCACATGTAAGTATTAAGATAATAAATTAAATATGAAGTATTCAGCGTGAAGATAAACAAAAAAATTACTTTAAAAATAGTTCTTAATCTAAACTACTATGAGTGATTTTGTATCTAACCCTGTTGTTTTATATAACTTCAGAAAATAGTTCCAAAACCATATATTACTGAGATTTTAAACGTCCTTATAAACACTGGAATAAGTATAAAAGCAAAAATAGTTTTTTAAACAACTTTTTTATAAGCATTCATTGTCTTGAAATTCACGCCTAATTTCATGACTACAAATCATGATTTTTCCACAAAAAATTCGTTACAATACGTTAATTTGGCGTAAGCACTGAACCTGCTTGTAGCAAATTCACCGCTTTTTCTACACTTGTAGATACACAGCTAGATAGTGTTTAATTTTTACTCTGTCTCTTTCTTAAGATATGTCAATAGGAAAGAAATTTTGTTTTTATTTAAACTCTATTTTTAGCATGTCTAAATTGATTTCTTAACGTATAATCATAATTGTATAAATATGAATCTATTAATTGATTATAGGGTATTTTTTAAAAATTTATTATATTCGTTATTCTTTATTTATATTTTCTATTTTTAAGTGTTTAAAATATTTCATGTTGTAGATTCACAGCCATTCGGCTTATTTTGGTGAGCATAGTTTAGCACATGATTAAATCCATTGTTGTTGTAACTCATATACAATTGTAACCCCAAAGAATATTTGGCGATTTATCACAAATGGCCGGGGCTAACGGAAAAATGCCTTAAAATTAATTTAATAATTTACTGGCAACCCGCTCCGGATTGCCAGTAAATTATGGCAACAAATTGTGACAACAAATGATAGCAATTAATTGATTAATTATTAAAATTAAAAGTAAAATTATTAATTATCAAAATTAGTAGAATTCAACGTCAGAAAGGAGACGACGAGACATTTTTATAGGAATATGTTTTCACGCGTTCGGCAATCCTTCGTCCGTCGGTGTTGCCTGTGCAATGACCTTCGTGGCCGCAACTTAACAATTTCTATAAAAATGTGTCGTTGTCTCCTTTTTGACGTTGAACTGCAATGCATTGCAATCATACTTGGCGTCATATAAATGTTTTTCCTACTTATTATTGGCCCTTTTTGTTCCACTGGACGTCACTCCCTTCAAAACTATTTTTGCGATTTTCTCCCCCTAAACGTGGTTTGCGACCCCATGTTCTATAGTAAGTTTTCATCCTCTTGATGCCTTCTATAATACCTCTTAATACGTCGGTCGAATTTTGGAACACTCTGCATATGATAATTAAGTTCCAAAATATTAAAATGTTGTATTGTACTACAAAGGATGTGAATTTTTTTTTCACTGTGCTAAACAGCGTACAATCAAGATGCTGAAAATTTAATTAGAAATCGTTGCATTGTAATTGAAAACACACCTGTAAACATAATTTTTATAATCCTAGCATAGCAGGAAGTGAGTTAAAATCGATTACAACATTTCATATTTACATACAAAAACCAAGTTGAATTAAATAAAATTGATGATTTTTAAGTCTATTGTATGCATTGGGTGTTAAAATAGATGTGAATCTTTGAACCAAGGTTCAAATATATGTTCGGAACGGATACTTTATAGAAAGGGTGAGACTAATGCCTGATTTTGTAAAAGGAACAAATTGAACGGATTTTGAATACCACAACTTTGGAATAGCTGCTTTATTTAATAGCTTGGCTTTACATAATCACATAATAATATCACTAATTTCCCGCTTTTGTGTTTCTCTTTATATCACTTAAGCATTTATCTATATTTTAATTAGCTTGGCTTTATTTAATCGTCTGAGACATTTTACAGAGAGTTTATGACACGCAATAGAAATCGCAATCTTTTCCCTTACTGTCTCGAGACAAAGGCAATAACTCAAAATCATAACATACTTTCATATCTTGTATGTGTGTCACATGCTTGTTTACGTGAAGAACATGTTGCGATTATCACGTTTAATACCTATAGGGCGCAATAAATATCTGATGAGAGAATTTGTGCTTTTGTGGAGAAAGTGATGACGTAATGCTGTTGAAGTAAACAAAATGAACGATGATGTAATCTCGACTGATGCATCCTTATGTATTTCCTATCTTAATTTATACTTTTTTCGACTGACTTAATTTATTTACTTTTACATCTGTCTTAAATTTTCTCCCATTATGAAGTGCAACACATAGCTGATAAACTTCCGGTTTTTTTAATGTCAAATAATTAAATTTGTAAACAGAAATTTTACTTAATTAATGAAATCAAAAAAGAAACAAGGCACGTTAGGATAAGTAAATTTCCTGGTTCAAAATATGTTTCTTTGAAAAAAAATAAAGTAGAAGGATTGACAGCTGTAGAAATTGATCATGTAAGGCGGTTGAAGTAAGTCACATGAGTGATGATGATATCTCAATTTTCATAAGCATGTTCGTTTGATATATTGATTATCACTTATCGACTGACTTAATTTATTTATTTTTACATTTGATTTTTTAATTTTTTCATTACCAAATGAAACTGATCCTGTAAAGCGCGTAAAATCAATTAAATGAAAGATAATGAAATCACGGCTGAAATTAATTGATATCAACACCTAAAAGCACAGATGTGCTACGTCAATTTTTTGCGAATCTGAGATTTTGGCAAAATTGCAATCGTTATTAAAGGAAGTGTCAAGACCCCAAGCGTTTCAAGTTCAGCTTGTAATAAAAAAATATAAAAATAAGGAAAACCGAAAAATGATGAGTCTAATTTTCTAAATTCTCTAAAAAATAATAAAACACAGGCAATTTAGAGTACTTTTTTTTAACAAGGCACAGAAAACGAAAAGAGAAACGAAAGATACAATATTAAGTAAAACAAAGATGAAAATGCTTGTAATTCATTATGAAATTGTAGAGCTATGTACAATTTTATACTTCACTATATCTCCTACACAGATGTGTCCTATTTCTATACTTCTTTTAATTATCATAATTTCTAGCCTATAATCTTCAAATGAAATAAACTTGTTCCCACCAGACATTTTACTTAATAAAACATAAAGTAATATTTGGTAGTTAGTATTTGACTTCATATATAAAGTAAATTTTCTGGCTCGAAATGTGATTTTTTTTTTATCTGAGAAATATTGGCCGGCAATTACTGTAAGTCATTTTGTAGGTATAAAATAAATGGCTCTAAAAGCCTGCTTATGATTTTAAAAACGACTTCTTTAATGTTGAAATATATATTTTTATCCCTAAAAAGGAATACTGGTTTTAGTTTTCGAGTTATGCAAGAGACAAAACTTCTTTTTTGACTTTCCATGAACTATCAAAAATTTGACATAGCACATATGTGCTTTTAAGTGTCGATATGTTTTCTAACTTAATTTATCCATTTTTCGACAGATAATTTTTTTTATTTTACATCTGATGCAAAAATTCTCCCATTATGAAACGAAATTGATCATGTAAGACCGGATGAAGCCGAAAATATCACCAAAAACTATTCAGTTTTCCATTGACTTAAGTTATTCCTTTTTGCTTTTCATACGAAACATTTGAAAGTTATCATGTAGTGAAGACGAAGTTTGCAAATTATAATGATGATAAATTTTTCACTGAAATACGCTGATACATTTCGTATCTTAATTTATTAAATCTTCGACTGACGTAATTTATTCATTTTCAAATCCGATATTTGAATGTTCTCGTTAGGAAGGGACACTGATCATGAAAGACGGGTGAAGTAAAAAAAAGGGAAGATGATATCTCGATTTGAATAAGCTGATTCTTCTTTACATTTATTTTTATTTCATTGTTTTATAAACTTCTGATATTTTTCTAACCGAAAGAAACATAAATTCACAATTTTTCATAAATTCATTATTATTATTTTTTTAAAATAAAAGTTAGAGATGGACTAACTACCTTTTGTCTTCATTTTTGTTGAAGCTTCTTTCAGATTTCAATTTCCATGAAAAGTTTACTTTCTAAACATAAAAAAAAAAAAAAAAAAAAAAAAAAAAAAGTTTTTATTTTATTTATTTATTTTATTTATTTATTTTATTTTTTTATTTTTTTATTTTTTTGTGAAAAACTAAAATTTATTTATGTGAATACATATAAAAATATGTAATTTAACCCAAGTTAATCATGACTGAAACTTTAACGATATATAGCATCAAAATAAGAAAGAAAATCAATTTATGATGTAGGCGGTCAAAAATAACAATAATAATTTAATCGCTAAATTGTTGCAGAAGAAAATGAAAATAGACATTCAACTGGTAATTGCCCTTTCTTTAAATTTATATTAAAAAAAATAATAACTTATGGGGTCGTTTCCATGTTGATATAATAACAAATTTATTAATTTTCAATGCTAACACCCAAATTTGACTTTATATTTCGACTCTAGAGTAAATTTTAGTTTTGGCTACCAAACGGGAAACTTTTCATTCCAATAGTCTAGGAGTTATAAAGATGTAAAATTTTAACTACCTATTGTTACATTATTTTGTAATATTTTTATTCGTATTTCCTGCAATAATTATTTTTTCATATGTTTTTTTTTCTATGTTGTTACTATTAATTATCTCAAACCAAATAATGTGAATTTCATATTTAAATAATATTAAATGTGAATTATGAAATTAATACTTGAAATATATATATTTAACAGAAGCTTATAATACATGTATCCAAAATTACAACTCGATCCAATAAGAAGTTTTTGGATTATGCTAAAAAAAAAAATCAACGTAACAGTTTAGAAACCATGTAGGCATGGAAAAAATAATAATTTCGTCAAAACTTTTAATAAATATAACAGCTATCTTAATTATTTAAATATTTAAACGATTTATTTAGCATGTTTCTAATACAAATAATATTTCTGATTGAAAAGTATTCATAATCTTTATGTTAAATCTAAACCTTAAAGTAATTTTTATAAGAAAAAGAAAGCCGTTTGATTAATTAATACTTAAATAACAATACCTGCAAATGTTATGCCTTACAAATAAGAATGTACTCGTGAATGTGTCAGAAAGTAGCGTGCTTAGATTTAAAAATAGTTTTAAGGAAAGTCATTTTTTGTTTTTTAAAAGACACTTTAGTTGTTCCTTTCAGAAAACTTGACCCGGCAACACGTTTTATATGTGGATAAGATACGATAAACATCTGATACGTAAAATTTCCGTTATGAAGTGATAAGGTAATGTGGTTGAGAAGATTGATGATGATTTGCTGAGATAAATAAGTTAATACAATTCCTGTTTTAATATATTAATTTTTTAGAAACTTCAAACATTTCTTTCCTTTAGTGGTAGCAAAAATCCATAAATTACCTTATCGTTGTCTTTGTTTTAAGAATCATAGTTCTTTAAAATTTGTACTATATCGATATAGTGCTCCGATAATAGTTCTTTTGAAATTTCAAAGGTTTTTTTCCTTTAATGTTAGCGAAAATTCACAAATTACCTTTCAATGAAAATAAAAATCCTCTTTCTTTAAGGTTTCTACATCGATAAAATACTCCGAGTTACATAATAATATAATAAGATCACTAATTATAATTAAAATATAGATAAAAATGCTTAAGTTATACAAACAGAACACAAAAAGGCTTATAAAAACCTTTTAATATAAAGATCGACATGTTTCAAAGCTCAAACGGCGCCATTATCAAGATCTAACAATCATAAACAAACTATTCTCGCAAATTTTTGAAAAATAACTTGAAAAACATAAATCACGAGATCATATATGTCAACTGTAAACGTGAAAATTAGTATTTCCGTATTGCTTTTTTTAAAATTGAAAAATACCTCGTTCCAAATTTTAGGCAATTCCAATGAGGGTAATTCATTGTAAATGTTCCCGTTATGCATACAGATTTCTATTGATTCACGGATAATAGATGGGAAATAAAGTCTTGAATTATTTTACTATTTTTAAAATCAATTTTTAAAGTCACGGTTGTATGTAGCCTTGCCATTGCTGTAGTACTTCTGCCATATTTCATATCTGTCATATGCTCTTTTAATCTTGTTTTAAATTTTCTAGTTGTCATTCCTATATAATATAGTAATGTTCCATCTGCTCTGGTGAACGGGATTTCATAAACATATGATAGTTGGTATAGCTCTATTGGGTCTATTTTCTTATTTGTATATTTCTTTATTTGTGTTCTGTTTGTATCACTTAAGCATTTTTATCTATATTTTAATTAGTAAGCTGTTAATGTGCCGTAAAATGTAGTAGACGTTTTCAGATTCAATACAAATATTTTTACCCATGCAGTTATTCTTACTATTTTTTCCAAACTACTAAATTTCGTTATATCTATAGGATTTTTAAGTTATTCGACTATACACATATGCAGCAATATCTCATTCGAATTCGTACTGCATTCTAATACATTCTGATCCGTTACGTCTTTATCTTCAGATCTTGATCAAAAACCTGGTGGGAAACTGGGCCATTTTGGCTCTAACAACCACGTTTTTAAGTGCTGCTTGGAGACTTTTGCTCCTTTTGTGACAAGGTCTGCAGAATTGTCTGTCAATGATGCCCATCCGAAGGAGCAGTTAACTTACGAATTTATTTAACACGATTTGTCACAAAGGATTTAAATTATACATATGATCCTTTAATCCTAAAATGTGTAATTTTATAAGCAATCCAGTAGATACATGGAATTTTGAGATCTAGCGACACCAAAATGTTGCAGTTCACTGTATCAGACAGAATGCCGCTATCAGCTCCAGTCTGGGAAAAGTAAGGGTTTTGAAAAAAGCTTATTCTGGTTTTAGAAAATACGAAGTATGTTCGAATGTCTTTTTCGGAGATTGTTATACGCAAATAAGTATTTGTGTAAGAGGCTGTTGTACTTGCGTCAGAAAATAAGTGCAGAACGAAGTCCAGGACTGATCGGCTTGGAAAAAAAGAAATCTTTCCAGGCGCTTCACGAGTCTGTAGAAAAAAGTACGGCTCAGGACAGAAAGAATGAAGAGAACGCCCAGCCCGAGCGCCATGAAAGAAAATTGACCCAAACCCGGTCCGGGCCTGTACAGACATCTGATCCGATCTGCGTTAAATGACGCAATTCAGCAGATTAAACATCAGGTAATAGAGCTCCATATCAAACGATGGATGGATGCATTATTTAAAACACGTAACCCAATATTTATTTTGCCAGTTTTGACATTAAAATTTGACCATATTACTGCATTACATGAATGTTATCATCATATAAGTTTCTTATTTAAATATCATAGATACGATTTAAATATCTGCATGTCTTTAAGATTTGAAAATTAATCAAAAACAGGAAAATCTAGACATGAACCATTCAATAATAATTTAAATACGTTGGTTACGATTTAAGAATTCTTAATATAATTTAAACTTTTTCTCATTTATTTAATATTTAAATATTATTTACTTAATTGAGATAGATTTATTTCTTTATAAAAATTTGAGGATTTAACCATGTATTTTTCGAAGCATAAAATTTAATGAATTTTATTTTGTGACTTTTGATGAATGAATAGAAAATTAAACATATACTCGGAGCTTTTTTAATTTTTGAGGTGTTTTGTCCTAATCTGTGAAAGATTAAATAAACTTCGTATTAAAAATACCAATTCAAAAGTTTATGTCAAATAGAAAAATCTGTAACTTAACAAACATTTTATTCTGAGAATTATTTAAATTTATATAAATTTCCTTTAAGCTGAAAAATTATCTTTGAAAACATTTTTTTTAATCATTTTCTCTTCCGAATTGGCTTTACTGGGATTTTTAAGCACATCACGTGAATTAATCATCTTTTTTTTAAATATTTCTTCCTAAACAAAATCTCTTTTAAATGCTTGTTAGTATTTTGTTAATGAAAATGCTTGACTTTTTTTTCTCTTAAAGAATTAGTTATGTCCTTCAGAATTGCTATTCTCTTATTTTATTCTAAACAAATAAAAATGATAGTGGAATTGCTTAGGAATTACAGAATACAAAAAATGTACTGCGACGCATATCTCCAGAGCACTTTGTTCTCTGCTGAATTTTTCAACTGTTGAATTTAAAGATCTTTATAGATAGATATTATTTTAATTTCTTAAAGCATGATTTTATAATTATATTAAATATATCCAATATTGTTTAAATATATCCAATTAGACATTTAAAAAATTAAATCATTTTATTTCTAATGTTTAAAATGTGTAGGAAATCATATATGAAAAAATATGTATATGAATATATATCCAAAAATCACGAATATATATCCAAAAATCATCGGATACTTTCGATTTTAGACGTTTTATCGAATATCTAAGGAAATATTTTGCAAATTCTTTTAGAACTTTTTTTGGAATATAAAGTCCACGCTTGACCTTATATTTTTCAAGAAATATTTTATCACGAGGGCAATTAAAGAACCAACAACAAATTGACAAAAATATATATATTTGGGATCACCCTGTAAAATAAAATGCACGAAATGGTTTGTCGCTGCCCTGCATGTCTATGTGGATATCATAGAAACTCGGCAGTGTTTCTCGCCAAGCATAAGAAACAGCAATGCATTGAACCGTAAATGAAAGGAATTTCCGCCAATGGATACCAAACGATTTTACAATTTTTTTTTTAACTCTGTCTAGTTTATATTTTGCGGACGGGACAAAACGGGTTTTTGACACATCTATATCTCGCGTTCTATTTATGATAGAAACAAAATTCTTGATTCTATGGAATGGGGCGTGCCAAGGGACGAAGAATTCAAAAGTAAAGCAAAATCCGACGAATTGGTTTTTAGTAAATGCGATTTTAAAAGTGCTGTTTTTTGCACTTTTTAAATCTTGTTCAGACCAAAAACTGTTGACAGGGCTACATCAATGTGTAATTATCGGATTTTTAAGCGGTTTACGTTATTTGAATCATTTTTATGAGTAGTTCGGACCTTTGTAAGTTCCATGTAAAAATATTAATTAGTTTTTGATTTATATCAGTTTAAAGTTATTGATTCCTATACTTAACATACAGCAAAAAACTGTTGACAGGGCTTCAGCAATGTGTAACTATCGGATTTTTACACGGTTTACGTTATTTGAATCGTTTTTATGAGTAGTTCGGACCTTTGTAAGTTTCATGTAAAAATATTAATTAGTTTTTGACTTATATCAGTTTAAAGTTATTGATTCCTATACTTAACATAGAGCAAAAAACTGTTGACAATGCTACAGCAATGTATAGCTATCGGATTTTTACGCGGTTTACGTTACTTGAATCGTTTTTATGAGTAGTTCAAACCTTTGTAAGTTTCATTTAAAAATATTAATTAGTTTTTGATTTATATCAGTTTAAAGTTATTGATTCCTATTCTTAACATAGAGCAAAAAAATAATAAATGACCCAACTCTTTTAGGAATGGTCGTATACACATGATATTAAGTTATGTTATTACACTCGACCCAAGTAAGCTTCTTACTATAAAAAATCGTAACATTTAAGGTTCGTTTACAGGGTCTCAAAAAAGATCTTTTGATATAGGGCTACAGAGTTGTGTAATTATCCGATTTTTACGCGGTTTTCAGCATTTGAATTGTTTTTATGAGTAGTTCAAATGTTTAATATTTCGTGTAAAATTATTAATTAGTTTTTTATGTATACCACTTTAAAGTGATTTATTCCTATACTTAAGATGAAGCAAAAAAAATATTAAATGGTCTAACTCTTTTCAAAAAGAACGTATGCGCATGATGTTAAAATATGTTACTACGATCGACCTAAGTTAGCTTTCTATTGTAAAACATAATTGTAGAATTTACTGTTCGTTTACAGGGTAACTCAAAAGATTTTTTAATAAGACTAAAAAGTTGTGTAATTAGCGAATTTTTACGTTGAAGTACATGATTATTGTACTTAACACAGAGGAAAAACAATAGTAAATTGCATAACTTTTGTCAAATTGGCTATATACACACGATATTCAAATATGTTACTACATCCTCTCTATTGTAAAGCGGCATTGAAGCATATACGTTTCGTTTACAGAGTCTCTTAGAAGACCATGATTACATTACAACCGATGTATATTTACTGAGTGAGATGTATTTTAATGATTTTACACTGTTTCAATCTCTGTAAGGTTTCATTATCTTGTTTTAAAATTTAATATGAGTTCATTTTGTCCGTCTGAAATCTGGTCGATGTTAAGCTCTAAATCTATTAAAATATAGTATTTTCATCGATTAAAAAACTGTGTTTATTTATAAATATATAATTCTAGTTCTAGGAATTGATTGAAATAGCGATTACAAAATTCCAATTTTACGTTCATTCGCTGAGTAATAGAATGTAAAAATGTTGCTACCCCAAGATTACAAGTTTTGCGTTTAAATATTTGCCGTTCATCAAATCTCCGGCTATGACGAACTTAAAATGCTAAATTTCGTATGCAATAGGTGATCGGTAACGAACTGTTCGGTTTACGAACAAATCGGTTAACGAACAATTTCGCGTGAGATTTTTATGTTCGGAGAACGAACACCTCACGAAACAAAGCCATGATGAAGCAATGCCGTGTTTCATATTTGCCGAGCTATACTCATTGCCTCTATTGTCAACTTTGAGAACATTTTAACAATTGCATAAAATGAACAGTTGCAGTCCTAATTAATTCATGGACTGCCGGAGATTGAGGACCTATATTTTAGGATCACCGAATTGGAATGAACAGACTATATGAACAGAAATCACTTTACAAGTTTTTATACTTTTGCAAAAACGTTGCGAATTTTATATTTTTCAAATTCTCGAAACGTTGAGTTAAAAAACTTAAACAAATGAAAAACTTCTAAGGTGCTGAGTAGTTTTCAAAAATAATATATTTAATATGTTAGTATAAAAATCCCTGTAATTTTTTATACTAATAGAAATAGGTTCGTAGAAAAAAAAATGTTGATTATTCTCGGTGAAGTATGCTCCATAAACTTATCGTTGTAGTTGACCAAAAAAAAGTGCTTCTTATTTTTCCACATTTTTCTGAAACTGTAGTATTTTAATTAGTTTGTAAACTACTGTAAAATTGTCTATTTTTTTTGTTTTTGAATGTATATAAACGGAAGAGTGATATAAACAAAATAAAAATAAAAATAAATATGTCATAAATAATCTAATGAATACAATGTAAGGAAATTAATATAAAAGTTTCCCCGTTGTTATGGTAGCGACATGTACATTGGAATAAGTCACTCAATAAATTGTATAATTCTGTTTATAGCATCACTATTATTTTTTTTTGCCCCTTTCATCTTTTCTTTTCTGAATAAAAATGGAATACGTATAATTGAAAATAAATACCTTACAAAAAGGAGTGATATCTCATCAAAAACAACTCGTTGTAAATGATCCCGCCAAGCCACAAAACTTAAAACGTCAGTCACAAAAAGAAGTGATATCACATAAAAAGAAGCGATATAGAAGTGCATACTCCAAGTCCCGTGTAAAAATCTATCACCACTCATAATGTTTACAAAGGACTCGGGGTGAGGTACAGTATGTGAAAACAGCTTGGCGACCTGCAGGCTTTTATAATGTTTGCGTTTCCTGCAATTACATATGGCTATATTATTTTTCTTTTATTTTATTTTATTTTATTTTATTTTATTTTATTTTATTTTATTTTATTTTATTTTGCTCCTATAAAATTGTAAAAGTTGAAGCTTCTGTGTTTGCATGTCCTTTCTTATTTATGAGCTTGAAAAACCAATTTGTTGATTTTATTTACCATTATTTAAACTAAAAATACCACTCTTACGAAGAGGATTTTTTAAGTAAACGTATAAATATTTAATATATATACATATATATACGTAATATATATACATATATATACGTAATATATATATATATATATATATATATATATATATATATATATATATATATATATATATATATATATATATATATATATATAATTATAATATCTATGAATTTCAAAAACATATCAAGTTCTAATATCATTCTACTAAAATCTACAAAGAGATAATTAATGATATTGTGTAATCAGAATACCACATAGCAAATAATTAACTTGTGCAATCATAAAATTACCATAGCATGTGCTTCAATGGTAATTAGCCAAATTTACTCATACCTGAATAATATTTAAAAAAGAAAGAGAGAGAAAGGGAAAAAAAAGGTTTAATTAAATTAAAGTAATATAGTCATATGTAATTGCAGGAAACGCAAACATTATAAAAGCCTGCAGGTCGCCAAGCAGTTTTCCCATACTGTACCTCACTCCGAGTCCTTTGGAAACATTATGAGTGGTGATAGATTTTTACACGGGACTTGGAGTATGCACTTCTATATCGCTTCTTTTTATGTGATATCACTTCTTTTTGTGACTGACGTTTTAAGTTTTGTGGCTTGGCGGGATCATTTACAACGAGTTGTTTTTGATGAGATTTTACAGTATTACAGTATTTCAGTTCATTTGTGTAAGAATAGCACGTATATTCATAGAGATAGAACGATTTCTTTAACGAATTCAAGAAAATTTTGCATGTTTTTTGTTTGTTTGTTTGTTTGTTTATTTCATGCAGGGTTTTCAACCAAATTTAAAGGTAGTTTCAGAAATTTTGATAGTATATAGTAGAAATAACATAGGAAAATTAGAATATGAAATATATATATAAAATATTTAATGAAACATGAGCAGTTATGTGAAATAATTTTTAATTGCGCATGTGCGAACTATACCAAAGATTTCATTCCATGATTTAGAAGTCAACTATATGTAGCAACTAGTATAAAAATACCAGTCGATTATCTTGAAAATCTATAAAAATATCGGCAACATAGTGATCTGAATTTCGGTTTCCTTCAATAAATAGCCGCGTGATACAATTTTGACAATTTTCCATAAATTGTCATTTATTATTAACTGACTCCCAACAAAGAAGCTAATATTTAATGAAACTGAACGAGTAGTTTTGAAATAGAAGCTTCGATTTTGATAATTCTTTTTTGTTGGAGTAGGCTCATTCTGGTGGTTTTCCATGAAGGACTAAAGCATCAATAAACATAAAAGAAAAATCCTGTGTCGAGCATAGATTATGAAACACTTTCCAACACATTCAGAATACTATAACAAAACTTCTCCGTTTGACAACGTGAAAGATAAACAAACACAATAAATAACTTAAGTAAACAATTTAAAAACGCAGAACAAACTAGAAAACCTAATTTCAGTAATTTTCATCAACAGTCGGAAAAGTGTTCAAATTCTTTTGTGAAGCCCGATATATAATCTATAGATTTGTATATATACTACATAGTATACTAAAATTTAGTTCAAATAGGAAACGCATAACACAGTTGAGAATTTCCCTTCACCAATCTCCGTCAGTAAACCGAAATGAAATTTCTTGTGAAACCCTATGATATGATATAGAGAATTTATACACACCAAATTATACGCAAAAAATAGTTAAATTTAAAAATGCATACCACAACTGAAAACGCTCTTCCGTCAATAATCCCACTTAGACAATATTGTAATCCAATTCTTTTGTGAGTTCCTGTAAATGAACGATAAATGCTATTGCACACCATATTCTTCAGTAAGCATCTCGTACTACTAATCAGTGGTATATCCAATTTCAAAATATTTTAAATGATGAAACATCAGTAAAATACAGTGCAAACATTTTTTCTCCATAGACCACCATGTAACAGAATTGTTTTGAGTGTTCCTGTAAAAGAATTATAAATGCTACAAACTTCATTTTCAATAACCGAACATGCCAAATATTCTTTTGTCAGTTCTAGAATGTAAAGATAAATCATATTTCTGCATAAAGTTTATGATATGACTGTATAGGGTATTTCAAAAGTCTTATTAAAATTCGCTATGTGTGATAATAAGTGTTTTTGCATAGGAAACAAAAATTGCAATCAACTTTTTCTGTTAAAAATACAGGAACATCTCAATTCAAACCAGATTTTTGTTCATAACTTTAGCAATAATGAAATAACTTAACAAAATTTTCAAATTATTAACTTTGCTTTTTGCAAATTTTGATGAGATCACGGGAAATGCGTCAAAATTCGATTAGTGATATCGTATGTATTATCTGATATATTTCGAATTATGAAGCGTCTAAAACAGTGTTGTGTGAATATGGATATTTATAGTTTACAGTGCTTCTCGTGATGTCATAGCAATTTTCAAAGCGAAAAGTAAATATGTTGTAAATATCCTTAAAACATCTTTATTTGAGGTAAACTTGAGAACAAAAATGTGGGTTCGGCTTAAAGCGAGACACCATGTATTTTTAACTAAATAAAGAGATTGTTATGATTGCATCTGGTTTTTTATACAAAAAAGGGTTTGTCTTGAAGTCCCCATAATCCCTAAACTTTTATACCAATAATTTGGAGGCATTCTATATAGTTAAATTAATATACTGAAAATAGACAAAAGAAATTCTTTCTAATCCCTTAATCTATAAAGTTGCCTATGAAGAACTGTTACATAAGAAATGCAATTTCACAATTTTATCTCAAGTAAAAAAATCTGTAACTTAAGCAGCCAATTTATTCTTAGAGTTATTTAAAGTTACACATGACTTTTTTAACTTGAAAAGTTCACTTTAAAAGCAATTATTTATCGTTTCCCCCTCCAAATTAGCTTCGATTTTGAAGTATATTTAATCATTTTCAATGCAATGAGATTCATCACATAAAATAATCACCTCTGTTTTTTTTGTTTGTTTTTTTACAATTCTCGTCTTTTAGAAGCTTATTAGTCTTTTGTAAAAGAAGATGCTTGATATTTTTCTATTCTAATAGCATTAATTATGTACTTCAGAACTGATGCTGGAAATGTTCGATGAAATTATTGAATTTCGTGAATGTCTTTGTAGTACAATTATTTTTTATTATTATCATATATAGATAGTATTAGAGATATCAGTTAAATCTCCATGACTTTGCAATTAGTAAAAGCTAGAGAGATGCATAGATAAACAATTCAAAGATGTCATACAAATTGACTTTTTCCCTACTGAGTGCAAAAGTGGTCGAACAGGGGTCGAACTTCAGGGGTCGAACTCGAGACCTCTGGCTTAAATAATAACGCTCTGTTCATTGAGCTACATGGACCGACAACCGGCTGACACAATTCACTCAGACAACCTTTTAGCAATGGCATCTGGTCTGTTATCAGAAGCAGCTGAACGATCAAATGCTATTGCGAGAATATTCTCTGAGTAAATTGTGTCGGCCAGTTTTAGGTCCAGGTAGCTCAATAGGCAATTTAAGCCAGCAATCTTGCTTTCTGTTCCCTGCCTGGACACTTTCACCCTAAGTTGGAAAATGCCTATTCATATTATATCTTTACGAATCAGTATGATAGAGTTAAAAATAATAAACTGCATTCAAAGATGATTTAAGAATCATTTTAGAATTATCAATAAGATTAGAATTATCATTTAAGAATTATCAATATTGTGTAAACATTTTATTCATTTTATGGTATAAATATGGTTACATAATTGAGATAAATTTATTTCTTTTCAATATTATGAGGATTTAACCAACTAATTTTCAAAATATATTACACAAAATTTAATGACTGAAATTTAATCTATCACTTTTTGTTTTATGAATATAAAATTTAATATATACTGAAAGACGATTTTTGAGTTTCAGAATTTTTTTTTCTTTTTTCCTCCCTAACCTATGAAAGATTAAATAACTGTTTCAAAAGTACTATTTCACAAACTTTCTGGCAAATAAAAAATGGCTGTAACATTTTAGTTTTAGCGTTATTTAAATTTAAATGAATTTCCTTTACACTGAAGATATCTCTTTAAAAGCAAGAATATCGATTTCTCTTCAAAACTGGCGTCACTAGAATTTTCAAAAGTGCACTAAATCAATTTAATGCAATGAGAATCATCACGTGATGTAATCATGTCTTTTATTAATATTTCTTTTTTAACAAAAATCTCTTTTAAAAGCTTATTAGTCTTTTGTAAAAGAAGATGCTTGACCTTTTTTACCCCTAAAGAATTAATTACGTTCTTCAGAACTGCTGCTCTTTTATTTTGTTCAAAACTAATAAAAATAACTGTGTAAATATTTAAAGATTACAGAATACAAAATATGGTGAGTAAAGCAGGGTAAAACCATATAGTCGGATGAAACCAGATATCTTAATTTTGACTCAATTTGAGTTTCCCTGAAATGTGTAATGGTCGAAATACTGAGTTCTAGGCAAGAAGAAAAAGCGACGATTACAGTATCTCTACACTGGCACTTGTGTAGTTTCTGTGCAGAAAGTTTATTTTATCATTTCTTTTTGCTGTTATTGTTTTTATGTTAGCAAGTTTTAAAAATTCTTAAATATGAACACATTTAACCTCTGAGCGCCATGCATATGTGCTCAGAATTCTTGATTATTCCTAGCATTAATTTTTTATTGAAAATTTTGCCTTATTTAATCAAAGCATTTTTTCGATTAAATTAGGCAAAAATTTCTATTTGGAAAAACCGGCGATAAAAGATTAAAATTTCTGTAAAAGACGCTTGTCGTGAAGGTTACTGAAACTTTTTTTGTTATTTTATGTAGCATATTTAATAAGGATTTATTCCCCTCAATAATATTGTACTTGTCATTTAAAAGTGTATTTTTAAGGCTTGTTTTCCGATCCTCTTTCTCTTGGGGTAAAACCAGATATACTAGGTGGGATACGACTGGATATTTAAAATCAATGCTTGAAAAAAAGGCAATCAAAATTATATGTACAAGAATAATTTTTGCCAGAGCTGATTTAGAGGTGACCTTCTTTTTTGCAATTTCTGAAATTGTAATGAAGATATAATTATCTTTACTACTTTAACTATTAAATTGTTAGACTTATAATTAAAATACTGTTAGTTAAGTATCTTAATTCAAGTTGTAAAATAAAACGAGCAGGGAAGACCGAGCTATGCTCGGTCAAAATTAGCTTTGAGTTCAAATATCCTGACGCATGACCAAAATGACCCACTAATCGAATTTTCTCAAACATGTGACCTATCCCAATAGTCTTCTCGTGCTCAAAAACGAACGCAAAATTTAGTCTAAATAGTCTGACCCGTTTTTAAGATAAAATAGCTCGACCCACGACCAAAATGACCCACTAATTGAATTTTCTCGAAAATGAGACCTAGCACAACAGACTTCTCGTGCTCAAAAACCATAGGAGGCAAAATTATACTAAATAGTCTGAGCCGTTTTTAAGATAAAATAGCTTGACCCATAATGACCCATGACCAAAATGACCCACTAATTGAATTTTCTCGAAAATGAGACCTAGCCTAACAGTCTTCTCGTGCTCAAAAACCATAGGAGGAAAAAAAATTAGTCTAAATAGTCTGAGCCGTTTTTAAGTTAAAATAGCTTGACCCATAATGACCCATGACCAAAATGGCCCACTAATCGAATTTTCTCAAACACGTGATCTAGCCCAACAGTCTTCTCGTGCCCAAAAACCATAGGATGCAAAATTTAGTGTAAATAATCTAAGCCTTTTTTAGATAAAATTAGCTTGACCCACAGTGACCCAAAAATGACCACTAATCAAATTTTCTCGGACATGGGACCTATCCCAATGATTTTGTCGTGCCCGAAACTCGTAGGACACAAAATTTAATCAAAATCGTTAGAGCCGTTTTTTAGATAAAATTAATTTGACCCGCGATTACCCAAAAATGACCCACTAATCGAAAGTTCTCGAACATGTAAGCCAGCCCAATAGTCTTCTCGTGCTCGAAAATGGTCAGATACAAAATTTAGTCAAAATCGTTTGAACCGTTTTTTAGATACAATTAGCTTGACCCTGACCCTTGATGACCCAAGATGACCTACTAAACGAATTTTCTTTTAGGTCATGACTTAGCCCAATGGTTTTCTGGTGCCCCAAAACGGTAGGGTACAAAATTTCGTCAAAATCGTTAGAGCCGTTTTTAAGATAAAATTTGCATATATATATATATATATATATATATATATATAACCACACACAAGATTTGCTCGTATTAGAATATATGATATTTTGTTCCTTTTTAAAGGAAAATTTAAACTCTTACATTTCCTATAAGGTTAACATATCCATGCGGTCTTACCCCACTGGTGGGTAAATAAATAAATGCAACATAATTATAACATAAATAAATAAATTCAAAACGACGTAATAATCTAAATTAGTTACAGGTTTTCTAATCCCCGGTCAAACTTCAGGCAATTTTCGGCCTTTCAAGCCTTTCTTTTCTTCTTAATTAATAAGAGCATATTTATTAAACTATACAAACTTTAAATTAGATTAAAATAGGTACAAATTATGTTTTTCATATTGTTTAGAAATATAGTATATTTAAAGTTCCTCTACCGTCATTTAAACGACTTAATTTGTTGGCTAAAAGAGGGAAAAGAAGATAGAAAATTGAGAAAAAATAATAACATTGAAAAAAAAATTGGTTTAAACTAAAACATTTTCTACTAAGAGATGACAGTAATAAAGTTGCTATATCCCCTTACATATAATGCAGAGAAAAACAATTAATAAAATTGTGAACATGAAAAACTCAAGTAAAATTGGTTTCAACCGTTTCAAGATTATAAGATTAAAAAAAAATGCAGCAGCACATCTCCCGTACGCTTTTTGTTCTGCAATTCTTTTTATAATTGTTGAAAATAAGTACCTTTATAAATATGCTATTAATTTTTAAACATATATTTGTAATTTTCATTACGACCGATTTCAGGTGTGCTCAGTTAGACATTTAAAAATTCAAAAAATACATATTTGTATCTAAAATATATAATAAACCATTTATGAAAAATAATTGTTTTTTTATATATATATTAAATGCAATAATTCTTTTACAAGTTTGGAAAAGTAAATTTTAATTAAATCCTGTAGCTTATGAATATTTTCCTTATAATTAAAAGTTTTTAATTGCGGAATCGTTCAGCTATATAATAGGATAATTACATTTATTAACCTTCTAACAATTATTTTTATTACATTAACCGTATAACCCTGATATTGATATCCATTGAGAGGGTTTCATTCAATAGTAATGTGAAAAAGTCCATTGACAGTTGGCCATAAAAATATCTGAAAAATAACAGAAGTAATTTCAAAATGTAAGATAAGCATGTTTGACGTCATGTTAACATCAACATATAATTATATAATATGATGTAGCGATACAACAATAACATGTAATGACTGCAATCACAGCTGATTACAGCCTAATTTAAATAACCTTATAAAATATCTTCCTAGGGACTTTGCTACATCTGAAAAAAATGAAAAAAAAAACTGCAAGGTCGAACTGCAAGGTCCACTTGAAGAGAGCGGTCAAAAAAGTTTGAATGTAAAAATCCGGGAAAACGAAATTTACTACAGGTGAATCTTTTCCTATTGGTCAGTAGAGTGTGACGGGTGCATCGGTAAAAGAAAGAAAAAAAAAGTTGAAATATTGCACAATTCGTAGAAAATACAAAATGGCTGTAAGCTTTGTAATCTAGGTCATTATTCGGTTTTCTATTTAATATTTTATCCTCTTTTACTTACCGAACACATAATGTAAGGAAAATATTGTAATCATGATATATGTTATGTGTGTCTGCGAGAGTGAATACGATAGCTTCCAAACGTTACTTTCGATTTAGCGAATATGTTATAGTTGTTACAAGAGCTGTATTAATTTTCGTACAAATCGGCCGACGAATTAGGTATTTATAACATTTTTAAAAATATTTTCAAGTCATTTTGCGACCGATTCTGTAGGAAAAAATTACCAAATACATGTTACAGAGTATACACAATTATATATATGGTAACTCTAGAACAGATGGCCATAGTTTTTAAAGATTGAAATAAAAATTCTTAGAATGCAAATATAAGAAACTAGGGGGCTGAGCCCCCTACTCGCTAACGCTCGCCAACCCCCCGTAAATTGCAAAGCAATTCACACTGAGACCGCTATGCGGTTACAGCTCGCTTCGCTCGCTCGCCCCTTTTTATTTTTCTAGTAATTCTAGCCGGAATAAGTGCTACAATAACTCATTTGAACATATGAAATTGACAATCTTTTAATGTAAAAAAGTAATTGAAAACTCCGTTGAAAACACAACTAAAAATGCATTTAGTTGATGCTACTAATGGTCATATAAATCATTTAGGTACTATGAAAAAAGGATCTTGGGAACATAATTAGTTTAAAACTTATTGCACCTATATTATTGTACAGCACGGCTTAAATTCATTAAAAAAAAAAAAAAAAAAAAAAAAAAAAAAAACATTACGTGGTAGGAAGATAGTTTATAGTTTATCATCAATGATTGTTTACATTTCGTTCGAAATTTTACTATTCCAATTGATTATAGATTTCTGCAAAATAAATTATTTTTACTTCAATAAAACAGCAACAGATGGCAGCAGGGGCATTCTAGAAAGTTTATATTTTATTATCTCCGATTTTTTGTGTGAGTGAAATTCGTAAATAAATTCTAAATAAGAGTTGAGAATTCATTTGAAATTAACAATATTACTCATAATTAAAATGAGGAATCATCTCAGACGCTTTGGATTACGTTCATGTTATTTTATTTTTAATAATTGCTAGCTTGAGTTTCACTGCTCTGGCACTGGCCACCATATTGGAGGCGGAGCTAACACAATCTTGTCTGTTCATTGGTCTGAGCTCTGGAAACTACGGTTGTTGCCAACGATAAGGTAGAAATTCAGCCCTATTTCCGCGCCACGTAAGACAAATATATATATAGATATTTTGTCATATTTAAAATCCTTATACATATTCTCATCATATTTTGGGCAACAAATAATTAAATATTGAGAACAAAAAGTGGGAAACAAAATTGAAATTAAAATGGCAGATGGCCATCTCTCCTTCAAACCGAGGAGAGATGGCCATCCAATACAAGAAAGGAAAAGTGATGTTAAAATAGCAAAAAAAAACGCATTTCTTTTTATTAATCATGAAACACATATCGCAATTTGTGAGTGCGTATAGTAAAACAAAATGTAACCTACGTACTGCAAAACATTCAGATACCTAATTCAACAAAAATATTCAACCACTAAATTAAATATACACCCTCTAAGCGGTTTGCCCGTATATATTAATCCGTTTCCCCAAAGCAATTTAAATCGGCTGTAAACAAAAATATTTGTAATAGAATTGTATTTTAAGATGTATGTGAAATAAAGCGATGTGAAGTGTATTTTAGAAACAAACAGCGAATGAAAATTTAAATTAATATTTGTTTTATAAACATTTCTGTGAAAATGTAGGAAAGCCCTCAGATGCTCAGAGGATTAAAATTTCACTTACTTTTTATAATCGAAAAACACAGCTGCACATCCCTCGCAATGAATGAACTCGTTGAATAATTTCGTACGAACAAAGTTTATGCTGCGATGTATGATCAAATTTTGGAAATATTTAGACAGGTCATCTCTCTTCTATGGCCATATATCCTACAGTTACCCTATATAATGCAAATGGAAATTTTCTTCTGAACGCTTACAACTCAGATTCTGCGAAACGAATATTTATGGGACATACATTGTCAGTTAGGTAATTTTTCGGGGAGAGGTTTTAGTTGTATAACACATCGTTCTATGTTGCATAAGTTATAGAGCTCTCTTTCTTTCAATAAATTTAAGATATATTTCGATCTTCTCTATAACTATTCTGGTGACTCATTGAATGCTCCCGGTACTTCTTCTTGAAATATTTAAATTTCATGCTTCAAAATTAATGATAAACCCCTAACATATTTTCTTTTATAATTATATAAAGATTTAAGAAACTGCATACAAACTACAAACGACAAACTATACTTTTTCCGAGCTGACTTGATCCAAGTAACTCAAATATGGTGTCAAAAGAAGTGTTACTATTTTTTTAAATGAAAGATTGTGTAATTTTTAATATGTAAACGCCCCTTGAGCCAAAATAAATCGAATACGATTATAAAGAACTTTAAACGAATTAAAACGGCACTTTTCCTTTATTTTCGCATTAATTAGAATTTAAGTTATAGGATTATTCGGATTTTTTTTTTTTTTTTTTGGGGGGGGGGGCGGGGAACTGTACATCATATCATACATTAATTTATAGAAATACTTTCTAATTACGGGGAAGATTAGATAAATCGTATTACGGCCGGACTGTCATAAATATCGCGCACCAAAATTATCTAAAAATGCATAATACCTCTGACATATGAACCCGTCGTTTAACACACATCTCACAATTGAAAGAAACTTTTCAATGTCATGTAAGTTAAATAACTGAAAAGTTACTTAAAATCTTGTCATGATAACAACGAAACAGAGTTGTGGTTTATTAAGTGACAGTGTTACTTACCTATAATATTAAGTTATTCTGAAAGTTGATGTATTCTAAATAATGGGTGCATCTTTATGAAATATTTGCTAACACATGATCAGGATTTTATATATTTATTATTTAATCCTTTGATCACGGGCGAGGACTGGCGACAATTTTTATATTCTGTAGTACTACCACAATTTACAAAGAAATTTCTTTGTGGTAGATATAGCTCGAAAACATCCTAGTATAAGAGTATGGCAGAGATTATGTTTTAAAAAAGTGGTACTGATGGAATAAAAAATAGTCTCTGGGACATACGGTGTCTCAATCCCGTAATCAAAAGGTTAACAAAATATAGAGAAACATTTCAGTAGGACGCCTCTACATTACATACGCCATCCAGGTATAAAGATTTTTTTCAACGTCATGTCATAAGCAGTAAGACAATAATAACTAACTAAAATAATAAATTTTGTGAAAGTAATCTTTTACCAGAAAAGAGGATTAAATTTCCTAATTTGTAAATGAAAAAGATAATATTAATTACTTTCTTTTGAAGCTAATATTTGAATTCCACATTAGCCCCATGGCGATAAATTAATCCTGAAAGTTCATGTATTCTAAACAATCGGTACATCTTTTTGAAGATTATAAGGGATCTTAATCAGGCGTTTCTTAGCTCACAGGCTATCAAAGCCTGAGAGCTAATGTGCCCGCCGGTTCTGTATGTACGTATGTACGTAACGCGGTAACTCTTGATAGAGCTAACCGTTTTGCTTCAAATTTTGTTTATATGTTCATTGTGATAAAGCACTTCCCTGATTAGTTTTGGGAGTTCATTGGTTAAGTATAAAGGGGGAAACGGGGGGCTAACCCCCCTTAATTTAGATAAATGGGTTTTTCCTGCAAAATTATCCGATTTTCTTCAAATTTTGTATATCGGTTCATTGTGATAAGGCGCTTTCCTGATTAGTTTTCGGGGTTCACGGGTTAAGTATAAAGAGGGAAAGGGGGCTAACACCCCACCTTAATTTAAATAAATGGGTTTTTAATGCAGAATTATCCCATTTTCTTCAAATTTTGTGCATAGGTTCATTGTGATAAGGTGCTTCTCTGATTAGTTTTGGGGGTTTCATTTGTTAATTATAAGGGGGGAAACGGGGGGATGATCCCCCCTTTAATATACTGTCAATTTCTTTATTTCTCTAGGGCTTATTTCAAATTCTTTGAAATAAGAGTATAATATACACTTTTGTGAATAGCCTGTGAGCTCATTGCCCTTAGTTTAACTGGGCAGTTTTCTCTTTATTATTTATTATTTAACAAAATATAGAGTAACCTTTTAGTTGCACCTCCTCTGGGTAGGTGAGATCTTGGAAACGCAACTAAGAGTGAGATATAAATGGGGAAAATAGGGGTAAATACTTAAGATACGGTTTTCGGGATTGACTTTTCAAATCATTAACAGGAATACAGAGTGAATGGGGAAACATTTGCACCTTAGCTCATAGCTGCCAGTCAGCTCGTTTTTTTTTCAACTCAAGTAAAGATATTTTGAACCAGAAAATTTATTGAATAAATATATCCTGTTTCTAAACGGGACTATTTGATTTCTATTAATAAAAATATATAGTTTACCCGTCTGTCTGCCTGTTTTGTCTCTCTACCCGCGTCGCTACCTGTCTGTCTACTCGTCCCCTACCCCTCAAACTGTCTGTCTACCTGCCTCTCTAAGCGTCTTTCTACTCATCTGCCTGTCTTTCTACTCGTCTCTCTACCCTTCTCTCTACTCGTCTGTCTGCCTGTCTGTCTGATTGTCTGTCTCTCTTTACCCGTTTCACTACCCCTCTGCCTGTCTCTCAACCCATTTGTCTGTCTCTCTACCCATCTATATATCTCTCTATCCGTCTGTCAGCCTCTCTACACGTCTGTCACTTTCTCTACCCGTCTGCCTGGTTTTCTACCCGTCAGCCTGTCTCTCTTCCCGTGGCAGTTGGTGAAAATTTTGTTTTTAAGCTTAGAAAATTATGAAGAAATTCATTTTGAATATTATTCACTTTTAAAACAAACTGTTGGGTTTTAATTGAATGAAACTCGTTTGAAATTTTTATCACCTAATTTATCTATGAAAATTTTCTTCCAAATAAAGTACGAAAAATCGGGGTACGCATGTTACAGAATGGCACCTCATACACGAAAAAATATGGTAGTAACATAGGTGAAAATAAATACCAAATAAAGGTTCATATTTCATCATTTTGGGGGGGGGGGGGAGAGAACTAGTAAGAATAACTTTTTATGAAACTAATATACGAATTCAAAATTAGTCTTATGGCAAAAGGTTAAGTCTGAAAGTTGATTAATTCTAAATAATGGGGTACGTCTTTATGAAGTTTTTGCGAGTGATTAATCAGGCGTTTTATTATTAGGGCTCTGCCCCCTACTAATTTCTGCGCCAACCCACGGATATTTTTGTCTGCCTGTCTGTTTGTATATATGTATGTATGTCTGCCTCTCTACTGATCTGTCTGTTTGTCTATCTAACCGTCTGTCTGTCTGTATCCCTATCTGTCACTCTACTCGTCTGTCTGTCTACAAATCCGTTTGTCTAACTGTTTATCAGTCTGTCTGCCTACCCATCTCTCCATCTCTCTATTCGTCTGTCTCTCTGCCTCTCCACCCGTCTCTCTTCCCGTCTCTATCTTTCACTATTATACTGCAAACTGCAAATTTAAGTGATTCGTAAATTTGTTTCATATATTCGATTCATAGATTCGTTCCATATATCCGAATTAATATACTAGTCGTTTTACAAAATCCTTACCCAAATTCGTTTCATAAAATCGTTTCATTGGGATTTTGTATATATAGGAAAGATTTATTAAAATATAGTGTAATCTCTCAATTACGCACCTCTCCATTACGTACGCCTTTCAGATGTAAAGGATTTTCAATGTCATGCCATAAAAGCATTAAGAAAATAATAATTATATAAAATAAAGTATGTAAAAGTAATATTTTTCCTTAATAAAGGATTAAATTTTGATATTTGTAAAAGAAGTAGATAATAGGAATTATTTTGTTATGAAGCTAATATTTGAAACACAAATTAGTAGTATGGCAATAGGTTAAGTCTGAAAGTTGGTGAATGCTAAATAAAGGGTACATCCTAATTAAATATGTTGCGAGTGCTTAATCAGGCGTTATCTTTTTTATTATTTAACTAAATTTAGAGTAAACTCTCAGTTACACGCCTTTCAAATCTAAAGGATTTTTCAATGCCATGCCATAAGCAGTAAGAAAATAATAAATAGGTAAAAATAATAAATTAGGTGAAAGTAATCTTATCCCTGAATAAAAGATTAAGTTTCATCATTTGTAAAAGAAGAAGATAATAAAAATTATTTTCTTATGAAGCTAATATTTGTTTTCTAAATTAATCCCATGGCGATAAATTAATCCTGAAAGTAGTTTAAACAATCGGCATATTTTTTTTAAGATTATGGGAGAGCATAATTAGGCGTTTTTTATTTATTATTTAACAAAATACAGAGTTATCGCTCAGTTAAACACGTCTCTCTGTTGTAATGGTTTTTTAATGTGATGTCATATACATAAAAAATAAAATTCTAGGTAAACTAATAAGTTAGGTGAAAGTAAACGTTTACCTAAATATAGGATTAAATTTCATCATTTGTAAAAGGAAAAGTTAATAGAAATAACTTTCTAATAAGCTAATATTCAAAATCGAAATTAATCCTCCAGCGATTGGTTAAGCCTGAAAGTATATGTATTGTGAATAATGGATACATCTTTATGGTATTTTTGTTAGAGCTTAAATAGGCACTTTTATTTATAATGTGATAGAATTTTTAATACCAACGTGTGAAACATGTAACAGGCCAAAGTCGAATTTAGGACCTCTTAATGTCAAAACATCTGTTTGTTTTTTACTTTCTTCTATCTTTACAAAAAGAAAGTATTGGATTGATGAAAATTTTCGACTTCCCGTTTTCAACGGATTTATACGTTTTACAAGGTCCTGAACACGATTTGACTGTTTTTAGAAAATGTCTGTCTGTGACTCTGTCTGTCTGTCTGTATGTGACAAAAATTTTGTGGACGCATTATCTCAAGAACTGATGCGCGAAATTTAATAAAACTTTATATTCAGTTAGTCCCTAATATAAATTGGTGCTGATTAGTTTATGCTGAAAATCGCCTGACAGGTAGCGCTGCTATGCTGCATTTATTGCGATTTCCACAATAGCTCTATCTCAAGAACTAATGCACTTATTTTCATCAAACTTCAGATTCATTTAGACCTTGACATAAATAGACGCTGATTACATTTTGGTGTAGATATCCCAACAGGTGGCGCTGCTATACCACTTTTTTCATTATTTTTACGATAGCTATATCTCAAGAAATAATGCAGGGAATTTCATCAAACTTTAGATTCTGTTAGACCTTGACATAAATAGATGCTGATTACGTTTTGGTGTAAATAGCCCAATAGGTGGCGCTGCTATGCTACTTTTTTCATTATTATCACGATAACTATATCTCAAGAACTAATGCACGGATTTTCATTTAACTTCAGATTCAGTTAGACGTTGACATAAGTTTTTGTTGATTAGGTTTTGGTCTAAATCTCCCAATAGGTGGCGCTGCTATGCTACATTTTGCAGGACTTTCGCGATTTTAGCAATAGCCATATCTGAAGAACTAATGCACGGAATTTAATAAAACTTTAGTTTCAGTTAGATCTTGATATAAATTGGTGATGATTCTTTTTAGTGTATATGAAACCTGAGTGAGATATAAGAAAGTTTTGGGATTGGCACATCCGACTTGTTTTTCTTTTGTCTTAGATTCAAAAACCGGAATGGTTGACAACCCTAACCGTATCCGGATTGGAGACTTAATAGTTGGAATTATTTATGCTTCTACAGTTAAGATCTATGACCAGAAATTCTTTGAAAAAAATCTTCTCTCATAGGTATAGAAACAAATTTGTCAATTACAAAATTTTGAACTGAATTTCCGAAATGAAAATGATTTTGCCATATAATACTGTATTTCACAAGCATTATTAGACTTTATATAAGATTTATATGTAATAAAGGAGTAAAAATAAAAGTGGCATAGTTTTCCGTGGGTTATTTTACAATGCTATCTGATATGAGGTTCTCACGCGTGAGAGGGGATATCGACCGTTCGCCCGCACGTGCACTTGCAGCCGTGCCGTTCTTTCGTTCTTTAAGAGAACTCGGTACACTTTGAACTTTTTTTTAAAAAACATTAATTTATAAATAATATTTTTCGACATATTATTAAATGATTTTACGAGTGAAAATGATTTACCGAAGCAAAAATGAAAATTTTCTGATAGAATTAAAAAAAACAATTATTTATTTTTTTAATTTTAAGAAAATTTTAAAGCCACATGTTTACAAATTTCAACATTTTGAAATATCAATTGCTGCATACATTTTTTAGAAGTGTACTCTATAACTGTAAGGATTATATTTCCAGAAAGTTAATTAGTTAAAAAATAAATAAATAAAATATCATGACAGATGTAGAAAATAAAGTAAAAATGACTCATACTTAACATTTAATTTAAAAAACTAAACAATTTTTATTACTGAAAATCCAATACGTAGTTTTAATAAGTGCCCCTTGAGCATCGCCCCCAAATTAAAAACAAGAACGAAATATCGTGTATCACGCATAGATTATGAAACACTTTCCAATACTAAGAGAATATTATTAAGAAATTTAATCTTTTCATAATATCAAATCTGTTATAGTTCGTCTTGTAATTGAATTTTTTTGTGTGTCGCTGTAAGAGAACGTTAAATGCTACGCACTCCTTAATCTGTTGAAAACATGTTGAAGCGCGCTCAGCGATCCTTTTTAATTTCAATATGTTTGAAGAATCATAATATCATTAAAATGCATCACAAACGATTTCCCCACATATTATAATGTAATGAATTCTTTTGTGCGTCCTGTAAACGAACTATAAATTCTCCTTATATTACACTACTTAAAATCATTAAAATGCATCGGAAATTATTTTATCCCATACATCATAATGGAATGGAATTATTCTGTGCATCCCTGTAAACGAACTATAAAGGATACTTATTCTATACTGTTGAAAAAGCCTGTTTTAGTCCCCTCAGTGATATATATATCAATTTCATTATGTTTGAAGTATTGTAACATCATTAAAGTGCATCTGAAACGATTTTTTTCAAATAGACCATATTGTAACGGAATTCTTTTGAGTGCACCCGTAAACCAACTATAAATTCTACACACTTCATTTTCAATACCGAACATTCTGTAGTAAACATCAATAATAAATAAAAATTTCATGGTAATCCGAGTACATTTACGAAAGTTAGAGTACGGTCAGAAAAAAGACGGCAGACAGACATACAGACAAACCGAATTCATAAACATTTTTCAACTATGTTGGAAAGTGTTGAAAAGGCGAGTAAATTAAAAAATATCTGTTGAAGCTTTGTCAGTTAGAACATACTATGATACACTGAAAAAACACAAGCTGAGAAAAGGCACTTTTGCTTTACTTTCTTGTATGGTAGGAATTGTTTTTGATCGAAAAAAATAAAATTCTGTGTCTGTGTAGTTTTTTTTTTTTTTTTTTTTTTTTTTTTTTTTTTTTCTGTGAAAAAAATATTGAAAGTCTCGATTGTACTCAAGAAGACCAGATTTTGACACTTTGTTTCATGTATTGTATCCTTGGTAATTATAAAGAAACTTCATTACTTCTTACACTATAAAATTTTGAAAAAATACATCCATTCGTAGGTTTTTTTTCTTCCCATTTACGTAAGTTTATTTCCATCCATTTACGTTTGCAAATATACAACCATCCATACGTCCGTATGTAGGATTGGTAAATACCTATGCAATATGTCCCGACACACGTGCATAATGTGGTTCTGCGTCAATTCGTCGCGCACAATTCATCGCGGAACCATTCATCTCGCACAATTCATCGCAGCGTCAATTCGTCACGGCGACAACTCATCGCAGCGTCAATTCGTCGTGGTGTCAATTTGTCGTGACGTCAATTCTTCGCAACGAAAATATATTTGAAGGCTATGATAATAAAAGTAAAGATAATTTAGTAAAATTATTTAATGATAATTAGTTTTTTAGATATAGAGAATTATAGCTAACAATTAAGTAATTTTACTAAATTGGCTTTACTTTAACCATCATAGCCTTCAAAACCGTTTTCGATGCGACGAATTGACGTCGCGACGAATTGACACCACGACGAATTGGAACTGCGACGAGTTGACGCTGCGATGAGTTGTCGCCGCGACGAACTGACACTGCGATGAATTGTGTGCGACGAATTGACGCGACACCGCATAATGTATGAGTTGTTGGTAAGCGCCCACGAGATAATTTTAAAATCCAAATTCACATGCAATCATGAGAGTACAGAAATGTTGCTTTAAAAGATCCAAGACGTAGCAAACAGTAAAAAACTGCAAATATAAAACTTAAAAGTTTCTTTATAGACAAGCTCCGTTTTCACAGATATATTTCCGTATTTAAACAGAAAACTAAAAAATAATTGTTGTATGGAATTTTTATTTCAAAAACTACTGTTTAACACTTTTCAACATAGTTGAAAAGTGTTTATGAAATCGGTTTATCTGACTGTTCTCTCACTGAAGTAAATATAGTCAGATTGCCATGTATTTGATATATGTTATTGAGGTTTACTATGGAATGTTCGGTATTGAAAATAAAGTGTATAGCATTTATAATTCGTTTAAAGGGGCACTCAGAAGAATTCCATTATATTATGATCTATGGGGAAGAAATCGTTTACAGTAAATTTTAATGATGTTGCACTATTTCAAACATATTGAAATTGATATACATCCTTGAGGTGCACTGCAAGATGATTACTATAGAGTAGGGGTTCCCAAACTATGGTACGC
The DNA here is from genome assembly GCA_963931845.1 of Maratus michaelseni. Classification (NCBI taxonomy): domain Eukaryota; kingdom Metazoa; phylum Arthropoda; class Arachnida; order Araneae; family Salticidae; genus Maratus; species Maratus michaelseni. Next base: position 260,047,023 of record OZ007593.1, read on the forward strand.
AAAGTTCTGTCAACTGGTACGTGAAATTAAATACAGAATATTATTATGAAATTGAAAACAGCGTAAGTTTATCACCCAGGAAATTTTCAAAAGCGATTTAAGGAATGTAAACTGTAAATTCTATTATTTTTTTGCTACTAGATTTTAGAACAACGATTTTAACGCAACTAGATTTTAACACAACTAGATTTTAGCCATGTGAATTTACCTTTTCTTCAATTCTTTATAGGAAAAACAAATACGGGAATAAACTAAACATCGAATCTGACGTACAACTAAAACTAACTAATATCGAACCAGATATGAGGAAGGTGTGCTTGATAGAGCAAGCCTACCCATTACATTAACGACACCAGGAAATTACTGAAATTAAGCTACTGTGTATGAATCAGTAGGCCAATAAGTAATTAAATATTGTAGCTGTTTTTCAAACAAAACACTGTAATTTGATATTGTGTGTATTATTAAATTGTAATGATGATAGAAATTTTTATTTGAATGTTAATATAATGCAGTCAATCTAAGTAACAATTTAGTACCGCAATCCTGCATTTTGAGGTACAGTCAAATCTGCTAACGGAAGCCTAAAAGACTGGGGAAACAATCCGTTTTAGACCTGTTCTGTTTTATAGTGCTTTCTATATTAACTTTACGAGGGTGGTTCGAAAAGTTCTCGGCCTGACAAAGAAAACATAAGATTTTTGACAAAACTTTATTTTCTTTTTCAACGTAGTCCCCTTGCTAATCAATACATATCCCGACACACACTCTTGTGTGCGAATTCTTTAGTGCGCCCTGTTAATGTTTGTTATCTGGTAGTACGCAGAAATATGAACTTAGATTTAGTGGTACGTCAGTCTAAAAGTTTGGGAACCCCTGCTATAGAGTATGGTGTGCATAGCATTTATTGTTCATTTACAGGGACACACAAAAGAATTGGGTTGCAATACTGTCTATGGACAATAATTTCTCGAAGTGGGTTTTCAATCGTGGTCTACGTGTTTAAATTTAATAAATTTTGTGCATATTACTTGGTGTTTATAAATTCTAAGGATCATATACAGGGCTGCATAAAAAAATTCCTGTACATTTTCACTTATTCACAAAATTGCTGACGGGTAAATTTCAACTGTGCTATGTGTTTCCTAATTGAACTAATTTTTTGAAAATATTTAGTATATATGCAAATCTATAGATCATATACAGGGTTGCACAAAAAAATTCGGATGTTTTTTTTTTTCGATTATAGATGGTAATTTCTGAAATTGGGTTTTCAAATGTGTTATGCGTTTTTTCAATTGTTTATTTATTCAAAGGATGACCACCCCGGGAACCCAGCTTTCGCTTTAGAGTATAAGTGCAATCCCGGGGCGAAAACACAAACCCACTGTTTACTTTAAGATCATCTTTCATCTTATTAAACGGCGACGTTTTGTTAAAGTATTCTGAATGTATTGGAAATTTTTTCATAATGTATGCTTGACGCGTGATTTTTCTTTCTTGTTTATTTAATTATTTACTTTGATAATTACCTTTCTTGTGCCAACTTTTATAATGTATATTTTGCTACATGTAATATATGAAGTAATAACTTATACAAATAACTTATTACAAAAATATAATATTTACTTTCACTTATTTATAATTAAAATATAATAGATTCTATGAGCAATGCACAGAGGATTTATTAACGCTAAAAACAAAGTTTGGATTCTATAATTACATGTTACTTTTACTTACATAAAAGATTAACCTTATTAATTTGATAAAGAAGAAGATAATAAAAGTAACTTTTCCATAAAGCTAATATTTAAATTGGAAATTCTTCTTACAATGAAAGGATTGTGACTAAAAGTTAATGCCTTTATGCCCGGGAGAAATTTGATGGAATTAATAGTCCAATCTTCTTATAGATTAAGTAATAAAAACTTTCGTTTATTTTCCAAATAGCTCAGACAAATCGGATTACATTTTGTCATCAATAAATATTGCCGAATCGAATGAGCTAAAATAAGTAACTTTCTTATTTTCCTTTGTGTTATGCGTAGGATAGACTCATGAGTGTTATATAACAGTACAGAATCGTCCCATAAATCACTTTGACCAGAAGTTTTATATAATAAACCAGAAGTCTGATTTAATAAATTAGAGGAAAAACCACATAAAGATAAGTTATATTTTATTGAATGTTTTTCTGGTTTAATCATGTTTATTGATTTGAGTCTGGTGAAAATTTAGTGCTAACCCAAGAACTTATACCTTTTCTTTTAGTTTTCGTAAAAATATTATTTATTTGCGAAACTAAATTTTCCCAATTAATTCAAATATTCATCAATATCCTATAACTATCCTAAACACATAGCAACCAAAGCTTTTACTATGAATATAGATATAGATAGTGAAAAGAATAATGATAACGCATAATATTGCAGCCTGTCTATTTCGTAGCTGTGATATAACTGCTCTCATATACGGTAAACTACATTATTGCTAACATTTCTCGTGTTTGATGCCAATCTTGGCTGTGAACCCGATTACGGAGCTTTAGCCCATGCATATATTCATGTATGTATGTGTTCATTCATTCATTATATATATGTTTCCATGTATGTATTAATATTTTCATTATAAGTTTGAATGCATCCTAATAAAATTTGCTAAACGTTTTCCACACGAAACAAAACATATTTGTTGTTCATAATAAAGAACTCCAAAGTTTGCCAATTGCATGCGAATAACACGAAAGTACCGAAGTTTCTTGTTTTCTTGTCTAAATGTGTTGATTTTTGTAGTTGTTTTTAAGTGCAAATACTCCGTCTATCACAGAAAAATCCAGTTATAATTTATGCCATACTTTTAGAAGACTTATAATTTTGTCTACTTCCACTTTTCTAGTTTCGATGTGTCAACAATCTTGAAAGCATTGTTGAAAATTGCTCACACAATGAATGCAAATGATAATATGATGGTTTTGCGGGGAATTTACACTTTTCCTGCCTCACTACAGATTTTTCGCACTTTATTGGGCGCTCTAAAGCAACAAATTGAGAATATATTACCCATGAATATCAAAACATCATATTTTCACCTAGGCAAAAAATTCTACCGCTTTGTGAGAATCTCGGCACTCCACAGGTGTTGGGGAATGTTCTAAGCCATGTTTTATACAATGGGAGAATAATAAGAGAAAATAACACACTGTGGTTAAGAAAAAAGCGATACAGCAGGGTTCATACGCTTTTTCTACAATTTTTTAATATAATTTTTCGCATTATTTAAATGCAGAAAAGTATTACAGATCCTGCAATTAAACGAGACGTCTATAATTTCTGCTATTTAAATATTAAATAGAAAAATTATATTAAAAAATTGTGGTAAAAGCGTACGAATCCTGTACAGATTATCTCTGTAAGATTGAGCCCTGAATATGTTATGTTTTTAACTCTTATTTGTTTTGCAGCTATTAATATTGACAACGACTGCTAATCTTAACACATTCTTTTGTTTATTAGCCTAGTTATTACCGCTGTATGTAGTGTACATCTTGATTATTACCGCTTTCAATAAGTTTTAGATGTAATATGATCAATGCGCTCTGGAAATAAAACAAAGCCTGCTTCCCAAAAGCCATTTGTTGACATTATATTTTTGAAAGCAAATTAATAGCCTACTAGACGTATGAAAGTTTTAACTGTGTTTACTGAACGTGTCTTTCAATAAAAATTTTCAATTAGCCGCAATCGTTTTCTGTTCTCTTTTTCTTTCTATTGCGTCTTTACAACATAGGTCCGAGAATTTCACTTGGTTGTAGACAAGTTTATTTTAAATCTACAGTTTTTTAAAGCGTGAAATTTTGGGGCATGTTAGAAGCAAAATGAGTAAAATTATGTGGTAAAATTTAAGGACGATAGTAATGAGGCAAATAGCTGTTTCGTGTTCCTTATTGTGGCAGTTTAGCGAAAGCGTTATTTTGAGCTAATGGATAAACAAAAGAAAAATAAATATAAAGTAAAAATAATTTTTAAGCACTATTTTAAACCTCTGAGCGTTTTGAAAAAGGGGTAATATTGTAATGTTGTTTTCACAGCATTTTGTTTTAAATGCTAAAAAAATATGTTTCTTTCAGCATTATAAATAAAACTTAATTACAAATATGAATGTAACCCTTAAGAGAATTAATCATTCTTCAATGTTTTGAAAATTCATTAAATCTATAGAATTATATTATCTTAAACATTGCACATATTGCAGTGAAACATCGAGCTTAGTGAACGGAATATTACGTTCCACACGCTTAGAGGGTTAAAGCATCTTGAAAATTACGCTAAATTTCCTGACTCCAATTCATGCTGTTCCAAAAAATTGTGTTATAATACATTAATTTAGCTTAGACCCTTATTACAGAAAATTCATCGCTTTGATTTATGCTTAGTGAAGCACTAGTAAATTTATCTTAAAAAAATTACAATATTTGATTTTCTCTTTATGATATGGTAATATGAAAGAAGAAAAAAAAGCGTTATTTAAACCACCTATTCAGCATTTCTAAATTGTTTCCTCTACGTATAATCATAATTTAATTACTATTAAGCTATTAATTGATAAAAGTGTATATATATTTAAATTATTACACTCTTTATTTATTATTTATATTTTATTTTCTATTTTTTAGTGTTTAAAATATTTCATTGTTGCAGTTTCACAGCCAGTTGGAAGTTTCACAGTATAGATTCACAGCCATTTGTGGTTTGGCGCAGCGTTGTATACATTTGTAACCATAAAGAATATATTTTCAATTTATCACTTGCGCCCGACTAACAGAAAACTGTCTTAAAAATAATTTATTAATTTGTAAATAAGTTCTAAAATAATAAAATGTTGTACTGTCATCAAAAACACACCTCTGTTACATATTTTTTATAATTCAAGTATATCAGTAAGTAAGTGAAAAATCAATCACAAAATTCTATTTTTACATACAAAAACCAAGTTAAATACAAGAGTGATTTTATACATAATTTTTATAATTCAAGTATATCAGTAAGTGAAAAATCAATCACAAAATTCTATTTTTACATACAAAAACCAAGTTAAATACTTTGAGTGAATCTGAGCAACAAGAGTGTAATGTGAGCAACAAGAGTGTAAATGTAAAATCACCTGTAATGATAAAAATTTAAATCTAAAATAACCTTCCCAATAACTTCAACAATCCTTACACACGATTCCATTTAGCTTACAAATGACCAATTTAATGACCCATAAATGACTTTGCCTTCTTTACCACCGTGAAACCAGTAATTTTACATACGTCAGTCACACATTTCCTTTTTACACCTGTCTAAAGAGTGGGTATTTTTGGAGCAGATAAGAAGAAAAACATTGAGCTCAATTACATTTCCATAGAAAAGTGCAAATTAATGACCGATTTAAGAGACAAGCAACAGTTTCGTATCCTTAGAAGATTATGAGTTGGATATGTACTGATGCGATTTTAATTGATTGGAGGTGAAATTATTTCTTGCATCAGAATTTTTATGCAGAAGAAAGCAGGTGTTGTAATTCAATTAATTTCTATTTAAACTCTTAATATAACAGTTTTCAATTCATAGTGATTTCTTGGAAGTTTTATTCTGGTGCGTCTTTTGAAAAACCGTTCGCTTGCAATGCTTTTAATTCTGGCTATTTAGCAAAAGCTTTGTTTTATGTTTAGTGAATAAAAAACTAAAAATTCTTAAATGTAAAACCTCAGTAATGCTGAAAACTTCAATCTAAAAAAATATCCTTTCTAACAACTTCAATAATCCTCACATAGTATTCCAGTTATTTTACTTATTCATGTCATATTTAATGACCCCATATCATCCAGCTTATGACAAATTTGTGTTATTGTCTATGATATCTCAGCAAAACCAGTCGTTTTTCTATATGTCAATCCCACATTTTAAATTTACAGTTTTCTAAATATTGAGAATTTTGGAGCAGATAAGGATAAGATGAGAAAATAATTTAATTACATTCCTATATATACGTAAAATTTAATAAATCAATCATGCTGTGGCAAGTATCGTTTCGTTTTTTAATGACTTCAGATGTTTACAAAAGCGCTATTTTATTATTAATGAATAAATAATTGAAACATTAAATCTAAGGGATGGTTAAAATATAACTTACCCAGAATGGAATCATCTTTAGCTAAAACTAATGAACAGTGTGAAATCAATTTTATATTTAGACTTTTAATGACATGGAAAGAACAATTAAGTCCCTAAACAATTAGAAAAAAATAGAAAATCTTGGTCGATAGGGAAAATTGTGATATTGTCTGAGTAAAAAACAGATCAGGAGTCATGTATTTTTATAAATCATTAGTAAAATACATTATTTTTTTCGATTTTTTGAATACATGACAGCAACTCCCCTAATTTTCTTTGAAAAAGTGCTAAAGCCTTGTACCATGGCTGTGCGGTATACAAAGTCTCATTCTTAGCATCGAACTGGTCTACAAGATATAGAGTCTTGAAATTGGAAAAATAACAGTCAGTCCACGAAATAAAAAAAAAAAAAAAAACATTTAGAAACAAGATACATTTCATGAAATATTTTTTCTAAGTTGATTTTTTAAAATATTCCTAGAATCCATTGTACTTTTTTTGTGCATTATATACAGAGGTATTTCCTTGTCAAATCGCTTATGCATACCACGTTTATTTTAGGTAAATTTCGTAAGAAATACTACCTATTACATTCTCTCCTCTGTTAGAATTTCTGAAACATTTTTGCGGATCTACGCCGATCATAACTCCTAGAGCCCAAAACCACCCCCAGTTCAAAACTTTTTCTATCTGTCTATCTAATTATATATCTATCTATATAACTTTTTTATGGACACGCTAATTTCCATAATTCTGCGTAAATCTCTTCCAAATTGATACATAAAATAAAGAAGAATAAAATCTCGGTCAAGTTCGTTAATGGGTAAAATCGGACCAGGGAGGGGGAATGGGGGGGAGGATTGTGAAAAAAAAAAAAAAAACATAATTTCTTAATTATGATTCATATTAAATCCGTTTAAAATTATTATTACTTCTAACAAATGGCCAAAAATTTATGTTTGACTGATTTTTGATATCATAAAAAAACGCCTCAAGGGGGGGGAGGAAAAAATTCATAACTTTGTCAATTCACAAGATATCAAATCTGCTTAAATTTATTATGAATCTCCTTAATATTATCTACAACTTTTATATTGACAAGTTTTTTATAGGACTAACTCGTACAGAAAAAAAATCCCTGCTGGCTCCACCTACAGACACAGCTAGATTTCGAAGTGGGCGGTCCCAACTGCCGCACCATGGTGAAAAGGTCCTTTTTCTGTAACTCCCAATAAAATGACACCCCACGGTTGCGTCTTCGAAATCTACCTGTGCCTGTAGGTCGTACCGTCAGGGATTTTTTTAAATTACAAGCTGTCAAAATTACTGATTTTTGAATTTATTTAAATTGTTATAATTCAGGAGGGAAACGTGATAAAGGCCTACTTATGATTTTCTGAGCATGTTTAGAAGTAGCAACTACACATATAAAAAGTCTGTACTCTTATCTCTTTCTCTTCATGAGATATAGCTTTTCTAAAACTGACATTTTGACCAACATTTGTCACTTTTTAAGCACAATTTGTTTTAAAATGAAGGTAATAAATATATAAAAGATAAAATAAAAATTATCCATTTGCATGATTTGATAGAAACAAATGTGTAGATTTTAGAATTTTTTTAAAATTTCTATATCTCTATTAGTTTAAAAAATATGCAAGATTTGATAAATCTTTGAATTTTGTTGAAAGTGATCTGTCCGATCCTTTCCAATCTAAGAGATTTTTAAGATAGAACTTTTTCAATACTTGAGTTTAACTTCTTTTCTATATAGATTTGTGCGTACAAAATATAGGGAGGGAAATGTCCAGCATCCCATGTACCATATTGAAATTCAGTGAAATGACGTCACTTCTTCAGCAAAACCAGTAATTTTCCGCACATCATTCACACATTTCATATTTACTAATTACTAAAATGGGATAGTTTTCGTTGTAGATAAGAAGAAAACTGAGTATAGTTACCCTAGTAGTAATGCAATATTAGTTATATTCGTTATATTAGGGCCTATTTTGCCAACATTGAATTCATCCGATATACTTCCAATAAACTGCATACATCATCATTATAAGGAAAATATTTTCAATAAAATGCCAGTTTTTTACATTGGAAATATTAATAACAAAACTTTTAATTTCCAAAAATGGTAATTTCCTTTCGGAAGTATTGACAATAAGATGGTGAAATATTTATTGCAATACTTGTGTAATATATTAGCAAATCGTAAATATCAGCAATATTTCATACCAATATCGTCGATATTAGCCAAATTACATCCTAAAAAAAAATATTAGTCCAATTTGTTTTGCTACTAGGGCTATTTTAACATAGAAAGATAAAATTATGTAATCATAGGGCAAGAAGCAGTTTCGTGTTCTTAATGAAAAAAAATGAAATGAAATGAAATCACCCTCTCGTGGAGGTCCAGCCATTAAGCATAGGAATGTGTTTATTGAAAATTCCTATTTTAGAATACAGATGTTGAATATTGCATTAGAGATTAAAATAAAATTAGTACAAAGTTAGTTTTTACAATACTGGTTGAGATCACAACATTTATTAATATTAAAAAAAATATATATAAGAAAAATTAGAAAAGAAAGTAATCAGAAAATTTATGAAAAGAAACACAACTAGTAATTTTGCATGGTTGAAACAGTAAGCTGAAATAGGAACAGTATGTGTACAAAAATCTGATCAGTATGTGAACAATAATATACAAATTACAAAACAAAATATATTCTATTAAAAAGTACTTTATAAATCCTTTTTAACAAAGGAGAAATGTTTATTCAGAATTTTGTAATTTTCTTTTAGTTTATCATAGTTTAAAATATCAAACAGAGTTTCATTCGTATTTTGTCTCACTGTGACATTTTTATTCAAATTGAAAGTATGTCTCATTAGAGGACAATTAACATATATGTGATGTAGAACAGTTCCTGAGCTTTTTTGGCATATACATGTTGGGGAGCAGCGTTTTCCTATTTTATTTTAAAATGATGGGAAGCTACCGTGTCCACTAATGTAGTAAGCTATGACTGGTTTTTTTAAAATAAAGTTCAGATCCACTTTTCGTAAAATTTCATAAGTATCTCGGCCTTTTAAAGAATATGACCAATCTTGCTGCCAATCTGTGACTATTTTGACTTTGAGTCTGAAAAATAATTTGACTTTTGAAAATGGGAATAAGAGAGTTTCCTTCTCGTTGTAGATAGTGAAAGCGTTATTTTATGTTTAACGGTCAAACTAAAAAAGAATAATGTAATAAAAAAATGAAAATTATGTACAGCCATCTGTAATGTTGAAAACGAAATCTAAATAATATCTTTCTAACGACTCTATCCACCCCCAATGTCCAGTTTAATGACCCATATGATGCAGCGAGCGATTTCCACTATTCACTATGATACCTCAGTGAAACCAGTAATTTGCCATACATCATCAGTCACACATTTCATGTTTACAGTTTTCTAAAGAGCGAGAATTCCTGAGCAGATGAGAAGAAAAACGAGGAAAATTGAAAAAGGTAATTTTTCTGAGGTAATCTGATCCCGACTTTAGATTTAGGGCAATGCTTTTCGCAGATTAACAAAAGAGAAAACATCATTTATGAAACGCAACATTAATATTTTCTGAATAGAAAACGCATCAGGTTGGCATTCAAACGCATTTTGAAGTGATGCTATGATAATTCAAGGAATTGATTTAAATTTTGATAACTCGTTCTAAAACTACTAGACAGTTTATTTTAATTTATTTTTCCTGATAGACGTTAACGATTTTTATTTTATTGTTTCTAATTTGGTTAGTTTTATCACGCTATTCGTTTCTTTACTTGCATTTATCGGAGGCATAAAAATTTGCTTTCGTTTTCAATTTATATGGTTTAAGAATAGTTTTTCAATTTTAACGAAATATCTTGAAGGTTGTGACCTGATGGAGAATGATGTAGGCAGACTCATAAAGTAGTTCTACCACAACGAGAGCAGAACCAAAATTTGCTTTCAACGACGATTAGAGAATGTATTACAGTTTTTTACTTTCCAAACACTTTGTGTTAGGAAAATATTGTAATCATGATATGAAACTGATTATGAAAATCTAGTATATCTTTATTCTTTGCGATCCCCTGAATCAGCTTTTGCTATTTTTACAATTCTGTTACTATGCGCATATGTATGTGTGTATGTTAGTTTATTTTACGTTTTCAGGTCTCTAAAGCTCGTATTTGTTGCTTTTTATGATGCATGTATATGTATGTGTGAGTGTACACTATTGCGTCCAAAAGGTGCATTCGATTAAGCTCAAATTTGATTGACATTGTATAGAACACTGTCGAAAGAACTTTATAGATTTTTGGACCAATCAAATCAAACAGGTTCTGTATCTAAATTATACTTAAAACATTTTATGATCGATTCTGTAAGGATAATCACCCAGGAAATGTAGCCGAGGGTAATCAATAAATATAAACAAGTTAAAAATCATACATCAAACGTGACAAATGAGGTGCGTTCGTACTGTTATTATTTAAGTGAAATAAATTATATTGTCTGTTATTATAATATGATTAATTTCCGTAAAAGTACATTTTAAGTTGGCAACATTTTACCTTTTGTTGACATTTACTGAAAATTCCAATGGGAAATTGAAGCCTAGCTTTGAAAATTTCAGAACTTGAAATCCATATTTAGACACTTTTTCCATTTAATTTCTATTTCTCCGGAAACATCTCGCCAAAAAACTGTCGGTAGATTATACGATTACTATAAGTAAACAATTTTAGTATACGAATTCGGTTTTTAAATTGAGTAATACGGAAATAATAAGACTCCATCTTAAATATGACGTAATCACCGTGGCAACCTGGAATCATTACCTATCATGGGATATCATTGAATTATGTACGTATGATACGATTTAATAGAATGAAGAAAACTTTTTTAATATCTTTTTAAGTTTTGATTCGATTTTCATAAAATTTAAAATGACTCGACAAAATTCTGCAACGATTATACATATTAAATTTCAAACAATTCGGTTGAGTAGTTTTTGCGCTGTTGTGGACAGACGGACTGACCAGACGACGACTATAGGTGCTACGTATTTATATAATTACGAACGCATTTAAAAAGGAGCTTGTTTACTAACAAACACTCTTTCATTCTACTTACTACTTTTATGCCTTAGTTCTGCAACGACGAATTAGTGGTCGCTACAAAATATTTCATGACGGTATTGACCAGTTATTCGTAGACCAATCAGATCACCTGGATTCTTGTGTACAATAAGGGATTATGTAAGACGCCATTTTGCTCACCATGACATTAGCCGCCCTTTCCTTATTGTCTCGATGTTAACATAGAAGCATTTGTGAATCAGTTTAAGCTTTTCCAGCTTCTAAAGGAAGATATCGGCTTTGAATCCAACTGTTACCATTTTGTCAAAATATTATTTGAACGCATAGTATTTTATAAAGGGTTTGAAAAGTTAAATGAAGTTATTCCTGATTTTTTTAACTTCAAAATTCCTTGAAAAGAGGAAACTTTTTTAATACAATTTGTTACGTATTTACAAGATTTTGATCATGAAAAAATAATTCTGAAGATTAATCATGACAGCACGGTCATGAGATTGTTGCATCACTTCATCAATGTTCAAATATTTTAACCGCTGATGTTTGTTTATGTTGCACTAAAATTTGTCCCTAATAACCTAATGATGATGGTGAAAAGGAAAAAAAAACTCCACTAATCCTCTTTATCTTATTGTTAACATTTCACATTTCATGGCTGAAACGCAGAATTGTAATTATTAAGCATGGATGTAAATCTCTCATGGATGAACAACATTTCAAGGTTAGGGAAGGAAGTATACTTAAGCTCAACTACATTTCTGGTTCAGAGATGATATATTATCATCTTAAAGGTAACAGTAAAAAAAGCTCACATCTTTGAAGTAGCCTACATTCTTCAATTATATGCTTAAGTAGACTCGGTAATGAGAGGATTCGGTTGCATTACTTAATGTCCAGAAACGAGGCATTGAAAATAATTATTTTATTTTACTACGAGACTCTTTCAGTGATTCCTTTTTCACCAAAATTATGCAAAACATTCTTTAGCCAATATTATCTTAATCAATAACCTGAACTAATTTTGGATAAATAATAAGTATAAACGTAAACAGTATTTGAATCGAACAGTATATTCTTATTTTAATAAAATTTACTGATAATTACGTTATAATACTTTAGATACATAACTATCTACAGCATTCCACAAAAGTGATAGTACAGGAAATAGTTTTCGGAAAATATGCAAATTTAACCATTATGATTACAAATAAAATTGAATTAACAAATTAGATTTATTCAATCATAGCCTTTGCTATATTGTACAAGGAAAATTTAATAATAATTTCCTTTAGAAACTTTCAAAATAAAAATATATATTTAAGTTTGAAAATGCTTACACAAAAGTCATGGTACACGTTAAAAAAAATTTTAATTATTAAAAAAAACCTTCTCTAATATTTAGTTGCATATACTTTCATTTTCAGGACTGCTTTAAATCTGTCAGGCACTGATTTTAGCAGAATTTCTGTAATATATATATTTTTTATTTTATTCCATTCTGCAAGTAAAACCTCTTTCAACTGTGTTTAATTTCTGATATCATAATTGTTCACTCGCCACTGTAAGATATTCCATAAATGCTAGATAGATTTTAAATCTGGACTTTGTGGAGGAGTGGCAAGTACGTGGGGAATATTGTAGAGTAGCCATATTCGGACAATGTGAGCAGTGTGCTTGGGATCATTATCTTGTAGAAAATAATAATGCTGCTCGACACCCAACTTCAATGCACTGTCCTTCAAATTTAGCTTTAAACTATTTAAATATCCAAATCTGTCTATGATAGTTTCAATGAAATTTAAATTTCCTACTCTTGAAGTTGACATCCAGCCCCAAACCATTACTGATCTTCCATCATGCTTTACAGTTTTGTCGTATATTTGGGATTCATTGCATCACTTTTTCTCCTCCAAACTCTAATTTGCCTATTTATGCTGAAAATATTAAGCTTAGACTCATCTGAAAAATTTACATGTTTCCAGAAATCAGGGGATGCATGTAAATATTTTCTGGCAAACTCAATTCTTTTCTTTCTGATGATCGGAGATCATACGGATACGGTATCCTCCTTGATATAGCACCATGGATACAGATTATTGGTATATTTCCTAACATCATTAATGGCTCTTCTGATAGTTTCTTTATGTACTATTTTATTGCAATATTTTTGCAAATATTCTCTTAGTTTTCTAGCACTAATTGGGGGATTTTCAGAAATGCACTCACTGTTAACTTTTGGCGCAAAAGCAATATTGAGAACAAAAATCACACCCACACATTCTATCTAATTACGAATAAAGGTCGATACCGTCCCTTAGACGATTAAATTTTTTTTATGAAACATGTTTTAAACTATATCATATCGTTTCAAATACGTTATCATCACTTCGCTAAGAAAATCACAGTTCTCTAATGGAAAATAAAGCCTTTTTAAATAATTCAAATTATTTTACTTATTCATTTGCTCTTTTTATTTATTTATTTATTTTGTAACAAACATAAAGCGATATTTTTTTCAATGATCTTCAAAACAAAAGCAGTATAAAAATGTTTCGGGCACTACACATTGTAACATTTCAAAGTAAAGCTACTGGATAATGGATCACTAAAGTTACTGAGTAATGAGTAAAGGCACTCGCTCACTGCATAAAGCTGTGAGTCCTCAATGATTAAACTATTTTCCATGAGTAAATTAGCTTTATGCAAACATTAGAAAAGAACCTTTAGAGGATTATAATGTTTTAACAAAGCATGTTTTAAACTTCATCATGTCGTTTTATGTATATATATATATAATATAATAACTAAATAAGGTGAAAATTACATGTCGAAAATAGTGGTACTCAAAAATAAACACCTCTTACATGTTCTTCACTTCTTAGTTAATGAAATCAACTATTTTCAATAAAAGATTATCGCGAGAAGCATTTTTATTTTAAATCATTAGGATTGTATACTTCTTTTTAATTACTAAAAAGTGTAAAATAAAAAGATTATAAACAGTAAAATAGGTTTTATGAGACTATTGACATATATGTTTCAGCTCAATCTGAGCTATTATCAAAACAAACAAAAATATTCTATAAATGCACGGTCTATGAAGTTATTCGAAACGCAATCATTTAATTTCTCATTTACTTTTTAAAAAATTACGCACGTTATTTTTATTTTTTACTTTAATGTATATTTCCATATTTGTAACCATAGAATAATTCGAGCCACAATTTTGGTAAATTAAATGCTGCTGCATCGTTACATATTGTATTTTTATGTGTTACAGTCTCTATGGTTTCTGTTATAATGGATTGGTAGTATAGATTGCAGGGGAAAATTATTTTACCTTCATTGAAATTTATTTGTATGGTATCTTCTTGATAGAATCTTGCCACAGCTGTGGTTTTTCTATTATACATAATATCAGCTATATACTCCTTATTTCTGTAACTAAATTTACTGCTTGTCATGCAATATAGTAATATTTTGATCCGTTATTATTCAGGAGTATATGAAATACCATTTATTAAACAAGACGGATCAAAGAATTTCTATATTAGCACGATAAGCAGGAAATTTAGTTTAAAAAAAAGAGCATATAGCTGATATTATGTATAATAGAAAAACCACAGCCCTGGCAAGATTATATCAAGAAGAAACCATCCAAATAAATTTCAATGAAAGTAAAATAATTTTCCCGTGCAATTTGTACTATCAGTCCCTTATAAGAGAAACCATAGAGATTGTAACACGTAAAAATACAATATGTAACGATGCAGCATCATTTAATTTAGCAAAATTATGACCCGAGTTACTCCATGGTTACAATTATGGAAATACACATCCAAGTAAAAAATAAAAATAACGTGCGTAATTTTTTAAAAAAGTACGTGAAAAATGAAATGGTTGCGTTTCAAATAACTTCATAGACCGCGCATTTATAAAATATTTTTGTTTGTTTTGATAACGGCTCCGATTGAGCTGAAACAATGTCAACAGTCTAATAAAACCTGTTTTACTGCTTATAATCTTTTTATTTACATCTTTTAGAAATTAAAAAGAAGTATATAATTACACTGCAAAAAAAAAAAAAAAAAAAAAAAAAAAGTTGATTTTACAGTATAATACTGGCATCCCAGCTGCCAGTATTATACCGTAAAATGAACAGTAATAAACAGTAAAATAAGCAGTAATACACTGCCGCACAATTTTTTTTTTTTTTCAGTGTACCATGTGTTATCATTAGGATTGTTTTATTTATCTGTTTATTTTTGTGTGATAAAGAAAGCGACATTTTGCCTCAATTATCTTCTAAACAAAAGCAATGCAGAGATGTTTCAGGCATTACACATTGTAATTCTCCTGTTCAAGGTCTACCTTCAAAGGGGCAGGACAATGGCATTAAAAGGAAGTAGATAGGAAAGCTCGTTTCCGATATCACTCATGCACGGAAGAGACAGGGAAAAAATCTCATAACGGTAAATTTCCCTATCTTTCGCCTCCTCTTTTTATATAGCTGTTGAGTTTATTTAAAGAGGCAAAAAGGCACATTTAAACTGAAATATTTTCATTTTGCGTTTTACAGTTCTATGAATTATGATATATAGTGAGAATTTTAATGTACACATGTATGTTTTGAAATAATGATTAATAATTTTCTTGCCTAAAAACATTATTTTTTTTTAAGTAATATATATAAAAGCCATATTTTAAAATGTTCATGACCTTTATAAGTTGTTCTAAATGAATGATTTTATCAGTATAAATTTATCTTACTTCCCGTCAAAAAATGGCATTTGTTTTTATAGCGGCCAAAAGGGACATTTAAACTGAAAATTTTTCATTTTATGTTTTACAGTTCTATGAATTATAATATATAATTAGAATTTTAATGCACACATGCATGTTTTGAAATAATGATTCATAATTTTCGTGGCGAAACACACAATTTTTTTAAGTAATATATAAAAAAGCCATATTTAAAAATGTTCATGACCTTTATGAGTTGTTCGAAATCAATGATTTTTTCAATATAAATTTATCTTATTTCCCGCCAAAAAATGGGCATTCGTTTTTATACAAATTACTTATTATTAAAATTATCTGAATATGTACACAAAGTATCAGTATTTTCTTTATTAGTATATATTTACACCATATTATTATATATTAGACTATAATTATTGGGTAACCCCATAGTAATCTTCGCATTATTCTAGTAATTAAATAAGGTGAAGAAACAGTGGTACTCAAACATTCCAATTCATTTGGAAGCAGTAATGCTAAAAAATACGCACTTGTATAAATCTGGTATTATTTCCTATTTTTCAATTGAAAACACAATTTTTTTTTTAACAATGAGACCCCGTTAAGAACTTTTATCAATTTGAAAAGGTTCGGAGAAAAAGTAATTTATATGGAAAGTTTCGAATAATCTCTGGTATTGATGAAATTTTAAGACACAGAAAACCAAGTTCAAATTTATTGATGAAATTTTAAGACACAGAAAACCAAGTTCAAATTTATTGATGAAATTTTAAGACACAGAAAACCAAGTTCAAATTTAAACAGATGTTAATAAATTTTAGACTACTTTAGCTAATTCGCTTATATGCGAATAAGACGTCAGAGGAACTATTAAGTCAAATGATGATTTTCCAAGCTTTTTTTTTTTATTTTACAAATTTATCAATTACTGTGTTTACTGCTACATTTTTTCTTTATCGAGGAAAACAAGAACGAAAAATTATGCGCCAAGCATAGATTATGAAACAGTTTCTAACACATTACTGTAACAAAATTTCACCATTTAATATGGTGAAAGATGATATCTAACTAAGCAATTTGGGAAACGCATAACACATTTGAAAGTCAAATTTCAGAAATTATATTCTGTAGTCGGAAAAATATCCGAATTCTTTTGTGCAACTCTGTATTTGATCTATAGATTTGTATATATACTACACACTGTGCTAAAATTTAGTTCAGTTGGGAAACACATCATTGCAAATTCCCCTTTCAGCAATTTCCGTCAATAAACGGAAATGTACTCGAATTCATTTATGCAGCCCTGTATATGATCTATCGAATTCACGCCATGTAATATGAAAAACACTAGCTGACCCGCCCGGGCCCGTGATAATGAATAAAAGAAAAAGAAATCAAGTTTTTATTATTTTATATCTTTGACCCGATTTTGTATGAAATAATATTTTAAAATAAAAAATTCGCGAAAAAAATATTGATATTTAGTGATAAAAGCGCTCATAGTTTTAAAATAAAAAGTTATTTTCGTCCGAACACTTTGAAGTCTTTATTGGCGATAAATAAAACGGTTTTACAACGCGTGTAAAAAATATTGTTATCTAGTTGTAAAAAAAAAAAAAAAAAAAAAAAAAAAAAAAAAAAAATCTCACATTTTTTTTGTTTGTTTGTTTTTGCGTCGCCTCCTTTAACATAGCAATAAAAAAATAGTTATCATATTCCGAACTCTCTGACATTTCAATCGGTTATAAATATAACTGTATCCAAGCTCTCTTTAAAATTTTGCGAAAAAATATGCATATTTAGTAGTGAAAACATGAGTTATTTAAAAAAAAAAGCTTTAGCCTCAACGCAATGGCCATATTAATTACACCTCCATCCGTTTTCAATCAACCCTTTTCAATCCCCCTGGGCTAAACAGGTTTCCCGTTTCTGAGGGGAGAAACCTTCAAAAAAAGTTTAAACATGCGCAATGAGACCATTTTCGTGTGGAAAAAAGAATGTGGAATTTGACATAATGCGCTTTTAGCTTTAAATGTATGAATAGTTAAATTTAAAAACGCTTACCATGATTGAAATTGCACTTCCAGCAATCATCGCTAATAGACAGTTCGGTAACCTATTTATTTTGTGTGTCCCTCTAAATGAACAATAAATTCTATGCACACCCTATTCTGTAGTAGGCATCTTGTAGTGAACCTCAGTGATGTCTATTAATTTCAAAAAGTTTGAAATAGTGTAACTTCATTAAAATATACTGCAAACGATTTTTCCCCACATACTCTAATGTAACGAAATTTTTCTGAGTACGTCCATAAACGAACTATAAATGCTACTCATTTCATTTTCAATATCAAACATGCCACGGTAAACTTCTATAACATATATTGATTGCATAACAATCCGAGTATATTTACGCGAATTAGAGCGTGGGTAGACAACAGACAGACGGCCAGACCATACAAATTCATTAACATTTTTCAACATTGTTGGAAAGGGTTAACAAACCGAATTCATAAGCACTTTCAACTTAGTTGGAAGGTATTTAAAAGGGACAGCAATAGCGCAATAAATTAATTCTATTGTTTTATCAATTAGTTGTTCATAATATTTGTAATTTAGAGTTTCTTATCTTCGTAGTTACACTTTAAGTAGTTAATAGTAATTCATGACTTTACGCCGTAGGTATCTTCGTATTTATATTGTGATTTAAATTTACTTAACAGTCGTAATTATCTTGGAATATTATTTTTTATCACTACAAAAATACTGTGAAATAAAAGATTTTACCAAAGAATATGTGTTATTATTATATAGACGTAATCAATTACTTTATGCCGACTTTTAAATTAAAACTAGTCGTTGGGGGGGGGGGGGGGCACCGTAATACTTACCCATCATGGATATGCATAATATAAAATATGAAAATAAAACATGTGTAAACTATTTATAAAATTAAGCGTCTCATTTCCAATTAAAATATATCTTTGAATTGAAATTTGAATGAAATACAGGGTCATGAAAAATCGAAGAGTGTGGAAAATATTTTTACAAATATTTCGGCAACTCATTATCCGATCGACTTCATTCTTTATGCAAAATCTATGTTTTTTATTGTCTTTTATATTCCCTCCTTAAAATAAACAATTTCGAAAATTTTTATGCACCTTTTATCAGAACGAATAATTCGAGAGTCCGAAAAAAAAAGCTCCGGATAATCGAGGTTACTGAAATTCAATAAGCTTTTTCCCATTATTACATAGTAAGTACATACCAAATTTCAAGTCTCTATCTCAATTTGTTCGGGAGATAGAGCGTTTAAAGACACACACACACACAGACAGACGGACGGCATTTTTTTTTTTTTCTAAAAACATGTTTTTCGGAATCTCCAGTGTCTGAAACGTATAAATCCATCAAAAAAAAAAAAATTTCGATTTTCAAAACGATTACAAGATTTACCCTATACTACGTATGATGGGTAAGTAATAAGTGTTGCTATAAAAAAAAATGGTGTGTTATTAAAATGAGAAGTGTTATTAAAGAAACACATTTTACCAAATAAATATATATTTGTGTTCAAGTACAATATAAACCACCGCTTTATCTATTTTAGTTCAAATGTTTGCATAGATCTCTTTATCTTCATAGTTGTATTACAACTTTATCTTCCATAGATGTGCTAAAATCATGTTTCTTTATCATAAAAATAATGAAAGATCGAAAAATAATCCGAACTCGGAAGATAACATCAGATCTAATAGATCTAATTCTAGTTCCCCAGAACTTCTTGTAAATTTGTTAGATTTCTTTTTTAACTCAAACATAAAGCTAATAACAATAAACGTTTAAAATGGTAACTATAAGTGATAGAAAGAAGCCGCGTTTTGCGGCGAATTACACTAAGCCCCAGCCATTGCGTCGTTTCTTTATGTAATGATCTCACGCCATCATCAGAAAACATCCCGTGGAACATCCGTGGACAGAGTGACGGCAAAAGATCGTATAATGCGCTATTAGTCCTATAGGGGGAGGAAACAGGATGTACAATGTCATCACAATAAAGTTCTAAGCAAACTCAAAAACTAAGTCTAAATATTACGATTACATTTTGTTATTCGGCAAAGTCTAGCATTGCATGATCAGTTGGCTTTGTAATTTTTTCCATTTTCTGATAAGCTTATTTCTAGAAACCGTAATCTATTGTGTAGGTGGTAATATTATTTATTAAATAACTGTATTTGTAATCTACTCATAATTACGTCAGTCAAAATGAAAACATTTTTTACCATGCAACCTTCAAAATGATAAAATTTTAACGATTTTACATATTTTTTATTTAAATTTATTTATTTAAAAGTTATTTACCTCATATAAACTTATATAAGCAGTTTTTCCAGATTTCAGTTTCACTAAAAAATTAAGCACGTTCGATATAGAATAAATCAACAACAGGAGTCGTTGCAAATTTTATCTTACGTCCATAATTTGTGAACAAAATATTTGCAAAAATCTTCGAAAAATAGCATTTTGTTGAAAAAACCGCATTTAGTTTAAAATTTAATTTTTAGTAACTATTTTTATATTTCCTGTTGCAAAGTACACTAATGGTTAATTTAAATATTTTATCATAATACTGAAAAACAACTTATCTTTTAACACTTTTTGAAAAGGTTAAAAGCTTTTATAGAGGTAATATTTTTTATATAACAAACGGTTGTAGAAATATTGCAGACGTAAATAACCACGAGGTTGTGTTTCATTGCGGGACTTAATAGGAACGAGAATTATAAAAAAAATATATTTTTTTAATTTTAGTTTTTACAAATGTATAACTGATTTTTTGCGTTTTATTATATTGGTATCAAAAAGAAAAATGTTTTCTAATTGAGAATAACAGTTTTCTCGCATTTAAGGGGTCTCAGGAATCTTACTTTTCCTCTGAAGGTGCAATTTAGCATCATGCCACATTTAATTTTATTTCTGATTCCCTCTATAACACAAATGCATAAAAATTTCACCACTAAGAGATTATGTAACTTCTACGTAGCATAATTGTCTCAATATTCTACGTCTGATATTTTACCTTTTTTTTTTTTTTTTAATTTTGATAAAATTTTTAAAATTGTATTTTGATTTGCAAACATTGCAAACATTGATTTACAAAGCTGTAGCAAAACTATTGGTTCTAGAGTCTCAAATAATATTCATAATGATGTAAAACGAATCTACTTTGAACGTATACATTGAACGATCATTTTTTAGCAATTAAGAACTTAATTAATTTTAAATTTAAATTATAAAACTCTGATTTTTTTTTTTGAAAAATGCTAATTTTAAATAGCTAACGCGATTGTAATTCTAAATTGGAAGTAAAGAGAGGGTTTTGAGAATATAAATCTTACAATCGCTTCCATACTCATTACTAAAAGTATGTCATTAGACTTCATTGTTCTCTTAGCCCGTAATTCTGATTAACCAATTTCACTATCATCGCATATGAATATACCTATAGAAATATCACAACATAAATGAAAGCATTGGACGCCTGATAAGGTATCGATGACACACATTTACGCACTGCTCTTTGTTCAGATTTAGTGGAATACTTGATTTTATGTCCGTAAAACACATATAATTTCTCTCTTAGTATATTGGTATTACAAAGAGAATTATTTTCCAATTAAGGAAGTTAACTTTCTCGCACTAACAAGAAAATCTTCAAACTTATTTAAATAGTCTGCTATACGCTACCGAACAATCAATAAATTCAAATATGATTGTTACAAATAACAATTTCTTCTAAAAGAGACGGTTACTTGATTTTCATAATATTAATCATACATTCACTTTAATACTCATTACTAAAATTGTGTCATTAGACTACATTGCCTTCTTAGCCCTTAACTCTGATTTTCTAATTTCACTGTCATCGTATATATAAAAAAAATCATCTGAAAAAACTGCTTTCTGAGAGGGAAAGTTACTTCATTTTAATAATATAAATCATACGATCGCCTCCATACTCATTACTAAAGGTATATAATTAGACTTCATTGTACTATTAGCTCTCAACTCTGATTTTCCAATTTCACTATCATCGCATATGAATATAATTATAGCAATATCACAACATAAATGAAAGCATTGGACGGCTGATGAGGTATCGATGACACACATTTACGCACTGTTGCTTTGTCCAGATTTAGTGTAATATTTGAGTTTTATGTTTGGAAAACTCATATAATTTTCCTCCTAGTCTATTGGTATAACAAAGTGAATGATTTTTCAATTAACCCTTTCAGGGGCAAGCAATTGTGTTCCTGTAACGTCGAATTCACACCGGTATTTACGGAAGAATTTAGTTCAAAATAAGGAAAAGCAATTTTTCAACTTTTTCCCGTCAAAGTTAACAAAATAA
The DNA here is from genome assembly GCA_963931845.1 of Maratus michaelseni. Taxonomy (NCBI): domain Eukaryota; kingdom Metazoa; phylum Arthropoda; class Arachnida; order Araneae; family Salticidae; genus Maratus; species Maratus michaelseni. Next base: position 260,069,497 of record OZ007593.1, read on the forward strand.
AATTTTATTAAAAGTTTCTGGTTTGAATCGGATTAAAATTAGGTGGTATATAATATATACCACAGCCCCTCAAAGGGTTAAGGAAGTTAATTTCTCGTGCCAGCAAAACCCCTTCAAACTTGTTTAAACATTCTGCTATACGCTACCGAACAATCAATAAATTCAAATAGGATTGTTACAAATAACAATTTCTTCTAAAAGAGACGGTTACTTGATTTTCATAATATTAATCATACATTCACTTTAATACTCATTACTAAAATTGTGTCATTAGACTACATTGCCTTCTTAGCCTATTAACTCTGATTTTATAATTTCGCTGTCATCGTATATAAGAAAAAAATCATCTGAAAAAACTGCTTTTGAGAGGGAAAGTTACTTCATTTTAATAATATAAATCCTACAATCACCTCCATCTCATTACTAAAAGTATATCATTAGATTTCATTGTTCTATTAGCCCTCAACTCTGATTTTCCAATTTCACTATCATCGCATATGAATATACCTAACAATATCACAACATAAATGAAAGCATTGGACGACTGATGAGGTATCGATGACACACATTTACGCACTGCTGCTTTGTCCAGCCATGCGCTGTAAATTTGAACACACAGACAATATCATTACCCGTGCTGGGTTCCCATCACGCCAATGTCAAGAGCAACGAATTGGGGCGGTTGTATTTTTGTTCGTTTTGCGGTCTTTTTTTAAGCTGCAGATATTTTAAGAAATGCCAAAAAGAATAAGAGTTATGATTAATATTCAAGCTAGATATGAATTAATTTTTATTAGTGTGAGTAGAATAGTGTCTTGGTTGAACTGAATATATGTTAGGTTGAAATTGTTTCAGAAATAATGTGTAATTTCTCTAATTATATATATTTTTAAACTTATTCCTTCTTTAATCATCTAGATATTTTCAAAATAAACAGAGAAATTTTAAATATTTATAATATTAACATTTAGCATAGAGTATTTTGTGGCGAATCCTTCGGGACCGTCAGCTAAGAAAGTATCCATAACACAGACATTAACAATAACAATGATTTATGTAAAGCGATAAGATTAGTGGCTATGGTGGATGCAGTAAAATTAACGATGATTGAAATTAAGCTTAAAACACTAAGAATTGAGTGGGGGAATGCTACTCCCAAGAAATTAACTGAAATCAAGCAGCAACTTACAGCAAAATGGTTACTCTGATAATTCGCAGGAACCTAAAAAAAGATCACTTCTAGCTTATTCAAGAATGTCACTAGGAACTCTGTAAATTGCACTATAAAAAATACACTTTAAATACTTCAGTGTCACTAACAAGGGAACACCGTGAATTTCCATTCTTTTTATTTGAAAATATCAAATTATAATACCTTACCACGTTGGCTAACCTCAACTGAAGATTCTACTCAAAACTCAGTCAAAACGGAACGTCACTGACTATCATCACGTAGTTTGAACATGATTTTGATTTTCAGAATGGGCGACTACGTTGCCCTCTTAGACCTTAACTCGATTTTCTAATTTCGCTCTCATCGTGTATGGAAAAAAATCATCTGAAAAAACTGCTTTTGAGAGGGAAGACTAACTTAATTTTAATAATACAAATCTAAGAATAAATCAGAATAGGTTGCTCGTTCATGCACAAATATTCGAATCAGGAAAGCGCGTTAGCACACAAAACTCATAAATCCATTTGACCCGAGAATATCTTCATAACAGCGTAACTATAGACACTTGTGCTTCAGTTTCTTAAATGGAACAGTGGATTCGAGTTTGCATTAGGTTGAACTGAGTAGATATTGGGTTCAATTATGTGTATATTAGGTTGAAATTCTTTCAAAGACAGTGTGTGATTTCTCTAATTATTCTTTAAAAGCATAGTTCACTTTTAAGCATCCAGATATTTCTAAAAGAAGGGAGAGTAATTTTGATCAATTTATAACATTAACATGAAACATAGAATGATTTTTTAAATACCACAATGGAATCGAGTTGAATTGAATACATACAATACAGTTGAACTTTTAATTAATGAACTTCTATTTAACGAAATTTTCTATTTAATGATTTTTTTTTTCTGGAATCTTGATTTTGTACAAAAATAACACAAGGAAACAATCTCTAAAAAACGAAAACAAATTTATTTTTGGCGATTTTTTTTTTCACACCAAAATTTCAAAATTCTAATCGTTCTCACTAAAAAGCCATTTTCGAATTTTTTTTTCCATTTTTTTCTTTTTCTTATAATTTATCACAATACATCGTTAGCATTTTCTGCTTATGGGTATTTATGGATCTGTTACACAAAAGAAGAACTCTGATTGACTAAATTTAAGTGGAATGAGTTGAAAAACAAAGTTACAACAGAAGAAGGATACTCATGTAATCGAAATTATTTAAATAGATTTCAGTACAGTACGGCACCGATTATCGGAACGTGTCGAGATCAGGCCCAGTTCCGGTACGCAAAAATTCTTATAACTGGAAAGGTGATATAAGCCATAGTCAAAACTTATTTAATAAGTATGTATGTAGTATATAGAAATCTTCCTGTATACTTTATTCAGGCTTAGGGCGGCAGCTGCAATATTCTCTAAATTATTCCTAATATAAGAAAAGTTTTGGTTTTCTATCATACAAAAGGCGCTCCCTTTTGATGATCATCCATATATTTAAAACGCAAAAGGAATTTTTAAACACCGATTTCGATCGAACTGAGCATGCGCATTGAGTCTTTTAGGGTGCTAAAGCGAGTGAGAAACCAGTTTTAAACTGGTTCAGAGGGATATTCAGTGAAGTCGTGATGGCCGAGTTTTCTAAGAGCTTGAAAGAGGTTGGTTGGTTGGTTGATTTTATGAAGGCCGATTATCTACACGAAGAATAGAGGCCCTAGTGAAGAGTGCCCTCCATGGGGGGGGGGGTCTTTCTAAGGGATCCTAACTCGTATTAAGGCAAGGTAAGAAGAAAACCACGAAAAACTCCGAACGGTTACATCGACAAACGCGACAGGGATTTGAACCCAGCACCTCCCGTCTGCCAGCGTTGAGAGCAGAACCTCTCAGCCACTGGTGGGGCGAGCTTGAAAGAGGAATTTTGTTGCCATCCAAAAACTTTGCTGCCATCTATTGGTATTCAAATTCAGTTAAGTGTTTGAGGAAACTAATAAAGTGTTAACTTAAAAAATTTCTTTATTTGTAAAATTTTTAAGCAAATTTTTAAGCTTTATTTGTAAAATTTTTCAGATATTGTTAGTGCTCTAATAACTATGTTCATTAATCTAAATTATATTTTAATTCAGCAGGAAAAGTTATAGATTTTTTTTCTTCATTATTATTATTAAGAAAAATTTATAATCCCCAATATTTTTTAAATTAAGGATTTTAAATTTTAAATTTTAATTAAAAGCTTTGGCATATAGTTATCCATTAAATAAATTGAAATGATCTAAAACGTTTGACATTTCGTTTATTACAGGTCGATAAGCAATATATACTAAGAAAATCAGGTGATTATTTTGCGTAAAAGCGAAAGAAGGGCAAATACCTATAGAAAAAATTTTGCTGCCAGTATTTGAGAAAACTAATAAAGTGTTAACTTCAAAAATTTCTTTATTTGTAAAATTTTTAAGAAAAAAAAAACTTGGAATTGCTTTCTTTTGCATCTGAAAACTAAATTTTTAGGAAAATGTTCTGTTGTCTGTATCGGTGTAAAGAGAGTTAATATGTAGCCGGTCAACATCCCATTTATAAGAAGAGAGGTTTTTATTTCTTTTAATCTTTGCTATCAACTATTTTGTAAAAAATTCTGATATTTTAATGATGTTATCAACCCTTTTATCTGTGGAATCTTTAAGTTGTTTATGGTCAAGTTTTGGCGGGGTATTAGTTAGTCTTTATTAAAGTGGTATTCCCAGTGTCCGTTTTCTTTTGAACGCCTAATGTTCATGAAAACAATTATTAGTTTTCGGTAACAATCGACAAATTATAAGGAGAGTTACTTTGAATCTTTTCTCCCTGTGAAAATGTCGCCATCTGTTTACCAGTCCTTACATTAGAAAGCAGGAAGGGGTAGCTTTTGTATACCGTTTTGTCTGTTCGTGGGCAGTTCGGGAGAAACAACTTTGTTTACTGGATCAACCTCTAGCATTTTCGAGGAATGAGATTGCCAGGAGGATTTTAATAGCATCTTTGGTAATTTGCATTCCCCTACTCACAAGTATTTCGCAAAACTTACTTTAGTTGCACCGAGTAAGCCGTAAACACACTAATCTGTATATAATTATTATGCATAATGTTATTTTTTCAGAATTTTTAGGTGTTAATCCCATTTTTCTTCCCTTCAATAAATAAAAATATTCTATGTCTAAAAAAAAACAGATTCCGTAATTGGACGTTCGATTAATTGGAATTTAGATAGTCGGATTTCTACAGCATAGTCATTTCTGAATGTCTAAATATCAGATAACGAAATGCTGAAAAAAGTGATAAAACACAACACTGGTGAAACATTAAGTGATGAAGAAAATGAGGAAATTGCCTCTGAAAAATCCATTTCAAAAAGAGATAATTAAAGTACTAGTAAAAATAGACGATGTGTGTTGGAGATTTTTGAAGCTATTCACGAGAATATGTTTCAAGAACGTCAAAACTCTGAAATAGTTTATGAAGGAAAAGCTAATGCATAAAAAAAAGTCGGATCTGCCAATCCCAAAACTTTCTTCTATTTCATACACATTAATATACTTCAAAATTCGAATGAATGACATATCACAGCGGCAATAAAATCGATATTTTTCGTCATTCTGTTTTGCTGTCAGCTCCTTGCGAATCGCTGGGTTATCTGAATGCAAAGCACCCTTCGCTGCACGAGCAACTGATGTAGAAAACAACTACGAAAAATTGAGACAATCGTACAAATATCACAGCTCCTCCTTCCTGCGGAATAGCCCCAAATTCAACTGCGATCTGCAGGCCATAGCCGAAAACATATAATGAAATTTGATTCAATTCTATACATAATTTCATACACTTTTCGATGATACAATAATGAAAATGGCCCAAAAATTGCTATCACAGTTTTTCCTTCCGACGGAATATCCCAAAACTCAACTGGGACCTGCTGGACAAAGCCAAAAACATATATAAAAAATTTGGTTCAACTCTATGCACAACTTCATACACTTTTCGATGATGCAAAGAGGACACACACACTGGCATACAGACATTTTGTAAAAACATGTTTTTTTGGGATCTCTGACCTCTAAAACGTCATCTCTATGAATAATGCAGCATAGGATCGCCACTTGTTGTTCAATTTACACCAAAAACAAATCAGCATCAATTTATATCAAGGTCTAATTGAATCTAAAGTTTTATTAAATTTCTTGAAATAGAGCGCCCACAAAATTTTTGTCACATATAGACACACAAACAGACATTTTCAAAAACAGTCAAATCGTGTTCAGGACCTTTCAAAACATATACATCCATCGAAAACCGGAAGTCGGAAAATTTCATGAATCCAATACTTTCTTCTTGTAAAGACAGAAGAAAGTAAAAACAGTGAAAAGAGAGTATTAAATTAATTTATCCGAAAGCAGGCATTTGTAAGCAAAACAATCTAGTGAATGGATGGCTAGAGGCATTTTTAACATCGACATCCTTTAATTCCATGAGTTTTACTTTTACTTGACAGCTCTCTCTCCGGAAAATTATGTGACCACGCCGCTATTGATATCTGGGTCGAAACTGAAGCGGCTGGGAAAGATCTAATAAACCGTGAAATAACTTCAGGATGCACACGGAATATTCATAGAAATTTTCAGGTAACTTTATTCATAGGTTAACTAGTATTTTCTTAAAAAACAAAAATCAATGCTTGTATCACAAAAATTTCAATTTTGAAAGGGTTCTTACTCAAACATTAAGTTTGTTGAAAATTACTGTGGTTTCATAGAAACAAAACGATATTGGAGCAATACTGTTTGTACTACCTGTATTTTGACCAATATGGGCGATATCTTGGATATTATTTTCATTAGGGGCATGATATATTGCTGCAATATTGGGATGTTTACATTTTCCGAATATTGAATGAATATTAGCCAGAAATATTTCGCCCATTGCCAATAAATGCTATATAAAACCAATATTAGCATAATCCGTTGCTTATATTTCCACTGTGAAATGAATATTTCTATAATAGATGGAATTTCATTGCAAATATTTAAAGTAATATCATCAATATTTGAATAAATTATTAGGTACTTCATTAGAAGAATTTCCTGTGAATGCAAAATTGATGCAATACTGGTCTCCAAAAAACCTATGTGAGCAAAATTGACTTGTTAATAGGTTTCTTATTAAAACATTTTACAAACTTTGAAAAGAGGACGCAAAATTAATCTATCTAAAAGGAAACATTTGTAAGCAAAACAAACTATGAATGAGTTGCTCGAAGCACTTTTGTTATCGTCATGCTTTAATTCGGCGAATGTTACTTTTACTTGATAGGTGGGAAAATTATGTGACCACGCTGTTAATGATATCTGGGTCGAAGCTGAAATAGCTGGGCAAAAGCTATAAACCGTAAAATAAAGTCAGGAGAACCCTGAAAATTGATAGAAATTTCAGAGTAACCTTATTCATTGGGTAGTTAGTTAAGAATTTCATGAAAAGACAAAAATCTCGTGTGTGTCCTTGTAATCACAATGCTATCAATTTTAAAAGAATTCCTGATTCATAAAAGAAGATTGTGGGATTGTTGGGTTTATAATTGTCATAAATAGTATCTAGAATATCTCTCACGACAATGAAAACTTTTGTTTTTACTTTCAAAGCCACAGCTTATTTCTTTGCACTCTTTTATTTAACTCAACTTGTTTTTGTATTAAAAGATGGAATTTTGTAATCGGTTTTTCACTCACTTCCTGATGAGCTAGAACTATAAAAATTATGTACAGAAGTGTGTTTTCGATGACAATGCAACATTTTAATATTTTTAGAACTTAATTACAAATTAATACATTCATTTCAAGGCATTTTTCCGTTAGCCGTCCACAGGTAATAAATCGACAAATATTATTTACGGTTACAACCATATACCAGTTACAACAATAATAGATTTAATAAACTTGTTCACCAAAATAAGCCAAAATGCAGCGAAACTGCAACAACGAAATATTTTAAATAATAAAAAGTAGAAAATGTAAATAAACAAATAAAGGCGTGTAATATATATATTTTTTTAAATACGTTTTAATCAGTTATAGTTTCATATTAATTAAATTATTCTTATACGTTGTGAAATCAATTTAGAAATCCAGAATAGATAGTTTAAATAATGTTTCATTTTTTCTTTCCTGTTGCCAAGAACGAACAAAAATTATATATTTTTTAAATAAATTTACTAGCTTGAAAAACTAACAAAGGAAAAAAAACAAAAAAAAAAAAAAAAACAGTGGTTTTTCTAGAATTGAGTTCGTTGCCTATGCCAAATCAATGTATTCTAACGGAAATTTTTGGGAAAAAACGGGAATTTCAATCATGAAATTTGGCGTTATTTTCAAGATAAATATTAAATGCTTATAAAAGAGTGTTTTATAAAAAAAACTATTTTTATTCTTATTTTAACCTGTTTTAAATTTATTGTTTTTCAAACTAGCTCGCTCATTTCAACCCCCTACTACCATATGGTGATGGTAGTAGGAAGGAGAAAGAGCAACAGTACCGTACAACTGTAAAAATGTATGAGTTTTAAAATTCTGAAAAAAAAAATTCATTTTATGCTTAACATTTAACTTATATAGAGGGAATTAATAAAATGGGTAAATTTTTATTTTTATTTACAATTTATCCAATGAGTACCACTGGGGTCACCTGTGACCACAATATAAATTTATATATTAGATCAAATTTTGAACGCAAAATGTTATATTATTTTACATTAAAACATATTTTTTTGTAACAAAACAAATAAATTTAGGGTTTATAATCATTTAATTATAATATTACATGTAACAAAATAAAAATCTTAGTGGGGTCACATATGACTCCACTGGTACTCAATGAAAGAAAAAAAGCTGGTATTTTAAATTATTTTATATTATTATGTTATTTTATGATTTTTATATTATTTTATATTATTATGTTATCTTATGAATTTTATATTATTTTATATTATTATGCTATTTTATGATTTTTATATTACTTTATATTATTATGTTATTTTATGATTTTTATATTATTTTATATTATTTTATATTATTATGTTATTTTATGAATTTTATATTATTTTATATTATTTTATATTATTATGTTATTTTATGATTTTTATATTATTTTATATTAAAACACGTTTTTTGTAACAAAATTAATGAATTTAAGGTTTATTATCATTTAGTTATAATATTACATGTAACAAAATAAAAATATTAGTGGGGTCACCTATGATCCCAGTGGCACTCAATGAATGAAAAAAAAAGTTGGTATTAGGAGGGTTAAACCTTTTTATGATTTGAATTATTTATATTAGAAATAATAGTTGAACTAAACATATTCCATATAAACAAAATATATTTTTCTGTTATTCAATTTCAATTAAAATCCAAAGAGTTTTAAGGGTATATTTATAATATATAAAGGATATTTGAATTACATTTTTGCAAGTAATATTTTATCTAAATTGGAAGTGATTAAGTTTCATTATTTGTAAAAAAAAGAGAAGATACTGTGATTAATTTTCGTATGAAACAAATATTGTAATTCTAAATTAGTCCTATGATAATAGATTAATCCTAAGAGATGATATATTTATGTTTCGAAGACATTTCTTTGAATTTGAAATAGCAATCTCATCTACTAGCAGGGCTCGCTTAAGACTTAGAAGTAGGAGAAGCCCGACGTCACACAGGGAGCCCTTTTACTCTGCCAATTATGCTTCAACAATTTGAAATTTTACCATCAAAATTTCGAGTAAACAAAACTTTTTATATTAAAGTAAAACTAACTACCTATATACATATAAAAAATATTTTGTTACATACATAATTATACATAACAAATTGATTTTGTAAGTGAATTTAGAAATAGGGAACAGGTGCGAATATTTGAACTTCAAATTATATTTTATGCTTTACAAATTGCCGTATTTGCCATTGCTAAAAACAATGCAGGGACAACAAATATTTGAGGTAAATTTATGCTTGGCTGCAACACAATTTTGCTTCTATTTTATAAACAGAAATTTGGTATCACCTTAATGCTAATTACTTTCCCCTTTAGTTAATTAACCTATTCTTCATATTTTATATCATTTCTCCACTCTTTATGAATATAAACAAAATATAATTATACAGATTAAATTTTCTGTTATTTGTAGCACATTTGAAATTAAAATGTAAAACGTAAGAAAAATTAAAATAAGTTGCATTTAATCACTGTTTTTATGCTATTTATTATATCAACAGAAAAAAATAGTGTAAAAGTGTATCAGTAATACTCTGGGGGAAAATTTAGTAGCTATAACTAAGAAAATAAAATACATTTTTTACCCCAATTGAAATTCCCCCCCCCTAAAAATTAGTTTTGAAAAGTAAATTTGGAGGCCCCCTTTGTATTTCAGTGGGTAAGCTCGGGCTTCACAGGCCTATTCAGTAAACAGGCCCTGTCTACTAGATTAAGTAATAGAAATTTGTTTTATATTCAGGGCAGTTCAGACAAATCGGATTACACTGAGATGGTCATTCATACTCTTGACAAATTGCATAGCTGCTAACGTCTACGATTTCTTCTCATCACTATTTACGAATAGTAATCTTCGCCCTATTTAATCACAGCTTTTTGCAGTTAAATAGGGCGAATATTACTTTTCGGAATCAGTGGTAACAAAATTCGTGGCGCTTGGCAGCTATGCAAAATGACCTAAAAATATACTGTAACCTCTCACTTATGCACATTTTTATCGTAAGTGGATTTTTCAATATCACGATGAAGAGGTGATTAAAGAGGGCAGAAATAATTAAAACTTTTTGTTAACTTAAAATTTCCATAAAATCTGTCATTATAAGAAAAAGATTACTTGATTTTTCATTTTAAAAACTGAGGTAAGATTTTAGTGTCAAACTATTTTTTCCTAATCTGAATTGTTTCGCATTGCAGTTTTATCTTTGGAAACAATAATTGAACTAAATGTTTTAGTCTCATTCCTTTGCAATTAAAAACCAACTAATTTAACTCACTAATTTTTATAATTTTTTAAAAATAATATTCTGGCATGTAATAGTCTTAATTCACCAACACGTGAAATAATAATAAACATTTTTTGCTACAATACATAAAGTAATTTTTTCCGTATAATAAAACAAATATGCAAACCTGACAACTTGCGATTTATACTCCAAGCTTGGCATAGCATTTTCTTCTGGTTTTAATTAATACTAAATTAAAAGGCAGAAAACCAACGTTAAAAAGGCACAAATAATACACACAAAAAAGCAGCAAACAGCTGTTTCAAATCCACAAGCGAGTTAGATGGTTCAATTTTTCCTCAGCCATCGTTATACAAAAATGTTCTTCTAATAACAATAGCATAACATTGTTCAGTGTTATTTTTTCTCCTGTTAATAAAATCTCTTTTTCAAATCTCAAACACCCTATTGACCGTACAGATAATTGGGGTATTTACCATATCTCTTGCCAGTGTGGTCTCTCTTATATTGGTCAGACTAAACGTACTTTTAGAATTCGTTTAAAAGAGCATGAAGGTTATGTTAAAAATAAGGAGCTTAAACGTTATTCTATTGCTCAACATTGTTGGTCTTTTGAATATAGGTTCAACTTTTTCTCAGCCACTATTATACAAAAATATTCTTCTAACCTTGATTTTGATTTTTGGGAAGCTTACCACATCATTAAAAATTCTCACTCCTTAGTCAATGACTTATCTAGTACTGCTGATTTTCCAAGTATTTGGAAAGCGTTAATTTAATTTACCGTTTTTGGTTTTCTTTTGTTTCTTTCGTTCTCCGCAGCATGAAACAATTAAAGCAGCATGAAACAACTGAATGGGCAAGTAGAGACATCTAGTCTCTACTTGCCCATTCGGTTGTTTCATGCTGCTTTCTTCTTATTGGTTGCTTTTTGTCGTTCTCTGTACACGCCAACGCCTCTCTGTCGTTTTGCCCAGTCTTACTTTTTCTAGCACGCTGTGGATTGGAAACAGCTGTTTGCTGCTTTTTTTGTGTGTGTGTGTGTATTATTTGTGTATTTTTAACGTTGGTTTTCTGCCTGTTAATATTCTTGCACAAAGGTTTTATTTGCTATTTTTAATACTAAATGTTTGTACTCTTATTTATACAGTTTTATTATTTCTATATATAGAAGTGGCGTATATGAGGTGTTTAAAATCCTAGTGTTGTAAGTCTCATTTTCTTTAAATTCTTAAAAGCAAGAGGTTTGTGAACACGTTACAATGAATTCTGATGCTATTAAATATTTTCGAGCGCTATCTACAGTAAGATTCGTGCAACTATCACTTGTACCGATATTCTTATTAATAGTTTGATATATCTAAACGTTGTTAGTTTTTACTTTTTCGATTATTTTGGTTCCAGTTTTTTTATATAAGGGTAATTTCACTTTCAGAACCGGTTCCAACCGGTTCCAAAATTGAAAATGTCCGCTTATAAAAAAACCGTAACCAAAATCGAAAAAGTAAAAACTAACAACGTTAGAGATCGACCTCAGCTATCCTATGCAAAAAAAATCATTTAAAAATATTAAAATGCGAACGAGAAATTGCGCGATAACCTTCCCATAGACTTAACATTAGCTGGAGCGTTTCTTCGCGTGACTAGCGTAGGCTCTTAAGTAGATTTCTGTTTTTATTTAAATCGTGAGTATTTTTAAAGAATGATATTTGAGTGTTAAATCTTTGCAGACTGTTTTTCTTGACTTTTCAGTGAAGTGTAGCATTTATTACTGGGCAAATAATGGGCAATAATGTCCATAATGGTGAAAAAATTATAATGTAAAGGCAATTAGGTCATTTTTAATATTTCACTCATCATTTATATCAGTAGATTTTCCTTTGTTAATTGTCCTATATTGTTTAAATCTAGATCAGTGACGCTTAAGAGTATTTGCTTTGTTGTTAGATAGCCTTATTTATGAAGTGCTTTATACGATACATATGATTTTTTTATGGATCAATTAGATCATTCAGTCATCCATATAACTGTTAAGTTTATATTTAAGAATTGTGTGGAAAATGATTTTATTCAAGAAATTTCTTCATAGCGCGTACCATTGGACTTCAAGAAATTAGATCAAGTATTTGATTTCTTTTTTAAATGCTTTTTGTTTGCTTCTTTGTCTTAGGTTAAAATGCTTTATATGAATAATTTAAAATATTTTATTAACATTTTCTTTATTTCAAAATCAAGATTGCGGTTTGAAAAAAAGTATCTAATAAGTGATACATCTATGGAGATTGCTCCACTTCTCTGGTCAGTGAAGTGTTACATTAATTAATAAAAAATGATGGTGTTAAAGAAGCTTTTACATCATATTTAATAGTACAATCATCATTTATATTGGATTTTTTATTAATTGACCTATATTTTTCAAAAACTAAATTAGCGATACTTAAGGATAATTTTTTTATGTTGAATAGCCTTATTTATGGAGTGCTTAATTCGATAAGTATGATTTTACAAGGGTGGATCAAATATAAAGACGACTTTTAGGTGGCTTTCAATTCAAAAAGCTACATATTGCAGCCGTTTGGAGGAAAGCAATTCCAAAAAAGTTTGGTATATTTTCACCGATCATGACCCCCGGACCCCCAAACCACCTTTCATTCAAATATTGATTTATATATAGTATATATATATGATTTATGTCATGCTGTAACTCTCTTATTTATGAACCGATTTGGATGTAACTGAGCATGTGTATAAGACATACTAAGGTCTCGACCGAGTTCGTTGGCCATCTTCATCCACCATCTTGTTTCAAAATGGCGGGCAGTGAAAATTTTTTAATTTTTTTTTAAATTCAAAAACATATACAAAAAATTATAGATTGATAAAATTGTTTCTGTTAAGTCAAAAGCGGATCCTCAAGGGGGGTGACAGCAAGACAGCCAGTTAGAACGTGATACAAGGATTCTGGAACATTTTTTGCTTTTGCTATAGCTTAAAAAATGGCAGAGATATGGCAGTTTGAAATTCTAGGTTGGCTGACATTTTGAAACTATCTGATTTTTGTTACTCTGTAACTCTCATGCAGAAATGCGCATTCAAATTCAGTATTAACGAAAACTGGGATTTAATCTTCTATAATCGGTTTCCAAGCAATTTAGCTTAGGGTGTTTAAGCAAAATGAGTTCAATTTTTAAAAACATGGACTATGGACTACGAAAGCTACCTTTTCTTCCCGGTACAGTCTGGAGGGACTTTTTAATATCAATAGAAATTATTTATATTTGCTGTCATGGCAATTATGATAAGTTGTTAATGCTCTAAAAATTTATTTTGCATCGTTTTATTTTTCATACATTCATTTATGAAATCGCTAGCATTATGAATAAAAGCAAACACAAAGTACCTAGTGCAGTTGCATAAAGTATAATTAGAAAAATTTCAATTGATGAAAATGCCAAATCTATTAAAATTTTGCTCAGTATGTATTGGATGTAGAAATCGGATATGACACATCATCGATGTCTGGAGTGTGTAAATTGCACAGATTGTTTAAAAATCGCCGTGAAAAATAGTAAACAAAGTGATCCAATATGGAATTCCGGATCCTTAAAAAGTGAAACTGCTCCACTAAAGCAAAAACAGACAAAATTGTCATTAATAGTTTCTTAGATTTACATTACATTGTGTGCGTCAATTTTCTTCATGAACAACGTATATAAAATACCTATAGTAATGTTAATTTCTAAAAAAGCTTAAAGCTACACATCGTTCCAAACCATTCCCAATGTTCATCGTTCCCTGGACAAATGCAATACTTCACACAACAGGTGAAACGAAACAAAAATTTCACTGTAAAACACTCGTTCTCCTTTCTTATTGTCCAAACTTATCATCTTCTGACTAGGATTTATTTGGATTTCCTTAAAGAAGCGTTAGGAGGAGCGGGAATTTCATGGAATAAAGAAACCAAAGATTTTTTGTACACGTTCAAACACGTCCGTACACTTTCTAATCCTTTTCGTTATACAACAATTAAAAAAAACCTCCCAATATATTGAAGAAAGACTGTAGATATTGAAGAAGACTAACTAGAAAAATAACATTGATGTAAATTTGGTAAATAATATAAAAATAATATAAAAATCAAAAATAATTTGTTGAGAAATTCTCCTTTATACTTGATCCACCTTCGTATATAGATCATTTAAACCATTTAGTAATCCTATAAATAATTGAGTTTGTATTTAATTGCCGAAACGTCTGTTGAGGCTCACTGTGAAGACGCGAAAAGTTTTTGGTTTCCGTCTGTCTGTTTGTTCCGCGATAACTGCCGTAAAAATCGTCCTATTAGGTTGATTTTTTGTGTGTATAACTAAAAACTATACAGTTAATTCCGGGTATTAACTGAATAGTTTTTAGTTACATTTGGTTCATTCGTTCGAAAGATATAGAACATTTCTTTTGAGGTCATAATGCTTTCCTATAAGAATGCAGATGATTTTCAAATTTAATTTTTTACTGAAATGAAAATCGCATATTTGAATAATGGATTTAAACGTAAAATTAATAATGCTAAATTTTCGATATGGAAGTTTTAAATATATTCAATAGATTTGAAAATTTGCTGATCCATTCAATAGAATTTAGAAATTAATTGTTTAAAGTATTGGAAAATGTTTTGCATCTGTTTGGGAAATATAAAACATTTTATTTTCATATTTTTTACAAATTTTAAAATGCATTTCTCTTTACTTTGCTCTTTAATTTATTAATTGCTTAGCAACCATATTTCAAAGACTATCAAAATAATAAAATTCATCTAACTCGCACAATTTTGCTGCACTATTTTATTATGAAAATAAATTATTTTGTATTCTACTGACATAAAAGAAGAATTTATTTTAATACAAGTTTATTTTTTTTATCTAAAAAGTTACATGAATAAGAAATTCATAAGAATTTCAGAATATCATTGCATAAACCGTGTTTAGTTTAACGCTTTTAATTTCTGAAACCTCCGAAGTATTTTATATCTCTATAAATATATAAAAAAATTAAATTGCGCATTCTAAGATGCTAAATAATATGAAAAGTGAGATTTAAAAATAATTTCTTTTAGATCTGACTTTTAGGCTCATGATCTGCAGATTTAGTAAGGTGGAACATGTGGAACATAGTTTTACCCTGAAATTTATGCATGCATCTTATGTTGATCCTTCTGGCTCATTTCTAATTTCTATTGAAGACATTACACTAGATTTCATTTTAGCAGTAACAAAATGTTTATTTAACAATCAAATGGAATTTCGTCAGGCAGATTAACCTAGATTAGTCTCGCAATTGAATCAACTAAAATTGGTAGTGGGTAAAGGGGAAGATAAATTACTTTTAATATCTAGCCTAGGTTATTATTTAAAAAAAAAAAGAATACTTTACAAAATACTTTAACATGTCATACAAAGTCACTTTTAAATAAATTCAACATGGCTAGAGTAAACACTAATTCACTTATAACACAACTTTTAAAATAATGTTTATAAGTCTAAATGAATTTAAATGAAATTAAAAAGAACACTTTACTGAAGTAACTGACTTCAAAGCTTACTAATGGAGATACTCCACTAATACAGTCTTGAACTTACTTTCATGTAGGATGTAACGACCCACTATAAGCAGCAAAATCAGCCCGACAACTATGCAACTTCCTCTAAACCCGAGGTGCGTTTCAATAACCCGCTCTGGTGAGCTAAGTTTTGACATTTCATAGAATACAAACATGTGAAATGGTAATTGACATAAATCCGCAAAGTACATACGACATCCCAATTCCACAGAACCGTTTCACACTTTGTGTCTTTCTATTTCTTCATTTTAATTTAAAGGAATTTTTATGATTATTTAAAAACATTTCATACTGATGTTTTTCTAATTTTTGTTCAAGTAGTTCCTTAACCTTTTTATTTAATAAAAATCATACTTCACTAATGTTAAATTATTCTTTTATTTCTTCATTAACCAAAACAATTTATTTTATTATAAACTATTCATTTTTATATCATACACTTGAAGTATACCTATATTTTGTCATGAAGTTTTTCAAGTTATAAATTTCTTTTATTTAATTATTCTAATGATGTACTAGTTTTAGTTACATATTATTTGTTGTAAAACCTTCCGTTAAAAAAATGTCGTTTACTTTAATTCTATTATGACGATTTTATGGGAAGCTTTAAAATAGGAGGCTTTAACTATCGAACTAACAACTATTTTAGAATAGAAAAATTTATCTTATTTAATGACCGAAACTATGTGATTAAATAAGGCGACCATTACTTTTCAGAAATTGCGGTGGTAAGTGACTTTTGGGGAAACAGATTAAAGACCCCCCCCCCCCCCCACAGTAAAATATCACAAGTAAAAAATGTTTAATGTTCATTCAGTTCCATTTATTTGAAATTATTGATTAAAATTTGTAACTTTCACTGTCAAACTCATGTTTTGTTTTAATTTTGATATTTTACAAACTAAATTTTTGATATTTTTCTTTCAACAGATAGATGACCTGCAATCCAGGAGTGATCAAGATGTAGATGTGTTTGTGTTACACGGTATAACACCTTCTACTTCTACTTCTACTTCTCCAACTACTTCAACTAAACAATCTTCAACAACAATGACAACATCCAAATCCTTACCATCAACAAGCTCGACCATGAGTAGCCCCAAGGCTTCAGATATTTTATCAAGACTTATATCTGTTATGCCTCCAGCTAGAAACCCAAAGAATTTTGTAGTTTTTGCTCCGATACCTGAAGCAGAAAATTCAGAAAATCAAAGAAAAGGTAGAAGACTTGACAGAAAAGTTGTGTTTCGTGACGGCGACGATTTAGTTGCCGAAGAAAGTATAATATCTGAAGATACATCTCAAGAGCTGGGCTCTGAGAAAATAAACTTCAACAGAAAACGAAAGCCAACTGCTGGTAACCCTTCTTTAAAATTAGAAATGACAATGCCTCCACACAGAAAAATAAATCAGAAAGGAAAACCAGTCAGGAATCCACGAATACTTCAAGAAAATGCGCCTGAAGGTCCTCCAAATTTCATTAAACGTCCTCAACAAGCAGACTTTGTAGCTTTTCCTCCAAATCCAAAGCTCACGGTTAATTCAATTTCAAACAGAAACGGTGGTAACACTCTGCCAAATATTAACTTTCAGAGGAATAACTTTCCGTCACCACAACAAAATACTGTATTTCAGAACAGTATAAAAATGGACCAGCAGTCATTTAGAGGTCCACATCAAACGTTTGAAAACACACAATCTATGAATTCAAACCAGAACTATCAATCTTCAGGCTTCCAGCATTCTGCTTCATCTTCATTAAATAATAAAGAGTTTCAAAAGATGAACCCAACAGGCATTCAAAATAAAGAAAATAACAAACCTTTCCAACATTATCAACGGGAAAACCAAAGACCACCTTCATTTCAAAAGCAACAGAATATAGAGGCTCCCCAAAGTCAGCTGTCGCATGTACAAGGTCCGTCTCAACAAAATTTCTACAATTCTCCTCAAAATATATTCTCTCATGACAATTCACCTAAAGGTACAAGCTATTCGAATGCCCCCCAGAAAACATTCTCTCTTGATAATCCTCCACAAGGTCCAGGTTTTTCAAATTCTCCCCAGAAAACATTCTCCGTTGACAACCCTCCACTAGGTCCAAGCTTTTCAAATTCTCCACAAAATACCTTTTCCTCTGAAAGTTCTCCAATGGTTAATGGCGGTCCTCAATATTTTGCTCCTCCTCCTCAAACATTTCACACTAAAATAAATTACGACCAGCCACATTCATCACTTTCTTCGTCCCCTTCGGCAATGACTTCTTACGAAAAAGTTGCCCAGAGCTCCGTCGACCCAGCAGCAACTGATGGTGCTCATCACCATCATCACCATCATCATCATCACGAGCCAGTACCATCAAATTCTGATCCCATAGGTGATGTGAATTATTCGGATGTACCTCGGGCCAACGATGCTGATAGACTTGGATCAATAGGCATTGGCTTGGGACCTTCCAGAGGTATAACGCTGCAGATTGGTGGAGGAGGCCTTGGAGGTCTTTTACCTCTCGGAACACTTGGAATTGCTAAAAGTATTGTTTCAGCTCTGTTACCTAGACCTGCCTTAGGATTGAACTCTAAGATTTTTATGGGTGTAGAAGTAGGTAAAGGAGGTGGATTTTCAATTGGTTAAAACTATCATAAAGCTACTAGCCTGATATGAATACGTGATTAGTAAATGTGCTGATTTCGCCAAAGATGTTTCGTTTTCTCACTGTGAAATCAATGTGTGTTATCCCTATGGATAACTGACAGTGTTTAAAAAAATAAATACTCGAATATTCTTATTTCATCAATAAATAATTCGAATATGATTATTGTAGAATAATATTAGTTTATGTAAGCACAAAAATATTTGTGTTTATCATTCTTTCCCAAGGACTGTGATTTTGAAGTGATTTGAGGACTGTGATTTGAGTGAAGAGGTAACTTTAATTACCTATCATAAAGAAAATATTTGAATATTGCTATTTATAATCCTTTTTCGGCGAAGAGAGATATTCAAATATTCTGCTTAATGCAGAAAGCAATAGTGTTTGTGAGTGAAAAAAAGAACTGGTCTGTAATTTTTGGAATTTTTATTTACTGAACTTCTTAAACCATTATTATTTGGATTTCAATGGTCTAGTTTTATAGACTGTTATTATTTAAATTGCATGGAAATCTTCACTATATTCACAAGCATTAGTCATTTTAAAAAATCGCAAAGCATCATAAGAATCATTTTGATACGAGAAGTTTATGATTAAAAACCTATAATGTTGTTCAAGTTTGTTATTAATTTTAAAAAGCCATGATGATTTTGTAAATTTTGAAAGTAAAAATAAATGAGCAAAGTCTTGTAAATATAAATTAAGAAAATAAGGATTGTACATTATTTTTTTAGTTCTAGTTGTTTATATATTTATTTTATGGGGGGTTTTTTTTGTATCTGAAATAAGATTAAATACTACATCTAATCAGAATCATTCAAATTTCTTAAATGAAGTGACGGTACCAGTAATTGATCAATTAAGAATCTTTTCGATCCCCATGGCTCCTTTCGTGCGCAATGCTTAGCGTAAAATTAACGCAAAATTGTTCAAAAAATGATTTTCTTCGTTTTTTTATTTTAGACAAAACTGCGTGCAGCACATTCGTCAACGCTGTGTCATTAATTCGTGTTTCTATTCTACTACATGTAAAAAACAAATTTCCACTAGCAGTTAATCACACATTGCTATTAGTTAATTAACCATGCTATAGACGTTGATTTTACGTCTCAACTTGTGTATAACTACTACGATGCAATCAGAAGCCGTATTTGCAAGACTCTATATTAGGATAGGATTGCAACTGATCAACTACTAGAGGTTGATCAACAAACAATGAGACTACCTTATTCACTATTTTATTAATGATCAAACCAGTTATGCACGTGTAGCAACATCCAAAAATTTATTGCAATGAATGACATATATTTCTTAAACAGAAAATCAATAACATTAGTTAATCGCCTTTTAAAATGTGTTATTGTTCATATCTAAAAATTAACTGAAAAGTGTATAGCTATACCATGGCTAAAATACTGCAAGATTCTGTGTTTATATTGGTATATTTATGAATTATAAACGTGACTTCAACCGTTGTTTAGAAATCACATTTATTAATTTCTTTATGTTAATTTTTTATTATAAACTGTATGTTTATAAAAATCAATTGATATAAGTTCAAAATCTTTGCATCTTAGCATAATATTTTACGGCATAAGTGGCTGTGATTTAAATGATATTTTAACGCTGTTAGTTCTCATACATGTAGTAAGTAATAAGATGTTATAATGTGGAAAATCTTCATAAATCCCTTTCAAATTAGAACATTTATCATTCAAATACATTCTTACCAACTCTATGCAATATTGCAATATATCTATGCAATATACATTGAGACATCTTGCTCCGTCTTCGCTCATATGATTGATATTTGGATTCCAGAATTTGTAAAAGTAATTAATTGAGTTAGAATACTCATTTAAAAATATTTTAGAGAATAACAATGTATTATAGCATTACTTTAACAATCTAGCAAGTTATCCCAAGTTACTCGATTACTTAGCTTGTTATCGGGTACGCAGAAATGATCACAAGATAACTCAGGATGCTAGATCACTGATAGCATTTGTATTTTATACCAGAATTTTTATTATACTATATACACACATATATATATATATATACATATAAATAAGTATATTTAAAAAAGGGTAAACAATTTTTATTTTTTTATAAATAACTTTTTTTTTTTTTTTTTTCAAAAGGAATGATTGTGATGATGATTAAGAAAATAATGATAATATGAATTTTTGTAGTAGTGGAAATAGTGAGCTCGAAACAATTATTTATCATTTATTTTGAGCAAGAAAAAAAATATGTAATACAAAAATTTTGCAAAATGTTTGACGAACAGTCTATACTTTGTTATGTTTATAAAATTGCATAATAAAAAGGGGATAATTTTAGAAAAAAAAAAAGGATTAGTTAAATGGTTAAAGGCGAAACAAAGCGTAAGGACTTTGAGCATTGTCCGAAGTAGCTTACAAATTCAAAACAGAAAATAAACAAACAAAAATGGCAAAATCGTTCATTCCCCGTGATTTGTGTAATATGTTGCACAAATGCTATAGTTTTTTAGACAACAATGACTGTGAGGCTAAAGCTGTAAATAATTAATTTAAATAAAAAAACGTCGTGTGTCACTCAGCATATAAGTATTCAGCTTAACGCATCGTTGGTTAAAAAATCGGATTAAGAACGAGATGGTATTGTAAAGCACAAACAAAATAAGTCAAATCCGTGTGTGACAGAAGGACAAAAAAAAAATTAGAAAGAGATGGATTGTTTTGAAAGTGTTAAGACTTAGTTGAAAAACATTATAAGCTATGTCTACAGGGTTCGAATTGATCTAATAAATTCTCTAACATGTCAAAAACAACTAAATGATATGATTATAAACATCGAGTTGAATGATAATTGTGTAAAACTTAAATCTCTCTTTCATCGTCAAGTAATGCTTTATATTTTACTAAATGTAATTTAATACTTAATGCATACAATAAAAACAAGAAGTATATTATTAAGGTAATCAATCTTTATTAGCATTTTTCAGTAATCTTGTCGATTTTTTTTCTCTGTACGTGTTATGAATTTCTGTCAAACTTAAAGATAATGGTTAAATATTAAAATTGATGTAACTTCTTTTTAAATAAAATTGCCGTCAAAATTGAAGCTTCTCTAACATATAAAAACATGTAAATGTGTATACTAAATACGAAGTACTAAATTATTTGTTAAAATATTCAGTTGAACGATATTTGTGTACATTGTAAATTTAGTTCATTGTCAAACAATGATCCGCGCTTTACTGATTGTATTTTTATGTTTGGTTATATAGTCAAGACAACTTGTAAAATATTAAAACTATCAATCGTTTCTGAGTATTTTGCGGTAGATCTTATGAAAAAATAACTTTTGTCTGTCCGTATTATAAGTTTCTATCAAATATAAAAATTATGAAGAATCGGTTTGTATAACTACAATTAACTGTAACTTCATAAAAATAAAATTACCATCAAAATATAACATTTGTACTTCATTTGCTAAACATCTAGTAATAGCTTACCCAGAAAAGCTATGTATAAGGAATTAATTTTCAAATTATTAGACATTTAATTTACAAGTGAAACCAAAAAATACTATTCCGATGTTTTTTTAAAAAAAATTATTATTATTTCTACAAAAATACTGATTCTATCCATTGTAAGTATGTTCAAAACATATAGCAATACTCCTTATCCACAGTCTTGCCTTTTGTAAAAACAACATTCAGAACAATGAAGATACACGTTTTAAGTTACAGAATGTAAAACTCAATATTCTTTGTTGCTTTTAATTAAATCCTAAATAATAAAAAAAAAATCCTCTAAATAGAACAAAAAAAATCTAATTGCTCAATGGTTAATAATCCTAGTAGCCAAAAACAATATTGGACCAATATTGTTTATATTGTCTAGATCTTGGCAATTTTCGCAAAATTCACATGAAATCTTTTCCCAATGTTGGGATGTTTAGAATTTGCCAATAATTCTAATATTGACAAACGCTATTTCGCCACTTTATTGCCAGTATTTATAATGTGAAGCCAATATTGCTACCGTATTGTCAATATTCATTGCAAATATTGCCAATGTAAATCTAACATTTGTATAGTAGTGGCATTTCATTGCAATTATTTCCAATGAAGAGCCCATATAGGACCAACATTTCATTCGAAGTATTTCCGATAAATGCAATTTTGGTGAAATATTGAATTCCAATATAATCAATGTAACTAAAATTATCTTGTAACTAGGAACCACTCTAAAAAATGGAAAAAATAATTTTGTTTTCTTTTAAAGGTTAATTTAGATGTTTATCTTTTTTTTTTAATGTTCAGAATAGTATCAGATAAATAAGAATATTTATAAATAATAATTGTATCCATGTATTTTATAGTACAGTATCTGTTAAATACTGTACTGTACAATGTCTGCCAGTATTGGCAAACAATATTTCGTCACTTCATTGCCAATATTTCTAATGTGAAGCCAAAATTGCTATGTTATTGGGAATATTCATTGCAAATATTACCAATGTAAATCTAACATTTTTATATCAGTAGCATTTCATTGCAAATATTTCCAACGCCCATATACGACTAATATTTCATTAAAAGTATTTCCGATAAATGCAATTTTATGCGAAATGTTAAATCCGAGTATAACCAATGTATAACTAAAATTATCTTGCTATTAGGAACCACTTAAAGAAAATGAAAAGAAAAAATGTTTTTGAAGGATAATTTAGATATTTATCTTTTTTTATATTAAGAACAGGATTAGATAAATAATAATTTACATAAATAATAATTATATCCGAGTGTTTTACAGTACAGTAACTGTATAATCAACCTTCATAAAGCCAAAAGACTTCATTAATCATTATGTGGGTTAGAGAATGAATATCATGTTGTAATGAAGATGATGCTGTTCAGAAGAATTTTATCACTGAATATTTCATAATTTTAGTCCATTTATCTAGTTACATGTTTCGCATTCTCTCTGTATAATTTATAAAAAGTGTTATTTCTATCATCCTTTTACTGGTCAATGTATTTTTCATAGACTCAATAAAATATATGTTACAAAAATTGTTTCGATTCTTCATAATTTATGATGCCTGAATACTTCTTGTTTTATTTAATTATTTAGTTTCACAAAAGCTAAACTGCATTCTGAAACTCATTAGCAATTCCGGGTTTCGGTTGCGTTTTTTTTTTTTTTTTTTTTTTTTTTTTTACCGTATATTACAGCATATAACGCGCAGATCAAGCAAATATAGAACTAAGAATTTTATTTATAAATATTTATAAATATATTTATAAATTATAAATTTTATTTAAAATATACACATACATGTATATTTTGCTTTGTCGTACTTTATTCACTTTATTTATTAAATAAAATTTCTTGTTCTAAATATATTTGTTTAGTCCACCTGTTATACACCGGAACATACGGCAATTACATTTACATATCCAAACAAACTGAGAAATTAATAAATTCAAATAACATATCTTTTTTTTGTCGTTTGACTCTTTGGAATTAAAAAAATTTGTCTATACCTTAATAGCCAATTCCAGGATGTGTTTTTAGGTATCTGAGTTATGAAATGAGTCCCAAAAAATCTTTCTTTTGTTATTTGTGTGGCTTTTTTTTTTTTTTTCAATTTTTATTAATCAAGTAAAATTTTACACATTATTTTAACATTTGAAGGAAATGTTGTGCTTTATTTGATTACCTATATAAATTTTTTCAATATAAATAATGGACAAATACTTCTTTACTTCTAATTTAAAAAATATTTTCAGTTTAAATAACATAAAAATTACACTGGTCTACATGATTTTCTAAACACATAAGTCAATGTGTTTTATAAAATATTTTTAATGTTGAAATAAAAAGTGTAATAAATATACTCTATCATGTCACGTTTTCTAGTTATTTAGCTTTGAAAATCCCTTTTATGAAATGTTTTGCAAATGATTAGGAACGATATGCTATTTTAGAAAAATAAAAAGCCATGCACACGGGACTAATAAATAATGAGTCATCCACCCGGCATAATTGAACAACGTTTTAACCAGTGAATAATCCCCGTGAACCAGTTTGAAATCAAGCACTCTGTCAATGCAGGTAAAGACATTGTCGGGTGTTGTTGTGTGTGATAAACCTTGTTGCATTGTGAGAGTTCCGTAGATCCTACAGTGCGCAAGTTTATTTCATATTTTGTATGATTTAATTTTGTATAATTTCATACAACAATAAACTTGGTCACTTTTCAAGTTTTTTTTTTTTTTTTTTTTTTTTTTTTTTTTTTTTTTTTTTTTTTACATTTCCAACAATTTTTCAAGGTTGCATCACAAAAATATGATGCATGATGGAGAAAAACTGGCTTCATTTTCTGATTCGCATCAACAAAAGCAAAAATTATTCCGGTTTCTATTCCGAAAATTTGTTTTCAATTTGTATACCATACTGTAATAAAAGTTCTCTCAGTAGTAACGTTTTGAAAACTCTGTGAATTTGAATTTCTTATATTCAGTATAATAGTATAGTAGACATCAAAAAGTATCCGAACATCGGATTGCACGGATCGATAATCTTATAATAGCTTAAATGTTCACTCCTATATACTAAATCTTCTAAAATATAATTAAATTGTTACATAGACATGTTTATAAAGAAGTTCGTAAATTTTGTCTACAGTAATTTAAAAATAGTTCAAATTTTATACAATAGATGACACTGCAATGTGAAAACTTGCAAGAATGCTCATGTTGACGTGTAATATGGATCACTCAGTCTTCACCTTTCATGCTGTTTAGCTATTAAAACAAGAAAGAAAACCTTTGACTTTTGAAGTTTTCATGACAGTTTGGGCATTTTTACCAGAATGAGTCGTAAAAGCGCCATCTACTGTGTAAAATCCTACTTATTATTTAAATGACCATACTGTTATAATAATCATACACAAAATTTACGAGCTGTTTTATAAAAATATCACTATTTCATCTTTATATTCTTTCTGGTTAAAGAATTATTGAATTTTAAAGTTGGACATCTTTTCACTGTCACATTTTGTATAAAACAAAACCTTGGGTAAAGATACTAACCACAGGTGTTGAGCCTCTTCCAATTAAGGCTTCTATACTAGATATATTATAGGAGCTCTACTTCCAATGTCTGGGCAAAGACGTTGGTTTTGGAGTAGAGCGTACCCTTCAAATGTCTAGATAGCGGTATTGGTTTTTGAAATGCAAAGGGTTGTAAAAAGAGTGAAGAGAAATAGAACACTTTAACTTTTATTCAGGTTAAAATAAAATATTCAGTGCATTTTTTTTAACATCAACTGTACTATTCATATACACACTGAAGTGTATCTAAAGGCTCATAAAGAAAATAAATTGGCTTAATCTTTTAAAACACTTAGGGTTAACGTATTTTTACAATGTAGAGTTTCGGAAAGGGTTTGAAGTCAATGAACGAAAACCACAAGTACATTTCTGAAAGCAATTAATTAGTGGCTCTATTCATCTAACTTTAGCACACTTATACCAACGTGGGTACGTGTCGACGCCGACTTATGACTTTGTTGGTATACATTGTAGCATGTTTTAAGAATAAAAAACAAAAAGTTATTTTGCTTTAAAGAAAGCAATTAGTTACACAGTGACGAAAAAGAGCCTTTTTTTCGGACGTAACGCGTTCCGATTGCTCCCCATGGGTTTTGTGAAGTCGGTTCTTATGGCCTTAGTTAGTGTAAATATGCTTTTGCTTTCAGTGATATCACAACGATGAAAAAGGGCCTTTTTGCCGGACGTAATGCGTCATAAGTGCCCCCTAAGACTTCTATTATAGGAGTTCTAGTGCCCCCATGGACATTATGAAACTAGTTCTTATGACCTTTGTTGGTGTAAATATCCTTTTGCTTCGAGTGTTATCACAGTGACGAGAAAGAGCCTTTTTTTCCGGACGTAATGTGTCACGAGTGAACCCATGGACTTTGTGAAGTCAATTCTTGTGACCTTCGTTGGCATAAATATGCTTTTGCTTCGAGTGATACCACAGTGACGAAAAGAGCCATTTTCCCGGACGTAATGCGTCAAGAGTGTTTTCATGGACTGTGTGAAGTCAGTTCTTATGACCTTCGTTGGCGTAAATGTGCTTTTGCTTCAAATGATACCCTTGCCCTGTTGATCCGTGACGTTTTCTGCAACTGTTCATTTAGAACTGATTTTGATTAAAACAACTTTGCGATTAATAATGTTTTTTTTTTTTTTTTTTAAAGGTCGTGTAACAAATTAAAAATTAACCTTACAAAACTCATACTTTTTATAAGTTAAAGTACGTTTTTTTATGATTTTTTAACGCTACTGACAAACAATGCCTTTTTTATTGTTTTCATATTTTAGATGTGATGTCACAACGCGTACACCAACCCCTTACGCCTGTAGGCAGAGAAGAAAATATGTGGAAAACTATATAAAAAAACTATCTAAATTGTATGGCGATCGCAAATTTTACATTTTACTGTAAAAAATGAATACATATTTTTTTTTTCACACATACCATACAATAAGATTTTCAGGCTAAAATAAACTTACACCAACCTTATGGTATATCGCATGAATTCCCAGCTTTGCCTGCTGAAATGAGCGGTAAATTAGTTAGTCTAGAAGTTGAAGTGTTTCTTATTTGCTTTTCAGCTTTAAGAATTTTTCATTAAATTGTTCGTTTTACTTCCAACATTTTAAGACATTTTTGTTCACCTAAATCTATTAAATGCGTTGTAACTCAAGGTGAAGTTAAACGTGTTTATAATGATGTCCTAATGGATGAAAATTTAAATGTTGAACATCATTAATTTACGTTATAATCGATATCTAAAAGTATACTTTACTGAAAAATAGCAAAAATGTAAACATTGTAGTTTAACAGAAATCCAAGTTGTAATTTTAAACACGTCACTTTCAATTTTTCTAAAATTCATTGAGTTAGAAAATGTTGCCTGAAGCCTAGCGAAAGCTACTATTACATCACGGGTTTGCTGAGACATCCCCAACTTAAAAAAAAATGGAAGTTAAATGAACCAGAGGACGAAATCCTACGTAGAAGCGGGGGAAAAAAAAGAAAATCTCCGAACTAAATTGTGTCGCGAATGAAAGCTGCCCTTAGGGCGAAAAGAAATGAATCGGAACATTCGACGTCTTCGAGAACCATCTTTTTCCAGAGGAAGTGAAGTAAAGAAGGCCGCAAACAAGTTCGAATTAGAACAACTATTTCTTTCAGAAAAGTTGCTGACTAAATACGGAGCTAACAGTTATTATAAGCTTGTAAAACTTTGATTAGAAATTAAGGTAATATGTTTAAGAGGAGGAAAATGATGGTAAAAGAAGTTATCAATGAACAATTGATATCGTAATGAGTTGTAGAATGATAATCATTTATCTATATAATATACAAAGGAAAACATCGTTATAGGATGAACAGTCGGACAGTGTAATATTCAAGGTAATAATAATAATAAAAGAATGTCCAAGAAAAGCTGACTACAATGTAAAAAACGACAACCTTTTTTTTAAATCTAGGAAAACATAAAATAACACCGGACGAAAAAATATACAATAACCTTATGAAAAATATTCCAATACCTATACGATTCTGAAAAGCGCTCTTTATCTGTAGAAACATCTGAAATCAGTATATTTTCGAGGTTTAAAGAAGCATTTATAAAAAAAACGAAGTTTTTTTTTGCGGTCACTGATTTCTAGAAACGTTTCCGAGTAGTTGTTGTAGTGTATTAATCAGTTTTCAAAACCAGGAATGCGGGTTTTTCGGATGCTATCAATTCTCATGTAAACAATTTCATGTTCAACACACGTGTTTTAAATGGCAAATTAATTTAAATTTGAGATTTAAAATGTGATTAAGATTTTTGTAACTTTCATACCATGCATATATGCAGTGGTTAGAGGCAGCGCGCTACACGTAGCGAAACTACAGTAATCGCTACTTTTTCTAGTAGTTTGTAGTGTAGCGCACTAAATTTTGAACAATGTAATGTAGCGAGAACGATACAAAAAATAAGTTGTTTCTAGCAAGCTTTTACGCTACTCTTAACGCTATTTAAGGAGAAGAGGAGGGGAGTACGATTCTACAAATCATATGGTCGTGACTTGCTTCTTTAGTGCAAAAAGCTTTCTGCTCAACAATTTGTAAATTTCAGTTGCGGTGTTTAGCAACCATTGCATGTAGTCATAGATTTTTTTACTGACAATGATTATCGTAATGACGTTATTGTGATAAGGTGGTTTTAATAAAACCAAGTGTTGACCTACCAAAAAAAAAAAAATAATTTTCTTGTTGGCAACACTTGTCTACTTACTCGTGACTAGGTCTTCATATTTTAATGCTGCGTTTCTTCATTAATAATTGCTTTATTTATTGTTTTCATTTAGAGTTGATTTTCTGTAATTTTCTAGATTATAAAATTAGTGCTGGACAGATAATTGCCCTAAATTTAATTGCTGTTATTTATTATTAAAATTTGTCCCACATGCACCTGATCCACCGTAAAGCCATGTGGATAATTATTAGCATACTCCTAAAATAAATAAAAGCGATCATAAATTAACATTCTGGCGATAGAGAGACCCGAGCTTAAATATTACCGTTAACAACGTTCACATTAAAAAGTAAATAATTAACAAATAATTAAAATAAAAATATGCGTTGTGTGATTTTATTATTAAACTGCTTTTGGAATTTTCCGCCAAGAATTAAGTTTAAGTAAATTAAATATTAAAATAAATCCCTAGAGAAATTCCTATAAAATTATAGAGGCGGGAATTAAGTACGCTATAACTATCTGAAAAAAACCCTTATTAATTAAATTATTAAAATAAAGACACAAGCATGATGATGAAAGAATCATTAATATAATTATTTAAACTTAATAATTTATTTACAAAAAAAAAAGAAAACTCATTTAATATTTACAAATAATTAAAAAGAAAAATGAATTACAGGAAAACAATCTTCCTCCTCTTACAATTATAATCAGCAAATCGCTGAAATTACCTTCATCATCATTAACAGTAATTTTAATGTTATTTTAAAATGTCAAATTGACATAGAAATATTTATTCATTTTTAATTATGTTTCTAGTATCTAGAAACCTATATTTTTCTTTAAATATGCTCTGTGATCATATATTTACACACCATAGCTTATTTATTAATAACGCAAAATTACAGCGCTCCCCTATTAAACATCATATATAAATCAAATTAATTACACAATTCAGATTTACGGGAAATGAAAATGTATACACAGGGTCGATGAGTAGCCACAGAGGATAGCATCAGTCATCTTGAGATCCTTGGATGCACACGCAATTACATAAGTACAGCAAGGGACGAATGAAATCATCACAAAATTTTTGCTTAGGTACAATTCACAAATTAAGAGAAATAAAAATTCTCTTGAGAGTGATATTTATGATCGTCTCTCATTGTAATAAGGAGATATACTCCAAATAAGCAACACTGCTAAGAAAGACATACTATTTTAACTGCAACTTAAAACAAACCCTATATAGAGCATACTGAATAATTACAAGTCTAAAATCAGACAACTGAACATATTCGAAATTTAAAGTCATACTACTGGTTTGAAATATCGAAACATAGCGAATTACAATTTTACAAATTACTTCCAAGAGAAAGACTTTTGGAAGGGGGGTGATCAAACTAATACTTCTGTGATTGGATCAGAAGTATTCCAATCGGGCAACACCGGCCCATTGCTTGGTGGTCTAAAATTTGCATATTAGATAACCATTTTGGTTCCGTGTGATAAAGTGATGGAGGTTAAAGTTCAGACTCTCATAAATAAGCTAGACTGTTTTATGTTTATATAGCCTCTTTAAGTTATGGACGTCATAAAACATCTTCTGTGACCTTATTCTTTTCAAATGTCACGAATGCGACGTCCGTCTCACAGGTGGTCAGAAAAGCATGAAGGATTGGTCGCTCCGCACGATTATTGCGTAATTTGCTCTTCTTTAATTAATAGTTTAATTAAGAATGTTTAATTGAGGCAAATAAATAATTTTATATTGTTCGTACAATATTCTATTTTACGTTAATATCACTTGTTTTTTTGTAGCATCCATAGCTGTTTTTTTTTTTTTTTTTTTTTTTTTTTTTTTTTTTAATGTTCTTTGTTATAGTCTTTTGAAAATTACGATAAAAAGTCTTATTTTCTTGAAAGAGATGATGGCTGGCTATTAGCCTACCAGCAATTCGACAACTCGATATTATTAATTCTTAATATAATTCAGTACAATTAACATATTAAGAGTGTGTTGGAGAGTTAGGTAAACAAATATATACGTAAATACATGTGTGAACGCTAATCTTATGTCCCAGCGCAATAATTACTTAAAAAGTAGTAAATAAAATTTATGTAGTGTATGATTGTTCATAAATATGATATTTATAATTATCTTTCTTCATGCTTTAATAACCTCGGTTATATCGTACTTATTTGACTGCATTCCGGAAGGCGCGATATGACGAGGGGTGACGGCATTTTAATCCATGTCATCAATTTCGAGTGTAGATTAAAACCTTTGACAAAATCTGAAAGTAGTGAAATAGTGGCTACTTTTCAAAAGCAGTTTGTAGTCGCTACTTTTTAAGACAAGTATAGTTGTAGGTGTATTTAACTACATCTTCGATAAAGTAGTTGTAATTGTACTTGTATTTAAATACATCATCGATAAAGTAGTTGTAATTTTGTAGTTCGCTACGATAAGAAAGTACCTTTTCCGACCTTTGCATATCTTCTACTATCTATCTATCTATATTATAAAAGACAAACGTGTCCGTGCGTAACGCTGACGTCATTTGGCAAATGGCAACACCGAACAATGAAATTTCGGTTTTGCGATTTTTGCTACTGTTGCAAAATGAAAAGGAACCACCAGATGGCGCTAAGCGCGTAGAACTTTTAGACTGACTGACTGTTTTTGTTTACTTTACGTTTGTACATAGCTTGTCGTGTATTCGTTCTGTATCGTCTTTAAGTGTGTCTACCTGTCCAATAAATAATCTTCATTAGTAAAAGATGTTTCTACCTTTAAAGAAGCTCATAGAACACGAACCAGAAAATTAGGTGAGATCAAACCTTTTATTTACTTTTATTGCCTTGTATGATTTAAGAAAGTTTACGAAATTCTCTTTTATGGTGCCGAAATTCCCAAGAGTTGAAATTTAGAAAATGGCGCTACCTAGCGAATTAGATAAATCAAAAAGTATGCGTAAGTCTCTTAGAACATCTTTAACGAAGATTATTAACAAAATAACTGAATATTTGGCAGGAGACGAAAAAGATATAGACGAAATTGAAGATCTTAAAATTCAATTAATCGAGAATGCAGAACAAGTTTACAAATTAGATTCAGAAATTCAGAAACTTGTAGATAACTTAGAAACGCTAGAAAAAGATGTATCATCCAGTCAAGAATATCGCGAAAAAATTACGAAAACGAAAGCTAAAATTGATCGATATTTAAAGCGTAATGCTCCTAACGAAAGTAAAATAAACTCTTCTATTCTATTGTCCACAGAACCTGATGAATCAAAGAATTATTCTCACGTAAGATTACCGAAGCTTACAATACAACCTTTCGATGGGAAATATGAAAATTGGCAGGAATTCTGGGGGCAATTTGAAGTAGCTATACATGAAAATGTAAAGTTAACTAACATAGAGAAGTTAAATTACTTAAAGAATTTCTTAACAGGAGCAGCTTTAAAATGTATTCAAGGTTTAGCTTTAACACAAAATAATTACGATGTCGCGATCGGATTGTTAAAAGAAAGATTCGGAAAAAATGAATTAATAATACGATCGCATGTAAGCAAGCTATTAAGCCTAAATCCTGTAAAATCTGGAGCGAATTTAAGAGAGCTTAGACAATTGCATGATACATGTATTATTCAAATCAGAAGTCTCGAAACAGCCGGAGTAGAATTAAATAACTATGGGGGAATTTTATTCGCTATTTTAGTCAAATTAATTCCGGAAGAAATTGTGCTCGGATTCAATCGTTCCGTTACAGGCGAAGATTCTTGGAACTGTGCCAAATTATTAGAATTTCTAAAACATGAAATCGAAACGCGAGAAAAAACGTATATGTTTCGAAATGATGAAGTATTTGAAAGGAATAAAATTAAAGAGTTACCTTATCGAAAACATGAAACTCATAAAAATATACCCACCGCAGCTACATTAAATACTCTTATCAAGAAAGACTGTTTATTTTGCAATGGGGAACACGAAAATTTTAACTGCCCCTTAACCATTAATGAACGAAAATCAAGTCTTTTACGAAAGGGTTATTGCTTTCTTTGCCTTCGCAAATCACATGTATCAAAATTTTGCCGCGAAAAAATGCGTTGCAACATTTGTACTCGAAGACATAATGTTTTAATTTGTGACGAAACTGAAAAGCAACATAACAAAAAGGAAAGCGTCTCAAAGTCTGAAAGAAAAAATGATTCCAATGCTCTGAGTTGCGCAACAACTGCAGTAAACGAAAATGTATTTTTACAAACAGCTGTCGCCTTTTTAAGTAATAATTCTCAGGAAAGAAAAATAAAAATTATCATGGATTCGGGGTCGCAAAATACGTTCATCGATAAAACGTTATCTCGTAAATTTAATTTAGAAGTTATAGGAAAAGAAAAATTAGCAATTTATGCTTTTGGGTCAAAACCAAAGAAATCTATTGTAAGAAATAGGGTAAAAGTAAATTTACGAAGCATTTATGATCCAAAGAAAATTATTTCTATAGAAGCAATTGAAACATCTTCCATATCGGAAGCTGAAATTCAAGGTCCCAGTAAAGAAATTCACAAATTTTGTAATGAAGCCAAAATACAGATAGCTGATATTGAAGGGTCTGAAAATTTAAGGGTTTCTCTTTTAATTGGGTCAGACTATTTCTGGAAAATCGCTACAGGGAAAGTCAAAAGAGTGTCCGGTGCTTTAGTAGGAATGGAAACGAAACTAGGTTATGTATTTAATGGTTCTGAAGCAAAACGCAAGGATTTTAAGGATGTTAGCGTAATGAATGTTATAGTGCGTAATCAAAATTTAGAAGAATCAGACATTTTGAAAAGATTGTTCGATTTAGAAGGTTTGGGAATTTCGCGTAGTGACAATCTGAATGAAGATGACGAAGTTATGAAAGAATTTGAAAATTCTACGAAACTAATCGAAGGTCGCTACCAAGTTAAACTACCATGGAACGAACATTCTGAGTCGCTACGTGATAACTATAGTAATGCTAACGACCGTTTGCGAACACTTGTCAAAAGATTTAAGAAAAATCGAAATTTTCATAATCAGTACAAGGACATTATTTCAAAGCACCTAATTCAAGGAATAGCTGAAAGGGTCAATGAAAATGAATGTGGTGATAATTCTAAGATCTATTACATGCCACATCACGCAGTAATACGCGAAGATAAAACAACGACGAAAATGAGAATAGTTTTCGATGCCTCCTCGAGTGAACATAATTTTCCGTCCCTTAATGACTGCTTGAATCCAGGTCCGAATTTAACGCCCGATATCCTAATACTTCTTTTGCAGTTCCGTCTGAATAAGGTTGCCATAACGGCGGATATAGAAGGTGCATTTTTTCAAATTGCCCTGGCGCCAGAAGAAAGAGACGCAGTTAGATTTCTATGGGTTACCGAAGATTTAGACGCTGAACCCGAAGTTTTGAGGATGACGCGTGTAATTTTTGGAGCAAGATCGAGCGCATTTTTACTGAACGCGACATCACATCAAGAAGTATGAGGATATTTATCCAACTGCCTTCAGCGTTTTTAACAGTAGATTGTATGTAGACGACCTTATGCACAGTTTAGAAGACACAGATTTAGCGTACACCGTCCACGAACAAATAAGGCTCATTTTGAGAGAAGCAGGCTTTAATATGAGAAAATGGAAAACAAATGTACGCTCATTGCAAGATCGATTTAAGGAAGAAGTTAACGATGAATCCACGTTATGCAAGGTCCTTGGCTATTGCTGGAATTCAGCAAATGATGTCTTAAGCGTTGATAGTGATAAACTTTTAAGGGATAAGGATATGGCAGAATTAAAATTTACGAAGAGAAGCGTAATAAAAACTATGGGAAGAATCTACGACCCGTTGGGCTTAATATCACCATTTGCAGTTCGAGCTAAAATACTACTGCAAGACATATGGAAGAAAAAACTCAATTGGGATGATGCTTTACCAACCGACTTAGCAAAAATATTTCAAGATTGGTGTGAAGAATTGTTTTATTTGAAGCAGATATCTGTACCAAGACATCTATTCTCAATGAAAGGAATGGAAGAACTTACGGGCTGTCAATTTCACGTCTTCGTAGATGCCAGCAAACGAGCTTACGGAGCAGTTATTTATGTACGTTTTCGCAACTCTGACGGAATTTTCCATTCCAATTTAGTCACTTCAAAGACTAGGGTTGCACCAGTTAAAGAAATAACTCTGCCGAGGTTAGAGCTTCTTGCTGCACTTATAGGAGCCAGATTGTTCGATCATATTCGACTACATTCAAGTACACCGAAGGATACGAAGACTATATTTTGGTCAGATTCCACGATTGTTCTTCACTGGATCAAGAATAATTCTCGAAAATTGAAGATGTTTGTCAGGAACAGAGTAGATGAAATCAAGAAAATATCTGAACCTGATTGTTGGAATCACTGTCCTGGGAATGATAACCCTGCTGATATTTTAACACGGGGTGAAAACTTAACCAGTCTAAAGGACCTGGAGCTTTGGTGGTTTGGGCCACCGTGGCTAAGGAAGTGCGAAAGTCAATGGCCACAATCCAACGTTCATACCGATCAGGAAACCAACTTAGAAAATAAAGAATATGAAGTGGTGAATATGCTCCTGACAACGAAACTTGAAGATCTTTTCGATATCCGAAGATTCAGCAAACTTAAACAAATATTACGAATTACTGCATGGATTCAAAGATTCATCCACAATACAAGGAATCCTCAGAGTAAGAGAAGTGGTCCCTTAGCTACAGAAGAACTTGAATTTGCCGAAGAATACTGGATTAAACTTACACAAATGGAGCATTTTCCTGAAGAATATTCAGCGCTGACGCAAGGTAAACCAGTACCAGCAAACTCAGTTATTCGGCCGTTCAATCCAATTTTAAATGAAAGAAAAATAATCTTGATTGGTGGACGATTACAGCAAGCTAATATCTCATACCATGAAGCTCATCCAGTTTTACTACCTGGTAAATCCCATTTATCAAATCTTATCATCAAAGACTGTCATGAAAAAACAAGGCATGGTGGTGTATCGGAAACTTTAACACAACTCAGAGAAAAAACTTGGATATTGAAAGCAAGACAAAGAATCAAGAGTTTGATATTTAGATGCAATTTATGTGAAAAACTTCGTGTTAAACCTGCCACCCAAATTCCTGCACCTCTACCTGCCGACAGAATAAATGAAGCCTATCCATTCCAAGTTACAGGCCTAGATTACTTAGGTCCGTTGTACATTAAAGATCACAATGAGACTAAGAAAACTTACATATTGCTCTTCACATGTGCTGTAACAAGAGCAGTACACCTAGAATTAACCCCGGACTTGACCACAAAAACGTTCATTCAAGCGTTCCGAAAATTTGTAGGAAGACCGGTGCAGCTTCTTTGCCCACTTGAATTTTCAACACTTTCGTCTCCAGACGAACTTCGCCCGGCGGAAGTTGTTGCAAAATGAAAAGGAACCACCAGATGGCGCTAAGCGCGTAGAACTTTTAGACTGACTGACTGTTTTTGTTTACTTTACGTTTGTACATAGCTTGTCGTGTATTCGTTCTGTATCGTCTTTAAGTGTGTCTACCTGTCCAATAAATAATCTTCATTAGTAAAAGATGTTTCTACCTTTAAAGAAGCTCATAGAACACGAACCAGAAAATTAGGTGAGATCAAACCTTTTATTTACTTTTATTGTCTTGTATGATTTAAGAAAGTTTACGAAATTTCTCTTTTAGCTACTGCAATTTTTTTAATTTCTAAACATAGCACATTTTCAATTTTTACACCGTTATATAAGAAAAAAATCTACTTTCAAATGCAATTTGTTTGAAAACTGTATCGCAATTTACTCATTTATTATAGAATTTGAATTAAATTTCAAGCGTGATTACAAAAAAAAAATTTCTATATCGCTTGCAGACGATTATAAAATGTTAATCTGTTTGCATTTTAAACAATATAAAAAGTTCAGAATTTGTTTCCAGCTAATATTCCATGACGATATTAAAACTTCATTAAGCAATAAATAGAATAGTATAAATAAAACACAAATTTAACAGATATGTAATCGAAATAAGCGTTTAAAAGTGCTATATAACAAAATTTTTAGCAATTTCTTCGGCTATTAACTTCTGGCACGAGGTCAATACGAAATTACCGTTTTTAATAAATTTCAAAATTTTATTTGAATATATAATTGACATATCTCATATAAAAATGGCCTTTGGTATTTTTAGGGGGCAAACTAAAAAAAATTATTGAATGTAAAAAACCTATAAGAGTTGTCAATAATAAAAAAAAAAATGGTTTTCACATATACTCTCTATCCCGGGAAGCCCTAGGTTTCCCGGGATAATAACCCTATGTCATTTTAATTTTATTCATATTCAGCTTTAAAAATGCACTTTTTTATGTTTCACCATTTTTTTAAACATTGTTCTTTATGTGCAAACAATTTATTACAATTTTCACTGCATTTACTCCGATGGAATCGAAAGATGAAAACCCGTAGTAGACTTAGTAGGACGTATATTGCGAAATATAACGTAACATAGAGTGAGATTGTACTTACGTTACCAGAATCTCACATGGAGACAAGAAAGAAGGACGGAGTTCAAGAACTTACAGACGAAAATGAATCACCCGAACATTATTTAAGTTCAATGGTCAATCTATGCAATCTTTGTAATGCTTTCTCTTTTAGTAGTATGTTGACTAGAGAACATTTTAGTTCCTGTTGTCATAATCCCATAATGGCCTCATTTCCCTACCAAACTCTACTATAAATGATCAACTAAATGAGTTGCTTCTTTTAGCCCAAATTTTGTCCAATGTATGATATAATATAACGCAATGGCGTTCACATCGTTTACAGCAATATTGAAGGAAAAACCAGGTGAACGTCCCTATTGCTTTAAAATACATGCTCAAATCCATTGATATAATTTGTTTCATTCAAGGTTCGCTTGAATATATTTACTAAGGTAGCATCTGTAGATGAAGATCCACATTCCTTTAAAATACAAAGCCATTTCGTTTGATTTAAGGCACATTTAGAAAAATGGCCCAGCGCAGCGGGCGTAGCATGCGATAAAGCATGTGATAAAGCAAGATGAGGATCTTTCGAATGGGGAAAACTTTTTGATTATTTTAGACCTTTTAACTGTGAATTATAGTAGTATATGATGCATATTAGTATATATTTTAAAATACACATAAAACAAAAAAAAAAGTATCATGCACTTTGATTGATCAAAATTCGCGTCCCTGTATTCCTACACAATTGGATTTTAAAAACGTTACAGTACCTGTTTAGAAGACCTTTTCTATGTTTTGGTGGTAAAAACTTCCTGTCCTTTATGTGTCTATAGAATGTTTTATTAAATCATAACTATGATCTGTCCACCTCCGAGGATATTATATGTGAAATGAAGTGCACACTTCTTGTTCTAAATTGCATATTAATATTACAACAAATTATCAATTACAGTAACTTAATCGATGAACAAAATGGTTAATGATGAAAGTATAATAACCAGCTTAGCCAAGAACCTTATTCTTTTCATTTTAAGTGTTTTAGAAATGTAATGTCTTTCAAAATTCTTAGACAAAACAAGTGGAAAATAGTTTAATCCGAGATACTCAAAATTAAATGTAAGCAATTAAAAAAATCATGCATAATGCATAGATTATGAAAAGCATTCCAACACCATCAGAATGTTGTTAGGAAACCTTTTTTTTCCATACCAAAAAAAAAAAAAGAGAAATTTCAATAAACACTTTTAAGAAATACATAGCACAGTTAAAGAACAAATTTCAGCTGTTACCGCCCGTAACGTAGAGGGAAATGTATTCAAATTATTTTGTGCATCCCTGAATAAGATCTATAATAAATTTTTATACGTACCAAATAGTATACTAAATTTAAATTCAACTAAAAATTGCATAACACAACTGAAAACGCTTTTTTTGACACTCATCATCCATATACTGTATCTGTGTCCTTTTTGTAAAATACATATGTTACATAAAATTATTTATCTTATACTTCCATCACTTAGTATATTAAAAATTAGTTAAGCTGAAAATGGCGTAACACAGTTTTGAAAACGTTCTTTCGGCAATTCGAGTCGATAGAAGTTAATTCATTCGAATTCTTTTGGACAGCCCTGTATATGATCTACAGAATTTATACATGACTCGTAATATACTAAAATCTAATTAAGCTTGAAAACGCATAGCACTACTGAAAATTCATCTCCTGAAATTACCGATCATAGATTATAATATAGTTGAATATTTTTGTGTACCCTCTAAGAGAACATTATATGTTACATGCTCTATTTTCTTTCTGCATGGAATAAATTATTGCATGCATGAATAATGTATAGTAATTTTATAAAGCGCACTTCAAACAATTACAACCTACATACATTAACGCAATAACTTTTGAGTGATGTCCCGGTAAATGAACAATCAACAATCAATGCTATACTTACCATTCTCTATGAGAAACATTCTGTAGTGCATACCTAAATTGCATATCAATTTTGTAATGACTTAAGAATATAACATAATTAAACTGTACTTAAAACAATTATCGCCTATAAATCATAAAGTACGCTAATTTTTTCGAGTGTCCTTGAAAAATATTATGCAAAGAACATGCCATTGTCAACTTTAACTTTTCTCAATTATGTGGAAAATCCAGCAAATTTACGATAATTATAGTGCGGACAGACAGACAGATGAACGAATAACAGTCATAAACACTTTTCACCTATGTTGAAAAGTGTTCAAATCACTTACTGGAAAGGATGTCGCCCCAAAAAAGCTATTAAAAGACTTTTAATCTTACATTTCAGACTTGAATTCTGATATATTCCTGATTTATTATACATATATACAATACACATACATCATATTATGGGTGGGGAAGAAAATAAAAGAGTGGGTAACAATTATAAAGTGAGGAATAAACGATCTTTCAATTATATATCTACAACATCATTAAAATTAGCTCAAAGACATTAAATTGTATTATATGTATTCTTTAGAAAAAAAATCCGTAATTAAAATCTTCTGTAGTTTAAAATGTGTAATATATTAAAAAAAAGTTCACGTGTCTTCGAACGAAAGTGGAAAATCAATTTAAAACAGGATATTTCATGATTAATGGGGTTTTTATTATAACGAGATACTCTGTTATTTCAAAAGTGAATAATATACGATTTTAATTCAAATCAAAATCTTAATCAAAATATGAAATAACACTATTGCGTGAGAAGAGTTATTGAATAATTTAAAAAAGTCTTTGATTATTTGTTTAGTTTAGGTCATAGTTCAAGCATAAAATACATTCTTTATGGTAGAAATTATTGCCCTATTGAATTTTTTTTTACTTTGAATTTATAAACCATGTATCAAAAGGAAAAAAATAAAGGTTTAATTAAAATTTTCTATGTAAATCAATTTCTAACAAGAAAAAAAAATCATGCATCAAGCATAAACGAAAATTCACCGTTTAACTAAGTGAAAGAAGATATCTTAAGTAAAAAATTTATAAAACACATAAAGAGGTTTGAAAGTTCAATTTCAGCAACCGCCATCCAAAAGGTGAAAGGTATTAGAATTCTTTTCTGCAGTCCTGTATATGATCAATAGATTTGTATATGTAGACCACGGACAGAGAGACAGACTAACCGAATTCATAAGCACTTTTCAACTATGTTAGAAAGTCTTAAGAATCAGATTACGCAACTCAATAGCATATCTACATTTCTTTTAAGTATAAAGTTAAGTATGAAGTCCACACATAGTTTTCAAACGGATGTACAGACCTGAAAATAACAAGTTGGAAATTGTACGTCAAACGTGACAAATGAGGTGTGTTCGTACTATAACTAGTTTTATAAATATTCAGATCTTCGTGAAATAGCTGTTGCTTGCTCTCTTACGCAAAAATGCATGAATACAAAATTTATTTTATGTGCAGATTTTCATATTATAGGTATTAATTTTGTTACGAAATTAAGTTTCAATACACTTTTACAAAAATTAATTACAATTCTGTTACATTAAAATTATACTTTTCGCAAATATCCAATACAAGACAATGTAAAAAAAAAAATCATCGTTATTATTTCACTGAAAAATGAATTATATCGTCTGTCATTATGATATGATTAATTTCCGTAATAAAATAAGTACATTTTAAGTTGGCAACATTTTATCTTTTGTTGACAATTACTGAAAATTTTAATGGGAAACTTAAGCCTAGCTATGAAAATGTCAGAACCTGAAATCCATATTTAGACTCTTTTTCCATTTAATATCTATTTCTTCAGAAACATTCATCAAACAATTGTCGGTAGATTATATGATTGCTATAATGAAACAATTTTAGTAAACGAATTCGGTTTTTAAATTCAGTAATACGGAAATAATATGACTCCATCTTAAATAGGACGTAATCACCATGGTAACTGAGAATCATTACCTATTATGGGAAATCATTGAATTAATTACGTATGATAGGATTTAATAGAATGAAAAAACTTTTATTAATATCTTTTTAAGTTTTGATTTAATTTTCATAAAAATTGAAATGACGACAGAATTTTGAAACATTTATATATATATTAAATTAAAAACCATTTGGTTTGGTAGTTTTTGCACTGTTACATGCGGACATAGACAGACGAGCAGACGGACGGACCAGACGACGACCATAGGTGCTACGTATTTATATATTTACGAATACACCTAAAAAGTGATCACCATCTACTAACTCTGCTGCAAATCATCATATAAAAATGTGACTGGTACCAATCGATTATTAGTCATGCCTACCAATTAATTCTATGCTATATATATTTTGATTAGGTGGTCGTTTACATATAGAAATTGCATCAAACTTTCAAAATTAGCACCTAGTTTTCACATCATATATGAATTCTTTAATAAATTTTATCTTCAGATACCAAAAGAGGAGTCATTCCGTCGAGTACTTTAGAAATCATGCAGGTTTAATGTTTAGAACTCCTAATATTAAATTAATTTTTAATCATTACAAAACAGATGGCAATGTGGGTAGTTTTTAGAGTATAACTCAAAACTACCTGTTAGGAATGAGCTATAATTTTGGATTTGCGTAATTTAATGTTCTAGAAATCAATTTCTGGTTTTTTTTAAAAAAGAAAGAAAGAAAGAAAAAAGAAAGAAAGAAAGAAATCACAGGTTACAATTCATATTTTTTTTCGAAAATTAATTTCTAAAATTTACATTTAAAAAAATTTATTTTTCAAAAATATTGTCTATGACATTTTTAAACAAAAATTTACTTTTTGAAATCTATATATTTTTTAATTAAATTTTGAAAAGAAATACGAATCGTAACCTATGAATTTTTCAACAGAAATCGATTTCTGGAAGCTGTAAATTTACGAATCTAAAATTACAGCTCATTTCGCCAAATAGAGTTTGAGTTATGCTTAAAATCCTATATCAGCATTGGAATCTGTTTTGTAACGATTAAAAATAAACGAGCAGGGAAGACCGAGCTATGCTCGGTCAAAATTAGCTTTGAGTTCAAATATCATGACCCATTAATCAAATTTTCTTGGACTTGTGACCAAGCCCAATTGTCTTCTCATGCCCGAAACCCGCAGGATATAAAATTTAGTCAAAATAGTCTGAGCCGTTTTTTAGATAAAATTAGCTTGACCAACAGTGACCCAAAAATGACCCACTAATCGGATTTTCTTGAGCATGTGACCTAGCCCAATGATTTCCTCGTGCCCTAAAACCGTAGGATACAAAATTTAGTTCAAATCGTCTGAGCCGTTTGTAAGATAAAAATAGCTTGACCCATAATGAACCATGACCAAAATGACCCACTAATCGAATTTTCTCGAACATGTGACATAGCCCAACAGTCTTCTCTTGCCCGAAAACCATAGGATGCAAAATTTAGTCTAAATAGTCTAATCCGTTTCTTAGATAAAATTAGCTTGACCCACAGTGACCAAAAAATGACCCACTAATCGAAATTTCTGGGACATGTAACCTAGCTCAATGATTTTCTCGTGCCCGAAACTCGTAGGATAAAAAAAATTAATCAATATCGTTAGAGCCATTTTTTAGATAAAATTAACTTAACCCGCGTTGACTCAAAAATGACCACTAATCGAAAGTTCTCGAACATGTGGTCCAGTCCAATAGTCTTCTCGTGCCCGAAAATGATAGGTTACAAAATTTAGTGAAAATCGTTTGAACCGTTTTTTAGATACAATTAGCTAACCCTGACCCATGGTGACCCAAAAAATAAACACTATTCGAATTTTCTCGAACATGTGAACTAGCCCAATGTTTTTCTGGTGTCCCAAAACGGTAGGATACAAAATTTCGTCAAAATCGTTAGAGCCGTTTTTGAGATAAAATTTGCATATATAAATATATAACCACACACACACACACACACAATATTTGCTCGTATTAGAATATATGATTTAACAATAGGAATTCCAAACTTTACCTGCATAATTCCTAAACTAGTACTTATCCCGAATAACTTGATGTTTACGGTTAACTTAAGGGGACCGTGGACCTTTATTTGATCAAAAAACGACCCAAAAATCGAAATTTATTTTTGTGTGTATTATTATTCTTCAGTTTGTATTGAACTATTTGAGAAAAACTGCATGCAGCTGCGATGATTTTTCTCAAATTTACAAGCGTTTAAATTATGGATACAATCAATTTTTCGGTGCTTTAGTAAACTTTATACCTCTTTTCTCAATAGAGATTTTACACGTTTTTTTAGATTTTTAAAATGCTCCATGCGTCTTAATTTTTGTTCAAAATTCATGAAATTGATACGGAAGAATCCTGATACTGTTTACAAAGGAACTGTGTATGCATTTTACAATTAAACTTCGTTAAGATAATTAAATTTGTTTTATAACTTATTAAAATGCTAAATTTTGATGAAAATCAGAATGGAATTCAGGAAAAAATCTCTCAAAAATTAACTATTCAAGAGATTAAGTAACTGATACACAGATTTGCTAGTAATATAGTTTTAAGTGATTCAAACGCCAAATTGAGGAAATATTTTAAAAATTAAAATGCTAGGAGCATTTTAAAA
The DNA here is from genome assembly GCA_963931845.1 of Maratus michaelseni. Lineage (NCBI taxonomy): Eukaryota > Metazoa > Arthropoda > Arachnida > Araneae > Salticidae > Maratus > Maratus michaelseni. The sequence goes on from OZ007593.1 coordinate 260,113,492, forward strand.
TTTGTTTTATAAATTTTAATTTTTTTTTATTTTTAAAATTATATTAAGATTAGAAATTTTTTTAAAGGTATTCTATATACTTACAATGAAATGTATATACGCACAAAATTTCATATATCTATGATGAAAAATAAAAAAAATCAATTTTAACGTCCACCGTCCCCTTAAGGTAAAAAAAATGCATAGGTTACAATTCCTCTTTCCTTCTTCTTTGTCTTCTTTGTCTTCGTTTAGTTTTGTTTTGTTTAGCCAGACACTCGTACCAACTCGTACCAACTCGTACCAATTGATTAACAATAACGTTTACAAATTAATACCATTTTTTACACACATACATTACATTTCTAAAATTTACATTAAAAAAAAATAATGGATCGTGGTCTATGACTTTTTTACAAAACAAAATAATTTCCGAAATCTATATATTTTTTAATTAAATTTTGAAATGAATACAGTTTGCGGAAAAAAATTACCGAAAAATCCAAATATGTTGTCAAAATTAGGTGTTAGTATAGAAAACTTTCAAATTTGATGCAATTTTCATATTTAGATGACCCCTTTATCAAAATTTAAAAATGGTATTAATTTGTAAACGTTATTGTTAATCAATTGGTGCGAGTTGGTACGAGTTGGTACGAGTGTCTGGTAAACAAAACAAAACTAAACGAAGACAAAGAAGACAAAGAAGAAGGAAAGAGGAATAAGTGTCGGTTGATATTCGCCGATCCTGTTTAAAAAATATAACTTACATAAAAAATAAGAACAATATTTTCCTGTAACACATTATAGAAAATTATACATGAGTAAATGAAACTATGACAGCTTCATAAAATAGTCAGTTAATACCAGAAAAAACAACTTGAAAGAGATATGCCAATTTCTGACAAAACACATTAATTTGACAAGATTCCAGAAACATTTCATTAGCAACAGAATAATTGTTATTTTTGCTTGTTGAAAAAATATTGTTACCAAAAATTGTAGGACATTACGATTACAGGGCATATCCCATGATAAAATTCTTTTTTTCTTGAAAAATAATGAAAAATTCTATCATATACAGTTTCGAAACCAAATGAAAATTTCTGTCTGGTTGATTAATTATAAATTAAGTCATAAAGACATCACAATTTCCAATGGTTAATCATAGTCGTAAAGTCATCACAACTTAGTGCAACGTAAGAAGCAGACGTAAATAGTGCACCTGAAAAAAACGTTCTATAGGAGTGATTTTGTTAAGCATTGGCCAGTTTTGGCCTTATTGCTTTCAGGGAGAACTTTTGAAGGGAAAGTGACCTGAATTATCTGTACCGTACAAAGTGAACCCTGGAAAACTTACCCCAGCCAGACCTCGATGGTATCAAACCCCCTTGTATTTCACAAACCTGCTCATTTTGTAGCCAGCATTCTATACACTGGGCTGAATTGTGTGAGAGACATCTCTTATTGAGGTGAAGAAAAGGCATTTTAATGATTTTCAACACTTTCCAACACGTTTGACAAGTGTTTATGAGGGTTGTCTGTCTGTCTGTCTGTCCTTTTGTCCTTAACTCACGTAAATATGCTTGGATTGCCATATGTTATTGAAGTTCAATATAGAATGTTCGCTATTGAAAATAAAGTGCGTAGCATTTATAGTTCGTTTACAGGTCACACAAAAGCAATCTGTTATATTATAGTGTATGGGGAAAAATCGTTTGTGATGCATTTTAAGGATTTTAAGATAATTCAAACAATGATATTGATATGCGTCACTGAGGTGGACTATAAATGTTTTCTTTCTGGGGAGTAGCATTTATAGATCATTTACAGGGACGCAAAAGAAAGTTCCATTGCACTATGATCTATAAATGCGTTTGCGGTGCATTTTAATGATGTTACAATACTTTAAACGTATTGAAATTGATATGGATGACAGAGCCGAACTACGACATGTTTTCTATAGATTATACACTCTAAAAACGACATTTTCAAAACTGAGCAAAAAATACTCAAATCTGAGTATGTCGCATAGTCAAAATGGCTCCGAATCAAAATTACTCAAGTTTGAAACATGTATGTACTCATTTCTGAAAACATGCACACACTCAAGAATAAAACAACATGTGCTCGTATTTGAGTATGTCTATGTTTCAAAAATGAGTATGAACTGACTTCTATGTGCTCATTTTTGAGTATTTCCATGTTTCAAAAATGAGTTTGAACTGATTCTTATCATTTTTGTGTATGTTCAGTCCATGTTTCAAAAATGAGTAGGAACTGACCTCTAATGTGCTCAGTTTTGAGTATGTCCATGTTTCAGTATTCTGAGTATTTCTGATATTTCAGAATTGAAAGCATTCGATCGTCACATTTCAAACAAAAAGTTTCATAACAAAATCAAAACATCGATTTACTCAGATTTGAAAGTGTCATTTTTCTCAGTGTAGAGTGAATAACACTGATCTTTCATTTACAGACACATTAAAAAAAATTTCGGTTACCGGATGGACTATGATCGATAATTGCTGGAAGTGCACATTTAAGTGTGGTATGTATTTTTAAACGTAACCTATTTTTTAGTATATTACGTGGTGTATATAAATTCTGTAGATCATAAAAGAATATGTGACACACTTTGCCGGATATGGACATACATTGCAGAAAATGAAATTATACTGCGTTATGTGTGTTTTAAATTGTCTATTTAGATATTTTGTTTCATTGGATGAAAAAATGAAATTTCTTTACAATATTCCGTTAGTGTTGAAGTGTGTCATTATCTGTCCCGGATTCACGATTTTTCGTTTTTGTTTTATTTTGTAGCGACAATGTAAGAAATTAATGTGACAAATGTAAGAAATTAATATAATGTAAGATGCAGCTTATTTTCAAGCGATTTTTGAAAGTTTTTTTTTTTTTTTTTTGACAGATGTTTTGTGTCATTTTTCTGGACGTTCGTCCACATTTTGTGATAAACCTTTAAGTGATGGAGAAAAAAAGCTTCGTTCTTTTAACCCAGCCTATCAACAAACATTAGAAACGCCTAAAAAATACTATTTTGTAGGTCTGTGTTGTGGAAGATTCCTCGCTTTAAATGTGCATTTATTCAGTGGCGCAGCAAAGGAAGGGGGAGATTTCGGAATTAAAACCTCCTCTTAGAGCATTTAAAAACTAATAAAGATGCAGCTTATTTTCAAGTGGTTTTTGAAAAAAAATTTTATTGTGATAGATGTTCTGTGTCATTTTTCTAAACCTTCGTCCACAATTTGTGGAAAACTTTTAAGTGATGGAGGAAAAGGCTTGGTATTTTTAAATCAGCCTATCAACAAACATTTAGAAACGCCTAAAAAATACTATTTTGTAGGTCTGTGTTTTGGAAGATTCTTAGCTTAAAATGTGCATTTATTCAGTGGCGAGGCGAAGGAGGGGGGATTTCGGAACTAACCCCCTCCTAGAGCATCTAAAAACTAATAAAATGCGTGTAAAACCCTTTGTGTTAAGATTAAAATGAGAAGTGTAAAAACCAAAATAAAGAAAAGCATAAACAGCATAAAATTCTTACCATTCAACTGTTTCAAGGCTTCATAATAGGAGCCTCTATTTCAACATAAAATTAATGAAAGAAAAAGTTAGGGACAATAACAGCAAAGTCAATGTTACTGCAAGTAGTTAAGCAAGTACGTTACTGCTACGGCTGTTTCTCCCACTCTTCTTTTTTTTTCCCCCTCTGAAGACTGAAAGAGATGCTCATTTCTGAAGCCTTTAAACACTTAAATGCTAAATTTATTATGCCTTTTCTTTTGTGTGTGTTTCATAACTTTGGTTTTTACGTATTACGTATTTACTAAGCATTACCTTATGGACATGTAACACAACGAAAATGTTTATTTGAGTAACAATAGTTCAAAACCTTGCCAGATGAGGATCCTGGAAGCGCCCCTGATTTACTAAATTTTAGTTCAATCGGGATTTTTTTTAACTGCAAACTAACCTACGAGGAATAAATTAAAATCTGTGCGCGTATCTATCTATGTAGCCTCAAAAACTCGGAAACTACAGGGCGCAGGGCTACGAAATTTGGCACACGGGTTGCTGGTAGGGGGCCGATGAACGAATGAAGCAAAAAATTCGAAATTTTTAAATAGATTTTTTTTCTTCATTATTTTATGTTTTTGACGAATTTTTGCCTTTTTTTATGTTCAACCCGTAATCGCGCGAGTTCTAACCAGTTCTAAACGTTTACTGCAATATGAGATATACCTATTACGTACGCTACGCTGCAATACTAAGAAGCTGTAGCGGGTATTACGTTAATTCTGTGACCTCGCATGCAGATAATTAGAGATTATTTAATTGCGCTTAATTATTACCTTTTTTAAAAAAAAATAAAGAAAAACATTTTATCCTAAGCATCAACAAAACTTTTTGTTATATTTATTCCTTTAGTCCAAAGAAATCGTTTTATTGTCTGCTGCCATAGCAACATGATAAATTAAATTTCATTAAAAAGAAATACTCAGTAGTAGAAAAAATATTTTTCTACATATTACATACATATATTTGGTTGTACTGATTTTTATGTTTCATTTTGGTTTTAGAATTAAATTGATGAACTTTCGTGCGTAGAACGGGTTAAACAGCTAGTTTCCAATAAAGTACGTGGTTTCATTTAAGATATGTCGTACTTATCTCGTAATTACACAGCAATGATTTTCTTTCAATTCTTATTTTAACATTCTCGCTTACGGATTATGAAAAAAATAAAATAAAATAATCATTTCGTGTACTGGTACACTTAAAATGCTTTTCTATATTGTGTAGAAATAGAATAATTTGTTTATCGTGATCCTGTTAGCCTGTTAACCCTTTAAGCCCCGGCGTACTTTAAAGTACCATACAAAAAAAAAAAAAAAAAAACTTGTTACATAAAATTCAATTTTTTCAATCAGTTTCTTTCAATTTTTTATACTTTCCAACGTAGTTGAAAAGTGTTCATGAATATGTCTGGCCGTCTGTCTGTCTATCCGTGCTCTTACTCGCGTAAATATACTCGGATTGTCATATAATTGATATATGTTATTTATGTTTACTATGACATGTTCGGTATTGAAAATGAAGTGTGTAGCATTTATAGTTCGTTTACAGGGATAGTCAAAAGAATTCCGTTACACTAGGTCTATGGGGGGAAATCGTTTACAATTTTATTGGTTTTACTCTTTTTCAAACATATTGAAATTGATATAGTACATTACTGAAAGGCACTACAAGAAGCTTACTGCAGAATATGGTGTGTGCATAGCATTATATCGTTCATTTACAGGGAGACTCAAAATAATTTGGTTACAGTACTGTCTATGAGCAATAACTAATGGAAGTGCCTTGTTCAATTGTGGAATGCGTTTTAAATTAAAATATTTTTTTGCATTTTGCACATTACTTTTTGTGTATAAAGTTTATATATCATATACAGGGCTGCATAAAAGAAATAAGTTTATTGACATAAATTTCAACTGCGTTATGCGTTTCTATAAGTTTCGCATCTAAGTTTCTCTAAGTTTAGCATACTATACAAAATTTATACAAATCTATAGTATGCAAAGCTTCACAAAACAATTTGAACACTTTTCCGTTTATGGACGGTAGTTGTTGAATTTAGGTTCTTAAATGCGGTATGCGTTTTCCTTTTTTAATTTTTACTTTTTAGACGCGGAAGTTTTTTCACAGAATTCTGAATATGTTGGAAATTTTTTTATAATTGACAAATTATTTTTCTTTCTTATAATTTTAACCTTCTCGGCCACGAATTAGACGAATATTAAATAAAATGCCATCTTGTGTATTGATACACTTAAAATTATATTCTAAATTGTGTAGAAAAAGAAAAATCTATTTAGTGTGATACTTTATTAACCTTTTATGCTCCGACGTAGCCATAAAAGAAAACGTGTTATAAAATTCTTTTAACACGTTGATTAGCAGTAATACAATTTAGGATTAGTTATACATATTTTAATTTACCAAATTCCAAATGCATTATTCGTTGTATAAAACAAAAATATTTTTAATGGATAATTTGTTTTCAATTATAATTGTTAGTTTCCGTGAATTTGTATGATTAGGGGGATCTTGAGATGACGTCTGTTTTAAAATTATAACAAATTGAATCTACACATGAAATGTGAAAGCTTAAGAGACGTCAGTCAAAGTATGTTAGTCGGAATAAGTTTTCAAACTATCAGGCCTAGGTAAGCGAGAGTGTGAAAAAATTTATTTTGCATTCCACAGTATAGAATGCAATGGAACTTCTGATCTTAGAAAATGAATAAATATCCCGATTATAAAATAATAATAATAATAATAATAATAATATAATAATTTAAAAAAAAAACATAAAAAACATTGTATTTCTTGATCTGCTAATTTTATTGACGAATAAAGGATAAGTATATTTTTAAAATACTAATTAAAAAGTATTTGTTAATCTTAATCATCCTGGTGTGCCAACAGTATCTTCCAAAACTGATGCATTCTTATATTTGTATTCATTAATATATTGATTTCTAAATTGCGAGAAACGAATTTTGAGTTTATTTATTTTTAATATTTAATTTTTGGGGGAAACACCCTAAAGCTTTTCCACAAACAACTAAAATCATCACTATAAGACACCATCTAATCACGGTCTATTGTAAATTAGAACATTTTTGCCTCAAAAGTTTTTTTATTTTTATATCGACAGGAAATGTTTATTAAATATTTCTTTGGTTTCGAAATTAGTTGATAGATGACGCTACTAACAAAGTTAAAATTATAATTTAATTTTCCTGTTATTATTTAAATTATCATGCCCATAAAATAATACATTAAATAAATTGTTGATATTTTCAGAAAAATTTATAAAATCATCCCAAAGTATATATATACATATAATAAATAACAATATATAAATTGTTGTTGTTAGTAAATTGTTTTTAGGTATAGACATACGAAAATAGAAAAAAAAAAAAATGTTGATGAAATATGGAATACTTGTTGGAATAAGAATAAAAAGAAAATCTTCTATATTAATTTTTTTCAATTATTTTATTCAAAACTTTCACATAAATATTTTGTACGGATAAGTTTGTTTTGTTCAGCCTATTGAAAAACGAATGTTTGTCTTTGTCCACAACAGATGACAGCACTACCGTAAATTAAAAAGATTGAAGATGTTTTTCAAATGGTTTCCGAATTTTTATGACTGCATTTTGCTTGCTCTCTAATACGGCTAAGCCTTCCCATTTTTCAAATTTCTCATATGATTTTTTAACTTATTTTTATCTGCTTACTCTTTTTAAATGATGCTTCTTATCAGTGTAACTGAGAAAATATTTCTAAAATGTTTGCTTAATAACTTCTTTTTTTAAGTTTTAAAATCTTAGCGAAGCTAGCAAGTCGTGAATAAGATTTTAACACTTAAAACAGAATTAAGTACACATTTTAAAATACTTTGTCAATTACACAGCAAAGAAACACCTTTTAAAAAAAGCACACAGAAAAAAAAATCCAATTTGAAATATGAAAAATACAATTGCCAATTGCCATCCCATGACCACTAGATCACCATAGGTTTAATTTTGGAGAGGGGAGTTTGAAATCTGATTGATAAGGAGTCTAGGGGAAGTTCTCTCAATACAGCTTAATATTTGGTGCATTTTCTTTTTTTTTTACTTTCTTCTATCTTTAAAGGAAGAAAGTATTGGATTTATGAAAATTTTCGAGGGATTTATACGTTTTAGAAGGTCCTGAACACGATTTGGCTGTTTTTAGAAAATGTCTGTCTGTATTTGACAAAAATTTCGTGGACGCTCTATGTAAAGAACTAATGCACGGAATTTAATAAAACTTTAGAATTTAGTTAGACCTTGATATAAATTGGTGCTAATTAGTTTTTGGTGTAAATCGCCCAACAGGTGGCGCTGCTATGCTACTTTTTCATGACTTTTACAATAGCTATATCTCAAGAACTAAAGCACACTTTAGAAATCCTGAATAAATAGTTTAAATAGTGCTTTTATTGCTGTTACCATATCTTAAAAAATAATCACAGCAAAAATTATATTTTTTGTTAATAAATTCAAGAGTTTACGCTTACTATCAAGCGTAAATCAAAGCGGTGAATTTTCAATAATTGAAGCAAACGCTAACTTAGCATACATTTTTTTGGAATTGCGTTTTCTTTTAATTTTTTTAATTTAATTTTATTTTCTTGCTTGGTTTAAATAATGCACACACACGCAAAAAAAAATTGGCTTTCAATTTATTGTACTTTCATCTAAGTGTGTGAATATTTTCATATAAAAATGTTGCTATGTTAATCGATTTAAACTTCTCCAAAGTTTGCCTTGTACGGCGTGCATGGTAAGCAATAAATCAATCGGTGTATGTTATTGAGCTCTTATTAATTCGAACCGAAACAAATAATAAAAAAAAAATCCCACCGATACTTAAAATATATTAAATTAGTTGGACGCTACACCTCAAAGTGACAGGATAAATGAAACTTTCACAAAAAGCGCCTTTTTAGCACTTTCCAACCTAGTTGAAAAGTGCTTATGACTTCGGTTTGTCTGGCCGTCTGGCCGTCTGGCCGTCTGCCGTCTGCCGTCTGCCGTCTGTCCGTGCTCTAACTCCCGTAAATATGCTCGGATTGCTCTGCAATTTTTATATGTTATTATCGTTATCTATAGCATGTTCCCTATTTCAACGGAAGTGTGTAGCACTTATAGTTTTTTTACAGGGACACTCAAAAGAATTCCGTTACATTGCGGTCTATGGGGAAAAATCATTTGCTGTTTATTTAAATAATGTTTCACTATTTTAAACGCATTGAAATTTATATATATCACTAAGGTGCATTAGAAGAAGCTTAATATGGAACAGGGTGTGCATAGCACTTATAGTTACTTTACAGGGACAGTAAAAATAATTCCGTTACATTACGTCTATGGAGAAAAATCGTCTGCGGTTTATTTAAATAATGTTTCACTATTTTAAACGCATTGAAATTTATATAGATCACTAAGGTGCATTACAAGAGACTTACTACGGAATATTGTGTGTATAGCAGTCATCGTTCATTTACAGGGACACGCAAAAGAATTATCTACTGTCTGTTAACAATAATTCCTGGAAGTGCGTTTTAAGTTACTGAACGCGATTTTAATGTTAACTTGCTTTTTGTCTATTACGTGGTGTGTATAAATTCTGTAGATCCTATACAGGGCAGCACAAAAGTTCGCGAACACATTTCTGTTTATTGACAAACTCCAGACGGAGAATTTTAAAATGTGCTACACGTTTCCTAACTGAACTAAAATTTAGCATCCTATGTAGTATATATACAATTCTATATATCCTATACAGGGCTGAATAAAAGTATTCGGATATTTTTCCGAATATTGTATATGTTGGAAATTCCTGAAATTATGTTTTTAAATATGTTATGCGTTTTCCAAATTGTTTACTTAGAAGTTATCTTTTAGCTTATTAAACGGTATGATTTGTAAAATTATTTTGGAAGCGTTGGAAAGTGCTACATAATCTATGCTTGACGCATGATTTTTCGTTCTTGTTTAATTTTCAAGTCAATTTTTGGCAGAAATTTTCCATTTTCGAAACTGTTTAAAAAGTCAAAATTATTAAACATTTTAATTTTTAAAAGTTTGTCCTCCAATTAAAAAATTCACATTTAATTTTTAATTTTTAAAAAGAAGTAAAAAAAAGTCAATAGCGTGAACAGTTTAAGCACGAGAACTTACACAGATTCAAAAAATCTTGGTCAAGAAAGGCGCGTTTAAAGTTTTTGATCTGAAAAGTTCTGTTTATACACCGATCCGTTGAACTATTTGTCATAATTTAAATAGTAGGTGAAACAAAACACAGTTTTAAGGACATTTTGTAGACATTTTAAAGATCCAGAAAGTGAACCTTTAAAAAAGTGGAACCTTTCAGAAAGTTGAAACTTAACCAGGAGAACTTTGTTTAAGGATAATTTGATGCGCCTCCCCAGCTTTCAACCATTATACGATTTCTGTGATTAATGAGTTGTATTAAATGACGCTTAGTTTACGTCGCGAATTTATAATTTATATGCATAGAGGGCCTTGCAGTGATCCCAAATTAGCAATAATGATGTCCAAAATTATTCGTAGGTTTCATACTGGCTGCATACGTCTTCGGGTAGATACAGATAGGAGGTTTGTCTGTTGGTTTGTCTGTCCATCTGGCCGTATTCTCGTAAATGTACTCAGATTACCCTGTAATTTTTATATACTATAGCACGATTGTTACTGAAAATGAAGTGTGTACTTTTAGAGTTCGTTTACAGAGACAATCAAAAGTTTTGCGTCAAATTTCGGTCAATGGGAAAAAATCGTTTCAAGTGCATTATGATGATGTTACACCCTTTCAAACATAATGAAATTGATATGCATTTATGAAATGCATTCAAACATTTGAGATTTTTTTTTCTGTAAAATATGGGATGCAAAGTTATTTTCATTCATTTACAGGGTCACACAAAAGAATTCTGTTGCATAATAGTCTACGGAGAAAAATCGTTTGAAGCATATTTTAATGATGTTACATTATGTCAAACATAATGAAATTTCTACACTTTACTGAAGGGAATTACAGGTTTGTTACTGAAAAGCATGGTGTGCATAGCATTTATCGTTCATTTACACGGACACACAAAATAATTCGGTTACAGTACTGTCTATCAGGGATAGTAGCTGGAAGAGAGTTTTCAACTTTGGTTACGTTTAACTAATTTTTTCCATTACATGGTGTGTATTCTCTCGGTCATATACAGAGCTACGCAAGGGAATTCGTAAGTATTACTGACTATGGAAGTGAATTTGCTTGAGGATAGTATTTAATTATGTTATGCATTTTCCTGCTGGACTATATTTTATTAATAGAAGTTTGGGGAATATAAATAAATTCATACACAGGGCTACGCAAAAAACAAGATACAGTGCCGTTTATAGTTGGTAATTGTTGGGAGTGCGTTTTAAATTATGTTATGTGTTCTTTACCCGAATTAAATTTTAGCTTAATATGTAGTGTATACAAAAGTATGTAGGTAATACACTGTACAAGAAAATTCGAGTCTGTCTGTCTGCCAGTCCGTGCTTTATCTCGCGTTAATATATTCGGATTTCCATGCAATTGATATGTGTTATGTTGAGGTTTACTGTGGCTTATTCAGTATTAAAAATGAAGTGCACATATAGTTTTTTTTTTAACAGTGTCACACAAAAGAATTCCATTACATTACGGTTGATGGTGAAAAATCATTTGTGGTTTATTTTAATGATGTTACACTATTTCAAACATATTGGAATTGATATATATCACTGAGGTGCACTAAAAAAGACGTTTTATAGAATAGGGTGTGCATAGCACTTATAGTTCCTTTACAGAGACAGTCAAAATAATTCCGTTACATTATGGTCCATGAAAGAAATTGTTTGCGGTTTATTTTAATAATGTTTCACTATTTCAAACATATTTAAATTGATATATATCACTAAGGTTCATTACAGGAGGTTTACTATAAAATATTGTGTGTATAGCATTCATCGTTCATTTACAGGGCCACACAAAAGAATTCAGTGCTGTCTGTTAACAAAAATTGCTAGAAGTACTTTTTCAGTTGCTAAACGCGTTTTTAAATTTAACTCACTTTTGTCTATCACTTGGTATGTATAAATTCTATAGATCATATACAGGGCAGCACAAAAGTTCGCGAATACATTTCCGGAGAATTTTAAATTGTGCTACCCGTTTCCTAACTGAACTAAAATTTAGCATTCTGTGTAGTATATATACAAATATATAGTTCATATACAGGGCTGCAGAAAAGAGTTCGTATATTTTTCCGAATATTCATTCTAATTCATGAAATTGGGTTTTTAAATATGTTAAACTTGACACATGGTTTTTCGTTTCTTGTGTTTTCCTCATTCAAAATTGCAGCTTAATCTTACGTAATTAGGAATATTTTAATGATTTTTTTTTATACGTCATGAAATACAACAGTAAAACTTTAATGTAAAAATTTAACTGTTAAAGAGAAAAGAAAAAAAGGAACGTATAGTAGTGAATTTGAAAAAGTGAGACAGTAAAATGTTGTACGCTTTTCGAATAGATGCATAAAATTCTACCAAAATTTAATCAACCAATTGCGACCGTCTGAGAAACGTATTGACAAAATTTCAAAACTTTCGGATTAATTTAACACTTGCATAAAGTAAATTTAGCATTCAAATTTTTAAATTTAAATCAAATATTTAAATTTGAGTGAATGATAATTTTTTTTAATCGTCTGAATTCTCATAGAAGAGAAGTAGACATGACAGAAAATATTCCATAATTTTTCGAACGAATCAACAAAATTAAATAAAAAACTATACAGATAATTCCGAATACCACATCAACATATGTACATGATCTAGTACCTTTTTTGCAGCAATTATTGCGAGAAATACATACACACTAGAGATGAGTTCGGGCTCTTTTTTCGGAGCCCGAACCGGATGATTTGAAATCCGAATCCGCTGGAACCCGAAAAATTTTGTATCATCATATCCCGAGCACGATATTGAATGTAAGCGGTAGAAAATTATTAATAACATTTTAAAATTGTTTCAAGATTGATTTTCTCATTTAAAAATATTTTCTTACATTGAAATAACTATTAATCCTAAATACTCCCTTATGGCAGCGTTTCTTGATTTTCATGTCCCTGAAAATCTGTTTTTTTTAAATTGTTATTTATACCCAAGCACAGGTGAAATCTAGCAAAAGTCAGAATTCTTATTCTTTTAAAATATCATTGTACAACTATGGAAGAAAAACGCGAGTTCTATTTTTCCGTAATTCTGGAAAATGCCTTTAAACAGAAAGCAAGAATAGGCAATGGATATACCACGACCACGGTTTCTGTAGACTACTAACACTAACCATATAAAAGGTTCAGAATTAGATAAAATATTTCTCTTTAAATTCCATAAATAACAATCCAATTCCTTTTCAAACGGGATTATAGAAGAGTATAAAACACTTTAAGAAACTTAGACTACATTCTTGTTTCTGAAAAAGCAAGTTCTTTTTTCATTTTTTCAATTTTTGAATAAATAAAATTTTTACTTTGAGCCCGAGCCCGAAGACTGATATAAAAAACGATTCTGAAAATATTTGAGCGAGGGGCTCGGGATCGGGCTAGGGCTGAGCCGTCTCCGTTCTTATACACATTGACAGACACCAAAACTTTTCTCCTGAAAGCAAACTTCCACTAATGTTTCAACAGCTACTTCTCATAATAATGCAAAATATGTCACATTATAAACTGCGAGCAGTCCCATCTATATATTTAAAACGAAAAACGCATTCTGTCAAATTTTTCGCAGGAATATCGCCTGTTTGCGCATCCGCCAACGTTTTTTAAAAGCTTCTCCTCTCAAAAAGGGGAAACCTGATGGAATAGCCCTCACCTGTTTAGCCTAGGTAGATTGAAAAGTGTTGATTGAAAACGGATGGAGTCACCATTGCATTGAAAGCATATAGACCTTCTAATATATTTTTGCTCTAAGACTGAAAGCTAAAGCTTTTTTTTAAGAACTCATGTTTCCACTACTAAATATGCATATTTTTTCCCAAAATTTTACAGAGAGCTTTGATACAGTTATATATTAATAACGGATTGAAATGTCAGAGAGTTCGGAAGATGAGAACAATTTTTTATTGCCATGTTAAAGGAGCCGACGCGAAAATAAACAAACAAACAAACAAAAAAAACGAGAAAAAAACATTTCTTTTACAACTAGATAACAATATTTTTTCACAAAATTTTTACACGGGCTGTAAAACCGTTTTATTTATCACCAATAAATAAAAGAGTTTGGACAAAAAGAACTTTTTATTTTAAAACTATGAAACAACCCTACGTAAACAAGAAAATGGGCGCTTTTATCACTAAATATCAATATTTTTTTGCGAATGTTTCATTTTAAAATATAATTTCATACAAAATCCGGTTAAAGATATAAAATAATACAAACTTGATGTTTCATTTTAATTTATTATCACGGACCCGGGCAACGCCGGGCAGGGTCAGCTAGTATGTTATTACTTGTATTATTACTCTTAATATTTTTATCTAAAGAGGGGAAAAAAATATTTTCTTTCCTTTTATCGTGAATTAAATAACCGTTACATCTGAGCATTCAACTTTCTTCTTATTTCCTGATCAAGACATTGAATAACAATCGTAACTTGATAACAGTTATATCAGATTTATTTCAGTAATTTGACCGCAAATTATTATGCCTTTTAAATATATATATTGCGTGAGCAACATAAGACTATTCCGAACTACAGTTCTTAGTGATTGTTGCATTTTTTATATATATATATATATATATATATAAGAATATATTAAATATCCAATGGTGATTTCGAGATAATCGTTTATTATTACAAAATCACATTTGTGTATTCATTGTGATGCAAAATTCATGTAATAATAATCATTCTTCGATATTAATATATACTTTTGATGGATTGATTAAAAGTAATAATGGAAAATTTTGTTATATACAACAACGAAAAGAAAACAACCTATATAGTTTTTTCCCTTGTATGTTTCCATTACCCCTCTTTCATTTAAACGCAATAGTGTGAAATATTACAACAATAAACCAATAACAATAATTAAAGAAATGTACTTGAATAAATATAGTTATCAATGTAATTATTAATAACGATAGTTATACAAGCTATACAAACAAAATAGGAAATGAAAAATAATTTTAATTTTAATGTTTACTTTGTTGATTATTATTATTATTATATCCAGTTCAGGGTTATATACTTATCTCAGAAGGTGTCGATAGAAATAAAAATCTAGAAGACAGGTAAAATAAAACTTGAAAAACATTCTTGTTTTTATATGATTGATATGCGCACCAGACAAACATGCTCCCATTTTATTTGTAGCAATATGTCCTCATTTGAAATAATTGTTTTCAAAGCGTTTGTATGTGAAATGAATTAAAAGCAGTATTTTTGGCTCAGTTCTTCTAATTTATTTCTTTGCTTATTTTAAATTCTTGTAATAGTAAAATCTTATTTTTTATTTATGTATTTACTTATTTATTTTATTTTATTTTTGCTTATTTATGTATTGTAAAATATACAACTGAAAATTGGATAGGTCGATACAATTCTGAAACAAAAATATTCACAAGAAAAATTATTGATCCGTGTGCAACTTAATTTTTGTAAAAATAATCAGATATTTCAGAAAATGTAAATGTCATTTAAATTTAAATTTTAAGGTAAACCACACTGTGTTCTCTATTTAAAACTTTATCTATTACATTTGTATTTCATTTTTTATAGGGATATAAGTTTTTAAATAAAACCACAACAAATCGAAATAAAAAAAATTTCTTTTGCTGTTAAATAGCGGGATGTCTTGTTTATATGATAGGATTTGGCGAACATTTTCGTTTTTTCTACCCACCATTCTAAAGAATCAGAACAACTGAGTTTTGGTGTAAATTTTTGGTCAGTTAAATTGATAATTTTTTAGATCTTCACACTGTCCGTTTTACCAAGTTTTCAATGCATTTGTTTTGTGTCTACTTTAAATTGTGTAACACAAGACGCTCAATATTGTAGTTGAATGAGCCGCTAGAACACTTGGTGCATCCAGTAGCAACGCGCAAAAAATGGAGAAGATACTTAATTTTCCAAATTATTAACTTTTGTTAGGTACTTATCAATTTACTGATAAATTACAGCATTATTGTAATAATAAACAAGAAAGAAAAATCATGCGTCAAGCATAGATTATGTAACACTTTCCAACGATTCAAAAATAATATTACAAATCATACCGTTTAATAAGCTAAAATATAACATCTAAGTAAACAATTTGGAAAACGCATAAAATATTTAAAAACATAATTTTAGGAATTTCCCACCTATACAATATTCGGAAAAATATCCGAATACTTTTATTCAGCCCTGTATATGATCTATAGATTTGTATATATACTACATAGGATGCTAAATTGTTGTTCAGTTAGGAAACGCGTAGCGCAGTTTAAAATTCTCCGTCAGGAGTTTCTGTCAATAAATGGAAATGTGTTCGCGAACTTTTGTGCTTCCCTGTATAGGATCTACAGAATTTATACACACCACGTAATAGAAAAAAAAAAACGAGTTAAAATTAAAATTGCGTTCAGTAACTTAAAACGCACTTCCAGGAATTATTGTTAACAGACAGTAGATAATTATTTTGTGTGTCCCTGTAAATGAACGATGACTGCTCTACACACAATATTCTGTAATAAGCCTCTTGTAATGAACCTTAGTGATATATTTAAATTTCAATGCGTTTAAAATAGTGAAACATAATTTAAATAAACCGCAGACGATTTTTCTCCATAGACGTAATGTAACGGAATTCTTTTGACTCTCTTTGTAAAGTAACTATAGGTGCTATCCACACCCTATTCCGTGTTAAGCTTCTTCTAATGCACCTTAGTGATATATATAAATTTCAATGCGTTTAAAATAGTGAAACATTATTTAAATAATCCGCAAATGATTTTTCCCCATAGACCGCAATGTAACAGAATTCTTTTGAATGTCCCTGTAAAAAAACTATAAGTGCTACACACTTCCGTTGAAATAGGGAACATGCTATAGATAACGACAATAACATATAAAAATTGCAGAGCAATCCGAGCATATTTACGGGAGTTAGAGCACGGACAGACGGACAGACGGCAGACGGCCATCCGGCCAGACAAACCGAAGTCATAAACACTTTTCAACTAGGTTGGAAAGTGTTAAAAACAGTACATTCATTAAAAGTAATAAGGGAAAGTTTTGTGATATATAGCAACGAAAAGAAAACAGGCTTTTAACCCATTCGGGACCATGGGTGCATATATGCATCCTCAAAAAGAGCATACAGAATTTGTTTTAGGCACCAGTAAAAATAAAAGTAATATTTGCTTTCTCTAATTAGAGCATTTTTGTGATAGTTTAAGTAAAGGTAGCTTTTTTAAAAAAAAGTGGTGCAAATAAAATAAAATTTGTGTAAAAGCCGCCGGTCCCGAAGGGGTTAAAAGTTGAGTATCTGGGACATTAATTTGTTGGATTCCTTCATTAGGTGAAGCATTTTTAAATGCTGAAAACATATCTAATAAATATTTGAAGACCCGTATTCTTTTTTATTTTTTCGGCATTTATTTCGCATGATGAACGAAGCCATTAAATCACTGTTTTCAAAATTAGTTGCTAAAGCTAGGGAGCGAAATTTCAAGTCGCTAGATTAGTTTGAGGTTGGCGACGGAAATATATTTTTGCACAAGTCAAGTACATTTTGGTAGATATTTAGATAAGTACAGTTTTTATGTGTATCTATACTAATATTATAAAGGAGTAAAGATTGTTTGTTTGTTTGTAGGGGGTAATCTCTGGAACTACCGAACCGATTTCAAAAGTGATGGTGGCAAATTGATGGTAACAACCCCTGCTCCAACATAGGCTATATTTTATGTCGGTGCCACTACCCCAGGGGGGTGCAGGAGCTAAAAACATTCTAAAATTGTGATCTTTTCTATACTGAAGCAGCTAGAAATTTGAAATTTTGTGTTATAGTTACTTATAAGATGTAAATTCTCTCTAAGAACAAAATAAAAAAAAAGTCGAAATTTAAAAGGTTGAAATGAGCGAAAAGAGTTCTAAAAACATTCTAAATTACAATTTCTATGGAATCTCTAGAACTACCGAACCTATTTGAAATTTGGCGTTGTAGATACTTATCTTGATATCAAAAAAGCTCTCTAAAGTAAATGCTCTCTAAGAACAAAAAAAAAAAAAAAAAAAAAAAAAAAAAAAATCGAAATTTAAAAGGGTGAAATGAGCGAAAAGCGTTCTAAAAACATTCTAAATTACAATTTCTATGGAATCTCTAGAACTACAGAACCGATTTGAAATTTGGCGTTGTAGTTACTTATAAGATGTAAATGCTCTCTAAGAACAAAATAAAAAAAATCGAAATTTAAAAGGGTGAAATGAGCGAAAAGCGTTCTAAAAACATTCTAAATTAAAATTTCTATGGAATCTCTAGAACTACCGAACCGATTTGAAATTTGGCGTTGTAGTTACTTATAAGATGTAAATGCTCTCTAAGAACAAAAAAAAAAAAAAAAAAAAAAAAAAAAAAAATCGAAATTTAAAAGGGTGAAATGAGCGAAAAGCGTTCTAAAAACATTCTAAATTACAATTTCTATGGAATCTCTAGAACTACCGAACCGATTTGAAATTTGGCGTTGTAGTTACTTATAATATGTAAATGCTCTCTAAGAACAAAATAAAAAAAATTCGAAATTTAAAATGGTGAAATGAGCGAAAAGCGTTCTAAAAACATTCTAAATTAAAATTTCTATGGAATCTCTAGAACTACCGAACCGATTTGAAATTTGGCGTTGTAGTTACTTATAAAATGTAAATGCTCTCTAAGAACAAAAAAAAAAAAAAAAAAAATCGAAATTTAAAAGGGTGAAATGAGCGAAAAGCGTTTTAAAAACATTCTAAATTACAATTTCTATGGAATCTCTAGAACTACCGAACCCATTTGAAATTTGGCGTTGTAGTTACTTATAAGATGTAAATGCTCTCTAAGAACAAAATAAAAAAAAATTCGAAATTTAAAAGGGTGAAATGAGCGAAAAGCGTTCTAAAAACATTCTAAATTACAATTTCTATGGAATCTCTAGAACTACCGAACCGATTTGAAATTTGGCGTTGTAGTTACTTATAATATGTAAATGCTCTCTAAGAACAAAATAAAAAAAATTCGAAATTTAAAATGGTGAAATGAGCGAAAAGCGTTCTAAAAACATTCTAAATTAAAATTTCTATGGAATCTCTAGAACTACCGAACCGATTTGAAATTTGGCGTTGTAGTTACTTATAAAATGTAAATGCTCTCTAAGAACAAAAAAAAAAAAAAAAAAAATCGAAATTTAAAAGGGTGAAATGAGCGAAAAGCGTTTTAAAAACATTCTAAATTACAATTTCTATGGAATCTCTAGAACTACCGAACCCATTTGAAATTTGGCGTTGTAGTTACTTATAAGATGTAAATGCTCTCAAAGAACAAAAAAAAAAAAAAATCGAATTTTAAAAGGGTGAAATGAGCGAAAAGCGTTTTAAAAGCATTCTAAATTACAATTTCTATGGAATCTCTAGAACTACCGAACCGATTTGAAATTTGGCGTTGTAGTTACTTATAAGTTGTAAATGCTCTCTAAGAACAAAATAAAAAAAAATCGAAATTTAAAAGGGTGAAATGAGCGAAAAGCGTTCTAAAAACATTCTAAATTAAAATTTCTATGGAATCTCTAGAACTACAGAACCGATTTGAAATTTTGCGTTGTAGTTACTTATAAGATGTAAATGCTCTCTAAGAACAAAATAAAAAAAAAATTCGAAATTTAAAAGGGTGAAATGAGCGAAAAGCGTTCTAAAAACATTCTAAATTACAATTTCTATGGAATCTCTAGAACTACCGAACCGATTTGAAATTTGGCGTTTTAGTTACTTATAAGATGTAAATGCTCTCTAAGAAAAAAATAAAACAAAATTCAAATTTAAAAGGGTTAAATGAGCGAAAAGCGTTCTAAAAACATTCTAAATTACAATTTCTATGGAATCTCTAGAACTACCGAACCAATTTGAAATTTTGCGTTGTAGTTACTTAGAAGATGTAAATGCTCTCTAAGAACAAAATAAAAAAAAATTCGAAATTTAAAAGGGTGAAATGAGCGAAAAGCGTTCTAAAAACATTCTAAATTACAATTTCTATGGAATCTCTAGAACTACCGAACCGATTTGAAATTTGGCGTTTTAGTTACTTATAAGATGTAAATGCTCTCTAAGAAAAAAAAAAAAAAAATTCGAAATTTAAAAGGGTGAAATGAGCGAAAAGCGTTCTAAAAACATTCTAAATTAAAATTTCAATGGAATCTCTAGAACTACAGAACCGATTTGAAATTTGGCGTTGTAGTTACTTATAAGATGTAAATGCTCTCTAAGAACAAAATAAAACAAAATTCAAATTTAAAAGGTTAAATGAGCGAAAAGCGTTCTAAAAACATTCTAAATTACAATTTCTATGGAATCTCTAGAACTACCGAACCGATTTGAAATTTGGCGTTGTAGTTACTTAGAAGATGTAAATGCTATACTTATAAGATGTAAATAGCATTGCATACTTTTAATTTTTACACCGTTATATAGGGAAAAAATCTACTTTCAGATGCAATTTGTTTGAAAACTATATCTCAATTTACTCATTTATTATGGTATTTAAATTCAATTTCAAGCAAGATTTTAAAGAAAAATCTATCTCTATCACTTGCAGATGATTACAACATATTAATCTATTTGCGCTTTAAACAATATAAAAAGTTCAGCATTTGTTTCCAGCTAATGTTCCATAGCGAGATTAAAGCTTCATTAATAAATAAAATAGTATAAATAAAACCCAAATTTAACAGACATGTAATTGAAATAAACGCTAATTAGCACTTTTAATAAATTTCAAAATTTTATTTGAATATATAATTCACATATTTCATATAAAAATGCTCTTTGGTGTTGTTAGAGGGCAATCCAAAAAATTATTAAATGTAAAAATATATATTAGAGTCTTCAATAAAAAAATAATTGTTTTTCACATATATTCTCTATCTCAGGAAGCCCGGGTTGGATTAGTATTTTTAATAGTAGAATTTAAAGCTACGTAGATAATTTTCATAAAATTAAGTTAAAATGAAATGAAAATAGTAAAAGGTTTCTCAAACTAGTTGTTTATCATATTAAATCCGCAAAAAACATTTTTAATCCGTAATACTAATAACACAAATTAGCATAATAATATTACAAGTTAGTAAAAATCATAAACTAATGTGAAGTAGTGAGAAATTATTTAATTTTAATATAAAACTATGGTGATTTCTACAGATTTTTGATAAAATACAAGTAAATTATTGAGGGAAATGTGCAGAGTTTGCCAATTTACTTCCAAGCTGTTTGCTGAATGTGTTTCCAAGCCTTAATCTCATCGTAGATAATAGTTCAAGTTAGGGCGTAGCTCATTTGATTAGTCACTGTTTTTTTCGTTTGAACATGCCTTTTCTCTAGTTTCTTAAAATTCCAGTGTATGTGTAGATGGTGAATATGTGTTTGTTAGGGTAAGCAACTGGTTGGATGGTTGTTTGATGGGTAAATAAATTGTCGCTAGTATAAACAATTGAATGTATTCGCTCGAAAGTAAAACAGAAAACAAATTTACAAACATACATTCAAATATGTATAATTATATACATATATATTCATCTGCATAGATGTATATCTATAAACTCAATTTTTAAAAATAGTTTGACTAACTTTTAGAATATTTTTTTTTTGTTAACTTATGAGTATTATATTAGGAACGTTCAAAAAGTAATGAGTCGGAGGCCTAGGAACAGAAACTAGTACATGTATTTCTGAAGTATTGGCCCTGGCTGTTGAGGCACTTGTCCCACTGAGACACAAGGCGGTGAATGGCTGTCTCGTAAAATTCCTGGGGCTGCGATGTGAACCAGTTCCGCACGTACTGCTTGACGTCATCGTCCGAGGTGAATCATTTGCCCCTCAGAGCCTTTTTTAGGGGACCAAAAATTGCGTAATCGCAAAGAGAGGGGTCTGGACTGTATGGAGAGTGACCGAAAACCTCCCACTTGAATTTCTGCACGAGTGCCGTAATCGTGTTGGTCGCATGAGGCCTTGCATTGTCGTGGAGCAAAATAACCCCACGGGTGAGCTTTCCCGGTCGTTTTGATTTGATCGCTTGGCGAAGGGTGGTCAAAGTTTGCGAGTAGCGCTGGGCATTCACTGTTGTCCCGTGCTGCAGGAAGTCTATTAGAAAGGGAGCGTCTTGGTCAAAGAAGAACGTCAGCATAACCTTTCCTGCACTTGTGTGGATGGCCTCTGATTTTCTTGGTGTTGGTGACTGTCGATGTTTCCACTGGAGACTTTGTCGTTTCGATTCTGGTTCGAAGTGATGACACCAAGACTCATCTCCAGTCACCACTCGTGCCAGGAACTCATTCCCTTCCCTGGCATAGCGCTGCAGATGATCAAGACAGTGGGCCATTCGACATGCTTCCTGTTGTGGTTGAAGGCTGTGGTGCACCCATTGGGCGCACACTTTGTGCCAGTTCATTCTTTCCTTCATTTTGGTGTGAACACTTCCGACGCTCAATCCAACCGCGGCAGCTAGGGCTTTCACTGTAACTCACCTGTCCTGCGTAACGAGTCCATCAACCAGTTGGACGATGTCATCGGTAATGCGTTTTGGTGTTCCAGACCGTGCATCATCGGCTAAGGAAACCCGTCCTTCCCTGAAGCGCTTGTGCCACGCCTTGACCCTTGCAAGAGACATGCAGTTTTCACCAGTTTTTGGTTTAGGATCTTACATACGCAGAAATTTTTAATTATATTTCAACGTATTATTCGTAATTCTACACACATTGATTTGATAATATTACTGTATCTTCAGAAGTAAGCTTTAACGATTTATTTGTTATCTCTAATATATTGTAATTAATGTACATTATAGAGGCGTATTTTACATAGAAAATTATGTATGAATCATTAAAATTAATTCTACAGCGTAAAATAATTTCAATATATTACACTTTTATGTATGGGAATTTCTATAAGGGCGATAGAAAAAAAAAAGCATGTAAATAAATAGATAATTTCTCAGTTTTTTCTTTCGTAAAATATGATATTCAAATATTTTTAATCCCTTGTAGATTTAGTAAAATATATATATGTGATTAAGGCGTTTCACTCATCATTTAAAACTTTGTTAGCATATTCGAAAAATTAAAAGGTTTAAACATGAGTTGATATTATGAAAACGTATAAAACAAAATTTAAAAATGCATATCATATTGTTTTTACATTAAATTGAGAATTGTGAAATACAAGTGAATTGATTTATTATAATTAATACTGGCACTTATTGAGTGAATTATGAAAAAAAAGTTGATTTCACCTCTCTTCAGGAACAGGTATTAGTCAGAATGATTCATTCCCATGGATTTGCTTGGATAAACCTTATCTATCAAAAGAAGGGGTCAATCAAAATAGGTTTTTCCCGCAGAAATTGTGTGAAAAAGAACCAGAGAATACGTGTACACAGTATGTGCAAACTAAAACATGATATTTCATGAAAGAAAAAATATCAGGTAATGTCTTGCCTTTTATTATAATTCTGCAAAGGTATGAAAATGTATGTTTCTTATTTAGTTTTTTTACAATATGAGTATATTATATACAAACATATCTATTAGTAATGTTGTGTACTATTTAGCATCTAACATGTCATATTTTAAACACGTCAACAGTACGGTGAAAAATGTTTATTTATCAAACTTAGTATTAATTATTTTCACGCTCTTAACGTCACAGTGGCGTGAATTATTTATTTTAAGCAAAATTAACCGCATATATATCTTATTATTCTCAGTAAAACAGAATTTCTAATTAAATTTTTTCTTTGAATATGCGATTTTTTTTTTTTTTTTTTTTTTTTTTTTTTTTTAAAGTTTTGTATATGCATTTATATTAATTCAAAAAGTAAATAATAAGTATCGATTATATGTGCGACATTGAAACGATAAATCACTAATGAAATAATTTCTCTCGAAAATAATTATTTTTTTAATTAAAAGTTACTGATTCAATACCCATAAATAGAAAGTACTTTTTACTTAGAATTTCCCAGAAGTAGTTAATTCTGTATTGTTAAAATTACTCTATTTATAAGCATAAAATCTTATAAATATAATATATTTTACTTAAATTGTTTTCAAAATAATTGTGTATTATTAAATATTATGCTAATCTCTGTTTAGAAAATAAATATATTTTGCACAAAATTTAAAAATAAATTTCATTCCTCTAACAATATTTGAATTCTAATTAAAAATTATTATTCACTCAATAGTTTAAAAAAAAAATTGAGTCGTGAAACAATTTTTTAAATGTTAAAATAAAATTTAATGTTTATTTAAAGAGTTCGTAGATTTTACTTGCATGCTATATAAAAATGCATTATGTGTGAAATATATTTGTTCTATTCATACCTTTCCAGAATCTATATGAAAAGGAAATACATTATTTATAGTGCACAAAATTCTATGTTTTAAAATGAAATCTGAATGATATATATCGAAAAGGGCAACTGTAAAAGATAGTATTCATAAGGAAGCGAGAAAACATCAGGGCGTGGACAGCACAGTAGTTAGCGTATAAACCGTAAAATAAGAAGTTTGACCGGAGTTCGTCAGTTCAAAACCAACGCAAATGAAAATAATCTATAAAGACCATTTGTATAGGACACCCAGGATTGATTAACTTAAAGGTTATTGAGTTTCCCATAGAGGAAGCAATAACGTTGATTTCATGATCGCTGAATTTTCCTAGTTTAATCATAATATCTTGACCATCATAGTCCTTGAGGTTGTGGAAAATAACAGGAATTGTTTTGCACTGTTTATAATTAAACTATTGTTTTAAAATTCACCTTATGTCTAATTCCTTTATCTTTTTAATGCGAAGTATTAAATAGCATTAATTAATTTCAACATGCGTAATCTTCATTATTCTCGTTTCACGAGCGTTTTAAGACATGTCTTTTTGGGGCACCCTGAAAAAAAAGGGTGTAGGGGTGACACTTTATTTCAGTATTTTTAATCATCTTATAGGGTACCCTGTATTTTCAGCATACCCCCTGTTTTTAGTATAATTTCTATCGAAAAGCTCTTTAGAAAAAAATAATGGTGGGAAAGATATTTCATCGATGCATTTAACCTTTGTAGAATTTTTGTGGGTCACTCTGTATTTTTAGCATAATCACCATCAAAGGGCCCTTTAGAAAAAAAAGGGGGGGAGGTCTCATATAAGTGTGAATTCATTAATATAATTAAATCGTTGACCTAATGTATTCATTAACATGGCAGAGAAGTATTTATAAAAAAGTAATAACCGATACATGCATACTATAAATCGTAAAAAAATTCTACAGAAAAAACAAAACCCGTAACATTTTTTTTGGTCATTTCATTCATTAGCATGAATGAGAAATATTTAATAAAATTCAACATTCACCTTCGTACTCAAACACAATTCCCGCAATTTTTTTTCAAAGCTCCGAAAAAAAAAATCCGAAAAATTCTTATCGTACTCCAACACACTTTCTTATCCTTACTGCCTCCGGATTCCTCCGACGCCTTCCACACTCTACACAAATACCAACCCCAGCCCAGGTGTCCTTATAACGGCCTTTATACCCTACTCTGGACAGTTTGCTGCAGATTTTTAATAGTGAAACATATTTATAGATAACGGTTACTAAATCATATTGTAAAACTTTCTCATTGGTCATAATATAAACAAAATTACTGTTACACCTTACCAGATTCATAAAAAATTGTTGAACAATCATTATTTTTTATTACTGGGCGAACAAAATCTTTGTAAATTAGTGGTATTTCTACCGTGTTTCATATCATTAGTTTACTTCGTCCGACTAGTTATTAAAAAATATATATCATTCATTGATTTTTCATGAATCCGGTAAAGCGGCCATAATTTTACCTCTGTTCTGATAAATGAGAACGTTTTACGATATGGTTAAGTAACCGTTATCTATAAAGATACGTTTGAATGATTGGACAGTTTATTTCTACAGAAAATTACAGTTAAAATGATTGTTTGTTTTTTTTTTTTTTTTTTTTTTTTTTTTTTACAGTGTATTTTTTTTTTATATAACGTCTCATGTATTGGGGTATTGGGAATACATCTTGTACTTCGGTGCAAACAAAGAAAAAAAAGTAAGTAATTAGTGAAGAAGGAAAGTCTTATTTTAAGAACTTGTATTGTTAAAGTTCACCTTTAACTTCTGTTAATGCGTGCAGAGCAGCGGGAGACAGTTTCCAAATGAAATGTAAAACACAGTTATTACAGACCTAATTTCAAGAGAATACGGAATCCCTTTTGAAGATAGTGACCATGCAATTTTCTTTAAAATTTAGTTTCTTCCTTAAAATTTTCTTACTTATTTCATTGGCAGAATTTCCTTTTAAAAAGGGAGTCTTCTAGGTTTATAAGTATAGTTTTTTCAAAAACATATAATAACAAGAGTATAAGCAAAATTTCAAAAAAATACAGATGACTTTAAGGCAAAGACTAGTTTTAAGAACAATGATTTTATTGATAACTTCATCAGACAAAACATTCACCATAATCTTTTAACATACAACAAACATCTAGTAGGCTTTGAAACAACTACTTTAGATATTGTTTTCAAAAGTAGCCGCTTTTTAAAGAGTACCTGCAGGTTTAAGAAGTTTTATTTTTACTGTTTTCAATTAAACAAGCAAAGTGTTTCAGAGCAATGACAATAATAATATTTTGATATTCTGACCTAGGGAATATTTTTTTCTAATTGTTGTCTTACACATTAAGGATACATCTTATACTTCGGCGAAAATAATTGTTGGAGGGGAAAAAAGTAATTAAAGAAGAGGAAATTCTTATTTTCAGAAAGTGTATATTGCTAAAGTTCACCTTTAGCTTCTGTTAATGTTTGTAGAACAGCAGGAGACAGTTTCCAAAATGAATGTAAAACACAGTAATTATAGACCTACATTTAGTAGAATACAGGATCGTTTTAAAAGAAAGTGACAGTGCAATTTTCTGTAAAATTTGGTTTCTTCCGGAAAGTTGGTGCTTTACGGCACTGTGTACTTTCTTCAACTGTGCTACTTCCGATCTGCCAATCACGATTTCATTGGTAGAATTTCTATTTTAGAACTTTGTTTCGAGTTAAAGGATCTGGCTTGTCAAAAGTGACGTAAGTTTCTCAGTTCCGGATTTCACGCGAGTGAATGCTTTCCTTTTCTTCCGCTGCGTGCCAAACGCCACAATCATGTAGAATCTTCATGGCCGCAATACAAGGAACATCGACACGGCACCCCCAATAGGACCCCCTGCTCTTTTTTATCCGGATGCAATTGGAGGTTTTCAAATTACATAGAACAAATACGAGGATAAATTGTCATCGATACGCCGACCATTGTTTTCTTTATATCCTCTTCCGATATTTTTTATCAAAAGGCAATGTCCTCAATATTATAGTCGAATGAGCTGTTTTAATTAGAACGTTTGCTGCTTGGAAGAAAAAAGGTTATTCATAATAATAAGTGGTTTGAATATAAACGTTTAAAAATGTCACTCAATTCTTTTTAAATCTTTTTTTTTTTTTTTTTTTCAAAAAAAAAAAAAAAAAAAAAAAAAAAAAAAAAGGTAATAACAATAATGTGGCAAATTTAATTGGCGCTCGATATTGCATTTATTGGAAACACTTTCAATGGAATATCTATCTTGGTTAAATATTGGCTTTACAACGAAAATAACTGCACTTGAAATACAATACAATACAATAATTCAAGTAAAACTGTCTTTACATTCAAAAACCAGCATTGTTGAAATAGTAGCTTTACATTGGAAATATTGGAAATGAAATCGGAAAATATTTCTGTCAATATTGATGCAATATCGACAAATCTTAAACTCTAATGTTGCACGGGATTGTAGTGGAGGGTATCCGGCAGATACGCTATCTACCTTCTGGATTTTTTTAAGTAACGCCGCATACCTTCTGCTTCTTTATCTCAAATAAAAGTTCTACAGCAATGTTCTACAGCACTGAATGTTGGGTTAACTAATATTTCATGCCAATACTACCAATAAAGTCAGTACAAACAATATTGGCCCATTATTGTTTTGCTACTATACAAACCGTTATGTTGGATAAGCTAAAGAGGTGAAAATTTTGTACATTACAATCATGATTCTTTAAAATCTGAGCTTGCACTTACTGGCATGAATGTAGTGGAGAGTATACGGTGGTATACACCGTATGCCTTCTGGATTTTTTTCAGAAGTTAAGTTTAGCCACTGTTTCTTAAGTAAAACTATAGCGTATACATACTGTTTTTTTTTTTACGACTCTGCGTACTGGGTTTGATTTGCACAATACTAATAAGAAGAGTCGGGAGGTTCCGTATTCAGATCCTTTAGTACAACTTATTCTTTTGTAAGCTACACCAAATTTCAAACTATTAATTACAAATTAAATGATGGAGACGCCCGGAAACGATTACTAATTCCAGATCAAATATCGTGCAACAATCACATCATTTATTAAAGCTACATTAGAAGAAATTGTCTCGAAACACAAAAATTAGGCACAGTTTTAAAACATGAAATTTGGAAAGCATTATTCTTCATGAATTGCGTGTCAAACTATAAATTCGTTCTGAATTATTTCCGGTAAAAATAAAATTTCAAGAATTACACGGAAGTTTAAATTGCGCATTGAATCGTATAAGCTATTAAGTTTTGAAACAACATTTTAACATGACAGCAATTTGTCTTATTACCCAGTTAATGAAGACGGGATGAAAAACTCGGGTTTTGATTATATGATGGAAAATAGCAATTTTTCTGTCAAAAGCTAGTTTTGAAGACTTGACTTAGAGGTTCATTCTTTGACAAAGCATGAAAACAGTAGATAAGTTTCAACTTGAAAAACATTTTTCAAAAAACAAAGTGAGTTTTTTAAAATGATTTTCCTATCTACGCTTTAAGTAATTCTGTACTTACTTTATTTATTGTGTATCTTTGAAAGAATTTTTTATTTATTTACCAGTATTAATTAATTTATGAGAGTTTACTAACGTACACTGTAAAAAATTTCGTAAATTTTCAGTAGATGTACCGTAAATTAACTGTACTTGTACCGTTTTCACTATTTGCGACATGAGTACCGTACTGCTAAGGTATATTAACCGTAAAAAAACGTATATGTCCCATTTCGATTATAAACGGTATTTATACCGTAAAATGATTGTTTTTCAGTCAAAAATTGCTATTTATACCGTAAAATAATTATTTTTCAGTAAGGAAAAAGCTGGTAGCCCCGCCTCGGTGTATGGCAAAAGCCTGAAATGCTACTCTTGCTCTTGTTACGTAATGCGTGTACGCCTGAGGAGTGGGGGGGGGGGGTGCAGACGGTACATATACTTTAAGTATTTTACGGTACATATACCGTCCAGTTAAATTACGGTACATATACTGGTCACAAAGTTGCCAGTATATGTACCTTAATTTGAGACCAAAATGTTTTACAGTGTACGTTATAAGATAAATGCGACATGTTAAATCTCAATGGTGCTGTAAAGTAATTTAAAAGAAGTTACTTGGGAAAAGAAATAGCGTGAATTTAAATTAAACATAGACGTTGCCATACCTTGATTAAAAATGTTCCTTTGAAAATATTTTTAAGACTCGTAGAAGAAGGTTAATCTTTCACAGTCGCAGCTTACATTTTATCTTGAGTACATTTGCATTTTTCAACAGCTTTAATGATTTTGATTTGCCCGTCAGACAGTCTATGTCTGCAATATATTTTATAAAAATGTACAGACTACGGGAATATTACAACATATTATGGACATTTAATTTCTTATAATAATTTCTGCTACATTCCTAAGAGACAATGAATTATTTTCAGGCAACTTTAAGCAAGAAAGGAAAACCCTTCGAAATTTAGAAACGATAAAATCAAAAAAAAAATATATATATATTTTTTTAATCCCAAGAAAAATAATTATGCTATTTACCTGAAGAGTACTCATTTTTATTTTTGATTTGAAAAACATATTCAGATAAAAAATAAATTAACCGAATAAATATCGTTTATTTAGGCTTTGATTGCTCATTTAACCCTAGATGACTATATTGTGTACCGCTGATAGTGGAAAAGACTCGTAAAAATTACGAATTCTGAAATTTTTGCATTTTTATGTAGGAAAATAGGTTTAAAAATGGTTATAATGTACTTCTCAACATTTTATTATCGACTTACATAGAAAACAAATATTCTCATTCTTATAATTATTTTCCTACTTGTCAATCAGCCATCGCCCGTTAAACAAACATAGTCGTAATTATTACGACTGTCTAGTTTTCTAGGGTGGAAACGTACAGATTGCGGAAAGATTGCAACATATTATTTCTTTTGTTGAGAGCATGTCTGAACATTTGAAATAAATTAATAATCACAAATTAACTTTGAGTAAGACAGAAGACTTTTTCTCAAAAATTTGGATGTGTGGGGGATGGGGGTATTTCTGAATATCAAAAAGACTAATTTCGCCGTTTATTTACGCAAGAATAATAGTTCATTAGTTTTGTTTTCGTAGCTGTTTATATTATTCGGAAACAAATCGCACTTTCTTAAACCGAACTGTACCAAAACCACTTTTAAAAGCATCCAGGCCAATAAAAAGAAAGTTCCAAATTTTTAGCAACTCGTTACTTATTTAATCTGTAAGTACCTGTTCTGATACCCTCTGAATTCTCGAATTTGTGAAGAACTATATATTTAAATGATATAAACAGCCTGAGCTCTAATTCTTTTATAACCTATCTTTATACAAATTTTCAAAAGAATTAGTTTAGCCGTTTATTTCCATTTAAAAAAAAAAAATTAATAATACATAATAAATTTAAAATAGTTTTTTTTTTTTGTCACTCTTCAACAAGCATTTAATGTTTATCTTAAAAATCACACCTATTTTCATGACTACAATTCGTGTAATTCCAAAAAAATTCCGTTACAATATTTTATTGTGGCATGAGCTCGATTACTGAAAAACCAACGCTTTGATTTATGCTTGATATAGATAGCGCAAACTATAAAATAATTATAATTTTTGCTCTGTTTCTTTTTAAAGGTATGGCAACAGGAAAGAAAAAAAAACCAATATTTAAACTATCGATTCAAGATTTCTAAATTGTTTACTCAATGTATAATCATAATTTAATTAATATTACACTACTAAATGATAAAAGAGTTTTTAAAAAATGTATTACACTTTTTCTCGGGTTTGTTATGTAATAAGTGAAAAACTTTTTTTTTTTTATTGCAAATTCTAACAGATTTTTTTATATTTAGTATATTTTTTTAGATTGCCCAAAAAGGATTTTTTATATGAAAAATATGAATAATGTTTTCAAATAAAGTTTTGAAATTTATTAAAAGCAATAATTTTGTATTAGCTGCATTAGCTGAATTAATAGACAAGGAAATCGCCAAAAAATTGGCTACTTACAGCAGTTTTTTTTTTTTTAATTCTGATAATTTGAATAGTTTAAGCAAGTAGTTTGATTATATGTCTGTTAAATTTGTGTTTTATTTATATTGTTTTATTTATTTAAAGATGAAGCTTTAACCTTCCAACCCTTAATAGTTCGAATCGACCTGTTCCTATAATTTATTTCATTCTGTTCGAACCAGAAATTTTTCATAAAGTAAGTTACAAAAAAGGCCAAAAAGAACAAAGTTAAATAAATGTGATAAAAAGTTTTAAATAAAAATTGTAGTGTGAAAAGTTTTTATCAAGGTTGAATAAAATCCCAAATGGGTAGGAAGGTTAATTTTGTTATGGAATATTAGCCGGTAACGAATGCTGAACTACTTATATGATTTTAAGTGCAAAATAATTAATCTTTCGTAATCGGGCTGTACGGGATAGTTATAGATTTAAAAGAAATTTATGTTTGAAAAATATTTGTAAAATCGTAAAAAAGAAAAAAAAATCAGTAAATTGACATACAGTTATGAAAGAAATTACTTTTGAAAGGATTTGTTTTTTACTATTCAATGATGTAAAAATTTAAATTGTGCAGTGTTTAGAAGTTAATAAGTTTGCAGTTAAAAGTAATTTTTTTGGTTAGGTGTTGCCACCTTAAATATAACGCCTTCGCTACTCATGGACATGTTTCTGTTTTATAATATAGATTTTCTACATTTAGTGTTTAAAATATTTCGTTGTTGCAGTGTTGTAGCCAATTGACATATTTTTGAAAAAGTGGTTTGGCGCATAAATAACTCTATTGATTTTGTAACTCGTAAACAGTTGTAACCATAACGAAAATTTATCAACCTTGTCAATTTATCAACCTGCGACCTAATGTAAAAATGCCTTAAATTTGCGTAATTCATTCATTTATAATTAACCGCTAAAAATATTAAAATGTTGTATTGTCATCAGAAACACACAAGTGTGTGCTAGAATTTTTATAATTCTAGCATACCAGTAAGTGAGTGAAAAATCGTTTACAAAATTCCATTTTTACATTCAAAAACAAAGTTGTATAAAAAATACATTTATTTTGATTATGTTAAAAACATTGTTATCATATATTGTGTTCTAGTATTTAGGTGTATTTGGTGCAGATTTTTATCGTGGCATAGTCGAAAAACCGAAAAGTATCATGGGATTGAACCAAAAAAGTTTTATATTCTATTTCATACTGCTGATTTAGCTATTCATACAGCATTCATCGCTATTTCATACTGCGATTCTTAATATAAATTTTGTACATCTATCAGTTTTCTTTCCTTTTATTTTTATGAAAAGCATCTAAGCTTTGTTGATTATTTTATTCCATTCTTATTTCTTCCTTATTTATGTTTTCATAAATTTGCTGCTACTATTCGTTTTATATTCGTTTTATTCTTAAGACTATTCATCTAAATTATGCCACTATGATACCGTTTTCTTTTATGCCAATCATATTTATATACAAACAAAATGTCAATGATCTCAACAAATTGACGCTAACTGGAATGAATCGATATTGACACTTTCTTCTTTTTTAGCATGATAGCGAAACTTCATGAAAAGATTTATCCTTTGAGTAGAAAATGAACACTTTTCTCTATCGCAAAAAAATTTATTCTTACAGTGATTTATAATTATTTAATATGCCATTTGATTATGTTCTGGGCATCAAATGATTTTACATCTTGAAGAGTTTATTTACATGTTTTCTGCTTACATAAAAAAAAGTAAAGAAAAATAAAAACATTTAATATGTCAGCTGACCATTTGATTTAATTCATAGTCTTCAATTGCTTTTACAAGTTTTCCCGTTACTTATTCATTTCATATTTATTCAGTTCTTGAGGCTATTCATCTAAATTTTGACACCATGATACCATTATCGTATACACCGATCACATCTTTATGGAAATGATCTGTTAATGATCTCAACAAATTTACACATGCTTGAATAGCCATCGACATTAATTAACGACTTCTTCTTTTTTAAGGATGATATCGAATCGGATCGCAAAAGAAAAAAGAACATAAATCATTTGAATAGCAGATGAATAACTTTCTGTTCCGCAAAACATTGATTCCGACAATGAGAGGTAGTAAGTACTGAACCAGGAAATTAACAAGGAAGGGTATCCTGAAAACGTGGAGATGTAGCTATTAGATAGATTTTGCTAAATTTAAACGATGCGTTTCGTGAAAGAAGCGAGAGTGAGGGAGTGGAGAGTTTTCAAAGCAGTTGTTTTTTATTAAATTGACGTGCTCTAGATCAGGGAAGTGGTCCTTCCGCAAGTTGTAGATAACTAATCGAGTGTCTTCAGCAATGATTTATTTCATTATTATTTTAGTTCATGCTGTCATGTTGTTGTAACAAAGTCATGCATTTTCTACACTCCTCAACTGTAGAGACTTATTTGACATTTACAAAATTTTCAAATGTACATCCAAGTTCGCAGCTGTGCTTTTAAAAATGACAGATATGATTGAAGAACTGAAAGTATTCAAAGGCGTAAGCTTCTAAAAGCTTCTTTTGCTTCAAAGTACTAATAAAATGAAATGAGTTAGTGAGTTTGATTTATTTTGATCGCCTACCTGTCCTTTTTGTGTTCCAACTTTCATAAAATTGATCGTGTCTTTCATAAATTGCATTATGTTTTCTAGGTGAATGCTAAAAATATGAATTTCTAGAAACAGAGTTAATGTTAGTGGATGCGCTCTGATCTTTGCTTTAATACAATTGGTGGTTTCATAATTGCCGAAACGTCAACTGAGGTTCACTGTGGAGACCCGAAAAGTTTTTGGTTTCTGTCTGTCTGTCTGTTCCGCGGTAACTGTCGCAAAAATGATCCGATTAGTTTGATTTTTGGTAGGTATGTTGGTAAGATACCCGGAATTAGCTGTATAGTTTTTAGTTACATTTGGTTCATTCGTTTGGAAAATATAGAACATTTCTTTTTAGGTCATAATGCTTTTCTATGGGAATTCAGAAGATTTTGAAATTTTTCATTCGTTAAAAATAAAATGGCACATTTGATTAATCTATTTAAACAATAAGTTATGAAGGCTAAAATTTATCAAGTCAGGTCTTAAATTATTCAAATTAATTTGAAATTTTGTTAATGCATTCGTCAGATTTTTTAAATTAGGTGTATAATTTTTGGTACAATTTTATACATCTGTTCCAATAATATAATACATTTTATTTTATCATTTTTTGCAAATTTTAAAATGCATCTATTTTTATTTTCCTCTTTAATTTAACCGTAACCTAGCAACTATATTTCAAAGAATATCAAAATAATAAAATTCAAGTAACTCAGACTATTTGGCTACAGTATTTTATTCGCAAAATAAAATATTTTTGGGTGATTTTAATATTTTATTGAAATAGATGAGAATTTATTTTGATACAAGTTAACTTTTAACTATTATAGAATGATAACCGGAGACATTATTCATTTTCTGGAAGAGATGTGGATTTTTCGTGCTTGAAAATTTGTATTACTTATAAAATAGAATATAATATCTCGTACAACAAGATGGTTAATCTAAAGAAATTAGCGTAGTAATACGCATCCATACAGACTGAAATAGCACAATTACTGAAAACAGAGATCATAAAAAGATATAAAAAAAAAACTTTATAGAGCCAAATCACGGTTGCTATTTAGGGAATTGGCAGTTGGCACGATTATGAATGATTACCGAATAGGTTTAAAAGTTTCCAAATAAGCCTATCTTGAGGAAATTTTAGTATGCTATTGCCCTCCAGTTAGATCAGGATGCACTTAGGTAAAATAAATATTATAGAATGACCATCAAAACTGTTTTTCCGAAACAAAAATTGTAACAACACTAGATTTCTGCAATTGATATAAATGAAATATAGTAGATTCAGTTTGCATTCCCATAAGTTGCTTTTGTACACGAGATATTATTCAACTTATCTATCAGATGCGAGTGTTTCGTGGTTGGCAGGTAAGTAAATATTGCTATTTAGGTATTAGGATAACATGAAATTATTTTCGAAATTTTTGCTTATTCTAATAAAACCACTGTATAGAATGAAATCCAAGATATACTAGAATCATTCACACAAACAATAAGAAATCAGGAATATAAATTTAATAAGATTCCGGGGGTTTCTGGGGGGCAGAGCCTCCCTGAAGAAATGTTTTTTTTTTATTTAAAAAATAGAATAAGAAGTTCATCAGAATGTCAGAATATTATTTCATAAGCCATCTTTAATTTAACGTTTCTAATTTCTGAAACCTTCGAATTAATTTATATGCATATAAATATATATGTAGTAATTAAAAAAAATAATTTGCGGATTGTAAGATGTTAAATATTATGAAAAGTGAGATTAAAAAACATTGACTTTCAGAGCTGACGTTGAGGCTCCTGATCTGTAGATTTACTAGTAAACTATATTGTCTACAATTTTTCATTTATTTATTTATTTATTATTTTTAATATGAAACAAGAAAAAAATCATGCGGTAAGCATAGATTATGAAACACTTTCCAACTCATTTAGAACATTGTAACAAAACTTCACCATTTAATAAGGTGAAAGATTATGTCTAAGTAAACAATTTGGAAAACACATAACACATTTGAAAACCCAATTTCAGCAATTACCAACTATTTTCTGAAAAATATCAGAATTATTTTGTGAAAACTTGTATATAATCTACAGATTTATATATACTGCGTAGTATGTAAATTTTAGTTCTGTTGGGAAACACATAACATAGTTAAAAATTTACCCGAAAAAGCGGAAATATACTCGATTTCTGTTGTGTACCCTGTATATGATATATAGAATTTATACACACCAAGTACTATGCAAAAAATTAGTTAAATTTAAAAACGCATACTACAATTGAAGACGCACTTCCAGCAATTATTGCTCATAGACAGCACTGTCATCGAATTCTTTTGTATGTCCCTGTAAATGACTGATAAATTCTATGTATACCATTTTCTATAGTAAGTATCTTGTAGTGCACCTCAGTGATGTACATCAATTTCAATGTGATTGAAAGAGTGTAACATCGTTAAAATACACTGCAAGCGAGTTTTCCCGTAGACCATAATGTAACGAAATTATTTTGAGTGCTCCTGTAAACAAATTATAAATGCTACACACTTCATTTTCAATGCCAAATATGTCATGGTAAACGTACATAACTTTGCAGGTTTACTAAAGTGTTGTATTGTCATCTGAAACACACTTCTGTACATAATGTTTATGATTCTGGCATATCAAGAAGTGGGTGAAAAATCAGTTTCAAAATTCCATCATTATAGATATAAACCAAGTTAAGTTAAATAATAAAACAAGAACTAAAAATCTGTCAAATGCGTCAAGCATAGATTATGAAACACTTTCCAACACAGCCAGAAAACTGTAACGAAACTTCACCGTTAAATAAGGTGAAAGAAGATATGTAAGTAAACAGTTTAGAAAACATGTAACACATTACAAAATACAGTTTTCGAAATTACCTTCCAGTGTCAAAAAAGTAGTCGAATTATTTTGTGCAGCCCTGTATATGATCAATTGATGTGGATATATAGTATTATAAAATTTAGTTCAGTTAGAATATTCACATTTAACAATTTTCGCCAATCGATGGAAATGCACTCGAAATCTTTTGTATAGCCCTGTATATTATCTGAAGACTTTTGTACACACCACATATTAAGCTGAAAGGCAACTTAAAACTCACTCGCTGCAATTACCAATGGTAAACGACAATGTATCTTTTTCTTTGCGTAGCCCTGTATATGAATTTATTTATATTCCACAAACTTCTATTTACTCTACTAAGTATAGTTCAGCAGGAGAATGCGTAAAAACAATTAAAAACTACCCTTAAGCAATTCACTCCCATAGTCTGTAATACTTATGAATTACCTTATGTAGCCCTGTATATGAACAACCGAGTTTATAAATACACACGTACCCTGGAAAAAATTAGTTAAACTTAAAAATGCAAACCAAAGTTGAAAACTTCCTTATCACACATAGACTGTAAATGTCACACATGTACTGTAAACGATATCTTTTGTGTCCCCCTGTAAATAACCGCAATGCACACCACTCTTTCAAGAGAGCAATTTATAGCGTGAACCTCAGTAATGCATATAATTTTCATTATGTTTGAAATAGTGAAATATCACTAAATTACTCTGCAAACGATTTTTCCCCATAGAACGATGTGTAACAGAATTCTTTTGTTTGACCCTGTAAATGAATAATAAATACTTTGCACCCCATATTCTATAAAAAGCATGTTTTAATGCGCTTCATAATTATATATTAATTTCATTATGTTTTTAATGAGGTAGCGTCATCAAAATGCACTTGAAACGATTATTTCCCATTGACTGTAATGCAACGGAATACTTTTGACTGTTCCTGTAAAAAAAAACTACAAGTGCTACACACTTTAGGTGAAATAGGAAACATGCTATAGTAAACGACAATAACATACAAAAATTTCAGGGCGATCCGAGAATATTTACGGGAATTAGAGCACGGACAGACGGCCAAACGGCCAGACCAAGCGAAGTCATAAACACTTTTCAACTAGGTTGTAAAGTGTTACAAAAAGTAGATATTATGTGTTTTAGGTTACATAACTTTCCAAATCAAACATAACTGAAATTCACGTATTCATAATGATTATGTTAATGTTTATGTTAAAATGTAATGTTTGATGTGAAAATGTATCGATGTAAACTCATGAAGATGGTGTTAATATGGGTGATATTGTCTGTCATAATAATACTAATACTAATAATAATAATAGTAATAATTTTCGAGTTACATTTCTAAAGGAAAATTAACCTTGGTAATACTTTATAACAATTTATTATTTTCAGATTTTGATTGAATTGTAAAATACATTTTTTTTCTAAAAAACTAAAATTAAAATGAAAAATTTATGTTTGAAATAATAAAAATGTGGAGCAAAGCAAATGTATATATTGGTCATATATATCAGATATGTAATAGTTTTCTAATTTTGATTCAAACTCGCGTGGAGTTTTCAACTTAGACGTATAGAGTAGTCTGCTGTCAAGGGTTGCTTCATAAAAAACGTGCAAGATTTCAAAACACGCACACACATATCATAATCACCACCACCATCATCATCATCAACAACAACAACAACAACAAAAACTTTTTGAAATTTATTTTTATTGTTAATAAATTTAAGCGTCAGATTTCCTTTAATAGTAGTAATAATTTTAGAGAAAATAAATTTAAACTGCGAAAATTAGAAAAAAATCACAAATAATCTAACATTTAAAATTATGAAGGAAATATTAGAAATAAAATAATTTTTGAGATATTTCAAATCCTCAAATTTCTTACTTGTGATATAATGTTCAAACAAAAACAAAATTGAAACAATTTCGTAAACATTTGACAAATTAAAAAAAAAAAAAAAAAAAAAAAAAAAGAGGGGTGTGGGGGAATTGTTTGAATGAAAAAAAGTAAATAAATTCATAAATACGTAGTAGTAATAATAATAACAACAACAATAATAATAACACAAACTAAGATCAATACATTGAAATGTTTAGTATTTTTAAAACGAAAACCTAATAAGGAAAGAAATATTTATTTAGATCAATAGATTTCTGTCACAAGTTTATAAAAAAGAAATAATCTCTAACCTATAAATGTAATTTGCTTTTACTTTGAAAATTATGTAAAGACTATCATGACGTAAAGGAAATACATTTACTTAAACAGCTATTTTTTTAACAAAACAGATTTCACTGAAACTCAATGTAATATGAGCAAATTAGACTAGATTCGGACAAAGAAAATGTCTAATTTTAGAAGCGCAAATAAAAATTCATTTTCATCAGTGATGTGCATATGTCAGCCGGAAAAAAAAAAACATTTTTTTGTGTTGAGTTTATGTTATGAAATGACACTTCCTTGATTGAAATAGAGTAAAAGAAACATGTATTATAAAACGCATGATGTTGATTAGTGTTAACTATAGGAAAATACAGTGACCATATTAAAATCAAAATTTTGTACAATAATCATTGTAACTACGCATTTCGATAAGCTTTGTCCGATATTATATTAATCTTTTACATCGTAAACTGAAGAAAAGTGCGTAAAGAAAAGTAAAGCTTGAAAGAAAAATCTAATTTCTTATGCATAAGGTAAAACTAGGATAGTCTGCGCACAATTCAAAAGAATAACAATAAAAAATCTAAATATTAATTTTTTGCTAAACTATCCATGGATAATTTTTACTTCATTTGTTTTTTATGCATTTCCATTGCTATTTTGTTGTTATGTTGTAATTTAATAGATCAGCTGTTATAAAACCAAGGAAGTTATTTTGCGCAATCTGTCCTTACAGGGTTGGTGTGATTGCGCACATGGGTAGGAGAGATTGTTACTAATAATAACTACAATTAAATTGTTAACAATAATAATTACACATAAATGACATTGTTGCAAGGTTTTTGTGAACAAATATTATTGTATTAGGAGTGAATATTTCAACCTAATGATTAAAGAATCAGAAAAAGGAAATAATTTTAAAAACGAGTAAAAATTTTTAATTAAAGGGAAAAAAATTAAGAATCAGAAAGAGCATGTCAAGATAAGATTACAAAATAACATTAAGTTACTTGATAACACGTTTAACTTAAAATTAGTCCATTTTAATTTTTCATTTTTTAATGCAAATTTACCAATAAGCTGCGTAATCTCTCCTAGCAAGGAAACTAATGGAAACAATGCGTCATCTCTCCTAAGTAGCAGATGCGCAAACTCTCCTATTTCGGTAGGAGAGATTGCGCATCCTTTTATATAAACATGGCCGCTACTAAAACGAACCGTTGATGTTCACATTGTTAGTCTAGATTAGTAGCTTATGAGAAATCGTTTAAGTTTAAAATATTTTGTACTACTGACATTGTATAGAAATTCTGATGAATAGCTATGAAAATTCAAGCACTTACTTTCGGAAAACAAAACAAAATAGCATTGCTTTATCTTAGACGATCAAAACAATTTAATTGTAGTTATTATTAGTAACAATCTCTCCTACCCATGTGCGCAATCACACCAACCCTGTAAGGACAGATTGCGCAAAATAACTTTCTTGGTTTTATTACAACTGTTCTATTAAATTACAACATAACAACAAAATAGCAATGGAAATGCATAAAAAACAAATGAAGTAAAAATTATTGATGGATAGTTTAGCAAAAAATTACTATTTAGATTTTTCATTGTTATTCTTTTGAATTGTGCGCAGACTCTCCTAGCTTTACCTTAAATGAAATTAATTAGGCCTTTTCATGTTATTCAAATTAATAAATTATTAATGTAGTGACAAGGGAATTCTACATTGTAAATAAAGACAGATGTTTCTATATCTAGGAAAATATAAATTACGATGAACGGAAATATACAATGACGTCTTCCAAGTTATCAACGATTCCGAAAAACGTTCTTTATTTGTAGAAATCGTAGAAACCAATCTATTTCGAGATTTAAAAAAACATTTATAAATAAAAAAGGTTTCTCGTTATTCTACTGTAACATTTTTAGATGCAAGAGAAACAAAATAATAATAATAATAATAATTTTGAATGTCAATGTTAATGCTCTATAAATGTATCATGTTTGTTGAACATGAGAATGTTTATTTCACAATAGATAGCATCCGAAAACTTATATATTGAGTTTAGAAAACTGATTAATACATTATAAACACTACTCTGAAACGTTTTAGAAAATCAGTGGCAGCAAAAGAAACTTTGTCTTTGTAAATGCTTCTTTAAATCTCTAATATATATTGGTTTCTGAGGTTTCTAAGGAACGCTTTTCAGAATCGTTGATAACTTGAAAGAGGTTTTTGTGTATTTTCGTTCCTGGTTATATTATATTTTTCTAGATTAAGAAACATTTGACCTTTTATACATTGTAGGATACAAAGTTAAAATACTTCTCAGAGTATCAAATCAAAATTATTCTTTTAATATGAACTGAAGCTTTCAATTTGCTCATAGCTTCTATCGATAGTAGTTGAAATATGGCTGTGAAAGCCATACAACTAAATGTACACATGAAAATATAATTACACTTTTGTTTGATAAAATAAGTATGCACTGTAAAAAAAGATAAAGGTTTCTTTGTCTAGCAAAACAGTTAATGAAAATATAACTTATTCTCTCTGATTTACCCGAGATTCTGAAAAGCCGTTCCTTTATCTCCAGAAACCTCAAAAACAATAGATTTCCGAGGTTTAAAAAGTATTTCTAAAACTTTTTTTTTGCTGCTTGTAATTTTCGGATACGTTTCCGGGTAGTACTTATAGTATATTATTCAGTTTTATCAATGGGGTATCAACACGAAATATCGATTTATCGGATGCTATCAATTCTCAAGTAAACATTTTCATATTCAACAAACAAACATGCTAAATTAACAGCATAAAATGAACATTATTTTGTTCCTCTTGCAAATAGGTAAATTCTGTTACGCAGCTAAAAATATTGACTTCAGAATTAAAAGCATCTTAAAAAACGATATTTCGTGTTAATACAAAGTTAAGAAAATGAATTAATAGACTGTCAAAATTACTCGGAAACGTTTCAGAAAATTACAGGAAGCAAAATAAATTTTGGTTCAGAAATGCTTATTTAAATCTGGTAAATCTATTGGTTTCTAAGGTTTTTGACGATAAATCGAAAATAGGACTCTTAGGTAACATAATATTTTAATAAACGTTATTGCTAGATCAAAAAAATATTTCTCTTTTTTTTTTTTTTTCAAGCTTTTATTTAACTCGGCTTGTTTGTCTGTTCGGCCTAAATTTTGTAATCCAATTTTATGACACTTCCTGTGCTACAATTGACCTAATTTTTGATACTGTGACGTATTTCCGGTAACACTACAATATTCTGTTTAAAAAAATTGCCTCCGCCACCCATCAGGGGACAAAAACTTGTCCAATAAGAATACGTAAATGCCATTGAGTGTCTCAGAAATAAGCTGATGTTCTTCGATTGAACAAACTGTGGCGTGGTTGGTAAATACACCATCTTCCAGTTTTGTACAGGAGAACGAAATTGATGAGGGTTCAATCCTCAAAAAAAAAAAGTTGATCTTTTTTTTTTTTTTTTGGCCAGGAAGCTAAAATTGTATATTTATTTTATATTTTTAAGTACAAACTGATAAAAAATCACTCACAATTTAATTATTATATTTTAATGATAAAAAAATTATTTCAATTGTCCTTCAAGTTTTTTTTTCCTTTTAAGTACATTATAATAAAAGCTTGCCTATAATTTTTTTTTTACTTATAATTTATTACACTGCAGTTTATTTATTTATTTGTACCATTGAGTACATTTAGGCACGTATATTTCAAATTAGAAATTAATAATTTTTCGTTTCGTTAAATTTTTCATATTGTAACCGCAACGTTTAAGCTTACTGAATAGTAAAACAAAAATCTAATAAGGATACCCAAATTGATTTGTATCAACATATTTCTTTTGTAAATTTATAGAAGAGTGCATTTATAGAGAGTAAAGTTATAGAGAGCTTCACCCTGCCCCATAGGGGCTAATGATTACGTATTTTGAATACCACTATTTATTTTTTTCTTATTTTACTTCATTTATATTACTTTTTCTTTCTTTCTTTTTTTCCTTTTTTCCTATTTTCTGCATTATAATCGCAGAAATCTATGATTTTATTAAGGCGAAGCAAATATGTAAAAAATAGTGATATTTAAAATTCGAAACCTATGTTTTCTATGACTCTACGCCCTTATGAAACCTATAAATATAAACTGCTTTTAATTTGAAAATTTTGTAAAGTCTATAAGACAAAAAGAAATGTCTGTTAAACATTTACTT
Source organism: Maratus michaelseni (assembly GCA_963931845.1). Lineage (NCBI taxonomy): Eukaryota > Metazoa > Arthropoda > Arachnida > Araneae > Salticidae > Maratus > Maratus michaelseni. The sequence continues at coordinate 260,156,789 of OZ007593.1, forward strand.
AAACAGATATTTTTTAACGTAGCTGATTTCACTAACACTAGATTTAAGCGGCTTGAGTGTCTTAGAAATACCTGTTTTTAAAAAAGTATGTGACTTATTTAAATCGATGTTATAAAGAAATATATTTTATTCATATATTTTTTGTATCGTTAACTATATTTAGAAACATATACAATTAATAAATATTATTTCTGTTTACTTCCACATTAAAATTATCAGATTAAACTCACTGAATAGTATAACAAAATCCAAATAAAGAATTTCTTTTTGATTTACATCAACATATTTCTGTCATAAATTCATAAAAGAGAAATGATGATTTAATCTCCAACCTATATGTAATTTGCGCTCATTTTAAAAATTAGGTAAAGTGTATCAAGACAATAACAAAATACATTTATTTTAACAGATAATTTTTAATATAATGCATTTCACTAAAACTGGATTTAGTCTGAGCAAATTAGACTATATCTGGACAAAGAGAATATCTAATTTTAGATGTCAAAAGAAGTAAATAAAATCCCACAAGTGATGCGCATATGACAGCCAGTAAAAAGAATATTTTGAATTAAGTGTTTGTCTAAAATTACATTTCCTTTAAGTAACAAGTTTTCTAAAACGCGTGATGTAAGATTAGTGTTTTTAAGGAAATATAGTTGCCAAGCAAAAATCCATATTTCGAATAATGATCATTGTAAATGTATATTTCTATGCTATTTGTCAAAAATTATGTAAATTGTTTGAATTTACAATGAACAAAAGGTAAAGAAAAATGAATGGTGTTGAAAAATCAAGTTCGAAAGGAAAATATAATAAAATATGACACACATCTGTTTTGAAGCTATACAAAAAACAGGAGAACTTCGACGAATCTGGAAACAGAGGAGAAAATATTCACACAACACCTCCAACAAGAGTTAGTTTCACAAATACAAGATAAATTGATGATAATATTGGATGGCAATGTGAAAAATGAACGGTATACTTAAACAGATATTTTTTAAAGTTACTAATTTGTCTAAAACTAGATTTAACCTGAACATATTAAACTAGATCTGGAGAAAGGAATCTAATTTTAGATGTAAATATAAAAATTCACTTCCATGAGTAATGTCAAGGCAACACTAGATACCGGGCTTGCTCATTCACTCTCTAAACGTCACAAATGGTGGCTGACCGCGACCAGCGATTGGTCCAAAGCAACGCGCTCATCGTTTTGTGCCAATCGCTGTATGTCTTTCCTCCTAGTCAGCCACCTTTTGTGACGTCATCATAATGAATGAGCAAGCCAGGTATGTAGTGTAGCCCTGGTAATGTGCGTATGTCTGTCGGAAAAATATTCTTTTGAATGGAGTGTTTAGCTAATAAAAGAAAAAGTATTAAAAAACTAAAATGTAGTTTAGAATCATGCAGTTGATGTTTTAAAGAATACATTCAAAAAAGTTTAATGTTAATTACACAGAAATATAATTACCATGTTAAAATCAATATTTTGAACAATGATCACTGTAAATATATATATCTATGCCATTTGTCGAAGATGATACAAATTATTTCGTTTTGCCTAGAACAAAAAGTAAAGGAAACTGAATGGTGTTGAAAAATCACCAAGTTCAAAAGAAAAATGTAATTAAATTTTTTTACAAATTTGTATTGAGGTTATACTGGAACCATGGGAATATCAACGAATCTAGAAACAGAGGGAAAAGATTTCATGCAGTAACTCCAACAAGAATATGGCAGTTTCACAAATACGAGATAAATTTGATGATAATGTTGGGTGGTAATGTGAAGAACGAACGGTGCACTTACACAGATATTTTTTAACGATACTAATTTCACTAAAATCTGGATTTAACCTGATCGTATTAGACTAGATTTGGAGGAAAAAAAATTGTAAAATTAAAAATTTCTTCCATGAATGATCTGCGTATGTCAGTCAGCAAAAAAATTATTTTGTATTGAGTGTTTAGCTAAAAGAGGAAAAAAGTATTTAAAAAATGCAAGATGTAGTTGATGTCTCAAAGAATACATACAAAAAAGTTTAGTGTTAATTACAGGGAATATAGTTGACATGTTAAATCAATATTTTGAACAATGATCATTGTAAGTGTATATTTTTATGCTTCAGTAAATCTAGAAACTGTGGAGAATTTTTTTAAACAATACCTCCAAGAATTACAGTTTCCCATACATAGGAGATAAATTTGGTGGTAATGTTTGGTGATAATGTTTTAACGTTGAAAATTGGCAGTGTACTAGAACATATATTTTTTTATGTAGCTGATTTCCCTAAAACTGGTTTTAATCTGATCATATTGACTGGATCTTGTCAAAGAGAATACTTGATGCTAGATCTCAAAATAAAAATTCATTTCCATCAGTCATGTGCATATGTCAGCCGATTTTTTTTTTTTTTTTTTTTTTTTTTTTTTTTGTCCGAGTGTCAATTTATTTTCAATTGATCCAAAATGATGCATTTTTTATTCAAATAAAGTTAAAGAAACAAGTATTCTAAAACACATGATGTGGATTATTGTTAATTATAAGAAAATATAGCTGTCATGTTAAAATCAATATCTAGAAAACAATAATTATTACAACTGTATTATACGATTATCTTTGTCCAAAATCACATTAATCCAGAGATGTCAACACTCCGGATTTTTAAATACAACTATTTCTAAACAGGAATATTCGCTTTATTTAATTCAGAAATTCTGCGATTTAATAGACAAACACGTCTATTCGAAAAGATTGTTACTTAAAAATCCGGTGCGTATAAAGCCCTTTTAATCCATTACTTGATAAAATGAAAAAAAGAAAAGAAGGGAAAGTGAGCTTAATTATGTTCAAAAAACACCATTGAAAAGGAAATATAACTACAAATTAAAAATATATATAGTCGTGTACTACTAGGACTATGAGAACATTAGGGAATCTAAAAACAGCGAAAAAAATTTTCAAGATAAGAAGAATAAAAATTTACCAGATATGAAATAAATCTTGTTGTAATGTTTGTGATAATGTGGTAATGTGAAAAATGAACAGTGTACGTAGACAAATATATTTTTAACGTAACTTATTTCACTAAAACTGGATTTAATCTGACCATATTAGACTACATCTAGATCTAGAGTATATACAATACCACTAATCTCAATTAAAATTAAAAGATCATATTTCCGTAAATTTTTTAAAAACTTTATTAAACTTTACATTGCATAATAATTACATCATATATGACAATATTATTTATAAACAATGCCAGGGAATACCGCAGGGTGGGACCGCAGGGTGGGACCGCTTCTAGTATTGTCTCTGACTTTTACTTATATTATTATGAAAGAAATATTGGTCCGAACAATGATTATATATTTTATCGCTATATTGATGACATTATCATTTTTTATTTCAATGATAAAAATTGCACAGCACCACTCAATTTTTATCCTAATCAGCTTACATTAAGCGAAAGTGATTTGATTAATAATAATATAAATTTTCTTGACTTAAAAATTAATATTAATGATAATTATAAATTGATATTTATGATAAAAGATTTGACTTTCCATTTAAAGTAAATATTTTTACCAATTTTGCATCATGTTTACATAAATCAGTTTATAAAAATATAATTATCAATTACCTTCATCGTATAAAATATCTATGCTCAGATATAAATAAAAACAAAAATATTAGATTTATACGAAAACAAACAAAACTATATGGTTATCCTATTTTTTTTTTTTTTGATAAATTCAATTATCAACTCTTTTGAATAACATTTATTACATTATATAAATATAAACATGTTATGTAATAATTTATTTTGTTATAGTGTGCGATAAAATATAGCAAATGATATAGAAAATAATACAATTAAAACATATATATGGACTATTATTATGCTGGTTGTACAATGTTTACACATTATATAGTCATGGTGAATGTGCGTTTAGCCGATCACCTTTATATTAAGTGATACTAATGATCAGTTATAAAAAGTCTATAAAATGTCCTGTGATGTTCACAGAATTTTGGATAATTATTGTGAGTAAAATATTTTATCTATTCTTTACAAGTTTTTTATTTCCAATTTTGCTATTTCCAATTGTTTTCTGGTAATAATACAGTATACCTGGATGAATATACTGATCTTAGCATAAATGCCAGTATATTTATGAAATACTGTATTATTTTTAAAACACATGTGGATACATCCAGGCTGATGATTATATCTACACGTGTTTTTTCATATCCAATTCTAATTTAAATCTCTTGTTATCCAATTATTCCATTATATTTAGTTAATATTTCATTTCAAAATCCATTTGTATTCACTTGATATCAACTTCAAATTATTAACATTTTATGGTTTATTATATAATTTTTTTTCTCTCTCTCTCTCTCTTTTTAAATATTCTTCATATTTTCAGTATTTTTGGCCAATTACCATTGAAGCAAATGCTATGGTAAAATTATGATTGCACTTGTTAATTTATTAACTATGTGATATTCTGTCTACACTTTAATACTAATTATCTCTTAGGAGATTTAATTAGAATGTTACAAGAACTTGATATGTTTTTTGAAATTCAAAGATATTATAATTATTTAACATTCTATAAAATTCTGCTGCATTGCGCAAATTGGTATGGAATGGTTTATACATATTCTTTTCAATAATTATCTAGTAGAAATTATTGACTTTCATATGATACCATAATTAAGCCTAATTGGCTCATAAATCACTTTGATTAGCTTCTGTTTGGAATACATAAGTTACTATAGCTGCATTGCGATTTTAATTGTGTATTTAATAATAATTTAATAATAATAATTATACAATATTTCTATTGTATCTTGGTATCATTTGTTCATCTATTGAATTTTCAAATGCATCTTTATAACATCTTATTCAGGTTCTTTTTGTATTTTGCCAAAATTAATTTTGTATTGACTTATTATTGCTTAGGGATTTTAGATTTTTGTCTTTTGATGTTCATTTGCTTAATGGGACTTTATGTATATATGTAAATAGTTTTATTATATTTAATCAAGTGTAAAACAATCATTAATCTTATTATTATTATTTTTTCTTTTTATGGTTATTCAAGAGTACTTTATAAAATAAAGATGTTTAAAAAAATATATTATTTTAATGTTATAATTATAATTTTTACTATGTATCTCTTGCAATTTTATTGCTTTCAAACAATATGGTAGTTATGAGTAAAATGTTAGATACCGGCAATTTAGGCCTTGGTGGATTCAGGACTAATGCTCGGTACATGAAGATTATTAGGGATCTTCGTGGATCGCTATCAGATAACCTATTCTATTGTCCCAAGCCTGTTCTATGTTTTCGAGAGTGTGAATCTAAGCGTTGCCTTACATGTCCTTTAGCTGATAAGTCCCAGATTTCACATAATCACAATCTTAATATGGTAAAATTTTGTAAAGCATACAATGTAATCTATTCATTGAAATGCAATTCGTGTAATATGGAATATATTGGACAGTCTTATCAAAAATTACATAAGCGGCTAAATTTACATCGTTCTCATATTGATAAAATTAAAAAATCTAAATTTCAAACTACTCATAATATTGAATATACTCATTTCAAAAATCATGATTTTAAAAATATTACTATTAAAATACTTAAAATACAAAAAAATTTTACTGAACGACTTTTTCTAGAATATAAATATATAAGACATTTTAATACTACCTATCCTTATGGATTAAATCAATTAGTATACAAAAAATCACATCCTGTTTTTTCAGATTTTACTAAATATGAAAATTATAAAAATCTTTATACAGGATTAAATTTTTCAAACATAAAAAAAACTTCAAGATCTGGTAGAGGTATACATAATAACAAAAAATACACTGAATATTGTTATACAACAAGAGCTTGATGATCTTGAGGCACAATTTTGTAATGATTATAGTTGGTTAGCTATAAGAAAACATATTTTTAGTATTAAAAAGAAATATTTGAACCAATATTTCAAAGTATTTAAAAAGAATCAATATTCTCCACATTTTTGTGATATCTTTTATGATATTCTTCATTATAGAGCAAACCTATTAAATACAAGTCTTTCTAATAAACCTAAATATAAAACTAATAATACACAACTAATTATACATTTTTCCAATCATTTATTTAATAATATCAATTTACACAATATCATAAACAACACTACTAATAATTTTCCATTAAAAAATTTTACTATTCACAAGACATATAAATATAATCGCACACTTGGACGTAAAATTTTTAATTACAATTCTTTTGCAAAACAATTGATCTCTTCAAATAATTACCCTTGTTATTGAAATGATCCAAAATTTCAAAAGTACATAAATACAACACATTGTCATATTATTACTGGTGATCTTAATATTGTAGAACAACCTATTTTACAAAACTTAATGCATAATGGCACAAAATTTCGCCTTCCATACATGTGTAAAATCAAATCCATAATATTGCAGTTTATTCAAGATATTGATTTATTTGTATATAAAATTGCTATTGATTACAATAAACCTATCGAGTATTTTAGTGAATGGAGATTTTCTGTAATAGATAAATTTAAAAATGAAATTATAAAAAATTATCACATGCCGCTTTTAAAAATACGAGCAGGGAAGACCGAGCTATGCTCGGTCAAAATTAAATTTGAGTTCAAATATCATGATCCATGACCAAAATGACCCACTAATTGAATTTTCTCGAACATGTGACTTAGCTCAAAAGTCTTCTCGGGCCCGAAAACCACGGGATGCAAAATTTAGTGTAAATAGTCTGAGCCGTTTTTAAGATAAAATAGCTTGACCCATAATGACCCATGACCAAAATGACCCACTAATCGAAATTTTTCTAACATGTGACCTAGCCAAATAATCTTCTTGTTCCCTAAACCTGTAGGGTGCTAAATTTATTTCAAATCCTCTGAACCGTTTTTAAGAAAAAATAGCTTCACCCATAACCCATGACCAAAATGACCCACTAATTCAATTTTCTCGAACATGTGACCTAGCCCAACAGTCTTCTCGTGCTCGAAAACCATTGTATGCGAAATTTAGTGTAAATTGAGCCGCTTTTTAGATCTTGACTCACAATGACCCAGAAATGACCCACTAATCGAATTTTCTTGAACATGTAACCTAGCCCAATGATTTTCACGTGCCCGAAACTCGTAGGATACAAAATTTAATTAAAATCGTTAGAGCCGTTTTTTAGATAAAATTAATTTGACTCGCTTTGACCCAAAAATGACCCACTAATCGAAAGTTCTCGAACATGTGACCCAGCCCAATAGTCTTCTCGTGCCCGAAAATAGTCGAATACAAAATTTCGTCAAAATCGTTTGAACCGTTTTTTAGATACAATTAGCTTGACCATGACCTAAAATGACCCAAAATGACCCACTAATTAAATTTTCTCGAACATGTGACCTAGCCCAACAGTCTTCTCGTGCCCGAAAACCATTGGATGCAAAATTTAGTGTAAATTGAGGCGCTTTTTAGATCTTGACCCACAATGACCCAGAAATGACCCACTAATAGAATTTTCTCGGACATGTGACCTAGCCCAATGTTTTTATCGTGCTCGAAACTCGTAGGACACAAAATTTAATCAAAATCGTTAGAGCCATTTTTTAGATAAAATTAATTTGACTCGCGTTGACCCAAAAATGACCCACTAATCGAAAGTTCTTGAATATGTGACCCAGCCCAATAGTCTTCTTGTGCCCAAAAATAGTCGGATACAAAATTTCGTCAAAATCGTTTGAACCGTTTTTTAGATACAATTAGCTTGACCAAGACCCAAAATGACCCACTAATTGAATTTTCTCGAAAATGTGACCTAGCCCAACAGTCTTCTCGTGCCCAAAAACCATTGGATGCAAAATTTAGTGTAAATTGAGTCGCTTTTTAGATCTTGACCCACAATGACCCAGAAATGACCCACTAATCGAATTTTCTCGGACATGTGACCTAGCCCAATGATTTTATCGTGCTCGAAACATGTAGGACACAAAATTTAATCAAAATCGTTAGAGCAGTTTTTTTAGATAAAATTAATTTGACCCGCGTTGACCCAAAAATGACCCACTAATCGAAAGTTCTCGAACATGTGACCCAGCCGAATAGTCTTCTCGTGCCCGAAAATGGTCGGATACAAAAATTCGTCAAAATCGTTTGAACCGTTTTTTAGATACAATTAGCTAGACCATGACCCAAAATGACCCAAAATGACCCACTGATCGAATTTTCTCGAACATGTGACCTAGCCCAATGGTTTTCTGGTGCCCCAAAACGGTAGGATACAAAATTTCGTCACAATCGTTAGAGCCGTTTTTAAGATAAAATTTGCATATATATATATATATATATATATATATATATATATATATATATATAACCAAACACAAGATTTGCTCGTATTAGAATATATGATAAATAAACATATATCAGAACTACAAAACAAATTTATAATTACTTATGTAGATAAATCTCCAAATAATTATACTATTATTTGTAAAAAGTAATATAAAGTGTTAATTCACAATGCAATTAACACAAGTAATATTTTTAATAAAACTAAATTAAATATTGAAATTAATAATAGAAAATTATTAAATTATCACAAATTATTAAAAATCAAATGTAATAATTTAAATTATCCTTATCTTGTTATAATTCCAAAATTTCATAAAAATCCAATTAAATTTCGCACAGTTACCATCGGGTGTAACACATATAATAATAATGCAAGCAATTTACTTCTTAATATTTTAAAGCAGATATATTATATAACGATAAAACATAATAACCAACATTGCCTAAAAAACAGTTTTCAGCTTATTAATAAAATACATAATATCAATCCGGTAAAATTCATAAAAACATTGGATTTTAATGATTTATTTAATAACATTGATATAAAAGACTTACATAAAACAATGTTTATATTATTTAAAGAATTTAAATCTCAATTAAAATTAAAAGATCATATTTCTGTAAATTTTTTAAAAACTTTATTAAACTTTACATTGCATAATAATCACACCATATATGACAATATTATTTATAAACCATGCCAGGGAATACCGCAGGGTGGGACCGCTTCTAGTATTCTCTCTGACCTTTACTTATATTATTATGAAAGAGATATTGGTCCGAACAATGATTATATATTTTATCGCTATATTGATGACATTATCATTTTTTATTTCAATGATAAAAATTGCACATCACCACTCAATTTTTATCCTAATCAGCTAACATTAAGCGAAAATGATTTGATTAATAATAATATAAATTTTCTTGACTTAAAAATTAATATTAATGATAATTATAAATTAATATTTGATATTTATGATAAAAGATTTGACTTTCCATTTAAAGTAAATATTTTTACCAATTTTGCATCATGTTTACATAAATCAGTTTATAAAAATATAATTATCAATTACCTTTATCGTATAAAATATCTATTCTCAAATATAAATAAAAACAAAAATATTAGATTTATACGAAATCAAACAAAACTATATGGTTATCCTTTTTTTTTTTTTTTTTTTGATAAATTCAATTATCAACTCTTTTAAATAACATTTATTACATTATAAAAATATAAACATGTTATGTAATAATTTATTTTGTTATAGTGTGCGATAAAATATAGCAAATGATATAGAAAATAATACAATTAAAACATATATATGGACTATTATTAAGCTGGTTGAACAATGTTTACACATTATATAGTCATGGTGAATGTGCGTTTAGCCGATCACCTTTATATTAAGTGATACTAATGATCAGTTATAAAAAGTCTATAAAATGTCTTGTGATGTTCACAGAATTTTGGATAATTATTTTGAGTAAAATATTTTATCTATTCTTTACAAGTTTTTTATTAGGCCAATTACCATTGAAGCAAATGCTATGGTAAAATTATGATTGCACTTGTTAATTTATTAACTATGTGGTATTCTGTCTACACTTTATTACTAATTATCTCTTAGGAGATTTAATTAGAATGTTACAAGAACTTGATATGTTTTTGAAATTCAAAGATATTATAATTATATATATATATATATATATATATATATATATTCTAATTTTATCTTAAAATACAAATTTTATCTTAAAAACGGTTCAAACGATTTTGACTAAATTTTGTATCCTACCATTTTCAGGCACGAGAAGGCTATTGGGCTGGGTCACATGTTCGAGAACTTTTGATTAGTGGGTCATTTTTTGGTCAACGTGGGTCAAGTTCATTTTATCTAAAAAACGGCTCAAACGATTTTGATTAAATTTTGTATCCTACAAATTTTGGGCACGAGAAAATCATTGGCTTGGTCACATGTCCAAGAAAATTTGATAAGTGGTCGATTTTTCGATTTTTGGGTCACTGTGGGTCAAGCAAATTTTATCTAAAAAACGGCTCAGACTATTTAGACTAAATTTTGCATCCTATAGTTTTCGGGTACGAGAAGACTATTGGGCTATGTCACATGTTCGAGAAAATTTGATTAGGGGGTCATTTTGGTCATGGGTTATTATGGGTCGAGCTATTTTTATCTTAAAATCGGCTCAGAGGATTTGAACAAAATTTAGTATCCTACAGTTTTAGGAAACGAGAATACTATTGGACTAGGACACATGCTCGAGGAAATTCGATTAGTGAGTTATTTCGGTCATGCGTCATTATGGGTGAAGCTACTTTTATCTTAAAAATTGTTGACGAGACTTGGCGGGAAAATTTACTTTGAAGATTACCAATGCCAAAAGGCTGGACGCCAAATGAAACAATATCGCCAAATTTGGTGAATTTGACGACATTTGACGAAAAAATTGGCTTTCAGATTCTGAAGGAATTTTCTAGAAATTTCAAATAGGAGCCGAGATACATGATTCAACCAATCAAAGTCCATAGAACGAAAACAGTATTGAACCAATCAGGGTACATAGAACTTACTCAACACATGCTTGGCGCTAAATGAAAGAATATCGCCAAACTTGGCGACATTTGGGTAAAACGCTGGTTTTCAGAATCTGAAGAATTTTTCTAGAAATTCCCAATAGAAGCCGAGATACATAATTCAACCAGTCAGAGTCCGTAGAACGTTCTCGAAAACAGAATTCAATCAGTCATGGTGCTGAGGGAAAATTGACTTTTAAGATTACCAATGCCAAAACACTTGCTTGGCGCCAAATGACAAAATATTCGTTAAAGCTAATTTTGACCGAGCATAGCTCGGTCTTCCCTGCTCGTAATAATAATAAATAATAAAGAAACGGGTCAGATTTTGCAACTAGTGTTGAAAATAAATTAAAAGTGCGAACCGGAGATACTGGCTGTCTGGCTGTCACCCGCCTTGAGGATCCGCTTTTGGTATATGATCGGGACAAGCCACAAGCTCAAGGCAGGAAGGTCTCTACCGTCCAAACGACACCACCGTCTCCGGATTAACTAAAATTTCTTATACCATCAATCATAAGTGGCAGCCCTATTTATCAGGGCGTGCCATGGGAAAACATTTACAAATTGAAAAGTAAATTATAGTAAATTATACAAACTCTAATTCACAAATGGCAGCCCTATTTATTCAGGGCGTGCCTGATTTTATACAATGTTTGAATATTATAGATTATATACACAATATTTAAAGCTACAGTTTTTTACAGGTAAGTAGATTTTAAAAAAAAATGTATACACAATAATTATATAAGTTACATGTTTTACAAATTTCAATATTTACACATTATACATAATAGCTCTTGGCAAGATGATAACAGTAATTTTCTAAGTTTAACAACATTTTCCATTCTTTAAAAGACAACCCTAAGAAATGTCTGCCCTCATGATTAACCATGCAAGAAGTAGATGAATGAATATATGAATTGTAAAGTAACAATTATGTATTTACAGGTAGTACACTTGATATATTTACATTTTACTAGATAATCAATTATATTGATTATTTTAACTATTTAATTGGTGGCAAGATTTTCCGAACATTTATACACTTAATTATAATGAGTAATGCAATGAATACTACACTCGAATAATATACAAATATAAACGATGAATAAAACAATGGAAAATTTATATTTGAATAATAATCACTTATATACAATGAATAAAACTAGAGTAATATACTTGATGAATAAACACTTATAAACAGAAAATATAGTTGAAGATACATAACACCGCAAATTAAGAGGACAACCGTCTCCAAGAAGCGAAATAACCTTCACAGGACGAGCAATAGCAGGATTAAAAAATATTTTAGATTTAAAAATAAAATTTGTATTTTATAAAAGAATATTTCTCATTTAAGATATTATAATTTTGATATAATTTGCCTAGTGATTCATTATTATTAATAATATCCATCATGTCCTCGAGGAGTGTTGGAAATTTCCTATGAAATTTATATTTCATAAATCTACACTTCCCGAAGACATAATGGATAGGATCACCCCTCTGGCCACAAACGCATAGATCATTATCCATTTTACCGATTTTATTTAAGAATGTAGGAAAACTGCCGCAGCCCGTGAAAAAATATATTGAGACTTTATCTTTAGTTATTAATTTAGTGTTGACTTCTGGCACAAGCTGATACGTAAATCTGCCGCTCCCTGAGTTATCCCAGTTGTACTGCCACCTTTCCAGTAATTGATCTTTGATACATTTATTTAAATATGTGCGCGGAAATTTAATTCCGCGCTCTACTGGAAGGTTGGAGTACTGAGCAGCATCATTAGCCAGCTTGTCCGCCAGTTCGTTGCCTATTGTACCCGCGTGTCCTTTAACCCATGTTAGATAAAATATTTTGTTTTTATTTTGATGTATTAGTTGTTGTATATCATAAATTGCTTCAAGTGTTGGAAATTGATTTGTTAATGAAAGGATTGTTGATTGACTATCTGATAAAATTTGAAATTTATTAAAGTTAGAATTTATTGCCCATTCTATTGCTGTTATGGCCGCGTGCAGCTCTGCTTGGTAGACTGTGTTTTCTGGTTGAATTTTAGTAGTTTTTTCGTCTATTTTTATGTTGTTCTGAAAAATCACCAATGAGAAAGCTGTATTAGAATCCACCTTAGAACCGTCTGTGTATATGTGTGTAATATCTATGTTATTTAAGATTTTGTCTATTGTTATTAGATTATTTAAAAAGTTTTCTGGGTTAATTGTGTATTTGTAAAGCTTTTCTTCTATGTCATTTTTAGTTATTACCTTATTATCTTTTAATAATATCTCTGTGTTGTTTAATATTTTATATTTTAAGTTTTTATGTTCTAACGTTAGTAATAGTGGTGGAATACCTAGTAGTGTCCGTAATGTGTGAGTTGAAGTATTTTTATATGTTTTTGTTATTGATATTAAACATAATCTTTGTATGCTCTGGAGGTTACGTTTGTCAATAACTCTTAAATCGTCGAACCATACCTCCGAGCCGTAAACTATTATTTTCTCTAAGACTGTGATATACCAGGTTCTAAGGCGTGATCTATCCACTCCCCATGTGGCTGAAAAAACGCGTTTTATTGAAGATGTTAATAATACTATTTTGTTTTTAATTTTTTGGATGTGTTTATCCCATTTAAGATTTGATTGGAATGTTATACCTAAGATATTTAAGTCGGTGACACCTTTTATATTGGATTGTTTTAATTTAAAGATTGGTGGACGACTCACCAAGGCATTTTTACCCAACAGAATGTACGATGTTTTATCTGATGATATTTTTAGCGAGAGGTCTTCACATAATTGGGCAAAAAGGGCAATTCTTTCATGTTCATTACGGGTGATGAAACACGGTTTTCGCGACAACATATTTGCGTACGGTAAGTACTTACAACGTCTGCTCAACAAGAAAGTGACCGCCGTTGTGTGATAAGGAACCGCCGCAGCATCATCTGTACAAAAATATTTTAATCATTATTCCGTGTTCTTATGCGCAGTGTTTATTTTGCTGGCAAATCACTTTGTAAATATCCATTAATTCATAATTATTACAATGAATGCAAAATTCCTGAAGCGATACGAAACAGTGTTTTTAGTTAAACACGCGAACGGACAAAAAAATGACATATAATGTGGCTACTAAATACATGCGGAAGTCTGAGGCATTCCTTAAAAAGTTGGTAAAGCTATATGTGGAGGTTGGGTATGTGGACGATCTGCCGGAGAGGGGACTAAGCCGGCGACAACAATAAAGGACGATATATAGTTTTTGTTTAGGAATAATTTAAACGTCTAGAACTAGAAATGCTTGCTGAAGTCTTCTGAAATTTTTTTTAGTTCTGACAGAACAAGTTGAGTGCTGCAAGAAGACAATGACAGTAAACGTCGCAGCAAACTGTGTAGTGCGTGGAAACAGCAAAATAACGTCACTACAATGGAACGACCAACAGTGTCACCAGATGCAAATACGATTGAAAATGTGTGGTCGTACATCAAAACGAAGCTCAAAAGAAAGCCAGTGTACACAGTGAAGCAGCTGGTATTTCAAATCAAGAATATATGTCGATTTTTGCTAAAGGAATACGCAGAAAATCTCGTGAAAGTATGGGGAAAATATATCAACTTATCAGTAATGGAGGTGATTGGACACAATATTCAGTAATTGCGCAATACCTAATAAAGTCAACTTATATATTTTTTAAAATATCACAGTTCTTATTTTTTCCAGTTTATGGCGGTGATTGTTTTGCTGAACAGACTGTATTTGTACAAGGGAATAGATTTACACAAACCTACTTATGTACAAAAAATGCGTATGTATGGTGCCCGTAAAAGGGCACTCTAATTTTAAAATTCAACAAATCACTAACAATAGTTACATGATTCTAAAATTTTATGTTGAGTCTTTTTAAAAGAATTTAATTTTTCAGCAGTAAATGCACAGTGCTGTACAACCTGGTAGGGATGCTAAAACTAAATAATAAACGTGGATCAAATATCACTGAATTTTTTCCTATTCATTCTATTTTACTATTAAAACAATATATTTTTTTCATTTTAAAGTTTTTAAATTAAGTTGATCATTTTTACTGGTTGAGACGCTGCAATTCTAAATTTTAACTCAAATTTGAACTATTACTGTAAACAAACAGTGAGCTTCTTTATAAATACGTCGTTTTGTTTATCTGTATCAACTTACTTAGTGACTTATCGAATTTTTAAGTTTTTCGGTGACATCCTGTACTTAAATATACACATACATTCTTACATGCGCTAACACACCTTTATCCCCACATTTACATTAATAAACACACTTAGCGTACACACTGATAACGCGAAACTTTATTTTTATTATCCCAGATTTATAAACGCGAAGCTCTACTTTTATTGTTCCAGATTTGTATCAGTTTTTAATTTACATTTTGTTATAAAACTGAAAGTATAATCTAAGTTATAGAGATCTATATCTGAATTCAATTTATTATTATAAGAATAATAACAGTGTTTGGATAGTTTTTTTAATTAAAAAAATAATTAATTCAAAATTATCAAAGCGGAAACAAGTGAAAGTAATTTAAATAATTAGAATAAAAATTGGTTCTAAAGGTCAAAGCTTCTTCGTGATGTTTAGAATGTTTAACAAGGGGAAAATGAGGAAAAATTTTTAATTAATGATCCTATGTCTTAATCTGATTCAACTTTCCGTGAAATGGTTGCTCCGAAGAACAAATATTTCCATAGATTAAAAAAAAATATTCTTATGCAATCCTTAATTATTTATGCTGTTTGCCTTCTTTGCTTCTGATTATAATATATTTTTTAGATGTATTTTTAGTACAATTTTTAAAAATGCATTAAAAATGTATATTTATTGCATATACATGCATTTTAATGCTTTCATTTTTAAACTGTTATAGAGAAAATTTGTTTGCAGTAGCAAATCTGATTTTTTCAAGGGAAGAAGTTACATTATTTTACTCAACGAAATTTTTCTCAAATTTTTCATAATTTTTCATTTGAATTAGTTTTATTTCTGTGTTTCAAATATGTTTTCTCTTTTGAAAAGTTTGTATACTTGTTTTGATGAAACCTGTTTTCTGATATTTGGCTACATTACATTCTGTTACACACTGTTAAAAAAATTATGCATGTGTACTTCTTTCTCTTCGAATTAATTCTTAAATGTATTTTGAATTATATATGATGTACGCCAGTAAATGCTACATATTTTCTCATGTGCAATGCATTTGCAGAAAGTCAGCCTTGTTTCACATGTGGAACAAGCAAATGCTTTAAAATATGTTAGTATTATATTCTAATTAATGGCGCTATCTATATATTAAGAAGTGAAAACATGTCCGTGAGTAACACTGGGGCATCATTTTAATCGTGGCAATACCTGACCAATAAAGTTCGCTTTCACTACAATTATTTTAGCTTCTAAACATAGCAGAACACAGTCTAATTTTTAAAAAAACTGTACTTTTAATTGCAATTTGTTTGAAAACTCCATCTCAATTTACTAATTTGTTTTATGGTTTTTAAAATATTTTTCTAGCATGATTTTTGAAAATCTACCTCTATCGTACGCAGCCCGACTACGAAAGATCAGTCCATATGCATATAGTTCAGCATTTTTTTCTGGCTAATATTTCCTAATAAAATTAAAACATCGATAAATAAATAAAATAATAAAGTAATATATATAAAACTTAAATGTAACAGATATGTTATCGAACTATGCACTTAAACCACTGAAATTATCAGAATAATAATTTTAAAAAAAGCTGCTGTCAAGTAGCAATCGTTGGCAATTTCTTAAGCTACTAATTCCTGGCATATGGCTAATACGAAATTATTGCTTTTAATAAATGTCATAACTTTATTTGAATACATTATTGATATTTTTCTCATAAAATTGCTCTTTGTTGTTGATAGAGGGCAATCTAAAATATACATATTAAATGTTTAAAAAAAATAGAGATTTCAATAAATAAATTTAAAAAAAATATTTTCAGCTATCTTCTCTAGCCTAGAAAGCCCGGGTCAGATTCCCATTTTTTAAAAACATTGTACAATTTGCTTTACAAAACATAAACGTGTTAATCGGTCGTTAATAATAAAATTTCTTTCTTCTATTCTTATTAGTAAACGCTCAAAGATAAAGAATAAAATGTTATCAGATAAGTATATAATATTTTACATACTAGTCGTACTCTCATATTACTGGGTCATTTACATACTTAATTAGAACTAGGTGTGGACGATATTTCGCAACATTTTAACAGGAACGATAAAGTTTAAAATTTTGATTAAAGATACAGGTTGATTCAGAACAACTGTTAAATAATTTTCAGGGAGATATAGCACATCATACAATATGTCACAAATTAAGATATTTGGTGCAGTGCAATATAAGCAAATAAAACAATGTTTTTAGCACCAGAACTTTTAATTAATTTACAGGCTATTTTTTGCAGCATTCAGCATACTGCCATCACTGCAAAAAATGGTGGAATTTTGTCCATGTATATGGAGGAGAAGCGGATTCGAGGGATAGGTTTATTGACAAATATAAATGCAGGAAATTATATGGAACAGCCTATAAAAAATTGTATACGGAACGGAACTGGTAATACGGAAAATGTGGAATAATGTCAGTAGAAATTAAGAAAAGGAAGTTTTTATGTAATATTTCCAACAATATGGCAATGGGGGAACATCAAAGTTACAATTATCACTATTTTTATGACTTTTATAGATATGAAATGCTTTAAGAAAGTTAAGTTCAAGTATAGTAGTGAGCTTAGAGATAACTTTAGCAGAGCTAAAGTCAGATGGTGTGGTTTATCTTCCAACAATGCTTTGGAATGACCAATTTGTTAGTTTCTTGCTTTAAATATATTGCACGTGTTATTAACACCTTCGCGACGAGCGTCCTTTACAGAATTTTTAATCTTTTATCACCGGTTTTTCAAAACAGAAATTTTCGCCTATTTGAATCACAAAAATGTTATGATTAAAGAAGGCAAAGCTTACAATAAAAAATAACTGGTGGGAATAATCCATGATTCTGAGCATCTTATGCGTCACGTATACGTGTTGCTCGTCCCCAAGGGGTTAATTCGACATATTAAACAACGTTTGGTTTGTCCAATATAGAAAAGGCCACACTGACAATCAATGCTATAGAGAAAGCATTAATACCACTACCTTCGAATCTGCTTCTCCTCCATATATAAGGGCAAATTTATCTCATTCTTTACACTGATGACGCTGTGGTGCTGAATGATGCTGAAAGCAGTTAGTTAAAAGTTCTGATGCTTAAAGCGTTGTTTTATCTGTTTACACTATACAATAAGAAATTTTTATATTCACAATCCATTTATTCAGTCAAAAGTACAGTGTGCCTCAAGTCCAATCCGAATAAGTCTTTTTTCATAAGTTTAACAATAAACAAGTTTGCATTACAATCACCATTCTTTGTTTAAAATGTAACAATATTATGGTAATTAGTGGGTCATCATAAGCATTCAAACAACGTTGAACTTGGCGCGCCAAGTTTCAGAATGTAGTTCACATTACATACAATGTCAGATGTCGCGTACCAAATTAATGCGTTTCCCAGCGCTTTTCAAAGTTTCATCGCATTTAGCACAAAGTAAGGTAAGTTTGTTGAAAATTTCGTAAAACACTTTCTTTATTGTTAAAATAGTGAGAAAAGAAACCGGGTTCAGATTTGAGGAGAAACTATGTATTTTTGACTGAATAAATGGATTGCAATTTTAGTTTCCTATATAAAAAATATTTCCTATATAATTTATAGAAATGGCATACACCTGTAGAAAAACTAATTGATTTAATTGATTTAATTTTGAGATTCCGGGTTAAGAAAACTGATTAATGCACTATAAAAACTACTCGGAAACGTTTACGAAATTCAGTGGAAGCAAAAGAAAATTTGTTTTGATAAATATTTCATTAAATCTCGAAAGTATATAGGTTTCTGAGGTTTTTAAAGATAAAGGAACGCTTTTCAGAATCGTGGATAATGCAGAAGAAGTCGTATTATATTTTCGTTTGTGGTTATATATTATTTTTGTAGAATATTAAACATTTGTTTTGTTTTTAACAGTGCAGTGTATTTTTCACAGTAATAACTTTTTCTCCGTAATTAATCTAACTTGTAACTTGTTAAAATTAAAGTCTTGTTTTAGAAGTTCTTCACTTTCTATTCTCTGACTGTACAGAAAGAGAATTGTTATCATTATCAATATTGAACTCTTTAGATACAAAAGCTGTCTCGTGATAAGATGAAAATAGATAATGTTAGATTTCAGCGCGTGTGTGTCACAATTGAATGAACTCTCACACAATGCGATCCAGAAAATGCAGCCGTTAAGAGCTTCTAATCTACAACTAAGTATGAGGTGTGTTTCAGATGTTTCGATAAGTCTTTAGTAGTCTTAACGATGCGCAAGTACTTTTGAGATGGTAATAATCTCTTTGCTACTAAGAAAAACTCAAAAAAGGGAAAGGAACGATATAGTTTTATTCTCATTATTATTAAAGCTGTGTTCAAAATGAAAACTATCAGCCACCACAGAATGTTTAATAATATACTACACTGAAAAAAAGTGTTGATTTTACAGTATAATAAACGGCAGCGTATTACTGCTTATTTTACTGTTTATTACTGTTAATTTTACGGTATAATACTAGCAACTGGGATGCCAATATTATACTGTAAAATCAACACTTTTTTTGTAGTGTAGCTGGCATAGCATCCCTATGTGTTGCGTTTGCATTGCATGAGATCTTTCGATTTTTGTTATAAAAAGGCAATCAATTTAATTCTATATTTAGAAAAATATTTGTACATTTAATTTTATTAAATTTCTTATTGTCAGAGCAAGAAGTTACAATGTAAGTGAACTGTAAATTGCGAAAATTCATTTTGCAAGTTGCGTGATTTTGATGCAATTATAGTAGAATGCATTTATAAGAAAATGGGCAATAAAATTCCATTGGCAGAGAGGATGTTTGGATACAAATTTGAGAGCTTTACATTATTGCCAAGCTAATGTTTGTTTTTGTCTGACTCGTTTTTCTAATCAAGTAGCGTGAAGTTCTGTTGTGTGGGATTGCTATGGTTTGGCCAAAAACTTTTAATCTAAGAATATGCTGTGTACATATGTTCAAACTCCATGTTCTATCAAAGCACATTCGTTTACATTGTAAACAAATTCGGAAAATATTATTTCATACGGATCAATAACATTAAAATCTTTCAGCTTTTTGATAATATAATTGTAGTAATTGTAAAAGCAAGTCATGTGCCTATTCTTTACATAATATTTTTAAAAAGTAGAATGCAAACTAAAAATCATTAAATCGATTTATTCAAGTAAAGCAAAAATTAAGATTTTTGTTCTCCCTTTCGGATAGCAGGCGATGTTTACATTTTTCTTTTCCCTTTTTTATTCACAAAAATGGAGTAATTTAGTTGCCGTCTTTAGAGAAACTTCGTAAAAACTTACAAATAAATAAATAAATAAATAAATAAAATAATAATAATAATAAATAATAATAATAATATCATGGAAACTAATTCAAATTTTAAAATTTTGAGAACTTATATGACATCGTCGGATCCATGTAGTTGTGAAATACAAACTGACGGCCAAATTATAATAACAATAAATACAGCATCGGAGATTAATGATGGTTTAAGATATTCCACACAACGGACATCTTAAATTGTGTATAAAAAGAATACTTTTTGTTGTACTTGAGAGCATGCATAAACAGGGTGTTTCAAAAAGGACTCCCTGTCTTTACAATTCACTTAAAACATTAATTATATTACCGTATATTCCGGCGTAGGACGCGCTTCTGCATATAACGATTACCTACAATTTTACAGTATTTTGTTTTCCGAATTTTAGATATACTCGCCGCATTACGCGCAACACTTTTTTGAAAATAAACTTTTGAGATATCTAGCATAAACACATAATAAAGAACATTAATTTATAATAACTAGTACGAAATTAAAGAAAAAAATGAGCAAATGTGAAACGCGAATATACGATATTTTGCATGTCCATCTGTGTGCTTAAATCCCCTCGAAACTTTTGGAATCGTGTACTGTTTATTCCAGCTGGATGAATACAAATAGTTTAATCTTTAGATGTAAATAAACAATTCAAAGGAATTTTAAGACAGCAGTTAAATATGTGAATCTCAGAAGGAAAAAAAAACATTTGCTAAGCAAGGACAAATGCATCAAAGGCACAAGTAATATTTAGTGAGGGTAATATAGTAATGGTATGGAACGAAATAAAGTAAAAAGTCATTCAAAAGTCATGAGCTGCATCAAGATTTATATACAGATTAATATACAAGTCAAGATTCATATAGATATATATAGATGGATGATAGCTACACTGGTGGTGAGGATGAAATAAAAATCAATTATGTGCCAGGGAATATAAGTAAGGAAGAACACGACAAACTTTTCTATGTTATCCGATAGTGAACATTTTTTCTTAATTTATATATGCTCACCTTTTCTCATTTTTTAATCTTTCATATTTATACTCGGCGTATAACGCACACATGTAAATTTTGATCAGTTTTCTTGTACCAAAAGTTCACATTATACACCGGAATATGCGGTTACATAATATAAATATGAATATGCTTATCACTCTTAAATCTTGTATAAAAAAATTAAATAAAAAATAATTAATTATTGCCAATAGCTATTTTAAACTGCAAAAATGCTCAAATTAACTTAAAAATAAAAAAAAATACAAACGTTTTATTTTTAATGCTTCATTACTTAATATAATACAAAATAAACACTGAAATATTTTGATGTAGTCGATGATGTAGTATGACACAGCAGTTTGACAACTCTTGCACCTTGAAACATCGCAGCACTACGTATTGATAAAAATTTAAACTTAAAAAAAAAGTTAATCTACACAAATCTTATCGGATAAGCATTTCACTTACTGTATCTTTAGATTTTTACTAGCCGCCTAACCGTGGTATGCTGCAGAGCACATGGGTAACTAAACTATAAGAATTACCATACTTATACAAATACCACAACGTAATGGATTTCATCGATTTCCATGTTTTCCCATTCGTTCAGTATTAGCTGTAGTGTGGGGTAACATCATTAACTCACAGTAGAATTTTTCTGTTACACTTACGGTTTTAAAACCTTTATTATATGGCAGCGATATATAAATTAATATGAAATTTTGGGGCTTCTAGGATTTTTTTTTCTTTTTTTGTATTATTAAACAATTTGAAATGTATTTAATTAAAGGATATATGTGTAAAGAAATAGAAAAACTTCTCACACAATCAATCATGTGATGCTATGCTATAAAGCAGATGAAAGTTATTTTTCTGCCTACCATCTACTTTTGATCAGATCGCTCGCTATTGTTAACAGATTCACAAGGACTGTAATGAATTTTTTTTTCAAAAATAAGGGTGTTTCTTATCTATTTTTTGAAGCTGTTTCGTGAAAAGTACTCAAAAAGTTCCATCATGTATAGTTTTTCTAAAAATCCTGAAATTCCGTCTGGTTGGTAAATGATAAATTTAGCCATAAAGACGCAAGAAGTTCTCAACTGGTAAACACTAAATATACTCCCAGAGACACGAGACACAAATAAGCAGTGATAGTTGATTACTGCTTATTGCTACAAAGGATGCAATCATAATCAGTGCGCAAGACAAAAAGTTTTTAAAGGAGGGGAGTGAGGTGATGAAAAGACATCCTATAGTTTTTTGACTTTGTGGCATCCATGAAAACATAAACAATTGAATAAAAAACAGGGCTGAACGTACCGGCATAGTCAGAAGGTGAGGGAGGGGGGTGGTTTTTTCTTCTTTTTTGTGGGGCTAATTCACAGCATATCTTTATTTATTCTACTTTAATGATAAGACCAGATGGATAATTCACCTGTCCAACACTGGACATAGACGGTTGTTACCCGAATCCGGACCATTGCGATAGACCCCACTCAAGAGTCCGAAATGACCTGGATCACATCCAGTTCCCAAGCTAGGCCCGACGCAATTATTGCCCCCATGTGGCGTGTGGCAGCCCACAAGAGCAAACAACATCTTGGGGATGAGTGTGGAGCACCCATTTGAGAACTGCTCTACCGCTGCTTGGATCGTGGAGACCCTACAGAGACAACCATCAGCTCCTTACCGGCGGACAAAACAAGCAAAAAAAAAACACAAAATATTAGTAAAATAAATTAAAAGATAGATATAAAGAAAAGGAAAATTTAGTCCCCCACAGGCTGCGCACCCTAGGGAGACTGGGCCTGAGGCTTCAGGTCTATGAAGTAGAAAAATAGAGAAAATATGTGGTCCGGCCGGACCTGAGCCGCCTGTGCTTCGTTCGCTCATCCGCCCCATAGACAACCGTCTGCTTTCGCTACTACGACAATTGCGCTCCACAGCTGCCTCCACTCAAGGAGAGAAAGCACTGTCCGCATGATGCTGCCATGTAGCCCCCCCACGGACACACTTAATCTCGATGAGACAGTCACGAGACCGAAAGTGGAACTCCATCGACACCTGCTACCGTCTGGGACTCCGCTTAAACAACCCTTCGATAAATATTGGTGCCGCAACGGCGTCCTCGGCTGAGCTTCCGGTCATCCTCCTGCGCCGAAGTCGGGTGGATTCGCGACCGATGAGAATTACAGGACAAGCAACCAACCTCGCCCAGTTATAAAACATTTAATTACAAAATTTTAAATATGTAAAATGTAATATAGATTATATTATTATTAAAATATTTGAGGTGGCTCAAGAAGTCGCTATCGGGGAGGGGGTCAGCCACCCTGTCTCCATCTGATTAAGATCCTGTCAAAATGTAAGCTACAGCTTATGTCCATTAGTCACTATGTAGGAGAAACCTTATGTGATAGACGAGAGTGAGCACAGAATTGTATAACTCAGCTCATTGAGATACACTTGCAACACCTGAAATGGTGCATACAACATATAAAAGTATTATTTTGTCTGTGTTATTGAAAAAAAGGCCTAAATATTGCAATAATTAAAAGAATAAATAAAGACGATGTTGGCAGTTGAATTATTTCAGAAACCAGGTTCTATAATGGAGAAGATGACGAACTACAAACTAAACAATTCCTATATCCGGGTTTTGTGAGACATTATAAATTTAACGCTCACGTGTTAATTACATGCCAGATTAATTTGAAATCACTATGAATGATTCTAATTATACTTTGAAAAATTGTAAACCAGATTAAAATAAATGGTTGTTTTATATTATAATGTATTTCTTATATAAAAGTAAGATTTCTAACCACCATTAGTAATGTTGTATTTATGTTACATTGCTTGGAAACTAGCAGATAAAATTGTATTACGATATTGATATTCGTTTAATGTTATCGTTTTGCTTTGATCAAGTGCAATTACATTAAACGACGACTGTTCTGTTCAAAAATTCAGACTTGCAAAAGGAAAAAGATATTATTTTGTTTTGGAAAGGAATTGATGGTCGCAAGTGCGCCCGCGAGTGCATGGTTAACGCTCCCTGGAGTAGTGTGTAGCCAATCCACTTTCTAACACTTAAGAAACTCTGTAAAATATAGAAATTGTTCTAAATGTTACTTTCACAATCTTATAGTAAACATTCTAACTAGCAATATTTGTAAAAAATCTAATCTTTATCGTAAAGTAATTTTTTTTTAAACTTTTATCCGTAAATTTTATGTTTAAAAAAAAAGAAGGAATAGGAATTGTGCTAAAAGATTGATGTTAAAAAGGAAATACTTTTAAGGAGAAAGGTGTGGCACAACTCAAGAAAAACTTGTAATTGTAATTATTCCTGTTTCATAACTTCCTAAACAGTGATTGAAAGATGGTAATTTGGAGGAAAAAAAATTAAATAATTTAGTTTACTGAAGACACAAAGCAAGGATTTTCGAATTTCAAACAAGGGTTTTTCACCATCAAAATCCAAAAACTAAATACATCTTGCTTATTTTGTAGAAACATCTATTCATTAAAAAGGAACTTTCTCTTCATGCTCCACATTAAACAACTGTGAATATCCATAAATATCCATAAATAGCCTTTTATCCGGATGGTTATTCCATCGAAGCCACCAAATTCACTGACAACCGCACAAGGCAGCTCGCATCAAAAATACACATTTAACAAAGAAACACGGAAACACACCTCACCATTTCTGACCACAAAATGTCCATCCAAGTCATCAGCCATATTTCTTCCCCCTCGACTTATTCCATTATCCCACTCATCTCTCTTCTGTGTTTCTACAGGCGCCAAACTTGACACACATAATGACTGGGGATATGGGACAGGCCCTGAGGGTTCGGCTAGAAGTCGATGCACCTGAGAAGGCCCGATTCTGGATTAAAAGAAGCAAACAGTCTCTTCAGAGCCGGTCGCCGATCCATAGGACTCTCTCTAAAGTGAATCCGAATACCTGTAGCACGAAAATGTCTCTTCCGATCGGAATTTTCTTCTTTGTGGTGATCGTTTCATTGGGTAAGTGGAGTAATAGCTTTCACTTTCTTAGATACTTTTTTCTGTTTAATCACAACATTTAAAATATTGCTATTTCAGGAAATATCTTTCAGAAATATTGCGATTTGTAACATACCGAAATTTCAGCTAGATATGAAATTATGAAAAATAGAAAATTATGAATTAAGAAAAATATTTAGAATAAATGATAAGAAATAATTTAAATTTGATTTTGAAAAATAAACTTTAAAAAAAATCTGTTATTCATCATCATCATTATCATCATAAAAACAAATATTAAACCATCAAAGAAAGCAACATCTATATAAAACCTTTAATTAGGTTAGTTAATTAATTAATTAATTTTTTTGTGTGTGTGTTTCGAAAAGTGAATTTTGAAAAAAATTGTGACTCTTCATAAAAATAAATAAATAAATAAATAAAAATATCTAGGAAAACAAAATTTAAATTACAGAGATTTTCCAACACCAAAATAAATTTTAGTTAATCCGATTTCGTCTAGCAGGAAAATGTCTCTTCTTATTGGAATTTTTTGTATCTGATGATCGCTTCAAAGAGTAAGTGGAATTTTAGCTTTGACTTTCTTTGTATTTCTTTCCTATTTGATCAAGAAATTTAGAAATATTACTATTTAAAAATGGAAACTTTGCTTTAAAAAACTGAAAAATTTAAAAGATATTAAAATTAGATTTGATAGGAAAAATTAGAGATATTGCTGTTTCAGCATTAACAAATCGAAATTTTTGCAAAAGTATAGAAAAAATTATTAACAAATGTAATTTAATAAATCTAAATTTGAAAAATTAACTTTAAAAAATTCTGTTATCGTCATCATAAAAAGAAAACGGAGAAACCCCCCCTTGAAAAATGAAAAAA
Organism: Maratus michaelseni; assembly: GCA_963931845.1. NCBI lineage: Eukaryota > Metazoa > Arthropoda > Arachnida > Araneae > Salticidae > Maratus > Maratus michaelseni. Next base: position 260,183,280 of record OZ007593.1, read on the forward strand.
GAAAAATGTGTGTATATACAAAAATACTTAAGCTTGTTCAAGATGCTTTTGACTTAGAAAATTGAACATATCATAAAATATAAAAAATGAGCAAAATAAATATCAATATAAGAAATTTAATTATAATTTCGTTGAAGGAACTTCGTCAGTTTGACTTTGAAAAGTAAAATTTCACATCTTTTTTTTTTTTTTTTTTTTTTTTTTATTCTTCACCAAAAAGTAGGTTTTTAAAAAAATCATAAATTAATAAGGAAAACTAAACATAATGTAAAAAAAAAGTATAGGAATTTTTTTAAATATCAAAAATAATTTACTTGCATCTGAATAAATATAGCATAAAAATGTCTTTCCGAACGGAATTTTCGTATGTCTGGTTATTTTTTCAGTAGCTAAATAAACAGATCTATTTTGTTGATGATTATCAATCATGCCTATTTTTGAAATACTTGTATTTTGGTATTCATAAATTTTTAAGAAAAGAATCGAGTTATGGGTTGATTAATGAAGAAATTTAATTAATTGTACTGAAGTAGCTTTTAGAAAAATTGACTTTTGACGGTCTTTTTTTTTATTTTTTTATTTTTCAGACAAAAAGTAATATTTAGTTGTAAAATAAAAGTAAATTTCAAAATTTCAATAATGTTTTTATCGAATTTCTAAAAAAGTCCTAATTCGAAAAAAAAAAAATCGTATACTTTTTTTACATAGTTTCAGAAATTTTATTATATTAAAGTATTTATGCAGATTTCTCGACTATTTATTCGATCAGCTTTATTTTTCAATTTACTCTGCAATGTCTCTCATTGAAAACCATACAAATAAAACTACTTAATTTAATATAATATATATGTGTGTATGTGTGTGTGAAATATCTAAAACGAGTACTACTAATTTTAAAAACCAGCAAATGGAGACCACAGAATGAAATTGCTTTGATTCTTTGATGGAGAAAATAAGATTTATTTATATTGATAATAGTTAATTGATAACACTAGCTAGATAAGATTAGCTAAACAATTTGATTTTGGAAAATGAACGTTCTAAATTTTCATTATTAATCACTATCAAAGAGATACAATTTCTAAACTAGGACGAGAAACATAACATAATTAAAATAGGCCTTCTGTATTTTTTAAATATTTAATATTTAATACCATTCGAATAGGTACGGCAGAAAAATATATCTTCCAATTTGAATTATCTTATGATGATTACTATACCAATATATAAAACCAGTATTAGTTTTCGATTTCATAGACTTTCTTACGAAATATCTATATTTCAATAATGATAAATCAACATTTTTTCCTTCACAAGGAGCACATTTTTAAAAAACTTAAGTTAATTTTAAAATACTAAATACAATTGACGTACTACACTCAACTAATTTGACTCAAACTAATTTTTTAAATTCTTGGGCTTCAGTTTCAAGAAAAAGATTTTGTTAAACTGCAAAGAGAAAAAAATTATAAAATATGAAGATTTTTAAGAATTTTTAAAGTATCAAAAATACTTTATGTCAAAAAAAAAAAAAAAAAAAAAAAAAAAAACTGTTTTTTTTTTTTCTGGATTTTTCAATTTAACTTATTATTGCCCCCTATTTTTCCATTTGAAAAATCTAAGTTATAAATATTGAAGATTGAAAAGTATGAATTCATAAATTATTCTTAAGAAACTTAAGTTAATTAAGTGATTTAATTAAGTTAATTAAAGTGATTTAATTAAATTAATTAAAGTGATTTAATTAAATTAATTAAAGGTGTTAAAATACATATATAAATGCTAAAGTGATAAAAACAGAACACAAGAAAGCTTATAAAAACCTTTTAATATAAAGATCGACATGTTTCGAACACACAAACGGCGCCATATTCAAGATCTGCACGATAAACAAACTATTCCCGCAATTTTTTTTTTTTTTTTAAATAAACTTGAAAAACATAAACCACGAGATCATATATGTGTAATAAAAGCAGGTGCTTAAAAATTGTCAACTGTAAACGCAAGGTTCGATTAACCTCTGAATCTAGGGTAAGCAAAGTATCATTTTGGGGCCCCCTTTCACGCAGGAAACGTTTTCTTAATTCTTCATTCATGAAAACTCACCAATGATACTAATATTATTTCTGGAGTAGCTTAGTCAGGTCATATATATTTCATTAAACAACTTTTTCATGTTTCCCGTATACATTTCAGATATATTTTGTACATATACCTGTATGCTCAATTTCCTAGGTGGTTTCTAACAGCACATGCTACATGATTAAATAACATCCTAGTGATGACATTCCTATTTCCCTGTTCAATAAGTTCCGTGAAGTATTTGCGAGGATTTTCTCTTGGATTAAGCAAACTTTATTTTCCAAAATAAAAATAAAAATAAAAATAAAAATACAATATAAAAGAATGAAAATGGGAATTAGAGGGCCCTTTTAAATTTTAGGGAAGAATGTGCTTCACGTGAGTTTTGGATAATCAGGCCCTATGTAAACATGAAATTAATATTTCCTTATTACTTTTTTAAAATTGAAAAACATCTCGTGCCAAATTTTAGGTAATTCAAAAGAGGCTGATTCATTGCATATGTTCTCGTTACACATATAGATTTCTATTGATTTACGAATAATAGATGGGAAATGAAGTCTTGATGGATAAATTATTTTACTATTCTTAAAATCAATTAAACAAATTCTACATAAGACTGAGATTTTAAAAATTGATTTTAAGAATAGCAAAATAATTTATCCATTAAGACTTTATTTTCCATCTATTATTTCGCGAATCAATAGAAATCTATACGCGTAACAAGAAAATCTGCAATGAATCAGCTTCTTTTGAATTACCTAAAATTTGGCACGAGATGTTTTTCAATTTTAAAAAAGCAATAAGGAAATATTAATTTTCACGTTTATAATTGACAATTTTTAAACACCTTCTTGTACTACACATATGATCTCGTGGTTTATGTTTTTCAAGTTTATTTTCAAAAATTTTGCGATAATAGTTTGTTTATCATATCGATCTTGAATATGGCGCCGTTTGTACGTTCGAAACGTGTCTATCATTATCTTAAAAGGTTTTCATAAACCTTTTTGTGCTCTGTTTTTATCACTTAAGCATTTATATCTGTATTTTAATGATAATTAATGGTTTTATTATATGATTATATAAAGAGATTTAATTAAGTTGATTAAAGGTATTTAATAAGTTAACTTAGAAAAGTTGCAATATTCAGCATCAGTAAAAGAAAAAACTTAAACAGAGAAGGGAAACAAAATCTAAACCAAAAAGCTGCTTGGGATTTTTTAGAATCACAAATAAAATAAAATAACATAAGATAAACATTCCTATTTTGTTCACATTTTGAAACTCAAGTTTCTTATATCTGCATTTATTTTATTTTTTTTATTTGAGCAGCATATTTCATTATTAATTAAATTTATAAAGACAGGGAGCAAAAATATTATGAAACTTGGATAAAGTTACATGAAGGAACTTAATAAATTTAACTTTAAACATATATTTTATCTATCATCAAAAGCAACAATTTTAATTTAGGAAGCGAAACGAAATGATAAAAATAACGGAATTTTCTAAATATAAAAATAAATTAATTGAATCTAAATATGTCTAACATAAATATGCGTCCTTCGACCGGTTAGCGCTTCACTAAGTAAGTAAATTATTAGTTTTCACTTTCGAGGTTTTCATTTCTATTTGAAAAGTAAAATCTGAATCATCAGCGTTTCATCAAAATTAAATTGAAAAAAGTTGAAGATATGAAATTTATTTTATTTTATTTTATATTTTAAAACAATGTATTTATTTGGAGGAAAATAATAAATATAGCTTTGGAAATTAATTTTAAAATTTCTATCATTCAACAACAAAGAGAAATAAAGATCTATAAAAGAAAATAAGGCATATAGTGCGATGATGTTTCTTATAAAAAGTAAAAGATTTTAATTTGTATTCAGAAAAATAATTTCTACTGCATGCCTTTCGTATTTATTTATTTCTTTTCTTTTTTATTTAAAAACAAATTTAGAAATACAGTTAAACCCACTAACATGAATCACAAGAAAATAGAAAAAATTCCGTTTTAGACAGGTATATGTCTTAGTATGTACACTGTAAAGAAAGACAAATGTTTTTTAATCTACAAAAATATAACGTAATCATGAAAGAAAATATATACAATAACCTCTTTTGAATTACACACGATTCCGAAAAGCGTTCTTTATCTTTAGAAACATCAAAATCCAATATATTTTTTAGATTTAAAGAAACATTTATAAAAACAAACTTTCTATTGCTGCCACTGATTTTCGGAAACGTTTCTGCGTAGTTTTTATAAAGAATTAATACGTTTTCTGGAACCGGAATATCGATTTTTAAGATGCGATTAATTCTCATTTAAACATTTTCATCTGCGTAACTGAATTTATACATGCAAGGGTAACAAAATAATATTAATTTTAATGTTAAAGTTAATGCAGTTAAGGTGTTTTTCAAATTCCCTGCTCAAGAACGCAAAACTTTCTGACACATTTTCTGACTCATTTTTAAACGTATATGTATAAAATGGCAAGCCTGACCATTGAAACTATTTAGAATTTAATAGCGTTTGCTATTTTAAAAATAAATAAATGATTTATCGAGTTATAAGCTATTCTTGTCACGTGACGGCAATTTTTTTTCCCTTTCCTCGCGCTGCCGCGTCGGGAATTCGGTTCAAAAGGTCCAGTTTGAAAGTACTTTCTGAAATATTTTCTGCCTTTACCAAAAAAGGAAAATCGCTATTCGAGTACATAGTTTCTGATTAACAGCACCTGCCTATTTCAAGCGTTTCCGAACAAAGATCAAATTAAGAAATGTGTCAGAAATTAATGCTGTTAATTTATAATGTTTGTCTGTAAAACAGGTTTGTTGAACATGAAAATGTATACTTGAGAATTAATAGTATCCTAAAAATTGCTAATCCGGTTTGAGAAAAGTGATTAATACATTATGAGAAGCACTCGGACACGTTTCCGAAAATTAGTGTTATCAAGATAAACTTTCTTTTAATAAATGCTTCTTTAAATCTAAAAAATATATTTGTTTCTGAGGTTTCTAAAGCTAAATAACTCGGAAGGAGGTTATTATATATTTTCTTTCGTTGTTATATTTTCCTATATTAAGAAACGTTTGACTTTTTTTACCATGTGCATCGTCCATCGTAACAAGGCTGCCACTGGCGACTATTTTTATATTCTATTAGCATCACTATTTAAAAAATAAATACATTTTGTAGTATATTTCTCGTCCACATGTTGTTAAAGTGTATGTGAAAAATTTTTGTTTGGAGAAAATGGTGCGAGATAGAATTAAAAAATAGTCGCCAGTGGGAGTCCTGTCATAATTGCATTCCTTTCACCGTGAAAATAAAATGTTTCTGCTTGAGGAGGCAGTTTTTCTGACACACTGGTTATATTTTACAGGTTTTACTGCATTAATATTAAGAGTATTGTAATAGTATTAAAAGTATATTTAAGAGTACTGTATTAAAAGTACTTTTTTTTTTTTTTTACACATAAAATTTTCTTTAGAAACTTAATGACGTTAATTGAAGAAACCTCACAAATTTGACTTTGAAAATTTGATCTTAAAATTTGGTTTAGGCGGTATAAAAAAAAAAAAAAACAGAAAAATATGAAAGTTAAACAGACAAATGAAACAAATATTGAAATATTTATTTTGTTCAAAATATTTTTACTATTAAATTTTTTTTTGAATAACTGCCAGATAAAAATATTGCCCTTCTTGCCCTAACCGACAAATTTCATTATCTTGGTGTTTTTTTTTTTTAACAACGTTAGAAACATTGGCAAATCAGTATTAAGAATTTGTAAAATTTCCGAAAGATTTAGAGATTTCTTCTCCGAAAAATAAAGGACTAAAAAAAATATTTTATGTTCGTAATGTCAATTGTTATTTCTCAGAGCTTTTAGTGATATTTGAGTATTAACATAATTTTTTTCTATATAAAAATATATTATAAATTAAATTAAATTTACGAATATAATTAAAAAATATATCTCTCATTAGTAACAATCACAAAATAAAAAGTATCATTCCTATTTTAATTTAAAAAAAATATTTGTTTAAATTATTTTTCAAGAAATAACACTCAGCACTTTTTCTTTCTTTACATTTTGAAGTTAATTTAAAAAGTTAAATTATACTTTAATTTGATAATAAATTTCAGAAACATCAAAAAATTTTTGAATAATTGTAAAACAAGGCATATTTTTGTTTATTTTTTAACGTAAATTTCTTGTATCTTTTTATTACGGAACATCAAAAATACATCACCAGAATGTAATATTTTAATTTTATTGTTTTGAAATTTGTTTTAAAATTAATAAATTAAGAAACTTGAAAATTATAAAAAATAATATTTAACTTCATTATTTAAATTTACAATATTAAACGTTAAAAGTTCCATTTTTCATCCCTCACGGAAGAAAATTTTATTTTATCTTAATGTGACATAAGTAGCAATACCTAAAAATTGAAATCATATACTGTATTAAAAAAAAAAAAATTATTGCCTTAAAATTCCCATATTTTTACGGAATTTTTTTCTCCAAGGAAATGGTTTCGCGAATGTGTCAGAAATTAGCGAATATGGATATTCTTAGTCCTTGACGAATAACTAAAAAAACGAATAGCTAAAAGTCTAATAAATTTGCCGTTGTCACTAAGGTTTTGGGGTTTTTTATATATTTTATTTTTACACCCTAAAAATAATTTTCGTATTTTCCCAATACAATTTTCGGATTTTTACGGTTTTTTTTCTTTTGCAGTATAATAATAATAAAAATGAATCCCACAGCTTCAGAAAAAATGAAAATTTAACATTATCTGTCAAAGATATTCTTAAATCTATACTTTTCGACACATTCAGGAAATCACTTTCATCGGAATTTTTTTATTCCATAAAAATACGGAAATTGAGCTTTAATTTAGTAATCATACTTCCAGTATTGTTACTTTATTATTCCCATTGTGTACAACTACAAGCGTAAAAAATTTTCACCATGCTTGCTGTAGAGATAACATTGGCTAGCTAGTACACGAATATAAATTAAGCACGATGCCCATTTGTAACTATAACTTTCGTCTTCAATAATATTTAAAGGCCTGATTAATTTATCCTGTACTAATATAAAAAAGTTATTCACAAAACATATAAACAGTTAAATAACCACCATTTAAATGATTTATGAACAATGGATAGAGCCATATATAAATATATTTCAAACAAGTGTGTGTTTATTTTTCATTTTTGTTTATCCCATTTGTTGTATAATGTTTCTGTGTTGTCTTTTACGGTTATATATATATATATATATATATATTTGTGTGTGTGTATAATTTTAAACATGCATTATTAAGTGTGCAAAAAAAGTAATTTGGTGTAATTAAAAATAATTATATAACGAGCAATTTCTAAAATAGACTTAAGATATTGTGATAAATGCTCAAACTTTCTTTTTCAAGGTTTAAAATTTCACTTTTAGTACAAAATTAACACAATATGCACTTAGTTCATACAAAGTAAACAGACAATTTTCTAATACCACAAATTAAGACTCAAACTTTTTAAATTAAATATAATCAAACGAATTTTAAATTCTCATTTGCCCTTTTCTTAACTGAATTGTTTTAATCGCTACATTTAGTACGATAAATAAGTCTTTCCTGAAAGGAAAAAAAACTTTTTGACATCACAATCTAATTAGAAAGAAATATGTTTAACCCCTTGAAGGGCACCGGTATATTATATACAGGGTGTTCCGTTAAAGGGGTCCAATATTAATAGGGGTAATAGAGGAGATCACATGGAGCATAAATCAGTATATAAAGCCTGGTCGGATCTCAATAGTTTTCAAGTTACAGCAAATAGAATGAAAATTCGGAAAATTGTAAAAGAACCCTCATTGCTAAACTATCGATAATGCTACATAAAAACGAAGCACATATTTAGAAAGAGCAGAAAAAAACCTACAAAATGACATCAATTGTATTAAAATAGCAATATTTATTGACGAGTTACAAGCCCTGAAACAGTGAAAAAAGTACGAAATCCAATATACATCAAAATAGTTAATCGTTAATTCCAAAAAGACAACTCTAGCTACAACAAGGAAAATGTAGTAAAATTTGGTCCATTCCGAAAACTTTCGAAAAAGCTTACAATGAACCATATCGGTTTAATTGTGTGAGAGAAATTAATCAGTTTCTTAGTTACAACTCCGCTTTCTTTGACACTAGCAAAGGTTAAACTCCGCCCATCACGATTGGAAACACCGCCTTTTTAATTACTCTCAACTATACATTTTCGATCATGCTTCTTCTGAGATGCAACATTTTTAATTATTCAAGAGTTGAATGAACCAAAATAACTTTACAATAATAGTCTACATTTTAAAGTGGTCTTTTATTGATATAAAGCTTAAGTTAAATTCCTTAAAATTAAACTGGTGGTGAAAATTCGGAAATAATTAAAAATATTGTGATTTGTAACTATGCAAGAAGTTTCAGTACATGTTTTACATGGACAATTATTGTATGTATATGTGCATCATAATTTATGATAGGAAATAATAATAACAAATAGCATAATAATTTTATTAATTATAAATTTAAAAAAGACACTAAATTTTAAATTAATTCATACAAACTTTGTAATTTACAATTTGAGTACACCACAGTCTGTGACTTACAAAATACTGTGCCAAAAAGTGTTGAAAATAAAAGAAAAATGACAAATAAAGAATTACATTCCACGTACTTTATGACATATGTGAAGCATAGTCTTCTGGCCTGCGCTGCACAGTTCAATGTCGGAAGGCAGACGAACGGACATTATTATAATAGGTGTTCGAAGTTGCGCCCATTAACAGAATCGCACAGCCGACAGCGACGTCGTAAAGATTGGCGAACACGCCGAAAAACTCCGACGGAGTTGGGAATGTCTCCTGCAGCGACAACGATTCGCGCTAGTAAATCCTCCGGTGTATCCACAGGCGTTTCATACACCAGCGATTTAAGGTGTCCCCAAACAAAAAAGTCTAACGGATTGAGGTCTGGAGAGCGTGCAGGCCAAGCAACAGGTCCACTGCGTCCAATCCATTTCCCAGGATATGTTGAATTGAGGTGATTGCGAACACCTATGAAAAAATGTGCCGGTGCGCCATCCTGCATAAACCACATATTGTGGCGCAATGTTGCTGGCACATTTTGCAGTAACTGCGGTAAGATATCCCGTAGGAAAACCAAGTACGTACTGCCATTGAGTACATCTGGGAGTAAATATGGTCCTATGAGATAATCGCCGAGGACACCTGCCCATATGTTCACACTGAACGTTTGTTGTGCGTTCGACGGGAAATCAGTGTGCGGATTTGTATATGACCATGTGTGCATATTGTGCGTGTTTACCACGCCCTCTCTCGTAAATGTTGCTTCATCAGTAAATAAAATATTTTCCAGAAATTGTGGATTATTTTCTGTTACATTAAGCAACCAGCGTACGAATTCTGTCCGCTGAGCACAATCTGTTACTGATAACAGTTGTACCCGCTGCACATGAAAGGGGTGCATGTTTTCTGCACGCAGAACACGCCACACACTTTGGTGAGAAACACCGACTTCAGACGCAGCAGCTCGTGTACTCGTGGAGGGGTTATCTTTAAAAATATTCAGTACATCTTCTTCCATTGCAGGTGTTCGTACATGTCGAGGTTTCCCTGCATCAATGCTTGCTGTATTAAACGATCCAGTCTCCCGTAATCGTCTATCGATTTTTATGAAGAGTTTCGAACCTGGGCAACGTCTCCTTGGAAATTGCTCACGGTATATGCGCTGTGCTAGACATGCATTTCCATGAGCTTGCCCGTACATCAGATGCATGTCCGCATATTCTTCGTTAGAGTATTCCGGCATAATTATTATACATCAACTTACTACAATCCCACTTACAACAGCCTCCCTTTAACATAACGCCCACTGATGACTGCTGTTTTATTACACTTTTCTTCCTATACACATAGAAAATTTGCATAAAAAGTACTTCTTCTTCATCATCCTGAAAGTTCATGGAGGAAACGCAGCAGTCACGGAGTTTGCTTTAAGACAAGGCGAGAGCTGCACAATATGTCATTCACTTGACCAGACTGAATAATGAAAGGGTATTGATAGAGGTTGATCAGAAATGTATAATTGAAAGATATTAAAACGGGGTGTTTACAATCGTCATGGGTGGAGTTTCGCTCTTTCCGAGCGTGCAACAGTACAGAGTTGTAACTAGGGAACTGCTTGATTTCTCCCATACAATTAAACTGATATGGTTTATTGTCAGCTTCTTCGAAAGCTTTCGGAATGAACCAAATTTTATAACATTTTCCTTGATGTAGGTAGAGTTGCATTTTTGGAATTAACGATTAACTATTTTGCTAAATATTTGATTTTGTATTTTTTCACTGTTTCAGAGCTTGTAACTCGCCATTAATTCTCAATATTCTAAAACAACTTATGTCATTTCGTAGGATTTTTTCTGCTCTTTCTAAATATGTGCTTCGTTTTTATGTAGCGTTATCGATAGTTTAGCAATGAGGTTTTTTTTTACAAATTTCCGATTTTTCATTCTATTTGCTGTAACTTGAAAATTATTGAGATCCGGCCAGGCATTATATACTGATTTATGCTCCGTGTGATCTCCTCTATTACCCCTATTAATATTGGACCCCTTTAACGGAACACCCTGTATACCACTTAATTTTAATCCCAAAATATCACAATGACACCAGAATTTTATAATCAAATTTTGAACTTATAAGGTACACGACGAAAAGCATTTACTTATTTTAAAACTAGCTAACCCGCCCGGCGTTGCCCTGGCCCGAGATAATTACAATCTCAGAGAAAGGCGTTAACCCTCCCCAAACCCGTAAATATAATAAATAATTTGTTCAAGAGAACCACCGTCACCTACATTAACGCGATCATTAAAAAAAGAATTACATTTTTCTGATAATTAGAACATAACGAAGACGCTACGCTAAAATAGCCGGCAGATGACACCCCCTTCCCGACCCCAATTTCAAATCTATATCTTAATTAGTTACCTAAATTTTTGTTCATTAGTAAAATTTGGCTATTATTTCCTTTCATTTTCGCAAACTAAATGAGAGGGATCGGCCAGAGAAACAGATCTCTTTGTAGTTCAGTTTTTAATGAAAGCATCCTGATTTAATGAAAGCAATGAAGATCCCTGTCTGAAAGATTTCTGGGATCGTTTTCATTGGCGCCGGCAGATTTTTGGCTGTTTTTTGCATAAATTAAAAAAAATTACCGACCGAATTTTTCAAAAATCACATGGTCAGATGCAGAATATTTTTTTACATATGCTCAGAAGTTTTCAAATTGATATCTCAATTAGTTTTCTTAAAATTCGCTAATTAGTAAAATAATTTCGAATTTGTTCATTTCCGCTCGCAAATCCAACGCGCCAGTTCGTTTCTTTCGCCATTTTGTTTTAAAAGATGACATTTTAGAAGCGATAGTTAATGAGAATCTAATTAATATCTAGGCTAATTATCAAAATATTAAAATTCTGAGGCTCAGGTGCACATGGCCAGACCTTGGACTATCCACACCTAAATTTCCAGACTTCTAGGTGGGTTAGATTTTGCTAGCCATCGCCAACAGACACACACACAGAGCGAAACTTTCTTTTATTAGTATAGATGAATTCGTTCGTGAATCCTGGTGTCAACCACTCATTTCAATATTTTAGCTACAAGAGTGCTTTGCCCCTGAAAAGGATAAAAATAAATACAAAAATTTCAATATATATATATATTTTTTACGCACATAAAGAACTTTTATTTATTGTTATAATTTTATTTTTATTTAAGACGAAAAACATTTTACATATTAAAGAAAAACAAGCAAAAATTATTAGTATCTCAAATTAACTAGCTAGAAATATTTTCTAAAGTCTAAAATTAAATAGAATTAAACGATTTTTAAATGTTCATTGGATTTTTGCATACCTGAAGGATTTCAACTATTAAGTTTCGCACCATGAGCGAGGGAAAAGAGTCGACAAACCAAAATATAACACATCAACATTAACTATTTTTCCATAAATATTTCATAAGAGATAAATAATAAATTAAATTGAGATGCTTAATAATTACATAAGTTAGGTCAATGCCAATTCCAGTCCCTTAGGGCTAAAATAAATTAATGCATAAGAAAATCAAAGCAGGAAAGGCGTCAAAATAAGTAACTATTTTTCCTTACTGCCCTCTTAATGATAATATAATTTCATGAATTTTAAAAATTTAAGCTCATCCTCATGTGGAGCTACAGGTGAACTACTCACTTCAGTAAATCTTAACAGAATGGAATATCTTAATTTTTTTAAATATAAATTATCATTTTTAATTTAATTATCTTAGTATTAAAGTATTGAATAATTCTAAATATGATTAAGCACATAATTTTAAGAAATCAATCAATTACCTTTCTTAAATTAAAATTAATCATTTTAACAAAAGTTAGAATAATGAATTTTAGCGTTTATCTTACAACCTTTTACACATATTTTTTATCGCCTTATACTCATTTCTAAAAATTTAATTACTGGCACATTTACTTAAATTTACCAGAAAACCACAGGTTCATATAAAATTTTAATGAAGTTTAATTTCATACTCTTATACAAAGAATTACAGCCTTATCCTAAGAATTAACTTAACATCCTGCAGAAAAGATGAAGCTCATAAGATTAGAGAAGTAAAGTTATACGGAGTACATTTATAATTAAATGATAAGTCAGAAATAAAAACATCATCACATTACTACCATTGGTTTAAATATAGGTTTATTGAAACATATTCTCTTACTCTACTTCTAATAATCAATTTTCGCAAATATGCAAAAACAGGATGCAGAATTCAACTTAAACATTGTGTCATTTTGAATCATTTACATTAAACTTAATATTTGGCATGATTAACCAAGAATTCAATTAATGATTGTATAAGGTCACAATATCAACTCACTATGTTTGTGGAGAATCTGAAGTATATATATATATATTTTTAGCTTTGTACACACTGGTAAGGTCTGTCACTGTTTTCCTAGCTTTTATTTACACACCATTAGAAGAATTAAAACAGAATAAACACTAGGTAGTCTGTGAATATTTGTTTATACAGTATCTGAAGACTTATAACACTTCATAGCTTCTGTCACCTCTGGAAAGTGTCCGATCATCACTTATTTAATAATAATAATCAAAATCACGGGTGGATATACACATAACTTTCAGAAATGGTTTGACACCAATGACTTGATCCATCCAAAACAATGACATGGAAACTAAAAAATTGTTTTGTTTATTTCAAAAAGTATTATTTTTTTTTAACAACAAGATATTATCTTTTGGTATTTGTAAAAATTTTACAGAATTGGAATTTTTTTTTTAATAAATAGACATTTTTCTATAGGTGAAACTCCTTGTATCTTAGTAAATTTGTGTAAAGTGTTTAAGAATAGTAAAGCTCTGTGTTTTTATAGTTTGCATTTTAAGAGTGGAACTGGGCAGTTCGTTCTTATTTTTATAGAAAATTCTTTTTGTAAATAGGAATATATATTATAATTAGAAAGACGTTTCCAAACTTCTGTATTTTCAAATGCAGAACATATTTAACACTAAAAATACCGGGAACATTGTGGAAATTTACGGAATTTCCTATATGTAGCACCATCTAAAACTGATTTCGCAGTTTAAGTACCCAAAGAAGATAATTGTTGAAATCATATTCCTATCTGCGTCAATGAAAAAGAATATACGCTGGACATATAAATTGCATTTTCTGAATCTGTTTTCATATTTATCAATCACTTTATCCGCATTTGGATCAAATGCTAGCAGCATCAAAAAACAAAATTTTTTATTCACAGTCATTAACGTGAGGAAAAATATTTTCTAAAAATATTTTTTAAATATTATGTTCAAGAGCGAAAAAAAAACAGAGACAGTTTTACATAACAAAAAAATTATGATATTTCAAAAATGAAAATTCAAAATATCTCGCTATGTCATATTTTTCTTTTCTATGATAACCTAGCTCGAGGCATTTTCTCACAATGAAAGTGTTCGAAGTATTTTCTAAGTCGCTGGAGCGTAAAAACAGATAAAGACAAGCGTGTTTTGTTTCTCGTGTTTTGACAATTATTGCCCAATTAAAGATGAATTTTTGTTTTCAAGTTATAATTAGAAACATGGCCGAAGAGAAAGTTTAGTATATGATAGTAGGGAGCTTGTGTGAGTGGAAGGCGTTTATTGAGTTCAATTTCATTGTTTGAAATCCGGTGTAAAAAAGGAAGTGTTTTACTGTTATGTGTTCTTATTTACGTTCTTTTTACTCGCTATTGTAATACGTATAATACTTCAAAAGCTAAAAATAGGTACCGTTTATTTACTAATTTTCATCGCAATGATTATGAGGAAAGTGAAACTGTTCTTTTTAAGGAGCAAGTCTTAAGAGCCTATGCTAGTAACGCGAAACACTCGCAAGCTATACTGTAAAAAAAGACAAATATTTCTTAATCCACGAGCATATATTGATATATATTTATATTAGATTTTATTAGATTAAGAAATATATGTCTTTTTTTACAGAGGAATGTTAAACCATTATAAGCGTTCTTGGCAAATTTCTCGTTAGCCTTTTAACATTTTTAAATGATTTCTTTGCATGCAGTATCTGAGATCGATGCCCTTTCGGGAACTTTCTTTCGATTTTTGATTGCACACTGTTAACAAAATTGCAGCAAAATTACTGCAGCAGAGATTCCAGTCATACCCCGTAAAAAAGAAAAGTCCATGCCCATCATTTTGTGCAGCCCGTAATTTTACGGGGCAAAGTAATACAGCATTATAATGCACAAGATATAATGCACTTTAAAACACAATAACACTTTACTTACTGTTCCGTAGCACGTAAGCACGTTAGATAATCATCACAGAATCGTTGTTTTGGCGGGTTAAAATTTTCGAAACACGAGTAAAATGAAGGGTTACACCCTAGCGGAGACAATGTATGGGGTCGTACCGTATTTTTGCTAACATATGGGCTAGAACTGTAAAAATATGTGAATTGCTCTTAATTTTCTAAGTATCTAAGGGATAAGGCCGCTTATTTAGTGGATCAGACCGTTTTTCATCAAATAAGGCTGTTGCCCGTGAAAATTGAACGGCAAATGCCCATAAATTTACAGTTTTTTCTGAGAGTGCATGTCTTTTCTTTCTTTCTTCTGCTTTTTTCTGAAAATGAAAGTATGCTCTGAAAAAAAAAAATCAGCAACCAAAAGTAGAAAGATAAAAAAAGTACCCGGTATGACGTCGACCTCAGATATCCTATGTAAAGTAATAATAATAATAATAATAATAATAATAATAATAATAATAATATAGAAATGTAAACTGGAAATTTAAAAAGAACGCTGCCGTTGCATTAACATTAGCTTGCGAGTTCTTATAAAGAAGGTTTCCATAAGCGCATACTCAGAAAAATTAGAAAAAATTATAGAATATTCTTCTAATCAAGATACACAAGTCTATAAAAAAAATTGCTGCAGAACCTTGATATAGCACCCCTAAAAAAATTATGAAACTTTCTTTTTTGGGCGATTCATCATTGATTGGTGACACAATGAATTTTTGAAAACTATGCTTTTATGATAAATAACTCTTTAAAGGAAAACGTTTTCTACTCTTAATGCAAAACTAGTTTAAGTAAGATTAACTAAAATAAGTACAATTTTATAACTACAGTTTTGTCATATACATTTCTATGTATATATAATGAAATTGAACGATCGTATTATAACGGTTTAGAATAAAATTTAAATTTATTAAAACTGTTTGAAGCTCAAAATGAAGGTCCGATTCTGAACATTTTCAATTCAGCTTCGATATCGTTAGTGTAGGATACAACAAGAGAACAGTATTGTTTCCAAGGAAACAACGACTTATTCAATATCGAAATGTATAACAAAAGTGCTCTTAATCAAGCAGTTGCTTTTAAAATAAATTTAAGACTTATCCATCCGGTGAAAGCGTGTAAAATTAAATAACTACAGCAACACGCTCCTTATAAGATTACAGAAATAATATTAAACTATTTCATCGTTTACGTTTAAATTCATCAAGTACTGCGTATTTAAAAACTCATTAAAAAAGAAATTTCCAAGTGCATCAAAATCGCTTGTGCGAGGAATAAGTGTTGCTCACCAAATCGTGCCTTTTTGCGACAAATACTTGATTTTTTTTTTTTTTTTTTTTTTTTTTTTTTTTTTTACTGTTTTTCTACTGGAATTCTGCAGTTAAATTTTATTGATCCTTTATAACGTGCAATTTTTTCAGAAGATTTTGAGTATGCGCTTTAAGGAGATCCTCCTTATTATCGTTACTATCATGGGCTCTTAATCCTACTATACAAGTTATTTTCACACTCTCGACATAAAAAATAATATTTATTTTCTCACCTGTGAGTAAAAATATCATCTATCATTAAAAAGTCAATAAATATAATAATTCTTCAAAAAAAAAAAAAAAAAAAAAAAAAAAAAAAAACGAATTATTTTTACGTCATATTAGTAAATAACGAGGCTAACGAAAAAGAAAGGCTACCGCGGTGCTTTACACGTATCTTTTTTTACAGACCGCCGGAGTCACGTGATGCTCGAATGCACCAATGAAGATGTACGAAAACAGCATCACGTCACTCTAGCGGTCTGTAAAAAAAGATAAGTGGAATGCACCGCGGTAGCCTGTCTTTTTCGTTATCCTCGAGTAAATAACCGGCCTTCCATGATGATGAAGAAAATTTTAATTATTCAGTTATTTCATTACTGTTTTTAAAACAATTCTCTAATTTATTTATACATCTTGTAAAACTATTTTTTATAAACTGTTGAGGTTTTCTAAACACCTTTTACCTATTATTCTTTGATATTTTAACAATAATCTTGATATTGTTCTGTTTCCCATCTCTAAGTTCCAATTTGAATGCTTTATTTATTGTCTCTTTGTCTCTCAGTGATGGCCCATATATATTTTTTTTCATTGCCATTGTCCTGTAGTGAAATTCTCCATCCTTTTCTAATTACGCCAGCCTCTTTCTTATTACATCTTCGTCGATAAGATAAGTGTACCATTCGTCACCTGCTTTGACAAATGAAAAACACAATTATAGTATATCACTCTCACAAGCATCTAAATTGATCGGCGATTGATTCAAACTGTTATTATTTAATGTTTATTACCTGCATTAACATGAACATTTTATGAAATACGCTTTGGAAGAAGAAAATCGGCCTCGAAAAAAAAAAATAGCTGCCGCCTTTGAAATAGGTGCCGCTTATATAGCACGGTCAGGGCCCGCTTAAGACTTAGAAGCCCAACGTCACACAGAGGACCTCTCCTTTTACTCTGCCAATTATGCTTCAACAGTTTGAAATTTTACCATCAAAATTTTGAGTAAACAACACTTTTAATATTAAACTAAAACTAACTACGTATATACATATAAATTTTTTTTATTATATATACATAATTATACATAACAAATTAATTTTGTAAATTAATTTACAAATATAGAACAGGTGCGAATATTTGAACTTCAAAATATATTTTATGCTTTACAAATTACAGGATTTGCCAGTGCTAAGAACAGAGCAGGGACAACAAATATTTGGCGTTTTATGCTTGGCTGCAACACAATTTTGCTTCTATTTTATAAACAGAAATTTGATATCACTGAATGCTATTTACTTTCCCATTTATTTAAATAACCTATTCTCCTTATTTTATATCATTTCTCCACTCTTTAAGAATATAAATAAAATATAATTATACAGATTAAATTTTCTGTTATTTTTAGAACGTTTGAAATTAAAATGTAAAGCATAAGAAAAATGAAAATAAGTTGCATTTAATCACTGTTTTTATATCATTTGTTATATCAACAGGAAAAAAAATAGAGTATAAAAGTATCAGTAATAGTCTGAGGTAAAATTTAGTAGCTATAATTAAGAAAAAAAACACATTTTTTTTACCCTGACTGAAATATTTTTCCATAAAAATTAGTTTTGAAAAGTAAATTTGATGGGGCCCTTTGTATTTCAGTGGGTAAGCTCGGGTTTTCCGGGCCTATTCGGTAAACAGGCCCTGAGCACGGTTGTATTACTTTGTCTGTTTCTTCATTGATATTACAACTAGCTGATCCTCCTGGTGTTTCCCGGGTCCGTGATAATAACCTTAAATATCTCTCAAATAGGAATTAGAAGATTTTATATTTTTAAACACAGAATTTTAAATTTTGCTGAAAAAACGGATTTCGCGAAAGTGACTTACGGAAGCGAGAGTTTTTGAAGGTGTTAATTTGGATTTTTTTTTTAATCAAAGGCGTAGTTTTAAAGGAAAAAGAAGATAGATATGGTTTGGTATCTTTGGTTTTTCGTATTTTGATTTCCGAAGCCGATGCAGATTTTTAAACAATTCAGAAAAAAATCGAAATTCCAGTTAGTGACTTTCGGAAACGGTTTTTTTCAAAGGTTAATATTAATATATTTTTAAATGGATTGCGGTATTCGAAAAAACCTGAACATAGATGTGGTCTGGCATTTTTCGTTTTTTTCGTATTTTTATTTCCGAAGCCAATGCAGAATTTTAAATTTGCTGACAAAAATGGAATTCGTGAAAATAACTAACGGAAATGAACATTTTTGAACAGGTAAATATTGGTATTTTTTAAAACCAAAGGCAAAGTTTTAAAGCAAAATCAACGTAGATGTGGGTTCATATCTTTGGTTTCTTGCATTTTGATTTACGACGTTGAAACAGAATTTTAAACACCGCAGAAAAAATAGAATTCACAAAAATGAGTTTCGAAAATTAAATTTTCTCAAAGAGTTAATATTCATATTTTTCGAAGGGAATTAAAGCATTCGAAAAGAAAATAAATATAGATATGGTCTGGCATTTTTAGTTTTTTCGTAATTTAATTAGAAGCTCAGATGTGGATTTTTAAAGATTGCAGAAATCGCGATAAACTCCGAAACGGCTCTCAGGATTCTTTTTTTTTTGAAAAGGTTAACATTAATATTTTTTCAAACGAATTGCGGCGTTTTAAACCCAAAAGCGTCATTTTCAATTTGGTGCAATCAGTTTCTCCGTATTTTAATAGTTACGCCAATGCAATCTTCGGAAAAAAAACCTACGATTCCAATGTTTTTTAATTAATCTTTTTGTAAAGATTAACTTTCTTATTATTTGAAATTGATTATTCCGTTAAAAAGCTTAAAGAACGTAGATATGGTTTGGTGTCTTTCGTTTTTACGTATTTCAAACGGTTCGGCTGATGGGAATTCCGAAAAACAGAGGAGTGGGGAAGACGCTTTCGCACTTTCGGATATTCTCTGCTTCCGCGCTTTGGAACGGAGTTTCTGACACGTACCGACATGACGTTTTTTCGGTCGATCTTTTAATTGCAGGGTTTAATTAATATTAATATCTAAGCAAATTATCAAAAAAGAAAAATATGAGCCTCCGGTGCATCTCATCCAAATTTTCAGACCTTTACACGGTGGTAGATTTTCCTAACCATCATACACAGACACACATCTTTCTTTTATTA
The DNA here is from genome assembly GCA_963931845.1 of Maratus michaelseni. Classification (NCBI taxonomy): domain Eukaryota; kingdom Metazoa; phylum Arthropoda; class Arachnida; order Araneae; family Salticidae; genus Maratus; species Maratus michaelseni. Next base: position 260,203,049 of record OZ007593.1, read on the forward strand.
GTATAGATATGAAACTTTGTTCATGACGGTTTCGGTTTGTTAATTGTAGGTCCTTTCCTCCTGGGCTTTAGGGAAATTCCCGACTTTAAACCGAATGGGTTGGCCGACCAAAATGGTGTCTCCTGTCTCCTGTTTGTAGGTGGCGCTTCCTTAGCACTGTTCTACGTCGTCATCCATATTTGTTTGAAGTCAAGATCCGATCTTAACACTATTATGATTGAGGTCCTACTACTATAGCATATGTTAAGTAATTTTCACTAAGCGACAATAGGTTTAGTATGTTGTCCCAAATAAATGCCCATAAATCCCCCCCCCCCCAATAACCATAAACCAAATAATAATAATACCGACTGGCTGACAATATTTTATACCCTTAATTAGTTATGTCTATTGTAGTTATTCTATTGTTGGTTAGAAAACTACAAAATCTTCACTGAATCCTGTAAACCGCTTCATTTATATCTAGATAACATGAAAGAAAGACTGTATTCTCAGTTCAGACAAATTGTTCATCGTTATGTTAGTAATGGACCAAACATAACATTCCACCTACCAAATTCGCATGCCTAAATAAAACATTATGTAAGAAAATTATCAGCTAAAAGTAACTTAAAATGCTGCTTGCCTTTTATTAGTTTGTACAATTGGCTTTTGTTCAAAACCATCATACTAACATCATCATAACATCAGACTAATTAGGTGATTAGAGTCTCGAATAAATTCTGAAATTGAAATGTAAACTTCACCTCAATCATTAAATATTTATTTTTAGTAAAATAGTATCGTAACTATTGTTTTAGACCCAAAGTGGAACTAATCAAGAAAACAGATTTCCTCTTGATGGTTAAAAAACATCAAATTCAAAATTTAAACAAATTATCATGTTAAATTTTATAAAATGTTTCCAAAATGCCAATTCAATAATAGTTATAGTGGTTAAACAATTTTTGACTTTTACAAATTACTCTATATTGCAAAAAGTGGAAATAAACAAGGATTTTGCTCTTTTTGTTTTAAAAAATTAAATTCTATCTATTATGAATTCCTATCGACGGGCCAGATAGTCATTAAAAATTATTATTTGAGTGTTTTGAGCCATTTGCGTGAAGCAATTCATCGAAAACGGCCTGAAATGTATCGAGAAAACTCATGTTTTGTCCCACAATAATGCACCTTCTCACCTAATTTTCGAGATTCATGTACAGCGAGTAATTTAATAATATTGCGAATCATAAGACGTAATATATTGAATGTTTAAAAGGAAAGTCTCTGCTGCAGAACACAAAGCTGTAATCCCAACTAAACTCTTTAAATGAAAAAGCCAAAAGGTATGATGGTGAAAGAATTTTACTAAGGATGAAAATGGAAAGCTGAATCTGTACTTAACCCCGCATGCACAGACATACACACACACAAACGGCGTCTTTGCGATACTAGCTTTACATTTTAAATATTATTGATATTATTTTGTTTGTCATCAGAGACCTCCAAGAATGCATTTACAAGCTTTATTTATGCTAAAAACAATCCTCTCTCTCACACTTACGCACACCCATATTCAAATCCCCCCCCCCTCCCCTTTAAGATAGTAACTTTCCACTCCTTATACTTAGCGAAATAATCGATTTTGTTCATATATCAAAAACATGTCGAATCAGTTACAATATTCTTCATTAGATGAAATGATTAATTTCGTTTTTTTTTTTTTTTATTTGCCATCATCATTTTGATTTATACGAAATGAAGTGGTCAAAATGAAAAAGGAAAATGAAATTAATTACAATTCTCCTATTTTAAAAAGAAATTTCCGCTTTTCTTTTCAAAAATTATCTGAATTTCGAGTTTTCACTGTGGCATTTTTCCTTTAAAAAAAATAATAATTAATATCGCAATCGTTGTTGAAGAACATATATTGATCATTGTATAAGGGATTTGCACAAATTGTGCAAAACATTTCTATTCAAAATTTTACTTAACAAAATCATCAAGAATTTTCTTATAAACAATGAAATATGTTGACAAGCAAATACTTCGTTTTTTTTAACCTTGTGTGTTCTCTTTCTCATAATCCATTGTCAATGCATAAAATTTAAAGGTTTGTTTTCTGCTCGTTGAGGTAGAAAAAAGTTAGATTCCCATTTCAAAGCATGAAATAGACTAGAAAGCATGTTATTTCAGAAGATTGCCAACATTATTATTAAAGCAAAACATTAAAAACCTCATTAATTCATGTTCTCTGAAATAGAAATGTTTTTTGCTGCCAATTCATTTTTAAAATGAATAGGTTAATCAAGAAATTTTAAAAATCACTCTAGCAACAAAAATATAGAAACATAAAAATCAATCTAGAAACACTAAAAGAGACTCTAGAAATATAAAAATCACTCAATCAGAAATAAATCCAAATATTCTTTTATTGAGATGAAATATTGTGCCAATATTGGAGTGTTTACATTTTGGGTTCTCTTTCACTGTTGCCAATATTATATGAATTTTGGCAAAAAATATTTCGCGATTTTATTGCCAACCTTTTTTATGCAAAACCAATATTTTTTTACCAATTGGATTTCATTGAAAATATTTCCTGCGTAAAGCCAATATAGGTGCAATATAAGTGTTTCATTACAAATATTTTAAATGTAAAGCTAATATCTAACCAATCGTAGTATTTTATAAAAAGTATTTTCAACGAATATAACATTAACTAAATTTGAGACGTAATATAACGAATATAACCAACATGTATTTGTTACTAGGGCAAATAACAAAATTTATATATATATATAAAGAGCATATCATGGTGTAAAGAGGAATGTAATTTAATATTTTTTTAATATTAAATCTTTTTAAATAAAATTCTATATGATTTCTATTTTAAAAAGAAAATAATGTCATGGTCAAACAATTTTTGCATTTCGCAACTTTTCTTCATTTTTTTTTTTTTCATCAGCCTGAGTTCCATTTCTATCGTAAATGATCAGTTCTTCAGTATCTATGATGCATAATCAGATTTAACTAATAAGTACCAAAATCTTTTCATGTTTTGATTTGTTTTTTCCTTCACTACATTACACAATTATGAATCAGCAAAATGTATCCATTTTTTAATATTTTCTAGGATTATAATAGCGCCGAACAATTGAAGTTTCAATTTTGAGAAACGCTCTTTTACATATATATATTTACTTTTTCAAAAAAAAAGTACGATTCGTAATTTCCGCTTTTTTTTTTCAAATTTTCAAGTTTTTCTGCATTTTAAAATTTCCCGCTACCCGGGCGGAAAAAAATACCCACTTATTCGGCGTACTTTTCAGGTTCTGGCGGTGTCTGTTATTTTAAAAAATATTAATATTTACTATTTTAAAAAATTCGAAATTCGATTAAAAAATAAAACATAAACTTTTTTTTCAGTAGTTTTCCGGTTTTAACTACATCTTTTGTTTAAAAGAATGTTAGTATTAACTACTTAAAAATATATAAATATATTTTAATTAAGTCGTTTCAAGATTCGCCATATATTTATTTTCTCAGTAAGATATCGCTTCCCGTGTAAAAGAATTGTGCTTTGGATATCATTTCACGTTTTAAAAGAGAGGGGGAATGGTGCGCGTTTTATATTATTTAGGTTTTCTGAGGAAATTTTGGTTAGAATTTAAAATTTAATATACCTAAATGTCAGAATTTAAATCGCAATCACTGTGGCGGGGGCCCCTTAGTTCCTTTGGAAATATTTTCGTTTTATAACTATAAAATCTTTCAAATTTGAGCTTCGTATGCAAAAACAGATCGGAGCGAGCGTAGCACGCTCTGTGTACCATGTCGAAGGCGGTAGGCCTTCTCTACTCAAGGTTCGGCTGGATAGATTTTTGTTTAAAAATATAAAATCATACAAATTCGAGGGTGTACGCTGCTAATGGCAGTGGGGAAGCAACATTAGGTTCGTTTTGAAAGATTTATATTAAAAAATATAAAATCAAAACAGACCGGAGTGTGTATAACACGACCGGTGTTCGTTGCCGAACGCAGTGGGGGCCTATGCCTAGGTTCGTTTGGATGGGTTTTCGTTTAAAAATATAAAATCATACATATTCGAATTTGTACGTTTCCAAGGAAAGAGGGGACCCCAATATTAGGTCCGTTTATAAAGACTTTCGTTTAAAAATGTAAAATCATTCAACACTGATTTATTTTTAGGTATATTTAAGGTTATTATAAAGGGACCGGACAACGCCGGGCGGGTTAGCTTTAAGTTATATTTAGAAAATCTTTCTCTATGCTCTAACAAGTAAACTAGAAGTATTTTATTTTTATACGGACAAAACTTACCGAATTATGCTACTTTGAATTTTATGAATTTGCAGCGTTTTCTGGCACTAAATATGTGCTTTTCCCGTTTTTCTTTGACAGGAAATAAAAAAGTATATTTTCATAAATTAATTTCATACACTAAAAGTAATACAATAAAGAATTGAAATACCAAACCAATTTTTTAAGTTCAAATGAACTTTGCAAGACAAAATTAAAAGTGAAAGTTTAAATGAAAAAAAAGAAAACTCTTATTTTAAGGATGACTTAAAAGAAAAATTCTCAAAAAGCGTCAAAAGACTTGAATTAAAATATCTCAAAATATACTAAAGTGTCTCTTGAAAAAATTTTTCTTGTTTGTGTGGGGTTTTTTTAGTCATTTTACGAATTAAAAAAAATAGTAGAAACATGTAAAAAGAAAATCCCTATACATGTTTTATCAACATTTTAAAAATATTCCACGTTATTGCTAAAATGAACGCATTTACCAAAAATTTTATATTATGAAATTTATGCTTTATATACAAAATATATATTCTTGTAAATGTATTTACATTAAATAGACAGTTAGTGGATTAAATAAAATGAAAGTAACCCGAATAGTTTAGCTATTCAATGGAGGTGTTTTTTTTTCTTTCTTATTTAGACAAATAAACTTCATCGTTTAATAAGGTGAAAAAATATATCTAAGTAAATAATTTAGAAATTGCATAGAAGATTTGAAAACCAAATTTCAGCGCTTACCGTCCAGAGCCGAAAAGATATTCAACTTCTTTTGCACAGCCTTGTATAGGATCTATAGATTTGTATATATATTCTACATAGAATGGAAAATTCAGTTTATTTAGAAAACGCATAATACAGTTGAAAGTTCACATTCAGCAGTTTATGCCATTAGATGGAGATGTATTCGAATTCTGTTGTACAGCCCTGTACTTTATATACATATTTTTTATACACGACACATCTTAAGCTAAATTTTAAGTCAGACAAAAACGCATAAAACTATTAAAAACACACTTCCAGAAATTACTATTCACAGATGTCAATGTATCCAGTTCTTTGCGTAGCCCTGTTTAGGAATTTATTTACATTCTACAAACATATCTCTGTATACTAAAAATAGTTCAGCCGGAAAATACATAACTCAATTAAAAACCACCTTTAAGCAATTTAGGTCCATATACAATAATGTTTGCAAATTCTTTTGTGTAGCCTTGTGTATGATCTACAGATTAATTACACACCATGTAGCATATGAAAAAAAATTAAACTTAAAAACGTATAACATAACTGTAAACGCACTTCCAGCAATTATCCCTTATACACAGTACTGTAAACGAACACTTTTGTGTGTCCCTATAAATGAAAGATAAATGCTATGCGCAAAACATTCTACAGAAAGCATTTTGCTTTGAATATCAGTAATTTATATAAATTTCATTATGCTTGAAATAGTGTAATATCAAAATATGCTGCAAACAGTTTTTCCCCGTACATAATGATGTAACCGAATCACTTTGTGTAACACTGTAAATGAATGATAAATGCTTTGCATTTCATATTCTACAGAAAGCATGCTTTAGTGCACCTCAAAAATTTATATCAATTTGATTATGTTTGAAATAGTGCAACATCATTAAAGTGCACCGTAAATGATCTTCTGCTAAGACCATAATGTAGAGGAATTCTTTTGAGTGTCTCTGTAAATGAACTTTAAGTGCACAGACTTCATTTTCAAAAGAAAACATTCGATAGCAAACCTCCATAAAATATATGAAATACATGGTAATCCGAGTATATTTAAGAGAGTTAGAGTAGAAACATACGTACGTACAGACGGCAGACAGACAAAGCTAAGTCATAAACACTTTTCAACTATGTTGGAAAGTGTTAAAAATGTCAATAAAAGAAATAATAAATGAAGAATGACAATTTGCGGAAAGTCCTTTATCATCCAGCTACTTTTAGAAAGCAACTGAAATTCAGCTCACTATATCGCCGATAACTTTCTGAAATCAAAGTCAAAGCCAGTATTTACAAGAGTTCTGACACGGGTCGTATTGCCCACGTTTACCTCATATCTGTCTTATAATGTTAATATGGAAATTGTAATATCTTGGTTAGTAAAAGAAATTTCATCTGACTGCTGTACAAGCCAGACTGTTTTGAAGCAACTCTGCCGATGGCATATCTAGATTATCTCATAGGAGTGCGAGCACACCAGATGGTTTGACAGTGATACTACACTGTTAAAAATTTGCAGCAAACTGTCCAGTCATTTGACCGATTTTGTAGAAAACGGCTACATAACCGTAATTTAACTATATTTTGACCATAAAATGAGAAATAACACTGTCAGAATATAGTTAAATATAGTTATACGGTTATACAACCGTTTTCTACGAAAACAGTCAAATGACCGGACAGTTTGCTGCAAATTTTTAACAGTGTAACAGTGAATAAGATGACACAGCAACGCAGCAAGGGGTGGGAGGTTGAGGGGAGTCCAAAACAGAGTCATACAATTTTTTTCCCATGAATTATGTAAAATAAATATGCGTAAAAATTGCAAGTCTAAATTTGGTCAAAAAAGAAATTAGATGCTTTAATAAATGAATATATATATATTTCATATTCTGGCCCTGTGAAACAGGCGGTAATAAGTATATATATTATTTCTATAATGCATACAAAAAAGTTTGAAGAATAAATAACATATTAGGCAAGTGGGCAGTAATCGTTGCCAAATGCATAGGCGGTGAGACGTAATGGAAGGATAGGTAGGAAAAAATATTCCAAAAAGGAATTTAAAAAGAAAACAATTCAAATATATAATTTGGAGGGCATCAACCACAAGTGAGAAGGAGGTTTTTTAGAAGGTGGAACTCTGCTAAATGTGCAGAGCGGTCCTCTTTTTCCAACAGAGTTGGTAACTCGGTAAGATTTTATAGACCCCATCGCATCGTTGGGTATCTGTATCCGATATTTATAAAAATGTTGTGCAAGTTTTTGATTATTTTCGAGGTAAGTCTAATATTAAGATCGATATGAATGACGTCATTCCGGAGAAACGTTGTTACTTTTCAAATTCTATACTGTATGGAGTTTTGGGAAATTTGAATTTTTTCTGCATCTGAGTTTGATAGACAGATCCACTGTGCAAGTTTTTGATTATTTCCGAGGTAAGTCTAATATTAAGATTGGCATGAATGACGTCATTCCGGAGGAACGTTGTTACTTTTCATATTCTACGCTGTATGGAGTTTTGGGAAATTTGAATTTTTTCTGCATCTGAGTTTGATAGACAGATCCCCTGTGCAAGTTTTTGATTATTTCCGAGGTAAGTTTAATATTAAGATTGGCATGAATGACGTCATTCCGGAGGAACGTTGTTACTTTTCAAATTCTATACTGTATGGAGTTTTGGGAAATTTGAATTTTTTCTGCATCTGAGTTTGATAGACAGATCCACTGTGCAAGTTTTTGATTATTTCCGAGGTAAGTCTAATATTAAGATTGGCATGAATGACGTCATTCCGGAGGAACGTTGTTACTTTTCATATTCTACGCTGTATGGAGTTTTGGGAAATTTGAATTTTTTCTGCATCTGAGTTTGATAGACAGATCCCCTGTGCAAGTTTTTGATTATTTCCGAGGTAAGTTTAATATTAAGATTGGCATGAATGACGTCATTCCGGAGGAACGTTGTTACTTTTCAAATTCTACGCTGTATGGAGTTTTGGGAAGTTTGGATTTTCTGCATCTGAGTTTGATAGACAGCTCCCCAAATAACAGACCAGTAGGTTATAGTTGATCTGATGAAGAACTTATTTAGTAATGACTTATTAGAAATTCACAGACAGCTATGATAAGCTAATACTAGATTTGAGGGAACCCTGCGCTTTGGTAGTTTTGGATAGAACATCACAAATCTGCCTATTCCAGTTTAATTTAGAATGTAGGTAAACACCCCGGTACTTCTAGTCGGTGACCCAGGGTATATCATCATCCTTTAGAGAAGGATTAATGTCGAAATGACAGTCTTTTTTGAGAAAAACCTGTCGGCATACTTTACTACATCGACTTTGATGCGCCGTGTTCTAAGTCAGGCATAAAAGGCTTGAAGATAGGAGTGGAGTTTATCTATCACAGCGTGTAATAATCTGTTACTGAACATGATGACTGTGTCATCCACATATAATGCTAAAAGGATGTCTGGAATACGAGGTATTTCATTAATATATATATATTGAACAGCTAAATACTGACACCAAATTTCCTTGAGATACGCCTACCTCGATATTGCGAAAAGAAGAAATGTAATTGTTCACTTACGATACTACCTTTAAGGTAGTTCCAGAAGATAAGAATAAGTTGAGGGGGCTTTGAGCATAATCAAATTATAGATAAGTCCAAAATCCCAAATCCGAACGAAAGCTTTAGTAATGTCTACGGATAGAACACCAGTTTTTTTGTTTTTTGGGGGCACGCTCATGAACAAGTTCAGTCACTTTCCACAGCTGGTGTTGGGTCGATTGTTTGGACTTAAGCCCAACTGCTCAGATATAATTATCGAATTGGCAGTGACGAACTCTTTTAGATGGTTCACAAGTATGTATTCATAGATGAGATAGATCTGAAGTTAGAAGTGGAGTATATGTCCTGTCCCGGCTTTGGGATAGCAACAATCAGCGCCTTCTTTCAACAATCAGGAAACATATGAGGATTTAACATACAGTAAATAAGAATAATCCGAAAAATAAAGTTAAGAGAAAGATGTAAGAGCATATTAGTAGAAATGCACTCATGGCCGGGAGACTTGTTCTTCTCAAGATTTCTGATGTAAGAAATAACATCAGAGGGGGGGGGGGGTGCAGCATTATGACTATTATCACGTTTTGTGTTAAGAAATTGTTCAACCTTAGTGTTGACAACGTCGGGAATCCTGGGGTTGACTACATCATGATTAATTGTAAACTGGCTTCTGCGACTTTCATCAATGAACTCAGCCTTAGCAATATTAGAGTAGGCCATATTATTGGGGCCATTTAAAGCCGGAATGTGCCTTTTTGTCCTGTGAATGTGGATCGTTGCTGACAAAATTGTGTTGTTAGAAGTCGATAAAGACTCAACATAAATGCTCCAAAGTGAACAACTAAACTCTTTGATTGTAGCACTAACTTGATGGATCGCGAAATGTGAAAAACAAACTCGAAAATCTTCAGAACTGATCTATTTTTCTGAATTTTCATGATATTCGACTGGCTTTTTTACACGAGTTACTCTATATAGTTGACTACTAAAATAAACAAGAAAAAATTGTTATCGACCGCGAGAGTGCAAATAAAGGATATTTAATACAAATAGTCATCAAATTTTTAATAATTTTATACTTTAAGCGCAGTATATTGTTTCTACAACACTTTGTCAAGTTTCCTGAAAGCGGCGTTGATATGGCTGAAAAGTTTGCAGACTATTAAAAAAACATACAGAAGCTACTTGAAATTGTTAAAGAGACTTTTATATCTCCATGAATATACATTCTATTCTTACACAAATGGACACAGATTTTTAGCACTTTCCAACCTAGTTGAAAAGTGCTTATGACTTCGGTTTGTCTGCCGTATGGCCGTCTGCCGTCTGTCCGTGCTCTAACTCCCGTAAATATGCTCGGATTGCTCTGCAATTTTTATATGTTATTGTCGCTGTCTATAGCATGTCCCTATTTCAACGGAAGTGTGTAGCACTGCTAGTTTTTTTAACAGGGACACTCAAAAGAATTCCGTTACATTGCGGTCTATGGGGAAAAATCATTTGCGGTTTATTTAAATAATGTTTCACTATTTTAAACGCATTGAAATTTATATATATCACTAAGGTGCATTAGAAGAAGCTTAATATGGAATAGGCTGTGCATAGCACTTATAGTTACTTTACAGGGACAGTCAAAAGAATTCCGTTACATTACGTCTATGGAGAAAAATCGTCTGCGGTTTATTTAAATAATGTTTCATTATTTTAAACGCATTGAAATTTATATATATTACTAAGGTGCATTACAAGAGGCTTACTACAGAATAATGTGTGTATAGCAGTCATCGTTCATTTACAGGGACACACAAAAGAATTCTCTACTGTCTGTTAACAATAATTCTTAGAAGTGCGTTTTAAGTTACTGAACGCGATTTTAATTTTAACTCGCTTTTGTCTATTACGTGGTGTGTATAAATTCTGTAGATCCTATACAGGGCAGCACAAAAGTTCGCGAACACATTTCCGTTTACTGACAGAAACTCCAGAAGGATAATTTTAAACTCTGCTACGCGTTTCCTAACTAAACTAAAATTTAGCATCCTATGTAGCATATATACAAATCTATAGATCCTATACAGGGCTGAATAAAAGTATTCGGATATTTTTCCGAATATTGTATCTGTTGGAAATTCCTGAAATTATGGTTTTAAGTATGTTATGCGTTTTCCAAATTGTTTACTTAGATGTTATCTTTTAGCTTATTAAACGGTATGTTTTGTAAAATTATTTTGGAAGCGTTGGAAAGTGCTACATAATCTATGCTTGAAGCATGTTTTTTCGTTCTTGTTTACATTTACACACGTAGTCATGTGCTACAGCTACAGATCATTTTATTTTACAAGATAGTCCCAAACATTAGTTTTTATTTAATTTGTTTTTGTTCCCTTAATAGCCCTCATGACTAAACCTTCACGGAAAAATTTGATGTCATATGTTCTTTATATCCCTGAAGTTCGAAAAGAATTCGTCAAGTATTTCTCTAGATATTCGACAAAACGTCTCAAATCAAAAGTTTCCTGACACATTTAGCAATACAGAGGAGGCTAGGGAGGAGCAGTTGCTCGCCGCCCAAATAATTTGATATTTTAGACTATATGAGTCAACATATCAGACTAAAAAAATCAGAAATAGCTCAAAAGCTAAAGTAACTCGTCAGATTTGATTAAAATAAAAGTATTATCATTAAATAAACACTTCAAGCACAGAAATTAATAATTATCAATAATATTTTCTGAAGCATTGCTATTGCAACATTTAAAAAATAAGACACATTTATCATTAATGAGCTACTTTAAAAAATGTATGTGAGAATAAAACGAGTGCCGGCCGAACAGAATGCATCTCATCGGACTCCATGCCAACGCTCCATGCTCTCAGTATTTTAGGCACCTACCAACACATAGCAATATATCATATGTATAACATCACATTTCTTGTTTAGCCGAGAACAGTAGGGGTTTGAGTAATAAAATTACACAACGCAAGTTTTTGTGATTTTAAGACACAACCAGTTTTTATGCTATTTTCTAAAGTGATTGCTTCTTAAACTAAAAAATTATTAGAATCACTTAGGAACACTGCTTAATAGAAATCTCCTTAGTGTTGTTGATTTGAGAAAAAAGTTTGATTAATTAATGGAAGATCAACTGCAAAAAATAAAATAAAATAAAATAAAATCATTATTTAAAACACGAATCCAAAATGAACACAGGATAAAAGTTTTGATGAAGGCTTGATTGAAGCTGGTGAAGTTGTAAATGATCTAGATTTTGAGTCTGTATTCAAGAGTGTATAATTAAATGATTATAAATCCTTAGCTGAATCTTTGGCAAATCTAAAAACAAGCTTTTGAGAGTAATACATAATCAAGTGGTAGATAAAGCAGTAATATACAAATTTAATTTTATTTCGACACGTTTCCGAGAATCATTTCGCCTCAGACAGAATCTGGATTCACCACTGAACACAACTGACTGCCATTCACGCGTCCAGTTGCATCTAGAAGTACATCAGGCTAACCGTTCTTGGCAGTGCAATCGGGTTAACGGAACACATTGCATGGAGGTTTGAGAGTGTAACCCAGCTTCAAGAAAACAGTTTACAATTGTTCTTGGGGTTACTGTAACTGAAACTATTGTTTGGATTCGTGCTACAGTTATTCGTCTGCCAGAAACAGTCGTCCACACTTTTTGACGGTCCTCCCATGGCAGTGCAATCGGGTTCACGGAACACATTGCATGAGGTTCCGAGAGTGTAACCCAGCTTCAAGCAAACAGTTTACAATTGTTCTTGGGGTTACTGTGAATGCAACTGTTGCTTGGATTCGTACTGCAGTCATTCGTCTGTCAGAAACAGTCTTCCACACTTTTTGACGATCCTCTCGTGGCGTTGTTCTTCTGCGTGGATCTGTGCTGGGTCTGCGGGTTCAAGAGCCTTCTTGTGTCCATTGTCTAATCTCTCTCTGTACTGATATGGTACTAAGCCCAATCCTGCGTGCGATTTCACGATACGATGAATCCATCTCAAACATGCCAATTATCCGAGCCCTTTTAATCTCAGAAATGTGGGTGTAAGGTGTTCTCACTTTACGTTTTCGCATACCTGGTCATGAAACTCCTGTGGTAAAGAATTACGTTTTTACAAAAAACAGTTCGCCACTTATAAACTAAGAAACACAGTAAATATTCTTAGTATCCCCTTAATATCCATAATACTATATGTACTGCATTTAAATATTAATCATTTAATATCCTTTATACGAACATGTTTTAGTCCAAGTTCCATAAAAATTCACCATTTCTTCTGGGCATAACAATTTCCACTCCCACTAGTGTATTTTTTCTAAACAACAAAAATATTACGTTTTTAGTATATCTCTTCACAATCTCTAGAATAAGTGATATTACAATTATGTAACTTTTCAGAAATGGTATAAATATTTTGCCTGCTATTTGTTGGCTTACATGTTTGCAATTTCATATTGAGATGCAGCTTACAGATACAGTTTGGTCTATCAACTTTCACGCAACTTTAAGCACACATTTTGATTGCTTACCATTCTACCACAGAGAAATTCTACAATGGATTTTTTTTTAATAATTTTATGATGATGCGGACATTGGTGTATATTGTCTGGTAACCTCAGGGTGCATAGAACTTTTTAATTTTGAGTCGCACCTTTTCCGAATACTAATTTTATCAGAATTATTCCATTAAAAATAACGAAGGTGAGTATTCTAAAAATTAGAAATTCTTTGCACCCTGCACCTGGGGCTTGCCAAAATCTTTCCCAATCGGGCCCTGCCCCTCCTAACGCCGACTTTGAATAAAACTGTATTAATTCCCCCCCAGACGTACAGTACAAGTAAAAAAAATTACCCCCTGAAAGTTTGCCACCCACAAGAAAGTTCTGAAATGGCACCCCTCAAATATAGTGTATCTATTTTTTTGTGGTTCTATAAAGAACATTAAATATTACCTGTCCCATTTTTACTGTAGAAGATATTATCATGCACTTCAATAACATATATCAATTTCACAAAGCGCACTTCAAACAATCACTGTTTACTGAGAGAAAGGTAATCGAATTCATTTGTGTGACACTGTAAATGAACAATAAATGCTATGCACATTATTTTCAATTGAAAATACGTTGCAGTGTGTATCAACATTGTATATCAATTTCGTAATGTTTGAAGTAGTGTGGCAACATTAAAATGTACTTCAAACAATTTTTGTCTATAGGCCATAATTTATCCGAAATCATTTGAATATCCTGCAAGCGAAATATAAATGCCAATTACCTCTTTTTTTATAGGGCACAAGCCATAGTAAGCCTCTATAACAAATATCAATTACGTAGAAATCGAAGTATAATTACGAGAGTTAGAGCGTGGGCAGACAGATAGCTAGATGAACCGAAGTTGTAAACACTTTTCAACTACTACTATGTTTGAAACTGTTAAATTGGAGTAATTTCGACTACAAATGTTTTAAACTTGAAGCTGTAAATTTTGTAGCACACATAGAACAAATAAAACTAAATTAGGCTTTTAATTAAACTTAAATCTATGACTTCAACAGCGCCATCTGCGCAGAAACTGCAACTGCGCCATCTGCTTGATCGCGGTCCACCTCTACCCAATGGTGTATGCCTTGCACGTTCGCGTTCACCTGCTGTGTCGTCTTTCGCCCATAGCTGTTCAACGCTTCGTCCGTATGTAAAGCTGTGTTTTTTCCTGGAGGGCTTTTTGAAGCTTATAAAGCGGTATGACAAATGTCTCAATGTACTTGGTACTTATGTGGGAAAATAAAGTTATGTTTTATCTTTAATGTCTCATTACATTTTTTGTCTTTCATACACACCTCTGTCCACAGTCGCCAGGGGAAACATATTTTCCGACTGCCCTCGTATTTTGACCTATCTTATATTTTTCAATTTCCAATAACACAAAATATTATTACAGCACAATTGTATCTTAGACTGAGAAGAACATATTGAGTAAAATATTTTAATCAAAACTATCATTCCTGTCACCCCTTTCTTACAGACAGAAAACTTAATAAAGTTAATCTGCGTTAAAAACTTCTCTTAAATAACTAAGCTTCTTAAATAACTTTCCTCTGGTAAGCTGCGTGTGAATAATATTATTTCACAGAGATCAAAGTATCTTTAACACATAAAAGAAGATTGAATTAACATTAAGATATTGATAAGCAAAAGCTTTCTAGTTAGAAATGGTTTTCCGCGCCATTTATTTCATGCTTCATTTTTAACATAATTAAATGCGCTTCAATAAACTGCTTTAAAAGCATAAACGCAAACATAAATGAATTAAGATTCGAGAAAAATAAAAAATAAATTCTTCTTGAATTCCGTTATTTCTTCTGTGAATTCTTAACTTAAAACTAGTCTAAAGAGAATATTAAATAGCAAATTTAAATTCAGTACATTGACAGTATTGGTAATAAAAGTTTTGTACCCATCGGGCTGTTCTCAAAGTAAGGTAAAGCCAGGAGAGATGGCGCACATAGAGGTTCGGAGGAGAAGGAGTAGAGTGAGAGCGCAGCGACTCCAGGTAGTTGTAGAACAACAGTAGTGCAGTGTCTACTTGAAAGTGCACGTTGATTGCTTTGAGCGTCTAAGTTTACGTATTGCTATTTTCTTTTGTTTAAAGTAAGTGCTTGAATTTTCATAGCTATTCATCAGAATTTCTATACAATGTCAATAGTACAAAATATTTTTAACTTAAACGATTTCTCATAAGCTACTAAGCTAGACTAACAATGTGAACACCAACGGTTTGTTTTAGTAGCGGCCATGTTTAAATAAAAGGCCACACAATCTCTCCTACCGAAATTGGAGAGATTGCGCATCTGCTACTTAGGAGAAATGGCGCATTGTACCCATTAGTTTCTATGCTAGGAGAGATTACGCAGCTAATTGTAAATTTGCATTAAAAAATGAAAAATGAAAATGAACCAATTTTAAGTTAAACGCGTGTTCAAGTAACTTAAGGTTATTTTGTAATCTTATCTGGACTTGTTTTTTCTGATTCTTTATTTTTCCCCCTTTAATTAAAATTTTTTAATCGTTTTTAAAATTATTTCCTTTTTCTGATTCTTTAAGCATTAGGTTGAAGTATTCACTCCCAATACCATAAAATTTGTTCACAAAAACCTTACAGTAATGTCATTTAAGTGTAATTATTATGGTTAACAATTTAATTGTAGTTATTATTAGTAACAATTTCTCCTACCCATGTGCGCAATCACACCAACCCTGTAAGGAGATATTGCGCAAAATAACTTTCTTGGGTTTTATTACAACTGTTCTATTAAATTGCAACATAACAACAAAATAGCAATGGAAATGCATAAAAAACAAATGAAGTAAAAATTATTCATGGATAGTTTAGCAAAAAATTAATATTTAGATTTTTTATTGCTATTCTTTTGAATTGTGCGCAGACTGTCCTAGCTTTACCTTATGCCTAGTAATTTTCTGTACATTGGTGTATTTGTTTTATTTTATTTTTCCATTTAGATAATATGAAAAGAATGTTATACTTCTATTAAATATCCAGATTTTCTGTGAAATTTTCAACCTAACCACAACTTTTTTATGCATCACGCACCGGAGACTTTGCATCCACGACGAGTTTAGCGCGCAACAGATGCCATATATATATATATATATATATATATATATATACTATATGTATGTGTGTGTGTGTGTGTGCGTGCCATATGTGCCTGCATTATTGATAATCAATTATAATACAGTGGAACTTCCCTTTAACGAAGTCCCTATTTAACGAAGTTTTCTACTTAACGAATTTTTTTGCAGAACTTTGACTTTGAACAGCATTAACATGTAAACTAATCTCCATATTACGAAAAACTTATTCTATATAAAGTTTCTTCCAATTTCGTGCGTGTGCAGCATTCAAACGGAGAGGTTGCTGTTGCGATGTGTGTATGAATTTATGTCAGCGGACTGTATGAAAATGAACACATTTGAATCACTTAATCAAAACACACATTTAATCGCATTTCAATGAAAAAAAAGAAAAGATACACTTCGGTTTTTGTTTACTTCTCTTTCTTATGTGTTTTTAAATAATATTCTAATTAAATTATTCTCATATCTACATCACAAGACAAAACTTCCAAGCTAATGTTAATCCATGGGGGTAATTTCTTTTCATATTTCCATTTTATGTGTAATTTGCATTTAATGTGGGTTATTGTATTCAAGTTTCATAAATTTAAGTTGATTTCTATTTAACGAAATTTCTTCATAACGAAGTGTTTAAGTGTAACTATGAGACTTCGTTAAATGCAAGTTTCACAGTATATAATGTTATTGAAAGGATTCAATTAATAATATAGATAAATCGATTAGTTGTAGAAATTACTTCACCTATTTGATAATAATTCAACATCAAATAACGGATATTTAAAACTTTTTTTAGGCTTACGATCTATACACTGTTAAAAATTTGCAGCAAGCTGTCTAATCATTCGACATTTTATAGATAACTGTTCTTTAACCGTAATTTTAATCTATCCTGACCAATGAGAAAGCTTAATATGATCAAGTAACCATTATTTACAAAAACGGTTGAATGACTAGACAGTCTGCTACACAGTTTGAATAGTGTATCTCTATATAATTTTTTACTTCTTATAACTTCTGCTCGCTTATGCAATAAGCTCTATTTATATTTTAATTTGAAATATGAGACACTGAACAAGGAAGTTTAAGAGCAGATAGATGATCTTAACAATGAAATAAAAAAATATTAAATAGTACATCTCTTCATGTATCAGATAACAAAAAAGATGTTATAATATTTTTTTGGGTGGAGGAGGGAAGAAGAATTAAGAAAACAGATCAAATAGAATTTCATTTCATATCAATTTCAATGATTCATTTTGAAATAAAGGTTTATGAATAATGGTTTGATCAAATATCCTTACGTTTACTTTCAATTTAAATAAACCTGTTTTGTCATATATGATACGATATATCTAAACAAATCTTTTTCTTTTACGTAAATAATTGTTAGGTACATGAAAGGTAATCTATGTTTAATTTAATTACATTAATTTTGGCCATTTTTTTATTTTATGTAATTTAATTTATTTATTCTACAAAAATAAACATTGAATGTTTTCTTTCTCTCTGTCTGTCTCCTTTTCTTTATCTTATTACTATCATTATTATTTCGCATAATTTCTCTTTATTTTCATGATATTAGAAATACGTTAAGTGAAGTTTACTTTTCAAAGTTTCAGTAAATCCCATTCAATTCTATTATAGAAAATAAAATTTAATTAGCTTTTAAATAAATGTGAGAAGAATACATTAAGAATCTAGATGGCTGAAAAAAATTACATTTGCAATAAAAATCTAAATTGCTATTGAACTTAATATTACTGATTATAATAATAATCAGTAAAATCTTACTAGATTGAAATATCTTATTGAACGTTTAAACTAGTTTTTTTTCTCTTTAAGAGATGAAGAAACAATAGCAATTTTTATTGTAATATATATCATGAGTTTATTTTTTTACATTTAAAAAAAATATTTATAGACAAGGATATTATTATAGATTATTTATAGATAAGGATAATATTATTTGCAATATAAATTAGTATTTTTAAAGAAACAAATAGCAAGTTATGTTGCAATAATAATTTTCATGCTGTAATGTTCATATGGAAAAATGTTTTGAAAAGAAAATTGAAACTATGTACTTTTTACCTAAATATGCAAAATTTTGTTATTGCAGGATTAACAGTATATGCAATCGCTGAAAATGCAGAGCTTGAAAAAGAAAAGGAATCAAATACTATGGTATGTTAAAACCTATACCTTTTTTTTCAGCTATTGTTATTAAACACATAGAGAAAGACAAAATCTTTATACAGCATTAATGAAATGATGATTAATATATTTTTGCAGCCACTAAACTTAAGATTTATTTTTAAAGTTTGAAAGGTTTTCAATATATATTATTTATGTTATAGAAGAACACAAATGATGAGATTTTGTGCACAGAAATATGAAAAATTTAAACATAACTTTATGTACTCAGATTTATTTGGTTTAGGTTCATATGAGGAGTTAAAAAAATTCTGGAAGGAAAAACATTTCAAATACTCTTACAATTAATTAAAAGGTTATAAGCATGAAATTTCATTATTTTTGGTTACATTTTCTCATTTATACTAAAACAATATTTTGTGAGATTTTGCTGTTAAATAAATGGGACATTGAGTGAAGAATGTTTGAAAAGTTTCTTTTCACTAATAGAGAAGTCTTGTTCATTCGTATATTTAGTTTATTGTTTCACGTGCTGATGTTAAATCTGGCTCTTTATGTAGATTACATGTAATGAAGTCTTCTATGATTTTTTTTTATATATACCGCAAACCAGGCCCCTACCTGCCCGGCATGAATGCCTAGCTTAACAGGTTAGTACCTGGGTGCGGGGCGGAAATCGCCTGATCACAGCATGGCTGCGATCCACCTGAATATAGATTTTGTTCACATCGCTGCTGTGCTTGCTCTCTTGTGGAATGCTGCAGTTATCTTTGTTTGCCGGTTCAAAGTTTCTGTTTAACTTTGTTGAATTGACAGATTCAATAGGTCTCGTAATTTAGAACCTTGATCAGGTGACGAGACCTTCATTTTATGACTGGCAATGCATTTTTTCACTTATAATTAGACAAAAATATTAAAAGGGAGACACATAATTAGGAAAATTGTAGTATAAAATTAGCTATCATAATGTACAGTTTTCATTGCTGATTAACAACTAAAAATATCTTTGTAGTTACTATTTAGTTTACTGTTCTACGTGCTGATGGTAAATCTTATAATTGCTCTCAAGTAAAAATGTCAACATAAAAAATGAATGCCATTTACAGCTCTTTATACAGAATACATATAACGAAGTTTTCCATGACTTTTTTTTTATAGATGATGGTGCAGTTATTACTTATTGTTAGACAAATATTCAATGTAAAAAACATAATTAGAAAAAATGTAGTGTAAAATTAGCTATGATAATGTAAAGTTTTCATAGCAGAATAACAATCAATCATTGCCTATTTACTGAAAATACCTTTGTAGTTGCTACTTATTCACCTTTTAAAGTTGTAAATTTGAAAAATGTCACACAAAAGTATTTGCTGTTAATCTTTCTTTCGATTAAAAACTGTTTCTTTAAAATAGGGCTTTTGGACTAGCAGACGAGCTTGAAGTAATGGATTAATTTTATTGTTAAGAACAGTCAGCACATTATCTATATACATATCTACTTCTATCTAATATATATGTGTAATGCAAATGCGAGTTCGTTCCGGCTGCTTATAACTGGAGTTCGGCTGAATGGATTTTGATGGGACTTGCACAATTGGTTAGATACTTTTTCAGGGAAGGTTTTAGTATATATATCTTTTTACGTCGCTAGTTATAGAGCTATGGGGGAAATTTCTATAATCAGGTGAACCCGCTTATGGAAGATTACCTTTTTTAAATCTTCTAACTGGACGGATTTTGATGTGATTCTCTTTAAATTCTCCCAACGATCATAAACTACACCTTCAAGAAGTTTCAGTATTATAAAAATTAATTTCAACATATTGGGTTAAAAGAAAATGTACTTTTATCTTAAAAATCACCCACAACGTTTCTAGTTCATTTATCCTGTACTTTATCAACAATTTTCATCTTGGAGTGTTATGTGTATTTTTGACTGAATAAATGGATTGCGACTGGTGGTTCCTTATATTAAAACTGTAATGTGATCTTCTTAAAATTCGTCTCATCCTTTTTTGAAGCATCCGCTGAAATTAATTTAATTCAATCTTTGGCTAAAGTCTAGAAGAATTCTATAGCCATTGCGTATCAAATGATGTTCCTTTCTATCTTAATTTATCCTTGCATTTGTTGTAAATTCCTAAAGAAAATTCACTAATTGTCACTTTGAATTTTCTCAGTAATCATGAACTACATCTTCAGGAAGTTTCAGTAATATAACCAATCGCTTCAGCATATAGGGTGAAAAGAAAATGTACTTTTATCTTGGTAACTATCCGCATTGTTCTATAATTAATTCAATCGTTACGTGTTTCATCAGTATTTTTTACCTTGTAGTGAGACCTTTGTATTTTTAACTGAATAAATGGATTACGACCATAGTTTCATATACAAAAGTTCTAGTGTTCTCTATCAGTTCTTAAAGCCGGCCCATCTTTTTTAAACACCGTGTATATCTTAATATAATATAATGCAATCTATGGTTAAAGTTAAAATGAATTCCATAATCACTGCGTATCACATAATTTTCCTTTCTTTCGTAATTTGTCCTTGCATTTCTCACAAAATACTAAAGGACATTCGTTACCCATAAATTAAATTCTCTCAACTTTCATGAAAGACATCTTCAAGAAGTTTCAATAATATAACAAATCGTTTCAACATACTGAGTAAAAATGTACTTTTATCTTGGAAGCTGTCCGCAATGTTCTATAATTAATTCAATTGCTATGTGTTCCATCAGCAGTTTTCATATTGTAGTGAGACCCCTGTATTTCCAACTGACAAAATAGAATACGACCCTGGTTTCATATACAAAAGTTGTAGTACACTCTACCAATTCTTAAAGTTGCCTCTTTTTTTAAAAACCGTCATGTATATCTTAATATAATGCAATCTCTGTTTAAAGTTAAAACGAATTCCATAATCTGCGTATAACATGATTTTCCTTTCTTTCTTAAGTTGTCCTTGCATTTGTCACAAAGTGCTAAAGAAAAAAAAACCTGTAACTTTAAATTCTCACAAAGGTCCTGAACTACTTCTTCAAGAAGTCTCAGTAATATAACCAAATATTTCAGCATGGGTGAAAATAAATACTTTTTTCTGGTAAATCGTCCAGAAACGTTTCTATGTAGTTCATTTGTCCCGTGCTGCATTAGCGGTTTTCATCTTGGAATAAGCATTTAGTGAGTATTATAGAAAACTAGCGCCGTAATCCATTCTTTCAGTGCAAATCCTCTCCAATCCAAACTCGGATTTTTTTTTATCATAACTTTAATACTAATGAAGATATTGTAACGCAATTTTCAACATTCTTTGTATGACACGTAACTGTATCACAATAAGTGGTATAAATGGACCCATCTAAATTGTGCTGAACTACGACTAATATATTCGAATGTGACTGACAGTTTCACTTTATACAGTATACAGTCTACAGTCAGTATACAGTTTCACTTACCAAAATACTGTACACTTTCATCACTATTCAAGATGGCATTATATTTCAAACAAAGCCAAGTATGTCTGTTGAAAATCTATATTATAAAGCAAAAACATGTCCGTGAGTAACTCTGACGTCATATCGACGGTGTCAACACTCTAAATTAAGGCTCCTACAATCACAGCCAACTTCAGTACCGGCCGAGAAAGCTCTTGTTTGTTTCTCCCGCCTTAGGACGGAGTTCATGACGTCAGATCGCGTGATCTCCGCCGAACCAATCGGCCGAGAAAGCTGTCCTAGGGAGGAGGGAAACAAATAAGAGTTTTCTCAGCCGATTCGGTCGGCCGAAGATCACGTGGTCTGGCGTCATGAATTCCGTCTTAAGGCGGGAGAAGCAAACAAGAGCTATCTCGGCCGTTACTGAAGTTGGCTGTGCTACAATCCGGGCTGACTCACGCCGCCATTTAATTGCCCGTCGGAGAAGAACAATTGGCCACGCCGTGTCGCGCCACGTGGGCAACAATCGCTGATTGGTCTATGTGTGCATCAAAATTCTTGATGATTCAGCCTGTTTTATAGTAGCCCTAGTCTAAATAATCCAATTCCCGAAATTGATTACTTCTAATCCTCACATAATTTAATTTTTACACTGTCGGATAGGGAAAAATATACTTTCAAATGCTGTTTGTTTGAAAACAATATCCTAATTTATCTATTTTTAAAGATTTTTTAAATAATTTTCATATCTTATTTTTTTTAAATCTACCTCTACCGCGTGCAACTAGAATACAGAATATTAACCCGTTTGCACTTAATACACTGGCCTCCAAAAGTTAAGATACAACCAGTCTTTTGTATCTAATTTGAAAACAAATGAACATAAAAACATTAAATTTAGAAGAATTGCGCTTTAAACAGTTATTTATCGAATTTTAATTAATTTTAACATCAAACGTGATTAAAAAATAAAAAAATTACATTTTTTGCAAAAGTCCATTGTTTGAAAAAAAATAAATGGCAGTTTTTTGTGAAATAAAATAAATAAATGGATTTTAATACGGCATGTGTTTGACCTTACTTGTAATGCATTTGTGGCATCGACTTACCATACTGTCAATTAAGTTATTGGACACTGGAATGGGAAACAACGACCATACATGGGGCAACGCTTGTTCCAGCTCATTTAACGACTTCGGAGGAGGACTTACAACAGCCACCTGTTTGCCGAGATAGTCCCAAAGATATTCCTATCGGATTAAAGCCCAAAGATTGAACTGACTACTCCATTCGCTCCAAACCATGATGCTCTATGTATTCATTAGCGACTTTAGCTGAATGAGATCGGCTATTATCATCCATTAATTCATCACCAGTAGCACGATTATCTTAAATAAGATGAGACACAGTAGTGATGCTCCTCCTTCGAGTCAATCGAGCGTTAAAGCGATCTTGTGCAGGGATTACAACCTATGAGTGGTCTGGAAGAAGTGTTTTTCATACTGATTTTTTTTTCAAATTGATCACAGCCTTTGGACCAAACTACGAAATACATTAAGACGTCTAGCAGCACCAATTTGTGTTAACCACATTTCCATCCATTCGATTGCCCGCCATCTTAACGAATCAGGTGAACGACATCTCCTAGACATGGACAACACTATTTTAGCACCAACAATTCAAGATCAACCAGCATAAAAAAGTTTCATACAAATTCCCAAAGTGGAATGCTTGCAGTTTCTCTCGACTGCTATATAAATGCCCATTCCTCTAAAAAAATAGAGATGGGCATAATTGTTTCATAAGGATTTATTGGAGTTACTTATGCTCATTCATATAAATCGTATTTTTTACCTTTAGTTTCATTTTTTTAATAGTGAGCTTCAGAAAACTGGTTGTACTTTAACTTTTGGAGGCCAGTGTAGTTCAGCATTTGTTTCTGAATAATATTCCTGTTATGATGTTTCTTTATTATAATGAGAAGAGCACCAATATATAATTTGAAATAAAGTTTGAAAAAAAATTAATACTTAAGAGTACTAATACTCTTCCAAAAAGAATCAATTATTATCTTGCGTTTCCCTAACGAAATTAACACTTCATCCATCAATAAATAAATGAATAAAATATTATAAATATAACACAAGTTTAAGAAATATGTAATCGAACCTGGTGCTTAAACTCGGAAATGATCAGAATTTAAAAAAGGCTGTTGTAAGTACCAAAATCTTTGGCGATTTCTTCGGCTATTAACCGCTGGTATCCTGATAATACGAAAGTATCACTTTTAATAAATTTCAAAACTTTATTTGAATATATAATTGATATTTTTAATATAAAAATGTTTTTTGGTGTTGTTCGTGGGTAATCTAAATATATGTGAGATTAGTAAGTAGTGAAACAACTTAACCTCAACATTTCAATTGATTATACTTAGTTCTGAAGACGATTACAACCATTTGATAAGACAGTGAAATGTACATGAAGAAGATAAGTACATGAAGAAATAAAAAATATGTAGTTGAACAGTGGGTTAACATAACATGGTCATCTGCCGATTTTACAATCGTTACACAACCGCGAAGCATTTTTGCTTTCTCGCGTTAAACATAATTAGCAAACTCAGCTTACGCTTTGTATAAAAACTATCATTATCTTGACTCGTGAATTTTTATATTCCATCAAGTTGAGATGTCGTCTTGTTTTTCTCACATATGTATATAATAAATGTAAAAACATTATTAGAGTTTTCAATAAAACAATTGTTTTCATCTATGTTCTGTACACAGGGCAGTGTCTACTGTAACGCGGGTGGATCCTATGATTGCTTTAAAATATCTTTATTTTTGTTAAATTTATGAACAATAGTATGTGTTCGTATTGGAATAAGAGGCCTTGTACTTTTGAGTGAATAAATAGATTACAACCCTGGCTTTTTACACAAAAACAGCATTTAAAGTTTGAACAATCAATTTTGAATCACCCTGTGTTATGCAATCAATGATATTAAGGTTTAGAAGAGTGCTAAAATCACTTTGTATCACATGATTTTCCTATATTTTTTTCTTACTTTGCTATTGCATTTGTCCCAAAATCCTAAAAAAAAAATCATTACCTATCGCTTTAAACTCTCTCAACGGTCATGAACTGCAACTCCAAGAAGTTTCAGTAATATCAGTAATCATATTCAGTAATCATTTCAACATACTGGATGAAAAGAGAATGTGTATTTTTATCTTGAAAATCGTCCTCAACGTTCCTATAATTAGTTCATTTATTCTTTGCTGCATCAGTGATTTTCATCTCGGAATTAGCTTCATTCAAAAATCTTTAAGATCCAATTAACGTGCTGTTACATATCTCTTCAATATATTAAACAATAGGATCGTTAAAAAGTTTCTGAGATAAATTTTGATGAACGATGAAAGGAAAAGATTCGCAAACGAGGTATTGGAATTTAGATTCGATGGTGTTATTTTTTACATCTGAAGTTACATTTTTCTCCCCTATGGAGAATGGGGTCACTGCGTTGTTATTCACTCTTAGATTTCGCAGGTAGGATAGGATACATTGAAATATAGTTATTTTGGTATTTGTATTTAGAATCAAATTAAGTGAAAACCGGAAAGACATGCATCATAATTTCTTGAAATAGGAAATCAGAAAATTACTATGATGCAAATCAAAGTGTCTGTTTTTTTTATGTTTTGTATATTTTCTATCACACTTTTTAAAATAACAATTTAACATTGATTTTGCAAATAATGGATGATTAAAAAAAAGGAAATTGAATCTTTTTTGAAAGTTGTAATTATGTAAAAGAAGTCTGAGGGTATATGAATTCATCAATTTTGGATTTAAGATTTATTTATATCTAATCATTTTGAAATATAATTTTATATATTTTTTAAAGAACTTCCTCTTAGTTTTAGTTGGTTCAGAAAATACGCTTTTGTTATTTCTAATTACTGTTTTAACATTGAAACATCTGATGTCGAATGTATATCCTTTTCTTCTGCATTTAAATATACTATCTCGGCAAGACTGATTCTTCTAGTATTAACTCCATCATAGTAGCAAAACAATACTACGCCAATATTTTTTTATTCGTTATATCTTCGTCAATATTGTCTATTTCCTAGTAAATATTGGCAATATTAGTAAAAAATATTGTCCCGACAGTGAGATTTTTATATTTTGCTAATATTGGTGTGTATGTTTTTGCTAATATTGGCAAGAAATGTTTCCCTAACCTCCAATATAAACTCAAAATATTTTAGCAATACTGCCATTTTATTGCAAATACTTCTAATGTAAAGCTAATAGTTAACCAATATTGATATTTCATTGGGAGTATTTTCAGTGAATTCAATATTGATGCAATATTAGACCCCAATATAACCAATATTACTTTCACCACTAGGATATTTTTGTATTGCTGAATAAATCTTTAACATACTGATTGCCATGGCACATGAATACGTGGATCATAAATATGTCCCGGGGCACCACATCACAGGAATACGAATGCCATCAATGTTTTCATTGAAATCAATTCATTGCTATGAAACGGGAATATTGATAATTTATAATCATGTATTTAAAAAAATAATCCCACCCCTCCCCTCCCCAGGAATGTTTAGTAATTTCAGTTTGGCGTTCAACGTGTAGAAATAATAAAAAATTTATATTTTTGAATTAAAAATGTATAAAATTAACACTTCGTATAAAAATAAAAAACATTGCCATGATTGAGAATTGTGAACCACCGACTCGAAAAAAAACTGAAAACCACTTTGTAATTGTCTGCCAAAAAGGCACTTCGTCAGATTCTCTGGTACTTAAAAAAAAGTCTTTAAAAAAGTTTCTGTTTTCAGTGCATTTTAGAAATTTGATCATATCTAATCTCATTATGCACGTATATTCCAGAGACAAAAATAACTTCAATATAACTCCTATAAATGCATAAGTTCCAGGAAAAAGTATAATTTATCCATTATTTATAAACTGTTTTGAAACAAATTATCGTAACGTAAATATATGTGAATTTTACTGCATTTTTAATTGTTTATTTTTAATATAAATATAGTCCTAATTAAATTTTCAGCATGGCTGAAACTACGCCGGATAATTCTAACAATTTTACTCTTTTTTTTTTTTTTTTTTTTTTAGGTATTTTTTGCGCTGTTGGTTGTACGCTGTGTAGCAAAGGGAAAAAATCGCATCCTTTGTTATAAATATAGTCATTTTTTTAAGTTAAATTTGTCTGATTGCTTATGTATATATATATATTTACAACAGACAGATCTTATAATTATCTAGCATTTGAAACAATTTGTATCCTGCTTTAGATAAAAGGAAATACATGATTTTCTATTTACATATATTTGTGAATAACTAATATTTTTATTTTTACTTAATTGCCATACCATAAAACAAAATGAATATATATATATATATATATATATAACTTTAAGAAAATGACTCAGTAATTTTAGATTTTTTTGTTCCCAGTTTGAAGTAACCTTGAAATCGGATTAAGTACTAGTTCTGATAATCATGCACACGTACGCAGGATTCCAACTCAGGAGACTTATAGGAACTATATTCTAATATTCTCTGCCTTTTAAAGTTTGATAATTCGTCTCTAAAATAACAAATCGGTACATAAAGAAGGAATAATACAAATTACTGTATAATTATTATAAATTATTATAACTATATTTCTAACTTAGTAAATTTTCAGATGAAAGACCTCAACTTCAGTTATGCAAGTCGCATTTTGACATTTTTAATGAACCCTTTTCTCTTAATTTATATTCAAATGATTGTTTGTCGTAGTCACAACATAATATTTTATAAATATTTAGCATATTTTAAAATAATTTAACATGTTATTTTTTTTTAAAATGTTCTTTAAGTTGTTATTTTAAAAAACTCAAGCAAATGACCAATTTTTTTCACCGCTGATTCATTGCCATATCATAAAAAAAAAAATAAAGGAAACCTCATTTTAAGCAAATGATCCAATAATTTTAGATTTTTTTTTTCTTTTTGAAGTAACCTTGAAATCGGCTTAAGTGCCAGTCATGATAATCATCCACATGTATGCAGGATTCCGACTCAAGAGGCTTATGGGAAAATTCAAATGAGCTCTTGAATGAATAGCAGGGACAACTGGTATGGAACAAGGTTGCACGATGAGCAAGTGCCCGTAACGTTTCAGGGGCTCCAAAAAAGGTCTGATCTGGGGCCCGAAAAGGTCCAATTTATTGATTGAAATAGGAAGCCTTGGTGTGTTTTTCATATGCTAGTTTACAGATGTTTAGTTCCTGTTTATATCCGGGTGCAAATTCAATTATATATATTATATATGTTAAATTAAAGTAAAATAACTATAAAAATTGCGGAATTTTTTGTATAATTCAAATTATTTCTTTATTTCACATATGAGATATTAATCTCATATTTTGACCAAATCTTCGTCATTTTAATCAATTTGTGATCAATTTTTAAGTTTTACTTAAAAAAAAAAAAAAAAAAAAAAAAAAAAAAAGAACTTAATTGGCAACAAAATCTTAGCGCTCTAGAATTGTGATTGATAATGCCTTTTTCAGAAAAAAAAAACGCAGAAAAGTAGGCATGAGAAGTTTTCCTGGGTGAAGTCATGTCTACAGAACATTCTTATTTCGTATAATAATCGAAATTTTTTCGTTTAAATTTCAAGATGGCGAAAATACTTTCTTCACGAGCTCCTTAAAATTACATTTACAGTTTTAATTATTGAAGTTAAAATTAAAATAATTAACTTTTCTCAGTATTCATTAAAAGTTTTTTAGAAATAAATCTGAAAAATATCAAAATTCTAAACTAAAAAGTTTTGCCTGTCTTGTTAATGTTTATCATATTTATACATTAGAGGTTACACTTTATTACTTTATCCAATTTTTGTTTTGCTGATTTTATGTTAATCAATTTTGAGTTGATTTTTGAGAAATTGTGTATTTAATCCGGTACGTACACTAAAAGAAACCAATTTTACAAGGCTTCCAACATTGAGTTATCTGTCAATAACTATATTGTAATATAGTAAAGAAAGTACATAATAACCTGATACGAAAATAAGTATATGTTAAATTTATTTTCTAAGTATCTAACTTATAGTGATGTGTTTTATTTATTTATGTATTTATTTATTATTGTATATCGATGTACCTTTTAATTAGAGCTTGAAAGGTAATGATGCTCTAAAATTATTGAGAAGAAATATTGACACCATAAAATTATCGACCAAAATTAATCATTATTTTGTATATGTTGTCTAGATACGAAATATTTTACTTCTATTAACTACTACTTTAAACATAAAATTATTTATTTATATCTATGATTTTTTTTATTATTATTATTTTGACAAAATTAAAGAATAATTTGTGCATATACAGAGTTCGCCAAAAGTCCCTCTCCCTCCGCTTTATGTCGGCAATTGCGAAAAACTGTAAAATAAGTGTTAAATCAATTTAAAGAGCATCTAATTTGCTTAAAGAAAATTGAGACAGAGTGGTATAAGCGACCCTCCCCCCCCCCCCCCCAGCAGGAGGGGTCTAACTTTAAAATGTTCACTACTAACACCTAATTCTTACATCATATTTGGATTGTTAGGTAAATGTTATCTTAGGATACCAAACAAGAAGTCATTCGGTCAAATAGCTTAGAAATTATGCAGGTGAAAAGTTTCGAACTACTAACGTTAGATTCATTTTTAACCATTGCAAAGCAAATTGGAATTCTAATAATATTTGAAGGATGACTCAAATACTACTTGGCGGATGAGTTGTAGTTTTAGATTCGCCTATTTGAAGTTTTTAGAAATAATTTCTGTTAAAAAAGTCTAGGTTGCAAATCATATTTTTTAGCGAAAATTAATTTCCAAAATGTATATATTTTTTAATTAAATAAATAAAAAATAATTAACCTGTAAATTTTTTAACAAAAATCGATTTCTAGAAGCTTTAAATTGACGAATCCAAAATTACACACCAATCCGCCATGTAATTCTTGAGTTAAGTTAAAAAAAAAACTATTTCAATCTGTTTTACAACGATTTTAACTTTAGTAGCTCCAAACTTTGAACAAGCATAATGCCTAAATTGCTTGACCGAGTGAATTAACTTTTGATATTCTACGATAAATTTTACCGAATAATCCAATTATGATGTCAAAAATAAGTGTTAGTATGGAAAAATTTAAAGTTGTTTTCTTCCAGGGGCTCTCATCCCCCCCCCCCCCCCACATGGCAAAATTTTTTTTAACCAATTGAGATCTTCCTCAAATTCCTTACATATGTGTTTTACAGTTTTCTGAAAATCTGACGCGTTCGCGAAATTTAGAGTGTTGGATGGGACTATTGTCGGACCTTGTATATATTTTAGGTAAGTTTAAAATTTGTTCTAGTATACACATATACGAACCTTTAATTCTAATAAAAAACAGCTTAATCTTGATAGTAGAGTTAAAGGCAAGATTTAAGTGTAAATTTTAGTAACTTTTTAATATAACGGAAATAAAAGTATGAAATGATAAAATAACATTATGAAAGGAAAAAATAAATTAATAATTTACTTAAAAGTAGTCATTTTTAGCTAAAACGTATTAGTTAATAGTTTACTTGATCACTTAATTTTTGTATTAAAAAAAATCACCGCAAACAAAAAGGAGAAATGAAAAAAAATCAAAGAAAGTAACCTAAAGACACTTGCCCTTTCATCTACTTTTAACAACCATTTTTAAAAATTCTTTGGAAAAAAAACTGTGAACTTGTTTGGATGAAATACCTTTCAGAAGCCTACCTTATGTATTTCATGATCGAGGTCAGCGGGCCAGTGTGCAAGGCTAATGCCACCGGATCTTCAGACAGCACCTCCAGTTTTATTATTTTTATTTTCATTTAGTAACCTAGATTTAGCTTCTGACAGCAGACGACAATTTTCACCAGAGAAAGTGGGATTACTGAAAGAGCGTGAATGTGGGCGTGTTCGAATTTCTTAAGGTAAATGAAAGTTAAAACAATCAGCAGGGTGAAATAACAGACATAGAGGAAAAAGTAAGAGAAAAGTTATTCCACAAAGAGGACTTTTGAAGTGATGAATGAATATCGATAAAATGATATTTTATTTAAAGTTGTCCATAAATTTAAATTTTCTTTCAGTCGAAGCTAATTTCTAAATTACTTTTCATAAATATTCACACTAAACTACATTTCGTGATAAATTATATTTCTATTATAATAGCATATTGAAATTTTATTCAATTAAATGATAGTTAAAACAAACAGGAGTCTGAAATAACAGACATAGAGGAAAGAGTCCGGGAAAAATTATTCCATAAATATTGCTTTTAGAACGATGAATAAATATGGATAAAATAAGATTCTATTTAAAGTTGTTCATAAATTTTAATTTTCGTTCAGTCGAAGCTCATTTCTAAATTGCTTTTAATAAATGTTCACACAAAAGTACAGTTTTCGTGATAAATTTTATTTCTATTATAGCATATTGAAATTTTAATCAGTTAAATGAAAGTTAAAACAATCAGGAGTGTGAAATAGCAGACATAGAGGAAAAAGTCAGGGAAAAGTTATTCCAAAAGA
Source organism: Maratus michaelseni (assembly GCA_963931845.1). Taxonomy (NCBI): domain Eukaryota; kingdom Metazoa; phylum Arthropoda; class Arachnida; order Araneae; family Salticidae; genus Maratus; species Maratus michaelseni. The sequence continues at coordinate 260,234,597 of OZ007593.1, forward strand.
TTGCTTTTTAAATGAAGAATGAATATTGATAAAATTAGATTTTATTTAAAGTTGTCCATAAATTTTAATTTTCGTTCAGTCGAAGCTCATTTCTAAATTGCTTTTCATAAATGCTCACACTAAACTACATTTCGTGATAAGTTTTATTTCTATTATAGCATATTGAAATTTTAATCAATTAAATGAAAGTTACAACAATCAGGAGTGTGAAATAACAGACAAAGAGGAAAAAGTCGGAGAAAATTATTCCACAAATATTGCTTTTGGAATGATGAAGTAATATGGATGAAATAAGATTTTATTTAAAGTTATCCATAAATTTTTATTTTCTTTCAGTCGAAACTCATTTTTGAATTACTTTTATTAAATATTCACACTAAACTACACTTCATGATAAATTTCATTTCTATTATAATAGCATATCGAAATTTTATTCTGTTAAATGAATGCTAAAACAATCATTAGTTTGGAACAAGAGACAAAGAAGATAAAGCCAAACACTAGTTTTCCCATGAGGATTTCTTATTGAACCTATAGATAGAATTCTGATTAAATAAGATTAGATTCAATAAAATAAAATAAAATTTAAAACTGTTTCCAATTTTTTTTTTTTTTTTTTTTTAGAATAAAAAAAACGTGTTTGTAAGTAACTTTTGTTAAGAACTTTGCACGAAATTAAGATTTAGAGAAGCTAATTTTAACTTTTTTATTAAATGGCATACATAAATTTAAATGAAAGTGAAAACAATAATAAAGATGAAGTAATAGACAGATAAAAATAAGTCAGACTCCATTTATTCCATGAAGATGGCTTTTGGAACGATGAATGACTGATCAATATATATATATATATATATTATTTAACGCTGTTCCCAGATTTCTAATTTTATTTCAACTAAAATGCTTTTTTGAATAACTGTTAAAAAGTTTATAAGAAACAAGGTTTTGCAGAAGATAAACTTTAAAATACTACTTTTAGATAGCATATTGAAATTTTATTAAGTTTAGAATCTTAACATACTTTTAATACTTTTCACACCTCGATTTAGATTCTGATGGTAAACGACAATTTTGTTCAATAAAAGAGGAATTAGTGAAAGAGCGTGAATCTAGGCGTGTCCGAATTAATTAAGGGGTAAAACCGCTTTACCCGGTTCAAAATTTCCATTTTTTTTTTTTTTTTTTTTTTTTTTTCGCTTAAAGTGCTACACACACGAAAATAGTATTTTATATTATGTACAGGTAAAATAGATAAAAAATTGAGTAAAATACAACAACTGATGCCCATTCACGAAAATTTGGGAAGAACTTCGTTTTGGCACAAGAAATAAAGATCCGATGAGTCCCAAAAAAATAAAGTTCTTTTACCCTGTTTTGGGGAGAAGGAAGGGGGGGGGGGATTTTAACTCAGGGAGGGAGGGAAATCAATTTTTTAAGTATGTTAAGTAGGGTATCGTTAGTTACGAATTTTTTAATTCCGAATCGAACGACACCATCCGCAAGTCGATACGATGATTTGTTACAAAGTTACGCCAGGTTTTACAAATACAAAGTAGACGATTTACCTCAGTGCAGTTAATAAAGGTTTTAAAAGAAACAACTGATGACCATTCACAATAATTTGGGAACAACTTTGTTTTGGCACTAGAAAAGAAGATCCGATGAGTCCCCAAAAAATAAAGTTGTTTTACGGTGTTTAAAAGGGGGCAAAGGGGGCAAAGTATATTTTAACTTCACTGAAGTAAAATTTTCGAGTTTGTATTCCTAAAACCTGGCGTAACTTTACAACAAAAGATCGTATTGACTTGTGGAAGGTGTAGTTCGATTCAGAATTAAAAAAATCCATAATTAACAATATCCCACTTGACCTACGTAAACAAAAATGATCACCCTCCCTTCTTTCAGTTAAAGTTTCCACCTATCCACCACGACCCCCCCCCCCTCCAAAAAAAAAAAAAAAAAAAAAAAAAAAAAAAAAAAAAAAAAAAAAAAAAAAAAACAGGGTTAAACAACTTTATTTGATGGGCAGCCATCGGATCTTCAATTCTAGTGCCAAAACAAAGTTCTTCCCAAATTTTGGGGGCATGGCCATCAGTTGTTTAAAACAAAAAACATATTTTGCCTGTAGTATTAGTTATAAATCGATACTGAAAATGAAAGAGCAATTTAAGAGCTATAGAAATAAAACGCGCCACAACGAGTTAGTAGTAACAAGGACGCTCTAGCTTCATCAATTTCCAATCAATCAACTCGGATCTTTTTAAAAATTAATCGTCAGATATTTTTCTAGTAAAATGCGTAGGATTTTTTCGAACTATTGATACCTAGCTTTACTGTGTAATTTTAAATAACGAAATGCTGGATTGAAAATTTACATTTTATTTTGAATTAATTTGATTTGTATTTTAAAAACTATTTTTTTTTGTCCTATTGTTCTAGGTTAAGGTATTTGACTAGGTTGAAAAAGGGGTTTTCGACCAAAATTGTCAAAATGGTTTCATTACTTTTTATTAAAGCCCAACTTTTTACCTTTCCAAAACTGTATTTATTATTATTGTATGACAAATAGAACTGGAGTTGTAGAGGTTTTTAAACTACTCAACAGCTGTCACTCAAACCGGAAGTACTGTTTAAAGGACCGAAAGTACTAGTTAAAGGTACTAACTGGGAGGGGGGAAGCAAAACTATGGCCTTCTAGAAATAAACAAAGGCTCAGTACTTAAAAAAAAAGAGTATGGCTCATAAAAACAGTGAAGTTTAGATGCATATTACTGTGTAAATTCTTGTAGTAAAACATTAATCTCAACTTTAAATGCAGTTTTTGGAAAATGTAATTTTTGATGAAAATTCCATACGCAAAACATGATTTCTCAAAAAGTTATTAGAATATCACTATGAAATTTAAAATGCATATTGTTTATACTATTGGGAAGGCATTGAACTACAGATTTAATTTTAGAATAAATATTTTTTGTTTTATGGATGTTTTCGTGGAAAGACATCGATGAATTTTAAGAAAATCAGCATGTAAAAAGGTGCGATATGCTATAAGTTTTGAAACATTTAAAATATCTCTTAGATTTTAGTTCATTGCCTTCACCAATGTCATAAGTATAAAGTGTAAAAAGGAAATTAAGATACATACAATATATTTTTCTGTAGCGCGTTTTGCGTATTGGGCCAAATTTCACTAAATTTTACCACAAAATCCCCCATTTACCAAAATTTCATCAATGAGTGAAATATTGTTTACCCTTTTTCACAGTTTCTAGTAATAATATTAACAAAAATAAGTTCAAAAAATAATTAAATAACTTTTATGGAAAAAATTGCTCCGTACGTAGTCAGGCACCTAGACAATGAGCGACCGTCATCACTTGCCACCTTTTTTTCTAACCTCTTGACCCTACCATCCACTGTTAAGCTATTATTTTTTAATATATCAATTGAAACAGAATATAGTTTTCTACTTTAATGTATGCATAATAATTTAGAATAAATAGATTTTTTTAAACGCTTCGCATTTCTTTAAAACAAATTCTCCAAAAAGTCTTAAATTTCAGGGCGTCAAAGTGGTGTTACTCAAAGCCTGATTAACACAGGGGAAAACTTCTACCAGTAAATAACAACATTCTTTGCCTTATTTAGGACAAAAAAATCTGCGTTTATGGAAGGCAAAATTTTCTGTACTAAAATACTGATGGAAGTTTGTCCCTGCGATAATCGGGCCCAGGTGTTACACCTTAAAGTAAATTAAAGTTAAAACAGTTATGAATTTGAAAAAAAAAATCAGACATAGGTAAATCCAAACAGAAGCTTTTTCATGAAGATTCTTGAATGAAATTCCATTAAATAAGATTTTAATCAAAACAAATTCAAAGCTTTTCATTTTTTTTTTTTTTTTTTTTTTTTTTTTTTTTTTTGTATTCAAACATTCGTTTTTGAACAACTTTTAATAGAAATTAAAATTACACGAAAATAGTTTTTTCAGAAAAACTACTCAAAAATTAAATATTGAAATTCTATTGAGTTGTAAAAAGGTTAGCATAATGAAAATAGTTTTCAAACCTGGATTTAACTTCTGACATGCGACAATTTTCACCAGAAAAAGTGGGATTACTGAAAGAACGTGAATGAGGGCGTCTTCAAATTACTTAAGGTAAATGAAAGTTAAAACAATGATAAATCTGGAATAACAGACAAAGAAGGAAAAAGTCACAGAAATGTTATTAATTGAAGATTGATGAACGAATTTACATAAAAGAAGATTTTCTTTAAAAGCTTTTCCCAGATTTTTATATTTTTTTCTGTCTAAATGCGTTTTGACTAACTTTTGTTACACAGTTTACATGAAAATAAGTTTATAGAAGATAAACTTTAAAATTCTGTCAAGTTGCGTATTGATATTTTATTGAGTTTCTAGTAGCTTAACATAATAAAAGAAACTATGACGGTTAATAGGCGATGTTACATATAAATTTCTTTTGTTTGATCTCATGAATTTTTTTTATTATTATTAGAAAGTTAATTGTTAGTAAGTCTATTGATATTCTTATCCAATTCAACTTATTCACCTAATGTATTGATTTCAGTGAATTCATCAGTTTTAAGGTACCTTTAATTCCAAGATTTTTTACTTTTATTTCATCTAGTTTTCTTCAGATTTAGTCGATTTAAACCTACTCTTCAGAAATTATTCTTTACAGTCTGATTTTCGGTAATTCCGTTTAATATCAACGAATTTACGAACTTTATTTATGACAAAAAGAAATATCACCATTTTAAAAAGTTAAATTTTAATACAATTGTTGCGCGCAACCTTACAGCCAGAAAAAACAATTTTACTTTTCCGTTTTGAATTTTTATTAATGTAAATACATTAACATAAACCTATATCAATTGTTTTGTCAAATATATGATATGAAACATATTAGTTGTGATTAGAATACATTTTTGAACGTGATATTTTCTATATTTAAATATATATTCTTCTCCACTAAAATATTTTTCATTTAATTTTAAAATATTAGATCTAGGTTTATATCTAATGTATCTTCATCCATGAAAACTCTAAATTGAAACTCAAAATTATTTTTTCTGCTTGTTGCGCGCAACAATTGTACAAAATTTATTTTTCTAATAAATGGTCGAATTCTTAAACGGAAGGAATAAAAAAAACTTATTGAATGATGGGAGGAAGTCTTAAGCAACAGCGGAGAATATATTACTGAATAATTTGTTGTATTGTGCTTTCCTCTAAAAAAACACCCATTTTTTGAAATTTTCTCTATATAAAGTCTAATAAAGAATGCAAAAAATAAATAAATAAATAAATAAACATGGCTAAATTTTTACAATTTGTTTTTACTAAGATATTAATGTTAAGCATTTTTCATTTTATCACTTTATTACAATATGGCAGCCAAGTATAGGCAAGAATTTAAAAAAAAAAAAAAAAAAAAAAAAAAAAAAACAGGGTTAAACAACTTTATTTTATGGGCAGCCATCGGATCTTCAATTCTAGTGCCAAAACAAAGTTCTTCCCAAATTTTGGGGGCATGGCCATCAGTTGTTTAAAACAAAAAACATATTTTGCCTGTAGTATTAGTTATAAATCGATACTGAAAATGAAAGAGCAATTTAAGAGCTATAGAAATAAAACGTGGCACAACGAGTTAGTAGTAACAAGGACGCCCTAGCTTCATCAATTTCCAATCAATCAACTCGGATCTTTTTAAAAATTAATCGTCAGATATTTTTCTAGTAAAATGCGTAGGATTTTTTCGAACTATTGATACCTAGCTTTACTGTGTAATTTTAAATAACGAAATGCTGGATTGAAAATTTACATTTTATTTTGAATTAATTTGATTTGTATTTTAAAAACTATTTTTTTTGTCCTATTGTTCTAGGTTAAGGTATTTGACTAGGTTGAAAAAGGGGTTTTCGACCAAAATTGTCAAAATGGTTTTATTACTTTTTATTAAAGCCCAATTTTTTACCTTTCCAAAACTGTATTTATTATTATTGTATGACGAATAGAACTGGAGTTGTAGAGGTTTTTAAACTACTCAACAGCTGTCACTCAAACCGGAAGTACTGTTTAAAGGACCGAAAGTACTAGTTAAAGGTACTAACTGGGAGGGGGGAAGCAAAACTATGGCCTTCTAGAAATAAACAAAGGCTCAGTACTTAAAAAAAAGAGTATGGCTCATAAAAATAGTGAAGTTTAGATGCATATTACTGTGTAAATTCTTGTAGTAAAACATTAATCTCAACTTTAAATGCAGTTTTTGGAAAATGTAATTTTTGATGAAAATTCCATACGCAAAACATGATTTCTCAAAAAGTTATTAGAATATCACTATGAAATTTAAAATGCATATTGTTTATACTATTGGGAAGGCAATGAACTACAGATTTAATTTTAGAATAAATATTTTTTGTTTTATGGATGTTTTCGTGGAAAGACATCGATGAATTTTAAGAAAATCAGCATGTAAAAAGGTGCGATATGCTATAAGTTTTGAAACATTTAAAATATCTCTTAGATTTTAGTTCATTGCCTTCACCAATGTCATAAGTATAAAGTGTAAAAAGGAAATTAAGATACATACAATATATTTTTCTGTAGCGCGTTTTGCGTATTGGGCCAAATTTCACTAAATTTTACCACAAAATCCCCCATTTACCAAAATTTCATCAATGAGTGAAATATTGTTTACCCTTTTTCACAGTTTCTAGTCATAATATTAACAAAAATAAGTTCAAAAAATAATTAAATAGCTTTTATGGAAAAAATTGCTCCGTACGTAGTCAGGCACCTAGACAATGAGCGACCGTCATCACTTGCCACCTTTTTTTCTAACCTCTTGACCCTACCATCCACTGTTAAGCTATTATTTTTTAATATATCAATTGAAACAGAATATAGTTTTCTACTTTAATGTATGCATAATAATTTAGAATAAATAGATTTTTTTAAACGCTTCGCATTTCTTTAAAACAAATTCTCCAAAAAGTCTTAAATTTCAGGGCGTCAAAGTGGTGTTACTCAACGCCTGATTAACACAGGGGAAAACTTCTACCAGTAAATAACAACATTCTTTGCCTTATTTAGGACAAAAAATCTGCGTTTATGGAAGGCAAAATTTTCTGTACTAAAATACTGATGGAAGTTTGTCCCTGCGATAATCGGGCCCAGGTGTTACACCTTAAAGTAAATTAAAGTTAAAACAGTTATGAATTTGAAAAAAAAAATCAGACATAGGTAAATCCAAACAGAAGCTTTTTCATGAAGATTCTTGAATGAAATTCCATTAAATAAGATTTTAATCAAAACAAATTCAAAGCTTTTCATTTTTTTTTTTTTTTTTTTTTTTTTTTTTTTTTTTGTATTCAAACATTCGTTTTTGAACAACTTTTAATAGAAATTAAAATTACACGAAAATAGTTTTTTCAGAAAAACTACTCAAAAATTAAATATTGAAATTCTATTGAGTTGTAAAAAGGTTAGCATAATGAAAATAGTTTTCAAACCTGGATTTAACTTCTGACATGCGACAATTTTCACCAGAAAAAGTGGGATTACTGAAAGAACGTGAATGAGGGCGTCTTCGAATTACTTAAGGTAAATGAAAGTTAAAACAATGATAAATCTGGAATAACAGACAAAGAAGGAAAAAGTCACAGAAATGTTATTAATTGAAGATTGATGAACGGATTTACATAAAAGAAGATTTTCTTTAAAAGCTTTTCCCAGATTTTTATATTTTTTTCTGTCTAAATGCGTTTTGACTAACTTTTGTTACACAGTTTACATGAAAATAAGTTTATAGAAGATAAACTTTAAAATTCTGTCAAGTTGCGTATTGATATTTTATTGAGTTTCTAGTAGCTTAACATAATAAAAGAAACTATGACGGTTAATAGGCGATGTTACATATAAATTTCTTTTGTTTGATCTCATGAATTTTTTTTATTATTATTAGAAAGTTAATTGTTAGTAAGTCTATTGATATTCTTATCCAATTCAACTTATTCACCTAATGTATTGATTTCAGTGAATTCATCAGTTTTAAGGTACCTTTAATTCCAAGATTTTTTACTTTTATTTCATCTAGTTTTCTTCAGATCTAAACCTACTCTTCAGAAATTATTCTTTACAGTCTGATTTTCGGTAATTCCGTTTAATATCAACGAATTTACGAACTTTATTTATGACAAAAAGAAATATCACCATTTTAAAAAGTTAAATTTTAATACAATTGTTTCGCGCAACCTTACAGCCAGAAAAAACAATTTTACTTTTCTGTTTTGAATTTTTATTAATGTAAATACATTAACATAAACCTATATCAATTGTTTTGTCAAATATATGATATGAAATATATTAGTTGTGATTAGAATATATTTTTGAACGTGATATTTTCTATATTTAAATATATATTCTTCTCCACTAAAATATTTTTCATTTAATTTTAAAATATTAGATCTAGGTTTATATCTAATGTATCTTCATCCATGAAAACTCTAAATTGAAACTCAAAATTATTTTTTCTGCTTGTTGCGCGCAACAATTGTACAAAATTTATTTTTCTAATAAATGGTCGAATTCTTAAACGGAAGGAATAAAAAAAACTTATTGAATGATGGGAGGAAGTCTTAAGCAACAGCGGAGAATATATTACTGAATAATTTGTTGTATTGTGCTTTCCTCTAAAAAAACACCCATTTTTTGAAATTTTCTCTATATAAAGTCTAATAAAGAATGCAAAAAATAAATAAATAAATAAATAAACATGGCTAAATTTTTACAATTTGTTTTTACTAAGATATTAATGTTAAGCATTTTTCATTTTATCACTTTATTACAATATGGCAGCCAATTATAGGCAAAAATTTGAAAAAAAAAAAAAAAAAGAAAAAAGAAAAGAAAAATGAACCAAGTTACCTATAAAACAAAAAACATATCTAACATAATCAGCTGAAAATGAAGCATTTTATTACATATTAATGGTTTAACATAAAACAACTGAAAATTTATGTAGATCATTCTAAAATTCTATTGTAACAAGAAAATCTTTAAAAATGAACTCATGTTTTGCCAGAATTCTGCAATTGTTAGTTTAAATTATTTAAAAACTAAATAAGCACTCCTTAGGTATTTTTTAATGTTTTTATTATTCTAAATGGTACATAAAAACAGAACAAAATAAAGAAAATTACTTAAATGAAATATTTGATAAAGTACTAGGGTGGGGGCTTTTTTAAGAACCATTTCACTCGGTTTTTTTTTTTTTTTTTTTTTTTTTACAGCACAGCACAATAATGCTCTTGTTTCAAGCAATTTTGAAAAAAAAATTTGCTCATGAATTATTCCTTAACCAATACATTACTTAAATCGCCCATTTTAAAAACACCAATATTAAAATTTTGAATTTATGTCATGAAAGAAAAAAAACGCATTCAATTTAATATATTCAACATACTTAATATACATATATTTGCGACAGTAGAAGTTATGCTGTTAATTCATGAAAAAATAAAATAAAATACGCGATGGCTCTTATATTTTTAGCAACTTTTTGAACTTTAGAATTTTACTTTCATTTTTATGTTTTATTTCATGGTAACTTACATTTTTGTGTTTCATTTCATGAACTAGTTTATAATCTTAAAAACCAAAAGAGGTTAAACGTAACTTTTCTAAGTAACTGGTCTGGTCACCTTAATACATAAAACAATAAATGAAAGTAATAAGAAAATGGAAAAAGTAGTTTAACTGCTTCATAGTTAGGAAAAATTTTCTCGATCCTATTTTTAGAATTAATTTTTTTTTTCTTTTCTTTTCAAGATAAATACTTATTATCAAACATTGTCGATAACAATTTGCTCCCCAAAACACTTTTGCTTTTACTTTTGTCTTTGCATATAGTATTACACATTTGTACGTCTTAAAATTTCATTTAGAAATGTTAACATCTAAATGTTTGTAAACTCCTTAAACTCTTTGCAAAATGATTTTAAAATTAACCTTCCGTGGAAAGTAGATTTATTTTATTTTTATTTTTTTGTGTGTGTGTGAGATCCATTTGTAACTGTTTAAATTACTCAAGTAGAACAAATTGTTTGTTTAAAAAAATAATCATTTCGCTTATTTTGACTTTAAGTTTTAAATGAATTAATCTATTGCTTAGAACACATGAAAAATAAAAATATAATAATAAAGTTCCAGATCAAATTATTAATAATTGATATTTTAATTACTATTTTCAACTTTTTTCTCTGTAATTTGCCACTCAACTAAATGTTTAAATAAATAAATGAATAATTTTTGAAGGGAAAAAATGGAATTGAATACTCCTATAATTAAAAGAAAAAAAAATGATTTTAGTTTTAAAATTAAAAAAAATATTTTTTTTTATTATTATTTTTAATGCTGAAAATATTCTTTTTTTTCTTTATCTTTTAGTTTAAGTTTTTGAAATCAAGAAATAAACAAATAATTATCATAGAATGAAATTCGTAATTCTTCTACTTGTTCTGAAAATAACAGAGGAACAAGATAAAATGTATATGAAAATAGAAACAAAAAAAAATAATAATGTTTTTTTTTTATATATATATATATAGTTTGGGTAGAATAAATAACAATTTTTAGAAAAATCTTATTGCAAATTATTATTTTTCACTTACTTATAGTAATAGTATAAACAACATCGTGATCGTTAAGCTAAAGATACGATGAATAACTATTAACAAATGAAGTTCGAAATTTTCATGACAAACTCCATTAAAGAACGAAAAAAGAAATAAAATAATCATGCGAAGAATTTAGAACAAAAATGATCATTTTATAATGTATAATAAACCTGTTGTTAATAATAACCATCAAATCACATAAATAATGGACAATATAAGAATCGATAACTTTTATCAAAATACAAAGAAATATATCAAAATATGCGAGATTCTTAAAATGAAATAAATAGAAAAAATACAGTTGTATGAAGAAAAAAATCCAATGTGGCTTACGGTGAAAAAATGGCAAGGAGCAAATTGAAACTTATATCGTGGAACACTTTATCAAGGGCAATATTCCACAATTATAAGTAGAACGTAATTGATTTCTTTCTGAATGAATAGGCCTGAGCCAAATTTTATTCATTCAAATTGCCCGATCAATTACGATCCAACAATTAAAGAAAATTGAATAAAAATGAAGATATTAAATGTCTAATGATAATAGGTGTAAACACAATTATAATGGAACATTATGAATATACATGAAGAGATTTATTGAAAAATGATGAAACAAAATGAAATATAAAGAATCAAAACTTGACCTTTCAATAACATTTTTCAGTGTGTTAACCAGAGACCTTGAGGTGTTAACAAAACGTTGTAAATATCACATGTATCTACTGTGACAGTTGAATGTTACAGTTTAAAAAATAATAATAAATAGATCAACAATTTTAACAAATTGAAAAATAAAAATTATTGTATCTAAAAACTGCAAATAATGGTAATAATATTAATAAATTTATTTAAAATCTAAAGATATTTATAATAATAATAGTTAAATTAAAATTATTACAATGATATATTATTTCATTAAACGATACGGTATTACAAATCGATTAAGATAAGGAGTTTTGATACATTTGAAAACATTTTTTTACTGCTACCGCCGACTATACTAAAAGTATGTAATTAAAATGCAAGTAATGTATAACAATAATAATTTTTACTTAAAATTATTTTAAAATGTAAAGAATAAAACAGAAAAAGAGTAAATATGATAAGTCCATTTGAAACCAGAGGAAATGCTAAAATTATATTTATTTATGTCACTTTAATTAAATTATATTACATTAATTTGTCAAATTGAAGTAAGAAATAAAATGCATAATAAATTAATGCAGCCAAAATATTATAAGATTATAAGTGATGTAAAATAATAAAATGTTAATTAATCAATTAATTTTAATACTTTTAATGAATGACCAATTGTTATAAAAAATGAAGTTAATATAAATATTGATAGTTAATATTATTTATAAACATATCCCTACATCAACACACAAGCCCACCAATTAATCTTTAATTAAACATAATATATTAACATAATAATAATATTGCAAATAACTTAAATATCTAGGAAAAGTTTAGATAACTATATATATTAATGCACATGCCACGTTATTCTAGATACCGTAGCTCAAAATATTTAGTTACTAGGCAACTACTAAATAGAAAAAGAAAAAGAAAAGATTCAAAAACATAAAACCTAAAGTGTTATACTTTTTTGGAACAGATGAACAAAACTGCACCAAAATTTTTGCAGGTATTTTTGAATTTCTGATAAACATATTGACAAAATTACAAACCGATAGGATGAATTTAAGACCTTCATATTGAAAATTTAGCATTCATAATTTAACATTTAAATGAATTATTGAAATGTGCCATTTTCTTTTAAATGAATGAAAAAAAAATACAAAATCGTATGAATTCTCATATAAAAAGCATTATGACACAGAGAAAAAACCCTATATTTCTCGAACGATTCAACCAAATTAAATCAAAAACTACAGCTAATTCCAAATATCTCACTAACATATCTACCCAGTTTCAAAATAATTGAATGCTTCTATGGCAGTAAAATGATGTTTTTTATGGCAATATGGAAAATTTGAAACTAATTGGATTTTCAATATTAAGATGACACGTAATTCAGAAATTGCATTCATATCCAAAAGAAATGACACTTTTGTTGTGATTTTATTCTAAACGATTTCGAATAAAAGCGGATGTGTCATTTTCTTTTAAACAGACTGAACTTATGCTAGATCTTTAAGAAGAAGAAACTAAATTATTACCTAATAAAAACTGAATCTAGAAAATCAAATAGCAACGTAAAGAATTAAAATAAGAATACATAAATTGCCTTTGAAATGTATAGAACAAAAAAAATGTGTTCTTTCGTTACTGTACTTTGTTCTTTATTTTAAATGAACTAAGTTCTTATCTTGTAAACTGGCAAATAATTATCACCTAAAGAAATTTTAAATTATTATCGAAAATTAAAATGAAAACTGTTTCATACGAGAACAATTACAGATTAAATATTAATTTATAAAATTACTATCATAAGAAAAATCTTTTTAATACATCTACTTTCAGTCTTCAAATAACGAAGAGACTACTAATTATTACTAAATGAAATATAAAACAAACGCACCGAATTCAACGACAACACACAGTACCTTATCATAAGGAAATATCATTTTTCTTACAAACACGAAATCTAACCCATCAGACGAATTCAATTTTTTTTTTTTTTTTTTTTTTTTGCCCTGGGAAGAAATGAATCAGCGTATGAAATCGTCTCTCTTCTACAAAGTCCAACTAACTTTGCTTTAAAGGAACGGTCTGCTGATTTTTGAGGCCTAGTAATAAAAATTGTGATCACCATTCATATATCACCATTTCATAGACGAAATTTGTTCATACTTCTTATCATGATGATACACTGCAATAATATAAAATTATGGGTTGGAGAAAATGTGATTGAAGAGATAGTATATTTTCTTGAAAATGAAAAAGGTAGCAATTCAAATACCGAAAAATAAATAATTTGATCATGAATTACATATCACCATAGGGCTGAATGGAATATATGGAAATACAACATAAAGAGTAGAGAAAATGAAAGTTTACTTGCAAATCACTGAAGAAAATTATTTAAATCGTAATTCACTGAAACAAATTTATTCGTATAATTTGTAAGTATAACTGTTCAATTAGTTGTTTGTAAGTATAACTGTTCTGTATAATTTGTACGTATAACTTGTATAATTTGTATTCCAGCGTATAATTTTTAGAATTAAAATTTTTGATTTTGTAATTCTCTAAAACAAATATTTTTGAAAAGAATACTTTCCTTGAAAATGACAAAGATATAAATTTGGAATTTGGAAAAAATAATGTTTTAGATCTTGTAGCTCGAGACACAAGCATGACTAGAAGACATGGAAATTTAACACAAAGAACAGGATAAATGAAAGCTTGGATGTAATTACTGAAGCAAATTGATTGAGTCGTAATTCGATTGCATCATTTTACATTATATGTATAAACCCAGTGTATAAGGAGAAGCCATAAAAACTTTAACTTACAAATATATTAGATGAAACTATTAATTAAATAACTGTAACACTCTTTAATCTGTAATTTTATAAAAGGGAAAAAATAAATTCTTAATAATAATAAGTCGACTTCATGAATAATAATTTCTGTCTTTTTAACAGATACTTTTAAAATAATGGTAAATTGTGTATAAATATCTCAATTTCGTATCTGCATTTTGTAGATAATTAGGTGTTGTACAATTCGTGTATGCATGTAAGTTTTCTTAACAAAATTAATAGTACTATACAAATTCATTTGAAAATACACTTTTCAAGAAACTGAAAGCTTTTAAAAACATAGGATTATGCTTCTTAAAGATATATAAAGAAAACAAAACCGAATAATATAACTAACTCTATAATAAACTTTATAATTGAATACTAAGATATAAAAGATAACTAATAAAATAACAAGTTTTCTCATTTCTAATATTTAAAAAAAGACATTCCATAGAAGATAAAATAAAAGTTTACTGTTCTTGTACTGTTTTTATTATTCGTTAATAAACATTTAAATATTTTCTCTCGTATTAAAATTAAACAATTTCAACCAATAAACTACTTATAGTTACATTTTCAGTTTTATTTTTATCATATATATTTTAATAAGAGCAAATCTTGTGATGCAAATTTTATCTTAGAAAAGGTTCTATCGATTTTCAAGAAATTTTGTATCCTACCGTTTTGGGCACCAGAAAACCATTGGGCTAGGTCACATGTTCGAGAAAATTCGATTAGTGGGTCATTTTGGGTCACCATGGGTCAGGGTCAAACTAATTGTATCTAAAAACGGTTCAAACGATTTTGACTAAATTTTGTATCCTACCATTTTGGGGCACGAGAAGACTATTGGGCTGGGTCACATATTCGAGAATTTTCGATTAGTGGGTCATTTTGGGGTAACTCGGGTCAAATTAATTTTATCTAAAAAACTGCTTTAACGGTTTTGATTAAATTTTGTATCCTACGAGTTTCGGGAACGAGAAAATCATTGGGCTAGGTGTCACATGTCCAAGAAAATTCGATTAGTGGGTCAGTTTTGGGTCTCTGTGGGTCAAGCTAATTTTATCTAAAAAAACGGCTCAGACTATTTTGACTAAATTATATATCCTACGGGTTTCGGGCACGAGAAGACAATTGGGATTGGTCACATGTTCGAAAAAATTTGATTAGTGGGTCATTTTGGTCATGGGTCATGATATTTGAACTCAAAGCTAAATTTGACCGAGCATAGTTTGGTCTTCACAGATTTTACATTACATATACATGGTGTCCCAAAACTCTTTGACACATTTTAAAATTCAATAAAAGATCAAGCAATCGGCGTACGACAGTGCGGTTTGGACGGATGATCTGAAATTTTGTTTAAGCAAATAAAAAATTAGGTCCAAAATTTTTGCATAGATGGCGCTTCTTCTGGAAAGTCATCGAATAGGTAGAATGCCTTTATATTAACAATGGCGAAATACGCGCGATGAGTATGCACAATTTTTGTCGAAACTGTGGCAACTCACATTCCAGAACTTAACAATACTCTCCCTCCTGAGTTCGATTAAACAAGTGAGGATGAATAGACGAGTAATGTTAACTTCTGGAATGTGGTTTTCCATAGTTTGAACAAAAACTGTACATACGCATGCATTGTGCGTCTTTCGCCATTATTATGTATAAAGGCATTCTACCTATTCTATAATTTTCCAGAAGCAGCCCCATCTATGAGAAATTTTTGGAACTATTTTTTTTATTTTCTTAAAAAAGAAAAAAAGAAAAGGAAAAATCAGTTTATAAGAAGAATTTTCGTCCAAACCGCACCCTCGTACGCCAATTGCTTGATCTTTTATTAAATTTTAAAATGTGTGTCAAGGACTTTTGGGACACCTTGTATATTGAGAACTTTGTTTCTACTGAATAATATTATGTGATAAATTAATATTTTCTTTCAATATAATAAGCAACCAGCTGGAAAAATTCTATAATACGCGTTGATTATAGAAGTATTTTCGAACAATATTTAATGTTACACTTCTTTCAGGATACACGCTAGGTAAGGATAAAGAGAAGTTCCCATCACCATAAAGTTTATAAATTTCTTTAGATACACAAAATGTATTAGAAAATATGTTAAATGTGTTTCTTTCCTTTTAAATACTAGGTGGCTCTGCCCCCTAAGAGCTACGCTCGCCAACCCTCGTCCAGACACCGCCGGCTCTAAAATACGTTAATTTGCTCTTTTTTTAAAAAAAAGGTTACTTGATTACGGAAAGTTGAATGATATTATCACAACAAGGGACGATCTTCTGTAATCTGGTTGCCATTCATTTACCTCTGACTGCGAGATATTTCGGTTCTCAATGCCATTTCAGCCGCTGTCGCGACAGCTCACAGCTATTTTCCTAATTGATTAAGCAAGAAGATATACATATTTTAAAATTAGTCTGTATAAAATGGTTAAATAAAAATGTCGCTGCCTTCTGGCCTTTTATAACAACACTGTAAGAAAATCGTTTCAAATAAGACATTTTAAATAATCGTTTTAAATATGACGTAATTTTCACCATATTAAATGCTTTTAGCCCGTAATAATTTAATTATTTTAAAGTTATACTAGATGGAACCCGTCAAAACGTGACGGAAAAAAATACTATAACAATATCAGTAAAATAAGCTTCTTTATTATTTAAGTAGGGCTTCGTATGAAACAGTCTTTCAAATATTTTATTTAACGCCCCCCCCCCCCCCCCCGAGTGAAATGCTATTTCCGATGCAAACTCCAAATGAACACTCCGTAAACAAATGTGTAATGCAAATCAGTTTGACATTACCACCATATTCCCCACGACAAAAAAAAAAAAAAAAAAAAAAAGGTCATGGACCTATAAAGTATCATACAAATAGTCCTATCATAAAGTATCATACAAACTTCCTACTTTCATCTCATATTCAGTAAATAAAAGAACATCGTATAAGCACACACCCCCCCCCCCCCCCTGTGATGCAATCGAATGAGTTCCTATGCGCATATGTATTGCATCTGCCCAAAGGCACCGTTAAAATTCGACGTTTTAAAATGTTTAAATTAAAAGTTTTAAAGTCCTCTTTAATCATTGTTCGTTTCAAATCCATATCTTCTAAAACGCATCCATTGTTTTAAGCGAATCAATTTTTATGTAAAAATGAAGTATTTTTGTTAAAAATAATAAATTAATATGCAGATGAGGGAGAATTTTAATGTTTTCAATTGTAATTTATTTGTATGGTTTCTTCTATCCCTTTACATAATCAGGATGATTATTCCTTTTCCATCACAGTCGGTCTCTTATACAGTTAAATATCCAATGGATCTTTAAAAAAATAATAAATAGCAGTTCCTAGCATATTCTGATTTAACATATACATCAACGAATTCAACATATCAATTTTATGTTAATCATAAACTAAAAATAGTTTTTTTTTCTTTTGACAGATTTTATATTAGCGCCAAAATACTCTATCTTATGGATAATCTGATCTTATGATTTATCAGGTTTTTTTTATTATTTTTTTTTCACTTTTCATGAAGGTTAGGGATACCTATTTTCAATTGTTGCAACTTTCCAAGGGGCTTTTTTACATTATTAAAACAAACGGATGGTCATTGTTGAGATAGAATTGAAAAATATTTCATGCTTGAAAATTATTTAAAAAGTCGTTAAATTAAGCGGCAGATTTCAAATAAATTTCAATCGAAAGCTAATTTTTTTTTCTAATTGAGGATATAAGAATTGAAATTGTAAAATGTAGTAAAAAAATTAAATTTTTAGTATTTAGAAGTGATGTAAGCGCGATGAAAGCTAAAGCGATAGTGCCGTTTGTTGTCACAACCGTTATACATTTCTAAATATTGTCACTGTGTTTTGGTTGGCGTCCAAAAGTAGACTACCATTTTTTGACATCGAAAGAAAAATTCACAGTGGAAGAAATAAGACTTTGCCGCTAATAAGGAACTGTTAAATGAACTTATAACAAACCTACCAAAATAATTCCTATAAAATATTAGCCTTACATTGTTTATTCTAGCTAAAAAATACAATCATTATTTCAAGTTTTTTTTCCTGAAATTCTTTACTTTTGTGAATTTTTTTATTAAAAAAGAAAATCTTAATAATTTAAATCCTATAATTCCTATAACTTAATCCTATAATTTTAAAAAAGTAATTGGTAACATGTAATCAAGGTATGCAATCAAGATGAAGCAACCAATAAAGGCTCCAGTTCTAATCTTTAAAATTAAAAATTGAAATATCAGTTAATATTACGCCATGTTGACACAATCATATAAATTTTTCTTTTTAGTTTTATCAACGTTAAAATGCATTTCAAGCTAAGCATAACGTCATTTTCACCGGTACGAACTTTTCACACGTACATTTATGCTTAAGCACCATGCATACAAATAAAAATATACTTTGCATTTAATTGTAATGAAAAAAATGGCATCAACAAAGTTATAATGCTTAATGATAAAATGAACCCAATGGACAATATTTCCGTGACGTCACAGTAAATAGGAATTTTTATTTGCTTATAAAACATACGGATAAATATTTTTACCGAAATACTTAAACATTTTAACTATATTTTAACTTACAAATTGAAAAATTCGGCGTAAAAGTCACGTGCTTTTAATATTTAATATTTATTTTTTATGCTCGCAATCATTGAGTTCAGAAAATAAACTCTGTACGTCGCAACAGTGTTCGTTAATCCGATTGCCGACTTTATGACGTCATAAGCAGAAGTAAAATTTTAATTTAAGATTACGGCTAATTAAATTTTCGAACAAACGAATGTACGATAACAAATCTGTGACCAAATATCTTTCATTTAAAAAAAGAATGATGTAATTTGATGTAGTAGTTTGTTCTCACGGATTGTCGAAACAAAACGCTTAGCGTTTTAAATACATAGATTTCTCTTTTAATATACACCTGTAAATATATTTTTTTGTTGAAAAGTATTCGTAAATTTTATTATTTGGGCTTTTAAAATTTGGCAACAACAGATAAAAATCTGTTATTTCTAACAATGAACTAAATTTTTATTTATATAATGAAAATTTAAATAAAAAATTGGTTAAAACTCTTAATACATTTAATACTTAAAACACGTCTAAATAGCTTTCTTTTCATCTAACATCTAATTCCTGCAGTGTTTCTAGGATTTTCCTCATATTTTTGTAAACCTAATCTCTCTTTTTAACCTTGTGGCCCGTAGAGCAAAACTTGTGCCATCGATTATCACAAAACACTTTAAAAAATATACAAATTAAAAAAATTATTTTGGACACTGCACATTACAATCTAGTAAAGTATGTGTCTGCAAAAAAAATGGTAAGATTGTTATGCATAGTTTCTAATCCAAAGAACTTGTATAACTATCTTCACCAATTTCAACATTAGATACGCTTAAACTAATACTTCAGTTTAAAAATTGCCTACTTCAACAATACCTTTTATAAAACTACCAGTTTTCATGTTTTTATTTGTAATAGTTTTTTTAATTATAAGCCGAGAAAGAGCCCCGATCACAATAAATTCAGTTACGGCAGAAGCAGCAGCAACGTTAGTTACTTTTCTTTAGAATAGAGAGATACAGTAAATCCGTGAAAACGGTATCGCTAGGAAAGGGGGTGGAAATCCCGTTTTAGACAGGTTTCTGTCGTGAAAAGAGAGGTTTTTGTAAAAGATAAGTTCCGTTTTTATTGTACGTCTCTTGCTGCCCCCCCCCCCCCCCGATAATAAATCCTAGCGATATCACTAGTCTTTTATTTATATATATATCCTTGTTTCAAGTTTGTTAGAATTCACGCATGTACAATAAATATAGCAATTAGTCTTTAGTATTGTATGTTTTAAATAGTTATATGTCAATTGATCTATTTTAAGTGAAACGTCATATAAGAAAATCATCTAACTCTTCGCAAGCTAAAGTTCATTTAATTATTTCAGTGATCTATAACATATTAAAGTGACATCGTCTAAATATCTTCCTTTTCATCTAACATCTAATTCCTGCAGTGTTTGTAGGATTTTCCTCATGTTTTTGTAAACCTAATCTCTCTTTTCAACCTCGTGGCCCGTTGTAGAGCAAAAACTTGTGCCACCAATTACCACAAAAGCCTCCAGCTGACCAAAGACCTACTTGTAAAACTCGTTCATTTTATCTATGGTGGATGGATGCATGATCTTCACAGTCGAGGTTATTAACCGAAATAACACATAAAATAAGTTTTGATCGGGGTATGCAGACAGAAGTGCTAGTGAAGGTGTTTTGTTTACTTCTGCTCAGAGAAGAGTTGGGGGGGGGGATTTTTTTGGCATCTTAATGGATGTTTAGCTATTTTCGGACCGATTGTGATCTAGTTTCAAGTAAAAAGTAGCAATTATTGCTCAGGAAAAGTGAAATTAGATGATTCAATAAATGGTTAGAAATACTTTTGATTGTTTGTTAAAGTTTGCTTTTATTTTCTTCAAAAAAAAAAAAAACCTTTGACACATAAAATATAGAGCTGATTTTATAAAAGCAGGTAAATTCAACGAAAAAGGTTACCCTAAAGAAATAGAAGTGGTATTTGAAAAAAAAAAACATAAAACAAAAATAGTTTGAAATAAACTATACCTTCTTGAAATAGAAGAGCTCTCCTTAAACTTCCTTTATCAGTACATTTTATGCTTACTTTTACCCTAAACATTAAAATCACATTTCTAATAAATAACTAATGCTTATTAAAAGACCATAAATTTAAAATAAGGTGATTTAAAGAAATTGTTTCAAGTATTTTTTATGGTCTGTTAAATTTTGGTTTTATTTTTTCTAAAAAAGTATTTTGGGCCATTATATACAGAACTAATTTAATATAGATATTAAATAAAAAAGAACACATTAAAGAAATATAAGCGGTGCTTTTAAAAACATATAAATCGAGAAATACCTTGATGGAACTTTCTCTTTCGTAAGAAGTCTATTTTGTCCTTACTATAACTTTCCTTTTTTAAGGTTTCGTTCATCTTACGAAACCCTATTCATCTCACTTCACTGTCTATCTGTCTGTCTATCCGTCACAGAGTCCGTGCTCGAAAACTGTATAAGTTAAGCACTTGAAATTTTGTGTACTTAAGGCTGAATACCCCCTGTCACATGACATATAATAAAATTTTGAATACGGCTTTAATTACCGGATATATTATTTAAAAACCCTAACAATTCATTAAAAATTGCGCAGAAACTCAGCTAAAAGGAACATTTTAAACTGATAACACATCTGTTTCGATTTTGCCGAAAGTTCAGGGTTACCGTAAAGAGTTGCATTTCCAGATTCTCATAAAAGTCTCTTTTTCGGAAACACCTCAAATATTCTGTCTATCAGAACGAAAATTTGGATTCCTGAATGAAAAAAAAATCACATTTTCAAAAAACCAAACTTTGAAAAAATCAAACCAGACTTTTTCAAATTATCATTTTTTTTTTTAATTGCAGCTGGTGTGAAATCGAAAACTCGTGCTATTTTTCACTGAGATATCCCTGCTTTTCGTCTCCGAACTGTTGAAGGGATAAAGATTTAAAAAACCGCACATTTTGAAGGTAGTAAGAGATTAAAAACTTTATTATTTTTTTATGTTGCATATATCGGGTTGCAAATTATGCATGCATGCATATTTTTTAAGGTGAACCCAGAAATCTAATTTTCATAAAGATCGCATTATTAGAACCAAAGTTATTTTTTATCACAAAATGCTAATTTTGGTATTAAAAAAAAGAAATATAATGCTAATAGACAAAATTGTAATTAATAATGCGAATAGGGATTATTAATATGAAGAAAGGGAGAGAGGGGGGAACTACTTTTAGGTGTTTTGAAAGGAATATTAAACGAAACCCTTTGTGTGATCTTCGATCACACTTACCCACTTGTTTTGGAGAATACTCTCCAAAAACTTTCTTATCAGTACATTTCGATCTTCTTTTTTCACAAATTCTAGAATAGAAATTCTAAAACTATTTATTAGTAATTAAAAGCTAATAAAAATGAAATCGTGTAATATATTAAATGGTTTGAAGTAGCGTTGATTATCGGACAAAATCTTTTATTTCCTTCTGTAAAAGTATTTGGGGCAGTTCAGATATAGAGTTAAATTAATATAAGTAGTTAATTAATAAGAATACATTAAAGAAATGGAAGCGGTACTTTAATAAATATATATAAATCAAAAAATATACCTTGAAGGAACTTTCCTTTTTGTAAAGTGAGTACTTTCCAAAAACTTTCCTTGAAAGTACATTTTGATCTTCTTTTTCCAAAAATTCTAGACTAGAAATTCTAATAACCTTTTATTATTAATTAAAAACCAATAAAAGCGAAATCAGAAAATATATTAAATGGTTTGAAGTGATGTTGATTGTCAATTAAATTTTACTTTTGTTTCTTCAATAATAGTTAATTTAATGTAAGTAGGTAAAAATAATAAATAATTAAAAATAATACAATCAAAAAAGGAAAACTGTACTTTTGAACAATATAAAAATTAAAAAATACCTTGAAAGAACTTTCCTTTTTGTAAAGGGAGGGGAGTACTCTCCAAAAATTTTCTAAGTACAGTCGTTGAAAAAAAAGTGACCCCCCCCCCCTCCCTCTCCCGCTAACTCTGTAACAAATAATTGCAGAAGAAAGTTATTGGTGCCAAACGATTGGAAATAAAGTCTACTTTTAAATGATGTATATAAAATTTGTGTATGCGGCCATCTACAAATTAAAACCAGCCTAAACTTCACATATTCGAAAACTAATTCAATCACAGATAACCTTATATATTTTTAATCGGATAATTTAACTCTTGTAAACATTATAAAATTAATATTGGAAAAGATTTTACTATATATAACAATAACTGAAACATATTAAGTAAAATGGCATACTGACAAGAAATAATACATTAGAAGAAGTGACTTAATCATTCTGTAGCATTTCAGAAATCGAGTACCAACCTTCAATTTGGATACAGCCCCAAAAATATGCTCATTTTAAAATAATTTATTTCTCTAAAACTAATCGTAGGAATTTCATGAAATTTGGTATCTAGGCATAGTTTGAACTGACGATTTAATCTTGTCAAAATTAGTCTTGCCATTGAAAAATACAAAGTTTGGGTTTGTTTTGATATGTAGGTGGCCACTTGAGAACATTTTATACACGTCATTTAAAAGTACACTTTATTTTCAATCGTTTGGTACCAGTAGCTTTCTTCTACAATAATTTGTTGCAGTGTTAGTAGAAGTGTTCACTTTTTTTTCCACGACTGTACATCTTGATATTCTTTTTTCAGAAATTCTAGAATAGAAGTTCTAAAAACTATTATTACTAATTAAAAACCAATAAAAAGAGAAAACGAGAAATTGGAACACTATTGATTGGCTGTTAAATTTTACTTTTGTTTTCTTTATAAAAATATTTTGGGCATATCTTATAAGAGCTAATATACTTATAAAAAGAACATGTCTTGACTGACTCATAATCAACGCCGAGACTCAACCGTTGTTTCTAGGACAGTGAAATTTGGAAGACGTGTTCCTTACACAATGTAAGCACCCACTAAGAAAGAATTTTTGAAAATTCATCCCCTAAAGGTCTTAAATGGGGGGTCGAAAGTTTTAGGTTATTTCGCCATATCTCAGCAGCAGTTTTAGGTAGAAGCGTGAAATTCAAAATAACAAACCAACTAAAAAATAGTTAAACACGTATTTCAACGATTTTAGAAATTCAACCATTAAGGGGGTTAAATAGGGGGTTGATAGTTTTAGGTGATTTCACATTTCCGCCATATCTCAGCAGCAGATTTAGGTAGAAGTGTAAAATTTGGTATAACAAATCTACTAAAAAATAGTTAAACACGTATTACAGCGATTTTAGAAATTCAACCATTAAGGGAGTTAAATGGGAGGTCGAAAGTTTTAGATGATTTCGCTTTTTCGCCATATCTCAGAAGTAGTTTTAGGTAGGAGAGTGAAGTTTAGGATACCAAATCTACCACAATATAGTTAAACATGTATGTCTGTGATTTTAGAAATTCAAACACTAAGGGGGTTAACCTTGAAAACACCCGTTCAGGGCCGAGCGGGTCTTTATTCGGAGGCTCATCGATAAAAAAAATATATGTATCTATGTTATTTATGCCGCGAAATCATTATTTACGTGCTTTTTTTAAATTTTTATTAGATATTTTGGTATAGTTTAAAATATTTTATTTATGTTTTTCTGTTTGCATGTAAAATACACTTTTTTAGGCCCCAAGCGATGTACGGGACATACGCTGCAGAAGCATCTGGGATCTACACGAAAGCGACCGGTTAATTTAATATAAGCAAGTAATTAAAAATAATACATTAAAGAAATGGAAGCGGTACTTTTAAAAAATATATGAATCAAAAATACCTTGAAGGAACTTTCATTTTTCTATAAAGAGAGATCTCTCTAAAAACCTTTTTTCTTTAGTACGCTTTGTTCTTAATTTTCTGTAAAATCTAGAAATGAAATTCTAATAACAAATTAATACTAATTAAAAGTCAATAAAAGGCAAAATTGGGTGATTTAATAAATGGTTTGAAGTATCTTTGACTGTTTGCTGAATTTGACTTTCATTTTCATCTGTGATATTAAGCACTTCATATATCAAACTAATTTAATGTAAGTAGGTAATTACATTAAAAGAATGTCGTTAAAGACATAAAAGTGAGACTTTTCAAAACGGTATAAATCGAATCCTTCCAGCCTGTACCGGGAGGAAAAAGTAGTTTTTTATTCCTTGTTTTTAAGAATTCAGTTAATTTTACTCAAACACACTTAAGCTAAAGTGCATGAAATCCAATTAAAGAAGCTATCCAATTTTCGTCAATATTTAATTTTAATGGGAATTAAAAAAAATTAGGCAGCTATCGCCAAGTTGGCTTCATTTATGGCGACCTATTTTATCGCCAAAGTTGGCTATAATTTGCCGAGTATCGCCAATCTCAGTGAGAATTTGAGGCTGGCGGTTATGAATAAGTAGTTTTAAGCGTATGAGAGTAGCATAAATTGTTACAACGATAAAAGAAAATTTGCAAAGAACCACATTTTCTAAAGCTCATAAATGAAACCTGATTATGGAAAAATCTGCCAGCCTAGAATTTCAAACAGCTATATCCCAGCAGTTTTTTAAGATAGTGGCAAAAAAAATATATATATACATATATATATATATATTCAGAATCCTTGTTTCAAAGCCGAACATTTAAAAGTAAATAAATTTTTAATTTCTAATTTTCCGTACATCTTTTTTTAAATCTTTAACTGACCAACATTTTAAAACAAGATGGCGAGTGAAACTGACCAACGAACTTGGTAGAGACCTTGGTAAGTCCTGTACACATGCTCAGTCAAATCTAAAAAGGTTCATAAATACTTAGTGCTACCGCATGATAGAAAAATGGGGTACATATATATATATCAATAGTCATGATACAGGGTGATTTTTTTTAAAGTTGTGAAAGTAAAACCCTATAATAAAAGAACTACTGATCCAAATGACCTGAAATTTCACCAGTATGCTCCCAAAGCAACGGGAATTTTTTAGGCATGGTTAAAAAAATTTTAAATTGCACCGACAGATGGCGCTGTATATGCAGTAAAGTCGGGAGACGAATTTGCGCATGACACACGCACATTGGTGATAAAAAAGTGAAGTACGCACAGCTCGTGTTCATTATTCTACAGATATCCTCGCAATGACTGTGCCATTGACAGACTGTGCGTTGTTAGTGAAAGTGTATTATCAGAATAATGACAGCGCAGCATCTGCTCTTAGGAGATTTAGGACACTTAAGAATTTAAGAAAAGGTCCAATGACGAAAGAAGGCATACGGAAGATGGTTTCTCAAAGTACAGTCGATTGTTTTCCTTCCACTGACGATATTCTTTGTTTCTGTTAACTTACAGCGCCATCTGTCGGTGCGATTTTAAGTTGTTTAACCACGCCCAAAAAATTCCCATTGCTTTGGGAGCATACTGGTGAAATTTCAGGACATTTGGATCAGTGGTTCTTTGGTTATAGGGTTTTACTTTCACAACTTTAAAAAAAATCACCCTGTAGATGAAAATATACCAAAATTTTCCGGAATTGATTCCCTCCGAATGGTTGCATCTTACTTTTTGTAATGAAAGATACCTAAAATATCTTAAAACAAACTACTTGTTTTTTTGTATTGAAAATGTTTTTTTAAAAATGTTTTTAATAGTATAG
Organism: Maratus michaelseni; assembly: GCA_963931845.1. Lineage (NCBI taxonomy): Eukaryota > Metazoa > Arthropoda > Arachnida > Araneae > Salticidae > Maratus > Maratus michaelseni. The sequence goes on from OZ007593.1 coordinate 260,261,103, forward strand.
TACGTGTCCCTTTTTTTTTCCAAAACTTCTAATAACTAATTAATAGTGATCAAAAGCCAATAGAATGTGAAAGCGGTTAATTTAACAAATGGTTTGAAGTATCACTGATAATTTGTGATATTTTACTTTTGTTTTCTTTTATGAAATTATTTTGTGCACTTCAAATATAGAGCTAATTGAAAATCAGTAGAAAATTCGAATTAAAAAGTACTTTATAAATGAAAGTGGTACTTTTAAAAAAATGAATAAATCAAAACAATATCTTCTAGTAAACTTTCTTTTTACTCTGTATGAACATTATTTATTGGTATATATATGTTTCCCTTTTTCATAAACTCTAGAATAGAAAATGCAATAACTAGTTAATAAAAATGGAAAGCCAATAAAAAGTGAAATCGGGTAATATAAGAAATGGTTTGTTGTATTTTTGTCTGTTAAATTTTATTTTATTTACTTTATATATATAACCGTAAGAGACAACATAGAAACATAATGCAACAAATAGGGGAATAAAAATAAAATTGAAAAATAAACACATACCTATGTTTGAACAATATTCAGAAAAATGTAGAAAAACAAATAAAATATACGGCCAAGATAAAATAAAACATATTGGATGAGTGACAGTGAATTAATGAAAGATTTGTGGTACTGTAGCAGAATCGTCGGGCCCAAAGTACTGCAGATACCACAAAAAATGTACGATTTCATCCATGTATAAGCTATAATTAGATAAAATAATACATGATTTGGGTTATCATACATCATAAGACAAGAAAATGAATTAAATTAAAAGAAGGAAAAAAAAACAATTTGAATTGAAGAAGACATCCTCACAAAAATTCCAGAAAAAACAATCAGTATTTACAAAACTAAAAATAATTTAGGCATTACAGATATAGAGCTAATTTAATATATGTAGGAAATTTTGCTTAAAGAAATCACTACAAAAATTATCTTGAAGTAATCTATTATTTGTATTATATGTTCTCTCCGAAAACTTTTTTTATTAGTACAGTTTGTGCTCTATTTTCCATAAACACTAGAAAAGCAATTTAAAAAACTAATTATAACTAATTTAAAGCCAATTAAAAGTAAAATCCGGTGATAGAATCATTTGATGTATCTTTGATTGACGGTTATTTTTTACTTTTGCTTTCTTCTCTAAAAGTATTTTTAAGTGGTATAGATGTAGAGATAGTTTGATATAGGTATGCAATTCAATAAAATATGACGCTGGAGAAATTAAAGTGTTTTTTAAAAAATATTTATGTAAATCAAAAAATATCTTGAAGTAAACTTCCTTTTTGCATTGCATAAACTTTGTTTATTAGCGTATATAATTTTTCTTTTTCATGAACTCTAAAATAGAAATTCCAATAAGGGGCCGTCCATAAATGATGTCACGCTTGGAGGGGGGGGGGGGGGTTCATGAAATTGTGACAGTTTGTGACAAGGGGGTGGGAGGGGGTAAGAAGAAATGTGACATCACACATTTTGATTTAAATAAAATCATTTAAAATCAGCAGATTGAATTTTGAAGTTATTTTGAAATTACCAGAATTTGAGGGTATTTTTTAATCGGGGCAAAAACAACTTTCATGTGATTTGTTTTTACGTATATTCCTTTCTTTAAAAAAAAATCATTTGTTCCTTCATGTTAATATTTTATGACTATTGTATATTAATTATATTTTTGTTGTAAACCTTAATCTTATTTCATACAAAATAAGTGCACGAATCATTTTTATTGTTATGCTCACAAATGTCATTAAAACACATAGTTAAAGTTTAAAAATAAAATTTGAAATATGATCTATAACGTCGTGCTTTGTTTCTGAACTGCAAGTATGTGTTTATGTAATATAGTGTGACATGTGACAAGAGGGGGGGGGGGGGTATGGTGAAGTGTGACACTTTGTGACAAAGGGTGGGAGGGGGGTCAAAAATATTGAAAAAATGTGTGACATCATTTATGGACAGCCCCTAACTAGTTAATACAAATTAAAAGCGAATAAAAAGTAAAATAGGTGATATAAGAAAATATTTTATGTATCTTTGATTATCTGTTAAATTTATTTATTTATCACACACACACACACACACACACACACACACACATATATATATATATATAATTTGGGTACTCCAGATATAGAGCTAATTTAAAATGAGTAGGTAATTTTGCTTAAAAAAATCCCTAAACAAAAATTATCTTGAAGTACTCTATTATTTGTATTATAGGTGCTCTCTGAAAACTTTCTTTATCAGTACAATTTATGCTTTCTTTTCCATAAACTCTAGAATCGAAATTCCAATAACTAGTTAAGAAAATTTAAAAGCAAATAAAAAGTGAAATCGGGATATAAGAAGTGATTTGATGTATTTTTGATTGTCTGTTAAATTTATTTATTTATCACATAACAAAATTTAAAATTTATCGCGATCCGCTAAATTATTTTCATCCCATCCCATTCTAAATTACTCTATAATATTTATTTCCTCCGTTTATTAATGTATATTTTAACTCTATTTATTCCAAAAACCTCATAACTAAATTCAATATTTTAATTGCTACTAGATAACTCAATAAATGTCGTCTTTATCTTTAAATTATTAAAAGCTTCTTAATATCCATCCCTTAAAAACCCGCATTCTTTCCTTTTTATATTTCTAAATTCCTAAAAAGGCTGTATTTATTTTAATAATTTCAGATATTAAATGTAACTCTCAAAAATCATAAAAATCTTTTTCTTATATTAAAATATAAAACATTTTATATTAATTCCATTCTGGCTTTGATCCAAGTTCAATAAACCATTTTTCGTATTTTTTGTTTTTCTTTTTCGTAAACGTAAAAATTATTCCATATTCTCAAATCAGTAATTAACGAAAATCAGTTAGCTTAAAACTCTCTGGTTCATAGCTAATTTATAGAACATCACAGAATAATCTCGAAGCGTCTTTGGCGCCTTTTCTTACCGGTAGCCACTTTGCCTCAAAATTCTGGCACTTCTCGCAAAGAATCCCGGTTCTCCATTGGCGCATAAGCCATCACGTGATCCCTGTATTCATAATTTTTTGAAGTCATATATCGCGGCTCCGTGCTTCCGGGAGACATTCGAAAGAGAGACGCTGGGTCGGTGTTTGGTTTTATGAGCTTCTAATCAATTAGAATCCTTGCCTGGTTATGGTGAAGCTAGACCAGTAATATTTTCTGCTATTACTTCTGGATGGATTTTTAAAGCTAACCATCATGCTTATTTTTTAATGGGAAACCTGTCATAACAACTGGAACGATGGATCATGTGAAACGAGATCTCCTCCTGATTTTTAAGCTTCCAAATAAAAAGCTGATTCGTGATTTTGATGGAGTTTTTTCTTCTACAAACTCACACGTCCTCTACTATGGCGATGCCGACTGCAAATAAATTCCTAGCGAGGAAACTCCCTCTGATGACTAGTATTGAAACATCTAGTACTGAAAAACCATTTATATAAAAATGGAACTGCTGTTGTACTCATCATCTCTCGGCCTTAAATCGTCACACACACACATATATATATAATTTGGGTACTCCAGATATAGAGATAATTTACTATAAATAGCTGATTTTGATTAAAAAATCCACTAAACAAAAATTATCTTGAAGTAAACTTTTATTTGTATTGCATGTGCTCGCCGAAAACTTTATTTATTAGTACAATTTGTGTTTTCTTTTCCATAAACTCTAGAATCGAAATTCTAAAAACCAATTAATGCTAATTAAAAGCCAGTTAAAAGTGAAATCCGGAGATAGAATAAATAGTTTGATATATCTTTTATTGATGGTTAAATTTTTAATTTCTTCTAAAAAAGTATTTTAAACACTTCAGATGTAGCGATAGTTTAATATAAGTAGGTAATTCAATAAAATATGACATTAAAGAATCGAAAGTGGTATGTTTAAAAAATTAATAATAAATAAAAAAATATCTTGAAGAAATCTTCTTTTTGTAATGGAAGTGTTCTCCAATAACTTTGTTTATTAGAACATTTTGTGCTTCATTTTGTTTTAAGCTTTAGAATCAAATTTCTAATTAATAAATGATACTAATTAAAAACTAATAGAAAGTGAAATAGGATGATTTAATAAATGGTTTGAATTATTTTTGATTGACTGTTAAATTTTATTCTTATTTTTTATATAAAACTTATTTTGGGCATTTCAAATCCAGAGCTAATTTAGTACAAATAGATAATTCTAATAAAAAAATGACACTAAAGAAATAAAAGTGGTATTAAAAAAAGAGAGAGAGAGAAATATTGAAACTATAATTGAAGTTATTATCCAAAGATTTTTTTTATTTGTGCATTTTGTGTTTCGTTTTTCATAAACTCCAGAATCTAAATTCTAATAACTAATTTTTACTAATTAAAAACCATTAAAAATGAAATCAGGGACTTTAATGAATGGTTTGAAGTATCTTTAACTGTATATTAAACTTTATTTTTATTTTCTTCTGTAAAACTATTTTGGACACATCAGAAATAGTGCTAATTTAATATAAGTAGATAATGCCAATAAAAAAATGACACTAAAGAAATGAAAGCGGTACGTTTTAAAAAAAGAAATAAATGAAAAACTATCTTGAAGAAACCTTCCTTTTTGTAATGGAAGTGCTCTCCGATAACTTTCTTTTTTTGTGCTTCTTTTACCATAAACTCTAGAATAGAAATTTTAATAACTAGGTATGAGAGATCTGGGCTGATTATTACAAAAATCAAACTTTTTATTTTTGTTTTAAATTTAGGCAATCTTTTATTAAAAATACATTACTACAGTCTCATATTTAATGCACATTTTTAGTTTAGTAGATCTTCAAATGTTTTGGAAGTAATTTACTTTTCACAAATTTGTAACAACTTACCTCAGTCATGGAATGGTTGTCACAGTGAGCAGAATGGGTTGTCACATGGAATAGCTATAAAGTTTCGGCTGGGAATTTTAAAGACTCAATCTGATGTAGAAATGTATGATGACATAACTGTATTATTTCATCCTTCTATCTTTACAAGAAGAAAGCATTGGATTCATAAACATTTTCTACTTCGGGTTTTCGATGGATTTATAAGTTTTCGACGGTCCTGAACACAGGATTGGACTGTTTTTAGAAAATGTGTGTCTGTGAGTCTGTCTCTCTGTGTGTGTCTGAATGTGACAAAAATTCGATGGGCGCTCTATCTCAAGAACTAATGCACGGAGTTTAATAAAGCTTTACATTTAGTTAGTCCCTGATATAAATTGAAGCTAATTAGTTTTTCGTGTAAATAGTACAATAGGCGGCGCTGCTATGCTGCACTTTTCACGATTTCCGCAATAGCTCTATCCCAAGAGCTAATGCACTGATTTTCATCAAACCTCAGATTCAGTTAGACCTTGACATTAGTATACACTGATTATGTTTTGATGTAGATATCTCAACAGGTGCGATACATTTTTCATGATTTTCCCAATAGCTATATCTCAAGAACTAATGTACAGAATTTCAACAAATTTCAAATTCTGTTAGACCTTGATATAAATAGATGCTGATTACGTTTCGGTGCAAATAGTCCAACAGGTGATGCTACTATGCTACTTTTTCATGATTTTTACGATAACTATATCACAAGAGCTAGTGCGCGGATTTTCATCAAACTTCAGATTCAGTTAGATGTTGACATAAGTTGTTGTTGATTAGGTTTTGGTGTAAATCTCCCAACAGGTTGCGCTTTTATGCTGCATTTTTCAGGATTTACACGATTTTGGCGATAGTCATATCTCAAGAACAAATGCACAGAATTTAATAAAACTTTATATTCAGTTAGACCTTGATAAAAATTGGCGCTGATTCGTTTTTAGTGTATTATGCGAAACATGTATGAGATAAAAGAAAGTTTTAGGGTTGGCACATCCAACTAGTTTTTTTAAATATTATACAAAGAATGTATGCATGCAATTGCACAAGAATTTGGGAAAAAACGCTAATGAAAACAAATACATTGAAATAAAATTATTCAATAACTTGCAAATGGAAAATCAGACTGTCACTAATTTCAAACTTAAGAAGTTCTTTGGGGCTATAGTGCGCGAAGTATATGGGCCCATTGTCTGCATTCAATACATTGAACCCAAGGTTCATTAGTTAGACTATTTGTATAGGGTCTACACAAACTACAAAAAAAAAACATACATTTCACTTGCTGACGCTGTCTTGTCCGTTTCATTCTTTTTTTATTTTTCTGTAGAGCTTTTCTTTATCCACCACTCTTTTTTTTTATGACTTTTTCTTCCAATATTTCTAGCCTGTTTTTTTCGTTACTCTTCTTCCAGAGTTTGCTTGACTGGGCTATCTGTCAAAATTTAAGTCGATAGTTTTCCTTTGACTTTTTTCAATGGCTTGGCTCTAGAAAAGGACGCAGGCTATCAGGAGAAATATTTAAGAGAATCACGTTCTTTGGGCATGCAAGAACTGCTTCTGGTATAAATATCTGAGCACAATTTTATTCTTCTGTGAAAGACTCGAATTTTTTGTGTTTTGGCACAAACTTCAGAATTTACGGCAGTTTTCTCAATAGCAAATTCTAACTGCTGGTCTGTGACATATGATGGAAGAAAATCTTCATCAGTGAAGATGTTTTCATTAAATAGAACCCGTGGTGCGAAAAACAAGCTGAATTATAGAAGGAGCCATTGCTAAAAGCTACAGCGACAATTTTAGGAATATCATAAATTGTCATGCTTTCTCCCGAATTATCCAACATCGATGAATCACATTCAATATTAATATATTTCTTTAATGGGCCAAATACATTCTTGTCAAGGGGTTGGAGTCGATGCAAACAAGGAGAAAGGATAACATTAATATGTCATTTTCTTTGGCAAAGTTACTGAGGCGTAGTTGTCTTATAGCAAGAACACCGATTTACGATGTGTGCAGCGAACAACTCACACTAAGTTGGTCAAGAATTCTATAAAATGTAGCTCCAGCATCCAATTTGATTTGTCGGCGCAGCTTTTAAATATTGGGAACTACTGGCAATAAAATTATCTCTAAAACAAACTCGTGGGAAAATTAATAATGGGAGTAAATGATTTACAACAGCCAATACTGCTGCAGCCAGCCTAACCAAATTTCTCCTCTCGGCTGATACAATGGATACCAATTGTTTAAAGCCCTTTCAATCTATAACCTTATTAGATCTTTGGACTGTAGTAATTCCAGTTTCGTCCATATTCCAGATGTATTGAGGAAAAAATTTAAATGGGATAATTTCTTTTAACTTTGCAAAACAATTCGCAACATTATGGAATATGGAACTTGTAGCTCTACCTAAGGAGTTCTAATTGACAAAATAATATGGCTTTTGATGGACAAATTTAGCCAGTCTGCAGCGGCCATTTTGTTAGATATCCAGTTTTTAAGCATATTTAGTTTATTTGCTTCTCCTACTTCATATGCCAACTTTCTTAGCTACTTCACATTCAAACCAAAATAAATCTTCAATGCTTGTAGCAAATAATTTATAAGCTCATTTTCTGCTCCAGCTGTTGGTTTTTCATGTACCCTACATGTATAGATGGAACGGCAACATTATCATTTAGGTTCGCTTCTTTAATTTTCTCCACATATCTAGCTAACGTGCGACAATTGAGATTAAAATGATGAGCTGTTTGGTGAATTATAATGTGCTCAATTTTTACACTCCTTACTGCTTTCAGCATAACATCTGGAAGAATTTCTCCTCGATTAGTATTTTTTTTAATTCCTCACATTTCTTAAAAAGGAAATTTATTCTCTAAAATGAAATACAATTTAACTATTAAGTGTTTTCTATGACTGGAGTTGGTTGGTTGTCACATAGTCTAGATATCGACAGTATGAAACAATATGTTTCGAGATACAAGAACAAAATACTTTAAATAAGATTATAAATTAGAGTATCTAGCGTTTCAGATTTGCCGAAGATAAAGTGCAGCCTATTCTAAAATTTAATACCACTTCCAATATGCTTTCAGGCACATATCCTATGTTATGTAATACAAAAATGGTAAAACATGGAAAATATTGCCGTCATCGTCTTCTAGTATTATAATATTATCCTGCTCTACCGTGTGGCAGCTGTATCCAAAAACTTGGCAGAAAAAAATATAACTTATTATAATTATTTTTAAGGTTTTCTTATGGCATCGAATAAAAGGATAATTTGTATATTTAAAAATCCATTATTATGGTCGGCATTGTTAAACTGTGGTTAAATCTTTGGCAAAAGGAATTTTAAAATGGGCGTTAATATTCTTTAGCATCGATTTAATCCATAAAAAGACGTTAATCGAGAAATTTTGCGTCATTTTTATAAAACTAGTGAGGATATGCGATGCGAATCTTTGTAATCTCCATGGCATCAATCCAAAAACCACAGTATAATACTTACTGGAAATATTTCATTTTCGAAAAGAAATAATTTTTATTCATAATAATTAAAAGGAATGCTAACGAAAAGTTCTTTTTTTTTTTTAATGAATTATGAAAGTTTTTTTAGGAATGAAAAGTATTAACGAAATGGTTTTTCAACAAAATACTTTTGCATATTTATAATTCTATATCCCACAAGATATTTTAATAACATCTGATATATATATATATATAATTATCTCTTTGTAGATTTTAGTAGAATGATATTAGAACTTGATATGTTTTTGAAATTCATAGATATTATAATTATATATATATATATATATATATATATATATATATATAGGATAAGCATTAAAAAGTACACCGGAAATAGTATTAATTTTTGACTTAGGCTACATTTTATTTTTGGCAAGCAGAAGCCACTTTTAACTATCAATTTCTGAATCAAAGTGAAAAAGATGGCTAATTTTTATGTAAATGTATAACAGTGCAAACATTTTTCTCCATCAGGATAGCAGGGACAGTGAATTTATTGAGCAGATTTGGAACACCAAATTTGGTGTTATGCTCCATCTAAGTGGCATATTCTAAATTAGCTAGTAGAACACCCAATTTGGCGTTAAAGCACACCAAATGCATTTGGTGTTAAAGCACACCAAAAGCACACCAAATGCGCAACAAAGTGCCACCAAAAGTGGTGTTTCTTTACACTAATTATTTTTTGGTGATTCTTTACACTAATTAATTATTGGTGTTTCTTTACACTAATTAATTTTTGGTGTTTCATTACACCAATTTACAAGTGGTGTTTATTTACACCCTTTTTGGTGGCAACTTTGTTGCCATCATTTTTGGTGTAAAGTAACACGAATATTTTTTACAGTGCAGTTAGTATTCATGTTTTTTACTATTACAAATATTTTTATTATACAATAATTATTAAAATTTATGTATATATTGTCAGATGCATACGGGTATGTTGTGCACGTATCAGCCTTCGTCGTGTAGTGCACAGCTTGTTAAAGTCATCTGAAACAAACAAAATAATTTTTTTCAGAAAACATATTCAATTTGGGAGGCATGAAACTATTTTTAATGAAATTAAACAAATTTTAGTAAAATGATAGTCGTCTGATAAAAGTGTCATTTTTTCGCCTTTTTTTCTCTAACTTCAAAGTGACTGAAAAAATAATATTTTTTTTAATTACATAAGAAAGGCTCATGGTCCCAGAAAATAAATAATCTTTAATTGCCAAAAAGAAAAAAAAAATATTGGTTGATCCATTTTAAATGCTACTTACAGCGTGCAGCTGTGTCCCGCCGGGCCCCGTATACCTGTTTTTCAGCTTGTTCACTGACGCTTTCAATTGACTGTAACAACTTAAATATTTTGATTTGCACCTAACCGTTCTAGAGAATTTTACACACTATAAAGATTCGAAACATGTAAAAAAAAAAAAAAAAAAAAAAAAAAAAAACATTCGGTTTTTGTGAACGGTAACCTCACCTTAACCCCTTCGGGACCTGCAGCTTTTACACAAATTTTATTCGGTTGGCACCACTTTTTTTGAAAAAGCTACATTTACTTAAACTATCACAAAAATAGTCTAATTAGAGAAAGCAAATATTACTTTTAATTTTTACTGGTGCCTGAAACAAATTCTGTATGCTCTTTTTCAGGGTGCATATATGCACCCATGGTCCCGAATGGGTTAATAGCCTGCACTCTTTAGCATAGGACTTTTGTGAGCTAGTGTTAAACCAATGGATGAATTCTCTACAGATTTTTAGTTTGCATTCATATACATCTTGTCTACGAGGGAAAAAAATAGTCTAAGACAGTGAATACCAACCTTTTTTTGGGCTATGTTCTACCTCAGCATCTCTAAAATCATGATGCCGCCTCGCGATAACTAATTCTTGTTACGTGAATACGTATTCACATAGAAGAGGCCTAAAAGAGCATTAGGCTTTTAAAAAAGACATCTAAATATTAAGAAAAAAATTATAATTCTTCCGGTTATAATTGTAATTGACATTTGAATGAAGACTTTTTGAAAGTTGAATAACAAATATATTTTTCATTTTATTATTATTTGTTATTATTATTATTATTATTATTATCATTATCATTATTATTATTATTATTATTTTGTATGCACTACTTTTATTTTTAAACGACAACATTAAACTTTTCCCAAAAAACATTAACTAAATTGGTAAAATATATTAGGTAATGATAATTTTCAAATTACCCCACAACGGCCCTTTCGTCCCACGCTGGGAACCACTTGTCTAAAATGCATTAACATTTTCGGGGTGACTTTATAAATTTTGACAAAGGATAGAAGTAGAGAGTATAGGAAATGTGATAGCTGCATAGTTCCATAAGAGTATATTTTTACTTCGCAGAACGGATAGTCAAAGCTTCATGAAAAATAGATAATGAGACAATAGATGCCCTAAAAATAAGACCAAAAACTGACATGTAATAAAGTTTAATAAAGTGGCTTATTTAAAAATTATCTTGTAATTTTTATTACAGAACGCACTAAATTTAGCAGAAATGTCCAATTGTAAGCTTTAATTGATCAATCTCCGATTGGAATATTATTACTTTTTGAATTTCAGAAACGTCACAAAGCTAAAAAGGTTTTTTTTAAATACTTCATAGGATAAAGTTGGAGTATGGCAAAAGTACTAAGTAAATAAACACTGCAAAGATATCATCAATTACCATGATCCAAATTTATGACTCTTGAAGTTAAACACAATATGAGGAAGACAAGCTACGCAAATTCTCCGTTACTTATGACATTTAATTAAAAACGTCATTTTTCAAAAATTGAACTACAGCAGAAAATACTTAGTCTTTCATTTAACTGTAAATTTCACGCCCTTCATTCATAATGTCAAGGTAAATTCACTTCGAAACAATCGTCCATTATGATGAATGATACAACTTTTATAGTTGAGTGAACTTTTGCAACAACTTCAAATTGACAGTGGGAAATACAATGATAAGATGTAAATAAAAATATTTTCATTTTCTATAAATACATTAAAAATAGAAACGTAGAAAGACCATAATAAAGACTGTCTATCTAATTTGGCTTCATAGTTTTTAGACAGATATTCCTTTCATAATTTGTGGGGCTATGACCGCCGGAATGCTTACGAAATTTTTATTATTGCAGCAAAACTTCAACCATCCCAATTAATGAGGAAATATGCAGAATTAGAATAATTGGGGCAATCATTAAAACAAGACAGAAAAATCATGCGCCAAGCGTAGATTATGACGTACTTTCTTCCAGAACACTTTAAAAAAATACCACCGTTTAATAAGGTATTTAAGTAAACAATTTGGAAAACGCATAACACATTTGAAAACTCAGTTTGAACAATTACCATCTATAGCCGGAAAAATAACCAAATTATTTTGTGCAGACCTGTATAGGATCTATAGATTTGCATAGTATGCAAACATTTATTTAGATTAGTAAATGCATTAAAAAGTTGAAAATTATCTTTCAGCAATTTTCGTCAATAAGTGGAAATGTACTCGATTTATTTTGTGCAACCCTGTATATAATCTATACAATTTATACACACGAAGAAATATGCAAAAAATTAGTTAAATTAAAAAACGAATGCCATAATTGAAAATCCACTTCCAGCATATTGCTCATAGACAGTGCTGTAACCGAATTCCTTTGTGTATCCCTGTAAATGAACGATAAATATTATTCACACGATATTCAATAGTAAACATCTTATAGTGTACTTCAATTATGTATAACAATCTCGTTATGTTTGAAATAGTGTAATAGCATTAGAATACTTTTCAAAAGGTTTTTCCCTGTACACCATAATGCAACGGAGTTCTTTTGTGTACCCTGTAAACGAACATTAAATACTACACAGTTCATTTTTAATACCGAACATGCCATGGTAAACATCAATGTATACCTCAATGTATTCAATGGGTATCTCCGAGTAAATTTACGTAAGTTAGAGTACGAACAGACAGAAGGCCAGACAGATATACAGACAGGCAAATCGAATTCATAAACTCTTTTGAATTATGTTGCAAAGTGTTAAAAATGGTTATGTTGCGAAATAAAATTTACTCGAATATCTGTTTCGTTTAAATAAAAAAGTAAGCTTGATGTATGTTGAAAATACGATAATTTTTGTTGTAAACAACAACAACAATACTAATAATAACAGCACAGCACTTACAGTACACTTAGAGGTGTTGGTCAAAAATGTCCCATAAAGTTAATTATTTTCCTTTAGTGGGAAATGAATGTATATTTGAATTTTCTCTAGGGTTTCGTTCATCTCACGAAACCCTATTACTCCCGCTTCTTTGTCTGTCCATCACAGAGCCGGTTCTCAGAAACTATATAAGTTACAGTCATAAAATTTTGTGTGGTTATAGCTGAATACCTACTATGAAGCTCAAAATCATAAGATTTAAAAAAATCGTATTATTTTAACATATAGAGATAAAAAACAAAAAATCTAACAGCCTTTTCTTATTAAATTTAAACATTTTTCGTTATAGCAGTTGCCAACAATTAAAAATCCACAATAAAATTCTTTCTACAATAATTAATTTTCTATTGAAAGATTTCCACGTAAAAAATTAAAATGAAATAAAAAGTTTCACCAATTGAAAAAATATCAATATGATGTCATATTGGTAATAAAACGGAAATTTGCAAACATTTCTCAATAATACAAGGAGTATGAGTATGTGTAAATACAGAAAGCAGCTTAATATGACGTCATTAGACAATTAAAAAGAAAATTAATCTGACGTCTAACATTTTGAAGGTCTCTATGTTTAATTTTGAAATTTATTCTTATTTTTTTTAATATCGCATTTAGTCCACATGACAGATATTATTATGACAGGGTATAATAGCGGTCTTCGCCCGCTATCGGACCGGTCCAGATTTTCGAAAAAACGAGAAAAATAGACCGGTACATTTTTACTTTATAAAAAACATGACTTTTTTTTAATGAAATTTATTTGGATTTATTAAAGAAAGGATAAAGTGTTTTGAAAGGAATATTAAACGAAACTCTTTGTGCGATCTTCGATCACACTTACCCACTTGTTCTTACATAGTTTTGCCACACCTGTTAACAGTATATTAATCACAATCTGTTTTCATTTAAAGATTTAGTCCACTGTTTAAAATAGAAGAAAAGTATCTGAATTTTATTAGAGTATGAGAATGGAAAAATACAGTATCTCCGAAATGGACGAATTACAGGCTTAAAACTACAGAAATATAGACTTCGAAAATTCCAATTAAAGATAAATTTTAACGTTAGTTTAAATAGGAATTTCAAGGATATTTTATTTTCACGAAAATTTATCTTTAATTGGAATTTTCGAAGTCTATATTTCTGTAGTTTTAAGCCTGTAATTCGTCCATTTCGGAGATACTGTATTTTTCCATTCTCATACTCTAATAAAATTCAGATACTTTTCTTCTATTTTAAACAGTGGACTAAATCTTTAAATGAAAACAGATTGTGATTAATATACTGTTAACAGGTGTGGCAAAACTATGTAAGAACAAGTGGGTAAGTGTGATCGAAGATCGCACAAAGAGTTTCGTTTAATATTCCTTTCAAAACACTTTATCCTTTCTTTAATAAATCCAAATAAATTCACTTGAAATATCTGTAAGTTTATTATTATTATTTTTTTTTTATTTTGAAAATGTACTTTTACATTTTCTTATATAAATCGAGATACTTGGTTATACGAAGGACTGAAATTTGAATAATTGCAGTTTATGCATACATGACTGTTTTCTATTCGAGATATCCCTTAAATCTTTCATTTTCTTTTCCCGACTATGTGGTTTTCAGTAATTTTTCTGATGAAACTGCAAAATCATTTTCACTCCTACGTTCAGGAAAATTTCAATCAGTCTTATAAGATTGTTCAGATTATCATTCATATATTTTCAGATTAGTCTCTGCAACTGTAGGTGATGTAATTGTTAGACTATTTGTTGACACATAGGTTTATAATATACGGGTTGATTTGAAAATTCCTTTGTTATTTGTGTTATAAAACGCATTTAATTTAGCTGAATTTTTTAGTTATTCAACTTTAACTAATCAATCTCCATTTGAACATTACTGCTTATTGAGGTAGAAACATCTTCACAAATCCAAAAAGCTTTTGAAAGTTCTTCATGAATGTGTAACTTTCAAGTGTAACAGAAGTATTCAGTAAATAAACACCAAGAAGACATAATGAATAACCATGATGGCATTTTAAGACAAACAGAGTATGTGGAAAACAAACTAAGCAAATTCTCCATTACTCATCACATTTAATTAAAAACTTCATTTTTCTAAATAAGAACTACTTCAGAAAATACCTACTATTTCATTTAACTACAAACTTTGCGCCCTTCATTCATAATGTCTTCACTTCGAAACAGCCCACTATTAAAATGAATGACATAACTGTTACAGTTGAGTGAACTTTCGCAGCAACTTCATTTTGACAATAGAAGTTGGTGTAAATAAGTATTACATTTTCATTTTCTACAGGTAAGTGAAAGGCATAGAAAAGTAGAAAGATTATGATAAAAGACATACAAAATGCTATGCATCTAATTTGTTTTAATATTTTTTACAGGTATATTTTTTTAGGTTCCTTGTGGGTCTATGGCCGACAGAATACGTTAAACATTTTTGTTATTATACAGAAGGTCGTTCACACTTTATGGAAATGATTTTCAAAGTTAATTTTTACGCATAAATGACATAATCTTTGCAACAATTTGACTCTGTTGGATAGCCTTGACTTTTGGCTATAGCTCTGGCTCGAAATTTCTATGATAATAAAATTTCCTTGTTATAGTCCTGTCATTTTTCCTGATACCTCTTGTAAGACTTTCCAAAGTCTTTTCAATGTTCGGGAATTCATTTAAACATTTCAAATGCATAAAAAGGCCATTGATGAGGAGAGGGGTGCATCAGGTGATTTTACATAAATTTCTTTAATTGAGACACAGTTTATTTCCGTTTGGGATATTCTTTCTTAAATATGCATCAGTTGAGTTATGGAAGAGTGGCTGGGAGACTTTGTTCATATGAAGTTCAATTAATGTCTTTTTCATATAAAGCTGAAATTTCTTCTTCAAAAATGGCTTCTAAAATACTTTACTGATAATAAAGAGAAATCAGCTTAGCTTTACTGCATTTTTTTACCTTTAATCTAATTTCATAACAAAATCTAACAGCAATCATGAATTCTTTTGGAAATGTTTCTTTACATTCACAACCCATTTCTTTTCTTTTTTATTACTTGATAAAAATTGCTCTTATTTTGATACACTCACTTGAATAAAGCCATGTTTCATCCAGTGTTATGATAAATTTTTATTTATCATCACCTATGTGTTTGTTAAAGCGAGCGTTAGAAAGCGCTATCCACAACACATTGGAAGACTTTGTAAAGTATTCCAAGAGGTCTTGAAGAAAACTGATATGATTGTACTAAGAGAAAAATCGACTATGATGGAAATTTTGATCCAGAGTTATAATCAAGAGTCAAGGGCTGTACAGTAGAGCAAAATTGTCGCAAAGAATATGGCATATATGTTCAGAAATAGATGTGAAAATCGTTTCTATAAAGTATGGACGACCTTCTGTATATATCACTCATTCTATTCGTCATATATATAATTTTTACCTTTCTTTCCTCTCCGACATACAGTTATCAGTAATTTTTTGATAAAACACCAAAATTATTTTCATTTCTAACATACACATTTTTCAGATAATCTCATTTAGGTTAGTCTCTGCGATAGTAGAAAGCCTAATTGTTAAACTACCGACTAAGGCATGGATTTATAATAAATCAATTGAGTTGAAAACTTCCGTCATTTGTGTTACAGAATGCATTCAATTTATCTAAATTCGGTAGTCGTTCAACTTTAACTAGCCAATCTCTCATATGAATATAACTGCTTAAACATACACAAAGTGAAAAATCTTATGAAAATATTTCAACAAGTAAAGTTCAGGTGTGACAGAAGTAAGCAAGAGAATGAAGACATCATCAATTACCGTGATGGCTTCTTAAGACATACACAATATGAGGAAAACAAGTTGAGAAAAATTTCTATTACTTATGGCATTAAATTAAAAATATCATTTTCCTAAATGAGATCTCCTATAGAAAATACTTAGTCTTTCATTCAATTACAAACGTTATGCCTTCCATTCATAATGTCAAGGTAAATTCACTTCGGAACAGTCCTCCATTATAACGAATGACATAACTGTTACGGTTGAGTGAACTTTTGTATCAACTTCATTTTGACTCTGGAAAATGCAATGACAAGATGGAAATAAACATATTTTCATTTTCTAAAGGCAAATTATAAATAGAAACGTAGAAAGGTTATAATAAAAAGGATATCCATCTAATTTGGTTTCATGTTTTTTACATGACTTCATGCTTTTTTATACTTTGAGGTCTTTTGTGGGTCTATGACCGACAGAATTCTTTCAATTTTTTAATATGTCTGTATATATGAGTCATTATTTTCAAGTTAACCCTAAAATACTCCATTTTTCTTTCTCGATCACGGGGTCAGTAATATTTCTGAAGTCAGTGCAAAAAGGACTAGAAACAAGAAAGCAAAATCAAGCTTCAAGCTCAGATTATGAAACATTTTCCAATGCATTCACAATACCTTAACAAAACTTCATCGTTTAATAAGTTTAAAGATGATGTATAAATAAACAATTTCGAAAAAGAATAAAACATTTGAAAACCAAATTCCAGCAATTACCATCTACAGTCGGAACATTCTTTTGTGCATCCCTGTATATTATATAATCTAAAGAGCTCTCTCTCTATATATATATATATACTATATATATAAAATACAAATGGAAATTTCGTTTCGACTGCTTATAACTCGAGTTCTACTGAATGAGTTTTGATAGAACATGCACTGTTAGATAGATAATTTCTCAGGGAAGATTTTAGTATATAACATATCGTTCTACGTAGATTAGCTATAGAATTGTGATGGAAAGTTTTGTTATTTTGGACGAAAAGGTTACCATTGGTCATTTTTTGGCGACCATTATCGGTGGCGAAATAATTGAAACGGCTATATCAGAAAATAATGCAAACATATCGAAAAATAAAATAAAAATCCTGTTACTAATTTTATTTAAAATCTCCATTGACATGTTTACTATATTGTTGGAAGTTTTGTTTATGTTTGAAAGAGAGAGAGAGAGGGGGGGGGGGAGGACTCTGGACAGCGAATTCGATTACAGAAGATTAGATGACTTTTGTAATTAGCGATTACCAAAATTGTGTTTTTTTTTTTTTCATTATAAAGCGAATTATTACCAAAAAACAATATTTACAATGTTCGGGAAAAAATTGTAATGTCAATGGTGGCGAATGGAAGAATATTTGTCGATTTATCATTTAAGCCTGAATAAAAAACAAGTACTTGACATTATTATTAGACAAAATTACGATCATTATAAAGCAATTTCGACACAGCCCTAGCAGCTAAACTCAGTAACAAAGCAACGATTATTTTTATTATTATTGGTAACAGACTAAAGAGTAATTTTATCTGGAATATAAAGGAAAAAGCAAACTTATTTATTTTTGCGTGTTATTATGCTCTTTAGATAAAAACAAAGAAAATCTTCGGGTCACGTTTTCACCAAAAAGATTATTACTAAAAATTTTGCATAACTAACTTTATCATTGTGAGTTCTATTTAATGTGTGGAATTTTGTTGGTAAAAGATCTAAAATTGAACCAACAGTAGTTTGACATTATTTATTGGGACATAGTTTGGCGCGTAATTAACTTCGTTTTGTAACTAACTCTGGTGCATATGTTACCATATCGTTACAAGCACTTCTAACGTTTGACGTCAAACTTGGCTATGGATTCGATTACGGATTATTAGGAATATTTTATTGGATGCAAACTAGAGATTTATTTTTCTACCAAAATCAAACATTGGGGGTTTTCCCAGGTTGACGGTTAGACGAATTCAACTAGTCTAAAAATGGAAAGGCAGTAAAAATGACGTCATTTTAATTTTATTCAAATAATTCAGCTTTAAAAATGCACATTTTTATGTTTCATCTTTTTTTTTAAATATGAAAGTTAAACACTGTTCTTTGTGTGAAATAATTTATTACATTTTTGACTGTATTTACTCTGCTGTAATCCAAAGATAAAAAACCGTAATAGACCTGCCAGAAGAAGACATATTTAAAAATATATAACGTGACCTGGTGTGAGATGGAATTTAAGTTTCCAGAATCACACATATCGCCAAGAAGACAGGCCCGGTGTTCAAGAACATAACAAAGGAAAATATATCATCCAAACATTATTTAAGTTCAATGATCTTTAAGATCAATATCTCTATAATCATTGTAATGCCTTCTATTTTAGTAGTGTGATGACTAGAGAACATTTTAATTAATGTTGTCATAATTGGCCTCATTTCGCTACCAAACTCGACTTTAAATGATGACTTAAAAGCCCAATTTTTGTGCAATGTATTAGATAATATGGCGCAATAGCGTTTGCATAGTTTAGAAAGCAATGCGGAAGGACATTCCAGGTGATTTTGATTTATATTGCTGTAAAATATAAGGTCATGTCGTTTTATTCAAGGGTGATTTGGAAAAATGGACCAGCGAAGCGTGCTTAGCCTGCTAGTGTATATATATATATATATATATATATATATATATATATAATATTCAAAAAATTAGTTCAGTTAGCAAACGCGCGGAAATTTACTCGAATTATTTTGAATTGTCCTGTATATGATCTATAGAATATACACACAGAAATATGCAAAACATTAGTTATATTTAAAAACGCATACCACAATTGAAAGCGTCTTTTAGCAAATATCGCTCACAGACAGTACTGTAACCGAATTCTTTTGTGTGTCCCTGTAAATGAATGATAAATGCTATTCATACCATATTCTATAGTAAGCATCTTGTAGTGTATTTTAGTGATACATATCAATTTCAATATGTTTAAAACCGTGTAACATAATTAAAATACACTGCAAACGATTTTTTTCCATAGACCATAATGTAACGGAATACTTTTGTGTGTTCCTATAAACGAACTCTAAATGCTATACACTTAATTTTCAATACCGAACATGTCATGGTTAACGTGTATCAATTACATGTCAATTCGAGTATATTTACATGAGTTACAGTATGGTCAGACGGCTAGACAAACCGAATTCATAAACACTTTTCAACTATGTTACAAAGTGTTAAAAAAAGAAATGCTGTTCAAGTTATATTCAAATTTACTGAGTAACTTAATAGATTTGGCTAAAGCATAGAAAGTAGAGAGTATAAGCAATGTTCTAGTTTCGCAAAAAATATTTTTTAATTGCTGAGTGTTTAGTTAATGCTTTGATTAGTCACTGTAACAGTAGACTGACTAATTGTCAGACCACTGGTTGACACACAGATCTATAATAAACAGGTTGCGATAAAAACTGCCTTGTCATTTGACTTACAGAACACGTTCAATATAGTTTAATTATTCAACTTTAACTAATCGGTCACATATATAAATCATTACCATTTGTAGAGATGGAGGAAGCTTCACACTTTTGAAAGTTCTTCATTGAGTACCATTCAGAGGTGACAGAAGTGTTAAGGAAATAAACAGCATGAAGACATCATCAATGACCACGATAAATTTTTAAAACAAACACAATGGGAGGAAAACGAGCTCAAAAAACATTACCATGCTTATGACATGTAATTAAAAAGTTTCTAAATAAGAATTACAGCAGAAAAAAATTAGAACTTCATTTAATTACAAATTTTACGCCCTTCATTCATTAATGTCGAGGTAAATTCAATTCGAAGCAGTTCTCCATTATTTTGAATACCATAACACTTACGGTTCAGCGAACTTTTGCAGTAAATTCATTTGGACGGTAAAAAATACAATGATAAAATGTAAGTAAACATATTTTTATTTTTTATGGATAAATTAAAATAAAAAATAGAAATGTAAATAAAACTATGATAAATGCATAACAAAGACTATATCGGATTTGGATTCATAATTTTAACATACATATCCCATTAGATGTTTGCTGGTCTGTGAGCGATGGAATTTTTTCAGTATTCTTATTTCATATAACTGTCATTGTACTGGTTACTGATGAATCGGGTACCATTAAACCAACGAAAGAAAAAGAATGAGAGAGAGAAAATTATAAAAGGAAGATTTTCACTCTCATTCGTTTTAAAACTTAATTAATTTATAATGTTTTAAACAAAACCGCATTAAAAATTTTATATTAGAACAAAAGCTTTGATAATAAAAAAGTCCTTCCGGCCTGTACCGGGAGGAAAAGGTAGCTTTCCTATATCTTCGTTTTAAAATTTTAGCTAATGTTGCACGAAAACAGCAAGTTAAAATGCAAAGAAATGTTTACAAAAGTTTCGTTAATACTGAATTTGAATAAGAAATTCGCCAAATTATTGAGCAATAGCCAAATTGGCTTCATTTATGAAGACTTACTTAGGTCGCCAAATTTGGCGATATTTCGCCAAATGTCACCAATTTTGCCAATTTTGTCGTCAAGGTCGCCAATTTTGGCGCCAACGGACAGGAATATATAGTTTTATGCGTATGATTGGGAAAATTATTACAACAATGAAAGAAAATAATTTGTGAGTAATCGCGTTAATGTGCTGTTTTGTTTCAAAATGTCAGCCACCCTAGAATTTCAAACTGCTCTATCTCAGCCATTTTTTAAGATAGAGGTAAACCAAAAAATGCTCTGGAATCCTTGTATCAAGGCCTAACACGTAATTAAAAAATTTGAATTTTTAACTTTTTTGTATATTTATTTTAGTTTTAAATTTTTAAATGGCCGCCATCTTGAAACAAAATGGCGGACCAAGCTGGCCAACGAACTCGGTCGAGACATTGGTTAGCTTAATACACACAATTAGTTTCATCAAAATCGATTTATAAATACGAGCGTTATCGTATGACATATGCCAGATATATATATATATATATATATATATATATATGGATATATATATATATATATGGATATATATATATATATAAATCAACATTTGAACGGAGGGTGGTTTTGGGGTCTGGGGGTCATGATCGGTGAAAATATATCGAAATTTTCCGGAACTGCTTTCCTCCGAACGGCTGCAATAGGTAGCTTTATACTTTTAGGTAGCTTTCAATACTAAAAAGTATAAACCTACCTATTGCAGCCGTTCGGAGGAAAGCAGTTCCGGAAAATTTGATATATTTTCACCGATCATGACCCCCAGACCCCAAAACCACCCTCCGCTCAAATGTTGATTTATATATATAGATATATCCATATATCTGACCTATGTCATACGATAACGCTCTTATTTATAAATCGATTTTGATGAAACTAAATGTGTGTATTAAGCTCACCAATGTCTCGACCGAGTTCGTTGGCCAGCTTGGTCCGCCATTTTGTTTCAAGATGGCGGCCATTTAAAAATTTAAAACTAAAATAAATATACAAAAAAATTAAAAATTAAAATTTATTTTTTAATTACGTGTTAGGCCTTGATACAAGGATTCCAGAGCATTTTTTGTTTACCTCTATCTTAAAAAATGGCTGAGATAGAGCAGTTTGAAATTCTATGGTGGCTGGCATTTTGAAACAAAACAGCACTTTAACGCCATTACTTGCAAATTATTTTCTTTCATTGTTGTAATAATTTTCCCAATCATACGCATAAAACTATATATTCATATCCGTTAGCGCAAAAATTGGCGACATTGGCGACAAAATTGGCAAAATTGGCGACATTTGGCGAAATATCGCCAAATTTGGCGACCAAAATAAGTCTTCATAAATGAAGCCAATTTGGCTATTGCTCAATAGTTTGGCGAATTTCTTATTCAAATTCAGTATTAACGAATCTTTTGTAAACGTTTCTTTGCATTTTAACTTGCTGTTTTCGTGTAACATTAGATTAAATTTTAAAACGAAGATATAGGAAAGCTACCTTTTCCTCCCGGTACAGGCCGGAAGGACTTTTTTGTATTTAAAGCTACCTAAAAAAAGCTTTAGATATTGCCATGTACGCATGAGGAGTGTACTTTTTTCCAAAATTAATTTTATTTAAAATGATTTCTAAGCATATTTTCTGCATAATTTCACAAAAGTGGCTAACCAGATTAACCATACATTTTAAGAACGTGTATAATAAATAAACGTGCAGTCTACTTAGAATACTGTTTTTTTTTTTTTTTTTTTTTTTTTTTTTTTTTTTTTTTTTTTTTTTCAAATACGAATATAGTTTTTGACCCCTTAACCGCGAATGAAATCTGACATGATCCACAGTACTTTATTTTATAAGAGAATTTTGCGAATAAATAAGACGAAGATTGCTTTCTTGGCATATCGATAATAAAATACAGATGTTACCGTGTGCAAAATGCGGAACCGGTAATGAAAAATGGCATATTAGCAGGTGGGTTTACCAAACCTGTAAAAGAGGAATATGGTCGCCTAATTTAAATGCAGAAAAATTTGCGATTAAATAAGGCAAAGAGTACAATTCGAAAATAGTGCTGACAAAAATTCGTAGCAAAAGGCAGCTATGAAAATACGAAGTTTGATAACAGTGGTGTAGTCGTAAAAAAAACAGAGGTCATACGCTTTAGGCAGAGGGTCCAAAGGGTATTGGCAGGGGTTACCCACTAGAGAGCTACTATAGCTTTACTTAGAAACATACCGAATCCCTTTAAAAAATCCAGAGGACATACGACGTATACCACTATATCCCTGTTTGGTATTCATATTTGAAAGAATTTTAATCTATAAATATTTGTTCTCCCATAATTTAGTGATTAAAAGGCTGTTTTTTTATTTTTATGTTTTATTTTTTTGTGTGTGTTGATTTATCAGTTGAATTTGACTCAACAATTTATTTAAAATCAAGACTATAGAATGATAATAAGTTCCATTTTTCAACAACTTTATAAATTAAATTAATCAATATAATTTTTTCTAAATGCATACGTAATATCCCCAAACAATAAAAATCCCACCTTACTTCAAAATACTAATTTGTAAGAAATGTTCCTTTCTAAGAATACATTTTAAAAACGCTTTAGAAAGTGAAATATGTAACTTTGCGACTTATCTTAAACTAAATCTATTTCGCCTCGGGGCATTTTCGATATGCAGCAAGAAAAATACAGACAAGTAAATGCTTTCTATGTTTTAACACGTTCTTCTTGACTGCTTCGTGACATTTATTATCGATTCCTTCAGTACTATTTTTGAATTTTGACCTTAGGATTGACCTAAAGTCTTTATTGTGCATATTTTAAAGTAACTTCCTTAAATAATGGAGTTTTATTCTTTAATTCAACAGTAGCGTCTTCAAGGAAATAAGTTTGTTACGTGTATTTCTTTGATTTTATACTTTATTATTTTTATTTTTTTCCTAAAATGTTTATTAATTTATTTCATGTTTATTTTAATATTCATCACAATATACGTATCATCATTTCCATTATAAACTATTTATAATCAGATTGCTTCGTGAAATGTATCAAAATAAAGCGAAACTAAAAGAAAATATGACAATTAATTTGAATAGATGATAGAAAGCAATGTATTAATGTATCTTTGTTATTTTTTATTTTGTCAAGTAATCTTAAACAAGATTAATTTACATATTTTGCATATATACCATTGTAGTACTAATTTAAAAAGTAAAACAATTTTTTATAAACAAAGTTGTTTAATGTCTTAATTTACAATTTTAGCATGCTAAAAATATTTGTTTTTGACCTTCTACACTACTATTACAGAAACATCCTTTAAGAAATAATGTGTAGCGAAAAGTAATACTGATACTTTTCAATAATTTTAATGCACCATTGATATTTCTCTAATTTAGAAATCAGTATTGGGAAGGGCGGTTCCTTTATTTGGTGGTGCTAGAACCGTTGGTGTTTTTATGATAAACAGGTAGGGGCATTCAGCGTAACATTAATACCCGCAATCATATGGACATTTAATCCAGACCTCTAATTAGTAGATATTATGTTCGTGTTATCATTAAGTAATTTGAACTAGATAGTATAGGCTGAAAACCATCAATTCAAACAACTAACTTTGTTCGTAATTATAGATACTAGGGGATCCAACACCCGGATTACAGCCCGGATATTTTTAATTTAAAATTTTAGTATTCTCAAAACATTTGTTTTTGACCTTTTACACTAGTATTACAGATACATCATTTAAGAAATAATGTATACTGATAAGTAGTACTGTCAAAATACTACTTTTCAGCAATTTTAAAGCACAATTGATATTTCTCTAATTTAGAAGTCAGTATTGGGAAGGATTGTTCCTTTATTTGGTGGTGCTACAATCGATGGTTGCTTTGAGGGTAAACAGGTAGGGACATTCAGCTTATTATTAATACCCAATCTTATGAACACTTAATCCAGACCTGAGTTCGAACACGACCAGCTTCGGCTAATAGCATAATCTCTCTATTTAGTAAATATATGTTTGTGTTGTCATTAAGTAATTTGAATTAGATAGTTATAGACGAAAACTATGAATTCAAAAGCCTGGCGCTGTTGGTATTTATAGATACTAGGGGATCAACCCAGGCTCTCCGGGTTACAGAACATATTTGAAAAATATTTTTCCTATTAAAATATCTAATAGACTGTTTACTTTTAATATATTTTTTAGATTGGCCACTAACAACATCAAAAAGCATTTTTATATGAAAAATATTAATAATGCATTCAAATAAAGTTTTGAAATTTATTAAAAGCATACTTTCGTATTAGAAACATGTCAGGTGTTAATAGAAAAAGAAATCGCCAAAGATTTCGCTATTTACAAAAATTTTTTTATTCTGATAATAACAGCACTTTAAGCAGTACATGTTTGTTAAATTTGTGTTTAATTTATATTATTTTATTATTTTATTATTTATTGATGAAGTTTTTAATTTCGTTATGAAATAGTAGCCGGAAACAAATGCTGAAATATTTATATGGTTTTAAGTGCAAACGGGCTATTCTTTCGTAATAGGGCTGCACACGATAGAGATATATTTAAAAGAAACTCACGTTTGATTTTTTTAAAATATAAAATGCAGCAAACTGAGATACAGTTTTGAAACAAATTGCATTTAAAAGAGCATTTTTTTTTTCATTTTCGACGATTTGAAAATTGTGCGATGTTTATAAGTTAAAACAAAATTGCAGTCAAAGAGAAATTTATAGGTCAGGTGTTGCCACCATGAATATGATGACCGGCATTACTCAAAGATATATTTTTGCTGTATAATATAGATTTGGATTGGGAATATATACATATTTATTTATTCATTATGTTTCAAACCTAACGTCTACTAACTATATATCAAGCTCAAAACAACTTATTGACCTTATCTGAGAAAATTACTCGGATAAAAATATTTTGTTTTACTGAGATTTATAAGAACTGAATTTATAATAAGTGAAAATTGTTAGTTTTTTGTACATATCAATGTAAATTACATGCTATGTAAATGAATTTTATACTAACATATGCATTAACATTTTTTAATTTTTCTTTTCAGGAATCAACAATTAAATCACGAAGTGACTATCCTGACTACGATGATTTGAGCTCGTTTTTTGATTTTGAAATCGGACCACCACAGATTACATATAAAGAAAATGAGGACACGAGTTCCAAGAGCTCTCTTGTTGCAAGACCTAATTCCAACAAAAAGTATTATTATTACCATTCTGAAAATCACCCAAGTCACGAGACGCTCCATCCTTCTTCACCAGCCAAAAAGCACGTGGTAACTCCTGGAACTCACTACACCCCAACAGAAAAAACATTTCTTGAGGGTGAAGTGAAATCAAATGAATCAATCGCAGGTCTGAGTCAATACAAAGTTGGAAACTACCAAGTTTCTGTCGTCGATGCTAACAGCCCTATTCTTTCTAACCTAGGATTATCTCCAGAATACTTAAGAAGGCTTTCAGGATATGAGAAAAGAGCACTGAATACTTCAATGGTTGCTTCAGATTCAACACAATCTGCCACATATGCTGAAAACCCACATCCAAATTACCAACATCCTAGTTATCAGCATCATAATTCTCCAAACGCTTTGCCGCATCAGCCGTCTTATGATTCTTCTAGATATCCTCCACCATCAGCAAATTATGCTGATAGACAATATAAGCCGAATGAACGCTATAATCCATCCAATGGTTATGGTGGGTATAATCAGGCAACAGCATCGCACCAGCCTCCCCCACAAGGTTCATATGATGCTAAAAGTTATAGTGCCGTTCAGAATGGATATCCTCAAAATTCAAATAGTTATGTTCCACCTTATTACAACTCTCATGAATCACATAATACCCATAATAACCCACCACCTCCACCGCCAGCTGCTTCTTATAACAATCCACATCAACCTCCTTACAACAATCCTTCGTCTCATCCCTCTTCTTACAACAATCCTTCGTCTCATCCTTCTTCTTACAACAATCCTCCCCCTCATGGTTCTTCTTACAACAATCCTTCACCTTCTTCGTCTTCTTCTTACAGTCCTCAAAGAAGTTCAAGTGAACCTTGGAGGCAAGTTACTCAACATCATGTAGATTGGGATGATAAACAAACAAAGAAAGAATCCTGGCAAAATGGACCATATCCACCCCATCCACCACCTTTGCCTTATTCTAGTACATCATCCAGTGCTGGATCATATTACCCAAAACCATCTTATAGTGGTTCATCAGATAAAACAGGGCATCGAGGTGCACCATCGTACGTAAAACCAGAATCTGCATCGAAACCAACTTATAGTAGTTCATCTGCCAGTTCTTCAGAATACAGTTCACATAAACCCTATTATTCTTCACCTACTTATTCGTCTTCATCGAAAGTTCCTTCAAGGGCTGGATCAGTAAGCATTGCATCTTCAAACCACCACGACCACCATCATGCGCCATCAAAGCCTGGAATCACCATTAGATTCAAGGCAAAATCTCCGAGTCACAGTGGTGGCCATGGTAGTGGCGTAAGTATTCCGCTGGGCTTCAACCCATTAGAAGTGGTGAAAAAGTTGTTGCCATCGCTAAATCCTCTCAATAATAAAAAAGTGACTATTGGAATAACAATTGAAAATAAGAAAGATCATCACAGTGAGACAGTGTTCCATCCTTATTGAAAATAGAGATAAATCAATATAAATATCGCTGTGATATTTTAACTAATTGTGTCAAATAACCACACTGAAGAGATATTAAGATTACTGAATGAAAATATTCTGCAATCAGCACGGTTCCTACCTTACGAGCCAGTCTCGTAATCTTACAGCAAAGGTTATCGGCTTTACATGTTATTTAAGGAACTATTTTTATGTTAAAGTCATTATTTGAAAGTGTGATTGAATGAAGTACTTAAATTCTTCTTTATGATCTACGCAAAGTATTTATATTAAGAAATATAGGTATTTATATTAAGAAATATAGGAAGATTTTTAGAGATGCTCTTAATTGAATCTTTGACAGGAAATTATATGTGTCTGTGTTGTATGGATAAAGAGTGATAAATTATTATCTTTTATTATAAATTATTAATTTTTAAGCATTAAAAACAACACCATTAGTCTATAAGCTGTTGCTAAATTCGATATGCGATTGAAATGTAAGAACAACACATTACTGAATTGGAAAAACTGTATACTATAGTAGCGAGTTGGTGATCTCAAATTTAACATGATTTCATGGCAGTTTCATGTAATGGTAAGATGGTGTTATGTTTATGTAATAAAGAACATTAATTTCATGATGGTCTTCAACATTTTGGAAGCCATATTATGAATTCTGACTTTTTTTCAAGATGATTTTATAGTTAAGTAACTATAGCTTGTGATTCCGGACTTTCTTTGTGCAAGAAGTTTACCGTAGTATTTAAAGGTAATTAAGATATGAAGAACAAAAACATATTTAAAAGAGTTGAAAAACTTTTGCAGAGTGAATCCTGTTTTTACTATTTGAGATTAAAGAGTTTTGGTAGATACTACTTATTATAACGTCATACATAATATTGTCTTGCATCAAACTTCATTTTCTTGAAGATTGAAAGCAAAGTCATTTCTTAAAATCCTATAATATGTTCTTAAAATATACAATTTAAATATATAAGTATTTATCATAGAGACATGGTGGACAAATAGAAAATTTTCAATGGTTTAATCTTATGTATTCTAATAATAGTATGCAATAAACATCGATGAAGTTAATGCTTCCGATATAAAAATATCCGATTCTTGATGAATTCGATGCGCTGAACATGAATATGACCTTAAAAAAAGCTGAATTGATTAAAGTTTGTTTGGGTAATTTAGATACATGTACATTTTAATATCTTTATCACTCTATATATTGCGAGTGTAACATTAGAATTCTTTGTAAATATATACAATCAGAAAAAATAAATGTAAATGAATTTATCAAAAACAATAACTGTAATGATGGCACAATTCAAATTATACAGTGTGATACTCATTTTTTTTATATATTTTTAAAAAATTTAACTTTGAGATATGTACAGTTGTCGAAAAAAATTAATAATAATAAAAAGAAAACTATAAAGAAAAAAAAAAAAAAGACAATGTGAGAGAGAGAAAAGGAGAGAACACCCCATACATTTTAATTTCAAAATTATCGCAGAGAAAAACGAAAATAGCCATGAGAGATTGAGAATTGATTGAGAATTGTGGAGTTTTTTTCTGTTTATATTTTTAAAAAAATAAGCATACGGGGTCGTCTTCATATTAAAAGTGTAACGATATTTGACATTTTCAGTATGAACACCCAAATAATATAAAATGTTAGCATCACACTTGTGCATTGCGGTAAATTTACCTTCGCATATCAAACGGGAAGTCAGGCGTCGAAGTAGCTTAGTAATTATATAATATGTAACGTTACGAACTCCCAATGTTAAAATATAATTTAATACTTGCATAAAAAAAACTGCAATGCGGGTGGTAGTTTTTTAAGCTTACCAGAAAACTATTTGGAACAATGAGATGTAATTTTGGATTCGCATATTTGAAGCTTCTTGAAATGTTTGAAATGTTTGTTTTAAAATTCATAAGTTACGATTCATATTTCTTTCGAATGTTAATAAAATGTGTTTGGAAAAACATCTTGAAGCTGCACATCTGTATTTATAAAACAAAAGCCAATGAAGTTTTTTCATAATGATATTCGTGTTCAGTGGGTACAGAATTGCATACTTTAATTTCAGAAGCAGTTTCATTGTTGTGCTGTGTAATCAATTCAGTTTTCTTCAGGTTAAAAAATATGAATGTTCATTAAATAATTATGAAGTATTGTCGCCATGTAATAGTACGCAATTTAAAATTTTCAATAAATATATATAAATATACTGGGCATTTCAAAAATTGGGAGCAAAAATGAAGCACGGTTAAAAAAAGAGAAATAGCAAAAAGAAAAGAGATCTGCGCATCAAAGAGACATGCGGTTCGCAGATTAAAATTTACATAATACTAGATTTTCTATGATATTAAAAAAATAGTTAAAAATTTCGATAATAGTCGGCGCTAGTGCGGGTAGTGATGGGTGTGTTGCTTGTATATTTCTTACAAAGCACAAAAATAAGATAACGCAAAACCACATGTGATTTTGGTTGTGACTCTTATAAAAATCACGGGTCTATAGAGGAATCTCCAATTCTTACGATCCATGAAAGAGGCCATTCAGCAGGAAGTAGCAGGAACTATGGTTAATATGTTGTTTCATGTTGTATCAAGCGTAATACTTAGTTTGCACCTAATACTGAAATGTGTTCATGGAGACACTGAGCACTGTAAACTATGCTGAAATAAAATATATCATTTCACATTTATTACCTTTCATTGTTGTATTTGCAACAACGCCCTCTATTA
This sequence comes from Maratus michaelseni, assembly GCA_963931845.1. Lineage (NCBI taxonomy): Eukaryota > Metazoa > Arthropoda > Arachnida > Araneae > Salticidae > Maratus > Maratus michaelseni. The sequence continues at coordinate 260,291,637 of OZ007593.1, forward strand.
CCAAAATGTTGATCTTTTTTCACGCCCACGCCATACAAAAATCACCTTTCACGGTGAATATTAATCTGCAAACCGCGTATAATTTGTTATCGTGTTTTACTTTCCTTCCGAATTTTTGAAACATTCGGTATATCATGGGCATTAATATGACCGTTTCATATTGAAATATCAGATTATTTTGCAAAATATCATGAAAAAAATCTCACAATTAATGTACAGGTCTTAAGATGTTTTTGAAAATAAGTTTAAAATTACGATTTCTTTATCAGCATTCATTAGGCAATTTCTAAATTTCCCTTTTCTTTACAAATATCTTTTTACGCCTGTAGTCTTTAAGAATAACATTAGACTCAGATATTGTTATTTTGTTTACTGGTTTAGTGTAAGATGTGACCGGAATGCATATTCTATTGTTATGGAACAAATTTTCTATTGTTAAAAAATAACAAAACTTGTTTCATTTTTAGAATTGTGAAGTACTTGTATCTCTGAATTGGATCTTAGCATATAGTTCAGTTACCATGAATTGAATTTTTGGATTTCGAGAAAGTGTATTTTAGCATGAAGAAAATGATTTAAAAATATATTTTATTTAAATGTATGATAAACATTTTGTGTGTATTCCAAGTACTTATAATAAATAAAATCATATTTTTAAATATTTTTTAAATAAATTTCGAATGTATATAAAGTGTATCGTTTACTGTTTTTTATACAGTTGTATTGTATATTTGTAATAAAATCAGTTTTCATTGAACTTGGATTATTTTTTTTAGTAAATATAAAGACTTTTTAAGCAGCAATTTGAAACATCATTTTGTTATACCAAATATGTACAGAAAATATTGATAAATCTCCACTTTTTAACAAATAACTTTCGAAAGTAGGTAGATAACATTATTAAAGTATTAAGTTACATTTTTATTCAAAGATTCCTGACAGGGCTAGAAGGGGGTGGTATTTTTTTCTTTTGCGACTGTACAAACAACAAAACTTTGCCATCTTATTCTTTTTTTTTCCTTAGACTTTACCGAGTCTCAAAGCTGTAAAAGTCTGTAAATTCCTTATTTGCTTACAGCTTTACAAATCTTTTTTTCATGAGGAAACACTTTGCAAACTTGAGTTTGCAAAACGTAGCTATATTATTTCTTTCAGATTTCATAGAGCGTCAAAGTCATAAAGCTCTGGAAATTCCTTTTTTGCTTACAATGTTACAAAATTTTTTTGCTGAAAAATAACTTTGCATACTTGGGTTTGTAAAACGTAGGTATATTATTTCTTTCAGATTTTATAGATTGTCAAAGTTTCAAATGTCTGAAAATTCATTTTTTGATTACCACTTTACAAATATTTGTTTGCTGAAAACCACTTTGCATACTTGTGTTAGAAAAACATAGTTATATTATTTCTTTCAGATTTTATCGCGTGTCAAAACTGTAAAGGTCTGAATCTTTTAATTTGCTTACAGCTTTAAAAATCTTTGTTTGCTGAAAAATCACTTTGCATACTTGGATTTGCAAAATGTAGCTATATTATTTCTTTCCGATTTTATCGAAAGTCAAAGTTGTAAAGGTCTGGAAATTCCCCTTTTTTTCCCTTACAGCTTTACAAATCTCTTTTTGTTAAAAAATCACTTTGCATACTTGAATTTGCAAAACGTAGCTATACTATTTCTTTAAGATTTATGGAGAGTCAAAATTGTAAAGATCTTGAAATTCCTTCTTTGATTATAAATTCCTAAATCTGTGTTTTCTGAAAAACTATTTTGCATACTTGGGTTTCCAAAACGCAACTATATTATTTCTTTCAGATTTTATTGAGTGTCAAAGATAATTCCCATCCCTTGTATACTCTTTAATTATAAGCTATGTACAATTTTTACCAGTTATCTAACTTTTTGGGCATGGGGATGAATAAAAATTGTTTATATTTCAAGAATTCTTTCCCTTTTTAATGTAAACTATAAAAGCGAGTTGTAAAAGAAAAAAAAATGGATTACATAAAGGTTATAAGTTGCAGTCATACTACAGACAAGTGACTGTTTGCTTGAAATAATAGCCTATTTCATTTGAGAATATGAAAATAATAATGTATATTTATTCACCTTGAAACTTTAAAAATAACATAAAATATTAAATTCATATCCAGAGTTACAATCCAGATTTTTATCAATTCTTGGAGTGCTGAGCTTTAGAGTATTACAGGTAACCAGAGACGTAAAGTTAGCTTGAAAACAACGCATGTTATATCTTCGGTTCTAATTGATTCAAGAAAAAATAAAATAACATATCATTTTAATTCGTAGAAAGTTCTTTATACACTTATGTGATTTATTTTGTCATAAGGGATAATCTACATATTAAAATTCAACTCAACTTTCAAAAGCTCAATAGCAACATTATTTTTCCTTGCATATTTAACTTCAGCATGCCGAAAAATGTGAAAATGCAAATTTTCACCAATTTTGAATGATTACTTAATGAGATAAGAATTATTGAAAATAAAATAAATAATTGTTAAAGAGATATGTCAGTTATTATGATATAATTCGAATAATAATTCATGTATTTCCATACTTTTAGTTTTATATGAAACTTTGTAAAAGCCCTAACATAATACGCAAACGCATATTCGATTAGAAATTTTGAAACATTAATTATTAATGTTTCAATACACATGTTCTCATTGGTTGTGAAATTATAAATATATAAAATCGTCAACTTAGATTCTACTTTAGATTAAACTTTAAAAGTTCTTTCCTGGCACTTGATGTATGCTTAATACATGTACTAACAAGTCAGTGATGTATTTATGTATTTCCAGAAAACATGTTTATTCTCGCTAACAAATCATTGGTACATATTTCAACAGTTTTAGCTGCAATATACCTCAATCTTCGAAATGATTTTAAATTCCGACATAGTCTTGGAACGCATTTTAACTAATATTTAACCTGTTTCTCAAAGCAAAGCAATCAATATCCGTATTTATAATAAATGTGGCATGTCAAATAGAGAGGAAAAAATCACAGGGATTCTTATTGAGATATTCAAAACTCGTATAAAAATAAATATGTATACGAACAATATACATAGAATTATCATTCTAGTCCTACAAAATAATATTGAAAGATAAAAAGTAAAAAATAAAATAAAATAAATAAAGAAGTCAATGCGCACGTGTTAATAAAAATTTTAAAGTTACTCTTTATTTATTTTTTCTAATAATTACTTATTAATTACATCACAATAGTTTTATTAATTAGTTTAAACTCGTGCATCTCAAAAAGTATTCTTTCAGCTTTCAGATTTTTTATTCCCTTCATAACTTTTCAAAAAAATCTGAAAAGTTTAAGAATATTTCTTTAAAAAACATTAATATATAACATGTACAAATTGATTTCAGAATTAAATCTCCATATTTTTCAAAAATCTGTAGAATCACTTAAATTAATTTCGTTAGAAAATAATTAATAAAATGCAGTTCTTTTTCTTCAGTTAATATTTTCCGAGATGGATCTAACAATAAATTTATATATTTTTTAATTTTCAAGAAATTATCTGAGTAATTAACATTTCGATTCGCATTTCAGGACAAATACTTTTTGTCTGCCGTTAAATAGTTGCTCTGTAATTTAACTAATTAAATAGTGCTATCGTTATTAATTAGTTTTCTAACTCAGTAAATACTTAATATTTTCCTTGAAATTTTCTTTTTGAAATAAAAATATCAGAGAAAAATGAGCTACTTTTTATTCTGTAAGATTTAAAATCTTGCTTTAATCTCTCCTTTTTGATTAGGCGCTACTTTGTGTCATTGTTTTTGGATGTCTTTTTAAAGATTCATAAATTAGTAGGTATGCGAAGCACTGACATGAGCATAGCTGCTAACGTTTACGCTTTTTTTTCAAGTCAAATAAAGATGCTCTGAGCTAGAAAATGTATTTAATAAAATGTTTCTCGTTTCTATATGGTACTAATTCGATTTCATTTATTAAGTAAAATGTTTTGTTCAAAATATGTTTATGTCATTTGAAAAAATGTGTAAAGAGTGGCAGCTATGCGTCAGGATTTTTATTTGAATACCTTACATATTTATTTATCTTATGCGCTGGAAACAATTGACATGGATTTCAAAATTTTGTTACAACACCCTTTGAATTCAGAGTGATTAGTTGAGCCGCATTCTAGTTGAAATAGTTAAGCAGGCTTAATGAGAAAAAAATTAAGAAAATCTATTCATAATAAAACATTTTTTATAGTTTGCGAAGATTAATAATCTGTCCATGTAATAATACAATAAATTTTAAAACTAAATAAACACAATTCTTGTTGGACTGTAGCTACAAACTTTATTAACTTAACTCAAAGAGTAAATTTTTACCTACGCCTTTTCAGCATATAAGCACACTTGCATAGCCATTTAATTCATAAAAATTTATATTTTATAATTTCGTTCACAGAGATATTCATTTCCAGTTCATTTTAGTCACAGTTTATAGGGACCATGGAGTAAGTTTCATAATCCATACACCATAGCTGTCCATAGAAGTATGAGAAGAGTGGAAGACTGAACATTTTCCCGCCCATTGAAATTGAAAGTTCAATATAACAGCATAACAAGTTCAAAAGTTAAATAGGAATATATCACTTGAAATCACAATAGTTCTCAATATAGTTAAAGGTTGTACGTGCAAAAAAGAAAAATAATATGTGAACTACAATTACAATGCATAATTACAATTAATTCAAAAATTCCCTAATTATTGTTCAGGCCTAAAGACAAATATACCCTACTCTTCTTTTAAGAAAATTTCCGTTTGGAAAGCGCTGTCTCACTTCACGCACTTTACCATCGATACCCAGAAATACTTCTGGAAATTTTGCCATCATCCACTCAACTGGGGAAAGATTTTCCTCTTTTATGAGTACAGCAGTACCAATTTTTACATTATCCTTTTCGATTAACCATTTTGCTCCGTCTTGCAAATGGCTAAGATAGTGAAGTAACCACAAAGTAACCACCACATTTGCGAAATTCTTTGAACATATTTAGTTATTTTTCTGCCACTGAGAAAGTATATTATCTGGTATACCAGATTTGATTATAGAGCAGTTTTTAACAACTGTTATACAAATTGAAGGTTTTCTAAATTCACGTCCTATTTCTCCCATGCCTTCAGATACTAATGATTATACAGTTTTGTTCCCAGAATATTCTTTAATAGGGAGAGAAATTACCTCTACACCTGAGCCCAGTTTAAGTTGTGTATACACAACTTAAACTGGGAGTCTGTGTGCGATGGCTAGCAAAATCTACCACATGTAGAAGTCTGACAATTTGGGTAAGGATAGTCCAAAACAGGTCCTGATGCACCTGAAGCTCAGATTTTTAATGTTTTTATACCCGGGCCCCCTGGCCGCTTTAAGTTTTTGTGTCTTTAATTATTAATAACTAATAACCCCTTTTTATCCGATCTTCTTCGTTTTTGAGAACCTTTCTCCATTTAATAATTCCCCCATTTCTACATTTCAGTTAAAATGCTGGTCCCCTGGGGTACGGTACGAGACCCCTTGAAGTTTTTGTGAACTAAATTATTAATAACTTGGCCCTTTTTATCCGATCTTCTTCGTTTTGGGGGCCCTTTCTTCATTTAGTTATTCCCCCATTTCTACACTCCACTTACGACCTTGGGGCCCAGCCCGGGGCCGCTGGGTGCCTTTAACTTTTTGCGCCCTAAATTGTTAATAACTTGCCCCGTTTTTATCCGATCTTCTTCGTTTATGGGACGCTTTCTCCATTTAGTTATTCCCCCATTTCTACATTCCAGTTTCCTGGCCCCTTAGAACCCGGTTTGGGGGGCCCTTGAACTTTTTTGCGCCATGCATTTTTTACTCTTCTAGTTGTGTCACGCTCTCAATGCATTAAAGTTGAGTCTTGGACTCCTCTCTTCGGGCTACCACCCTCATATTTTTATTGAGTCCCTAGGGTCATTTTAAGCATTTCTTTAAATTTTATTCTAATGATTAATTTATACCCTATGCTTAATTTCGACTAACTGAAGATCTAAAGCGCTAAGTACTAGGAACTTTTAAGATGTTTCATCTTAGGGCCCTGCTCAAAACTATCAGTTGGCCCTTTTCGGGCCACCTACTGTAACTCCCTTAAAAATAGTCCAATATAATAGCTTTTTTTTCTAACAACTTCTGCCGATTCTCTTGCAACTTTCTTTAACATAGTTCTAGTATCCTCCAGCTACTTTATGAACTACTAAAAATTTCCTTAGACCTCAATTACCACCTTTTTTTAATATTAATCTTCTTTTTCGGCATCAACTTACGTTTGCTCACTACAGCCTTAAATTAAAAATTGCGTTACTGTTAAAGATAAGTGGTTAACTTTAGAAGGAGGGGGGGGGGGATATCATTCATAAATTAAATATAGCGTTAATGTTAAAAGTAATTCGTTAATTTACAGGGGGGCGGCACCTTCCACCGCCTGTGGGCGCATTCTTTTCTCGGGTTCCATAACACCGATTTCAACGGGAATTGGTTCATTCAAGGATTATATTCTACAGTCCATCTTCCACTGCTAGGTAGCGCATTTTTATCTCGAGCTCTATAGGCCTGATTACATTGAGGTTTAGCTCATTCAACTTGGTTTTTGATTGTCTTACAGATTTTAGTTCCATTTTCTACGGCCAGGGCGCGCATTCTTATTTCCGGTTCTATGGGCCCGATTACTCCACACACCACGATTACTTACACTACCGCGCATGCGCGGCAGTGTATTACTGCTTATTTTACTGTTTATTACTGTTTATTTTACGGTATAATACTGGCAGCTGGGGTGTCAGTATTATACTGTAAAATCAACATTTTTTTTCAGTGTATAGTTAATAGTATGTAGCAAAAATATTAAAAGCAATTGCAGAAGCATTTGTATAACTGCAAAATATAATATAATATAGATATAGATACGCATATTATATTCATAAATATAGTATGTGACCAGGATATATGTATATAAATGTCATATTCATTCCGACGAGTGTAACATACAGCCAAAAATAAAACTACTATCGTACATATGTTTCATAGATAAAAGCAGCCAATCTGATGTTATGTGTTTAATAAAAATATACTAAATTATTGTTTTGTATTATTTTGGTTTGCTTTTATATATTTTACCATTTTTACGATGTATATATTTAATTAATGTGTATTAAATTACTATTTTGAACGCGATTGGTCATTCACAGTGTTAAACATGATTGGCGATTAACAAACATTTTTAGTGATTTATCTTCCTTGCACTGATAATACGTAAGTACCGAAAAACAGTAGAAGCACAGTCTTTGTTTTTATGAAATTTAACTCTAGCATTTACCTTTTTTTTTTTTTTTTGGAAACTTGGACACTTAAATATAACATGATAATATATACATTATAATATATGCATTTAGATCACTGTAGATTCCGCAATAATGTAGTATATTTTTGTTCTGCTTTTGATTTACATTCTTTGAATTTTTAGAAACTTCCAGTGTTTTTGCTTAACTTTTTAAAAAATTAATTAGATAAGTTAATTTAGGATTCTATTTTTCTTACCAAATTCACGTTCAAACCATAATTTTGTTGATGGATCTAATTGTCGTAACAAAATATAAACAAACTATCAGCGAATCCATCACTTTTATGATGCAAAACATCTAAGAATCTAATATACTCATAGATAAAATCATCTAAATTTAATAAAGCTCACTTTGAACAGATTGTATTGACATCAATCGCTTAATATGAACGAAAACCTTTTCCTCTGTGACTAGAATATTTTTCTTCTAAAAGTGACCAGGGAATTTTGTAATTATGATCTGCTAGTGTGATTTATTTCACTACTCTAAGTGTGAAGCTCTTGGACTAACTCTTGGAACTCTTGGTGTGAAACTCTAGGAAACTACTCCAACCTTTTAAGGTTGAAAAAAGATACTGCAGTCTTTATCCATTGGACAAGTTGGCATTATCGTGTACACGTGCTCTAAATAAATCTTTAAATGTAAGCAACACATACATGTTACCACTGAACGTTGGTAAAATTATTTTAGGTAATTTCATTTCAGGCAATATTTTACTACATTTTTCAGTTCTAACAAGGATGGTTTCCATAAGCGCATACTCAGAAAAATTTGAAAAAATCATAGAATATTCTTCTCATGGTGATGCAATTCATTTTCCACTATAAAAATTTTTTTGCAGAATTTCAATATAGCGTTAATAAAAAAAAATAAATAAATAATGAAAATTTCATTTTTTGGCGATTTATTATCGGTTGGCGACACAATGAAAAAAAAAAAAAAAAAAAAAAAAAACGCTTTTATGATAAATAATCTCCAGGAAATATTTTTTTTTACAAGTTTAATTAAATAAATACACATTTATAACTACAGTTTTGTCATATATTTTTATATGTATATATGTTACGGTCAATATGATTAATCCGGTTATTATTAATAATAACCGACCATTATGTCCGGTCATTATTAATAATAACCAGTTATTATAAATAATGACCGGATTAATCATATTGACCGTAACATATATAATGAAATTTAACCATGATATTATATGGATCAGAACAAAATTTAAATGGATTAATATTGTTTCAAGCTTAAAACTAGGGTCCTATTCTGAGCACTGTCACTTTGGCTTTGCTATTGTTAGTGTAGGAGACAAGAGAACAGTATTGTTGCCATGGAAACAAAGAGTTATTCAATATCGAAAGTTATAACGACATATCGCTCTTAATCAGGCAGTTACCTTTAAAATGCACTTAAAACTTATCCAGCAGGTGAAACCGCGTAAAATTTAATAACTGTAGCAACACACAACTTACATATATTATATAAACTTATAGAAATAATACTGAACTATTTCATCGTTTAAGTTTGAATTCATTAAAATGCGCATTTAAACTCTCATTTAACAAGCAACTTCCAAATTCATTAAAACTGCTTACATTTGGAGTGGAAAAAGTGTTGTTCGCCAAATTCAGGTCTTTTTGCGCCAAATACTCAAAAGTATTTTTTCTTTTTTTTTTTTTTTTCAGATTTTCTACTGGGATTCCGCAGCGAAATTTATCTGTTCCTTTATAACGTACGTGACTTTGTAACGTTTATAACGTAATCCTTTATAACGTACTCGTACCATCAGTAGTTTCATTAGCATTTTTTTTTTTTTCAAAATATTCTGAGTATGCGCTTTAAGAGTCTTCCTTATAAGATGTTTTTTTATCACTTTCTCGGGATCTTAAATCTCTAACATTTAACTTATGTCAGAAAGTTTTTAATCTTTCCTAAATGTTTTCCAGACGTTCTTCCAGACTTTCCGCTTCAGATTCGGAGATATTCGTCTGTTGAGGTAAAATAAAATACTCTTTTCTTAGTTTATTGAGATCCTTTTAGAAAGCCTCGAGTCAAATATCAGCTAATGTTTTCTTAACCTGTTGAGGTCTGGCGTCCTATTAATAGGACATGTCTTTACATTGAATATAATTTCGTCTTAACAACTATTTTTGTTATTATGTGCATATACTAACAGTAGTATATGTCTATACATTTATTATTATAAATTCATTTATGTTTCAGCATTTAGCCAAAAATAAAAAAATAAAAAAAAATTTGCTTAAATCTACACCGTTGGTGATTCTTTTATTTGAAACGTGTGTTTCACGCATTCCATTTAATCTGATTTTACTTTTAATAGGGTAAGCAATTTATTTTCTAAAGGTTCAGTAACACTTTGAATAACATTTTCGTTCAGCTCTCAGACTCGCTCGACCTCTAAAATGATAACACAAAAAACTTTAACACTAAATAAACACAATTTTTGTTGAACTATACCTTCACACTTTATTAACAGAACTTAAAGAGTATTTAGTACTTACGCATTATCCGTGTCCAGAAGATACAGCTGCGACAACAATGGCGCGAATAATAGTAATTTCAGTAACCCTTATTTTTTGACAACAATATAGTGTTTTTATGATAATTTATTTATTTATTATAGTTTATAGAGGTTTATTTATTTATTTACTACAGCTTATTCATTAAAGTTCGTTTATTTTATTTTTATATTACTTACCATTTTTAACAATGATATGTAATTAATAATGTTAAATTACTCTTTAGAATATGATTGACAACGATAAAAAGATTGGCAAATGTCAACCATTTTTGGTGATCTATCTTCAAGGGACGGATAATACATAACTACCGAATATTTTTTCACTTACGTCATTTCGTCTCGAACACTCATTTACCCATTTTTATAACATTCACAAAAATAAATAAATAAAATAAATACCATATCTTCTATAATTTTGTTCACAGGAATACTCATTTTCGATTCGTTTCAGTCACAGTTAATGGAGACCATGGAATAAATCCCATAATGCATGCACTACAGCTAATACATTTTTCTGTCCATGGAGGTAAAGGAAGACTGGAAGGCTGAATAGCATGTATTAACCTAAAAGGTGTTTTAAATTTTGTAGAACAATTTGTATCTTAATATCTACAGTGAACAGACATAAAGTAGACAAAAAAAAATTTAAACATTTTTTAATTAATTATCATTTCTATCTTGCAAAATAATATTGAAAGATAGAACAAAAAACAAAAGAAAAGGCTAGTGTACAGAAGTTTATTAAAAATACAAAATTTGTTTTATTTCTTTTTTTCCCAAAACATCATATTAGTTCTACTAATTCATTTGAACTCGTGCATCGCAAAAGAACAGCTTCATATAATTATCATTTATTCCTTCTTTTTCTCCTTCATAGCTTTTCGAAAAATCTGAAAAGCTAAAAAACATAACTTTTTACTAAATTCTATTTTATAACATGCCCAAATTAATTTCAAAGAGGATGTCTCCTAATTTCATCAAAATCTGCAGAAACGTTTAAATTAATATTATTAGAAAATAATAATAAAAATTGCAGATTTTTTTTCTTTTCTTAATATTTTCTTTCATGAAATTAACGACGGATTAATACTTTTTAATTTTGAAGAAATTACCTGCTTAATTAACATTTCGATTCGCCATTTTCATGACAAATGCTTTTTGTTTGTCATTAAATAGTTGCTCTGTAATTTAATTAATTAAAGAGTGCAGTCATTATTAATTAGTTTTCCTGCCCTATAAAGACTTGATCAATATACTTGAAGTTTTCCCTTTTTTTTAAAAATAAAATCTGAAAAATAAGTTAATAATTTTTATTCAGTAAGATTTAAAATCACGCTTTTATCTCTCATTTTTTATTTTATTTAAGATTTCTCTTTTTAATTGGCAGCAATATTAATGTGAGGTAAAAGACAGCTTTTTGATTATGACAAACCTGGATTTAGAATGTAGCGTAAGACATAATTAACTCGGAAATGTTTTTTTTTTCTTTCTTGACGCAAATAGTGCGAGGAAAGTATTGTAATCATGATATATGTGCACGTGGGTGAGCACGATAGTGTCCAAAAGGTGTGTCGGATTGAGCTACCATTTGGCAAATACGCAATATGCCACTGCCGCAAGAAGTATTTACATTTTTGGACAAATCGGACAACAGGTTCAATATCGAAATCATTTTAAAACCATTTATCACCCATTTTGTAACCGAAAGATACCGATAAATATTTTCTTTTTCATCTAAATTATTCATTTGAATATTTTTACCCAACTCCAGGTTTGTTTGACTATATTGTCATTTAAAAATATAAAATCATACAAATTCGAGGGTGTAAACTACCGAAGTTAACATTAAGTTTGTTTGGAAAGATTTTCGTTTAAAAATATAAAATCATTCAACACTGATTTTAGGTATACTATTTAAGAATATTATCATGGGCTCGGACAACGCCAGGCGGGTCAGCTAATAATTTCATAAATGGATTCAACACAAGTAACATTCTCAAATATAAATAAACAAATCATAATACTTGAAAATGACACTATAGGGAAATACAAATATAATCTCGTACTGCTCCATTTTACACATTATAGATTCCAAGAGAAATTATTTAATGAAAGCGTATATGTACAGTTGAAAATGACACTTATGGGAAAATACAAATATAAGCTCGTACTGCTCCATTTTACACATTATAGATTTCAAGAGAAATTATTTAATGAAAGCGTATATGTACAGTTGAAAATGACACTAGGGGAAAATACAAATATAATCTCGTACTGCTCCATTTTACACATTATCGATTTCAAGAGAAATTATTTAATGAAAGCATATACGCACAATTTCCAAGTATTTTGTCCTAATAGCTTGAAGAATAAAAACTGTGCACTTCGAACTTAATGATCGATATTATGTATCGAATCCTCGTGCGTCTATATATTTATGGCTTTTTCTGCATTCCATGGGGCGCAGCGAAGTATTATGGACACATTCGCAAAAATCGAAATTTATATAACATCGAAGTGGTATATATGAAAGCGAAGAATATGCCATTATAAAAGTGAGCGCGTGCTGTCTTTCAAAATTCATACAATTATTCAGAGCTACTGTAGAAGCAGGGCCGAAACTAATATGAAGCGGGAGGGCATATGCCCCGGGGCGCCAGAATAGAATGGAGCGCCAAAAGCAGATTTGGTTCGTACAAAAAACAAATATCGAAATTCAGGCAAAAATGTCTGGAATCGGACAACCAAAAATAAAGATACGTTTGTTAATTTTATACTCTTTGCTTTGAACAAAGCCGGTTTTTCCATTAGGTAACCGCCTAACTACGCCAGAACAATACTTAATGAAAGAATTCATCCACGATATTTGCAAGATCAATGCACTGTTTCAATTAGGTCTGAATTGGTCTAGCATTTTGGACATTATCGTGATGACAAGTCTTGCATGTTGTACCTTTGTGCCTCCCTGTAAACAAATTATAAGATCAACATACTTCCTTAACGAACTCATCCAAGATATTTGCAAGATCAAAACACTGACCCAATTTTTTTTAGAATAGGTTCAGCATTTCGCACGTTATCGTGATGACAAGATCTTCAATATATATTTAGAGAGATAGATATATAAACACGAAGTGATTACAATATACGTAGATTTATAAAGAAATTAAGGAAATGGGATGAAAACTTCTCTTTATAAATTTATTTTGGAAAGGAGACTGCAGGGTAGGGGCCAAAAGTATTTAAAAATGCTTATTTTGCTTTTAAATCACCCATTTTAAACAGTATACAGGTCAAGTCCAGTTCAATGAAAACTTTAAAATTGGTATTGACAGTCCCACACCCGGAAAACCAAAATATCTTCCCACTAAGAATATTTCGATTTTTTTTATTTGTGTTAATAGTTCCCCCTAATTTCCCTGTATCCCTCCCCCCCCCCCCCTTCTTATCATACACACATACACAGATTATAAAGGGATAAGGCCTCTGCTCACATTTCCAATAATTTCTAGATTGTTTTCTCTTTTTTTTTTTAAACTAATAAACAAATAACAAACTTATAAATGATAAATACAAAAATAAATAAATAAATAAAAATTAAATAAAGCTAAGAAAGTTTCATCTACACTGTCAACATGGTATTTATGCGGGGACCATTGTATATAATAGAGTAAATAAATGCATAATATAATAATAAATGAAAATAAATGCAATTATTTCAAAATTCACCAATATTAAAATATTGATTGATTGTTTTTTGAGAGATTGAATCAGTAATATAGATGAAATAATGCTAATTTTATCTCCCGACTTGCTTTTCTTTCTGTCTTGATGCATTTGTGTAACAGTGTTAGATCGTAAATGATTAAATTTGAAACATAAATTTTAATATAAATATATATATATATATATATATATAATTATTTAAAATAATGTATTTGATACTTAAATTTTAATATCAAATAAAATATTTTTAATCATTTAAAATGATATATTTTATTTGTTACAGTATGATTAAATAATACAGTAATTTACAAGTATAAATATCGTTATAAACTGAATGAAATACTTTCATATTATACACTAGACTAAATCAAAAGTCAAGTGACAAATCTATAAGATGTTACTGAATAGTGAATATGTTTTTCCTTTTTTTTAACTAATTAAAAATTAATTAACTTAAAAATGATAATTACATAAATACATAAATAAATAAATCTAAGAACACTTCATCTATATTGTCTGATATTTATGCGGAGACCATTGTATCTAATAGCGTAACTAAATGAATAATAAAATAAAATAAATTTTATTATTTCAATAAGACAACAATATTAAAATATTAATTGATTATTTTTTGAAAGACTGAACAAGGAAAATAGATAAAATATTGCTAATTTTATCTCCCGACTTGCTTTTTTGTGTAACGGTGTTAGATCATAAATTATTAAATTTGAAACCAAAAATGTTAATATCAAATAAAAAAAATTAACTGTTATTTAAAATGACATACTTGATACTTAAATTTTAATATAAAAAATTTACAATTATTTGAAATGATTACAGTAATTTACAAATATAAATATCCTTATAAACTGTATGAAAGACTTTTATATTATACACTAGACTAAATCAAAGATCAAGTGACAAATCCATACGATCTCATTGAATATTGAATATGTTTTTCCTTTAAAAAAAAATAATAATTAAAAATTAATGAACTTATAAATGATAAATACAAAAATACATAAATAATAATAATAATAAAAAAAAATTAAATAAATCTAAGAACACTTCATCTAAACTATCAACATGGTATTTATGCGGGGACCATTGTATCTAACAGCGTAACGAAATGAATAATCAACTAGTAAAAGAAAATAAATTTTATTATTTCAATAAGACAACAATATTAAAATATTGATTGATTATACTGAACCAGGAAAATAGATAAAATAATGCTAATTTTATCTCCTGACTTGCTTTTCTTTGTATCATGATACGTTTGTATAACAGTGTGAGATCATGAATGATTAAATTTGAAACCTAAATTTGAATGTCCAATAAAAAATTTTAATTATTTAAAATGATATATTTGATCTGTTAAATTACGATTAAATAATGCAGTAATGTACAAATATATTTTCCTTAAAAACTGAATGAAAGACATTTATAATATACACTAGTCTAGATCAAAGGTCAAGTGACACATCCAAACGATGTCTCTGAATATTGAATAAATTTTCTATTGAATGCGCATAGTATTTAATTTTCAATTCCAGTCTCATCCCCCTTATTTGATATTCTTTATCAACCACTCCCTCCCACTCATATTGTCATATTAAAAAATTTGGTGGCGCCATCTACTGCGAAATGATAAAGCTATTTCTGTTATTAATAACATGTACATTTTTCAATTTATCGCTTTATGTTTTAATTTTTCTTTCCTCATCATTTTCACTTCTCTTATGTTTGTAAGAGAGGAAAAAAATAGCTAATATTAATTTTCAAAAGGCAATAAAAACTTATATAAGTGGATAGCGTTAATTAGAAATTTTCTAATCCTTTAATCGGTTTTAAGGGACATTTATTTAATTTTATGATAGTGAAATAGAAAACTTGGTGTATGTGTGTGTATATATATATATATATATATATTTAACCCTAACTGGCCGCGTCGAGACTTATAAAGTGCCGTGCGGTGTCAAGAGAGAATTTGACACATTCGATTTGTAAACGTATTGGTGTTTGTTTTTATATAGCCATAAATATGGATCGCTTTTCTGAATAATTGACTAAAATTATACGTAAAGCATATTTTACAAGACGCTTAATTAAATAAATACAGAATATTTTAAAAGAATAAACAAAATTTTAATATGTCTGTAAAAATGAAGTTTTCATAAAAAAAAAAAAAAAAAAAAAAAAAAAAAAAAAAAAAAAAACATTATTTTTTACTGAAACTTGATTTAAGCAATAAAAGCTGTAAATCAGAAAAAGCGTTTGTTTTTCAGTTACTTGGCAATTTGTATTAATCATCGTGTTCCAAAATAGCGCAATTTTCACAAATAATATAAGGGTCATTCCATGGTAATTTACGTTACATTTAGAATAATTTACTTCAGTAATTTTAGTGATATAACACTAAAAAATATTCAAATTGTAATGTTTATATGATTTGTTAATTAAACCAATACAAAGCTAAATTTGGATAAAAAATACTTAAATTTAGTACTATTTCTTGAACGCTAAAAATTATATTTACTTTGGTAACTTATGTTTCTGACAAAAAGAACGTAAGTTACCATAATAAATATAATGACCAGTGTTCAAAAAATAGCACTAAAGGTAGGTAATTTTCATCCAAATTTCGCCTTGGATAGGTTTAATTAACAAATCATATCAACATTACATTTTTAATATTTTTTGGAGTTATATTATAAAAATTACTAAAGAAAATTATTCTAAATGTAATGTAAGTTACCATGGAATGACCCATAAGACATTTCCATATCCGGCCATCGGCGCGCCGACCAGACGCCAGAAAAAATACTCGAATAGCATCTATACTAATAAAATAATAAATAAAACGTTACGTCATGTGCAGCTATTGAAAAGTATGAAGTAAAATCAGAAGCTTAACAATACGTAAGTATCTTATACGATGCCTCTAAAATTTTGCTCAGTGTGTCATACCCAAAACCAGTTACGCCGGGTTAATTGTAATGCAAAGAGTGAAGGAATTTAAAATTTTCAATTTAAAAAAAAAATTAATGCTTTATTTTTATTTTTTATTTATTCCATTTTTATTTATATTTATTTTTCGAAAGGTAATGATATTTTTCTGATAGTACAAGAAATATATTTTGCTGATTGTGATTGAACTTATACTTCTGGCATCTTTTCTACTTAGATAGTTATTAGTGCAAAGATTTATAATTTTTTAAACATAAAAAATCTTTACACCGTAATGAATATCGAAGTTGTTAAGTTTTCATATGCATTCCACAACAAACAGCAAAAGAAAAAAAAAAAAAAAAAAACAGTGAAAAAAGATGACGATATGGGACTTACGAAATATATACAGCATTTAATGTGTTATTAAATGCATCGCACCTAATAATTTAACAGAAAAATTTATTTATCTGTTTTAAAAATTTAAAGTTGCATATATTTAATGACAATAAGAAACTAGTATGCTGTGACCATCACAAAATTTTATTCTATACCGCCATAATATATTAATTTAAACAACCTATTAACACACCAACAATTGTGGATATGAAAGATGGTTCAATTATTTAATCCCTTCAACATAAACATTCCGTATAGAATTTTTAATCTATTAGCACCAGTAATTCCAAATAGAAATAGTGGTCTAATTTAATCGCAGAAGCTGTGGAATTACAGTATAAGCAACTCCCGATATCGCAAGAGCAAATGAGGGAGCTACCCTGGGCTCAACTTTTAAAAAGGGGCCACAAAGTTAAAAATCCAAATTTTTTTCTTCTAAAAATTAATGTAAAGACGTCATAGGAGCCCCTAACTGCAGTTTTGACTGAGGGTGTCATATAGAGTTAATCGGGACTTATGAATAAGGCAAAATATTTTATTAAAATATACTGGTAGATTAAAATATACTGGTAGAAAATATTTTAAGCGTATATGCGACCTTCATAATGATCAACACAACAGCAAAGCCCCTGTTTGATATTCAAATTGAAAATGAGATAAGGATTTCCCAATAAACAAAACAATTCAACAAAACATTTTAAAAAGGAATATCCGACATTAATCTATTGAATTTTATTGTTATATTCACAAATTTACCCAAAGGCTTGCAAGAACGCATGCACCATTGCAATTCTCGGAAGGCGTTCTTGGGAGTAGAGAACCCGCAAATTCCATTTTAAGTAAACCCGCAACCCGACTCGAACCCGACAAAAAAAAAATTTCGACTCGCAACCCGCAAATTCCATTTTAAGTAAACACGCAACCCGACCCGAAACCGACAAAAAAAATTTCTCGACCCAAACCCACAAAAATAATTTTCGGCGACACGTAACCCGATCCGAACCGACATATTTCAACCCAAATCCGAAAAACTTCAACCCGCAACACGACCTGAACCCGCAATGAAAGGACAATAAATCATGTTTTAATGTTATTGTGAAAAGTAATGTACAATTTTATATAGAAAAATGGACAAATCTATATTCTTAATTATGCAAATATAGTGAAACCTGTGCGGGTAAAAGCAAATAACCCGACCCGATGCAAGATTCTACTTGGAAGTTATTAAATTAAATATTTGTGCCGAATGTGCAAATTCCGAATTTTGTGTAAGATTAATGACATTAGTTTTAACATCGATCCCATCATGTACTGCAGTGAAAAAAAACATTAATTTCACAAAACAAAGAATGTAGACATCGCTTCATAGCAGGAAAAAAAAAAAAACTTTCTTATGACATAGAAAATCCCAAATCATTAACCTCTCATATGCATTCTACAGAAAACAAACAAACAACTACAAAGAAACAAAGAA
This sequence comes from Maratus michaelseni, assembly GCA_963931845.1. Taxonomy (NCBI): domain Eukaryota; kingdom Metazoa; phylum Arthropoda; class Arachnida; order Araneae; family Salticidae; genus Maratus; species Maratus michaelseni. Next base: position 260,310,147 of record OZ007593.1, read on the forward strand.
ACAAAAATATGACGATATGATAACTAGAAAATGACTACAACATTTAAATTATTATTAATAACATAGCCCTTAATATTTTAAAAACTTGTGAAATTTCTTTGCCAAATGTTAAAAAATTTACGTAGATTTAAGAACAGGGAATAATAAGGAGAAGATATTATTTTTTTAATATCATTCTCAACAACAGTCTTTGTTACGACACGTTATCTTCGCTATTTAATGAGTAGCGTACCTATAAATACTATTGTTTTAGGCGAAACTGTTAATTGTGTGGATTTGTGTTTTATTCTTCGAAACTGATTTTTCAGGGCCTTGGAACAATCCCTAAAATTGTCCAGTCTTGCTGTGTACAATTCATATACATGATCTTAATGGAAACACAGCCGTCTGAAACCTAGCTATGTGTGCCTAACAGCTGAATAAAAAAATTCTCAACAACTATATGGTTACTTGCATAAGAGTTTCTTCCTTTTATAATTATTTTATACTCATTCAAAATTAATTAAGAGCTAATTTAAATAAACATAAGGGTTGCCAATTTACGCCACGGAGTTTCAGTTTTAGTCTTTTTACGCCTATTTTGAGATTTCATAAAAATAAATTAATAAATATTTGTTTTAAAAAATATTTAGAAAAAATTATTAAAAATATTTAATGTTTAAAATTTAAATTAAAAAAAACTTTTAATTGATACATTAATTGCAAAAATTAAAAATTTATTTCGTCTTTTCTTTTTTTTTTTTTTTTTTTTTTTTTTTTTAATGCAAAACAACGATCGTTACTTGGCATCGTTCAATGTTTGGCTGGCATTGGTTGTAGCCAAAGCATCACAAAAATCTGCCAGTTTTTACTGTTTTTATTTGTTTTCTTTCTTATACATGAATTTTGAATAGAATATAAACTGCTTTTGATCTTTAGGTGTTTTTAATTGGAATATTTCGCGTCGGGTATGAGATCTTTTCAAATATTTCCCAATACAATTAAATATTATAGACAATAAAGGATGTTTAGATCACAACAGACAGTATTCACGATGCTCGCACCCGCGGACCGTAGTTTCAATATTCCTCGTTTGAAACAATAACAATCAATAGATTGGTCACCAATACTTCTATATTTTACTATAGCCAGAGCTTAAATGTAGCAAGGAGGTTTTTATTTTGGCGTCCTCCAAATAATAAAACATGCAATTTTTTAAAACTTACATAGTTTAATTAAATAATCTACAAATGCTTCTGATTAAATTTTAAAACACTATTCCGTGAAACTTCAAATACTAAAAGCAAATGAAAATATCACAAAGATGATTATTTCACCCAATATGCAATCAATTTTTTTTTCTGCACTGCAGGTGTTTTGCGCATTTTTCTGTTTGCTTTTTTTTTTTCTAGTAAAAATGCATGCATGCTGCTAAAATGAAAATATATAAAAATCATAACTGAATAATGCAACTCATGTTAAAATATATGTGTGTCTATTGAAACTAGTCGTTGGGGGCCACCGTAATACTTACCCATCATGGATATGCATAATGTAAAATATTAAAATAAAAATGCGTAAACTACTTATAAAATGCATTGCAATTCAAATAAAATCGTGGCTTGATGACGTCACAAACTTTAAAGGCTCGATTACTGAATTGCTTGAAAGAGGTTTTTCCTTATAACTCCAAAAATAATAATCCTATTAACTAGCGGTTTATTGTATCTGATTAAGCGTCAAATTTCCAATTAAAATATATCTTTGAAGTGAAATTTGGATGAAATACAGGGTCATGAAAAATCGAAGAGTGTGGAAAATAGGATTACAAATATCTCGGCAACTAATTATCCGATCGACTTCATGCTTTATTCAAAATTTATGTTTTTTTATTGTCTTTTATATTCATTTCTTAAAATAAACAATTTCGAAAATTTTTATATACCTTTCATCAGAACGAATATTTCGAGAGTCCGAAAAAAATTGTTCCGGTTAATCGAGGTTGTTTAAATGAAATAGGCTTCTTCCCATTATTACATACTAAGTACATACCAAATTGCAAGTCTCTATCTCAATTTTTTCGGGAGATAGAGCGTTTACAGACACACACACACACAGACACACAGACGGACGGCAAAATTTTTTTTTCTAAAAATATGTTTTTCGGAATCTCCAGCGTCTGAAACGTGTAAATCCGCCAAAAAAAATTTTTCGATTTTCAAAACGATTACAAGACTTACCCTATACTACGTATGATGGGTAAGTAAAAAGAGCAATATTTCTCTAGTAAATTCTTTCCTCAAATTGAAAAATTATTGATTATATCATTGTTTGCAACGTAATGTTTTTTTTTTTATAAGAATCATCTTCCATTGATTCATCTTCCATTATAAAATTTTATATGTGTTTAATTTTCTTTTAACCTTATACTGTTAATCAAATGAATAATAAATGTTTTGTACTTTTGTAAAAAGTTCAGGTTAAAAACAAAAGACAAATTCATATCAAAATGTATTTATGTGTTCGTACGTGTATTCTTAAGGCATGGAAATATATTGATTTTGTTGCGATGGTATAGAAGGGGAGGGTGCCCAAATGAAATTAGGCCGCGCTTCGGTTTGATCTGGTCCTGGCTATAGCCATAAATGTAATAAGATTTAACACGCATCTTCGAGAATTCTGTAGCAACACAAGGTATCAATATATTCTGTGATGTATCTTTCCCAATTCAACGAGTTCAAGTCCACTCGCTTTTGATAGAATACCCCCCCCCCACCCCCCCCCCCCCCCACCCCCACTCTTTCTCCACGCTCAACAAAAAATTTTGAAACACATTTTCAGACTCATTTTTAAAAGTAAAAACATGAAACTTGGTGGAGTGATTTATGAAGAGATTTATAAGAAACCCATGTTTTTATTTTTCGTTCAATTAATTAGATATTGATTTACAGACAATTATTTTCACAGTACGATAATTTTGTTGTTGTTGTTGTTGTTTCCAGCGTTATCGCTTCGGGAAATTCGGTTCAAAATGTCCACATTTGACAGCATTTTTTGAAATATATTCTGCTTTTATCAAAAAATCGAGACAATACGGACATTATAAAGTTTCTGAATAAGAGAACCTGCCAATTGGATGTATTTTAGAGCAAAAATGAATTTAAAAATGTGTCTTAAAATAAGCAGTTTGGATTTGAATACACCTTTAAAAAAAATTAAAGCACAGAAAACAGTACTTGCTATTTTAAAGGAAAGAAACTAAAATTGTCGCTGAAGCCACATTAGTGTCTGCTTTCTCTACTATTGATCACGCAATAGGTTAGCGAACTTGAACGCGACAAGGTCGTTTATAGAACTTTGAGCTCTTGCTCTTATTTACTTGTTGAACGTGGGTCTCACCTGATTCTGGCTCTATTAAGGGCATTATAAATTTTTTTTTCGTCCCCTGCTCAACAACGCGAATCTTTCTGACAAAACTGAAAAGCTTTTTAATCTCCGAATTCTAAATATATAAAATTTTATATTTACGTTAAAACGTTATGACTTATACTTACGTCAAATATACGTTAATTTATACGTAAAACAGAATATTTTGGATATCAAAATGCGTTTTAATGAGGATGCAAACAGTCCCACTAAAGTGATGAAAACATTGGATATAACTGCACAGTAAAAAAAAAGAAAGAGAGAAATGTTTCTTGATCTAGTAAGAATGTTTACAAAAATATAATATCACTTCATTCGGATTATTCCGATTCAGAAAAGCGTTTCTTTATCTTCAGAAACCTCAGAAGCGGATAGATTTCCGATTTTTTAAAGAAGAAATCACAAAACAAAAGTTCTTTTTGTTACCCATAATTTTCGGAAACGCTTCCGAAAATTACGAATAGCAAAAGAAACTTTTGTTTCAAAAATACTTCTTTAAATCTCGGAAATCTATCCGTGTCTGGGACTTTTGAAGATAACGGAAAGCTTTTCGGAATTGTGAGTAATTCGGAAGAGGTTATATTATATTTTTCAAAATCTTCTTGCTACATCATGAAACATGCCTCTTTTTTTATAAGTGTGGAGAGCATGTAATTCTACAGTGTGATCCTACAAAATATTGATCGCCAGTCGAGTGCTCAGATTGTTACCAAGCACCAAAAGTTGTGCAAATTGGGCCAAATGAAGCCAGAAATTAAAATCATAAAGTAAAAATAAATTTATTAAGAAATGTTAAATAAAACTGATTGTGGTCCTGACAGTTTTTTAACCCTTTCAAGGGCAAAGTACTCCAATTAGTAAAATGCTAGACAGATACAAAAAAATATTTATGATCATGAGCTATTAGTTCTTTACAAATCAGGCACAAGTGCGAAAAATTTAATAAATAAAATCATTTCTTGCGTTCTTTAAAAAAAAAAAAAAAAAAAAAAAAAAAAAAAAAAAAAAAAAAAAAACATCAATGCGAGTAAAAATTTATAAGGAAATTTATGCTAATCTTCCACTACCTCCAGAACCATTTTTAACGAAATGGCTAAATTGATTGATTGACACCAGAATTTACAAAAAAATTTACTTGAAAATAACCAAAACTTTTTCTTCACGTAATTTATAAAAGGAAAAATTTTATTCTAAAATTCTGGTGACAATGTGGCATTTGGGGATTAAAATTAAGTGGTCCAAAAATGAACCACCACCCTTGAAGGGATTAAAATATATTGCATATGCATTTGTATATTTTGGCTCTATTTTCTATAAATGCATATAAATCCATATAAGTGCATAAACGCTTATAAAACCCATCAAAAGTGCATCTTTCGTATATTTTTTTCATTCTGTAACAGAAGAAGAAATTATAAATTTAAGATTTTGAAAATATTGTTCAGTTCCCAGACAGACAGGGAGCCGTTTAAGGGTTTATTGATTGTGAAATTGGAGGTTACCTATGCCACATTAAGAAGATGTTTGGCGCCATTAATCTCACACGTTTAAATGCTTTTGATTTTAAACAAGAACGAAAAATCATGCGTCAAGCATAGATTATGTAACACTTTCCAACGCTTCCAAAATAATTTTACAAATCATTACCGTTTAATAAGCTGAAAGATAACATCTAAGTAAACAATTTGGAAAACGCATAGCATATTTAAAAATGTAATTTCAGGAATTTCCAACATATTCAATATTCGGAAAAATATCCGAATACTTTTATTCAGCCCTGTATATGATCTATAGATTTGTATATATACAACATAGGATGGCAAATTTTAGTTTAGTTAGGAAACGCGTAGCACAGTTTAAAATTCTCCTTCTGGAGTTTCTATCAATAAACGGAAATGTGTTTGAGAACTTTTGTGCTACCCTGTATATGATCTACAGAATTTATACACACCAAGTAATAGACAAAAAGTGAGTTAAATTTAAAATCGCGTTCAGCAACTTAAAACGCACTTCCAGGAATTATTGTTAACAGACAATAGAGAATTCTTTTGTGTGTCCCTGTAAATGAACGATGACTGCTATAAACACAATATTCTGTAGTAAGCCTCTTGTAATGCACCTTAGTGATATATATAAATTTCAATGCGTTTAAAATAGTGAAACATTATGTAATTAAACCTCAAACGATTTTTCGCCATAGACGTAATGTAACGGAATTCTTTTGACTGTCCCTGTAAAGTAACTATAAGTGCTATGCACACCCTATTCCATATTAAGCTTCTTGTAATGCACCTTCGTGATATATATCAATTACAATGTGTTTGAAATTGTGTAACATCATTATAATAAACCGCAAATGATTTTTCCCCATAGACCGTAATGTAAGGGAAGTCTTTTGAGCGTCTCTGTAAAAAAGCTATATGTGCTACACACTTCAGTTGAAATAGGGAACATGCTATAGATAACGACAATAACATATAAAAATTCAAAGGCAATCTGAGCATATTTACGGGAGTTAGAGCACGGCCAGACGGCAGACGGCCAGACAAACCGAAGTCATAAACACTTTTCAACTAGGTTGGAAAGTTTTAAAAATAGGGAGTGTAGGAATAAAGTACAGAAGCTATAAAATTCATAGATAAGCTGCTCAACACGGTTTGACTCTGACTCTATAGGAAGTAAGGGATCTATTTCGTGTTTGAAAGTTGTTCTTTCATGGTCTATTACTTATGATGATGATAGATTATATGATACGAAAAAAATATTTATGATCATATTTTATTTATGATCATGATCTATTAGTTCTTTACAAATTAGGCACAAGTGCGAAAAAAATTAATAAATAAAATCATTTCTTGCGTTAAATTAAAACAAAAAAAAAAACATCAATGCGAGTAAAAATTTATAAGGAAATTTATACTAATCTTCCACTACCTCCAGAATCATTTTTAACGAGATGATTGAAACTGGCTTCATACATTTTTATTTTATGGAAATAACTGGAATATGTTATACAGGATGGTGTTAAAACGTTTGACAGTTCAGATTCTTCGGCAATTTTTATACCTAAGAATATTTTGTCAGACAATAATGTTCAAAGAAGATAACTATGATTGAAAATAAATTTTAATGGTTATCTGAAACGTTAGAAAAATAGAAATTCGTAATAAGGCTCGCAATGATGCAATTAAAGAAGAGATAAAGTTACAAATCGTATGTAGTATATCCCAGGAAAAATGGAACAATAAGTGCAAGAAAAACTCAGCAGTTAAACAAAAATTCAGGCTTTTCAAGCTTAAACAGATAAATAGCTTCATTAACGGAAGGGAACTGACCTACCAGAAGAAGTTACATCATTCATTGTAAAATACTATAATAATTGCCCTATTACATCAGTGGATGTTGAAAGAACTTTTTCCTCGCTAAAAAACATCATTGATGATCAAGAATAAAATTTCATTTTGTGTAACGTTGAAAGTTATATAATTACATACAGTAACAAAAGTTATTAACGATAGAGAAAAATATTTGCATTCAATTTCAATTATTTTTCCCTCTTTCTCGTTCATTTGTTTATAAGTGAAAATACTTGAGTTTTTGTGAAAATTAGAGGTGAGTGAAAATTTATTAGTGCATATCTTTGCAAAATTTAAAAGGTTTTAGTGCATATTTTTGCATATTTTAGACGATTTTAGTGCATATTTGCATGCGTATTTTAGGTTTTTAAGTACATGTAATTCGGACTCTAATTATTGTTATAGGTGTGTGAGTTTTTTCTCAGAATGTTTTTCCACATAGCTAGGTACACTTTAAAATCTATTAAAGCTAAAAAGTTGAAAATTTTCACCTTTATATAGCTAATTTCTTTTTTTTTTTTTTTTTTCATCATCATTATTATTATTATTATTTTAAATGTACACTGTTTATAAAATCTATTAAGTCTAGATAACTGAAATGTTTCATATTTGTGTAACTAATTTGATTCTTTCATTATATGATTTTTTGAAATGTACCACTTGCAGTATACAAAAATTAAAAATGTTCAGATTTGGATGTAAAATTTTTTTAATCATATAATATGTTCGTGCAATAGTTGCTTGTTTAATATCTTTGAAAGGAAAAGAAGATAATATAAAAACATGAATTTCTTAATATATATGTATATATATTTGAAATGAAACAAGCATTTATAATAAATAAATCTGGAAATATTACTTTCAGAGACTTTAAATGAAATCATACATTTTAAAAATTCACAATAATCATCCAGTTTCACGTGTTTCAACTATCTCTCATAGCGAAATAAGAATGGCGTAATTTTGACTATATCTCGATCTGATACTGAATAACTTTGTACAATAATGCGCTAATATTTGGATATTAAATATTTTGAAATATAACTAATTTTACGTAAATCCTTAAAATGCCTTTGATACTTTTGATAGTAATACTCTCACGAATTCGATATTTTTAAAATTGATTGAATACAAAACAATTTAATACTTTTGATTTTATCAAACTCGGTGAATGAACTTTCTGAATGTTCAGAGTGCGTCAAACATTTGTTAAATACGAATGTAATATATAGCTAATTATATATTATTATCAAGGGTTCCCCACATACTTTCATTATTCGTGATATGAAATTGAACATGAAATTTTAAATATTTTTTTATTTCTTATTTGCACTGAATCATTGGATTGTAGTTAATTAATTATTTTATACATTTTAAATGTATTTTATTCTTTTTTTTATATAGTTTTATTTTTATGTAATTTTTTATAAATTTTTAAAAGAATTGCATCTTGACGCAGAAAAATTAAAATAGAAATTTTTAGAGGTGCAAAAAGTTTTCTAAAAAAAATTATTTTCGTAATCTTGTATAAAGATTCAATAGAAAACAATGGCTAATCAACAATATTGCTCGCCAATAATGATTGACATTGACCCAAAGCTGAAAATAATTTCCCGTTCAACTCGCTCTCCCTTAATTACCTATCTGTTATCTATTTTTCTGCTGCTTTTCAAAATATTAAAGACACTTTTGTCCACTTCTGACAATATCCGATATCAGTAAAATGAACACACACACACACACACATATATATATTCATATTTAATATCCAATTCATATTTAATTCTCTTGTGGTCCAATTTTAAATTGTATAAGGTTCATATTTAATTTATAAATCCATTTGTATTTACTTAATAGCAACTCCAATTTATAATTTTTTTTTCCCTTTCTCTCTTTTTTTTAAAAATATTATTCAGGTATGAGTAAATTTGGCCTATTACCATTGAAGCACGAGCTATGGTAATATTATAATTGCACATGTTAAATATTAGATATGTGGTATTCTGTCTACACAATATCATTAATTATCTCTTTGGAGATTTAAGTAGAATGATAATAGAACTTGATATGTTTTTGAAATTCATAGATATTATAATTATATATATATATATATAACCATAAATGAAACATTATCATAACACCAACTTAAACAATGAAATAATAATTAAGTATGAAATAATTAGTTGACAATGAAAGATTCCCCAACACACTTAATATGGAAACAAAAACATATTAAAAGAATAAGAAATTAAATAAAAATGGAATTAAATGAATGAAATGAAATGAAATTTGTGGAATTTAGACAGAATTATCAAGTCCCAAATGCCTAAACGCCACAAATAAAATGAAATGAGATGTTTCATCATCATATTAGCCATACATTGCTAAAAAAAATATGATTTTGGGACTACATCTCATAAACATTGAATCGAACCAGTGATAAAATGAAAAATAAAATACAATATTAAAAAGGAGAGAAGCCTTACATATAATTTACAAAGAAAACAATTTATAGAGTCAGTAAGTATAAAATCCATAAAGATTAAAAAAGATTAAAATAGATACCGTTCACCTCAAGAACCAGCATGAAACTCGACCATGACTTGGGAATAAATTGTAAAAAAAAAAAAAAAAAAAAAAAAAAAATCATTACATGTTGCCAATTTTAGAAATATAAATTTACACCCCAAGAACCAGCATGAAACTCAACCATGACTTGGGAATGAATTGAAAAAAAAAAAAAAAAAAAAAATCATTACATGTTGCCAATTTTAGAAATATAAATTGCTTTATAATAATGCCAGAAATAATGTTAGAATATTATGGATTGTAAAGTAAACAGGAACATAAGTGCTGCCATCTATTGGGAAAAATGAATATAATCTGAATCAAAAGTATTGGATGGATATAAATGTTTAATAATTAAACCAAATTACTATATTAAATAATACCAATTAGTAAAATAATAAATAAAAGAAATTAATAAATAGAATATCGAAATACATTAAAGTAATGGATGTATTAATGAATAATTCTATGTTATAAATAAGTATAAAGATGGAAAAATTAATTATTAAAGCAACTTAAAATAGTGCTACCATCTATTGGTAAAAGTGAATAAAATCTGAATAGAAAGTAATGGATATAAATTATTGTTTAATAATTAAACCAAATTACTATCTTAATGATAGCCATTAGTTAAATAATAAATAAATGAAATTTATTAATAAATAGAATATTGAATTACATAGAAGTAATGGATGTATAAATGATTAATTCTATGTTATAAATAAGTAGTAAGATGGAAAAATTAATAATTAAAGCAACATAAAAATATATGTACCATTAAATGACAAAAACGATTAAATAACTGTACCAAAAATGCAACATCAATTAAATTAAATTAAAATAAAATACTAAATATTTGAACTATGATACAAATAATTTAAATTTAATGTTGATTAAATATTGAAATGAATTAGTCACAAATAATGTTCCTTCATACCAAATTAAATAAAATATAAACACTTAATAAAATTAAAACATATTATATTAACACTGTATAAAAGTAAACATTATATTAGAAGTAAATATGACATTGTCCACCATAGGTATTAATCCAAATCATTATATCAAATACATTTTTAATATTAATGAATAATTCATTTAAATTAATTAAATAATGAAAAAGTAAATCTAACTAAATTAAAAAACATATAGAAATATCACATCGCAGTCCATTATAAAACAATTATCAAACAAATATGTAAATAAAAATGCCCCCCATTTTTTTATATATATATATATATATATATATATATATTAATAATATAAATTAACCATGCGTATTTTTCCATACAACTCCGCCACACACCTCCTCAATCCAACGTCTACCCACCCAACGGTCCTATAATAATATATATATATATATATATATATATATAAGATTATATGATTTTTTTATACATTTTTTAAACGCATGTGTTAATTTGGTTGTAAAGATCAAATAAGAACTAACTGTATATTAAGGAATATATGAATTTTTTTGGAAAACCATGTTGTAATGCTTCATAGATAAGTTTTATTAATATTGTTGTTAATTAGTTGAGAGGAACATAAGTTTTTTATTCTATAAATATGATTAAAGAGTATATTACGATATACAGAATTATGAAGACATGATTTAAAATTAGTAAATGTATTAACTTTAAATTTAAATTCATTACGTTTATCAAATAGATCAATTACTGTTTTGTTTTCTTTAAGTGTAATTTTAAGATCTAAAAAGTTAATAGTATTGTTAGAAAGGAGGTTTTCCGTTAATTCTAAATTAGTAGGATAATCAACTGGAAATATAGAAATATTAGTGTGATCAGTGGCAATTAAAATTATGTCATCAATATAACGATATAAATGTATATTACTATTAATAAAATTACGTTCATAATGATACAAGTATAAATCTGAAAGTATACTAGATGTACATCCCCCTTGTGGTATACCGACTTTCTGTAAATATAACGTGTTATCATGCATTATATAATTATTATATATAATGAAATTTGTTAAAGTTTTAAAATAAGCTGTATCTATATGAATTGGTAAATTAAGTGAATGATGATACTTATAAAATAATGCATTTATAATATTATGTAGATCTACTAAATCTATATTATTAAATAGAACTTTGAAATCATATGTCATTATATTGTTAACACATTTAAGATTTTTCAAAATATTGACGAGTTGATAGCTATTTTTTATACAATGTGTATTATCAGTGGATGTTGTCAGTGTATAAATTTGATTGAGAATTTTTAATAGATGTTTATTGCTATATTATTATATGTATTGCATCCTATTGTTACAGTCCTAAATTTAATTGGATTTTTATGAAATTTGGGTATAAGAACTAAATAAGGATAATTAAAGTTAGTAGAAGTAATATTTAATAATTTATAATAACTGTGAATTTTACGATTATTTACAATTACATTTTCATTAGATTTTTTAAAAGAATTGTTAGTAGAAATACAGGATGTAAGTAGTTGGTGATAATAAGCTTTACATATGATTGCATAATTATTAGGAGATTTGTCAGTATATGTTCTTACATAGTTTTTTTGTAATTTAGTAATTTGCTGGAATAAATGTTTTATGTTAATTTTACCCATATGAGATATATTATGTTTTAAAGACGAACTTAATTTTTCAATAACTAGTATTTTCCATTGATTAAAATATTCAATAGGTTTACTATATGAAATTGAAATTTTATAAATAAAAATGTCTATATCATATATAAACTGTTTTATAATAGAATTTACATTAAATTTAGAAGGAAGTCTATATTTAGTGCCATAACCCATTAGTTTTTGTAGTTTATAATCATTCACAATATTAAGATTACCAGTGATTATATGTCCATGATCATTATTAATGAATTTTTTTAGAGTGGGGTCATTGCATTTACACTGAAAAGTACTAGCATCAGATGTATTTTTTGAAAATGCATTATAGTTAAAAATCTTTCTTCCGATTGTATTAGGATATTTAAATGTTTTTGAAAGTTGAAGATTTTTTATAGGAAAATAACAGTTTTTATCATTAATTATAGAATTAATATTAATTTTATTAAAGATTTGATTTGAAAAAGTTATAATCATTTGAGTATTAGTGTTTTGAATTTTTTGTTTTTTATTTAAATTAATGTTAAAAAGATTAGCTATTTAAATATCGTATTATCAGTTTCTTTTTAATAGCAAAAATGTATTTTCGTATTAAATACCAGTTGTAATTCTTAATATAGTTATGATGAAGAGTATTGATTTGTTTAACAATAAATTTTTTGGAAATAACAACTGTAGCAGTGCACTTTCTTCGCTTGTTACGTGTTGTTTTATGATTTAAATTATGATTTAGAGTAGGATAAATAGGAGAATAATCTGTAGTATTATTTGTTGAAAAAACTTTAACTGGTCTGTTAAATAATTCACTATTAAGTCCATAAGGATAAATAGTGTTATAATATTTCATATATGAAGACTCCATAAATAAACGTTCTGATTTAGATTTTATGATTTGTATAATTTCAATTGTAGTATTTTTAAATTTATGTTTATGAAAATGTTGTATTTCTGCTGTAGACTGTAAATTTTTTGCTTTGTTCTTGTTAGTGTCTGAGCGATGTTGATTAATACGTTTATGTAATGGACCAGATGTTTCACCTACATATTTCAAACTACATAAGTTACAGTTTATACAATATATAACATTAAATGCTTTACAAAAAGTTGATAAATTAGGATCTGGAAGAAAGTAATAAAATGGTAAAAAAATGAGAAAATGTAAGGAAATTTAAATGAAATATATATATATATATATATATATATATATATATATATATATATATATATATATATATATATATATATATATATATATATATATATATATATATATATATATATATATATATATATATATAGCTTCTTATACTTTATTTCTTAGTTTTCTTGTTACCTTCGAAAAACAGCTTCTGTCTTAACTATTTTCTGTAAAAGTTCAAGCATTTAATCATTAGATAGTATCATTTCGAAACATTAGAAAATATTTCATAGTAATTTAAAATCATTTTCTTCGACTTTAAGGAACTTTTGCATTATATTGAGAGTACTTTTCGGAAATTTTTGATGAGCAAGATCCACGCTCTGCTAATTAGTACTGAATCAATCTAATATTGGGGTGTCAAATATCAAAATTTTCTTAACATTTGTTAAGGAAATTCCAAGAAATATTGGGAAAAGTTAAAAAACTTTTTGGGATAACGGTCAATACTGAAAATATTTTATATAAAATATCATTGCCACTAAAATATTTATATTTTTATATAATAATCGGGATCTTTTTATGCCTTTTACAATTTAATTGGGAAATTTTATTTTCCAATATCAGAGGAACTTTAGGTATGAAATCGTCAGGTAATATGCAATACCGGTTTCTGTTTGGTAAAGGGCTGCCACCAAGCGGCAATATCATAAACTACTTAAGAACGCTTCCAGAACGCGCAAGTCGTCAGTCGACGCCAGGACGCGTTTTGTGAATAAATATTTGTTTTTCGTCTGTGGAAAGTTTCAGGAGATAATTTTTCAATACTTTTTATTCATTATTAGAAGTAATATTTTTACATTGAAATTAAGAATAATGTAACACCGGGATACTAACAGTTTATGATGTAATACTCATTTTTTAACTCGCGATTCACACCAATAAATATTTAGTATTTTTTTCCCAAACCGACGGTGTCGGGTTATATGGAATACCAATATATCATAATACTCCACAATTATGATGGCGCAAAGACAGATCATTATATTTGTGATTTGTGCAAATCTGAAATATGAACTGAAGTATATTGGCTAACTACCTAGACACTATATTTTGATCATTCTCTCTTGATACCATTACACCTGTTTTTTTCCAAATTTTGTTCGTTTTCTTCATTTTTAACCCCCTATTCCATATTTCCGGACTATCTCATAACACCTCCAAAAAAGTTTTTCATTATTATTATTTGTTTGCACGTGAGGAAATTTCGTAAAATGATTTTTGCCTGCAAATAACTAATCACAGATATTTGAAGTTTGTAATTGTATTCGGTTTTAAACAATATCGAACTGTGATATGACCTCAAACGTAAATGGTATTACATAATACCCGAAGTTCCCCTATATATTATATTAATATTGTATTACAACTTTTAAATTTAAGGCGAAATGTAATATCGGCACATTTCTGAGACAGTTTATTTGCAGGAAATAGGTGTAAAAATCTTATTCTCTTAATAGCAATACCATAAAAAACATAAAATTATCGGCACATTTCTGAAACAGTTTATTTCCAGGAAATATGTGTAAAAATCTTATTCTCGAACCAGCAATATCATAAAAAAAATAAAGTTATTGGCATATTTCTGAAACAGTTTCGCAGGAAATAGGTGTAAAAAAACTTATTTTCTTACCAGCATAACAAACATAAAGTTATCGGCACATTTCTGAAACAGTTTATTTGCAGGAAATAGGTGTAAAAAACTTATTTTCTTACCAGCAATATCATAAAAAACATAAAGTTATCGGCACATTTCTGAGACAGTTTATTTGCAGGATATAGGAGTAAAAAACTTATTCTCTTACCAGCAATATCATAAAAAACGTAAAGTGTTTTTCAATTTAATCGTAACGTAATGTTTTAACCCACTTTATATCAACATGTTTTATTAAAAAATTCTGGCACGTGTGTTAAAAAAAAAAAAACGTTTTCTTCTGTCATAAAGTGCAATAGAATCCATTCTTTAAGAAAAGAAATGGCACACATTTACTCTTCCGACAGGACTCTAAAGCTCAGTGTTGTACTCTAATTAAGACGCGACGGAAGGGGGCGACCCCTAACGGGCCCCCGAGAAAGAAAACTCCCAGGGTGTCCTATTACACCACTGTGACATAACGACCTAAACAAAAATATTTTACCTCGGCCAAGAAGAAGAAACAAGTTTCTTTTATTTCCAGTAACGGCTTGAAAACAAAACCGCTGATGGCCGCCTCCAAGAAAAGCATATGGTGTCCTTTTTTTTGTTATTCTTATTAAGGAAATAAAATAAAAGTGGTTCAGTTCATTTCGGTAGATGTACTCCTAAGAAAGTAGTCCATTAAAAAGCATTCCAGTCATAGGCGTAGAGTTTTGAAAATTATTGGTGTGGGGCTCAAATCGAATATAACTCTTTTCCACATAAAGACATGCATGCGTGCGTAATACAGATGATTTGTACATATCTAAATCATTTAAAAGTTAATTCAATTTAAAAGTAACGAATTTAATAAATGTTACAAATATCTTATAAAATCGTTCGTATGGTCCTTGAAAGTCCTTAAAAGTTCTTTATTTTTTCAAAAGTAATTTTTAGTCTTAAAAGTCATTTTTATGCAAAATCTTCAAAAGTCCTATAATTATACTTTCCTATTATTCCTTAATCAGGGGTGAATATCTTTTGCATTTCACCAGATTTCTGCTTAATTTTTTTAAATCTAAACTCAAGCCCCTGACTCTGAAATTTTGCTTCCCTCCCGCAATACAGAAAGTTAAAAATCTTTATACTATTATAACAATTTAATGTTTCTTGTTGAATTACCTGTTAAAGAAGTGAAACAGAATCGAATATTTCTAAATAAATCACGAGTTAAATAAAGCGTTAAGACAATATAAAAATTTGAGTATACAGTCCCATTTATAAAATGATATATACTCGCTGTTATTCGCATATCGTTTATAATAAAATCATAACGAAAATTGACTCTGAATAACGTCTTTGTTTGGGATATGGATATTTCCTATTTTCATTTTTTATATGGCCTTTCACTTACTTAAGTTGAAACCTTTAACATTTATTTTAATTTAAAAAATGAAACTTTAAGGGAATTTTTTTCCTAATGGCGTTTATCTCTATAACAAAGAAAAAGGGAGGGGAGGGGGGAATGGCAAATTTTAAGAAAAAATTTTATTTTGCCTAGAAAAGTGCATTAAAAATTCCATAAAATATTAGAAAGACAAAAAACTAAAAACTTTTTAATATATATATTAGAAAAAAATAGAGTCCATTTTAGAAATTATTGGTGAGCTCGAGCCCCACGAGCCCATCTAACTTTACGCCTATGATTCAAATCTCACCATGAAAGACATAAATAAAAATTGTACTGATAAATTATTGTATACAGACTTCATAAAGCTGTAAAAGAAAAACTGATTTTGGTATGTTATACTATAATCGGGTCGGGTGATTCTATGCGGGTGATTCAAAATAGATGTCTCGGCGATTATCTATTAAGACTGTTCTCGCATCCAAATCGGCTACTTTCTGAAATATTTTATAATTCATCTTTGTTTGCAAACGCATGAAAATGGCAGATGTTCTTATTCAAAAACTTTGTAATCGAATAGTTTTGTCCATTGCCCATTTTAAGGATTTTTAGAAAATCATCAAAATGGGCATAAGAGAACTTCAAAAGAGAGATCAAAAGAGAACCTCAAAAGAGATTTTTAAATTCAATAACTATTTTTAATTCTAATTTCTCATGGCCGTCTTCAAGAAAAGCATGTGGTGTCATTTTTTATGCTATTCTTAAGGAGACAATAATAATAATAAAAAGTGGTTAAGTTCATAGCGGTAGGTGTATTCCTATGAATGCAGTCTATTAAATAGCATTCAAGTATCATGAGGAAACATAAATAAAAATTGTTCTAATAAATTATTGTATTAGGTTTTATAAAGCTGTAAGATCCAAAATTATTTTGGTAAATTATATGCAGATAAAATACCCGATGATTAAAAATAGCTGTCTCGGCGATTATCTCTTAAGGCTGTTCTGAAATCAAAATCGGCTACTTTCTGACTTATTTTTTAATTCATTTTTATTTACAAGTTGGCAGGTGCTCTTATTCAAAAAGTTTGTAATTGGACAGTTTTTTCCATTTTTCAATAAAAGCAAGAGAACTTTTAGAAAATGCTGTCAAAGTTGATGTTTTAAACCGAATTTCCAAACGCGACAGTTCTTTTTTTCCACAACTATATACAACAAAATATCCATGTATATTAAATTTTCTCAAGTTTCTGTTTTACATTTTGCTTTTTTACACAATTTACTTTTCTTTCTCTAACTTCAGCAAAATGTTAAAAAAATTCCTTCAATAGGTTATATTTTACAAAGTTATTATTACTTCTAGGGAAAGGGCCGAAAATTTATGTATGACAGATTTTTGATATAATTAAAAATGGCCCCAAGGGGGGGAAAAAGGGGGTTTTAGAAGAAAAAAAAATCATAGCTTCGTCAATTCACAAGATATCAAATCCGCGTAAATTTATTATTAATCCTCTTAATATTATCTAAAACTTTTATATTGACAAGTTTTTTATAGAACCAACCGTTATAGCAAAAAAAATTAAAAACAAAAAAATCCCTGCCGGCTCCGCTTGCAAACAAGTTATTTTTCGAAGTAGGCGGTTCCAACTCCCGCATCTTTTCGAAACTGATACATAAAATCAAGAGGCATAAAATCTCGGTCAAGTTCGTTAATGGGCAAAATCGAACCAAGGAGGGGGGGGGGGGGCTTTTGTGAAAACAGAAAAACCCCTATAATTTCTTAATTATGATACGTATCGAATCCGTTTGAAGTTATTATTACTTCTAGGAGAAGGGCCGAAAATTTATGTATGACAGATTTTTGATATAATTAAAAATTGCCTTAAGGGGGGGAGAAGGGGGGTTTTAGAAGAAAAAATTTCATAACTTCGTCAATTCCCAAAATTACAAATCCGCTTAAATTTATTATAAATCCTCTTAATATTATCTAAAACTTTTATACTGACAAGTTTTTTATAGGACCAACTCTTATAGCAAAAAAAAAAAAAAATCCTGCTGGCTCCGCCTGCAAACAAGTTAGGTTTCGAAGTAGGCGGTTCCAACTGCCGCATCATCGCAAAAAGGTCATTTCTTCCGCAATTCCCGACAAACAGAGGCCCCATGGTCTGCGTCTTCGAAATCTACCTGTGCCTGTAGGCCGAGCCGTCAGGGATTTTTTTTAAATGTGGACATATCAGCGTAATTCTTTTCTCTGTATCTTAACTATTTTAAGAAAACTATATTTATTTTCAAGCAAATTAAATATGGCTCTTTAAAATAGTTAATATGTGTTTTTTTTTACAGAACAAAACTTTCCAGTAATGGTTATATAAAAATATATTATTTTTCAGAGAAATGTTCTTTTGGCACAGTATCTGAAATATCTGTCGTGTAACAATAAATAATTTCAAAATCTAATAAATGATAAGATTCTGTCTCAAGTGAAACTATTTCCTTTTATTCAATCCTAACAATATTTTTTTCAAAACAGATTGAAAAAAATATGCATTTTTAAAGTTTGAGGTCAAATATTCTTTATAATATAAAAATACATAGGACAAATAAATATAGAGATAAATATAGAAATACATAAAATATTTCCGATATAAAACGCTAAAATTTCAGTTCTAGCTTTACATCGCAAATGATATTTATACTTACAATGTATTTATAATGTGTTATTATCATTAACACAATGATATAATTAATAAAAATAAATAGCTTTAATATAAAATGAAATAAGTACATTATTACAGGATTGACACAGGAAATGTTTTTTTTTCTTATTTTTGTCCACAGCTATTTCTAAACAATAATCATCGTAGTAGAATGTTTTTGATTTTCGAGGTGTATTATTATTCTTTGAAAAGGGTGGTGGCTGAATAATAAAAACTAGATGCCTGTGGCAACCCTGTTGTTAGAAAATTATTGTGAAAACTAAAAATTGCTTCTAGGATTATATTAGCTATTAAATATTATTAAAGATAAAGCAGTTCTATAGATTGCATTATAGGGTTACCACTGGCGACTATTTTTATATTTTATTTGAATCAATATTTCCAAACAATAATCAACATGGTAAATTTCGACAACATGTACTAAAGAAATATACCGCAAAGATTATTGTTTGGAAATAGTCGTAAAAATTGAATATGAAAATAGTCATCGGTGGCATCTTTGGTATAAATTGCGATTTTCTGAGAAATAGAAATAACAAAATACGATAACGTTTTTTTTTTTCTTTACATTCCAAGCAAAATATTTACTTTATATTTAAAATTTATTTGCAAATAATAATTTCTAGAAAAAGTTTTAATATAAGTTTAAAGACTAAACAAAATTAACCACCTGAAACATTCATAATCCACCGGTCTTTCTAAATTGAATGATTGGGAACCGTTCACGATGAACAGTTTTTTACACTTTGCAAAATAGTTGAAAAGTGTTTATAGAATCGAATTGTCTGTCTGCTATCTGTCTGTCTGTTCCTGTTCTAACGTCTAAATATACTCGGATTGCCATATAATTGATATTTGTTATTGAGGCTTCAGTACATAATCAGTACAATGTCGAAAGAGATTTAAAATATCAGCTTTACGAAAATTGCATACCAAATTTGCCCATGTTTTAATCAGGTTCTGCTTCTGGAACAATCCCAAACCCTGCTTTATGGTCAAATAGTTTACTATTTACTGAGGATTCAATGTGGTCAAATATGGCTGCATTTAATGCTTTAAAAAAAAAAAAAAAAAAAAAAAAAATGTGGTCAGAAATGGCTGCCTATGGCTGACATATCAGAGCACAGGTCGCGATTAAGACGTTTCAAATGTCTGAAATTCAGACACTATTAAGTGTCTTAAAAAATAAGACACTTTAAAGTATCTCTCTTTTTAACCATTCGTTTAAGTCACTAAAGTTTCTGAATTTCAGGTTACAGTGTGTACTCTAACTCCCGTAAATATACTCTTATTGCCTTAAAATTGCTATGAATATGGCATATATTCATATTGCCATATTCAAATATATGTTAATGATGTTTACTCTGACATATTCGCTATTGAAAATGTAGTGTGTAGCATTTATAGTTTGTTACAGGGATACTCAAAAGAATTCTGTTACGTTATGGTCTAAAGGAAAAAATCGTTTGCGGCGTATTTTTTTATGTTACGCTATTTCAAACGTAATGAAATTAATTTATGTTACGCTATTTCAAACATAATGAAATTAATATACATCACTGGTGTGCATTACAAGTTTTTTACTATAAAATATGGTGTGCATAGCATTTATCGTTCATTTACAGGGGCACACAAAATAATTAGGTTACAGTAATGCATATAAGTTATAATTGTTGGAAGTGCGTTTTCAATTGTGGTACGAGTTTTTAAATTTAACAAATTTTTTGAATATTAGTTGATGTGTATAAATTCTATAGGTTATGTAGAGGGCTGCAAACATAATTCGAGTATATTTTTGCTTATTGACGGAAATTGCTGAAGTGGAATTTTCAACAAATCTATCGATCATATACAGGGCTGAACAAAATAATTCGGATTTTTATCCAACAGTAATTTCTGAAATTGGATTTTCAAATTTGTTGTACGTTTTCCAAATTGTTTATTGAGACATTACAACCTTATCAAGACCTTATTTAGCTTCAAGACCTTTCAAGACCTTATTTAGACGTATTCAACCTTATCAAACGTTGAAGGTTTGTAAGAATATTCTGGATGTGTTGGAAAATGTTTTATAACCTATGTTTAACGCATGATTTTTCTTTCTTTTTATAACTTACTGTCATAAATGTGCGCATTGTATTTATGTCAATATTGACTTGTCTATGTTCATTGCTCTACAAGGCACTATTTTCAAATTAAAGGTTCGGAATTCCAGAAAGGTATAATCGAGTATACTTTCATTGGGTTAAGAGTGAAAGGATCTCATGTTATTTTGTAAAAATATACAATTATTAATTATGAAATGAATATTATAAGAACAAAACTACTTTGTACTGGTAATTAGAAACAATATGCTGAACTTATCTTAATAGAAAATACGCAAAGCGGCAGATCAAAGAGCCAGATCAAATCTGGTTGAATTTCCTAAAACAATTCATAAATTTCTTGTTGGACTTTAAAATTAATGAGAATTTTTAGATGTAACAAGACATATGGTGCTGAGTCAAAGGGATACAATACTTCTTCCAGTTGTTAGCTTTGATACTAAAGCTATTTTTTATTGTATTGTTCGGAAAGTTCCTTCCGTTTGGGAAAACCAATTCGTACCGGAAAATTCTACCCGTCAATTATTAGATATCGGAATTTATGTCTAATAGTTAAATTACAGCATTTTCCGGTGCGAACCAACTTTTCCAAACGGAAAGAACTTTTCAAATAATCCAATACTTCGAAGCTATATCGATATTGTTCATAATTTGGCCTTCAAATACAAATTTCGATTCCATTCCAATCCTATTCTTATAATTAGTCTTACCAATTTATATTCTTGAAAGAACAACTGTGAGCTTTTACGTAAAGAGCTTATAAACTAAACGTGTTTCAAGAGACCAAATAAGTTTACGATACCTAACCTTCGTCGTTACCTAATATTTCATTGTTATATTTTATCTGAAGAACTGGAAACTTGTAAGAAATATTAAACTCGCACTTTCTGACAACTTGTGAATTAACAAATAAGGGAACTAACTTACAAACAGAAGATAACAGATAACATTTCAAGTGTGCCTTTTATATGGAATGCATTTGATTATTATTTTTTTTTTTTACCGGCCAAGGGTGTCCAAATTTTGGCGACATCAAATTTGTAGATAATGTTTTAAAATATGCAGTAGAACTTCATGACTTGCATTTTTTTTATGTTGTACTATCAATAGTAGATTTTTTTTTCATTTTAAGCTTGCGGAATAAATGCATTTGCATTTACCCCAGTTTCATTGGATTGTATTTGCAGTTTCATTATTGTTATGAGTATAACATTTTGTTATTTATAAACCAAATCTTCATGAGATTAAATATATACATATATATTAAATGAAATATATTTTAATAAACTGTATACAATGTATTTTATGGCTAATTTTCACAAAACAAAAGTCTAGTTTTATTTATACTTAGTTATATAAGAACTGCCCGAATAAAAATTATTTAGCCTTAGGACATAGTACATTCAACGGAGACCTCGTATCAATTATGTGCCCAGGATCTCCTCCCACCGCCCCCGCTAAAACCATAGTAGGGTTCTGATTTTATAAGAATATGTTTGCAATCAACTCAGAATCTATCTGTTGTAGTGGGACAATGGATTAAATGATACTTTGCTGAATATAATAAATACTTACTATACCAACACATCCTACACACCCTTTCTTGTAGGATTTGTATATTTCTTGTATATATATCACCCTTTCTTGTATATTTTTTCGACTACACACGCAGAACCCGATTAAGGTTGTTTGGGACTCAAGGCCCATCAACTTTTCAGCACCCCCCTTCTCTCTCCCTCTCAAACCAAAATAGTAGGTAGAAATTTTGTGGGCAGTATTCAGAAAATTTCCTGCATTTCATAAAAATGCTCATGAAACTCGGGTTAACTTAAATTTTCTTTTGTTGTTTGACGCTTATAGTGCCTTACATATCTCTTTTCGTATTAAACATTTCTTAAAACATAATTTTCATAAAAATATTTTGTCTACAGCATTCCAAATTTAAATTGTTTTCAGAGAACGTAAAAAATCAGGCAAGTTGCTTATAGAGATATCTGTTACTTAGACATTAAAGCTTGAAATAAAAAATGTTCTAGGAGATTTAAGAAATTTTTATAAAATCATTTAACTCATTTTGGGACCCCTACTAGCAGTGGGCCCAAGGCTGTGGCCTAGTTGACCTGTGCTAAGCGCGGATCTAAGGGGGAGGTCATGGGGCTCATCACCCCCCTCTAAACGAAGAACATTTCTATAAAATAATACTTTTTTATATGCTAAATCTTACTGCTTAGAAATGCTAATCTTATTCATACATTCACAGAGTTATTTTTATACAGAAATGTATTTAAAATTGCAGTTATTGTTTAAGCATCAAAGAATCGAATAACGTTTTATATTTTTCTATAAATGTCGTACATCTTGAATTGCATCCAATTGCAACCTCAATACATTTCCATGACTGTTGAGCCTCAAAAGTCGGCTTAAAATGTAACATTTGGTAACATTTTCTGCAAAATTAAATTAAATAAAAAATTAAAATGGCAACTCCTATTTCTTGGCATCTGAATAGAACATAGAACCTACAAATTTTATACATTTACCAAGGCTGCTATGGCTCAAGGAATTTTTCAGAGAAAATAGCAGTAATTTCTAATTGAAATTTTCGCCTAATCGCACGATCAAATATGGCGAGTTTTTTATAAAAAATTAATGGTATTTCACCGGAAAAAAATTCTGACCTGTAGCAACCCTGATTTACGAATATACTGCAAATTTCCTGCATTTAGGAATGAAAATGAATTCAGGTTAGTTTAGAAAATAACCAATTTGGACTTATGATACAAAAATTGTCATGAAGACAAATGATCCCCCCCTCCCCCTTCCTCCAAAATAGACATGACCCCCCCCTTTAAATGGAGGGCTGGATCCGCCTCTGGCCTGTGCAGTTATCAGGACCTATATGCATGTAACTATTACAAACTGCTCTATTAATACAAAAATGACCCCATCTGACCCCGGTTTGTATATTATCGATTCTCAAAATCTTAATATATAAAATTTATGTATTACAAATACCTGATTGCAGAAATATTCTGTCAAAATTTGATGTATTCATAATCAGCTACTTATTCATTTATTCAGATTAAATCGATAAGCAAAAAAAGATACGAATTAAATCAATTTAAAGAATCATCATAACCTTCAGAGAAAGGTTAAATCTAAACCCCTTTTCCGGTGTTTTTTTTTTTTTTTCTATTTAAAATCACTGTAAAATGTATTCGTCATTTTTCAGCAAAAACATATGTTTTCAAATAAAAGATGAGCTGTCGTTTAGCTTAATTCAACGTTCTGTGAAAAATTCTTACTATTCACAAGGGGTCCTGCAGAGTGCATCTGTTTTCCGTTAGAAAATCCAAACCGTTGAAGGTTACCTTCAATATCCCGACATTTTTTATAAAATTTGAGGCTCCCCAAGCCCCTTTAAATTAAATGGGGGGAGGGCTTTTAATTTACAACCACAGCTCTTCACTTTCACCTGTTCACTTCCCCTATATTTCTTTTCAATAAACTCTTCCGCTATACCAAAGGGGTTTTAGGTGATCTAAAAGGTGGGGGGGGGAGGTTGTCTGCCAGGTGTCACTGGGTTACATAAAGGGTCTAGGAAGCACGTGGGAAAAACGGACATTTCACCTGTTGCATTATAAGATTAGCTCGAACTTTCCATTTTTTCCTGGATGACCTTCTGAACTATAACTTGATGTAAGGATTTAATGCTACTTATTGCAGAAATATGGCAGTCAGTGTGATAAATGATTTAGATTTAAGGTATTCCATTTATTATAATGGAAATACTGATGAGAAGTACTGTATATATTTGGGGTTAAATATTTATATACTTCCTTCTAAAGTGAACTTTAGAAGTTTTTAGTAGTTTAAATAGAGAATTTCAAAATCTAATAAATCAATTAAAAATTGTCCCAATTCATTATTAAAAATTAAAAGAAATTATATTTAAAAAAATAACAGATAGGATTTGAAGAATTAACGTGTACTGTAAGATTTTTTTAAAAGAAGAAAAATAATAACAAGTTGGAAATTCTACGTCAAACGTGACAAATGAGGTGCGTTCGTACTGTAACTCGTTTTATAAGTAGTCATATCTTGGTGCAGTAGTTGTTGCACTCTTATGCAAAAATGCATGAATGCAAAATTTATTTTATGTGCAGATTTTCATATTATAGGTATTAATTTTATTTTATGAAATTAAGTTTCAATACAATTTTACAAACAATTAATTACAATTCTGTTACATTAAAATTACACTATGCGCAAATATCCAATACAAGACAATGTAAAAAAATCATCGTTATTCTTTCAGTGAAATCAATTATATCATCTGTTATTATGATATAATTAATTTCCGTAATAAAATAAGTACATTTTAAGTTGGCAACATTTTGTCTTTTGCTGACACTTACTGAAAATTCCAATGACTTGAAATTCATATTTAGACTCTTTTTCCATTTAATATATATTTTTCCAGAAAAATCTATCCAAAAAACTGTCGGTAGATTATATGATTGCTATAATTAAACAATTTTAGTATACAAATTCAGTTTTAAATTCAGTAATACGGAAATATGCCTCTATCTTAAAGAGGACGTAATCACCATCGCAACTTAGAATCATTACCTATCATGGGATATCATTGAATTAATTACGTACAATTCTATTACATTAAAATTTTACTATGCGCAAATATCCAGTACAAGACAAAGTTAAAAAAAAGTCATCGTTATTATTTCAGTGAAAAAATGAATTATATCGTCTGTTATTATGATATGATTAATTTCCGTAATAAAATAAGTACATTTTAAGTTGGCAACATATTATCTTTTGTTGACATTTAATGAAAATTCCAATGGGAAACTTAAACCTAGCTTTGAAAATTTCAGAGCTTGAAATTTATATTTATGCTCTTTTTCCATTTAATATCTATTTATCCGGAAACATCTCTCCAAAACACTTTAAGGTAGATTATATGATTGCTATAATTAAACAATTTTAGTATACAAATTCGGTTTTTAAATTTAGTATTACGGAAACAACAGGACTCCATCTTAAATAGGACGTAATCACCATGACAACTTAAAATCATTACCTATCATGGGATATCATTGAACGTACGATAGGATTTAATAGAATGAAGAAAACTTTTATTAATATCTTCTTAAGTTTTGATTCCATTTTCATAAAATTTGAAATGCCTCGACAAAATTATGCGACGATTATATATATATTAAATTTCAAACCGTTCGGTTGGGTAGTTTTGTGCTGTTATATGCTGACGGACGGACAGACGGATAAACCTGACGACGACTATAGGTGCTACATATTTATATAATTACGGACGCACCTAATATAAGAGCAAATGCGGGCGTCATACATACATGTATTACATGCATATACATGTATATAACGTATATTACATGTAACTATAACAATTACTAAAGAACGTAATAAAATAAATTAATTTAAATGTTTATTTATATAACAATATTCTTTGAGAAAGATTGACATTTTTTAAGTGGTGTGCTCAGTAGAAAGTTAGTTTTTGCGGTCATTTATTTATTTGAGGGAAATCCTGATGGAATTTTCCCGTAAACTGTAACTTTACCCCCTGGTAGCAGAAAATGTGGATCCGGAGACGTAAGCCTCAAAGTTTTATTGTCTGTAGATTATTTTCAAGGAGATATTTATTTATTCACTCATAAGGTGAAACCCCCAGTTATTGACACCTAACCAGTAACGGATACTTCAGCAGAAATCAAACTCAAATCAGTATTTCCTTGTAAACTTATCCAAAGTAATTTCATCCAGTAGTAACTTATTTGTCTTAACTGTTATAACTTATTTTTCAGCTATTGTTTTTTTTCTCTTTTTAAAGAACTAGGGGGCTCTGCCCCCTGCTCGCTACGCTCACCAACCCCCGTTCTGATTTCACAACCTCTTAAAACCTGGTAATGTATTTTGTTTTAAAAAGATGATGATGATGATGATGATATCACGAACGGCGACTATCTTCTGTAATCAGGTTATAATGCTTTTTCATTTAACTGGTTATAATGCTTTTTCATTTAATTCATCTTTTTTATTTTTAACATTCATGTATAAACACAATTTTTATGACGTAATTTTCTTTATTCCCTGCTTTCAACACGTGATCATTTAATTATTATTTTAAACTTTCATTATTGTTTTTAATAGTCTCGCGCAAATACATTTTTTTATTTGAGATAAAACATAATTCTTTGCACTTATTTAGAAATTGGCAACAATATAAAAAAATAACTTTTTCAATAAAAGATTTTTTACTCGATTTTTAAGGATTTTTCGAGTTTTTATTGTCCGACCGTGATAATTTTTTGAATTTCTGAAAGCTTGCTATATTTCGCGTCTGGTGGTATGATTTTCGAATCCGTAGGATGGCTAGAAAAAAAGTAATCGCTCCTAAAAAAAGTCCCTAGTAAAAAAGCGATGAGAATAACCCGGAATATCTATGCAGATTTTCATTGGTCCATTTCCACTTTTTTTTATATATAGAAGGATAGTGTCAGTTACTGGAGATATTGACCATATTTAAGGCAAAATTTAATTTTTAGTAATAAAAAATAAAAAAATAAATAAAAATTTTGTTAATAATATTTTTTAATGTATCTTTACTATACTTTCAAAAGCAAAGATAAGTATAAAATACATTTAAAAATTAGTAATAGTGATTTAAAGAAGAAATAATCCTTAAGTGTCAGTTACTGGGGGTTTCACCCTGCATCTTTTGATCGTTTTTTTTTTTTTTTTTTTTTTTTTTTTTACTTAATAAAAAGTTTATCAAAATCAGTTATCTCACTTAAAATATTTCCATAAATGTATATGTATACGCACATAGAGTGGTAAACAACTTAAATATAAAGCCGAAACTGACTTAAAACACGTATAAACATGTTCGAAACTCGTTTCAAGATTAATTTGATAGACTCTCTTTATTTTTATCTTTTTGCTGAGGGGGGAAAAAATAGAGCCAAAAAATATTTGCCGATAAATTTATTACAAATTTATTTTTATTTTCTAACAATATTTGTTCTAATACCGATAATTTTACAAAAGAATAGATTTCTTTTTAATAAGATTAACTCTTTTCTTATTTTCAATGACACATTTTGTAATGGTCCAAATTTGTGACCCAATCGTAGAGGGTGGCTATCTATGCATAGCAAACTAATTATTTTCTAAGAAGCTATGTGTTTAACTATGCTTAAAAGTGCCAAGTGCGAAAAACAAAGGTAAAAATAGTAAGAAAAAACATACTATTTTATAAGCATTCCATGTTTATATTTAAAAAAAATAAAAATAATAAAAAACTTCTCATTTATAAGGATTTAATGTTTGTATTAAAAATCACACCTAACTTCATGACTGTCATTCCTCAGTTCCAAAATATTTCCGTAACAATACACTAATTGGGCGTGGGTCCCGATTATTAAAAATTCACCTCTTCGATTTACGCTTGATAGAAATCGCGAACAAATGATTTTATTTAAGATATATATAATTTTTGTCCGTTTCTTTTTTTAAATATGACAACAAGAAAGGAAAAAAAATAAGCATTATTTAAATTATCTATTCCGAATTTCTAAATTATTTTCCCAAAGTATAATCATAATTTAATTAATATTAAACTATCACATGCTAAAATAGTATTTAAAAATACATATATTACGGTCTTCATTTTTTATTTATATTTTCTACTTTTTAGTTTTTAAAATATTTCATTGTTGTAGATTCGCAGCCGTGTGGCATATTTTGGCGGGAATGGTTTGGACCATAACTGCATTGTTTTTATAACACGTAAACAGTTTTAGCCATAAAGAATATTTGGCGATTTATCAGCTGAGCTTGGCTAACAAAAAAATACCTTTAAACTAATTTATTAATTTTTAACTAAGTTATAAGAATATTAACATATTGTATTCTCATCGAAAACGCCCCTGGTGTACAGAAATTTTATAAATGTAATTTATCAGGAGATCAGCGAAACATCAATTACGAAATTCCATTTGTACATATGAAAACCAAGTTAAGTTAAATAAAAAGGTGTAGAAAATAAATAAATAAAATAAAAAACATTTCTTGAAAATTTTTGACAAAACACCTGCAGGCAAACAGTGTTGCCGATTACTTCGTGGGAGAAAAAATATTTCTAAATAAATCTACAACGTCAAAAATGCAGTGAATAGTAAAAATGAAAAATTTAATACCGTTTCTACGTTGTCAGTTTTTGGTATGAGAATAGAAAATAAATGTAATTTCAGAAATTGCTATTGATTGTGTTTATTCTAAAGAAAATGAATTTCGGTAATTATCGCAGATGACCAAGTTATAATTGCAAAAAGGAAAAATGATTTAGAGAAATGACAATAAAAATTAAGGAAGAATATGAGAAATGGGGATTTTACATGAACGTT
Organism: Maratus michaelseni; assembly: GCA_963931845.1. NCBI lineage: Eukaryota > Metazoa > Arthropoda > Arachnida > Araneae > Salticidae > Maratus > Maratus michaelseni. The sequence goes on from OZ007593.1 coordinate 260,339,602, forward strand.
AGTAAGACCAAATACCTAGGTATAGGAGGAAATGAGACACAACTAAATTTAAATAATAACATAAAAATAGGAAGCTGCGATTATTATAGATACCTTGGTGTAGATATTAATAGAGAAGGCACAGACTCACAGGAAATTAAATACAGAATCTGTCAAGGAAGAGTGGCTGTAAAACTATTAAATTATATTTGGTGGAGTGAGGAGATCTCCAGGAAAAGAAAATATAATATATACAATTCTATTGTAAAGAGCATATTGTTATATGAAGCAGAGGGGTGGAGAATTATGGAGACAGAAAGAAAGAAATTAGCAGCAGTGGAAATGGTTGCCTTAAGAAGATCATGCAGGATATCAAGAATAGAAAGAATAAGAAATCAAAGAATTAAAGAAATGATGAAAATAAAGGGAACCATATTAGACTATCTCCAAAAGAAGTAATTAATCTGATATTGTCATGTTAAAAGAATGAGTAACGAGAGACTACCCAAAATCGCATCTAATTATAGAACAAACCTAAAGAGGAAAAGAAGAAAACCACTAAATACCTGGATGGATGGTATGAAAAAGTCATGAGGCATAGGGGTCTGGAGGAGGAATGGACCCTTGACCGGAAGAAATGGAGTGGTATCTTGTAGATTTTTTGGCGGCACCTGACGCCATAAACCGAGTTTATATATATATGAAAACAATGTTATATTCCTTGTCACTGATGACAAAGATTTTAGTTAAACGGTGATCAAAATAATGTAACAACGGAATTCATACATTAGTCTTGCGAAGTGAAAAAAAGAATTCTCTCGCGCATTCTAATATTTCAAGAAAATAGTTCTAATAAGATACAGGGTAAGAAGATTCTAATTACACTAATCTTTAAAAAATAAATAAATAAACGTATACTGGTTAATTTTTCTATGATTCTAATTCTGAAAACCAATTATTCTAAATCCATTATGGTTTCAATCAAACGAAGAATGACACTGATTATGCTGAATTGCGTTCAAATAAAACTCATCATGGGGAAGGAACAAGAGTTCCAGAAATATAAACAAGACCTAAAAATCATGCGTCAAGCATATATTATGACACACTTTCCAACTCATTCAGAATACTGTAATAAATTTTCACTGTTTAATAAGGTGAAATATGATGTCTAAGTAAACAAGGTCAAGGTCAAACCAGGCGGGAGGCGTACCGTACGGCTTAAGCTCAACTAGTCCCACCCAGCAGGTTTGTTTACTATGCGGCAAGGCCCCATCCCAGGGAGCGATGCCCGGAAGGACCACCCGGGAAGGGGACCCAGGGACGTAGCTTTAGGGGGGGAGGGGGGGAGACTCCCCCTCCAATAAGTTCAAGTAGTAGGGCGCCACAGAAGGTTTAAGGGCGCCGTCAGGCGCCCATAAAGAAAGGGTATATTAGTAGTAATAAGTGATTATATACAAACACTTTATTTTAAATCTTAAATTAGAAAGTAAGTTACTTTTAACATACAAAATTTGAATAAGGGGTTTAATTTTATATTTGTTTCTACTTCTATCCTCTCCCCCCCCCACCCCCACGCCCCGCCAAAAAAAGGTATACTTGCAAAAGGGAAAATTCTGAAAATGGGAATTGTAATCAATTGCGGGACGATAAGTGTAATTCGATCCTTAGAAGTACAAATATTCCCTTCTTATATTAGTAGTTGTTGGCAACCCTTTGTTGTAGAAAGAAAGTGTGAAGAAGTGGAACTGACTGGTGGGGGTTAGAGCGGTTCACCAATACTTTCATGTAAGGGGCCAAAGATTGTTTAAGGGCGCCATTAGGCCCCCATAAAGAAAGGGTTTAAATAGTAGTTGCAAGTAATTATACAAGAACATTATTTTGAATGTTAAGAATTGCAATCAATTGCAGGGCAGTAATGTAATTCGATCCTTAGAAGTACAATTCTTTCCTTATCTCAGTAGTTTTTAGTCACCTTTGGTAATCTAAAGAAAGTGTAAAGAAATGGAAGTGACTGGAGAGAGGTTACAGAACGGCTCAGAGAGGGTGGGGGTGGCCTAGAGGTCTCCACGGGCTGAAATTTCTAGGGTCGGACCCGCCCGTGTACAAACGAAAGCCGTCCTGCCCAGTCCGTTTTAAAAACCGAAAGTTCGGCCCGGCCTGGAGCGGTTCAATTTCTACAAAAGAAAATCCAATTTTTCATAACATATAATTAAGATTATTTTAAAGAATAGTGCATATATTGTTTTGCGAAATTTTTAAAGTATATTTCAGACTACATGTGGGCAATCCATAGAATACAGAATGTCAACATTAATGAATACTTAGGTTTCTAGACTTTTACATTCAAATAAAGACTCATTAAAAAATTGTACTTTAGAGTAAAGATAAAAAATGTTTAAAAACATCATAAATTTTGAAGCTTTATAGTTAAAAAATTAGATAAAAAAATATTTTTTCGGAATTCATTAAAGTTTATTTCCAAAGATTTTGTTACCAAAAATCCATTATCAATTTTAGTTTGGAATAAAAAATTGTCTGCCAGACACGTCGTAGGAATAATTAAATTCAGGTCCAGCCCGGTCCGCGTATATAGAAAAAACGTACGCCTATGAACATGGCCCGAGTCGACAGGGAAAATTAGGTTCTGGCTCAGACTCAATGTATAACTGTCCGATGAAAATCTCTACGTTAGGCATATTAAATTTCTGTATTGATGTTGTCAAACTAGTATCGAATTGTGCAACATAATTATAACGTATTCTGGCATAGCCAGGTATATTGAAAATTGTTCATATTTCATCGGCTCAGTCCGATCTTTTTAAATTTGGTATATCGGTGCCGGTAGTCCCTCTTTTTTTTTTTTTTTTTACCAGACCGCCTAGCTTGTTTATTTTTTTTATTATTAACCCGGCCCATTTGAACGTTTGACTTTATTTGGCCGGGTGCGGAAATCAGACCGTGCAGATTGTGATCTTTAGGATAGAGGTCTGCACGGGCCAAAATTTACAGACCCGGCCCGAACGAAAGCCATCTTGGCCAAGCCCAGTCCGGTCTAAAAGCTAAAAGTTTGGAATCGGACCGGCCTGTTGAAAATTCAGTGAAAACAGGCCCGACCCGTTGAAAAATCAATGAAATCAGGCCCGGCCCGACCTGACCAACTCAATTTCTACAAAAAATCCAATTTTTATTATACGATTAAGATTCTTTTAATGAATACTGCATGTATTTTTATGGGAAAATTTTACAGTATATTTTAGAATACTTTATACCTGTGCCACATGCCATAGCATACAGAATAGTATTATTAATGATCACTTAGACTTTTAGATTGTTACATTCAAATGAAGACATTCAAAAAATTAATGTATTTTAGAATAAATGAAAAAAGGGGTTAAAAACATCCTAACTTTTGTTGCTGTATAATAATAAAAAAATGTTTCTCTGTAATTTATTAAAGTATACTTCCAAAGATTTTGTTAATAGAAGTTCATTATCGCTATTACTATTATTACCAAACAACTCGACACGTCCTGGGAACAATTAAACCCAGTTTCCACCCGGTCTGAGTACATAGAAAATAATGTAAGCTTGATCCCAGCCTGCCTGAGTCTGCTGAAACAATTAAGCCCAGGCTCAAGTATGATGCATGTGTCCAATGCCAATTTCTACACTTGACATATTTCTGTATTGATGTTGTGATCGGCTCATACAGTATATTTACTTATTCTCGTCCCAGACAAATCTATTGAAAATTCTCTAAGAATAAAATAGTATTGTAATTTTTCTGCAAAAATTATACAGATATTTTAAACAGGATTTCGAGACGCGCGAGTTAGAGATCTGCACGGCCCAGCTTAACTTTTTTCTGCAGACTTGGATCGGGACGGTCTAGGCTTATTTTTTTCTGGGCCAAGCTGGGCTTGGACGTTATTCTTCCTAAAGGTCTGCATGGACTGAAATTTGCAGTCCAGCGTAAAAATCAGAAAATTAGGCCTTGCACAACAATTTTTGCGAAAAATTAATATATTTTTAAATGGCCATTATTCTAAAATTAAAATTCCTTTTAAAGAATAGTAGATACTATTCTATGCAAAAAAAAATAAATAAATAAAGTACAGTAAAACCTGTGATATAGAAACAGTCTATGACGAAAACCTTTCTTACACGGGAAAGTGTCTTGATCCGTGCAAAAAGAATATAATACATACCACAGACAATGTACCTGCTAAGAATTGGACCTGCCTATAACGGATTTTTCTTCTCTTACTGAATCTTCATTTGAATGTAATAGTCTAATTCAATTTTTTAATCAGTGTTTATATACATTATTGTCTAAGTGGATCATAAATATTGTTGATATTTTACATTCCATGCATTTTTAACATAATCTGAAAATAAAATCTATGCATAAGTAAGTGTGCTTTTTGAATAAGTAAGTGTAATTTTAATTTTAGGTTAATGTTGCTTCAGAAATATCGGCATGCTTTGTAGATATTTAGTCGAGCCAAGCCAGTCCAATTTTTTTGCTTTTATACCGGGCTGGGCTAAAATAATTTTTGAACGGGTTGGGCCAAACTTTTTGCTTTTATGCCTGGCCTGGCCGTGCCTGGGCCTAGAAATTTTGGCACCTACAGACCTTTAGCGCGGTTGATGACTATGTGGCGAGAGGGGTGGGGTGGGATGGGGAAGTGGAAAATGAAAATTATAAAAGGGCGCCAAAGTCAGGTCCTCCCCCCCCCCCAATAAAAATTTCAAGCTACGCCCCTGAGGGGACCCCTCACTATTGAAAATTAACTGTCTAAGATTACAATGTCAATCACAAAGGCTATCCAATTATACTGGACGAACCAAGTTAGATACAATAATGGGCTGAATGAACAATTGTGATTGTAAATAAATATAAGAAGATGTAGAGATTTTACAAGATAATAATTAAAGTTGAGAGAAAACTATAAATACAAAACGAAACTAATAGCTCACTTATTGAAAGATAAACAGCTAATAAATACGATATTGACAAAGAAAGTAATCATAGTTTGAATAGTAGCATCGAATGTATAAAAAGACTTACATGGGTGAAAACTTGAATAAATATATATTGGGGTATTTACAGTAAACAGTTAACACAATTTAAGTACAGCAATTAATGCTAGAAAACAAATCTGAGAATACAAGTACTGTGTACTAGTATTAAGAAAAATACGGAAGCATTGCCAAGTAATACTTTGTGGTATTGGGCAATAATTATACTATGTAATGCTGAAATACAAATTCTGAAAATACAAAATTCCAAAAATACAAATTCTGAAAATACAAAATTCCGAAAATACAAATTCTGAAAAGTTTCTTCTAAGTGATTATATCGGAATATGTACATGTAGTGAAAACAATCAATACAAATCAAATGCCACCATGAGGTTAAAGAAGTAGTACTGAAACACAAATTCCAAAAATTCAAATTTTGATTATACAAAATTTGAGAAAACAATTTACTAATTGCTAAACAGAGCATTGCCAAGTAATACTTTGTGATATTGAGCAATAATTATACTATGTAATGCTGAAATACAAATTCTGAAAATACAATTTACCAATCATATTGAGCAGTACTAAATAATACTATGTGATACTGAGCAATAATACTACTATGTAATAATACTGTATGATGCTGAAGTAGATAATAATAATGGATAGAAGTAAGTACTAAATGAACAGTAATGAACGAATAATAATACTAGCCTAAACAATGATAAATTAAGCTAAAAATAATAAATAACACTGTGTGATGCCATTAAGAACAACAGAATTGTTAAGGTTAGAATTTATGTACTGTGTAAAAGTCTTTATGCATATTAGAAGTCCACTTCATCCTCAACTTCCACTAAGTCCAATGGAGGCAGCATGTCAAAGAAAGGCGCCAAATCAGGTTGCCAAAATTTACGCGTAAAATTACAAACATATCCCCCGGCATTGCAGGTTTAAGAAACTTCAATCAATTATACATTATAAAACTGAAATATAAGCGCTCCGTAGTATTCCTCACTGTTATAACAATGTGAGAAAGATATAATAAATTGTTCTGTTATAAAAATAAAACAATTACATTAATATGCAACAATAGTAAGAATAAAAAAAAAGACATAACAAAATGCGTCCCAAAACTTTATAGACAACTATTTTTTTTAATTTAAGTGCTAACTAAACGAGTAAGAAAGACGAAATAAATTATGCTAATTGATAATGATGAAATAAAAATAATACAATACTCAAATAACTTTTAACAGTCATAGATTTAATTAAAAAAAATGCTGACCCAAAAATATATAGACAACCGTTCTTAAAGGGCTCATTTAAATACTTTTATACAAAATTTGCATATACCAAGATTATGTACTTGTGACGCAGTAGTTTTATAAGATATAGCTAATCTGTCTTTCCGTTTCCGACTGATTACGAAGATACCTCGCAATGTGTAGTTTTCCAAAAAGGAAATTTTGGAAATCTATCGTTTAAAGGCTCCACCCTCCGCTAGTAATACTGGTAAACATTGGCACGCAAGTTCGTCACTAATGTTCAACAGCACTACATAAATGTCTAAATTTGTTATACATATCACAAAAATATTAGTATGGGAAGTTGTGGACATTGCAAAAAAATTGGATGCAGCAGGGTTGGTATTTACGGAATTCTGTTAAAATGTGACAATTTTTAAACAAAATCCCGTTCTGGACGACCAAAGAAAACAACTAAACGGCCAGACAGAGAGATTTGGAGATTAGTTTAAACCCAGAACCTGTATGTAAGGTCAGTTTCTAAAGAAGTATGCATTCCAGTATCAAAATCCACGGTCCATCGACGGTTGTAAGAAAGTACATGTCTTGATTATCGTAAAATACGTCGTTCACCAAAGTTTACAAAATGACATAAAAACGCTCGTGTTTCGTGGGCACGAAATCAAATGAATTGGACAAATGAATGGTTGAGTGTTCTTTTCAGTGATGAAAATCAATTTAATTTAGATGGTCTCGATGGTTGGGTATATTACTGGCACGATATTCGCAAGGAACCACGAACTTTTTTCAGCAGACATCAAGGAGGGAGTTCAATCAAGGTGTGAGGAACATTTTATAGAAATGGAACAGCCGATATTGCTTTTTTGAAAGGTCATCAATGTCCCGAAGATTACAAGAAAACACTTGCAGTACAGTTACTTCCATTTGGAAAATTGGTAGGTGGGTACAAATGGATATACCAGCAAGACAATTGCTCCATTCACGTGTTAAACTCTACAATGCAATGGTTTAGACAAAACCAAGTAACTGTTATGGACTGGCCAGCCATAAATCCTGACCTGAACCCAATAGAGAATCTGTGGTGAATATTAGCTAGAGACGTATATGCTAATGGGTGTCAATTTGCAACGGTTCGAGATCTAAAGCAGCAAATTGAACGAAGTTGGTTTTCTTTAAAGCCAAAACTTCTCCAAACTCTTGTTTTGAGTATGCCTAATCGATTTTTTGAAGTGATTAGATAAAACGGCTTAAAAATTTGAACATTAAAGGGAAAAAATGAGTTGTCGTTGTCTAACTTTTAGGACAGTAAAATTTAAGTTTTAATTTTTCTGACAAAATCTGCTATTGTGTAATATTATTTTTATATAGTATTATTATTGTCTTGATATTATTTATATTTATAAATTGTTTTGAAATTGTTACTCCTCTTTTTTAATTGTAAAATAAGAAAATCCCGTTGTCTATAAACTTTTGGGACGCACTGTACAACCTTTTTTACTAGTATATAATTATTTATTGAACAATTTTTAGTTAGGATAGAGACATTTGTTGTGCCAATAAGACAATTTTCCATATGCCTTGCTTTATTATTCCCTTTGCTGTTCTAATCTCTACTACTTTAACCTTACCATCTGCACCTGTATAAACATTTGTATTGCGTGCTAATAAATATTTATTTGAATGAAGATCATCTTTCTTTATCAACACTAAAGTTCCTATATTTACATGGTCTTTTTCAAATTGCCATTTAGAACGTTGTTGAATAGTATTTATATATCCCATATGCCAACGGTTCCAAATCAAATGAACCCATGTAGTAATCCTGTGCTATCTAAGAAAGTCTATTTTCGTTTACATTTATTAACTCGGGTTCCATGATGGCTGTCATAGACCTCCCAATTAAGAAGTGGCCTGGCGTTAAATATTTCAAGTCATTCACATCAAAGGAGCACGGAATGATTGGGCGTGAGTATAACATCCACTCTATCTGAGCAACTACAGTTAGTAACTCTTCAAAGGTTAGCCTTGCATTACCTATCGTGCGCTTTAAACAACATTTTACTGATTAAATTCTTGCCTCCCATAAACCACCAAAATTAGGCGCACGAGGAGAGACGAATTTTCAAATGATACCTTCTTCTCATAAAGCATTTGCTAACCTTTCTTCAGGACGTTTAAGTAATTTGTGAAGTCTCTCTAGCTCGGCATTTGAGCCAACGAAATTTTTCGCATTATCGGAATAAAACACTGCACATTTTCAGCATCTAGCAATGAATATTTTTAAGGTGGCAATAAAAGCATCTGGCGTCAATTCAGACACTAATTCGATCCCAATCGCGCCCGTCGGCCTAATCGTTCGGAGTTTTCGTGGTTTTCTTCGAGCAGTGGATTTATCCATGCGTAAATACGGATTAGGTTCCCTTAGAAAGACCCCCACGAAGGGCACTCCCCCCGGGCCTATATCCCTAGTGTAGATAATTGGCCGTCAATAATCAACCCAACCCAACCCAGACACTAATTCGAGATGCACTGCCTTAGTTATAAAGCAAATGAAGATAGACAAATACACCTTATTAAGAATTCCTTTTCTTTATCCCTTGTATTTTAGAAAAAAGGGTCTACAAAAATCTATGCCCACATAGTTGAATGGTATACTAGGACATATTCACTCTGTCAATAGCAAGCCCATGATTTGGTGTAGAGCTATTAGGCTTGCTTTTACTACAAGTTACACATTCATGCATTAATTTTCTAGCTAAATTCCTGCCCTGTAATGGCCAGAATTTATGCCTTAAGTAGCATAACAATACTTATGACCATACTTTATGGTAATAATCGGCAATTAGTTTACACAATTTAGCTTTAGTTCGCATAATATATTGATGTTGTTGGGGAAATTTTAGGTCTGCATAGTCTAAATGACCTCCTACTCCTAGCACCTTATCTTCATCCAAAAAGGTGTTTAGTAATCGCAACTTACTTTTATTAGAAACATGCTGACATGCCCGGCGTTGCCCGGTCCCGTGATAATAACATTAAACAAAACTCAAGTATAGGGGAGACCGGGGCTAGTAGTGACATTTTCGACATTTTTTATATTAGCCGTAATTTTTGAACTGAAGCGAAACATTTAGTGTATCATATCATTAGAGTAAATCTTGTGTAACATATTTATGTAACTACTATTAAAATTATTAACGTTTTTCATAACACAAAATGAATTCTGCGTAACCTCGAAATTTGTCACTACTAACCCCCGCTACGGGGCAAGTTGTGACATGCTTGGGGCATATTGTGACACATACAAGTACATTGTAACATATACAAATTATGTAAGAAAGGCAATTAAATGGGATATGTTAAATCAAGATTGAGAAATTTATTCATTTATAATGTTCTTAACACAATAAAAAACTTTCATGTTTTAATAATATTGTAAATCAAATGAAAATAAAATAGTTAAATTGTTAACACTTGTAAATTCTTTGTCCTTTATAAAGATACTTTTAGAGACACTTAGCAATAAAAAGAAAAAAAACTGTCTTAATCAGGAGAGAAATAAAAAGTAAGCCAACACTAATCTTTGGCCACATTGATCTTTGACTCGGTAGCCTACTACAACGTGTAAGCCTATATCCTATAGTTTTAATCACTCATTGTCCTCGCTTGTTTCAGAGTCTGATTTGCAGATAATACAAATAGAAAAAGGTTCATTTTTGGTACATTTGACATGCACTCGTCTTTTACATGTCATGCATTGCACCCAGTCTTCTCCGAGTCTAGAAATTTTGTATTGCTCCAAGCAAACTAGACATAACCAATTTTCGTCATCTTCAGAGCTATTGAATACTTGCTTCTCTCTTTTTTTCAATAACCTAGGTGTAATTTTTTTATGCGCTGTTTGGCCTTTCCATACAGTTTCTGTTTTGCTTTTTCTTCTTCAATTTGTTTTCTGCATTCTTTTGTTTTTCGTTCTGCTCGAATTTTCTCTTTTACAGGTGTGCTTGTTAGAATGGCAAATTTCAAACATTTACGAATAAATCGCTTGCCTTTTCGAGGTCCTGCTTTAGGGAGTGGTCTGATTTCTGTAAGACTTATCACTGATACATTGCTATTATCAATTGTCATAGAATCATCTAATTCAATGATATTTCTTACTTCTGAAGATGGTCCTGCAATCTCACCATCATTGATTAAAGTTATTGCTGAAGTGCTTGGTTTATTAACAGTTTCATATTTACTAATTTTTTTTTCATTGTTATTCTAGTCTTTAACGCTCTCATCTCTGATGGATAACGGTCGATCAGTTACTGAGTAACATAGGAAGTGTACATCTGTAAAAATGTTGCTATTAAATTCCCAAATTCCACTACAACGAAATCCTGCTTGAATATTTTTTTGGAGTGGCAGCACTAAGAAGGGCTATTTTGGCAATACCTGGTATGTCGTAGATCGACACAGGATGCGAATTCAACTATCCACATACAGCCTGATTGTAGAATTTTTTTAACGGCCCGTATTCTGACACATAAAGGGGCTGTAACCTGTGACTCGTGTAAGTTGGAAATGATAACAAAATCACTCCGTTGTCCGTGCAATAATCCAAAACATCAATATTTCGATGAGAACATTGGTTATCAAGCAACACTAAGACTGGGAACTCTTTCGAGCAGCTTACATTTTCAACAAAATGTTTCATGAAAAGTAAAACGTCAAGTCCTGTAATCCATCCACTTGGGTTTGATGTTACGCAACAGCCTTATGAGACCGTCGCGAATAAAATGAGCTTTAAAAAACTTACGTGGAAATACAAACATCGGTGGGACTGAATTTCCCAGAGCGTTAATGCCATTAACCATAGTTACGTTTGTTCCCCTTTCTGCAGATGTCATTCCTCCAACTCTTTTTTTACCCTTTTCTGCAATTATTTTTACAGGTTTCTGCACTGTTCTTACTCCTGTATCATCAATATTCCATACGTCATTTGAACTAAACTTATTAGCTTCTAATACAGACGCTAAGTTATTAAAAAATAGTTCTACATTATGTTTATTAAAATTTGTATTTCTACTCAAACTTGTTGCTTCAGGATCTCTAAAGGAAAATATAGGATGTCGTTGCATAAACTTAGTCAGGCAATCAGCACTTGCATTTTTTTTTGTTAACCAATTTTCAGGCATGTTTATGTCATTTCTAATGGCAAACTCATACGCTAAATTTCGCAGTTCTGCAGGACTAATTCCATAAAACACATTCTCTGATAGTTTCGCATATTCACGCAACGCCATCTCCTTTTTAGGTGTGACTATCACACGCGGTTTTTTTATATCCCATTTCAATATTTCCTTCCGTATTAGTATTCTTCTTTTTATTCATATATCTAAGAAGGGACATTCGGTTTACATTGAATAATTCTTGGGCTTTCCTTAAACTGCACTTTCCGGATTTTACTTCTTTAGCTCTTTCAGTACGCCTCTTGTAATTTCACACCATTTTTCCTGAAATATAAAAACTTCCATTAAAAGTTATGCTGGGGTAAGTAGTGACACTGTCACAACTTGCCTCTTAGACTTCGTCACAACTAGCCCCGCGTTACGCCATTTTGAACTTTGTTCATTAATTTCCGAAATGTTGGCATGATTAACAAATGAAATACATAGAATAACAACTAAAAATATAAGGATTTAAATAATGTTAGAGAAGTTTACATACCTCAATATCCCTAGTGGCAATGACGATTCCAACGTAGGTCGCAAAATTTACTTTTACGATAGAAAACAAGATAAATATTTTTATCTCGAAAACAACTCAACGCTATACTTCAAAACTGATGCAGCACATTGAGACAATCAACCTTTTCACTCAAACGACGCGACAGGTGCTGCAACCTATTGGCTCAGTCAAGAAGCTCGATGGCACAACTAGCCCCTGGCACAACTAACCCCGGTCTCCCCTATATGATTTTATATATTCGAAAAATCTTTCGAATGAATCTAGTTTCGGAGGCCCCGCTGCCTGGCTGGGGTCCAAGAAATTTTTTTGTCGTTCATGTAGTAGCTGGAGAACCTAATAAATTGTAAGAAAAAAAGCTAGTGAATAGGACAATTTCTAAAAGAGCTATAATAGGGGGCCTAAAAGAGGCCATCTGATAGTTTTGAGCAGGGCTCTAAGAGGAAAACATCTTAAGAAGGTCTTAGTACTTAGCGCTTTAGATATTCAATTAGGTATTCAATAGATCTTCATTTAAATCTTCAATAAATCTCCATTTAGATCTTCAATAGATCTTCATTTAGATCTTAAGTATCTTAAACAAACCTCAAGTATGTATGATTTTATGTCTTTGAAAAATATTTCAAATGAATCTAGTTTTGGAGGCCCTGCTGCCTAGCTGAGGTCCGAGAAATTTTTTTGCCATTCATGTAGTAGCTGAAAGTCTTAAGAAGTTGTTAGGGGAAAAAAGCTAGTGAATCGGACGATTTTTAAGGAGGCTATAGTAAGGAGCACAAAAGGAGCCAACTGGTAGTTTTGAGCAGGTCCCTATGAGGAAAACATCTTAAAAGGTCTTAGTACTTAGTACTATAGATCTTCAATTAGGCGAAATTAAGCATAGGGTATAAATTAATCATTAGGATAAAATTTTAAGGAAATGCTTAAAAAGGGGTCATGGGGTCCCAATAAAAATATGAGGATGATGGTCTGGGGAGAGGACTCCAAGACTAAACATTAAAGTTATGCATTGAGAGAGTGACACAGTTAGGGGGGAATGCATGGCGCATAAAAAGTTCAAGGGGCCATGAATCGGGTCCAAAGGGACCAGGGTCCAAACTGGAATGTATAAATGGAGGAATAACTAAATAGAGAAAAGACCTCAAAAACGAAAAAGGTCGGATTAAAAGGGGCAAGTTATTAACAATTTAAGGAACAAAAAGTTCAAGGGCCCCATATTGACCCCCAATGGGCCATGGTCTTAATTGGAACGTAGAAATGGGAGAAAAAGCTAAATGGAGAAAAAGCCCCAAAATCGAAGAAGTCCGGGTAAAAATGAGGCAAATTATTAATAATTTAGGGCAAAAACATTAAAGGGGCCCAAGGGGCCCGGGTCTAAAAAATTAAAAATCTGAGTCATAAGTGCATCAGGACCCACCTTGGACTATCTGAACCAAATTTTCAGACTTCTACGTGCTGTAGATTTCGCTAGCCATCGCACAGAGACAAACAACTTTATTTTATTAGTATAGATTGGCTTACCTTCTAACAATCCTTATAAAATAGATTTCTGCATTATTCATTTCTTCTCTACTTACGAATCATAGTCTTTTATGACATGGATTTTTTATATATTCCAAGAACCTGAAAATATAACTGAAAACTCGTAATATTTTAGTATAATTCTTACAAATATTTAATATGTAATCAACAAATTCAGTAGAACTAACACAAATTAATGTTGTATCAGTTTTGTGATTAAGTTCTGATGAAATCTGATTAGTTACTTCCACATGCTGCAAATCAATTATCTTATTAAATATTATGCCCTCCTCCCTCAAGAAAGAAGGAACATGCCACAAGAGATCACAGTCACATAGCTTGTCAAAGGTAAGTCATCGGGATACAAGGTCTGCTGAGTTTTTTTTTAACGTACATGATTGTGTGACATGAACATGATTGATTGTATTCTCTGCTGATAAACAATTCGAACACAGTTTTTCACCTTAGTATAGTTAATCTTTTTGAAGACAAATTCAAAACCTGCGTACATTTTAATAAAATATGATCATCCTTGCAAAATAAATAATTCTGTCGACTATCCAAAAGTGAAGTTAGAGCCTTAGAATTGATCAAACGTTTCAAATCTCTGTTGGGGTGTTTGCTATTCAGTAGGGTACGAGCGTGGTCCTTCAAAAAGGAAGTTAGTTGTACAACTGTTCCTAATTCATATTTTTAAAGTGACCTTTCTCACCAACGCCGCGTGTTTCTATCTGACTTTTCAACTAATAGATAGACAATAAATGTGTCACTTAAATTATTTACATCTTGTTCTAGTACATTTAAGGATCTTGTACATTCATTTATGACATCAAGAAATTTCACAAGAGATGGAGCTGTAACACAAGTTTGTGGTAAGGAAAAGTAACTTTTTAATTTTGACGTTTATTAAATCTTTTTATTGGACTAGTGTTCAACTAACAAATTCCGTGCAATTTTATAATTTGTGTCACTAATCGGAATCGGTTGAATGATGTTTAGCGCATCTAATTTACAAGAACTTCTTAAATACTGCAAATTTTGTGCATTTCTTAAACTTATATTCTTACTAGCTGAAGAACTCGGCATTGTCCGGAATTTTAAGAATCTTTGTGTAGAAAAATCAATTTCAAAATTAAACATGTTGTACAGGGGTCCAGTTTGTGTTAGTAAAGGAGTGGTAACTTTGGAAGTAGAGATTCATTCGGTAAAAATGGTTTATCAGTTTCCTGTTCTGCAATGTTTAAGCGCGCATTGCATAGTTGGTGTGGATTATATGCGAGATAAAAGGATTAATTAGGATTTTTTTGGAAAACTCTAGCGGTGAATCAAGATGCGAATATTTTCAATGTGGAGTCACCATATGTTTCGGTTGTGTCGGGGGGGGGGGGTGGATCTGGTCTTAGTGAAAGTGATAAGTTTAAGTTTAAGGATTTGTTTGTTGAATTTGGTGAAATGTTTTCTGACAAGACAGGGTTAACTCACGTGGCTTGGCATGAGACCGATGCGGATTCTGCTGCGCCTGTCACTAGCAAATCGTATAGGTATGCCGAAGTTAGGCAGGGAATTATTGGCTATCACATTAATAAAATGCTCTCAAATGACATACTCATGTCTATTGATTCCCCTTTTCTGTCAGCAGTGGTGTTGTGTAGAAAGAATAATGGTAAGAATGCAGATGATCTGGAGACGTGGAGATTCGAGATTGATTATAGGAAGTTGAATGCTATTATGCAGTATTCTGAGTATCCCATTCTCATCTATATGAAATCTTAGGGAATATCACTAGAACGAATTTTATGTCAACTTTGGATTTGACGTCAGGTATTTTCAGATAGCAATGAAGCCAAAGGATATAGCAAAGACTGAGTTTATAACTAATAATGGGTGTTATGCTTTTAAGAGAATAAGTTTTGATTTATCGAGAGCTCCTTCCACGTTTCAGAAGGCCATGAATACCATCCTTAAACCTTTATTACGTAAACGCGTCTTTGTCTATCTAGACGATATCATTGTAATGGCGCATTGTAATTGGCGAAGGAACATTGGAGAATATTGAGGGAAATATTTACGTTGTTAAGGAATGCAGGGCTGACTTTTAAGTTGGAAAAATATAAATTTTTAACAAAAGAGATTGAATATTTAGGTGTAAATATTACGCAAGAGCAAACTAAGACTTATGGAAAGAAAACGAAGTCTATTACGTCTGTTTACCCTAAGAACTATAAGCAGGTGGCAAGGTTTTTGGGCATGGTTGCATGATTTTCGAAGTTTATTCCTCATTTTTTGGAATTATGTGAGCTTTTGTATGTATCGAAGAGAAAAAGAGTTAAGTTTGTATATGGACAGTGGTAGCTTAGCGGTCGTTTGAGTTGTTAAAGGGAACGTTAGTTTCTCCCCTTGTTTTGGTCCATCCGAATTATTTAGTACATTTCGAAGTGTTATTGTGACGCTACTTTTATTGAACTAGGTGCAGTGATGGCTCAGAAAGCGAAACATTTAGCGTATGCGTTGAGGATTTTCAATGCGACTAAGCGAAATTATTCTATTACTGGAAAGGAGTGTCTGGTTATTATTTTGGATTTGTTTTGGATTAGTTTTTTTTTATTTTTTCAATGTATTACTTGGGAAGATTGTTACGGATCGTTTGACGTTTACAAAGTTCACGAATGGGAAAGGTTTGTCTTCTGGTATGGTAAGGTGAAGTTTAAAATTAGCAGAATATCATGCAAGTATTGAACATAGGGCTGGAAAAGAAAATACCACAGCGAATGTTGTGTGCCGGAACCAAAAGGAATATGTATAAATAGTTTAAGAGGTGAAACTTTGTGTTTTTTAATCATTGGTGTTAAGGTAAAGAGAACAGTTGTTTCAGGAACAGAAGGATGATGTGGGGT
This sequence comes from Maratus michaelseni, assembly GCA_963931845.1. Taxonomy (NCBI): domain Eukaryota; kingdom Metazoa; phylum Arthropoda; class Arachnida; order Araneae; family Salticidae; genus Maratus; species Maratus michaelseni. The sequence continues at coordinate 260,356,019 of OZ007593.1, forward strand.
TTGGTAGTTCATATAGCTATTTAGAGTATCCAGAAGGAATTCAGAGTGCAAATGCGGCTATCTTTTAAAAATGATGCTATCTGTTTAAATTGATAGATGACCTTCTTTTTAGGTGCGTTCGTAATTACATAAATACGTACCACCTATTGTCGTCGCTTGGTCCGTCCTCCGTCTGTCTGTCCGTCCATCCGTCCGTCCGTCCGTCTGTCTGTCCGTCTGTCTGTCCGTCCGTCCGCATATAACAACGCAAAAACTACCCAACCGAATGGTTTGAAATTTAAGATATATTATCTTTGCAGAATTTTGTCGAGACATTTCAAATTGTATAAAAATCGAATCAAAACTTTAGGAGATATTAATAAAAACATTTATTAAGAAATCTGATTTTTTTTTTAAATCGGTGCTTTCTTGTTATAGGAGCTTCCGAGGTTGAATCGTCAAGCGACCGAGATACTTATTTTATGACAGAAATGAATCTGCAGACGATATAATTCATTTCGCAGAATAAAAAATCATCAAGATCTGAATATTTATATAACTAGCTATAGTACGAACGCACCTCGTTTGTTACGTTTGACGTACAATTTCCAACTTGTTTATTCTAAAACTGTTAACTCACGAGAACAACTAAAAGTTTTTATCTCCACTGGTCTTCGTAAGGCCATTCTTACAAAGTTCCATGATAACCCACTAGCAGAACACTTAGTAATTTGCAAGACTTATGCCAGAATTTATTATTCTTGCTACTTCCCTAAAATTCGGGAATCAGTGCGAGAGTATGTATCTAGCTGCAGTACATGACAAAGGTTAATTACAAAAATTTAAGTGCTGCTGGTAGATTAATTCCTATTAAAGTAACCCACCCCTTTGAAAGCGTAGCAGTGAATCCGTATTCCTTGTCTAATCGTGATAGATTAAGATATGTATTGTAGTAGTATTGTTGTAGATTATTTCAGTAAATGGGCAGACTGTGTTTCCATCAGGAAGACTTCTGCAAAGGCAGTCACCGATACCCCTTTTGATCATTTCGTGTACGTCTAAATTTGGTACATTAATAAAATTAATCAATGATAATGACCCTTTTTTATTTTACATATTTTTGGTAGAACGAGTAATATGACGAATCTAATATGGCAGAAACATTAAACCGAACGCTAATTCTCAGGATCTCTTCTTACATTGGTTCTCATCATGCGCATTGGGACCATTTTCTTCAACTTTTTGCATATGCATTACGTACAGCCTTTTATGAGTCGACAGGTAAAACACCTGCCGAGTTGTTTTAGGAAGGCGTATTATCACGCCTTTTCAGGGTTGTTTATGGTTTCTGGTTTGAAAAGTAAATTCATGTGTCAGGATGAAAGAACGACGGTTAATTTAGATAAGGTGAGAGTTTATATGTTTAGAGAGGATGGAAGTGAGGTTTCTCAAATGTCCAGAGGGAATTCCTGACTTCCCTGATCACATGAGTCTGTTATTGGTTCTTCTTTTTCGGGTCTGTCTAGAGACAATTTTCAATCTCGTGTAACTGTTCGTACTTGAATGAAATATAAAAATCAATCTTCGTTACCAGCAAAGTCGTATGAAAGTAGTGGCCAAGTGGTCCTGTTGGTGTAGAACTTGCAAAGTTGGTAAGATATGTGGACAAAAACTTAATCGAAGAAATATTAGAGGCAGGCAGGTTGTTCGGGTATAACAAATATTGCGTTGCTTAACGGCAAAGAATTAATGATCCTGAACTAGTTTCCAGATTTTCTGCGCTTTCGGGCGATCGAAATATTGTTTCAGGAAGAAAGAGGTGTGATAATTCGTCCTCTTCGACATCGAAGCCAGAGTAGAAAAGTAAAAAATTACGATACACGTGCTCAACAAAATCGTCAGTTATCTAACTCTCATAGCGGTATTCCAGTGTCAAAAAAGAAACGTTCTACAGGTAATAAGCGTTGCCTGCCCTCGTCAGTTTCATCTGGTGCTCCCAGAAATAGGTAGCGTCCTGTATAATGCCCTCCAGAGTCATCGACATCCGGAGCATAAGGCTCTACAACGACACCAGAAGCCTACACATCGATACAAGGAGGCTTGTCGGCGCAGCACAGTCATCGAAATGCAGAGCTTAATCAACAACAACCTGTTCCTAGTCATTGAATGAAGTGCAGACCGGCCAGAGACGTCTATACAGGACATGGCTTCAAACAAGACATTCAATGGTAGCATCACAGCATTCTGGGACAAGCAGAAAGAGCCATCAGCCATTATGAGGCCAGCTAGCTTGGAACCATCGCTTTAATTAGGTGCCGTTCTTTTTTACCTTTGTGTGCATTTTTATTGTGACAATATCAAAGAAAAAGAGCAGATCTACTTTGGTTTCCTTTTTTGGACTCTATTGGAACTTTTTTCCGGTTTCACGAATGGTGTTTAAATGGATTCAAAACTGCTTATAAAATTGTCATGGATGTTGTTATGCCTCACAACATGTCTAACGGCTTGTTTTTTTTTAAACAAATGTTTGTTGGATATTTAAAACTAGCCGCCACTGGCGACCAATTTTGTCGCCCTTAAATGTATGTTAAGCATTGTAACAAATTATTTTTATTCATAATTTATTTTTTTCCTTAATCCTTCGCCAAACCGGAAAAAATCTAATACACAAATCAAGAACTTTTGCGATCGTGGTAGCATTTCGCATATTTTTTGTTGTTATGTATTTCATCTTTCTTGACAAAAACCGCTTAACCCACTTTATAATAAATTAATCATTGTGTGTGTGTTTTATAATAAAATTGTGTGTTTTTTAATATAAAATAAACTATATCATAATAAAATAAAAGTACATGCTGTTTTAGTAATCTCTAATAGGTACCTGAAAATGGGATTTTCTCGCCAAAATGGCACAAAACAAACATCACGCCAACCCCGGTTCGTCCGTGACAGCTGTTCCAATTTAAAATACATGACGTTCATATTTTTCTTTAAAATAGAAAATAGATAAATAAGAAAAAATATCATAAATCAAAACATTTGATTTCAAAATTAAAGTATCGTTTCTAATTTGCACACGCGAAAAAAAAAAAGCTGACAATTCGTTTCAAAATTTGATCCATTAAATATTATTACATGAGTTCAACTTACGTCAAGAAAATATCCGGCAGGAAGTTGAGTTGTATAGAACAGAATTACGGTAAACATTGACTGTCTCACTGGTGCGGATTATTTTTTTTACACCAGGCAGCGGTACAAAAATTCATGGTTTAATATTTTAAACGTTCACAACGAATGAATCTTTTTTTTTTGTTTACTTTCATGGATAGAGAATTTGAGCTGCGAACTTAATTTAAACTGAAGTTATTGCAGAATGTATACATAATTGAACGTAAATCATCTCTCAAATATTAATTTTTTTTTGAACGATCTTTCTAAAAATGTAACTTTTATGCAGTTTTATTCGAAAAAATAATTTTGAATAAAAATGGCCGCCTGGCATATGAAAAAGTGAAGCGGGCATCCCGGAACTGTTGATGACAGTCACATGACTTAAGGTTTTATTATAGAGATTGTATTACAATTGTTTAAAGTGTATTGTATTATGTATCTTTTAAAATGTTTTGAATTTAAGCTGTTTCAATACTAAGTGGGATAGTTCTTCACGCGCGGTGGTCACGTGTTGCGATCAAGTTGTTCTTGAGACGCGTTTTCTATTTTCTTATTAACACATGTTTAAAATTAACTTTCTTTTTCTTGTTCGTGTTGCGTTTTTCGGTATCGGAGTTTTCCACAGATTAAATTGTTTCACTTGAATGTTGAAATGATGTTGGTAGAAATGTTTATAAAAAGTGTATCCATATGTAATGAAGTTTTTTTCTGAGAAAGTTATCTTTTGTTATGTTCTGATTCTGATTTTTTTCTATTTTAGGGGAAAAAAGAAAGAGAAGTTTCTACGATGTGTACAGTTCTTACAATTTTTTAATTATTTCATTTTTTCTAGATGTGGACTGATACAGCGAAAAAACTGTTAGTATGTATCCCTATGTATCCAGCAGTAGAGTTCTAGTATACGAAGTTTTTTGGGTAGCTTACGGAGTTTCACTTCGTGACTTGCTCATAAATTAAGTCTTACTAGGGGTCTCCGTGGCAGAGGGGTTAAGACACCATTCCGCTAATCGCTTCAGAGCGTAGGAGTCAGGTCGGCAAGTTCGACTCCCGTCAACTCCATTGCACACACTTTGTGGAGCTTTCGGTTGTGATTCTCTGGTGTTATAAATTTTCTTGTGGCTATCTCGTCCTTGTATATTGACGATGACTTATAAGCGGGCACTTGATGTCAAGTCAGATGTATGTTTTCAATAAAACAAAAACAAAACAAAAATAAAAGTCTTCCTATGTAGTTATTTTAGGTCTTCGGTGATAGAGTGAGGATTTTTGGTAGTTTGCAAGTTTTTCAGGAAAATTTTTCGCATAGTGATTTTTTGCATTTAAGTCTTTTAGAAAATTTTCGCTGCAGCATGTTTCTTTCGGTATCTTGCTTTTCTAAATGTTTTAGCGCCTTATAGAGGTTAAGAGTGCACACTATGGCACGTGGTGGAAGAGAGCTTATGCTTATGAATGTATCGGAGGAGTGAAGTGAACTTTGCATATGTAAGGAATTTTTTTAATCTAACGGAAAAGTTGCTTTAATACGTCGCGGCTTGATCACAGTAGTGGTGGTTCAAAGTTGAATATAAGTCAAATTGATTTTGGAAGAATTTTTTTTAAGTTATGACCCATCATTTACGTTAGTTAAGTGTTTTTGCTCAAACATGATGATTAAAGAAAAGGATCTTGGGCATACATTTTACCCGCACCTTGTTCTTTTCAGCAACCGAGGAGGGTTATGGAAGGAGCTATTTATTCATTTATAAAGGGAGTATAGTTTTTGATTGCGAACGTTTTGTCCGATGTCTAACCTGTGTGCGCGAAAGCGACACACTCAAAAAACGACGTTTTTAAAACTGAGCAAAAAATACTCAAAGCTGATTATGTTGCATAGTCAAAATGGCTCCGAATCAAAATTACTCAAATTTGAAACATGTATATACTCATTTCTGAAAACATGTATATAATCATTTCTGAAAACATGCACACACTCAAGAATAAAACATCATGTACTCATTTTTGAGTATTTCCATGTTTCAAAAATGAGTTTGAACTGATTCTAGGCATTTTTGAGTATGTCCATGTTTCAAAAAAAAGTATGAACTGACTTCTATGCCCTCAGTTTTGAGTTTGTCCATGTTTCAATATTCTGAGTATTTCTGGAATTTCAGAATTTAAATCATTGGGTCGTCATATTTGAAACAAAAAGTTTCATAACAAAATGAAAACATCGATTTACTCGGATTTGAAAGCGTCATTTTTCTCAATGCATCTATGTATTATTTCTCTAATTTTCACAAGTGCGATTGTGCTACTTAAATCGGAGTTTCGTGGTTATTTCATGTAGTTTTATGTTAATTAGGTCGAGGTGGTCAACTAGTGAGGTGTAAATATTGGAGTGAAAGTTTGAATGAGAACATTTGAGCAGAGTCCTGCCTCATGAAAGAGCCTTAGAGCCTCGAAGTTCTCGCTTTGAACTGAAATCTCGATTTGCTAGCATGTTCTCGGAGATTGCTGCCTTGTTTTAGCAGCAGCGTTTTCCATTTGGTAAAACGCTGTTTCATCCTATTTGAATAAACGGATTTTGTATGAACCACGGGTTTCTAGTTAGTAGTGACATTTATGGCAATTGAATTGTTTTCTAGCAAAATATTTTCAGAGATAAAAATTCTTCGATAACGAAGTCGTCTTGGGTGCGATCTTGAGAAGCCATTTTTCACTGCGTAAGTTAAATTTACACTAGTAGTTTTGCATTTAATTAATTCGTGAATTAGTTGAAATTAAATTAAATGTAAATTCGAACAGCATAGTTAAACTCCACTGCCATCCCAAAACTATTTCTTGATTTAATAAGCTTTGCTCGTTTTAACATAAATCTATGTCATGTCGATTCTCCTGCGTTACGGCCCTTACAAAGGTACTAGCGTAATACGTTAGTGATATTCGTAATTCATCCAAAAAGAGAACTATAGAAAAAATAAATAAGAACATTTTGTTGTTGTTGTTTGAAGCGAATCAAATTAGTAAATCCTAAACATGTGACAGTCTTACGTCGTTGAGTATCTAATTAATAAATTAATTGGTAATCGACTTACAATTTCTGCAAATCTTTGGAGGGTTTTCAATTACAATCTTGGCATACAGCTTCAAAATTATATAATGCTTGGATAAAATATAACTGTTTTTCTCCATCTATTTCTTCTTGGTATTACCATTGCAAAGTATAGAAAAACATGTAGTAAGGTATTGTTCACACATAGCTTCCGTTTTATGATATTTATGGCGCCAGAGACAGGTTGACGAAACGAAAGCTCATAATACTGAATCCGTCTATTTTATCGTAGATGCTTCTACCTCTAAATGGTCAGAAAACGATGAAAAAAAACATTGAAAAGTCTAAAAAGATCATAGTGCACAATTCAGTTTGAATAAATAATTTAAATCGTAAATATACATACAAATAACAAGTGTACTCATTGCTTAGATAAAAGTTGAATGTAATAAATCCAACGTTATTTTCCGTACAAATAATTACCAAGAAGCTGTTATATGAGAATCTTTTGAAATAATTTCAAGAAGGCAAACTGTTCGTAATGATATGTTGTCATATGATATCCATAGGATTTGGAGTGAATTGTTAGAAAATAGGTAAAGTTTGTTGTAGAAAAAAAATTCCTTTTCCGTCCCCATCCTTTTACCTTCCATACCACCCTTGAACAATAGTGGTTTCTCCCGTACTGGAGCTCGAGTGAGATCGGAAAAGAAATGACAGTCTCTGAAGACGGCCGGGTTTCGGCTGAAAACGTTTGGAGAGTTTGTTTTTAGTGTTTTAATATCTTTACAACAATAAACGGATTTTTGCACCTTTAAGCATTTAGTACACTTGTTATTTGTACGTATTTTTGTGATTTAAATTCTAGAAAAGTCTGATGAAGATAGATTTTATGTTGTTTTGACTTTTCTTTCTAAACATATAAATAAAATTAAATAAATGCGTAAAAACGTCATTTTGCTACATGCATATTTCTTGGTATCTCACTTCATAATTATAATTTTACATAAAATGTTTTGAAATAATTTATTAGTTTTCTTATTTTCTATGATGTTACCACACATATACGCAAGTTAAAAGCATTAAATTCATTTAGACCAAAAACGTGTCTTATGGATCCTCATTTTTTACTACATTCAAGTAAACTAAGGATATTATAGCGTAATAGTGAGTTTATAACATAAGTTATTAGTTCCTGGCATATGTGACCAATTTGTAAAAAAAGAAACATATTTTATTTATCTTTGACATACAAAGGTTCACATCCATAAATTGTTTTGTCTAATCTTTGTTACGACATCTAGAAGGAGTCATGACTGTGAAAGGAGTCAAATTAATAAATCATATTTCAGCGTTTAAATTGTTCATTTTAAAACTATGAGAAAGAATACTGCGGTAATTTTTACTATTATTAGTGCGGTAAACCCGAAATCATACACGACATTCTGAGCTGGTTTCTGATAGCGTCGACAGTTCGCAAAGGAATGGCGAATATGGATTCTAAGTTGTTTAGAGAACAGGGCCGTCATTTAGGGCAGGGTGGGTAGGGTAATTATCCTTTATCATCTACTTTATCTTTAATTTTTTTTATTATAAGTTGAACATTTTCCCTTTTTTTACAAATATTTTAATAATTATATAAGTAAATAAATTAAAACATTCACAATAGTCCTTTGAAAATATGCAGATAGAAATTAATGATTATTGAAAGAAATAATAACAGAAATTCTGGATTTACTATGACACTACGTTGGAAGATGTCTGTAGTTTTAGCTATGTGATAAATTAGATAGAAATATTAATAATGTAAATTAACGATAATTTACGACAAGCATATGGGTAGGTGAAAGTCACCAATATGAAGTTGAGAAGATTTAAAGTTTGTAATGTGTGAGAATTGCAGTATAAATAGGTAACAGATGAAATCAGACCACAGGTGTTGTGGTCACCTCCACAAACGGCAAAGGTGCATTATGACAGATTGTCATGCCGTAGGAGGGGCGATGGTCCACATACGGACCAGAGGAGTATATTTAAGGCTGATCACTATGTACAATAGTTGCAGTGGGGAAAAACCAAGTGTAGAGGTAGCTCGCAACGATTCATATCATAAGAAACTTGCGATGTCCATTTTTGGACGAAGTCAGTAACATAGTTTTAATATGACTAACAAAGAAATTTTGGCCCTTCTAAGAAAAATCTAAAAGAACGCTCCTGTTAAAGAAAAGGTAAATACTGAGGAAATGTCTTTTAATCATTATATTGTTAAGCTGATACTTCGAAAAGAATGCTGGGTGGCATGTGTTCATTATCATACATGATTAGAATTGAAACATTGATTTATAGCATTAACAGTGTTGCGGTCATGAGATTCAATCTAATTAATTAGAATGTTAATTGGGACTGAAAGATGGAGGGAACATATAAGAATTTAATGACTAAGAGAAAAAAATATATTAATGAAATAGTTTTATAAAAGATAAAACTAAAGACTTTTGAAATAGTTTTTTGGAGTGTTTGAGCTGAATTTGCTCTGAATTTAGTGTAACATCTTAGAAGTTTTATAACACACACACACACATATATATATATATATATATATATATATATAATATATATACTGGGTTCCAAAAATGTCGTTTACAAACTTAATGTATTAGTCTATCTTACCATAACGAACAAGACTTACATAGACAGTCGTGTCCGGAAATGCGAACGACGACCACTAGAAGGCAATATTCGCAGGTGTATTGGGTAGCGGAATCATTTCAGCCGATGAAGTTTGAGGAGAAGTTTGCATCGGTTCATTAACACAGAATTGGCAGATATGCACTATGTTTATGATGCCGCGGATGCAAATGGATGAGCCGTGGTATGCATGTACGAGAGCGCTTTCCCAACAGATGTCAGACAAGTCTTGTTTGGACTTCGCTATCGAACAATTTTTATCTCTGAAAATATTTTGCTAGAAAACAATTGAAATGTCCTAAATGTCACTAGTAACTAGAAATCTGCGGTTCCTGCAAAATCCTTTTATTCAAATACGATGAAGCAACGTCTTACCAAGTGGAAAACTTTTCCGCTAAAACAAGACAACAATCTCCGAAGACATGCTAGCAAAGCGAGATTTCAATACAAAGCATGAACTCCCAGTGTAAGTCTCCTTTTTGAGGCAGTACTCTACTCAATCTATTGTTTGGACAGTTGCAACGCAGATTTTTTGAGGCAGAATCTTTTCACGTAAGTGACCATATCGTTCGGAAATGTACTAGACGCACAACTGCCACACAGGAAGCTGTGCTACGTAAAATTGAGAGGAAAGTCGCTAACATATGTCTGAGTAACTGAACGAGACTTGTGTGTCTCCATTCAGCCTTATGTGCATGTTGCACGAGGACACGCTATACCCCTACCCCATTCAAGGAGTAAAAACATTGTGTGATGATTTCCCCTAACGTGTTGCATCCGCACCTTGTTATTTACACGGATGTGTCGTCCAGCCGCAATTTCTATCATATATTCTGTTTACCTATGAAGCGGCTCTTACACGGAATGGCGTCCTGAACCTGCATAACATTCGCGTGTAGGCGCATGACAACCTAATGAGTACACGTGCCAACGTAATCTAACAGCGCTTCACTATAAATGTTTGGGCTGGTATTATCGGTAACTTTTTATCCTTACCTACTACTTCAACGCCTCGACGGGGTACATATCATATTTTTTAGAAGATATGTTAGATTGGATAGCGACGTTCTAGTAGCTTCATGTCAATACATCCCTTTCAGCATGATGTGGTGACTTGTGCGGAACTATATCGATAGGTTCTATCCTCATCACTTGATTGGCAGAGGCGGACTAGTCGCATGAAAACCGCGATCTACCAACCGTACCGTCCTGGATTGCTTCTTGTGGGAATATTTTAATTCCTGTTTTGATTCCATGGTATACGAGACGCCCGTAACAATGGACATGGATCTCTTCGCCAGGATCGTGGAAAAGGCGGCACGAGTCCGTGACACACATGTCCATTTGAACGGGCTCGTAAATCGATGGTTTGATGTTGTGAAGCAGGCAAAATGTGGCTGGTGGAAAGAATTTTGAATATTTTTTTGCGATTTAACGATATTTTGTTACTAAATATACATTGTTAAGTTTGTTTTTGTTAATAAAATCATGTTAACATCGCTGTCGTCATTCTTTCTTTGTGTGTTGGTCACGTTGTTGTAGCACAATACGGTTTAATTTCTGGACGCAACTTCCTGTATAAAACATGTTCGTTGTGGTCTGACAGACCACGTTAAGTTTGCAAAGGATCTTTTGGGATATCTTATATATTTTTTCCCGATCCTACTTTTAAATCTACCAGTTATTTTTATTTTTGCTTGCTTATTTAAGGATATCCTTTCCTTCTACAGTGCGCATTTTTAAACATTGCAATTTGAACGTAACATATAACCCTAACTAGTAGTGGGCACTATCTGTCAAAAAACTTAATTCCTAGTAACAAGGGACGACATTGCGAACATATTGCATCAACCAATGATAGATCTGGATCGGGAAACTCTGTGGATAACCGATGAAGATGCAAAATTTTTAATGCTTTTTTTTTCTACAATTTAGTCTGCAGTAGCTCTCGATAGCTCGATTTAGCTCAGAATTTAACAGCGACAAAAATTTGTATCAATAAAGAGAAGCTGGTGAAATCGTTCGAAAAAGTCCACGGTTAATTTTTAGAAAATAGCTTTGACTGGATACTTCAAGATTGAAGGAAATCGTGCGCCGTTAACTAGACATCATTGTTTAAAACACTAAAGAGAGTAAAGTTCTCGCTTTAAAGGGGAACAAAATCGTTTACCAATAAGTAAACTATTACAAAAGAGAGTGTTTTATGTTCTCTTTATGGAAAATTCTGAGGAGCAGTTGGCGCCACTGCTTGTCACCTTAAAAAATGAGACTACCGCATTATTTGGCAGAAAAAGTTCTTAATGCTATGGCATAGGGTAATTGAAGAAATGTTCGATAACACGTGCCTTGTTCTTCGAATCAAACGTGTTTAATCCTTGTCGGATAAAAAACCGGATTCAACGTCCAGTGCCCCTTTTTGTAGATTGCCACACTTAATACTTGGTTTTAACATTAACAGGATCGGCAACGAGACCAGAAAAATACTCGTAGCCCTGCTATCAAATGCATCTAATTCAGTCGATGGATATTACAGTTTTATCATAGAATATAGGGAACAAAATGTCCATGGCTGGTGACTAAAGAATGTGAAATAAGCGATTTTACGCCTTCGCTTAAAGAAGTAATCAATGAAAAATATTCACGAGCTTCCCTTCAAACGGGTTTAAAAAGAATTTAGTTTCCTCCAGTCTACAACCTACAGCTGACATTCTCACGAAAGAAATCAATCAAAAGATCATCATACGCCCCAGAAGGTTAAGACAAGTCTTAGAGTTTTAGAAACATTTATTCATGACCAAATAAAAAATAATGTTTCAATAACCTTGACTTCAAGGACGTTAGCTAGAACACAAATCTCTGAATGTGCTTTAAAATGAAGAGATGACTAGATGACTAATTTGCAACCTCTGGAAAAATTGAAGATAAATACGAAAAGGATAAAAATATATGAGTCGAAGAAAAAACTCAGGCACAAGTATTCAAACAACTATGGGACGACCGCCACCCCCAATCCCAGATACCCCAATTAGGTCCGGTTTGCTGTATGAAAACCGAAAATTAGCAGAAAATATCGCTACGCAGACTTCACAAGAATCATACCGTCCAGTCCCGAAAGATCTGATAGTAATTCTGGTGTGCGTAAAAGAATTTTATCACGATCGGGACCTTAGCAAAATAAGTAAATGACAATATCGAACGACGTTGTTACAAATGTTATCACCCCAAATGAGTTGCAAAAAATAACACGAAGAAAACAATGATCAGAAAACGACCATGGAAAATATGAAAAAAAAGAAGAAAGATAAAAGATAAAAGAAAGATAGGAAGAAACAAGAAAAAAGTTCAAAGAGAGAGAGAAAAAAAAAGAAAAAGTAAAGGGTGGCGACTAAACAAGCAGCAACGGAAAGGGGTTTAGCAAGAGAAAAGATATTAAAAGAAAAGAAGAAATACTCTGAAAGTTCCTCAGAAAAAGACGAAGGTGACTGAAACGTGCAAGACTTCAGCGACAACTTGGAAATAATGGCAAGCGAATTGACTAGGCCCTTACAAGGAAAGTCTCCATAAGCGCATACTCAGCAAATTTTGAAAAAATTACAGAATATTCTTCTTATAGGGTATATACGTTTATAAAAAATCGTTGCGGAACCTCGATATAACGAACGTACAAAAAATATGAACATTTCGTTTATTTGGCGATTTATCACTGGTTGGCGACGGAATAAAAAAATATAATAAAATAAAGCTTTTATGTCAAATACTCTTTAAGGAAAAACTTTTTCATGCCGAACGTGTTTAAATAAGTTTAACTTACTTAATAAATAATTTTTTATAACTACAATTTTGTGTACACATTTATATGTATATGCAATGAAATTCAACGATCATATTTTACGATTTAAAACAAAATTTAAAGTGATTGGAATTGTTTTAAGCTCAAAATTAAGCCCGATTCTGAACATAGACAATTAAAAAAAATATTGTTGCTATGGAAACGACGACTTCTTCGATATGGAAATGTATAACGAATGTGTACGTCATTGGGCTTTTTCTTTTAAAATACACTTTAAAATTACTTATATAACCCAAGAAGCCGTTTAAATTAGAAATAATCATGGAATGGAGCATAAAACACTGGCAAAATTTATTCAATCGGTAATAAGTAGAGAGAAAAGATGGTGACTGATTTATTTAGCCTGTTTTAAAGAATATTGTAAATTAATATTATTGCAAATGTACAGAGAGTTGAAAATGTTGAATCCAAAATGCAAACGATTGTTTACGTTTGGCTATTAAGACTTAACTTTTAAAAAAATCTGTGATTAAAGTGCTGTTATTGAAATGTTCCATGCTACAAAGTTTAATTTGTTCACTGTTTTAAGAGACACCTTTGTTCAAGTTTTGATACAAGCTTTTTTTTTTCACTGTATCAATAAAATAGCAATTACATTTTGTTAGTAAATTTATATTTCCATCCGTTGTACGTTTTATTTGACTATCTATTTTTCAGACAATCGTCAGAATTTTATAATCAGATCGGAATATTATAGTTTATTTCTGTATCTAATGAATGATCAGTATACTCCAATATTGCATGCATTATTCACATCATACATTACCCATTAACTTAACTCTTAATGCTTATCACAGATAATTGCAATTAGGCGGGATGTATGACACATTTTTGTCAGAGTTTAATTTAGCCGTGTATTTCTCAGATATTCGTCAGAGTTTATACATATTTAATCTGAATATGAGATATCTGTAACTTTGTGAGATAGATGCTCACAAAATAAGAAATACTGAATAAATAATTGATGAATTTATATTTCTAAATATTGAATTCGATGTAATTCACTCTTTAAACTAACTCTTTAAACGCTTTTTAAACTAAAAATACACAAATAACCTATACGGATAAGCTACGCTAGAAAGCTACATTACTTTAACCTGTAACATAATTACGTTTGTCGATTATGTTTAAAAATTATCATCAAAATGTTTGGAGTAATTTGGATGTCAAAGTAAGTACAAAGAGTGATAAAGAAGAAAACGCTATAAAGAACGGAATACTTTGCAACGCTCTGAGTGAAAAAAAAAAAAAAATGTGTGGATTTAATTTATATGTTCAGTGTTTTCATCCTCGTCTAATAAAATTTTGTATATTAAGATCCAGGATTCTGTGTGAATATATGGAAGCAGAACAACACAAACTATAGAAATTACTTATTGTATACTGCACAGAAAGCGTATTGTAGTCCACCTAAGTGATGCATATCAATGTCATTATGTTTGAATTATCGTAATATCATTAAAATGCACCGCAAAAGATTTTTCCCTCATAGACCATAATGTAACAAAATTCTTTTGTATATCCCTGTAAGCAAACTATAAGTGCTACACACTTCATTTTAAATATCAAATATTCTATAGTGAACCTCCATAACGTGTAAAAATTACATTGAAATCTGAATATATTTACGAGAGTTAAAATAACGGTCAGATTTCAGACAAACCAAATTCATAAACACTTTTCAAATATGCGGAAAAGTGTTTTTTTTTTAATTAATTCTAGATGAAAAACGAACTGCGACAGTCACCAAAAAGGCACTGATTTGGCACAAAATAAAATCTGAATAAAAGTTTGTACATTTTCTAAATTTTTCTACAGCGATTCAAAAATTAATATTTGGACAAAACGCTATTTTTTTTTCTTTTTAGTGCAAATCAGCGGTTCTCACTTCTAAGAGTTTCTTCGTGAGTTCGCTTCTGAAATGTTTTTACTCTACTTGAAATCTGAGTTAACTGAAATGTCATATTCAAAACAAGGTATAAACTCTCATGTAGGATGTAATTTAGGATTACATTAAATTCGAAAATTTAAATGTATGTAATTAGTCTTTATCTGGAAGCACATTGTAAGACTTTCCGGACATCATTTTCATGTTTCAAATAATTAAAAATGGAAGTTTACATATTTTGATCGCATGAATTTATTTCCTGTGTAATTTCAATGCAATATAAATTATGCGCATTGGTACTAGTAAATTATATATAAGAGAAAATTTCCTTAGTTTACAGTTAAGGATACCAACTAGTCTACATTTTGGCTAACAGTATATTACCTATATTGTAAACTTTGCCTTATTTAATTGCAGAAGTCTGTTTACCGTTCATACATATAAAGAAACACTGAATTAAATATTTTTCTTTTTTTACTGAAAATCTGTTAAACGTATAGTTTTTTTTATCTGTTTTAGAATTAAAAAAAAATACTCATCACTTTATATAAACTTTAATAACAATATTTTCAGGTATAAACTTTAAAACTTCCAATAACATCCAGCTACTGGAGATTAAAAACAGTATGTTTTGTACAAAAAATTACAATTTGTAAAATAATGAATTTATTGCACTTCAAATCATCTTCTTCTTCATTTTTTACTTTAATTTTTCATTGCATAAGAGTGATTCCTTCTCTCTACAGTCATTAAACCTTCAGCACCTATCTAAATAGAATACAAGAAAAGATAATTCAGAAAAAGTTTTGAGTTATTTGGATGGTGAATAGAACATTTATAGAGAAGCAAGTGAGGGGTAAATGAATTTAGTAGAAAGGGCTTTGTGTACTAATAGTGGAACTGCCAATGATTTTTGCAGTGTCACCAGATAAGAATGACATAACGCTTTGAAAGCTCTAAGTAGCCAACTTTAAGAACTTAAAAGAGACCGAAACTTTAATAGACTTGATAGATAGAAAATGAGGATAAAAATTTTTAGTAATAACCCTATAATAATAATATAAAAAAAGTATTCCAGAATTTATGTCAGATTCTAATGATTTTTTACCAGCTTTGATGATTCTTTTACTTCTTTCCAGACGTCCTTTATTGAACAATATATAACGATGTCTGACAATTCGAAATGGCTTTCAAAATTTTCTAAATGACATTTAAAAAGTTGAAATCTATTTTATATCCCCCTTCAAGTGATAACTTCATGTGTTAAAATTTGAGTAAAATGATGGTTTCTATCTGTCCTATTTTATATTAACACTTGAAAATGAACCTTGTTTTTACGAGTTTCTTTCTTAGTATCTCTAGTTCAGTATAGTTCATATTCTATGTTTCAACTTGCGAAATATATATCAGCATAGGAAGTATTTAATTGAATCAGTCATTTCAAAAACACAGATTAAATTTTTTCAGGAATCAATAAAAACTGTGCTATATAAAAATGCTATATTTTTAAAGAACTATTTTATGCTCATTATATTTTTCAAATCTTTCAATGTGTAAATCAATTATGAGTTATTTATTTTAAAAAAAATTAAATTTAAAGTAAAAAAAAAAATGTTTTGGACTTATGTTTTTTTTTGCTAGAAATGTGATTTAGTGTCCTACAAAATGATACAAAAAAAGGTATTGATCATATTTTTATTAGATATTTTATAAAATAATCACTAACATCTGTATCTCAAGAGCCTGCGGTAGCAAACACTCGCAAGCTATTGTTAAACCTATGGGGGCGTTCTTTTCAAATTTTTTATTTGCATTTCAATATTTTCATTTATTTATTTATTTAGTTAGTTAGTTGGTTAGTTTTGCATATGGTGGTTGATGTCGATCTTTAACCGGAACCTTTTTTACTTTTTTTATTTTGTTTTTAGTTTATTTTTATGTGGATACTTTCAATTTCTTAACCAATTGCAAAAGTAAAAGTGTCCTCAATAAAAAAAAAAATAAATAAATAAAAAACATTTTAAAATATTAAAATGCAAGCGAGAATTTTGTAAAGAACGCTCCCATAGATTTAACATTAATGACTTCGCATGACTAGTATAGGCTTTTAAGGGTTGTCAATATGCATAGGCGCTAAGTATTGCAGAATTTGAATGCTACTATTTACCAATAATTAATAGTAATTAATAATTGTTAATACTTAATACTAATATTCGCGTTATTAAATTGCAGAATTGTGCGATTAAATAAGGCGGAGTTTACTATTAGGAAATAGTGATATTCAAAATCCGATATCCTTGGCACTTATACATTAAGGTGCATAGTCACATTCACCCTCGTGTTCGATCACATTTCCTTCTTGTTCTGTTGTTGTCCATTGGAATATATCTTAGCCATTCACTAATGCTTTTGCAATAAACGATAATTTTACGTTCCTTTTGAGTGGCAACGGATAAATAAACCTATTTATTTGTTTAGTACACATGGCAATCTACCTTGAGGAGCACGTTTGCAACAAAAATGTTGTAATGTTCTTAATGAAACATGTGAACAAAAAAGTGCTATTCATTTACTCAAAATTAAATTGTTACCTTGAAATGGCTGACAAAAATAATAAAACTCTGCGATTTTTCGCAAAAAATCTCAAAGTAATTAACTCTGAGAAAAAAAAAAAACCCTGAAATCGCAATAGAATGTTTAAAATGCCGAAAGAAAGTTTTAATAGTTATATTATGCACTTTAAAGCGATTTGCATGACTTCAACTATGATTATATTTTATTCATAATCTATAAAGTAAGATATTATATTACACATATGTAATGCAACAGTTCAAATTTTAGTGTCAATTGATTTCATAAAGCAAACTCACAAATACTCAATGTGAGAATCCTTTGTTATTCCATGTATGTCAACTTTATCCAGGCTCGTTTCAGCAGTTTTCTCATCAATGGTTTGCATCGTATCGCTAACTCAATCTTGCAGTTCACGCACATCATGGCGAAGTGGTTCTTTGTAGACAATGTGCTTTCACATCCTCACGGTAAAGAAACAAGAACTGAAAATAATGCATCAGGCATAGCTTACGAAACACTTTCCTTCACTAACGGGGTATTAAGAAATTTCATTTTCTCCTGTAATGAAATGAGATATCTAAATAAGCAACTTTAAGAAATAACCACATAACTCAGTATAAATCCATTTTCAACAATTGCTGTCTATGTCCTGTAATTTGTTCGAAGTCTTTCATGTCGCCCTGTAAGCCATATATATAGAATTTACACATATCACATAATACACTCAAAATTATATCAGTCTAAAATTGCATACCACAAAGGAAAACACATTTCCAGCAATTATCTATCTTAGTCCTTTAACAGAATTCTTTTGTGTGTCTCTGTAAATAAACTATAAATGCTATGCACTCTATAATCTATAGAAAACATGCAGTGCACTTCAGTGATTTCGTTATGTTTGAAGTATCATAACATTATTAAAATGCACCGCAAACGATTTTCCCCCTCGATCATAACCAAATGTGATCCTTTTGTGCGTTCCTGTAAACAAACTATAAATTCTACTTATTCTATGTACCTCAGAAAGCATATTTTAGTCCATCTCAATGATTTATATCAATCCCATTATGTTTGAAATATCGCAATATGAATAATATGCACCGCAAACGATTTTTCCACATAGACCGTAATGAAAAGTAATTATTCTACGTGTCCCTGTTAAGGAACTAAAATGCTATACACTTCATTTTCAATGCCGAACATTCTATAGTAAACCTACCATATAAAAATCCCATGGCATATGACACCATATGGCATATGACAACATATAAAAATTCCTTGGCAATCCGAGTATTACAAGGTGAGTCTAAATTGTTTTTACAGAATAAGAGGGGTGATAGTACCCATCCAGACGAGCAATAGTTACCATGGAACATAGGGTTGCATTCCACTCTGAGAGGCAGAAAAGAGTAAAGTCGAAACGCGTCGAGCATGAACAAGTCATCGCCTCTGACGTCATTTTGTACCTGCCTACATAGCATGTCTCCTAAGCAAGATGGTCTCACATTTACCGCGAACATCTAGCCAAGTATCCTTGGTGATTACGTGGTCGGCTCTTATATCTTGCCGGACCGTTTGTCCGGCGCAAAATACCGTATCTTCTTGGAACAAGTGCTTCACAGTTTGTTGCAGGCTGCTCCGCTCCCCATCCAGAGATCCAGAGAGACATGTGGTTTATGCACGATAAACCCCCAGCACTTCTTGAATGCCACATATCCCGCACGATGGATCGGACGTGGTGGACCTTTGGCTTGGCCTACTTGCTCACCAGACCTCAGCCCACTGGACTTTTTCTTCTGGGGCCACATGAAATCTGTAGTGTACGAGGCACCTGTGGACTCGGCTAAAGATCTCGTAGCAAGAATCGTTGTTACCATAGACAAAATTAACACATACCAGGAATCTTCAAGAGGGTACTCGAGTGCTTCCTTCGCCAGTGTGAACTGTGCAACAACACACATGGCCGCCACTTTGAGCACTTGCTGGGAGTTTTTCTCTGATCATTAAATCAGACTGTGCAAGTTTTGGTATCGTTCACTCGCTTTCCCAACACTGTTGCAAGTTCATGTTGAAATTCTAATTTTACTCTTTTCTGCCTCTCAGAGTGGAATGTGACCCTATGTTCCATGGTATTTATTGCTCGTCTGGATGAGTACTATCACCCCTTTTATTTTGTAAAAACAATTTAGACTCACCCTCTATATACGAGAGTTAGAGTATTGACAGACAGACAGCAGACAGACAAATCGAATTCAGAAAAACTTTTCAACTATGTTGGAAGGTGTTAAAAACATGCTATTCGGTGTCAGGCGGTTCTACACGGTAAATACGTTGAAATGCTAAATTTTCTGAAATGAGTATCCGGGTGTAATTGATATGAGCAGAATAACGTAAGAGAAGGAAGCTCGTATTCAGTGTTTGTGTGTTAATTTTACAGTAATCATTGCCATTTAAGGTATCCCGGTACATTTAAATAGACAATTTTTGGAAAGTATAACAATTTTAACACGTTTTAACGTAGTTGAAAAGTATTTAAAACTTCGGTTTGTCTCTGCCGCCTGTCTGTCCGTACTATATCGCTCGTTAATATACTCGTATTGTCATGTAATTGATTTACAGGGTGGTTATAATTAAACTTCCCCTATAAACAGCATCCTACAGCGAAAACGGGTGAACGGAAAGCAACAAAATTTGGTATATAGACTATACACGAGATGCGCTCACGGAATTTCGAAAAATAAATTTTAGTTCCAAAATGTCCACGAATTTTTCGAAAAAACATTAAATTTAACACAATAAATGACCAACACGGAATACACAAACAATATTAACAATCCAGAACAAGAATTGTGAGTAATAAAATGTAAAACCGGGAAAAGCTGTCAGTTCTAGGAAAAAAATGTAAAGATTTGCATACTTGCGAAGAAGAGGAAGCTTTATGCAAATCAGGTTAGGGTATAAAATGTTTGCAGACGTTGCCATGTTTTATGTCGATGTTTCCGGCTGTAATGATAACGGTATCTTTAGTTCAGCGTGCGTTATTGGTGAAGCTGTTTTACGAAAACAAGGAGAATGCTTCTGCTGCAGTTCGTGAATTTCGTCGTATAAAGAACCTACGGCGGGGATCCATGTCTACTAAAGCTATCCGGGCCATGATTAAGAGATTTGAAGAGATGGTGATATTAAGAGTTCAACCTGAAATCGGCCGTAAACCTGTCACACCAGTACTTGTTGATGCCGTCAAGACAGCTGTTTCCGCACAGTCACATATATCAGAGTTTAAGGGCTGTAGCGCACGTGCTAGTTTCTCGACAGACAGGCTATTTTTACAGCACCATCCGAAAAGTACTCAGAAGTATAATGCACTACTTCCCATAGACGATCCACCATACCCAAGAGCTGTTGGATAGGGACAAGCCACGACGTCTCTCATTCGCAGTCAATTTTCTCAACAGAATGACTGTTGATCTGTCATGGCCTTGGAATATTCTGTGGAGTGACGAGGCTCATTTCTACCTCACTGGGACCGTCAACACACGCAATTACCGCATTTGGGCTCAGGAAAATCCGCCGATGCACACTGAAATTCCCCTACATTCTCTAAAGGTAACTGTCTCGTGTGTATTCACGGCGACACTCATCCTTGGGCCATTCTTCTTTGAGAAAATAACTGCACGTGGTCCTATCACATGTTCCGTTACGGGCCGTCGGTACCATGGCATTCTTCAGACGTTTGATGTACCACAACTACAGCAAAGGCGGGTCCTTACATCGACCATTTTCATGCAGAATGGTGCGCCTTCACATATCCATGAGTCTGTGAAGGCGATATTGGTCCAACACTTCACAGACGAACGTGTTATTAGGCGCTTCTTTTGTAATCCATGGCCACCACGTTCGCCGGATCTAAATCCGTGCGATTTCTGGTTATGGGGACACTTAAAAAGTCTGGTGTATCGTGGAGGTGTTGCGATGTTGAATTACTTAAAGAACTCCATAACACTTCATATGCGAATCATCACAACTGATCAGATACGATCTGTTGTTGAACACACTGTCCATCGACTTGAAATTTTGTAGGTGAATGAGGGTGGTCACATGGAACATCTTTCCCTACATCATCCTGGACACGATTACCAACTGCTCCACTTGTGGAATTTCGTCCTAATCTGTTCTTGTTTCTGCAAACTGAACTTTTTTTTTTCTCAAACAGCGTACTGTTATTTTTTCCTTATTTTTACCTATTAGTTCGATGACAAGGTGATCAGAAAATAGTCAATGAATGTTAACATTGTTTCCGGATTCTGTTTTGGCCATTTATTGTGTTAAATTTAATGTTTTTCCCGAAAATGCGCCCTCTGGTGGACATTTTGGAACTAATTTTTTTTTTTCGAAATTCCGTAAGCGCATCTCGTGTATAGTCTACATACCAAATTTCGTTGCATTCCGTTCACTCGTTTGCGCTGTAGGATGCTGTTTAAAGGGGAAGTTTAAATGTAACCACCCTGTATATTAATGATATTTACTATGGCATGTTCGCTATTGAAATTAAAGCATTGATAGTTCATTTGCAGGGGCACTCAGAATAATTCCGTTACATTTTGATCTATGAAGGAAAATCGTTTGCAGTGTATTTTAATAGTTACACTATTACAAACACTAGAACATCCAACCCGGGTTTCGCGGGATAGAGAATGTATCGCCGCTACCATGTCAAACTATCGAATGTGAAAAAATGCATTTTTCATTACTTTTAAAAATTGGCCGATTGACACCACTAAATTTTATTAGAATTCTTCGCCTAATAAGAATACAAATAAAATTTTTGTAAAGAATAGGGTTGCCAGATTGGCTTTCATTTTATTGAGAGAATTTTGAGAAATTTTGAGAATTTTGTTTTTACTTTAAGTAATCACGAAATGTCTGTCATTAAATAAAGTAAAAATTATTTCTATTTCAAATTTCTGGTATGGACTCGAAATTTCTTAATAAAAAATAGACCAAACTGGTAAAGCTAGTGAAGAATATTATTAAAATTCAGTGGTGACAATCAGCACATTTTTAAAAGTAATGAAAAATGCATTTTTTCACATTCGATAGTTTGACATAGTAGCGACGATATCTGAAAACATTTTTTTTTTTTTAACTCTAATAGTTTTTTTTTTACATTTAATAATTTTGTTTAGATTGCCCAAAAGCAACACCAAAGAAAATTTTTATATGAAATATGTCAATTATATATTCAAATAAAATTTTGAAATTTATTAAAAGCGCAAATTTCGTATTGACCTCGTGCTATAGCCACAGAAATCGCTAAAAATTTCGTTATTCAAAGCAGTTTTTTAATTTTGATAATTTCAGCGGTTTTAAGCGCTTATTAATTACATGTCTCCTAAATTTGTGTTTTATTTATACTATTTTATTTATTGCTTAATGAAGCTTTAATTTCTCTCCTATGAAACGGTGTAAAAATTAAAAACATTCGATGTTTAGAAATTTAAAAAAATGCAGTAGAAAAAATCGCAAAACCGAAATTTCATCTTCAAGTGTTGCCATTCGTAAAATGACGTCAGCGGTACTCGCGGACACGTTTGTCCTTTACAATATAGATAAGGGAATTGATATGAATTTCTGAGGTGCACTGAAACATCCTTTATGTAGAATATGAAGTATGTGTAAAGCAATTAACTTTTTATAGCTTTTCTTAAGTGGGTAAAGCGATTAAATTTTGTCTTAGCAATTAAATTTTCAAACCGCTCACTTAATAACTAAAATTTAGAAAATAGCAATAAGCTATAATTATTTTTTACATTTTTTTAAATATCAAATATTGCCCTATTTTTCTTTAAACTTGTTTTTTTTTATGAATTTATAGCACAATAGTTTATTTAATAAATGAAAATGTCTATTTATGCACTATTTCGGAAAACCACCATTATGTTCATTTTTGCTTTAAAACAAATAGTGTCAATCGTAGTGGGATATCTTAAATTTGTTATGTTGCATTACATATGTGTGAAATTATATCTTATTCTGACACTTTACGAATAAAATATAATTAGTTGAAATTGTTCACATTATTCTGAAACACGCTGAATAACAAAAAATGTACTTTGGGATATACTTTTTTTTTCTAGGCATTCCAGAGTTTTAGTTAGTTTTTGATAATTTTTCATCAACTTTGTGAGCTTTTTTTCTTTTGTTGCAGGCTCTCATCCTTTATTGCAGTTCGCAGAAAATAACGATGTCTGACATTCCGGAATGGCTTTTAAAATTTCCTAGATGACATTTAAGGAGTGAAAATTTATTTTACATTCCCCTTCAAGCGAGAACTTCATTCGTATTTATCTTGCAATTACTGATATGGAAGATGAAAGATGAAATGGCATTTTGAGGTTAAGTAAAAAATTAGATAAACTTCTTAAAAAGTTCACAAAAAGACATTGCCAACTAATGTGCATTTTAAATAAAAAATGTAATTTAAATAGCAATATTATTTTATATTTAAATATATATGAATGTGGTTAAACGTTTTTTTTATTATTATTACTTATCTGCGATAGAAATTATCTGTTTTTTGTCTTTCATAAAAAATTCCATTAAAAACTATAATAAAAATGCTATAAAATTATGCTATGTCCCAGATATTTCCTCGAAATTATCATAAGCGTCAACTTTTGACAAAACTAGTTTTATTTATTTATTTACATATTCATTTATTAGATGTGTAAATAGGATTCCGTACAAGAGAAAGCCCTTGTTTCTTGTCAAAATGAAACACAAGTTTATTACTATCAAGTATTTACTATCAGAAGCTAGAACATTCTCACATGTATCAGACAACAAACGAAAATCACAATTGAAAAAGTCTGGTTGCTTTTCGCTCCAAACAAATTTTTGATTTCTGCATGAGAACTCAATTGTTCTAAATAAAGAGTGCTCTGCACAGAGCGAAACAAACTGTTATCTGAAGGAGCGACATCTGATGAATACAGCGGGTGGGACAAGACATCAGAGCGAAGTGCTTCTAGAGTTTTGTGACTGGTCTAGCGAAACATGTGCGAGGATCTAACAAAATCAGAAATGTGTAGTTTACTGTGTATAATTGCAACCGCGTCAGACAATCAATGCTACAAGCAACAGTTAATCATATTGGACGAAACCTTGATGCAAAAAAGTCCAGAATATGCCAAAAGACATACAAGCTTGTTTTATAATATGATAATGGTCAACCAAGCATTGCAAAAACAGTCAAAAAACTTAAAGCACTTCTCTGGGATGTGCCTAACACTCTTCTGTTTTCATCAGATGCTCCTTAAGATTACAGTCTGTTTAATTCCATGTAGTTTCGCCTTCTGGAGAGATCGCCGGTTGTTATGCGGAAGTCAAAAATTGACGTGATGATTGGATTGTTTCAACACAACCAGACTTCTTCAATTGTGGTATCAGTTTGTATCCTAACAGATGAGTAAGTGTTGTATACTGTAAAGAAGAAGTGCTTCTTAATCTTGGAAAATATAATAAAACTACGAACGAAATTATACCATAAATTCCTCTGACATACCAATAATGGCAAAAAGCATTCTTTATCTTTAAGAACACCATAAACCAAAGATTAAAAAAAGCATTTATAAAAGCAAAGTTTATTTTGCTGCGACTGATTTTCGGAAACTTTTCTGAGTAGTTTTTACAGTGTATTAATCAGTTTTCTCAACTCGAAGAATAAATTTTTGGGATGCTATCAATTCTCGGGTAAACATTTTCATGTTCAACAAACATGTTTTACATACAAACATGGTAAATTAACATAATTAACATTAACATAAAAATTAATGTTATTTTGTTACACTTGCATGTATAAATTTAGTTATACAGCTCAAAATAATATAATTGAGAATTGATAGCATCCTCAAAACCGATTGTTGTTATGTCAGAGGAATTTATGGTATAATTTCGTTAGCTTTTTTGTATTATATTTTCATAGATTAAGATATTTCAGGTTGAGAAAACTGATTAATAGACAATAAAAAGTACTTGGAAACGTTTCTGAAAACCAATAGCAACAAAAGAAACTTACTTTTTAAAAATTCTTCTTACATCTCAAAAGTACGTTGGTTTTGTTTCTAATGATAAGGGAACGCTTTTCGGAATTGTGGGTAACTGTATATTTTTGTACGTGGTTATATTATATTTTGTAGATTAAGAAACATTTGTCTCTTTTTACAGTGTAGATTCTAACAGAGAAGGATTTCTATCAACATATCATACATATGCACTTGACTTAAGTATAAAGCTTTTTATTAGAAAATGATACACAAGTGTCAGAATTTAAACTTTCAAATTTGATAGCACACCATTTTTTATACATAGCTTTCCCCCTGTTTTTTTTTACTTTAAGCTTAACTTATTTTTTAACAGTTCTTTTTTATAAATATCACTTATCTTTTTAAACGATTTAGATAATCTACTCACTAAAATTAACATGAGCTCTAGTAGAGCTTTTTCAGCAGAAGACAAACACAATATGAATGTATTTTTATTTTTCATAATTCATTTCTTACAATTATTAATCATTTAAAAGCAGTGGAAATCAATTTCTTTTCTTAAAATATCAGTCTTTCTCAAAATATGTTATTGAGCAAAAATAATATTTTTAATTATCAAGTAAACAGACATTTAATCTTGAAAATGTTAATTCATTACGAAATGTATATTTGTTTAAAATAATTGTTATGACATTAATTCAAAGAATATAACATAAGGTATACTGAATTAAAAGCTTAATGCAAATTTCATTCTAAATTTTGAATCTATTTTGAAAATAAACTTTTAATGCTGTTTTCTAAAATCACCCATCCTTTTTTCATTCTTTTAATGTTGTAGAATAATCGATAAAAACAACACAAAGCGTTTTAGATAGTGTTGAGTTCAGAATTTTCACCTAATTCATGTAAACATGTTGTCTTTCGATTTTGCAACTTTAATCGCTTCTACTTTTTCAAGTAAAAATATATCCTTTTTATTAATTGCAAAGTTTTAATTACGAATCATTTCACAAAATTTCGGAAATTATTTTTTCGATTGCTGGATTATCTTTTATTTCATATTTTGTATGTAGAAAGAAGCTGAAATCAATTTTCACAAGAATTCTATCTTAAAAAATATTTTGATTAGAAGGGTCCAAAGTGTGCATTTGATTTTGGCACGTTTTCACAAAATTCAAAGATTTATGAAATCTTGCATATCGAGATAATCACAAAATTCTAAAAGATCGGAAAACTATACACATTTTTCTATAGGGCATATAAAAGTGGATTTAACTCCATTTAAAAAAACAAAAATGAGTACTTTAAAAACTACTGAAATATTTGTCAAAATGCCAGTTTTTCCAAAAATAAATCTCATGAAGAGAAAGAGAACAACACTATGAACTTTTTATATGTGATATTAATTTTTCCAAAGATGTTCAGAAAAATAAGCAGTTATCTCTCCTCCCTCCAGAATTACAAGTTAAATTTTGAAAATTTTCAAAAATCAAAATTTTTTGAAAGGTTACTTAAAAGGGACAAGTTGTATTCATTAAGTGATTTGGCAAGGAAAGCCCTCTTCATACAATATCAATAATATGTAAGTCTGATTTTTGCTTTCTATTTTACTCATTTTGCAGTCTGATTTTTGCTTTTTTGGTCTTTGAGATACATAATCTTGAAACTGAAGAAATAACAGTGAGCTACAAAGGAAAAGAACATTTGGAAAAGAAACACGTTTCATTAAATAAATTTTCTAGGTTTATTTAAAGAAATATTCCTTTAGAATCCAATGCATTCTTGTATTGCAATTAAAGATTAAAGAGACAGGAGAATTCCTTAACAACAGATTTCATTCCTGTACTAGAATATTGAATAGACGAAGTTACCCCAGTTATATCCCTATGTTCATACCATATGAGTATGTAAAATTTCCCGTTCTGTACTTTATTGACATAAAAATCACTAAAGAAAATATATAAAAACCTATTTGATTTCACAGATTAATATGGTACGAACATAGGGATTTAATTTTGGTAACTTCGCGTATCCAATATTCTAATACAGGAATCAAATCTCTTGTTAAAAAATTCTTCTGTCCGGTGAAACTTTCTAGTACTATTTCCTAAATAAACATAGACAATTTCTTTAATAAGATGTATCTTGTTTCTAAATGTTATTTTCGTTTGTGGCTAACTGTTATTTCTCCAATTTCAAGAATCTATATCTCACAAACCATTTGTAAGAACAAAATGAGCTTCGCATTACATGTATGACATTATATGTAATAGTCTTCCTTTAAAAAATCATTTACTTGTCCTTTTTGAGTTACACGCTGTCAAATATGCTGATTTTTGAAATTTTGAAAAAAAAATTACAATTCAGGCAGCAACATTTGTCGAAAGTAGCGCGCTACAAGTAGCGAAATAACTACATTTTTCGGTAAATTGTAGTGAAGAGCGCTACATTTAAAAAAAGTGTAATGTAGCGAATAGCGGGATACAAAAAATCAGTAGTTTGTAGCGAATGGTGACGCTACTTTCAACATTACTTCAGGGGAGAAAAAGTGTGCCATTCTTCTAGTCATGTGATAGTAACTTGCTTCTTTTTGTGGAAAATGTGTTCTGCAAAACAATTTGCGAATGTCAGCAACTCAGCTGTAAGATTTAGCAATGCATCGTATGCCAAAATCGTATTCCAACGTGTGCCAAAATCCAAATCAAATAAATTATTCTTGCTGGAGACACGTGTCAACTTATTCATAATTAGATCTTCGTGTTCTAATGCCTCTTTCTTCTTTTGGAATTGCTTTATTTACAGATTTATTATTTTTTGACTATGACAGAAAATTAATATTGAATAACTCTAATCGGCATATAACGAGTAATATGTGCTTAAAGTAACAATTTAGAGAATAGCAGAAAACGTTTTAAAGTAAGCTTCTATGTTATATTCCTTAATTTTTTATTGCACTTCCGTTTTATCGCATTTATTTCATTGTATCCCGGCAAACGTGATATAACAAGGGGCTATTGTATTATGCTTAATACGCGTCCTCAATTTCAAGTTTAAATTAAATCCTTTGACAAAATCTGAAAATAGCGAAATAGTGACTACTTTTGAAAAATAATTTGTAGTCGGTACTTTTTAAAACAAGAATTTGTTAATTAACTGCATTTTCGATAAAGTAGTTGTAATTGAAATTCACCATAAAAATAAAGTAGATTTTCCGGTGGAAAAAGAAATAACAGCTAGCTTATTTTTTCTGGACAAATTTGGAAGTAGTAATTACTCATGTAAAAAGTTCATACTATTATCTCTTTTCCCTCATAAGATATATTGTTTCTAAAACTGGCATTTTGAGAAATATTTCAGTAGTTTTTAAAAGTCTCTCTTTTTATTGTTTTTTTAATTAAAATTAATTCACAACATTTACCTGATCGATTAGAAAAAATTGTGTAGATTTTAAATCTTTTTAATTTTATATTTTTATTTATCTCTATTAGTGTAAAAATTATGCAAAATTTTATAAACTTTTGAATGTTATAAAAATGCGAAAAATCGCACTTTTCGATCCCCTCTAGTGAAAAGGATTTTGAAATTTTGCTGATGGATTTTGCTTCTTTTCTGTATAGATTTCAACATAAAAATACGGAAAAAAAAAATGATCCAGCAATCCATGTTTTGGAAATTCTGTGGAATGATTTTCATAATAAACTCTGGACAGAATAATACGATAATATCTTCAGATACTAAAAAATCAGATAATTTTTTTCTTGAAAACCTGGCATTTCTTTATTATAAAAACCGCAAATGTCCGCATAAAAATCAACTAACAATCAAATTACTAAAAACAATAAGTACTCTTGTGTCGAACGGCAATGATTTGCAATAAATTGTTTCTAAAACTCGCATTTTAAGAAATATTTCAGTAATTTTTAAAATAGTCTTCAGAAAAAAAATATGTTGATTTTAAGTCTTTTTGATTTAATTTTTTGATTTATCTCTATTAGTTCAAAAATTTAGCAAGATTTTATAAACTTTTGAATGTTGTAAAAATGCGAAAAATTGCACTTTTCGAACCCCCTCTAATGCAAAGAATTATAATTTTTGGTGATGGATTTTAGTTTCTTTTCTATATCGATTTCAACATAAAAATATGAAATCAAAAACTAAAAATGGTCCAGCAATCCATGTTTTGGAAATTATGTGGAATGATTCTTATAATAAACTCTCGACAGAATAATGCGATAATATCAGATCCTAAAAAAATCCAATAATTTTCTTCTACAAAGCCTGGCATTTCTGTTTATTATAAAAACCGCAAATGACCGCTTCAAAATCATCTAACAATCAAATTACTAAACAATACGTACTGTTGCGAATTGCGATGACCCCCCTCTAATGGCATATTTTGTTGTTTAATAACAATAATTAACAGGGTTTTTTTTACTAATTTAAAATAGAATTGTTCATTTTCTTAAACCGAATATAAAAAAGAAATAATAGCCTGATTAATTATTTCTGGACATGTTTGGAAGCAGTAATTACACATATAAAAAGTCCATACTGTTACCTCTTTTTCCTCATAAGATAAATTGTTTCTAAAACTGACATTTTAATAAATATTTTAGTAATTTTTAAAATAGTCTTTAGAAAAATTATGGAGATTTTAAATCTTTATTATTATTTTTTTTTTTATTTATCTCTATCAGTTCAAAAATTATGCAAGATTTTATAAACTTTTGAATGTTGTAAAGATGCGAAAAATCGCACTTTTCGCACCCCCTTTAATGAAAAGGGTTTTTAATTTTTGCTGATGGATTTTAGTTTTTATTTTTATATATAGGTTTCATCATAAAAATATGAAAAAAAAAATCAAAAATTGATCCAGTAATCCACGTTTTAGAAATTCAGTGGAATGATTCTTATAATAAACTCTGGACAGAATAATCCGATAATATCTTCAGATCCTAAAAAAATCAGACAATTTTATTTTCTACAAAGTCTAGCATTTTTGTTTATTATAAAAACCGCAAATGTCCGCTTCAAAATCAACTAACAATCAAATTACTAAACATTAAGTACTGTTGTATCGAATGGCGATGACTCGGTCTTTTGGCAGGTTTTTTACTAATTTAAAATGGAAATTTTAATTTTTTTTAAAACCAAATATTATAAAAGAAATAACAGCATGATAATTTTTGCGAATAACGATTTTTTGCGAATATTTGCGAATAGCGATGACTCGCTCTTTTGGCATATTTTGTTGTTTAATAACAATAATTAACAGGTTTATTTTACTAATTTAAAATATAATTTTTCATTTTTTTTAAACCGAATATAAAAAAGAAATAACAGCATGATTTTTTTTCCTGGACATCTTTGGAAGTAGTAATTACACATATGAAAAGTCCATACTGTTATTTATCTCTTTTCTCTCATAAGACATATTTTGTTACTAAAACTGGCATTTTTAGAAATATTTCAGTAATTTTTAAAATAGTATTTTTTTTTATTAAAATAAATATACAACATTTACATGATCGGTTAGAAAAAACTGTGTAGATTTTAAATCTTTTATTTATTTATTTATTTATTTATCTCTAGTTCAAAAATTATGCAAGATTTTATAAACTTTTGAATGTTGTAAGAAAGCGAAATATCGCACTTTTTGAAACCCCTTTAATGAAAAGGGTTTTTAATTTTTGCTGATGTATTTAACTTCTTTTCTATATCGATTTCAACATAAAATTATGAAAAAATAAAATCAAAAAATGGTCCAGCAATCCATGTTTTGTAAATTCAGTGGAATGATTCTTATAATAAACTCTGGACAGAATAATGCGATAAAATCTTCAGATCCAAAAAAATGAGATTTTTTTTTTTTTTTTTTTTTTTTTTTTTAAACCTGACATTTTTGTTTATTATAAAAACCACAAAAATCCGTGTCAAAATGAACTAACAATCAAATTACTAAACAATAAGTACTGTTGTATCGAATAGCGATGACTCGATCTTTTGGCATATTTTATTGTTTAATAATAATAATTAACAGGGGTTTTTTTTCCAATTTAAAATAGAAATTTTCATTTTTTTAAACCGAATATTATAAAAGAAATAACAGCCTGTTTACTTTTTCTGGACATCTTTGGAAGTATAGTAATTACACATGTAAAAAGTCCATAGTGTTATCTCTTTTCCCTCATAAGATATATTGTTTCTAAAACTGGTATTTTGAGAAATATTTCTGTAGTTTTTAAAATAGTCTTCTTTTTTTTTTTTTTTTTTTTTTTTTTAATTAAAATAAATTCGCAACATTTACCTGATCGGTTAGAAAACACTGTGTAGATTTTAAATCTTTTTGATTTTATATTTTTATTGAGCTTTATTAGTTCAAAAATTATACAACATTTTTAAACTGTTGAATGTTGTAAAAATGCAAGAGATCGCCCTTTTCGATACCCTCTAGTGAAAGGATTTTTAATTTTTGCTGATGGATTTTAGCATCTTTTCTGTATAGATTTCAACATAAAAAATATGAAAAGAAAAATCAAAAATGGTCCAGTAACTGATGTTTTCTAAATTCTGTGGAATGATTCTTATAATAAACTCTGGAATGCTATAATATATTCATATCCTAAGAAAAATCAGATAATTTATTTTTCTTGAAAACCTTGCATTTCTGTTTATTTTAAAATCCGCAAATATCCGCGTCAAAATCAACTGACAATCAAATTACTAAACAATAAGTACTGTTGTGTCGATTGACGATGACTCGATCTTTTGGCATATTTTGTTGCTTAATAACGACAGTTAACAGGTTTTTTTTACTAATTTAAAATAGAACTTTTAATTATTTTGAAACCGAATATTATAAAAGCACACATAGTTAAACTAATTACTTGGCTGTAGGAAAGAAAAAAACAATTTTCGATTATATCTGTCCATTATTTACGTTTTCAGTTGTTGTTGTTTTTGTTAAATTATACTGACAAAGAAAAATATAATTCTCAAAATAAGTAATTTTTACGCAAATTTCAAAATGCTGCACCTTGGTTGATATTAAACTTGAACAATTATGATGCTTGATCTCAAATTAAAGTACTCAAGGTGAAATTCTTCTATTAGGTAGATTTCGTAAGAAATACTACATTACATTATCCCCTCTCATTACATTCTCCCCTCTCATTACATTCTCCCCTAAGTTGGAATTTTTGAAAAATTTTTGCAGATCTACGCCGATTATAACTCCCAGAACCCAAAACCACCCCCAGTTCAAAACTTTATATATATATGTCACTTTTTTATGGACACGATAACTCCCATAATTCTGCACAAATCTCTTCCAAACTAATACATAAAATTAAGGGGCATAAAATCTCGGTCAAGTTCGTTAATGGGCAATATCGAACCAAGGGGGCGGAAATGGGGGGGGGGCTTTTTGTGAAAACAGAAAAAAAAACATAATTTCTGAATTATGATGCGTATCGAATCCGTTTCAAGTTATTATTACTTCTAGGAAAAGGGCCAAAAATTTATGTATGATAGATTTTTGATATTCTTAAAAATGCCCCCAGGGGGGGTGGAGAGGGGTTTTAGAAGAAAAAAATTCATAACTTCGTCAATTCAGAAGATATCAAATCCGCTTAAATTTATTATAAATCCTCTTAATATTATCTAAAACTTTTATATTGACAAGTTTTTTATAGGATCAACCCTTATAGCAAAATAAATAAATAAATAAATAAATAAATAAATAATCCTTGCCGGCTCCGCCCGGAAACAAGTTAGGTTTCGAAGTGGGCGTTTCCAAAATGCCGCATCATGGCAAAAAGGTATTTTCTTCCGCAATTCCCAACAAACAGGCACCCTACGCTCTGCGTCTTCGAAATCTACCTGTGCCTGTAGGCCGAGCCGTCAGGGATTTTTTTTATACGATGATTTGTTCCTTTGAAATTCGGTATTTTATGCTCGCATGCTTGACCCAATTAACATATAGAAGTCGGTCACAATATATTAAGTAGTAAACAGGTGATGTCTGATTGTAGGCGCTTGTCTGTTTGGCGCGCGTAATTCGAAACAATTCACACATTTTTATTTCTCATTATATATTTTTTCATGGAACCAAATCGTAAATTTAATGGAGGAAAAAAGGCAGAAAATTCTCAAACACTCAATAGATAACCAAAAGCTTATTATGAGTATTCTATTTGTTTATGAATTTGTAAATAATTTTTATATTTTTAATTTAATTTTGATTTTTCTTATTTTTAAATATAAGAGAATTGGTTCAAAAGTTATAATGGAAAAACCTTAATGAATTGAATATGGAGCCCTTTCTATCTACCAACCAATCTGGGGATTCAGTGCAAGGCTCGGGGCAAGAATAAATGTCGATCACAGAGAGATACAAATATCGAAAGACTGTCTTACATCCAACTAAGCCACAATCATAACTGCCAAGAACAATATACAGGGTTCGCACGCTCTTAAGCCACGCCCCATTTTGTAAGGACTCTGCCACCAATATAATTGAAAGATCATTTTCTTCCTAATGGTATTCAAGATTCATTAAGTAGAAGATCGTTTTATGCGATTACTGGTGGAAGAGTCCTTACAAAATGGGGCGTGGCTTAAAAGCGTGCGAACCCTGAATATAAAATCACATCCAACCAAGCCATAATCATAAACCAGTTATAAAAAAAGTCTGAAGAGTTAGATCACATCTTATCATTTGAAGTTACAATATTACACAATAATTACAATTTTCTCAGTAATAAATATAGTTACAATTTTACTAACATGGAATAGTTTCACGCTCAAGATATTAAGAGATAAAATTAACGAAACATAATAAAATAAAACTCGTACACTAAATTACAATTAAAATTTTTAGTGTTGTTATACAATATATAGTTTTTTTTTTCATGTTATTAATAGATAAATAAGAAAAAAATTAAGAAAAAAACCAATGACAATACTTATCTATGTATTTAAAACAAAAAGCACATTCTGTCAAATCCACATTAAAATTGTCTCTTTGCGCATGCGTCAACTTTTTTTTTTTTTTTTTTTTTTTTTTGAAGGTTTTTGCCCTTAAAAACGAGAAACCTGATGGATTAACCCAACCCTCACCTGTTTAGCCTAGGGGGATTGAAAAGGGTTGATTGAAAACGAATGAAGCCGCACCATTGCATTGAAAACATAGACCTTCTCATATATTTTTGCTCTGAGGTTGAAAGCTAAAGCTTTTTTTTTTAAGAACTCATGTTTTCACTACTAAATATGCATTTTTTTTTCGCAAATTTTTAAAGAGAGTTTGGATGCAGTTATATTTATAACCGATTGAAATGTCAGAGAGTTCGGAAGCTGAGAACTATTCTTTTATTGGTATATTAAAGGAGCCGACACAAAAACAAACAAAAAAATTGTGTTAGTCTGTATCAGTTAATAGTTAAGTAAAACAATGTTTGTTAGAAAAATAACTTAATCAGAATCTTTTTTTTTTTTTTTTTCGTGAGTGAAATATTTTAATTTTGAATAAATAATACATTAATGATTTTACACACTGATGTGCCACTGAATTAGAGATTTGTATCTCATTGTGGCAATCATAAGGCAACTACAGTTCAAGAACTCCATGTAAATTAGTTTTCAGAAAAACATTTAAAAAAATTTGTAGTAAATTCAGAATTACATTTTTCAGACAGAGGGCCTGTCTCAAACATTTTGGTAAGAAAAGGAGTCAGAAACTTCAAACGCACCTATAATAATTTCAAAGAAAAGAAAACTATGCAAGTGTTTATTGAACTTAAATAAAGCATCTTTTAAACTCCGTGAATCTCGATAACATATATCGATATTATGGAAATCGAAGCATACTACGTGAGTTATAGCACGGACGGACAGAGATACACATGAACCGAAGAATGAAATACTTTTCAACTATGTTGGAAAGTGTTGAAAATGACAATAAAAAATAATGTTGAAAGGGCAATTTGAAGGAAATGCCTTATCATCCAACTACTTTTATAAAACAACTGAAGTTCAGCTCAACTATATCGCTGATATCTTTCTGAATTTTCAGATATTTGACTAGCCTTTTTATATGAGTTATCCTGCATGGTTGACTACTAAATTATGCACACAAAAAATTGTTCTTGTTCGCGCATGTGAATTAAAAATTATTTCATCAAATATTTAATATCTTTATATTCTAATTGCAATATATTGTTTCTAATTGCACGTTGTTAAATTGACTGAAAATGGCGTTAAATTTGGTTGAAAACACTGCATGTTATAAACAAAACACCATGCGGAATTTTTTGGATTTTTTTAAAAGCAACTTTTATATTTACATGAAAATACGTATTATTCTTACAAAAATTAATAGTAACGTTGTACAAGGTTCACGTAATCATCTCTATAGGTAGAAATCCTTAATAGCATTTCATTTTACAGGGTGATCGCAATTATTATTATTTTTTATTCAATTTGTTACTGGTTCCCTAATTACCCTATTGACCAAAACTTCCCTAAAAATATGAGGTCAAACTTGTTTTTTACATTACTGAACTTCCAGCAGAATTCCTAACGTATTTTTCTAGATATTTGACAAAATGTGTAAAATCAAAAGTGTCCGGATATTTTTGACCAAATAGTTTACTCTCTATTTCTAATTCAATGGCACTTAAGTGAATAAATCTACTAGATAAGTCTACCAATTGAAACGGAATTTTTCTTTATTTTTCTTGCATGAATTACAATTAAAGTTACAGGCAGCGTTCGGACTTTTTCCCACTTTGCGTGTATGTGTATTGTATATGTATGTACTAGTGTTGCCAGGTTTCCCGATTTTCATGGGTTCCAAGACCTCTCCCGAGGAGCTACAGCTCGGGATATAAATGTCCCGATTTTTCATGATGCACAAATTCTTTTAAATTTATTTTGGTACCATGCTATTTATTAGTCTGCATCGATTGGAACTTAATGCAGTTAAACCTGTGAAGACAGAGTCTGATTGTAAAAGAAAACTTATGATTCCGTAAAAAGAAATACTGAGCAAATCTAACTGTTAAAAGATAATGTTTTTCCGGTTAAAAGCTATTCTGTTTACACATTTTTTTTTTTTTTTTTTTTTTTTTTTTTTTTTTTTTTGTAAAACCTGGGAAAAGAGAACATGTTTATAGAATCCTGTCTCGAGCGTTAAAATTTCATAGTCCCAACGGAAGAAATTATCATACAATAACTGCTAAATCGGAAATCTCTCTAAAAAGGGAGTTTTGTTTAGATCCTTACGGATTCCGCTTCCACAGATTTCACTGTATAATATTATTGTGTTTATTTAGATTTGTAAAACTTGCTAAACCGATAAGTCAACAGCAAAAATAAAAAAAATCAATTTTAGAGAGGTTATCGTCTTAACAGCTAAATTTTTATAGTATTCCTTCCTTGGGGGCCACGCTTTTTTCTACATTTCACGTAGGATTCCGTTATAAGCAGGTTCCGTTTTCATAGGATTTACTGTATTTTTATGTCCCGATTTAGAAGCCACTGTCCCGCTTTTAGGTAGATTTCGTAAGAAATACTACCTATTACATTCTCACCTAAGATGGAATTTTTGAAAAATTTCTGCAGATCTACCCCGATCATGACTCCCAGAACCCAAAAACACCCCCAGTTCAAAACTTTATCTATCCATCTATCTATCTATCTATGTCACTTTTTTATGGACACGATAACTGCAATAATTCTGAACAGATCTCTTCGAAATTGATACATAAAATCAAGGGGCATAAAATCTCGGTCAAGTTCGTTAATGGGCAAAATCGTACCAAGGGGGGTGAGGGTGGGGGGGCTTTTGTGAAAACAGAAAAAAACCCATAATTTCTTAATTATGATACGTATCGAATCTGTTTAAAGTTATTATTACTTCTAGGAGAAGGGCCGAAAATGTATGTATGACAGATTTTTGATATAATTAAAAATGGCCCCAAGGGGGGGGGGAAGGGGCTGTTTTAGAAGAAAAAAATTCATAACGTCGTCAAGTCACAAGATATCAAATCCGCTTAAATTCATTATAAATCCCCTTAATATTATCTAAAACTTTTATATTGACAAGTTTTTTATAGGACCAACCCTTATAGCAAAAAAAAATTAAAAACAAAAAAAAAATCCCTGCCGGCTCCGCCTGCAAACAAGTTATTTTTTAAAGTAGGCGGTTCCAACTCCCGCAACTTTTCGAAACTGATACATAAAATCAAGCGGCATAAAATCTTGGTCAAGTTCGTAAATGGGCAACATCAAACCGAATCCGTTTGAAGTTATTATTACTTCTAGGAGAAGGGCCGAAAATTTATGTAGGACAGATTTCTGATATAATTAAAAATGGCTCCAAGGAGGGGGGAGGAGGGTTTTAGAAGAAAAAAATTCATAACTTCGTCACTTCCCAAGATTTCAAATCCGCTTAAATTTATTATAAATCCTCTTAATATTATTTAAAACTTTTATATTGACAAGTAACCAACTCTTATAGCAAAAAAAAAAAAAAAAAAAAAAAAAAAAAAAAAAAAAAATCCCTGCTGGCTCCGCCTGCAAACAAGTTAGGTTTCGAAGTAGGTGGTTCCAACTACCGCACCATGGCAAAAAGGTCATTTCTTCCGCAATTCCCAACAAACAGGAGCGTATTCGAAATCTACCTGTGCCTGTAGGCCGAGCCGTCAGGGATTTTTTTTTTTTATTTCTCTGTCACACTTTTTGTGACAGTGGGCCTCCCAACACTATTATGTATCGTGCAATACAAGACCCTAATAAATAAAACCATCATAACAAGGAACATCATGCTATAACAACTGTAATACATTTTTAATACACTTTTCAGTCAGTTCCGCACTTTTATTCTTACGAATGATCTAATTTTCTCAATATCTGCGGCAGAAAAGATAAAAATTGCGCATATTCCTCTTTTCGGTAACTAACCTTGACATCTAAAGACTTTGGATATTTTAAGGAAACCTCGTGGTATTCTAATGAAGAAATGTTTCTTTTCAGATATATAATATGGTGAAAAAGGTAGAAAGATGCAGCTTTCAAAAGAATTTTATGAAAGTAATGATGGATCTTTTCAAAATAAATAAAAATAATGAGAATGTTCCCTTTATTGACAACAAGTTATAATAACTGCTATTGAAAGGGGTTTATTTTGTATTTATGTACTGTGTACTAAAAAATAAAAATAAAACTCATAATACAAAATATCATACTATAACGTTCCAATGCTTTAAATATATGAAAGTAATGATGGATGGATCTTTCCAAAATATATGAAAATAATGAGAGATTTCCCTTTATTGACTATAAGTTATAATAACTATTATTGGAAGGGTTTTATTTTGTATGTATATAATACTGTGTACACGACCCGAAAAAAAGAAATAGAAAATAATACAAAATAATACAAAATATTACAAAACATACATAATAATAATACATAATACAAAACATCACACTATAACGTTCTAATGCTTTAAATATATTTTTCAGTTCTGTTCCGTAATTTTATTTTTACAAATAATCTAATTTTCTCAATATCTGTGGGAGAAAAGATAAAAATGTTGCATATTCCTTTTTTCCATAACTAACCTTGACATCTAAAGGCTTTAGATGTTTAAAAGAAGTATTCTAATGAAGTTATGTTCCTTTTCAGATAGATAGTGTGCAGAAGTAGATAGAAAGATGCAGTTTTCAAAAGAATTTTATGAAAGTAGTGATGGATCTTTCCAAAATAAATAAAAATAATGAGAGATTTCTCTTTATTATCAACAAGTTATAAATAACTATTGTTGAAAGGGTGTTTTATTGTGTATGTATGTACTGTGACATACACGACCCTAAAAAAGGAAAATAAAACTCATAGCACAAAACATCACAAATATAACATTCAAATGCTTCAAGTAAATGATTCAGTTCTGTTCCGCAATTTTATTTTTACGAATAATCCAATTTTCTCAATATCTGCGGTAGAAAATATAAAAATTGTGAATATTCCTCTTTTCGGCAACTAACCTTGACATCTAAAGGCTTTAGATATTTTAAGGAAGCCTCGTGGTATTCTAATAAATAAATGTTTCTTTTCAGATATATATAAGGTGGCGAAATAGATTAGAAACATGCAGCTTTCAAAAGAATTATATGAAAGTAATGATGGATCTTTCTAAAACAAATAAAAATAATGAGAGATTTCCCTTTATTGACAACAAATTATAACAACTATTATTGAAAGAAGGGTTTTATTTTGTATGTATGTACGACCCTAAAAAAAGAAAAGAAAACTCATAATACAAAACATCGCAAATATAACGTTGAAATGCTTCATATAAATAATTCAGTTCTATACCGCAATTTTATTTTTACGAATAATTTATTTTTCTCAATATCTGTGGCAGAAAGATAAAAATTGTGGATATTTCTCTTTTTAGTAACTAACCTTGACGTCTAAATGTTTTAGAAATTTTAAGAAAGCCTCGTGGTATTCTAAAGAAGTTATACTTCTTTTCAGATAGATAATATGGAGAAGTAGATTTAAAGATGCAGTTTACAAACGAAGTTTATGAAAGTAATGATGGTGCTTTCCAAAATAAATAAAAGTAATGGGAGTTTTCATTTTGTTAACAAAAAGTTATAATAACTATTATTCAAAGGGATTTTTTTTTTGTATTTATATGTACTGTACCATACACGACCCTAAAAATTAAATAAATAAAACATCCCAATATAACGTTTTAATGCATTAAATGCATTTTTGAGTTCTATTCTGCAGTTTTATTTTTACTAATAATCTAATATTCTCAATATTTGTTTGAGAAAAAATAAAATGGTGCATATTCCTCTTTTCGGTAACTAGCCTTGACATCTGAAGGCTTTAGAAATTTTAAGGAAACCTTCAGGTATTATAATGAAGTTATATTTATTTTCAGATATATAATGTGGAAAAGTAAATGGAAAGATGTAGCTTTCAAAACAATTTTATGAAAGTAATGATGGATATTTCCAAAATAAATGAAAATAATAAGTTTTAACTTTATTTACTACAAGTTATAATAACTATTCTTGAAAGGATTTTTGTTATTTTATTTATTTATTTTTAGTATGTGTATATTGGGCTATACCTTACCCTATGAAAGAAAAATAAAACTCATAATAGATAACATCCCAATATAACGTATTAATGCTTTAAATACATTTTTCAGTTCTGTTCCGCAGCTTTATTTTTACGAATAATCTAATATTCTCAATATCTGTTTGATAAAAAATAAAAATGGTGCATATTCCTCTTTTCGGTAACTGGCCTTGACATCTAAATACTTACAAATTTTAAGGATGCCTTCAGGTATGAAGTTATGTTTCTTTTCAGATATATAATGTGGAAAAGTAAATGGAAAGATGTAGCTTTCAAAACAATTTTATGAAAGTAATGATGGATCTTTCCAAAATAAATGAGAATAATAAGTTTAAACTTTATTTACTACAAGTTATAATAACTATTTTTCAAAGGATTTTTGTTAGTTTATTTATTTATTTTTAGTATGTGTATATCGGGCCATACATTACCCTATAAAAGAAAAATAAAACTCATAATACATAACATCACAATATAATGTTTTAATGCTTTAAATGCATTTTTGAGTTCCATTCTGCAGTTTTATTTTTACTAATAATCTAATATTCTCAATATTTGTTTGAGAAAAAATAAAAATGGTGCATATTCCTCTTTTCTGTAACTGGCCTTGACATCTGAAGGCTTTAGAAATTTTAAGGAAACCTTCAGGTATTATAATGAAGTTATATTTATTTTCAGATATATAATGTGGAAAAGTAAATGGAAAGATGTAGCTTTCAAAACAATTTTATGAAAGTAATGATGGATCTTTCCAAAATAAATGAGAATAATAAGTTTTAACTTTATTTACTACA
Organism: Maratus michaelseni; assembly: GCA_963931845.1. NCBI lineage: Eukaryota > Metazoa > Arthropoda > Arachnida > Araneae > Salticidae > Maratus > Maratus michaelseni. The sequence goes on from OZ007593.1 coordinate 260,397,202, forward strand.
AGTTATAATAACTATTCTTCAAAGGATTTTTGTTAATTCATTTATTTATTTTTAGTATGTGTTTATTGAGCCGTACATGACCCTGTAAAAGAAAAATAAAACTCATAATAGATAACATCCCAATATAACGTATTAATGCTTTAAATACATTTTTCAGTTCTGTTCTGCAGTTTTATTTTTACTAATAATCTAATATTTTCAATATCTGTTTGAGAAAAAATAAAAATGATGCATATTCCTTTCGGTAACTGGCCTTGACATCTAAATACTTAGAAATTTTAAGGATGCCTTCAGGTATTATAAAGTTATGTTTCTTTTCAGATATATAATGTGGAAAAGTAAATGGAAAGATGTAGCTTTCAAAACAATTTTATGAAAGTAATGATAGATATTTCCAAAATAAATGAAAACAATGAGTTTTCACTTTATTTACAACAAGTTATAATAACGATTTTTCAAAGGATTTTTGTTAATTCATTTATTTATTTTTAGTATGTGTTTATTGAGCCGTACATGACCCTGTAAAAGAAAAATAAAACTCATAATAGATAACATCCCAATATAACGTATTAATGCTTTAAATACATTTTTCAGTTCTGTTCCGCAGCTTTATTTTTAAAAGTAATCTAATTTTTTCAATATCTGCTGGAGAAAAGGTAAAAATGGTGCATACTCCTGTTTTCGATAACTTGCCTCGACATCTGAAGGTTTTAGATATTTAAACCTCATGGTATTCTAATGAAGTTATATTTTTCTTTTCTCTTTTTCAGATAGATAATATAGAGAAGGAGTATATAGAAAAATGCAGCTTTCAAAAGTTTTTTCTGGAAATAATGATGGATCTTTCCAAAATATATAAAAACAGCGAGAGCTTCATTTTATCGCATGCAAATTGTTATAACTGTTATTTGAGGGGTTTTTTTTTTGTTTTTTTTTTTGCACGCGTGTGTGTGTATTGTACCATACACGAATCTAAACAAGAAAAAAAAATATTATGAAACATGATATAACTCTTCCATTGCTTAAATACATTTTCCAGCTCTGTCCCACACTTTATTTTTACGAATAAACTAATTTCCTCAATATCTGTGAGAGAAAAGAGAAAAGTTGTGCATATTCTCCTTATCGATAACTGATGCTAACATTCTAAGGCTTACTTTAGATATTTTAGGGAAGCTTCATGTATTCTTATGAAGTTAACTTTCTGTCAGACAGAATATGTGAAGAGGTACATAGAAAGATGCAGCTTTTAAAATAATCTTTTGAAAATAATGATTGATATTCCCAAAATAAATGAAAATAACAAGAGCTTAATTTTATCAACTGCAACTTATAATAACTACTAATCAAAGTATTTTTCTAAAAATGCAATTTAGAACCTCCCTAAGCGGATTTAATTGCAAAAGTTCACTACCATTAGTTTAAGACAGCATCATACAAAAGTAATGATTAGATCTTTTCAAAATAAACGAAATATCAAGAGCTTAATTTTATCAATTGCGACTTATAACAACTGTTATTGAAAGATTTTTTCATTTTCCAACATAGTTGAAAATTATTTAAGAATTCGGTTTGTCTGGCCATCTGTCTGACGTCTGGCCGTCTGTGTGTCCGTGCTCAAACTCGCATAAATATTCTCGCATTGCCACGTAATTGATATATGTTATTGAGATTTACTTTGGCGTATTCAGTATTGAAAATGAAGTGCAGAGCATTTATAGTCCGTTTACAGAAGAATTCAAAAGAATTCAGTTAAATTATGGTCTATGGAGAAAAAGCGTTTTCAAGGTATTTTAGTGATGTTACAATAGTTCAAACATATTGAAATTTATATATATCACTGAGTTGCGCTAGAAGATACAGAATATGGTGCGCATAGAATGTATCGTTCATTTACAGGGACAAACAAAAATATTAGGTTACAGTACTGTCTATGAGCTATAAATGCTTTGCTGGAAGTGCGTTTTCAATCCTGGTATGAGTACGGTTTCAATTGTGTTAAATTTATCTAATTTTTTGCATGTTACTTGGCATGTGTAAATTCCATAGATAACATACAAATACATGCACAAAAGAATTCGAGTACATTTCCGTTTACTGATGAAAATTGCTGAAGGGGTATTTTCAAATATGTTATGCGTTTCTTAATTGAACTAAATTTTAGCATACTATGTAGTATATATACAAATCTACAAATTATATACAGGGCTACACAAAAGAATTCGGATGTAATGATTCGAATACCTAGATGCCAATTGCTGAAATGGTTTATGGGTTTTCCAAATTGTTTACATTGACATCACCTTTCATCTTATTAAACGGTGCAGTTTTGTTTCAGCATTCTGAATGTGTTGAAAAAATTTTCACAATCTATGCATTAGTTTTCTTTATTGTCTTTATATAAAATACAACTAATTTATATAATTAACTATAGACTTAATTTTAATGGTTTAACAGCTATTCGTTTAAAACAAAATGCAGATTTAAAAAGAATTGCACAAAAACAATTGTGATTTTTTTTAAATAAATAAAGTAACAAATTTTGACATTTTTACCATCTGCAATTTCTAAAAAATTGTAAATTTCAAAATCCTTAGTCCTATTATTTTTAGCAAACATGCAGCTTCCAAAAGAACTATACGAAATAGTAACTTTTTTTTTCCAAAGTAAATAAAAATCGCAATTTTTAATGCTTTAATTAACATAAATTGGAATCTTTAGTTTCATAATCCTTAGTATTATTAATTTTAGCTAAGATGCAGTTTTCAAAAGACGTATAGGAAACGAGTGATGTGCTTTTACAAAATAAATGTAAGTAATAAATTTTAATACTTTTATCAGCTATAAACTATATTAAACTGTATCCGCATCACTATTAGTTTTAGGTAAGGTGTAGTTTTCATAAAAAAAAACATGCAGAAGTTTCTCCAAAGTAAACGGAAATAGCAAATTTTAATATTTTAACCAAATGTAATTTATAATAAACTAAAATTTTACAACCTTTTGCATTATTAATTTTAGCTAAGATTTAGCTGTCAAAAGAATTATAGAAAAGAGCGAAGAAAAATAACAAACAGTAAAGAAAAATAACAAACTTTAATCTTTTTCAAACTGTATATTATTATATTTTACTCCGATTCAAAAAGGCAGATTATTTTAAAACTTTTTAAAGTAAATTAAATTTTAAACACCTGAAAGCATTACTTTCAGCTAGATTGCGGCTTTTAAAGTGTTATATGGTAACTGGGATAGATTTCATATAAAATAACTGAAAATAGCAAAATCATATATTTTTTCAATTGCGAGTTATAACTATTATTCAAAGAATTTTTTGGGACAGCCAACTCATTAAAAAACTTTGTAACAGGCTTAACTTCAAAAATCCTACTTATATTAGTTAAAGACCGAATTAATACTCAAATAACTTGCTTAAATACTCAGAAATTAGTACATTTTATTTATTTTAAATACCTCTTTTTACAGTTTACATGTCTAAAAATGATAATAACCGTTTCGGCGTATATATTGAAAAGAACATCACATCACTGCGGAAATCAATAGCACATCAAAGGAAATTCATATATTATGCATTATACTATTTATTCTATAATAAAGACATTAAAGTCAGTAAAATGGTGTGATTAAAACGAACGAAAAACGTTATGAGGTTTTTTAATGCGAATATTAAAATAAATATCACTTAATAATTAAAATAAGCAGAAAAAGCATATATTGTATATTTATCATGAAAATACAGTTCTACAATTTGTAGCAAGACTGGACATGTGTATAGGAACATGGATAAAAATTAAGAGAATTTAAAGATATTCAAAAGTTTAAAAAAAGAAATCAATAAATGCTTATTAATCATGGCTTATTTTCATACCTTACTAATGTATAATAAAACACATAATTTATGCAATCTCCAACATTTACGAAAAAAACACAGATTGAAAATTATACAGTTTAAAAATATATCTTAGGAAATGATTATTCATTCGTTATATATAATATGGTTAAATTTCATTTACTATTCAATTTGTGCATAACTCAAAAGGCATAAATTTTAATTGTATTTGTAAGCAAATTAATATCGTTAAAATTATAAAATGAGCTTGGATGTGTTAAACGTATAACATGATTACATTAAAAAACTAGCTAAAATATCCGGTCTTAAAAATATTTGTTTAATAAAATCAAGTTCAAAATTACACATGCAGTATAAAAACATAATAAAAGGAGCGTGGGGAATATTATACGCATGAATCAAATTTTGAGTTTTGATTTGCGTAATTTTCACTGAAGAAAAAGGTAAGGGTTAAAAAGGTAACTTTAATTATTCTTGTTCAGTTAACATAGTTATTATATCAAAGAAAGCAACAGAAAATAAACTATTTTTACCACCTTTAAAGAATTTATCTTACTATTATCAAAATCAGTGATTACAAAAAGTGAAATAATGCTTTACTAAATATTTTGATAAAGACGCTATTTTGGACACTATATCGGAGAATGTAGCTGATATGCTGTATTTTACTTTAGCTGATATGTTGTATATTTGTACAAAATTGCATGCTTCCTTTTGCATTGTCAAAATTCTACTTCAAATGAGTTTCTAAATAATTGCATAATTCCAATTTTTGTAACATTTTTCAAAATTTTGTAACAATAAAAATAGCACACTCTTTTCGGACTAAAAAGACTTATGCCCTTACTTATAAACGCTAGGGGGTTATGTGCCTAGGATGGTGATATCTGTTGTCTTTTCTCTGTTCAGCTAACATGGTGCCTACTATATGAAATGAACTGGATTAATTGCATTATTCTCTCAGAAATGTACATTTCCATGGCCATGCTAGTCATGACTGTTTACAGGCAAAAATATTGCAATTTTTTTGTCACAAAATTACTTTTTTTACAATATTGGCAATACGGGCAGAATATTAGATAATAACTTCAAAACAATGTAAAAACATTTTTCACAAATCTTTAATTTTCACTTTAGCGTGATTTGCACGTCCCTGAAAATTATTTTAAAAAGCATTCTATACCATAAAACAGAGCTTCTGTTTATAAAACAGTTATGTGAAATGGATTATTTGATATTCACGAAGTTTTCTTCGAGACTTACCTTAGATCAACATGCCAAATGTGAAGAAAAATTAAGAGAATCCGAATTTTTGTTGACCACATTAATCTCCGACAATAAAGAGCTATGCAAAATGAATTGGCCTAACTTACCTTCACAGTGCTTTTGAGACGTACCAAAAATGAAGAAATAATGAATTATTTTGAATACAAAATAAAATCTTCTGCCTACACAAAAGTTATGTGAAATGAATTAACTGATATTAACCAAGTCTCCTTCGAGAGTTATAAAAATTATTTTATAGTAAATAAGAATAAGAAATTAAGATAATTTAAATTCCTGTAGTTCAAGTGGAAAACAGGTAATGCGAAATGGATTGAAATGATTGGAACAATATTATATTCATCAATATTATATTCATCAATATTATATTCATCAAATATAATATTGTTTCTTAAAGATTTCTCAAAATGACTTCTTGCCAAATGAAAAGAAAAATTAGGAGCCTTCTCTGTCAATAGAAAGATATGTAAAATAAGTTTCATTAACCTTTTTATTACGGGTTGAGACACATACGTCCCAATGGACTATTTTTTATTCTATTCTTACCACATTTTGAAAATTAATCTCTGCTGAACACTAGGATATTTTCAAGAGAACTCTACCCCAAACATTACTGCAAATTGTGTTACGACGTTATAAAAAATATCTGCCAGTCATGTCCCGTAATCAAAGGGTTAATTTACCTTTTCCAACTATGAAATTTTCTTTGGTATGTACCAAAAATCGCTCCATAACAAAAAAGAAAATAAAATTAAGAGAATTTCAATTATGTTGACCAAATTAATTTAAAAAAACCTTCTGTTTATAAAGCAGTTATGTGCAATAGATTAACTGATATTCATAAAGTTTTCTTCAATACTTGCCTAAAACTATTTCATAATAATTAAAGGGGAAAAGATAAGATAATTTAAATCATTTTAGGTCATGTAAGGTTTCTTCCAGGAAAACAGATCGGTGAAATGCATTGGAAACATCCTCAGCAAATGAAAGATTTTCTTTAAGATTTCTCAAAAATCACTTAATACCAAATAGGAAGAAAAAATAAAGAAAATTCTATTTCTTATTTCTCAGATAACATTGCAGACAGTAGAAAGTTATGTGAATATGAATAAAAATTAAGGGACTTTTATGTTTTGTTGGTGAGGTAGAAATGAAATCTCTGTCTATAAAAAGAGTTATATAAAATTAACTAATATTCATTAAGTTTTGTTTGAGGCTTAGCAAACATTTTTCATACCAAATGAGAATGAAAAATTAAAGTAATTTTAATTCATGTGTGTCAGATGAGGTCTCTTATACTACAGCTATATGAAATACATTGGAATTACTGCTTTACCCCAAACGTAAATTTTTCTTCCAGAATTTTCAAAAATCACTTCACTCCAAATAGGAAGTAAAATTAAAAGAATTCTAATTCCTGTTTTTCAGATAATGTCTCAGACAACTGGATAGCTGAGAAAAGAAAAGACTATAAAAATCCCTCCATATCAAGTATGAAGAAAAAATTTAGGTCATTTTAATTCTATAGCCAGATTAAAAAAAAATTTACTTATAGAGCATTAACATGAAATGTATTAACTGATAGTCTGCATGCTTTTTTTCTGGGTTTACTTGAAAATTCCTTCATACTAAATGAGAAGAAAAAATTAAGAGTTTTTCAATTCTTGTTGGATATCAGACTCCCTCAGTACGAAATGAGAAGAAAAAAAAAAAGACAATTATTAGTTGCTTTTCCAAAGGTAAGGTCGCCAGTCGAACAATCTGGTGAAATGAGTTCGATTATTTGACCTTTAGAAAGTATAATAATTACATAGATCATTTCCAAAAGTTAATTCATGCCAAATTGAAGAAAACAGTATGAAACATTTTATTGACGTTGGCCAAATAAAATCTTTGACAGTTAAACTCTTGTGTGAAATGGTTCAGGCCATTTGACGTTCAACAAGTGTAAAATTTTCAAAATTATCAAATTTACAGGGGAAAAAATACATATATTGTTTATTAAAATATTTCTCCGAGTCTCTCCTCAAAATTACCCCAGTTCATATTGAATACGAAATATTTCTAAGAGCATTCTAATTCGGTTTATTACTAAAACGCTACTTTCAATTAGTAGAACAATTATTTGAGATCAAATATGTTAACTAACTTTAACCGAATATAAAATATTTTCAAGACATACAAAGAAAAAAAAAGAAAATGCAGCGAAGAGAAAAAATATCCGGAAAATGCTCCTTTGTATCATATAGACAATATTTTACACTTACAAAAAAATCTTTTTAAAAAAATGTAACTCTTACTGGATTAGCAACGGCTTTTTTCTCTAGTTAATGGGGTTATCTGAAGTACTTGGGTTAAGTAATTTTTACCAATCAGTTTAGACACAGAAAAAAATACTACATGTCTTGGAACATTTTTATAAGTTCGAAAATATGTAAAAGTCAAAATAATATTTCAATAATTAATTTTAATTTTTTTTTAATTAATTTCTTTAATTTTTGCACTAAAAATAAGGTAATAAGAAGATCATTTTACTAGCAGATAGAAGACCTATCTGGTATAAATTAATTAAATTAATCTTCAACGAATATTCTTCAATAATTATGGTTTAAAAAAAGTTCAGAAAAGAGGAGGTTTACATAACTTAATGAGTATTGCTTCGGTTCTTACAAACATATTTTATAAAATAAAAAGATAGAAGGTATTTTTTGCCAGATGCTGAGAAAATTACACAGAGAAATTTATTATTACTGTTATTAATGGAAGAATTGTCTCAAATTTATTGAGTTAAAAAAAAAATTACCAAGTATCGAGTTTTTTTTTTTTTTTTTTTTTTTTTTTTTTTTTACTAGTTTAAACAAAATGTCGCCTGTTATTAAAAGAATTATTTCATAAAACAGGCTAAATGTATTGTTATTTTATGAACAAGTGATAGAATATTAAATAAAGCAGATATGTTTGAAAACCTTTTGAAAATTTCTTTAAAAACTATCAATTAATTGTAAGTGTCTGCACTGATTGCCAGTTACAATGTAGGTGCGCATTAAAGTTAGTTTTCTAGAAACTTCATTAAGAATTAGATATAGATGTCATTAAAGTTCAGCGACATTCACACATAAAAATTATAATTTCTCATAATGGTATGACAGTGAAAAGTGGAGCAAAAACCAAAATAATCACTTAGGTGATAATGCTTTACTATGCCGAATTATTGCTTGCTGGTTTAAGTACTTCCAAAGTTCGTACAGATTTGACGTACACTTAATGTCAAGAAGCTTTTTATACAGACATTTTAGTAATTATTGTTGAAAAATGTTTAAAAATGGGCGGATTATTAGACAGTAAATGAATTAGCTGCAAATGCGACAAATGGCGGCAGTCACTAATTACTCACATATGCAGATAATGGTGTTAAATGCTAACGCTATCTTTGTAAAGAAGTATGGAAGCTTAAGCAAATATTTCAAGGAACGTTAGCATTTGAAATATGGTAAAACGTTATTTTCATTTTTAAAGCTATTTGTAGTATCTTTTTTTTCCCCGTGTAATTTTTTCAGGTTAGTAACTTGCTTTCCATTTTTCTTTTTCAATCACTGTCAGTCCATTCATTCTTATATTTATCTCCCATAGAAATATTCATAAAGCATCAAGTTTACGTCTAGAAAACAATTTTTTTAATTAAAAAACAATTTTCCTTTCATGCCAAATGTAAGAAATTTACTGTAATGTAAAGTTTAAGTTTCGTTGTCTAAGTAATGTGATTATGCTTTGAGAATTATTTTAAACTAATTCAATCAACTAACCTTTACAGAACATCAAGCTTCCTTCAATTCTTCTTACTTACGAAAGTCAGGATAAGAGACGGCATATCAAACTTATTGAACATCCATTTTGCACCTTGAAACATTTTTATGAACTCAAAATCATCCCGTAGTTCATACGAAATACGGGTATTATTTTAAACTAATTCAATCAACTAACCTTTACAGAACATGAAGTTTTCTTCAATTCTCCATACTTATCAAAGTCAAGAGAAGAAAAGATACATTCATTTTGGAGAATGTTCTTTATGTGTATTTTATGAACTTAAAATCATTCCAAAGTTCATACGAAATGCAGGAATTGTTTTAAACTAATTCAATCAACTAACCTTTACAGAACATGATGTTTTCTTCAATTCTCCATACTTATCAAAGTCAAGAGAAGAGAAGATACATTCATTTTGGCGAATGTTCTTTATGTGTATTTTATGAACTTAAAATCATTCCAAAGTTCATACGAAATGCAGGAATTATTTTAAACTAATTCAATCAACTAACCTTTACAGAACATCAAGTTTTCTTCAATTCTCCATACTTATCAAAGTCAAGAGAAGAGAAGATACATTCATTTTGGCGAATGTCCTTTATGTGTATTTTATGAACTTAAAATCATTCCAAAGTTCATACGAAATGCAGGAATTATTTTAAACTAATTCATTCAACTAACCTTTACAGAACATCAAGTTTTCTTCAATTCTCCATACTTATCAAAGTCAAGAGAAGAGAAGATACATTCATTTTGGCGAATGTCCTTTATGTGTATTTTATGAACTTAAAATCATTCCAAAGTTCATACGAAATGCAGGAATTATTTTAAACTAATTCCATCAACTAACCTTCACAGAACATGAATTTTTTTTTATAATTCTTCATACTTACCAAAGTCAAGAGAGACAAGATATATCCAATTTGTTTAATGTTCTTTTTGTGTCTTTTATGAACTCAAAATCATCCCTCAATTCAAATGGAAAGAAAAAAAATCTTTGGAATAATATAATTCTTTATTTAAAGAAAATTAATTTTCTATCAAAGAAAAATTATCTCATCAGCATTCAGTTAAATAGGTTTCATTGATAAATTAACGAGTTTTGATTTAAAAAAAAGACAAGACATATAATAGAGATATATAGAGACATATATATAGACATATATAGATAAATATAGAGACAGAGAAAATACATATATCTTTTTTTTTTTCATTCTGTGCTAGTATAATGCTATTTTTTTCTATTTCATGCACCTTTCTTTCAGTAACCTTGAAAGTTAAGAATATAAAATGTTCACTGAGATTAGAATGATATATTTTACCTACTTTAGTTATTTTTCTTAATTAACTTTAAATAAATTTTTAAATAAAATAAAAAAAAATTGAAAAAAATCATCCACAGTTTACGTTTAGAAAAAAATCCAGTCATAAAAAAGTGCATATAACTTATAAACAGCTCTTTTGCGTATAGCAAACAATTTTTTTAAATTTAAAACAGTTTTTCTTTCATGCTAAATGTAAGAAATGTATTACTATGTAAAATTTACGTTTCGTTCTCTAAGAAAGATGATTATACTTCATTTGAAGAATTATTTGAAATTAATTTAGTCAACTAACCGTTACAGAACATCAAGTTTTCTTTAAATTTTTATACTTACGAAAATCAAGATAAGAGAAGGCATATCCAACTTGTTTAACATTCATTTTGTGCCTTGAAACTTTTTTAAGAACTCATATTCATCCCACAGTTCATACGAAATGCGGGAAATATTTTAAACTAATTCAATCAACTAACCTTTATTACAGAACATCGTTGTCTTCAGTTTTTCATACTTACCAAAGTCAAGAGAGGAGAATATGTATCCAATTTGTTGAATGTTGTTTGTGTGTGTGTGTTATTTACGAAAATCAAAATCATCCCGAGTTCATAGGAAATATGGGAATTATTTTAAACTAATTGAAGCAACTAACCTTTACAGAACATCAAGTTTTCCTTAAATTTCCATTCTTACAAAAGTCAAGATAAGAGAAGGCATATCCAACTTGTTTAACATTCATTTTGTGCCTTGAAACTTTTATGAACTCAAATTCATCCCACAGTTCATACGAAATGTGGGAAATATTTTAAACTAATTCAATCAACTAACCTTTGCAGAACATCGTTGTCTTCAGTTTTTCATACTTACCAAAGTCAAGAGAGGAGAATATATACCCAATTTGTTGAATATTGTTTTTGTGTGTGTGTTATTTACGAAAATCAAAATCATCCCGAGTTCATAGGAAATATGGGAATTATTTTAAACTAATTGAAGCAACTAACCTTTACAGAACATCAAGTTTTCCTTAAATTTCTATTCTTACAAAAGTCAAGATAAGAGAAGGCATATCCAACTTGTTTAACATTCATTTTGTGCCTTGAAACTTTTATGAACTCAAATTCATCCCACAGTTCATACGAAATGTGGGAAATATTTTAAACTAATTTAATCAACTAACCTTTGCAGAACATCGTTGTCTTCAGTTTTTCATACTTACCAAAGTCAAGAGAGGAGAATATATACCCAATTTGTTGAATATTGTTTTTGTGTGTGTGTTATTTACGAAAATCAAAATCATCCCGAGGTCATAGGAAATATGGGAATTATTTTAAACTAATTGAAGCAACTAACCTTTACAGAACATCAAGTTTTCTTTAAATTTCTATACTTATAAAAGTAAAGATAAGAGAAGGCATATCCAACTTGTTTAACATTCATTTTGTGCCTTGAAACTTTTTTATGAACTCAAAATCATCCCGAGGTCATATGAAATACGGGAATTATTTTAAACTAATTCAATCAACCAACCTTTACAAAACATCAGGTTTTCTTCAATTCTTCTTACTTACCAAAGTCAAGGGAAGAATGTACTTTATGAACTCAAAATCATCCCGCAATTCAAATGGGATTTTTTTTTTTTTTTTTTTTTTAAGAAAACGAATTTTTTATCAAGAAAAAAATACATGAACGGGATTCAGTTAAATAGATTTCATTGGTAAATGAAAAAAAATTTTGATTTAAAAAGAGACAAGAGATGAGACAATCCATATATCTATTAAAAACAAAATCTGTGCTAGGAAAATCCTATTTTTTTTTCTATTTCATACACCTTTCTTTCAGTAACTATGAAAGTTAAGAATATGAAATGTTCACTGTGGTTAGAATGATATGTTTTACCAATTTTAGTGCTTTTTTTTTTATTTTAATTTCAAATAAAATTCCTATTGAGAGAGAGGATTACTTTTGAACTTGTATTTTGAAACAGATTCATATTTCATTAAAAAAAATTCTCAAGAAAGCACAAAATCCTTCTATTAAAATACACGAAATATAATAAACGTATGGCAGGAAAATTTTATATAAAAAAAATTGATAGACAACTGATAAAAGGTATATGAAACGTGGAAATTTATATTTTGTCAGATCATCGGTGAGCATTTTGTCTCCTAATGTAAGATATGAGGAAAATACCAACTTTTTCTAGAACAACTAACTATTGTGATACGTCTTTGGATACAATCTTTTGCATTATTTAAAACAGCAATTGAATCAAAAATTGTTCTTAAAAATCATTTTTGTGCTTTGGAAGCAATTAAGTGTTTTTCGTGCTGTGCGAACGCTTTATCATAAATTCAAATTGAAAAAAAAAAATAGCTGTTTCTGTAAAATGTAAGAAATTTCTTTGAAGAAGAACTTGACTATTTTAGTCGAAAAGGACAATTTAAGTTTGTCGATTAAATGTATATTTTAAATGAGTTGAAAGAAATTTCTTTAACTGAGTATCAAGTTTTCTCTAATAGATTAGGCTTAACAACATTTGAGAGAAGATACAAAATACATTCCAGTTATTGAGGAAATATAAGACAAAACATGCCTAAAAACACTTTTATAATTTTCAATGTTAAAAACTAGATCCGAATGTAAACATTTCAAAATAATACAAGTATTATATAAATCTATTACCAACAAATAATCAATATTTACAGTCAAGAATGCAAACAAATATAACTCCCTATTAATTCTAAAATCTTTTCACGCAAATGAGTTTTTATACATTTTGATTCTATTTTATTAAAAAAGTCTGTTCTCAATATTGAAATTGTCTTCATTTACTTAATTCGACTATTAATAACTAACATGAATCTTCTTTTATTTCTACTGTAAATTAAATTATAAAAAATAATATTAAAATTATTTTATGATACAAATCTGCTTAAAATCTTGTTGTTAATATGCTCAGCTGAGTAGTATTTTAATATGTATCAAAAGTATATGATGCTAAAATATTTTAATAATTACACTGTTCAGCAAATTTCAACCAACTTTTTGTTTCTGAATATAAAAAATTTTGAAGTTATTAATAAATTCAAAATTTATTATATGTAAAAATCTGTAGGAAACACTTAAGTGTTTCCTATAGATTTTGGGACGCTAAAATGGAAAATGTTATTAAAAAATTTCTCCCGCCCTCTAATTTTCAGAAATTTTACTTTTAATTTTTGGACTATATGGACAAAAACTACAATGGCAATTATAGTAATATTACATTAGTTTTAACTGTATTTAATCTATAAGCACATATTTCGACTTTTTATTGCAATAGAATATGTTATAAGAGTATATGATGTATAAATTTATATGTAATGGAATATGTAATAGTTTAAGATTGCTTTTCAGCTACATAAGTGTTCATTAAATCATTTATTTTATTAGAAAATTGAAAATTTTGTTCATAAGACTTTCATAAATTTATATACTAAATTTCACTTATGTTTATAGAATTTCTTAATTCTTCTAAAAAAAATAGTTAACACTGTAACTTCTGTATCTTTTCAATGTTGTAATCTTATTTTTCAACTTTGGAGGAAGTGTACATTTATTCATTTATTTTATTACTAATTTCAAAATTCTTTCATGAATTTTCATACTAAATTCAATTTATGTTTATAAAATTTCTCCCAATTTTTTCTAAACTTATTCATAATATATACTAGCTTATATAATATACTGATAATAACACTAATACGTATTTACTAATTTTATTACGAAATATAATTTACTACTAATGTTTTTTCTATATTTCACTCGGAAATCGATATAGATTTTTATATCATGTTTAGCGAAAATAACAACAGTACATTAAAATGGCATTACATGAAATCAATATAGAAAAATGAAAAGGATTTAGATTATAAAATTTGGCATGCTGTATAAGAGTGTTAGATATGTTAATGGAAAACAAATTCTATTTATGACCAAATATTTTATCATAACGTACCTCTAATATTCTTCGACATTTTACATGCAAATCGACAAATGTTTATGTAATTTTTATTTTAAAAATATTTACTACATAATAAATGATATAATTTAAAATTATATTACCGGAAATTATCGTAGAAGTAAGCAGAAAAATTATATCATAAAAAGCCATAAAATGATATATAAAGTTCGTCATATGACACATTATATAAGATAATGTACTTTTTTTAGAGTGAGACAGGTGAATAAAAATGTATGCTACTTTTAAATAAATATTTTATTATTGTTTACAGTAAATTTTCTTCGATATTTTATTTGAAAAATTATATTTTTTGTATACATTTTATGAAATGCATTTACTAAATAATAAATAATATAATATAAAAAATTACATTACCGGAAATTATCATAGAAATACGAAAAAAAAATTATAAAGTGATATATAAGGTTTGTCTTAAGACGATTATTAGATTATGTACTTTTTTTAGAGAGAGACAGGTGAGTAAAAATACATGCTATTTTTAACTAAATATTTCATTATTCTTTACAGATAATTGTCTTCGACATTTTATGTGAAAATTGATATTTTTTATATAAATTTGTTTGAAGTTTCACATTCAGACGTTAAAATGTATACATTTTGTTTGAAGATATTTACAACTTAATAAATAATATAAAATAAAATTACATTTCCATAAAAAAAAAAAAAAAAAAAAAAAAAAAATCTTAAAAATATCAGAAGATGGCATATAAAAGATAATTTGCTTTTCTTTCTTTAGGGGAGTCAAGTGAATTGAAAAATACTTTAATTTTGACGAAATGTTTTATTATATTTAGTCAGAAATCTAAATATTTCCTACACGTTCTCTTTGACATTTTACATGGAGATAAAAATAAATTTACAACAAGCTAAAATAAAACTACAAGCTAAAAATAAAACTACAACATACTTACACTGTTAAACATTTTATGGGGGTTTGGACCAAATTGTGGAGCTACAGAAGCTGCAACCATAAGATAAGGAAATATTTTTCGAACATTTGGAACTCTGGTTGACCTAGTTGTTGGTACGATATTTCACCATCTTATGGTGATACTCATAGATATTCATAGTATTCCATTTCCGATTTTCTTTTTATTAAGTTTAAGACTTGCAGTATCCTTTCCATTGCTTTTTATAATATCTCTTCCTTTGTTTTTCACACATGTGATTTCATTTTAAACATATATATATGCAAAATAGCCACCTGCTATTTAAAAAAAAGTAATGTACTAATATGATTAAATAGGAATTAAATAAATTAATATGCGAAACTATATTAAATATATCCAAGACATTTCACTTATAGAACACTGAATATTAATATTTGAAGAATCTTACCTTTAAAGCAACCTAATGTAGTGCGATTCTTTTTATCGTTGAAATTTGATGTAACCAAAATGAATCTTTATAATGATTTAATGTAACCATACTGAACAAAGAAACTAAAAAAGGGAAGATTAATACCTTTGAAAATGATTTATACATTATCTTTAAAAAAAAGGGGGGAGGGAGAATCCATCACAGAATTTATCCCTTTTTCTATATTCTGAAAAATAACTCACCTGTCTTCCCACCTAATGCAATCTTTTTTTTTTCTTATAAATCAATTAAAAAAAATTTATGTAAAAATTATCATACTGGTAAAATTAAATAGGAATTAAATGAATAGCAAATAAATGAATTTGTAAAAATTATATGAAAATATAATAAAAATAACACTGAATTTAGATATTTTAATATAATCTTACCTTAAAAATAACATGTAAACTTCTTTCAGTCAGCAATAAGAAAGTTTCAAATAATGTAATGTGATGAGATTCTTTTGATCGTTTATGATTTAATGTAATCAAAATCAATACGGCTGAACACTGTATTTTTTAAGACCTTAATAAAGAGATCGGGAGGGATATTATGCTATACAGACTTGGTTTCCTTGTCTGAGCAATCCCTTTTACGCAATCGAGTCAAAACAATGAATTAATGTTATCAAAATAAACTAAGAAATAAAAAATGATGATTGACACATTTAAGAATTCTGCAAAATAATTTTTCTCACAAAATCCAATATTTATATATATACGCATATATAAATCAGTAACAAAATATTTAACATAAAAATTAATGTAGTAGTAAAATTAAGTAGGAATTGAACAAAAATAACATAAAACATAAACAAGATAATGCTAAATATGGTTATTAACCCTCAGCTTTCGTCCATTTTTATAAAACTGCTCATAAAAGTTAGGTTAACTTAAATTTTCTTTCGTAATTTGGTGTCAATATACCTTTCGTATTCCTTAATCTTAAAAATTTCTTTAAACATAATTATCTTTAAAATATTTTCTGCCAGCTAATTTAGATTGATTTCAGGGATAAGAAAATTACGTGATAGTTTCTTAGAGGATTAAAAAGTGCAGATGATATCTTTGAAAATTAATTATGTATTTTTAATTTTTTTAATTTCCATCACAGAAACTTATCTTTTTTTTAAAGATGTTTT
This sequence comes from Maratus michaelseni, assembly GCA_963931845.1. Lineage (NCBI taxonomy): Eukaryota > Metazoa > Arthropoda > Arachnida > Araneae > Salticidae > Maratus > Maratus michaelseni. Next base: position 260,414,004 of record OZ007593.1, read on the forward strand.
CTGGAAAATAATTAAGATTTTTTTTCCTTACATAATGCAATCACTTTTTTTTTTCAGATAAATCAGCAACAAAAATTTTTAACATAAAAATTAATATGATAGTAAAATTAAAGAAGGATTGGATAGAAATAACATGAAACATAATCAAGATAATACTGAATAGAGATATTTTTAGGAATCTTACCCCAAAAGCAGCATACTCAAAAGCTTCCCTTTCAATCAGTGTGGTGTGAAGAGATTATTTTGATGGTTTATGATTTAATACGCCCAAAATATCTTCCAGAGAAAAATTTTAGGCATGTCTAATTCGTTAGTCATCTGCTATTGGCATCCAAAATTTTGCACAAGTTCTTCTCTTATGAAGGTCGTCATCGAAGTCAGTTAATCCTTTCCGAGTCTCCTGAGATATCACTCAGATGCCGTTGAGATGTCACTGAGATGTCGTTGAGATGTCACTGAGAATATTGTCGTTTTTGGCCCTCCTCAGCGTTTGATCATTGCTCGAAAGCCTGTCCTCAGCACGCCTTCTGAGCAACAATCAAAAGGCGAGAAGACTAAATTCTTATTCTCTGATGTATTCCAATGGATATCTGAAAAAGATACAAGAAAAAATAAAATTAATTTCACATCAGAAATAATTTTATCACTTACTCAGCTATAAAGAGCAGGAACCCGACTGTGCACTTATGGAAATTAAAGGTATACATTCCCCACTATTTCCGAATGGTAATTTTTGTCTTATTTATGACAGAAATTCTGTGCTTAAATAAGACAACGGTTACTATTCAAAAATAGTTGTAAACTCTGTCCGAGGCCTGTGCCTTGGATGTCTATACCTTAATCTGGCCTTGATCCCGAAATAACTGAGAAGCACATAATTTGTCAAAAATAATTATTCCGAGTCAACTCGTACCGTCAGGTTATTGACAGAATTTGTTTTAATACACAATTTTTTTTTCAGCAGAGTTGAAATTACGCTGGAAATTAATTAATATAACAAAGGATGTGGATTATCACTTACAACACAGCGTACAACCAACGGAGTGAAAAAAATATCCAGACCGGGGATCGAACGCGGAACCCTTGGTACAACGCACCAATGCTGGATCGGTCTGGACATTTTTTCTCTCCGTTGGTTGTACGCTGTGTCGTAAGTGATAATTCACATACTTTGTTATATACATAAAATTTTGTTTTATTTATTGTAATATATATTTGTACTTTTTAGTTTTCAATTTTATTTTGTTTGATAAAGTTTTAAAGTTGATATTTCTTTTCAAATTATTAGTTTCTTATGTTTCAATGGTTAAATTTTACTGAAAGTTTTATATATATATAGGGGGGGGGAGGTTACAATGAATAATTATGATAATCACTCGGAAAGCGATGATAAGATCAGTCTTATCAATACTGGAAATAGCAAACTCGAGATAATAATTTACTAATCATTTTGCGTAAAATAAAAAGGTGTAAAATGTGCAATTTTATAATGTAAAATACTATGTTGGAGAAACGTTGCTAGAATATTTTATGTCTTGCTTAGAAAATAATAATAATAATAATAATAATAATAATAATTTTTAAAAAAATCGTAAAATTGTCAAAAAAATACAATTCTCAAATTTAAACTTGTTACATTCTGACACGATCACGAAATATTTTTCATGGCTAAATCAAAATATCTCAAAGAAACATATGCAAGTTTTTCTTTAGACGGATTCTAAGATATTAAATAACGTTTCTCTGCTTACACTACTTTTTTTTTTTTTTTTAAACTGTGAAAGTTTGTAAATTAAACAGATTTGGTGATCCTCAAGAAGTGTCATCAAGCAATAATAGACGATAATCAACGACATATAATATTTTGGGGAAAAAAATGAAAGCGCCTCTTTTGACCCGCCAATTTTGGTCACTTTGTGGATAATATTGCACCGATTTCACATTCATTAGAAATAACTCCAATGAAATACCAATATTGGTTAAATATTGACTTTATATTAAAAACAATTGTAATAAAATGCCATTAATAAAGGAAAATCATTTACAGATTAAAAATGTTTGCATTAAAGCGCCAGTTTTTCAGAAATAGTGACTTTATATTGGAAATACTGCCAATAAATGGCAAAATATTTCTTCTCAATATTTTACCAGTATTTGTCATATAGCCGATACAGACAATATTGGTCAAACATTGTTTTGCTATTAGGGGCTGTACGATTATTTTACAACTGAATTTTCAGGTATGAGGGAGGAAAAATGATTTTACCATTATAGTAGAAAAATTCGAGTTGTATAACCAAAAAAAAAAAAAAAAAAAAAAAAAAAAGTAAAAGATTCGAGAATGCCTTTAAAAATTTTTAGTGGTGCTTAAACTAAAAATAAATAAATTTAATTTTCGAATAACTTTAAATAAAATTACTTATATTTGCTGCATGTGTTTAAAAAGAAATGTAACTAAAAGTCAAAAAATACTATACATCATTGGAATAATGCATATTGTAATAATTTTAGATAAAAAACTAAGAAAACTTTTCGTTGAATTCAAAATAATAATTACACTGATTTATCTAGTTTGTTTCAAGATATGATTTATACACTATTACTCACTTCTTTTAACGGCATTTAATTCAATATTAAAATAAACATTAACCACTAAATTAATAGGAAAATAATTTGTTTACACATTTTTGCAGTTGTAAATTAGGGTGTTGATCAGTGAGATCTCAAATTCCCTCGCTAATGCTAAACCTATGAGCGTGGAATGCATTCGTATTTTTAAGATATCCCCTCAGGAAATCAACATCTTTAACTTCTTTTTTTCTGTATACTGTTCTTAAAAAATGCCCTTTTCCTTTTTTTTTTTTAACACTTTCCAACAAAGTTGAAAAGTGCAGGAATTCGGTTTGTCTGTCTGTCCGTACTCTAACTCGCGTAAATATATTCGGATTGCCATACAATTTATATATGTTATTGAGATATACAATGGCATGTTCGGTATTGAAAATGAAGTATGTAGCCGTTATAGTTCATTTACAGGGACACTCAAAAGAATCCCATTACATTACGGTCTATGAGGACAAATCGTTTGTTGTGTATTATTCTAATGGTATTGCACTTTTTCAAACATATTGAAATTGATGTATATCACTGAGGTTGTACTACAAGAGGGTTACTACAGAATATGGGGTACATAGCATTCATCCTTTATTTACAGGGACACACAAAATAATTCGTTTACAGTACTGTCTATTAACAATAAATGCTGATTGTGCGTTTTCAGTTGTGGTGTGCGTTTTTAAATTTAACTAATTTTCTGCCTATTACTTGGTGTGTATAAATTCTATAGATCATATACAGGGAAGCACAAAAGATCTCGAGTACATTTCTGCTTATTTTTATTGACGGAAATTACTGAAGGATAATTTTCAACTATGTGTTATGCGCTTCCTAAATGAACCAAATTTAAGCATGCTATGTAGTATATATACAAATCTATAGATCATATACAGAGGAACACAAAAAAATTCGGATATTTTTCCGACTGTTGATGTTAATTCCTGGAATTGAGTTTTCAAATGTGTTATTCGTTTTCCAAGTTGTTTACTTGGTATCATCTTTCACCTTATTAAAAGATAAAGTTTCGTTAAAGAATTTTGAATGCGTTGAAAAATGTTTCATAATCTATGCTTGACGCATGATTTTTCGTTCTTGTTTTAGTTGTCAATTTTTTTCTAAAATATATACTCTATTTTATTTGAAGTGTTAAAAATCTTACTCACAGCTTGTCAGTTTCGCTAAGAAAATAAATTAATATTTATTTTAGAAATATCTCTAGAACGAAAAAAAAAAACATCCTTTAAGAAAAAAGTACACAGAAGAAAGAAGTTAAAAATATCAATTTCCTTTCATCATATTTTTAAAATATGAATTCAATACACTCCCATAGTTTTAGCGTTAGCAAGAGGAATTTGAGATCCCTCTGACCAACACTCATATTATAATGAAAGGACTTATTATTACACTGAAATAAATAAAATTAACATTATAAGAAAACTAAAATACCATTTCAATAAATCTAAATAAGATGATGTAAGACAATATCGATTCAATCATAAATCCCTTCTACAAATCATTGAAATATAATAACTAGTTTCATAAATTACTACAAATTTCGATCAGTTTTTGAAAATAAGCATAATCAAAATAACATGCTTCTACACATTACATATTTTTAAAAAAAATTGTTTTCTTTTTAACGTTTTGGAAAGAAAAATATAATTTAACTCTACATTTAGAAGAAAAATTATAATATTAAATTTATTAAATTTCTCTTTATAAGCAAAAAGCCATGTTTACAACGTAAATTAACTGAAACTTACGAAAATTACATTTTGAAAGTTGCGTGATTTTAATGTCATTAGAATAGAATGTCTTTTTTAAAAAATTACACGGGTAACAAAATTTCATTGTACAAGTTGTAATTTTCCAACTGGACGAAAAATGTCCGTCCAGTTGGAAAATTACAACTAGTATGATTTCTTTACCAATTTGAATAATTGTGTTAAAAATTAATCCAGTGAAAATTTCATTGGTCGGGAGGATTTTGGATAAAAATTTGGAGAGCTTGCTATGTTTGCCAAGCTAATGCTTGTTTATTTGTCTATCTCGTCTAGACAAATTCGTCTACGCAAGTATCTTCTAGTTTTGTTGTGTGTTGCTATGATTTGGACAAAAAACTTTTGATCTGACCATATGCCCTGCATATAGTTCAAACTCCATGTCCTATCCCAGTCCTTTTTTTTTTTTTTTACATTTTAAACAAAAAAGGAAAATATTATTTCGTACGGAGGAAAAATATTAAAATCTTTCAGCTGTTTGATAATAAATTTAGTAAATTTGGAAGTATATATAAGTCATATGAATATTCTTTAGATTACATTTTTTTAAAGAAAATATAAGCTAAAAATCATTATATATACAATAACACATCAAAAACTCTCCCAAACGTAAACTATATTATCTGCAGCTTTTTAATCCCTTTTCTCTCGATCTACTAGTAACAGTTAATTAGATTTTTTATATTCTCTGATTAAAAGAAAAGAAGAAGAACCTATATTACGCAAACAGGAATTTTTTCTTAAATTTTTCAAATGGTGAATTTTATCTGAATATTACATTTTTTTCTACCTATAAAGTTAGAAAGTCTATATAGAAAGGTGTCCGTCCATCCGTATTTTAAATATATCGAATTATCACTTAAAAAAAAACATGTGAATACGTTCAATAATATTAAAACATTTATCTTAGATCTTAGAAATATATATTTAATTTAATTTCAGAAAGAAAGAAAATGTTTTAAGGAAAGGAAATTAAAACACTAAGAATAGCTGTAGTGCTAATCTAATATAAGTATTTGACTTTGAAGAAAAAGGATATTCCATGAATATTTCTAGTTAAATTCGAGACATGATGATTTAAAAAAAAAAATAGTCAAAAAGAGAGAGGGAGAGAGAGAAACAAAATCAGTGAAAGTGATAGCGTAGGAAAACAATGATTAAAGGATTAGAGATTCAGTAGATGCTTATGTGGTTTAGTAAGAATTAAAATTATATCATTTCCGATTAGTTCATTTATTTATTTTTTTTTTTTTTGGGGGGGGGGGGAGGAGTGAGACAAAGAAAAAATTTGGCATACTTTTATGCAGTATTTTAATATCTTTTTGCTTGTTTGTGGATTTAAACATTTTTAAAATTACATCTTCCATGCTTATAGCTCTACTTTAATTTGTGTTCACAAAACTATCTGCTAAAGTTTTTCCTTTTTGCAAAAAAAAAAAAAAAAAAAAAAAAAAAAAAAAAAAAAAAAAAAAAAGTGCAAAAACATCTTTGCGTCTAGAAACTTACTCTAGTTTGCTACTTAATATCATCTCATAAAGAAAGGAAGTACATATTTTCCCAGACGTTATCTGAGTCAAGGCCAAGGAGGAATATTTCTTAAATAAACCACAAACACGTTTTCACCTCAAATCACCCGACCATGTTAAATTGCTTTTTCCTAAAAGTGCTTCTTCAGTTTCATCACACTTGCTAAAATGTCCCTTGAGTATAAACGCAGTAATTGTAATCAAAGGAAACAATGTCTCTTTTTAAGCATTTTCGGCTGATAAGGGATTCACTTTTTTTTTCCTTAATACTGTTAGATGAAGTAAACTTGTAATTGTTTTTGTGAAGTGAAGCAGACGATATTTTAGAAAAAGTAAGTTGAGATGTCTCAGATCTAAATTGTCAGTTCTCATTTTCTGAAATTAGTTTTAAAAAATCAAGTATAAAAACTTGTACACGAATTGGGTATTTTTATTTATTTATTTACTTTATTTTGATTACTCAATATTAAACCAACAGCATGTTAGTTTAAAAATATTAAAATAATAAAAAGGAATATACAGTAAACTCTGTATAAAGCGGAATCGATCGGGATCGAGAAAATTTTCCGTCGTAGACAATATTCTGCCGCAGATGCGGAATTTTAAAATATTCCCGCGCTACACAAATTTCCGTCTTACACAGAATCCGCACTAGACAGAGTTCACTGTATTTGTATTAAAAGGAATTGTTACCCTTCAGATCGTTAAAAATGGCGAAAATATAGATTTTCTTTTTTTGCTAAAATAAACTTTTGCACCTCTATTATATTTGAGCGAAGTATTGAAATAATCTGACAATTATAAGTGTAGTAAAAACACTTTTTATGCCAAACCTTTAAATACTACGCCCAATAAATTGTCCATACCATAAAACATTCACCGATACAACTGTAACATCTGTAATTTAGAGATATCTAAGCAGCAAAGACATTCAGTTAATATTAAGGAAAATGGAGCAGTTTTAATGATTTTTTCTAAGCATAAAATCTTTAATTTGAATTTTTGCAGTTTGCTCTTTCTTGAAAACTTGCTGCATTTAAAATGCTAAAAATTCAACAATTATTTTTTTTAATGTTTTGATTATTTATTTTCATATATGCACAGAATGATCTACTTAGTAAAATTATGGATGGATTTTGAAATTTAATGAGAAGAAATAAAAATTAAAAATTAAAAATGTAACAGAATCCGTGTTATTTCCAGACTTTTTCCATAGTTAGTTTTAATCCATTTGTTTTATTTTTTTCTCAAAAACTAAGTAATTAATTGCAAATTCAATCCTTAAAATTATAGGATAATTAAGGTTATAGTTCTTATAAACATTATTAAAAAAAAATCGGTGCTTATTATCGTAAATTAAAGGAGAAGAAAACATTTTAAACTCGTTGAATTGTTTTTATTTAAAAAAATTTAATTTTATTAACAAAATTGTTTTTTGCCAGTTAAAATGAGTTTATCTTGTACTAACTTCTAATAATGTGCATAAGAGGTAAGTAAAAATGCTTTAGTAAAAAAAAAAAAATCAAAGGTTACCAAGTCCGCTTACTGAAGGAAATATAAATAAGGTTCATATATATTTTTACCAACTGTTAATCGTGACGTCGTTCACGTAATATTAAAAAATAATAATAAATGAATGAATTAAGCAGAACATTTTACTTAATAAGCACATTTTATAGGAGACAATACGGTATTTCTTTGTTAAAGGGGCTTTGGCATAACTCAGTCTTTAAAAAGTGAGATTTTGTGCCAAATAATATAGATAATAGGGAAAATTAAGATTATCTCATTTCATTTAAAATACAGAACTTTAATTTATTACATATATTTAAAATATAATCTATTCATACATTTAAAATACACTCATTTCATTTGAAATACAAAAAGACAAAAAAGAAAAGAAAAAAGAAAGAAAGAAAGTAAAAACAGAGAAAAAAATAAAATAATAAGAAATAATACGATAATGCAAGATCGTTTAATTTCAACATCAAAGAATACCTATTTTATTTTCGATATATAAGACGTCATTTTTGCCTGCTTTCTGTACTTACTCATATTCATGCACCTTGTATTAATTATAAAATACATAAAAATGTACGTTTTATTTCTTATATGACGTCGTTTCAACTTATTTTTTATTCTTAAATTTTTTTTATTTCGTTTTCATTTTTCGCGTGGAAATTTTTCAATTAAAAATTAATTGTTGAGGAAAAATTATTATTCCGGATTTTAACTTATGATAAAAAAAAAGGTTTAAATTTTACAGGAAAAACTTTTATTGATTCTCTATGAAAATAATAAAATTTGAATTATTAAGAAACTTTTTTGAATAAAATAAATAAAACATAGCCTATGTTCATTTCTGGGTTATAATACATCTATCTATATGCAAAGATACAAAGGCATTAAATTATCCGTTTTGACGCTGATTTCAGCCAAACATTAACCCACACTTTCACATTTATAATGCTATTAGGATTAAAAAAAGAAGAAAAATTCTGCAGTTTCATATGAAAATATGCAAAATTGTAACAATCTTGTAAATTAATAACGTTAATAAAACAACTCATTCAAGGGGGAGACATGAGCACAGGAAAGCATATATGAGACAAAATGAAACAACAAACATCACATTTACAAACAAAAAGAAGTCCTTATTAGTAAAAGAGAAGATGTAAAATTGCACATGGAATAAATAATCCGATTATATGAAATTTTCGCATCATGAAAAGTTGCATAATTTTATCAGACATCTTTGTCTATTGATTCCGTGTTTTAATTGTTATAAAGGTTAAAATCTTCTTTCTTAACTTTTAAAGTAGTGTTAATTTTATCGAACATTTAAAGTTAAGACGCCCTCAAGAAATTTAAATAAGATTTCCCCACATATTTTAACTCTGTAGAGTAAAATTATAAAATTTTATATCAATTAAAATTGTTATTTAACAATAGAATATGTTTAACCTTAAATGACATTTAATATTAGGCTAAACATTTTCTTGTGAAAAATATAATAATTCTGAAAAGTTTTGATATAGATCTTTAATAAACTAAATGTTTCTGATTTAAAACGAATTTAATAATTGCCAATATACGTCTAAAGAAAAAGCGATTTATTAATTATATAAGAATTTTAAAAATTGAAAAGTATTTTTTAATAACAGTATCTACAATAACACGAATCATAAAAATATTAATATATAAAATGTATTCAAACTGATCAAAAAATGGGATTTGATGTTTACTAACTTTTTAAAATGAATGTGATGGAATAAATTTCTAGAGATATGTATACAAATAAAAAAAAAATCTAATTATAACAAAAATATGAAATAATTAATATTTAACTTAAAGTAAATATTGCACACTATTAAAATGTCATTTTCGGTATGATTATCAGTTTTTAATTTATCAGTTTTTTAATTAAGTAATAATATTCTATTTTCTTCCTTCATGAAGCTGTTTAAATTTTGTTTCTATCTCATATACAACCAAAGTTGTCGTTGTTTTAAAATTAGTTGCCAACATCATTTTTCAAGTTTTCTGAAAATGAAGTTGTTAACGACTAGCTTATCGTAAAATAACATAATAAAAACACTCATGCGTATAATGACATGAAATTTGGAATAAATGGTGTACATTTATGATTAAATGAACAGACGATGATCATTAATGTATTTTTTATATATAAAGTTGTTTGCATTTAAAGTTATTGTAAATTTTCGGAATTTATTCCAGGAGAAATTATTTACATTTCGAAGTTCTTAAATAATTGAAATATTTTTACGAGAAATGTTATTCCTCTTGAAAAAATTTACCATTTACCATTCAGTTTATATTGAATATATATATTTTTTATATTGTTATCGTGTTTTGCATAAACGCTTTTATGCATTTTTGCCTGTTTTTCAACTGTTTCTTTTTCTTTCCTTAAAGATTTTTTATTTTATTTATTTATTTATTTGCTATGATTTTTTTTTAATCTCACACATAATAAAACATGTAGTTTTAAGAATCGATTTTTTTTTTAAAAAATATCTATAAAGCCCCTAAAAGTGCATAAATATTTTTTTTAATATTTCCAATCCCCAAAACTTTTTGTGACATTTATGTGGTTCAGGAAAAAAGTTCATATATTTAGCAGAAATTCTAATATATATTTCTGCAGTGAATAATACGACATAATATACATTATTCCTAAGGGATAGTATATCTCTTGTTTAGCATACGCAAACTCTGTCACTTTGAGAAGATTATTTGAAATATTTAAAGATTTCACATTTAAATAAAGCTATGTATGAATATGTATGAATATGCATTTTTAAATTTCTGTATTTTAATGAGTAAAAAACCAAGTCAATGAAATCCTAAAACAAATAATGAAAATGGATACTGTAATAAAGCAATTTTTAAAAATGAAATTTTTTTATGAAAGACACATTTTATATATCTTCTTCAGGCAAGAATGTATATAAATTACTTATGAAGTATACTGATCCTCACCACTTGAACCTAACTGCGCGATCAGGCTAGTGTTCAGTATGTGGTAAATTACCAAAAATGAACTGTATTTGAAACTTCAATGATATGACAACTGCATGACACAAATGTTCTATATTTTCAAACTAATGTATTGTTATACTTTTTTCTCATAGCTATAGATCACTTATTACTTTGGCATACATATATATGCAATTGCGAGTGCATTAAGAACACAGCATACATGAACATGTGCTAAATGCCTAACTATTTTATATGGCCCGAAATTAAATACTTTCTACATCAATGCATTTAACAACAAATTCTTATTTTGAAGTAAAGCTACCAAAATACAAAAATAAAAGAACACGGTTATACTTGCACGGTTAACTTTTTTATCTGTCAAATAATAGTTAGAAGAGTAAAATTCAAAATTTTTATGCAATGTGCATTTCATATATCTTCTTCAGGCAAGAATTTATATAAATTATTTCTGAATTGTGAGTAAGTATACTAACCTCATCCTTTTTAAAAAAAGTACACTATTAGACAAGGATCGAATATGTGACAAATAACTTAAGATGAATTACATTTGAACCCTAGATGATATGACAGCTGTATGATATAAACGTCCTAAATTTTCAAACGAATGTATTATTGTAATTCTTCTCACATTTATAGTTAACATTTTCACCTTGGCAAACATATGTAACAATGTGTGGATTAATGAACACAACATACATATGCATTCGGCAAAAGCTTAAGTATTTTATAAGGCACTAGAGTAAATATTTCATATTTAATATGTGTTCTTAACAAGGCTACCAAAATACGAAAAAAAAGCACGTTTAATAAAACTTTTTAAAAGCAACCGGGTAATAGTTAAAAGAGCAAAATTTAAAATTAATATGTAATGTAAATTTTGTGTATCTTCTTCAGACAGTATTTATATAAATTATTTATGAATAGTAAATATACAAAAACTCATCACATGAACCTAACTACGCGATTTGTTAAGGGTTGAATATGTGACAGGACAAATTACCAAGGATGAAGTACATTTGAATCCGGAATTACAACATGGCACGGCATTCTAAATTTTCAAACGAATGCACTGTTTCTCTCTCACGGCGTTCTAAATTTTCAAACGAATGCACGTTTAACTTTTTCTTACATCTGTAGATAAGTGATTACCTTGGAACACATACGAAACTGCGTATGCATTAATAGACACAAAGTGCACATGTATTTGACAACAGACTAAGGGTTTTATAAGTTACGAAAGTACTATACTTTCTATATAAATTATTTTAAAAGTTAATTTTAAAAAATCTACCGAATTTCGAAAAAAAAAAAAAAAAAAAAAAAAAAAAAAAAAAAAAAAAAGAACCCTTTAAATACTAATTTTTAAAAGCAACCGGATATTCGAAGAGTAAATTTTTAACGATTTTATTCAGTGCATAATGTATATAATATCTTCTTCACGTAAGAATTTACATAAATTATTTAAGAATAATAAGTATAGTAACCCTCATCATTTGAATCTAACTACTCGATTGGGAAAGGGTTAAATATGTGACAATTGACGAGGATGAACTACAATTGAACCCTAGATGACATGACAGTGGCAAGACACAAACGTTGTAAAGCGAATGTACTATTGTAACTCTTCCTCACATCTATAGATAATTGATTATTTTAGAATACATATGTAATAGCTTGTGCATTAATAGACGCGACATACTGTGGTGAAAAATATATATATATTAAAAGACACAAAGTAATATACTTTCTAGATAAATGCTTTAGACCGTAAATTAGCATTTTTGAAAGAAACCTACAAAGCACTAAGCAAACATATAATAGTTAAAAGAGTACAAAGATCAAGCCACGAAGTCCTAAAATAACTGATTATGAAAATTCACAGCTCATACTGTAATAAAATAGGTTTAAAAAATCAATTTTGTTTATCTATGGCACATTTTACATCATATCTTCTTCAGGCAAGAAGTTATATAAATTATTTACGAATAATTTGAAAGTATACTAACCCTCATCAGTTGTATAATAACCCTCATCAGTTGAACCTAACTATGCGATTAGGCAAGGGTTGAATATGTGACAAATTATCAAAGATGAACTATATTTGAACCCTAGATGACATGACAGCTGCATGACACAGACGTTCTAAATTTTCAAACGAATGTACTATTATAACTCTTTCTCACATCTATAGATAACTGATTACCTTGGCATACATATGTAACTCCGTGTGTATTAGTGGAAGCGAAGCACAAATGCATCCGGCATTAAAAAAATTTGTTCTTAGGTCAACGACTCCGGGATTCCCGAACACTCTTCTTATGAATGGAACCTTACCTGAACGAGCATCCTCCAGGTAGGGACTTCGAACTCAAGAATGAACGACAGGGCGGAAGGAAACAGCTGCTGTAAAATTCGAAAAAAGAAACGTGACATGACACCCCATGACTTTGAACCTTGGATAATCCCGTAATAGAATCTTGAACCCCCGAATATATATGCCTTTGACGTCACAGGCAACAAGTGTGATGATGTCAGAAGCGCGAAACAATGACTCGATGGGGGTATATAAATAGACGAGCTTGTTTAGAAGATCCGGAGGTTGATTTCAAAATTTAATGGGGAGAGATAATGAGAGAACTACAGTTAAAAATGGAAAATGTTGCATTTAGTCCGCGATCAAAGTTAAATAAAGTACATTTTGAAATAAACTAGTTCATTAAACTATTTTTATACTTTATAAAAGTTCCCGATATTTTAAGCTTATTTTTCAAAAGGCATATGGTGTAGAAATCCTTTCCATACAGAGTTAAAATTGGTCTTAACGTAAGAGCTCTATATTTAATGACGGGTATTTATTTTATTTTATTTTCTCTTAAAAATCTGAAACCATGAAAATCGCAGAAAGAAAATAAAGCATGAATTATTTTATACTTAAATCCGTCACAAGTTATTTTTGATATTGAATGCTGCAATAAAATTTTGTATAATGAACAAACAGTATGACAAACTTTACATACTTTTAGCAACTCAAAATTGATACATGAGAATCATTTATATATTAGTATTTCAAACACTATTTTTGTAGGTATTTTTATATCATAATACAAATATCTACACAGTGTTCATTAAGAGAATGTTTTGCAATTTAAACTCAGTACATTTTTACGATAAAAAAATTACAATACAGTTGTTTGGAAAATATCTTGATTAGGATATAAGTTAATAATAACCTATTTTTTCGAGCATTCTATCTCTATAAATATGTATAAAAATGTCAGAAGACAAAAGCAAACGGACAGAAAATTTATCCTCGGTATAGTTTTTCGTTTCTTTTTCTTATTATGACGACAACTTACTCTTGTAAATTCTCCAACTTTTTTTTAATGGTAGATTTCTAATTTTTTAATAATAATGTATAACATCAATAATTTCAGTCTAGTATAATTGTATGACAATCATTTTTATTTAATTTTATTTTTTATAAATTCATTCCGTACATACTACAGAATGGATTTATAAAAATACCTAAAATAATATTTATAATAATAATTAATGTACAGAAGGTACAGAATATAAAATATATTCTGCACTTTGGCAGATTAGAGTAGTATAGTTGAAAAAAAAGAAATGGATCAAAAACTTCAAAATAACACACTAGTTTAGAGGCAACAAGTATTTATTCTGTTAGTACAACTTTGATATGAAAGAGAAACACTAATCCCCGTTTAAAGAACGTTTAAAGGTTTTGTCTTTAACATTAGGTTAATTTTTTCTCATCAGAATCTGTTATATAGAATATAAAAGCAGATTAAATGTTTTGATTACATTTACTTTTATTACCATTAAGTGTTTTTGGAAAATTTTACGTATTTTCAACATGAATCTCTTCGATAATAATGCCATTTTTTCCTCATCGGAATCTTATAAATAGTTTTTTTAATCAGATTTATTGCATTTATTATTTATTACGATTATTTCGACTGTCATTCGTTGTGACGTAAAATTTATTTTTCAACATCAACACACATCGATTGAGTATACGATCATAATTATATATTTCAGAAGTTATAGCGTATGAAGTTGAACACTAATTTTCTCCTAAATTTATTATTTTAGCAAAACAACCTCTACAGAACTCCAAACAATAATCTTTATGTTACATTTCTGCAACATTGGCATCATAAATACACCAGGAAGATTATTGTTTTGAAATGTTAGTATTCAAAAGGCAGACGATTGAAATCCCCACACGTATAGTTCTGAATTAATTAGACAAAAAGATTATCCGTTCGTCTACTGTAAATATATATGTTTACATATCCATACGTAATTCCATAATGCATTATCGATTGTGGAAAGTTTAAGAGTTAAAAAAGATAGTTTATATATTTTGTTTTTCTGAAATTCGTTATTCATCTTGGAAAAAATCATTATAACATCTGTTTAAAAAAGAATAAGCTCTGAAAACAATCTGCGACGTACGTCTCCCGTATCGTATTTTCTACTACAGTCCCTTTAGTGCGTGCAAAAAATATCTAGAAACAATATTTAAAGAAATTATAAACAGAAATGACACAAACAGAATCTTACCTAAAATCAGATATTATACAAAAAAATGTGTGATAATTCTATGAAATTTCAGAAATATCCAAAAAGCACGTTTTAATTACATAATACAAAATAAAAGTTAATATTTACAAATATTATAATCACACATACACAGGCAAAAAATAAAATAAAAAATAGCAGCGACGATCTAAACTTATGTAACACTCGGAAACTATTCAAAACGAATTGTGAGGTTTCATTGAGAAGATATAGCTCTAAATATTTATGAATCATCACCAATCTCTATTTCTGCATTTACACACATTTATATTTTCTATTATGCTGCAGAAAATTCTCCCAGATTAACATTTGACAATCATCTTTTCCTCTGGAGAATATTAGAAAAAGAGCTAAACCTATGTTACAACAAGAAGACACAAGAATTCCTAATCAATTTTCCTTTATGAATTTTTCACCCGGGAATTCCAAACAACTAAAACCCCCTAAAGAATGACAATAATGACAAGTATATAGAGATCCAGAATCAAAATTCAAAGAAACTCTAAATAGATGTTATATAAACAGCCTGCAAATATACCATGTAAATTACCTGCAAGCAGACAATATCCAAAATATTGCTAACAAATCCTCTGTGGAAACAAATAAAAACAAACGTGACAAACTAAACAAACAAACAAACAAAATAAACATGTATAAACGTAAAGAATCCTGCTAATATCCAAAAAGCACATTCTAATCACATAATGCAAAATGAAATTTAGTATTTCATTTCCAAATTTTCTTATCGCAAGTAAAAAATTATCAACAACAATCTAATTTTGTATAATGTTACGACCAAGTCTGAATTCGTGTATTTTATATTTGATTTCTACTTGTAGATATTTGATACCTCGTTATAGGAATTTCCAATATTTGATTCATTATTTACATCACATGAAACATTTCCTTTTCTATTGCTTTTGTATGATATTGTCCTATTAATCTCTAGTATTAATTATATATTCTGTTCTTGCACTTATGAAATATGTAATAAAGAAGATCTAGCTCTGAATATTTATAAATGATCACCAAGTTTTATTTCCGTATTTACAAATTTACATATATTTATGTATTTTCTCTATAATGCAGAAAATTCTCGCACAGTAAAATTCGAAAATCATCTTATCCTCTGAACAATACTAGAAAAAGTTCTGAACCAATATTGCACCCAGAAGGTATAAGAATTTCTAATCGATATCCTTTTATGAATTTTCTCCCGGTAATTCCAAATTGCTACAAACCCCTAATGGATGAAAATAATGATAACAGTATATAGAGATCTAAAATCAAAACACAAAGAAATTCGAAATAGAAGTAATGTGAACTGTATCTTACCTACAAGCCAGATGTTATCCAAAAAATTTTCTGTGCTTTAGAAGTATCCAAAAAGCATATTTTAATTAAAATGATGCAAAATGAAATTTAATAATTCATTTCCAAGTATCCTTATCACAAGTGAAAGATTATCAGCAACAATCTAAATTTGTATAATATTTACGACTTATTCAAGTCTAAATTCAAAGAAGATCTAGCTCTGAATATTTACAAATGATCACCAATATGTATTGTTCCATTTACACACACTTACATGTTTTCTCTATACTGCATAAAATTCTCGCACAGTAACATTCAAAAATCATATTTTTCTCTGTGCAATACTAGAAAAAGTGCCAAGCCAATGTTACACCCAGAAGGCGCAAGAACTCCTAATCAATATCCCTTTATGAATTTTTCTCCTGGGAATTCCGAAATGCAACAAACCACTAAAGGATGACAACAGTGCTAAATTGAAACACACTCTTGCGTCCAACTACCAACGCAGTTTTATATTTAGAGAAATATTCTCCTAACACTGTGAGGGAGGATGCTAAACTTAAAATAAATCTACGTCATCAACGTATAAAGTCGATTTTCTTCAAGTTTTGACTGATCACTTTTGAAGTTGAAAACGCAAACAAAGCATTAGAGCTTAATAAATAACAGAATTTAGGAAAATGCGATGTTGAAAGAAACAAATCAATCTTTTCACGCTTTTTATGTTTTCACTATAAGGCAGACGCAGAAGCAATGTATGATTTGAAATTTTTTGATTTTACCAACAATGTTTAGACAGTGTGATACTTTTCTTTTCTATTGTATTCAAAAACTTTGAAAAAAAAATCCATAACGAAAAATTTAACATTTTTGCTTGCAGTGAAGAATTATAGCCGTAATTATAACAGAATAATATTAATAGTTTTAAGTTTTTGATTTATGACTTTTGAAGTTGAAAACGCAAACAAAGCATTAGATCTCAATAATTAACAGCATTTAGGATAATGTTATATGGAAAGAAACAAATCAATCTTTCAACACTTTTTATGTTTTCACTATAAAGCAGGCGCAGAAACAATGTATTAGTCGAAAATTGATAACTTGGTGTGAGAGTTGGAATATTTTTCATTCTTATTGTACTACTAGGTGTACCGGTTAATTCCCGCTGTTTTACTTAATAGATGGCAGCAGCTATTAATGCAACGTTCAATCATTTGACATAAGTGTGTTTTGTTGTACTAACATAAGGCTTGAAAACCATAAATGTCAAAAGTTCTCAAAGTAATAACATCATATAAATATTCGTGCTCAAAAATGTCGAATTTCGTTCCTTCCAAAGAGCATTTGCGGACTGTGCTTTTGTTTCTGTTTCATTCCAAGAAATCGGCTGCTGAAAATCACAGAACTCTTGTGAATGTTCATGGTGACAATGCATTATCAGAAACAACATGCAGAGATTCGTTTCGACGATTTAAAAGTGGTGATTACAGCGTTGAAGACAAAGAACGTCCAGGTCAGCCAAAAAAGTTTGAAGATCCCGAATTGGAAGCTTTGCTCGACGAAGATCCGTGTCAAACACAAAAACAGTTGGCTGAGGGCTTAGAAGTTTCACAACAAACTATTTCCGATCGATTAAAAGCCGATTAAAACGGCCAGAATGGGCTAGAAGACATGGAAAAGTGATTTTGCAGCATGACAATGCTCCGGCTCATACCACATGTTTGGTCACGGACACCGTAAAAGCGCTGGGATGGGAGCTGCTGCCTCACCCGCCGTACTATCCGGACCAGGCCCCGTCCGATTACTATTTGTTTTCATCAATGTCGCACGCATTGGCAGAGCAACACTTCGATTCGTACGAAAATGTGCAAAAATGGCTCGATGACTGGTTTGGCTCAAAAAACGAACAATTCTTTTGGCGAGGCATCCACAAATTGCCAGAAAGATGGGGAAAATGTGTAGCTTGCGATGGCCGCTGGTTTTAATAATCCATTTTTATTATTTCCTATGTATTTTTAGCTTCAAAAATCAATAAAACACAGTGGGAATTAACCGGTACACCTAGTATATAAAAATTCAGAAAATCTGAAAAAAAAACATCCATAACGAAATATTTAACATATTTGCTAGCAGTCAAGAATTACATTATAACAGAAAATAATTATAGCAGATTTATGCTAATATTTTCATGTTTTAAATGCAAACAACATATTAGAGCAATACATAACACCGTTTAGGAAAATACGATGTGAAAAGAAACAAATCAGTCTTTTAACATTTTTTTTATGTTTTCATCAGAAGGTATGATAGAAATAATCACACGAGGAAATAGGTAATTCAAAATTTATCAACAATGTTTTCACAGTTGTGATATCTCTCATTTCTATTGTACATTAAAATTAAATATTTAGTACAAAAACAATCAGCGAGAAATTTCAAATATTTTTTGGAAAGTAAGGTTTTTTTTTTTTTTTTTTTTTTTTTAAGTGATATTGTAGTGTAATATTGTATTGTGTAGGTAAAAGTAAATGTAATAAATGAAAATTTTGAAAATAAAATGACCGCATGAAATTATTATCATGAGAAAAGGTCTAAAATTATATTAAAAAAAATTTTCAATTCTTCCGGTCATTATCGTATACTTTGGACATTTGAATGGGGACCTTTTTGAAAGTTGAATAAAAAACTTAATATCCATTCAAAAGACCAAAACACGGCAATAACTGAAAGAATTAAATAATATTTATATAACATTAAGCTATTTTTTACAAAACACTTGTATAACTTTTCTGGTTACTGTTGCATTTTAGAATTTTTTAAAATTTTTAGACTATTTCTTCAGTGAGCCTTGTAATTCTATTCTTTCTGCAACTGCATATGGTATAAAATTCTATGAAAATATTTGAGTGTATATGTAAAGCTGCTATCTTAAACACATTTAACCTACTCAAATATCTGGAATGGATAATACCAACCTTAGAAAATTTATACATCCCCAAATGGAGACCTCGGAAGGAAATACGTTAAGACATAAGCATCAATTCAATATTAATTATTATGATCTACTAATTTTTATTAATATTTCCACAAGCCACATATTTATTTTATTATTATTATTATTATTATTATTATTATTATTATTGTATTTTTTATTTGTTTGTTTGTTTGTTTACTTCTTTTTGGAGCGTTTATGCAGGTATATATCGAACGCACGTATAAACTTCTTAAATAAAATTTCGAAACATGTAAACTTTTTTCTTCTTTACATTGTGTTAATCCTCTTTTATGAAAAGAAATATATGGCTGAAACCTATTTATAATACAAAAAATGAATTCTGTAAAACAATTTCTTTTATGGTAGTATTGTTAGTAAAATACTGCTTAAAATTTAAAATTTGTTTAGTTCCACACACAATATGAACACATTAACTATTCTCATAAATTTAAAAACATTAAAATAAAATAGAAATATTCTAATATATGATATGTGGAACCTCTTTACATGAAAATAGCTTAAAATTTTTTGACTAATTTTAATTGGTGTATTCAAAAGGAAAATTTGATGGAACAAGCAAAACGCAATATAAAACTTTAAAATGAATCTTAAAAACACAAAAAAATACCCAAACAGTTTCTTGATAAAAGCTAATGTGTTTTTCTTTCTTTCTTTCACATAAAATTCAGTACTGTCTACTGCAATAGCAAAGTCTGGAACATGAAGTCTTATCGGGAAATCTTCTAAAAAATCTTCCAAGTTATCAAAAGGTTTTGCTAATTTTTTTTTTTAAGCAACACAGTTTTTTTTCCTTTCAGTCATCAGGAAAATGTCATGGCATTTATGATACCAGAAACCCGATCAAACATCATTTTTTAGTGGTTGGTGTGATGTGGATTAGGATTATGGAAGATTCTCCATTAGTCATTGTTACTTATATTTGTTGACAGTTTTTCATATTATTTAAATCATATATTTATTTTTATTTTTTAGTATGCATTGAAGGTTATTGTATGTATGTTATAAAATATGTGTAAGTATACATGATGTATATAAATATATAAGATACATGTATGTAAGCATATAAACAACAAAAGAATGTATGTAAGTATGTAGTATACTCATCGTGATAAATTTAAATATTACAAATGAATACAATTGTTAATCACTCTGCAGCGTAAATAAAATCTGAATGTAAGACTGTTTTCTGTTGTTGTTGTTATAGTTTTATTACTTTCGTTTACTTACTTTCTTTCTTTTATTTATGTCTCGCGAAAATCGGGCATTCTCGCATTTTACAGCTCTTTATTATAGCGATAACTCTTACAATGTTTTTTTAGTCTTAATTTTTGTTTTCTTTCTTTTTATTTTTGTCTCACAAAAATCCGACATTTTTGCATTGTATAGTTCTTTATTATAACTATAAATATTCGATGTTTTTTTTTTTTTTCGTTTATTTTCTTTCATTTTTTTTTTAATTTTTGTCTCACAAAAATCAGGCATTCTTGCATTTTATAGTTCTTTATTATCAAGATAAAATGTTCTTTAAGACGAAACAATACTAATTTCTACTTCACAGAGGCTGTGCAGTATTTTCACTTTACACTAATATGCCACAGAGTTCTGCATCAGGTCGGCTAACCCGATTTTGTCCGATCCGATGCTCAGTTTGGGTCGGAGATTAATGATATTATTTTTAATTGCGGGTCGGGTTTACGCTTTTTTTTTTTTTTTGCAGGTTGCGTTAACTTTAAAGTATCGAATTCGGGTCAGTTTCGGGTTGAGTTTTGATTATTTCGGGGCGTGTTAGGGTTAACCTGATTTTTCAAAAGAAAGTCCCGAATAATTTTCGATTGATAAAAATTATATATTTGATATTCATGTTTATATGTGTTCATTTCAATACAAAAAAGATACAACCAATATTAGAGATATAAATGTAGACTACTTTTCCCTAGTTGTATTAAAATATGATTTTCTTTTCTCTTCGGTTTCGGTTCAGTTTCGGGTTGACTTTAAGCAACATTTTCGGGTTTGGATCGGGTACAGTCCGACCCGTGCAGGACTCTAATATGCCACCACCAGGCATATATCCAACAATGTGTTCTAATAAAGTTTAAAATATTTGATAGTTTAAAAATGTTGCTACTTATTCTGCGCTCTTAGGAAGCTAATGATAAGAATCTAACTACGTGTGATAAAGCTAAACAAATTCTGTTTTTTTCCTTTTTTTTTTTTTTTTTTTTTTTTTTTTTTTTTTTTTTTTTCTACTTGGAATGCCAAACAGTGATTAAAGAACAATATATATTTCTTTCACGAAATATTTTGTTTTTCAAATATTCGCATGAGATAACAATTAATTTTCAAAAAGGTTTAACTGTGTGAGATTAGAGGAAATTCTGAAAAAAACATATTTCGAGAGTAAATTTGCTGATAGTTGAACTGTGGCACAATATTCACTTCAGAAATTAAAATTAATTTAATTTAATAATTGAGTGAGTTTTGGATGAAGAAATCAATTTCAAATTATACTTTTAAATAGAATTGACTCATACAAGCACATGTATATATATATATATATATATATATTATTGTTAAGAAAGGAAAAAAGTAGGGATATTTTGTTCTTGTTAAAAGATGCTTACAGATTTTTCTGAAGTTACACTAAGCTTTTCCTAAAGTTAAACAATTGAAAAGTACAATTGTGGATATGGACTTTCTATATATATTCTGTCGCTTTTCTAAAGGTTAAACTACTAAAAAGTAGAATATTAGAAACCTTACCCCTTTTATTACAGTGGAACACGTAAGATAATGAATTAGAAAAGTTCATAAAAAAATTTAATGAGAATTTTATAAAATGCTTTTTTTTTTCAAGTATTTAAAACAGTTTTGGATTTGATTTTTATACAAATATGAATAAATTTTCTGATAAAATATTTTATTGAGAAATGCAAAACTTACGCTTCAAAATTAACAGTAAAACCGGAAATGTTTTGTTAAAATATTCTATATAGAATATTAGCAGTGCATTTAGCTAGACAATCAGGATTTAAAACAGACTATGGAAAATATCTTTGGGAAATATGTTTTGTGAAAGTTTTACGACTTTGTAAAAGAAGGAAAAGAAATTCTGAATGTTTATTAACTTCAAAAGTATGTTTGTTTTTATAAAAGAAGCATTATCGAAACTTTTGTCGAAGAAGTCTAGGATCCGATTTAAACAACAACAAAAAGGTGAAATTTAAATGCTTCTATGTTAAAATTTTGAAATTAAATATTTTAAACTATACTGAAATTGAAAGCGACATTTGTCAAAAAATATCTATGATTTAATGTAATTTTTTTTTCTTATATTATAATTTATTTAGTAAATTTTCTATTATACTTGAAAAATATATTTTTTTAGTATATTTTTTAACTGCTACTCTTCCTAAATAATGTTGTGATATTTTTTAAAGATATATATATATTGGTATTAGTTTTATTCTTATATTTAAATGATAATTATGATTATATTATATTATTTTTCGATCATAATTATGATTTTGTTTTAACACGCTTTCTTAAAATAATCTATTATATGTTTGGTAAAAATGGCTCAATTGTTTTCATAAATTATGCTTTATTTAGCAAATTCCTTTTTTCCCTATAAAAATAAAATATGTATCATACAAATTTATCTTTCTTGAAGTGGCAACATTTAATAGAATTTGTAATTTCCATCATTTATTATATTTATAAAAAATATTTTCATTATCTTTACTCTTAGTTGTTATTGACTATTTGTTTACTTATAAATATGTATTTTATAAAATGTATCAATCTCTTTTAAACACCAAAGACTATGTTGATTTCTTAAATTAAACATTACATACTAATATACTTTCAACTATCGTACTTTTAATTGTTCAACGATATGAGGAATTAAGTATAAATGTAAATTAAAGGAAAAAATGTGAATTTAAGTTTATAATTAGAGTCTTTATTTTAAAGGAAAATACAAAACGCTTAATTGAATAGCAGCTGAATTCATTATTTTTATGATTTCTCTTACATATGTCAATGATATAATTCATCTGTACCGGAAATGTATGGTTATACCACAAATTTATAATTAGAACCACTTTTTATGAACTTTTATTTTTATGAATTCTTTATATCATTATATATTTCCTGTATCATTATATATATTTTATAAATTATACGGGATGATATTTTTTTATAATAAAATTATCACTTACCATATATATTGATCATAAAATTATGTATTTTTTGTATCATTATATGATAAGTTAATAATTACTTTCTTTTAAAGAAAATGCAAAACATTTATTAAGTTAGCAGACTTTCCGTCAAGTAGTTTTTGAGTTATATTTAAAAAACTACCCGCATTGCAATCTGTTTTGCAATGATTAAAATTAGTTTAACATTAGGCGTTCCAAACTTTAAAACTGAATAATTCCTAAATTACTTGACACATAACTTCCCATTTGGTTGTCGAAGCTAAAAATTTACCGATGAATGATGTAAAAATTAGGCGCTAGTATTGAAAATGTTAAAGTTTGTTACAATTTCTACACGTAGACGACACCCTAAGCAAATTTTAAGTATAGCATTAATTAGTAGACGCTATTACTAATCGATATTTTTATATGATGATTTGCGGCAAAGTTAGCGTGGGGTATTTTTTTTTCTTTAACGACTGTGCTAATTAAATAGTAATACAAAATCATTAACTACTTCAATTAATATGGTGATATATTTTTATTCAAGTATTTAGTGTAAAAAAGTATTGTATTTAACAAAATAGATTTTTTCTCACCTTGAGTTAACAAATTTGATTGTGACAATACGTAGAACGGTACAAAATAAACTCGAAAAAAGAATTTTTTACATCATTCGGGAAATATGAATGACTAAACTTTATGTAAATAAAACTGTATATAAATGCATATTCCCTTTTCCTATAATATGTATAAAGTCAAATTCAGATACTCAACTCAGGCTCTCTCTTTTTTTTTTTTTTTGTTTTTTTTTTTTTTTTAGCTTTTTCCACTATAATAAGACATTCCCACGGTTGAAAGTAGGAAGTACACAAAAATTCTTCCACACTAAACATACGAACACATATGAATATACAATAGATTTCTAAAAAAGCGAAATATATACCCTCCTCTCCCTTATAAAATGCGTAAACCAAAGAAGGGGCCATACCCATAAGTGTTACAGCATCGCTCCACAACACAGCAAAACATCGACCGCAATAAGTCTTGTAACTTTTTTAACGCACAAATGCGCACAGGAGGTTTTTTTTCCCTGAGATCTTTCCTTTTGTGATAGGGCGCTACTTTGGGTATGATTTACGCTTCATCATGATGGGTTTTTTATAAGAGCGCGAAGTTTTTATTCACTTTTTTTTTTCGCACTGATTTTATTACAGGGAATTCTTGTTGGAAAATAACTTTTTGGACGCAGTTTAGTAGCACGATGGTATTGTTAATAAATGTGGCCATTAAAAAAGCAGTGTCGCGTTACAAGCTATTCTGGGTAACATGTAAGTTATATTGATAAAAATTCGGCGAACAATGTGCGATATAGGGATTTACAGGATGTAGAATGTTTTGAAACTATCGATTCCGTCATGCAATAAATTCAGATACAAAATAATATACGAATCTAAAAATAAATTTTGTTATAATATCAAGTTTCGATTTTTGGATTTCAAATATAAGTTTCTTTTTCATTGTTTCTATGTTTCTATATAACTATCGATATCGTAAAAACGTAAATTCTGACACTAAAGTAAAGAAAAAAAATACTCTAAAAATAAATTTCCTTAGTTTAAGTTTCGAATTTTGGATTTTAAATTTATTTCTACTGTTAGTTACATTTCTGTACACACTCGCAAAAAAACAGAAAAGAAAAAATCGTCGAAAAACGCAAAAAGTACAGGCAACAAGTTCCCAGTCTGTGATTGGAAAAGATTTTTCTGCTATTTGAAATAAAATCCGTCTTTTGACAGGAGAATTTCAGTAAATTTTGAGCTTAGGTTTTCGATTTCTTCTTGTTTGGAGTAGAAAAGGACAAACGTAAAAATTCCGTTTCTAATCCGAAAAAGAATCACCAGCAGAATTTCCGAAACATCCCTGTGATTGTACGAAAATGCAGCTTTATATTGGAGGATTTCAGGTAATTTTTACGTTAAAATGGAGAATTTTCTGTATTTTGGGAGAAATCGGGCAAAACAAAGTGGATATTATCGTGTTTTAACGAAATGTAGTCAACGGAAAAATTCGTTCAAAACACGGATTCTTTTTTAGAGTGCAACTATTAATTCCGTCGTGAAATAAATTTCGATAGAATAATTATAAGATATGAGTCTAAAAATAAGTTAAGTTAGAATAAATTTCGGATTTTTGATATCAAATATAAGTTTATTTTTCATTAATTCCATATTTCTGTACAAACATCAATTCTGTGAAACAATATATTTGGATAGAATAATAAAAGCATATTAATCCAAGTATAAATTTTGTTAGATTGTCTAATTTTGGATTTCAAATATAAGTTTATTTTTCAGCGCTTTCTGCAATATCGTACTATTATCATTTCTGTAAAGCAATAAGTTTCGATAAATTAATAGTAGCATATGAATTTAAAAATACTTTTTCTTACATTAAGGTTCTGCTTTTGTATATCAAAAATAATATCGTATTTTACTGGGTTTTTTATTATTGTTTTATTATTATTATTTCTGTACAACTATCGATACCATCAAATAATAAATTTTGAAAAAGTAATAACAGTACATAAATCTAAAAATAAACCGTATTAGATAAAATTTCAGAATTTCGCTTTGAAATATAAATTTAGTTGGTTATTGTTTTCCATATTTATATTTACCTAGATTTTTAAAAAACAAAACTTAATAAATTATGGAAGGAAAAGTACATTTATATAAAATAATTATATTATTTCCCGATTTTTAATATATTTACTTTAAACTGCGGAAATGTGAAATTACATGAAGTGCGTTATTAATGTTCACTGACATTTTTAGTTATATACATAGATTTTTCTATTTCATTAGTGTCTGATAACTTTTAAATGTTTAAATAAACAATCTTGACAAATTATAATGAATAAATGTTGAATTTTAAATCGATCTTTACAAATTTAAAGCAACAATTTTTAGATGTCATGAAAGTGTGTATTTCTATGAATATGTCTTTTTTCTTTAAATATTGTATGGGCACATAGTCTAGCACTCGTCTGATGTTTACTCAAAATAAATAATTTAGTCACAAAGGCTTTTAATGTCAACGTTTCACCCTTTCCTTTCTCACACACATTCACTTTCTATAATGTTTATTAAAACAAATTTTAGTTACTAACTTCCGAAATTTACCTTCTGAAATGCATAAGTCGTGTTAATCAGTGTGTATGTGTGATTTTAATGACAAACATTCACCATTTCCTTCCAGATACATTGAGTTCCTGCATGGAGTTTCTATAACGATTAACAAAATAAATTCCAATTTTGTTTGAAGTTTTCCTTTTGAAATAAAAAAGTAATTCTATACAGTGTGTATGTGTGGGTGATTTCAATGTCAGACGTTCGCCAATTTTCTTTCTTATACATATTGGCCTTCTGTAATTAATAGAAAATAAACTTTGATTTCTTATATCTGAAGCATTTCTTAGAAAATAAATTAGTTATGTTAATCAGAATGTCTACACATTGGTGTAATAATAAAAGAATTTTCTCAATATATCTTATGTTATAAAGATTGAAATTTAAAAGGGTGCTTTTTGTAATTAACTTAAAATAAATATATGTTAAAATAAATTTGTAGAAACGTAGCATAAAATTTTTCATTCACTCTTTATATGAATAAATCTTAATTTTATTAAATAAATAAAAATCGTCCCAATCGGGTTAGAATTGTTTAAGTTGCGTAAAAACCCCTAGAAATCAGATATAAATGTTGGATTATATAAAAATGACGAAAGCAAACTGTTCTTGTCTTATTCTTCTACTGTGAACTAGAGAAGAATAGAATTAATATGATTCATTAATTAATTTTACAATTAATTATTTTCATTAATGAGTAGTGGAAGAAAAAATCTCATTGCATACATCTTATAATTTCTTTCTTTTTCGTGCCATTGATATGTCAAAAATGTATTATTTCACCCTTTTCAATGCATTTATCTCAATTTTCAGCGGGGTTTTCAATTACAAGCTCTACGACAAATAAACAAATAAATAATAGGATGAATAAAATGTAATGTGACTGTATAATATCGTTATAACAGGCTATTTATTTACGACCTATAAAGTTATTAATAAATAAAAAAAATTATAGAATTTTGAATCTTTCAATTTTTAAATTATTTTAAATCTGGAATTTTTTAATTTGTTGTATTGAATCTGTTTGAATAAATTTATATAGTAGGTCTAATGATAAATGGTAGTAAGTAACAGATCGTGACAAAAATATACTTATAAACATTAACAGCTTAGACTAGCAACTTTCATTAATGAGTAGGGGGGAAATCTCAACCCCAAATTTTTTGTAAAATTTGGGTCTATGTTAGAGCTTTAAAATGCCAAGAACATGACATTAAAACACATCGTATTCAGGAATTATTTCATTTCTGTTAACACTCAACCGAATTTCCGGTAAAAAGTTCTACGTAAGATATAATACGTAATAAAAAATAAAATAAATTAAAGGAAACTGTAATATGGTTGTATATTACTTTATATTACTAGGGGGAATTATGTAGTGCATTTAAAATATTACAAAAGAAAAATAAGGAGTATTTAGTTCTTGTGCCTTCACCGTTAAAAAAAATTGTTGTTCTTAAACAAAACTGAAAAAACCTGCGAGTTAATGTTGAACATTTTTATGATAATTAGTATTTTTATTTTTAAATTATCTGATGTATTCTTACAAAGAACGTTTTGAAACAGAGAGGGGGTACTTTATTTTGCTTAAAAATACTACTAAATTTTGAAACGAGTAACATTTATAATATCTAAAAATATTCAATTAATTAAATCTTAATCAATATAGAATGACTTCTTAATATTACTGACAAAAGAAAATGTGAAATAAAGTATTCTTGAGTTGAATCTGTTTTAACTTTTCACGATTATATTTATAAAACAGAAAAATGCGAATCTATTATAAAACCTGAAAAAATAGTTTTTAATACTTTCTTAACTTAAAGTATACCAATAACATATAAAAAAGGTTTTCTAGCTTTACAGTTTATTTTATTTTATTTTTATTTATTTATTTTATTTATTTAATATTATTTTTTACATTTGGAATTGGTCAATAGTGTTTCATTATTTATTAACAATCATTTATTTATTTTTTAAATGTATATCCAGTTCTTTAACAACCCAAAAACCTGTTTCATATTTTTGTATTTTTATCATAACACGCTAAAGTAATATTTTTTCTTACAGAAAAAAAATCTTTAAAAACATGCTCAAATATTTTTAATGCTTTACGTTAACGTGAAAAAATAAAATGTTAATGTTTTACTTTTTGTTTAATCTTTCGTGTGAATATTTAAAAAAAAAAAAAAAAAAAGTTGTTTAAAATATTTATAAACGGCAAATTTTTTATACATTATAAAAAAAAAAGTTGGCTTCTCCTCAGCATCAACTTTTTTCCTTTATTAAAGTTTAAATGTTGTATTTATAAGCAATTTTGAGGGGAAAATAATAATTATTATTTATTTAAGTAGTTAATCAAATGCATTGTATCAATTAAGTATGTTTTGATTTCTTAATCAAAATTTTATTTATTTTGATTTATTTTGATTGCAGGTTTCAATACTTTCATCAATAATATTAGTTAAAATATTTTTTAATGAACACGAATATGTCAATTATATTAATTGTAGTAAATATTCCATTAACAGCTCCTGTACATGCCACAGTATTTCCTTTGAAATTTTTGTTTTTATCTTTAACTATTTGTTTTGATAAAATAACTTTCCTAGTTTCTTAGTTGTATTATTTCTTAGTTGTTTATATTCTTTTAGTATTTCATGTTTAAAAAATAAATTTAAAATATCATAGTCATTGAAAGTAGGCACGTTTCAAGAAAATTTATAAATTTTAAAATGTCTTAAAAGTAAACTGCATATGCGAGAAGAACAGTTTTTATACAATTTCTATTTTCAAGATTCAAATGCTAGGAATTTAACATTTTAAAAATTGAGATTTTGTTTTATTATTATAACGTATTAATACAACCAATAACATTACTTATTCTCCAGTGTTTGTTTCTCCATTTGTTTTCGTAGTACCTACCAATAAGTCTGAATATTTTATATTAAAGCATAAGTTTCCACAAAAAAATTATAAAATTATTTATTTTTGCCTACAGCAAGTTTGTCGTTTATCCTTATAATGCATATCAGAAAGTATACCAATTGTGTGTACATTTAAAATTGGTAAATGTTTCTAGAATAATTCAAATAACATTAATGAATTATACTTTACTAACAACCTTAAAACACTTGGTGAAAAACTGCATTTATCAGCTTAAAAATATTAATTTAAATTCAATTAAACTGAATTATCTTTTTCGTAATACATTTTCGACATACTACACAAATTAATGTTTGTATGAATCTAATTTTGTTGATTACATCCCATTATAAAAGTATTAGTTTTAGTTTTGTATAGTTACACTTATAAAACAAGACTAAAATTTGCATAGAAAGAGTCTCATGTACGATAATTTTTAGCATAATGTAAACGCGAATCTTCATAAAAACTAACACTACATTACTTTTCTGTTACTTTGAATTCATTAATTTCAAATCTTACATTTCTCAGTTATGTTTTATTTTTTTTAATCTCATTTTTTTTTAATATTTTTTAGAGTCTCAGTTTTTTATTTATTTTTAAAGCATGCGCATTTAATATATATATACGTATATATAATTCTGTATAAAAGGATGCTATTTGTTAAAAAATGCTCTGCACATTACAATTAAATATGATGATTCTTTTATAACACATAATTTTGATTTTCTCATAACCTGTATATAGCTTTCTTATGCGTAATTATTAAATAAATTATGTTTCTAGAATTGTGAATTCTAAACAGTTGAATAATTATGTATCTAATCATTTTTCTAGACTTAAGTTGTTTTTATATGATCCTTTGACAAAGTTTTTGTTTAGTTTTTTCCTTATATTACTTATTTTAATATGACATATTTTCATCTAAGACTTGACTATATAAATATATATTTTTGAAGTGTTTTATATGACAGCTGAATACATGTATCCACAGTTGACATTATGAATTCACAGAAATAAATAATTTTGGCTTACAAGAACATTTTAACTTTTTTTTTTAATCCTTTACTTTTTTTTTTTTTAGTTTTACTTTTTTTAATTACATAGTGTAATAGAGGCATTAAAGATGAAACACTGCAAAAACACTGCATAGTTTAGATGGCAGAAAAGTGATATTTTTCTTTATGTAAGCCTACTAGAGTTATCCATACTACTGTCACTTAATAACAAGTTTAAAAATCTAATACAACCAAAGATAAATCTCGAGTTGTACATTGATTTTGCGATATTTTAATGAAAAAAAAAATGAAGAAATAAAAAATTATTCTGACCTTAGAAATTCCTCGAATAATTAGTCTCTGAAAAGTTCATAACCATACTAGTTACAAAAAAAAGAACATGAAATAATATGAATTATGATTACAGTAAATAATTGTAAGTATAAAAATAAAAACGTTTTATAAATAACAAGACAATCACATGACCCGTTCGATTGACTTGTTTAGCATCGTATGTGCATGCATAGTCTACTACAGTTAACCTGTAAATATTTTTTCATTATTTAGAAACAGGCTTAAATTGAGTAATGATCATTTTGCTTCATTTACCTCCCAATTAAAAACGACAGAATAATAAACGTGCTTATTAGTGCGAAGTATAATACAAAATAATTATAAGAAGCAGTAAGTAAAATCGTGCATTCACCATTGTTTATGAGAAAAAATGTTCACCTTGCATAAAATTAATGGAGCGTTGAATGCCTTAATATATTTAAGTATTTTGCATGAGTGTGTGTATCAAGCTGTAATACCAGCAAAAACTGATATTGCTACATAATTGTAAAAAGTTTGCTTATACCCACTTTAGATTTTTTTAGACAAGTAAAATCCAAATTTCTAGCGTTTCAAAGGTATTTAGAATGGGTTTAGTTTTAAACTTTTCGTCAGCTAAATATATATTTGTATTTTGATTTAGTATTAAGTGCACACATAATAAATTACATAAGCGATTTAATTATATGATGAAGTAATAAGACAGCTTCATTCTATCGAGAATAATAAAGATTGCCATGAATCTAGAGTTCTACTAAATGTTAAAATATAAAATATTATTTTTAGCAAAAAATGAATAAATTATTTCTCCTGCGAATTAAAAATAAATGTTAATTCACATAAATAAATTTTTAATAACAGTGCAATTATACTTTTTTTTTAATTCAGCTCTAACTTTCCGTTGTAATTTTTCAACTAAAATTAAATTTTTCCAAACGACATATTTAAAGTGAGATCAGTTCAAAAACTCAAGTATTAAACAGCATTAATTGTTTAGATTATACATTTTCAATCTTGGTTAGTTCACTTGGCTTAGTTATTACATAGTACTATGTTGAACTTATAAAATATATTCGACTACAGATATTCAATTAACTAAGCAGATTTTATTTTTCGAAATTTACAAAAGATATTTCTTGCAATATATGAATTTGCAAATGTACTATATATTATATAAATTGATTCTTTAAAAATTACTGCATTATGAAAAGCCGAATTAAAGTATATATATATATATATATATATACACGATTTTTTTAAAAATCTAATCACTACATTAAGACATAAATAATAAGAATTTTTTCGAAAATCGTGAAAGCTCTTTATTGCAATAGTGAATTTTTAAATAAAATATTTTTTAAGTCAAATAAATAGTAAAGTAAACACCTGTATCTTATTTAGACTAAATTCCACATGTATGCATTTTCCTCATACTTTGAGACTGCACTTAAGAAATTTACATTAATTCACAAAAACGTGTGATGTTACAATTATACAAACGGCAACTATAACAGTCTAAACAACATTTTTAAATTAAAATAAGTTAGTAAATTTAAATATCAAGTTCTCTGGGGGTTCTTTATGTGGCATTAGATATGTGTAATTTTTTA
The DNA here is from genome assembly GCA_963931845.1 of Maratus michaelseni. Lineage (NCBI taxonomy): Eukaryota > Metazoa > Arthropoda > Arachnida > Araneae > Salticidae > Maratus > Maratus michaelseni. The sequence continues at coordinate 260,446,651 of OZ007593.1, forward strand.
CAATTATTGCATATTGATATGCTGAATTAAAAAACATATGTATTCTACTAAAATATATCCAAATTAAATAGATTAAATTTCTTTTCGAAAATTACGATAGACTTTTTTGCAATGTGTAAAACTTTAAATGTGGTGTTTTCAGTCAAATAAATGTTAAAGTAACTCCCGCATCCCATCTAGTCTTAACTCCACATGCATGAATTTTCCTCATCCGCCAAAACAGTAGCGCTTCCGAAATTTACACTAAATCACAAAAACATGTGCCGCACAAAATCCCATGTTTTGACTCAAAAATGATCCACTTCCCTCTCTAGCATCTGAGAGGATGGAGAACTAACTCCTCATCTTCCCTCCCGTATCATGGTAACTGTCGCTATGAGTGGGCGGAGATGATGCCGCAGACGACGTCATCAGGAATGCTCGGCATCTTCCCACGACCTCCGCATCACTGTCCAGATGCGCATCCGGTGCACAAATGACGTCACTTACCTATGATCCAATCTGGACACGCCCCTTGACTGGAAAACAATCACGAAATGGGATATGGAAATATCCAAGATCTTCAAGTTTTAAAGTTATTTTTTTTACACGCCAGTCCGAAAAAGTATCTATGATGTAGACATCATCCTTTTTAAAAAAACATCCAGGAATTTTCTGGAATGGGAAACAGCTGGAAAAGTTAACAGTTATATTTATAGGAGTCAGCATCTGCACAGGACATGAATAGATGGAGGCATCTTCATAGAATGCCTGAGAACAAAGTGGACTGCACAGAACTGGGCCGTTCCCATTCTGAATGTTGTCCTTGAAATTTGGCTCATGTAAAATGGCGGTAGGAGGTGCATGATTATTCCCAACAAATAAGTAGCCAAGTTCCCGCGCTTTTCGCCATTTTGAAACATATCATTTTTAGATGGAAACTGGAAATTGAAACAGCACATTAATGTAGATGTATGAAAAGTTTTTTTCTCAACCCCACGAGCAATTTGAACAATTAATCGAAAAAAAAGAAACATAATTACATATTTTATTTTAAATTGTTCTTTGTGGTGTTATAGAAACTTCATTTTAATTTATTTACTTATTTAATATGTGATAGTTGCGTAATTAAAAAGTGACTGAGATTTTAAATACCACGGTGCCCGAGATTCAACAGAAACCACAAACCTCCTATTTTTGTTTATGTGTCAAACTAGGTCAAGAGGCCTCAAATGCAATTATGCCATGGGCTCCATTACTATCGTTAGTTTGCATATTGTCTGTACCAAGTAGGGTGAGCCATATTATTATATCATCTAAATTTACATTTTTAAAGAATTTTTTACAATGAGGGAGATGAGAATGTTATTGGAGAATTTTAGTGCTTTTGTATTTTCCTACAATTTACTTTAATTTGTTTTTTTTTCACGCTGCATTTATTTGTTTCCGATAGCAATGTAAAAACAAAATTTCAATGAGTTTTGAAATTTTTTAAAAAAATCGACTTTAGATATTATCCAAATTATTCAATTTCCTTAAATAGGAAACAATTTGCTCGAAACTTTTAATGCGACTCTATAAAAATACACTAATATAAAATATTCAAGGCTACATTATCCTCTTTATAAGAACTTGCTCAGCTCTGTATGAATAAAATAATAAATGTCACGACAGTCTGTAACTTCCACAAAACTTAGATCTGTTAGAGTCCCGTTAAAGATGCTGTTTTACCTTTAACAGATTATAATAAAATCTACATGGCATCAATTAAGCAGATAAAAATCGGTACCTCTATGGCAAAATCTTGAATGTAAAGCCTCCATTTTTTTTCTCAGTCAATAAGGAAATAATTACGAAAATTATATATTAAAAAAAATAAATAATTAAATAAATAAAATAATTCATATTATTCAAGAATAGAACTCTCAATTGAATCGCTTTACACTGAATTAATGGTATTGAGTTAAAAAAGAAAACTGTAATGAAAATAAAAAAATTCAGAAGCTTAAAATGTAAAGAGAAATTTAGCGATGGCTATTTTCTACGTGGCAGCTAAATATAAAAAGTTCCCATTAAATAATATTTTTTCAAGTTATCACTTTGATAAATATTTTACTTGCCCCAGTTTCCACAGAAATTGTAATATGACATCGCGAAATCCGAAAATATATACCTCATAACATAAGAAGGTCAAATCACAGATTTCAAGACAATAAATATGGAGGCACGCGAATTTGACTTTCACGTTATTGATATATCAATTTTCAAATATTTTATTTTAATTTGATATCACATATCACATAATCAATGTTTTTTCCCACACAAACAAGACCTTTGACTGTTCCTTTGAGCCCATAATTTTTATAATGTTATTTCATATAAAATACCTATTTTCAGTTGTGTTGATTTTTTGTTTAATATGAAATGATTTACGGCAAATTTATCCTAACCCGTATTTACGGCAAGGTTCGAAGAAAACCACGGAAAACTCCGAACGGTTAGGTCGACGAGCGCGGCAGGGTTTTTAACCCTGCACCTCCCGTCTATCAGCTTCGAGAGCAGAACCTGTCAGCCACTGGTGGGGCCGGAAATGCTTTGGAAAAACATGAATTGTAATCATGAAATTAGGCGTGGTTTTTAGAATAAACATCAAATATTTATTAAATATATATATTTTTTTTTCTAATTTTACTTTTACGCTTATTCCATTACATAATAACTACATAATAACTTTATTTACAAAAAAAAAAAAAAAAAGCTTATAAAAAATCGTTTTTTTTTTAAATTGCAAATTATTGCAGTTATTAAATATTCTTAACTATGTTTAATATGTACAATGATTGTGGTTACTTAAACAAAATATAAAAAGTAAAACAAAACAACTGGTAAAGAAAGAAAGAAAATCACCCATACTATCAGCATAATATTTACTTTTGAACATTTCAAAATACAGATGTGATTCAAAGTTAATAACATGTAAATTTTACACTACAATTTAACTTTTACAATATCTGCTGCAAATTACGGGGTTCTCCTTACATTTCTAACGAGTACAGTACCACTTTTTTCCGTGTAGTAATCTTCCGCCTTATTTAAACGGAGAAAATTGTTATAAATTCTGCGTTTATAAAAGTCAAAGTTTACTGTTCAGAAATAGTGGTACTATACTCCTTGGAAATGTATCCAAGAATATCCAATCCAATGTATCCAGCATAAAATACATAGGGGAGATGGGGGATGGATGGGACGTTCTCAATATTTCAGGCAATAAACTTTTTTTTTTTAGTTGCTTCCTATCCTCATACATTTCACTACCATAGTGTGCTTCAGAACCAAAAGCAAGAGCACATGGTTGTTTTCAGTTTTCTTCAAATTTGCATTTCCTGAAAACTCTGCTTAAAAGTAATTTTTTTTTTACATTTGAACTTACTTAAATATCTTATGCAATATAAACAATTAAGATATGCTGTAGTTTTTTATTTCAAGGCTCAATATTGGTAATTAAAATGAATTAATATTAACCATTGTAACAAAATAATTTTTGAGACAAAATGGCTGACAATTGAATATATGCATCATGGGGATGATTGGGACATTTCAAATGGGATGAATAGGATTGTCTCATTCATCCCTAGAGGATGCTGAAAAATATATTTATTAGCTAAATAATATTATATAGTTTGATTAATTAATAATTTATGGTAATTATTCTTTTAACATGTCATCCTCATTGTAGTTATCGTCTTCAGCCATTGAATGCTTCCGTTTATGGGCCTTTTAAGGCAAAACTGAGATGAGTTCAATATGATTGGCTAATAAATAATTCTGGAGATCATATTACAATTTACAATCTCTCAGCTTTTGCCCAGAAGGCATTTTTTGCAGCTTTAAGTCCTTAACATTGAATAAAGGGAGGAAAATATTTGTGTCCCATCCATCCTTGCTGTGGGGATGATTGGGACATAGAGTAATTGTTTTTTTTTATTTTCATAATATATTTCTGTATAATAATAATCTTGAATAAACATTGTGCATAAGATGTAGTCAAACACTTAATGTATGAAATGTGATATATAATATTGATAATAAATTAAATAAAATATTTAAAATAAACATTTTTGTGAAAATGTCCCATTCATCCCCCATCTCCCCTATGTGATTAAAAGTTTTCATACGTTATTAACGTGTAAATTTTACATTAAAATTTAACTTTTACAATATCTGCTGCAAATTGTTAGAAATCATAGACAAACCCTTGTCTAAGATTTCTAACAATATTTTCAAACACGATTTCTAACACATTTCTACACTCCTTAGATGTCTAAAGAATATAGTATCACTTTTCTCCGTACATTAATTTTCGCCTTATTTAAACGGAGAATATTGTTATAAATTCTGCGTTTATAAAAAGAAAAGTTTACTGTTCAAAAATAATGGTACTATACTCCATGAAAATGTAAAATGTAAAGGGGTGTATGTGTCCTAAAATAATTTTTTCTTACATTTATTAAAATGTTATGCTCTATATATAACAATATTTTGTGTTATTTTCAAATCTTTAAGTCATTTTTACACTCTTTTATATAATTTAACATGGTTTTTGTATGTAAAGATTGAATTCTGTAAGCGATATTTTTCACTTCCTGATATACTAGAATTATAAAAATTAATATGCACAGGTGTGTTTCCGATAAAAATACAATATTTTAATATTTTTAGAATTTAATTATAAATTAATTAATTAATTTTAAGTCAATTTCTATCAGCCGTCTGAAGATGATACACCAAAAAATTGTTTATAGTTAAAACTGCTTACGAGTTACAGAAACAATGGATTCAATTATGTGTCAAACCAAATTTTCTCCAAAATATGCCAACAAGCTGTGAAACTGCAAGAACGAAATATTTTAAACTGTAAAATGTAGATAATATAAATAATAAAAAAAAGAGTGAAAAATTTAAAAAGAAATACTCTTTTAGCATTTACTAGTTTAACGGTAATTAAATTATGATTATACGTTGAGAAAATAATTTCGAAATCCTGAATATATAGTTTAAACAATGCTTTAATTATTATTATTATTATTATTATTATTCCTGTTACTAGATCTTGAAAATAAAACAGGGCAAAAATTATATATATATATATATATATATATATATATATGTGTGTATTAATAAACTCACGAGCTCGTACTTTCTATCAAGCATAAATCAAAGCAGCAAATTTTCAATAATCGGGGCTCGCGTCAAATTAAAGTATTGTAACAGAAATTGTTTGGAACTACATGACTACATGAAATTAGGTGTGATTTATAAAATAAAAATTGAGTGTTTATAAAAGAGTTTAAAGCAAAATATTTTTACTTTTATTATTAAATAATTTGATTAGTCAAAACATTATAACAAAGGAAATGTTAAACAAACCAAGAGCACGTTAGATTTTTTTTTTTTTTTTTTTAAATACTTGGAATAGAGCAAACGCTACAGTCATGTTTCATAACTGATACTGGATTGGTTATATTGTATTTCGGGTGACAAAATATAAATTCTCGGTAGATTCCGCTCCGCCCCCCCCCCATTTCCATAATATGCAATTTAATGCACGCAGTTTATATGGCACTTTTGAACCCCTCTGTATGTCATTACAAAAGACACATTTTTTTTATGTTTTATTTATTATTATTAAATTAAGTTATTATTAACTAAATTAAGTTATTATTCAATTAAGTTAATTATTATTAAATTAAGTTTTGTTTTTCAATACTTGGAATACAGCAGTACTTTTGAACATCTTTTTATGTCATTATAAAAGACACAATTTTTTTAATGTAAGTTTTATTTATTATTATTAAATTAAGTTATTATTAATTAAATCAAGTTATTATTAAATTAAGTTAATTATTATTAAATTGGGGCTTTTTTTAATACTTGGAGTAGAGCAGACACTGCAGTTATGTTTCATAGCTGATATTGGAAAGGTCATATTTTATTTCCGGTGACAAAACATAAATTCTCGGAAGATTCTCCCTTCCATTTCTATAATATAAAATGTAATGCACGCAGTTTGTATGACATTTCTGAACATCTTTGTACGTCATTACAAAAGACACAAATGTACACTGGAGTTGCTGCTTATTTTCTACAGAATCACTTCAGTTAAACAAGTTCATGTTTATCTGGGCATGACCCAGAAAAACAAAAACTTCTTTCTCCCTTAACAGATGGAAATCTTGCTCTTCAAAAGAGATGTATATCAACAAACTAATTAAAAAGTCCGCATCACATTGTAGTGCCACAAAGATAAACTACTTTTTTATTTTATGTAACTTTGCCAACATCTGCTGTTGGACTTACGTTTTTCATTAAATAACATTTTGTGTTAAAATGGAATATTTTAATCTAGCATCTTTAAACATTATTGGTGCAGAAATCTCGTTTATATTGACATAAAGAATTTTTAACATAATTTATTTATTTATTTATTTATTGGTTATCTGAATTTCTTTCAATCGTTCTTTTTTGTATGTCTTATAAGGAGCTAAATACTGTCATTTTGGGCTTAATTTTGACAATATTCGACGGCATTACATATATTTAGTATGAATTTTTCCTATGTATATCTTATATATATATATGTGTGTGTGTGTGTGTGTGTGTGTGTGTGTGTGTGTGTGTGTGTGTGTGTGTGTGTGTGTGTGTGTGTGTGTGTGTGTGTGTGTGTGTGTATAAAACATTTTAATAAATCTAATCTACCAAGAAATCTCAATACATTAAAAATCATAAACATATTTTATATAATTTTACTGAAGTTAACTTTTAATTTTTAACAAGAAATTGTTACAAACCTTTGTGATTTGTAATTAATTTAATAAACGTCTAAAATGCTAAGAAATGTTTAAAAATTTTTAGATAGTTATTTGTTTTATATTTTTTTTCTTAGAGATAGATCTGATTAATAAAATTATAAATAAATCTTTATTTATTATATAATATTTGGAATATTAAATTATGCTATTATGCAGTTTTTCTTTAACAGATGGAAATTTTGCTCTTCAAAAAAGATGGACTAACTAATTAAAAAGTCGTCATTTTATTGTAGTGTCACTAAGAAAAACTTTTACTTATTTTTATTCTTTATGCAACTTTTTCGATATCTGGTGTTTGTCTTACGTGTTTCATTAAATAACATTTTGCGTTAAAATGCAATTTTTTAATCTATTATGTTTAAACAATATTGGAGCATAAATCTCGTTTATTTTAACGTGAAATAGTTTTCAGAACGCGTCTTATTTTCTCATAATAACAGAAAATATATATATATAATTTAAAGAACGTGATTCAAAATAATTATTTATTTATTTATTGGGGGGGGGGCATATTTTTAACGTCTAACAAACAATTATTACAAAATCCTGTTATCTATAAGAAAAAAATAGTGGTCGTTTAAAATGCAATAAAAAGTTATATTTATGCTTTTTTTTTATTGCTATCTAATTATTTGTTAGAGATAAACTCGGTTAATAAAATTATAAATAATTCCTTAATTCGTCTTTATTTAAAATCTAATATTTGCAACGTTATACTATGCTATTATACTGAGCTATTTTTTCTCTCTTAGCAGATTGAAATCTTGCTTAAAAGAATATTATCGAAATAATTAAAAATGTTGCGCCACATTGCAGTGTTACTAAGAAAAACTACTTTTATATTTTGCGCAACTTTATGTCGACATCTGTTGTTTCATTTAGGTGTTTTATTAAATAAAATTCTGTGTTAAAATGCAATCTTTTAATCTAGAATGTTTAAAAATATTTTGTAAAAATCTCGTTTTTCCTGAAATGAATTCTTCTGTTTTAAAACATGAGTCCGTTTATTTTCATGATAAAAGAATATCGTTATAAAAATATTTTTAATGAGCATAGTTCAAAATAATTATTTATTACTTTTACTTAAGTTTATTTTTAATATTTAACAAACGATTACAAACTCCTATTATTTATAATTAATTTAATGGCCGTCTAAAATGGTGAGAAATATTAAATTTAGTTTTTTTTATATTATTATTATTGTTGAAAAACTTAATTAATGTTATTATAAATAAGTCTTTATTTTTTATATAATATAATATTTGACCATTAATACTATTCTATTACTATTATGGGTAATTATAATGCAATTTTTTAAATACAAGATTTATGAATATTTTTCTCAAGTCAAGAGTACTTTTAAATGTTATTTTTAATACTTTTTATTATTACTATTATACATTTATCTAACTTTATGTATAAATTTTCATATTACAATATATAAATCTTATGAGAATTTATGAGAAAAAAATAAAATTCGTTGTATTAATATTTTCTTGAAAATTTTAAATCACTTAAAATTTGGAAATAATTTTTCGTTTAAGAAACATAAATAAAAACTGATTTTTTTCTTTTAAACCTATACACAGAATGGAAAATTTAATAATGAAAATGCAACAATCATTTTTATTTTTTATCTCAATTACAGAAATATTTCAGGCGAAAACTCTTTAATGAGATCCGAATTTTAACAAATACTGTGTTGTGTGATCTTAAAATGATAATTATTAAATGTGATCTTAAACTCTTAATGACGACTGATATCGATACTGAGGCTTATTTTTAATATTCAGATAGTATCTACTAGCATATCAAGGTGTGAATTGTATTTTTTGTTTTTGTGCAAGCATGAATATATAAAGCATAATATTTAAAAAATGAAATTGCAACCATTGATTTGTTTTTCTATCCCAATTATAAAAATACTTCAGGCAAAAACGCTTTAATTAGATTTGACTCGTAGCAAAAGCTTTTTTTACGTGTACTTGCACTAATTTTTGTGCGTATAATGTGATATGTGATTTTAAAGTGATAACGATAAAATGTGATCATAAAACATTAGTGATAATTGATAACTTAAAATAGACTTTAATTATTAGCATACGGCAGTATAAATGGTATTTCTTCTCCTTAATTAATTAAAAACTCAAATGATTTTAACTGTAAAAATGATACAATGTTTTATGGGCAAAATTACAATCTTTCCTTTGTGTTTCTGACACAATTACAGTAATATTTCAGGTGTTAAATCTTTAACGAGATCCGACTCCTAACAAATAATAATCATGCATGATCTCAATTAATGATCATTTTAAAATATATATATTTTTTTAATAAACAAATTTCAATACAGATTTTAAGTGCTTGATTTCTGCGATATAAATGGTTATATTTCTTCTGAATAAGTTAAAAATTGAAATGTTATTTTTAAACTCTACATTATGAATAGGAAAGACATAATGCATCGTTGCATATCATCCATATGCATCATAATGCAGTAAAAGTAAATACGTCGTTTACTTAAAAAACAAATTAAATTAGATTATTCCTAAATAACACCTAGAAATTAACCTAAATGAGATTATTTCTAAATAATACCTAAAAATGAACCTAAATGAGATTATTCTTCAATAATACCTAAAAATTAACCTAAATTAGATTATTATTATTCATCATTTGCATAGTCATAATGCATCATCATGCAGTAAAAGTGAATACGTATTTTACTTGAAAATTAACCTAAATGAGATTATTTTCCAAAACAGGGAGATATTCCTTGAACATATCTCAGTCTTAAACATATTGTATATTTATCTTATCTGTGGATTTTTATTTTTTACAATTAAACTTAATTCTTAAATATATTGCATATTTATCTGTTAAATGTTCTTACAATTAATCAGTTTCCTAAAAATGTACTTCACTGTAGAATATTAATGCTTGTGTCCCATATAAAATCAAATAAATTTAAGGAACGCGCGAAACACATTGAAAAATTATAGCCGAGCAGAAGCGAATTTTCTGTATGCGCAGTTGCTTAAGCGCACAATTTAGGCTGAATATCCTAGATTATACCGTAAACTCTCAAAAAACAACTATGTGTATTTTTATAACAAATTCTACTTGTGATATTTTACATGCTAAAAATTAAATATTTTTCAATACAAAAAAAAATTTACCATTAAAAAGGAATATCAATATATTTAACTTCATAATATTTTGAACTTAAAAAAAAAGTATTTACTGTAATGGCGCGTATTTCTTTTTAGTTCAAAAATTATTTAAAAATATATATATATCGGTATAAATTGAATAAATTGTACATTTAAGGGTCTTATAATAATGTTAGTATTTGAAGTTTATTAATGAACTAAAACAGTACAGAACTTCGAAAGTCTCTCAATTTGTGAATTCTTTTAAATCTAAAATTGTTCAATATAGTATTATTCTGGATTAGTTTGAATCTTTTCCTCATTATAATGTAATTCAAAAAGTTTTTGCAGTTTTTTCTTTTTTTTATTCGAGATTTGCCTTCTTATTCAGTGATTTAAAAAAAAAAGATTTACTATAAATGCTACTTTTTGATTATCAATTAATTAATAATAAATTAAAATTATTATAACAAAATTTTACAATTTCCGGTTCACATTTACTTTTCACAAAATATATAGTTTAATTTTTTTACTTACTCCTTATTTTTTTTTTCCTCAGTGTAAGATAATCCAACAAGTTTTTGTAGTTTCTTTATCTAGTCGTTCAGTTTCAATGATTTTTCGTTAAAAGATTTCACAAATGCTTATTAATTAATAATGAATTAAAAATTTGTTAGAAATTAATTTCAATATTTCAGGTTTAATAACAACCTACTTTTCAAGAAAGATATAGTTTATTTTTTTACTACGCTAATACTTTTACTTTTGTTTTTTCCTCATTGTAATATAATCCAACAAGTTGTTGTAGTTCTTACTGGATATGTCATTCTTTCTTAGTCATTTTAAAAATATTTTACGATAAATACTACTTTTTGATTACCAATTAATTAATAATGAATAAAAAATATTAGAAAAGAATTTTACAATTTCAAATTCAGTAACAAATCTACTTTCACAAATGATATAGTTTATTTTTTTATTACGGTAGCAATTTTATTTTTGCTTTTCCTCATTGCAGGATATTTCAACAAGTTTTTGTAGGCATTCTGTCTAAACTAGTTGTTATATTTCAATGATTATACATCAAGAGATTTTATGATAAATGTTGCTTATTGAGTGTTAATCAATTAATAATGACTGAAAATTATTAGAAAATAATTTTACGATTTAGGTTCAGTAATACTTTTACTTTTGATGAAAGATATAATTTCTTTTTTACTTAAGCTAGCGCCTTTACTTTTGTTTTTTCCTCGTTGTAAGGTAATATAACACGTTTTTGTAGGTCTTATGTCTAGACTTGTAGTTTTTTTCAGACATTTTTCTTCAAAAGATTTTATGATAAAGGCTGCTTATTGATTACCAATTAATTACTAATAAGTAAAAATTATTAGAAAAGAATTTTTGGATTTCAGGTTGTGCAATAGTTTTACTTTTTATAAAAGATGTAGTTCCTTTTTTACTTAAGCAATCCCCTTTACTTTTGTTTTTTTTTTCTTCATTGTAAGGTAATCCAGCACGTTTTTGTAGGTCTTCTGTCTAGACTTGTAGTTCTTTTCAGACAATTTTCTTCAAAAGATTTTATGATAAAAGCTGCTTATTGATTACCAATTAATTACTAATAAGAAAAAATTATTAGAAAAGAATTCTAGGATTTCAGGTTGTGCAATAGTTTTACTTTTTATGAAAGATGTAGTTCCTTTTTTACTTAAGCAATCCCCTTTACTTTTGTTTTTTTCCTTCATTGAAAGATAATCCATCACGTTTTTGTAGGTCTTCTGTCCATACTTGTTCTTTTTAGAGATTTTTCTTCAAAAGATTTTATGATAAATGCTGCTTATTTATTACCAATTAATTAACAATAAGTAAAAATTGCTAGAAAATAATTTTATGATTTCAAGTTGGGCAATAGTTTTACTTTTCATAAAAGGTATATTTTACTTTTTACTTAAGCTAGCCCCCTTACTTTAGTTATTTTCCTCATTGTAAAATAAATTAAACAATTTCTTTCTCCTCTTCTGTCTGACTTGTTATTTCACTGAGCGAGAAAGTTGAGCATATACTTTTATAGTACTTTTATTATTATTATTATTATCATCAGTATTATTATTATTATTATTATTATTATTATTATTATTATTATTATTATTTGAGAGACAGTTTTTGAGTGACTTTTCTTTGAAAGATTATATGAAAACCAAGTAACTTTCCAACAATGCATTATAGATTAAAGAAGATGTATTTTATCAATGCACCCTTTTAATTAATTTTTTTTAATAATGTATTTGCATACGTTTTGCAACTGTACGGAATAATTAATTCTTTTTATATGCATTTTTATAGCGTAACTTTGTAGGTTTTTTAATAAATTTTTGACAAAGCGTATCTTCGTAATTAATTATTATTTTTTTAACAATTTATTTTGGCGGCTTTTTGTTATTGTTCCGAGAAAAAAAAATTATTTTCACATCGCATCTTTTGAATGTTCGCTGATTTTTTTCTTTTTTCAAACCAATAAATATTTTTTTTATGAAGCATTGAAGCATTATGCAATTATTTCCAGTAAATAATTTGGATGGGAGGGGGGGGGGTGGTTATTGTTATTATTGTTTAACAGTGTTTCAATTTAATTTTAAAGAGATAATCTTTACATTAATTGTATTTTATTTTTCAGTTGATATAAATTTTGATTGTTATTTGTTTAAAATTATATCCGCAAAAATAAAAATAAATGAAATAAATAAAATCACAGCCATTATCTTTACAATTATAGGTAAAGTATTCCGATATTTTCCTTGATAAAAATGTTTAAATAAATAAAGGTTTTTATTCTTTATTATTATCGTTTTTTATTATGAAAATTTTAAATCGGATAAAAAGGCATTATCAAGATCATATTGGGATATTTACTAAATAGCAACTTCATTATGTACAAATGTGCCATTATAATAAATCAATAATGAGTCTTACTCCCTTCGTAGCTTTACCAATCGATATGAATGATGAAATATATTTCATTCAACGTGCATTCATTTGAAAATTGTAAAAGATATTTTAAAATACATTTTATCATCGGAAAATCTTTTTCATTAAAAATGTATTTTTATTCATATATTTTTAAAACTATTTGTTGCACGATTGAAAATTAATTAACCTATTGTTACAAAAGAGGATTGTTGATGTTAACTGCAATTCATTTATTGTTGTAAAGAGTAATGTCGACATATGACCATACAATGACTTTTCATATCCGTAATCAAATTTTATCCTTTGTTTGAAATGTTTGGCTTAACAAGTGTACTATCCCGCAAAACCGTATTGTATGGATTTACACCTTGAAATAAGTTATCAAAATATTGTTTTTCATACAAACTGTTGCATTGAAAATTTGGAAATGAATTGAGACATTGCGTTTTATTGTTGTTTTCAAATTCAATGAGCCAAAACCGTTGCTTTTCCAAAGTTCCCAATTTCATACGTAATATACATGCTACATTGTAATAATAATTTACTATAGACATAACCTAAAACAGACATAAAATTGAATTTCTAGTTGTTTAAAATTTTAGCCTATTATTTTCAATGAAAATTTACATTACACATTAATTATTAAAGATTTTACAAAATAATTTAATGCTAAATATTTAGCGGAAATATTAAAATTTATATATATATATATATATATATATATATACAGTTATAGTTAGTAAACATAAAATATAGGTAGTAAAACAAATAAACATATTCAAATAAAATTTCATTATATTCTGCTATTTTAAAAGCATTCTTCTAATTTCTGCTTATTTATTTGTTTATTTATTTATTTATTTATTTTTAATTTTACAGAAACGGTATTTGGATTTAGATTAGGTGCAAAAGACTATACAATTGTCAATTTTTCTATTGTGCTTTTTTATATTTTATCAAATATTTTAGTAATTTATATTTAAATTTTAAACAAATAAACATATTCAAATAAAATTTCATTATATACTTCTATTTTAAAACCATTCTTCTAATTTCTGCTTGCTTATTTATTTATTTTTAATTTTACAGAAAAAAATACTTGTGTTTGGTTTAGGTACAAAATACTACACAATTGTTAATTAATTGTATTTTTGTTTAATTGAATATTTTAGTAAATTTTAAACATTTCTGCTTCATATTTGTTTTTAAAAGTCTAAAAAATAGAACACGAATAATTTAAAAAATGCTATTCAGAGGTTTGATTAATCATAGAATGCTTTCGTACTATTCCTAATCAATTATCTCTATTCAAAAGTCTTAGACAAATCTTTTAAGCAGTAAAACTTCATATAAAGCCTTTTATGTCACATAACATAAGCCATTCCTTAGACACAAGAATTAATTTCTGCTATTTAAGAACAATTCTTCATGGATTATCCAAGACAAGTAAATGTTGCATTAATGTCTTGTACATACATTTTAAAACGCTAATTAATTATTTAGAATTTTAGAAGTATGCTTAATCCTTCTTAGTAGTCAAAAATGGAATGATAAAAATTTGAGAAGACTTCAATAAACTAAATTCATATTATTAAATATAAATGTTCGCGTTACACAGTTTAATTCAGCAATGTTCAAATTTTTTAGGGTGTTGGAGAATATATCATTAAAATTCATGCATTAGCTACTATTTTAATTAAAAACATAAATTATTTTCCTGAAAAACGTACTTATTCCTTTCAATAAGATACCTACTCGTTTGTTTGAATTTCATAAGAGAAGGTGATTGACAAAAGACGGTAAATTACATGTCATTAATTATACACCACTCTTTTTATTTTAATCCATCATTTCACCTATTGTTGCCTCGCAGTAGTTTTTATGTTATATTTCATTATTTAAAGTTCATTGTTTTTGTCGCATTATTCATTGATAAATATTTATTTCAATTTTTTTGTATAATATGCATGATTAGGCAACGTATAAGATAATTTCTTGCATAAATGATTTTTTTAAGTTAAACCTGTTTTATTTTTTAAGACTATATTCACAAAACAGTGCGTATTAGATGTTGTTTTCTTCTTGTAAATTTCTTAATCTTATAATAAGATTTTCTTATTCTTTTCATTTTATGCAAACATTTTGTTTTATTTAAAGATTATTGTTACAATTCAGTTATTAGTGAACACCCATTTCGTCATTTGTTTGTTACAGGGAATATAAAATTTTAAGGTAAATTTTTTTTATTGCTGCGAAACCCAATATATTCATATGTAAAGCTTATTTTGACACAATTACCATACCCCAAAGATAAAAATATATAAATCAAGTTTATGTTTTGTCATTACAATTAGTCTATTTGTAAAACCTTTCGCATTCTCCTGATCAATAAAAAATGAGTAAAAAATTAAGTAATGAAAAATATTTATAAATTGAAAAATATTTATTAAATTGAAAAATATTTATAATGAAATATTTCACTTCGGAATAGCCAATGAAAGTATGCCTAACGTTTATAACACAACATGTATTTATCCATTATAGATTTTATATTTATGATCATAAACTGTGTTATTTATTTTCAAAGAGCTTAAAAATATGGGTACGTTTTGAATCACGATAATGAGTATAAGAAAATATCCTTAAGTTTCACATTCTTATTGGGGTTAATAATATTTCCCAATACGCACACACACACATATATGTATTACTTAAACATACGAGTAATTTGTAAATTTGGCTTTATAAGGGACAAAATTAATAATCTGTATGAAAGGGTGAAAAGCGTATTTTAACCATAATTGTTTGCTTTTCAGATATAATTATTCATCTAAACGTTATAATATAATTATTCATCTAAAACAATATTATCACTCACTAACTGTTATGCGGAATCTCATTACACTTTTCAATTAACAGGACAATAATTGCATTTGCTAACTTGACTGACTAAAATGACTTTTTATTACATGAATGCGTGAAATTACAAATGAACATTGTTGAAAATGCAAATTGTATTTTCATAAGAATTACATTAAAAAAACCTTGCATAAAAAACCCACTAAACCGTACATAAAAAACCACCTAAAAAAACTTTAATATCTCAAATCAATTTTGTAATGTGAATGTTTGAGAATGCTACTAAACACTGTCATTTTCAATCAACATAATTATATAAAATACTTTAGTAACCACTTGAAAACGTAATTAAGATAACTTTATAAATCTAATTTCTGTTAAATTAATGTGTGAAATAATTATTTTACTCTTTTTATTTTAAGCTTAACAATTAAACTGATTATTTAAAATGTTTTTTTCATATTCAAATGCATGAAATTAGTATGAACATTATCCTTTCCAAACATCAAAGTTCTATATGTAGTTAATCATTTAAATAACATAATTAAATTCGGCACATAAAATAATTTTTTATCGCATTAAAGCGTGAAATTAATAATGAACACCATCTTTACATTGATGGGGGATTACATAAAATACCTTGGCAATCAATTAATAACTTAACTATCTAATCCATAATATTAATTAAATATAAACTTACCACATCACAGCTCAGCAACTCACATCAAGTTAGCCCACGTCACACCTCGGGAGGAAAAAAATCAAAGTCCAAAAATTCAGTCCAGAGTCAACTAAAATATCAAAGTCATCTCACGAAATGAAGAGCCCCAAAAATATTTCAGCTTCACACCACAAGATCTGAACTAAGACTGAGCTTCCAGAATACTTGTTGCTCCTGTTTGAGATAGGAGATCCACTGGGGGAACGAACCACAGAGGGGTCTACAACTCACCAATGACGGAGAGAAGTAGGTGGTACCTAAAAAAGCACCTTCTTGATATCCCCCTCTCCTGCATCCCCTGTACCAGAACGGTAACTGTGGCGCAATAGTAATGGAAGATGATGGGAAAATGCAATCTTATTGATGAGGATGAAGTGATTCTCACGGTTCTTGGCCAAGACAGACGCTATAACGGGACTTCCTGATACATTCAGGTGTTGCCCAATATAGAAATGCAGTGCTGACTGTGGTCCCCAAACGGTGCTATTTGAGATTAGGTTTCAGGGTTTGCAAAACATCGTCTGGCCCTGTTCAATGGCAAGGACACAGGTGGTTTTTGTTAAATTCCACTAGATTCTGGATAAACCTGAGAAAATATCATGATATCAGGAACAGCTGAATTTCTTGATGCATATATTAATTTCCTGACATAGATTAAGAGAGAGAGGAAATTTTCAATTTTATATATTTAGCATAAGCAGTCATGTGGAAAATAAATTATTGTAAAGCACAGTACGAACATAAAATAATTTTGCAACTGCTAAATCCAGCGAAAGTTATGAATTTATATTAAATTTACAAATTTCTTAAAGCATATATTACTTTTCCTGATGTAGAATAAAAGCGAACGTAAAAATTAACTAACATGTATGTAGCAGAAGTACTGATGCAGAAAATAATTTATTGGGAAATAATGCATAAATATACAATCATCTCGTAATTATTAAACCATTTAAATTTATAAAATTATATATTAATTTCCTGACATAGATTGCAAGAGAGGGGAAATTTTAATTTCGTGTATGTAGCATAAGCACAAGCAGTAATGTGCAAAATAATTTATTGTAAGGCACAGTACACGAAGATAAAGCAATTTTGTAATTCATAATCCTAGTAAAAATTATGAATTTACATTAAATTTACAAACGTCTTGAAACATGTAATGTTTTTCCTGATGTAGCATAGAAACGAGCAAAACAATTATATTGCATATATCTAACAGTATATACAAAAAATTATTTAGAACGAAGTAGTGCATGAACATTGAACATATAATCATTTCGTAAATGGTAATCTTTTTTAATTTAAATTTATATTTATTTTACATTTAACATTTTGCATTAAATTTGTAAATTTCTTGATATACTTCCAATATAGATTTAGCAAATTGGAAAATTTCAATATGCGTAATAAAAGCAAGCAATACTGAAAAATAATTTGATGATAGGCACATCATGAAGAGGAAATCATTTTACAGAGGTTAAGCCAGCTAAATTTGTGAATTTTTATTAAATTCAGAAATATTAATGCCTTAAAAGAAAAAAAAAAGAAAAACCTTATTGTAAAATTTCCGTTTGTCAGTGTGTACAAATTTCAGTCATTCAGTTCTTTATATGTGTGATCAATAGCATCATATGTAACCTATATCTGTGATTCCTTCTAAAATACAATATTTTAAAATTTGTATTGCGAGAAATACACATTTTGTCCTACGATTGTCTTAAGTGAATAAATAAAATATACATTATATAAAAAAACATAAATTTAAAATTTCATTTAAATTTTTAAATGCGCGAAAATTTCAGTCAGTTTAAATTTTCTCCATAAATTTCTTTGCAATTAAAATAAATTTTTAAACTATCACTAAAAAGTAAATAATAATAATAATAATAATAATAATAATAATAATTAATTTTTTAAAATATTTATTTTAAGTGAAATCAAGAGTCGGCATGAAACATATTAATGTGAAAAAGAGAAATTTAAAAAAAAATGCTGTTGAAAATTTTAGATTAAAAAACGGAGAATATTCCTTAATTCAAATATTAAAATTCAACACATTAAAATTATTGAAAATTATAATTCTTTCAGAAGAAAAATTATTGGTGTAATACCTCAATAAACTATCAAGCAGCTTTTAAGAATATCTTACAAATTTATTTTGAATAAAATATAATTTTATATTAAAATGTTTTTACATTCTCTTATTCATTAAATAAATATTTTATATTTCCAATCACTTATTTTGAGTGAAAGTTAAATTCAGTATGAGAAATACTTATGGGAAAAAAAAGTTTCAAGAAAATATTTTCTGTTAAAGATGAAATTTTAGATTTTAAAACTTGGAAATGTTTCTTATTTCAAATACTAAAATTCAAAACATTAAAATTATAATTCCTATAGAAGAAAAGTGAAAGGTAAATAACTCAACAAACTTTCAAGTAAATCTTAATTCAAGAAAATCTTAGGAATTTATTATATATATATATATATATATATATATATATATATATATATATATATATATAAGTTTATATTTAAAATGTTTTTACACTCTGTTTAGAGACAACAACCACTTGAAAACAGAAATAAATAAATATTTTAAATTTCTAGCTACTTATTTTGTGTCAAAGGTAGGTTCTGCATGATAAATACTTAACGGAAAAAGAAAAGTTTAAAGAAAAATATTTAAAAATAAAATATTAGATTTGAGGATATTCTTTAATTCAAATATTTAAATGCGACACATTAAAAATATTACATAATTCCTGTAAAAGAAAAGTGAAAGGTGAAATCTCTTCAAATATATCAATCTTAAAAATTTATTTTAAATAAAATATAATTTTACATTTTAAAAGTTTTGCACTTTATTTACAGAAAAAAATAAAATAAACAAAAATTAATTTTTTAAATTTTAACCACTTATTTTGAGTAAAAGCTAGGCTCTGGATAAGAAACACGAGGAAAAGAGACGTTTAAAGAAAAAAAATATTTTTTTAATAAAATTTTAAATTAAAAAAAACTGGGGATATTCTTTAATTCTAATATTAAAATAGAACACATTAAAATTATTGAAAATCATGAATTCTGTCGGAGAAATGTGTCAATGTAGTAAACTCAAAAAATTTTCAAGCAGCATTCAACTAAATCTTATAAATTTATTTTAAATAAAGTGTAATTATTTATCTGAAAAATTAATTCTCTTAAGAAGAAGAAAACCCTAAATTAAATAAATATAAATTTAGGTTCCTAACGACTTATTTTGAGTTAAATCAAGATTCTGCATAAGAAACATGGGGAAAAGAGAAGTTTAAAAAATTTATTTTCAAAATAAATTTTTAAATAAATAAAAAAAACTACTGACGTTCCTTAATTCAAATATTAAAATGGAATGCATTAAAATTATTGAAAATCATATTTCCTGTGTGATAAATGGGAATGTTAAATAAATATTGGAATGAATATACAAATTTCTAACCACTTATTTTGAGTGAAAGCAAGATTCTGCATAAGAAACATGGGGAAAAGATAATTTTAAAAAAAATTAAATTTAAAAAAAAATTACACCTCCTAAAATTTGCAAGTAGCACGCGAGAGGTTTTTACAAATTTACTCTAAATAAAGTGTAATTTCATATCTAAAAAAATCAATCTTTTAAGAGAAAGAAACCCTAAAATAAATAAATAAATGTATGAAAGCCATTTCCTGGACAAGAAAAATGAGAAAAAGGGAAATTTAAGAAAACAATTATTTTTATAATAAAATTTTAAATTAAAATAAATTAAGGATATTCCTTAATTCAAATATTAAAATGGAACAAATTAAAATTATTGAAAATCATAATTACTGTAGGATAAATGTGAATGTTACAACCTCAAAAAATTTTCAAGTAGCATTCGAGAAAATTTTACAAATTTATTTTAAATAAGGTATAATTATATATATATATAATCAATCTTTTAAGAGAAAGAAACCCTAAAATAAATATTTTAAATTTCTAACCACTTATTTTGAGTAAAAGCAATTTTCTGTATAAAAAACTGAAAAAAAAGAGAAATTTAAGAAAATAAAATTATTTTTAAAATAAAATTTTAACTTAAAATAAAATGTTCCTTAATTCAAATATTAAACTGAAACACACAAATTTTTTTAAATCCTAATTCCCGTAGGATAAATGTAAATGGTATAACCTCAAAACATTTTTCAAGTAGCATTCGAGAAAATTTTACAAATTTATTTTACATAAAATGTAATTATATAAAAATTAAAAATAAAAAATCTTAAGGGAAATAAATTCTAAAATAAATAAATAAATATTTTAAATTTCTATCCACTTATTTTAAGTGAAAGTAATTTTTTGAATTTAAAAAAAAAAAAAAAAATGAAAAAAAAATTGAAAAAAAAGAGAAATTTAAGAAGAAAATTATTTTTTAAATTAAAATAAACTGAGTATATTCCTTAATTCAAATATTAAAATGGAACACATTAAACTTACTTAAAATCATAATTCCTACAGGAGAAATGGGAATGCAATAACCTCAGCAAATTTTCAAGTAACATTCGAGAAAATCTTACAAGTTTATTTTAAATAATGTGTAAGTTTATATCTAAAAAAATTAACTCTCTCAAAAGAAAAAGAAAAACTAAACTAAATAAATAAATATTTGTTTTCAAAGATTGTTTGCATTTTTTTTTTTTTTTTAAATATTGTGTGAAGTTCTTTTTTTTTTCTTTTTTCTCCAAATAATTGAAGAAGTTTCACATTCAGTACTGTATGTTATTAAATTTTAACTAGTATCTTTGTAGCTGTTTGGTTCAGTAATATATTTTTTTTTTCACATGAATTTCTGAATTACGGAAAATTCAGAATTAATTTCCTAATTTTGTAATGCAACGTTATTTTTTCCCCTTCGGTGATATGCTCTATGTAATTTTCAAAATCCTCTACTTAAATATATGCAAATAAACTATTTTCAAAAAGATTGCTCAAAAACATTTCCTTTTTATCCTTTTTTTAAATTAGGAAAGTTAAAAATTGTAATTAAACCCTGAAGATTAAAAAATTGCAAAATATTTGTAGAAAATGCATTTAGTATTAATAGTAGCAATCAGCTAAGAATTAATAGGTATCCCAGCAAAAATTTGTAAATTTTAACTACATAAATTTCAACAAACAAATGATACACAATAGGTGAAAAAATTCGTTTATTTCGCAAATGAGACATATGCATGTAAAAAGATACATTAATGTGCGTTTTAACTGAGGTTTGTTTTGTCTTAATATCTTGAATTACAAAACTTAAAGCTACAATGGCAAGTTAGAAATCAGCGTATTTCCACAATAGCTTTTTAATAACTCAAATAATTAAATATATATATATATATATATATATATATATATATATAAACGTTGTTTAAAAGTATGAAATGTGTTTTTATCCACTATATTATATTATAAAGATAATTGTTTTCTCAGGATATCCGAACGAATTTATGTTTACTTGTCTTGTTAAAATATACAATAAAAATATTTAAAAAATGCTTTTAGCAGTCACATGTAGCATCTCAAACATTAAACGTAAATAGCACATATTTTTGTTACTGGCTGTAGGCTGGTATATCAATGCCTAAAAATGTGACATTTTAAGTTAAGTTTATTTATGATCTTTCTTCAATATAGTAAATATAAATTTATGTAAATATCGTTTTAATAACACTACAATTTCAATCGCATTATTTTGCAATGCGCGTGTCATGTGTTCATTAAAATCACAAAACTCTACAGCGTTCCAAATTTTTACCACTTAGTAGAATGTTTCAGGTAGTATTTTAAATTTTTAGTTCTTTTTTAAATTAGAAAATGATGGTGGATAAAATTTTACATTCGCTGGCTGTTAATATGTCAAAATGGATATTTTTTTTATTTGTGTCATTTTACATATAAATCTGTTTTTATGACAAAATGGTTTATGCTGATGATTATAATATTAGAATTTTTTCCGTACATAAAATACCACGATTTTCATTATTCTATTTATAGTTTTGTATACATTTGGCCCTGTACATCTGGATACATTGGATACATTTGGTCCATTTAACAGAAGTTTTAAAAAATATATTTTTTATCATGCTTAGTTTTAAGATCTTCCATTACAACATTGTAATAGAGATTATTTATATTAGAATAACCGATGCTACCCTCTTTTCATTTTATAGAGAATGTAAAAACTTTTAATACAAAATTTCATTTTAATTAAAATATGTTTTTAAGATTATCTTGAAAGTTTTTGAGATCTTGTCTTTCACTTCACTTCTTTGGAGTTATATTTTTCAATAATTTTTAACGTGTTGAATTTTAATATTTAAATTAAGGAATATCCTTAAGTTTTGTTTTATTTAAAATTTTCTTTTTAACAACGATGATTTTCTTTAAACTTCTCTTTTCACCATATATACTTCTCTTGCAGAACCTCACTTTCTCTCAAAATGAGTGGTTAAAGTTTTTAAATATTTATTTATTTGTTTTAGAGGGTTTACTTTTCTTAAGAGAGTTTTTTCTTTTAATATTTATACTTTATTTAGATTCTCTTGAATGCTGTTTGAAAAGATGTTGAGGTTCCTACATTTAAATTTCTCCTTCTCGAAATTATGATTTTCAAAATTTTAAATGTGTTCCATTTTAATATTTAAATTTAAAAATATCATCAGTGTTTTTTTTTCCTGTAAGCTTCTCTTTCCCATGCAGAACCTCCCTTTCACTGAAAATGAAGGCAAATCAATCTCGACTGTTTATTTAATTATTATTATTATTTATATATCATTATTATATTTATATATCATTATTATATTTATATATCATTATTATATTTATATATCATTATTATATTTATATATCATTATTTATATCTTATTATTATTATTTATATATCATTCACACAACATTAGAAAAATTTGGAAACAAACTCTGAAGTCTCCATGTGTGTCAGTAATCAATTTATTGATAGAAATAATACTAATGAAAGCAACAGCTTCAAATATATTAGTTAAAAAATCAATATTGTACAGTAACGAATGACAATCTCTGTCGGTTCTTTGAATGGACTTTGTAGAAGCAAATCAGTATTAATGAAATATTTACTAATGCAGCTGAAATTCTATGTGAATTTTATGTAATAATGCATCAATAATGTAATGTTTAAGTTTTTTAAACATCTCGTTTATATTGTTTGTCAAAATTTTTATATATACGCGATACTGATAAAAGGTTATTAAATCACAGGAAAAAAAGAAATATAGTAGTATTGCATTATAATATTGCCATTATAATTAAAATGCTCCTAACAAAAAATCAATACTCCTGCATTATTAGTATTTTAATATAATAGTGGTATTATAATGAAAATTCTCCCAAAGAAACACCAGTACTTCTGCATTATTACAATATAATATTAGCATTATAATGAAAATACTTTCAAAGAAAATTTGATGCTTCTGAATTTGTAGTATTACATTATATATTGGCATTATAGTGCAAATAGTTTTTTAAAAAAATCTGTGTTTGTACTATTGCATTGTAAATCCTCCAAGGAGTGCTTACAATTACATTGTAAGCACAATGCTTACAATTGCTTACAATTATATTGTAAGCACTCCTACAAAATAAGTGCAATATAAGTTGCTACTAGTCCTACATACAAAGATCAAATTTATTTTATTCAATTAAAAAAAGTAAGATAAAAAATAAATTGAATTAAAATTATATACACTAAATCATCAATGTAAGATTTAGTTAAAACATTACATGACAGATTAAAATTTTTTAAACGTGTACATATAAAAGATAAAACAATAAATCATTATTTCCCTAAGAATGAAATTAATTTGAAAGTAATTTTTTAAAAATGTATATATTTAAAAACGAATTTTAGACGAAACATTTCCAATCGTTTTCTCTATCTTTGATTAATAATTCTTGAAATTATCAGCAATCTCATTACAGTAAATTTTCAAGGAAAAAAACGTGAAAACTTTTCACAAAAATAATAATTTGTCCGATGTTAAAACGAAAAGCTTGAAAATTAATAAAAGTTCTGTAACTGCTTATAAATGTTTAACTGCTTCTATATTAGATATTTCAAATAAACAAATCATAATAAAAATGAACAATACAATATTTACTAATATTTTTAAGTATAAACGTGAAAAAAGACCATTAAAACAAACCATATGAATTAAATAATTGTTTTGACAACATTTTAATATGCACAGTTAACAGACAAACCAATTTTATCATTAGTAATATGCATAATGAACTTGAAATAATGGAACAGGAATATTTTTTAATGCTGCATAAGATATTCATAACCATTATTCCAATAATCATGGTTATAAACATATATTTAAGAAAATAATATAGTAATATATATATATATATATATATATATATATACATATATAATAAGATAATAAATTCAACAAGTTTAAAATTGTACGTCAAACGTGACAAATGAGGTGCGTTCGTACTATAATTAGTTTTATATATATTCAGATTTTGGTGCAATAGCTGTTGCACTCTTATGCAAAATTTATTTTATGTGCAGATTGTAATATTATAGATATTAATTTTATTTCATGAAATTTGGTTTCAATACACTTTTACAAACAATTAATTACAATTCTGTTACATTAAAATTATACTATGCGCAAATATCCAATACAAGACAATGTAAAAAAATCATCGTTATTATTTCACTGAAAAAATGAATTATATCGTCTGTTATTATGATATGATTAATTTTCGTAATAAAATAAGTACATTTTAAGTTGGCAACATATTATCTTTTGTTGACATTTAATGAAAATTCTAATGGGAAACTTAAGCCTAGCTTTGAAAATTTCAGAACTTGAAATCCATATTTATGCTCTTTTTCCATTTAATATCTATTTATCCGGAAACATTTCTCCAAAAAACAGTAGGTAGATTATATTATTACTATAATTAAACAATTTTAGTATACAAATTCGGTTTTTAAATTCAGTAATACGGAAATAATATGAATCCATCTTAAATATGACGTAATCGCCATGGCAACTTAGATACATTACCTATCATGGGATATCATTTAATCACCTATCATGGGATTTAATAGAATGAAGAAAACTTTTATTAATATCTTTTTAAGTTTTGATTCGATTTTCATAAAATTCGAAATGACTCGACAAAACTCTGCAACGATCATGTATATTAACTTTCAAACAATTTGGTTTGATAGTTTCTGTGCTGTTATATGCAGACAGACGGACAAACCAGACGACGATTACAGGTGCTACGTATTTATATAATTACGAACGTGCCTTATAAAAAGCATTCAATTACAATTTAATAAGTTTGAAAACATCATTTTAACTCTCTTTATTATTGTGCCTTACATGAGACGCCTGATATGGGCCTCATATAAGATATATAAAATAAATAATAAAAAATATATAAAGTAAATTACATTAAAACTTGAGTTACAAATAACAGCAATCTGAAATCGGTTTTCGATTAACATCAAGGCCTCATATATGACAAAAATATTTTCTTTCTTTACACAATCTAGAATTAGGCATTTTAATATGTACTGAATTATGAATTCATGAAAATTTTATCTTCTAAAGCATTTTTCGTGAATTGTTGAAACTACATTAGAAGATTTCCATAATCATTTAATAAATTTTAGAGGGATTTTAGAATGATTGAAGGATTTAGGAGGATTAATTAAATTTAAATTTATAGTGATTTTGTGCAATATTTATAACCCCATTCAAATATTTTATTTTAAATATTTTTCTTAGTATTTTGTAGAATTAGGAAATGTACAAATATAATGTTCTTACAATAGAAATATAGAAATATTTCCGAATTGAAAATCCCCCCACCCTTCCCTCCCAACGCCAAGAAAGCTGAAAAGATGCAAAAGTTAATGAAATCATCCTTTTAAAAATATTTTTGTTTTGAGTATCCAATAACGCTTTTGGAACAAGATAAATTAATGCATCTATAACACATTCTAAACTGTATTACTACTAATCGATGCATTAAATGAATTTTATAACAAGTTATTTTACTGTACTTATAAGTACCGTCAGTAGATAAAGGGTTAAGCATATACTGTTAAAAGGTTTGTGCTGGGTTGAACCAACATTTGGTAAAAACGGTAAGATGGTGAAATCTCGTTCCAAAAGTTTGGATCTACAGCTCGACTGGAGATCCAAATGTTGGAACAAGATTTCACCATTTTATGGTTGCAGCTACTGCAGCACCAAAAGTTGGTTCAACACAGCACAAATTTTTTAACAATGTACCAATTCATAGAATGTTTTATTTCTTTGATTATTTCATAATTCGAGAGTGTTAAAAATAAGACAAAATTCACAAATTTAAACTGAAAAAAAAAAAAAAAAAAGTGTTGATTTTACAGTATAATACTGGCATCGCAGCTGCTAGTATTATACCGTAAAATTAACAATAATAAACAGTAAAATAAGCAGTAATACGCTGCCGTGCATGCGCAGTAGTGTATTGCTGCTTATTTTACTGTTTATTACTGTTAATTTTACGGTATAATTATTATACTGTAAAATCAACACTTTTTTTTTTTTGCAGTGTAGTTATAAGATAATGATCAAATAAATGTAATGAAATAATTAGAATATTTGAAATATATCACGCCATAAACTTTATTTTCTGTCATCGTATTATTATTGTGCCTTACATGAGACGCCTGATATGGGCCTCATATAAGATATATAAAATAAATAATAAAAAATATATAAAGTAAATTACATTAAAACTTGAGTTACAAATAACAGCTATCTGAAATCAGTTTTCGATTAACATCAAGGCCTCATATATGACAAAAATATTTTCTTTCTTTACACAATCTAGAATTACGCATTTTAATATGTACTGAATTATGAATTCATGAAAATTTTATCTTCTAAAGCATTTTTCGTGAATTATTGAAACTACATTAGAAGATTTCCATAATCATTTAATAAATTTTAGAGGGATTTTAGAATGATTGAAGGATTTAGGAGGATTAATTAAATTTGAATTTATAGTGATTTTGTGCAATATTTATAACCCCATTCAAATATTTTATTTTAAATATTTTTCTTAGTATTTTGTAGAATTAGGAAATGTACAAATATAATGTTCTTACAATAGAAATACAGAAATATTTCCGAATTGAAAATCCCCCCCCCCCTTCCCTCCCAACGCCAAGAAAGCTGAAAAGATGCAAAAGTTAATGAAATCATCCTTTTAAAAATATTTTTGTTTTGAGTATCCAATAACGCTTTTGGAACAAGATAAATTAATGCATCTATAACACATTCTAAACTGTATTACTACTAATCGATGCATTAAATGAATTTTATAACAAGTTATTTTACTGTACTTATAAGTACCGTCAGTAGATAAAGGGTTAAGCATATACTGTTAAAAAGTTTGTGGTGGGTTGAACCAACATTTGGTAAAAACAGTAAAATGGTGAAATCTCGTTCCAAAATTTTGGATCTACAGCTCAACTGGAGATCCAAATGTTGGAATAAGATTTCACCATTTTATGGTTGCAGCTACTGCAGCACCAAAAGTTGGTTCAACACAGCACAAATTTTTTAACAATGTACCAATTCATAGAATGTTTTATTTCTTTGATTATTTCATAATTCGAGAGTGTTAAAAATAAGACAAAATTCACAAATTTAAACTGCAAAAAAAAAAAAAAAAAAAGTGTTGATTTTACAGTATAATACTGGCATCGCAGCTGCCAGTATTATACCGTAAAATTAACAATAATAAACAGTAAAATAAGCAGTAATACGCTGCCGTGTATGCGCAGTGGTGTATTGCTGCTTATTTTACTATTTATTACTGTTAATTTTACGGTATAATTATTATACTGTAAAATCAACACTTTTTTTTTTGCAGTGTAGTTATAAGATAATGATCAAATAAATGTAATGAAATAATTAGAATATTTGAAATATGTCGCGCCATAAACTTTATTTTCTGTCATCGTTTCATTTTTCCCTTTAATAAAATAAGCTCATTCAACATTTATAAATAGAAACAAAAATGGAAAAATCTGTAGTTTTCCGCACAAAACATTTTAATATTTAACTTTTCGAATATGAATATCGATCTCGTGGCAATCCAACAAGAAGATTTCAAAGTCAATAAGTGATGAAGCAAAAATATCCTTCAAGTATTAATACGTTTGAGAAGAATTCAGTGAATGAGACTTTTAATCTGTCAGATTTCATCTGTCATTCACTTTCTTTTGTCTTTGAAAAAAATGTTGGGAGCGAAAGAACAATTTCTTATAATAAAAGCTTGAAAGTTACAAATTATGACATATGAATCTATTAATAGGATATCACTTTACACTATACGATGTTTTTGGTTGTTAAATACATACTGTTAAATCAGTTATATCAACTTTTGAAAATGCATTTGAAAAAATTTTGAGTTACTTTTTTAATGGGTGAATTGAGCATTTTTTCTGGGGAAAAAGATCATTCGATATACTTCATTTATAGCCCACTTTCCTTCTTTATGAAAAATTCTACGGGATGAAAAATTTTATGCTGAAAAGTCTTTTAAGTGTAAATAATTTTTGAGAGATTATCAGTACAAAATGCTTTTAATCTGTGAAATTTCACCTGCGATTACATTGGCTGCTTTTGTCTTCAAATATTTTAAAAATCATTATACAAAACATGACCTTTTTAAGATTTAAATGTTATGAATTATGGATGATTGGTTTAGTATTTTATCTACATATGGGTTGGTTAGCAGAAAATTAAATTAGAAATCGAATATTTAGTTTCTAAATTCCATCTTAGTTTTTCTAATTGTTGAACAGATTATTATTTAATATATATATATATATATATATATATATATATGCATTTTTTCCAATTATGACCCACTCATCTCTAGTATGAAATTTTTTTATTTAAAAAATATCGTAGTTAAAAGTCTTTCAAATATTAATAATTTTGAGAATATCAATGATCGATAGCTATAGGTTATCCAATTTGTCATCTAACATTCACTTAACAATTTGTATCTTCATTAATTTAGAAAAAACAAATGGGAAAAGCAAAGTTATATGAAACCTAAATGGCACAAATTCTGAATAGTAAACCCTCTACAATATCTAAGAACATGATATATATGGCAAAAAAAAAAAAAAATCAAATAAGAACTATAAATCTGCTAAGATTTATCAGAGGATTTTCATTTATTTGAAGAAGTAAATTGAGCCTTTTTATCCTCTTTCCAAACAAAAATGGGAAAATGCAGTGTTATTTTATTATATTTCACCATTCGCCTATTATCAATTACCTTTTCTTATTAAAAGAAATAGTATCGAAAAATCTTTCATATAGTAATAATTTGGAAATCATCAGTAAACAAAATTTTTAATTTGCTGTCTTTCATTAGGCATTCTCTAACTTTTTTAAACTTAAAACTTTAATTTTCATTTCATAATAGGGTGCTTTTTAAAATTAACAGTTCTCTTCTTTTCTCAGTATACTGATCAGTATACTATACAGATCATACTGGCAGAGTAATTTACACGTTTGATTTTTTTATTTTTTATGCGTACTTTTCAACCTAAATTAAGAGTTAATATAGTGATCTCTCAATTATATCTGACTCTTAAGGGACCTAAGAAAAATGTCATACAATTGAGATAGTCATATAAATGAGAGATCACCTTATTATATTAAATAAGGGATCCAACCCGGAGTTCCAAGGTTACAGAACATAGGTAAAAATCCTTTTTTATAATTGAAAACTCTAATAGATTTTTTTAACATTTAATACATTTTATTTTTCGATTGTCCGCTAACAACATCAAAAAGTATTTTTATTTGAAAAATATTAATATTTATTCAAAGAAAATTTTGAAATATATTAAAAACTACACTTCCATACTAGTCGAATTTCAGGAATTAATATCCGATGAAATCGCCAAAGTTTTCACTAATTACAACAGCCTTTTTTATTCTGATAATGTCAGTGATTTAAGCGTATAGCTTGATTATATGTTTCTTAAATTTGCATTTTATTTATATTATTTTTTATCAATTGATGAAGTTTTAATTTGGTTGTCGAATGTTAGCCGGAAACAAATACTGAACTACCTGCTTTTTTTTAAATATGCAAATGCGTTAATCCTTTATAATTGGGCTGCGCGCGATAGAGATAGATTTTTTTTTAAATCATACTTCAAATTCATTTTTAAAACGATAAAAAATCAGTGAACTGACATACAGTTTTCAAACAAACTGTTTTTGAAAGAACATTTTTTCGCTATATCGACGATGTAAACATTGAAATTGTGCGATGTTTAGAAGTTAATAAAAATAGCAGTAAAAGGGAAATTTATTGCCCAGGTGTTGCCACCGTCAATATGACGGCAGCGTTACTCACGGACATGTTTTTGCTTTATAACATATATTTAACTTTGTATGTGCACTATTATATGCCGTATATATTAATAACAATTATACTTATATAGGTACATTAAATATCTGAAAAAATACAAATAATAATACATATAATAAAAAATGCATATAGTTTAAACAATAAAGCATATAAAAATATACATATAGTTTAAATATAGTACATAGTCAATATATAAAATAATGCTAAGAAATATTTACTTGCCGTATTTTCTCTTTAATTCCAAAATTTACATTTTTTTTTAATGCGTTAACATCGGGTTGCTTTCGAAAAGTGATTGATACACAGACATCTTTTTATATGTCAGACAGGGCTTTTAAACTCTTTTAAAAATAAGTTTATTCAGTGCATTAATGTAGGCTGGCTTTAGAGAAGTGATACGAAGCTATATTTTATGTGTCAATCAGTGCGTTTAAACTCTTTTAAAAATAAGTTTATTCTGTGCATTAACCAACCATAACAAATATAGGCTTGCTTTAGAGAAGGGATGAGCAGATATATTTTTATATGTCAAACAGTGCTTTTAAACTCTTTTAAAAATAAGTTTATTCAGTGCATTAATATAGGCTTGCTTTAGAGAAGTGATGCACAGATATATTTTTATGTGTCAGTCAGTGCTTTTAAACTCTTTTAAAAATAAGTTTACTCGGTGCATTAACCAACCATAACAAATATAGGCTTGCTTTTGAGAAGGGATGCACAGATATATTTTTATATGTCAGACAGGGCTTTTAAACTCTTTTAAAAATAAGCTTATTCAGTGCATTAATATAGGCTTGCTTTAGAGAAGTGATATACAGATATCTTTTTATGTATCAGACAGTGCTTTTAAACTCTTTTAAAAATAAGTTTATTCAGTGCATTAATAAATATTTGCTTTAAAGAAGTGATACACAAATATCCTTTTATGTATCAGACAGTACTTTTAAACTTTTTCGAAAAATCAGTTTGCTACAAACTTTTTCGAAGATTGTCTACAACTGCACTTGCACAATATTGTGGGGCAAGTCCCAAAAGTTTCTGAGACCTCCTAAGTTTAAAATTGCTAAGTAACACAATTTTTATATTGTATAATAAAAATTCCTTCAAACTTACCTGAATATAAATTAAATATGATAAAAAATAACAACAAAAATTAAATAAGAATAAGAATAAATAATAATTAAGTAGGATAAAAAAATTTAAAAAAAGACCAGAAAAAAATAAGCAATAATTTAAAATCAGTTGACATCCAAAGAAGGTTTTGCTAAGCATTTGGTGGGACTCGAGATGGGTAGAGATACTGTTCACAACTAAATGAATTACAGATAGCAATTGACCAGAAACGGCCTAAATTAGCCAACAGAAAGGGCATTCTGCTCCACTAGAACAATGTTAGACCGCTGTGTGTCTTTGACCACCCGACACAAACTTTTTTCAAATTGGTTGAGATGTTTTGGTCCATCCACCATGCTCTCCCGATCTTACGTCCTCTGACTATCTAATATTTAAATTGCTTCAACACAGTTCTGATGTAAGAACTTTACTTCTATAGAACACTTGAAACCAAAAATCTATTAGCGCAGGATTTTGCAGCTATTAGAGAGATGGAGAAAGGGAATCGAACAGAACGGTGGAACACTATATTGATTAAATATAAATTTTAATGAAATTCGTCTTTAAGTTTTGTCAAAAAAAAATGTAAGATATTTTACATGAACCCCATATATTTAATTCTGAAGAATAAGCATTTATACAACGATCATTGATACAACGATTGATACAGTGATAGATACAACGTTTGATAAAACGATCGTTGATACAATAATATCATTGATACAGTGGCATAATTGATACAATGGTATCATTGATAAATTGTATCATTGATACAGTGACATCATTGATATAATAGTATCATTGATAACTTGTAACATTGATACAATGACCTTACACACTTGCATTTAAGGTAGATATTCACCAATATGCTGGTTATAGTCAATTACAAATATAAATTGCGAACTTATTATCCTATAAAAATAATCTAACCGGAATATCACTGATAGAACATATCGCTAATCCCTAAAAAAATGTACGCTTTTATTTAGTCGCTAATGATAACCAAATAAGAAGCATACACCAATGTTTTAGTTATACGATATGAATTTCATACTAATCTGAGATGAAAGGGATGATAATTGGTTTCACAATATTAAATAACTTATTATTTTTGGACGTTCTAAGAGAGAATATTCTTGAAGAAAATGTCATTTTATGAATAAGTGTTGTACTTAATGACAAACTTGTCTCAAGATAAAGCAGTTGCGCAATTCTTTTAAGTGGAATAAAGATACTTTTTGAGAAAATTGTTATTCCCAGGATGACAATAAATTCCCTTTTATTGTTAACAAAAGGCATTGTGTAAAATATAAAACTTTCTAATTATTTTGAAAGACAGATGAGCGTTTTGAACCAGGCATAAATTGTCTATTTCAAAAAAAAAAAAAAAAAAAAAAAAAAAAAGCATATCAATAATTTATGTAAAGAACCTTTTTGTGAAAGAACAGTGGAGAATAAACTTCTTTCTCTAAAACAGTTTGACCTGAAAATTCCTCCAAAATAATATTGAGATTAACCACGTTTCCCTTTTATGAGCTCTGAAGAAATTTCTTAGAAAGATATAAATATGTATTAGGGTTTATCAACAGTTAAACATCGTATCAAGCTTTGGAGGGGGTGGGGGCTATCTAATAATTACAATGAACCACATAATAGACAACACTATACTATCTTATTGCAATCTGAAATAGAAATAGTGACATCACAAACGCTAATGCTTTGTCCTATACAATCTTATCCGTAAGTACTTAAAATTTCGATATCAGCTTAACTTATAGATCAATGTATCCGCACATCAAGATTATGACGAATGTTAGCTTCTACCGGAAAAATATTCACTTGAGCTAACACTGTCGCATGTTGCCCAAACACCAATACTCACTGATAAAAACGGGAACTTTTCCTCACGAATTTCCGAAACCTTTTACTCCCAAGACAATTCGATTTCATATTTGCATAAAAATTTGTCACCAAACAGCCTAAACCAACAAAAAGTCTCAATCGACCTATTCCATTTGCAGTTTGAAATATACGATGCTTATATAAAGGGAAAATGCAATTTTAAAGTTTGTTAAATTACTTAAAGAAAAACTATTGACAAATACAAATTGTGAAGTTTATCGTATATCTTACAACTTGTTTCTGAATATTGATTCTAATAAAACTCAAATCCAAAACTTACTGAAAGGCACCTGATGAAAATTGCCCAAGGTACTTGACCGTGGCAGCACAACAATCAGTGGTAGCTTAAGCGAGCATAGTTATCGAATCCTAATTTACCATCTGTTTACTTTTGACAAGAGGCTCGATGTGTGCAACAACTTGTAGACATCGTTCATCCCGATGCACATATGAAATATGCTCCTTCATCGACAAGGATTAATGATCATTCCTTTGGACATTTTTAGGCCGGTGAGTGAACTCTGAGGACAGATTTCTTGGTCCACACCTGGTAACTTTTTTTATTCCATCGATATATTTGTGTCCCATTGGGGATTTCTCTTTTTTTATAACGAGTGAGATGGCACCAGGGTCTAAAGACCTTCTCGCTGTGATCCATTGTGTCCAAGCATAAGGCCTGCCTTTTTGGAACATGTCAACAAGTTGATGGATCACATAAATCACCGCACGGCAGTCGGCAGTTTTTCCTGCTTTTTCACGTGGGCTCCAGATCACACTCCACCAGTATTTTTTTATTCTAGATTTTATTCTTTTTCCTGGTTCATTCTTCCCACAGTCTGCTTTTTTTGCGCAAAGGGCCAATTTGCATAGAACAACCAACGTTCCGGATGCTTTTAAAACCATTTTTCACATCTTTTCTCTTAAAGTTAGCTTTTGCGTGAAATCTTGTTTTCATCTTGGTAAAGACATTGGTTCCGGGCACTACTACAGCAATTTGCGACTCGAGTGGCCCCATCAAGTTTTTCTAAAAGAGTCTATTTTATCTTCGAGGGCCACCATGACACGCTGTGTTCAAGTCAACAGGCGTCATTTGAAAATTTCTCTATGAGTTCACGTGGGGGTAAACAAATATTTGAGCACGTGGATACAAGTGAAATATAACATTCGGTAAACATCAATGCATCAGATAATCAGATTACTGGATTATTTTGATTGATCTTTTAATGTAACTAATGCTTTCTAAATTTTGTTAGACAAATTATTGCATTTCATTAAAATAAAAAAAATAAAAGTAAATTTTGAATTTATATAATTTTAAAACTTATAAACATGCGTTTTTCTTCTTAAACTTATAACTTACGTTATCATATCTCTTGAATAAACATAGATTTTAGGAACTATATTCGTTAAAATAACCAATAAATTATTTTAAGAAGAAAATTCTTTAAAAATCGATTCTATCTTCAAGGGCCATCATTACACTCTGAGTTCAAACTAACAGGCGTTGTTTGAAAAATTCTGTAAGAGCTCGCCTGAAGGTAAACAGATATTAAACAAAAATTACACGTAAGTACAAATGAAGCATAATAAATTAAAGATATTGATGCCTAGATAATTAGAATATTGGATTATTTTGCTTAGTTTTGAAAATATGTATAATAATTTGTAAATTTTGTAACATAAAATTGTCGTCTTACATTAAAGCAAATAGATAAAGCATATTTGCATGATTTCTAAATGCATTTTAAAAAAATAAACAGGCATTTTTCTTTTAAAATTTAAAACTTACATTATTATTTTTATCCAATAAAGGTTCATTTTATGAAAAATATTCCATAAGATAACAAATTAAAGAAAAAATTATTTTTAAAATCGTTCTTATCTTTAAGGTCCATCATTATACACTGAGGTCAAGCCTACAGGCATCGTTGGAAAATATTTCTATGAAATCACGTGAGGGTATACAAATATTTTGGCATGTGGATAAAAGTAAACCGTAACAATAGGAAAATATTTATGTACCATATAATCTAAATATTGGATTATTTTTATTGATCTTTAATGTAAATAATGCTTTGTAAATTTTGTTACGTTAATCTATTGCATTTCATTAAAATAAATAAATAAATAAAGTAAATTTGTGATAATTTTTAAATGCGTTTCTATTTAAACATGCATTTTTCATCTTAAAATATGTGTTAAGAGGTAATTTCGAAAAGAAATTGAATTTATCTTCAGTGTATCTTCAAGCGATCAATTTGATCATTTTTAATCTTATGTTTTCGAAATTCTACACAGTGAGTTCAAGACACCAGACCTTAGATGAAAATTTCTCTATAAGTATATAATCAATAGTTACAATCAGTTTAGTTATAAATATAATCAATAGTTCCTATACAGGACTACACAGAGTAATTCGAATACGTTACCATCTACAGGCAGGTATTCTTCAAAATGCTTTGCAGCGATATTATAAGTTTGTAAACTGAACAAAATATCAATTTTGATGCAAAGTGTTAAAAATGTATTCCCTATATGCCCATTATTTTTGCCGCAAACATATTTTTACCGGCATTTGTGAACAATAATGAGTATAATGTTATAGAGGTCCGGAAAATAGGTACTTAGCAACGAACTTGGTTGGTGACATGGCGACTTTGATGACAATATTTGGCGAATTTGGTGAAGACGATTTGGTGAGGAAATTCCGCGCCATATACTTATTTGGAATATTCCATAAATCAAGATACAACATATTGGAGGCAAATTTTTGAGAAAAATAGAAATTTCCTGTAATGCAATTTGCGATATTTTTTGTAATGCAATTTTTGTAATGTTGTTTTTGTAAATGTAGTGTAGAAATAGTAGATGAAGATTTTGTATATCCTCATAATGTTGGAAAATGCTTTTGTCATATATGCGTTTAGCATTATTTTCCTTTTTGTTAATTTAATTATCTGTTGATTTTTAATTTTTTTTAGTTTCAAAGTGAAAATAAAGATACTCGAAATAAAATCCCGAATTTATTTGTCGCATAACAGACCTAAGATAGAAATTAATTGTATAAAAAATATAAAAAGTAAAATAAAATATGAAGCTATATTAATAGAAGACTTAAGTGGTTTTTTAATATTATGACTATTAGAACGCTTAAAATTTAAAGCCGTCAATCAGTATGAAGTTCAGAAGATATTTATCTCTCATTAAATAAAAGCGCAAGGTCTTTCAAAACTCCTTTCTTTTAAGATATTAAACTCTATTTGAAATCCAAACTTTTTTTAAGTGTTAAAAAATTAATATTTACAATTTATGGGGAAGAAATTACATACCTATTTATGCCATATACTTCGATACTTGAAATATTAATAATGCGTATTAATATTTCATCAGCTCATTTCTAATAATAAAATATTTTCAAGTACTATGTAAAATGCAGATAACATATTCCTTTAAAACTAGCAGAACTGATAAGTTTCACGAAGAAACAATTGACTAAGCTCTAATTAAAAACTGTGAAAATTGTAAATCGTTGCCTTTTTCTATTCGTTGTTACAAAATGTATTTAAACGAAATTTTTCTTTTTAAATGTAAGTTGCCAAAATATTTTATGAAATAAAAATAGGCAAACTAATGTTTATTGAAAATAAAATAAATAAATAAATCATTTTTATTTAAAAAAAGACAAAACAATCTCGAAAAGATAAACAAACTTTAAATGATGGGAGAAAGGGGGGAATATTCGATGTTTTAAATTGTTCTCTATAAATATATATAATTTATCTTTAATAACGATTATTGCTTTAAAAACAACAAAATGAAGGAAATTATTACAAAAAGCGTGTTTTGCAAGCTACACCAGTGTAATAAAAAGGAATAGATGTCACGATAATGAGAAATATTTTGGATCCGAAGGCTGACTTTTATTAAAATAAAATAAATTCAATTCGATAAAATAAATAATTCAGACTATATTGCCGGCTTTATCAATCGTAACAAATATTAAATTATAGTAATATATAAATTTCCAAATTCCGCCGTTTCAAAAATGACAGAATTAAAAACAAATACATAAATGATTGAAAATAAACATTAAATGTTTCGGACTTATTTAATAAGCCAGAAATGTTTAATGTTTATTTTTTTTAATTATATGTGTTTTTAAACTTTTTAACTTAAGCGTCTTTTATATGTATTTGTTTTTAATTAATAATGAACAGACGTAATGTTCTGTACACTTTAAATAAGGATAGAATTACTTTTACATTTACTATCTGCTATTTTCTTGCACGATTACTAATGTTAATAATATTTCATAGATATAAAATTGGGTATTATTAAATAACTTAGTAATCTACTCCATCAAAAGAAATAAAAGCAAGAAATAAAAATCAAAGCGGTAGCGAAATTATTAACTACACTGGCTTACATGAATGGTACTGATATTAGTATAATAAATCCGTCTGTAATAGATAGTTAATGATAGTAATAAATGTATTTCCGAATGTCTCCATACCTTTAAAAAAATGATAGAACTATTTCTACATTTACTATCTCCTATTTCCTTGTAAGATTAGCTAGCTAATTATAATGATATTCCATGAATATAGAATGAAAGAATAGTAAATATCTTGGTAATCTATATAATAAAAAGTTATAAATAAAATAAAATTAGAGTAAGAGTAAGAGTTAAAAATAAAAGGGCTAAAAAATTAATTAACTATCCTGGCTTAGATAGATGGTATTGATTTTAATATATCTATCCACGTGTTAATTATAATAACAAATATTCAATTAAGTATATGTAAATATATTTTCTAATACCACCGAATCTGTATTAAAAGATAAAAGTAATTTTACGTACATTATCTACTATTCTTACACGGCTGACTAGCGATGGAGATATTCCATTCCATAGATGTGAAATGAAGAAATAGCAAATAGCTTGGTTATCTCCTTCATAAAAAAATAAAATGAAATAAGAGCGAGAGTTAAAAATGGAAGAGCTTGAAAAATTATTAACTATCTTGGCTTAGATAAATGGTATTGATTTTAACATAATATTAGTTATCTGTAACAAATGTTTAATTATAATAACAAATATTCAATGATAATAATAAATATATTTCCAAATTCTACCGTATCTGTACAAAAGGATACAATTACTTTTGCATCTGTTATCTACTATTTTTTACACGGTTAACTAACGATAGCGATATTATGTAAATATAAAATGAAGAAATAGTAAATAGCTTAGTTATCAACTTTATCAAAAAGCATTAGGAGCAACATATAAGAGTGGAAGTGATAGAGAAATTTTTAACTATCCTGTCTCAGATAAATGATGCTAATTTTGGCACAATAAATTTTTCACCAATCTCTGGCACACTAGGAGGGGGGGGGGGGGGACTGTTGATTTCAGGGAAGAAAAAACTGTCAGATAGTATGCCAGTAAAAAACTGCCTATTTTACTGAAAAAAATCTGCTTTTCACAATCAAATACTGAATTTGAATTTTTTTTTTAATGGTTTAAAAAACCTTTAAAAAATGTTATTTACAGCATAAATGTTATTTACACCGATCTTTAACCTACGTATCTTTTACGTACACGTTTTACACGTATCTTTAACCTTTTTTTCTGTAAGATTAACAGATTTTAGTATTTATGTTTTTTTCTTTTTTTTCTACAGTGTCCCGCATAGCAACCAATATTTCTTATATATTCGCTACCACTATTTTAAAAATGCGTCAAACCTCGATTTAACGATTGCAAAGTGTCCCTTGAAAATCTTCGTTAAATCAAGGCTATCATTATATGAGAGAACACGTTAGATAAATTAAAACGGCATAAAAGTTGGTTATTAATTTCTGAAAAAATTACCTACCGCTAGTATTTAATTATACATATTTTCATTTTGGCGCATTAAATAAACATTTTTAAAAATTAAAAATTATTGATAATTGCTTTGCTTTTAATTAAATCTAGCCGGTGACATGGATTTTTTGGTTATCTAGACATTATTATATACATAGTATATCCAAATCAAACCTCATTAAAGAAAAAAAAATTGTCTTCATCTAATCCAGAATTCTCTTTATTTAAAGTAACTTTCTGTATCAGAATCAGAATCTAAATCAGATTTATCGAAAATAAACTTTTGTTTGTTTGCGTCATAAAATCCATCAATTATCTGTATTTCACAAACAGGGATCTGAGAATCATAATTTACATAATCCTTAAATAAAAAATCATGGCATAGAAAAGTCATACCAAAGAGATGTTTTAAATTCCTCTATAACAAACTCTTCACACATCGGTCAATAGATAAAGAAGAGAGAGAAAAAGCTGACAATTCTTGTAACTAAAAAAGGCGTTTAAAATGTTTAAAAGCCATTAAAATTATCGTTAAATAGAGAGAAATAATAATAATAATAATAATAATTATTATTATTATTATTATTATTATTATAGTTGTACGTTTATAGTTGTAAATTTTTATATGGAGTTAATTACAAAGACTAATTGTCAACAAACATAGAAATTTAAATATTTCAACTAAATATTTTTTGTTATCAATTCATACTTGACATTCTTTTCCTAAATAACTATTAAAAATTATAAATTTGCATATATTTCTTTAAATACTTAAAAGCAAATGTAGAAATGCAATGCAGCAAAAAAAAAAAAAAAAAAAAAAAAAAAAAATGAACTAAATCAAACATTTTTTTATCTTTAATGAATCCTTATTTGACATTTCTTCCTTGGCTGATATTTAAAACCAAAAATATGGATATTTGCTTGAAAATATTGCCACTAATTACATTAACAAATTAAATTTCATTCATTCAATCTGATGAAAAAACATTTTTTTCAATTTTCTAAGAACTTGCCCCAAGTGAACTCCGGTACGCAGAACTGTTAAAAAACAATTGTCCTGAGTTAACTCGAGCCGTCAGATCCCAGAGTTTTTATAAATATTTTTGTATTATTAATTATTATTTATTTAAAAATTTAAACAATTTCTGTTTCGTGATAATTTTATTTATTTATTTTATTTTACTCTTATTTTAATTTATTATTATTATTATAATTATAATTATTATCATTATTATTATTATTATTCACGAGATGATTAATATTGATTTTGCAAGGGCTGTTAATACCAATCCTAGTAGTAGTTTAAATGGTGAACTCAAAAAAAAATATTTAAAATTCATTTTGTATCAAAAAAATTATAAAATTCAAAATTTTAGAAAAATATTGTAGGAAATTTTATGCTCTATTGCGTTTATTAAAAATATACAATTGAAAAAGGGGGAATTTTACAAGAAAATCTCTTTTCTCGCAAAACTTAATTTTTGCAAGAAAATAAAAAAATAATAATAATAACGATTAAAAATACTCTTATTTGACGTGACCTAATATCAACGTAACCCTTTAACTCAGTAAGGGGAATAACCTGTTATGAGGAAAAGGTACGTCTAACATAACATCATCCGTTCTTGA
The DNA here is from genome assembly GCA_963931845.1 of Maratus michaelseni. NCBI lineage: Eukaryota > Metazoa > Arthropoda > Arachnida > Araneae > Salticidae > Maratus > Maratus michaelseni. The sequence goes on from OZ007593.1 coordinate 260,488,223, forward strand.
AAGTGAAATCTAGGAAATGGCACCCTTAACCTACTGATCTTGGTCCATCACCCTCAGGAAGCAAACATTTCTATGCTCCTAAAGGGGGGGAGGGGGGACTTTCACCCGTGACCCTTTTCTTAAACGGCGAGCCCCTTACGCGAACACAAAAGGGTTAGCGTCTCTAAACCATTTTCTTGCGACAGGTTCTTGAGGAGTGGCGATATTTTTCGATGTTTGGGCAAGATCGGGAATGCGTGATATGCGCTTACGATAAAAAGGTGTAGACAGGTTGGGGGTGAAGAGTTGAGGGAACTTGGGAAGCATGCTTGGGGTTTGGAAGAAAAAAAGAAGGGATATTTTAAGATGCATGAGGGAAAGTTTAATGTACAAGTTTTCAAAATGGATTAGTGGATTAGTGGATCAAGATGGATTAGTACTTGCAATGCCCTGAAAACTTAATATGTATCCTTTTGCAACATTTTGTAATCTAATAAGCTAAAGCTTTTGTTTCTTACTTTTTACGTTTTGTTTTATCTGTAGTTTGGTTGTTTCTCTTTTGTTCAGTGCTTGAGTTTCTGTTTTAAATTACCGAATTTTTATATTTAATTATCTTTCCTCTTCCTTCTAGTCTCCGGGTACCTGAGGAGAATCGATATTTTTCGATGTTTGGTCAAGATCGGGAATGCATGATATGCGCATACAGTAAAAAGGTGTAGATAGGCTGGGAGTAAAGAGTTGAGGAAAGTCGGGAAGCTTGTCTCAGAGAAAGAAAAAACATATTTTAAGTTGAGTGGAATCATTATTAAGGGAAAGTTTAATAAACAAGTTTTCTATTACAAGAGGACGGGTTGGACTTAGAAGTGCTTGGAATGGACTGAAAGCTCGAAATGTAATATTTTGTAACATTTAGTAGTCTAATAAGTTAAAAATACAATTTTTTGTTTGTTTGTTTGTTTGTTTTTAAAGTTTTGTTTCTTACTTTTTATGTTTTGTTTTATCTGCAATTCTGTTGTTGCTCTTTTGCTCAGTGCCTGAGTTTCTGTTTCAAGTTACTGCATTTTCATCTTTAATTATCTTTCGTCATCCTTCTCGTCTATAGGTTTCTAAAAAGCACCAATATTTTCCGATGTTTAGTCAAGATCAAGATCGGGAATGCGTTATATGCGCATACGGTATTAAGCTGTAGACAGACTGGAAATGAAGAGTTGGGACAACGACAAAACAACGACAAATAAGTTGGGAAGCATACTTCAGAGAGAGAAAAGGCATGTTTTAAGAAGCGTGAAGCTTTATTAAGGGAAAGTTTAGCACTTTGTCGGCTGGAGACTGTGATATCACAGTCCTGACTAGCACAAACGTTGAACGCGGGAGGCTGTAATCTCAATTGCGTGATCAACAGCAGTGAAATACAACATTTTGTGGCTTTACGGGAAGTTGTGTTTTATTTTATTGTATTTTTTTTATAACATTGCCTATTTTGAAAATGGATTTACGCTATTCCGACATCAATGAAAGTGAAATAATTTCTGATAAGCAGGTTACGAAATCTGGTGGATTTTTTTGTTCATAAATTCCGAATTCATACTAGAAATGTTTGAATTGTAATTTTATTTTATTTTATTCACGAAATATCTATCATTATATAAAGTAAAAATAACTATTCAAACTCTCAGGGGGAAAATTCGAAATTCGGAACTGGATCTGTCCGCACCATGTTAAAAAACACAGAAAATGCCCCCCGCCTAACTGTTAATATACAAGTTTTCTACTGTCAGAGGAAAAACTTAGAAGTGCTTGGAATGGACTTAAAATAATAAAGAAAATTTTTTGTAACATTCAATAGTCTAATAAGCTAAAAATACATATTTTAAAGTTTTATGCCTTATTTTTATATTTTATGTTATATGTTATATATAGTTTTGTTGTTACACTTTTGCTCAGTGTCTGAGTTTCTGTTTCAACTCCCTCAGTTTTTATATTTAATGATTTTTTATCTTACTTTTCGCCCCCACGTTTCTGAGGATTGGCGATATTTTTCGACGTTTGTGGAAGATCGGGAATGCATGATATGCGCTTATGATAAAAAGGTGTAGACAGGAAGACAGGTTGGGATGAAGAGTTGGGGAGCATTTGCTTGGGAGAAAACGGGACATTTTAAAGATGCGTGAAGCAATTTTAAGGAAAAATTTAAACTACATGGTGGAATAAATAGCGACCAGTAATTGCGCAAGAAGAGTAATTTTAGAGGAATTTATGAATTTCATACTTTAGTATTTGTTTTCAAAATATGTATCTATTACCATTCTCTTTATTTTGTCATTCATTTCTAACTGTGGAATAAAATATAACATGATACTAATAGGTGAATTGGATGATTTAATTTTTAAACGTACTTGTATATGCCTGATCTCATTTCCGTGTCAGCAGGTCATTTCTTCTTCCCTAATATTTTTTTTTAGGATCGGGAAGGAATAAGTCAAAGTTATAACCATAATGAATTATTTTAAAAAGAGGTAAAATATTTTTTAATTCATTAAAAACACCGTAAACAGGGACAGCTGATTATAACGAAATGCTGAATATTAGATTTTCTATAATGTTATATATTAAACTGAATGGAAAGTAAATTTATTGTCTATTGTATCCAGAATTTATTGTAAGTTAAAATATATTAATCCTTTGATTACGGGGTTCGGAAATATGTCGTCCCAGCGGTTATTTCTTTATTTTACTCGCACCACTTTTTGAAAAATAATCTCTGCCATACTCTTATTCTAGGATGCTTTCAAGAGAAATCTACCTCAAGGATTTTTTTTTTTTTTTTTTTTTTTTTGTATTTTGTGGTACGAGTTAATATAAAAATAGCCGCCAGTTCCAGCCCATAAGCAAAAGGTAAAAGCAGGAAATTTCTGTACATAATGTTTATATATAAAGAATATTGTAGTACATTCAAGAACATTCTAATAAATTCTAGAAAATTTCAAACATTTACATTCATTAGAACTCTTTGGTCGAAATATGAAAATGCCCTAGGTCAACCACTTTCAACCACCATATTTCCCACTTTCCCACAGAATGATCCTCGAACATTCCAGAACGTTATCGATCCTTCCAGCCCATGTGCAAACCTAATATAAAATATGTATATGTATGTATATATATGTGTGTGTGTGTATAAAATTAAAGAACATTTTAGTACATTCTAGAAAATTCTAGTACATTCTAGAAAATTCTAGTACATTCAAGAAAATTCTAGTACATTCTAGAAGATTCTAAACATTTTTATAGCACTTTGGTCGAAATATGAAATTGCCCTAGGTCGACCACTTTCAACCACCATACCTCCCACACCCCCACAGCTATCGGCATGCAACCACCATAGTGCACGATGGGAGACTCGAGGCTACTACCAAACACAAACACCAGTGATCTGCGCGGGGTAGTTTTGGCTGCAAATTGAAATATACGAACACACACGGCTATTTATATATATATAGATAGATTTGTGAATTAATTTCATTATTGTAATAGTAGATAAAGCAGCAAATAATTATGCTTTGTTGTGAAAAAGGTTCTAGATTGAATAATGAGAGTTTTTATATTAAATTTGACCAAAAGAAAGATCTAGTTATGGATAATTTTTCTTTCTTATAAAGAATAATGTAAATCCTTATTTTCATATAAATTTAATTTTTCAATTTATCATAAAATGTGTTTAACTTTTTATGCCTAAATTTCATTAAATTCCTACAAAATTCAGAGTTTTTTTGCTGTATATCCATAAGTATCAGTAGGAATTTTAATATGACATAATAAAACTTATCAAAAACTATATATGGCTTTCTAAGTTTAAAAAAAGCAAGTAATTTCTTATCAATTCACAACAGCATAGAAGTTTTGGATGAAATGAATTTTATTCCTCAGAAAAAAAGATTTTCAACTTCGAGAACTTTTTTAATAACATAGCAATTGATCTGCTTTTTAACGTATTGAGAAATATTTTTGATTTATTTTTTTTTAAATGGAGAACTGCAAATTTACTTGGAATTATTTTTACGTTTTTCCATTTTTGTTTTTACAATAACTACGGCACCTTTAACAATATTGTTTTTAAACAATTATGTGGAATTGGGATGGTCACTAACTATTCAAGTTCCGCAGCAAACCTCTTTCTTTTTTATTATCAATATAAATATAGAGTAAATTACAGTGGAAAATTAAATATTTTTAGATATATGGAAGACATCCTTATTTTTTATTATGATTTTCATAATGAGTACTTCAAATTATATCCAGATTGTTTACAAATTATTAAAGGAAACAATAATGATGAATTGCAGACTTTTTTAAGTATTTCTTTTCATATTCTAAATAAAAACATTTATTTAAATCTATATGACATTTAAAAAATATATATAAATATGCCTTATTAGTTTTCGAATTTGCATAAAAATATTTACATAAATATATGAATAAGCAAAATTAATAGATTTAATAGAGTCTGAAACAAGAGTTTCAAATTTAACAAACATGTTTTTAAATTTTTAGCTAATTTATTTAACTATCCATATAAGTTTTTGTAATTTATTTAAAAATATTTTTAAAGAAGCAACGACAATGATATGGACTCGCATCCTGACCTCTTATGAGTGTAAGCTTCTGGAAGTTTCTGAATGAGTATTTCTTCACTAAAATCTGATTGTAGAACGTTTAGAGACGGATGTGTAAACAGATAGAAGCTACATATTTTGGTATGTCTGCCCAAAGTATTCAAAGTAGTATTTCATATTGGAACGGCAAGTTGAAGTTTTCAACGCTCCTTGTTGGTGAATTATTGCTGGATCTTGTGTATAATGAGTAAGCTGACATTTTGAAATTTATCGCTCTTACTTTCCAATCAGATATAGGTGGATACGGGCCACCTTGCATTTTATGCTTGCAATTTATTATTTTACTAACAGGCTTCGCACGGTACACTGGTTTGCTTTTTCAAACGAACTTTGAATCAAACGAAATATATGGGTGAATATGAACTTTTGTTTTAAAGCGCTATGGAACTTCACCTGGAATATCTTTCCGCTTTGCCTAAACCGATAGGATCGCCATTGCGCAATTATATTTTCTAAAGTATCAGACAAAATTTGAGCTGTTAAGTACCAACACTTTTAGTTTATCATTTATAGTAGGATTCGGTAGAAACTGAAAGAACGATATGCAATATACTAAAACCATCCCTGAAAAATTATCTAACAATGCAAGTCTCATCAAAATCCGTTGAGCAGGACTTTTTAAAAAGGCTAATCTTTAATAATCGGGTTCACCTGATTATAGAGCTTTCACCCATAATTCTATAACTAAGCAACGTAGAATGATATGCTATGTACTAAAACCTTCCGTGAAATATTATCTATGTGACAGTGTAAATCCCATCAAGATCCATTCAGCAGAACTAAAGTTATAAGCAGCCGGAACAAAATTCCCATTTGTATTATATCTATATATATTTGTTTAAAAATGAAAACACATGTGAAAAAAAAAAAAAAAAAGATAAGACATTATAAAAAGCAATGGAATGGACATTGCAGGAATGATACTTGATAGGATGAAAAAGCAAAACATGGAAAACTATGAATATCTTATAGAATCTTCAGAATGACTTTATAAGAATATTCATAGTAAATATATGCTATTTCATCAAATATTGTCAGCATTATGCTTAAAATCGACAATATTAAGCCCCTAATAACATATATGGGTGAAACAAGACAATTAATAACCTACATGAGTTCAAATAACAAAATAAATAAATAAATATAACTTTATAGGACTACATCATTTAATTTCTAATTTGACTCTGCTATTTGGTATTGTGATTTCATTGTATTTGATTAGTATATTATGTTTTAATGGATTAATTGTACAGAAAGCTTATATATATATATCTACCTATATTATAAAGGACAAACGTGTCCGTGCGTAACGCTGACGTCATTTTGCGAATGGCAACAGTTGACGATGAAATTTCGGTTTTGCGATATTTACTATTGCATTTTTTTAAATTTTCTAAACATCTCACATTTTTAATTTTTACACCGTTATATATGAAAAAAAAATGTACTTTGAAATGCAATTTGTTTGTAAACTGTATCGTAATTGGCTGATTTATTATGGCTTTAAAAAAAAAATTTTTTTAAATGGTATTTTTCACTTTTTTTTTTCGTGTTTGATGGTTGCCATTGGTAATTTTTTCCCCTCTTGGCGACCACATATCATCGTTGATTAAAGAATTGAACTATTATTAATTAGAAATTAATACATACACCTTGGAAAGTAAAAGGAAAAACTTTTACTGATTTTACGTAAAATACAAAATAATAATAATAATAATAAACGTTTCATGAGTGTTAAATTTATAAATCAAAATAATTTAATTTAAAAATCAAAGGAATGTTTGTGATGCATAAATATATTTTTCAATGTAAAAATTGTGACGCAAAACAATATTTGGCTATTTATCGTTTACGCCAGGATTATCACGTTCAAAAATTAATCTATACTAATAAAAGACAGTTTCGCTCTGTGTGTGTGTTTGTTGGCGATGGCTAGGAAAATCTAACCCACCTAGAAGGCTGAAAATTTAGATTTAGGTAGTCGAAACCCTCTCCTGGTGCACCATTACGTCAGAATTTTAATATTTTGAAAATTAAAGTAGTTATCAATTAAAAACTGATCAAAGATCACAAATAAAAAAGCCATTATTATGAAGCAAGCTGGCGCATGTGCAGAAACCAATTTCCGTATCTTCCGGAACAGAAGAAAGAAAGCAGAAGACATTCCGGTTTTTTTTTTTTAAGTATTTCTAAATTCGCTATGGACAAACGGCTAAAAATACGAAAAAACGGTCTACATATTCTAAAAGAACATACTTTTACGTCTCAAACGATCTGGTTGGTTTGAAAAAATTTTACATTTAACCCTTACAAAAAAAATAATCAAAAAGCATCGAATTCACGTTTTTTATTTTCTCCCGTTTTCCGAGCCTTGCATCTACCGGAATACAGAAGATACGGAAAAACGAAGGTCACTAAATTAAAGAACTGTCTTTGTCCTTTTTAAAGCCACCTTTGGTTTTAAAAAATGCAAAAATTAACCCTTTGAAAAAGTATATTTTCTGTATGCTGTTTTGCAATTTTTGCGATTTTGGCAATTTTTAAAAATTCGCATCGGCGATTCAGAGACAGGTACGGTAAACTAAAAATACCAGACAATATCTACATTTATTATTTTTTTCGACATCTGTATTTGTTTTTGAAAAATTCGAATATTAACCCTTCAAAAAAAATTCGTACGCAGGACTCTCTTTTGCGAAATCCGATTTTCTGCTATATATTAAATCTGGCATCGGCTTTCTAAAATAACCAAACAAAAAGCAAACACACCTAAAGACATCTACGTTCTATCGGGTTTAGGCAGAAACCTTTAGTTTAAAAAATAAATCACGTTAACCCTTTCGAAAACTTTTTTAACCGTAAGTCACTTTCACTGTTTTAAATATTTCTCCTATCTTTAAAAATCCGAATTCACGTTTATAAACAAGATACGAAAAACTAAAAATACCGTTCCTAATCTATATCCCTTTGTTTTTTAAAATCTGGTATCCGTTTTGAAAAAAATTAATTTTAACCCTCCGAAAAATAATCCTTTCCAAAACTCACTCACGCGAATTTCTTTTTTTTTTGGTCCAGATTTAAAAATCGGCATCGACTCGGGAAATGCAAGTACGGACAAACAGTAGACTCCAGATCATAGACACGGTCATTTTCTTCAAAATGCACGGTTGGGTTTTTAAAAATATCTACATTAACCCTTTAGAAACCGATCGATTACGTAACCCACTTTCGCGATTTCCGCTATTTTGGCAATGTTTACCCGTAGTTAAATTTCAATTCTACTAGGAAATTTTGTTGGGTCAAGTGTTCTGAAAAGGCCTCTTCCAGAACAGACTGCACCCCCTGGCGGTGGAAAGTGGAACTATAGGAGTATATCTGGTTCTATGGACCCGATTACGACGGGGTTTGGTTTAAGTTTCGTATAGAACAGATTATTATATAATATTTTTGGCCCGTGCAACGCCGGGCGGGTTAGCTAGTTTATAATGAAGTTTTGCTTCCTGTTTTAAATGAAAATGCTAAGGTTTATTTTACTGACGTGCCAGGACTGGCAAAACATTTTTACTTAATGCAGTTTTAACCTTTAACTCCTGGCATGCGGCTAATACAAAAGTATCATTTTATTCAATTTCGAAATTTTATTTGAATATATCGTTGATATTTTTCTTATAAAACTTCTTTTTTACGTTGTTAATGAATCAGTGTTTAAATATATATATATTAAATATAAAAAATCTATTTGAATTAGAAAAAAAAAGTGGTTTTCGCCTATGTTCTGTAATCCGGAAAGCCCAGGTTCGATTCCCTAGTATATATAATAGATAGAAGATTTTAATGAATGAAAAATATTGTGAAGACTTTATTCAATAATTGAAGGTGTTCTAAAATACTATGAAGATTTTAGTCAGTTATTGAAGATACCTTAAATTATTTTGATGATTTCTTTTTAGTTTGGAAGCATTTAAATATATCACAATGAAGTTTTATTTTAAAATTGATGAAACTGAATGTAAGTGTGGAACCTTTCGAAAACTGCTGGGAATTTTAAGTCTTTAAGAATTTTAAGAGTTTTTTTTTTTTTTTTTTTTTTTTTTTTTTTTAAGATTTTCAAGTTTTTCGTTATAAGATTTTTAAAAGAATTGTAATACACAACAGGAAATAATAATAAATTAATACTGACACTAAAAAGCTTACTAAAAAGAGGTAAAATTGATTAATATATTTTTTTAATTAAAAAAAGTCTAATCACCAAGAAAAAGTCATGATTAGTGGTTGTATTTTAATAGATTGTAAGAGCCATACAGAAGAACTAAATTACTACAATTTTGCTCAAAATAAATGTAATGGTAATTCAAAAAATAATCGACTTAAAACATAATTTTTATTTTATTGTTGTACTGGAAAATGCAGAAAATCTTATTTCCGGTTACATGTTATATTAACTAATTATATAAATAGAAGTTTAAAATTTAGGATCTTTCTAACAATGCTCTTCGTAGCTAAAATGCTTGAAGCTGTTTATAAAAAATATTAAATAAGAATAAAATATGTTAAAAATGTTAATAAAATAAGATTCTTGGAGAGACGGGAAAAAGGCAACATCCCATGCAATTTTGAGAATCATTTATGGTAAAGGAAAAAGAAAGGTACTGATAGCTATGGAATAATATCTACTATTATCTGATATTCATTAATATAAATTTGGGGACGGTCTACATATGAGGCGTTGAAATCAGAGTAGACTACTATCCACATTTTTGAAAAAAATTAGTTTGCAGTGTCAAAGCATGTACGTATATCATGTATCTAATGGATGTATAACGAATTTTATTAATTTCGGAACAATTCAGGTGATGGCGCCAGTTTAACAGATTCTCCAATGTAACTTCGATATCAAGTTGTTAGTTCAAGAGTGGCTTGGGTCAAATGGCTTGGTCTCTTCCGGCACTGGCAGAGCTAGCCTAAAAGAGATTTGAAAAAATTTTGGGAAAAAAATATTCTCGAAATCACATCTAGCAAAGTTGGTCCACTATGGTTCTCAACGCCTAATATTACAATGTGAACAAACTTTTAAATTTTCAATCACTGTAAAAAATGACCAAGGTTTCTTATTTTATGAAAATATACTATAACCACGAACGAAAATATAATATAATCTTCTGAGTTATCCGAAATTCCGAATAGCGTATTCCATTGTCTGTTGAATCCCCCGAAACCAATACTTTTCCAAAATTTAAAGAATTATTTATAAAAACAAAGTATTTTTCGATGCTCGTATTTTTCAGAAACGTTTCCGAAGGGTTTTTATAGTGTATTAATTAGTTCTTCAGCCTGAAATACCTGTTTTTCGAATGTTATCAATTCTCAAGTAAACGTTTTCAGCCGCATAAGTTAATTTATACATGAAAGAGTAAAGAAATAATCTTAATTTTAATGCTACTGTGAACGCTGTTAATTTTGCATGTTTGTCTGTTAAACATATTTTTTGAGCATGAAAATGTTTACTTGAGAATTGATAGCATTTGAAAAACAGGTATTCCAGACTGAGGATACTAATTAATATATTATAAAAACCCTTCGGAAACGTTTCTGAAAAATACGGGCAGCTAAAAATACTTTGTTTTTATAAATAATTCTTTAAATTTTGGAATTGTATTGGTTTCGGGGGATTCAAAAGACAATGGGACGCGCTATTCGGAATTTCGGATAACTCAGACGATTATATTATATTTTCGTTCGTGGTTATAGTATATTTTCATAAAATAAGAAACATTGGTCATTTTTTACAGTGTAGAAACACGATTTTGAGAAAGTATCTTAATCTACGCTGGAATTTATGCCCAGCTACGAAATTTCAATTCATTGGGATAAAAAGTTTTGAAAATAAAATTATTTTAATGTTGATGAAATTGAATGTAATTGTGGCATGCCTTTCGAAACCTGCTGGAAATTTGAGTTTTAAAATGGGGGTGGGATTATTCATGCTTTCAATCTTCTGGACAGAATTGTTATTAAGTGGGTGAAACCGATGAAGTCGTCAACTGGGGCAGTTAAAATTCTTGTTCTCATGTTTTATAATTATTTTAAATATAATTTTATATTTGGTTAAAAATGTTAGCTTATATTCATTTATTCCAATTAATGAACAAATTCATCTACACTATAATTATAATTAAATTACATAATTTTCAACATGTATCTAATTTTCTTAAATAAGATTAAAAATTGCATTAATATTAAATTGTATTTCATTAAAGTTATTTTATTAATATATAAATCCTTTTTTAATATAAATGATAACTCATAAAAACAATAAAATTAGTAAAAACATTTTTTTAAAGATGAATCATTATTAAGAAAAAAAAATAACAGCCATACATGCCAATAAGTCAACCTCGTCTAATGTATGTGTATTTTTGTATATAAACACCAAGAACTATTTAAAATAATTAAACATTTAATTTACCGTGAAGTTTGGATAACCATATAGTTTAGCTTGATTACTTATAAATTAAATGTTTTTATTTTTATTTCTATCTGAGAATAAATATTTTATTCTCTGTAGGTAAATAAGTAAAATATTTTTATAAACTGATTTATGTAAGCATGAATTATAACACGTAAATATGTTTACTCTAAAAGGAAAACCATTTCTTTTATCAAAAATATAAAATATTAATTTATTTTTATTATTAAACTTTATTTTTAAGTCAAAGAAGTTTATTTTATTATTTACCATATCATTTTGACTTAATCTAAGCTTTGTGGGACATTGAATAGCAGTGGCGACTCGTCAAGGGGTTCATGATCACTTTACTACCAGAATTTTGGTATATAAAACTTGACCTTATCTAATCTTGGAATGTTCGACGATTAAACAAGTAAAAATTTAGTTTATTAAAACACTGGTAGTAAAATGACCGTGAATCACCTGGGAAGCCGCTGCTGTTGAGTAGGTAACGATGTGATATTAGAGTCACTGAAATAAAATATAATTATATAATTTATACTATGTTAGTAAACATATTCATTGTAATCAATCACCTAATGAATTTCTTTTACAGTATTACAAATAAAGATCAGAAAGTTTACTTGAAGCTGTACCTCCTTGAGGAATTCATTGTCATTGTTTACATGTGATATTATTAAAAATAAATAATAATATTATTATGTAAAGTAAACTTCAATACTGTTTTAAATAATCTAACAGAGATATTATTTTAAATTTAATTGATATTTGCATTCTTTAAAATGCAATTGCATAGCTGTATGTAAATCTTTGATATCTATATTGTTAAAAAGATCATTAAAATCAAATGTTTTTACGTATTTTACATAATTTATGTTTTATAATTCATTTATAATTGGCATATTTAATCATTATTCTATATATCTGAGTGTGAATTTTCAGCAATAAATTACTTGCTGTACAATATTATATACATTAAGGCCAATAGTTGCAGCATGAAACTTTATCGGATTATTATAAAATTTTGGTATGATAACAAGATATATATATATATATATAATTAAAGTTTTTACATTTAAGTTTTATTAATATATAATAATGTAATAATTTTCCATTATTAATTTAAAATTTTAACGATGTTTTATTAAAAATATTACCAGTGAAGTAATATGTGGATTATTTGTTTATAGTATTCTTTACAAGTAATGGCATAATTGTTTGGTGATTTATCTACATAAGTGATAATAAATTTACTTTGTAGATTTTTTAAATATTTTTTTATGATTTGTTATCTACTTTTTAATATATTGTTTATTTTTTAATAGTTCGTTTTTTAAGTGATTGATAACCATGAATTTTCCTTCATTAAAACACTTATTTGGCTTATTATAATCTATTGCAATTTCATAGATAAATAAATCTAAATCTTGAATAAACTTCATTAATATTGTTTTAATATTATTTTTGTATGGAAGGCAGAATTTAGTGCTGCGATTCATTAGTTTTGTTAGTTTATTTTGTTTTATAATATTAAGGTACCAGTAATAATGTGTCCATGTGTGAAGTTTACATATTTTCAATATATTGTGAATCATTACAATAACAAGGGAATTTACTTGAAGAGTTTAATTGTTTTTCAAAAGTATTATAATTAAAAATTTTACATCTTAAAGTTAGATTATATTTATAAATTTTGTTAATATTAAAATTTTTTATTGGTAATGTATTATTTTTTAAATTAATAACTTGTTGTAAATTAATTTTATTCATAACTCGATTAATGAAATAAATTATTATCTAAGTAGTGTTAGTTTTGAATTTATGAAGTTTTTTGAATATTAAAAATATATATATTGTAGATGTATTAATTTTGTTATTAATAACATATTGTAAATTAATTTTATATTAATTTCCCACTTATAATGTATCTATGGTGAGCATTAATATATATATTTTTAAATAGGGTTCATTGCACTTAAATAAATGAGTGTCATTGTGTTTTTTTTTTTTTTTTTTTTTTTTTTTTTTTTTTTTTTTTATTATTATAAGTTCTAATTAAAAATTCTACGCCCTAGACTGAGTATATACTTCATCTTTCATTTTTTGATTTTGATTTTTCCTTTTTTTTATATATATGATGAATTCTATGTAATCTTCATTACGGTTGTATATACGTATATAATGTATATTTCGTAAAATTTGAAAAATAGTATAAACAATTTTGTCTTATATAATATTGTTATTCTGTTTTATTAAGCTGATGGGTAATAAATATATCATGCTACAAAATACCTTTAATAAAAATTTAAATATGACAGATTAATTTCTTTCCTTAAAATTTAGTATACTATTGCCATATTTATGAAATATTGTCTTTTCAAAAAAAAAAGAGAGAGAGAGAGAGAGATATATGGTCATTCCAACATATTATACACACGCAAAATGCGAGTCTTTTAAATAAAATTATGATCAGCCGACCATAACATAAGAGAAAGAACCACATAACAATCATTTATAATGTTTGTAAGCCGTATGTTTCTTACATTAATGAGCATATTTAGCACAAACCAATTTTGTTTTATGGGATGTGAAACAAAAGAACAACCACAAATTAAACAAACAATGGTCTTTGAAGTAAACACTACCGTTTAGTTACTTCAATGGGCGAAACTTTGCTTATACAATTATTAATGAACAGAAATAAAATCAGGACTCAATTTTCCTTATAAAAATGTTGAATTTTCTTGCTTTGGTTAAAGAAAAGCGTTAATCACGAAAATTTGGGTCAAGAAGTAGATATAGAAAAAATAAAGCAATTAAATAATAAAAAAATGTTTGTAACTGAATGACTATCGTTTAATTATTTTTTTATTGATAAAATTCTGCCTACACTATTGTTATCCAATTAAGGCAAGCTCAACACGTATTTTTTAAATAATTCTTTGAGTTTCACTTACTTATTTGGTAAGGGAAATAAGTCAGTCAAAAAAATTAATATAAAGTGTTATATATATATATATATATATATATAGTTCGTGTAATGGATTTGAACTGTGCTCTATGGATTACTTTGTGAGTAAATTTTTATTCTCTATACTTTATGGGGGTTTTATTTTCCTCTCCATTCGTTTTCTTCTATTAATGCAATATTTCTGGCAGAAATATACTGATCTTAGCATATTTGCCAGTACATTTTATGGAATATTGCATTATTCTGTAGGATTCAGCCAGACTGAAGATTAAACTCTGCACATATCTATTTTTCATTTCGAATTCCATTTTAATTTCATTTGATATCCAAATTCTAATTTTCTTACATTATATGCATCTTATATCATTATATATATATTTATATTTAATTTTCTTAAAAACTTTTAAGTATGTTTGGTTGCATGCCATCACTGCAATGGCGCTTGGTAATCTGATGTTTGCACTTATTAATAATGTATTAACTTAATTGTATTCTGTATACACTTTATGATTAGCAATCTTTAAATAGGAGATTTGGTTAGCTTTGATGCTTGTATTACAATTATATATATATATATATATATATATATATATATATATATATATATATATATATATATATATATATATATATATAAAGTTAATAACTGTCCATAACATAAAGAGAATCATTTAAATAATATCATTTGATTACTTTAATTGATGAAATATTGTTGACACACTAATCATTGGCGAATCAAAGGATATTAGGTAGATTCCGTAAGAAATACTACCTATTACATTCTCCTCTAAGTTAGAATTTTTGAAAATTTTTTGCAGATCTACGCCGATCATGACTCCCAGAACCCAAAACCACCCCCAGTTTAAAACTTTATTTATCTATCTATCTATATCATTTTTTTATGGACACGATAACTTCAATTATTCTGCACAAATCTTTTCCAAACTGATACATAAAATCAAGGGGCATAAAATCTCGGTCAAGTTCGTTAATGGGCAAAATCGAACCAAGAGGGGAGGGGGAAATGTGGGGCTTTTTATGAAAACAGAAAAAACCCTATAATTTCTTAATTATGATACGTATCCAATCCGTTTAAAGTTATTATTAATTCTAGGAAAAGGGCCGAAAATTTATGTATGACAGATTTTTTATATCATTAAAAATGGCCCCAAGGGGGGGGGGGGGGGGTTAGAAGAAAAAAATTCATAACTTCGTCAATTCAGAAGATATCAAATCCGCTTAAATTTATTATAAATTCTCTTAATATTATCTAAAACTTTTATACTGACAAATTTTTTATAGGACCAACCCTTATAGAAAAATAAAATAAAAACAAAAACAATTCCTGCCGACTGCGCCTAAAAACAAGTTAGGTTTCGAAGTGGACGTTTCCAAATGCCGCATCATGGCAAAAAGGTCATTTCTACCGCAATTGCCAAAAAACAGGCGTCACACGGTCTGCGTCTTCGAAATCTACCTGTGCCGGTAGGCCGAGCCGTCAGGGATTTATTTTTTATTTTTATTATATCTTTTACCTTCTAATAAGGGAAAACTGTTAGCAAAGAAAATGAAAAACAAAATGTAGATATAGGGAAACAAAATTTGACAACTTCCAATGGATTTAAATTAGACAATATAGTTATTACTTTGATTGGTGAAAACTTAAACTTTATCGACATTAACCAATTGAAACGTTACCGATCGAAGCAAATTTAATATTTATTTTTCTACATTACTATTTTATCTTTTATTTCTGAAAAAGCAGTTTAAAAAAAACAATATCAAGGAATATATGTTGAAAACAAACAATAAAAATCAATGATATAAAAATAAGGGTTTGACATAAAAATAATGGTTTTAAAATTAAACAATATTTTTAGTTACTTTAACTGATGAAATTTTGATGCCACACTACTAATTAACAAATCAAAGTAAATTAAACTTTTATTTTCCTTTCTTAATATTTTGTCTTTTAGTTTTTGATTAAAAGACGGCCAAGAAAAATGAAGGTCAAAAAGTAGATATAGAAAACAAATATTAAAAATTATCCATGACATTTTTTTTTTAATTAGATGATATTGTTTAGTCACTGTGGCATATAAAACATAACTGGTACACTAATCATTAACCCAATGAAAGCAACTTTAAGATATTTTCTTTATTAATACTAGCGGGTCAAACCCGGGCTTCCCAGGCTACAGATTATAGCTAAAAATCTTTTTTTTTTATTATTGAAAACTATAACAGATTTTTTACATTTAATATGTATTTAATAGATTTCTTCTGAAGTTTTAATTTCGTTATAGAATAGCAGCCGGAAACAAGTTATGAACTATTGTTTTAAGCGCAAATGACTTAAATTTTCGTAACTGGGCTGCACACACGCGCAAAAGAAAATAAAAATAAAAAAATTGTTCGTGCTTGAAAATTATTTTTAATACCATAAAAATTCCGTAAATTGAAATACAGTTGTTTTCAAACGAATTGTATTTGAAAGTACCTTTTTTTCCCTATTTGACAGTATAAAAATTGAAATTTTGTGACGTTTAGAAGTTAAAAAAATTGCAGTAAAAGCGAAGTTTGTTGGTATGGTATTTCCACCGTCAATATGACACCAGCGTTACTCATGGACATGTTTTTGCTTTACAATATAGATTTTGTTTTTTACTTGTTTAGTAAAGGAAATAAGTAACCAAGAAAATGACAAGGAAGCAGTAGATATATAGGACAATTCACAAAAGATTGGACGAACTTTAAAAGAAGGAGCCGCCCACCTAAAAAAACACCACTTCTGTATACTAAACAGGGACACTATAAATTTTTTTACTCTAAAATACAGGGTATGATACCATAACCATCGCATAAATGAAATAAAATTATTTGTAAACAATTTCCAACAGACTTACTTTGCTTTCTGTGAAATACAACGATATTATGAACAGTAACGATGTGCAGCATTTCGGTAAGTGAAGCCGTATGAACTGTCAATTACATTCGGATATGTGAAGCGTCTAGTTCAGCGGTCATTTGAATGAGAATTGTAGCCAGTTCTACTGAAAGAAATCCACACTGAGAAAAATGACACTTTCAAATCTGAGTAAATCGATGTTTTCATTTTGTTATGAAACTTTTTGTTTCAAGTATGAAGACCCAATGCTTTCAATTTTGAAATACCAGAAAAACTCAGAATATTGAAACATGGACATACTCAAAAATGATTAGGATCAGTTCAAACTCATTTTTGAAACATGGAAATACTCAAAAATGAGCACTTAAAAGTCAGTTCATACTCATTTTTGAAACATGGACATACTCAAATATGAGTGCATGATATTTTATTCTTGAGTGCGTGCATGTTTTCAGAAATGAGTATAGACATGTTTCAAACGCGAATAATTTTAATTCGGAGCCATTTTGACTATGCGACATACTCAGATTTGAGTATTTTTTGTTCAGTTTTGAAAATGTCGTTTTCAGAGTGCAGTCTGTTTCAAATTTCGTTAAAATATCTTCATTATGGATAATGTGCATGTTTGTCAAGAAACTGGCTTGCAGCTTGTCAGCGTTTTTGCTTTATAATATAGATTTCGTTAATTGCAAGTTTTGGTAATTGTTCGTAATTTTCAAGTAGTTATAATACATCATATTATGTGTAGTAAATAATACATTGTGAATTACGAGCTCTGAGAGAATCGTTATTTTCTGACTACATCGAGTTGAGAAGCACTTTTTTACTTGGGTGCTGCTGCTTTGTGTCGTCACATGCACATTATCTATTGTTAAAGTTATGAGCAAAAATCCGCATTTGGATTCAAGTGAGACATTTTGTGTTTTTGACTAAATAAATGGAATGTGATCCTACTGTCCTATACAAAATTTGGTTGTTGTAGTATGTACTACCACCTCTTAAGGTTTGTCTAATCTTTTTTAATCACCCTGTAT
This sequence comes from Maratus michaelseni, assembly GCA_963931845.1. Taxonomy (NCBI): domain Eukaryota; kingdom Metazoa; phylum Arthropoda; class Arachnida; order Araneae; family Salticidae; genus Maratus; species Maratus michaelseni. The sequence goes on from OZ007593.1 coordinate 260,506,257, forward strand.
AAGCAAACGATAACTGCCAGTGATTTAAAGAAAATGGTTTTGTGTTAAACAATATCATTTATTTATTTTAATTGTTAAAACTTTCCTGATACACTATCATTATAACCAATTGAAGCAATCTCGAAAAAAATTTCATTATAAGTATATATTTTTAATTTCCTTGGTTAGAGAAATCGGTTCTCCAAGAAACTAAAAATCAAAGAGTAGATATATGATCTAGAACAAGCAATACAAACTGCCAACGACACAAAGAAAATAACTGTAAATTAGATTATTATTTAGTCATTTCGATTGTTGAAATTTTACCAGCACATTAATCAGCACCACAAATCCAATCACACTCGGGAAAATGAAATTTTATTACTATTTTACCTCTTCCTTTTTGGATAAGAGCCAATAAAATGAAAGTCAAGGAATTAAATATAGAAAAAACAATGTTAAATTAAAGAATATCATTTAGACATTTTCATTGTTAAAACTTTTCCGATACACTAATCATTGTAACCAATGGAAGCTACCTCAAAAAAAATTTATTAAAAATAAAATATTTTTAATTTCTTTGGTTAAAGAAATCTGTTATCCAAGAAACTAAAAATCAAAGAGTATATATGATCTAGGACAAACAATATAAACTGACAATAACATAAAGAAAATAGCTGTAAATTAGACTATCATTTAGTCACTTTGATTGATGAAATTTTACCGACACATTAATCATTAACAAATAAAATTAAACTCAAGAAAAAATTTTCGTTATTAATATTTTACCTATTACTTTTTGGATAAGAGCCAAGAAAATGAAAGTCAAAGAATTAAATATAGAAAAAATAATGTTAATAACTTCCATTGGCATAAACTAATGACTTTAATTTAAACAATATTGTTTGGTTAAATTGATTTAAAAAGCTTGGTCAAGAAAGACACTAATCATTAACCATTCGAAACAAGCTTAATCCAAATTTTACAACTTATAAAAAAATAACATTTTTGCAAATAAATAAATAAATACATGTTGTTACAGGCTAATGAGAACAAAAAATCAAAATTTTAAATGCAAAAACTTTTTGCAAAAAGTTTTTAAAGTTTTTAATTTTGAAAAACTTTAATCGAACTTAAAACTTAAAACGTCCTTTTTGCAAATTGTCATACATAAGCCGATGGTACAGTTCACTACTATAAATTGTATACATGGGTATAGAAATTACTCAGGAATATTCAGTTTTACTCAAGCAATAATTTATAACACTTGTCATCATTAAACTTGAAGAAAATTTTGATATTTTTTTCATATAATTTATTTAAATGGCGGAGAAAACGTCACATCAGATAAAATAGTAAAAATTAGCCAAATTCAAATATCTAATTCAGTAATCTAAAATCTATTTTAGTAGTAGAGCAAAAATTAAAAAATGCAATATTATTTGTGATAAAGGGCTGATGATAAATGTGGGTTAATAAGTCATATGAACATAATGGTTTTAAATTAAATAATATCATTTAGTTGCTTTGATTGATGAAACTTTGCCGACACACTAATAATTGACTAATCGAAGCAAACTCAAGACCCATTTTTTTATATTAATATTTTCTCTTTTTGGGGCAAGGGAAAGGAGTTAGCCAAGAAAATGAAAGTCAAGGAGTAGATATAGAATATGTAAGATCCCCTTGCCAACCCCCCCCCCCCCTTTTAAATCTCCCAGCAATAGAGGGTCGTGGGAAGCTCATGGTTTGGGTGAGGCAAAGGTCGACGCGCTAGGGTGGGGGACACTGGGAAGTCGCCTGCCCAAGTTAGATTTATAAAAAGACCATGCGTAATTATTCGTAACGAGCTAAATATTGCTCACGATTATGGGGGAGACAGAGGCCAAGTCTGTTAAGTAGACCATATGGATCTCGACAAGACCTTAACACGAATTATGGCGGGTGAATAGCAGCAACGGAAGTTATAAATTAAAATAAACCTCGGCGATAAAATCAAAACAATTATTTATTACAATGTTCCCTTTTTTTAAATCTTTTTTTTTAAGAAGATTAATGCCATAGTGAAACTTACATGTGTAAATGAAGAGAAACATTTGTTTAACACATTGTACGCAGGGCTTGATCTTCAATTAGGAGTAGTCGGCCCGGGACTAGGGCCTCCAAAATTTAAGGCCCCCCAAAGCCCCTATATTCAATTTTGTGTCACGCATAATGAAGTTAGAAATACTTTTAATCTTTTAATTTAGATTAATTAATAAATTTGCAGATCAGGGCCTCAATGCCAATTTTGCAACATCTCACTTTATACAATAATTAACATCCTACAATCAGTAGTTTATTCATTTTAGGTTATATGTATATTTCTAACATATAACATTCCCAAAAGATTCAGAAAATCCAATTTTAAAGAATTGTTGCATTAAACACCATTCCCTGCAATTATGTTCATGAACTGCTTATTGTTGGAATTTTTCAGAATAAAAATCTACATTGGAAAAACAGTTTTGGGGGTTATTGTAGAGTATTTAAAAAAGAGCTCTTATCCAAATAAATAAAAATCTATTTGAATACAAGAAGCATATGAAAATCAACTAAAAAATATTTTTTAGACTAAAATGTTGTAATTTTAGTCTAAATATCCTCCTGCAGTGGCCACCTAAGATCAGTCTATAATGCCCTATGCATTGTAACATGATATATTCTGAATCCAATTTAGTTAATTTATCCTCCAACAAATCGAGATAAATCAATAGCAAAAGCAAATGCACTTTTCTATCAGGGTAGAATTTCGTAGAATTTTTTTTTATTATTATTGTTATTTACTTTAGCTTTTCAGTACAGAGCTTGAGAAAAACTACTTAACTTATTCACTTTGCCAGTTATGTTCCAAAATGTCTACTTGCATATCGGATGCAACACTTTCACTTATATGTAGACATTTAAACCTATTGCGGAATCTTCCGCAATCGGGTCCACTGCCAAGTAGGATATTTTATCAAGTTTGATTTCGCGCAATAGAGTGGTTTTTGTGAGAGTCCTTTAATCGTATCTACATCTATCAATTTCATCTTAAAAATCACACCTAAATTATTATGTTTTCTCTGTTTCTTTTTTAAGACATGGCAACACGGGGAAAAAGTATTTTTTAAACTATCTATTTAGAATTTCTAGATCTTTTTCTCAACGCATAATCATAATTTAATTAATATTAAACTATTAAACGATAAAAGAATATTTTTAAATATGTATATATTGCACTATTTATTTTTTATTTATATTTTCTACTTCTTAGTATTTAAAATATTTCGTTGTTGTAGGTTCACAGTTAACTGGCATCTATTGACGAGAGTGGTCTGGCGCATCAACTCCATTATTTTTGTAACTCGTAAACAGCTGTAACCATAACGATTATTTGGCGATTTATCACCTGAGGCCGATTAACGAAAAAATACCTTAAAATTAATTTATTATTTTATAGATAATTTTTAAAAAATATTAAAATGTTATATTGTCATCGTAAACAGACCTGTGTACATAATTTTTATAATTTTAGGGTATCAGGAAAAAATCAGGTGGAAAATCGATTACAAAATTCCATCTTTACATACAAAAACTAAGTTAAGTTAAATATTTGGCTGTATCAAAAGTATTTTCGTTTTTTGAATGTTTTTATACCAAAGCCTGTAGCTGACACTTTATGAACCCTATTGTTGAACTTAGGATGTTATTTAAGAAAATAATGTCCCCCTATTTTCTATAATCATACAGGCATCTTTCTTTCTTTTTTAGGTTACGTAAAGAGTGATACAAATGTTGAGATTTTATGCATCTTAAGGCATGATTTTGAACAAGGCCTTAAAACCAATGAAGCTGCCCTCAAAACTCATGCAGTTGGAGGCCAGGACAAGAGTAGTGTACGGACAGTTCAAAACAAATACAAATGTTTTAAGGGAGAGGTCTTAATCTTGAATTCAAACCCAGAAGTAACAAGTGAATTTTGACCAGTTTAAGAAAAAAAAGAGGAGAATCCATTCTTCGCAGTAAATTTTGATGCTAAAAATTAACAAAACTACACATTCAACAATTATTAATGTTTGATATGTTGTTGTTTGTTTTGTTAATTTTTAGATGATTTATTATAAAAATTTTAATGATTTAATATAAATATTTCAGACCCGTCTAAAGTTGCTCAGTATTACCTTAAATACTTTACCTTATATATATAATTACCTTAAATAAAATTACTTTACATGTAATATACAAACGAATCCAATGGTGGGTGGGGTGGGGGGGAGTGGCTTGCTGCATTCGGCATTGTACTGTGCAATCATAAAAAACGACGATCACTGTAATGGTTACCTTAAATATAGTATGCAAACGAACCTAGTGATGGGAGCTTTATTGTCTTCACCATCACCAAAAAGTGGGAATAGCAATAACGGGGGCCACTTATTAATTCATGAAACGGGGTTGTACAACGGTAGCCAAACGCAGAAACAAATTAATAGAAATCCCCCATTTCGTCACTATATAAACCTTGATTGACATGTTTCAATTCAATGTACTATAATAAAAATATCCTCGAATATCTCCGTTCCATTTCCGAAACAATCCATCCATACTACTTTCTTTAAAGATTTAGCAAAAAAAATCTATTTTATATTTTTGAATTTTTTAAAGGATTGTCGAAAATTTCCTCCATACAGAGATATAAAATATAAGATTGGATGGCTAAAATTTGAAATATAAATCTTTTAATAAAACAAAATGCTCATTTTCACTAAACAGAGGACATTGAAAAAAAAATTATTGAAAAATTCAAAAATCGCTGTACAATTTTCGAATAAACGGTTTAAAAAAAGGGCAAAATTTACTCTAATATGTTAAAATATTGAATTTGAATTGCTTTTATGACTGGCCTAAGATCGCAAGTGAATTTGGAAAATCAGGAAAATACGCGAAATCATGCTTTCAATATAAATTAACAAAAAATTTCTAATAGAAAAAATAATAAAAATACTTAATCTCAGGTGGATTGGAACATATCTTCGTCAACACGAAACCAAATTTTTAGACCTCTACTTGGGATTTTCCTGCCTATTAATTTCATAAATGTATCCTGAATGTTGAAGAGCCCAACCGTCTTTTAGGACCTTCAGTGTTTATCAGAGGTATTTTATTCACATTGTATATTGATAACCTTTGTCTAATATATATTTTTTGTGTTGTTTAAGCTTCTTGTGGTTTTGTTTATTTAAATTGCTTAAATTTAAAAATATTTAAATTTAAAATTTAAATTTAAAATTATTTAAATTAATAATTTATGTATTTAGAAAGATTATTTAACCCCATCCATTGTGCATTAGTCACGAGTCACACTCGTGATTGATTCAAAGGGTATATTTTACTTACCACGAAATCACATTCAGGATTGATTCACAAGACATAGTTTACTCAGGGATCGCAGCATTCCAGAATTTTTCTACATTCCATACTATTATTTCAAATCAAAAATCTTCGTGGCAGATTCCTTTAACATCTGCAACAGAAGTCAACAATAAAGAGTAACGTTTTAAAATAGTGGTATCAAAGTGAAAAAATTTTAGGAACGCTACCAGCACTGGTTTACTTTACACGAGTCACACTCCTGATTAATGCACAAAGGGTTAAACAGAAAAAACATCTTTCACAATCAAGGGTGTGATTTTGAATAAATACACAATATATTGTAAAAGATAACATTAACCGTTTAATTACGGGTTTGGGACATACATCGTTTCAGCAGCTATAATTTTAATCCATTCGAATCACTTTTAGAAAAATAACCTGAGCCCTACACTTATATTCGGATCTTTTCAAGAGAAATCACCACAAACAATTTTCTTTATAAATTGTGGTACGAATATAAAAATAGTCGCCAATCCTGGTCCGTAATCAAAAAGTTAATGGATATTGTTCAAATACATCATTGAGCATGTAAAAATTCAAGCAATTCCTTGAAAGTCACAGTCATGCATTTTTGCTGCAAATATTTGAATAGACAAGTATTCTTCTTTCCTTTAGAGTTGCAACAGGAAAGGATACTTTGCAAAATATGTTTGTACTGAAAATTTGCAATTTTTTAATTAAAATCCTTTAGAAAAAAGCGAAAACTTATTGTTTAATTTACGCATTCTGGATAGTTTTTTCGTATTTTGAAAAATAGATTAAATTTATAATTGCCTATTATATTTGTAATAAGCACCACAAAGCATAAAATATTTATATAACATTTTCCATAATAATATTGTTATATAAATAACACATACATAACATATGTAACATTTTTCCATAATAATTTCCATGTTAAATAAATTTTCATATAATTTTTGCATTAAACATTTTTTTTTCTTTCTTAACACAAAATAGATCATAAATAATTATCTATTAAAAATTTCATAAATATTTTGTTTTCAAATTATATTTACCTTCATCTTGTAAGCAAAAACCCTCAAAATCATTGAAAATTACTCTGAATTGTGTAACTTCTTACTGTATATTTAATTTACGATTGTTTTTTGTTTTATTTTTGAGCTCGTACTTGCCTTTTTAATGTAAATTGAAAACCTTTTTCGGTTTTGCTTCGCATAGATAAATGCAAGAATTGCAAAAGAGACGAATTATCTAAAAGATTTTATGTGATAAAATATTGTCTTTAAAAATTACCTTGTGACCTAAATGAAGTTAAATTACCTAAAAATAACCTGAGAAAAAAATAAAAGTAAATAAACCGTTGCCTATGGGGTTTTTTTCTTTCTTTCTTTCTTTCTTTCAAGGAGTGAGAGACATAAACGGAAAGACGAGAAAAAGTTATCCATGACGGAAATACGTTATAGGAATCTGCACAACCCCTGATAAACCAGATGTGAACAATGTCAGCTTCAATGAATGTTTAAGAGAAATACATTGAAAATGATTTCACATGGTACATCCGCAGAGGAAATTTATGGGAAAAAATCGTGTTTAGTTTTTCTTCCGAAATTTAAGAAGAAAATCTTGATATTTATTGTTTGCTTGTTCCTTTTTATAGCATCTCAATATCTGTAATTCAATTTTTGAAGAAAATTGAAATTTAATTTTAAAATATGTACAACAATACTAGTAACAAAACAATATTGGTCAATATTGGCTATATGTTGGACAATTTTGGAATAAAACAGTGCCTCAACACTAATATGTTTACAATTTACTAATATTGGGGAGAAATATTTCACCATTTAATTGTCAATATTGCTAATGTAAAGCCAATATTTCTGTAATATTGGCGTTTTATGGTCAATATTGCAAAAATTCAGTCAACATTTTTGTAATATTGGCGTTTCATTGCAACTATTTTCTATGTAAAGCCAATATTTCTGCAACACTGGTATTTTTTTTTTTTAATTGTTTCTTATGCTAGGTCAATATGAAACCAATTTTGACATTTTATTGAATTCCCAATGAAAGCAATATTGGTGCAATATTGGACCTCAATGTAACAAACATAATCAATACTGATTTTATACTAGGGTAGTATCAGGTCAGAATTATCTTTCTTTTGAAAAACCTAGAAACAAAAGCATGCTCGGTATGAATTTTGTATTTTTAATAGTTTTAAAAGCTTTTATTCCCAACATGTATAAAATAAAAATTAAAAATTGCATTCGTAGGCATATTTAAGGAAACAGACACAATTTATTTTCACCATGCATGTGTTTTCTAACTTAGTAAATAAAAAACTATATAAAAATTTTCAAGAAATATGACACAAAATACTTTTTAATTACTCTTTGTTTGAGTATGTATACTTAATATATATATATATGTATATTTTTCGAACTTATATTGAGTTATTATTACTAATAGTAAAAGCAAAAATATTTTATTTCAGGGTTATTCAATTCGTAATATTTCATTTTTAAATTGATTTTGTTACATATTTTAAATTTTCTATTATTCCTTTTTTTATTATATAAGAATGAAAAATTTGCCAAATTTACAGCAGTTTAAGAAAGTTATCTATAAATTTATCCTTATATCACTTTGTGGATCATTTTATTATTGTTTTGTTGATGCATATCTTTTTCTTCTCCATTATTATAAAATTATAAAATATTACAAATTTACTTCATAATTAAGCAGATGGTATTAATTTTGATGCTTTTTTTTTAATAAACGTAATTTTTTAAACAAATTAATTTTATACAGCCAAAAACCATCGAATTATTAATGAGTTATTTTCATCTCTTGAACTTTTTTAGATTGTACTGTGGATTTATAACTAATGTTTTATTAGTTATTTCATTTTTTATGATTTGCAATACCCGATATGTTTAAGAAAATGCAATTCATTCGTACTGAAGCAGTACATGCACTAAATTTCAAACTTTTGCATTTTGATTCAATCAGTTTTCAGAAAATTCGTTTACTAATAGAGTTATATGTAAATTTCTAGGAAGTGATTCAACATTTATGTTTGAAAATAATTTAATTTATAAAAGGGAAAAAGGGAGAAGGAAATATAGAGAACACTGATATAGTTTTATATAATTGATAGATCACTTGTAATCTTACTTATATCATAACAAAATATTAGAGGATATTTAACTTTAAAATACTCAGTTAAATATATGGATATTATGCTTATAGTAATGAAATTCAGTATTCTTACATTTATATAACGATTAAAATATTTAATGAAAAAATTTTGCCATAAAATGCTTATACTCACTAAAGTTTAATTTACAAAAAAATAAATGTATATTAAAAAATCTAAAACAATTAGCATAGCCTTTTCCAAAGACTTTAAAGCGGAAGAAGATTTCAGTTTTAAAACAGAGCCTTATAATCTAAATAGCATTAGTAATGGAATTTAGCTTTCAAACTATCTAAATCAATCTATTCTGAAAATGATTGATTAGTGTAAAATATTATGTATTATTTTATAGCTTTTGTCCCGATTCAACCTTTTCCAAGGCAATCCGTAAATACCACTGCCAAATGGCAAAACAAAAAGTTTTACTAAAAAACGCCAAGATGGCGCGTTTCGATCTTTGCCAAGGCAGAAGCATGAACAGTTTTTTTTTAATATGACAATTTATTTGTAAAATACAAAACAAATTAAATAGAATTTTGTCTTTTTTTTACTGGTATGAAGAAATACCAATACCTGAAGAGTTAATAAAGAAAAAAATGATTCATAGAAAGCATAACTAGTGAATAAAAATTAAAAAAATGGTTCTTCAAAAAAATTAATTGGTGTAAAATATTTTATAAGTTTTATTTTACTGTATTTTTTCGTTTAAATATTTTACAAAGCAAACCACAACATATTGCCAAATGGCAAAACAAAAAGTTCCACTAAAATGCGCCAAGGTGCGCGTTTTCATCTTTGCCAAGACAGTATATTATGACCTTTGACAAGACAGAATTATGAATAGTTTTCTTTTTAATATAAAAATTATTTGTAAAATACAAGGAAAATTAAATAGAATTCAATTTTAATATCCCTTTGAAATAACGCCAATACTACCTGGAATTTTATTAAAGAAATATTGATTCATAGAAAACACGACAAATGAATAATAAAAGAAAAACATTGGTTAGAGTAAAATATTTTATAAGTTTTATTTTACTACCTTTTTTACGTCTCAACTATTTCCAAAAAAAGCCACAACATACTGCCAAATGGAAAAAAAAGGTTTCACTAGAATGCGCCATGGTGGCGCGTTTCCATCTTTACCAAGGAAATATATTATGACCTTTGACAAGACAGAAGTATGAATCATTTTCTTTTTAATATAAAAAATTTATTTGTAAATTACAAGACAAATTATATAGATTTTTTCTTAAAACGCTTTGAAATAACGCCAAAGCCTCAACAGTTATTAAAGGAATATGGATTCATAGAAAGCACAATTAATGAATAAAAATAACAATTTTTTTTTAATCATTGATTAATATAAAAATTGTGTAATTTTACTTTATCGTCTTTTTTTTTTAATTTCTAAATTATTTATTGAATACAAGAATTATTTTTTCTAAATGCTTAAATTAATTCCGCAATTTATTTCAGTTTTCTGATTAATACTATTTTCAATAACGTTGTTATTTTAAATGTTAGAAAACATATTTTCTCTAAAATTATCTTTCTACTGATATATTGTTTATTAAATTTAAATAAATTTTTAAAACGAGCTTAGAGGTACAATATACATGCTTTGTGAAGTCCTGCAGTTTTGCACCGAGCGGATAGTTAAGTTTCAAAAATTAATATAATAATAAAATACTCTACGAAGTGCTAATAACATATAAGAATTGCATTTTGTGTCTCACGTATGATACAACCCAATAAATCCCTTATATCAGGGCCGTCCAACATGGCTCCCGCGGCCGCCATAACGCCATCTGAAGATTTTCATGGCGCCCTTTTGAATGATTCCTGTTACTAGGAGATTTTTAAATAAAAATCCATTTTAAAATATATTTCATTAAAATCATTGGGTTTTCCTCATGATTTGTTATTATAGGTGGCATGAAATTTTCTGCTCCTTTCTCTAAACAATATTTTGATAGGCCTCTCTCTCAGGAAAATGTGATTCTAAATTTAATATGATTTATGCTGTTTTTCTGCAATTATTTACATCGAGCTTGGTACATAGTAGAAATCTTATAGCTCAAATTGTAAAAAAATCGGTGAATATTATAAGACGTCTCCATATTGTTATTTCCAACCAGTGTTGCCAATATAGCGTCCTTTTTTTAACACTTTCCAACACAGTTGGAAAATATTTATGTATTGGGTTTGTCTGTCTGTCTGCCCGTGCTCTAACTCGCGTCAATAAACTCGGATTGCCATACAATTGATATATGTTTATGAGGTTTATTATGGCATGTTCGGTATTGAAAATGAAGTGGATATCATTTATAGTTCATCCACAGAGACACTCAAAAGAATGCCGTTACATTATGGTATGTGGAGAAAAAACGTTTGTGGTGTATTTTAATGAGGTTGTACTATTTAAATTAATATATATCACTGAAGTGCACCACAAGAGGCTTTCTGTAGAATAGGGTGTGCATAGCATTCACATTTCATTGACAGGAATACACAAAAGAAATTGGTTACAGTACTGTCTATGAACAATAATTTCTGGACGTGCATTTTAAGTTGTGTTATGGTTTTTTTTTAAATTTCAATAATTGTCTTTGTCTATTACTTAGTGTGTATAAATGCTATAGATCCGACACAGAGCAGCACAAAAGATCTCGAGTACATTTCCGTTTACTAACGGAAATTACTGAATGGAAATTTACAACTGTGCTATGCGCTTCCTAACTGAATTAAATTTTAGCATACTGTGTACTACAGTATGTACAAATCTGTAGATTGTATACAGGGTTGTACAAATAAATGATTTTGGATATTTTTCAGACTGTTGGTGGAAATTCCTGAAATTGGGTTTTTAAATGTGTTATATGCGTTTTCCAAATTGTTTGTTTAGATATATTTTTTCATCTTATTAATCGGTAAAGCTTTGTAAAAGTATTTTGGAATTGTTGGAAAGCGTTACATAATTTATGCTTGATGCATGATTTTTCGTTCTTGTTAATCCAAAAATCAGATTTCATACCAAAAATTTTTAATAGTAATTTTTGCTTTATTTAATGACAGACATTTTAAGATTACTTAAAGTAAAAATTCTTCTTTCGGAATTTCCGGTATACATTCGGAATTTCTGAATAAAAAATGGAAGCCAAACTGGCGAGCTTGTGCTTCCAAACATGTGAATAATGACGCCCTTAAATGTTTGTCACTAGATGAGGTGCGCCCTCGTTTACTGCCTTATATTTCTGCATGTGTCATGTATTTAACACAAGCTAAATCCGAAGATGTCATATAAGTTCTCAGAATTTTAAAATTTGAATTAGTTTTTCTAAGATAAAAAAAATTGTAGATATAAGAGGGAAATGAGGAAATAAAACGGATTGTTATATTTTTATTAATGTCATTTTCTCATTAAAATTGAAATGAGAAATTCTTTTCAATTTCAATAGATGGCAAAAAATAAATTAATTAATGAATTAGATCTTGATAAAATTAAATTTTCCTAGAAAATTCAAAGAGTTAATCACATTTTCACACATTCAAGCTTCATTAATCAATTTATTCTACAGTACCAAAAATCACCTGTAGACATATTAAAGTTTAGAAATCATTACATCGTAGATTTTTATTATTATTATTATTATTATTATTTTAGCGTTAGATTTAACCAAGAAAGAAAATTTAAGCTTCTTAAGTGGACAATTATTCAGCCCCATTCACAAGAATTGAATTTAATGAAAAAGCCTGTACTATTTTCAATTAATTATTTTTGAAAGATGTTAGTTAAATCATTTCACAAGGGCACTAAAATTAAAATTGTTCACCGGATAAAAATGGATTTTTTTTTTCTTATAAAGCATTTTTAAGTTCGTGAAATTGACGCCATTTTTATTTCATACTAAAAAATATTTAAGTTTCTTGTATTTAGGTGGACAATTATTACCCCCTATTTACAAGAAATTTATTTTAATTAAAGAAAAGCCCTATAGTATTTTCAGTTAATTATTTTTTAAAGATGGTGGTTAAAACGTTTCACAAGGACGCTAAAAGTAAAATGGTTTATCGGGTAAAAATGGCATAATTTTTTTACGTGTAAAACTTTTATTTTAATTTTTTTTTAACTAAAATATTTTTTAATAAGTTCATCAAAATGACGTCATTTTTATTTCTCCCACTCCGAAATTCGAAACTAAATCTTAATAGAACAATGTACTTAGAACAAATGACATGTTGCATCAAAAATCACTTAATCTGTGAAATGCAATTTTCGCAATTTCTGTGTAACACACATTGCAAATATGATATCTTACTTGAAATTTAGTATGCAATAAAATTAGTGCTATAATTGTTTTCTAAAAGTACAATAATATTGGATTTCATTTTCCCTCAAGTAATCGAAAGATCCTATGCAATGTATATGCAACACATCGGATTGCCACGCTGTTAGTTTGCACAGTATAAGACTTTTTAACCGAATTAAAAAAAGTAGAAGGTTCTCAATTAAACGCGTGTTTTTTTTAATTATATGTTTACCTATTACTCCGAAACTACCCGACCTATTCATGTGATTTTTTTTATTATTATTATTGAAAGAGGATACTTCCGAATTGATTCCATTTAAATTTCATCAAACCTGGTTCAGTATATTTTTAGAAATTCAACAACAACAATAAATAAATAAATAAATAAATAAATAAACATCTTTAAAATATTCTATTTTCAACGATTTTCATCAAGTGACATAGCGCTATCTATTTGACGAAAAAGTCACTACTTGGCAATTTTTCTCCTTCGTTATACAGTTTTGTTTTTAGGATTGTTGTAAAGAAAAGCAAAAAGCAACGTTTATTTTGTTAAAAACTTTTTTGACCTAAACAATAAGTAAAAATTATATATATACATATATATATTAAAATTGTAAAGCGTTTTTGTAATACTTTTGAAAGTTTTTTTTTTTTTGGGGGGGGGGAGGGGGACGGGGGGTGAATCTTTCATTAATTATTAGATACTAAAAATATTGAAATAACACAATCTGTAGACCGAATCCTTTGCAACAAGAAAAGGTAGGGATGATTTCTATTCGTTTAAGTTTTTTTTTCACATCTGGAACAATAAGACGCATTAAATGACACCAATATATTCTACTTAATGGTATTATCCTGCTAAATACTGTACAAGTATTAATGATAAGGTTTCTTTTTTATTATTTTTACTAAAAAATGCTCTACGATGTAAAGTAAAATATCATCGGATAAACATATGGTATTTTAATTACAGTAAGTTCTGTAGCATATCTGCCACACTTCATATAAATAAACTGTTGTACTTTGCTGTAGTTTGAACCTCTAATGTCACAAGCGTATAAATTATAAAAAATGGTTGAAAATTAAAAGTTATATTAAAAAAAAAATTTTTTTTTCGTTTTTACATTACTTAGATTAGTTTCAAAATAGGATTTTTTTCGTGAAGGTTAATAATTAAAAAAAAAAAAAAAAAAAAAAAAAAAAAAAAAAAAAAAAAAACATGCAATAAAAGACTATTTTGATTTTACCCAGCATTAATAAAAAAATTAATATTTCAAAATCACAGATAAAAGAGAAAGCATTTCCCAGACATTAAATGCCTCGACGGTATATATTTTTTATATTTTTTTTTTCTTCGCTGTACTGTAGATAAGACGTTCGTTCATTCATCTATGCTTTAGAAGTTGCCTTCTGTGCCTTCTGTTACATAATGTTTATCAGCTTTGACATTTCCAGTACATGTACAGGTGGTAGAACCATTTAATGGACAAGATGAAAAGCTGCAACGGTTTTTATGAAGACTACGGAGGGTTTAAGATTTCAGAAGACACCTGTTTATAGATCCTCCAATCTCTTGCTGGCTTATCCTGATTTTAAATCTTATATTATTATGCCTTTCTGGCTGATACATGATATTTGCATGCTCAGCTGCTTGATTTCACATCTGTAATATTTCAACGATAATAAAGATCTAATCACGGATTTTTTTAAAATGTTTTATTCCTTAATTCTAAAATGAAATTTAATTTGGCCAATCTATTATTATGGGAGAGGGAATTTTTAATTTTTAACACAATGTTTAAAAAGTCTTGGTTAAAAAACTTTTGTAGATATTGGTATTTGTATATTACATCTTTTTTGTAATATTCCAGGAGAATGTTTTAAAGATAATTAACAAGAACGATGTTATGGATACAAAATACTTAAAGAGTTTGGAAATACAATACATGCCCAAAAAGTCTTAATTTACGTCCAATAAAAGTAAAACCATAAAATATATATTTAAAAAAATCAAAATATATACTAAAACACTTTAATTGCTTAAAAAACGTCAAATATCAATAAAAAACATTAAAATATTGGCATGTTTCGATTGATTCATCCAATCACCATCAGAATACATAAGAAACACAAATGCAATGTACACAAAAATTGGAATGTAAGATCAGTCCCTATGATAAAGTAAAGATATTAAGTGAAGATAAAGTGAAGATATAAGTAAATTGATTTATAGATCGGACTTTTATTTACAGCTATTTGCAAGAGAATCGATTGAAACATATATAAGAGTTTCAAAAGTGTGTAATGATACGTTGTTATTTCATATTCCAAGTATTTGGGTAGAACGGTTGAACAACATTGGGAAGCGGACTACAAGATGGAGCAACCAGCGGTGTTAAAATTATCGGGTATTGTATCTTCATTTTATCATAGGAACTGATCTTACATTCCAATTTTTGTGTACATTGTATTTGTGTTTCTTATGTGTTCTGAGGATGATTGAGTGAATCAATCGAAACATGTCAATATTTTAATGTTTTTATTGATATTTGACGTTTTTTAAGAAATTAAAGTGTTTTAGTATATATTTTGAAGTTTTTTTTTTTAATATATATATATTATGGTGATACAATACATATTCAATATAACTGATGTACATGATGTGACCCTTCCATTAGAACGACCCACGCAAAAAGTCTCAAATATTTTCAGTTACTCGCGCAATGTTGTTTTTACATCCAATGCAAGGATGGTTCATGTCATACTTTCAAATATAACAATCACACATAGATTTCGTAATAAATTTTGTTTAATTACTGGAATACACAAAAAAATTGTTAATGCTTTAAGAGCTTTCCAAAAAGTTAATATATATATATATATATATATATATATATATATATATATATATATATATATATATATATATATATATATATATATATCATCTTTATTAGCTACTGTTTATCCAATCATTGAAGAAAATCACACAAAGTCTTATCAGACACATTTTGGGTATAGCCAGCTTTCTGCAGGGTTCGCAAATATTATGATATTTTCGAAAATATCAAAAATATCTGATATGTTGATATATATCCGATAATTTTATATGTATCCGATATTTTCAAAATAGTCAACTTATCGAGGATTACAAATATTTTCAGACTCAATATAAATTAGAAATTGAAACATATTGCACTTAGCATGAAAAATTAATAAAACAATATTCTAAATGTCTTTTTTTCTTAAGTAACAAAATTGAAGATCAACTAATTGAAAACACACACAATTTGCATGTTACAATTACAAAATCAAAAAACAGGATTTAATATCAAGTTTAAAGAAAATTTTATGTACAATTTTATGTACAAACTACAGAATTTAAAGCAAGTTTAAAGAAAATTTTATGTTTTATGCAACACAATTTTAAATAGGTAATATACGTTTTTTTTTCTTTTGAAAAATTTGATTATAATTGTAAATTTGCTTGCTTTTTATTTCCCTAACCTCTTGTGCAGTTTAAACGGAACTAAACGAAAACCTGAAAAGAATATTTTTAATGAAACTGTAAATAATTTAACTAAATTAGACAGTTTATCTTTCAATAGCTGTTCTGAGTAAATATTTTCCCGCTTAATTATTAGTTCATTTGGAAATTTAGCCTTAACTAAAAATATCAAAAATATGATGCACATTGCTTTGAAAATAAATATCAAATATATGAAAACATCGAAAATATCAAAAATAATGATATTTTGAAAATGATTATCGGATATATCTCATTATATATATATATATATATATCAACCCTGGCTTTCTGTGTCCATAATTCTTGAATAAATATTTGACATCAAAGTACTGTTATAGGAACTGGATATTCTGATGAATAATAAAAATTTCAAGGTAGATTTCTGATACATAGCTTTCTTACTTTGGTTGACGTTAATGAAATGCACAAACAATTTATTAATGCTTTAGGAGCTTTCCAAAAAGGTTAACAAACACCTTTCATCTCTTACAGTTAGCTACTGTTTATTCATTTATTGGAGAAAATCTCACAAAGTTTTATCAGTTACCTTTATACACATTTTGGGTACAATAAGCTTTCTGTGTCCATAATTCTTGAAGAAATATTTGACATCAAAGTACTTTTATAGGTACTGAATATTCTGACGAATAATAAAAATTTCAAGGTATATTTCTGATTGATACATAGCTTTCTTACTTTGGTTGACAATTTATTAATGCTTTAGGAGCTTTCCAAAAAGATTAACAAACCCGGGATCCCTTGGCTTAAGCTGGCAATGCTCTACCAACTGAGCAATTCCGGACGAATATGGCTGAACTAATTCATACCCATTTAACCTTAATGATCATAGTACATGTATATTGCTCAATTGGTAGAGTATTGGCAGCTTCAGCCAAGGGATTCCGTTTTCGAATCCTGGCCCGGACTTTTTCGCTCAGTTGGGAAGATTATATCTCATATGATTTCTTTACCAATTTGAATAATTGCTTCAAAATTAATCTAGTGTAATCACGTTTCCAGCGTTTACTGCAGGTCCCATTACCTATGATTTATTCTGTTGTGCTGATTCAGTTATCAGACCAGATGCTATGATCATTAAGGTTAACTGAGCGAATTAGTTCAGCCATATTCGTCCTGGATTGCTCAGTTAGTAAAGCATTGGCAGCTTCAGCCAAGGGATCCCGTGTTCGAATCCTGGCCCGGACTTCTTCGCTCATTTGGGAAGATTACATCTCATATGATTTCTTTACCAATTTGAATAATTGTGCCAAAATTAATCTAGTATTAATATTATACTTTTGTTAAGTATCAGGTTACTTTATTTAAGTACTACCAGACTTCCCGGGCGCGGGAAAATAACTTTAAATATACCTAAAATTCCCTTATCGTTCACCGAAATCGTTTTTAATTTATCTCTCTACACTGGTCTATTTTTTCAAAAGAGCTTCTTTCCTCTTGCCAAACTTAATTTTTTTTTTTTTTTTTTAAGATCCCAACAACGAGGTCAAGTATGTCGTCATAGCAATGGTTTTTAGCGATAAACAGTGATTTAGGAAACCGACGCCGGAACTTTTCCTCATTTGAATTTCACTGCGTTTCATAAAAAAAAATCGATGGCCTTATCCTCTTCAATAATTAATTTTAAAAACTATTTCATTTTTTTTCTGTTTACGATTAACGAAAGACTGCTCCATACAGAGATAGAAAATATAAAATTGGATGGTCAAGGTATCAAATAAAAATTGGGTGATAAAAACAAACTTCTCATTTTCGGGAAAATAGGGGCTTTAAAAAATAAAAATTCAAAAAAATTCAAAAATCACTGCATGAATTTTGAATAAACTTATTCAAAAGAGAAAAAAAAATTACTATACTAAGCTAAAAGATTGAATTTGAGGGGATCAAAATCGCCTGCGAGCTAGAAAAACCGGAGAAATGCGAGAATTGTTTCGTTCAGCATAAAATAACAAAAAAAATCTGATAATAAGAAAATAAATCAGAAATTTGTGCCTCAGGTACATTCGGACCTGTCTGCGTCTATCCGGAACCAAATTTGTAGACTTCTACATGCTATAGATTTCCCTAGCCATGGCCAACACATACAACACACACACACACACAGAGAGAGAGAGAGAGGGGGATTTTCTTTTATTAATATAGATTTCTTTTTTTTTCTTTTTTTTAATCGAGTAGAAGTTAAATTTATTTCAGTTTTTCAGAATTGACAGTAGTGATTTTGTTCTTTTGGTCACTTTTACCTAAAGTCTACCATTTTCTTGCATTCACCCCGCAATTTCCTGAATATTACTTTGTCTTACTGAAAAATTCTTCAACATAGCGTTTATCAACTCAATATTTAACTGAATAATTAATTTATGTATTATTATTTTTATTGTTATCGTTTATGTTATGATTATTACTCCATAAATATAGTTCGAAATGCTATAGGCTTTTGAATTATTATTTTACAACAATCACTTGTAAATAAATTTAGTAAAACTCAGTGTTTGGAAACCAGGTTTAAATACATTAACAAAGTTTAATTTTACACATTTTTTTGTTTTAATCACTTATCTAATTATTTATTTAGTTAGTTAGTTTTCTTTCAAAGATTAAATTTCATCATGAGAATAAACGCGCCGTCATAAAATAATTTATCAGTATTTTCCTACAATATTTTTGGAACAATGTGAAGGATAAAAATTATTTCGAGTTCACCATTTTCACTGCTATTTATACTGATATTATTGTCGCTTTCCAAATCATTATTATCATCACGCATTGTTAAACAACAAAAAATTGTTCGCAAATAAATCGCAATATTTTAACTTTATCAAAGTTACCGAGACATAAAAAATCGTAAAATCGAAAAAAATCGTATTTTTTTAGTTTTTGCTTAAAAAATTATTTAGATCTTTTTTTTTTTTTTTTTTTTTTTTTTTTTTTTTTTTTTTTTAATGACGCAAAGCACATATTAATACGATAGTTAAATCAAAAGATATAAAGCTTTTCATATTGTAATGTCTGAGGTTGTCATGCTTTCTTCCTGGATGTAAATATATTTATCTCAGCTATTTTTTTTTTCTTTTTTCAATATTCGTCATAGCAGTACGTCTTTCCGTTATATATTCTTTAAATTACCTTCGGGATTTTTCATTTTAAGATAAATTTTTGAAAATATTATTTTCGAAATAAAAGTATTCCTACAAAAAAAAAGTTTTTATGTTTAAAAAAATATATTATTCCTTTTTTTTTTTTTTTTTTTTTTTTTTTTTTTTTTTTTTTTGCAATAAGTTCCTTATATTCTGGCGTATAGCGCGCACCTAAAATTTCAGACTGTATTTTTCAATTTTAAAGCATATTCTCTGTATTACGTGCACTAGAGACCTACGTTGGGTCGGGTAACCGGATTTTACCAGTATGGCCGGCGATTACATTACGCGGTTTAAAATGGGTCGTGTTGACGCTAATTTGTTTCGTTGCGGATCGGGTTCAGGCCAGGGTGACTTTAAATGTTTCGGGTTCGGATAGGGTTTTCAATCTTTCGAGTCGGGTTCGGGTTGACTCGATTTTTCCAAAAGAAAGTCCTGAATATATTTCAAATGAAAAAAAAAACTATATGTTCCAATATTAATGGGTGCCTGTATATGTGTTCATTTTTATACAAAATAGATAAAAGGGATATTAGAGATATAATTGTAGACTATTTTCCCATAATTGCTTTAAAATATGGATAAATTTCACTTCGGGTTGGAGTTTGAATATTTCGGAATCGGATTGAAGTGTATCAGGTTCGGGTCGGGTTTCGGGTTGATGAAATTTTTTTGTCAGGTCGACAAGCAGAAATTTCCCGTATGACCCGACCCATGTATAAAACTCTAACGTACATCCCTTTTTTTTCAAAGAAACCTTCTTAAAATATATAGTATGAAAAAACATTAAAGAACATTTAAATTATAATAACTAAGTACGAACATAAAGAAATAAATGAGAAAGTGCGAAAGTGCGAAGCAAGAATGTACCATATATACAATGTTCATTAACCCATTTTTGGCCAAGCATAGAAATTTTGTAAAATGTGGTATTATTTGCATAGAAATTTGCTTAAATTACATTCATTAAGACATCAAAAAAGTTTCGTGCATGAAAAATAATATTTTATTTAATTTGACGTTACCATTATTAATTTATTATTATTAATTTATTATTAAATTTAAATAAAAAAATTTAAGTTTTTTTATGGCATTTGTTTTATTTTTATTTTATTTACAGAACTTGCAACTTTACTCCATTATAAAAACATATGATTAATCTCAAATGGAATAATTATACATTTTCAAAAAGTCGAATTTGTCAATAATCGTTTCAAGTAAAAAACCAGCGTATTTTGAAAATTTCTCAACAGAAAGTGATTACTTCAATTGAATTACTAATATTTTATAGATGTCTCCAGAACCCTTAAAAATAGCAGAAAAATAAAATTAGCGAAAAATATACGTCACAGTGTTAATAAAAAAATATTTATTGAAATGGTGCGTTTACGCACCTTTGGCCGAAAATGGGTTAATGTAGAAATCCCAATTTTTATGCTCAGATTTTTCTATTTTTTTATCTTTTATTTTTATACCCGGCGTATAATGGGCATCTGTAAATTTTGAATAATTTTCTAGTATTGAAAGTACTTGTTATATATACGCCATAATATACGATACTTCTATAAATATCGAAAACAAATTAATATTTATTCTTTTCTGCAATCAAAAATGAAACATGCAAAAAAAGTTATTCTTTCAGAAGATATATCAAATTTTAAACATGTCTATGTAATTTTTTTATTTTTAAAAACTAAATTTTATGTTTTTTTTTTCTTTTTTTCTTCTTCTTCTTTCTTTTTTTTAAAAAAAATGCACATTTGGAAAAGAATATATATGTAAATATGCACTTCAACAAAGAAAATTGAAAAAAAAAAACATTATAAATCAAAATAAATAAAATTTTGTGCCCTTTTAAAAAAGTTAATTATAATTAATTACATTTCATTAGAGTTAATTAAAATTAATTATAAATATGTATACTAATTAAATAAAATACAAATCCTGGTATAAAACAAGTATCTCCATGGATCTGATGGCAGGACTTACTGTGAGATAATTATTTTTAAGAAATTGTGTGCCCCGAGATAATTCGGGATAACTAGTTAAAAGGTTAGACAGAAAAGGAATATGTAAAAGGTACGAAAAAACCAGTAGCTACTAGGTCGGTGACCTATCCAAACTTCAAAGTGGCGAAATGCCCATAAAAAAATTTCCATTTTGTCAACAAACAGCTCTAAATAAGCCGTTGCATAATGCTTTTTTTTTATCTGCAAACATTCTCATAGATTGGGATTGGGAGCATGGTGCGGATGAGACAGGTATCGCACAGTGGAGGACCTATATTGGCATATTTATCTCTTATTTGGCTGTAAAATAGCCGATACAGCTGAGATCAGTTGTATGATGATGCATGGATTGAAAGAATCATCAGTTTTATGAATTAACTTAATTGAGCAAAATGATAATACAGCAACAGTAAATCAATTGAGTAATATTTCTTTGACTGAAATTCCATTCAATACAGCGATTGAAACTAATAAAACACATAAAAATGAAATTAAAGATTTCACTTTTTAACCAATTTTATAGAAAAGACGTTATCAAATTTGATATTGCCTTATTTTTTATGTAGCTACACACGTAACTTTTTAAAGGATGCTTCATTACTGGTATTTTCTTTCCCCTTTTCTTTAAAGCGACAAAATTGCTTATTGTTTTTCATCGCCGGAAAATCCTCGTGTCATTTATGATAAAAGCACTTCGATCATTGTTGTATTATGAAGAAGAAACTATTAGATATTCATTTATGATGTTTCACTTTTAGTATTTTTTTTTTCTTTAGTTTAAAGCAACAGACTTGCTTATTGCATTTCATCGCCGAAAAATCCTCGTGTCATTTATGATAAAAGCACTTTGATCATTGTTATACCGTTGTATTATGAAGATGAATCTGTTTCATATTCATTTATGATGCTTCACTATTAGTATTTTGTTTCTCTTTTCTTTAAAGCGATAGACTTGTTTATTGCTTTTGATCGCCGGAAAATCCTCGTGTCATTTATGATAAAAGCACTTCGATCATTTTTGTATTGTGAAGAAGATGCATTTATGATGCTTCACTAATTAGTATTTATCCCCTTTTCTTTAGAGCGACAACCTTGCTTATTGCTTTTAGTCGCCGGAAAATTCTCGTGTCATTTATGATAAAAATACTTCAGTTATTGCTGTATCATTGCTGTATTAAGAAGAAGAATCTATTACAGATTCATTTATGATGCTCCACTATTAGTATTTTCTCCCTTTTCTTTAAAACAACAGACTTGCTTATTTCTTTTAATCACCGGGAAATACTCGTGTCATTTATGATAAAAGTACTTCGATCATTGTTGTATTATGAAGGAAAATCTATTACAGATTCACTTATGATGATTCACTATATATTTTTTTCCTTTTCTTTAAAGCAAAAGACTTGCATGCTATAAGAAATAAATTACAGTATTTTTTTTTGTTAGTTATTGCAATTATTTTAATGACTTTTTTAAGATGTAACAAAAAAAAAATGTTATTCCCCTCGCCTTCCGGATGAATATAAATCTCCCCTGCCGGGAAGAATACGACGATATTCAACATAATTTCGTTATCAAAACTAGTATAAAATGAAAATATGGTAGGAAAGAAAACAACTACTTAGAAGGATTACAGTATTTTTTGTTGTTGTTGTTGTTGTTAGTTATTGCAATTATTTTAATGACTTTTTTAAGATGTAACAAAAAAAAATATTATTCCCCTCGCCTTCCGGATGAATATAAATCTCCCCTGCCGGGAAGATTACGACGATATTCAACATAATTTCGTTATCAAAACTAGTATAAAATGAAAATATGGTAGGAAAGAAAACAACTACTTAGAAGGATTACAGTTTTTTTGTTGTTGTTGTTAGTTATTGCAATTATTTTAATGACTTTTTTAAGATGTAACAAAAAAAATGTTATTCCCCTCGCCTTCCGGATGAATATAAATTTCCCCTGCCGGGAAGAATACGACGATATTCAACATAATTCCGTTATCAAAACTAGTATAAAATGAAAATATGGTAGGAAAGAAAACAACTACTTAGAAGGATTACAGTTTCTTTTTTTTTTTTTTTTTTTTTTTTTTTTTTGTTAGTTATTGCAATTATTTTAATGACTTTTTTAAGATGTAACAAAAAAAAATGTTATTCCCCTCGCCTTCCGGATGAATATAAATCTCCCCTGCCGGGAAGAATACGACGATATTCAACATAATTTCATTATCAAAACTAGTATAAAATGAAAATATGGTAGGAAAGAAAACAACTACTTAGAAGGAACAGTTAACATAGAGAAATTTAAAAAAAAAATAGCTACAATAAATAAAGTAACTTTCAGCACTTTTTTTTTACTTTCCTGCAGAGTCTTACAAAAGCGAGAGAAATTTTAAATTTAGTACAGTCATTACTTTTAAGATGCAGATGTTCAGTAAAAACAGCTTATTAAAAATTCGAAATTTAAAGATGTGAAAAGAGCGAAAAACTTTCTAAATTAGATTTATTTAGAATTGTTGGGGATAGAAACTTAAAATTTGACATGGCTGTTATTTTTAAGACGTAAATGCTCACACAGAACAGTTTTTACAAAATTTGAAATTTAAAAGGGTGCAGAAGAACAAATCGTTCTAAAATTGCGATGCTGTTGAGGTTAGAAACTTGAAATTTGGCATGGTGAATATTTTTACGGTGTAAGTGCTCACTAAGAATTGTTTCTAAAAATTTCGAAATTTAAAAGTATGAAATTAAATGAGAGGAAATCTTCAAAATACATTCTAAATTACGATTTATTTGGAATTAATTTTAGATTTTCAGATTAATTTAAATCTCGTGTTCACCTAATGCAGTATTGAAGTTTATTCAAAGTGTGGCTTAATTAGTAGTTTTTGAATTATCTCTATCAGAATCATTTCCTCTAATAAAAATACGCACACAAATACTTCTGGGCATATTTCAATAACTAAGCGTGCAAAGCCGAAGGTTTTGCTAGTCATTAATAATTTGCCTTTTTGTAAACTATTTTTCTGGTAGTAAAAACCTGGCCAAAGACATTGCTCATTTTTTTTTAATACATTCACAAATCGAAATAAGTAGTTTTATTATAATTTAACTTAATGATAATTTACAAATTTTTAAAGTGTGAAATTTACAACAAAATTGTGAATCTTAATAAGATGTAGAAGTTAAAATAATTATTCATTGCATACAGGGTGACATACAGAGTAACAATCTATGTATTTCTGTTCTCTTCATATTATTGAGTAATAAAACGCAGCTTTTCTGGATTTTTCGCCCCAAAATAAAAAAAAAGAAAAGAAAAGAAAAGAAAGAAAGAAAAGAAAGAAAGAAAAGAATCACTGATACATTCATATGGAATTTATAAATATAGTTATTTCTAAATTCCATATAAATGTATCGATTTTTTTAATCATAATTATTGGTGACAAAGGCAGTTTCTAATGCAGTTGTTCATGTTAGTAAAAACATTTTTTCTCGATGTTCTAATATAGATTTTTTTTTCTAATAAATTACAGCTGTTACTAAGTACTAATCCTTAACTGATGAAAGTCACCTATGTACCTCTTTCTCTATTGGTACTTACCTGAAGGAATAAATTAATGGCACCTTATTACAATATTAATTGTTAAAGTAATAATATATTAGAATTATACTAAATTATTGTAATATAGAAATAATAAATATATCAATTATAAACAATAAGCTACTATTTATTGATAAAAACTGTATATTCCGGCCTATAACGCGCTCCGAAGCATAACACTCATCTACGATTTGAGACTGTATTTTTATATCTTTAAGTATATTCACCGTATTACGCGCGCCTCCTTTTTTTTTTTTTTTTTTTTTTTTTTTTTTTTTTTTTTTTTTGTAAAGAAAACTTCATGAAATACGTAGCATGTAAACACAGTAAAGAGCATTAAAAAATACAATAACTATTAGAAACAAAAAACAAGTAAGCCAATGCAAAGTGGGGACCAGCCAAGCCTATCTGCTTGAATCCCCACAAAGCGCGTTTGGAATAGTACTCTCGTTCCTTCAAATAATCACGTCTTCTTCTCTTCTTCATTAATTTAGAAATCTCAATTACTATGCTTCATTTTTCATTTTTATACCCGGCCCGTAACGCGCACCTGTATTTGACTATTTTACCATTTTTTGCGTTATACATCGGAATAATAATAGTATACCGGGAATAATACTAGTATATTAATAGTATACCAGGTTTTTACCAACAAAAACCAGGTTTTCTTCACGTCCTGATAAATAGTAAATTTTACCGGCAAAAACTCAACCCTGTCGGCAGGGTTCAATTAAATTATCAATATCTTTTTCAGCAATTTTATTCTGTATCTTTCAGCCAGCTTCATTTTTGTTACCATATGTCTTTTAAGAATCAAAAATAGTTACAGACCACTTATTAATTTATTCATAGTAAATAAGATAACTCTTGTAGCCGTTTCTAACAGCGCTTTTTTTTTTTCTAAAAAAATTAAAGCAGGGTATAAAAAAAGAAAATAAAGAAGAAAAAAAGAGCTCATCATATCAGCTTTACTATTTTATTTAAACCAAAAAAAAAAAAAAAAAAAAAAAAAAAGGAAGTTTATATCTTGTTAAACATATTCTTAAGAATTTCCTACGATAGTTGAATTTCCAGTTGGCTTTAAAGTGAAAGTATAAAACCATTGGTTCTATTGGGTGTAGCTCACAAGAGTGCGACACCTGGAAATAAGACGACGACATCTGCCCAAAAATTATAAAAACTGATATATTCTCACACGATTATCTGCATCGCTTCCTATCCTTTAATTCGAGATCTTTTTTTTCTCTTTTTTATAACAGTAAATAATCTACATGCATCAAATTTGAAATGAAAGGAACAATTGAAAAAATTACATGTTTCATTTTAAATGCTTTATAATTATTTATGGGTGTTTAGTTGCGTAGACAAAACAAGTATTCCAATTGCAACTTACTAGGAAAATCAAAAATTGAATCCGAATTTGCTGGCTGCACAGTTCGATCAGCAATCATCAGCCTATCTATTACACAAAATAGAGGGTGTAGATAGGCTTGCATTATCATGACGAAGTGGTTTACTGCAGCAAAAACTATATTAGTAACAAAAGTTAATAGACCAAGGAAAGGCCTTTCGTCTGCCTCGAAAAAAGCGTCAATGGCCAATGATCGTAAACTCACCCCATAAGATGAATTTTCATCCAAAACGCATCGGTAATCTCTCATCGAAATGCCTTCAATCGATGATCGACAAGATAAAATTTGGATGGAAATGTCGTAAATTACTGATGATATTTTTATGGCGTGATGGGTATCCTCGCAATTTCATCGGAAAATGTGGTAGTTTCGATTTGACTTTAGGGTGAAAGTTTTTTCATTAGACAGCGTTTGTCAGAAACTGCTCTAGATGTTATTAGTACGTAGACGTTTGTTAAGTTTTGGATGATATACATGACTAGATAATTAAACACTAATGATTTGATGCTGCTAGGATATGTATTCGATACAGCTATTTTTAGATTGAGTCTCTTTAAGATTCGCTCTTTAAAAATTGCTGAGCTTCTTATTTCTGAAACGAGAATCTTAAGTCCATCTGATGTGTCATTTATTTCAGTCGTCCGCCCCTTCTTTTGTTCACAAGCAATTTTCGCTCACAATTCCACTTTTTGCTAAAATTTTTTGGCACAGATGCAATTCTTTGAAGACTCAAGACATTCTTGTACTGGAAAATCCAAATAAGTTAACGCTTTCTGATATACTGGAATCGGCACTTCTGGCGCTCACAATCATCAACATGTCTCATTCAAAGTCGCACAAAACTGTTATTTTTCTCCTGAATAGGCAAAGTGCAAAGTTCACAGTTGCTTCTGAATAAGGGCAAACTTTTTATCAGAAAATAGAGTTTATTACATCAGCGCACATGCTGCACGGACGAGTCGAAGTTTCAGTGAGGAGTGGTCATAATATTTTGGCCACTTAGTGTATATTAGAGGATATATTTGAGGATTATTGAACATATATTTGAGAATTATAAACAAAGAATTGAATTATTTCACCAACTGGAAATTAATCTGAAAATGAAAAAAAAAAAATCACTGTTATTCTAAGCTTTCTTGAAGAAATTAAGCAATTAGATCTTTTCATCTGTACTGCACACATTACTATATCATCTACTCTGTTGAAGTCAAAAAAGTAGTTCAAAAATGCAAATAGTTGAGGAATATAATGTCGAAGAAAATATATTCAAATGACGTTCCGTAGGTTTCCTCGAATATACTGTTGAATAAATTACCCTTTTCATTACCCTTTCAAAATTTATACAAACATATGAAGTTTTTCCAACATCAGACATGTTTTGTAACGGTAAATGTTCGTTATCACTATCATTTTCATAAATTAGTTTTAAAAAACACTTTCTATGTCTGATCTTGTAAATTTGAGTTATCAAAATTAGAAAAAAAAAATACATTGTGAGTAATTTTACCAAAAATATTTTACTGGATTAAAATTTCAACACATGTCTCTACATTTTACTAGTAAGGACGGGAATACATCCACGGTGATCACACCCCGTTTTTTACTGACCTTTTAAAATCTGATACAGTAATCATTCCAATGTCACCTCCCTGGTTGTGATTGAAATTGTATAAAGACTTTATTATTCAGACAAATAATACAAATAACAAATGTATTCTTTAATATTTTCATTTTGTCATACAATTGTCACAAATTAGCTTCTAAACACAGTACGAATATTTTTCATTGATAGCACTCATCACCATTATACATTAAAAATATATTGAACTCACTGTATACTCGCAATAGCGAGGTAATTCTTGAATACTCTTTTAGTTCTGGTGATTTTTAAACGAAACTCAGCTTTTTGTTTTTGTTTTAATAACAATAATACGTAAACGTGTAACACATTTCATAAATGCAAATAATTAAATCTCAGTTATATGTTTTAAATTAATGTAAAACAGTTTGAGAAAACTTGCGCATGACAAAGGAATTTAAAACTCATGCCTCTACTTAATCTGTAAATTAGAGATTTTAGTGTGTGTGTGTGTGTGTGTGTGTGTAAAGTAAAATTTTACCTCTGCGTATTTTTTCCTAGTAAAGCAAAATCTCTTATTTTACCATTTTCTGCTATTCAGTTTAATTTCAAAGTATACATTAAAATAAATTTCAATAAAAATCAATCAGCTCTGTAGACTCTGCATTCCATTAAAAAAAATTCCGTAGATCATGTGAAATTTTTAGGTTTTATCTTTTGCAATCTCTTATACATTTTTCGAATTTCGTTTTGCTGAACCATTTAAAAATTGTGAAACAATTGTGAAGTTTTTAATAAAACTTACTCTATTTTTTTTTTTACTTGCAATGTATATAATGTTTCACTGGGTATTTACAAGTTTCCCTGTGAGGTGATTATTTCTGTACCACTAATTCCAAATAATAAGCTTCGTGGTAAAATTCTTTAACACGTGCAATAAAATCTACTACACAGAATCAAAAATAGTGGTCTACAAGTAGCGTGAACGCAGGAAATCCAGTAACTACCCAGTGAAACACCCGGCATTTCTACATGAACTGCTAAAATACAAAAGTTAAATTTTATATTTCAAAAAAGACTTTTCTCACAATTCATTTAAATTTTTTGTTTATTTATCTATTCTAGTTACAAGCATATTTTTACACTTTCTCTATTCCCTAACGCTTAAAAAAGGGAAATTATTATTCAAATTATTATGCTTTTATGAAGAAATAAATGAATCAAAAAATATGGAATTAAATGAAGAAGAAGAAAGATTTCTTTTCTATGAGTAATTTGAACTTTTAAATTTCATTTTCTTTAGTTTCTGATATATTTATGTTTTTTCCGCTTTTCCTGATCTCAGAATACAGAAAAATGTAAAATTATACTTCAAATAATTAACTTTTCATGGGTATAAAGCTGAAAAAATATAATTAAGCTTCAGACGAAGTAACTGAAATATTTTTTTCATGGATAATTCGAACTTCTGAATGTTTTTTTTTTTTCTGGTTACTGTTTTTTTTTTCTACTTTTTCTTTTCTTCAAACACTTTAAAATGTAAAATTCTTTCTTCATTTTACGTGGAAATATATAAAGATACATAAAGATGTTAATTTTTAGGTGAAGAAAAGGTGTTTTTTTCTCACGCGTAGTTTGGAACTTTTATATTTTCCACCAATTTCAGAAAAATATAAAATTATGCCCCCTTTCGTGCAGAAGTACATTAAGCTAAAACAATGGAGTTAAATTTTAGACAAAGAAATAGGATATGTTTTTCGCATGTAATTTTTTATGTTTGTTCTTCTTATCTGTTATTCCTTTTTCTTTTCCCAAAACACTTAAAAATAAGAAATCATTTAAATTTTTATCTTTTCATGCAGAAATGTATAATGACCCTAAATTTCAAATAAAAGAAAAGAAATATGATAGTTCTACGGGTAATTTCAAGTTTTAAAATTTTATTTTTTTATTTATTTATTTATTTATTGTTGTTGTTTGCAGCTAGGTAAATAATTAAGCTAGGTAAATAATATGATGTAAAAATGTCATCTACACGATCTCAAGACTCATTTCAAGACAGAAAAGTAACGTCTTAAAGTAGATTTCGCAACAAACAGTTAAAATCGACAATTGTCAAATAAAGCAGATTTTCTTATTTCGCCATCAGTCATATATCGAACTGCTAGAAATTTTAGAAATTTGAAATACTTAAAGAACTAAAGTGAATTTTTTAGAATATGCATAAATAATCACATTCTGGTTTATTTTTTCACTTTGATTTGAAACAATAGGTAACAGCTCACTTTTTTAAATAAAATGTACAATTTTGAGTAAATGGTTTTTGTTGTGTTTCTATTATTTAATATATATATATATATATATATATATATATATATAAAACAGTGTGGTTATATCATTATCAAACGCAGTATAATGAAGACTAATTTTACATGGAGAAATTGAATATAATGTTTCCTACGGATAATTTGTAAAGGACTGAGAGACACAAACTTCAAAGGTTGTCATGGGACAGTAAAATGTGTTCGAAGCCTTTGATTTTGAATTACATATCTTTTCTGATGTAAAGAAATTCAATTTGAATGGTCCATGTGGATGGAGTGGTTATTAGAATGACGTACAAAATGAAACTGAATGTTTTTAGTTTAATTGTTTGTTTGTTCTCAAAATTGCAAAGCAAGTAGCGGTTTTTTGACCGTGTGAGCAGACTTTGGGTGTAAGGTAAAAACATCTATAACGGTTCCAAGAGGCCGGATGGACACTGTGACATATGTATTTAATTCAATGTTTTTTAATATACAAACATTATGAGAGATGAACAATATTTTCAAGATTAATATGTGGAAAAGATTTTTATGAAATTTCTCAAACAACGATACAAGTAAAATTTTACTAGGTTAATTTAAATAATGACAATACTTTATCAGGACCTTTTGAAAGAAAACTTATTGTCTTTTCTAAAAATATAGTTGGAGTACTTTATACCAATGTAAAACAATACTCAAACGTTGCCAAATTACGAGCATCTATTATTTGTACATGGGAAAACATTAAAAAAACTGTACCTAAACAATTGTTTATTCATTTCCAGATGGTATTTATGCTGTTATTCAAATTTTGATGGGTATACATGGTGCTAATGAAAACTGGCTACACCATTATGAAACAATGAATTTTTTAGAATATGCATAAATAATCACTTATTACATTCTGATTTATTTTTTCTCTTTGATTTGAAACAATAGGTAACAGCTCACTTTTTTAAATAAAATGTACAATTTTGAGCAAATGGTTTTTGTTGTGCTTCTATTATAAAAAATAAATAATTAAATAAGTATAAAAAAGTGTAGTTATATCATTACCAAACGCAGTATAATGAAGACTAATTTAAGACTAGAGAAATATAATATAATGTTTTCTACGGGTAATTTGTAATTTTTAAAATTTCTGCTTTCTTATCTTTTCCCTTTCTTATTTTCCCCTCAAAAATATAAAAATTAGATATCATTTTTCCAAATGATTAGCCTTTTATGCAGAAATATATAAAGCTAAAATAATAATGTTAACTTTTATGAGAAGAATGAGAAATATGGTAATTTCCTTTTATGTAGTGAATATTTTTTAAGTTTAAAGGTAAGGAACTTTGGGCATCTGACAGCTGATGTGAAACCGATTTATCATAGTTCTTTTTTTTTTTTTTTTTTTTTTCAGTTACGTTTATTAGACAGAATTGGAAAATATTTGTTACTTGCTCATCAAACTACGAATGTATTTGATGGAATTTAAGAAAATCTTCCTTTTTGCTCAGTAAATTATATATCGTATATTCCGGGGTATAACGTACACTTTCAAAACTAGGAAATGTATCAAAATTTACAGAGACGTGTTATACAAAATTAAAGACTAAAAATTAAGAAGAGATAACTATCATAATTCAGTTTTCGATATTAATGAACAAATAAAATAAGGTTTGATTACTTGAAAGAACTATAGTACGATTCCAAACGCTTTGTGGAGATTCTGATAAACAGATAGAATTGGCACTATCATATATATCTTAGCTTCATATTTGCTAATTTCTTCCTTTATGTTCGTATTTATGTTCATACAATGTTCTTTATTGCATTTTAATGCAACATATTTCAAGACGGTTTCTTTGAAAAGAAGGGGATGCACGTAGCACGGCGGATATACCTAAAAACAGACAAATACAGTTTTAAAACGTAAGTGCGCTTTATGCACCGTAGTGCATTATATGCCGAAATATACGGTATTGTCTATTATTTGATGGCTCAATATTACCCTTAAACTTCTAAAGTTAAGAGACCGTGACATGTCTTTTTTAAAAAGATATGTTTGCTTAATATTTGATTAAATTTATCTGATTTACATGTAATATTTGTTTAATTTACTTATAGCGAATATCTCTTAATTTATAAGGCATCTGTAACAACTGATTATGATATTTTATAGAAATTTTTACTTTCAATTATGATTATTAGGCAGATAGGAAAGATGTTTATACTTTCTCATTAAACAACGAACACTTTCTTCTGAATTTAAGTAAGTCTTCCTCTTTGTTCAGCGAGTTATACTTTCAGATCTTTGATATGCCATTATTGCCCTTAACTCTCTAAAATCAGTGACCGTGACATGTCTTTTTACTTGGTACCTGTGGAATCACAGATTACCACATCAGTGGTTTTCACCTACTATTTTGAGTTTTTCTTTGTGTTTTTTATGGGTTTTAAAAGAAAAAAAATGTTTTTAGACCGACCGAGTGGAAAACTTTAAACTCAGGGCAAGTGTTCTCGAATTAATGGAGGTACAGACAGCACCTGTGGTTCGACAACGGAACTGCTGTTTGGTAAAAATGGAGCTGCTTTTCATCTTGCAAGCCAGACACCGCTATGGGAAATGTCATTGAACTTTTTTGTCACATTCTTTTTAACGGAATAAGATCACGATTTTTTTAAAAACTTCTCCCACTTAAAGAAGCAGGTATTCTTAAAGGTGGACGAACTATAGGAAAGGAGGCAAAAAAAAAGTTCCATTCCTTTTTTTAGCAACGGCTGGGGTCCTGAGATTTTTATCGGGGCCCTTTTCTTTATGCAGATCATCTTTATTTTACTTTTTTATTCGAAATGAAAATAATAACTGCCGATGAATAAAAAATCTCGCTTCCCAAGCCGAGCTTCATTCGTGGGAACGCTGGTCTTAAAAAAGTTTGCTCCTTATTGTTGGTGATCGAACTATGACCCCAGGAGTTTCTTCCCCTACTGTACCACCTGAGAGTAGGGATGGAAAAAGTGGAACCTTTTCAATGGACTTCAGCACAAGTGGCGAGCGACGCAGGTATAAAAAAAAATCTGCTCAAGGTCTTCCCCAAGATGCTGCGCCAAGTGTTGAGTCAGGGCGACAAAGCATTTTCGCCAATATCAGAGGAGGTTATTTTGAACAGAAATCAAGTATCGGCAGGTGAACTTTATCGACAGGGGCTGACTTACCTCATAAGTTTAGCTTTATACATATCTGTTTGAAAGGATAATCATTTGAAGCATGATTTCACAATTTTAAGTGCTTGGGGAAAGGCAAAAGTGGAAAAAGATACAGTCACCAAAAAAAATTAAAAAAAAAAAAATCCAATAATCTGTAGAAACATATTTTTTTCCTTATTCGCATAAAATATAACATCGCTATTTTATCTTCTTATAGTTCTACATAAAAAGATAATTATTTGAAGAATGATTTCTAATTTTTATATCCTTGGAGAAAATGAAAAAAAGAAAAGATATAAGAAAGCATAAACTTTAACCATTACAAATTATCCGTGGAAAACATTATATTCTGTTTCTCAATCTAACATTTGGCTTCATTATTTTAATCTTATTCTGTAAATCTAAAATAATAAAATAAAATAATAATCGCAACTGGAAGTAAAGATCCCTTTAAGATATCATAGATCTGTTTCATATCAGCTTTCTGATATCCTATAAAGTTATTGGTCTGTAAATTAATAGATATTCATTATAAACAAAGTAAACTAATATTAAAAGTAAAGCACACAAATTTAACCAATATAATATTAAGTAAAAATATTTTTGCTGAACAATTTTCAAATGATTTCGAAATAATTTGCTGAACAATAAATATTATTTATGTAAATGTCACTAAAGATATTCATAGTTTAATGAGAAAGTACAAATATCTTTCGAATAAGTCTAATAATCCTAACTAAAAATAAAAATTTCTTTAAAGTATCATAGATCGGTTTCATATAAGCTGTCAGATGGCCAAAGTTCCTTACCCTTAAACTTAAGAGACATTCACTACAAATAAAGTAAACTAATATTAAAAATAAACCACAAGAAGTACCCGACTATACGAAAATTTTAACAGGAATATTTTTTTTAAAGAACATTCCAGTGTTATTAATTTTAGATAATTGAGCACTGAAAAAAAAAAAAAAAAAAAAAAAAAAAAAAAAAAAAAAAAAGTTGATTTTAGAGTATAATACTGGCATCCCAGCTGCCAGTATTATACCGTAAATTTAACAGTAAAATAAGCAGTAATACACTCCGCGCATGCGCGGTAGTGTATTACTACTTATTTTACTGTTTATTACTGTTAATTTTGTGGTATAATACTGGCAGCTGGGATGTCAGTATTATACTGTAAAATCAACTTTTTTTTTTTTTTTTTTTTTTTTTTTTTTTTTTTTTTCCAGTAAGGGTAGTAATGATACATGAAAGATTTGATAGCATAATTTAGAGAAAAATAAGCGAGACATTAATTCCACAGAAATTGTTTGTAGTTTAACACTATTTCTACCAGCGTCAAATGACACCTTTTAAAGCTTTGATTTATGTTTATTTTATTTGTAATTTTTAATGTTAATACGTATAAAAATAAGTCTCCAATGTATTAAAAATAATTTGTGATTTTGTTAATCTAAAACTGACAAATAAAATAACCATAAATCGAAATCTCTTAACAGGTGTCATTTGACACCGGTAAAATAGTGTTAAATTATAATAATAGTGTTAATTCTATAAATATATTTCAAGGCAGTTGAATAATAATAAGTGAAAGTAAAAAGCTCTATGAAATATCACTGATCGGTTTCACAACAGTTGTCAGATATTTTATAAAATTGAATTGAATGAATGAATGAGGAGACATCCACACAAACAAAGTAAACTAATATAAAAAGTAATCCACTCGAATTAAACCAATATTTTATAAAGTAAACTTTTTTAATAGCATATCCTTGAACATGGAACTGTGTAAACATCACCTTTGGTTTTCGATTGACATTTGTACACTGAAAATCTTTATACACTTTTCAGAACCCTTTTTAGAACACTTATTTTGTCACCTTTTTAGTACACTTTGAAGTGCACTTTTTGGAACAGTTTTTAGAATACTTCTGAGAACACTTCTTTTGTTAAAGCACATTTTCTAGCGCACTTTTTTGAAAGCGATGATTTCACAAGTGTGCCCAAATTTGCTCCCAATATGTTCTCAAATGTGTTCCCAAGTTTAGATTTATCAAATATCCTGATCAGAACACTTTCCGTACATTTTGGAACACTTTCTTTATAGAGGAGGATATTCGGAACACATTTCAGTACACATTAAGGTAACTAAAACACTTTTTTTGAATCGAAGTGTTTCATATGTGTTCCCAATGTGTGCTGGGAATTTGCAGTGTACTGATGAGGAGTATGTATAACGCTTTAAACGTCTACTGTAGTTTATTTTATTGTGTGATATTATGCTTTTTTTAACATATTTTAATTAAATAAAGTAAACAAATAAAAATTCATGACATAGGCAATGATTTGAAAGATTTGAAAATAACAAAAGTAACAATGATAAATCAAAAACTTGAAAGTATTACTTATTAAGCAATGGTAAAGATTTACTTAAATTCCATCGGAGATAACAGGAGTTAATGAGAAAATGTAAGCATCGCTCAACACATTCTAATAACTGTAATTGAGAGAAAAAAATTGCTAGAAAGCGTAATTAGGCGATTTCACAGCAGTTGCCAGATGCCCTATAAAACTCGTATCTTATAAATTAAGGTATATTCCACACAAAAAAAGCAAACAAATAGTAAACGATTGCTTAGGTAAAATATTTTAAGTTAAATTACATGTCACGGCCATTCACGTTAATATTGTCTGATTCTGATATATAGCCTATAACTTTAATATAACCTATATTTATTTATTTTTCTAAAAATGTTCGGTTGTGTAATGACATAAAAAATCTATTGGTGATTATTGATGTTCAAATTCTATTCTTATCGACTTGCAAAAAAAGTATCACTAGATACCGTTTTTAATATGCTATGTGTAAATAGTCAGTAAAAAAAAAAAAAAAAAAAAAAAAAAAAAAAAGAGGAAATCTCCGTACTATTTTATCACCAAATTATCGCGGAAAGATGCTAGAGATAACATTTGATTAGGAATTGTGTTTTCTGTAATTCTGTATCAATAAAAAAATAATTAGGGAGTCGTCTACGTGCTCAATTTATGCAAATGCTCAATTTACAGTTTAGCTATTGCCAAACCTATTAAAAATATTAAAATCACTTCAGTAATTCCCGAGAAAAAGGTACTTCAATATATTTATAAAACGGTACTTCTGTTTTCCATAGTAGTTTCGCAAGCGTTGTTGTCTCCTTAACTTAATAAATGGTTAAGATCGTGAAATGCAAATTTCTTACACAATAATAAGTGTGGAATTGTTACGAGTTGTTCGTACAATTTTTTTTTTTTTTTTTTTTTTTTTTTTTTTTTTTACACTCTTTTATTTAATCTAACTTGTTTTTGTATGTAAAGGTAGAATTTTTTGTAATCGATTCTTCACTCACTTCCTGATATGCTAGATTTTTTAAAATCGAGTACAAAGGTGTGTTTCCGATGACAGTACAACATTTTAATATTTTTAGAACTTAATTATAAATTAATAAATTAATTTGGAGGCATTTTTCTGTTAGCTGGGTGCGGATGACAATTAATCTTTATGGTTACAATTGTTTACGAGTTACAAAAACAATGGAGTTCAATATGCGCCAAAATATGCCAATATGCAATTTGGCTTTGGAACTGCAACAGCGAAATATTTCAAACACTGTAAAGTAGAAAATATAAATTACCAAAAAAGTGCGTAATATTTAAAAAAAATACATTTGCTTATTTTTTAGTAGTTTCATATTAATTAAATTGGAATTATACATTGAGAAAACAATTTAGAAATACTGAATACACAGTTTCAATAATATCTTTTTTTTTTCTTTCAGGTTGCCATATCTTCAGAAAGAAACAGAGAAAAAATTATATATTTTTTAATAAATTGATCAGTTTGGCTTTTTCTGAAGCGTAAATCAAAGCGATGAATTTTCAATAATCGGGCCGAGGCGTGATTTTAAAGATAAACATTCAGTGCTTATAAAAAAAGTTTTTTAAAAAACTATTTTTTCCTTTTATTTAAAAGAAAACTTTTCATTTAGAGTTTATTATTATAACATTTATCTATATTTATTTTTTATTTATTTATTTATTAATAAAACGCATGTTGATAGATGTAGAAAACAATCTTACATAAACATATTTATCCAAAGTTATCTGCCTATTTCTTCAAAATTTTAAAATTATTAAAAAAGATGCTGTATTTTAACTTTTCTTTTTAATTATTTTAATAAAACATTTGAAAATTTAAGGTGACAGAAAATAATTTTAAACGCATAAAAACAATCTGAAGTTATTAATACATTTTTGAAAAGATTTAAAATTATTAAAACATATATGATCTATTTTAATTTTTCATTTTAAAAATTTGTCATAGCTGTGACTATGTTTTGAGTCATTCTTATAAAAAAGATAGCTTCAAATGTTTAAATAAACATCAGAAATAAAGTACAAAGTTCTATTTTGATGACATTTTTTTATAACAAAGACTGTAATTTTTTTTTTTTTTCAGATATATTTTATTTAAAACTACTTTATTACGATAATTAAAAAGGCGCGTTAAAATTTAATTAATATATTAAAATTAAATTCCAATTTAGCCTGCATTTTTCAACAAACAATTTATCACGCATACACAGAGAGAAGGGGGGGGGGAGGGTAATATAGAAATTTTAGCATATGTCAACAAAGTTTTAAATTTTCAAAAGAGAGCTGTTTTACTTTGTATTTTACAAAATGATAGCATTTGCACAGTTTTTCTAGCTGCTTTTATAAAAACAGAAAATGATAAGTAATTGAGAAAACAATGCTAATGAATTATATGAAGCTTTTATATTCAACTGAATTGATGAATGAGAATATTTTATAATAAGATTTTTCAATTTTTAACACTTTCCAACCTAGTTGAAAAGTGTTTATGACTTTGGTTTGTCTGTCGTATAGCCGTATGGCCGTCTGTCCGTGCTCTAACTCCCGTAAATATGCTCGGATTGCTCTGCAATTTTTATATGTTATATTCGTTATCTATAGCATGTTCCCTATTTCAACGGAAGTGTGTAGCACTTATAGTTTTTTTACAGGGACACTCAAAAGAATTCCGTTACATTGCGGTCTATGGGGAAAAATCTTTTGTGGTTTATTTAAATAATGTTTCACTATTTTAAACGCATTGAAATTTATATATATCACTAAGATGCATTACAAGAAGCTTAATATGGAATAGGGTGTGCATAGCACTTATAGTTACTTTACAGGGACAGTCAAAAGAATTCCGTTACATTACGTCTATGGAAAAAAATCGTCTGCGGTTTATTTAAATAATGTTTCACTATTTTAAACGCATTGAAATTTATATATATCACTAAGGTGCATTACAAGAGGCTTACTACAGAATAGTGTGTGTATAGCAGTCATCGTTCATTGACAGGGACACACAAAATAATTCTCTACTGTCTGTTAACAATAATTCCTGGAAGTGCGTTTTAAGTTACTGAACGCGATTTTAAATTTAACTTGCTTTTTTGTCTATTACGTGGTGTGTATAAATTCTGTAGATCCTATACAGGGAAGCACAAAAGTCCGCGAACACATTTCCGTTTATTGACAGAAACTCCAGAAGGAGAATTTTAAACTGTGCTACGCGTTTCCTAACTGAACTAAAATTTAGCATCCTATGTAGTATATATACAAATCTATAGATCCTATACAGGGCTGAATAAAAGTATTCGGATATTTTTTCGAATATTGTATATGTTGTAAATTCCTGAAATTATGTTTTTAAATATGTTATGCGTTTTCCAAATTGTTTACTTAGATGTTATCTTTCAGCTTATTAAACGGTACGATTTGTAAAATTATTTTGGAAGCGTTGGAAATTGTTACATAATCTATGCTTGACGCATGATTTTTTGTTCTTGTTAACAAAAGTAATTAATTTTAAATTTTTGATAATGCCAGCAAACTTTAATAATTTCATTTTCTTTTCTTTTTTTTTTTTTTTTAATGCACAACATTTAAAAAAATAATTACAAACTATAATTTTAGATGAAATATTCTTATCGTTTCCATATTTTATACTAAACTGTTGTAGTTACAATATTTGAAATAGTAAATTTAAATATCACCTATAATTTCTTTTCTTTTTTTTAACACTTTCCAACCTAGTTGAAAAGTGTTTATGACTTCGGTTTGTCTGCATTCTGCCGTCTGGCCGTTTGCCTTCTGTCCGTGCTCTAACTCCCGTAAATACTCTCGGATTGCTCTGCAATTTTTATATGTTATAGTCGTTATCTATAGCATGTTCCCTATTTCAACGGAAGTGTGTAGCACTTATAGTTTTTTTACAGGGACACTCAAAAGAATTCCGTTACATTGCGGTCTATGGGGAAAAATCATTTGCGGTTTATTTCCATAATGTTTCACTATTTTAAACGCATTGAAATTTATATATATCATTAAGGTGCATTAGAAGAAGCTTAATATGGAATAGGGTGTGCATAGCACTTATAGTTACTTTACAGGGATAGTCAAAAGAATTCCGTCACATTACGTCTATGGAGAAAAATCGTCTGCGGTTTATTTAAATAATGTTTCCCTATTTTAAACGCATTGAAATTTATATATATCACTTAGGTGCATTACAAGAGGCTTACTACAGAATAGTGTGTGTATAGCAGTCATCGTTCATTTACAGGGACACACAGAAAATTCTCTACTGTATGTTAACAATAATTCCTGAAAGTGAGTTTTAAGTTACTGAACGCGATTTTAATTTTAACTCGCTTTTTGTCTATTACGTGGTGTGTATAAATTCTGTAGATCCTATACAGGGAAGTACAAAAGTTCGCGAACACGTTTCCGTATTATTTAACTCCAGACGGAGAATTTTAAACTGTGCTACGCGTTTCCTAACTGAACTAAAATTTAGCATCCTATGTAGTATATATACAAATCTATAGATCCTATACAGGGCTGAATAAAAGTATTTCGAATTACTTGGATGTTATCTTTTAGCTTATTAAACGTTATGATTTGTAAAATTATTTTGGAAGCGTTGGAAAGTGTTACATAATCTATGCTTCACGCATGATTTTTCGTTCTTGTTTTCTTTTTATAAAGAATTTATAACGTATATAAAGAGAGAGAAATATTTTCTGAGGTTATAAGCATTTTTCAAAAAAGTTTTAAGGTTTATATTTCAACAAATGTTTAAAGTTTTAAAACGGATGATCTGTTTTATTTTAAAATTTTAAAATTTTACAAAGCTTGTAACAATTTTTTGACCTTTTGTGATTTAAAAAAAAAAAAAAAAAAAAAAAAAAAATTGCTACACAGTTGAGCAAAAATTAAAAAAAGTCGAATTACATGAACACTTTTATAAAGTTCTATCTATTGACGAATAATAATATTTTGTGTAGGATTTTCCAATTTTTATTTTTAAAAAAAAGTTAATTTTAAGTTTTGAATGAAATACGAAAACCTTAAAGCTGCATTTTTGTGCAAAACTTACAGAATTTAAAAATATTAAAAACATGAACTAAAATTTTAAATAAAGTGTACTTTTTCTTTTTCATATCTTAATCAAACTTACTTCAGTTACTTATTTAGAAGAACATCTAATGTGCAAGCCTTATCTAATTTGTATGTAATTTCCTTTTTTCAAAAAATTTACAATCCATAAAAGAAAGAGGAAGACAGTCTGAGGTATAAGCATATATCAACAAAGTTTTAAAGCGGATGATCTCTTTTATTTTTTTATTTTAAAATTGTACAATGGTTGGGATTTTTTTTTTACCTTTTGTGATAAAAATAACTAGAAAGAAAAACCATGCATAAAGCACGGATTTTGAAACACTTTCCAACACATTCAGTGTAACAAAACTTCCGAGTTTTAAAAAAAGCAAAAATGAGATCTAAGTGAACAACTTCGAAAATGCATAAAAAGTTTGAAAACTCAATTTCGGCAATTACCTTCTGTAGTCGGAAAAGAATTCTAATTCTTTTGTGATTCCCTGTATATGATTTATAGATTTGTATATATACTACATAGTATGCTGAAATTAGGAAACGCTTAACACAGTTGAAAATTCCCCTTCATTAATTTTCGTCAATAAACAGAAATGTACTAGAATTATTTTGTACAACCCTTTATAATATCCATATAATTTATACACACCAAGTAATAGGCAAAAAATTAGTTACCTTTAAAAACGCTTACCAAAACTGAAAACGTTATTCCAGCAGTTATTGTTCAGAGTCAGAACTGTAACCGAACACTTTTGTGTGTCCCTGTATATGAATGATAAATGCTATGCACACCATATTCAACAATAAGCAACTTGTTATGCACCTCAGTTATATATGTCAATTTTAATATGTTTGTAAAAATCTAACATTGTTAAAATACATTGCAAACATTTTCTCCCCATAGACCATACGGTAACGTATTTGTTTTGAGTGTCTCTGTAAACAAACTATGAATGCTACGCACTTTATTTACAATACCGAGCATACCATAGTAAATCTCATTAACATATATCAATTACATGGCAATCCGGCTATATTTACAGGGGTTTGAGCTTGGGAAGGTGGACAGACAACCCGAATTCATAAACACTTTTCAGCTATCTTGGAAAGTGTTAAAAAGTGCTAGGTAGTTGAAGAAAAATTAAAAACTGTCGAATTACATGAAGAAATTTTATAAAGTTCAATCGGTTGATGATTGAGAATATTTTGTATCAGATTTTCATTTATTATTATTTTTTTAATTAATTTCAAATTTTGGGCGAAATAAGAAAAAATTAAACTTCTCTTTTGTTAAAAAACAGATAGCACTTAAAAATATTAAAAACATAAACTAAAATTTTAAATAAAATGTACTTTTCCTTTTTCATATTTTATTCAAACTTACTTTAGTTACTTTTTGTGAAGATCATCAAAGTGCAAGTCTTATGTAATTTGTATATATTTTCCCTTTTTTACAAAAAAATTTACAAACCATAATGAAAGAGAGAGGAAGACAGTCTGAGATATATAAGCATATTTCAACAAAGTTTTAAAGTTTTAAAGCGGATGATCTCTTTTAATTTTTTTTATTTTAAAATTTTATAACGGTTGTGACAATTTTTTGACCTTTTGTAATAAAAATAAAAAGTGCTAAGTGGTTGAGGAAACATAAAAAATAAAGTTAATAGCTCCATTTTGAACAGTTGTAATCTACTTTTTAAAATATCATGCTCTCTGCAGCTGGACTTTAAAAGAGTTCAAACCCAAGTTAGTTCATCGAACCTGGCACGTGGATGCTTCGCTTCCTGTCATACGTTTTACTGGCGTACAGGAACTTTTGTAATACAGTACAGCTTGGTTTTGAAGTAGTATTATACTACATAAAGAACAATAAGTATACTAACTAAGGACAAAAGTTATCCTTTGAATTGAACAATGCAACAACTTATGACAAAATTCATTGTGTGATTTAAACAATGTAATGACAGTCCATGATATGTCAATGATTTAAAAAAAACGCGCAGTTTAAAATAATTTTAAAAACGTATAATTTAAATATAAGGGTTATTATAGGATGTCTCGATATTATCTAATAAAAGATCGATTTTATGTATTGTGGAAGTTATTGTGGAACATCCACTGTCAATATGTGACTCAGTATTTATGCCACACAGTAAAGAAAATACAAATGTTTCTTTAAGTTTTTCTTAACATTCTTAAGGTTTATGAAAATATGATATAAACCT
Source organism: Maratus michaelseni (assembly GCA_963931845.1). Taxonomy (NCBI): domain Eukaryota; kingdom Metazoa; phylum Arthropoda; class Arachnida; order Araneae; family Salticidae; genus Maratus; species Maratus michaelseni. Next base: position 260,549,685 of record OZ007593.1, read on the forward strand.
TTTACAGTTACCTGCGATTCCAAAAAGCTTTTCTTTGTCTTTAGAAGCCTCTAAAACCAATAGATTTCAAAATTTTGGAAAACATTTCTGGAACAAAAATTTCTTTTGCGGTTTGTAATTTTCGGAAACGTTTCCGAGTATTTTTTACAGTGTATTTATCAGTTTTCTCCACCCAGAACATCGGATTTTCGGATGCTATCAATTCTCAAGTAAACATTTTCAGCAACATAACTGAATTTATATGTGGAAGAATAACAAAATAACGTTAATTTTAATGCTAATGTTAATGCTAATGTTAATGCTATTAATTTTAAAGTTTATATGAATGCTGTTAATTTCTCATGTTTGTTGAACATGAAATTGTTTACTTAAGAATTAATAGCATCCGAAAAACTGATATTTCGGGTTGAGAAAATTGATTAATATATTGTAAAGACTACTCGGAAATGTTTCCGAAAATGTCGGGCAGCTGAAGAAACAATTGTTTCTTAAATGCTTACTGTCAGAAATCGGTTCGTTTCTGAGTTTTCTATAGATAAAAGAACATTTTTCGTAATCGTAGGCAACGCGGAAGAAGTAATATTATATTTTCGTAAACCTTAAAAAATATAAAAGCTAGATTAAGAAACATTTGTCTTTTTTTAAAGTGCTCATACTATGTTCTAGATCAGCTGTTCTTTAACTATGGTCCGCAGAAACCTCATATTCAAATGCTTTTTTTTTTTTTTTTTTTTTACTTTGCTGGAACGTGAGAATGATCTTGCAAGTAAAATCAAACAAAAACTAAGAATATTGTTTAAAAATATAGTATCATTAGTTTATACACTAAAACGTGTGAAAATGAAATCGTGAGACATCTGAGCAATAAAAAAATTCCGTTTTAGGCAAGTTTCTGTACTATCACGTACACATTTATATCAAGTATTTCTTTGTCGGGACCACGTATTTTTTCAATTTAAGATGCGATTCTGTTATAGACAGTTTCCATTTTCACAGGTTTTACTGTATACCTTTATTTTTCTGTATATCATGTATATTCTTAGGAATATTTATTATTATTCATGTATATTCTAAAGGATTTCAATCTTAAATATTGGGGATCCACGGAGACAGAAAGAATGCGAAAAGAGTTCCATGATAACTAAGAGTTTAAGAGCCGCTGTCTAGATAATTACACTATTGTTAAAGTTAATATATTTGCTCAAGCCCACATATGCAATCAAGGATTTTATAATATCACTCGTAAAAGTTTTTTTTTATTTTCTTTAAAATTTCATGTTTGTTATTTTTCATTCTCTACAGGAACTTTATAATGCTTCACAGCTTAGTTTTGAAATAATATAATCCATAAAGAACAATATGTGTACAAAATAATTACAAAAGCTATCATATGAATTGACCAATGAGACAATTTATGACAATATTCGTTGCATGATTTAAACAATGTAATGACTGACAGTAGTCTATGATGTAACAAGACTAAGAAAGAAAATAGTTACAAATATTTGTAAAAATGTATAATTTAAAGATAAGATCTATTTATGACGTCTCTTGAATGTATATATAAATACTCAATTTATATATTATGAGGTCCACCGCCAACAATGTGACTCATTTAAAATTTTGTGCAAAATATACATGTTACAACTAAAGTTAATATATTTTTCAAACTTACACATACACTTAAAGATTCTCCTAGTTACTCGTAGTAATTTGTTTTTTAACTTTAAAATGTGATGTCTTCTATTTACTATTCTTTATCCGTATTCCGTATCTTTTGTAACAGAGTACAGTTGGGTAAAATAGATCATCTATTTTCAATGTTGTTAAAATATAATTATAGCTCCACATTGCCCCCCCCCCAATAAATGTGTGATAAATTGTTTGCTGAAAAATACAAATTAGGTTAAATTTTAATACGTTAATTAAACTGACCATCAACTCTTTTAAATATCAAAATATCTTTAAATAAAATTTGTTTAGAAACAATACATTACATCTACAATTTTAGTTTAAAAATTCTCATTAAAACTTAGTTTCTAACTTCACTTTTTACTTTTGTTCACCAGCTCAAAACTATTTATTTTTATAAGGATATACGAAAAATAGTCACGGCTGTTATAACTCTTTAAAATAATAAATTGAAATAGATCAACTGTTTTAATAATTTTAAAACTTTGTAGAAATATACTTTTGACTTCATATTGTTTCTATCTCTTTGTGCGTTTATTTTTTTTCTTCTCATTAAAATATTTCAAAATAAAATCTTAAAATCGATCATCTATTTTAATAACTTTAAAACTTTACACCACTATACTTTGTAAAAATATGCTAATATAAAATTACTTCTGCTTCCTTCTGCATGCTTTTAAATGTTTTTACAAATAAATAAATAAATTAATTAATTAAAAATGCTCAAAATGAAAATCATCTCTTTCTGGAAGAAATTGTGTGAACTGCTCGTAAGAGTTCCAAACTTATTATTATGTAAGAAATTTGTATTTCACAATTTTAAGCATTTATCAATATATAATGTCTCACTGTATAAGATACCCCAGAAAAACATTTTACAAAAATAGCTTCATGAAAATATGACATTGAATGATTTTTTTCAGTATAACTTATAACACAGGGAGGGAAGCAATGAAAGGCTTTTTTTTTTTCAAAATTAAGACTGTTTATTTCTTGTGTGTGTTTTTTAATGCTCATTTCGAGAAAAATACTCTGAAATGTCTATCTTTAACAAAAATAAAGAATTTCTGTTGGTTGATTGGTTGATTGGTTGGTTGATTGGAGTTTTATAGCACAAAGTCCCTTTAGGGACATGCTGAGCCAAAAAAAAAAAAAAGATTAAAATAACAACGTCAAATTGAAATATAAAATCGATTTAAAACTTTGTCATAAAAACAAGATGAATGAAAATAACACATTTAAATGAAAAGAGTGATATGATGATAAATGTATAGTTAAAATCATTCAATGAAAATATAACACAATGTCTAAAAGATATAAACACAAGTTTTCACAATTAAAATAGAAACAATCTTTAAACTAACAGTTGGTAAAATGTTCAAAGTTTCGAGCAGAAATCTATTTAAAATCACGTAGGCTACGTGATTTTAAATACCTCAAAAACAGTATTATAATCATCATCATTTGAGTCAGAACTGTAAGACTCTGATTCCATATGGCACATGGAGTTTTATTTTTCTGTTTTCTGCTATGTTTTAAATTATGGATGTTTTAATTTAAGTTACTTACTGGTGTAAGTATTTGTGTAATTTCGTTAAAACCATGTTCTCCCCTAATTGTTTTGAGCAGTGTATAATCCAAATGAAACAATTTTATCAAACGATTTTGTGTAACGATTTTATAAAATGATTTTATGAAACGAATATAAGAATCGAATTTATGAAACGCTTAACTGCTAGATTGTGGTATAATTCTGATAGCTAGACAGGGACAGTCATACAGATAGAGAGATAAACAGACTGACAGGTTGGTTGGTTGATAGAATGGGGTTTTATGGTACAAAGTCCCTTTAGGGACATGCTGCGCAAAAAAAAAAAAGATTAAAATAAGAACGTCAAATTAAAATTTAAAATAAACAGACTGACAGATAGATAGAGAGACAGATATAGGTAGATAGATAGATAGAGACTGATAGAGAAATAAACAAACAGACGGTTAGATAGACAGACAGACAGAGAAAAAGAACCTTCTGAAGCAATAAGCACTCATTTCTCGGAGAGGTTGGCGCATAAAAGAAGCACACCTATTTTAGTTAAAAGAACATCAGGATTTTTAATGATAAGTTTATATTTAGTCATAAAGATACACTAATAAATATGATATCAGACTAATGCTGTTTTTTTCCCATAGAAAACAGCCACAAGCAGTGCATAATACAAGAAGGAGGTTGGGGGATTAGAAGACATAACCGTAAACAGATTATAAATAGGATCGTTTTGAATTGTTTCTCCCTGTGACAAAGACCTGTCCCGTTTACCATATCTTAGATTAGACGAAAGAAGTAGAATTGCCTTTGCTCATGACCAGGGCTTAACAAATGCGGTCGCCAGGTCACCACTGATTACCAAGGTTTTCTACCTGGCGACCAAGTTTTTAATATTTTTGACTTTTATTATTAATTTTGAAAAAATAAGTTCATCAAATGTAAATTTTAAAATAATAAAATCAGAATTATTTCACTGACTTCGACCGGAAAAAAATAATAATAATAATAATTTTCCTGCTTCACTATTTCATCAATGCCCCCCCCCCCCCTCATCAGATATAGAATTTGTAGAAGTCAACTAACTATCCTGACATTTGTCGCATTCGGAAATCAGTATTTCCTGAACATGCCGGTTAGTTTTTTTATTGCCAGAGATTATGTAATTTTTATAAGTTTCATTAGAAAACATTTGTTTATATTATCTTTCTAAATTGTGTAACTAAACTATACTATGCTTTTTGTTATCGTTCTTTCAATTAATTCATCATAAAAAAAACTTTGTGCATTTTGAAAATAAATGATAGGGGGGGGGGGGGGGGGGCAGATATTTTTTTACTGGCGACTAGAATTTTTTGCTGGGTACCAGATTTTATCAAATTTGAAAAGCCCTGCTCATGACAAATGCAGGAGAAAAATTTTGGTTACCAAAAGAAGTTCTTGATTTTTCGAGGGGTGAGATTTCGGAGATAATTAAGCCTTTTTATAGCCTCTTTGGGAATTTCCATTCCCCTAACCACTGTCATTTCTCAAAACTTGCTTTGGATTAACAGTTTAAGCATGGAATCCTCCGTTAACATGAAAATCTTTATTTGTTTACATAATTTCAGTTATGTTGTTCTTTATTTTTTCATTACAATTAGATTTTCCCTCTACCTTTTTTTTAACAAAGAAAAATAATCTATGTTATTTCGTAAGATAAAAATAAGAGATTCGGATAATTGGACATTCAGTTAATTGGAGTTTTGATAATCATCCCTCTACTGTACATTGTAATGATATTTAACTTTTTCGGAACTGTGACAAACGTGATTAATTAAACAAATTCAAGATACAGCTTATTTTTAAACGCTTCTCCAATAAAGTTTTTTCCTTTTCATTTTTAACACTTTCCAACATAGTTGAAAAGTGTTAATGAATTATGTTTGTCTAGTCGTCTGTCTGTCTGGCAGACTGTTTGGCCGTCTGTCTGGTTGTGCTCTAACTCATGTAAATATAGTCGGATTGCCATGTAATTGATATATGTTATTGGGGTTTACCCTAGTATGTTCGGTATTGAAAATAAACTGTGTAGCATTTGTAGTTCCTTTACAGGGACACTCAAAAGAATTCCGTTACATTACGGTCTATGGGGAAAAGCCATTTGCAGTGCCCTTTAATAATGTTACACTATTTCAAACATATTGAAATTGTTATACAGTAAAACCCGTTTAAGAAGTTCCCGCTTAAGAAGTTTTCCCGTTTAAGAAGTTCCCGCTTAAGAAGTTTTCCCGTTTAAGAAGTTTATATTTTCGATTCCCATTTTTTTCCTATTCTTACAATGTTAAAATAACCCGTTTAAAAAGTTTAGTTCCAAACTTTTTCCCGCTTAAGAAGTTTTTTCTCCCCTTAATTTTACTTTCAAAACACGTTTACTTCAGTCTTTTGAGGGATTTTTTTCCCCCATTCTGTACTGGAAAAGCATTTCTCTATATTCTTCGCTATTCAAAAGGGCACATTTAATAAGATTGAAAAGGATTGTCGTCACCTTTATTTCACCTTCATATCAGTTTGTCTGATGAAATGTAGAGAGAGGGGAAGTCCGAGTCCCTTATGGCTGCAACAATAGTGACTGATAAGGGATTAAAGAGAAATGGTTTGCTCCTACTCAGGGGTAGTTCTTTAAGTTGACCAGTTGCTTTCTCTTAGAATAGAGTCTCTTTCACCCCTTTCCAGGAATGGAATGAACCAAAGCTATGTTTGGTTCATTCCAAACCAAAGCTGTGTTCAGTTTGGCTCATTCAATCTGTTTTTGAGTGAGTGTAAGCGTCAAATCTCTCTTGGAAAATTCACGAAAAAAATTCTTATTTATTTTTTCCTCTTCAAAATGTCGGGCAAGGGAATTAAAAGAAAGGCCTTGTCAATTGAAGACAAAATCAAAATTTTGAAAGAAGTTGATAGCAACCCAAACGTAACAAGAAGAGTTGCAAAGGCTAGAAAAAACCCGGTTTAAACCCGGGAATAAACCGGGTTTTTGGAGAATAAACCGGGTTTTTTGGGAATAAATCAGGTCTTTTGGGAATAAACCTGGGAATAAACCGGGTCTATTGGAAATAAACCCGGGAATAAACCGGCTCTTTTCAACTCTAGTAACAAGAGTTGAAATTGCTAAGAGATTGAATATGCCGGTGACTACTCTGAATGGAATTGTAGCAAAACGCAATCTTATATTAAACGACTCCTCTGATAAATCTCGAAAAATTAAAAAAGTGAAAAAAGGAAAATATGAAGCTATGGAAGAAAAATTATTACTTTGGTTCAAGCAAGCCAGATCCGCCAATATTCCTATAAGTGGACCTATTCTTAGAGAAAAGGCTGAGAAAATTGCCAAAAAAATGGAGATTGAATTTGCACCTTCAAATGGATGGATTGATAGAATGAAAAAAAGAGCTGGTTTAAGTTACAATTCTATAAAAGGTGAGAGTAAAAGCGTCGATCCACAAGAAATCGAAGAATGGAAACAAATCTTACCAGATATGATAACCGGCTATCATCCTAAAGATGTCTTTAACATGGATGAGTGTGGGCTTTTCTATAATCTTTCACCGGATAAAACGTATGCATATAAAGGTGAAAATTGTCACGGAGGTAAAAAAAATAAAGAACGACTTACAGTTTTATTGGGTGCAAACATGGACGGTTCCGAGAAATTACCAATTTTGGTTGTTGGGAAATCCAAGAAACCCAGATGTTTTCAAAATGTGAAATCACTGCCTTGTGATTATGAAAATAACAAAACTGCGTGGATGACGATTACAATTTATGAAGCCTATTTGAAAAGATTAAATGTTAAAATGAGGAGAGCTAAACGGAACATCATCATCTTTGTAGACAATTGCGCCGCCCATTCCAAAGACACGAGTAACTTTACTAACATAAAGGTGCATTTCCTACCACCGAACTCGACTTCGGTTTTGCAACCGATGGATCAGGGAGTTATTAAAGTGTTTAAGCAGGACTATAGAAAACGGCTTGTGAATTGGATGATTGAAAAACTGGACAATACTGGAGAGATAGGAAAAGTAAACGTTTTGCAATCTATTCATTTTATTTTATCTGCATGGGAGTAAATAACGCCATCTGTAATTGCCAATTGTTTCCAGAAAGCAGGATTTTTGGAAGGAGAATCAACAGAAGAATATGAATTGGACATTGAAGATGATTGGAAGACGTTACAAAGAAGGATGGATTTCACAGCATCGTTTGAAGAGTATGTGTCAGTAGATGACGAGATATTGCCATGTGAGGTGCTTACAGTAGATGATATTTGTGAGGTTACAGAAGATGAAGAAATGAGTGACACTGAGGAAGAGCACAAGGAAATTCCTAGTTTTTCGGATGCTGTGAAAGGACTAGAAACATTTCGCCGTTTTATCGAAAGTGTTGAAAATGTGCCTGAGGAAATTTTTAAAAACTTAAGACAACTGGACTGTTATCAACTAAAAATTGCCGAGAAAAAACATAAGCAAAAATCTATAACCGATTTTTTCTGTAAAATCATATCAAATGATGCTTAAAGAGAAATGTCCCCTCTCTGTCTTCAAACATTGGATTAAATAAAGAGTTTCTAAGGTAATTATGCATTTTTACTTGATTGACAGATTTTTTTAAAATGTGCAAATCAGTTTAAATTTCTTAAGTAAAACTCAACTTTATATAAATTTATGTATTATTTTCACAATGTAAAAGACCTCTCCTGACTATGAAAACTTAAACTAATGATTGTTTCAAACATTCTTAATTTCCCGTTTAAGACGTTTTTGCCTTCCATTCCCTTGGAAAACTTCTTAAGCGGGTTTTACTGTATACTCCAAGGAGGTACACTCCAAGAGGCTTACTATAGAATAAGGTGTATATAGCATAGTTTACAGGGACAGTCAAAAATATTCTGTTACATTACCGTCCATAGGGAAAAATCGTTTTCAGTGCATTTTAATGATGTTACACTGTTTCAAACAGAGCGAAAATGATATGCATCACTGAAATGGAATGCAAGTGCTTTATATAATAGAGAATAGTTCGTTTGTAGGTTCGCAATTATAGCTCGTTTACAAGAACGCACAAAATATTCCCTTGCATTATTATCTATGGGGAAAAACCGTTTGTAGTGTATTTTAATGATGTTATACTATTTCAATAAAATTGATATACATTACTGAGGGAACTTTACAGTATGTATTTTATAGATTATAGCAGTGGTCACCAAATGGCGGACCGCGGTCCGGATCCGGACCGCCGGCAAGTTTTGTACGGACCGCGGCTAAATTTCGCATAATAGAAAATATTAATGTTTCTGCGTACAACGCATAATATACAGGCGGTAATCATGGACGCGGTCCGAAACAGGTAAATTCTAGAAATGAGGCGAGATCAGACCAAGCGCGAGTCTAACACTGGAAACATATGAAGCCATATAATAATGCAAATATTGTAAAAGAGTGCGTGCTGGATGCTGGAAATGCGTTATTTGAAAACAGAAAGGATATCATTTACACTATGTGACATATTCCATAAACTGTTTCTTCAAGCACAAAGAATACACAAGTTTTGTCAGAGGAAAACTATACAACTTTGAAACCAACCTTAGCTACATGAGATTGCTATTCATTGGCTTTGGACGAATCTTGTGATATTACAGATACAACACAGCTAATTATTTTTCTGCGCTATCTGGACAGAACCCGTGAACAATTTTTTGAAGAACTACTGACTACACTGTTAAAAAGCTACAGCTTTTGCTGCAGACACACTCCAACATTTTTAGAGAACACGGTTTCTTTACTTTATTATGGATAATTTTCATTGGTCAAAATAGAAATATTCTTTAAAAGCGGTGGAGTGACTATGCAGCAAAAGCTGAAGATTTTTTACAGTGTAGTTTGCCTATGTCGTGAACTAATACAGGAGAGGATTGTACATTGTACAAGGCTGTTACAGAGAATTTCAACCAAGCTGGATTAGACTTGAAAAACGTTACGTCGGTAACAACAGACGGAGCACCGCCAATGCTTGTGTGTAGGAAAGGCTTGGTTCAGTGACTCAGAAGTGATAAAAAATGCAATGAAAATTTGATGTGCTACCATTGCATCATTCATCAAATTGTGCTGTGTTAACGTCTGAATCCCACACTGTTAAAAATCTTCAGCTTTTGCAGCATAGTCACTCCACCGCTTTTAGTGAAAACGGTTACTTTACGATATTATGGAGCATTTTCATTGATCAAAATAGATATATTCTATAAAAGCGGAAGAGTGACTATGCAGCAAAAGCTGAATATTTTTAACAGTGCAGTCTTCAGAATAAAATGCAAACGGTGTTACGAATAATAAAAGGCCAAAATCATCTCTTAAGCACCGTCAATTTAAAACTTGAATAGACTGATGCTCAGTTTGACGACTTGCATGGGAGGATGACGACTCAGTTTGACGACTTACATGAACAATGTGAGATGGTGTTTGAAAGATTCTTTGCCGTACTGAAGTACATGAAAGAGTTTCTTTCAATTAATGATCAAAAAGTAGCAAGTGAACATTTAGGTTTCCTGAATGACTTTGATGAAAATGTGGCAACAATTGCATTTTTTGACTTATTTATTTCGGCACCTGTATCTCTTAAACCCCAAACAAAGGTAAACTTGTGTGTCAAATTCTTTCAGAAATAAAAAGTTTTTCAAAAATGATTGACGTCTTCTCCGATGATATTAGAGGAGAACGTTTATACTTTTCGCACCTTAAGTCAGTTTGTGACAGTAATGAGGGTACTGACATCAACCAATTCGAAAAAGTTTGGAAAAAAATTAAATCTGAATTTTAAGAAAGATTTTCTGACTTTGAAAAAATGGAGAACGTTGTGCAGCTGATTTTCACTTACGCCTAATGGCGTATGGACGAGTGAAGCGGTGGATGTTTTCAAGAGCAACAAAGCTGCCCTACAGTTGGAAATAATTGAGTTCCAAAAAGATGATTTAAAGAACACTTTTGATGATATTCCAAACACTCTTGGTAATAACGAATTTTGAATTAAAAACGTGTGTAAAAAAAGTATCCAGAAGTATGGCACAATTTTATGGCTTTAGCTATAAAATTGTGTACCATGTTTGGCTCAACTTATGTGTGTGAAGCAACATTCTCAAAAATGAACTTTATTAAGAATCAGTACAGATCTCGACTCACAGATGACCAGCTTAACAGTTTGATGAGAATCAGTTGGAACAACTTGACCCCAAATTTCAGGCAAGTTGCGCAAAATAAAACGTGCCATTTCTCCCATTGAACATCAATCACAATGAACTTAGTGAACAATCTTTTTGAATTAATATGTACTTTGTATTCATCGTCTTGAATTCTGAAAATCATTTTAAAAATTATAGATTTAGTATTAATGCACTTCATTTCACTGGTATGTATTATGTTAAACACCTAAGATAACAAATAATTTCAAAGAAAAGTTTTGCTAATCAAAGTAGGTGGCCTAGATTAGTAAAAGGTTGGTAGCGCGATGAATACAAGGGGGGGGGGGGGGAGAGAGTTGGGGTAGACTTAAGTCTTCCGGACCGCGAAAGTTTGACTATGTTTTCAAACGGACCCACGGGAAAAATAACTGGTGACCACTGGATTATAGTATACGCATAATTTATCGTTTATTTACAGAGACACTCAAAATAATTCGGTTATAGGGCTGACTATGAGCGATAACTTGCTGAATGCACGTTTTTTGACATGCACGACATAAATTGATGAAAATGAATTTTAACTGCGTTGTGTTTTTTGTTGTTGTTGTTGTTGTTGTTGTTGTTTATTTAGACATGTCATTTCACTATATAAACAAAAACGAAATTTCTTACAAGTATTCCGAAAGTGTTGGAAAGTATTTCATGATCTATCCCATGATCCGTGATTTTTCGTTCGTGGGTTTTTTTTTTTTTTTCTTTTTTTTTTTTTTACTAGATTTTTTGTTTTGTTTTCCTCTATATTCATCCTCACTTTGTGGGGAAAAGAAACCTTACGTGATAGAAAAAAAAAAATTTACTCGGCGTACTACATTTTTTAACTCGTCGCATTGAAAAATATTAGAAACGCCTAAAACGGTGCAGAAAAAAATTAAAAGCATTATTTTCCAGACCTTTGATAACCATTTATGAAATTTGGCTTTATAAAAATGCATTCACCCCCACCCCCTAAAGTAAAACCATCATTTTCAAATAATTCAAGAACAATTCACGAATTTTAAAACAAAAGGTTTGCCTTCTGAACAGTAATATGCTTACATAACATTTTTATTTTCTTTAAATGAAATTCTTAAATTGGCAAAGCTGTGAAAAGAAAAAAAGTAAGTCCAATAGTTTTATTTAAAAAAGGATTTTTTTTATTACTTAAAAACAACCATTTTAACTCTTTAACTCTTTTTTTCTTTCTTTTAACTTTCTTCTACCTTCTTTTAACTTTAGGTGAAATAGTAACAAGAGCCCTTTAAAAAGCCATGAAATAATAGCTCTTTCCATTTTTTTTTCTTTTCTTTTTAGAATCTTGTGTTCTTGTATTTTTTTGAAGAGCTGTGAAAACTTGGTTTAATCATTCTATCTTTTTTGAAAATATTTTAACTGGAGAAAGTAACGTTTTCCGCTGATGTTACTTGCACCCTTGCACGTCTGTATTAAATTTTCAATCGACATAAATGGTTTTTGATCTCTGGATTTAGAGGTAAAAATTGAGAAATTAAGTTAAACGCCTATAAATGGAAAACTGTAATTTTTCAGTTGCGGGTTTAACTGTATTAAATTTTCAATCGACATAAATGGTTTTTGATCTCTGGATTTAGAGGTAAAAATTGAGAAATTAAGTTAAACGCCTATAAATGGAAAACTGTAATTTTTCAGTTGCCATTTTTCTTAGGTATAATACTGACTCTTGAATTTTACTTTTTTTAGGTAGATTTCGTAAGAAATACTACCTATTACATTCCCCTCAATGTTGGAATTTCTGAAAACATTTTGCAGACCTACGCCGATCATGACTCCCAGAACCCAAAGCCACCCCAGTTAGTTCAAAACTTTATATATCCCTTTTTTATGAACACGATAACTTCAATAATTCTGCATAAATCTCTCACAAACTGATACATAAAATCAAAGATCATAAAATCTCGGTCAAATTCGTTAATAGGCATAATCGAACCAAGGGGGGAGGGAGATGGAAGGGGACTTTTTGTGAAAACAGCAAAAAACCATAACTTCTTAATTATGATACGTATCGAATCCGTTTAAAGTTATTATTACTTCTAGGAAAAGTGCCAGAAATTTGTGTATGACAGATTTTTGATATCATTAAAAAATGGCATCAAGGGGTATGGGGGGAGGGGGAAATACGGGTTTAAGAAGAAAAAAATTCATAACTTCGTCAATTCACAAGCTATCAAATCCGCTTAAATTTATTATAAATCCTCTTACTATTATCTACAACTTTCATACTGACAAGTTTTTTATAGGACCAACCCTTACAGCAAAAAATAAAATAAAATAAAAACAAAAACAATCCCTGCCGACTCCGCCTACCGACACAGGAAATTTTCGAAGTAGGCGGTCCCAACTGCCGCATCATGGCAAAAAGGTCATTTATTCTGCAATTGTCAATAAACAGGCGCCCCACGGTCTGCGTCTTCGAAATCTACCTGTGCCTGTAGGCCGAGCCGTCAGGGATTTTTTTATACAAGTATATCAGTTAGAAAAATCAGAGGATCCAACCCGCACTTTCTGGGTTACAGAACATTCTGCTTAGTATACAGAAAATTTATCGTGAAACATTTTTTTTTACACTTGAAAACTCAACAAGTTTTTTTTTTTTTTTTTTCAAATAATATAATAAAATCACTTGTTAACTGTAAATTAAAGTGTAATTACTGCGTAATGAGTAAAAAAAATGGTTTGATGGTTTACAAATTAAAAAAGCTATAAAAATGAAAATAATAATAGTAATAATTTTCACGTTTTCCAGTTTGGCCGATTTAAGCACTTTCTTATATTGGACATGTGATCTCGTGATTTATGCTTATCATTTTCAAAACTTAACTTGTGTTACGAGGTGTGTGGATCATATTCGAGGTGGTTGCACATACATCGAGGAGGTTGCACACGAATAAACATGGCTCAAAAACTTTGCGAGAATATTTTATTTATCATTTTGATCTGAAGAAGTCGCCGTTTAAGCGCATGAAACATGAAAAAAAAAATGTGTTGATTTTCCAGTATAATACTGGTAGCTGTGGTGCCAGTATTATACTGGAAAATCAACACTTTTTTTTTTCTTTTGCAGTGTATTAAAAGGTATTTTTAAGCCTTTTGTGTTATGTTTTTATCACTTTAAGGAGCAATTACACTTTAATTTAAATGTTTTCATTTAATGCGTATTAACGACCCGAAAAGAATTTTTATATGAAAAATATCAATAATGTATTCAAATAAAGTTTTGAAATTTATTAAAAGCGATACTTTCGTATTAGCCGCATGCTAAATGTTAACAGAGGAAAAAATCACCAACGATTTCGCTACTTACTGCAGTCTTTTTAATTCTGATTATTTCTGTATTTAAGCATGTAATTCGTTTACTTACCCGTTAAATTTGTGTTTTATTTATAATATTTTATCTATTTATTTATTTATTTATTTATCGATGAAGTTTCAATTTCGTTGTGAAATATTAGCTGGAAACAAATGCTGAACTATTTATATTGTTTTAAATGCAAACAAGTTAATCTTCCAAAATCGAGATGAAAGCGATATATTTTTTTTTAAAATCCTGCTCGAAAATTATTTTAAAAAACTATGCAAATACAGTTAATTGAAATAGAGTTTTCAAAAAAATTTCATTTGAAAGCACATTTTTCTCCTATTCGAGATGTAAAATTGTGCGATATTTAGAAATTCGAAAATTGTAGTAAAAAAAAAAAAAAAAAAAAAAAAAAAAAAAAAAAAAAAAAAATATGGTGAGTCATTGCCACTATCAATATGACGTTAGTGTTAGTCACGGACCTGGTTTTGATTTATAATATAGATACCATCTTATTTATTTTTTAAATATAGACATATAAGATTTCTGACTTTATAAAACATTTTATATTAGCAGTATACTGTATACTGATGTATAAAATAGGTAACATACACTTAAAAAGAGTATTTTTTCTGATCTCTTATACTATAAAACAATACAAAAATATACTGTGGGGTCTTGAGCAGGGCTTGATTTTCGCGTCGAGTGGGAGATAGGGGCGTAACGGTGTAGTTGCCCCACACCCCCAGTTTTAAAGGGCCCTAAAAGTTAAAAAACGGTGGGTTTTTTCTTTCTTTTTTTTATTAACATGAGTACAAATTGCACCAACAAAAACGTCACTATGGCTTTCCAAGTGAATCTTTGTCCGGGGACCCAAGTACTGTTAGTCACGCCATGGGCTTAAGAAAATAGATTAATTTATATTTTTTTCCTATTTTGTACTTAGATTTTAGCGAGTGGCTACCGCCAATTTTTAACTTTTCCTGTGTCGATGCTATAATGTGTCAGAAACAGAAAGTGTATGTTTTACAAGACTACGATTTTTTATTCATATCTCATTCGTCAACTTTTAAAAATATTTAGATTAAAATTTATAGAGTTGAAAATTATAACTTAATTTAATGAACATTTTATTTGCATTAATTACCTTTACAAATCATCCGACTGAAATGCTCAAAGTTAATTTAGTTTGCAATTATTATTATTTTTTTTTTTTATGTTTTAGTGACACTTTTTTCCATAAATTTAAATGTTGTACGAGTGCATAAATATACAAGAATTTCAAACCAAAAGATTAAATTACATTTATTAACGCAATTATTTAAGCAAAAACAACCAGGAATTCAAATGTAGAAGATAAGAACTTTAAAATTAATTCATTGTTGACTATTAGAATAAAAAATCATTCAAAAAAAAAAGTAACTGGAAATTCATTTTATTTTGGAAAAAATAAAAGTTTTAAAATTTTTGTTTATTACAATAAAGTTGCATCTTTTTTTTTTTTTTTTTTTTTTTTTTTAATAATATTTCACATCGTTGAGAGAAAAATTAATAATAGTTTGTATAAAATTATTTCAAAAATTTAATGCGCTCTTTCAATTTAAAATATACATTCTAAAAATATTTTTAATAAATTTTAAAAGTAAACAAGAAAAGCAAAAAAACAAAATTAATCTCGTACAAAATGAAATCACAGACTATTGTATTAATTTGAAATTATGATAGCGTAAATTTAGATAAAATTATTTATATACAGTAAGAAGCTCTACTATATGCGTCACATAAATATTTTAAAAAATGTTCCGAACAAAAGTATTTTTCACATTTTCCATTCTATTTTTTTAGACTCTTAATATATTTAAACTGAAATTTTAGTTTTAAAAACTTCGGCGAGGTAATTACATTTATTAATAAAATGTTCAACCAAAAAACATAAATTGTTTCAGATAGGAAATATAAATAACAATCGTGAGTACAATTATAATTCCCAGTGCAAATGTAACCTCTTCTTCTTTGCCTTTTATTTTATTTTATTTTATTTTTTATTTATTTTTTTATTTATTTATTTATTTTACTTTTTGAAAAATATAATTAGTTTAAGCGAAAATAAAATGTCGAGTCTTTTTGATCTGTTGAAGTCAAAATTGTATTTACTCGTAATCCAATGGGTTTACAAAAAACTCCTCTTCTCCCTCTTGACGTATCGTATGAAAGTAAGCTTTAACCGTAATGCAGTTTCATAAAACAAGAAACCAAAATGTCCCTTGCCATATTTTATGCTTTCAGATCATTTTTAATACTTTTTCTATTTATTTTTCTTTGTGTACGTACTTGCTGTCTGTTGAGAAAGAAACACAGTTAACAATCCTGTTTACAATTATAAATTTCCAGTGCAAATTTATCTTCTTCCTCTTTGGATTTTCTTTTCCTTTGAAAAAAATAATTTGTTTAAGCGAAAACATAATTTGATTCGTAATTTTCATTAGTCTTTTTGATCTCAAATAAAAACTTCAGCATATGCAAAGCTTGGTAATAAAATATATTTTTAAATACGATAACGATAACAAGAAATCCAGTCTTTGCTTCCTTTTTTCAGTAAAATCAAGTTTCAAATTTTCTTAATTGAAAATTGTGACGCTAAATGAAAAATAAATGCTTTTTCAAGAGTTTAAATTTATTTCTCCATAAGAGTTATTTTCATATATCAAATTTTAAATATTATTAAAATAATAATGACTTTCAGGTTAGAAAACTGTTTTTTTTTTTTTTACTTTTTCTTCCAAAAAAAAATAAATATATATATATATATATAACCATAAATGAAACATTATCATAACACCAACTTAAACAATGAAATAATTAAGTATGAAATAATTAGTTGACAATGAAAGATTCCCCAACACACTTAATATGGAATCAAAAACATTGAAAGAATAAGAAATTAAATAAAAATTGAATCAATGGAATTAAATGAATTAATTGAAATGAAATTTGTGGAATTTAGACAGAATTATCAAGTCCCAATTGCCTAAATACCACAAATAAAAGGAATGAGATGTTTCATCATCATATTAGCCATACATTGCTAAAAAATATGATATTGGGACTACATCTCAAATACAATGAATCAAATCAGTGATAAAATAAAAAATAAAATACAATGTTAAAAAGGAAAGAAGCCATGCTTATAAAATACAGAGAGAACATTTAATAGAGACATTAAGTATAAAATCCATAAAGATGAAAAGAGATATAAATAAGATACCTTGCAGTTCATGAACCATCATGAAAACCAACATGACTGGGGAATGAATTGCATAAAAAATCATAACATGTTGCCAATTTTAGAAATATAAATTGTTTAGAAATATAAATTGCTGTGCAGTGATTCCAGAAATAATGTTAAAATATAATGGATTATAAAATAAACAGGAACATTAGTGCTGCCATCTATTAGTAAAAGTGAATATAATCTGAATCGAAGGAATTGGATGGAAATAAATGTTTCATAATTCAACCAAATTACTATCTTAATTGATACCAATTAGTTAAATAATAAATAAATGAAATTAATTAATAAATAGAAAATCGAATTACATTAAAGGATATATTAATGAATAATACTATGTTATAAATAAGTATTAAGATCGAAAAATTAATAATAAAAAACAACTTAAAATAGTGCTGCCCTCTAGTGGTAAAAGTAAATATAAAGTAATGGATGGAAATTAGTGTTTAATAATTAAACCAAATTACTATCTTAATGACAGCCATTAGTTAAATAATAAATAAATGAAATTAATTAATAAATAGAATGTTGAATAATATCTAAGTAATGGATGTATAAATTAATAATACTATGTTATAATTAAGTAGTAATATGGAAAAATTAATAATTAATGCAACATTAAAAATGTACCATTAAATGACAACAACGATTAAATAACTGTACTAAAAATGCAACATCAATTAAAATAAATTAAATTAAAATACTAAAGATTTGAATTAAGAATCAAAGAATTTAAAATTAATATTGATTAAATATTGAAATGAATTAGTCACAAATAATGTGGCTTCAAACAAAGTTAAATTAAATAAAAACACTTAATAAAATTAAAACATATTATAATAACACTGTATAAAAGTAAACATTATCTTAGAAGTAAATATGATACTGTCCACCAAAGGTATTAATCCAAATCATTAGATCAAATACATTCTTAATATTAATGAATATAAATTCATTTAAAATAATTAAATAATGAATAAGTAAATCTAACTAAATGAATATACATATAAAAATAACACATCGCAGTCCATTACAAAATGTGTATGATCAAACAAATGTGTAAATCAAAATGCCCCCATTTTTTTTTTTTTTTTTTTTTTTTTTTTTTATAACCATGCGTAATTAACCATGCGTATTTTTCCATACAACGCCGCCACACACCTCCTCAATCCAACGTCTACCCACCCAACCATCCTATTATAATTTTTTTTTATTTTTTTTTTGTAAATATTTGTAAGATTATATGATTTTTTTATACATTTTTTAAACGCATGTGTTAATTTGGTTGTAAAGATCAAATAGGAACTAACTATAAATTAAGGAATAAATGAATTTTTTTGGAAAACCATGTTGTAATGCTTCATAGATAAGTTTTTTAATATTTTTGTTAATAAGTTGAGAGGAACATAAACTTTTTATTCTATAAATATGATTAAGGAGTATATTACGATATACAGAATTATGAAGACATGATTTAAAATTAGTAAATGAATTAACTTTAAATTTAAATTCTTTACGTTTATCAAATAGATCTATTATTGTTTTGTTTTCTTTTAGTGTAATTTTAAGATCTAAAAAGTTAATAGTATTGTTAGAAAGGAGGTTTTCCGTTAATTCTAAATTAGTAGGATAATCAACTGGAAATATAGAAATATTAGTGTGATCAGTGGCAATTAAAATAATGTCATCAGTATAACGATATAAATGTATATTACTATTAATAAATGTACGTTCATACTGATACAAGTATAAGTCTGAAAGTATACTAGAAGTACATCCCCCTTGTGGTATACCGACTTTCTGTAAATATAACGTGTTATCATGCATTATATAATTATTATATATAATGAAATTTGTTAAAGTTTTAAAATAAGCTGTATCTATATGAATTGGTAAATTAAGTGAATGTTGATACTTATAAAATAATGCATTTATAATATTATGTAGATCTAATAAATCTATATTATTAAATAGATCTTTGAAATCATATGTCATTATATTATTAACACATTTAAGATTTTTCAAAATATTGACGAGTTGATAGCTATTTTTTATACAATGTGTGTTATCAGTGGATGTTGTCAGTGTATAAATTTGATTGAGAATTTTTAATAGATGTTTATTGGCTATATTATTATATGTATTGCATCCTATAGTTACAGTCCTAAATTTAATTGGATTTTTATGAAATTTGGGTATAAGAACTAAATAAGGATAATTAAAGTTAGTAGAATTAATATTTAATAATTTATAATAACTGTGAATTTTACGATTGTTTACAATTACATTTTCATTAGTTTTTTTAAAAGAATTGTTGGTAGAAATACAGGATGTAAGTAGTTGGTGATAATAAGCTTTACATATGATTGCATAATTATTAGGAGATTTGTCAATATATGTTATTACATAGTTTTTTTGTAATTTAGTAATTTGCTGGAACAAATGTTTTGTGTTAATTTTAACCATATTCGATAAATTTTGTTTTAAAGACGAACTTAATTTTTCAATAACCAGTATTTTCCATTGATTAAAATATTCAATAGGTTTACTATATGAAATTGAAATTTTATAAATAAAAATGTCTATATCATATATAAACTGTTTTATAATAGAATTTACATTAAATTTAGAAGGAAGTCTATATTTAGTACCATAACCCATGAGTTTTTGCAGTTTATAATCATTCACAATATTAAGATTACCAGTGATTATATGTCCATGATCATTATTAATGAATTTTTTTAGAGTGGGGTCATTGCAATTACACTGAAAAGTACTAGCATTAGATGTATTTTTTGAAAATGCATTATAGTTAAAAATCTTTCTTCCAATTGTAGTAGGATATTTAAATGTCTTTGAAAGTTGAAGATTTTTTATAGGAAAATAACAGTTTTTATCATTAATTATAGAATTAATATTAATTTTATTAAAGATTTGACTTGAAAAAGTTATAATTATTTGAGTATTAGTGTTTTGAATTTTTTGTTTTTTATTTAAATTAATGTTAAAAAGATTAGCTCTTGTCATAATTAGATCATAGAAAATATCAGAGAAATGATTTGAGTAAGATTTACTAAGAAATACATTTAAATATTGTACTATTAGTTTCTTTTTAATAGCAAAAATATATTTTCGTATTAAAAACCAGTTGTAGTTCTTAATATAGTTTTGATGAAGAGTGTTGATTTGTTTAAGAATAAATTTATTGGAAATAACCACTGTAGCAGTACATTTTCCTCGCTTGTTACGTGTTGTTTTATGATTTAAATTATGATTTAGAGTAAGATAAATAGGAGAATAATCTGTAGTATTATTTGTTGAAAAAACTTTAACTGGTCTGTTAAATAATTCACTATTAAGTCCATAAGGATAAATAGTGTTATAATATTTCATATATGAAGACTCCATGAATAAACGTTCTGATTTAGCTTTTATTATTTATATAGTTTCAATTGTAGTATTTTTAAATTTATGTTTATGAAAATGTTGTATTTCTGCTGTGGACTGTAAATTTTTTGCTTTGTTCTTGTTAGTGTCTGAACGATGTTGATTAATACGTTTATGTAATAGACCTGATGTTTCACCTATATATTTCAAACCACACATATATATATATATATATATATATATAAGTAGTTAATACCTTATGCATTCATCAGCACAAAATTTTCAAAAAGCACCGATCTACGAACATTATGCTATATGAGAATTTTCTGATTTTGTTTATATCCGATGTGTAGTGCAATGAATTAATCATCAACGATAGAATGCTTTACGAATATTATCTTTTGAATCAAAAGTGTCAATGCTACCAGAGAACTTTCCGATTTTGCGTTGTATATCTGATGTATAGTGTAATAAATCAATCACTAACTATAGAGCGTTTTTTTTTTTTTTTATTATTATTATCTTTTGAATCAAATGTGCCAAAAATGAAATTTACCTATTGAAAACTGTGACATAAGATATACACATACGCTGGAGAAAAATTTCCCAATTAATAAATATAACAACAAAGTGCATAACTAGAAGATCCTGTGCTCACGACGACGTGTATAACTAATGATTCGACATAGAGTAATTAATAAAACAATAATATATAATTAACAACAACTCTTCAAACACTGAAAAAGAATATTTCATACTTAATATAAATAATTGTAATAAAATTTAATATATATTCTTCTTTAATATTACTGACTATTTAAGATGATCACATGATAGTATTTCCTGTTAATGCCTATGGGATTCAATCACATTATTAATTATTATGTAGTGTACTGTACATTATTTTGGTAAATTCATTTTGAGTCAATAACCCTCGATATAAAAATTAACCTTTTAATGCATTTTTACGTAAAAAAGTATTGGATAGTATATGAGTGGCGTAAAAAAGATGAAATATATTTAAAGTGTTACTTCAAATTTTGTCAGATTTTTTTTTAGTTTTATCGTTCGTGACACAGAATAGCAATTACCACTTCTATTGTAATTCTGAATTTTCATACTATTTTTTTTCTGTTGGCCAAACTACAGAAAATTATGTTTTAATAAATCACGAAAAGCAAAATATTTGTACACAGCATTTAACTTCAACAATTGGACAGTTATAGAGGAAGATTTATAGAGGGAAATGGCTTACACATATTTGAAGCAGGGTTACAGATATGATACAAAAATTACTGTCACTAAAAAAGATCACATATTTACTTTATAACATTTTATTTTATATCTTTTATTATCTAAAAATTAAAAATAAATACATCTTGACATTAACCACTTGACTCAAGCGTCTTACACATTTATAAAACAAAATAAAATGTACAATGTTTAGCATAATAGTGCCATTTTCTGTATTAAACCTTTTCACGTCATAAAAATAGGTATTTTGAACAAAATTGTACTATTTGTAAAATAGCAATCATTATTTCTATTGTCATTCTGAATTTTCATATTATATTTTTTCTGTTCGCAAAATTACAGAAAATGATGTTTTAATAAATCACGAAAAGTGAAATATTTGTACAAAATTTGACAATTATAATGAAAAATTTATAGAGTGAAAAAGGAAGTACTTCAAACGCAATTTTACTAAACTCACTTCAAATTTCCAAATGACCTTAAAAATATGTTTGCTTGAAATGGTCTTAAAACCTATAAAAGGGAAGTTTTTGAAAGAAAGGATTCTGAAAATAAGGGATAGAATTGTTGCATTTATTTTTTTAAAAATGACGGAGTACTAATTCTGTTATTATATTTTCATAGAAAATTATTTTCACAAATACGGGATAAATGACAATTACCTTTACAAGTTTAGCATTCGATAATAATCTAAAATAAATAGCCAAGTTATGTTGTTTGCACATATAACAGCAATATATAAAGTTTTATTTATAACCAAAATTGTTTTTAAACAAACAAAGATTTGTAAAGATGTAAACCGAAAAGAAATTATCAGACTGGTGGATTGGTTGTGACAGTATTTTTCATTGGCCGGTTAAATCACTAGCTATCACGCCATGTGATTTTTTTTTCCATGTGAGGATATATTAAAGACCAATATTAATTTTAAAGTACACTGATGTCCATAAATTAAGGGGCAGTAACCAATTTCAGACGTTTTGTCGAATATCTATCTACTGGAACTCGTGAGGAAATGCCCGAAATACACTTGAACTTTGAGGGTGTAAAGAACATGTTTGACTTCATGTTTTTCAGTGAAGATTTTGCCGCGAGGACAATTGGGGGGAGGGGGGGGGCAATAATAATTTTAATAATAAAATAATATTTTCGATCACCCAAGTAACAAAAAATGCTAAAAATGGTCTGTCACTGTAGCAAATGACTATGTAGGTCCTGTTCAACATTTGTGTGAGCATAGCACGTATATTCGTGAAGATGTTAATGTTTCTGTGAAAAAGTCAAAAGTTTTTTTGAATAGCATGCAGAGTTTTCAGCCGAATTTAACACCGCTTTCCAAAAACTTGACAAGAAGTCGTAGAAATAGTATAATGTGATTAAAATATTAATATATTGAATATTTAATGAGATATAGGTATGTTTATAAATAAATTTTAACTGCGCATGCGTGAACCACAGCAAAGATTTTTTTTTTTTTTTTTGTCATGATTTGATAGTCCATACTATAGGGCAACTCATATAAAAAGACCAGTGAAGTATCGTAAAAACTCAAAAAGTTACAGAAATAATTGAAAATTTGAGAAGAACATCCCATAGGATTATATGGGATTTTCTCTTCAATTTTTCAATTATTGCTGTAACTTTTTGAGTTTTTACATTTCACTGGTCTTTTTATATGATTTACCCTATAGTATGGACTATCAAATCATGACAAAAAAATCTTTGCTGTAGTTCGCGCATGCGCAGTTAAAATTTATTTCATAAAAATACCTATATCTCATCAAATATTAAATATTTTAATATTTTAATCACAGTATACTATTTCTACCATTTTTTTTCAAGTTTTTGGAAAGTGGTGTTAAATTCCGCTGAAAACTCTGCATGCTATAAAAAAAAACTTTTGAATTTTTCACAGAAACGTTAACATTTTCTTTCACGGATATACGTGCTATGCTTACACAAATGCACGCAAATGTTGAAAAGGACCTACATAGTCATTTGCTACAGTGACGGACCATTTTTAGCATTTTTTATTACTTGGGTGATCGAAAATATTATTTTATTATTAAAATTTTTACCCCCCCCCCCCTAATTGTCCTCTCGACAAAATCTTCAGTGAAAAACATGAAGTCAAACATGTTCTTTACATCCTCAAAGTTCAATGGCATTTCGGGCATTTCCTCACGAGTTTCAGTAGATATTCGAGGAACGTCTGAAATTGGTCACAGTCCCTTAATTTCTGGACACCAGTATATATAAAGTACGAAAAAAATATGAATATTAACCTAAAATTTTTTCTTACAGAAATCAATATCCAGAAGCTTTAAACATGTGAATCCAAAATTACACCTGATTTCGCCGAGTATTTCTTTTAGTTATGCTTAAAAGAATACCTTTATTGCAATTTGTTTTGCAATTATTAAAAAGGAATTTAACATTAAAAGTTCGAAACTTTACCTACATAATTCCTAAATTACTTTACAGAATGACTTCACGTTTTCTATCTGAAGGTAAATTTTACCGAAGAGTCCGAATATGATGTCAAAATTGGGTGTTCGTATTGAAAATTTCAAAGTTTGCA
The DNA here is from genome assembly GCA_963931845.1 of Maratus michaelseni. NCBI lineage: Eukaryota > Metazoa > Arthropoda > Arachnida > Araneae > Salticidae > Maratus > Maratus michaelseni. Next base: position 260,574,011 of record OZ007593.1, read on the forward strand.
ATTTGGTGACGACCTTCTAAGCTACGCAACATACATTGCTATCTTCATTCTTTCAGTGTCAAAGTTGTGAAGACTTTCTTGTAGACTCTTTCACCTTGTATATTAAATGATATTATGAAAAATTAGAGTCCTTTATTAATTTTATGCTCAGGGCATAAACCCATGTGCCCGTGCTATAATCGAGCCCGGGTTGCGGAGATGTACGATTTTACTCCTAACGTCTATCACAGTTCGAGTCAGGTTGGCGCGACTTTTTTTCGTTATACGTCGGGTTGACTCCAATTTTGTTGGGTTAAGATTTGAATTTTGCTGTTCGGATCCGTTTTAACCCGATTTTTCAAAAGAAAGTCCAAAATAATACTTCACATAAAAATAAAACATATTTGACTATAAATGAGTATATATGGACTTATTTTTCACCACAAAAAGATAAAATTGAGATAAGAGCTTTAATTGTGCAGACTATTTTATCATAATTGCATTAAAATATGGATTCATTTTCTTTCATTTCGGATTTAGAGTCGGTTTTGGGGTAGAGTCGGGTTCGGGTCAACAAAAATCATTTTGTCGAGCTCTAATCGGGTTTCAGGTCGACGTAAAGTTTGTTTTGTCGGGTTTCGGGTTACTTCAAACATAATTTTCGGAATCCGAGTCAGTTATAACCTAACCCGTGCAGGACACAACGGGAGACTGGATAACTGGAACAAAAAATAACTTATCATCCATAGACAGTTATTCTGATTTTTGTAACTAAATGTCCTATATCATATTAAGGAAACCTTTCAATTAAACGCAATCGAGTATTAGTAGCATGAGATTTAATTATGAACACTATGAAAATATTTTTACACGAACAAATCAATCAGCCGTATCGACAAAAGTTGAAAAAGAGTCTAAAGATACCAAAAGGATATGAATAAACGTCTCTGTCAATTGTACCTGTCACATAAAAAATGAAGACATCTTTGAAAAATATACTTTAATTTAGCGCAATCCAGTAATAGTTGCATATTATTTAGTTACAATTAATATGAAAATAATTTGACATGATAAAAAAGTATATAAAAAAACACTCTTTTATAAGCATTCAGTGTTTATCTTGAAAATAACGCCTAATTTCATGACTGCAATTCATGATTTTGGCGTGGTCACCTAACCCGATTACGGAAAATTCACAGCTATTTTTACGCTTGGTAGAAAACGCGAGTTAGTGAATTTAATAAATATATACATATATTTTTTGTTATTTTTAAGATACGGCAAAAGAAACAAAAGAAAAGTATAATTTAAACTACATATTCGGGGTTTGTAAATTGTTTTCGCAACATTTAATCATAATTTAATTAATATCAAACTGTTAACTGATAAAGGCATGTGTTTTTTTATTATTATTACACTCTTTACTACATTTTTTATTTATTTTGTTACTTTTTAGCATTTAAAATATTGCATTGTTGCAGTTTCACAGCCAGTTGGCAATTTCTAGGCGAGCGTGGTTTGGCGCATCGTTAAATCCATTGTTGTTGTAACTCGTATACAATCGTAACCATAAATTACATATGGCAATTTATCCCCTGTGATGGGCTAACAAAAAAAAAGCGTTAAAATGAAGTTATTAATTTATAATTAAGTTCTAAAAATATTAAAATGTTGTACTGCCATCGGAAACACACCTATGTACATAATTTTCATAACTCTAACATATCAGAAAGCGAGTTAAAAATCGATAACAAAATTCCATCTTTACATACAAAAACTAAATTTAGTTAAATAAAAGAGTAATAAATCAGTCGTGCGGACAAGTGTAAGAAAAGGTCTAAAGATAAATCAGCCATATGGACAAAACATAAGAAAAGGTCAAAAGATAATAAAAACATCTAAATAATCCCAGTGGCGCAGAGAGGAGTTTTATGGGAAGAATCTTTTTCTGAAACATTCAAAGTTTAAATCCTATTTTTGTCTAGAAAAGAACTGAAAAAAATGCACTGTTAAAATGCTCAGAACTACAAATTCATATAAGTTTATTCTGATTTAAAACAGTCTATTTCAAGACTCGTGGTTAATATTACTCTGGTCACGGTTAATATGCATGGGTCACTGTGACGTTACAAATGGTCATAAATGTCATAGCAACAACGGCGACTAAAATGTTATATCTTTAATTCGTCACATTATGACTCCCGTGTGACCGATACTTCGTGAAATCACTGTGAAGTCACCGTAAGCGAGTTTTGAGTCACACGTCGCAAAATTACAAAACAACGCCACTTGGATCTTGTCACAAAACGGGACATATAAACGTCACGGTGACTCATTTTCCACGTCACGTGACTTGGATAGTAAGACTTGCATTTAGGTGACGGACGGTGCTGTCGCATTATAGTCATATTCAGGTCACAGTGCTATTAGGGATAGGATTTAATTACAAAATTTTGAAATTATTTGACGCAAATCAGGCTAGTGGGCTAAAAAAAAGGATTTAAAAATAATAAAAGGATCAAAATAACTCTTTCTGAAAAGCGTCTTTGGAAGAATTGATTTCAGTTAAACGCAATTCAAAATTATTAGAGCATAGAATTTAATAACGAATAATATAAAAATTCTTTGGCACGAATAAATAATCCATATGAGCAAAAGTAAAAAAAGGTTCTAAAGATACTCAAAGAATCTAAATAACCCTCTTTGACAGCACTAGATATCAGATAAGAAACGAAAACGCGTTTATAAAAAATACATGTCGAGCAAAGTATAATGCGACACAATCTTATCGAAAAGCTCTTTGGTACATTAATCCATCAAGGAACCCCTATCATGTAAAACTTAAAAAAAAAAAAAAATACGAATTTTTCAAAAAAAAAAAGGTAACTCTTGAATAATAACGTTAAAAGAGAGTTAAAAGTAACTTGTATGCATTAAACTAGTACTTTTGAGGGTTACGTATACATAGCACTACCCACACATCTCAGGGAAAGTATAAATTTTATACATCTACGAAAAAATCGTGTCTTAACTATCTAGAATCGCAGATTTTTTATGTGATATCGTGACATCGGAAACAGTGTTTTTTTAGCATCACGTACGAGAAACGTAAAAAATTTTAACATGTTTGCACACTCTCCTCTGATAGCATTACTTCCTAATCCGCCCCTGTGTTACATCCCACACAGTCTTTTGTCCACCACATCGGAAGTCGCTCGTTTAAATATTTGCCATCATAGATGCTTCTTCCGCCTCCTAGGATTCCGTTAGAGAGGCAAGAAGAACGGAATGTATCCCGGAAATCGCCTCATACTCCCCTCATACCTGGGAAAAGGCGGTTACGTCATTTCCCTGAGATCGGGGAACCAGATGGTTTTTTAGAGATGAATCTCCCTCCAGAATCTTTTGATTAATCATAAAGCAAAAACGGTATGGAAAAAAAAGTAACTGTTCTTTGCCCCGTTTCCACCTTTTTTCCCAAAGATGAGGGGTGGGGGTTCTCTAAGTCTCGTCAAGTTTTTGTCCGCATAGATTGAAAAAAACATATATACAGTTTTTTTGTTGCTTTTAAAAAACCATCAGATTGATCGAGATTTCACTGTAAAAAAACCCAGAGTCAGGAAAAGTAGCAACGGGCGAAAAATTCGAAACACTGAATTTTTTAGAAAATTCAAGCGGAAGGGGAAACGATGGAACGTGGTGACATTCAGTTCTTCTGATTGTCCTTGCCTTGGATTGTCCCTACGCCGGATGGAATATTTTCCGAATGGACCCCCGCAATCCATTGTACCAGACGCAAAATGAACAACTGTTATTCAGATTAACTCTATTCGAACATTTATTTCCTCATACTTTATTGGCAGTTTAAAATTGATTCTTCAAGAAAAAAAAATTTCAATGCCACGTGTTGATATCACATCCTTTTCTACTCTTCCGCTTTCCTGTTAAATGTTTGGAAGCCTGGAGAAATATTTCTGAATGACGAATAGAGACAGATTTCCCTTTCAATCATCTGATAGTTATGAGGGGAAAGGTGGTAAATTACCTGCAAATTATGCAAATATTACCCGAAAATGATCGGGCTTATTCTTTATAATTTTTTTTTAAATATCAGCGATAGTAACTATAGAAAGTGAGTGAGGTATTCAATGTGGAAATTATTTTGTATGATTCTAATCGATATGACTAAGCCTTTAATATGATATTTTATTATTTTATAAAATACATATATATATATTTTTTTTTTACTCTTTCGCTTTTCTGCTAACTGTTTAACAGCCTGAAGAAATATTTCTCAATAACGAATATAGGCAGATTTTGCTTTCAATCATCTGATAACTGTAAGAGAAAAGGGGGTAATTACCAGCAAACTATGCAAATTTAATTCTAAAGCAATCGAATCATTCTGTATTCTTCCTGCAGCATATTATATCATCAATAGTTATAGAAAATATTCAAAGTGATTGAGGTATTAAATAGGGAAATTGTTTTGTATTATCCTCATTGTTATTATCGAGCTTTTAATATGATGACATTGCCATTTTAAAGTACAATTCGTCATTCTCCATTGTAACAGATGTAAAATGAACAACTGTTGACAATCACAGATGACACTATGGACAAATGGATAATCAGAAGACATTCAGTTCCAAATGGGCATCCGCAGTCGATTGTACCAGGAATAAAATGAACAACTGTTATCCAGATTAATTGTTACTCGAAAATTTATTCATCATACTTTGTTGCCAGGTTAAAATTAATTCTTCAAGGGAAACAAATTTTTCAATGCCACATGTTAAATTTTTTGGCAGCCTGGAGAAATATTTCTGAAAGGTGAATAGATACAGATTTCTCTTTCAATCCTCTGATAGTTATGAGAGGAAAGGTAGTAAATTAACAACAAATTATGCAAATATTACTCTAAAAGGATTGGGTTACCTCAATTCCTTTCTCTCTCTCTCTTTCTTTCTCTCTTAACACTAGAACGGCGGCCATTTTGACCCGTACCAAATGTATATATTTCAATTTGGACCAGAAATTTCTTTATAAAATAACTTAAATATATAATACCACCGAGAAAATAGTTAAACAAATAAGTTAAATAGTTTTAAATAAAAATTCTGGTGTAAAATATTTTTATAAAACTTCAGAAAAATTTCCCGCCATTCTAGTGTTTTAATCAAAGATAGCAATTACAGAAAATATTCAAAACAACTGAGGTATTCAATGGAGATATTATTTTGAATAATACTCGTCAATATGACTGGGTTTTTAATAATATGACATAATGTATTTTTAAAGCTAATACCTATATTATAAAGCAAAAACATGTTCGAGAGTAACACTGAGGTCATATTGAAAAATGGCAACAACCTGAATAATCAATTTCGTTTTTATTGAAATTTTTTTAACTTTCCTCTTACAATTATTTTTACACCGTTGAATAGGGAAAAAAGTATTCTTTCAAACATAATTTGTGTCAAAACTGAATTTCAATTTAGTGGTTTTGTATGATTTTCAAAATAATTCTCAAGCATGATTTTTTTTTTTAACTATATCTATCGCGTGTCTGTCGATTAAGCATATTAACTCGTTCGCACTTAAAACAATATAAATAGTCCAGCATTTGTTTCCGGCTAGTATTCGATAACGAAATTAAAACTTCATCATTAAATAAATGAAATAATAAAGCAATATAAATAAAACACAAATTTAACAGAAATGTAATCGGACTATACGCTTAAACCACTGACATTATCAAAATCAAAAAGGCTGCTGAAAGTAGCGAAATCTATGGCAATTCCTTCGGCTATCAACTTCTGACATGTGGCTAATACAAAAGTATCGCTTTTAATAAATTTTAAAACTTTATTTGAATACATTATTGATATTTTTCATTTAAAACGGCTTTTTGATATTCTTAGTGAGCAATCTAAAAAATATATATTAAATGTAAAAAATCTATTAGAGTTTTCAATTAAAAAAAAATGGTTTTCACCTATGTTCTGTAGTCCGGGATTATTTAGGGGACCGAATTGGATCCCCTAGTTATTTTTAAGCATATCTTCTTCTTCTTCTTCTTCTTTTAGGTAGCTTTCAATACAAAAAAGTATAAAGCTACCTATTGCAGCCGTTCGGAGGAAAGCCGTTCCGGAAAATTTCGATATATTTTCACCGATCATGACCCCCAGACCCCAAAACCACCCTCCGTTCAAATGTTGATTTATATATATAGATATATCCATATATATATATATATCTCCATATATATATATATATATATATATATATATATATATATATATATATATATATATATATATATATATATATATATATATATATATATATATATATATCTGACCTATGTCATACGTTAACGCTCGTATTTATAAATCAATTTTGATTAAACTAATTGTGTGTATTAAGCTCACCAATGTCTCGACGTTCGTTGGCCAGCCTTGGTCCGCCATTTTGTTTCAAGATGGCGGCCATTTAAAAATTTAAAACTAAAATAAATATACAAAAAAGTTAAAAATTTAAATTTATTTTTTAATTAAGTGTGCCTTGATACGAGGATTCCAGAGCATTTTTTGGTTTACCTCTATCTTAAAAAATGGCTGAGATAGAGCAGTTTGAAATTCTAGGGTGGCTGACATTTTGAAACAAGACAGCACATTACAAAAATTTTCATTGTTGTAATCATTTCCCAATCATACGCATAAAACTATATATTCATATCCGTTAGCGCCAAATTCTCGCCAAATTTGGCGACATTTGGCGAAATATCGCCAAATTTGGCGACCAAAATAAGTCTTCATAAATGAAGCCAATTTGGCTATTGCTCAATAATTTGGCGAATTTCTTTTTCAGATTCAGTATTAACGAATCATTTGTAAACGTTTCTTTGCATTTTAACTTGCTGTTTTCGTGTAACATTAGCTAAAATTTTAAAACGAAGATATAGGAAAGCTACCTTTTCCTCCCGGTACAGGCCGGAAGGACTTTTTCTTCTTCTACTCTTTCAACTGTTATTCAGATTAATGCCATTCAAAAATTTATTTTTATATACTTTATTGGAAGTATAAAATTGATTCTTCAAGGAAAAATTTATGTTTCAATGCCATGTGTTGATAGCACATTTTTTTCTTTCTTGCTAAATGTTTGGCAGCCTGGATAAATATTTCTGAATGACGAATAGAGACATATTTCACTTTCAATCATATGATAGCTATAATAAAAGAAAGGTGGTAAATTGCAGACAAATTATGCAGTTAGTATTCTAAAACGATCGGGTTATTTTTTATTCTTTAGACTGCAAAAAAAAGTGTTGATTTTACAATATAATACTGGCACTCCAACTGCCAGTATTATACTTTAAAATCAACACCTTTTTTTTTTGCAGTATATAGAACAGTTTTCATATTAGAGATAGCAACTATAAAACGTGATTGAAGTATTCAATGTGAAACTTATTTCGCATAATTCTGATCGATATGACTGAGCTTTTAATAAAATATCTCTTAATTTAAAGTACATATTCTTCTATACTTTCACTTTTGTGTAAACTCTTTGAGAGCGTGGAGAAAGATATCCGAATGAGAAATATAGATACGTTTTCCTTTCAATCATCCGATAGTTATGAGAGGCAAGGTGGTAAATTACCAGTAAATTATGCAAGTTATATCCGAAAACAATCGATATATTCTCTATTCTTTCTCTGACCTTTTCATATCAACAGTAGCAGTTATAGAAAATATTCAAAGTAATTACAGTATTAGATTGGGAAATTATTTCGTTTTTTTTTTTTTTTTTTTTTTTTTTTCCTGGGTGATTCTACAATTTTTTTTTTGTACGTGGTTTTTAATTTGGGATAGAATGTATATCAATCAAATATATTATTTCTGTTGTCAACATCCCTTTTTCTAAGCAAATACAAAAAAGCAGAATTATAAATGAGACACCATATGAAAGGATTTTGAACAGTCTTCTGACATAGTACACTCACATTTCACTAAAACATGTATTTTGATTAAAAATTGCAGTTAATTAAAAATTAAATCAGCATTGTTTTCATAAATGAAATGAAAGGTTTTCTGAAATCAGTTTTGCCACAAAAATAAAATTCCGCATTATATCGTGCTGAACAATGATTGTAAAAAAAAAAAAAAAAGATAAAATGGGACATTGTTGCTGCGCGCGTTTATTTAATATTTAAGATTTAAAAGCAAAATTGAAAATCTAATACTCAATTTATTAGGGTTTCGTTCATCTCACGAAACCCTATTACTCCCGCTTTGTTGTTTCTCCGTCACAGAGCCGGTTCTCAGGAACTATACAACTTACAAGCATGAAATTTTGTGTATTTATAGCTGAATACCTACTATGAAGCTCAAAATTATAGGAGTCTTGGTCGAAACAGCTAACAACTGTTTTCGTAATGATTAAATAAGATCAATTAAACATTTGAAGAGAGAGACTGCATGAGAGAATTTTATTACGATGGTATAAGAAAATTGTTTTCAGTAAGACGTTTTAAATGTATCGTAATTGTCAGCAAAGTTTTATTCCTATTATTAAACGTAAAAATATAGTTTTTAACTGAAGGGAAATATTATTATTTACGCTGTTATAAAATTTGCAACAGTATGTAAAAGATTTTGTCGAAATAAATTAATCGCTCGTGTAAATATATTTTTAACTTGAAACTGCTTGAAAATATTGTTATTTGAGTATTTTAAATATGGCGTGAGTTTCCCCATTCAAAGCTTTGAACGCGTAATAATTTAATTATTATTTTCAAGTTATATTTCTTTCACATTCAAGTACATTTTTTATTACGTAATTTTCTCCATTTACTGCTTTTAACACGTAATCATTTAATTATTAATTTAAAGTTTTATTTCTGTTTTTAATAGTCACGTGTAAGCACTTTTTTTAATTGAAAGAGAATATTATTATGCGCGTTATTTTACAAATTGGCAACGATTTAAATAGATGGCTTTTTCGAAATATAAAACTGAATTATAATTATGAAATTTTGAATAAAAATTTTAACCGAATTTAATATTAAACATCTCTTAAAATAATTCTTCGATTTAAAAACTGCCTACTTGAGCGTGTTTATCGAACATTTCTCAATAAAACTATCAATTTCCATATTTTTATATGCAATATTTTTCTGAATATTAGCTGTGAAAGACTTTAAGGTACAAAAAATTCATTGGCAGCGGCTGCGGTGGCGGTGCTTACTTTTTTTTTAATATAGAGAGAAACTTCTAAAAGAAAATATTTTTGCTATTAATTTGCAGCAAAAAGTTCTGACAAATAAATTACCGTAGATTTTGCTGTGATTTTCTCCGTACATGCATCCAGTGTCAGTGTAAGTGAAAAGGGGGGAAAATCGCAGCAAAATTTTTTGGCAGTTTCATGCCAGCATTTTTGTACAACAAAAATTTACATGAACACACATGAACACTGCAATTTTACTTTAAACTTGTAAAAGAAAATAATTTAAAGTACATTTTGCTGTTAATTTACAGCAGAAAGTTCTGAGAACCAAATTATACCGTACATTTTGCTGTTAATTTGCAGCAGAAAGTTCTGACAACCAAATTATCGTAGATTTTGATTCTATTTTCTCCTTTTTTTAATTCGTAGATGCATCCAGTGTAAGAGAAAAGGGGGGGGGGAATCGCAGCAAAATTTGTTGGCAGTTTTAGGCCAGCATTTTTATACAGCAAAAATTTACATGAACACTGCAATTTTTACTTTAAACTTGTTAAAGAAAATAATTTAAAGTACATTTCGGTGTTAATTTGCAGCAAAATTTTTCAAAACCAAATTATACCGTACATTTTGCTGTTAATTTGCAGCAGAAAGTTCTGACAACCAAATTATACCGTACATTTTGCAGTTAATTTGCAGCAGAAAGTTCTGACAACCAAATTATACCGTACATGTTGCTGTTAATTTGCAGCAGAAAGTTCTGACAACCAAATTATACCGTACGTATTTTGCTGTTAATTTGCAGCAGAAAGTTCTGACAACCAAATTATCGTAGATTTTGATTCTATTTTCTCCTTTTTTTAATTCGTAGATGCATCCAGTGTAAGAGAAAAGGGGGGGGGGAATCGCAGCAAAATTTGTTGGCAGTTTTAGGCCAGCATTTTTATACAGCAAAAATTTACATGAACACTGCAATTTTTACTTTAAACTTGTAAAAGAAAATAATTTAAAGTACATTTCGGTGTTAATTTGCAGCAAAAACTTTTCAAAACCAAATTATGCCGTACATTTTGATGTTAATTTGCAGCAGAAAGTTATGTCAACCAAATTATCATAGATTTTGAACGTGCATCCAGTGTAAGAGAAAAGGGGGGGAATCGCAGCAAAATTTGTTGACAGTATCATGCCAGTATTTTAGTACAGCAAAAATGTACATGAACATTGCAATTTTTACTTTAAATTTGTAAAAGAAAATAATTTAAAGTACATTTTGGTGTTAATTTGCAGCAAAAACTTTTCAAAACCAAATTATATATTACATTTTGCTGTTAATTTGCAGCAAAGGTCTGACAACCAAATTATCGTTTATGATTCGATTTTCTCCTTTTTTCTCCGTACATGCATCCAGTGTAAGAAAAAAAAGAAAAAATCACAACAAATTATGTTGGCAACATTTTTTGGTTGCCAGCATTTGTTTTTTACTGCAAAAATTTTCATGAACACACAGCAATTTTTACTTTAAACTTGTAAAAGGAAATAATTTAAAGTACATTTTGCTGTTAATTTTCAGAAAAAAGTTCTGTCAACCTAATTAATTACCGTAGACTTTGCTGTGATTGTCTTCCTTTTTCTCCGTACAAGGATCCAATGTGAGAAAAAAAAATCACGTCAAAATCTGTTGCTAATTTGGTTTCCAGCACTTTTTCACAGCAAAAACTTGCATGAACACAGCAATTTTTATTGTAAACTTCTAAAGAAAAATAGATTAAAGGCCGAATTGCTGTGAATGTACAGAATAAAACTGACAATAAACATAAAATAAACAACGAAATTGTCAACAGATTTCGCAATGATTTTTCTCAGTTTTTTCACTTAAAGTGTATAAAATATTTCTTCATAAATCTTTTTGTCTTCAGTGAATTCAACATTAATAAAATATCTGTACAGGGTGAGTCAAAAAATATTCGATAGCCTTTAATAAACGGTACAACACACTAAAAAAAAAAAAAAAAAAAAAAAAAAAAAACATTTTTTATGTAGGAAAGTAGGGTCACAATCTCTTTAATCACTCCAAAATTAATACATGATGTCTCATTCCAATACGAACACAACACATACTATTGTTCATAATTTTAACAAAATTAAAGATATTTTAAAGAAATTTTCAACAGACATACTTTGCTTTGTGTGAAAAGGCATCTTGAAAAGTGATGGAGGTGTACAGTATTTCTGTAAGCGATACTATATATACTGTCAATTACGTTCGGAAATATGGCGTTATTCCTATTTGGATGATGATGATGATTGAGTCACTTCTGCCCCTTCTCATGAAGTCGTTGCATTTCACACAAAAATAAGTAAGTCTGTTAAAAATGTCTTTAAAATAACTTCATTCTTAATTAAGTTATGATCAAAATCCGAATTTTAATTGAAGTGAGACGGTATTTTTGATTAATTGTGACAGAAGTTTTCTTTATAAAAATTGTTTTTGTAGTGCACTCTACCACCCCTAAAAGTTTGTCCAATCTTTATTGTATCAAACTATATAAAATAAATCTTACGATAATAGTAAAATAACAATAATAATAATAACAATACCAAAGAAAAAGGGGCAATTTAGGAAACTAGGGCCACTGTACTTTCTTAAACCTTCTTCCGTGTTCGCTGACTTTTTTGATTTGAAGGTGCGGTTCCCTTTCGGGGAGTGCCTGTGATTTAAAAGTGCGAGCATAAAAAACATTGAATGCGAAGAATTCGCATTTTTTTGCTTCTAGGTGAAAAAATGCTATAAAAAAAGTTAAACTTTACCGCGGACAAAAAATAGGCTTTAATTCAGTTTTTGAAAGTTTTAGGTTTTCGACGGTAAATCTTGAGCAAACATATAAAGAAAAAAAAAATAAATGAAAGTGTTTGAAATAAGAAGAAAATTGACGATTTTTTTTTTTTAATGAAAAAAATGCGGAGGAGAAAGTATATGTCAGTTATATCAAGGAATAAAACTTATTAATCAATTTCACAGAAAGGAAGTTATTCAATTCTCCAGTATATTATATATATATATATATACAAGCTGCGTGGCATCCCGATGTGTTACATTTACATTGCATGGGATCTTTCGATTTCTTGAGAGGTGGGGGGGATCCAATATTATTATATGTATATTTAGCAAAAAAAAATATTACATTAATTTTATTAAATACTAATTTTTTTTTTTTTTTAAGAAATCATATTTACAATGTAGGTTACATAGAGATTGAGAAAATTACATTTTGTATATTAAGGGATTTGGATGCAATATGTTATTTCAAACAACTTCGCCTTTCAACAAACACTTTCATGTTCAATAAACATGTTTTACAGACAAACATGTTAAATTAACAGCATTAACATTAACTTTAAAATTAATATTATTTTATTACTCTTGCATGTATACATTCAATTATACAGCTGAAAACGTTTAATTGAGAATTGAAACCTAAAATCCGATAATTCCGATTTGAGAAAATTAAGTATTACACTACAAAACTACTCGGAAACGTATCCGAGTTTTCTCAAACAGAAATATTGCTTTTTCGGAATCAATTCGAAATTAAAAAAATTTCAACTGAGTATTGTATTTTATACATGCAAGAGTAACAAAATATTATTAATTTTAATGTTAATGCTAAAGCTGTTAATTTAACATGTTTGTCTGTAAAACATGTTTATTCAACATGGAAGTTTTTGCTTGAGAATTGATACCATCCTAAACACTAATATACCGTGTTGAGAAAACTGATTAATACACTATAAAAGCTACTCGAAAACGTTTCCGAAAAAGTGGCAGAAAAAGAAACTTTGTTTTTATAAATTTTTCTTTAAATCTGCAAAATATATTAGTTTCTGAGGTTTCTAAAGATAAAGAACGCTTTTCGGAATCATGGATAACTCGTAAAAGGTTATTGTATATTTTCATTCGTGGTTATTTTCGTAGATTAAGAAACATTTGCCTTTTTTTACAGTGCACGACCACCTACATAAATCTTAAAAAAAAGGTGAAAGATATAGTATGAATGATAGTATAAAACTGTTTGGGTTAAATTTATTTATTGAAATTTCTATACTCAAAAAGTAACGTTCCCCGTAGAATGACACATATATATTCAATGGAGTAATAATATATCGATATAAAAATAAATTTTATGCTAATAACAACAATAATAATAACAAAGGAAAGGGACAATTTAGGAAACTGGGGCTACTGTACTTTCCTCAAACCTTCTTCCGTGTTCTTTGAGTTTTTTTTTTTTTTACTTGGAGGTGCGGTTCGCTTTCAAGAGAGCCTGTGATTTAAAACTGCGAGCATAAAAAGCATTGAATGCGAGGTATTTGCATTTTTTTTTCCCTTATAGATGGGGAAAAAATGCTATAAAAAATTTAAACTTTATTGGAGAAAATATATATGTCTTTACTTCCGTTTTTTGAAAGTTGTGGGCTTTCATAGATAAATTTTGAGCAAATATATTATGAAAAAAAATTTAAGTAAAAATGTTTTAAATACGGAGAAATAAAACAAGATTCAAAATAGTGGTTATGCAGATTATCTCTTTTAAAGAGCAAATAACAGAAACATACTTACAATATTACAAAATGTATTCAAATCAAATACAACTTACAGATATGGTATTTTATTTTTTACAAAGTGCTGTATACAGATTAAAATACGAAATTGAAGTTTTATACGTCCCCCTTTTTCTATAACTTACATTTACAAAAATATCACCTGGCGCCTTACAAGAATGTTACAAAAATCTTATTTCTTTATGGCAAAAACATACTTTGAATTTTATAAATTTTCAGCATTTTCTCTCCTTTAAGTCTTTCAGTATTTATTGCCAAAAAAAACTTACCAAGTTATAATACTTTTGAATTTTATAAATTTTCAGTGTTTTCTGTCACTAAAAACGCGTCTTTCAGTATTTATAGTCAGAAAATATTGAAATATTATCAAATTAAAAGCATCATCAATAGGTAAATTTTTGCCGTAAACGAATGGGATTTTATTTCTTCGTAAAATCTTTCTTAGACTCGGCGCATCCTTCTAAATATAAGATATCGGAAAAGGGAACCATATAGAAAGTTAATTTTAATGTGTATACACCTTGCAAAATAAATCTGAAGATAATAACAATTTGTTAAAAAAAAAAAAAGACAATCAAGGAAACGGGGGCCACAGTGTACTTCCTTAAATCGTCTACCGTAATCTCCGAGTTTTTTTACTCGGAGACATGGTTCTCTTACAGCAGTGCCAGTGATTTAAAAATGTGAACATAAAAAGCACTGAATGCAAGGAATTCACTCTTTTTTTTTCCTAGAAGAAAAAAGTATTTAAGCAAGCAATACAAATAACAACGAAAGATACATGTTTGCCTACTGTTGGTGGTAATTTTTGAAAGCCAAGAACTTTACCCATAGCTATTGCAGATACATTGTTTCTTTCAATAATGCTGTTACTGCTCTTTTCAAAATTAAAAATTATCTCTGTCTCTTTGACGACATCAAGCATCATTTATTTATTTTTTTAAATATTAAGTTTTTAATTCGTTCTATTTTGGAGAAATTTGTCTGAAGTCTCATATCCTACACTAAAAAAGACATTATAAAACAAAACATTGTGCATTTGTATCAACGTTATATATAATATTAATGAAGTTACCCCCTAAATCTTTATAAAATAAATTAAGTACCAAATAACGGAAAGGCTGTACGACAAATTTACTTGTTCAAATTTTTATGCTCAAAAAGTAAAGTTTTCTGTAAATTGACACATTTATAATCCATGGAGCAATAAAATATCGATATAAAATAAATCTTATACTAGTAGCAACAACGATAATAAACAAGATCGAAAAATCATGAGTTAAGCATAGATAATGAAACACTTTCCAACACAATCAGAATTGTGTAACAAAGTTCATAGATTAATAAGGTAAAAGATGATGTCTAAGTAAACAATTTAGAAAACACATATCACATTTGAAAACCCAATTTCGGCAACTACCATTAATAGTCGGGAAAATATCCGAATTTTCTTCTGCAGCTCTGTATATAATCAATAGACTTGTATATATACTACGCAGTATGATAAAATTTTGTTCAGTTAAAAAACACATAGCATAGTCGAAAATTCCCATTCGACAATTTCCGTCAATGAACGGCAATGTACTCGATATCTTTTGTGTAGCCTTGCATATGATATATAGAATGTATACACAACCAAGTAATATACAAATATTTAGTTAAATTTAAAAACGCGTGGCACAGCTGAAAACTCACTTCCTACAATTATTGTTCATAGACAGTACTCTAACCGAATTCTTTTGTGTGTCCTGTAAATGAACGATGAATGTTATGCACAACCTATTCTATAGTAAGCATCTTGTAGTGAACCTCAGTGATATATATCAATATCAATACGTTCGAAATAGCGTAACATTATTAAAATACATTTCAAACAATTTTTTCCCATAGACCGTAATGTAACGTAGTTCTTTTGAGTGTCCCTGTAAAGGAACTATAAGTGCTGCACACTTCATTTACAATATCAAACAAGCCATAGTAAACCCCAATAACATATATCAATTTCATGGAAATTCGAGTATATTTACGCGAGTTAGAGCACGATCTGACAGACAGACAAACCGAATTCTTAAACACTTTTGATCTTTGCTGGAAAGTGTTAAAAAGGAAAGGGACGATTTAGGAAACTGGAGCTACTTACGCTTTCTTTAAACCTTCTTCCACGTTCGCTGACTTTTTTTTTATTTGGAGGTGCGGTTCCTTTTCAGGAGAGCCTGTGATTTCAAAGTGCGAACATAAAAAGCATTGAATGCGAGGAATTTACATTTTTTTTTTTTTTTTTTTTTTTTTTTTGCTTCTAGATGAACAAAAAATGCTATAAAAAGTTGAACTTTATTGAGGAGAGAAAAAAAAATTACTTCAGTTTCTGAAAGTTGTAGGCTTTCGATGGTAAAATTTGAGCAAATATAATATGAAAAAAAAAAAAAAAAAAAAAAAAAAAAAAGTGTTTTAAATTAAAAAAAAAAAAAGATTCAAAATAGTGGTTAAACAGATTACCTCTTAAACCGCTGATAATAGAAACATACTTCTAATTATATAAAATTTATTGAAATCAAGTACAGCTCTTAGATATGGCATTTGTTTTACAAGAGGCTGTATACAGATTAAAATACGAAATTTAAATTTTATACGTCTCCCCGTTTACATTTAGAAAAATATCGTCCTGCATCTTAGATGAACATTACAAAAATCTTATTTCTTTACGAGAAAAACCTACTTTGAATTTTCTGTCCTTCAAATCTTTTAGTATTTATTGCCAGAAAACGTTGAAATTTCATAAAATACAAATCACAATCATTAGGTAAGTCTTTGCCGTAAACGAATAAGATTTTATTTTTCTTCTTAAAGTAATTTTTTAGACGCAGGGCAGCATTTTATTTTAAATTTAAGTTATAAGAAAAGAAGGTCATATAGAAAATTAAATTTCGTATTTTAATATGTATACAACACGTTTTAAAATATATCTTATTATAATAGCTATTAAAAAAGGAGGGAGGAGACACTCCAGGAAATTGGTGACATTACAGGGCAGAAAAATAGGCTTTAATTCAGTTTTTGAAATTTTAGGTTTTCAACGCTAAATTTTGAGCAAACATATTAAGAAAAAAATTGAAAGTGTTTGAAAAAGTGGGTAATAAACGATTTTTTTAAGAAAAAAAGATGAAAATGAAAATATACGTCGATTATATCAGGAGTAAAACTTATTAATCAATTTTACAGAGAGGAAGTTATTCAATATGACAGCATGTATACACACTGGTGTCCAGAAATTAAGGGGCAGTGACCAATTTCAGACGTTTCATCGAATATCTACTGAAACTCGTGAGGAAATGCCCTTGAACTTTGAGGATGTAAAGAACAAGTTTGACTTCATGTTTTTCAGTGAAGATTTTGTCGCGAGGACAATTAGGGGGACAATAATAATTTTAATAATAAAATAATATTTTAACAGAAAATGCTAAAAATGGTCTGTTACTGTAGCAAATGACTATGTAGGTCCAGTTCAACATTTGTGTGCATTTGTGTAAGTGCAGCACGTATATTCGTGAAGATGTTAACGTTTCTGTGAAAAATTTTAAAGGTTTTTTTTTTTTTTTTTTTCTTATAGCATGCAGAGTGTTCAGCCGAATTTAACACCGCTTTCCAAAAACTTGACAAAAAAGTATAAAAATAGTATACTGCAATTAAAATATTAATATGTTGAATATTTGATGAGATATGGGTATTTGTATGAAATAAATTTTAACTGCGCATGCGCAAACTACAGCAAAGATTTTTTTTGTCATGATTTGATAGTCAATATAAAACACAAGGCTGTTTTTTTAGTCATCTGCCCTGAGCTTTCTACGGAATCAATTTTGATATATATATATATATATATATATATATATATATATATATATATATATATATATAATTATAATATCTATGAATTTCAAAAAACATATCAAGTTCTATTCTACTTAAATCTCCAAAGAGATAATCAATGATACTGTGTATACAGAATACCACATAGCTAATAATTAACATGTGCAAACATAATATTACCATAGCTGATGCTTCAATGGTAATTGGCCAAATTTTACTCATACCAAAAGAATATTGAAAAAAGAAATAGAGAGAAAGGGGAAAAAAAAAATTATAAATTGGAGTTGCAATTAAGTAAACACAAATGGATTAACAAATTAAATATGAACCATACACAATGGAAAATTGGACCACATGAGAATTAAATATGAATTGGACATGGAAAAACACATGCACATGTACTCATCAGCCTGGATGCACCCACATGTGTTTTAAATAATAATTCAGTGTTTCATAATTCTACTGGCATAATGCTAAGATCAGTAGAATCATCCAGGTACACTGAATTATTACCAGACAACAATTGGAAATATTAAAATTTGGAAATATTTAAATAGGAAATAAAAAACCATTAAGAAAATACAATATATTTCACTCACATCGATTATCCAAAAAACTGTAATTAACACCTCACTAAATTACCACGAGATAACAGTTTTGAAATAATAAAATTGGAAATATGAACGCGTAAAGTGTAGATAAAATATTTTACTCACAATAATTATACAGAATCCTTAAAATGTCACGTCTACATAATATTCACATCCACATGGCAATGCATCATACATGTTAACTAAGTCGAGTTGAGAGAAATGATTTGTAAGACAAGTTGAGAGCACACTTTTTTTAAAACACAACCCCATAAATGACACCCAATCACAAAATGATTCAAAAACACTCAAAATAATTCTGGTTTTAATACACTTATAACAAATTTATATCCGTGAATATATATTACTCCATCCAATATTAATTCCTGAAAGTAAAATTAATATACAATCAATAGCTCCCTCTATAGTTAAATTAAATATAATATTAACAATATTATCTACAACTACCTGAAAGGTAAAGTGTCGCCATCTATTGGTATTATAATAGTTCATAATTAATATTTAGTTAAATATCCACTTTATTAGTTACATACTCACTTCATTAGATTTATTTATATAAATAAACTTTAAAAAACAATACTAACTTGTAGTTTTACTTAAAATTCAAATAAAATATAATACTACTATATGAATAAATCTACACAGAATTAATTCAACTTGCACAGCATTTCAGATATTCTTAACAAGAATATATTATGTAAAAGAGATATTATTTTAATTCAAATTATTTTTGCTGCCAGCTGTGTTAATCCACTGATATTATAGACATTTATTAAATAATTAATGTTTTATTTTTACTACTACTTAAATATATATTAGACTTGTTTTTAAATAATTAATGTTTAATTTATACTACATTGTAAATATATTTTATATTTATAGATTAATTTAAATATCTAATTAAATAATTCATAAACAATTCAAAATATCTCAAATATATATATATATATATATATTAATGAAAGCTGTTCATTTGTATATGTGCTCGCACTAGCTATTTTTTAAAATATTTCCTTTCTATATTTTAAATTTAATTTTAAAAGGGTTTTTTTTTTTTTTTTTTTTTTGTAAATTTTTTTATCGGATTCAATCGGATTACTTCCATTGTTGCAGAGAAAAAAGAAATAATAGGTTTTATTTATCTTTATTGATTACTAGCTGTAGTACCCGGCGTTGTCCGGAATTTAAAAAATGTTTGTGTAGAAAAATCACTTTCAAAATTAAACATGTCGTATAGAGAACTTCAAAATGTTAAAATAATGCTTCCAAACTGTTGATTTGTATAGAAGTACAGACAGACAGACAATTTTTCCTTTTTATATATTAAATATCCTTATTGATACCATTTTCTCATTGAAAAAAAAAAAAAAAAAAAAAAAAACCTTGAACTGGAAATGACGTCACGGTTTAAAAAACACGCATCTTCCCTCAAAAAGCTGTTACATTTCAATATTTTTTTTCATTCTATGATACTGAATTTGAGAAGTTAGGCGAAATAATTCAGTGAGTGAAAATGACGTCTTATTTAAAAGGAAACGATCATTTTCTTTGATAAAACTAATTATTTTACCACAAATGCTTCTAAAAGACACAAATTTCTGGAATTTCTATTCGCCTATATAAACTGAAATTAGAACCACGAGCGAATGTTCACATGCAAAGTTGTAGCTGAACTTGTCTTAAACGTGACTTCAAGTTTAGAAATATATTTATTTATAACCTATTGCGCGTTAAATTATTTTATAAAAAGCATATGAGAGATGCGTATGTAAATTTTGAGACGGTGGAAATGACGTTAGGTCTAGATTTCATGGAGGGGGGGGGGGGGATTCTAAGATTGTGTCAAAGTGAAATCATTTTCTGATTTGCCATTCCGTAATATCAATCATAAGAACCTCAATTCATCATACCTTGATTATATGTTACTGATTACATATACAAATAAAGTTTAATTTTTTAATAATTTGAACAGGTGATAAAGTTTATGGATATAGTATTTTGATAACTTTAGGTTAAGATAATATTTGTTTTAAGAGTTATAAACTGACCAAAGTAAGATAGATTTTTTATTGCAATTAATTTTATAGGTTTATTGGTTCCTTTTTTCTTTCGTCGAAATTCGACAATTTATTAAATCTCGTAATTTATTAAATCAAAAAATCATTTCATCATAGCGAATTTCATTACCGCTAAAAATATCATTTCATAGCAGTATACGACCTTCTAAAGATTCCATCAATAAAATGTACGATAACACAAATTTTTAACTTCTATGGTTGAGAAAAATATTTGCTAGGCCGACCTTGCCCGGATAGAATGAAGTCCAGAACCGGCCCGACTCGTATCTGAAGAAAAAAATGACGCTGAAATAAGCTTATTAGAACATTTTTCTTTCGTCGAAATTCGATAGGTTTCACCTCGTAATTTATTAAATCAAAAAAAATTTTCATTATAGCGAATGTCATTACCGCTAGAAATATCATTTCATAGCAGTATATGATCTTCTAAAGATTCGATCAATGAAATGTACGATATCACAAATTTTTAACTTCTACGGTTGTGGAAAATAATTGCTAGGCTGACCTCGCCCAGATAGAATAAAGTCCAGAACCGGCCCGACCCGTATCTGAAGAAAATAACTCGACTCCGACCTGACTCGAATCTAATACAGTAAAATTCCCTCGAGTCCGAGCCTGTGGAGACTTTTTGTCTGTATCTCCATAAATTAACAATTAAATATTCGTCAAAGGAGGGATTTTACAATTGCCCTTGTGCGACTGACCTTCTAGCACAAATCGATCAGATGGATGTTCCCAAACAGACCCTCTTTCCCATTCCGTATAATCTATTGTGCTAAATAATAAACGAACAGATGTCAGCGAATTTGTTTCTTCCTACGTTTTTCGGAAATCAGGGGGTACTTTTAATAAATTGTTATCTAACGCTTGTAACTATTATTTTGATGTATGCCTGTCTATTATAGATATTTTGCTTTTCCAGTGTTTTGATTGAGCAGTAAAATACAGTCGAACCCGCTTACTCTAATATCAGTTAAGTTAACCAGAAGTTGTCCTGATCAAGCCTGGGTAAAAATCAATAGTTGTAGTAACATTAACAACTTTGTGCATATTTTATTGAAGCCCTTTATTAGGTGACTTCGTAATTATATAAATACGTAGCACCTATAGTCGACGTCTGGTCCGTCCGTCTGTCCGCATATAACAGCGCAAAAACTACCCAACCGAATGGTCATTTCAAATTTTATGAAAATTTAATCAAAACTTAAAAAATATTAACAAAAGTTTTCTTCATTCTATTAAGTACATTTTAAGTTGGCATATGGTTGGAATTAATACGTAATTAATTCACTGGTATCCCATGATAGCTAATGATTCTAGGTTACCTTGTCATTACGTCATATTTAAGTGGAGTCATATTATTACCGTATTACTGAATTTAAAAACCCAATTTGTATACTAAATTTTTTTAATTATATCATTCGTATAATCTACCGACAGTTTTTTGGATAGATGTATCCGGATAAATAGATATTAAATGGAAAAAAGATTCTAAATATGGAGTACAAGTTCTGAAATTTTCAAAGCTAGGCTTAAGTTTGCCATTAGAATTTTCGGTAAATGCCAACAAAAGATAAAATTTTATCAACTTAAAATGTACTTATTTTATTACGGAAATTAATCATCTCATAATAACAGACGATATAATTCATTTTTTCAGTGAAATGATAACGACGATTTTTTACATTGTCTTGTATTGGATATTTCGCATGGTATCTATCTATATTATAAAGGACAAACGTGTCCGTGCATAATGCTGACGTCATTTTGCGAATGGCAACAGTTGACGATGAAATTTCGGTTTTGCGATTTTTGCTACTGCAATTTTTTTAATTTCTAAACATCGCATATTTTAAATTTTTACACCGTTATATAGGAAAAAAACTACTTTCAATTGCAATTTATTTGAAAACTTTATCGCAATGTACTCATTAATTACAGCATTTAAATTAAATTTTAAATATATTTTTTAATCTATTTCTATCGATTGCATACGATTACAAAATATTAATCCATTAACACTTTAAACAATATAAAAAGTTCACCATTTGTTTCCAGCTAATATTCAATAACGAAATTAAAACGTCATTAAACAATCAATAAATTGCATAAATAAAACACAAATTTAACAGACATGCAATTGAAATAAGCGTTTAAAACAGCTGAAATTATCAGAATTAAAAAAAAAAACTGCTGTAGATAACAAAAATTTTAGCGATTTCTTCGGTTATAAACTTCTGGCACAAGGTTAATACGAAATTATCGCTTTTAATAAATTTCATAATTTTATTTGAATATAGAATTTACATATTTCATATAAAAATGCTCTTAGGTATTGTCAGAAGGCAATCTAAAGAAAATATTAAATGTAAAAAATCTATTAGAGTTTTCCATAAAAAAAAAAAAAATGTTTTCACATATATTCTCTATCCCGGGAAGCCCGGGTTGGATGCCCTAGTAATTTTAATGTAACAAAATTGTAATTAATTGTTTGTAAAAGTGTATTGAAACTTAATTTCATAAAATAAAATTAATACCTATAATATGAAAATCTGCACATAAAACAAATTTTGTATTCATGCATTTTTGCATAAGAGTGCAACGGCTATTGCACAAAGATCTGAATATTTATAAAACTAGTTATAGTACGAACGCACCTCATTTGTCACGTTTGTCGTAGAAATTTTGAACTTGTTTATTTATGTTATTGTAAATATTACTTTATATTATTGTAGCAAAAATATGTTGATTTTTACGTCACGAATCGGTAGATTAAAAAAATTCCATGCTTACAAAATATCTAAATAAGTATAAAAGCAAAAATAGTTTTAAAAAAAAACACTCTTTTATAAGCATTTAATGTTATCTTCAAAATCATGCCTAATTTCATGATTGCCAATTTATGTTTTTTCCCAGAAAATTACCGTTGGAATACATTAATTTGACGTGGACACCGAACACTATTATTGAAAATTCACTGATATTTTTACTCTTGGTAGAAAACGCGAGCAATTGAATTTATTAAAAAATATAAACATTATTTAAACTATCTTTTTAGAATTTCTAAATTGATTTCTCAACGCATAATAGTAATTTAATTAATATTAAACTATTAATTGATTAAATCGTATTTTTATAAATATTACACTCTTTATTTTTTTTCTGCTTTTGACGTTTAAAGTAATTTATTGCTACAGTTTCACAAACATTTGGCATATTTCAGTGAGCGTGGTTTGGCGCATCATTAAATTCATTGTTTTGTAACTAGTATACAATTATAACCCTCAAGAATATTTGGCGATTTATCACTTCTGGCGCGCTAACGGGAAAATACCTTAAAATTAAAGCTATTATTTTAAAATTAAGTTTTAAATATATTAAAATGTTGTATTGTCATTAAAACACATCTGTGTACATAATTTTTATAATTCTAGCATATCAGGAAGTGAGTCAAAAATCGATTACAAAGTTTCATTTTTACAGACAAAAAACAAATTGAGTTAAATAAAAAAGTGTAAAAATCACCAACAGTCGGTAAATTAAGTTTTCAAACAAACTTCATTTATAAGCATATTTTTTGTCCTATTCGTGGCACTAAAGTTTGAAAATTATCGATATTTAGAAGCAAAGATATAGTCCAAGTGCTACACGACTAAAATAAGGTGAAAACTGCAAATCGTGATACAGTTATACAGTGGACCAACTTACCGTTTGGTCAATATCTACTCTATATTAATACAACGCATATAAGAAGGGGAGGCTTCGCGTAGAGTCGGGGGAATTCAAGATGGCGGCTGTTATTCAAAATGGCGTCATTTTCGGGAATTAGTGCAATTTCGTTTATATCCATCGTATAAAAGCATGTTTGATGGAAATTTCGATGTTTTTAGATAAAAAATATTATTTGTAACAGTTTACAGCACAATCGAAAAGTATTTATGAATTCAGTTTGCCTGTTTGTCTGTCTGTCTGGTCGTCTGTCTAGTCGCGCACTAACTCGAAAAAAAAAATAACCAGATATCCGGATAATTAAAATATGGTATTGTAGTATACTGTAACAAGTTCGGTATTCATTTTCAAGTGTGCATCATTCATAGTTCATTTACAGGGACAATCAAAAGTATTCCGTTACATTATGGTCTGTAGACGAAAATCGCTTTTAATGTGTTTTAATGATGTTATACTGAAATATAACAATATATATCAAATATTGAAAGACCCATGTAAACTGGCAAAGGAGTTTCTCTTCCATTTCGATGCCTCAATATATTTACACTTGGTATACGTGATGGTTGAGTAACAAGCTCACTGGCTTCAATATTTACTCCATAACAGCATATTTACGACAGCCAGCGGGGAACGTGGAACAGATTTACACTGGGATTGATAATCAAAATCACCATTGAATGAGTTCGTATGTTGAAGTATATCTTTTCTTATCATTTTTGTAACACGCAATAAAGTAAGTGCATCTTCATCGTAATCACCTTTACATGCTTGCAGCATAATATCAGCAACAGTTTTGTCATATGTTAAAATATACTCTCTACCAGACATGTAAGCCGTCATGTATGGGAAGTGCGCAAGAATCCTCTGTCGTAAATGTGAAGTGTGTATATCAGGCATACATAATTGTTCGTCTGTTCCTATAAGCTGAGTTAATCGCTTCTTATACAATTTTGTCAGGAAACTCATTTTAAAAACTGGTTTAATGTAATTTTAACCTTTCATACTTTTTTCCATAAAATTTACCAATTCTGCGAAATCTACACACTGACATATTTGAACAGTATTGCTTTCCTCTGACATTTCATTACTCCGAGACTTGTTGTACAATCTTGATAGACACTTTGTGTGGTATTTTGCTTTTTGAGCAATCATGTCACAATTGTTCTGCTTTGCCATTAGAATACTATTTTCTTGTTCTATGGCATATTTTCTCACTTTTTGATCTAGATCTAATATAGTCACATTACGTAGCTGATTCCTTTTTGTTGCATTACCATCGCAAAAGAAGCACAGATCTGTAGAAGTTGATAATCGATTACGCCGTTCATGTGATGTTAATGGCAAGTCTTCATTTTTGCTTTCAGAAAGTTTCTGTTTTTTAGCTCTTTCTAACATTGTGGAATTGTACTTTAATGCACATTTTTTGTGCCATTAAGCTTGTCTTTTTAAAAATACATCTTCTATCTTACTACTATTTTCATCAAACATCATTTTATTAATATCCACGGGTAAGGTGTTAATACTGCCAAAATTGCAAGTTTTTTGCAAGTGTTGCATATCCAGCGTTGCGAGAAACTACGTTAAGATTATTTGCAGGACAGATAAGTTTTTCATCACTTCGGTTTTGGCAAAGTATACAATTTGTCCAATCAAAACTATTTGAATTCACCTCACACAAGTTACTCCCAGAAACTAACCTTGATAGTTTTGCCATATTTAATGTTTCACCTTCACCCTTTCATAACTGAGATATAACAGAAACAGAGAAAAGTAGACAAAATATAACATATAAAAAAAGCATAAGTACGCTTAAAACAGAACGAGTAAAATGGAATCGAGTAAATATCGAGTTAAATGGAATGGACGGAGATATATTTTAAAAACCTTAATTAAATTTTTTAATATTAAATAGGGAAATTACCAAAGTAAAATGCTGTTTATTTATTTTTCTGTAATAGATCTTCTGAAATAGATCTGATCTTAACTGTAATAGATTTGTTCTCTGTATTGTAATTGTGCCCACACTATTACAACTGTGTCCACTCTGTTACAAAAGGTTTTTTCCCGATTTCAAAGATAAAAAGCAAACAATTTTCAATTGAAATTTTAATTATTAGTTTAGAACTATGAAATGTGTACTCAGAATATTCTGATTTTAAATATTTTTATTTGATGTGAAAATCTGCTTTTTTACACACAATACTTTTAAATTTTGTTTTAAGAATTAGCAATATAAAGTAAATTTCCATTTTACCATAAACTTTTACTTTTAATGTATTTATATGAAAAAAATATTCATTTGTCTATGTTGCCCAAAAAGTTTGAAAAATAAAAGTTATTTTACATAATTTAATGCAATATTTAGTTATGTAACAGAATGAATAAAATCTCCCATTACCAAGCAAAAAGCGAAAAAAATCTTAAATTGAAAAAATTTATTTCTGTAACATAGATAAATTCAATCCATTTACTGACATTTGACATCACGTTTATTTGGATTATATGATTTTGAA
Organism: Maratus michaelseni; assembly: GCA_963931845.1. Taxonomy (NCBI): domain Eukaryota; kingdom Metazoa; phylum Arthropoda; class Arachnida; order Araneae; family Salticidae; genus Maratus; species Maratus michaelseni. Next base: position 260,600,636 of record OZ007593.1, read on the forward strand.
AAAAAATGTTGAAACATCAAATGCACACAAAATCATAAAAATTTTCTTACCTCAATTCGTGGTATCTTTAAATGGATGACTTCGATGACAACTATTTATTTAAAGAAAACTGCATTCTTAGAAAAAACGAAAACATTAATTAACATGAAAACGTAAATGGTACAGATACTGACACTGAATATTTACAAAATTCAACTTTTTCACGCGTTTCAGTATATAATCGTGCATCGCGCTATAAAACTATATATAGAACAAATCTTTCATAAACAAAAATCTTTTCATTTCAATTGTCAGATTGATCGTCTGCGCAACAAAGAGTCTGAGAGTAGAGTAAGAAATCGCTACATTAAAATGAAATATGTGATGGAATTTTGCATCAAAACCCCATATTATTGAATACATGTCATTTTGGGTGGTGCCTCGTCATCAGAATTACATTGTAATAAATATATAAATACACGCTACATTGTATATTTATATAAAAGAAAATGTTCTTATGACAATTTGCAATTCTTTCATATCTAGCAAAGTTCAAAAACACATTATATAATTAAAAACGCGCATAGACAGCATTGCGCCTGTTGAAAATCCTGTGACCGTATTATTTTGTGAGCCCCTGTAAATGAACGAAAATTGCTATGCACTGCATATTCTACTGTAAGCAGTGCCGTAGCGAAAGAAAATTTTTGGGGGGGCAAAAGGCAAGATTGGCCGACTCAAAAATGTTTCAAATCCGAGTAATGTAAAATTTTAATCTGTCGCATTATTTCTTAATTAATAGTTAAATAGTAATTATTTAAAAGATTTACCAAGAACTTTACTGGAGAAAAAGAAAGAAAATTTGTATTGATAAGAGAAAATCGTACAGTTATATTTGTGAAAAACACATGTGTTTAGAATGATAGAGAGAAGTGAACCTGTATGTTATGCTGTCGCGAGGATAGTAACACACTCTTAGTCTTTTTTAGTTTGTATCGGTAAACATCTAACCAAAAGAGCCGAGTTTAAAAAAATTTCAGTAGAGGCACAGACGTTTCGGCACCGACAGGACAAATCCGTCTCCTCCCTTTCTTAGTCCAGTAGAAATAGCGCAAAAAAGGGTATTGCCTTGCAAAAATTTGGGTAACTCTGATTTTTGGATTTGTTGCATTGGTTGACCCTCTAATAAAAAAAAAAAACAAGTTTTCGACCTTCTAGACCTTGTGCGTTTTTTACAATATCGAAAAAAGCAATATTTTTCGGCACTTTTTTCGATTTTTATTAAATAACTCGATTTCAGTGTGTTGTACAGAAAAAGCACTTTCACCATTTTGTAGAAGATAAAATTCTCTACAACATTCACTATTCATGTTTGTAAATTGTCCAAATAGGGGGGTGAAATACGGAGCCAGGAAAATAGGGTAAAATTTGCAAAAAGTGCAAAAATCCACAAATGACGTTAGTTTTTGCTTAATAACCAACTTTTAATGCGTTTTAGAGACAAAAGTGTCATAATAAAGTTTGTAAAGCATGAAGTAGTCTATAAGTTTCATTTATTAGATCATTAAATATCTATAATACTCTAAAAATCAGAACACACGATTTATGGTTAAAACAGGAAAATACCGCCTGACAAGTCACTAATTTAAAAACGAGCTTTTATTTTTGATATTGATTAAACGATGCAATTAATTAATTATAGCATGTACAATAAAAGGTAACTGTTGAATAGTTGAGGGGGTGGGGGGGGGGAGCGAAGTTAACCAAAAAACCTAGTCGGTAGATATAAGCGCGGCAAAGAGATTGGGCCAAGAATTCAAAGTCGAAAGTAAAATTAATAGCTGGGAATAATGTAAAAGAATACTTGAAAGATAAATAAGACATAATTTAGAAATTTTAAAAGGGAAAAGGAGTATCTAAGGCAAAAACTAAGGGAGGTGGGAGCAAAAGGAGCAAGTGGCCCGGGTGCTAGAATTGAAAGAGAAGAGTGCACACAATGAAGATTTGGTTTGTTGTGTTTATATTAATTTGACCCACATATTTTTGTTAGTTCGTCAATGGTAAATGTATCTCAGGTTGCAAATGTTAGTCCAAATAGAAAGAATACCAAAAATTATACTTGATAAGACAGAAACCTGTATAAAGAGGAATTGTTTTCTGGGGTTTTGAATTCAATTTTAAATTTTAAAATAAAGAAAATATCAGAAACTTATCCTGAACATAATCAAAAAAGTATAAATGTGCAGAAAGAGCTCGTCGCTTGAAGATTCATGCTTCTGCTGAGGTGTTAAGTTCAATGAGACCATGTTTCCACAGATGCCACAAGAAAAATTGTTAAGAAATTAAAAAAACAAAAAACTTTTCATTTCTATGCTTCGAAATGAATTTGAAAAAGCACAAATGATCATTAAGCAGGCCACTGAAGATGCAGATGTGCTAACAGAGAACACAGCTATAGCCTTAGCCCGTGATTACGATGCTGTCATTGTCAATGGTGTAGACATTGACCTTCTTGTTCTTGTTGCTTCTCTAGTTCCAGACAATGTTTATTTCCGAAGGACCGGGAGAGGGAAACTGCCTGATGTTATCTACTCCAACAAGTGTTTCAAGTTTAAGGAAGTTGCACAAAATATTCTTTTAATTCATGCAGTAAGTGGTTGCGAGACCACTTCTGCGCTCTACACCCATGGGAAAATGAAATATTGCAGAATTCTTCAGAACCCATCCCTGAACCAAAAAGTTCAAATCTTTAAAGATTCAAATGGAGTGAGGCACAAACTTGTTGAAGCCACAGAAGCTGTACTTCTTGCCCTGTATGGAGGTGATCCCGGCCAAAACTTGAATGTATTGCGGTATGTCAGCTTCGCTAGAGCAGCTAACAATTTTAAATTAAATTTAGCGAGACTGCCACCTACTCGAAATGCTACTGAATATCATGCATTCCGAACATACCTACAAGTTCAGACACGGCTGGGAAACGAAAAGGATCCTCTCGAATGTGGCAGGAAGAGGGGTGGTCATGGGCTCATTTCAGTAACTATGATGAACGAACCCGCCCCTCAAACTCTACTCGATTTCATATCTTGCCAATGCAAAAAAGATTGCAGTACGAAGTGAAGTTGTAGAAAATCCGGCTTGAAGTGCTCAGTTATCGGTGTGAAATGCCACAACCAACTATGTGGTAACGGTCCTGATATTATACTGGACCTTGAGGACTTTGATGACCTAGAATAACCAATCGAGTCAAGTACAGAGACGGATGATGAAGTATCTGAGACAATGGCATCATTACCAGGGCCAAGCAGCAGGAAAAGGAAACATATATGACAAAGCGACTATATAATACTTACTATGTATTTGTTGATTAATTTATTGTGCATTCTATAATTAATTAACCACATCGTGTTTTCAATATCAAAAATAAAAGCTCGTTTTTTAAATTAATAACTTGTCAGGCGGTATTATTCTGTTTTCACCCAAAATCTTTTTGCTGTGATTTTTAAGGTCTATTACCAATATTTAATTATCTAATAAATGAAACTGTAGACTATCTCATGCTCTAAAAAGTTTATTACGACAGTTTTGTTTTTAAATGCACTATAAGTGGGTTATTGAGCAAAAACTAACGTCATTTGCGGATTTTTGCATTTTTTCCAAATTTAACCCTATTTTCCGGCTCCGCATTCCGTATCTCTCCTTCTATTTGGACAATTTACAAACATGAATAATGCATGTTGTAGATAATTTTATCCTCTACAAAATGGTGTACGTGCCTTTTCTGTAAAATGCACTGAAACCGAATTATTTCAGAAAAATCGAAAAAAGTGCCGAAAATTTTTGGTTTTCTGATATTGTGAAAAACGCACAAGGTCTAGAAGGACGAAAATTTGGTTTTTTTATTAGAGGGTCAACCTTTACAACATACCCAAAAATCAGAGTTACCCGAATTTTTGCAAGGTAAAATGCTATTCTACTGGACTATTCTATAAGTTTCAGAAATATATTATTGTGAAAGTCGGAAGTTGTAGAATTCCGACAATGTATAGTTCAGAAAATTAGTGCAAAACTGGATTTGCAGGATTATCTGGAGATCATAACAAAAGACTTTTATCTACACCAGACCTGACACCTTTTCTGTATCTATTCCTAGTGGTCTGGGCCTGGAAAGAATTTTGCTTTACATGTCAAAGAAAATACGTGTGAAGATTTGGCTTATAAAGAAGATATTTTCTGTTGCTGATTAAAATATTTTTTTTAAAAAAAGTAAGAAGTTTTTTAGGTATTAAATGTTAAATGCACGAATATTTTTTAAATTTATAATTTATTCATTTTCTTTTTTTAAATAGTTTTAAAAATTCTTCGTTTTTATTTTCCAAACGTTCCTAAAACAGTTCCAAAGGGCGTAAACATCATATCGTTGCTAGAACCTACTATGTATCAAGTATAAAATTTCTTGAATTTTCTTAAGCGACTTTCGCATTCGGTCGACCTAGTTTATATATTGATAGTTTTTATCTATATAAGTTGCGAGTGTTGCTGTAGGACAAATTTATGATATTTTCAAATCAATAGATCATATTCCTTTTTTCCCCTATTGGCCTCTGTATCTACGGCCGACTTAGCTTTTCCATGTGTGGGTAATGTATAGTATATGTCCAACATTTCCGGCTCTGCAGACAAGATTTATACATGATAATTTTTTTCAGTGGGTAGGCCGACTAGCTATTTATGTGATTCAAAAATGTGAAAACGTGACTTTCATACAGGCTGAACAGATAGATCTATTGAAACCAATACTTTTTTTATTCATAACCTATCTATTGATAGACCGACTACCTTTTGCCATATGATTGTAAGGTTGCAGTGAAATGCATTCTGAAGACATAAAGTCCTACCAACCAGAATTTTTCCGAATTGTTTTTTTTTAATCGGCCTACTGACATACTACAGACACTAATTAAATCTGCTGATAAGCCGACTGAATCCTTTTACCAAACATTGGGGGGGCAGCTGCCCCCCCTGCCCCCCCGCTCGCTACGCCCCTGACTGTAAGTATCTTGTACTGCACTGCACTGATGTATATTAATTTGAATATGTTACAAATAGTATAACATCATTAAAACACATTGCAAGCGATTTTCGTCTACAGACCATAATGTAACGGAATAATTTTGATTGCCCCTGTAAATGAACTGTGAATGATGCACACTTGAAAATTTTATACCGAACTTGTTACGGTATACTACAATACCATATTTTAATTATCTGGATATCCGGTTATTTTTTTTTTTGTTCGAGTTAGTGTGCGACTAGACAGACGACCAGACAGACAGACAAACAGGCAAACTGAATTCATAAATACTTTTCGACTGTGCTGTAAAGTGTTACAAATAATATTTTTTATCTAAAAACATCGAAATTTCCATCAAATCTGCTTTTATACGATGAATAGAAACGAAATTTCACTAATTCCCGAAAATGACGCCATTTTGAATAACAGCCGCCATGTTGAATTCCCTCGCCTTTACGCGATGCCTCCCCTTCTTATATGCTTTGTATTAATATAAAGTAGATACTGACCAAACGGTATAACTGTATCACGATTTCCAGTTTTTTCACTCCTAGCACCTGGACTAATATAGAAGAGAGGTTGTTCAAAATGACAGCTCAAGTCGCGAGATCTAGTGTTAATACTGAGATTACGCTTATCTTTTTTTTTAGATAGTTGATAAAAATGCATTATAATTATGTATTATATTAGCATACCAATTCTGCAAGGTGAAAACGTTTTTCAAAGAAGCAACATGATATGGTAGTATCTATATACCTACAATGGAGCGTTATGAATTTTTCAGAAGAATACACTGAAAAAAAATGAAGTACTCAAAATTGAGTAAATCTATGTACTCATATAAATTTGAGTATGTTTGGATCAAAGATGAACCTATTCTTTCTCAATTTTGAAACATCACATGTTATCAAATACAAACGAAAAGATAATTCTGTACTTTGTAATGGTTTATTTCATTCATGGCGGCATAAAAGATGTTCCTTAATAGGAAAACAATGCAATATACCCTGGAAATCAGGGAATAATATTACATTTTTATTACTCGGAAGGAACTATATCTAACACTACTTTATAATAGCGTAAGATTACATTGCTTTGTTGTTGTGATTTCTTCGTATATTCATACGCGGTCTGTCCGGTCTGTAAGCTGAATGACATGGATTTGTTTGTGAAAAGACAATTAGAAGAATGGGATTTTCAGGATTTTGCTGGCAACATTGAAAGTAAGTGCTCTCTGTTAAATATTCAATACATTTTTTTCTTATTTTATGTAATTATCTGTACCTTCTGTAAATATTTAAAAAAATGTAAGTATTAAATTATACACAGCATTACAAAATAATTTAAAAGTGCTTGAGAACAATGCTCTTGTCATAAAAATATTTAATTTGGGTATCTTGATAATAATTTTGCGATTTTCCCGACATAAATAATCAATTACATGTTTCTTGTTGATAATTATTTTGAGCGGGAATTAAATGTCAGTACATTCTGTAATGATCTCTGTTCGGGGCAGAGCCCCCTTGACAAGCAAAAAAAAAATTTCCCATTTAACTTATTTTAGTTTTGAATGTGTTTCATTAAATATATTTTAGCCCATGTTTTTACCTAAATTTTGGTTTCCCGCGTGTTACTAATCGGCCATCTTGGACACCATCTTGTTTTACTTTATATTTTTAGAACCAAGAGCAATGTTTTCAAGCCCTTTTAAATTATTTTAAAATACTGTGCATAAGTTAATATTTACATAAATTTAATATTTACAGAAGGTACTGCTGATTACATAAAATAAGAAAAAAAATTATTGAATATTTAACAGAAAGCACACAACAGTTCATATTTGAATACATCTATATCCATGGAATCAAAAATGAGTGCATCACACTTCACATTTGAATACATCCATGAGATAAAAAATTAGTACATAACGGTTCACATTTGAACACATGCATGGAATCAAAAAGGAGTACATGTGTTTCTCAATTTTGAGAACATTTGGATCGGAGCTATTTTGAGTATGTGATGTATTTGAAATTCAGCAATTTTTTCTCAATTTTGAGAACCCATTTTTTCATAGGACTTCAAAAATGCAAATTAAAAAAGATCAGTGTAAGATTTAAGAATTTTTACAGACTTTTTGCTGGATAATATGTATGCAATATATCTTATAAGACGTCAGACTGTGTCTAGGTTTAAAAATAAAAGTAACTAAACTATACTTTTAATTGAATTCTGATGATGTATGTTTTTAAAGACAGTATTAAAAATTTAAAAAACATGAAAACATAATATGTTTTAAAGTAAAAATAATATGAAAAGATACTGCTATACAAGTGTTGCTCTCCACACAGTATATGCTAATGCCTGATGGAATTGGTATACTAATAAGGTGTGTCCTTAAGGTTTTTTATGAATATCATCATACTCTGTTCAGATTTTAATGCTCTATCAATTGGTGCTTCTGTTGATGTTTTTTTTTTTTTTAATGTATTTTACGAGTTGTTCAAAATCAAACGATTATCGTGAAAGCTGACCTGCTCCTGATATGGCCAACCAGGTGGCCATATCAAGTGCAGCATGCAAGCTTAGGATAAAGACCCCTTTTTTTTGTTATAATTGCGATGGGTAACTTGTTTTAACAAATTTGCTTAACTCTAAAAGGATTTCACATTTTTTTAAATAAAAACTTAAATTGTAACATCGATGTTGTTAACAATTTCTTTGATAAAAAAAATCCTGTTTCAAATCCACTTTTGAATAATAAAAATAATTATTGCGTATCATGTTTATTTATTTTAGGCCAAAATTGTTTAATTTAGCAGAACCGCATTTTTAAATTGAAAACAATCACAATTTGTGAAACATGGAATAATGGAGCCCATATCATGTGCACATGTTCCTGATATGGCCACTTGTTTTTTTTTTTTTTTTTTTTTTTTGCACTAGTAAAACTATTTTTATGGGGAATGCAATATTTTTTTATGAAAGTCCATTAACCTGAGAACGTTAAAAAAATGATAAAACGGTTTGGATTTTTTCGAAATGATGCCAGAGAAAATTCTTAAACTTCGGCCTGGCCACATCAGGGATACCCACCTTGTAATATATAACTATATATATAATTATGCGCTTATCGTTTCGTTACTGACGGACATGTTTCTGCGTTATAATATGGATATCAGGCAAATCTAAAATTGTGAATACAGGCGAAATAAATATTAGAGTAAAAAAGTTTTTTAGCTCGTTTATTTAACTCAACTTGGTTTTGCGTATATAAACATGGAATTTTGTAATCGAATTTTAACCCACTTCCTGATATGCCAGAATTAAGAAAATTACGTTCACAGGTGCGTTTCCGATGACAATACAACACTTTGATATTTTTAGAACTTAACTATAAATTAATACATTGATTTTAAGGCATTTTACCGCTAGCTCACCACAGGGGATAAATCGCCAAATATTCTCAATAACTCGTACAATTGTATACGAATTGAAACAACAATGAATTTAATGATGCGTCAATAAACGCTCGTCAAAATACGCCAAATCGTCGTGAAACTGCAACAATGAAACATTTTAAAGGCTAAAAAGTATTTAAAAAAATTATAAATAAAAAATAAAGAGTGTAATATTAAAAAACAATAAAAAAAAAAGGTTTTACCAATTAATGGTCAATCTATCAATCAATTATCAATTTAGAAATCGTAAAAAGATAGTTTAAATAATTTTTCCTTTTCTTTCCTGTTAGCTATATCTTACAAAAGAAACAGAATAAAGATTATATATTTTTTAATAAAGTCCCTTGCTTGCTCTTTCTGTCAAGCGTAAAAACTGCAGTGAATATTTGATAATCGAGTTCGGTGCCCACTCCAAATTAGTATACTGTAACTGAATTTTGGAGGGGAAAAAAACATGAATTGCAGTCGAAAAATTAAGCTTAATTTTCCACACTGTAAAAAAAAAAAATTCCTGAGGTTACTAAATTTTTTGCAGTAAATTTGTATTTCAGAGATTTTTTTAGTAACCGGTATTATGAACCGGAATCGTTGCTAGCTGTTTTCTAGTAATTCTTACAGATTTTCTTGTAACTGAGTAAGAATACAAATTTTTTGGTAATTGCAAGGATCAATAAGAAAAACTAAAATTTTTTTAGTATATCGACCCTTTTTTTTACAGTGCATAAAAGAATGTTTTTCAAAAACTATTTTTACTTTTATACGCACCAAACCCGAAAATTCGCCGCTTTCATTTACGCTTGATAGAAAGAGTGAGCTCGTGAATTTATTTTAAAAAAAATATGATTTTTGTTTTATTTTTTAAGATATGGCTAACAGGAAAGAAAAGCAAACATCATTTCTAAATCGATTTCTCAACATATAATCATAATTTAATTAATATGAAACTATTAATTGATAAAAGAGTATTTTTTTTTTATAACTACACGCTATTATTTCCTTTTCAGTGTTTAAAATTGAATTGTAGCAGTTTCACTCATATTTGGCGTATTTTGGAGAGCAGCATGTTTTGGCGCATCATTAAATCCATTATTGTTGTAACTCGTATACAATTGTAACCCTCAGGAATATTTGACGACTTTTGTGTCGGATAAAAAAGAAAATGCTTTAAAATTAAGTTATTCATTTATAACTGGGATATAAAAATACTAAACTATTGCATTGTCATCGAAAACACGCCTGTGAACATATTTTTTTTAATTCTTACCATATGAGAAAGTAAGTCAAAAATCGATTAGAAATTTTCATCTCGCACACAAAACCAAGTTGAGTTAAATAAAAGAATGTTACTCTTGTGAAGCACTGTAACAAATTGTTATGAAACATTAGTATTAATTTGTTATGAAATATTGTAATATATTTTTATGGTACTTACGTATTATCCGAACCAGGTCAGATACAATTGTGCCAAGCATGGCGCCAATACAAAACAAAATGTCACCTTAAATGATTTTATCACCTAATAGTTTATATATAAGTTAAAATGTCATACCAAATTACTGTTTAGTATTATAGATATTTTTATTATATTGGCTAGCTATACTAAACTGGCAGCCTAATGCTATGCATTTAGTAAATGTGCACTAAATTAATGTTATGTTATTTTCCATTTCTTATATTATTTAGTATTCTTTCTTATTTATTATATTATATACCAATTATTAATTTTACTAAATTATTTACCATTTTTAACAATGGTATGTATTAAATAGACATACGTCAAATTACTGTTTTGGGCGTGAGTGGCTTACGATAAACACGATTATAGACACTTGTCAATCATTTTTGGCGATCTATTTTGGCGAATCATTTTTGGCCCAGATAATACGTAAGTACCATTCTTTATTAACATAAAATATTATATTATTTAATGCAATGATATTTACTTTTATATCTATATTACATGTGCACGCTTCACCCGCTTGGAAACGGCATTGGCAATGATCTTGGCAACGACTTGGCCAAATTTAGTGCAACTTGGCGTAATCGTAATTGTTCAAGTCGCTAAAACAAAGAAGTACCGATATAAATCAAAGTTTGTCATCTGGAATTAACATTAGCGTCCCCAAAATTTAATCTCTTCTAACTCTATGAAGACTTAACAAAAAGTATATAAACTATATCTTTTTTCTGACTGCCTTGATTCAAGGAAATCAAATAGATAGCCAAAAGTGGGTGTTACTATTTAAAAATTCAAAGTTGGTAAACGTTTCAATATATAGATGACCCCTATTTCAAAAATTGCACTCATATTCGGAAATTAGACACAATTCCCAGTCGAATAGTACATCTCGCATATCTCTGCGACAATTTGGTGATAAAACAGCATGATATGGTACGTTTTTTTCCCAGGACTGTACAAAGTCTCGATAGAATTCTTTGTTATATTCCGGAATAATGCGTATTTAAAATATCAGACTGAAAAAGAGATACGTGAATATTTACTTTTTGCTTACTGTGCAATTTATAACTTTATTTATAATCAATGTTTCTATCCGGTTTCATTGTCGTAAAATTCAATTTGAATACCACTTTCACATTTCCAATTGCACCGATCACACTTGTCGCAAACAAAAATCAACTTGGGGTAGGCTTCCTCAGTCTTGGAAATTTTGTCATCTCAATTTTGAAACAGAAAAAGGGGTACTTTTCCGTTATACGAACACCATTGTCGCCAAGCATACATTTACATATATTTAATGCATACATTTACATACATTTACATACATACATTTACATACATAGATTTACATACATACATTTACATACATTCTGCATTAACATACATTTGGGCATGGTGTCCGTATAACGGAAAAGTACCAAGAAAAGAAATCACGATCACAAAAATACGTAGTTTGGCGCAAATTTAACTACGGTACTTTTTGGGGTACTTTTCGGTTAGCCGGGCGCCAGTGATATATGTACATATATAAATACATATGTATATACATATATATGTATATTATACATACATATATGTATATATATGCATACGTATGTATGTATATATGTGTGTGTGGGTATATATATACATGCATATATATCACTGGCGCCCGGCTAACCGAAAAGTACCTTTTTTTGTTATAGCGGCTCTTAAGGATCAATCGCCAAGTGACAGAGATATGTCGCTAAGATAAGTTGTAAAATCTCGTCAAATGTTTTGCAGTTTACCGACACAGCCCCGTGTTTATGCTATCATTATATTGCTTTTTCTCTGATACTCCAGAACATTTTTCGGTACAGCTGTCGCAGACCCCTTTTTGACGCCAAAATGACGATTTTATGTCTGGGCAAACCCGGCGATTTTGGCGAGATTTTGCTTCGTATGGCAACCCGGTAGATCAGATTCCGTGTTTTTTATAATAAATTAAAGACTGTGCGTGTTATAATAAAAAAAAAATGTGGGGAAGATTTCCATATCCTGTGCTAGAAAGTTCGGCGAGTTGCTTTTGGCGATAAATGTTTGATGTGGTTGTTGCAATCTTCAGTCTTTGGGATTGCTTTTTTAACTACTGGAATGGACTTTATCTACGTGACATCACACCCCTATTGGCGCCAGTTTGGATTTTTTCGCCAAGCACGCCAACCAGCACAAGATATGGAACTCTTCCCTTTCTGTTTGTTTATAATAAAATTTGCATGTGTCTTATAATAAAAAAACTATTTAATAATAAAATAACGCTAATATGCTGTTTTAGCAAGCTAGGACTAACAGGTACCCGAACAGGTACTCGTCAAAAAGGTGCAAAACAAAAATAGCGTCAATTTTTGGCTTTTACCCTATAGCGACGCCATCAAGAAAGGGACAGTACATGAAAGAAGCGTTAAAAAAATTAAAAAATGTTATTCTTGTGAAACATTGTAAAATGTTATTATGAAACATTTGTATAGATTTGGTACTACTTTCAATGGTTCATGGTACTATTTTCAATGGTTCATACTTCACGGTTCTATATTACAATGTTTCATAACAAAAAAAGGGTGAATCCAAGAGTTGACCCCTGCTTGGCGTCCGTTTGTATTGGCGTGCTAGCGCGCGCGCGATAGCGGATTGACTCTTGCAACCCTCATCATTTCTCATTCGTGCCAAATCGTCGATAGTTAGCCAGATGTAGCTCTTTTATTGTTGGAAAGGCTGAGCAATGATATTTTTTGTGATGACGCGTTTGTTACGTATGACGTATTTGTTACGTCATCAAATGATTATTCGACTTTTATTTGTATTTTAATGATATTTAATGATTTATTAGTTATTTAAAACATGTTTTTTTTTAATACAGTTAAATAACACTTATGTCATTAAATGGTTATGTCATGATATTCATCATCTGCTTCTTTATTAAAATCTTGATTTTTTTTTTTAAATTTATGTATGTGAGTGGCTACTCTTGTTACTTTAGAACAGTGTGAATTAATTGATTGCAGTTTTCATGGAAGTCTCATGTTCGCGAAGCGATCATACATGCGGTATAGTGATCGCCGCATTTACAAATTTCGTGTATTTTTGTGATCTCTATACAACGAGGTTGCTGCATCCAGAGATGTTTATTTTTCGGTTTCATGTTCGCAAGCGATCATACGTGCGGTACAGTGATCGCGACATTAACGAATTTCATGTATTTTTTGGGATTCCGATACGACGAGGTTGCTGCATCCAGTGATGGTTTTTTTCGGTTTCATGTTCGCGAAGCGATCATACGTGCGGTACAGTGATCGCGGCCTTAACGAATTTCGTGTTTTTCTTGGGATTCCGATACGACGAGGTTGCTGTATCCAGTGATGTTTTTTTTCGATTTCATGTTCGCGAAGCGATCATACGTGCGGTACAGTGATCGCGGCATTAACGAATTTCGTGTTTTTCGTGGGATTCCGATACGACGAGGTTGCTGTATCCAGTGATGTTTTTTTTGCGGTTTCATGTTCGCGAAGCGATCATACGTGCGGCACAGTGATCGCGGCATTAACGAATTTCGTGTATTTCGTGGGATTCCGATACGACGAGGTTGTTGTATCCAGTGATGTTTTTTTTTTCGGTTTCGTGTTCGCGAAGTGAACATACGTGCGGTACAGTGATCGCGGCATTAACGAATTTCGTGTATTTCGTGGGATTCCGATACGACGAGGTTGCTGTATCCAGTGATGTTTTTTTTTCGGTTTCGTGTTCGCGAAGTGAACATACGTGCGGTACAGTGATCGCGGCATTAACGAATTTCGTGTTTTTCTTGGGATTCCGATACGACGAGGTTGCTGTATCCCGTGATATTTTTTTTTCGGTTTCATGTTCGCGAAGCGATCATACGTGCGGCACAGTGATCGCGGCATTAACGAATTTCGTGTATTTCGTGGGATTCCGATACGACGAGGCTGCTGTATCCAGTGATGTTTTTTTTTCGGTTTCATGTTCGCGACGCGATCATGATTGCGGCATTAAGGAATTTCGTGTATTTTCGTTTTTTCAACTTCACATTAATCGTTAACTTTTATGTAATATCGATGAAAACGTTGTTTTTTACTGCTCGTGTTATCTTTTTTATATGTATCTTATTAAATTTGTCAAAATAAAATATTTTATTTCACTCATAAATGCAGTATCTAAAAAAATCAACTCTGTAGGGTTTAATTTAATAATTCTGTATTTAAATTATGTCTTTTGTCCAAATTGTTTTGAACGAATAAAATTTTACTCTCGTATAAATGCAATCTATTTTTCAGGGACCTTTTTATTGCTAAATCCATTACTTTTCCTATGTGTAACTATTTAAAAATTAAGAATGGCAACATTTTACCACTTGCTTATTGTGGGTTACAATACGATAAATGTAAGTAAACAATTTGGATTATGACAGCTATATAGAAATAGAAAGCTGCAAAACTGGGCCCTTTGGGTCATTTCAACAACAACAACAAGTAAACAATTTAGAAATCGCCAATGTGGCATCATTTTTTAAAAGCGCTAAATGGTGGCTTGAGTAAGGATTAGGTCGAGATCATTGGTTCTCTTTTATTTTTCATAAATGTATTTTGATGTTATTTTGCTGTTTAAAGGTTTAGATTAATTATTGTTGCTTTTATTTTGATTCTCGCGATTTCAATTTGCGTGGTTTTCGGAACACTCCGCACAAAAGCAGATGAGTTTAATTCTTACCTAGCCATTCCAAAAAGTGGATTTTTTTTTAAACAAAAAATCTGTGTTTTTTAAAACGTTATTTTGACATTATTTTGCTTTTAAATGTTTTAAAATATGTATTTTTGCTTTATTTTGATTATCGCCATTTCAATTTGCACGCTTTTGCCTGTTGTCTTCTGGAGGTTGCCACTCCGGGAGACAACAGGCAGAAACGCACAAATTTGGCAATTTTTTGAAAACGCGCCAAGCAGTGGTAAACCCTTGGATCGCGAGATTTTGCTTCGTATGGCAACCCGGTAGATCAGATCCCGTGTTTTTTATAATAAATTAAAGACTGTGCGTGTTATAATAAAAAAAAAATGTGGGGAAGATTTCCATATCCTGTGCTAGAAGGTTTGGCGAGTTGCTTTTGGCGATAAATGTTTGATGTGGTTGTTGCAATCTTCAGTCTTTGGGATTGCTTTTTTAACTACTGTAATGGACTTTATCTACGTGACATCACACCCCTATTGGCGCCAGTGTGGATTTTTTCGCCAAGCACGCCAACCAGCACAAGATATGGAACTCTTCCCTTTCTGTTTGTTTATAATAAAATTTGCATATGTCTTATAATAAAAAAACTGTTTAATAATAAAATAACACTAACATGCTGTTTTAGCAAGCTAGGACTAACAGGTACCCGAAAACGGGGTTTTCTCGTCAAAAAGGTGCAAAACAAAAATCGCGTCAATTTTTGGCTTTTACCCTATAGCGACGCCATCAAGTAAGGGACAGTACATGAAAGAAGCGTTAAAAAAATTAAAAAATGTTATTCTTGTGAAACATTGTAAAATGTTATTATGAAACATTTGTATAGATTTGGTACTACTTTCAATGGTTCATGGTACTATTTTCAATGGTTCATACTTCACGGTTCTATATTACAATGTTTCATAACAAAAAAATTTATGAAACACCGTAAAATATTGTTATTAACGTAAAATATTATAATATTTAATGTAATGGTATTTATTTTTATATCTCTATTATACGTGCGCGCTACGTTCGCACTTCACGAACTTGGCTACGACCTTGACGAAATTTATTGAAACTTGACGTAATCGTAGTTGTGAGGGCCGTTATAACAAAGAAGTACCTTACCTACATTGTTGTAATCAGGTTTGCTTTTCTGCGTGGAAAACATTTAATGGTATCCTCCTAATAGGTGGTCGTGTTTCACGCTCATGTTGGACATCAACTTGGCGGTGGATTCAGTTACGGAAGATTAGTTACAAATTGTACTGAATTTCGTGTCAAAATAATCAATCAATACGTCAATTTGACAGCTACTCCTATCAAGAAAAAGTCTTTGTAGGGTTTTTTTTTTTAAATATTTTAATGAATTTTTCCATCAGTTGTTCTCTCATATGCAGCAAAATTGTCAGCATTTATTTATTACTAACAAATCATATAAAGATATTTTCACACATGAACGAACCATAAATAGTTGTGACATCATAAAAATACTATATAACATAAATTAATGTCAGTCATCTTGAGAAATTTTGCTATCCTTTGTGAGAAAATAACGTTTGAAAAATTCATAGATAATCCAACAAAAAGCAACTGATGGCATATGAAATACAACACGGGGTCGTATGCCTAGTAAAAATCCTCGCAAACCATGTGTCTTGTAAACAACAAAAGCAGCCTGTGCTAGGCCTCTGATAACATCACTTTTTGATTCGGGCATCACAGCACTTTCTTGGATATTCAATAAAGTTCTGCAAACATCTAAAGGGTTGGTTGCTGCTGCCGCTACTCCTCCCGCTATTGCGCCACTAATGAAGTGACTTTTAGCATCGAATGCTCTTGAGGGATTACTGATGTTTTGGCATAATTCGTATGTCACAAAATGTATGGCTCCATAAGGGGCATCGATTGCCATCTGTGTCGGAAGACTGCGGTATAAAGCTTTCAAACCTTCCGTACGAATTAAGTGACTAAAACATTGTGCACTATTCTTGTACGCACTGGAATATACTTGCATTCTCTGCTTTATTACATCAGCTGGATTCATAACAATGTTGTGGTTTGTGATTGCCAATGCACCAGCTATGCCTTGAGCTACCGGGTTTTTATATCCCCCTTCTGTACCACTGAGGATTCTTTTCATTTTTTCGTATGTAACATAATAGAGAGCATGCGCGGGTACGGAACATACGAACGGAGCAGGCAATCCTCTAAAAAACTTGAAAACACCTTCATCCTTAATTATTTGTTTAACACCCGATCTAATATTTGGGTATGCAGCTTCAGGATGAGGTTTCAATACTTGCATTCTTGTTTTTATGAAGTCAAGTGGATACATGACTGAATATTCCACTAAACCCGTCAAAGCGCCAGCTAGAGCATGGTGTTTAGGATTTGATGTATCTTGGTATTCGTGGTCCATTATAACTGGAGTTAGAAGATAGTTACTTTAAATAAGCTTAATGGGAAATACTCGCATATAAGGCGTCGTGTTGTCGATTATAACAGCATTTATCAGAATTCTCATGATTTCTAATTTTTAGAGCATTCAGTGCAAAGATTGAAATTATCCTTTTTGCCGCCTAAAAACTTTGATGGAACTCATAAAAGAAGCATTTTTAATGAACTAAAATGTCAAACAACCTTCATATCACACGGGCATCATAAACATTTTCAAAATAATAATTCTTTCCTACATAATATTTGAGTTTTAAATAATATATATCTCATGTCTTACTTCTCATTTCAGAAAAAAAACTGTCATAACATTTTTCTAAAGATTTTTAAAGAATAAATTTGCTTAAGTCTGTTGTGAAAACTTTAAATTATCTAAAAATCGATATTATTTATGCATATTCCAATAATAAATACAGCGTCAAAATAATACGTAATATATAAAAAGTGTTGCCAAAAATTTCGCTTAAAGTAAAATATATTAATTTAATGAAATTTTTTTTAGCTTTATCGATTATAAACTGAGGTTATAATTGTTATAATCTGAGCAAATACGAAGAAACCTACCGCTGCGCGTGACCTACGTTATACCACGTATACGTATAACTATACGTTATACGTATACTATTTCGTTATTCGTGTTTTATCTCGCCGTTTAAAGATGATCCAGTCCCTGTGACGTCATAAGGGTCATGATGCGGCCATGTATAACGTAGGTCACGCGCTGCGCCGCTTTAATTGACGTCATGTCAATAAGAAAGCATACATTCATGAAACTGGAGCTTTTTATTGCGATTTCATCAAAATGACATTATTTTCACAAACTGGGGTTAAAGCTTTGATATTTAAAAGCTTTGTCAAATTATAAGTAATTTGAAAACTATAATAATTAATTTTACTTTAAAATCTAAATTGAGAAAACTTTAATTAAGCCACAGATTACTTACTTACTTAGAAGTAACTTATTAATTATTTTATTACTTCCTTACTTACTTACTTACTCACATCACATATTACTTACTTAGAGTAATCTGTGACGGGGATAGCAATAAAGGGTTGTCACAAAAAAAAATTGTTGCACCGAACTTTTCGCGCTAAAATGGACCAGCTTGCATGCTTAAAGTCGGTATTATTTTACATTTAAAAATTACTTTGTTGTATGATATCAGATATCACATTAAAAATGTCCTTCCGTTCTGTACCGGAAGAAAAAGATAGCTTCCCTTTTCCTTGTTCCTAAGAATTCTGCTAGTTTTACTCAAACACACGCAGCTAAAATGCGTGGAACCCGATTATAGAAAAAAAAATTAATCCCAGTTTTCATCAATACTGAACTTGAATGAGAAATTTGCCAAATTAGTCAGTTATAGCCAAGCTGGCTTCATTTAGGACAATTTATTGTTATTCACCAAATTTGGCGATTCTTCGCCAAGTGTCGCCAAGCATGGCGAATTTTTTTCGCTGTGGATATGGATACATAGTTTTAAGCATATAAGATTTGGAACAATGGTTACAACTGCAACACTGAAAGAAAATTTCCAAGAGGAATCCTGAAAGAACACGGAGGAATCCTGCTGTCTTGTTTCAAAATGTCAGCCACCCTAGAATTTCAAACTGCTAAATCTCAGCTATTTTTTAAGATAGCGACGAAACAAAATAAACCAGAGTCCTTGTATCGAAGCCGAACATTTAACGGAAAAAACTTTTAGGATTTTTTTTTTTTTTTTTTTATCTTTAAGTGGCTGCTATTTTGAAACAAGATGGCGGATGAAACTGACCAAGGAACTCAGTCGAAACCTTGGTAAGTCATATCACATGCTTAATGAAATCCAAATTGGTTCATAAATACGAGTGCTATCGCATAATAGAAACCACATATATAAATAGATAGATGTATATATATAAATCAACATTTGGCCGGAGGGTGGTTTTGAGGTCTAGGGGGTTATGATCGTTACAAATATATCGAAATTTTCCGGAATTCTTTCCTAAAGACGGCAGCACTAGGTATCTTCTTACTTTTTATAATGAAAGCTACCTAAAAGTGTCGCTGCCTCTAGGACTATAAAGTATCTGATAGAGAAAAAAGTGGATTGTTAATAACCCAGTACATTTTGTATCATATTTGATACATAACACTAAATACTATATATTTTCTTATCTGTTATGTGTCATGTAATATGCACAATGTAAGCCACTTTCAAAGCCACATTCGGAGCAGTATTAAATGGCACCAATATAGTTTATTTGATGGCACTACTGTGCCAAATATTGCGCATTTTGCTTTAGGAAAACTATAGAAGTGTGAATCAGGCTTTAATGGTAAGAGATGTCTGTTTTTATTTCTTTTAATAAACTCTCAAAAATAGAAAGTAACATATTGTCAGATAGATATATGGTTTTTTTAACACTTTCCACCATAGTTGAAAAGTGTTTACTTCGGTTCGTTCATCTTTCAGTCCGTCCGCACTCTAACTGTCGTAAATATACTTGCATTTTCACATAATTGATGTAGTTATTGAGGTTTACTGTGGCATGTTCCCTTTTGAAAATGAAGTGTGCGCCATTTGTAGTTTGTTTACTGGAACTTTTGAGAGAATTAGGTTACATTATGGCCTACGATCGAAAATAGTCTGAAGTGCATTTTAATGATATTACACTACTTCAAACGTTACGAAATGTATATGCATTTTCGATATGCACCATAACATCTTTCATATAGAAAATCGCGTACATTTGTCGTTATGTGGAAAAATTGGATTTTGCAGCGCGTGCGTAGCACGCATGCTATATGGTTCCGCAGGCAGCGGGGACACGTGGCTGAGGTATAGAACATATTGTGTATTGGTATAGAACAGATTATGCCCCCTGGCGGTGGAAGGTTGAATTAATAGATTTTGCAGCGCGTGCGCAGCACAGATGCTATACGGTGCCGCAGACAGCGTGGACCCATTCATTTATCGGACCACAAAAAATAAATCTACTAGATAACGGTCTAGTCGAAATCAGTGATTTTTTTAAGGGTATTTTAACTATACTATTATTAACACGATGAAATTGTTATCATTGAAGTGCACGATAACATCTTTCCCATACAAAATGGTGCATATAGCATTTAATGTTCTTTCACAGGGCCTCACAAAAAAACTCATACGCATCAAATAATATAATATGAGAAAATCTTGTGTGTGTATGTGGGTGTGTGTGTGAATATATGCAAATTTTATCTAAAAAACGCCTCTAACGATTTTGACTAATTTTGTATTCTACCGTTTTCGGCCCGAAAAGACCATTGGGTTGGGTCACATGTTCGAGAAAATTCGATTAGTGAGTCATTTTGGGTCACTACGGGTCAGGGTCAAGCTAATTTTATCTAAAAAATAGCTCAAACGATTTTGATTAAATTTTGTATCTTATCATTTTGGATTACGAGAAGACCTTTGGTCTATGTCACATGTTCGAGAAAATTCGATTAGTGGGTCATTTTTTAGTCACTGCGGGTCAAGCCAATTTTATCTAAAAAACGGCTCAAACGATTTTGACTAAATTTTGTATCCTACCATTTTGGATTACCAGAAGACCGTTGGGCTAAGTCACATGTTCGAGAAAATTCGATTAGTGGGTCATTTTTTGGATCAATATGGGTCAAGCTAATGTTAAGTAAAAAACGGCTCAAACGATTTTGACTAAATTTTGTATCTTACTGTTTTGAGTTACTAGAAGACCACTGTGCTAAGTCACATGTTCGAGAAAATTCGATTAGTGGGTCATTTTTGGATCAATATGGGTCAAGCTAATGTTAAGTAAAAAACGGCTCAAACGATTTTGACTAAATTTTGTATCTTACTGTTTTGAGTTACTAGAAGACCACTGTGCTAAGTCACATGTTCGAGAAAATTCGATTAGTGGGTCATTTTTGGCTCATTACGGGTCAATAAATTTCAATGTGAATAAAGGTTGAAACAGTTATTAAGTTGTTGAACATTTGGCAGTAAACAAAGTCGCAAAATTAAATGTTGACGACATTTGGCGGGAAAATCTACTTTCTAGATTACCAATACTGAAACACATGCTTCGCGCCAAATGAAAAAATGTCACGAAGTTTGCGACTTTTCACCAAATTTTGGCGACATATGGCAAAAAAATTAGCTCTCAGAATTTGAAAGAATTTTCTAGAAATTCCCAATAGGAGCAAAGATACATGATTCAGTCGGCGATTCGAGTTGAACACTAAGCTAATTTTAACCGAGCATAGCTCTCTGTCGAACGATAATTACGGTAACGGCACGCGTTTGCACCCAGATATGTTATGCACTTTCCAACTTAAGTAATTTTTGTATAACATGTTGTATGTATAAATTCTATAAATCATACCGGATGTCCTAAAATAGACTGACTGATTTTAAATGACTGATTTTCAATAACTTGCAAACGGTGACAGATATTAAAAAAATTCTTGCAGGAGGGTTATGTAAGATGTCAGGAGCTTTTTTTTTTTTTTTTTTTTTTTTTTTTTTTTTTT
This sequence comes from Maratus michaelseni, assembly GCA_963931845.1. Classification (NCBI taxonomy): domain Eukaryota; kingdom Metazoa; phylum Arthropoda; class Arachnida; order Araneae; family Salticidae; genus Maratus; species Maratus michaelseni. The sequence goes on from OZ007593.1 coordinate 260,622,319, forward strand.
TTTTTTTTTTTTTTACTGTGATTCTTGATTTTAGTTTCAAATAGTAGCGATGGATGGCGCTGAAAACAATAGTCGCTCAATCGAGGCCAAAACTGAAATCACCCGGCAATGATGCGAAGGAAGGAGGTTAAATATATGGAGAGGGTCTCATTCGCCAATACAATCTTGTTCTTAGGCATGTATCAAAAGATTGTATTGCTGAATCAGTCACATTATACATATATAACCCCCTTCCTTCGCATCAATGCTGGGGGATTTCTGCTTCTGCCTCGATTGGACGTCTATTGCTCGCAGCGCCATCTATTGCTGGTAATCCGAACTAAAACCAGGAGTCACAGTGAAAAAAAAACTCTTGACATCTTACATAAACCTCCTGCAAGAAGTTTTTAAATATCTGTCACCGTTTGCAAGTTATTGAATTTTTAAATCAGTCAGTGCATTTTAGGACACCCGGGATATTAGACCGGGAGGCGGCAGCACAGACAATAACCACATCGAGTTCACGGCTGAAATTCCAGAATTAGTTAAAACTCGATTCGCATATTAAAACGCAATCGGTCTGCCAAGTCATATCTGGGTGGAAAACACCTTAAAACCCGATTTTAGCGGTTGACTCGTAGATTTACCATTGTGTTTTCCTGCACCCAAAGAAAGGAAAACATGGAGGACTGGGAGCAGGAACACACAATGGTAAACCTACGAGCCAACCGCTAAAATCGGGTTTTCGGGTGTTTTCCACCAAGATATGACTTGGCAGACCGATTGAGTTTTAATATGCGAATCAAGTTTTAACTAATTCTGGAATTTCAGCCGTGAACTAGATGAGGTGATTGTCTGTGCTGCCACCTTCCGGTCTATATAGGACTGCTCAAAAATCCAACTACATTGCCGTCGACAGACGGGGATGTCAGGAAGTGTGTTTCAATTGTGTTAAGAGTTTTTCCATTGAACTAAATTTCAGTATACTATGGGATATGTGTGTAAATAATTTCTTATACAGGTCCTCACAAAACATTTTGAATAAACTGTTGTAATTCGATCGCGATCAACGGATTCGTTTTCAGTTGTGTCCTATATTTGCCGAAATGTCAGTTGAGGCTTACTGTGGAGACCCGAAAAGTTTTTTGGTTTCTGTCTGTCTGTCTGTTTGTCTGTCTGTCTGTCTGTCTGTCTGTTCCGCGATAACTGCCGCAAAAATGATCCGATTAGTTTGATTTTTGGTAGGTATGTTGGTGAGATACCCGGAATTAGTTGTATAGTTTTTAGTTACGTTTGGTTCATTCGTTCGGAAAATATAAAACATTTCTTTTTAGGTCATAATGCTTTCCTATGGGAATTCAGACGATTTTGAAAATTTTCATCCATTGAAATAAAATGGCGCATTTGATTAATGTATTTAATGTGTAAGTTATGAAGGCTAAAATTTATCAAGTCAGGTCTTAAATTATTCAAATTAATTTGAAAATTTGTTAATACATTCGTCAGATTTTTTAAATTAGGTGTACAATGTTTGGTGCAATTTTATACATCTGTTCTAATAATATAATACATTTTATTCTATTATTTTTTGCAAATTTTAAAATGTATTTATTTTTATTTTCCTCTTTAATTTAATCGTAACCTAGCAACTACATTTTAAAGAATATCAAAATAATAAAATTCAAATAACTCAAGCTATTTTGCTACAATATTTTATTCGCAAAATAAAATAGTTTTGAGTGATTTTAATATTTTATTGAAATAAATGAGAATTTATTTTGAAACAAGTTACCTTTTAACTACTATAGAATGATAACCGAAACATTTCTACAAGAGATATTCATTTTCAGGAAGAGATATGGATTTTTCGTGGTTCAAAATTAGTATTACTTTTTGTCATGCAACCAATATCCTTCCAACCCTTTTTTGTTTAAAAAAGTAAACGGAAGTGAAGAGAAGAGGAGAAGAAATGGTGGTTCGTTCGGAGTAAGTAGGATGTGGGAAGGCATCCGAGTATATTTTGGTTGTTTAAGAAGTAATGTGGTTTAGGTGGAATTTTTATGAATATTAGTGAAAGTGTACATAATGTAAATAATCATCTTGTAAATATCAGCTCTCATTTAATAAACTGTGCATTTAAATTTTAAAAAGAAGAATCGTTGTGTCATTCGGCTGTCATGATATTACAGCACGCTCTCATAACGAGAACAAGAGTTATTTCTACGATTTAAAATAATAAAAGTTGTGCTTTGGATCACAGTGTTTGGATTACAAAATAGAGGTGAGCTATTCATTTATCTGATTGTGTAATAAGATACTGTTAACTTTATTCGAAAATGTTTAAAAACGTAACTAAGGCAGATTTACTTATTGTTCTGGAAGAAATAGGCGAAGAAGCTGATGCGAGTAAGAGAGTACCTGAATTAAAAGATTTGTTATTGAAATCTAAAGAATACTTAAAAGATAAAGATTTCGTAACTGAATTTTTATCGACTACAGTGTCAGAAAGAAAAAATGGCGAGGAAGTAAATAGATTGCGTTTACAACAACAAATGAGAAGCGAGAATTTAACCCATAACGAAGGGGAAAATAATACGTCATTATCATTAGATAAATTAATTAAAGCAGTTCAAGTTTTGGTAATCCCAGTGCCCAAGAAAAATGAAACATGGAATCTTTTTTTTGATTCTTTAGAAAGAGCGTTTAAGCACAAAAATGTTCCTAAGGAATATAAATCGGAAATTTTGCTAAAATTAGTAGGTGAAAAAGCAGGAAATGTTCTTGTTTATATTGATGATGAAGAGTTAGCCGATTATGATAAAATTAAATCTTTAATTTTGAAAGAATATGAACCGTCTCCATTTACTTGTTTACAAAATTTTAGAAACGCTAAAAGATTACCTGGTGAAACCCATCAACAGTTCGGTTCCCGATTAAGATCCTGTTGGTTAAATTATTGTAGAATTCGAAACGTTAAAGATTTCGATTCACTTATTAATTTAATAATATCAGATAAAATTTTTGAAACTTTAGATAATGAGCTAGCTACTCACATTGCAGTCAAGCAAGGAGAAAGTTGGCTTTTGCCCGATCAGTTATCGAAAGACTGTGACATTTATTTTACTGCAAAAGGCAGGTCTTTCGAGGAAACAAAATTTGAGAAACGACCTATTTATCGTGAAGTGAATAATGATAATAATACTAAATATTTTCCCCCACAACTAAGGAAAAATCAAGCTACGTATGAGAACAGACACTTCTCAAAATCACGTGATTGTTATATTTGTAATTCCCCATTACACCTAGCAAAATTGTGCCCAAACAGAAGAAATAAGTATGATAAATCTTATACTCAAAATGATGATCAGGGTCAGAGAAAACCGAAAATGCAACAAGATACAAATAAATTGAATCCAAATAAAAATAGTAATGCAGTAGTCACTAATGTTAGTTCCAGGCATTTACACATGAATGATCAATTAAACGAAGTTACTCTTTTTCCTTTAAAAAAAATCACTATTTATGTAGAAGGTAAAGAAATAGAAGCTATTAATGATTCCGGTACCCAAATTAGTATTTTAAATACGTCATTAATTCCCGATCTGAAAATCGAAGCTAAAGGTAGTATTTTGTTACAATCCGCTTTCAAAGAAAAAGTACAAGCAAATTTGGCTACTATACCCATCCATTATAAATTACCTAACAGCGGAATTTATGTTACCTTAAATACGCTTTTTGCTTTCACTGAAAACTTAAATGTGCCTTGTTTATTAACTCCAGACGTGTATAATGCTTTGATTGAACTTCAAAATGAAGAGTTGTGTAATAATAGTCAACTGCAGGAGTTCGAAGGTCACGAAGCTAAAAATAGCTCAGACGCCCCACTGGCGAAAGAGGAATTAAATGTTTGTTTTATTTCTTCAGAGAATAAACAAAATGATCGAAATGATGAATTTTCAGAGTTTAACAAGTTTTGTAAAGAACAAAAAGATTGCGCAACTTTAAAGAATTCATTCAAGGACGCTAAATTAGGAAAAAATAATTTTTTGATACGGGATAATTTATTGTATCATAAAGAAACTATTTGCGGTGATAAAATATATCAGCTCGTGTTACCGGAAAGTTACAGAAGTAAAGTATTAGATTTAGCTCATGATTCAATTTTTGGAAACCACTTAGGGATGCGAAAAACTAAAGAAAGAATTAAAATATCTTTTTATTGGCCGAATATTTCAAGAGATGTTGAAAATTATTGTAGAACATGTAAGAACTGTCAGTTAAAAAGCCCTGAGAGACAAACAGATAAAATTCCGATTACACCTGTTGTCCGCGCACCATATCCATTTCATACTGTAAATATCGATTGTATAGGTGAAATTATTCCGCCGTCAGGAAGGAAGCATAAATATTGTCTTACCTTAATTGATCAAAATTCTAAATGGGCGGAAGTTGTACCATTACGGAGTCTCTCTGCGAAAACAGCATGTGATGCTTTATTAGATATTTTTATGCGCACCGGAATTCCTGAAGTTATCTGTTCAGACCAGGCCACTAATTTTAAATCTGAACTGACTAAAGAATTTGAGAACCGGTTAGGGGCATGTCCTCGCTTTTCAACTCCATCATATCCCGCTTCAAATGGATTAATTGAAAAATTTAATCGTGTGTTTAAACAAATGCTACATCATGTAATTCGTACGGATCCTGTTAATTGGGATAAACATATTCCTTTTCTACTTTTTGCCTACCGTGAAGTGCCAAATTGCACAACTGGAGTATCACCGTTTAAGCTCATGTATGGTCGGGAAGCTAGAGGTCCCTTGGCAGTACTAAAGTCATCATGGTCAGGTGAAATCCCCTTACCATTGAATCTTAGTAATTCAGCAGTAGACTATTTACAAGAATTAAAAATAAATTTGGAAAGAGCCGCTGACATTGCTTCTCTAACTGCTGCAGAAAAACAAGAAAATTACACTCGCTATTTCAATCGTCGAAGTAGAATGAAAGAATTTGAAAAAGGTGATTTAGTATATTTACTTATCCCTGATTCTACCAATAAATTATATGCTAGATGGACAGGACCCGGAGAAATACTTGAAAGAATAAAACCACATTCGTATAAAGTGAAATTACCTGATGGGGGTGTCAGACATGTTCATGCGAATAAAATAAAGAAATTTAACGTAAGAGTACAGACTGTTGGAGTCATTTTTGAAGACGATGTAGAATTTGGTGAAATTCACCCAACACCAATTAAAGCTAATGCTTTGAATGAAAATAACATAGAAGTAGACCTTAGTCATCTGGAGGTTGATAAACAATTAGAGTTAAGTAAACTTCTACAAAAACATACACCATTATTCTCAGGTAAAATTCAAGTTGCCAACGTTGGAGCACACAAAATTCGTTTATTACCAGGTGCGGAAAGAAAGAAACCATATATTTATAAAATTCCGGAATCACTAAAAAATGAAGTGGACAAACAAATAGAAGAGTTAGAGCATCTAGGACTTATAGAAAAAAGTGAAGCTGAAATAGCTTATCCGGTCGTATGTGTCGCAAAGAAGGACGGTAGCATGCGCTTATGTATAGATTTTCGTCAATTGAACACAGTGACAAAACCTTTTGATTACCCTATGGAAAATGCAACTGAATTAATTAATCAAATAGGAAGTGCTAACATAATTACATGTTTAGATGTATTAAAAGGGTATTGGGAAATTCCTCTAGAAGAACACAGTCGAGATCTTACTTCTTTTAAAACCCATCGTGCTCAATACCGATGGAAAGTCATGCCTTTTGGATTGCGCAATGCGGCTGCCACATTCCAGAAATCGATCAACAATGCTCTGGATGAACATCGTGAGTACAGTCGAGCATATCTGGATGATATTGCTATTTTTTCAAATGACTGGGAAAATCATCTGAAACATCTTGACGCTGTTTTATCTAAATTAACTGATCTGAAATTCACAGTTAATGTTAAAAAATGTGTTTTTGCAAAGGCACAGATCAAGTATCTAGGTCATGTCATAGGAGGAGGTAGACATGAGCCCGATCCGGAGAAGTTACGTGCCATTGAGACAATAGAATCGCCTAAAACCAAAACAGCCCTCAGAAGTGCATTGGGTTTATTTAATTATTATCGTGACTACATAAGAAATTATGCTGAAATCGCCAAGCCTTTAACCGACTTGACAAAAAAGAAAATCCCAGAAATCATTCCGTGGTCTGAGGTTGAAGAAGAGGCTTTCCAAACTTTAAAACGTTCATTGTGTGAAGCTCCTAAGCTGTATACACCAGATCCTAAAAAGCCTTACACTATTCAGAGTGATGCCAGTTCTTATGGAGTTGGTGCTTGTCTATCGCAAAGAGATGAGAAAGAAAATTTGTGTCCTATTAGTTTTGCTAGCCAAAAGCTCACTAAGGTACAACAAAACTGGTCGACTATTGAGCGTGAAGCTTATGCGGTAGTGTGGTCATTAAAAAAATTCGAAGTTTATGTGTTTGGTGCTGAAATTGAACTAATAACTGATCACAATCCCTTAATATATATTCAGAAATCTGCACCTCAGTCTGCAAAATTACAAAGATGGGCCTTATCTCTACAAAGATATAACATAAATATTTCTCATTGCCCAGGTGCAAAATTAAAAAATGCAGATAGTCTGTCACGACTAGTTACTGTATAAGGATTATTTAAGTGATACTTTATTTTGTGTTTAATTTTGGTATGCAGTATTATATCAAGTCGTCTTTCCATCTGTTTTGAATTGTTAGTGTTTTTTTTATATGTTTATTATATATTCATTATAATTATTATAACAAGGCTTCTATACATCTGTTTTGAATTGTTAGTGTTTTTTATATGTTTATTATATATTCATTATAACTATTATAACAAGGCTTCTATACATCTGTTTTGAATTGTGTTTTTATATATATTTTATGCTGTATAGTTGTATGGTTGCTATTTGTCAGATTTTGCTTCGCTTTGCGTAGCACAATCTTATCGGGGGGGTGTCATGCAACCAATATCCTTCCAACCCTTTTTTGTTTAAAAAAGTAAACGGAAGTGAAGAGAAGAGGAGAAGGAATGGTGGTTCGTTCGGAGTAAGTAGGATGTGGGAAGGCATCCGAGTATATTTTGGTTGTTTAAGAAGTAATGTGGTTTAGGTGGAATTTTTATGAATATTAGTGAAAGTGTACATAATGTAAATAATCATCTTGTAAATATCAGCTCTCATTTAATAAACTGTGCATTTAAATTTTAAAAAGAAGAATCGTTGTGTCATTCGGCTGTCATGATATTACACTTTTAAAATAGGATATAATATCTCGAACAACGAGATGGTTAATCTAAAGAAATTAGCTTAGTAAAACGCATCCATACAGCCTGAAATAGCACTATTACTGGAAACTGAGATCATACAAAGTTATCACAAAAAATACTTTATAGCGCCAAACCACGGTTGCTATTTAGTGAATTGGCAGTGGGCACGATTATGAATGATTACCCAATAAGTTTAAAAGTTTCTAAATAAGCCTATTTCGGGGAGATTTTAGTATGCTATTGCCATCGAGTTAGATCAGGATGTACTTAGGTAAAAGAAATATTATAGAATGACCATCAAAACTGTTTTCCGAAACAAAAGTTGCAATAGCACTAGATTTCTGAAATAGATATAAGTGAAAAGATTCAGTTTACATTTCCATAAGTTGCTTTTGTACACGAGATATTATTCAAGCTATTTATCAGATGCGAGTGTTTCGTGGTTGGCAGGTAAGTAAATATTGCTATTTAGGCATTAGGATAACATGAAATTATTTTCGAAATTTTTGCTTATTCTAATAAAACCACTGTGTAGAACGAAATCCAAGATATACTAGAATCATTCCCACAACCAGTAGTAAATCACGAATATAAATTTGTTAAGATTAGGGGGGGGGGGGGGTTCAAGGGGGCTCTGCCCCCCTGAAGAAATAAATTTTTTTAATCTAAAACATAGAATAAGAAGTTCATAAGAATGTCAGAATATTATTGCATAAACCGTATTTAATTAAACGTTTCTAATTTCTTAAACCTTCCAATTATTTTAAAAGCGTATAAATATGTATGTAGTAATTTTAAAAAATTAATTTGCGGATTGTAAGATGTTAAATATTATGAAAAGTGAGATAAAAAAAACATTGACTTTCAGAGCTGACGCTGAGGCTGCTGATCTGTAGCTTTACTAGTTTATAGCTGAATGAAATTTTAGTACACTATGTGTAGTATATAAAATTCCACACATCATATACCGAGCAGCACAAAATATTTCAAACACGTTATCATTTATGAGTGGTAATTACTAAACAAGTGGGTAAGTGTGATCGAAGATCGCTCAAAGGGTTTCGTTTAATATTCCTTTCAAAACACTTTATCCTTTCTTTAATAAATTCAAATAAATATCATTTAGCAACAACAACAACAACAACAAAAAGTCATTTTTTTTATAAAGTAAAAATTTACCGGTCTATTTTTTGTTTGTTTTTTTCGAATATCTAAACCAGGCGGATAGCGGGCGAAGCCCGTTATTATATTCTGTCATAATAATATCCGTCATACGGACTAACTACAATATTTAAGCAAATAATTTCAAAATTAAACAAATTGTACACCTTCAAAATGTTAAAATATGCAAATATTTCCATAATCGGATTTTTATCCCGATTCAGTGTTTCTCAAACTCATATATTTACTATTCTCTATTACTCAAATTGGTACTCGCTTTGTATTATTCTCAAACATTTGAAAAATTCGTTAAACTTACAATAGGACGTCAGATTTTCTTTTTAATTCTCTAATGACCTGATATTAATCTGCTTTGTGTACATACACATATTCATACTCCTTGTATTATTGAGAAATCTTAGAGATTTTTCGTTTTATTACCACTATGACGTCAATCAATTTTATTTCATATTTATCTTTTTTTTTTTCAATTGGTGAAACTTTTTATTTCATTTTCATTTTTCACGTGGAAATCGTCTGATAGAAAATTATTAATTATTGTAGAAAGAATTTCATTGTGGATTTTAAATTTTTGGCATCTGTTATAATGAAAAATGTTTAAATTTAATAGGAAAAAGCTGTTAGAATTTTGGTTTTTTATCTCTATTTATTAAAATAATACTAATTTTTCAAATTTTAATATTTTGAGCTCTTCACAGCTGGTATTCATCTATATACACAAAGTTTCAACTCTATAAGTTATATAGTTTTTGAAAATGGCTCTGTGACAGACAGACAACGTAGCGGGAGTAATAGGGTTTCGTGAGATGAACGAAACCCTAAAAAGTGGGCTTTTAGCTTTATGGTTGTTTTTTTTTTTTTTTTTTTTTTTTTTAGATTGTTTATTTAGATATTTCCTTTCCCCGTAGGAGCAGTACTTACTAATATTCTGATAGTGTCAGAAAGTATCGGTTTCATCGTATGAAGTTCCTTAAAAATATTCGGATTGTTTCGGAAAGCATTTCCTAATCTGTACGTGGCATGACTTTTCTTTTATACTCTTTTATTCATTCAATTTTTCATTCAATTTCTACTATTAGCTCACACCCTCTATATATTTATATATCTTGTTCACATTTTCAATCGTTAATAAAATACTCTTTATTCATCCATTCAAGTTCAAATACATTTTTTTAAACTTGTACTGGATGACAATTGATGTTAATACAGTTTTTTCAAATATTAATTCATTAATTAAATTGAATTAATTAATTTTAGTTTTATATTTCATTTCTGTTCAAAAGTATAGACTCACTCCATTTCATTTCTGTTCAAAAGTATAGACTCACTCCATATTTTAGTCTCCTTCGCCGGCGCGCCGCTTGATCTTCGTCCGTGAACAGCTCCATTACATTTTAACGCGTGAAGGTTTTGCTATGATACTTCATTGTGAAGTTTGGTAATTTTTGAAAATACTTGAAAAACACAATAATCATTAGATTTGAAATTTATATCAAGAAAAATACAATTTTTTACCTTTCTAACGCAATTTGTCTAACAATTTTATGAGAAATACTTTTCGAGCTATTAATTTTTTATATTTTAGCTATTTATTTTTTATTTAATTTTTGATACATTTCAAAAATTTATCTTATATGAGATATTTAGCAGGATATAAATTTACTAATAAATACCATCAGTGGCGAAGCGTGTAGAGATCGCTGGAAAAAAATTTCATTTTGACCTAAGTAGGAATTGACTTAAAAATGTTTTTTTATATTACTTGTTTAACTTAGTTTTTGTATGTAAAAGTAGAATTTTATAATACATTTTTCACTCACTTCCTGATATGCTAGAATTAAACAAAAAATATGTATACAGGTATGCTTTCAATGACAACACAACATTCTAATAATTGTACAACTTAATTATAAATTAATAAATTATTTTTAAGGTATTTTTCCATTAGCCAGCCGCAGGTGATAAATCCCCAAATATTCTTTATGGTTATAAATAAATACGAGTTATAAAAACTATATAGTTAATGATGTGCCAAACCACGCTCGCCAAAATAGCCCAATTGCCTGTGAAACTGCAGCAACGAAATATATTGCACTCTGAAATGTAGAAAATACTGTTAAAAAATTAAAGTGTGTATTTTTTTTTAATATTATTTTACCATTTAATAGTTTAATATTAATTAAATTATGATTACACGTTGACAAAACAGTTTAGAAATCTAGAATAGATAGTTTAAATAATGCGGTTTTTCATATTTCCTATTGCTATATCTTTAAAGAGAAACAGAGCAAAATTATGTTGATGTTGTTGTTGTTCTCTAAAGCGCAAATTAAAGCGGTGAAATTTGAAAAATCGAGGCCCACTCCAAATGAAAATATTGTAACGAAAGATTTTTGGAACTACATAAACTGCAATCATGAAATTAGGCGTGATTTTTAAGATAATATCATTGAATGGTTGAAAAAGAGAGTTTAAAAAAAAAACTATTTTTACTTTTATTTGTTATTTATTAGAGTGGGTTCTGTATCTTTCGTCGAACTGCTTCAAATTGGTAATCTTATTAAATTGCCCCAATTATGTTACGAAGAATATAGATTAAAATTTTGACTAAAAATCGGAAGAAATATTTTTAACAAGGTAAATAAAAAAGTAACAAGTAATATAATTTTTTTTTAAGTCAATTCCTACTTAGGTCAAAAAGAAATTTCTTTCCAGCGATCTACACGCTTCGCCACTGACAATATTTATTCCTAAATTTATATCCTGCTAAACATCTTATATAAGAGAAATTTTTGAAATGTATTAAAAATTAAATAAAAAATAAATAGCTAAAATACCAAAAATTAATAGCTCGAAAAGTATTTCTCACAAAATTATTAGACAAACTGCGTTAGAAAGGTAAAACATTGTATTTTTCTTGATATAAATGTAAAATATAATGATTATGCCGTTTTTCAAATATTGAATTTCAAAAATTACCAAACTTCACAATGAAGTATATATAGATATATAGAGGGTGTGAGCTAATAATAGGAATTTAAAAAAAAAAATAGCTCTTTAAATAAAAAAAATTATAAGCATTCAATGTTTATCTTGAAAATCACGCCTAATTTCATGACTGCAATTCGTGATTTTTCCAATAAAATATATATTTTTACGTGAGTATGACGTGGACACCAAATCCGAAAATTAATCGCTTTGATTTACTCTTGATAGAAAACACGAGCTCGTGAATTTATTTTTAGAAAATGATGATTTTTATTCTGCTTCTTTTTTAAGATATGGCTAACAGGAAAGAAAAACATGCATTATTAAAAATATTTTAGGATTTCTCAACGTATAATCATAATTTAATTAATATAAAACTATTAATGATAAAAGCGTATTATTTTCATTATTACTTTATATTTATATTTTATTTTCTCATTTTTAGAGTTTAAAATTAAACTGTTGCAGTTTCAAAATCATTTTTTTTTTTTTCTTTGCAAACGTGTTTAGCGCATTATAATCTATTGTTGTTGTAACTCGTATGCAATTGTAACCCTCAAGAATATTTTACGATTTATCATCTGTGGCGAGTAAAAGAAAACAAAGAAATTAAAATTAATGTATTAATTTATAAATGAACATTTTTTTTTTAATTCTAGCCTGTCAGGAAGTGAATTAAAAAATCCATTACAAAATTCAATCTTTACATACAAAAACCAAGTTAAGTTAAATAAAAGAGTGTGTATATACTTTTCCTTTTTTATACCATTCAAATAGTACCAAATAATGTTTTTTTTTACATATTTTTAATTAATTATTTTTAATTATTAGTATTTTATTTATTTTTTTAAGGTAGAAAAAGTTACGCAGTAAAGGGTTAAGATTATATCAAAAAGTTGGAAGCAAGTGTCTACAGTACATTTTTTGCCAATGAAGATGACATATGAATTTAAAAGGCTATTGATTGCGAGGCCCTTATTAGCTAACTAAGGGTCGGGCAATCGCTACTCCGCCCCTCCTTTAAGATATGTTATTGAATGCATTGCGGGCATCTGTGTTATGCAAATATATGAGGGGAAAACTCTAGCAACGCGAGTCTAATTAACGCACATAGTACTTTGGTACGGAAGTATCAATTTTCAAAAGGAAAAAAACAGTGAATAAAAAATAAAGTATGCAAATAGAAATAGGGGTTCCCCACGTTTTCTGCCATTAAGTAGCATATTAAAGCTTTTAAAAGAAAGCACGTATTCCCTGTCTCTTTTTAATAATCACAAACTGCTAATAATTTCTGGTTCATTTTTTTTTCATCTTCATTTGCGATGTAAACTAGAAAAATAAAAGCCACAAAGACACGTATCTAAATAATGTCCATTAAAGGGGTGATGTTCCAGTCACAATGCTTAAAGAAAGCAGGATTTTTTAGACTTTTTTTTTTTTTTTTCAAAGCGAAATAATATCTTTTAAATAAAACTTTGTATAGCAAAATATCGGTACTATAAGAAGCGTCTTAAGAATTTTCATGAAAACATGTCAAAAAGAACTAGATATATAGTAATTTTGATGTGATGCTATAATAGAATACAGTAGAACCTCGATTATCCGACGTAGTTAGGACCGTAACCATCTTGTATAATCAAAAGCTAAGATAACAGAAATCCAGTTTCATCATACAAGACTCCATTTAAGACTCGCTAAAATATTCATACAAATAACTAGAATAAAAACATAAAGATAAGAAATGTGAAATAAATAATCGTAAAATCATGTGAAATTTCTTATATGCATTTTTAGTGACATTGAAAAAAGTTGAGGTATATTTTTTTTTCTTTTGTGAAGGGGTCTTTTTTATGTGATAGCTTTATAATTATATCTACTTTTACTTTCTGGTGAATAACTGTTTGTGACGTCAAGTGAAACTGTTCTATTGTACGTAACTATATTGCATCGCAACAGTTTTTCAATGCACCGCCGTTTAAGAACGCAATTGTTATTTTAATTAACGAAATATCTAATAAATCCGTGAAACATAATGAAACGTACAAGTAAATGTCGAATTAAAAACCACTGGATGACATAACAAACATATGTAACGCTTCTGACATCAAGTGAATGTGACGCCCCGATCATTCATTTTTGGCCTTAACTCTTATAGTTTGGCGATAGTTTTGTGTTATGAAGTGGTCGAAGGGATAATGGAGAAGTACCCATAAAAGTTACAAAAATAAAGTTAATAATATTGTAAACCACGCTCGTTAAATTGCATCAATTGATTGTGGACCCGATTAGGAATCTTACCCCTAAGGATAAAATAGCAGCAAGCACTGCTGAGTGATCTACGCCGAAATTGAATCGGTATCTTTTTATATCAAGTTCTAACAGAATATGCAGTCTGATGAAATAACTCTGCATTAGGCCATGAGATACAGCTATCGCAGAAATCGTGAAAAATATAGCATAGAAACGCCACCTGTTGCTCTATATACACTCAAATCAAATCAGCATCAATTTATGTCAATGTGTAACAGAATATGTAGTTTGACAAAATTCCGTGTATTAGTTCTTAAGATATAGCTATCGCGGAAATCGCAAAAAACGCAGCATAGAATCGTCGCCTATTGGGGATATCACCCAAACCCATCATCTGCGTGGGAAAGTGATTAAGTAATCACAAAAGATAAATAATAACTTACAATGATATTCACTTTAAAACTATTTTTATTTCTCAACATATTCCCCACCAATATTTATGCACTTATATCACAGTTTTATCAGGGCTCCAACACCAGCTGCATAACATTAATTGCGTTGCTGTTTCAGCCAAGTTGAACCTTTTCATCATCTGTGAACATCATCTTGGAACTTCTTCAACATCCACCATACAGCTTAGACTTAGCCCCAAGCGATTTTCATCTGTTTAGTCCACACTAAAAAACCATCTTGGAAGCAAGATGATGTTCACATAAATGGGCTTCTGGAAACAGAGTTAAATTTATGATTTTTTTTTAAGGGAATTTAAAGATTAATAAATTGATAAATAATTAAGGAAGAGAGAAACAACTTCAGGAGCTCTATGACATATTCATAGGTAATTAGTTGACAAAGTTTTTTCTGTAGTTATAGCTTGTTCACCCTAAACTGCTGCTGGCGGTCTGACAGACTGCTGCTTTTTTTTCAATTTTCACAGTTTAATTACAGATACTAACGATTCTTTTTTTCAATTTTCACAGTGTAACTATAGATACTAATGATGCTTTTTTTTTTTCGTTTGGAGCCCTAGTACTATTGCTAGAGACTTTTGAATAGGTGAATTTTAGTTATAAGAGTCCTGTACATAAAGTTTAGCAGAGAAATAATAGCCAATGCGTTAATCCAGCTTTTTATTCATCTTTCGATCAAGCGGTCTTAGAGACCGCTCACAGTAGCTATGAGACAATTTCTGTCACAACAGTTAGGAGTAAGGGTCAAATCCCTCACGACTGGCTATTTTAAGTCCAAATAAGGATGAATGATTGATTTCTGATCTTTAATATTGCAATTTCGTTTTTCAGCACAAAAAATTGTACTAGATCCCACATTTGCAATAAGTAAAGTTTCTTGTATCGTGAGCAATAAGATGAGAAGCTTCATAGCTGGATCGTTTTCTTGTGACTGTAAAATAGTGAACTGTACAGAAGGACTCCTAGTGACCCAACTATGCTACTCCTGACTCTGAAAATTTGTAGGTGTCTATCTTAGACCTATATGAGGTATGACCTTCTGCGATTTCACCAAAATTGAAGGGGTCGAGCCCATAGGCCAGTTGACATGGAATGACCCAACTCATTCACATTTTCACATTTGGTCATTACTGTAAAATTTTGTAGAGTACAAAGCTTTCGATGAGGATTTTTGTATGTAGCCCCTTTATGTGATGGTAGAATATAATTCGTAGCAGTTTTGATATAAGAACACTAATTTACATTTTTTTCGTTATTATTGGTCAGATTATACGTGATGTTGTACATAAATTATAGGTCATTTCTAAGTTTTCTAAATTGCATTTGAATTTATTTTTTCTAGAAAGGTTTTTAACCACTCTTAATCTTAATTAATTCAGAAATCATTCATGATTTTGGTGTGATTTTCATATTACAAGAAATTTTGACAAGCTCATTTTCGAAAGCTCTTGGTTTCGTAGCATTACCTATTCTATAACTAAGGATTTTTCTTTTACGCTTTTTAAACTAGAATACAAATACGTGGTTATTAGTTCGTATGAGATAGAACCCTCTAGTCATGAAAAATAAATTACATCCATTTTATAAATCAAAAAAGCAGGGCAAACTAGGGCCTGTGAAAGTCCACGAACATGATTTGTCAAGCTCTGTAAACACATTATTTTTATGAAAAAATAAAAAATGTTTTTATTTAAAGATTTACATACATAATACGGTGATACCACACCACATTTCTATCATAGCATATTTTCAATAGCAATTACATTTTTAATAACTATTCTATGGCATCATTTTGTACGTTTTTTTATAAAAATGATCCAATTGGGTACGAGCATTCAACGTAGATGGAACTTCTCATTGTTTCAGCTCCTTTTTACTTTCTTCTATCTATAATAGAATAAAGTATGGTAATCAATTTTTTCCGACTTTCGGTTTTCGACGGATTTACACGTTTTAGGACTTCCGGTTTTCGACTTCCGGTTTTCGACTTCCGTTTTCCGCGGATTTACACGTTTTAGAGGTCAGAGATTCCGAAAAACATGTTTTTACAACATGTCTGTCTGCCCTCTTTGTATCATCAAAAAGTGTATGAAGTTATGCCTAAAATTGAACCAAATTTTATATATAGGTTTTTGACTATGGCCAGCAGGTCCCACTTGAATTTGGGGATATGCCGACGAAAAAGGGCACTGTGATAGCGATTTTTGTTCCATTTTCATTATTGTATCATCGAAAAGTGTATGAAGTTATACAGATAATTGATCCAAATTTTTTGTATAGATTTTTGACTATGGCCTGCAGGTCCCAGTTGAATTTAGGGATATTCCGCCGGCAGGGGGAACTGTGATAGCCATTTAAAGATTCAAAATTCAAAAATATGTATTAAAAATATTAGAAATCCTAATTTTTTTTCGTTAGATGTTCGGCCTTGATCTAAGGATTCCAGAGCATTTTTTGTGTTACCTCTATCTTAAAAAATGGCTTAGATAGCAGTTTGACATTCTAGGGTGGCTGACATTTTGAAACAAGACAGAGTAAAAAAATAAAAAAATTAGAAACCTTTGATGCAGTTTTAAAAGTAAGTTCGAGCATTACAGTTTGAAACAATGCAGCGTCATCTATTGACGAATATTTCTATTTTTTTATTATTATTATTATAATAAAACTTATGATAAATCCTGACAAACATATAATTTATTTTATCTTTATGTTTGTTACAGTTAATAAATTATTGAATTCTAAAATTAGGAAATATTTTATGGAAAATCCTGTATAAGCACTTTAAAAATTAGAAAATACTGTAATACCAACTCAGCCTAACGCAATAAGTAAAAGCTAATATATAATATGTATAATACATTTTATATTATAATTGTAATTTATTATAACCAGAGGATCTAACCAGTGCTTCCCGGGTTACAGAACATATTGCTCGGGGTACAAAACGTAGGTGAAAATACTTTTTTATTAAAAGCTCGAACAGATTTTTTACACTCAATATACCGGGTGATTATAATTAAAGTTACGATTTCAAAAATCGATAATTTTAAAACTACTGGTCAGAATGACTTGATATTTTAGCAGAACAAACGTGAGGCAATGGAATTTTGTTTGGCGAAGGAAAAAAATAGTTCCAAATTGTGCCGATAGATGGCGTTGTCAGGGTAATGTCAGGGGAAAGACCAAAAATGTATTCTTGAACCCTTTCCGGCGCGGTGTAAATTTGTTTGCAAAATGATGAAATAATAGACTGACACCGGAATTTACAAACGAATCCATTAGTAAAAAGAAACTTGCTTATTTTCTGGTTCTTAATGAAAGGAAAATTTTAATTAAATATTCTTGGTGCCGTTTGTCAGTTTTAGAATTAAAATTTGGTGTCCTTTTTTGTGACCACCGCCCGTTAAAGGGTTAAACATAGGAATGGTGTTGCCAAAAGGAAAAAAATAGAGTTCAGAGATTTACTAAAAATTTATTAGCGAAAAGACAAGACTACGTGTTTACAGCGACGACAGCGATAATCACAAAAAATGAAAAAAAAAAAGAGCTTCATGGAACAAACACCTTACTGATTATTAAGGCATAAGTTGCTCAATATGCCCTCCGCCTTGTTCCGCTACTAATTGGAAGCGCAAAACGGCATGCTCCACAACAGATCGGAGGGTATCTGTACTAATGCAATGGGTGTGTTGTGTGATGCTTGCCTTCAAGTCGGCTAGATTCTGAATCCGCCCGCTATAAACAACATTCTTCAGGTACCCCCAAAGCCAGAAATCACACGGGTTTAAGTCGGGGGAACGTGGCGGCCACGTTGTTGGAAAATGGCAGCTTATGATCCTATCATCTCCGAAATTATCACTCAGTAGCTGCTTCACAGTAGTAGCAATGTGCGGAGGAGCGCCATCTTGCATGAATATTATGCGATCCACACACTGACGCTGTTGAAGTGCCGGAAGAACATGGTTACGCAAAAGTGCTTCATACCGCTTGCCAGTAACTGTGCAGGTAACGGGACCCGCAGGTGTGATCTCCTCGAAGAAAAATGGACCGGCGATAAACGCTGCCGTTATTCCGTACCACACAGTGACCTTTTCAGACTGAAGAGGTAATGGCTGTAGCTGGGACGGATTCTCGGTCGCCCATATCCTGCAATTTTGCGTATTTGCAGAACCTTGCAAATGAAAGTGGGCTTCGTCAGACCACAGAATGTTCCATGGCCATCCGTTGTCCACTTCCATCCGGGCAAGAAATTGTAGTGCAAAAGATTGACGTGCTTCCAGGTCAGCAGGTAGCAACTCCTGCACATGAGTTATCTTGTACGGATAACAGCGTAAGACGTTCCGTAGGACTTTACGCACCGTGCTGTTCGGCATATCCGGCATTCGGGCAATCCCCCTTGCACTGCTGATTCCAGCATCACTGTCAGTATGTTCCTGTAATGCTGTAGCCACATCTTCCACTGCCGCAGCTGAAACTGGTTTCCTTCCTCTACCCCGTTTAACGTCAAATGAACCGGTCTCTTCGAATTTAGCAATCATTTTTTTCAGATCATTTGTTGTTATTGGACCTTTTTTTATGGATTTTAATGTCCGAAACTTCCTAATAGCTGTAAGTGCACAGTCATCGTTCTTATAAAAAAGCTCCAAGAGCAGAGCGCGATCCTTCATAGTCAGAGTCATGATGAAGCATTCAGGCAAAGAGCTGCTGCTCTGCATTTTTATGGTTGCTATGTCTGCGGTGCGCATGTCACGTATTAGTAATTTGCATATCTTCAGACAATGTGAACCCAGACAGCGCCATCTATGGGCACATTTTGAAACTTTTTTTTTTCCTTCGCCAAACAAAATTCCATTGCCTCACGATTGTTCTGCTAAAATATCAAGTCAATCTGACCAGTAGTTTTAATTAAAATTATCGATTTTTGAAATCGTAACTTTAATTATAATCACCCGGTATTTAATTAAAATTTTCCTTTCATTAAGAACCAGAAAAATAAGCAAGTTTCTTTTTACTAATGGATTCGTTTGTAAATTCCGGTGTCAGTCTATTATTTCATCATTTTGCAAACAAATTTACTCCGCGCCGGAAAGGGTTCAAGAATACATTTTTGGTCTTTCCCCTGACATTACCCTGACAACGCCATCTATCGGCACAATTTGGAACTATTTTTTTTCCTTCGCCAAACAAAATTCCATTGCCTCACGATTGTTCTGCTAAAATATCAAGTCATTCTGACCAGTAGTTTTAAAATTATCGATTTTTGAAATCGTAACTTTAATTATAATCACCCGGTATATTTTTTCATTCAACATATATACAACACCAAAAAGGACTTTTATATGGAAAAAATATCTATTATGAATTCAAATATGAAACTTATTAAAAACTGCACTTTCGTATTAACCCCATGCCAGCGGTTAAAATCAAAACCAAAATCACCAAAAGTTTCACTATTTATAGAAACCTTTTAGATTAAACTTAACGAGTAGTTCGATTACGTAACTATTAAATTTGTGTTTTATTTATATTATTATATTATGTATTTATTGGTGAAGTTTTAATTTCGGTATTGAATATTAGCCAAAAACAAATCCCTAACTATTTATATTGTTTTAAATGCAATCAGATTAATCTTTCCTTAATCGGGTTGCACGCGATAGAGATCGATTTTTTTAAATCATGCTTGAAAATTATTTCGAAAACTATAAATCAGTAAATTGAGACACGGTTTTAAAACAATTTGCATTTGATTTTTTTTTCTTTTTTTTTTCCTATTTGACGGTGTAAAAATTGAAATTAATCAGGTCATTGCCTTCTTCAGTATCGGTCAGAGTTACTCCCGGACATGTTTTTTCTTTATAATAAGATGCATAAAACACCTGCCTACAATATCACAATATATATCTTGAGTCAATTCAGATTGTCAAAATTCCATTGTTGAAATATTAAAAATTATATATGATTTAACATATACTTCATTACTTAAAAGTTCAAATAAACAAAATATTATACTCTATTTTTCTCTTATAACGTATATAAATAAATAGAACAAAAGAATATATCATTTATTGGATATTCTCCACTATGCGCGATTTTAAACATTTCGCTTTTAACGCATAGGTCAGGGATTATTGCATTTTAATACATAAAAGTAAAAATAAAAATACATATTGTTGTGAGCTCGGGGTTCGAAAGGACTGATGCCAATATATAAGAACAATAAAAAAAAGGCTTTATTCACTATAAACAGTGCAATACGATCACAAATATCTTCTGAAAATTACAAGATATTCAGTAATCTTCAAATCCAATAAAAGCTAAGCAAAATTTCACACAGAAACAATGCGTTCAATACGACGTATCAACGACAAAATCGATCCGAGAAACACAGTTCTCAATGCAAAGCCTCTCGTATGAATTCAATCGCAGTTGACAGACAACTAACTAACTGAACTGATGGAGGTCCTTATATAGGTTTCAGAGATCTTTCCAGATTATTCCAGAGCCTTCAGATGCTAGAAATTACCAGAAAGTGCTTTAACTTTCGATAGAGAACCCAAGCAAGAAAGGATCCCAATGTATAGGTACAAGGGGGGTGTGGCTGCACAAAAAGTCGCCAAATCCGTCGCCAACTTGGCGACATTTGGCGATATATCGCCAAATTTGGCGACAAAAATAAGTCGCCAAAACCATCGCCAACTTGGCGAAAAACCCATTCCTTGGCGATTTTCCAATAGAACTCATTATAAAAACCGATGCTGTAAGGTTGTTTTCCTTGCAAACCACCTGAGGCCTTTAGCATTGAGTTACATGATGCTCAATAGGAAATACATTAATAATACTGCAATTTTCACAATAATAAAATAAAATAAATTTAAACAAATGGAATATTTACAGATATAAACCAAAATTCATAACATTGCCCCCCTCTCAAGGACTGTACGTCCCGGGCAGTTCAACCTTTGATCGGAAAGCAAACCCGTTACCAACAAATGCTATACTATTCAAAACACATTCATAATGCTGAATTATACAAAATATACACTTATTTAAAAAAAATAAATAAAAAAATTAAATTAAATTAAATTAAATTAAATTAAATTAAAGCATAGACATTATTACATACAAGTATTTAAATAATAATAACAATAATAATGATAATGCTAAGCAAAATAAATAATTACATTAATTTATATACAAGACCATTGTCATACTAATTTACATTATTTACATTACACTATTTACAATCAATGAACTAAGTACTATGGCCATAGTATGGAGCCAGCCTGTCGTAATGAACGACTCTAGGCTTCGAACTTGGTGACTTTCGGATCCGAATTACGACATCGTTCAGTCTGTTTAGGACTGTATAAGGACCGTCCCAGTGCGATTGCAGTTTGGGAGAAAGTCCTTTACGTCGAGTCGGATTATAAAACCAAACCTTGTCACCTTCTTTGAATTGATGTCCCGTGGCTTTCGTGTCGTACCTGGTCTTCATCTTCTCCGTCTGTATATTGATCCGCTCTCGAGCCAAGTTGTGGACGTCTTCAAATCGTGCCTGGAGATTCTGCACGTATCCCTCTGGCGATGAAGGCGCATCTGGAGGGCGACCAAAAATCAGATCACAAGGTAGACGAAGATCATGACCGAAAAGCATCTGAGACGGGGAATAGCCGGTTGTTTCATGGACGGCGCTGCGATAGGCGAGAAGAAACAAGGGAAGTTTTTGGTCCCAGTCTTGTTGGTTTCTTGAAACTAGCAGTGAGAGATTGTTGAGGATGGTACGATTAAATCTCTCAACCATGCCATCCGACTGTGGATGTAAAGGCGTCGTCCTAGTTTTGTCCATTCCGAGAAGTTGACAGAGACCCTCAATCACAGCAGAGATGAAATTTCTCCCCTGGTCAGAATGCATTTGAAGAGGGACTCCATACCTTGATATCCACTGGTGTACCAAGGCATCCGCAACCGTAGAAGCTTCTTGATCAGGGATGGCATAAACTTCAGGCCATTTTGTGAAATAGTCCATGACAACAAGGAGGTATTTGTTGCCATCAGCACTTCTTGGCAGAGGACCTAGGATGTCAAGGGCGATGCGTTCAAAAGGTGCTCCTACATTGTAGAGATGTAGTCTTCCTCGGCTACGTTTCTTTGGTCCTTTCCGAGCTGCACATGCATCGCAAGATTTGCACCATTGTTCGACGTCAGCTCTCGCTTTTCCCCAGAAGAAGCGCTCTCGGACTCTGTGTAATGTTTTCATGACTCCAAAATGGCCTCCGGTGGGACTGCCATGTAATTCTTCGAGGACCTCTGGGATTCGAGATCGAGGAAGTACCAACTGCCACCGAGATGTCTTCCCATCTTCCGATTCGAATTTTCGGTACAGGACACCATTCCTGACGTGGAGGGAGTTCCAAAGAGCCCAATATTGCTTCGTCGTATGACTGTAAGTCGAGATGTCTTTCCAACTGGGCTTCGTGCTAGAAGATTCTAATAACTCCAAGATTGGTTTGATCTCAGAGTCTGCCATTTGATCTTCTCGAATCTTCTCATAACTCCAGGGATCTGGTGGCGTCAATAGTGAAGTCTTCGTCTGGCGTATGACATGTTCGGGATTATACTTGTTCTCCGCTCTGGAACAATAGCGACAACTTTCGGGACACGGTCTTCTTGATAGGGCATCGGCGTTTCCATGCGATGAGCCTTTACGATGCCTGATGTCAAAGTCGTATTCCTGGAGTCGTTGTATCCATCTGGCTACTTGGCCCTCTGGGTTCTTAAAATTCATCAGCCATGTTAGGGATGCGTGATCAGCACGAAGGAGAAATTTCCTGCCATAGAGATAGTGATGGAAGTGTTCTATGGCTTTTACTATAGCTAATAACTCCTTACGAGTGACGCAATAATTCCGCTCTGGTTTCGATAAACATTTGCTCCAGTATGCTACGACTCGTTCTTGGCCATCTATTTCTTGGGAAAGTACAGCGCCGACACTTTCATGACTGGCATCCGTGTCCACAATGAATTGTTTGTCGGGGTCTGGATAGGTAAGGACTGGAGAGGATGTGAGAGCTTCTTTCAGCCGCTGGAATGAATTGTCGCATTCTTGTGTCCATAGAAACTTCTGTTTGCTTTCAGTGAGCCTATGCAAGGGTCTTGCGATGTTGGAGAACCCCTGTACAAACTTTCTGTAATAAGTGCATAGTCCCAGAAAGCTTCGCAACTGATGGACATTTTCCGGACGTTTCCAGTGCTTTACTGCAGACACTTTTTCAGGATCTGTTCGAACACCTTCAGCTGAGATGATGTGTCCTAAATAGTTTACTTCTCGTTGGAAGAACTTGCATTTCAAAGGGTTCAGCTTTAAATTCGCCGCTCTTAGCTTCGTTAACACTTTTCGAATATTTTCTAGATGTTCTTCAAACGTGCGGCCACCAATGATGACGTCGTCTAGGTAGATGAGACAAGCTTCAAAAGTCAGGCCTTTTAAAACTGTCTCCATGAGGCGCTCGAACGTTGCTGGAGCATTGCAGAGCCCGAACGGCATAACTTTGAATTGCCAAAGTCCTTGTCCAGTAGTAAATGCGGTCTTCTCTTTGTCATCAGGATGGATCTCTACTTGCCAATATCCACTCTTCAAATCCAGTGTGGAAAACCATTTATGTCCTGAAAGAGTATCTAGCGTGTCGTCTATTCTTGGTAGAGGATAGCTGTCCTTCTTCGTGATATCGTTAAGTTTACGATAATCCACACAAAATCTTGTGGAGCCATCTTTCTTTCGGACCAACACGATGGGAGAGGCCCACGGACTTGATGACGGTTCGATGATGTCACTATCCTGCATTTGTTGTAAGAGCTTAGACACCTCTTCTTGTTTAGCGAACGGCAAACTTCTGGGATGCTGTTTAATCGGTGGATGGCCGGCAGTATCAATTCTATGCCGTGTCAGTGAAGTGCGACCAATATCACTCTCGTTTTGAGAAAACACATCCTTAAATTCCTGGAACAGTCTTTCTGCGGCATGTCTCTGTTCAGGAGATAAATTTTCATTTCGTCCAATTTCAGGTGTTAAACTTGTAGGCGGCTCCGACAACATCAAGCTCGGGTCTTTGCATACACAGGTGACTGGAGCACAGGTTGCAAGCACTTCACCCTTCTGGATAATTCTAGACTTTTCACTTACGTTTGCAATTCTCACGGGTATCACATCTCTCGACAGATCTACCAGCGCTGATGCTATTAGCACTCCCTTTGGGCTCTTCTCAGGATATCCAGTCAAGCCATACTGGAAAATTCTTTCGTTTCCAGTTAATCCAGGTATCATCATTTCGGTCCGTGGAGGGATGAGAACATCTGCCTTGGCTGTGATCCGTTGAATAGACCCGGACTCATTTCCAAGTTTGAAAATAGTGACGTCTATTTGAGCAGAGCGTAACTCATTATTCTTAAAATCCAGTGTAAATCCATGCTCCTTTAAAAAGTCCAGTCCGAGTATGAAAGGGTCTGAAATATCTGCCACATAGACTGTATGGTGGTAAGCGGCGCTCCCAAACTTTATTTTCAGTGTCATTCTTCCATGTATATCGATCTTATCTCCGGTCGCAGTTTGAAGAATAACACGCGGCGGGGTCCAGAAGAGTTTTTCTTTCAGCCGCTGAGCTAGATCTTTCCGAATGATGGTCACATTGGCTCCTGTATCGATGATCATATTACAGGGCAAATCATTCACACTTCCGACTAGAAAAACTCCGTTCTCGCCGCAACTTCTTGCAGAAATTTCACATACTTGAAAATGGGGCTTCTCAAAATCTGGCAACCTCCGCCCCGAAAGATGGCCATTAATCAGTTTTCCTGCTCCTCCGTTAGCGGGAGAGATATTACTTTCGGTGCTGGGTCGTCTTGGGCAGTCGATTTGTATATGGCCTTCTCCACCGCATTTCCAGCACTTGATCTGCCTGTAAGGTTTGTTGGCCATTAAGGAGTTCATCTTTCTCATTATGTCATTCATCTGCTGCTGTAAGCGCTCCACAGCTCTATCCGACGTCTCAGGCATGTTGGCTACTCGCACAAAGTGTCGATCTTTCCTTGTAGCTTGCTGGGCTGCCTCGAATTTCAGGGCATAAACTAAAGCCCCTTTTAAGTCACTGAGATCTGCAATCCGGAGTGCCTTCTGGATCTCAGAGTCACGCACACCATCAATAAAATGCTGCAGAGCTAAGCTTTCTCTAATTTCAGTCGGACAGTCAGGATAAGCAAGATGTGAAAGTCTCTCGACATCCGTAGCAAGCTCTTGCAGGGATTCAGTGGATTTCTGCTGTCGAGATTTGAGCTGGAGTCTGCTATATTCCTTCATGCATTTCTCGCCAAAGCGCAATTCTAAGGCACTGACGAACGTTTCAAAATCCAGCGGTTCATTTGCAGGCAAAGTCTGTAGGACGTCGGCAGCATCAGCTCGTAGAGAAGCAGCTAACTGGCAAGCCTTTGTCTGGGAATCCCATCCATTGGCGTCCGCTACGATCCCAAATTGTGTCTTAAAAACTGGCCATGAGGATTTTCCGTCATAGGTTGAGAGTTTAATAGAGGCCCGAGGAAGCATAGCTTGATACTTGACATCTTCGGGATAGTTTTCGGCAGTTATCTTTTGTTTCTTGACTTTTTCCAAATCTTTTTTTACATTCTCTATGTTTTCTTCAACGGTCTTGGCGATCTTTTGAACTTTTTCTTCAACTCTTTCTTCTACGGTTTTGGCTGTCAATTGAACATTTTCTTCTATTTCTTGAAATCTTCCTTCAAATTTGTTTTCCACGCTGTCAATTCTTTCATTTAAAGATGTTATTTTATTATCTATTAATTCTTTCAACTCGCCAAGGTTGGTTGACATCTCCTTCATTTCAGCCTGGTTTGCAGTCATTTTCTCGTCTATCGCTGACATTTCCTTCTTCATTTCTTCCGACATTTCCTTCATTTCAGCCTGATTCTCAGTCAATTCCTTCTTCATTTCTTCTTTCAACTCGGCAAGGTTGGTTGACATCTCAGCCTGATTCGCAGTCATTTTCGCATCCATCTCTCCTAATTTCTCCAATAATTTAGTCAGTTGCGCCTCCATTGCTCTGGTAATCGGCATTCAACCCCACTCCTGACACCAAATGTTGTGAGCTCGGGGTTCGAAAGGACTGATGCCAATATATAAGAACAATAAAAAAAGGCTTTATTCACTATAAACAGTGCAATACGATCACAAATATCTTCTGAAAATTACAAGATATTCAGTAATCTTCAAATCCAATAAAAGCTAAGCAAAATTTCACACAGAAACAATGCGTTCAATACGACGTATCAACGACAAAATCGATCCGAGAAACACAGTTCTCAATGCAAAGCCTCTCGTATGAATTCAATCGCAGTTGACAGACAACTAACTAACTGAACTGATGGAGGTCCTTATATAGGTTTCAGAGATCTTTCCAGATTATTCCAGAGCCTTCAGATGCTAGAAATTACCAGAAAGTGCTTTAACTTTCGATAGAGAACCCAAGCAAGAAAGGATCCCAATGTATAGGTACAAGGGGGGTGTGGCTGCACAAAAAGTCGCCAAATCCGTCGCCAACTTGGCGACATTTGGCGATATATCGCCAAATTTGGCGACAAAAATAAGTCGCCAAAACCATCGCCAACTTGGCGAAAAACCCATTCCTTGGCGATTTTCCAATAGAACTCATTATAAAAACCGATGCTGTAAGGTTGTTTTCCTTGCAAACCACCTGAGGCCTTTAGCATTGAGTTACATGATGCTCAATAGGAAATACATTAATAATACTGCAATTTTCACAATAATAAAATAAAATAAATTTAAACAAATGGAATATTTACAGATATAAACCAAAATTCATAACAATATTCTTTTCTTATAAACTTTTAAAACATTAAAAGAAAATTAAACATTTATGTAGAATTATTTCAAATCTAATAATAAATTTAAATAAATATTTTTAATTTAGTTTTTTTTAAAAGTATTTTTAAGTTGTTTTATTAAATAAAATAGGTTAATCTATTAATAAAAAATAAACGTATGAGGTAGTATATAAAAATAAACGTCACATGATATTTCATCAAAATGTTATTAAAATTTAAATGCTAAAATATGTCATCTCTGATTCTGAAAACAAAGCATTAAACTGCCTTTGACCAATATTAAAATTAACGATAATTCTGGTGGTTTATTTTCTTCTTTTTATAGCTAAATATCTTTCTCGGAAAAATTTGGTTTTAGAATTGAATTTGTGCAATAACTGAATTTTCGCGATCTGAACACTTAAATTATTTAATTGTTATTTGATAATTAATTAATAATATTAATAATTATTTTTATTTGATAAGAAACACAAGAAACTACATGTTTTGTCTTAATATTTCATCAAAATGTTATTAAAATGTAAATAATAATATTTCATTTTTTTATCTTAAAAATTCAAACTATATCCGATCAAATATTAAAACAAATTTTTTTTGTTTTTTTTCTCTCCTTGAAAATCTTTCATAGCTAAATATCTATCTCCAAAAAATTAATTTAATTTAATTAACTTTTTAGCTTTTCAAATAAATTCTTAGATCGCCGATGAATTTCTTTAGGTGACTTGAATATATTTTGTAGACATCACAGCACGGAAAATAAATTTCGGGTGTTAAAAGTAATGTGAAAGGGAAAATTTCTGAAGAGTAATTTTAAATAGCACTCACTTTCAGAAATGTTCACTATTAAAATTTTTATTTATTTATTCATTTATTTTTCGCTTCTGTTTACTACTTTATATTTTTCACTTTAAAAATATAATGGTTTTGTAAAGATTTTGATAATAATAGAATTTTAGGGTTTGAATAATTTGAAAAACAATTCAATAGTAATCGAAATGGATGATTATTCTGCAAGTGTTTTTTTATTATTTTATTTTATTTTATTTTATTTTATTTTATTTTATTTTTGCAAAATATATTTCTTAAAAAAGTGTATTTTTAAAAATTAATTTGTGAAATTTTCCTGTTTTTTATGTATTTTCTTAAATTGCCGATACATTTATTTAGCCGATTAGGAAAAATTTTGTAAACATTCCACCAAGTAAAATTAAATTTCTTAGGTTAACCAGCCCGGGTCTGGCGTTTTATTAATAGAACATGTCTTTTCATTGAATATTATTTTATCTTAACAAGTATTTTTGTTATTATCTGAATGTAGTAATGATAGTATATGTCTATGATGCATTTATTATTATGACTTCATTTATGTTTCAGCATTTAGCAATAATAAAAAAAAAAATAAATAAATACTTTATTTAACTCTCTTTACACCGTTGGTGATTCTTTTATTTCAATAATATATGTTTCCCTTTTTAAATATGTAATAGGTGCTACTTTTCCAAACGAATAAATAGGACCTTGTGCCATTAAACCTTATGCAACCAAACGAATAATTTGTGATAAAACATAAAAAATACTAGAAAATTGTTATGCCTACATAATCCAGTTGTAATACGATATCTTCCCAAACGTCTTCAAAAATTAATCCAGAAACTACTGCCATATGAATAGTGCCCAAAATATTAGTTAGATTTCAATAAATGACATATTCGTTAAATTTCAACAAATTTTAACTTCAGCTATTATTAACTACCTTCTATACCTTCGGTTATTATTGGGAAATTATTAACGTAAAAATAATTTATTTCCCAAAATTGAAAAAGAAATCGGACTTGAAAGGGTTGAAAGTAATATAAAAGAGAAAAATTATTAAAGGTAATTTTAAATATGGCATAAAAAAAATCTTCACTATTTAATTTTTTATTTTTTGTTTTATTTTTTTTTTTTATTTTTACTAATTTACATAAAATTTTTCGTTTTAAAATGTAATGATTTTATAATTAATTTGAATTTTTTTTATAATAACAGAATTTTTGTGATTTGAATATTTAAAAAAAAATATTTTAATAATAATTAAGTTTGATTTCATAACTTAATTTGAATCTTTTTTCAGCCTTTGTTTTTCTTTTGTTCAAAGATACCAATAGACTTACTTAGACTGATTAAACGTAAATTATAGAAATTATACGAAAATAAATTATGCTAATAATGCAATGATTTTATAAATTAATTTAAACATTTTTTTTAATAATAATAACTGAATTTTTGTTATTTGAATATTTAAAAAAAAAACATTTTAATAATAATTAAGTTTGATTTCATAACTTAATTTGAACCTTTTTTTCAGCCTTTGTTTTTCTTTTTTTTCAAAGAAACCAATAGACTTAGTTAGACTGATTAAATATAAATTATATGAAAATAAATTGTGCTAATAATGCAATGATTTTATAAATTAATTTGAACCTTTTTTTTATAATAAATGAATTTTTGTGATTTGAATATTTAAAAAATATATAAGAAATTATATGAAAATAAATTATGCTAATAATGCAATGATTTTATAAATTAATTTAAACTTTTTTTTTTTAATAATAATAACTGAATTTTTGTTATTTGAATATTTAAAAAAAAACATTTTAATAATAATTAAGTTTGATTTCATAACTTAATTTGAACCTTTTTTCAGCCTTTGTTTTTCTTTTTTTTCAAAGAAACCAATAGACTTAGTTAGACTGATTAAATATAAATTATATGAAAATAAATTGTGCTAATAATGCAATGATTTTATAAATTAATTTGAACCTTTTTTTATGATAAATGAATTTTTGTGATTTGAATATTTAAAAAATATATATATTAATAATAATTTTAAGTTTTATTTCATAACTTAATTTGAATCTTTTTTCAACCTTTGTTTTTATTTTGTTCAAAGATACCAATAGACTTACTTAGACTGATTAAACGTAAATTATAGAAATTATATGAAAATAAATTATGCTAATAATGCAATGATTTTATAAATTAATTTGAAATTTTTTTTATATATAATAACTGAATTTTTGTTATTTGAATATTTAAAAAAAAATATTTTAATAATAATTAAGTTTGATTTCATAACTTAATTTAAATCTTTTTTCAGCCTTTGTTTTTCTTTTGTTCATAGAAACCAATAGACTTACTTAGACTGATTAAATACAAATTATATGAAAATAAATTATGCTAATAATGCAATGATTTTATAAATTAAGTTGAATCTTTTTTTTATATATAATAAATGAATTTTTGTGATTTAAATATTAAAAAAAAAAAACATTTTAATAATAATTAAGTATGATTTCATAACTTAATTTAAATATTTTTTCAGCCGTTGTTTTTTTTTTTTTTTTTTTTTTTTTTTTTTTTTTTTTTTTTCAAAGATACCAATAGACTTACTTAGACTGATTAAACATAAATTATAGAAATTATATGAAAATAAATTATGTTAATAATAGTAATATAAAAAAGGGAAATTTTTTATATATAATTTTAAATAGAGCATTTCATTTTAATAAGTTTCCACTATTTTTTTCCTCCCTCTCTCCTCACCTTTTATTACTTTGTGTGAAATTTTCAACTTAAAGTTAGAATTATATTGTAAATCAATTGGAACCATTTTGATAGTAAATGAATTTTTGTGATTTGACCAATTTCAAATATAAATTGAACAATTATAAAGTTTTTTTCTAACTTAATTTAATTTTCTTTTCTTTGATCAAAGATATCGATAAACTACTTAAAATGACTACATTAACTGATAGAAAATACTGCATTAATTTATTTCATTAACTGATTGGATATATATTGCACAGGGATCCCACTGATCCATTTTTAGGGTTTAAAAGGTTAAAACGGAACCATTATAAGATCACTCCTGTGTCTGTCTGTCAGTCTGTCAGAGTTTTTTTTCTCGTAAACTATGGGACGTGGAAAGTTAACTTGGGAAAGTTATAAAGCCTTTTTACTCACATATTGTCAGATTATTAGCCATTCACAAACATGTTTAGAAAAAGTTTAAGGGGCTAATTAAGTTACGTGAAAAAAAAAGTTTTATTTTGCATATCGTGTGAAAGATCTCGCAATATCGAACTCAAAAGTATATTTGTTTTAATTTTAGGTATTATATTTTCAGAGATATCGTCGAAAATGTACTGCAAAAATATGTTTCCCCCCTTCTTTTTCAGAATCTACTGAAACTGAAATTATGAAAAAATTAGGGGTAGTAGAAGTTTATTTAAACTTTGCAGGAAAACTATAGACATTTTCCTAGGTAACATAGTTTAAGAGACACACAAACTTTGCTTTTCGGGAGGTCAGCGGGAAAGTTGACGTGTTCTCGAGGTATAGATACTATCTATCGACGCAGAATCATCAAGGATATTTGATAATGATTTTCGAAAAAAACTGTAGGTAATTAGCCGAGATATTAATTAAGTTACTAGTTTGTTTGTTTGTTTGATTGATTTTATTATATCGTGTAAGATATCGTTCGAAACATTCCGTAACATCGAACTCAAAAATACATTTGTTTTAATTTTAGGTATTATGTTTTCAGAAATATCGTCGAAAGTACTTAAAAAATACCTCCTCTCCCCTCCCCTTCCTATTTCCGAATCTGTTGAAACGAAAATTATGAAAAATTTAGGGGTAGTAGAAGTTTATTAATTAATAAATAGTAATTAATAAATTCAATGTACGGAACCCTTTGAGCGCAAGTTATACTCGCCCTTGACCGATTTATTTAAGTATTTCTGAAGAACATTTTTGTGCTAGGTTTTTACAACATTTGCAACAAAAATTACTTTCCGGGTAGGTATACAAAATTTGTAAGAAAAATCTAACGACTTTTCTTAGAAAAAAGTGCTGTTCAAAAAATGGGCCCAGTGGAAGGCCTTCTTATAGAAATATTGTTACTTTCACTACCAACATTTTAAAAATGAAATAAAATTATGAAAAGTTTTCACACATTGTTAATAATGCCCCCGATAAGCTAAAATCGATCTAATAATAAATTTTTGACGATTTTTTGTTTGTTTGTTAGAGAATGGACAAATATCATGGACACGCGTTTAAAAATAATTCTATTATAAAATTATAATCACTTAGAACTGTCACGATGAGTTTAAATCAAAGTTTCTAGTTTTCTTAACAAAATAACAAATATATTTAGCTACTTCTGATATTAAATTATATCGAAATTATATGATTTCAAAAGGCTTATCTGGACCTTTCCACCGATCTTTATTCAAAACTTCCTCGGTGAAATTTCTCTTTAAAAAAAAATTCTTATCTATTGGTTTGATTTCTAAATATTTCCGCTTTTGTTAGAGAAATGATTAAAAATACAAACAAAATTTGTATTATTCTTTCAAATCAAATTATACGTCTTAAAAAAAATTCCAAAAACTATGTCCTTGATCAAGGAAGCCAGTAGCAAAAGGTTAATTTAAAGGAAATTTCTTATATTAATATGAACAATTTTAATAATAATTGAATTTTAACGATTTGGATAATTATAAAAGTAATTTTAATAGCAATTTTGCTTAGTTTTATGTAATTTAATTTTAATAATCTTTCGTTTTTCAGTACTTTCTTAAATCACCGATGAATTTATTTTGACAGACTTAATCTATCTTGTAGGAACATCATAACTGAAGATAAATTATCCTGATTTGAAATTTCGTAAGAAAAATTTAAACATGAAAAATCCATTTTAAAAAAATTCCACTATTTATTACATTTTTCTCTTTTTTCCTTACTCTGTATTATTTTATGCAAAAATCTATAGTTTTTGTAGAGTAAAAAGAAATGGGATTATTCATATAGAAGTAGTACTGCAAATAAAATCCCAAATTTTGAAAATATATTAAATTTAGTTTTAAAATCCTTCTATCAATTATTTGATTAAATAAAAACTTTTACTGGAAAATGAAATAATTTTGTATATTAATTTGAAATAATTTGAATTTTGATAATAATTAAAGTTTTGTGATTTAAATTATTTAAAATAATAATAATTTGAGTAAAAATGAAGTTTGGTATTTTAACTTAATTTCATTCTCTTTACTTTTCTTTTAATTTTTATTTATTTATTTATTTATTTTGTTGTTTATGTCTATAAATTTATATAGAATGGTTTAAAATAGAAATCTGATAATTATAAAAAATAAAAAATATATAAATAAATGCGAGGGTTTTTAAGGATGATTTTAGATATAGTGGTTAATAGTCACTACATTTTATTTATTTGTTAATTTATTTATTTAGTTTTATTAATTTTATTACCTTTTTTATATTTAATATAAAAGTCGGCGACTAAAGTTTAAGATTAATATTTCCACTATTTAAAAGTTTATTTTTTTTCTACTTTTTACAAATTTAGAGGAAATTTTCCTCTCCAAAAAAGTGGATGATTTTGGAAATCACTTTGAACAAGTTTGATAACAGTTAAATGTTTGATATTCAAATAGTAAAATAATAATTATTATTACTTTAATATATTTTAAATCCATAGTATTCAATTTCTCTTCTTTTTTTGTTTTATGTCTAAAAACGACGATACTAAACTGATTTAATATTACGAGTATTATAGAAATATTATCAAATAAAGATCACCTTTGGTTTAAAGGAAATTTCTTAAGGATAATTATGAAGTAGAACGTCATTCTACGAAATTTTTACTTTTTTTTTCTTACTTTTTTACTATTTGACACAAAAGTCTTTGCTTAAAAATTAAATCAATTTAAAATCAGTCAGTGATATTCTTTCAGTTTAAAATTAATGTTCCCGTTATTTAAAATTTTTATTATGTTCCTTTATTTTTTATTACTTAACACAAAATCTTTCCATTTAAAATGTGATAATTTTGTAAATTAATTTGAACAATTTTGAAAATAATTAAGTTTTTGTAAATAAGTAAATTAAAAATAATAATAATAATTTTAACAATACCTAACTTTTATTTTATATAGTTAATTTAAATATTTTCGAAGTCTTTTTTTTTTTTTTCTGTGCAAAGATATCGATAAACTTAGATTTATTTATTGAATATATATTATAAAATCCTTATCATAAGTACTGTTTTAATTTAGACTAAATTTCTTAATGTTAATCAGGAAAATAACATTTCATTTTAAGAAGCTTTCACTTTTTTGGCTTATAGCTTTATTTCTTTACTTGTGTATATAGAGTACTCCGCAAAATATAGGACAAATTTTAAAAGGTGGTGTAACTATATATAACACATGTATGTAACACATTTAACTATGTATAACAGTGTATAACACTATGTATAACATACGAAACCTAACAGATTTAATGTCAGTTAATAATAATCATCTAGTTTAAAATAAATGTTTCCAATATTTAAAATGTTCATATTTTCCCTCTTACTTTTAACTATTTTACAAGATTATTTTTTTTTTAATGAAATATTTGAGTAATTTTGTTTTAAATATTTTTGAAATTTTCAATAATTTCGATTTGAATATTTTTGAATATTTTTAAATTTTTCAATAATTTTGATTTGAATATTTTTGAAATTTTGAATAATTTATATTTGAATGTTTTTAAAATTTTGAATAATTTTGATTTGAATATTTGTGAAATTCTGAATAATTTTGATTTGAATATTTTTGAAATTTTGAATAATTTTGATTTGAATATTTTTGAAATTTTGAAACATTTTTTATGATGATGTGTTGTTTTAAAAATGAATTGAATAGTTCAAAGGAATAATTTTAATAATAATTAAGTTTGATTCTTTTTAATCCCTAATCTGAATATTTGTTCATTTTTTTATGTTTATTTTTCTCTTTCTATTTAAGTCTTTAACATAAAAGTATTCACTTAAAAATTAAGTATATTTAATGTCAATCACCTTTTAATTTAAACTAAATGTTTCCGCTATTGAAAATTTCATTTTTTCCCATTACTTTTTATTACTTACCTGAAATATTTACTTAAAATGTAATAATTTTGATACTAACTGAATATTTGTGATTTGAATATTCTTTACTATTCAATATAAAAGTCTGCTATTAAAAAGGAAACATGTTTAATATCAGTCAATAAAAATCCTTTAAGTTAGAATGGAGATTTCCATTCTCAATTATTTTACTTTTTCAATTTATTGAAAACTGAAATATTTAAACATAATTTGGATATAATTCTATTAACATTTTTTATTTGTAACTATATAAATTTCACTCGTACTTTTTTTTTTTAATTTGAACTGTTAAAAAAAAAAAAAGTAATAAAAACAGAAAATGTTCGAGTGCAATAATTCCTTTTCTAAACAATTTTTGTTACTCTTCTGGTATTCTATTTATATTTTAATTCTTTATTGTTATCTGTTTTGAAAATCCACTTTAAAAAAAAAAAAAATCCCATTTCGCATTAACCAAAATTTTAATTCCATCAAACACTTAATGTAGTTTATAATTTTCATATATTTAGTCATTAAAAAATAAATAATAATGACGTATAAGTATCACTTTAAACGGAAACTATTCTCGACTTTACTGACAGATAATTTCGCATGCTTATTAAAAGGTCATAATTCAAACTTTTAATGTTCTTTGATTATAATTCGCTTTTAGACTTTTCCCACGCGAAATAAAGACGTACATTTATTTAACGTGAAATTATTATTATATAAATTAGAAAAATAATTCTATTGCTTACATGACGTCATTCTTGAGTTTCGAAGTCATAACCGTGGGGTTTTTTTCCCCCTGTTTGTTTATTTGACCAGCAACGATGACGCAGATTCCAGGAGCTATTTAACAGCTATTCACTTTAATAATTTTAGAAATACAGCGCCATCTGTCATCATTAAAGAAAATCATAATAGTCAAAGAGGCTGTCGTCACTTATGGGTTTATTTCTTTCCTTATATATAGAGAGATATTAGAGATGAGACTGGCTCAGCCCGAACCCCAGCCCGAACCCGAGCCCGACTCCGGTCGGGTCGGGCACGATTTTTTATGCCAGTCTTTGGGTTCGGACTCAAAGTGAAAGTTTAATTTATTGACAAATCGAAAAAAGGGGTATTTGAGAAACAAGAATGTAGTCTAGGTTTCTTAACCCCTTGAAGGGCGCCGGTATATTATATATACCACTTAATTTTAATCCCAAAATGCCACGATGGCACCAGAATTTTTTTATCAAATTTTGAATTTATAAGGTAAATTAAGGAAAGCTTTTACTTATTTTAAAATAAATTCGTTCGTGAATCTTGGTGTCAATCAATCATTTCACTATTTTAGCTCGAAGAGTACTTTGCCCCTGAAAGGGTTAAAGTATTTTGTAATCCTTTAAAAATCAGTTTAAAATGGAATTAAATTATTATTGATGGGGTATAAGTAAAAATATTCTACCTGATTATGATACACGATCATAACCGAATTTATGCACGGTCAGTGCATAACATAACGGTCAGCGTTAGTAACACAAGGAAGCCGTGGGATATCCCTTGCCAATCCTCGCTTTTTATTTAAAGTCATTTTTCCAAAATTGCTCAAATACAGAACTCATGTCTTTCAAGCATAGTTGTGCATATGATATTTTAAAAGAAAAATAATTATGAGTTTTGGAGATTTCTGTCCATAGTTTGATATAAATAACAAATTTACTATTATAAACAGATTATCAGGGGCTTAAAAATCACGAAACATTGTCATGGGGGAGTACATATTGGAGTACTAATACTTATTTCTATTCATAACAATACAAGATACATTACTCAAAAGCATTTAATTTTGATGTAAAATATATTTAAAAAAAGAGAGTTTGAATTACATCAAAATTAAACGCCTTTAAGTAATGTATCTTGTATTGTTATGAATTTTAATTTAAGGTGAACGTGAATTCAAGAGATATATATACTGTTATATATATATATATATATATATATATAATTTTATACTTATTTCTTTGTAAGAAGAAATTTATGAATCAGAAATTTAATCTTGAAACAATTTTAAAATGTTATTAACACTTTTCTTCTGGTGACACAAAAGACAAAAATGTCCGGGTTCGGATTTCAAAGTGTCAGGCTCGGGCAGACTCTTCTCTAATATAGAGTGCTCCGCAAAAGATAGGACAAATTTTAAGGGCTGTACATATATAACGTTGTGTACTTTTTGGTAATTTTGGACCTCGTACCCCTTTAGGACTTCATATCTTATCATTCCTCGGACCCCCTTCCCCCTCTCCCCCTCCCCTTAGTGATATAGTTATCAGTGTTTTTTTATTTTTACAATTTGTTTCTTTTTTCTTTTTATGCGTTTGCAATGATATACAGATATGGTTATACATTTATTATTAACATACTCTACTGATTCAAATGAAGGAAAGAAATCAATAAAATATCACGATTATATATGAAATAACCTTATATCAAATAATGCTTAAAATAGATACTTACTAGTTAAAAATATTTAGAAACAGCTTTTTGTTACATAATGCATTCAACAATCATATTGTCTTTTGCATGGGGAGGGGGCAAGCAGACCTTCTTATCAACAAAATAGGTTGGCAACATTCTTTCTCTTTTCTTTACTAGTAAACACAAAAAGTATCATTTCAAACATACTTCGCACCTGGTTTCTCCAATAGCGAATTATATGTGCATATGTCAGAAGAATAAGATTACCAAACGTTATTCCATTTTTTGGAGTGAAATAATTGTATAATCATTTAATGGTTACTAGCTGACCACCGCCCGGCGTTGCCCGAGCCCATGATAATAATTTTTAAAAAAAAAGCATCAAGTTTTTATTATTTTATATCTTTAACCCGATTTTGTATGAAATTATATTTTAAAATAAAAAATTCGCGAAAAAATATTGATATTTAGTAATAAAATCGTTCATTTTCTTGCTTTTTTTTTTTTTTTTTTACTTTGGGTCGTTGCATAGTTTTAAAATAATAAGTTATGTTTGCCCGAACTGTTTGAGATCTTTATTGGTGATAAATAAAACAGTTTTACAGCCCGTGTAAAAATTTCGTGAAAAAATATTGTTATCTAGTTGTAAAAGAAATGTTTTCTTCTCGCTTTTTTGTTTGTTTTCACGTCGACTCCTTTAATATAGCAATAAAAAAAATAGTTTTCATCTTCCGAACTCTCTGACATTTCAATCAGTTATAAATATAACTAAATCCAAGCTCTCTTTAAATTTTTGAGAAAAAATATGCATATTTAGTAGTGAAAACATGAGTTCTTTTTAAAAAAAGCTTTATCTTTCAACCTCAGAGCAAGAATATATTAGAAGGTCTGTGCTTTCAATCAACCCTTTTCAATCCCCCTAGGCTAAACAGGTGAGGACTAATCAATCCGGTTTCCCGTTTCTGAGGGGAGAAGCCTTCAAAAAAACGTTGAAGCATGCGCAAGGAGACTTTTTGTGTGAAAAAATAATGTTGGAATTTGACAGAATGTGCTTTTCGTTTAAAATATATAGATTATTGTATTTATTTTGATTATTTCGTTTAATATATATATATATATATATATAACGTTGTGTACTTTTTGGTAATTTTGGACCTCGTACCCCCTTAGGACTTCATATCTTATCATTCCTCGGAATGATAAGATATACTATTTTCCTAAATATATATATATCAATATTTATGAATATTCAATGATCAATATTTAATGAATATCAATATGAATCAATATTTATATATACTTTGTATTTTCCTAAATATTGATATGAGACTAAAAAAAAAAAGACATAACAAACTATTTTAATGTAATGAAAAAGTTAAAAAAAAAAATCGGTTGGATCAGAAATGATAACGATATCAAAAGACAACCCCCTCCCCCTAGAGATATCTTACGACATCAAGTGCCAGAACTCCCCCTCCCCCTAGAGATATCTTACGACATCAAGCGCCAGAACCCCCCTCCCCCATAAAGTGATAACGTTATATATGCACAGCTCCTTATGAAGTGATAGACAACTCTATCTATAGGAAAGTCCCATCCAATTAATTCATTTAAAAATACACATCGGTTAGATCGGTCTCAGTCCAATCAGAACACCGATTTTTGTTCGTAACTTAAAAAAAAAAAAAAAATATATATATATATATATATATATATAACGAAATTTTTAATAGATTTACCTTGTGTGTTACTTAAAGCTCACAAAAAGATGTTATTTTAACACATCAGCTTTCAAAAATAATGCGGGCGCAAATTATTAACTTAAAGCATGCGAAAATGAGTCATTTAACCTCTTAAGCTTTCAAAAAAAAAAAAAAAAAAAAAAAAAAAAAAAACTAATGATTTATTTAAGGCAACTATTTCAAACTTTTTCAACAAAAATATTCAAACAATAAATAATTTTGTTTTTTCACGTAACATCTTATAAAAACGCATCACGATAATTAAAGATGAGATAATAAAAATAAATAAAACGTCGACAATAGATATATAATCTTGTTTTGTGTGAAATGAAAAGATATTACCAGAAGTAGTTTGAGTGGCCACCATTCGTATCCAAAGAGTACTAAACTAGACACAGTATATTTCCGAATGGAGTTCATGTTACGCAGTGTCGTTGATTGAATTAATGATGACTTTCAAAATATTTTGTGATTTCATTTCATTACACGCAAATCAAAGTCTGCTGAAAATTCCCTTAAAATATCTTCATCATTATTACATTAATCCGGGTTCGGCTTAGAGTGAAACATCTTGGATTTTTTGTTTGTTTGTTTATTTTTTGACTAAATCAGTGGATTGCTATGCTGGTTTCCTATACGAAAATTGTTTATTGTGATGTATTCTATAAAGTTTGCCCTGCATTATACTTATACATTCTGCAGTGTGTATGCTTACTAATAATCTATTTGCATCTAGAAGGATCTCAATCCTAAGACGAACCGAAATCACAAACACTTTTTAGCTATATTAGAAATTGTTAATAACACAATCCTGCAATGAATTATTATTATTATTATTATTATTTAAAATGAACAGTGCTTCGTGTGTATTCTTTTCGGTTGATTTCGGGAAAAGTTCTCAAAAAGTTCCATCGTGTAAAATTTCGCCACAATTCCAGACTTTCTGTCTGGTTGGTAAATTTTACATTTAGCTATAAAGACGCGAGAAATTCCCTCCTAGAATAGAGACACCAATAAGCGTGATAGCACACCAATGTTGGTTGCAGCAAAGGAAGAAATTACAAGCGCTCTAAATCGACAGGGGAGGAGACAATTTTCTTAGAGATGAAGTCAAATACATTATAATGACCAGTCAGAAGAAATTACAAAACGCTCTAAAT
The DNA here is from genome assembly GCA_963931845.1 of Maratus michaelseni. Lineage (NCBI taxonomy): Eukaryota > Metazoa > Arthropoda > Arachnida > Araneae > Salticidae > Maratus > Maratus michaelseni. Next base: position 260,662,761 of record OZ007593.1, read on the forward strand.
CGACAGGGGGGAAAACAATTTTCTTAGAGATGAAGTCAAATACATTATAATGGCCAGTCAGAAGAAATTACAAAACGCTCTAAATCGACAGGGGAGAAAACAATTTTCTTAGAACATTATAATGACCAGTCAGAAGAAATTACAAAACGCTCTAAATCGACAGGGGAGAAAACAATTTTCTTAGAGATGAAGTCGAATACATTATAATGGCCAGTCAGAAGAAATTACAAAACGCTCTAAATCGACAGGGGAGAAAACAATTTTCTTAGAGATGAAGTCAAATACATTATAATGGCCAGTCAGAAGAAATTACAAAACGCTCTAAATCGACAGGGGAGAAAACAATTTTCTTAGAACATTATAATGACCAGTCAGAAGAAATTACAAAACGCTCTAAATCGACAGGGGAGAAAACAATTTTCTTAGAGATGAAGTCGAATACATTATAATGGCCAGTCAGAAGAAATTACAAAACGCTCTAAATCGACAGGGGAGAAAACAATTTTCTTAGAGATAAAGTCAAATACATTATAATGGCCAGTCAGAAGAAATTACAAAACGCTCTAAATCGACAGGGGAGAAAACAATTTTCTTAGAACATTATAATGACCAGTCAGAAGAAATTACAAAACGCTCTAAATCGACAGGGGAGAAAACAATTTTCTTAGAACATTATAATGACCAGTCAGAAGAAATTACAAAACGCTCTAAATCGACAGGGGAGAAAACAATTTTCTTAGAACATTATAATGACCAGTCAGAATAAATTACAAAACGCTCTAAATCGACAGGGGAGAAAACAATTTTCTTAGAACATTATAATGACCAGTCAGAAGAAATTACAAAACGCTCTAAATCGACAGGGGAGAAAACAATTTTCTTAGAGATGAAGTCGAATACATTATAATGGCCAGTCAGAAGAAATTACAAAACGCTCTAAATCGACAGGGGAGAAAACAATTTTCTTAGAGATAAAGTCAAATACATTATAATGGCCAGTCAGAAGAAATTACAAAACGCTCTAAATCGACAGGGGAGAAAACAATTTTCTTAGAACATTATAATGACCAGTCAGAAGAAATTACAAAACGCTCTAAATCGACAGGGGAGAAAACAATTTTCTTAGAACATTATAATGACCAGTCAGAAGAAATTACAAAACGCTCTAAATCGACAGGGGAGAAAACAATTTTCTTAGAACATTATAATGACCAGTCAGAAGAAATTACAAAACGCTCTAAATCGACAGGGGAGAAAACAATTTTCTTAGAGATGAAGTCGAATACATTATAATGGCCAATCAGAAGAAATTACAAAACGCTCTAAATCGACAGGGGAGAAAACAATTTTCTTAGAGATGAAGTCAAATACATTATAATGACCAGTCAGAAGAAATTACAAAACGCTCTAAATCGACAGGGGAGAAAACAATTTTCTTAGAGATGAAGTCAAATACATTATAATGACCAGTCAGAAGAAATTACAAAACGCTCTAAATCGACAGGGGAGAAAACAATTTTCTTAGAGATGAAGTCAAATACATTATAATGACCAGTCAGAAGAAATTACAAAACGCTCTAAATCGACAGGGGAGAAAACAATTTTCTTAGAGATGAAGTCAAATACATTATAATGACCAGTCAGAAGAAATTACAAAACGCTCTAAATCGACAGGGGAGAAAACAATTTTCTTAGAGATGAAGTCAAATACATTATAATGACCAGTCAGGTCCGTGAACCACAGGTAATCTAAAGCTAACTTACCGGGTTACAGAGCATACTGCTTGGCATACAAAACATAGGTGAAAGTCATTTTTAATTAAAATGTCTAATAGATTTACATTTAATACTTTTTTTAGATTGCCCAATAACAACATCAAAAGGCATTTTTATATTAAATTTTTTTTCAATTATTTATTCAAATAAAGTTTTGTACTGTATTAAAAACGGTAGTTTCGTATTAGCCGCATGGCAACGGTTAACAGGCGAAGAAATCGTCAAATATTTTACTTTTTACAGCAACCTTTCAGATTCGGATTATTTTAATGTTTAAGTGCTTAGTTCGATTTGTATATCTGTTAAATTTGTGTTTTTTATAATAAATTTAAATTTTATTTATTTATTTATGAAATTTTAATTTCGTGTTGGAATATTAGCTGGAAACAAACACTGAACTATTTGCATTGCTTTAAGTGCAAACGGGTTAATCATCCGTAATCGGGTTGCACGCGAAAGAGATAGATTTTTTAAAAAATCATGCTTGAAAATTATTTTAATAACCCTAAAAAAATCACTAAATTGAAATGCAGTTTTCAAACAAATTGCATTTGAAAGACTTTTTTTTTTTTTCGACAGTGCAAAAAGTGAAATTATGAAATGTTTAGAAAATAATAAATTTCCGTTAATAGCAAAATTTATTGCTCAGGTCGTTGCCGCTGTTGATATGACGTCAGCGTTAATACCGGACATGTTTTTGCTTTATAATATAGATTGTGGCAAACATGACAAATTAATAAAAGTGTGAGATACAGCTTACTTTTAGGTGTGTTTTCAATCATGTTTTTGAATTTGCTTCATCTTCAATGTGATTTTACTGAATCGTCATCATCACTTTGTGGGGGGGAAAACAAAATCAACAAAAAAAAAAAAAAAAAAACTTACGTGATAGAGAGTTTCGGCATATTTTAACTCAACGTATCGAAAAAGATTAGAAATACCTAAAATGTTGCAGAAAAAAAGTATTACTTTTAAGGTCTGCGTAATTACTCGTTTAACAGAAATTTTAGTAGCAGAATCAGAAAGTTCACAAAAAATGTTCCATCTCATATTTTCTTTTCTTTTTTTTTTTCGTGTGTCTGTATGTGCCTGATTCTTTACAGATACCAACTCAACCTCTTGCTCTTTCAAATGTCGAGTGACTGGCATGGTTCTCTACCGACACCGACCGATAGAGATCATTGCCATCTCTGCAAGAAAGCATTGTACATTTTACTGATATGCGGGCTACGAGTGATACGTCATAGAGATTGCCCAGATAAATCAGTCATCGCAGTGCTTATGCCTATGCCGTATCCTCACATATCGGCCGAAAGCTCGTGATCAACCATAAAAGCACTCTTTTTAATTCGAACTTCAGGGGGACACGTACAATTACAGTTAACTAGACTTCTAGTTTAACGTGAGTATAATGGCGTAGTCAAGGGAAGAGTTCATGCAGCCAACGTTCTATCTTAAAATTAAAACAAGAAAGAAAAATCATACATAATGCAATATGATATGAAACTTTCAAATACTATCAAAATATTGCTACAAAATTATTTTTTTTTTCTGTAACGAAATGAGATATTTAAATAATAAATTTATTGAACACATATTACAGTTGGAAACCCATTTTAGACAGTTACTGTACATGCATTTTAATGTATTCGAAATCTTTTGAGCAGCTATGTACGAGAGTAAATCATTAAGTAAATCACAAAACATAATTAAATAATAACTAACAATGATATTCACTTCAAAACTATTTTTATTTCTCAATATATTCTCCACCAATATTTATGCAAAAACCAATATTTATGCATATCACCGTTTTATCAGTGCCCCAACACCAGCTGCATACGATTCTTTGGGTTGCTGTCTCAGCCACATTAGGACTTCAAGTTGAACACAGGAGACAATTCAAAAGTTAGATTGGCAACTTCTTCAACAAGCACCATACAGCTTGGACTTAGCACTTCGATTTTGATCTGTTTAGTCCACTAGAAAACCATCTTGGAAGCAAGATGATGTTCACAGATGATGAAAAGGTTCAACTTGAAGTCCTAATGTGGCTGAGACAGCAACCCAAAGAATGTTATGCAGCTGGTGTTGGGCCACTGATAAAACGGTGATATAAGTGCATAAATATTGGTGGAGAATATGTTGAGAAATAAAAATAGTTTTCAAGTGAATATCGTTGTAAGTTATTATTTAATTATCTTTTGTGACTTACTTAATGACTTACCCTCGTATATTACCAATAGTTTTCTAACATATGGTGTACTAAAATTTAATTCAACTGGAAAATACATAAAAAAAACTGAAAACACTTTTAACGAACTTTCAGCAGTTCTCGTCGATGAAAACCAATTACCGTACGTCCTGGCGTATAACGCACATCTAAAATTTAAGGCTGCATTTTTCTATTTTTGGATATATTCGGCGTAAAATGCGCAGATTTTTCTTAGCAAAGAAACCTTCGTGAATAAAAATGGCAAAAACTACCGAGTGCCTTAAAGAGAAGTTTTACTTCTTTGGGCCAAAATTTTCGATTTTTTTTTCTTTTTTAATGGGAAGGGGGGTGGCATTTTTTAAATGTGTAGATGTTACCCTAAAGCGGCTTCGTGATATTCCAATTCCTTACAATCTTTTTTGCTCGATGAACGTAATGCTGCAAGAAAACGGCTTACTGCGCGCAGTTTACTGCTTACGTTTGAAGTTTAATGCGTATCGAAACCATGTCGAAAAAAACAATCTCGAAACCATTTTTTTCGAAATCATATTTTTCAAAGTGGGCGACCATTTTTTCAAGAAAAACTATTCGATTGATTTCGTTTCATTTTTTTTTTTTTTTTTTTTTTTTTTTTTTTTTAAAGAAAAAGAAAAAAAAAAGAAAAGAAATCGTTTTTCTGGAGCTTATACAACCGAAAAGTATAATTGACATTGCTTAATTTTTTCGAACTCGCAAAAGGTTTTTAAATAAAAAGGGGGGGGGGTTGCCTTCTTTTGTTCAAATGACCGCCATTTTGTCAAAAATCAACATTTTACACTAATTGTTATTATAAACTCCAAAGAATTGAATGCCCTTTCACAATTTGGCAAGCAAATTTGTTTCAGATGCTTGTGACGGTCGCCCTATTGGAAGTTCACGGGGGGACTCCCTGTCGCACAAGGCGTATTACAAGTGAAATGTCAATAAATGTAATGCAAAGCGTCCGAAAGTAATGTCGCTTTTCTTTGAAACCGAAAAACAAAATCACGTGAATTTTAGACCAAAGAAGGAACCTTAAAGAATCCAGAAAGTATACATGTTTAGATTTTATATAATGTACGAAATTCGAATTCATTTTTAAACTAAATGTTGGAATAAATTGCAGACAATTTAATGCCCTTTCATAATTTGGAGACCAAATTTGTCTCAGATGCTTGTGACCAGAGAGAGAGAAATGGCCGGCCGATTGGAAGTTCACGGCGGGACTCCCCATCGCAAAAAACGTATCATTCCTTTTTTTACGCACAAAAATTTAACTATAAGGGAAATGTCAATAAATACATACAATGCAAAAAGTCCAAAGGTGATATCTTTTTTCTTTATATCCAAAAAAAAAAAAAAAAAAAATCGTAAAACTTACGTGAATTTTAGACCAAAGAAGTAGAACCTTCCCTTAAAGAATCCAAAAAGACTTTTAGTTTGGTACATGTTCACATCTTATATAATGTACGAAATTTAAAATAATAATAATAATAATAAAATAAAGGGAAGTAACACTGACGTAAGAGTTATTCCAGTCGAATTAAAATAAATTATTATTTAACCTTTCAATATTTATGTAAGTAAAACGTTCAAAGAACATTTAAGGGGAGCCATCAGTTTAAAACCTTCAAAAAAATCGACTTTATATATATATATATATATATATATTTTTTTTTTTTTTTTAATTTATACAGTTTTGAATCGAATAAAACAAAATGCATGAAAATATTCCAATTAGAACCGGGTCGTTTTGAAATTGATATGTGTACTTTAACACAGATTTCACTTGATTTTTAAACTTTCATTTCGCTTTTCTGAAAACTGCGTCTGTAAAACAAAAATCGCCGTGGTGTCGCCATCTAGTGAATCTTGCACAAATAAAAGATATTTTTCGGGTAGAAGCAAGGTTACAATACCGAAACCAATAATAGATGGCAGCACATACTACAAACACAGCAACTACGGAAGCGTAAATTATTCTAGCTGTGAACTGATTTCTGAAATTATAATTAGTTTAATTTGATTTTTCTATGTTTCACAATTTTTATCAATTATTATTATTAAACAGTTTTTATGAAAAGGAATGCTTAAGTTTTCAAGTTCGTAAATAATTTACGAAAATTTTTAAACAATGAGGCATTTTTTATTGATATTTATCTCAATATTTTATATCGTGATAGTTGTAATTACGCTATATAGATTTGGGTATGAAAGTGTTTTTTTTTTCTTTTCCCAATCATAGATGGATCCATATTTTCCCATTTTGTTAAATAATGTAACGCATATTGTTAAAGATTATTGTAATGTTTCAGAAGCTTGATGTTGTAAAGTCAGCGAATAATTAAGAGCGTGGCTCGGGCGAAAAAGCCTCCTCCGGAACTTTCTGATACATTTATGATTTCATTTTCGTTCGGAAACTCATGAAATTGGCAGGTGTTGTTATTCAGAATCTATGTAATCGAATGGCATTTTTCATTTTTTGGTAAATGCAGAAGATCTTTCAGAAAATACTGTCAAAGTTGGCATTTTGAACCGAATTTCCAAACGCGACACGGCGGAATAGCAAAAAAACCAGTCGTCGCTTGATAGAAAATCGTTTATAAGCAATTTATTTATCAAAAAATGGAAAATTCCATTCGACGAAATTGCTGCAACAGTCAGGCCTGCCAATTTTATGCTTTCAAGTTTAAAAATTAATCAGAACATGTGTCAAAGTTTCGCGTTGTTAAGTAGGGAATTTGAGAACCCCATTAAACCTCTGTAACTTTTAGTAAATAGTATGAATCATTTACCTACTGTAGAATTAAATCAGTTAAATAAAAGACAGTGCTTTTAATTTACATTCATTTTATTAGAGGAACTAATATACATTAATTACTGTATTAAAAAATGTCTTTATTTTTCTTACTACAGTGCAACATGATATAACAAAACAAAAGTTTCATAGCAGTACTATGCTGCAATCGGTTTCTCAACTTAGAATGGATGAATGCATTGTCCTGCAGAACTTGAAGGAGAGTTTAAAAGCATTTCGACATACCCATCGAGTTCATTTTCAGAATTTTAGTCATTTAAATTCAACATTAAGATATTTACAAAGTTATTTATTTAATGTGTTGCACAATAGTTTTTAAAATAATGCATTTTTTAGTTGTTTTTTTTTTTTTCATTACAGAAATGGCATAAACAATGAGAAAATATCTCCCAACCTACAAAGTTGTAAAAACCACCACTTTTAAATACCTATTGAACCTAAAGTTTGTTATTAAAAAATAACTTATTTTTCCATAAATAATAGTTTTAATATTAATTAAGTTTCCATTTTAAATTTCATATAATTATGCTTTGAGTTTAATTCATTTAAACAATTAATATATTTTAATTTTGAGCATCTGTTTTGTTTTCTGTTGGTTTCTTCCGTTTTTTTCCAGTTTCTTCCACTGTCCTGGAAGAAACCAGTTTCTTCTGGAAGAAACCCAACCCTGCTTGCACAAAGCAAGAATCGCACATATGCAAAGCCATTTATGGTCTGTAAAATGTTGTTGAATATTTGGAAATACTTTTGCCTTGAGTTCTTCAAAAAACACAACTGTGTTACAAAATTCTTCTCTGATTTTGAACAGACCCATTACGGGATGAAGCAGTAAGCCATTTCTAATATCTAACAAATGATCAGTAAACTGACCATCCAATATTTTCCATGCAGATGAACTGGTGGCAAACTGCTAACACGCCTACAAATATGTGACGATTTAAGAGCCTACATCAGTCATGCGAAAAAACGCTCAAGCTAATGAATGTTAAGTCTATGGGAAGGTTCTAGCGTGATTTATCGCTCGCATTTTTATATTTTTAAATGCTTTTTTTGCATAGGATAGCTGAGGTCAATCTACAACGTTGTTAGTTTTTACTTTTTCGATTTTGATTCCAGCTATTTTATATAAGGGTACTTTCACTTTCAGAACCAGTTCCAAAATTGAAAATGCCCGCTTATAAAAAAACTGCAACAAAAATTGAAAAAGTAAAAACTAACAACGTTGGAGATTGACCTCAGCTATCCTATGCAAAAAAAGCATTTAAAAATATTAAAATGCGAGCGAGAAATCGCGCTAGAACCTTCCCACAGACTTAACATTAGCTTGTGCATTTCTTCATGCGACTAGTGTAGGCTCTTAAGGCATGCATTAATTTAATCTGTCTCTGTTCTTTTTAGAATGAAAGACAATGTTTGTGGGAAATCTCCAGACAATGCAACAGTGATTTTATCCATTAGTAAATCATTGCCTCTTAAAAATTTAAATGTCAGATTGAAGGCCTGCAAAGCATTCTTGTGTGACATGGTGCATTCATCCCATAGAATGACCTGATATTTGATTTTTTTAAAATCAGAAATCTTTATTTCAGTTCTTCAGTAAGAATGAACTCTGGGGACCTAAAAATTTGTGGAAATTCTAATATATATGCATAACATATACCTGTGGAATAGATTTAAAAATAGCAAAATCGAATTAAGAGAACATCAAAATGTTAAAAGATGCCAATATTTCCATAATCAGGTTTTTATCGCGATTCAATATGTTCCTCACACTGTATGTGTATAGAAAATAAAACAAAAACAGGTTAATATAATGAAATTAAATTTATGACATGCTCACGTCAATAAACATTCACCAGAAATCCACAAAATTCTAAAATCTGCACAACCTCTGGTTTTAAGCTATGTGGAATTAAAGGAGTCTACTGTATTGATATTTGAACTCTTTAAATAAATTTAAGAATTTACATCTTTTAGAAAATTGCGCCTTTACTTTCAAATTGCAAAATAAAATTTGAAGTTGTATATATTATTTTTATAATATATTTAAAACGTTTTAATGATGGGTGAAATCTGTTTGTAATTTATTGTTCTGAGATGGCATTATATAAAGAAAAAATAAACATACACCATAACTAAAAGCATATCTAGTGCCAGATATCCATATCCGGCAAGCAAAGGAGCTTCGGATATCTGGCAAAATTAATATTGGTTCATCCCTAAAAATTTCACAATATTTGCTTCTAAGCTGTGCATTTGTATGGAAAGGCAGACACAGGGTTGCTACTCATATAGGAGGATAAAATTCCCTGACTTTTCCAGGTGTATTTTAAGAAAATTTTAATCTAGTGTGCACTGTACACACCGAGGGTACAATAAGTTTTGTATCACTCGAAAATACTAAAATTTTCCAACTACAGATAATATTGACTGAAATTTTTACTTATGCATCCCCCCCCCTCCCTTCCTCCCCAAGTAAAACTTAGTTCTAGGACTATAATAGGAATTGCTTTCCTTAATAATTTATGAGTTACAAATTTTCAAATAAAGTTTTCTTCAAACTGAAAAGGAGAAAAAAAAGCAATACAATATTTTTGTATTGAACCATAGCAACTATTAGAAAGTCACTTAAATCAAACTTTAGAAAAAGGGGGAAGGGAGAACAGGCATTTCAGGGTAAGAGTTGACAGAAGATTTTAAATGATTTATTAGTTATAAAATTGTCACTTCAAAATAACAAATATTGCAGAAAATTTTCAAAAAAGTATATTAATGGGTTTTAAAAATCTTAAACTGTGTGTGGGGGTGGTAAGAGTAAGAACTGGAAATTTCGAGGAGGAGCAGGGTGATTATGGATTAAATTAAATTTCTAAATAAAACAGAAACTGGAACCTATGAAAACATGGAATATTTTTCTCACCTATCATGGCAATGGCAGAAACTTCAGACTTATATGACGGCTACCATGAAATTTTATTAAAGTCCCTGACTTTTCCAGATTTTGTATAAAATATTGAAAGTCCCTGATTTATTAGGCCAATTTCCAAACTCCCTGATTTTTCCAGGTGGTGTAGCAACCCTACAGACAATTTTACATTTTTATATATTAGATTATCCCAATAAATTATTTTGTAAATCTGAACTAACGCTAATGGCATTTAAAAAATGATGTGAGGCTCCATTGGTGAAACAGAAAAGAATTTCTGTTGCTGACATTTCATCTAGATAAACATAAAGGCAAAATACCAAAATTTGTTTATATATTCAAATTTTAATTGCTTAATAGGTGTATAGCCAACATAGTGAAAAAGTACCCAAGCCGGGACTCGAACCATCCGAAAATCCAGCTGGATTTTCTTTGATTTCGTGTTTGCCACACGGTTGGCGGCTCACGGAAAATATTCCAACTTGTGCTGCGTTTGTAGCCTTGCCAACATGTTATGGTGAAAAAGTTCCAGGCTGAGTATCGTTCCCAAGTGGTTCAGTTGGTAGAACGTCAATGCGCTAATCTGATGACCTGGGTTCGAGTCCCGACTTGGGTACTTTTTCACTATGTTGGCTATACGGCTATTAAGCAATTGAAATTTTAATATTATGAATGCAAGGCGTGAGAATTTTTCTCTGGAAAAATTTCCAAGTATTAAAATATGAATTTATTTCAGTTGTCGATGCTGGATTTTGATTTCGTGTTTACCCCAGGGTTGGCGGCTCACAGAAAATATTCCAACTTGTGCTGCGTTTGTAGCCTTGCCAACATGTTATGGTGAAAAAGTTCCAGGCTGAGTATCGTGCCCAAGTGGTTCAGTTGGTAGAACGTCAGTGCCCTAATCTAATGTCCCGGCTTGGGTACTTTTTCACTATGTTGGCTATACGCCTATTAAGCAATTAAAATTTTAATATTATAAATGCAAGGCGTGAGAAATTTTCTCTGGAAAAATTTCCAAGTATTAAAATATGAATTTATTTCAGTTGTCGATGCTGGATTTTCTTTGATTTCGTGTTTGCCTGGGTTGGCGGCTCACAGAAAATATTCCAACTTGTGCTGCGTTTGTAACCTTGCCAACATGTTATGGTGTAAAAGATCCAGGCTGAGTATTGTTCCCAAGTGATTCAGTTGGTAGAACGTCAGTGCGCTAATCTGATGACCCGGGTTCGAGTCCCGGCTTGGGTACTTTTTCACTATGTTGGCTATATGCCTATTAAGCAATTAAAATTTGAAGATTATGAATGCAAGGCGTGAGAAATTTTCTCTGGAAAAATTTCCAAGTATTAAAATATGAATTTATTTCAGTTGTCGATGCTGGATTTTCTTTGATTTTGTGTTTGCCCCAGGGTTGGCGGCTCACAGAAAATATTCCAACTTGTGCTGCGTTTGTAGCCTTGCCAACATGTTATGGTGAAAAAGTTCCAGGCTGAATATCGTGCCCAAGTGGTTCAGTTGGTAGAACGTCAGTGCCCTAATCTAATGTCCCGGCTTGGGTACTTTTTCACTATGTTGGCTATACGCCTATTAAGCAATTAAAATTTTAATATTATAAATGCAAGGCGTGAGAAATTTTCTCTGGAAAAATTTCCAAGTATTAAAATATGAATTTATTTCAGTTGTCGATGCTGGATTTTCTTTGATTTCGTGTTTGCCTGGGTTGGCGGCTCACAGAAAATATTCCAACTTGTGCTGCGTTTGTAACCTTGCCAACATGTTATGGTGTAAAAGATCCAGGCTGAGTATTGTTCCCAAGTGATTCAGTTGGTAGAACGTCAGTGCGCTAATCTGATGACCCGGGTTCGAGTCCCGGCTTGGGTACTTTTTCACTATGTTGGCTATATGCCTATTAAGCAATTAAAATTTGAAGATTATGAATGCAAGGCGTGAGAAATTTTCTCTGGAAAAATTTCCAAGTATTAAAATATGAATTTATTTCAGTTGTCGATGCTGGATTTTCTTTGATTTTGTGTTTGCCCCAGGGTTGGCGGCTCACAGAAAATATTCCAACTTGTGCTGCGTTTGTAGCCTTGCCAACATGTTATGGTGAAAAAGTTCCAGGCTGAATATCGTTCCCAAGTGGTTCGGTTGGTAGAAAGTCAGTGTGCTAATCTGATGACCCTGTTTCGAGTCCCGGCTTGAGTACTTTTTCACTATGTTGGCTATAAGCCTATTAAGCAATTAAAATTTGAATATTATGAATGCAAGGCATGAGAAATTTTCTCTGGAAAAATTTCCAAGTATTAAAATATGTGTTTATATAGTTGAACTTCAATATAATGAGGATGAAGAGATGCAACATTTTCTCATTAAAACAGAGTTCGCACGATAACCAAGCTTAAGATTTCATGTGTAAGAAAATATGTAAAAATTCAGTTAAATTATCAAAACATTACTCGTACTAAGTTTTACACTTCTGAATTACTAGCTAAATTAAATTAATAATGGTAAATTGAGATTCATTTTAATAATTAAGGAATACGAACAATCCTTTAAAAGCAATTAACGAAATCGGGAATATCATTTATTTATTTATTTAAATAAGTTTTTAACAGAATTTATTTCCTTTCCTTAAAGTTTTTTTTTTTTTTTTTATGTTAATTCGATGAACTCAGAAAGGAAAAAAATAGTACTATTTTTAATTTGTTCAAAATAAGAGGCTAATGACTGCATAAATGATATCTTCAATATCACCATATTTCATTAAAAGTATATTTGAACACACACCGTTTAGGAACAGTGAGAAAAATCTGTAATATTTAGTGAGTTTGAAAAATTTTTACTTGTTTTATCTCAGTTTCCTGATTACTATAAAGTTTTTTACAATGCATTTATATATAAGGCCAAACATTTCCTTTCTTTTTTGCTTGTTAAAAGCAGGTTCTTGTAACATCCGAGCTTGCTATTTAACAGAGTTCAATTCAATACTTTAAGCTGTTTAAAATGTAAGAAAATACATGACAATAATCCATTTGAAAAGCAACATATTAGTAAAATAAGGTTTATAGACTGAGACTACAACAAATATCAATATATACTATAAAACTTATAAAAATTAAACAATTTTTTTTAATGTAACTATTTAAATTATATGATATATATTATATGTGACCCCCATCCTCAAAAAAAAAAAAAATTTATATTTAGTATTAACTTTAAACTAACAATGTCAAACTTCAAAAGATATTTTCAGCATAGAAATTCTTTTATTAAGGGATACCAATTAGGGATGCACCGAATAGTGATTTTGGCCGAATACTGAATATTCGGGCCCACAGGTAAACTGAATACCGAATATTCGGCTAGCCGAACAGTAACAATGAGGCCAAATACCGAATACTTTTATATTTCAGAATTTAAAAGTATTAAAATTTAAATTATAGAACAATTTTACATAATATTTAACACAGATACTACCATTTTATATACTAGACCTTTTTACAAGAAACCTTTACATACAAAAAAAAAACTGTGCTTTGAGCTAACTTAAAAAGAGGATAGTCTTAAAACTTTTTAAATAAAGCTTTAAACTTCGCAGCTTCTTCTGCGAATTAAAATAAATTTATAAAATGTTCTTATATTCTGAAACAAATACTTTAAAATCAAAGAAAAATTTTGAATGAATTAGACGAAACATTTTACAGTGATGTAGTGTTTAATTGTCAGGAAGGGACTAAAGTAAAATCTATACTAATAAAAGAAAGTTTCACTCTGTGTGTTTGTTTGTCTGTGATGGCTAGCAAAATCTAGCCCACCTAGAAGTCTGCAAATTTAGGTGTGGATAGTCCAAGGTCTGACCATGTGCACCTGAGTCTCAGAATTTTAAATTTTGATAATTATCCAAGATATTAATTAGATTCTCATTAACCATTGCTTCTAAAATGACATCTTTTAAATCAAAATGGCGAAAGAAAATAACAAGCGCATTGGATTTGCAAGCGGAAATGAACAAATTCCAAATTATTTTACTAATTAGCGAATTTTAAGAAAACTAATTGAGTTAGCAATTTGAAAATTTCTGAGCATATGTAAAAAAAAATTCTGCATCTGACTATGTGATTTTTTAAAAATTCGGTCGGTAAATAATTGCCAATTTTTACTAATGAACAAAAATTTAGGTAACTAATTAAGATATAGATCTGAAATTGAGGTCGGGAAGGAATGTCATCTGCCGGCTATGATAGCGTAGCGTCTTCGTTATGTTCTAATTATCAGAAAAATTTAATTCTTTTTTAATGATCGCATTAATATAGGTGACGGTGGTTTCCTTGAACAAATTATTCGTTATATTTGCGGGTATGGGGATGGAGGGGGTTGACACCTTTCTCTGAGATTGTAATTATCTCAGGCCCGGGAAACGCCGGGCAGGTTAGCTAGTAATACAATATATTAAAATGGTGGCAAATCAGCAAAAATAACTTTCCTGCTCCTTTTGATTTGGTAAGGAAGTTTTTAAATGAACCAGAGAGCAGGTGTCTGGAATGAGAGATCATATTCAGAGGTTGTAAACATACAAGGATGTTCATACATCTTGGAACAAAATTTCTGTGTAGATAATGTGGTCAAGGCACACATTTTTTGAGCAAGAAACATTATCTCAATCCACTTATTTACAATACTAATACATTCAATCAAAAGAACAGGGTGCGTCACTGCAAACTGAAACTGAATTTTCAGTCACATCTTTAACAACAATGAAGACAATTTAGACATGAGAGGTTTGCATCGTATTAATTTTGCTATAGCAAATATAATTATATTATTGGAAGTGGCTGAATTTTGGCCAGTGACACAGTTATAAGTAGTACTGTCAGCTGCACTTTGAATAAAGAAATATGTTCAGTGTTGTTTAGATATTAATGGTGGCAATTTCCAGTACTTCTTGTGATTTACAGAAATCAAAGTAACTATGTTGAAAATATAGTTACAATATCTTCAATATTATTAAAGTAACAAAGAGAAATTCTAATTGGACCTGGAGTGAGATGCACCTTATTTTTGATTGAATAAGTGTGTTGTGATCCTGGTTTCCTGGACAAAAATTGTCTGTCTTGTTGTCTATTATCACATGTGAAAGTTTTTTTAAATTTTGTTTAGAAACATGATGTTTGCGAAAAAGCAAGAAACAGATTATTTACTAGACAATATTCTGGAACTTGCATTTATTTATACATCATTGATTCCTATGAAGGTCATCATTTAACAGTTAATTTTTTTAGGTGACACTTTTCAAGCAGCGAATAAATAATGTAAAAGCATTCTCTTTCATTGAAATATGATTCTATTTCCAATTATTTTGAATATCTTTATTAATTGACAGTTAAAAGTAGAATTTGTGGATTTTTTTAAATATTTAAAAAAAAGTTTTGTTAAGTATTCGGTTTGGCTGAATATTTCAATATTCGGCATACTGAATAGTTTGATATTCGGCCTAACCGAATAATCGGTAATATGGCCGACTACGGAACAGATACCGAATATTCGGTGCATCCCTAATACCAATTCATTAATTAGCTCAACAAACCATACAGAACAGCTTTCGTATTCGCCCCCCCCCCCCCCCCCCATCTTGTTTTTTAAATCAAAACATATTTGTAATGTTTCTCATTTCCAAAATAATTTGATCATTGGATCAAAATAAACCTCAGCTGGCTGCTGATTTCTATTTAATCCAGCGCGGGAAAATATATTTTTTTCTTTCCTTTTTAGCTACGAAAACAAACGTTTACGTAATAACTCGTAATATTACGCATTAATAGCCCTCGAGTTTGCGAACATCACAACGTTTAATTAAATTTCTTGTAAGATATCTCATTATAGATGCTGCAAAGTTACAAAATATTAAGAAATAAATTTGAAATTATATTCACACACACACACAAACAAACAAACAACAACAGAAAAAATTAACTTATTTTTAATTTGGCAAAACTATTGCAAATGTCATTAAATGCAAATTTTGAAATAATTCAATCAGAATTATTTGACTTTTTTATTTTGATAGACTAAATAGGCATAAAATCATTTTCCGGCTTCACTATTTTATAGATGCCCTCTCTTCCGATATAGATTTTGTAGCACTCAACAATTTGAACATTTGAAGCATACGGCAATCAGCATTTCCCGAACATGTCGGTTAATTCAGAGTTTACAATATTTCCTTTATTATTATTTTTTTCACAAATATATAACTTTGATAAGTTTCCTTAGAAAACTTAGTTTTTATGCACTATTATAAACTATGTAACTAATAATTCTAAACTATGTTTGTTATTATTTTTTCTGACTTAATTCCTAAGCAAACATTTGTACTTTTTAAAAATCAATAACGGGTGGGGGGGAAGGGGGGGGTGTTAAATTTTTTTACTGGCGACTAGAATTTATACCTGGCTACCAGATTTTTTTCAAATTTGTAAAGCCCTGGTCATGACAGATAATGATAAACAGTGGAGTTCACAGCAATAAACAGTGTCTTATTTTAGCCGATACTACTCATATCAATGAGTAAAGTTGAAAATTTCCGAAAGAAGAGCGAGATTTTGAAATATAGATAATTTCGGTCAGGCCAAAATTTTGGCAGCAGTTTCGCCGAAAACGAATATTCAGTAAAAATCAGATTTTGTGCCGAAACCAAAATTTCGGTCGATCTCTAATAATTATACTAGTGAAATATAAGTGATGATGACAATTGGGTGTATTTTGAATTTTAAAATTATTTTTGTGTCTAGTCAAAAGCTAAAACCACTTGTATTTAAATTGGCTATAACTCATTAGAATAACTTTGTTTTATGCTAATAATGAAAAACGCTGCAAAATGAAAAATTTCAGTATATAACTAATGCAAAAGTCAATGTTTGCATCGGCAAAAGGTTGGTAATTCGGAGTATGTGCAGATAGGATGCGCGTCTATTGAAGTACTTATTTGCAGTCTTTAAACAAATACTACAATTTAGTATTTGTGCAAAACTGAAAAAAGCCCCCAAAACTAAGTTGAATTTTTGAACAGTTTCATTTGGATTTTTAAAACAGAATTTCATTTGGTGGCCTTGGCAACTTTCCCAGGGGGGCTCAAAAATTTTCAGGGGGTGCTGAGCCCCCCCTGGCACCCCCCTAGCTACGGCCCTGATTTTAATGCACACCTTTCTAGATTTAACCAAAAGTAGCCAGCGGCAACAACTAATTTTACTATAAGGGATACTGTCCTTTGAATAGGATTTTAAAGACATGCATTAAAAATCTAACAATTCTGCTTAAAGTACATAAAGTAAAGGACCTATTTAATGTAGTCAAACTTTGTATAATAAGAACTGAATTAGCAGGACTAAATTGAATTAGATTAATTAATAATGGTAACTTGACATTTATATTACTCATTTTTCAATTCTGAATTTATGAATAAGAAAACTTTGGTATATTTGTCTATTATCCTGTCGACCACTTTCTATTTTCAAACAAGGAAGGAAAATCATGCGTCAAGCATAGAACATGAAACACTTTCAAACACATTCAGAATACTGTAAAAAAACCATTTAATAAGGTGAAAGAGGATATTTAACTAAACAATTTGGAAAAAGCACAAACATTTGAAAACTCAATATCGTCATGTAATACTATCTATAGTCAGAAAATAACTCAAATTCCTTTATGAATTTTTGTGTATAATCTATTGATTTGTATACATAATACATACATATTATGCTAAAATTTGTCTCAATTAGGAAATGCTTAACTGAGTTGTAAATTCTCTTTTAGCAATTTCCGTCAAATGAAAATATAATCTATTCTTTTTTACAGACCTGTATATTTTATACACACCAAATAATATATGTATAAAATTAGTTAAAATTTAAAAGTACATACTGCAACTGTAAACACACTATCCAGAATTATCGCTCTTTGAGTGTAGTATAATATAACACTTTTGTGTGTCTCTGTAAATGAATGGTAAATGCTACACACACCGCAGACATGCCAACCTTTGAAAATGAGAAATAGCACACAAAATTCAAATTAATATGGAAGTTGGCTGTTGTTTTATACACTGCAAATTTTAAGCGAAGAAACACTAAATGCATAAGCACACAAAGTAAGAGATTCTTTTGTTTTCATATATGTACATATAAACATCTATTTCCAGGGATGCCACTGAGATAATAACAAAAAAGAGAAAAATACGAGTGAAAGTAAAATGTACAAGTTTCACAACATTTATATGGGAATTTTGTGAACTATACTGTATCATATATAAAATAAATACATTTGGAATTTTCTTATATTAAAATGTTTTTATTTTCTGTAATAAATATATTGCATTTTCATAGTTAAGATTCAGAATATGACTACCTGTCAACTAGTATGGTTTAATATTACATTAACATTCTTTCTTTCACCAAAATAAATATGTAAGAAATATGGGGATATTTTCTTTTATTTTAGGTTTTAGATTTCATAGTGTGGATCAATGGAGAGAAATCAAACACTGTAAACCTTGTTGCAACTGTTATTGGCAAAAAATCATTCTTATTTTTTTTGGTCCCTATTGAGAAAAATAACTGCATAATTTGAAACTGATTGCTGAATTTTACAACTTTTTTATATGCAACCTCTTGACGAAATTCAGGATTGTTCGAAAAAATTCATGGTTTTTTTCCTGCAACTGTTGGAGAAAAAATTGAGATTATTTCTTCGAACTATTCATGAAATTTGCAATGCTTTGCACTTTTTTTTAAATTGTTCGACGAAAATATCAATATTTTTTTCGCGACCAAACGACGGAATTCACGGTTTCATCTGCGACTGATTGATGAAATTAGCAGTAGTCTTTCACAAGCAATAACGAAATTCGCGATTTTTTTCTGTAACTTGTTTGACAAAATTCTCAATATTAATTTGTGAGGACCAATTAACAAAAAAAAATTTGTTTTTTCCGCAACTGATTGACGACATTTGCAATCTTTTTTTACACAGCCGTTCGATGAATTTTGCGCTTGTTTGACAAAATTCACAATTTTTTTTCTCCAATTGTTCGCAACCTCTTGATGAAATTTGAAATTTTTCTCTGATAGTTTGACAAAATTCCCAATTTTTTTTTTCCACGACCTCGGTTTTTTTGTTTTTTTAGAGAAAATAGTAGTTTTTGATTGATCATCGTAGCTTTTAGCTCCAAATCGTAGCATCTAAGATGACACCATATTCAACAGTAAGCATCTTGTTGTGCACCTCAGTGATATATATCAATTTGAATGTGTTTGAAATAGTCCAACATTATTAAAATACATTGCAAACAATTTACCCTCATAGACCCTAATGTAACAGAATTCTTTTATGTGTCCCTGTAAACAAAACGCTGAATGATACACTTCATTTTCAATACCGGACATGCCATAGTAAATCTCAATAACAAATATCAATTACATGACAATCCGACTATATTTATTAGAGTTAGAACACGGGCAGACAGACAAACCGAATTCATAAACACTTTTCAACTACTGTTAGAAAGTGTTAAAATGAACAGTTGCTAATGGAATTTAATGCCAACAATACAAAAGCATGACCCCTAAAGCAGAATATTTTCCAATGTTCTGCAACGAACCTTCTGCTGGTCAAAAATGTTCTGAGGGAATAAAAAAGTAAAGCACGGGGAGATTTTCTTGTATATGTAGGAATGCAATTTCAGCTTGTATAGAAATGCTAAAGACATTTCATAAAATGCTAACACACATACAAACCAAAGAAATAACAAATTTTGCGATTTTACTCCGATCGAATGCCGAATTTCGCAATTTTTTTTTCTCATAATCAATTGAAGATTTTTGCAATATTTTTGAGATTTTTCTCTTGGGTAACTGGCAAATTTCATAATTTTTTCTCGGAACTGATCATCGAACTCCGCAATTTTTCCCCATGACTAATTGAAGAATTGCGAGATATTTTCCAACACTTCACTGACGAATTTCGCATTTTGTTTTTACCCGCGACCGATTGGCGAATTTCAAATATTTTCGATATTTTCATTTGACCGACTAACACATTTTTTGGCTCTTTCTTAGGACCGATAGGCAAACTTTTTTTTCTCAAGCGACTGATCCCCGAATTTCTCATTTTTTTAGCCACTACAGATTGTTAAATGTTGCAATATTTTCCTTATTGATCGATAAATGTTGCGAATTTTCTTGACAGATTGGAAAAAATTGTATGTTTTTCCGCGACTGATTGACGAATTTAGCGATTTTTTTTTTCTGACAATCTACTGATGAATTTAGTTTTTTAACCTGTGACTAATAGGTGAAATTCGCGTTATTTTCTTTCTACCAATTGGAAAATTTTGTCACTTTATCTTGCAACCGAGGGACAATTTCCCAAGGGACTTATCTTGCAACCGAAGGATTTTCCACAGCTGATCGACTAATTTAGCGTTTTTTTAGCCGCGACCGATAGCTGTTGAATATTTTGTTTATTTTTTTTTTTCGCTGCTGATTGACAAATTTCATATTTTTCTCGACGATCTACTGACAAATTTCATGGTTTTTACCCACGACCAATTAGTGAATTTCTTCGCTTTTTCTTGGCAAAAAAACACGAAATTTCGTTCAAAAATCACCTGGTTGATAGACGAATTTCAAAGTTTTTGACCTGCAACTGACAGGTGAATTTTGCAATATTTTCTTTCTACAGAATGGCAAATTTTGTCAGTTTTTTGTAACCGACTGGCAAAAGTTGTGAGGTTTTTACGCGACTGACCGGCGAATCAGATTTTTTCTGACGATCCACTGACGAACTTCATGTTTTTTTAACCGCAACCAATTGGCAATATTTTACTTATACAGACTGGCAAATTTTGCAGCTTTTTCTTGCGGTCGGTTGATGAAAATCATGGATTTTTTTTCCGGGACTGTTCTAAGAATTTTGTATGTTTTTCCACAACCAGATGAAGAATTTCGCAATTTCTCTCCATGATCAACTGAAAATTGCACAAGCTTTTCCCGCGACCCATTGATGAATTTCGCAATCTTTATCAATAAACCATTGAAGAAGTTTTTCCAGTGATTGACAGATGAATTTAGCGCTTTTTCCAATGAATGAATGGTGAATTTTATTGAAAATGAAAATTCGAAATGTTCATTGTTCTGCGACGTACGTCGCACTTTTAAGCATATTCTGCTTTAGGGAGCATGACATCCTGTTTGATTTAAAATGTAGCACTAGTACGCAATGTATGTATTCAAATTTTATTTATTTCATGGATAAGTCACTTTAATTTTTCTAATACAGTAATCCCTTAACATTCACGAGGGTTACGTTCCAGGAAAACCCTGCGAATGTTGAGTTTCTCTCTCTGCACTAAAAAAGGAGTACTAACCTTCTATAAAATTTTAATTAGAGTGGCACAGTATTTCAAGAAAACAAAAGGATATATGTATTAACTATATGTTATGCATAACATATATGTATGAATGTACACACATATTCATATTTATGAAATTTATTTAATGAAGATAATTCAAATTAACTGACTGGAAAAATAATTACAGCTAAAAAGCATAGGTTTTTTTTTTAATAAAGTAATTTCGACTATCTCTCTATTCGCGAAGAGATGATAATGTATGCAGCTTCAGCTCAATCTCTACGAGAACCTGCAGAAGCACATTTTAAATTAGTAGATTGAAGATGCTGTTACCTTACCACTTCCCCATTGCAATGAGTAGTCTTCTGCTGTTATTTTCTTTTCCTACAACACTCGCTCTTTTTTCAGCAGACAACTGAAAATTGATTTGTAAATACTTACTGAGAAAACACAGGGGAAACAATCTTTAACCACTATAAATTCAGAAAATGCAAAGATATAATTTTTAAAAAATCGCAAATAATCAAGTCAGATTTTCGCAAATGTTAAGTTTTCCACATTTTCATGTTCGCAAATAATCAAAACTTGCGAATGTTAAGGGATTATAGTATATGAATTAACTACTGTTTCTCAGTTTTCTTTCCCATTTTGAAAAAAAAATAATTATAAATATCGGAGATCTTCTATCTACAGATGACAAACTCTTTTCAAGATTATGAGATTCTGCCATCAAAAAAAGTATGCATAAATGGACATATGAGACTATCTGCAAACGGATAAACAATGGTGATGTAATTTGTTAAAAACTGTGAAAAGCGAATATCTGTAAAATAGAAGCATGGTTAAACAGTTCAAAAATCATTTATAATTAATTGCATTAAGGTTTATTTATCGCTGGTCAGATGAATTGACATCAATCAAATGGATGAAAAAAACAGTTAGAATTCAGCAAATTACAGTGATTGATGGGATTTCCTCTTGCAGCTTTGAGCAGAATTCTCTGCTTTTTCAGGATTACATTATTACAGTCAATTCCAGAAATCTTTGATGAAAAAGTACCAAGAAAATAAAAGAAAATGTGAATACATAAAAAAACATATACATCTATTTATTTGGTTAAATTTAAGAAATATCCATCTTTATAAGTTTTAAATTATTATAAAGCTTAATGATGAAATTATGTAATACTTTTCATTGAAACATTCACTTTTAACAAAAGGTATTTAAATATAATCAATGGTAAATTTTTTTCATAAACAAGATTATTTTACAGAGGTGAGGAAATACATTATTTTACTCACCAATGGTGAATGGATTTCGTGATTGGGCGAGTGAATTTGAAAAACTGTAGACTATAGAAGATATGCTAAAAACTGTATTTTTCTTTTACTAATTAGCTGTATGTTGCAACCAAGGTTCTCGCTGCTGCTCGCCATTGCACCAAATCGCTACAAAATGCTTCATTTGGCGAGTAAACGAATGATTACTCTCCAAATTACGAGTATTCAATTTTTTTTTTTTTTTTTTTTTGTGTGTGTGTGTCAGGTACAGGTGATACTCTTATTCGCGTTACTGAAGGACACTTTTCAAAACTATGGTACAAAAGAAATTGAATCAATTTTTAACCTTAGGTATTTGGATGATGCATGCAGTTCCTTATCTGAGGTATTGTCAGAATTGAAATTATTTAAAAATTTCTTGAGTTCTCATTGCAGAACCATGAAATTTAGATTCCATAGATTTCATTCGAAAAAACGATCTGCAGCAGCTTTATCCCGTAACAGGTAATATGCTGTATTTTTCTGCTATCTTGCCACTACATTCAGAGGACTGTGAAAGAGGGTTTAGTGTGATGAACGCAACAAAAACTAAATTGAAAAATCGAATGAATATAAAAAAATCCCTGACGGCTCGGCCCACAGGCACAGGTAGATTTCGAAGACTCAGACCGTGGGGTGCATGTTTGTTGGGAATTGCGGAAGAAATGACCTTTTTGCCATGATGCCGCAGTTGGGTTTCATAAGAGACCGCCCACTTCGAAATCTAACTTGTTCGCAGACGGAGCTGCCAGGGATTTTTTTTATTATTATTTTTTTTTTTGCTATAAGGGTTGGTCCTATAAAAAACTTGTCAATATAAAAGTTTTAGATAATAGTAGGAGGATTTATAATAAATTTAAGTGGATTTGATATCTTGTAAATTGACGAAGTTATGAATTTTTTTCTTCTAAACCCCCCACTTTGGGCCATTTTTAATGATATCAAAAATCTGTTATACATAAATTTTCGGCCCTTTTCCTAGAAGTAATAATAACTTTAAACGGATTCGATGTGTATCATAATTAAGATGTTATGGGTTTTTTCTGTTTTCACAAAAAGCCCCCCCATTTGGTTAACGTTTTTTATTTATGATTAGCCAAATTGCTAACGTTGGTCAAAAATCAGCGAGAACCATGGTTGCAACCTTCCATATTACTGCGATGTAAACATTCTATTAAGTTCTATCTTATAGTAAGCTTTTCTGTGCTGTATATATTTTTTAATTTTACAGAAAAAATAAATATGAAAATACACTGTAGTAATAGTACTTAACTATTTTTGCAGTCTTGTACATTTTGTCCTAACGATTTTCACTTGTACGTAAAACAAATACTTGGCTGGTAAGATTTTCTGAAAATTCCCCAACCCTGTTATTTTAAAATATATTGAATATACAGTAGAAAGCCACTAATCCGCAAAGCTTGGTTCCAAGTGTTGTGCGGATTGGAGGCCTTTTGCGGATTACAGGCCATGTCTATTTAATCTTTGTTTACATTTTTTTAAATTCATATTTTGGACAAATTTATATTGCTAATACTAAAATATAAATAAATTACACATTTTAATTTTAATATATAGATAAAGTAATAACTATGTAAAAAATAATTTATTATTTTTTAAATTTCTTAAATATGTCATCAATTGTTGACTGTTTTAAGACATTTGGTTTATAGTGCTGAATTTTATCTTTAAGTAAGAGTTCAAATGCAATATATATGTATTTTTTTATGTGTTTTTCAATTTTATAATTACGATTTAATGAAAAAATAAATAAATTATAAAATATATTGTCTAAGCAAGGATTTTTTATCATTCAAATAAAAAAAAAATCACAAAAGCTCAAATTGTATTTTACAAGTACTGTATGAAGAAATGAATATATAAAATCTCATCAGAAAGTCACCTGTAAAAAATGCAGCCAAGTCTCGTAACTCATTTACCGTAAAAAGTACTGAGATCGTATAAAGCCAAGTTTAACTATCTTATTAACTCTGAAATTTTCATTCACAAATCACTCCTAGTCTCTACATCTTTAGTTAATTATTATTTTGTGACTTGGCAATTACGTAGCACGAGAATGTGATGTATATAGTTAGTCTTAATCAAATAATACTATAACATATGAAGGTGTAATAACTTCCCTGTGCGTATATAATTTGCTTTAGTTAAATTATCCCATCCCATCCCATAACATAGTAAGGTGTAATAACTTCCCTGTGCTGCGTAATTGCCAAGTCACAAAATAATAATTAACTAAAGATGTAGAGACTAGGAGTGATTTTGTGAATGAAAATTTCAGAGTTAATAAGATAGTTAAACTTGGCTTTATACGATCTCAGTACTTTTTACGGTAAATGAGTTACGAGACTTGGCTGCATTTTTTACAGGTGACTTTTTGATGAGATTTCACTTCTTTTTGTAAGTAACCCTCCTTTTCTTGATTTTGGGTTCTTTTTGGAGATCATCCACTGATTTTCGCTAAGCCCACACTCTGTCTCTATTATTTACAGGTATCAAAAAACTAAAGCTTTAGTTTCGTTTGCAAAGTATTGTAGATAAAAAGAGATTTCAGGTTCCTAGGCAAGCACTAAATTATGGGAGGGGGAGTGTCAAAAGTACTCTCAATTGCTTCCAGGATAGGCGCTATGCATCTGACATATAACTCGCAGCCCTAGATACTTGATATTTAACATAAAAGAACTTTTTAGTATAAAAAGAAAGCCAAAATTAAAATTTCCGGAAATTTCCAATAAATCAAACTATATTCCTTTTTTCGATGGTTTATTTTCGTTTTTTTTTAGACTTTTTTTTATTATTTACGGATTTTTTAATTTTTCCTTACTTTGTGTACAAAACCCTGCCTTTCTGCCAAATGTCAAGCTTCTAGGACTACAAAATCGAATTATTTTCAAATTTTCGACTTTTTATAAATTTATTGATTTTCCGATTTTAATTCTAAGTTACCTGATTGTCATGCCAATATAGTATTACTTAATCCGTCTTCTTAGGATCATTTAGGTTCAATTTAGAGATAAATCAAGTGAATCTTAGAGTCACCATGATTTTATTTATAAAGGACTATTAAGCCATAACCAGCCAGTAATGTCGGGAGGGTAGGGGGAGCTGTGAAAATTTTTGTGGGGCTAACATCATTTAACAATCCATATTTCATATGTGAAGTAAATAGAGTACAACATGTGAAAGGAAACAAACCTGTCTATAAAGAAATCGCCTATATCGTAGCCAGTCTATAGCGGAACTTTTCTATAACGAAATTCGTAAACGAAAGAAAAGAAAACCATAATCCGGGGGAAATAACATAAAACAATTAGGGGCGTTGTACTAGCTAATAGTACAATTATCTTATAACTAATGTTTCTAGCAGTACAAAATCAAATTGTTTTCGAATTTTCGATTTCTTACACATATTTCGATTTTTCGATTTTATTTTCGAATTTTTTAATTGTTCCTTTTATTGAATAGTAAATACTACCTTTACACCAAGTTTTAAGTTTCTAAGACTACAAGGTAAAAAAAAAATTTTTGATTTTTTCGCATTTTTTTTTATAATTTTCTGGATTTTATCATTTTTTCTTATTTTGTATCCTTTATTACAAATTTTAAGTTTCTAGAGCTACAAAATCGAATTATTTTAAAATTTCCGATCTTTTTCGAGTTTTTTATTCTATTTTCGATTTTATTGTGTTTTAATTTTTCCTTTTTCTGTATCTTAAACAATAAGTTTACGCCGAATTTTAAATTCTAAAGCTGCAAAATCAAATTTTTTTCAATTTTCAAATTTTCGAATTTTTTTTCGAATTTTACAGATTTTTTATTTATTTCTTTTTTTGTATCCTAAATACTAACTTTATTCCAAATTTTAAGTTTCTAGCTTTACAAAATCGAATTATTTTCAAATTTTCGTTTTTTTTTCGTTTTTTTAATTTTTTTTCAATTTTTGTTGTGTTTTTAATTTTTTCAATTTCTCTCTTTTTCTTTCTTTCTTTCTATTTTGTTTTTTTAAATTTTCGATTTTTGTTTTTTAATTATCCATATTTTTTAATGTTTCCTTATTTAGTATCTTAAATATTACCTTTATTCCAAATTTCAAGTTTCTAGCGCTATGAAATCAAATTATTTTCAAAATTTCCTTATTTTTCGATTTCTTTCGATTTTTTTATTTTATTTTCGAATTTTATTGCGTTTTTATTTTAACTTATTCTGAATCCTAAACACTATCTTTACCGCGAATTTTAAGTTTCTAAGGCCAAAAGATCAAATTATTTAAAAAAATTTCAAATTTTTTCGAATTTTTCGATTTTTTTATTTTTTTCGAGTTTTTTGGATTTTTTAATTTTTCCTTATTTTGCATCCTAAATACTACCTTTATTCCGAATTCCAAGTTTCTAGCGCAACAAAATTGGATTATTTGAAATTTTTCGATTTTATTTTCAATTTTTTTTTGTGTGTTTTTGATGTTTTCTTTTTCTGAATTCTAAACACTACCTTCACACCAAATTTTAAGTTTTTAAGACTACAAGATCGTGTTATTTTCAAATTTCAATTTTGTTCGATTTTTTTGAATTTTCGAATGTTTTTTTTTTTTTTTTTAATTTTCCGAATGTTATATTTTTTCCTTTCTTTGTATCCGAAATGCTAGCTTTATTACAAATTTTCAGTTTCTGTGGCTGTGGGATATACCCAATCTTTTTGATGACGCGAGAGTGAGTGAGTGTGTGAGTGACAAAAAATCGAAACTTTGAGTTCATATAGCGTCTGCACTAATTTATGGGTATTTTTGAATTATCCATATTTTTGAATTTTTCCTTATTTAGTATCTTAAATATTACCTTTATTCCAAATTTCAAGTTTCTAGCGCTATGAAATCGAATTATTTTCAAATTTTCCTTATTTTTCGATTTTTTTGTTTTATTTTCGAATTTTATTTGGTTTTTTATTTTAACGTATTCTGAATCTTAAACACTATCTTTACTGCGAATTTTAAGTTTCTAAGGCTAAAATATCAAATTATTTTAATTTTTTCAATTTTTTTCGAATTTTTCGAATTTTTGAATTTTTTTTTCGAATTTTCCGGAATTTTTAATTTTTCCTTATTTTGCATCCTAAATACTACCTTTATTCTGAATTCCAAGTTTCTAGCGCAACAAAATCGGATTATTTGAAATTTTTCGATATTTTTAGATTTTCGATTTTTTCAATTTTGCTTTCGATTTTTTCGATGTTTTTGATGTTTTCTTTTTCTGGATGATAAACACTACCTTCACACCGAATCTTAAGTTCCTAAGACTACAAGATCGTATTATTTTCAATTTTCAATTTTGATGGAATTTATTGAATTTTCGAATGTTTTTTTTTTTTCGAATTTTCCGGATTTTATAATTTTTTCCTTTCTTTGTATCCTAGACACTACCTTTTTTCCAAATGTCAAGTTTCTAGGGCTACGGGATCTACCCAATCTTTTTGATGACGCGTGAACGAGTGAGTGAGTGAGTGACAAAAAATCGAATGTTTGAGTTCATATATCGTCTGAACTAGAAAAGATAGAAAGTTTTAATTTTAAATTTTGGTCCTGTGTGCCAAATACTCTAGAAAAACGAAGTTTCAAATTTTTGGGATACTCCAGCGCGGAGATATGAGGGGGTCAAAAGTGCCCTGAGTTGCTTCCAGAAAAGTATGCTGTCCGCTCTCGACTTGGCGGAGGCACTGCCGTGCCTCCAGATCTAAAATAAACTATCCCCATCCTGTGGGATTTGTTTTTCAATGTTTTACTTTATTTAATGCAAAACATAGATTGCATCCGACAACTCATAAAAAAGTCCTCCGGCCTGTACCGGCAGGAAAAGGTAGCTTTCCTATATCTTCGTTTTAAAATTTTAGCTAATGTTACTCGAAAACAGCAAGTTAAAATGCAAAGAAACCGTTTACAAAAGATTCGTTTACACTGAATTTGAATAAGAAATTCGCCAAATTATTGAGCTATAGCCAAGTTGGCTTCATTTATGAAGACTTATTTTTGTCGCCAAATTTGGCGAGATTTCGCCAATTGTCGCCAAGTTTGGCGAGAATTTGGCGCTAATGGATATGAATATATAGTTTTATGCGTATGATTGGGAAAATGATTACAACAATGAAAGAAAATAATTTGCGAGAAATCGCGTTCACTAAAACTTGTAAATTTATATTAAAATCATTAAAATTACAGACATTAGAATACACTTTCATAAAACATTAAAAACATATTAAAATTGGACGTTTCGGATTTACATGGAAAATCCCTCTTCAACAACAACATTTCACTTAGCGTAAATCATAGTTCAAAAATATCAACAAATAGAAAATGCAACGTATCAAAATTTCGAAGTCAAAGTTACAGTTATAATAACACGGAGTATTCATTCGGGATTGCACTTGCTTGACCATTATTGACCATAAATTTATCGTTGGTTTTTTGTAATGTGCTGTTTTGTTTCAAAATGTCAGCCACCCTAGAATTTCAAACTGCTCTATCTCAGCCAATTTTTAAGATAGAGGTAAAACAAAAAATGCTCTGGAATCCTTGTATCAAGTCCTAACACCTAATTAAAAAATAAACTTGATTTTTAAACTTTTTTGTATATTTATTTTAGTTTTAAAATTTTCCGTGGCCGCCATCTTGAAACAAGATGGCGGACCAAGCTGGCCAACGAACTCGGTCGAGGCATTGGTGAGCTTAATACACACAATTAGTTTCATCCAAACTAATTTATAAATACGAGCGTTATCGTATCAAATTATTTTCATTTTTTCAATTTTTTTCGAATTTTTTTTTTTTTTTTTCGAATTTTCTGGATTTTTTTAATTTTCCTTTTTCTGTATTCTAAATACTACCTTTATTCCTAATTTGAATTTTCTAGCGCAACAAAATCGGATTGTCTTCAAATTTTCGGTTTTTTTCAATTTCTTCGATTTTTTCAATTTTGCTTTCGATTTTTTTGGTGTTTTTGATGTTTTCTTTTTCTGGATGTTAAACACTACCTTCACACCAAATCTTAAGTTTCCAAGACTACAAGATCGTATTATTTTCAATTTTCAATTTTGATGGAATTTGTTGAATTTTCGAATGTTTTTTTTTCGAATTTTCTGGATTTTATAATTTTTCCTTTCTTTGTATCCTAAACACTACCTTTTTTCCAAATGTCAAGTTTCTGGGGCTACAGGATCTACCCAATCTTTTTGATGACGCGTGAACAAGTGAGTAAGAAGTGACAAAAAATCGAATGTTTGAGTTCATATATCGCCTGAACTAGAAAAGACAGAAAGTTGTAATTTTAAATTTTGGTCCTGTGGGCCAAATACTCTCTATAATTGAAGTTTAAAATTTTTGGGATACTCCAGCGCGGAGATATGGGGGGGTCAAAAGTGCCCTGAGTTGCTTCCAGAAAAGTATGCTTACGGCTGTCCTCTGTCGACTTGGCGGAGGCACTGCCGTGCCTCCAGATAATATACTAATTAAATGTGCTTTCATTTCAAACTATAAAGAAGAATGTTATATGATATATAATAGCTATATATAAAGATAAGAAAAATGTTAAAATTGATGAAAAAAAAATTTCAAAATTTTGTCACCATTGAAGCATTTTTCAAGAATTAAATGTCTTTGTTTACATTCATAAATTGATTGCGGATTAGAGGCCTTTGCGGATTACAGGCTTGCGGATTAGCGGCGCTCTACTGTATTAGAAAAAGATGAAAGTGGGTAAAACTAGCAACTATAAAAAATGAAATAATGGTGTTTTTACAATTTTTTAAGAGGCATTTTAAAAACATCTTTTTAACCCTTAACTGCTGTTAGCAGTTTCACAGACCACTGTTTTTTTTTTCAAATTTCACAGTGTAATTTGTAATTTTCAGTTCAACTATAGATACTAGTGAAATTTCGTTTTGTTTGGAATCATAGTACTTATAGTCAGGGGTCTGTCCAGACTTTTTTCACAGGGTCCTGTTTTTGTGAAATTGTGAACAGCTTTTTATATTTGTGAAAAATCTAATCATAATTTTGTGAATTTGAAATGGTCGTTATATTCAGGTTCTTGTTTATGCATTTTTAAGAAGATATATGGATATAAAATACATATATTTTCTTTATATATGTAAAAGTGACAGGTCAGATTTTACTTTTAAATGATTAATTTGTGAAATGTTTGGTTTAAGGATGGAAAAATTTTGTGAAAAACTTATTTTTAAGACAAATAATTTTGTGAAAGGTCCTGTTTTAGAGAAAATAATTTTGTGAAGGGTCCTGTTTTAGGGAAAATAATTTTGTGAAGGGACTTTTTTTAAATGAAGAATTTTGTGAAGAGTCCTTTAAAGGACCCAGTTTTTTCCTAAACAGATCCCTGATAGTTACTTAGTAGTTTGGAGCTAAAGAGTTCTGAATTAGGTAAATTTAATTATAACAGTCTTGTACCTGTTTAGTACAGAAGCGATGTTCTAGGAGTTAATTGGAGCATTTTATTCGTCTTTCGATCAAGTTTCAGAGATTGCTCACAGTGTGACAGTAGCTATGCGACAATTTCTATCAACAGTTAAGGGTTAATATCTTTATTACATCTTTTACTCTGCAGATATGCTGCCAACAATTATGATTTCTATAAAAATAAAGATTTCTTTTTCTAATTAAAATTAAAACCATGCTCCCATTTTGCATAGTGAAAAATCAGGCAAAATTGCTGAAAAATGTATTCTGAGAGGGATTATTAGAAATCACCACTATAAGAATTTTTAGAGATTTCCTAATTAAGAAATATTTCATGCATAAATATGATATATTATAGTAATAAAAAGGGAAAAAACAACAAGTTGATGAAAACAATAGATCTTTACAGGGCGATTCCACTGTTACGTGTGTGACTTTTAGAGAATGTTTTTTTTTTGCAAATTGAGACAAATTTGGAAGTGAAATTATTTAGATAACGTTTTACTTTTTTTATTGCTATTACAGGACACATACAGAATCTTTTTTGTAGTGACACCTTTAGTCTAAAGTAATAACAATTTTTTTTTAAATAGTAAAGTCGTTACATGTGTGATTTTTCCGAGTCACACACGTAACGACGACTTTACTATTTTTTTGGGGAGATCTAAATAATTTCACTTCCAAATTTGTCTCAATTTGCAAAAAAAACTCTCTAAAAGTCACACACGTAACAGTGGAATTACCCTACAGTTGAATTTTTATAAACATATTTTTAATTACAAATCCAAGATTTTAAATCATTTAATACATTTGTACATTTCTGGTAAAAATTATTTAAATTACTTAAAGACTTTCTGCATAAACTTACAGTTTTTTTAATATAAAATTAAAATTCAGTAAAAAACTAGCAACTTGGCAAAACAGATTTTAGATGAGGTTTTACCAACCATTGGCAGGTATTACATTGCTGTTGGAATACATGATTTTTTTTAATAATTGTAACAGCAGTATTTCTCAGCAAATTATTATCAGTTACTCTGAATTTTAGATACCTTCAGATTTTGAAATTTTTCATAAAAAATGCTATTTTTATGTAAAACAAAGGGAAAAATGTATTCTATTTGTTCTATGAATAGTAATAAGTCACATTAAATTAAAAGCAATACACATACAGGGGTTGATGCATTTTTTTTTTTTTTTTTTTCAGAAGTTATTTTTGTTTAATTTTTTTTTTTTTTTTAAACAAAAGATTAACACTATTTCTACCTGTGTCAAATGATAAGTACCTTTTTTAAGTTCTTTATTTTTATGTTTATTTTACTTTCAATTTTTAAGGCTAATAAGTATACAATGTCTTCGATGTATCAAAAATGATGTGATTGTTTTAATTTAAAAATTACAAATAAAAAAACAAATCAAATTATTTTAAAAGTCGTTTGACAACAGCAAAAATAGTATTAAATCCAGTTACTTGAGTCCAAACTAAACATTTTTTTAATACTAACTTTTTTTTAAATCCTCCTGCTAAAGTTTTCGTTTCCAGTAAGCTCGTTTTGTTTGTAAAAATACATTTCAATTCTCACAAAATTAGAATACTATATATATATGAAGAGTTTTCTTTTAAGGAATAAAATTTTGTGCAGGGATTCATTTATGATTAGTCCACTTTTAATAGGGATAATTTGGTGAAAGGGGCCTCTTTATTAAATGGAATTTTGTAAAAGGGCCCCATTTTTTTATTTTCACCTGAATCAACCCCCAATACTGATATTAGCAAAAATAGCATATCAAGCAATACATAATAGTAGAGTAAAATATATATTTCTTAAATAATAGATATATTTATATCAAGAAAAATAACAAAATTTTATCATTTTTTAAAAGTTGGCTTTGCAGATAATGTGATAAAAGAAACTCTTTTCTTAGTAGTTGTTTGCTTTGATTCTGCAGATTTTTTTGCATCAACTGATGGCCCAGTTTTAGATGATTCTGCAGTCTTAGATACTTCAGATTTGCTTTCAGGTTGTGAAGGTGTTGCTTCCATTGGTACAATTTCATCGTCCTGGGACAGCTCCAATTTCCAATCATTTTCGTTTTCCTTAACTTGTTTGGGTTCATCGTTATCATCAATTAGAGGTCCACATGTAAGAGAATTACTATCGGATGCATTATCATCCACATTTGCCATTAGTTGATCCTTATCGGTAAATTCTAAACGTATCTTGCACTTTGATTGATTTTTAACACCACTTACATCTGGTGACGTTTGTTTCACCAAATCATTAGCGGGATTATCATCAACCTCCATTGGCTCAACTTTTTCCGAATTTTCCGGTACATTTTCTTTTGATAAATTAGTCACATCCTTGACTTCAGCTTTCTTATCTTTCACGGGAGATTCTGTAATATCAACTACTTCAACACATTCGCTTTTACTATCTTTTTTCGCAGAACTAGGTGATGCTTTTTTGATATTTCTAGGAGCTGATACTGTTTTAGGAGAAATGAAAAAGCTTTTGATAGAAGGCATTTTTGGAGATTTTTTACCAGCTTTCTTGTCACTTGAATTTTTAACACTTTTAGAAGAAGGCGTAACATTTTCGTCTTTAGTGCTGGGGGTAGACTTAGGACTTTCAACTGAAATAGGTGTTATTCTTTTAGGGGTAACAGGGTTGTTTTGTTTTACGTCAGCATCAGTTTTACAAGCAGGAGCTGCTGGTTCACTTGTGTCCATTTTTTTATTACTATTTGTCTCTACAGTTTTATTGGTCTCTTTTGGAACTTCTTTTGGTTTTTCTGGTACATATATCTCGCCTAATTCCTCTCGTGTAAATAAAATAAACGAACAGTAACCGTCAGTGGATGAAACAACAAGGGTTAGTCCATCAGGTGACCAAGATAAATCAGTTAAATGAGTATAATGTATATTTGACACATAAGCAAATGGTAATATCTGTTCAGTGTCATAAAGCAAGACTGAATCACATGCAGCAACAGCAAATATCATGCGGTAAGGTAAATTAATCATAGGTTTGGTATTTTCATTTTCTTTATCAGAAGAGTCCTGACCTCCACGTAACTTATATAAAAATGGATTGCATTTAACTGCAGCTGTATATTTGTCCCCAGTTGGCAAACTAATAACTGGTTTATTCAGAGCATGCCTGGAAAATATATAACAGGTATTGTTAATTTTTTCACCTACCTCCTTTATACCAGATGGAACAATCAAAAGTTCACCATCAGGAGTGAAAGTAAGTCTTCTAAAAAAAGACTGGAGAGTATCATCATAAAACAATCTTGCCTTAAAAGTTCCCTTTTCAGTTGAATTGGTCCAAGGAGCTTTACTAACCTTGCAAGCAGTTTTCTTAGTATTAATATCATGTACTCTTAATGTTCTGTCAATTGCAATTGAAGCAACATACTGATTCAGAGGATCCCAACTAACACCTTGAACATAGCCTTTGAAATCGGTGAAGATATGTAACTTAGTATACTTTTGCATGTCCCATAAGACTGCAGTGTTGTCCATTGAAGATGAAACAAGAAAATTACCATCTTTAGACCAACTAATGTCATATATATCATCTAGATGCCCTCTTAATGATTTTATAGGATACCAATCTTCCTTGTTGAAATTTTCATCATCTTTTGGGGGATCAATCATCTCTTCTCGTTCCTTTAACTCCCAAACAAACATATCACCATCATCATCTCCTGAGACAAGGAATTCGCCTTTCGGAGAAAAACGAACTACGTTTACTGCTTTATTGTGTCTGTATAAATCAGAAGCACATTCTAGTTTTATTGATTTATTTTCTTGATATGTTACGTACCATATAAGAACATGGGAATCAGTACCCCCACTTGCAAGTCTCAATACATCATTTTGAATTGGCTGAAAATCGATGCTCAGAACGGGATCTCGACTATGCCATGAAATTTGCGGAACTTGACACCTCATTTTAACTAAAAGAGATGTTTACTCTGTAATCATTAATTTAAGAAGTATTATTAATTCACCCTCACATGCAGATAATACCAAAACAATTTCTCAGTTTCGCGCTCCCGCGTCTACAGTGTTGCCACTCCTACAATCGGTGCTGGAAAAAGTTAAAGGGGCTGTTCACGGAAGAAGATCAGGCGGCACGCGAGCGAAGGAGACAAAATATGGAGTGAGTTCCAACTGGGAATCTGTACTACAGTGCCTAGAAGTAAGTAGTGTGCTTATCGCCAATACAGCCGCAATAAAAAAAATGTCCCTAACAGGAGGAAAACCAGATTCTCCGCGAGAGGGCGTCGAGTTCCCACCACAGATTAAATATATTCCACCAGATAGGACACTTCCATAAGCTCAATGGTAACCGAATCGCAACTTCAGAGCCCCTAGTGACAACAGTCGCAAACGTTCCGGGCGTGTCGCCACAGGTAGGTATTACTTATCTTATTTGTATAGTATCTATCTTTTTTTTTATGTAAATGTGCCGCCGCAGTTTGTTATTGTTTAAAACATCAAACATATTTTATTTTATCATACAAATACGTACAAATATACATATTTACACGAGTTTCTTACAGATTTACACCCTTTTCTTAATAATTTAAACTGAGAAACTGTCGTGTCGATATTAAATAAACAAAACTGCCAACAGATACATGTGACCGTGACAATCTGACAGTTTATAGACCGCGCGCGTGTGCGTTAGTTCTTGACTGTGCTCAGTAGTGGCGCTTGTATCGCGCCGGTTCGGGTTTTCGCTCTACTGTCAAATCTGTATGACTATATTTAATCTGTGGTTCCCACCGCCGTTATTAACGTTTGAAGTTTCATTTAACAGGCTTGATCCTAATGTTAGTTTCAATGTAATTAACGCTGTATTTTCAAACAAACTATACGAATGTTTCTATTTCTATAATATTTTAAAGTAAACATATATTATGCCTGTTTAATGATAAATCAGTATGGATAAATCTGGAAATACTAAGAAAAGAAAAGCTGATCGAACATGCTCCGGGCTTAATTTCTAAGAAAAAAAGTGCCGGAGCCCTAATATTCTGCGGTACTAACACCCCCCCCCCCCCTCTACCGTCACTCCAGTCTGCCTATTTATATTTCATACATTATCTTCAAAATTTAAAACACTTTTTTTTTTTTTTTAGCAAAATAAAAATAATTAAATACATCTATCTGCGTATACTTAGATATCAACTGTTCCATTTTTTTGTTATTACTACTTCCAAATAGAAACCTTTGCTTTACCTAATCTTAATGTTAATTAATCGCAGAATTCTGCGATTAAATAAGCTCAGGATTATGATTCAGAAATAGTGTTAACACAAAAAATTAATAGTTCGCAGCTATGCGGAATAGAAAAAAGACTATTTCTGTTTACTCGTTATTCTGATCAAAATAGCATTAAAATGATTTGAAATGGAAATAAATAAAATTTGAATTTAAGACAGATTGAGTTCAAGCCTCCCAAGACTGATATAAAAACCGAGCCCGTTTTATCTCAATCTCTTACGTGAGCGACACATTACCTCACTTATAAGTGTTTTGATACAAAAGCAGGCAAAAAATTGGGGATGGGAGGGAAAGGAAAGAGTAATTTAGAATTCGTTTTTCGGAAGCGTTATTGCACTGGGCTCCGGAGCGCAGTGTTTATGAGCTCCGGTGAATTCTGGCCAATATTTACACATTTACTAAAAATAGAGAAGTACCGGAGCTGAGGTCTGGTGGGCTCCGGCGCAAATTAAGCCCTGAACATGCTTCGTTCCCGGATATACTAGTGGATATAAAAGCAACAAAACTAACATAACTCTATCTCCCCCCCCCCCCCCCAAAGACTAAAACTAATTTGAAAAATGGTTAAAAGTCATTCCTCGTGCCGACAAAGATCTGAACCAACATTCAGTTGCATGTGAATTAGAGTCCTGCACGGGTCGGGTTGTACCCGACCCGAACTCGCAAATTTCATTTGAAGTCAACTAGCAACCCGACCCGAACCCGACAAAAAATTTACCTCGATTTCCTTAATCTGAAAAAATATTGGACATTCTTTTGAAAAAGCGGGTCATCCCGAACCCGACCCGCAAGAGTAAAACCCCAACCCGAACCCGAAAAAGTGAATGTCAACCGGACCCGCAGCAAAAAGTAGAAGTCAACCCGACCCGAACCTCAACAAAAAAAAAGAGCGCCAACCCGACCCGAACCGCGGGAATCGCATTTTCATGAGCGATTTATTGAGAGAAATTACAAATACACTATTGAAGGGAAAGAAGATTTTTCTCAATTATTTTTAATTTAGTATTTTAATTTTTCTATCTAAAATAATTAAAATATTTATCTTGTGATAATGACAATAAATAATTTAAACAATGAACATTATCATAAATATTTTATTAATTATTGATATCCTAACTTTAAAATTTATTTTAACATGACTATTTTGTTTCATTAGTATGCTTTCATTCAATCATGGTTTTAAATACATTCACAAAATCAATGTATTACTTTTTGTAGGGTGTCTATTACTCGAAAAAAACTGGAAAGTGTTTGATTTATTTCTGTTATTAAAAATTTTGATTCACATTTGAGAAATGTGAGTATGAGAATGGTTAAATATTGTTGATAACTAATGTAATAATAATAATAATAATAATAATAATATATATATATAATAATAACTATTAATCAAAAATAATTTTTAAATAATTTTTTAAGGATGATTGGCGCATCTACCCTAATTTAAAGAAAATGCATTCTTGTCATACTTTCAGGAGAGTAATTATTTTTTTTTCTAAATTTGAAATTATCATTAATTTAATGTTTGATGTTTGCTAGTATACCTTAAATTATTTTACTCAAAACTAAAGCTCCGAAATGTCAGAAATTTTTAACAACTCAATTTACTCTTAGTTTGTTAACAGGATGTAAACAAGTTATGTAATAATGAATACCGATTAAAAAGTTGTCAAAATAGGGACATGTTTTTGCAAGAATTCATCATAGTATAATGTATTTATCCAATATATTGTATTTATCCAATTTTAGAAATATTGTAGGAAGAAAAACATTCTCCTATGATAAAGTTTGTAACTGTTTGAGTTCATTACAATTAGTTGTTATGAAATCAATTACATTTCTCTTCAACTGTATTTTCGTTATTAGAATTTTTTTCCTTGTTTATTTTTTATCTAGAGCATTTTAAAGTACTGATTTATACAGAAAAAAATAGATTTAAAATGAGGTGTATGTAAAAACGAAAGTTACCATAGCCGCGGCGAGAACACTGGCGCCATCTATCGGCGTCCTCTATTTCTGAAGTATAATATTGACGCCGATAACAACACTATATACTTCTAGGCACTGTATCTGTACTGTGAAATCGA
The DNA here is from genome assembly GCA_963931845.1 of Maratus michaelseni. Taxonomy (NCBI): domain Eukaryota; kingdom Metazoa; phylum Arthropoda; class Arachnida; order Araneae; family Salticidae; genus Maratus; species Maratus michaelseni. The sequence continues at coordinate 260,701,105 of OZ007593.1, forward strand.
AAAGCCTGAGTTTGAAACATTGATTTGACTAATTTGCCTATTTTAATGATATTTTGAGCGCGTTCAGAGACCGAAACGCGGGCTGCTCGTATAATTGGGAAATGACGTCATCTGATTTTCTCAGGTTAAAGTTGGGTTAAAACGGCTGTGAACGCTTTTGGGTAATTGGCCATCAATCAATCTACCATTACATTTTGATTGTACTGTTCAACCACGCTTCTGAGAACTCCGGTTGGCAGAATGCCAAGCCGATTCCATTCACACTGTAGGGAGAATAGCCCCGGCAAAAGAAGCTGAAATCACCGCTCTTTATCTTAGACAGCATACTTACGGTTGACGGACTTTCCCATTTTCGACATGGACTAGCCATTTTCGCCCATGCGCAGTTCTCTCCAGGTTTCTATCAAGCGTGGTGCATCAGCACGAACATTGCAGAAACCATCCTAGCCGACGTTGGCCAATGATAACATGGTCTTATTGTTAAAGGTAGACCAACCAAATGATCAGAACTCAAGTGCACAGTAGGAGTCATAAAGAACAACATTTAACAGTTGCAGTTAGCTATAAGGAAAGGGCATGTTTACAAACAAACAGTTCCATCAACCAAGCTACCACTGCATTTTTATCGAAGCTACCATTGCAGGAATCGTCAAGGCGACGTAGGCCAATCATATCACAGACCAGTTTAACGTAGACCAATCAAATCGCTCCATCTCATGCGCACTGTAGGAGTCGTAAAGAACGAACAGGTTTTTCTCCCAAACCAACAGTAATTTAACCAACAGTGACGTCAGTTGCCCTCTCCTTATAAAGCAAACAAATCAGATTTCCCAACCACGTGATCACTTTACTCAACAAAATTCTCCAGGTAATGTGGGTTACCCGAAGTCTGGGTAATTTCCGGTTCTGATTTGATCAATCCGATCAAGTCAGTGGCGCAGCCAAGGGGGGGGGGGGGGGTTGGGGGTTAACCCCCCCCCCCCCAGAGCTAAAAAAATTACTATAATAGCCGCTTATATGAATCAAAACTACTAAAGTTAAAATTAAGTTTTTTTGGCCTTTCCGCCTTGGCAGAATCCACCGCTTTCTTAAATCAAATTATATTCAACAATGTGATTCAATTAAACGGCGAAAATTCTACTTAAAACTGTGAAAGCGCATATTACACGCATAGGTTATGTCAAAACTTGATTTTTGGACTGCGTCACTTTGTCGAGACGTCTTATAGTAAAAGATGGTTCATATACTCTCACATAGACGCTTTGAGTTATATAGTATACGGTGGTCTGTTTCTTAATTGCATTTCTGTCTTTGTTCCACGTTCGAAACAATAACGGATCATCGAATTCCAGAGAAAAAAAAACATACAATTTGTAAGTCTCTCTCAGTTTCAAGAGGCTTTTTTGCGTTTTTTGCTCTCAGTTATATCTAAGACCAAGCTATGTGCGTACCCAGGAAAAAAATATTTGCAAAAGAAAGAATTTAAAAAAAGTACTTTAAAGTTATAAAAAGCTTTTTTTTATTATTGTGATTGAACGCAGATTTCCGCAATCAGCGTTTTTCTCGAATCATTTGTTTCGTAGGGGGTCTGTACACAAATTCAAAGACTATATTTCATTTGTTGGTAATGTAGCGACGTCTTGCTTATGATGGAGATTCATATATTTATCGTTAAAATTTTATAAATTAGTTGTGGTTCCTCTTTTAGCTATTTTTAATTCTATCGCGCTTCTGTGAAAAGAAAATCTCTTTCCTTTCTATTTAAAATTCAATAATTCTTAAACTCTTTTATCGCAGCTTGAAGTTATCCTTTTTCAATTAATGTACATGTCTAAATACTTTCTTTGTATGTGCTTGCGGTTTTCATAAGAGAAATGAACTCATTTTCAGTTTGGCATCTGCGTTCCTGCCTAATGCATACATTTTGGATCACAAAATAAATAAAGAAAGATAAAATGCAACGTCTATTTCTCGATACATCTGCATGCTAAAATTCCTGCAGATGTTAAGTTCGGACAATTAGTTTTCTGTTGTTATAAAAATGCTGATATGGTAATATGGTTTGTCGGTTTGCGTTAAAAAAAATTAGAATGTGTTTCTTCCTAACAAATTTTCTTCTGTACCCTATGGGTCGACGCGAATAAATTTGTGGCATCTCAAAAAAAGGCATTCGAATTTGAGTTTTCATGATGTGAAGATATAGACGTTCTGAGTGCTGGGGGACCGCCTCATTTTTTCAATTATCTTTCTTCAAATAAAATATTTTGTTTTTTCATGGAATCCTCAAGTCTCCGATATGTTTCTTCATAGGATGAGATCCTTCGGGTTCTAGCTTATAGCGTATATGTATGAGCTCCGGTACTCTTTTTTTCCTAGAATTTAAGCCCTGCCTGTGAGTATGGATTTTGAAAAAAAAAAAGGCGTTAAACGCATTTTTTTAGAAAAATACTATCTATAAATACCTAGTTTTTCTATCTAGCGACCTAGTTTTTCTATCTAGCCACCAAGTTATTTAACCCGATTTTTTTTATTATTATTATAATTTTTTGTACAAAAATTGATCTAAGAAATGACCATAAATGTCATTTTTTCTCATTTTCGGCATTTTTAATTAGGTAAAAATAAGTTTAACAAATGCAAATTTTAAATTAATAAAAAATAATTATTTGACTAACTTCGACACGAAAATAGGCAGAAATTGTTTTCCTGCTTCACTGTTTCATCCATGCCCCCCTCATCAGATATAGATTTTGCAGCACTCAATTGTCCAGACATTTGAAACCTTCGGCAATCAGCATTTCCTGAACATACCGGTTAATGCAGCCTTTAATTTTTTTTTTCATTGATAAATAATTTTGATAAATTTCATTAGAAAACTTTGTTTATACCATCTTTTTAAATGATGTAACTGTTCTAAACTATGTAACTAATAATCCTACAATAGGCTTATTATTTTTCTCAATTAATTGATAAAAAACTTTTGTGCTTTTGAAAATTAGTGGCTTCGGAGAGGAGCAGGTTATATTTTTTTACTGGTAACTAGAATTTTTTACTGGCTACCAGATTTTATCAAATTTGTAAAGCTATGGTTATAAATATAATTGTTTTACAGACCGTGGGAAAATATTGATATCTGCTGTAAAAGAAATGCTTTCTTCTCGCGTCTCTCTCTCTCTCTCTTTTAGGTAGCTTTCAATACAAAAAAGTATAAAGCTACCTATTGCAGCCGTTCGGAGGAAAGCAGTTCCGGAAAATTTCGATATATTTTCACCGATCATGACCCCCAGACCCCAAAACCACCCTCCGTTCAAATGTTGATTTATATACATATATATATATATATATCTCCATATATATATATATATATATCTGACCTATGTCATACGATAACGCTCGTATTTATAAATCAATTTCGATGAAACTAATTGTGTGTATTAAGCTCACCAATGTCTCGACCGAGTTCGTTGGCCAGCTTGGTCCGCCATTTTGTTTCAAGATGGCGGCCTTTTAATTACATGTTAGGCCTTGATACAAGGATTCCAGAGCATTTTTTGGTTTACCTCTATCTTAAAAAATGGCTGAGATAGAGCAGTTTAAAATTCTAGGGTGGCTGACATTTTGAAACAAAACAGCACATTAACGCGATTACTCGCAAATTATTTTCTTTCATTGTTGTAATAATTTTCCCAATCATACGCATAAAACTATATATTCATATCCGTTAGCGCCAAATTCTCGCCAAAATTGGTGACGTTTGGCGAAATATCGCCAAATTTGACGACCAAATTAAGTCTTCATAAATGAAGCCAATTTCGCTATTGCTCAATAATTTGGCGAATTTCTTATTCAAATTCAGTATTAACGAATCTTTTGTAACCGTTTCTTTGCATTTTAACTTGCTGTTTTCGTGTAACGTTAGCTAAAATTTTAAAACGAAGATATAGGAAAGCTACCTTTTCCTCCCGGTACAGGCCGGAAGGACTTTTTTTTTTGCGAAGTGTCCTTTAAAATAACAACACAAAAAAGTTACTTTCCGAAATGTCTGAAATTTTATTCGATTGTAAATATAACTCTATCCAACACCTCTTTAAAATTCCGTGAAAAAAGTCTAAGTCTTTGACTAAAGTCGAAGAGAACAGAGTCACGTCAAAAAAGACTAAGTCCCATTTAATACTGAAAACATGAGCCGATGCCGAGCAAACCCACGCCAAAATACCCAACTTTCTTTTTGCATTGTCATTGAAAAATTCTCAGATTTTTTTTAAATTACTTTTATTCATCAGAGCGTTTCCAAATTTTTGTAGGCGCTGTAATTTTGATCTTCCAAGATTCTTTTAATGGATTGTGTCGAAATACAGACGTTTAGTTACTTTTAGCATAGAAAAAAGATAGTCTTCGAAAGGCCCAATATGACGTGAGGTTCTAATAAATCGTAATTTAGAATGCTTTCAGCTGTTTCACACCTTTAAATTTCCGATTTATAATAAATTCTTTATGCCAAGCATTTCTATCTTAAAAGTAATCTCTATACTAAATTTCAAGTTTTAACACTGAAACTGTTAGAGTTTCAACTAAATCATAATTTAGAACACCTTTAGAAAGTTTTCAGCTCATTTCGTCCTTTTAATTTTTAAAATGTTTTTAAAAATGTTATAAGGAAGCATTTACTACATAAAAGTAATCATCATGCCAAATTCCAACTTTTCATACCAATTGTGTCACATAAATTGCAGTTTTAGAATGCTTCTTACTCTTGCATTCTTTTAAATTTCGAATTGAAAAAATTAATTTTGGGGAGCATTTACGTCTTTTAAGTAACATCCATATAAAATTTCAAGACTCTAGCCCTAAAAGTTCTAAATGACTTGTTACATTTGGCAAAAAGCAAGGTAAGTAAGTCTATTGAACATTTTGTTAAAATTGTTTCATTATTATTAAAGTTAGGAATAAGAATTCGTGATTCTCTTGTAATGAAACCTTGTGTGTTTTTGATTGAACAAATGGATTCCAACTCTGTTATTTTGTATGTAAATATTATTTGCTGTACTGTGCTCTTCCATCTTTAAGTTTTCCTCTCATCATTTTTAAACACTTTATAAATCTAACCTAGTTTTGTGTTATTTCATTGGTGCATTTTATAGTTTGTAACTCTAATATTGTAAACGCTGTTTAAATGAATCATAACCAACGTAATTGCGGAGAAAAGCATTATGATTTCATTCATTTAAAAGACTGATTCCATTAACCAATGATTCATATAACCGGCGACCATCTTTATTATAAACTCAAAACCCCCCCTAGAACCGAATTCTGGCTGCGCCACTGGATCAAGTCCCATAATCCTATGGGACTTATTTCTCAATTTATCAATTATTGCTGTAACTTTTTGAGTTTTCACGATATTTCACTGGTCTTTTTATATGAGTTGCCCAATAGTATTGTTTATCAAATCATGACAAAAAAATCTTTGCTGAAGTTCGCAGTTGCAATTGACGTCAGGTTGGAGGTCACACACTACGAATAGGCAGTTCTGACTGGTGGAAGTACCCTGACCTCCAAGTAGAGTTGCAAAAAACCCACAGTTTTTGAGGTACGGGCGCGATTTTACAAACCATCACGCGTAGAACGATTGGAGACGATGTTGAATGGTGATTGGTCGACTGCCCGAGACGAGGTAGGAGGAGCTTAATGCGCTTGAAGAGGATATTTTTCATTTCGTTCAAGATTTATAAGAAAGTCTGATCTTGCATTTTGCATATTCATGTTTGCTTTATTTTTAATGATGCTTAGGACATATTAAACGTGTCTAACAAAAAATTATTAACTTAATCCAATTAAAAGAAAACAATCCATATGTACAAGTATAATTTGAAACAGCAAATCAAATACTTCTAGCCCTTGTATTTTCAGAGGTCATTATCTAATTCAACTCTTGTTTTTTTTTTTTTTTTTTTTTTTAAGAAAAATAAAACATATTTTAATTTTAAAGGTTGGTGAAAACTAATTTAAATTTGTAGTAGCTTGTGTGCATTTTTTAAGGGAAAAAACTTTACGTCCAGCATAATTTATTGATACATAACAAACCTTACATAAAGTTAAACATATTTAATTTATAAATTATTATATTCTTTAATATCTATAATCTATAACTTCCAATTTTCAAATAAAGATTACATGTTTACATTTTTTTTTTGTAATTTTTATTTTAAATTTTATTTATAGTAAATACTAAGTACAATTAGCTAGAATTAAACAAAGAAAAACATATTAAACATTATTTCACAAGAATAAACTGAAAGCACAGCAAATAAATGTTAGCTTTCTGAATGTTTATTATTATTTTTTTAATAATCATAATTGAATTAATAAACGAAAATAAAATTACTAGGTTGTTAAAAACTTTTTGAACTGTGCTATTTTATAAAATCAACATATACTTAAGCAATGCAGTTTACAGATTTTTATATAGTTATTTATTTCATAAAATCAATATATACTTAAGAAATGAAGATTTCAAATTTATATATACTAGTTTTAAAATTTTTACTGAACTTAAAGGTTTATTAAACAAACTATTTCCTTCATATCTTTAAGTCAAGACAGCGTAAAATATAAAATTTTCATACAAATTCATTTAATTTTGGAATTATTTTTTTCTTTTTACAATTAAAAGCTTGCAAACATTGCATGTATCCAATCCACTGCCAAAATTTAACTGAAAAAAAAAATTCATTCAGTATTTAAATAATTTAACAAGTTGGAAATTGTACGTCAAACGTTACAAACGAGGTGCGTTCGTACGCACGTTTTAGAATTAAATTCATGATATCCCGTGCGTAGAACGGGCTAAACAGCTAGTTAAGTATATATTTTATGACACTGTTCATACAAATATCTTAACTAGTTATATAAATATTCAGATATATATGTATCAGCTAGTTATATAAATATTCAGATCTTGATGATTTTTAATTCTGTGAAATGAATTATATCGTCTGCAGATTAATTTCTGTAATAAAATAAGTATCTCGGTCGCTTGACGATTTAACATCCATCGGAAGCTCCTCTAACAAAAAAGCACCGATTTAAAAAAAAAAATCAAATTTCTTAATAAATATTTTTATTAATATCTCCTAAAGTTTTGATTCGATTTTAATAAAATTTGAAATGTCTCGACAAAATTCTGCAAAGATAATATATTTTAAATTGCAAACCATTTGGTTGGGTAGTTTTTGCGTTGTTATATGCGGACGGACAGACAGACGGACGGACAGACAGACAGACGGACGGACAGACGGACGGACCAAACGACGACTATAGGTGCTACGTATTTATATAATTACGAACGCACCTAAAAAGCTATACAAATTACACTTAAACACCTAAAATCCATGCAACTTCTAAGCCGTTAAAAATACACATACACATGTAAATTTATTTTTTTATTTAAATAATTTAAATGGTTTATTACAAAACACACATAAATCCTCCAACATGTAATAATAATGCCCACAAAATGTGTAGTGGCGCCATCTGTTCGTAAAATAAGCAATTAATCATTCAACATTTTTTTTTCGCAAAATAAAAATAATGATAACTATGTTTATTATTACTAGTGTTAGATAGATTTATCTTCTTTACTTTCACTATTATTATTTGTAATACAGTTATGAAATGATGCCATTGTTTGCTTTATTTAATCTATTTATAATAATTTAGTTTGGTTGTTATTGTTTTTAGCCTAAATGTACCAAAATTAACATGTAAAATCGTGAAATCAATACAATCCCTGTATATGATTTTCTGCTATTCCAATTTTCACAAAATTCTTGGGATCATGATGACATTAAAATATATATTACTGATGTAGACGACATATACAATTTTTTTTTAAATAAATAGATTACTGATGTAGACGACATATACAAAAAAATAAAAATAAATAAATAAATAAAAAGAAGAAGAAGCAGAAACAGAAATAAAAACAAAAAGTCCTAGCTTCCGGATTTTAATAGTTACCAAAAACGTTTTGTTTCTATTACACATTATTAATAACAAATAACATTAACATACATGTAATGTTTGGGTTTGTACAAAATGTATCAACCGAAACATAAGATCATATTTCAAGCTATGTCTACAAAACCCAAGCTTCTCTTTAACATAGATTGGTTTATTTTTCTCATAGTTTATATCTTGCTAATTAATCACAAGAGAATGTATAACAAACCTTTACGCAAAAATATTAATTATATATTAATAATATTAATTATATATTTTAATAATAATATTAATTATATATTTAAATAATAATATTTATTTATATTAATTATATATTTAAATAATAACATTTATTTATATTAATTATACATTTAAATAATTATACTTATATAATATATTAATTGAATATATTTAAATAAAAATATTAATTAATATTAATTATACTTATTTAAATAAAAATATTAATTAATATTAATTATACTTATTTAAATAAAAATAATAATTAAAATTTTAAATAATAAAATAATAGAAAAAAAATTTTAAATATGGTAATCTTCCAGAACTTTATCACTACAGATCAACCAGTAATTGGTAAAAAGAATTTTAGTGAATTAATAGAGATTTTTAATAATAATGCTTAAGTTTAAAAGTTGAAAACTTTAATTAATTAATTCTGCTAATTTGATAATCATCTGTTACTAAAGTTCTAATAAAATAAATTTAATGAAAGTTTAGGAGTTATTGCATTTTAATAAATGTTCGTATAGTTATTAAAAAATAGCTTATATGAATTAAAATTTAATTTAATTCTTGAAATTATCTGATATTAAATGTCATTGTATGTAATAAAATTTTTATTTTTATTTACCTTAATTATAATTATAATTTAACATTGTTTAACTTAATTCTAATTAAAATTTAATTATCTAATTGACAATAAAATATTGCAGAGCAATTGATAAAGATCAACTGATCTTTACATCAATGCTTAAGAAGCACTGTTAATAAATATTCTTTATTAACTAATTCAATAAAGATCAAAGCAAAACTCTAAAAAAATTGGAAAGGACACAACTCGATACATCAAAACTACGAGCCTGGTGCTTTAACCACTATACAAGATCTGACACAAGAATATTTGCTTTTATTACACTTATTCATTTAATACGCTTTAACTCCTCCCCTCACCAACTACGTAACCATCTTTTAGCCAATCATCATTCGACACCGCCTACAATCGCTATACGCGTGATGGTTTGTAAAATCGCACCCGGGAACTTTTGGGAATAAATCCGGAATTTTGGGGAATATTGGAAATTTTGAAGAAGTTTTGAAAGTAAACAAAACTAGTTATTTTTGAATTTCAATTTTTTATTTTTAAGAAATTTCAGACATTGTTCTGAAAAATTTAAAATAGGTTTTTCATTATGAATTCACAAAACTTAGGATTTTGCGCTCTAAGTTTTTATAATTTATACGCCACCGAAGTGATTACGTCACTCGTGTGTTTTCGTCTGCTATGGGCCACAAATGGCTGAGTTTCTAGTGATAGATAACATGAGAAATTATTTTAAAATATCGTATTAAAATAAATATTTTGTTTCTGAAATTTTCATATCTTGATTTGCATACATTGATATAAGAGGTATCGTTTGCTGAAATGTGATTAAATTATTTGTAGCTCAAATTTATGTTGTTTGGTTTTAAAATTTAAAAACGCCAAAGTTCCTAGCAATTTAAGATTTAGGGGTAGCGCCATCTAGGATCAGTGATCTCAAAGAAAGTACAATCAATTTCGGATATTTTTCATACTTTTACACATTATATGTATTTATTAATTTGTTTATGATCGATTTAAAAGATTTTGGGGCCTCCGTGGCTGAGTGGTTAAGGCACCACTCCGCTAATCGCTTCATAGCGTAGGAAGCAAGGCCGGCGGTGTTCGACTCCCGCCAGCTCCATTGCACACACTTTGTGGAGCTCCCGGATGTAACTCTTGGTGTTGTAAATTTCCTTGTACTGTCTCGTCAAGATTTATGTAATTGTTGAAGTCATGTCTGTGTTTCTGTGAATAAAAAAAAAAATGTATATGGATCATTCGAGACGACAGCCTAGTAGCTATAGGTCTCAAAGCCCACCCCCCTTCAAAGTTCAAAAAAAGATTTTTTAAAAACTTATTTACATATATATTTTTTTACTGAATATTTAAGTTTTTAAATCATTTAAAATTTTTATAGAACAGAATTTATATTTTAATGATCTAATCATAAAACACAAATTTATTTACTTTGCAATGATAGAAAATTTTGTAATTAGTAAAAACCTTATGAACTAAAAAGTGTTAATGTCATATTGCTTTTCCATACATATATTTACAAATATGACAGTCAGATTAGAAATGTTGAGAATGTTAAAATTCAGCGATTAGTTTATAATTTGTAAAATCACGTTTGCTTATAAAATTTCCTTTGATAGTTATTTTGGGTAGATTATTAGCTTTTTTTTTTTTTTTAATTAAAGATTATGACATTAGTAAATTATTTTTTATGTTACGGTAGTTTGAGGGGGAGGGGGATAAAGTGTTTATGAGGTTCTAAAGTGTGAAGATTTTAAAAATGTTTTAGCAGTTTATATACATATATTTGAGGCATATTTCTGTACTGTAAATTAATTATTATTTCTATTGCTCAAATCTGATATAGGTATCTCGAAGATATTTTTTTTTATAAGCAAACATGATTTTTTTAGCATGTTAAATTGTTAAATTAAAAATTTGCTTGTAAAAAGAAATATATATATAAAGTTTTTTTAAGAATATTTTGGATAAAATAATTTTTTTCACGTTTTTAATTAAAGATTATGACATACTATCAAACTATTTTCTTTCTTACTCTCTTTGTCTCTATATATAATTATCACTATTTAGTTTTCTGAGTTTCTTATTAAACAACAAATTTTGCACAGTACACAAGATAAATAAATTATATTTAATGATCAGATTAATAAAAATATTAATTTTATACTACTCTATAAAACATTTTAAATGATTGAAAATCATAAATATTTAGTAAATAAAAATCTAGTTAAATAAGTTATTTTAAAATAATATCACATAAATAAGAGAATGATGACCTTTAGATCATAGATGGCGCCACTCCTGAAACGTATTTCACGGTGTCTTAGATCGAGACATTACCGTTTTGAAATTTTAAAACTAAATTACACAAATTTGAGCTAAAAATACGTTAATTACACTTACGCAAATGATACTTCTTATATCAAAGTATCCTAATCAAGGGATAAAAGTTTTAGATAAATAATATTTGTTTTAATATGATTTTTTAAATTAATTTCCCTATGCGTCTACATGTCTCGCGTGGCCGGAGCAGACGACAAGTGATATATGACGTCACACTTCGATAGCGTATTATAACATATCATTTGTTTTACAAGATGGCGGCTGTGAATTGGTAAGGATTTGAATGTTTCTTTAATAATTAAAACTGTTTAATATCTTTTAGCTGGCATATTTACTATTCAGGCATACCCTAAATTGATTTTCTTATGAGTCGCAGTGCATTTTTGCATTGATTTCTTTTAGTTTTATTCGTTTTCTTTTTTGTTTACATTGTCTGAATCGGAGAACAGGGGTGATGTTCATATTCATACCACGCATCTGTCATCTGCCTCTCGCAAATTTTACCTATCCATGATTAAAATATCAACTTATGTTATTTTAATTTCTCTTACTTAATATTTCTGAAGCTTATATATTTCATTAGTTTTCATGTAAACTGTGCCCTTTTTCTATATTAATGTTATTGGTTTGTTTATATTTGTAAAAAAAAATGTTTGTTTACAAATTAAAACATTCCATGTCTAAAACTTTCTGAAAATTCCCGGGAATTTTTAATACTTCTCTCCCAAAAAACCCGGTTTATTCCCGGGAATAAACCCGGTCTTTTCCACCCTTTGCAACTCTACCTCCAAGTGAAGTACAATGGTTGATCAGCTGATTGCAACTTCTCAATATCTCATCAAATATTCAATATATTAATATTTTAATCACAGTATAATATTTCTACAATTTTTTGGAAAGCGGTGTTAAATTAGGCTGAAAACTCTGCATACTATAAAGAAAACCTTTTGAAGTTTTCACAGAGACGTTAACATCTTCACGAATATACACTACTGGCCATTAAAATTTCTACACCAGGAAGAAATGCAGATAACAACATGATATTTATTGGACAAATATATTATACTAGAGCTAACAAGTGATTAAATTTTCAAGAAATTTTGGTGCATAGATCCTGAGAAATCAGTACCCAGAACAACCACCTCTGGCAGTAATAACAGCACTGTTAAGCCTGGGCATTGAGTCAAACAACTATTGGATGGCGTGTACAGGTACAGATGCCCATGCAGCTTCAGCAAGATGCCATAGTTCATTAACCGTAGTGACTGGCGTATAGTGACGAGCCAGTCGCTCAGCAACCATTGACCAGGCGTTTTCTATTGGTGAGAGATCTGGAAAACGTGCTGGCCAGGGCAACAGCCGAATATTTTCCGTATCAAGGAAAGTCCGTACAATACCGGCAACATGCGGTCGGGCATTATCCTGCTGAAATATAGGATCTCGCAGGGTTCGAATAAAGGGTAGAGCCACGGCTCGTAACACACCAGAAATTTAACGTGCACTGTTCAAAGTGCCGTCAATGCGAACAAGAGGTGACCGAGACGAGTATCCAATGGCACTCCATACCATCACGCCAGGTGATGAGCCAGTATGACGATGACGAATGTACACTGCCAATGTGCGTTCATCACGACGCCGCCAAACACTGATGCGACCATCATAATGCTGTAAACAAAACCTGGATTCATCTGAAAAAATGACATATTGCCATTCTTGCACCCAGGTTCGTCGTTGATCATACCATTGAAGTCGCTCCTGTCTATGACGCAGCGTCAAGGGAAGCCACAGCCATGGTCTCCGAGCTGAGAGTCCATGCTGCTGCAAACGTCGTCGAACTGTTCGTGCAGACACTTGTTGTCTTACAAACGACCTCATTTCTTAACTCAGTGCTCGTGACGTGGCTGCACGATCCATTAAGGCCATGCGCGCATAACATGCCTGTTTTCTCGGCTGCTAGTGATAGGGGGCCGTTGAGATGTCGCACGGCGTTCCGTATTACCGTCCTAAACCCATCGATTCCATATTCTGCGAACAGTCATTGGATCTAGACCGACGCGAGCAGCAATACTGCGATACGATAAACCGCAATACCGGTAGGCTGCAATTCGACCTTTATCAAAGTCAGAATCGTGCTGGTTCGCATTTCTCCTTGCACGAGGCATGACAACAACTTTTCTCCAGGCAACAACGTTCAAATGCAATTTGTGTATGAAAAACCGGCTGAACCATTTCCTCATTTAAACACATTGTAGGTGTCGCTACCGGCGAATGCTTTGTCTGAATGCGCTGAAAAGCTAATCATTTGCATATCACAGCACCTTCTTCTTGTCGTTTAAATTTCATGTCTGTAGCATGTCGCCTTCTTGGTGTAGCAATTTTAATGGCTAGTAGTGTACGTGCTATGCTTACACAAATGCAGAACAGGACCCACATAGTCATTTGCTACAGTGACAGACCATTTTTACCATTTTCTGTTACTTGGTTAATCAAAAATATTATTTATATTATTTTATTAATTAAATTATTATCCCCTCCCCCCTAATTGTGCTCGCGACAAAATCTTCACTGAAAAACATGAAGTCAAACATGTTCTTTACATCTTCAAAGTTCAAGGGCATTCCGGGCATTTTCTCACGAGTTTCAGTAAGATATTGGACGAAACGTCTGAAATTGGTCACTGCCCCGTAATTTCTGGACACCAGTATACATTTAATCTGTGTACAAACTAACACTCAATTAAAAAGTAATAAATTTAAAGCGAGAAAGGAGCCAAACAAATGCGCCATACTATCTCCTTCTACCGGTATGAATTCTTGGATTAATACTCCACAGGCTGAAACATAGTGGCAACGTTCAGGTAGAAAGCGGCGTATGTTACGGTATTGACGTTATCCTTCCAGTTATAGGTTTCTACTTCCTTTACTACATTTTTGCCATAGCGATCATCTCGGGAATCGCCATGACGACGCCAGAAACCCGTTAATTGTGGACCAATCAGATCGCCTGATTGTTTGTGTACACTAGTAGCAAGGAAACACTAGATACCGGGCTGCCTCATTCATTCTCATAACGTCACAATTAGTTATCTCAGGATTCGTGGAGTCATGGTACGTCGACACATCAGAGGAATCTCTTTCGGATCACAGGTTTATTCATTTTACGTTATCTCTATGGCTGACCGCGACCAGCGATTGGTACAAAGTGACGCGCCCATCGTTTTGTGCCAATCGCTGTATGTCTTTCGTCGCGGCTAGAGCTCCTATAATAGAGGCTGGCGCATCCTCGCAGATTTGGTGCTCAAATTGAAGTTCAGTCGAAAAACCAAGCTAATCAGAACCGGTTCAGCCAATCAGAACAGAGTCTTAGGCAACCCCAACTCCGGCTGCGGTAGATTAATGTTGAACTGAGCACCAATAATCCGAAACAAAATGGATATGTGTCAGCTTCTATTATAGGAGTCTTAGTCGCGGCCAGCCACCTTTTGTGACATCATGATAATGAATGAGCACGCCCAGTATCTAGCGTAGCTTTGGTAGTAGTCATAAAGACGGACAGACATCCCACAGTAATTTTACCCCACAGTGATGTCAGCTATGCTCTCTCCATATTCTGAGCCCAATTTAAAAAAAAATAATAATTAGGTTTTGATACCTATGGAATGGTTTTTGAAATTTTTCTAATTTTAAACATTTTTGTCTTGTAAAAGGCAAGATCTCGCTATATCCCCCAAAATCGTTGGTACATTTCTCTTCTGTTGGTATTTAAAGAATGAGAAACGTTATAATTACCTGCATTCAGGTGCAACTTCGCAGTTGGCGGTGTTAGATTGAATGAAAGTCCACGTAACTGAGTATGCTTCTGCACCAATCTCATTAAACGAAAACGATACTTTTTTGTTTAAAAATAATTAAAATTTGCGATTTATGAATTAAAAATGTATAATAAATGGTTGGTTGGTTGTACAGGGTTTAATGGTACAAAGTCCATATTTGGACATGCTGCGCCAAACAATAGTTTAAAAAATAAATGAGTACAGATGTACAATAAAGAAAAAGCAAATAACATATATACATATGACATAACAAATATAAAATTATGATATATAAAAATCATGATAAACATCTGGATGGTGTAAAAATGTATACAATTAACACATCGTATAAAATTAAA
The DNA here is from genome assembly GCA_963931845.1 of Maratus michaelseni. Classification (NCBI taxonomy): domain Eukaryota; kingdom Metazoa; phylum Arthropoda; class Arachnida; order Araneae; family Salticidae; genus Maratus; species Maratus michaelseni. The sequence goes on from OZ007593.1 coordinate 260,716,475, forward strand.
AAAAAAATTGCTGCGGTTGGAAATTTTGAAACGATTTGATGACCACTGAAAACCGCTTTGTGAATGTTTGCAAAAAAGACACCTCGTCAAATTGTGCGCAGTGGGTGAGAATTATAAACGCCATCCCGTTCCTTTTATTATCATGGGTGTGCTTTTTCTTCCCCTAAAATTTTGCCACACTTGACTTGCCTAGTAAAGGATCGGAAGTAGCAAAACTACAGTAAACAGTAGTCGCTATTTTGTACGGTATTTTGTATAGTGTAGCGTGCTACATTTTGAACAGTGTAGTGTAGCGAGTGTTGAGATACAAAAAATCAGTAGTTTGTAGTGAGAACCGACGTTATTTTTAATGATACTTTAGGGTGGGGGGGGGGAGACATTCTATCAGTCACGTTGTCGTAACTTACTTCTTTTGTGCAAAATTTGTTCTGCTTTAGAATTTTCTAATCTGCAAATCTCAGCTGCAGTGTATAGTATCAAATCTCGTGAAGTCACAGGCCTTTCCTATTGACACTTGCTACTAAAATAAAGTACTAACTCACTAAAGGAATTAATTTTCTTGCTGGTAACATTTATCCATGTATTCGTTATGAGGTCTTCATGTTTTAATGACGGTTTTCTTATTATTTGGAATTGCTTTATTTATAGATTTATATATTGTTTGCATTTAGAGGGTTTATTTATTATTTCTTTTTCGGTAATTTTCTAGATTATAAAATTAGACAACTCAATAGGATTAACTCTCAACAGAACTCAATACAATTAATATATTAAGAGTGTATTGGTGAGTTACGTAAACAAATCTATTGGTATATACATTTCAACGGTAATTTTATATCTTAATGCAATAAATACTGTAAGAATAGTAAATAAAACTTATGCAGTGGTATACGACTGTGCAAGAGCACCCGAAAAAACAAGCTATATTCGATAAAATAAACTGTAGTTTAATCGTATTTTTACTTTCTGTACACATACAGTGTAAGGAAAGTACTGTAATCATAATAACAACCTTATTACGGAAATTTTGGTATATTTTAGGTAGCTTTCAATACAAAAAAGTATAAAGCTACCTATTGTAGCCGCTCGGAGGAAAGCAGTTCCGGAAAATTTCGATATATTTTCACCGATCATGACCCCCAGACCCCAAAACCACCCTCCGTTCAAATGTTGATTTATATATGTATATATATATATATATATATATATATATATATATATATATCTGACCTATGTCATACGATAACGCTCGTATTTATAAATAAATTTTGATGAAACTAATTGTGTGTATTAAGATCACCAATGTCTCGACCGAGTTCGTTGGCCAGCTTGGTCCGCCATTTTGTTTCAAGATGGCGGCCATTTAAAAATTTAAAACTAAAATAAATATACAAAAAAATTAAAAATTAAAAATTATTTTTTAATTACGTGTTAGGCCGTGATACAAGAATTCCAGAGCATTTTTTGGTTTACCTCTATCTTAAAAATTGGCTGATATAGAGCAGTTTGAAATTCTAGGGTGGCTAACATTTTGAAACAGAACAGCACACTAACGCGATTACTCGCAAATTATTTTCTTTCATTGTTGTAATAATTTTCCCAATCATACGCATTATATATTAATATCCGTTAGCGCCAAATTCTCGCCAAAATTGGCGACATTTGGCGAAATATCACCAAATTTGGCGACCAAAATAAAGTCTTCATAAATTAAGCCAATTTGGCTATTGCTCAATAATTTGGCGAATTTCTTATTCAAATTCAGTATTAACGAATCTTTTGTATACGTTTCTTTGCATTTTAACTTGCTGTTTTCGTGTAACATTAGCTAAAATTTTAAAACGAAGATATAGGAAAGCTACCTTTTCCTCCCGGGACAGGCCGGAAGGACTTTTTTACATTTTGTGATGCCCTGAATCTGTTTTAGAAATTTCTACAGTGATTCCATATGTATGTGTAGTGTATGCGTGTACATTAAAATTTATTCACGTTTTCAGGTCCTCAGAGCTCATTTTTTTTCTAAAATTAGGTTCTAAGTTTTTATTTATTGTTATTATATTACTATTTATTTGAATCTACAGTATTGTGTAAAGTATTTGAAAAATCAAGTAGACTCACTCCAATTTTTTTTTCAAGAAACTGTATTTAAATATTGATGTATTATGCTAAGTATGTATTTATTTTGCTAAGAAATTTGTAATCTGTGAATAAACTAACATTTTGGGGACAAACAAAACTTTTTCTGGTATGTTATCTTTCTCAAATTTTTTTAATGCCCTAGGTTATATCGCTCTTATTTAATTGTAACCAGGCAGACGAGATATAACAAGGGGATACTGTTTTATTTAACCCGTGTCTTTGGTTTCGAGTGTAGAATTTTCTAACAAAATCTGAAAGTAGCGCAGTTGGGACTAGTTTTGAAAAGTAGCTTGCAGTCGTTACTTTTCAAAACAAGTAGTTGTAGTTAACTACATTTTCGATAAAGTAGTTGTAGTTTGCTACAATAAAAATAAAATAGTTTTTCCGACCGCAGTGCCTAGTGATAGAAACGGCCATTAATATATATATATATATGCCATTTATCTCCAAAATGCAGCATTCAAGATCTTAAATGTCTTTGCTTCTAAATATTGCATAATTTAAATTTTTATGACATTTAACACTACCACTTTCATATACTCACAAAATAAAAACATGTGAAAATTGTAAAGCAGGAATTTATTAACCTTTTAGGTTTACAATAATATTTTAAAGTTGATTTCAACATAAATACTTATATAAGAAAACCTTTAATAGGTGAATAACCTTTTTGATTTACAAACACATTTTCATACGAAATTCAGCATAAATACTTATTTTTTCATTGACTAAATTTGTTTATGGTTTTTCTTTCTTCATCTTTTGTGACCAGCACACAAATCTTTGATATATTTTATTCTATCTTTTGACTATCTTTATAGCTATGAATAACAAAATGCACTAATTAAAAAATATACTAATTCTAGATTTTTTTTCATTTGTGGAATTTTGTTATGGTTTTTCTTTCTTTATCTCTGTTTTAATAAAAATTTCCTTTTTCTCAATTTCATTTTCCTTCCTTGTCTTTCTTTCAATACCATCGTCTTTCTGTTTAGAAGGGGTCTTTCTTCCCCATTTCCATCTTCTACGCAAAGGTTTTCCAGCACGAATCGTATCGCTCAACAATTCATTAAACGGATGAGTTCCTTTCATTCCAGCTGTCCCCTTTATGGTTTCACGCTTTTTCTTGCGCCTTCTATTACGCCTTCTCTTACTACTGCTGTAATTTTCCTCACAATCATTCCAAATGTCCGATGAACTGGAGTAAGAAGGGTTTAGAAATGAAACCGATGGGTTTTTTCTCGTTGCTTCATAGTATGACGATTCATCTTTATCTATATTCTGTTTGGTATTAACTTCAGAATGTCTACGTTGATTGACAGTAGGATAAACATTGGTTTCGCACTCTCCTAAATCATCATTATTCACGCAACATTTGCGAGAATTTAAATAGACGAGATAGCTTTGATCTGGTAAATTTCTCGTTTCATTTTCTTCAAAATCATATATTGTTAAATCTGACATTTTCTTTTGACAATTTCTGCAGATGATCGAAGATTTAGCAGCCCAATCTTTCTGTTTTGGCATCTCAGATGCGATGGATGACGTCAGATCTCTCTCTTGCCAAACAGAGTAAGATGGTCTTTCCTCCATTTTTTCTGACAATATTTCGTTATCATTTTGGGCTAACCTAGGATTATTCCCATGAGCTTTTCCATTCTTGCGGTGAAATTCTTGAGTAAATAAGCCATGCCTGCTAGTTTGTAGATCTGAAGAATTCCTTTTTAAGTTTGGGCAAGATAGATTTGAAACTGGTGATTTTTCAGTAGTTTCCTTTCGGTTAACTTCAATGTTACTCGAAGATCTTTGATTAAAATATTTATTACAATTTGAATATTCAATAATATCATCGTTTAGTGGAGTATCTTTATTATCTGAAGCAGCAATATTATCGCATTTTCCCTTTGAGGCATGTGGTCGTTTTCGAAATTGCGTAAAATGGGTTTTTCTTGGCAATGCATGATAACTATTCCGACCCGATCTATGGTTGTTCCATGATCTTGTACGTTTGGAATCTGAATCATCATTTGAAGGATAACGAAAGCCTTTTCTTCTACGGATACTAGTCTGCAGATTGGCATTATCAGATTCTATTTCTGAAGAATTATCTTCCTTCTTAGTATAACATCCAGTAACGTCACAGTTATCTTCATTTACGTGGATGACTCTATTATCAGAAATTGCATCCAATGCTACTTTGACCATCAGGCTTGGGTAATGCCCGGTTGAGGTGCATGATCGCTGTCGGATGTCCTGCCGAGGCGCGTGATTGCTATGTGATATATCGGCAGGGACTTGGCTGTTGCCACTCGTGGGTAATGTCCATTGTCGCCATTGTGAATTCCGCTTTTTTCTTGGCAATCCAAGATAACTATTCCTACCCGATAGATAGTTGTCCCATGATCTTCTATGTTTGGAATTTGAATCGGCATTTGAGATATAACGGAAGCCTTTTCTTCTGCCGGTAGTAGTCTGCAGATTAGCATCATCGTCTTTTATTCCATGTTGTCGTTCGAGGAATCGCGTAATATGAGTTTTCTTTGGAAATCCAGGATAACTACTCTGCTCCGATCTATGTTTGTTCCCGGATCTTTTACATTTGTAGTTTGTATCATAATTTGAGGAATAACGGGAGCCTTTTCTTCTGCGCGTACTAGTCTTCCAATTAGTATTATCAGATTTTATTCCCGAAAAATTATCTTCCTCCTTAGCAGAACAATCAATAACGCCACAGTTACAGTGTTTCTCAAATACTATTTCGCATTCATCATCAGATAAAATTATTTCAGGAAAAAGAATGCTTGACGAGTTATATTTTTCATCCTCTTCATTTATACTACCCGATTCAATACAAAATACATCGCATTGCATTTCCTCGTATAAAGAACTGGTATTTAGAATTTCTTTATCGTCTGAATAATAATCAGTCTTAATAATAGAGTCAAATATTTCAGATGATTTGGGGGCATCTGAAGCGGATTCAGGTGTCACGTTTTCTTTCACATTCTTTGCAGCTGCAATATCTCTCAAATTAAAGCAAATTATACACGTACAGAATTCGGATGGACAGAAGCACCTTTCCAAACAGTTGCAACTGGAATCTGAAAATAACAAGTTGAAAATTATTTGAAAAAAAATTTTCAATATTTTTCAAAAAGAGAAAGACCATCAAAATAATTTTCAATCACAAATGACGCTAGTCGTTAGGGGCCACCGTAATACTTACCCATCATAGATATGCATAATATAAAATATCAAAATAAAACATGTGTAAACTATTTATAAAATGCATTGCAATTCGAGTAAAATCGTGACTTGATGACGTCATAAACTTTAAATGCTCTATTACTGAATTGCGAAAAAGAAATATCCTTATAACTCCAAAATTGATAATCATATTAACTAATGGTTTACTGCGTCGGATTAAATGTCGCATTTCCAATTAAAATATATATTTGAACTGAAATTTGAATGAAATACAGGGTCATGAAAAATCGAAGATAGTGGAAAATATGATTACAAATATCTCGGCAACTCATGATCCGATCGACTTCATTCTTTATGCAAAATTTATGTTTTTAATTGTTATTTATATTCACTCCTTAAAAATAAACAATTTCAAAAAAATTTATGTACCTTTTATCAGAACGAATATCTCGAGAGTCCGAAAAAAATAGTTCCGGATAATCAAGGTTACTGAAATTCAGTAAACTTCTTTCCATTATTTCATACTAAGTATATACTAAATTTCAAGTCACTATCCCAATTTGTTCAGGAGATAGAGCGTTTATAGACACACACAGACAGACGGACGGCAATTTTTTTTCTAAAATTATGTTTTTCGGAATCTCCAGTGTCTGAAACGTGTAAATCCGTCAATTTTTTTTTCGATTTTTAAAACGATTACAAGACTTACCCTATACTACGTATGACGGGTACGTAATAATGAGTGCAAACACCATCAGATAAAAGGAATATGAAAGATACAGAAATCAAATGAAATATGAAGAGACGAAAATTTTTATTAAACGTAACAGAACAGATTGTATCTACCATCTACTAATAAAAGAAAGTTGTGTGTGCGCGCGCAATGGCTAGCGAAATATATCGCACGTAGCAGTCTGGAAATTTGGGTGAGGATAGTTCAAGACAGGTCCTGATGCACCTGAGCTCATATTTAATTTTTTGATAATTAGTCGAGATATTAATTAAAAAATCATCAAAAACTCATCTCTTTCTTTTTTGAGCTGGCAAAAGCGATTGCGCATGCCCAAAATCCGATTTACGCATAGGGAGGAAATGAAGAACCGAACGCGCTGTTTTATGTGTTATTTCGTAGTTTTGTTTTGACCTAAATCGGCCTAACCGTTCAATATCTGAAGACATATTCGGAAAGATCGTACTCTTACGTCTCAAATGCTGCAATCAATTCGAAAAAAATGTCGCTGTAAACACTTTGAACCAACCATTTAAAGGTCGTTTTCTCAAAAGACGTTGTTCCAAACTTCCAGGGAGCAATTTTACAGATGGTAAGAAACCAAAAATATTCTCTTAAAGCTGAAACCTTCTTCTAACCGATGGTGAAATTGGTTCTAAAAAATACGAATTTTAACCCTTTTAAAAACACCGGTGAATGCAGGTCACTTTGCATCTCACTGTCTCACTGAGACTATAATTTTTCTACGCTAAAAGTAGCTAACGTCCGTATTTTGACAATCTTTTTAGATCCTTTTGGTAGACTAGATTTACATCATCTACAAAATTTTTGAAACATTTGGACATGTAAAAATATTTAAAAAATAATAAAATCTGATAAAATATAATAAATTCATACAAACTTGAGATTTGTTTAAATTTACTATCACGGGCCCGGGTAGGTCAGCTAGTCTACCATATCTACCCTATATATATAATCCTAATTAAAGAACTTTATGAAGCGATTTATGAAAAGACTTTATGAAGCGACTGATTAAACGAGTAATACGTATGATTAAACGAATATATGTTAATTGCAGGATTTGTAGAACGCTGACGGTAATGCAATTTTAGTATGTTGTTACAGTCACTTACCGCATGTTTTTGCTAGAAAAGGATGTACATATAGCATTTATAGTTATTTTACAGGATCGCACAAAAGAATACGAATGTATGAAAAGAATATATGTTAATAGTGCGATTTGTAGAACGCTGACGGTAATGGAATTTTAGTATGCTGTTACAATCACATACAGCATGCTTTTTTCTCAAAGAGGGTGTATATAGCTTTTATAATTATTTTACAGGGCAACACAAAATAATACGAAAATATGTTAAAGGCGCGGTTTTTTGAACACTGACAGAAATGATTTTTTTACATTCAGACGGACAGGCAGCAGATAGATACACAGCAGACAGTTAGCAGGCAGACAGGAAATAGACAGACAGCAGGGAGAGCTGGCAGAAAGACAGCTGATTGAGTGTAGGCAAATAACAGATAGCGGACAGACAGACAGCAGATAAGACAGTCAGACAGAAGGAAACAGACAGGCAGCAAGTAGAGCTGGCAGACAGCGAGCAGACAGACAGCAGATATTCAGAAGATAGACAGCAGAGAGAGCAGACAGACAGAAAACAGACAACAGAGCAATACACAGCAGACAGAGAGCCAACAGATATACAGCAGACAGACAGCATACAAGTAGCCAACAAAATGTAGACAGACAGCAGATAACAGACAGCTGACAGACATCATTCAAACAGAAGACATACAGCATACAGACAGCCGACAAAATGTATGCAGATAACAGTCAAACAGCAGAAAGAGCAGGTAGACATACAGCAAACAGACGACAGAGAGACATGTAGCAGACAAACAGAATGCAAGCAGACGACAATGTGTAGAAAGATAGCAGACATTAGACAGCAAAGAAAGCAGGCAAACAGACAGTAGACGGACATACAGTATATAACAGACATGTTACAGAGAGAAGACAGACAGCATACAGACGACAAAGTGTACACAGTCAGCATATATGAGACAGACTGTAGAAAGGCATATAGCAGACAGATATATAGCAGACAGACATGACATACAGCAGACAGACATATAGCAGACAGCAGAAAGCAGGCAGTCAGGCAGCAGAGCGGAGACAGAGAGCAAATAGGTAGCAGATAGCAGACAGACATTAAGCAGACTGAGATAGTTAGCAGACATACATACAGCAGCCAGATAGCAGATTAGCAAAAACAGAGAGTGCAGACAGACAAGAATTAAACAAATAGAAAACAGACAAAAATCAGAAAACACACAGAAGACAGATAGCAGTCAAACTCAGACAGCAGATAGACAGCATACAAACAGCCGACAGGGTGTAGACAGACATCAGATAGCAGACAGGAAATAGACAGAGTGAGTAGGCATTCAGATAGCAGACAGACAGACAGCATACACACAACCGAGAGATTGTAGACAGCCAGAAGATATTTAGAAAGGTTTCTTTTAAGAGCTTACATCCAATTAAACTTTGAAATTTTACTTGCATTGTAAATAAAATGAATATTTCTTATCAATTGTAAATAAACTATCAGGAATATAAAGTACTGTGTCGTCAAGAAAGATTTTGAGTTTACACGAAAAAGGCCGGGCTACTAGACTCACTATTAACCAGGGCTGCGGAGTCGGAGTCGTGGAGTCGGAGTCGGGCCTATTTTGGGGCAAAAGAGTCTGAGTCACTAAAAAACAGGCCGACTCCGACTCCAGCTTGTTTTTTAGACAGTTTGAAGTGAAATTAAACCAATTCTATGTAATTTTAAATTTATAAGCTGAATTATTATTTTTATATTTGGAGTATATACACAAGGAAACTCAGGTTAAACAGGCCTAATATACTGTCCAGTGTACAGCATATTTGAAATCTGTTTTGAATTGAAATTTCTAGTTTATATTTAGTATATAGTCCTTTCTCTAGGTTTTTTGGGGGTTTGCGGACCCGAGGTAATGCGAAAATTGGAAAAATTTCCCTTTTTTTCTTGTTTTCCTCAGATTTTTCAGGTCTGTGGGACCAGGAGTAATGCTGAAATTGTAAATTTTTTCCCCTTTTTTTCGTGTGGATAGGAGCCCCCCCCCCCCAAAAAAAAAGAGAAAAAAAAAGAGAAATTGTAATTTTTTTTTCCTGAGTCTACAGTACTTAAAACAATGATGAAATAGTGAATTTTCTGTTATCTTTCTCCTTTTGATATTCAGGTCTTACAGACCCAAAATAATGCCAAAATTATAAAATTAATGCAGGAAATATAAAACTTTCATCTTTATTTTTCTTGCATTCTCTCAGAATTTTTCGGGTTCTGGAGACCCCAAATGATGCTTAAATTGTAAAATTTTTGTCTCCTATTTTTGGGGTCTGCAGGAATAGATATAAAACCAAAATTAAACATCCTTTCACCCATATTTTGGTATAATATATGTTTGATTTGGCATAAAATATTTTGGTTACAGTCTTAAAATGATATACCAACATATTATATGTCGTTTGGATTCATCTGATAGATCTTTGTGTGTGTTGTTCAAAGTAAATTTTGGAGATTTATTAGATTTCAACTGTTGTTTCTAATAGCTTCAAGTTTAACTTTTCGATTGCAATTTACATGCATATAAATATTTTACATGCAGTTTTTGCAGAGTTTTGACATAATTAAATTTTACCACATATAAAATTTAATGCATATTGTGTTTTTGTGTGAGTGCATGTGCATAGAGTATCTGGGAGGAGGAGGGGGAGATTGTTCAAAATATTTTCAGTCTTGACAAGAGCCAATTAATGTAGGGGCAAAGTTCCACAGGCATTTTAGAAGAATATTTTTGCCTTATTTAAAAGAAAAAATCTGCATTTAAAAAAAGGTGAAACTTTTTATACTAAAATACTGTCGGAAGTTTGCCGCTGCAGTAAATGAGTCCTAGTCTTGACTACCTGTCACAGCTTACACCCATAATTCATCCAAAAAAATGAAACGTGAAAAAAAAAATTATCGATTGATATGTACATTATATGCTTTAAGGTCTAACAGGAATGTAACAGCAGGTTGCAGTGTTGCCAGTTGATGTTTTTTCTAAAATTCAAATTGCTTGATTGCTGCCACTTTTTTTAAATAGTAATATTTCCTTTATTTAATGACATTTAATAAAGCGACTATTAATGTTTCAAAACAAATGACAGCAATGAAGCAATCTGAATAATAGGAATCAACAGGCAAAACTAGTACTTTACCCATCCCGGAGTCGGAGTCGGTTCCTTTAAAATTTCAGGAGTCAGAGTCGGTCATTTTTCCCACCGACTCCGCAGCCCTGCTATTAACTACGACTTTTCGAAACACGTCGAAATGACAAAACTATTAGGTCTATCGACACGAAAATTTGCAGATCTAGATAAAAAAAAAATCAGATTCCAAAAAACAAACATTCTAAAAAAATCATCGGTAACTTATCGAGAAATTAATTAAAAGATAATTAACTTCGTGTCGGAGTTTCGTTTGGAAGGTGGTTTGTTTAGAATAGAGTGTTCCCCCTGGCGGCGGAAGGTGGAACTAACAGATTTTGCAGCGCATGTGCCGCACGCCTGCTATACGGTGCCGCAGGCAGCGGGGACACGTGTCGGAGGTTCGTTTAGATCAGAATGCTGTCGGCGGAAGATGGAAATAAAGGATTTTCCGGCGCGTGCACAACACTTTAAAAAAATTATTTTCTTACAAAATCGGGTTAAGGATATATAATCTTACAAACTTTAAGTTTATTTTAATTTATTATAACGGGCCCGGGCAACACCGGGCTGGTCAGCAAGTAATCAATAAGTTTGATGTCTCAAGTAATTTTTGCAGGGCCAAAGACGCATTTATCCAATGGCTGAAGTGTGTGAGTTAAGTGATTTGGCAAAAGATAACATAATTATGTTATTTTATTTTTTATTGCTTCTAAGTATATTCTAATACTTATGTGCTTCTAATGCTTATATGCTAAGCATATTCTAATGCTTATATGACTTGAATAACTGTCAAAAATTACTGGTCGAACTTGCCACATATTTCATAAAATTGTAACGCAATAACAACGCTGGAATAAAATGTAATATTAATTCGGATTTCATGTAAATACACATTTTTTTAAAATGAATTTGAACTTTTAACTGCTGTGACATTGTCATATAACTACTGTGAGCGGTCTCTGAGATCGCTTTATCAAACATGAATAAAAGGCTCGATTAACTCATAGTGACTAACTACTCATAGTCAACACTGTTTTTGTACTAAATTTTCTGTACAGGACATTTATAATTAAAATTCACGTATTCAGAAGTCTAGCTATAGTACCAGAGCTCTAAAGAAAACAAAATTTCATAGTATCTATAGTTAAACTGTGAAAATTAAAAAAAAAAAAAACAAGGGTCTGTCAGATCGCTACTAGCAATAAAGGATTCAATAAATTACTACTTAAGTGTTACTTCACTTTTAAGAGTTAGGGAGATTAAACTGTTCAAGAATTTTTACAGTAATGCAAATTAAAGTTATCTCAGACAGTACTTGGTACTGCTAATAGTAAATACTAATAAAGCATGAAATGAGGATAAAAAAATTTAAAACTTACAAAGTTGATAATTTAGATCATCGTATGCACTCCATGGTCGCAATTACTCCAACTGACCCTATGTTGAGTTATTTATTACCATACTCCTTATAAATCAGTAGTGTATTTGTATTTCTTCTAATTCAATATATTTACATGCATACACACTTACTGATATTTTTTGCGATGAACATTATAACTGTGTCTCCGTTTCTATTTCGTATAGAAGTGCAACAAATTTTATATTTGAAGTTATTTGTTGTTAATGTGTAACAGTGTTATTTAAATTAAACATATTGGGACGATATAGAAGAAAGTTTTGTGACGGCCACACAGCATACTAGTTTATTAATAGGTAAGGGAGACTTGTACACAGTGGACCACTTTTTCAGCTTAATTTTTTTTTCTCTTTAATAGACAGACCGATCTGCTTGAAAATATTTTTGAATATTCCTTAAACCTCTTTCCATTCATCATAATTTTCCCAGAACATAGTTTTTAATACATTAAAAATATATATATCTATTTATATACACCCGTAATATTGGACCAGTGTACCCAGGAAGCGGGATACACTGGTCCACCCACTGGGACCGCTATTAGGTATCTGAAATACAATATAAATCTATTTTTCATCAATCTAATTCTTCTTTATTTCCGCTTTACATTCAAAATAACTTAGTAATATAAATTTGCAAGTAACATTTTGAAACAAAAAAATGTATCATATATCACAAAAATTATTATATTTTAAAAATAATAACAGATTAATACAGGCACAATTGCAATTTAGACTTTTTTGAAGTAAAGTACAAAAAAAATTCAGCACACATTAAAATTTACAAATGAAATTTCAAAATACTTATGAGTAATATTGAGCTTAGAATTTTCCTGAAATATACTTTTGATGGGTCTGAGAGCAACATTATGAAATCATTGACATCAACAAGAGATTCACCTACAACTTCTGGAAAAATAAACTAATTTCCTTAGAATTTGCATCTCATGAATAAACTTGAATAGAATCATTACCTTAGGTTACATTTATATTTTTTAAAGGCAGTAAATACAAATCAAAATATTTCTTACTATGTTAAATAAATTATTTGTCTTCTTTGTTTACTTTATTTTACAATTAATAACTATTTCAAAACAATATTTCTTTATAGAAAATAAGCAATTATTAAATATTTTGAACATTCTGCAATACAGCAGCAGAGTGGATTGTGGACCACTGTGTCCCTGCAGTGGGTGGTCCACTGTTCTCCTTGTTGGTGTTCAATAAATAATCATATTGTCTATAGCTTTCTTTTAAACATATTAACTTTAAAGTTAAATAAAAACAAGTATCTTACCTTTGCAAAATAGTTGTTTTATCTTATATATCTACAATCTTTAATTACTAAAATAAGAAAAATATGACTATGAAAAATTTTACTTTTAGAAGCTCAAAACAACCAATCAGAATAAAATGTTCCACTCTGAGCTAAACATGTTCTCTGAAGGATATAGATAATCAATCCAGTGTTGTTGTCTATTAGGACAGAAGAGAAGCTTATTTTTTTTATTTTTATAAATAAAATATTAGGGGGTGGTCCACTGTGTCCATAGGTCCAGTGTGAACCGGTCTCCCCTACTTTCCAGAGATAAAATCAGAGAAGAGATTCATCATTTTGTGTATCTTTAATGATCTATTATTTTAATCGCTTTGATTGTGACATCGAATAAAAATTAGTAAAGTATACGATTTCATACCTACTCCTATTTTTAGGTGCGTTCGTAATTATATAAATACTTAGTACCTATTGTCGTCGTCTGGTCAGTCCGTCTGTCCACATATAACAGCGCAAAAACTACCCAACCGAATAGTTTGAAATTTAATATATACAATATAATCCTTGCAGAATTTTGTCATTTCAAATTTTATGAAAATCGAATCAAAACTTAAAAAGATATTATTAAAAGTTTTCTTCATTCTATTAAATCCTATCATACATAATTAATTCAATGATATCCCATGATAGGTAATGATTCTAGGTTGCCATATTTAAGATGGAGTCTTATTTCCGTATTGCTGAATTTAAAAACCGAATTTCTGTACTAAAATTGTTTAATTATAGCAATCATATAATCTACCGACAGTTTTTTGGATAAATATTTCCAGAGAAATAAATATTAAATGAAAAAATAGTCTAAATATGGATTTCATGTTCTGAAATTTTCCAAGCTAGGCTTAAGTTGGCATTGGAATTTTCAGTAAATGTCAACAAAAGAAAATGTTGCCAACTTAAAATGTACTTATTTTATTATGGAAATCAGTCGTATCATAATAGACGATATAATTCATTTTAATGAAATAACGATGATTTTTTTATACATGATTTTAATGTAACAGAATTGTAATTAATTGTTTGTAAAAGTGTATTGAAACTTAATTTCCTAAAATAAAATTAATATCTATTATATGAAAATCTGCACATAAAATAAATTTTGTATTCATGCATTTTTGCATAAGAGAGCAACAGCTATTGCACAAAGATCCGATGAATATTTTAAAAGTTAGTTATAGTACGAACGCATCCCATTTGTAACGTTTGACGTAGAATTTCCAACTTGTTTTAATCGTTTTGGCGATTTTCTTCATTTTTAACCCCATCTCTGAAACGCTTATTTTTTAACCTTTAAACTGAAAAAGGGGCGGGGGGGGGGGGGTTAATCGACGCTGCGCTTTAAAAAATTAGTAAAAAGTCATCTAAAAAATTTGAAAAAATCATACATCAAGTTTAGGCCTTCTATTTTATGAAAAAGTTATAAAAAGATAAAATATTTAAAATTTTAATATAAAATGATTAACCCCACAGGCCTTTGAGGCCTATGATGTTGATTAAACGACTTATTGGCCTCACAGTCCTATTATGTTTGTTGATTATATTTCTTCCATATACATCCTATAATTGAATGGAAAATTTGATGAATTTTTTGAAGAGGCTTCAGAGACTTAGATTATGACATGAGAGGTGAAAAAAAAAAGTGGTGTTACTGTCAGGGTTAAAAATAAATAACTGAAAACTTCAAAATATCGGATGGTTGAAATTTTGGACAGATGCAGATTTACCCCCCCCCCCCTCCCCCCTTTTCAGGAATCAAATTAACAGTTCGCGTTTGCCCACTCTTGCCCATAGCTATCGGCGTCATGTCCATCTCTAAAACTAACTTTTCAAAAATTATCAAACTGCTCAATTAATTTGATTCATTTCATACAAAGAAGCCTTCACAAATTCAATTGTTTTTATAACGCAAGGTTAATTATCGGGGAATCAGCCTAGATTGTAACTTCAAGGAATCTTAACCGTATTCACATAACTTTCATTGAAAACCAGAGGCAGATCTTTTGGAAATTGAATTGAAAAAAACTTCCTATTTATAGTTAAACCTCAACATATGAATAACATGAATTTTTTTAAATGCTTACTATTTGCATAAAAAAAAATTATATGTCTTTAGAGAAAGAAATATGCACAACATAGAAGTGTATCGTAGTCTAAAGGTGTACAATAAAGAAATTTGCGCATATTTAATTTTTACTGTAAGCGAACCTATATTTATGCACCAATGTTATATTGGATTAACGAAAAGAGAAAAGACTTAAACAACACGAGATTTAAACACACACATCTATAATCTAGTCAAAATAAAGTGAGACCGAAAATTAATAAATGCATGTGTGAATTGGCAGTATTTTCAATTTCTTGTCTATATTCAACGTTAGCCAAACAGTTATTTAAAAAAAAATAAGTTGAGCTATGTTACTTCGATAGGTGCTTCATAATCCGATCGTGATCACCAATTTTTCAGAGAATAAAATGGTCATTTGAATATTTGTTATTTTCTTTCTAAATAGATTTTCTTAGAAATACTAGGTTTAATCAAGGATTCATAATTGAAGCCCAGTAGGTTAGCTTGTGTTGATGAAATGCAGAGATCTTACCGTATCACAGCTAAAATTAACTCTCAATAGAAAATCGAATTAAAAAAATGTACTTCCTTTGTAATAGTGCCCCCCCCCCCCCCCAAAGAACGAATTTTCAAGCGACCTAGATGTATCATCGAATGTGATATCTATGACGACTCGGCGTTCGGAAGAGGGTAGGAGTGCAGAAAGACGGCAAAGATAAGTTAAACATAAGAACAACGAATATAAATAACAAATTAAACATAAAAGGTCAGGAAATATGAATAACAAATTAAACATAAGGTCAAGGAATATGAACAACAGATTAAACGTATGAATACTATCTCGTATTTAGTGTTATCTCGTATTTAGTCCCTGACTTAAATACCACTGTAATGCCTAGCCCTATTACTGTTGGTTGTTGTACATAGGGTTTTCATTAACCCCCTGACTGCCGAACAAAAGGACAAATTTGTAATGTTGTTTTCTCTGTAAGTTTTTTTTTAATGCTTAAAAAATCTGAATTTTCAAACTTGAGATAAAAAACTTAATTACGTATCCTCTTTAATAAAAAGGTATGCGTTGCTGACGACTGGGATTTTCGCTAATCGTTGCCACAGATTAATCTCGGAAAGTGAAACATTTGAAGTTACTGAAAAAATTTATTTCTCGAAAAGTATTTGTCAGAAAATTGTTAGACAAGCTGCGTTAGAAAGGTAAAACATTGTATTTTTCTTGATATAAATTTCAAATCTAATGATCATGCCGTTTTTCAAATATTGAATTTCAAAAATTACCAAATTTCACAATGGAGTACCATAGTGGAATCTTCACGCGTAAAGAGATAATGATAATGTGTCCTGACGTAATACTGGCTGTAGCACGAGTCAAAAATTATAGTAGCTCTGTTAAAATATAAAAGTGAATTATGTTGCCACGAGTGCATGATTTTAATTTAATTTTAATATAATCATCTTAGAAACAAGGTTTTGGAATTTTTTTTTTGAATTGGACTAATAAATTTGCCAATACTGTATATTATTTTGAGTTTAAAAGAGGAAAGGTGGGGGAGCGCTTTATATTATTTAGGTTTCCTCAGGAACTTTTAGTCAGAATGGAAAATTTAATATACCAAAACGTCAGAAATTAAATTGCCAAAAACTTTAATGGCTGCCCTTCAGTTAGTTTGGATAGATTTTCATTTAAAAATATAAAATCATTCAACATTGATTTTAGGTATTTTTAAGTTTATTATCACGGGCACGGGCAACGCCGGGCATGTCAGCTAGTATAAGTATAATCCTTGAGAGCATCAATCATTACTTGATGTTTTAAAAATGCATTATATTTGTAGAATTATATTAATTTAAACAAACCTTGTATTGCTGTGAAACCTACAGCATAGTAAACGGATATATCAGGTCGCGGCGGTGAGAAGGTTAAAATTTTGACCTGTAATTACTCCGGTCACAGACCGAATTTCAAAAATCTTGCCAAGTTAGTACCCTTTTTACCAAGATCTATGTTTGTGACATGTTACATTTTAATTGATATCGCCATTGCTGAGAAATCGTGTTCATTTCATTGTCATATTGGAGTGGATACACAAGAATTTTCACTCGCCTTCGACACACCGCACTTCAATGTTTATTTATTTTTATAAAAATTGTGAAATCAGAGCAAAGCATGCAAAATTTTAATTCCCTGGCTTAAATTGTCCCCCGTTATGGTTAAGATGCTTTACACTCACGCAGAAAAAAAAATTAATCGGTTAAAAGAAGGAAAAAAGTCGCCAAATTTAGGGGATTTTTTCCTTTAATGGCAACCTAGCCATTGTATTAAGTTATTCGTTTGGCGCGGTCTTGAAAATCGCGCCAACCAAAAAGTCGCCAAACTTATGTTTGCGTGAGTGTAAAGCATCAGTTCCAAAACTTTTAGTAAAGATAAACATTAATACAATTTAAGCATTTACCTCCACAACTGCAAGACATAATACTTCTACGACTTGCAATATTTAAACCTCTACAAAACGAACAAGTTAAACATAAGAACAACGAATATAAATAACAAATTAAACATAAAGGTCAGGAAACATGAATAACAAATTAAACATAAGGTCAAGGAATATGAACAACAAATTAAACATATGAATACTATCTCGTATTTAGTGTTGTTTGGCTTAAACGAATGAAATTATATTGGTAGGGTGGTTGGTTGATAGAATATTGTGCATGAGAGCTTAGAGCAACACCATCCTATAGAGCTCTAATATAGACTGGAGGGCTAAATCTGCGGTCTGCTCGCGACCTACGTTATATACGGCCGTTGCATGACGTTTAAAACGTCACATGGAGTGGATTCGAGGCTAACGAAAAAGACAGGCTACCGCGGTACATTCCACTTATCTTTTTTTACAGACCGCTAGAATCGAGGCTAACGAAAAAGAAAGGCTACCGTGGTTCTTCACACATATCTTTTTTTACAGACCGCGGGAGTCACGTGATACCCGAATCCACCAATGCAAGTGTACGAAAAGAGCATCACGTCACTCTAGCGGTCTGTAAAAAAAGATAAGTCGAATGCACCGCGGTAGCCTGTCTTTTTCGTTAGCCTCGGCTAGAATGACGTGATGCTCTTTTCGTGCACCTTCATTGGTGCATTCGAGCATCTCGTGACTCTTGCGGTCTGTAAAAAAAGATATGAATGAAGCACCGCGGTAGCCTCGGAGTGGATTAATTTTACACAGCGATTGGTGCAAAACGGTGGGCTCGCCACTTTGCACCAATCACAGTGTAAAAATGATCCACTTCATGTGACGTTCTAAACGTCATGCACCGGCCGTGTATAACGTAGGTCGCGGTCTGCTTCATCTGCTAACACCGTTTTGCACCGCGACCTATGTGCTACCACGGCTAGTGCATGACCCGAGGCTAACGAAAAAGACAGGTTACCCGCGACCTAAGTTATACACGGCCGGTGCATGACGTTTAAAGCGTCACATGGAGTTAATCATTTTTACACGGTGATTGGTGCAAACCGGGGGGGGGGGGGTGCGCCGCTTTGCACCAATCGCCGTGCAAAAACGATCCACTCCATGTGACGTTTTAAACGTCATGCACCGGTCGTGTACAACGTAGGTCGCGGGCGAGGCTAACGAAAAAGACAGGCTACCGCGGTGCATTCCACTTGTCTTTTTTTACAGACCTCTAGAGTGACGTGATGCTCTTTTCGTACACCTTCATTGGTGCATTCGAGCATCACGTGACTCCGGCGGTCTGTAAAAAAAGATAGGCGTAAAGCACCGCGGTAGCCTTTCTTTTTCGTTAGCCTCGGTCGCGGGCTACCGCGGTACATTCCACTTATCTTTTTAACAGACCGCTAGAATGACGTGATGCTCTTTTCGCACACCTGCATTGGGCATTCGAGCATCATGTGACTTCCGCGATCTGTAAAAAAAGATACGAGTAAAGCACCGCGGTAGAATTTCTTTTTCGTTAGCCTCGGCATGACGTTTAAAACGTCACATGAAGTAGATCCGAGGCTAACGAAAAAGAAAGGCTACCGCGGTGCTTTACGCGTATCTTTTTTTACAGACCGCGGGAGTCACGTGATACTCGAATCCACCAATGCAGGTGTACGAAAAGAGCATCACGTCACTCTAGCGGTCTGTAAGAAAAGATAAGTGGAATGCACTGCGGTAGCCTGTCTTTTTCGTTAACCTCGAAGTGGATCATTTTTACACGGCAATTGGTGCAAAACGGTGGGCACCAATCGCCACGTAAAAATGATCCACTTCATGTGACGTTTTAAACGTCATGCACCGGCCGTGTATAACGAAGGTCGCGATTGTGCCATTTTGAGCGTGACTTCTCACCAATGGGAGAACTCATTGTTTTGTCCTAGTTTTCCTTCAAAGAGAAACTAATTGAGCAAAAATTTATGCCAAAATTGTATTTATACGCGGATTGCTGGCTTCAATGTTAAATTATAAGAAGTTAGCTCTTAGTTTTATATTAGAACTTAGTGCCTGTAGATAAGATGGTGTTGTTTGATGTGCTCACGCTACGCGATACAATAAAAAATAACGTTTTATCAAAAACGTTGCACTTACAAAAAGCTAACGGGATCTCTCTGAGACAGAAATGCGATTTTTAACAGAAACGAAATTTCACGTCATTTCCAAAACATGCAGTCAATCTAGGAGGATATAATAGGAGAAGTCAACATAATCTATTTTCCCCTGTAGAAAGCTTTGAAGTTGGCAAATGAGATCTTTCCTCTCTCCTGTATCCCCCATATTTGACTTTGACCGACGACAGTCTGATTTCTGTGCAGAATAGTTCAAAATGAGATTGCGGAATTTTCGCAGTTTTACAAACACAGTAATTTGTTCTGTTCGGAATCGTTCGTAATTCAACTCTTTTGATCTTCGTTCATGAAGGGTTAGGATGCCTGTATAAAGAGTGGCGAAATACGCATAGAGTGCATGGATAGACTCAAAAACGTTAATATAAAAGTTTGGAACAGATGTGTTACACTCACGCACCGATGTTTGGCGACTTTTTGGTTGGCGCGATTTTCAAGCCTGCGCCAAACCAATAACTTAATACAATAGCTAGGTTGCCATTAAAGGAAAAAATCCCCTAAATTTGGCGACTTTTTTCCTTTTTATAACCGATTAAAGAAAAGAAAAACTGTGGGTGAGTATATGACATCATAGCCAAAAGTTTTTTGTCCAAACTATGAACTCCCATTCCAAAACTTGGCAACGCTCCACTCGAACAGTTCGATTAGACGACTGAGACAAGTTCATAAATATTAGCTTGCCGATAATGGCAGGCTCGCCAAGATGCATGTCGTTTCATTTTTGTCCAAAATCGCCTTAAACAATCAAATTTTATTGCCGTGTGTCGTCATTCGTATGTAAAACGAGGCTAACGAAAAAGAAAGGCTACCGCGGTGCTTTATTCATATCTTTTTTTACAGACCGTCAGAGTCACGTGATGCTCGAATGCACCAATGAAGGTGCACGAAAAGAGCATCACGTCACTCTAGCGGTCTGTAAAAAAAGATAAGTGCAATGTACCGCG
Source organism: Maratus michaelseni (assembly GCA_963931845.1). NCBI lineage: Eukaryota > Metazoa > Arthropoda > Arachnida > Araneae > Salticidae > Maratus > Maratus michaelseni. The sequence continues at coordinate 260,737,248 of OZ007593.1, forward strand.
GTAGCCTGTCTTTTTCGTTAGCCTCGTATGTAAAAGAACCTTAATAAAGGGGCTGGTGCTTTAGGAACATTAGACCATATTAAAACAGACTTGTGACTTTTGTTCTCAATATGAACGTTATTTCCTTACCACTGACGCTGACCCCGCCCCAAAAGAAAAAAAAATAACAGGCTGTCACATTACGATTTGCGTTAGTCTCCCTTCGGAACGCTTGAGTCACATGAACTTTTCGTGCACCCGCCTCTCGAAAAGTGCATCACGTGACTCAAACAGTCCCAACAGCGGTACACATTTAACGCAGTGCGGCAGCCTACCACAGCTTATGGTATTGAAGACGTTCATTTGATCGAGAGGATCGTGTCGATCTTACCGCGACCTACGTTATACATGGCCGGTGCATGACGTTTAAAACATCACATGGAGTGGATCATTTTTACACGGTGATTGGTGCAAAGCGACGCGCCGTTTTGCACCAATCGCTGCGAAAAAATGATCCACTACATGTGACGTTTTAAACGTCATGCATCGGCCGTGTATAATGTAGGTAGCGCACGGCATGGATCATCTTTACACGGCGATTGGTACAAAGCGTCGCGACCATCGTTTTGTGCCAATAGTCGTGTATTGAGTCACGTGGATCACGACTGGGTAATGGAATGAGTGTTCCATGAACCATCATCTTTATGAGTTTTATTTTCTATTTTGAACAATATGGTGCGCCACACACCAAGGAGACAAGAGACATTTCTGAGACTCGGTTGCAGCCTATTGATTCTTCACCGAGCTCACACACCGAAAACGCATGCAATGAAGCACCTATGTTGCACGTGTATTTTGGCTTCCGCCGCACTTTCGTCTCTTCCCCCACCTAAGCCACAAGCTTCAATTTTCATTTATTTGTGTCTCAAGAAAATATCGTTTTGGCGCCATTAATATGAAGAAACCTCTCTATTTTAGGTGCATTTATAAATAAAAAAAGCGTTATAACTTTAAAATTTTATTCAATGTATATAAAATAAAAATTATTCTTTTTTATAAAATTTTTAATTTATTGTTATCAAATGGTATTATATATTCCTCATATTTTAATTACATTTGAAAAGAAATATTCATTTTATTTACAATGCAAGCAAAATTTAAGTGGATATAAGCTAAGTTTAAAAAAAAATAACATTAAATTAAAATTTTATGAAAAATATTTTTCATTTTATTTACATTGAATAAAATTTTAAAGTTATATGGCTTTATTTTTTTTAATGCACCTAAATTACTACTCAAGTAAAGGTTCCTTTATATTAATTGCCGATAGATAGCGCCAAAACGATTGTATCTCGTGTGCTAGTGTCGCTCTGGTGTGAGGATTAAAAAGTTGAAAATGCAACTTTCTTCTGTCGTGACTCGCGATTTCATTAGACATGCAACGTGTGCCGCGTCGCTTGTCTCCTTGGTGTGACGCGCTCCTAAGGGTCAAGCTAGCATTCATCCTGAATATCAACTTGCGGTGGAGAATCGGTCGTAGTCTGTAGTTATGCCGAGGCTAACGAAAGAGGCCAAATGAATTAATTCGATTGTATGCAGATTTCAGGGTTGAAAGCGAGGCTAACAAAAAAGAAAGGCTACCGTGGTGCTTTACGCATATCTTTTTTTACAGACCGCGGGAGTCACGTGATGTTCGAATCCACCAATGCAGGTGTACGAAAAGAGTATCACGTCACTCTAGCGGTCTGTAAAAAAAGATAAGTGGAATGCACCGCGGTAGCCTGTCTTTTTCGTTAGCCTCGGTTGAAAGTTATGTCAAGTGTGTACAAAAGTTTCGCAAATCTGAATATCGCCTACGACAGAGGTCCAGGTAGATTTTCGTAAAAATTTGCAATTCTACATTGCATCATTTGCACACTATAAACAAGTGGAATAACCAATCAGCTAAGACTACATTTTTACTCTCTTCTATATACATAAGAATTGAAATCGTGAAAAATTTCCACTACTGTTTTTTGATAATTTACATGTTTTGAACGCGATATGACTATTTTTGGAATTTTCCGTTCTTCTGTACGTTCTTCTCTATTTTCTTTTCTTCTCTATGTGCACAATTTTTGTGGCTGCTGTATCTAAAGACCTATAGCACAGAATTTCATAAAACATATTCTGTTAGACCTTGACATGAACTGGTACCGATTAGGTTTGTATGTATATCACTCAAATGGCGTCGCTACTATGCTGCATCTTTCATAATTTCTGTGATAAGCTATATTAGAAGAACTAATGGACGAAATTTCACAAAACTGCATATTATTTGAGACCTTGACATGAATAGATGTCAATATTTTGATGTACATCGCCTAATAAGCGACTCTTTTATACCGTGATTTGTACTATTTCTGTCATAGTTATATCTCGACATCTATGGGATGGAAATTCGAAAATTTTCATATTAAATTAGACCTCGACATAAGTAGATACCGATTAGGTTATATGTAAATGATATGAATATTTATTCATCCAACTTTGAAAAAGAAATTTAATTCACTTAAATATATAGAAATATTGCTATAATATTAAAGCAAAAATTTTGTTCTTCGTACTATTAAAAAACGAGAAAAAAAAATCTCTCTAGCATGTGCATCTACCAGATGCTTATCACTCTCCATATGCGAACTTTACGGGACCGGCCATAAGGGCAAGGTTTTGCAAGGGGTTTAGTGTATCTGTGTCCCAACTAAGATTTTATCTTTCGAAGAAATTAATTTAGCTTTCATTGATTGAACCTGGATTCGCAAAAGGCCCCGGCACTTAAAGGGAACAAGCGTGATTTAGACATTTTATCTTTGAAAATAATTTTGTGCCTCCAAAAATATTTTTTTCATTGATATCTCTAAGGATAAAGGACGGTCATTGATATTTATCTATCAGGTGGCATGGGCAGTGACAAAAACGAAGTGGAGTGGGGGGGGGGGGGGGGGGGGCGAGTCTGGTTGCTGGATTTGAGTGGTCGCAAAAATGAAGAATATTAAAGATTAAGAACAATGAAAATGCGCATGAGAATATATTAATATATTATTACAATTTATTTTGTGTAATTGAGGAAATTTGCTTTGGTCATAATCGATATATAAGGAGGAATTCTGTTTAGACGGTCTGCAGGGGCAAAAATTTCAGAACTGGGCCTAGTGAGGAAAGCAATTTTGACTTTGGCCCATCCCCAGCAAAAATAAATGAAGTCAGGCCTGACCCGGTCCAAAATTTTCAACAAATATTTTTAGAAAACTTCGAAAAAATACGCATTTCTTAACTGACATTATCCTACAACTAAAATTCTTTAAAATAGCTTAACGTTCACATTAATACAAACTTTTTCAAGTACAGCAACTTTTAGATTGTATGTTTGTAAGTTATGGAATGTGAAATCGCAACAACGTTCATTTAGACAATTACAATCAAAATTAGATTAAGTAAAAAGAAAATTAATGTAGTTTAGAATAAAGGAAAAATGATTTTAAATTAAAAAAAATTGTTTTGAAGCGATGTGTAGAAAAAAAATGTAGATTTTTAAAAACATTTCTTTAATTTATTAATATAAAATTAATTTCTGATGATTACATTAACAAAGTTACAACACTACTATTATTTTTTAGTAAAACATTTATTGCCCGGAAAAAAAAATTAGTCCCAACCCGCACCTTCAGAAAAATAAAGGAGTAAGCCCAACCGCAGCCCGGCCTGAACCCTTGCAGACATCTTAATAATATGTTTACTCACAGCTATGATCGCCCACCATGTTGGACGAGCTCATAAAGAAAAGGTCATGTTTACAAACATTCCTATCAACGTACTGCATTTTTGCCTTTGCAATCATTACAGGAATAATAGCAGTTTATTCATGTATCAATCGTATCTCAGATGAATCATTCGCAGACTTATATCGTAAATGAATCATTCGCAGACTTATATCGTAAATGAATCATTCGCAGACTTGTATCGTAAATGAATAATTCGCAGACTTGTATCGTAAATGAATAATTCGCAGACTAATCGGAATGTCAGTGTTATTCTGTACAATAGAAAGTGTAAAGACGGCCAGAATATAAAATGTTATTTTACCAGTAGCAACGTCTGCTACCATTTTCTTTATATCCAGTTGGCCAGATTGGGCTATTTCCGTCCAACTGGTTTACATAACATTTTTTGTCTGAAGTTCATTTTTTCTAGTTATTTAGCGCTATTCAGTATGTAGGTGCAATGTTTGTCATCTTTCGCGCTAAAGATAGTTGCTAAGGAAAATAAGAGAATATTTGAGGCGTTGTGACTATTAGGGCTGAACTCGACCACAGGCCTATTTTAACATAACATGGAAGACTGTAGTAACTGATGCAACTCTTACACGAGTCCAATTCATCTCCATCACTATTAAATTTCTTTTAGAATACAGACTGGCCATAATGTTTTTTGAAACTGCTTTTTCTCTAAACCTGCGTTTGTTGAGTTTGCCCAAATTTTTTAGTCATATTTTTAATGATACCAAATGGAGCAAACTATATTTCTCCACGTTAGACTGAACTCCATATTACAATAAAGGAAAATGGTTCTGAAAAAAAAAAGTTCGACTTTTTCAACGCCAGCCAGAAAACTGAAGGGTATGTTAAAAATACTACTTAGACTAGTGAAATTTAGTTTTTCGTCATTGGACATAGATACGCAAAAGAAAAAATAAACAAACAAAAAAGTTAAATCATGCATCAAGACTATGAAACACTTTCCAACACTTCCAGAATACAGTAACGAAACTTTACAGGTCAATAGGGTGAAAGAAGATATCTAAATAAATAATTTAGAAAACTCATAACACATTAGAAAACCCAATTTTAGAAATTACTGTCCATATTCGGAAAGGTGGTAGAATTCCTGTGTGCAACCCTGTACATTATCTATAGATTTGTTTATTTATAACGCATAACATAGTAGAAAATTCACTTTTAGCAATTGCCGTCAATAGACGGAAGTGTACTCTAAATCTTTTGTTCCGCCCTGTATATTATCTACATATAATACACACCACATATTAAGCTAAAATTTAATTTAGGTAAAAAACGCATAACTAAAAACGCAGTTTCAGCAATTACCCCATCCATAGACAACAATGTATCCAATTCTTTGGATATCCCTGTGTATGAATTTATATTGTACAAACATTCTTTAGTAGATAAAGTTCAGCTGGAAAATGCACTGCACAATATACACTTAAATTCACCATCACAGGCTGTAATGTTTACGAATTATTTTGTGTAGTCCCGTATACGATCTACAGAATTTACACACAACATAAAATATACAAAAAATTAGTTAAAACTTATACCTTAACTTTCTGAAGACTAACTTTCATCAATTATCGCTCATAGACAGTACTGTAAGCAAATTCTTTTGTTTGTCCCTGTAAATGAACGATAAATGCTATGCGTACCACATCCTATAATAAGTAACTTGTAGTGGACCTTAGCAATATATCAATTTCATTATATTTGAAATAGGTTAACATTTAAATGCACTGCAAATGATTTTTCCCCGTAGACCATTATGTAACGAAATATTTTTGTGTGACCCTCTAAATGAATGATAATTTCTTTGCACTCCGCATTCAATAAAAAGCATGTTTCAGTGTACCTCAGAAACGCATATCAATTTCATTATGTTTGAAATAGTGTAACATTAAAATGTACTGCAAACAATTTTCCCTCATAGGCCATGATGCGACTGAATTAAGTGACCCTATACAAACGAACTATAAATGCTGCACACCTCATTCTTAATAGGGAATGTTCTATAGTAAATATTGGTAATGCATAAAGTTACGCGGAAAACAAAATATATTTAAGAGAGCGCGCGGCCGGATGACCAGACAAAACAATTTTCAATTATGTTGGAAAGTTAACAAAAATGAAAAATATCATGGCATGAATTATCGAACACTTCCCAATACAATCGAAATATTAAAAATTTTCCTTTTTCTTCATACAATAAAATGAGATATCTTAATTAAAAATAAAACAACGCAGCAAAAAATCATTTTCAGCAATTGCTGTCCACAGACGGTAACGTATGCGAATTCTTTCACGCACCTCTGTATATGATATGCATTCCTCGTAATACGCTAAAAATTAGTTAAGTTTTAAAAATACATATCACAGCTGAAAACTCATATCCAACAGTTATGGCTCTTAGTCAGTCCCGTACCTTAATTTCTTTGAGAGTTTCTGTAAATAAACTATAAATTCTACGTACGTAATAATCTATAAAAACCTGTACCTCAGTAATACATATAAATCTCATTGAAATAGTGTATCATAAAAATACACTGTGCAAACTATCTCCCCTCATAGGTCATAATGCAGTGGAATTCTTTTGTGCGTCCCTGTAAACGAGCTGTAATTGCTGCTTACTCTATACTCAATAGAAAGCATGTTGCCCTCTACCTCGGTGATGCACATCAATTTCATTATGTTTGAAACCGTGTAACATCATTAAAATGCACTGAAAAGAATTTTCCCTCATTGACCCTAATGTAACATTACTTTTGAGTGTCCCTGTAAACGGACTCTAATTGCTATTGCTACTCATTCTATACTCTAAGAAATAATGTCATCCACCTCAGTGACGCATATCAATTTCATTGTTTTTGAAATAGCACAACAGCATTAAAATTCAATGAAAACTAATTTTCTCTCATCGACCTTAATGTTACTGAATACCAGGGTTGTGAAAACCCCCATCCCGGGCGGGGAGCAGGGCTGGGAAGATAACCAGTACAACCATGCTGAATACTCGAGTGTTCCTAAATAACCATAAATGGTACACAATTTTCAATACCAAACATACCATCATGGTAAGCCTCAATAACATATCAACTGCACGGCAAAGTACTTACGAGAGTTAGAGCACGGTCAGACGGACAAAACGAACACATATACACTTTTCAACTATGTTGGAAAATGTTAAATAGCGTACACTCTAACGAAGGGCAGATCCAGATTTCGGAAAAAAATAAATAAAAGATAGAGAGCATTCTTCCAGTATTATTTCTACACAACGCTCTATTTTTTTCGTTCTTCAATAAAACAGTTTGGTTATAAAACTTCTTGAATCCGCCTTTGATGCTAAAATATAGCACAATGAAATGATAAAATAATGCTAATCCATCAGTTTAATCTAGCTAATCACTTTAACCACCTAAAAGTCGGTGCCGTCTGTCTGTGCTCTAACTCGCGTAAGTATAGTCCGATTGTCATGCAATTGTATATGTAATATATCTTAATGAGACTTACTATGGCATGTTCAGTATAAAAAATGAAGTATGTAGCCTTTATCCTTCATTTACAGGGATACTCAAAAGAATTGTTACATTACGGTCTATAGGAAAAAAATGTTAGAAATTGATATACAGGGTGTCCGAAAAGTCTGGAAACGGTCGAATAATTTGAGAAATCGGATTGAAAAACGGAAAATATGTGTTCAATATTTTTGAAAAATATTTAGGGATATCAATGTTCCCCCACCCGGGGGGAAGGGGCAACTGATATAACTTTTGTATTTAGCATTTTCTTCGGAAAAATCGTAGATGGCGCTGTAATAGAGTAAAATGCATTGATAATCTTTTCCATTGAAAAGTCTGGAAACGGTCGAATAACTCGAGAAATATACACTGGATTCAAAAACGGAAAAATGTGTGTTCAATATTTTAGAAAAATCTATTTAGGGATATCAAAGTCTCCATTTTTCTAAAATATTGAACACGTATTTTTCCATTTTTCAATCAGATGTATATTTCTCGAGTTATTCGACCGTTTCCGGACTTTTCAATGGAAACGACTAACTGCATTCTACTCGCTTTACAGTGTCATCTACGATTTTACGAAGAAAATGTTAAATACAAAAGTTACGTATTTTTCTCCGTAGAATCCAAATCTGCAATAAAAAAGGAGAGTTTTCAATTAAGATTTCAAAGTTTACCCCCCACCCCCCGTTCCCCTCGGGGAACAAAGTTGGGGGCAACTTTGATGTATCCTTAAATTTATTTTTTAAAATATTGAAGTCATATTTTCAGTTTTTCAATCAGATTTATATTTCTCGAGTTATTCAACCGTTTCCAGACTTTTCGAACACCCTGTATGACAATAACAGTTGCATTATGAGAGGCTTACTATAGAATAGTATGTACATAGCATTCATCGTTCATTTACAGGACGCACAAAAGAACCGAGTTTCAATATTGTCTAAGAACAATAATTGCTGGAAGTACGTTTTAAGTTGTGGTACGAGTTTTAAATTAAACTAACTTTTTGCCTATTACATGGTGTGCATAAATTCTACAGATAATACACTAGACAGAACAAAAGATCTCGAGTGCAATATGTGAAGATGCACAAAAAAAAAATATATTTCTCCGCCTATTGATATCAATTCCTGAAATTGTGTTTTCAAATTGTTTACTTTAGACACCATCTTTCACCTTATTAAAAACGGTGACGTTTTGTTAAAGTAATCTAAGTGTTGGAAAGTGTGATAATCTATTCTTGAAGCATAAATTTTTCGTTCTTGTTTATGACTAAAGAGGTTATTTTAATTCCTAAAAAAGTCTATTTAATTTTGATTTTTCTGAACTTGGAAGGATATTTTGTAAAATAATTTTCGTATAGTTTAGGAGATATATTGGTTTTGTTAAAAACGTACGCATACGTAAGAAATACCACGGGTGAAGTGGATTTTGAAAAAAAAAAAAAAAATGCTCGGTCGCATGCCTAACAACGGAGACAGGTAAGTGGTTAAAATGAAAAATGCCCCATAACTCTAGGACAAACTGGAATTTAAAATCTGTTTATAGTCGTTTAGTTTTGGTTTGTAAATGAAAACTAGAATTGTATGGAATGTTAATATTTTATTAAATAAATATTACAAAAAGTGAAAAAAGATGGTAGTTTAAAATACAAATGATTTTCGTAACTGGCTGCCGAAATGATTTCTCATGTAATATATGCAACCAATTTAAAATAGTTAACAATTAATGATAAACAACATGAGTAATGAAATATGCTTCAGGTGGGATGAAATATGCTTCAGGTGGGATGAAATTTTCTTTGAAATGATTAATGAAAATAAAATTGGAAAATCTTATAAGATTTGCCACTCCGCATTAAAATGAAGGCAATTTTTGCTTGCATAAAATTCTAAAGTCGATGGTTCATGAAAAAAAAAAATCATTTTGGTCTACCTTTTTTATTATTTCGAGGAGGACGTCTCAAAGACCTTTGTCTACGGTTTTCTTCCTCGGATTTCTCAGTACTCGATCGTTCGTCAGGGGATGTTTCTGGTAAACCAGGGCCTTCAGGAGGTTTACCTTCATTTTCTTCATTTTCAGCTGTTGACCACTGTGGTAAAGATGTTTCATCTGGAGGTATACGATCTATAAAAGAAGAATCTGGAGGAACAAAATCTGGAGTAACAGTTTTCTTCCAACTTTTTATATAGTCGTTTATTTCAATTTTATTTCCCGAATTCATTTTTCCTGCTTCAGCTAGTGCCTTCTTGGAGAGGTTCCCATTTCCTTCACTGTTTGGCTGCTGATATGAAGTACTCGCTTGAGGATGTGGTATAACAGCAAAACTTTCGGGAATATTCGCTCGAATTATCGGCATATTTGTTGCAGAATTACCGTAAGGATTAAAAGGTTGAAGCAATTGTTGAGGGTAAGATACGGGATAAGGTGTGGGTACTGGCATATTCATTGCAGGATTAATGTACAGCGGCTGATGAGGTTGAGGATGTGTAGGGAAAGGTCTGGGAAGTAAAGGTCGGTAACTTGCAAATCCGATATTCGGACTTTCGAATCTAAATTCGCCCCCTGTGTAAATACCTCTTTCATATTGCCTTGTTTTATTAGCGGCATCATTTCCCATAGATTCGAAATTACCAAATCGTTTTTCTCTTAGCTCTTGAATATTTCTGCGCCCCTTATTGCTTTGAGAACTTTGACTATTCCTGTATTCACTTTTCAATGTGTGTTTCGAATCTGTGTTACTGGCATATTTCATCATAGATTCGGATTTACTAGATTCTCCCGCTCTTAGCTGTTTTACATTTCTGTGCCCCAGTTCGCTTGGAGAGCTTTGACTACTCCTGTATTCAGTTTTATATTTCGAATCCGTATTAATCTTATGTGGATCTCGTGGACAATGTTTTCCTTTTTCTATATCTGGGCTGCTTTTTGAATTTTCACCAGAACTTGGAGAAGTAGTGACGTTTCTGCAATCTGCGAAGTTTCGATCAAACGACTGTTCCTCCAGGGACATGGCATAGCCGCTAGAGGGGCTTGTTTCTTTATTTGAACTTTTTTTGGAATCTCCGCCAGAACTAGAAGTAAAGTTTACTGGATCAGATCTATCATGAAGAGACAATGCATAACCACTTGATATATTACCTCCTTCTGTATTCGGGCTAGTTTTGGAATATTCACCAGATCTTTGAGAAGTAATGCTTCTGCGATCTGCCGAGTTTCGACATGGCGACAGTTTGTCGAGACCATTCGAGCTAGTGCTAAACTCTGGAATATTAGACTCTTCGCCACTGTTCACAGAGTCTTTCATTGAAATGTTGCTAGATTCTTCAACACATGATACTTCTATTATAGGAAGAAGGTTAACATTTTGAGAATCGCTAACTTGAATGGTAGGCGATTCAGAGTCTTGTCCGATTGCAAAGCTTGCTTCAGGAGCATCATCTTCACAAAAAAAGAAACACTGGCAGACATTATCCGGCAAATTACCTCCGACGGGTATTTCATCAGATTCGGAAAGTCCTCGTTTCCCACATAAGCCACATATCTCTTTATCCGCACCAGGGTCCGCTTGATTGTCGCATGCTTGCGTCGAGACGTTTTTATGGACATCACCGGAATCACCTTTGAAAAAAGAAAATTACAGGAGAGAAATTCAAATTTTATAAAGTAACAATGCATTTTAATGATATTTATGAAACTAGTGTCAAAAGAAGTTTATTTAAAAAAAAATTTTGGTTATCAATAGTATGGGGACAACAACAGTTTCGAAATCCCGTACAGAAAACGGCGGATATTGACTTACCTTTTCTCGTGAATTACTGAAGCGATTTAAATAGTGTACAATGATTTATGAGCTACTTCTCGATAAAATGAAATTATTTTGTTCCAGACTCGCTCATAATTGTAACTTTTGTAGAGGAACAAGTTGGAAATTGTAAGTCAAACTGGACAAATGAGGTGCGTTCGTACTGTAATTTTATATAAAAAAAATAATTTCAGTGAAATTAATTATATCGTCTGTTATATGTTAACTTCCGTAATAAAAGAAGTACATTTTAAGTTGGCAACATTTTACATTTTGTTGACATTTACTGAAAATTCCAATGGGAAACTGAACCCTAGCTTTGAAAATTTCAGAACTTCAAATCCCTATTTAGACTCTTTATCCATTTAATATCTATATCTCCAGAAATATCTATCCAAAAAACTGTCGGTATATTGTATGATGGCTAGAATTAAACGATTTTAGTATACAAATTCTGTTTTTAAATTCAGTTGTATGGAAATAATGACTCCATCTTAAATATGACGTACTCACCATGGCAACCTAGAATCATTACCTAGCATGGGATATCATTGAATTAAGTATGGTTATATTAAATTTCAAACCATTTGGTTGGGTAGTTTTTGCGCTGTTATATGCGGGCAGACGGACTGACCGGGTGACTATAGGTGCTACGTATTTATATAATTATGAACGCACCTATATCCAGAACTATCTGTACAAGTAATCAAACTATTGTATTATAGCAGCGTAAAAATACTGTGTCAAAAGTCTGAAGAACAGTTAAAGACCATTAAGATAAAATAGGAAACTTTTTCGTTTTATTAGTTTCTTTCAATGTAAAGACTCAGGATTAAATACGCTGCCAAACGATTAGTTCGATTATCAGCTTCTTTCCTTTTAGAAAACAAATTTAACTCAATTTTTATCCCCAAATAAATATTTGTCGCTAGCGCAATAAAAAAAAAATTCATCGTGTTTTTTCCTATTTCAGTAAAATATTTTCATTGCAAATAATTTCGACTTTCTAAATCGTTTTTCTACAACTTTAACGATTTTCTCATAAATATGCAGAGCCAGATCACAGGACCACATGGGGCATGGTGCCCCATTTTCCAAAGCTCATTTTCAGATGCCCCAAAACTCATTTTGTCTCTGAAGACAAATTAATGCAAATTTTTATTTATAGTTCATAGAAAATAAAATGATTTTTTCCCATTCATATAAACTATATTGTTCTTTACCAACGACAATGAAATGTAAACTTCAAAATTCTGATTCATTCAATCCCTTGGGTTTAGAGTTTTACTCACTCTAAATAGCATATAGTGCAGACGATTTTAACCTTCCCATATTGTGCTGGCCTCTCAAAAAACCACAGTGAAATGTTCCTTAAAAACTTATATTATATATATATATATTATATATATAAAAATAAAACAAATTAAAAAATTTTCGCCGTTGGCCTCATCAAAACTATAATTCTGTGTAAATGCCATTATTCTAAATTATTTTCTCGTTCCAATATTTCGATTGTCAAAATTCCACCTAGCTAAAAAATACTTTATTCTAAATTCATTCTCTTAAAAAAATGGCTTTGATCGCGGTGTTCTAATAAAATTACGCACTTTTGTTTCATTAAATAAATGCATCCTAGAATTTAATTCTTTAAAAACACCAATCTCCCAGCTAAAAATATGTTAACTCTCTTGAAATAACAACTTATATCTTTTTATTTTCTTATTTCCCTATGTTTTCTGAAAAAAAAAATTTCTTTCTCAAAATTATGAAAAGCTACTTCAGTCTCAATGTAAAAATTATTTTTGCATTTTGCCCATGCTCGATAAAACCTACGTATTTCTTTTTCTTTTCTTCTCTTCTTATTTATTCGAAGGAATTTGATTTTGCGAGAATGTTCAAAGAATATTGTAATCCCGCGCTTTTTCAGATTACGGTCATATAACTTCGAAATTAGGCCGCAGAAGAAGTTAATCCGAGAGCGCTGATTGGTCGAAAGACTTTTTAATGACAATGTATTCTGGGGCGTTCAATAAGAGATACGGATAACTTCCCGAGTTAGCGACAGATTGTTCCTGGATCCGGTGGTGCATGCAAACCCCGGCGCGTACTCCACGATCATGGAACACTCTCCTTGGCTGCCGATAGATTCGAAAAAACACCTGCCTATACGAACCAAAATGTCTTCTTAATTAATAAATTAAATCATCAAGTTTCTTCACGGTATTAAAATCAGCACGTATGGATTGAGCATCATAATGAGTAAAGCCTAGCCAGTTTGTTTTTTATTTTCGAATAAAAGTGAAATTGAATGGACTGTCTCTTATTTGCATTCTATACGTACACTATGAAGTGCGTTCTCGGTGCCTGACTGCAAAATTCCTCGGAGGAAGCCCTTGCCTTGAGTATGATTCTACAAAAATTATAGTGATCCAAATCAATTTCATTGTCAACTAATTATTTCACACTTAATTATTATTTCATTGTTTAAGTTGGTGTTATGATAATGTTTAATTTATGGTTATATATATATATATATATATATATATATATATATATAATATATATATATATATATATTTCACTAAGTCAATTTTTTTTTGTTTTGTTCTGTTTTTTCTGCACTATTTAGAATAATAAAAAAGAAAACTGCCCAGTAAAACTGAGGGCATTGAGCTCACAGGCTATTCACACTAATTGTATATTATACTCTTATTTCAAAGAATAATGCCCCTCGAAAAATAAAGAAATCGACAATATATTAAGGGAGATCCTCCACCCGTCCCCCTTATTAACCAATGAATAACCAAAACTAAACAGGGAAGAGTCTTATTACAATGAACTTATATACAAAATTCGCAGCAAATCGAATAATTCTACATGAAAAACCCATTTATCCAAATTAAGGGGGGATTAGACCCCCGTTACCCCATTTATACTTAACCAATGAACCCCCAAAACTAAACAGGTAAGCCCCTTACCACAATGAACCTATGTACAAAATTTGAAGAAAATCGATAATTCTACATGAAAAACCCATTTATCTAAATTAAGAGGGTTAGCCCACCGTTTCCCCCCTTTATACTTATCCAATGAACCCCCAAAACTAATCAGGGAAGTGTCTTATCAGAATGAGCCTACATACAAAATTTGAAGAAAATCGGACAATTCTGCATGAAAAACCCATTTATCTAAATTAAGGGGGTTAGTCCCCCGTTTCCCCCCTTTATACTTAACTAATGAACTCCCAAAAATAATCAGGGAAGCACCTTATCACAATGAACCTATATACGAAATTGGAAAAAAAAATGGATAATTCTGCATGAAAAACCCATTTATCTAAATTAAGGGGGAGTTACCCCCCCTTTTTCCCCCTTTATACTTAACCAATGAGCTCTTAAAACTAATCAGGGAAGCGCATTATTAGAATGAACCTATAAACAAAATTTGAAGCAAAACTAATATTTCTATCACGAGTTATCGCGTTACGTACATACATACATACATACAGAACGGGCGGGCACATTAGCTCTCAGGCTTTGATAGCCTGTGAGCTAAAAATAGTTAAAAATACGTAAGGAGTGCTTATTTAATTAAAAAATAATTTAAACTAACAATTGCCGAATTCTGGCAAAGCATGAGCTTCATGTTTACCGATTTCCATGTTATAATAAAATTTTAGAATATCTACATAAATTTTTAATTGTTTTTATGTTAAACCATTATAAGGTAATAAAATGAATCATTTTCAGCCGTCAGGTTTTTTTTTTTTTTTTTTTTTGGGGGGGGGGGGGGGGAGTAACATGGGTTAATTTTTAGAAAAGAGTGTTTTTTTTCCCCAAATTCTCGCTTAATTGGCTGCCACTTTGCAATAAAGCGATAAAATGACAAGTTGGAAATTGTACGTCAAACGTTACAAACGAGGTGCGTTCGTACTATAGCTAGTTATATAAATATTCAGATCTTGATTTTTAATTCTGCGAAATGAATTATATCGTCTGCAGATTCATTTCTGTCATAAAATAAGTATTTCGGTCGCTTGACGATTAAACTTCGAAAGCTCATATAAAAAGAAAGCACCGATTTAAAAAAAAAATCAAATTTCTTAATAAATGTTTTTATTAATATTTTCTAAAGTTTTGATTAGATTTTTAAAAAATTTGAAATGTCTCGACAAAATTCTGCAAAGAAAATATATCTTAAATTTCAAACCATTCGGTTGGGTAGTTTTTGCGTTGTTATATGCGGGCGGACGGACAGACGGACGGATCAGACGACGACAATAGGTGCTACGTATTTATATAATTACGAACGCACCTAAAAAATGCCCACCATTAAAATCTTAGTCAGAACAAGCTGTAAAAATTTAGCCATGTTTAATTTTCAGGGTTTCGTTCATGTCACAAAACCCTATTAGTCCCGCTTCGTTGTCTGTCTATCACTGAGCCGGTTCTCAGAAGCTATATAACTTAGTCATGAAATTGTGTACTTATAGCTGAATACCTATTATGAAGCTCAAAATCATAAAATTTGAAAAAATCTTATTTTAATATAGAGATATAAAAATCAAAAATCTAACAGCCTTTTCCTATTAAATTTAAAACATTTTTCATTATAGCAGTTGCCAACAATTAAATATCCACAATAAAATTCTTTCTACAATAATTAATTTTCTATTGCAAGATTTCCACGTGAAAAATGACAATGAAATAAAAAGTTTTACCATTTGAAAACAAGAACGAAAAATCATGCGTCAAGCATAGATTATGTAACACTTTCCAACGCTTCCAAAATAATTTTACGAGTCATACTCTTTAATAAGCTAAAAGATAACATCTAAGTAATCCGAATACTTTTATTCAGCCCTGTATAGGATCTATAGATTTGTATATATACTACATAGGATGCTAAATTTTAGTTCAGTTAGGAAACACGTAGCACAGTTTAAAATTCTCCGTCTGGAGTTAAATAATACGGAAATGTGTTCCCGAACTTTTGTGCTTCCCTGTATAGGATCTACAGAATTTATACACACCACGTAATAGACAAAAAGCGATTTAAAATTAAAATAGCGTTCAGTAACTTAAAACGCACTTCCAGGAATTATTGTTAACATACAGTAGAGAATTCTTTTGTGTGTCCCTGTAAATGAACGATGACTGCTATACACACAATATTCTGTAGTAAGTCTCTTGTAATGAACCTTATATAAATTTCAATGCGTTTAAAATAGTGAAACATTATTTAAATAAACCGCAGACGATTTTTCTCCATAGACGTAATGTAACGGAATTCTTTTGACTGTCCCTGTAAAGTAAGTATAAGTGCTGTGCACACCCTATTCCATATTAAGCTTCTTCTAATGCACCTTAGTGATATATATAAATTTCAATGCGTTTAAAATAGTGAAACATTATTTAAATAAACCGCAAATGATTTTTCCCCATAGACCGCAATGTAACGGAATTCTTTTGAGTGTCCCTGTAAAAAAACTATAAGTGCTACACACTTCCATTGAAATAGGGAACATGCTATAGATAACGATTATAACATATAAAAATTGCAGGGCAATCCGAGCATATTTACGGGAGTTAGAGCACGGACAGACGGCAGACGGCCAGACGGCAGACGGCCAGACAAACCGAAGTCATAAACACTTTTCAACTAGGTTGGAAAGTGTTAAAAAAAGGATCAATATGACGTCATACTAGTAATAAAACGGAAATTTTTAAACATTTCAATAATACGAGGAGTATGAGTATGTAAATACATAAAGCAGCTTAATATGACGTCATTAGAGAATTAAAAAGAAAATTAATCTGACGTCTGACATTTTAAAGGTCCCTATACAACATGTTTAATTTTGAATATATATATATATTTTTAAATATCGTATTTAGTTCACATGACAGTTATTATGACAAAGTATAAAAGCGGCTACGCCCGCTATTGGAGCGGTCCAGATTTCCGAAAAAACGAGAAAGATAGACCGGTAAATTTTTACTTTATAAAAAAAACATGACTTTTTTTTTTTTTTTGGGGGGGGGGGAGAGGGGATGGAAATTTGGATTTATTAAAGAAAGGATAAAGTGTTTTGAAAGGAATATTAAACGAAACACTTTGTGCGATCTTCGATCACATTTACCCACTTATTTTAAATTTCTACTATGAGGCAAAATTAGTACTGCAATGAAGCACTTTCCTATAATAAACTTTCTTCCAAATTACGTTACCTAGGGTGCCGATGAAGCTGCAATTTCAACAATCGAGGAATGTGTTAAATTATGCCTGAAGAAAAACATACTCAAGCTATAATGAAATTTATAGTAATATCAGATTAAAATTAGAAAATATTTGCACGAATTAATTGAAATTTGTAACAGTTCACATCATAACCGACAACCTGTTTTTTTCCCCCCGCCAAGTCGAATCTTATATTATTAAAGCGAAAAGGGATTTGAGTAAGACTACGATAAGATTTTCCATACAAAACGGACCTTAAAGCTCATGCGTCAACTTTTTTTGAACGTGAATAAAAAAGTAAATAGAATTAAGATGAATCAAGAGCGCTGGGGAAAGAATAACTCGCCTATTGGCCTGCACTGCTCGCAGCTCTACCGCTAGGAAATACTCAAATTCTTCTTAATTCTATGCTTATTTCTCCTTCCCGGAGCGAGCATCCATTCTTCCACCTGCTTTGTTTGAGAGTTGGGTTGGGTTGATTATTGACGGCCAATTATCTACACATGGGATATAGGCCCGGGGGGAGTGCCCTTCGTGGGGGTCTTTCTAAGGGAACCTAACCCGTATTTACGCATGGATAAATCCACGGCTCGAAGAAAACCACGAAAAGCTTTGTTTGAGAGAGGTGTGGGCAAAATGAAATTGGGGATTGTAAGGGGACAGGAGGAATTGAAAAAAGGTAGGGAGGCACTTTCAATTTTTTTTAAGGCAGGAATGGAAAGGGGAGTTTCTCCCCTTCTATAGAATTTTAAAAAGAGTCGTTTTTCCGGGAAGAAAACGATTTATTTTACAACTAGATAACAGATTTCTGACGTCATTTTTACACAGGCTGTAAAACCTTTATATTTATAACAATTAAAATTTTCAAAAGAGTTTAAAAAAGACTTGTTGTCCAATGTTTTCTTGCGAGCACTTTTATCACTAATTATCAGTATTTTTACTTTCTTCTATCTTTACAAGAAGAAAGTATTGGATTCATGAACATTTTCGACTTCCGGTTTTCGACAGATTTATACGTTTTAGAAGGTCCTGAACACGATTTGACTGTTTTTAGAAAATGTCCGTCTGTGATTGTGACAAAAATTTTGAACGAATCTGAATCTCAAGAACTAATGCACCAAATTTAATAAGACTTTATATATTCTGTTAGTCCCTAATATAAATTGATGCTGATTAGTTTTTGGTGAAAATCGCTCGACAGGTGGCGTTGCTATACTACATTGTTTGCGATTTCCACAATAGCTCTATCTCAAGAACTAATGCAGTTATTTTCATTAAATTTCAGATTCAGTTAGACCTTGACATAAATAGATGCTGATTAAATTTTGGTGTAGATATCCCAACAGGTGGCGCTGCTATGCTACTTTGTTCTTTATTTTTACGATAGCTGTATCTCAAGAACTAATGCACAGAAATTCATCAAACTTCAGATTGTTAGACCTTGACATAAATAGATACTGATTACGTTTTGGTGTAAATAGCCCAACAGATGGCGCTGCTATGGTACATTTTTCATTATTATCACGATAACTATATCTCAAAAACTAATGCACGTATTTTCATAAAAATACAGATTCAATTAGACGTTGTCATAAGTTATTGGTGATTAGGTTTTGGTCTAAATCTCCCTACAGGTGGCGCTGCTATACAGCATTTTGCAGGATTTACCCGATTTTAGCAATAGTCTTCTCAAAAACTAATGCATGGAATTTAATAAAACTTTAGATTCAGTTAGACCTTGATAGAAATTGGTTGCCGATTCTTTTTAGTGTATGCGAAACCTGCGTGAGATAGAAGAAAGTTTTGGGATTAGCACATCCGACCACTTTATTTGGGATTCAAGGTTTTATCACGGGTCCGGACAACACCGGGCATGTCAACGAGTCTATATTATAAAGCAAAAACATGTCCGTGTGTAACGCTGAATGTCATATTGACGGTGGGAATGACCTGACAAACTCGCTTTTACTGCATTTTTTAAACTTAAACAATTTTAATGTTTACACCACATCGAATAGAAACAAGTGGGTAAGTGTGATCGAAGATCGCACAAAGGGTTTCATTTAATATTCCTTTCAAAACACTATCATTTCTTTAATAAATCTAAATAAATTTCATTTTCTAAAAAGTCATGTTTTTAATAAACTAAAAATTTACCGGTCTATTTTTCTCGTTTTTTCGAATATCTGAACCGGTCCGCTATTTTACTCTGTCATAATCTCATGTGGACTAAATGAGATATTTAAAAAAAATAAATTTCAAAATTAAACATGTTGTATAGAGACCTTCAAAATGTTAAAATGCCAATATTTCCATAATCTGGTTTTTATCACGATTCTCTATTTCTCATATTGATACTCCATTTGTATTATTCTCAAACATTTGAAAAATCCGTTAAACTTCTAATATGACGTCAGATTAATTTACTTTTTAATGCTCTAATGACGTCCTATTAAGTTGCTTTCTGTATTTACATATACTCATTCTCCTTGTACTATTGAAAAATGTTTGAAAATTTCCGTTTTATTACCAATATGACGTCATATTAATCTTTTTTTAAATTGGTGAAACTTTTTATTTCATTTTTCACGTGAAAATCTTTCAACAGAAAATTAATTACTGTAGAAAGAATTTTATTGTGAATTTTTAATCGTTGGCAACTGCTATAACGAAAAATGTTTAATAGGAAAAGGTTATTAGATTTTTGTTTTTTTATCTATATATTAAAATTATATTTTTTCAAATTTTATGATTTTGAGCTTCATAGTAGATATTCAACTATAAGTACACAAAATTTCATGCTTGTAAGTTATATCGTTTCTGAGAACCGGATCTGTGACTGACAGACAACGAAGCGGGAGCAATAGGGTTTTCGTAAAATGAACGAAACACTGAAAAATTCAAATTTAATTTTTATAAACTCAATTTCCAGATTTAATATGGTTTTTAAAATCACCTATGTTCTGTTCTGTAACACATAGGTGATTAGGAGTCCTGGGGAGGTGATTAGGTGATAAAGGCTCCGATTAGATCCTCTGGTATAATTTTAACCAGAATAAGTCAAATTAGCACCATATAGAAACAAAACACATTATGAAATATATTTTCTGGGTTTATTAGACTTGGGGTGGGGGGGGGGAGGAGAAAGTTGGCAGCTATGCGATTTTAACCCCTTAAGCACCATATTCAATTTAGTGGTAGTCTGCTGAATACCAGATATTAAATTTTGTCAAATGTAGTTTATACCATTTTTATCTAAGATAGATACTAAAATCACAAAACCGAATGCGAAAAAATTTACGAAATAACTGAACAGAATGACCAACACAAACAAATGAACAACGAAGAAAGAAACAAAGCATCGGGATTGGTTGGTTGATTTTATGACGGCCAATTATCTACACAAGGGATATAGGCCCTAGGGGGGAGTGCCCTCCGTGGGGGTCTTTTTAAGGGATCCTAACCCGTATTCACGGCAAGGTTCGAAGAAAACCACGGAGAATTCCGAACGGTTAGGTCGACGAGCGCGACAGGGGTTTGAACCCAGCACCTCCCGAATACCAGCTTCGAGAGCAGAACCTCTCAGCCACTGGTGGGGCCAAAGCATCGGGAAAATTAATGATTTTTTCCTATACGTAATGTCATGTATTAGGTGCGAAAACAATCATTGCTATAAAGCCCGTACAAAACCAATGGCAATGACAGACGCAAAAAAATCTGGACTTAAGACGAGGACGTACGTCCTGGTATTACAAATAGATGAGTTCATGACGTACGCATGTAAGTCGAGGTTACATACGTTATCGGAGGCGAAAAACTAACCTATTATGGATTTTTTATTTAGTAAGAGTAAAATTAATTGAAAAACGAATAATTAATTCCACGTTGTTACTTACCCATCATACGTAATATAGGGTAAGTCTTGTTTTTTATTGCTTCAAGTTTTTTTTTTTTTTTTTTTCAATTTGTTCACATTACAGCGGAAGCCTGCAGCCGCTTTGACCTGTACCAAATTATCTGGGCTCGATGGGCAGTATCCCAACTTCCTTTAGAAACAAAAAATTATTTAAATCCCAGTTTCTTCATTTAAAATAACGTTGTAGTTAAGGGTCATTGGCTAAAATTTTTGAATTTAAAAAAAAAAATTGCGCTCTTTTGAAATTTTTTCATTTTCAAACTTGTTGAAAAAAATAAAAAAATAAGATTTTCCAAAAATGGCTCGATGACTCTTAGACAATTTAATTATGCGTAGATAAGCGCAAATTTTATCCAAAAATGTTAAAAACTGTTCAATTTATCACGCTGGCCATGTTGAAAAATGTAGCTTCCAGAAAATCGCGTTTTAAGTTTTAAAAGAAATAAAATTCAGATATTTTTTTCAACTTGCACTTAATTTGCTATTCCTGCGCCATTCTGTGGACCCTCCTGTTCTCTTGGCTCATTTAAAAAGGGAGTACAATCTTTTCGGCGAGGTCGGTTTTATCGATCGTGCGTGCGCTCACATTTTTGCTCATATCTTTCTTAATTGAGATGTCACTTTAATTATTTTTGCCCATAATTCTACACACTATAAGTATTTAATTTACATTAAAAAAAGTTTTTTTTGTAAATTGAGAATGTAATCAACCCTTTATGTTCCATATAATGAAATAAAATCCCCCCCCCCCCCCCCCCCAAACCTCGCAATCCTCCTTTAAAGTACATTTTTTCGTTTTTGAAAATACACTGGAAGATTTCACAATTACATATTTAAGATGATATCTTTCATTAAAAATTAACCAAGTAAAAGTATACTTATCAGTGTTTAGTGAAATACAAACAATACTATTTTTACTTTCTTCCATAACTATACAAAAAGTATTGGATTCGCGAAAATTTAGACTTCGGGTTTTCAACGGATTTATACGTTTTAGATGGTCTTGAACAGGATTTAACTGATTTTAGAAAATGTCTTACCGTCAGTGCGTGGTGTATGCGACAAATATTGTGGACGCTAAGTACTGCGTAGAATAGAATGAAATTTCGTATGAAGTTCTATTATCGTTAAGTGAACTGGTGCCGATTAGATTTTGAGCAAAATCATTTTTCGAACAAATCATTAAATTTCGGCACCCTCTTTTAGATGACTGCAACCAAAAATGAATGACAGTCTATTCCTATCATAAAGATTTTAAATTTGTGTTTAGTTTAATTCTGCGCACATAAACAGGAAATATAAACATCGCATAAATCGGTTGGTTGAGGTTTAATGGCACAAGGTGCCATTAGGGACAAGCTGCGCTAAACTAAAAATTAAAAGAAATACCAAAAATCCACAAAATGTAATATTAAAACAGTCATTAAAATAATTTAATTTTAAAACAAAAAAGGAAACAAAGCTTAATGAGAAAAACTATCTGGATATGGTTAACCATCTAGATATAGCCAATACAAATATATAAAAAGAATATTGTTAATTTTTAAAATAGTAAAGCAGAAAAGTAACAGTAGTTCATTAAGGAAAACTATCTGGTCAACTCAAGTTTAAACCAATATTGTCAATTGATAAAATATTGAAAGAGAAATGACTATCAAAATAAAAGCCTGCATGCTTTAGAAAATGAGAGTGCTCCGTGAGGTGTTTCCCCCAATGAAATTTTGAGTGGGCGATGATGAATTAAAATATAATTTGTACAAGTACCGGAGGCCTGGACATTCAGATAAAATAAGATTAATATTCAAGAGATCAAAAAGACTGAGGACACATGGATGCATACTCTTTAAGTAAAAGATGTTTATGAGCAATTTTTGAATGTCTAATTCTCAGACGGTCAGCAGAACACAATTTTTTCTTGGGTAATTCATATGCCAGATTGTTATTGTTGGTTAAATATGATGTAACTTATTGCATTCAGTATTCCAGCTTTCCTGCCACCTATTCTGAATAACAAATCGGACAAATCATATTTGCAGCACCACTCTTGGAGCGATTTTGTCCAAAAACTAATCAGCACTAGTTCACGTACGGATAGAACTTACTATGAAATTTCATCCTATTAAGCTCGTGAGGTAGAACGCCCATAAAATAACTTTTTAGGAAAAGAGTCTGTATGAGACACTGAAATAGTGTCCAGGACCTTCTAAAGACATCTAAATTCGTCAAAGTCTGAATTTCTCATGAATCCAATACTTTACTTTCTTCTATCTATACAAGAAGAAACATTATGTTGATATAATTTGTTTTTTGATAATTCAACAAGTGGCCCTGCATTGTTATTTTTTTACAATGAAAATAGTTATATTTCAGTTTCTATTGGATAGAAATGCACTAAATTTATATTTGAAGTTATTAATTTAAAAAAGCATATGTCAGTCAAATTTTGAATTCGATTACCCAAAAAGTACCGCTTTTGAATTGTGTTTTTCTTTATTCACTGGTCACCGCAATTTAAAATTAAATTTAGAGAAATGCACTATACTTCATAGTTGTTGGAGCGTTATAGCGCTATTTAACTAAATGTATTTTAAAAATATAGAAGAAAAATTTTGAAATTCCCCCACAGAATGCTAGTTGGTAATGCTTTTTAAAATTGTTAGATAAAAGTATTTAGCATTCCTTATAGATGGTTCAATTATCAATGGAAGTGTTAAATAGATTTTAAAATGTCATTTTATTAAAAATATTATAAAGGCATATCCACTCATAAAGAATTAAACATTTGTTTAAAAAGTATTTTATTTAACAGCTAAATGAAATTAGACAGTTTATTATGTTTCGTAATCAAATTTATTGGGATTTAAAAAAACTTCATTGTTAAAATGCAATTTTTAAAAATAGATTTTAAAATAATGTAGCACCGTCATGTCAAAAGCTTCTACCATATTATTAATGAATATTTTTATTACAAAAAAAGTATTATCAGCAACAAAATGTAATCTTTCTACAAATAGAAAAGAAGATTCAAAAGCTTACTTTTCTCAGGAAATTCCATTCCAAATTTATTAAAATCCTTAATTAAAATGCACTGGCCGGTTAAAATCTATGAAGTGGACGAATGACACATAACACAAACAACAAATGAATGTGGTGATATCGAGTACGTCCATATATTGTTTAATCTGAATGCTTCGATTAATGGATTGGTTGATGGACCTACTGTCATTGTTTGCACACGATGACTTGAAGCGACCGAGAGGCTTACTTTTTTTAGCATGTTCAGTGCAGCTTACTGAAGTGACCAATCTGACCGGTTTCTCGAGTTTGATTCTGAGCAGGTACGAGTGTGTTTAGCGTAAAGTCAGCCTTTCGATTAGTTAGATAACCGTGTTGTGAAGTAATCGGTGACGTTGATTAGCTTCACTGGACGCGCCCCAACCTTACTGAAGTAACCGTTGAGATCATTTAGTTACCAACGCATACAGTGGAAGCGCGACCTACGTTATACACGGTCGGTGCATGACGTTTAGAACGTCACATGCAGTGGATCATTTTTGCACGGCGATTGGTGCAAAGTGGCGCGCCTCCCGTTTTGCACCAATCGCCTTATAAAAATGATCCACTTCATGTGACGTTTTAAACGTCATGCATCGGTCGTGTATAACGTAGGTCGCGGTGAAAGTCACCGGTAATCAACCAAACTTACCAAAGTATTTCTTGGTTTGTTTTTTTATTGAGAATATACATCTGACTTGTGCGCTTGACATCAAGTGCCCGCTTATAAGTCATCGTCAATATACAAGGACGAGACAGCCACAAGGAAACTTACAACACCAAAGAGAATTATAACCGACAGATCCACAAAGTGTGTGCAATACAGCTGACGGGATTCGAACACGCCGACCTGACTCCTACGCTCTCAAGTGATTAGAAGAAATTTCTTGGATAATTGTCGTGGTAACGTGATCGGTTACTTAGTTATGTGATGAAATGTACAATAACAAAACAATAATATTACTGTGAGACGTTAATACAGATGGCACTGCAATAAGTTAGGGAGGCTGACAAAAAAAAAACAAAAAACAAAAAAAACAGGCTGCTGCACTGCGTTGCACGTGTACCTCTTTTGGGACCACTTAAGTCACGTGATGCTCTTTTCGTGACGCAGATGCTGGAAAAGGACGAATGTAGGTGCACAAAATGAGTATCACGTGTCACTAGTGGTCCGATGGGTGACGAAAGCTAAACGTAGTGCGGAGACCTGTCTTTTTTGTCAGCCTCAACCAGTTAGATATTGACGTTAAATAACCGGTGAGATCGGTCACTACGATAAGCTAGGATACCTCTATATGAAAGTGGTGAAATACGATGCTCAGACTTTGATTAGACCATACATTAACATACAAGATAGGACACTATCATAGCGCTACCTACGTTATACACGGCGATGCATGATGTTTAAAATGTCACATGAAGTGGATCATTTTTACACGGCGGTTGGTGCAAAGCGGCGCGCCTACCGTTTTTCAACAATCGCTGCGTAAAAATGAACCACTTCATGTGACGTTTTAAACGTCATTCACCGACCGTGTATAACGTAGGTCTCGATCGAGGCTAACGAAACAGACAGGCTATCGCGGTGCATTCCACTTATCCTTTTTTTACAAGCCAGTAGAGTGACGTGTTGCTCTTTTCGTACACCTTCATTGGGGCATTCGAGCATCACGTGACTCCGGCGGTCTGTAAAAAAAAGATACGCGTAAAGCACCGCGGTAGCCTTTCTTTTTCATTAGCCTCGCAGACCGCTAGAGTGACGTGATGCTCTTTTCGTACACCTGCATTGGTGCATTCGAGCATCACGTGACTCCGGCGGTCTGTAAAAAAAGATACGCGCAAAGCACCGCGGTAGCCTTTCTTTTTCGTTAGTCTCGGTCTCGATCATAGAGCGTAATGGCAACGCGATGACGATCGCAGCGCCTGCAGTGAGAATGGAGAAAAAACTTCTGAAACACGGAATATTTCGGCTTTTGAACGTCTATCTTGTTATGATCTTGCATTTTTTAAATGTGACATGTTTACGTTTTCAACTTTGGGTGTGTTCACGGTCCGAACCCCGAGTTACATAGGGTAACACATGGGTAACCCGAAGCGTTCAGAGACCGATATCACGTATTTTTTTACGGGTTACCTGTAGCGTCCAGAGCCAGAAATTACCCAGACTTCGGGTAACTCACATTACCTGGAGATTGTTTGGTAAAGTGCTCAAGTGATTGGGAAATCTGATTTGTTTGTTTGCTTTATAGCTAACTGCAACTGTTAACTGTCTGTCTTTTGACTTCTACTGTACACTTGAGTCCTGACCATTTGATTGGCCTACCTTTAACAGGATTATGATATAATTGCCCAACGTCGGTAGGATGGTTCCTGCAATCAAAATATAATGGTAAATTGGTTGACGGAAGTGTTTGATTGTAAACATGCCCATAACTTACCCAAAAGCGTTCACAGCCATTTTAACCCAACTTCACTCTGAGAAAATCGAGGCTAACAAAACAGACAGGCTACCGCGGTGCATTCCACTTATCTTTTTTTACAGACCGCTAGAGTGACGTGGTGCTCTTTTCGTACACCTGCATTGGTGCATTCGAGCATCACGTGACTCCGGCGATCTGTAAAAAAATATACGCGTAAAGCACCACGGTAGCCTTTCTTTTTCGTTAGCCTCGTGAGAAAATCAAATGACGTCATTCCCCAATTATACGAGGCTAACGAAAAAGAAAGGCTACCGCGGTGCATTCCACTTATCTTTTTTTACAGACTGCTAGAGTGACGTGGTGCTCTTTTCGTACACCTGCATTGGTGCATTCGAGCATCACGTGACTCCGGCGATCTGTAAAAAAATATACGCGTAAAGCACCACGGTAGCCTTTCTTTTTCGTTAGCCTCGTGAGAAAATCAAATGACGTCATTCCCCAATTATACGAGGCTAACGAAAAAGAAAGGCTACCGCGGTGCATTCCACTTATCTTTTTTTACAGACCGCTAGAGTGACGTGGTGCTCTTTTCGTACACCTGCATTGGTGCATTCGAGCATCACGTGACTCCGGCGATCTGTAAAAAAATATACGCGTAAAGCACCACGGTAGCCTTTCTTTTTCGTTAGCCTCGTGAGAAAATCAAATGACGTCATTCCCCAATTATACGAGGCTAACGAAAAAGAAAGGCTACCGCGGTGCATTCCACTTATCTTTTTTTACAGACCGCTAGAGTGACGTGATGCTCTTTTCGTACACCGGCATTGGTGCATTCGAGCATCACCTGACTCCCGCGGTCTGTAAAAAAAGATATGCATAAAGCACCGCGGTAGCCTTTCTTTTTCGTTAGCCTCGCCAATTATACGAGTAACATGCGTTTCGGTCTCTGAACGCGCCCTTGGTAGAAAAAGCGAAAATTAAAGCTTGGAATTCCGATTTGTATGCAGACAATGTTCCACCTAACATATTTTAACATATTACAAAAAAGTTTTGAAAAGAAATGTTGTTTCAATAATAATAAAAGAGAGAATAAAAATGAAGTTGTTTAAAAGAAACGTAAACCACGCACCAGTGGTCAGTTTGGAGCGAATCGTCTGTGTCGAAGAGAAAATTATAGATATTAAAAGCATACAACATCAACAGATTTCATATACATAGGTAAATTTCGGAAGCTTCTTAATTTTTCCCCCTTATCACTAGTGACACTACCATTGCTGCCATTACAGATTTTACCATAACTGTCCAATCTTGTATGTTAATCTATGCGCTAGTCATCCGAAGAAACTCGAACGCTAATGTTAAGTCTATGGGAAGGTTCTTTTCAGATTTCTTTCAGAACCGGTTCCAAAATTGAAAATGTCCACTTATAGAAAAACTGTAACTAAAATCGAAAAAGTAAAAAACTAACAACGTTAGAGATCGACCTCAGCTAACTTATGCAAAAAAAAAATCATTTAAAAATATTAAAATGCGAGCAAGAAATCTTTAAAGAACCTTCCCATAGACTTAACATTAGCTTGCGTGTTTCTTCCCGTGACTGATGTAGGCTCTTAATGGGAATATTTTCAACTAATGTTTTATTTAAACAAAATGTTCGACCATGATAAGCATTTTCGTTCAAATTGCCCAATCGTACGCCAATTACTTGATCTTTTATTGAATTTCAAAATGTGCCAAGGACTTTTGGCTCTTTGACATGAATGATATCAAAATCGTAACGAATGCGTTCATAACAACACCATCCTATAGGTACTGCATCAAGACTGGCAACGCGAAATTGTAACGAGCGACAAGGTATAGCTATTCCTCAGTTAAACAGCGCATGCGTCACAACTTGGCAATAATCTCATCTCTGTGAAGTCGACTAGTTTGGCAATTTATCACTTGTTTTGGCGAATAGACTTTTACTTTCTAGTCAAAAAATGATAAAAAATTCCAAAACAGTATAATGTATGATTTGACTTAATTAGTTAAGTTATGAGAAAATAATGAGATTGCTATCACAAGATGCATAAAGTTTGTTAATTGTTTTCACAGATGTATATAATAAATGCTAAGTGTCTAGCAGTGTACCTAAAAATAAGTTTTTGAGGCTTTTATATGAAAATAGTTTTCTATATCCTTTTAAGAAATACTATTATAGCATTTAAATGGATATTTTATTTTAATTATTTAACAATATCTCATAAATAGTACTAAATATTAAAATTTCATTAAAAATATTTGATTTTAAATAAAAACTACAAGGCAACTTATAACAAATTAATAAATAAAGATAGAAGAAGTCAAAACTTTTCATAATGATAATAATAGTCATAATAAGGAAGGATAACTTTAAAAGTTGAAAACTTTAAAACATTAATTCTGCAAATTTTATATTTTTCTGTTACTAAACTTCTACCATAAAAATATTTTTAACGTAAGCTTAGGAGATTTATTATTGCATTTTAATAAATGTTTATTTTAATTATCAAAAATAGCTTAAATGAATTTTAAAATTTAATTGCCGAAATTTATTCAAAATTAAATACTATTTGATTTAATACAATTTAAATTTAATACAAAAATAAACTTAAAAAAATTAAACTTAATTTTAATTCAAATTTAATGTAATTATCTAATTGACAATAAAGGTAATAAAGATCGACTGATCTTTATTAACTGACTTAATAAAAATCAAACCAAAACACTAAAAGCGTCAGCGAGTACAGAACACGTAACCTTACGATTACAACTCTAATAAAGCCTTAAACATCCCTTGCTTTAGCCACTAATGGTGCTATCACACGTACTCTCATATCATAGTCAATATCAGATATTTCATCCGAAACACGTTTTTCAAGAGGAAAACTCTTGAAATCGTCCCGTGTGATAGATTGCCTCTCGTAATTTCGTCAAGCGCTAACTTCCTGCTGTTTGTATTCTCTACGATAGATATCAGCTCGAAATCCACCAATCACAGCTCTCTAAAAATTCCAAGAGGGCTACCGTTAGTAAGTCAACATGTTATTTTTAGCATGGTCGCAAATATTGAAACTAAAAATACAAAAGAATTTTTTTAAAAAAAACTATATCTTTGGTAAGACAGGGACCAATTATACATGAAAATAACTTTAAACAGGGTTCGTACGGATCAGGGAATTTTACAGGAAAATTACCAGTATTATTTTTATAGAAAAAGAAATCTAGGTTAAACTCACGAAACTTCGCTTTCTTTTAAGCATTGATTTTCTGTAAGAAAATACTGGTGGCGAAGAATTTTCTGGTCGCAAAATTCCAGGAGGCGTACGAACCCTGTTTAAAAATGTGCAGTTATTTTGAAATTAAAGAATTACGTATGCGCCGATTGTCCGTTCGGAGTTCGTTATTTACCACTGCCGATAAGAATTTTATTTACTAATTTAATGTTATTTATTGCGATTATTTTATTTCAATTCATTATATTATTTGCGATATGTTATAATTTTACTTTCGTAGTTACTTATTTACTTCTCAAACTGTACTCGTTTAACTACTTTCTGCAGCTGTATTTGGCGTTATTTCGTACTTGTTGCCAAGTTATGTCGCCAAAGATAAAAATGCAAGCAAACATGTATCAAGGTATTTTATTGCAATACAAATTATTCTAGCCTCCTTTTAGCATGCAGCGTTCAGAGTCTAAATTTTGTAGTGGAGGGGGGGGGGGGGGGGGGGGACAGAAAATTTTCTTATACTTTTAGAAAAATAAAATTTAATAAATGAAAATTCAATCTAACAGCTATTTAATTATATTTTACCTTTTAATAATTTTCTGTTAAAACAATCTTGATAATCTTTTTTTAAAGATAGACAATTATTATACAGACATACATATTTATTCGTAGATCGGTGGAATAGTAAAAATCTATTTACCGTTGTCCGGTCATCCAAGGCTGTCTGTTAAATGGCTGGTGACTTTCTCTCAAACATGGTTTATTAGTGAGAAATTGCAGACTCAGAATCTGCCGGAATGGCTCAGCGGTTAGAGCAACAGCCCGGAACGCTGTGGACCAAGGTTCGATTTCTGGCTATGGCTAATTTTTCACTTCATGTTGGATTATTGTATTTAATGTATGTGGGTGAGAATGTCCTTTTCAGTCTATTTTTCCTTTTTAATTATTGAATTTCAACAACCCTAAAATTTTGTCTTCCCCCTCCTAGCGTGTGTAAATTTTAAACCTTTATACGTTTTTCAATTTATTAAGCAAATTGTGCCCTTTTTTACTTTGTATCAATAATAAATAACGCATATAACCCCCCCCCCCCTTTCCAGTTAAAATATTTTGCCTCCCTTCAAAAAAAATTTAAATTTATATATTTTCGAAAACAAAAATGAATTGTAACGTAAAACTTTCCTAACAGAAATAGATTTCTAGAATTTTCAAATATGCGAACCCAAAATTAAAGCTCATTCCGCCAAATAGTTTTTAAGTTATGCTTCAAAAAGCACTTGTCTTGTAATCTGTTTTGCGACGATCGAACATTTATTTAACATTAGGAGGTGCAAACATAAAACCTGCGTAATTTCTAAACTACTTTAACGAGTGACTTTCAGTTTGATACACGAAAGTAAAATTTACCGAAAAATATGATGTCGAAATTAGGGTTTAGTACTAAAAGTTTTAGAATATGTTACAATTGCTATACGTAACTTCCTCCTTGCCCCCAGCAAAATTTATGTACAGCATTATTATTAGATGTTATTACTAATCTATTGTTACTTGTAACATTTTTATACAGTGGTTTTCGACAGAGTTAGTAGAGGGTATAACAGCGGCTATTAAAAAACTGCATATTTTTAGATATCCATATTCCTGATATTGACAATGACAAAATATTCAGAAGAACTGCATAATCAACCTGTCAATATTTAAAAATGAAACTGTTTTTTACATCAAGTTTTTCTACCTTTTCGCGACGAGTGCTCTTTGCAGACTTAATCTTTTATCACTGGTTTCTCAAAAGATAAGTTTTTGCCTAATTTAATCGCAGATATCCTTTAATTAAATAAGACAAAAATTTCAATTAAAAATTACTGGTAGGAATAATCAAGGATTTTGAGCACTTTAAGCGTCACATATACTCAGGCGTTAACGATCTTTGAAGAAAAATGAAGGCATTTTTATATGCACAACTGATAATTCATTTTGTCATCAAATTACAACCTCAATGTTTTATGCCAAAATCAACTCTCGCCAAGCAGTTCTGATAGCAACAACTAATTAAACTGCGAGTTATGGTTCCAACCGCAGAACATACTTGGAAAAAATAAATTATGTGTCGGAGGCAGCAAAAGAGAAAAGTATGGCACGTTAAAGACTTCTTCGGTATCGAAATGTAGAACAACAGCTTTTAGAATCGGGGCCCTCTATCTGGTTAACAACCAGAGTTTACAAAATTAGCTTCATAAGTTATAAAAAGGTTCTAACTTTATTTAATTTTAAAGATTCTCAAAGACAGTAATGTATACGATTTCAGCTTGAAGAAATTTAAGAATACGGCGCCCAGATTCTGAACGCTGTCGATATATATATATCGAAGAAATCGTTGTTTAAGTGGATACAATATTTTTCTCTGTTATTGTCTCCAACTCCGTACCGACAATGCTCAAAATCGTACCCATAAGCCGGGATGGGCTCTCCATGGCCGAGTGGTTAAGGCACCACCCGCTAATCGCTTGAGAGCATAGGATTCAAGACGACGGGTTCAACTCCCGTCACCTTCATTGCACACTCATTGTGGAGGTCCGGGCTATAATTCTTCGGTGAGACAATTTTCTTGTATCTATCCCGTCCTCATCAAGAAGATTTGTGTAATTGTCGAAGTCATGTATGTGATTGTGAATAAAAATATGAATCATTCGAGACAACAGCTTGTGTAGCTATAGGTCTTAAAGAAACACTCCTTCAAATGTAAGCCGGGATATACAAAATCGAGGCATACGATATAAAGTAGACATAATAATATGGGAAGTCAATTACTTAGAGGGGGCTACAACCTTTCATCAAAATTCTGATCAATCATGCAAACCCTAAACTTAAACTGAAGTCTGATTCTGATCAATCCGCTATCAGAGTAGGGTAAAAATCAATCGATTCAATGATAATTTGGGTAAGGTTTGTGATACAACGTGGCTAAATCAGGCTACGCTTTTTGCGCAGTTTTCGGCGAAATGAATTCTTCTTTCTATAATTACGTACGCTACGATACAGGGCTTTGCTACTCGAAAAATCTGTTATCGAGAGAAAAAACTAAAATGACAATAAATCTGCGCATTAAAGTATCTTTAAAGAGTAGCGAACCGCGACCTGCGTTATACCGCGACCTACGTTATATACGGCCGGTGCATGACGTTTAGAACGTCACATGAAGTGGATCATTTTTACACGGTGATTGGTACAAAGCGGCGCGCAAACTGTTTTGCACCAATCACCGAGTAAAAATGATCCACTCCATGTGACGTTTAAAACGTCATGTGTAGTGGATCATTTTTACACGGTGATTGGTGTAAAGTGACGCGCCCCCCGTTTTGCACCAATCACCTTGTAAAAATGATCCACTACATGTGATGTTTTAAACGTCATGAACCGGCCGTGTATAACGCAGGTCGCGAGCGAACAAGCTCATAGCACACGCTAAGATTGAAGTTGTCTAGATTATGGCAATCCGCATTACAGAACAAAGGGAGGGATCCAGATAGATTTATCGCTATTTTTGGAACGTAATTGATCAATCAGGAACTTGTGTTTTGCGGGATTTTCGAAAGAGAAAATTTCGCAACATGGAGGCTTCTCGATTTTCAATATCGTTCCGAAATTAGCAAAAAATCTGTGCATATGCTCTTTAGAGATAATCTTAGACGATAACTTGTAAAAGTGACTAGGGGCCCCTACACACAGTACGGTGGAGTGAGAAGAATGAAGAATTACGCCTTTTGACGTAATTATTGTAATTTTTTCGCTGTTATGAATGTAAATGCACGTTCATGCCGATATTTTCCACTGGTGTCAGCTTTCACTCGTTCTGTGTTTAAAGACCATGATGCTGAACTAAAGTCGTTATATTCTGTTACCAGTAGATCCGTATGAGACTTTCAAACTGCAACTTTGAAGATTTACTTGCCGATGGTTTAATTAATTCTTGATTAACTGCAATTGTTTATCAAACAACGTTTTTTGACAAAATGCAAGTGTACTGTGTCAAAACCCTGTTCAAAAACCTTTCAAAAGATACCTCATTTATCGTTACGAGTTTAGTATGTGCATAGAAAAAAGGATGAATATCAGAAATATTACGGTTAGAGTTGCAAAGGCTAGAAAAAACCCGGTTTAAACCTTGGAATAAACCGGGTTTTTTGGGAATAAATCGGGGTGTTTGGGAATAAACCAGGTCTTTTGGGAATAAACCTGGGAATAAACCGGGTCTATTGGAAATAAACCAGTTCTTTGCAACTCTAATTACGGTGTATCAAAACAATTTTTGTTTTTTTAATTCTTTTTATACCAAAGCATGTAGCTTTCACTTTCTCACCCCCATTGTTGAGCATAAAGGGTGCGTTCACGGACCAAACCCCGAGTTACATAGGGTAACCCCTAACCCGAAGCGTTCAGAGACCGATATCACGTGATTTTTTTGTGGGTTAATCGTAGCGTGCAGAGCATGAAATACCTAGACTTCGTGTAACCCACATTACTGTAGAATTTTTTTGGGTAAAGTGATCACAGGGTTGGGAAATCCGATTTGTTTGCTTTATAGCTAACTGCAACTGTTAACTATCGTTCTTTATACCTCCTATTGTACATTTCAGTCCTGACCATTTGATTGGTCTACGTTTAACAGGACTTGCCAACGTCTCTAGGATGGTTCCTGCAATGTTCCTACGATCAAAATGTAATGATAGATTGGTTGTCAGGGCTACACTAGATACCGGGCTTGCTCATTCATTATCACGACGCACAGTGGAGTAT
Source organism: Maratus michaelseni (assembly GCA_963931845.1). Lineage (NCBI taxonomy): Eukaryota > Metazoa > Arthropoda > Arachnida > Araneae > Salticidae > Maratus > Maratus michaelseni. Next base: position 260,772,052 of record OZ007593.1, read on the forward strand.
TTGACCCGAAATCCTGGCCAAAAATATTTTTCTATGTAAATATAGTCAGATTGCCTTGAAATTGTTAGATGTTATTGGGTATCAGTATGGAATGTTTGGTATTGTAAATGAAGTCTATAGCATTTACGGTTCATTTACAGAGACACCCGAAAGAATTCCCTTACATTATGTATATGGGAAAAATCGTTTGCTCTGCATTTTAATGATATCACACTATTTTAAACGTACTGAAATTTATATACATCACCGAGGTGTATTAAGGCACTTATTGTAAAATATGGTGTGCATAGAATATATCGTTCATTTACAGGGACACACAAAAGAATTTGTTTGAAGAATAAATTTAACTATTGAAGTCTATGACCAATAATTGCTGGAAGTGCGCTTGTAGTTGTGATATGCATTTTTAAATTGATTTTTTTAATATTACTTGTGTGGATACATTCTATAGATTATATACAGGGTTGTACAAAAGTTCTCAAGAACATTTCCGTTTATTCCCTGAAATGGCTGAATGGAAATGTTTAACTTTGTTATGCGTTTCACTGAACTAACTTTAAGCATACTATGTAGAATACATACAAATCCATAGCTTAGTTTAATATTTTATATCTTAAAAGCTGACGAAGTGCAAGTAAAATTTTAACACTTCACATAATAATAAGTATGCATTTTGACAACTAAGAAAAAAAAGAGACATCATTTAAGAAGAGCACAAAGAAAAAAGAAGTTAAAATATTAATTTACTAAGTAGATATTTTAAAAATACGAATACATCACATGCCCATAGACTTAATTAACATTATCGAAGGGAGTTTGGAAGTCTAGTGACTAGCAGCCTTAAATGTTTACGGTTTATAAGAGAAAAGTAATTGTTAATAGATTTTTTTTATTTACTAGTAAGTAAATTAAATGTAAAAAATAAATTTTATAGATACACTGTTAAAAATTTGCAGCAAACTGTCCACTCATTTGACAGTTTTTGTAGAAAACGATTACATAACCGTCATTTAACTATATTCTGGCCGTATTATTGCTCATTTTATGGTCCGAATATAGTAAAATTACGGGTACGTAACCGTTTTCTACAAAAACGGTCAAATGACTGGACAGTTTGCTGCAAATTTTTAACAGTGTATCTATAAAATTTATTTTTTACATTTAATTTACTTTAATAATAATTACTAGATTTAAATTACTTAAATTCGCTACTGTATGGCTTGCTCTTTTCCTTTGGTCTTTGTCTAGAGCAGTTTATAAAAGGGTCACTGCTGAAAAGAAGCCAATTTGGAACATCTCTATGGAAAACTTCTCTATTGCGAACTTTTCTATTGCACTTTCTTGAGTACTTTGTACGGTACTGTCTAAAGTGTTTGTTTATGGACTCGGCAGCTTCTTCTGACCGTTGGCCAATGGGTACGACTGCTTTCTTAATTACAGTGCCACTATGAATCAAAACCTTGTGGAATCATAGGATCATGGGGTACCAATTGTAAAGGTTCACATACAGTCTTGCTGTTTCATCAGCAGATGTTTGGAACTTTTTATGACTTCCAATGTTACTTACAACCTTTTAATCATTTCTGCGTCTTCTTCAGACTTCTTTAATTCCCTCCTTTCTCCCCTTATTTTCTACCTATGAGCCCCCGAAACTAATTGGAGACACTTTTTTCAGTAAATAAGTATTTACAATTTGAAGCCGATCTGATATTTCTATCAAGAGGTATCGAGTTGCGTAGGCATGTACGTATTTACATAGGTACGTCCATGTATACATACAGGATATGTAGGGGCAAAAGCTCTCAGGCAATATCCTGTAAGCTAAAAACCTGCAATACTAGAGTAAAAATAAAGTTTTTATCTTTTCAATTCGGTTGTCACAAAAATCGGATTTAAGTAGTCCACCCCAAAAAAAAAAAAAAAAAAAAAAAAATGGCAACAATATGCGGAAGATTTTTTTGCAGAAATTGGCACTCAAGACCAACTAATACGATTATAATTCAAACATGGTCCGGCAAAGCCCGGCACATATTTAAAAAGCTTTCGATATGTTTAAATTAGAGAGAAAAACGCTTTAAAAATGACCCTTTTACACATTTAATATTTTTTTATTACATTAAAAACTAAACTATTTAAATTTACACATAGTTTAACACTAAGCTCTGACCTTTGTTAAACACGCAAGCCCTGTTTAGTTTCAATTCAACAATTCATTGAGACACAAAAAAATTTTATTTAAACATAACAATGCCTAAAATAAACAAAAAACACGTCTTCTCACAAAAAAACTTCCACTTCAACTGAGGCCAGGAGCCACTAGATATAACTCAGGTTCCAAAAATAGACATAGATCGACGCGCCAATTAGTTAGCTATTAAAAAATATAATTTTTATAATTGTTGACGAAATTTTAATTTTTGCATTTTTGGGTCAAATACTCCACTGTGCGAAGTCACAAATGGTGGCTGGCTGCGACCGAAGACAAAGTAATTAGCACAAAACGATGGGCGCGCTGCTTTGTACCAATCGCTGACCGCGGCCAGCCACTATTTGTAGCGTCATGAGAATGAATGAGAAAGCCCGGTGTCTAGGGTTGCCCTGCGGAAGTGTTAGATTGTAAACATCCCCATAACTTTACCCAAACGCATTCACCGCCGTTTTAAACCATCTTTATCCTGAGAAAATCCGATGACGCCATTCCCCAATTATACGAGTAACACGCGTTTCGGTCTCTGAACGCCCAAAATGTTATTTTAGAGGACATATGTCCCTCTATATTCTATAATTATGTGACCTAAAAATGAAAGAAGTCTGCATAAAGAGTGATAGAAATGGTGAAATGTTTTACATCTTAAGGCATTTTAAATTAGGTCTTAAAAACCAATAAAGCCGTCATCAAAATTCGTGCATTTGGAGGCCAGGACAAGAGTAGCGTCCGGACAGTTCAAAACAAATCCAAACGTTTTAAGGAAGGGGTCCTCCACCTTTAACTCAAACCCAGCAGTGACAGGCCATCAGTTGGGAATCTTGACCAGTTGAAAAGGAAATTAGAGGAGAATCCACCCACTGACTTCGTGCAAATTAGTTTAAGTTTCTGTAAAACTTGTCATATAGCGTGCTATGTGTGTCCTAGTTTCTCCATCAGTTCTCGAATGTTAGTAGGTGGCTTCTTCAACTGGTCAAAATTTCCAATTGATGGTCTGTCACCGCTGGGTTTGATTTCAAGGAGGAGGTTCCCTTCCTCAAAACGTTTAGATTTGTTTTGAACTGTCCGGACGCTACTCTTGTCCTGGCCCCCAAATGCGCGGATTTTGCGAACAGCTTTATTGGTTTTAACGCCTAGTTTAAAATAAATGCCTAAAGATGTAAAAACCCTCCACATTTCTATCGCTCATTAGGAGATCCAAAAGTTGAAAAAGTCTATGATACTATATAGAGCGACCTATATCCTCTAAAATAACATGTTCAATAGAGGTGAGAAAGTGCTTGTTACATGCTAATAACTTTTATAAAAGCATTCAAAAAAACAAAAATTTATACAGCCTAGAATGCAATTGCATTAACTCTCCGACTATCACGTGATTTCCGCTGGCAAGGACATTGGTAGAAAAATTTACATACTCAATTTTTGAAGCAAATTCGTTTTAAAAATTCCACAGTCAAAAAGGAAAAAAAAAAAAGCAAATTACCGTAATTTCGCGCGTATACGCCGCACCTCAGACAATTCGATTTCCTACCAGAATTTATTTTAAATAAAATGTGACTTAGTTCTGCTTAGCACTTATTTGACTTCTTATGTTCAATAAAATTTCCGGTTTGAAAAAGACTTAACTAAGCCGCGGCGCATACGCGCGAAATTACGGTATAAATTTACTACATATTTCAAATACATGAGGATTTAAAATATGCAGTAGAAATACATATTAGTCCGAAGGGTTTTGGAAAAAAAATAAGTCAGGATTAAATGAATTCGAATTTCTCCTGTTTTCATTTTGTACGTTCTAAGACTAAAGTTCCTGTTATTTTACAGAGATCGCAATAGGATAAATAAATAAAATGTATTTTTAGAGGAATACTATGTTTACACATTCATCGCCACAATATGGACATGTATAGTGAATCTTATTTGATCCATACGCAAAGTCGACGATTCAGTCAACATCGTAATGTATACCACAATTTTTAACACTTTCCAACCAAGTTGAAAAGTGTTTATGACTTCGGTTTGCCTGGCCGTATGCCGTCTGTCCGTGCTCTAACTCTCGTAAATATGCTCGGATTGCTCTGCAATTTTTATATGTTATTGTCGTTATCTATAGCATGTTCCCTATTTCAACTGAAGTGTGTGGCACTTAGTTTTTTTACAGGGACACTCAAGAGTTCCGTTACATTACGGTCTATGGTGAAAAATCATTTGCGGTTCATTTTAATGTTACACAATTTCAAACACATAGTAATTGATATATATCACTAAAGTGCATTACAAGAAGCTTAATATGGAATAGAATGTGCATAGCACTTAGTTACTTTACAGGTACCGTCAAAATAATTCCGTTACATTAAGTCTATGGAGAAAAATAGTCTGCGGTTTATTTAAATAATGTTTCACTATTTTAAACGCATTGAAATTTATATCACTAAGGTGCATTACAAGAGGCTTTATTGCAGAATATTGTGTGTATAGCAGTCATCGTTCGTTTACAGAGACACACAAAAGAATTCTCTACTGTCTGTTAACAATAATTCCTGGAAGTGCGTTTTAAGTTACTGAACGCGATTTTAAATTTAACTCACTTCGTTTATTACGTGGTGTGTATAAACTCTGTAGATCCTATACAGGGAAGCACAAAAGTTTGCGAACACATTTCAGTTTGACAGAAACTCCAGAAGGAGAATTTTAAACTGTGCTACGCGTTTCTTAACTGAACTAAAATTAGCATCCTATGTAGTATATATACAAATCTATAGATCCTATACAGGGCTGAATAAAAGTATTCGGATATTTCTCCGAATATTGTATATGTTGGAAATAAATGCTGGACGTTCCTGAAATTACGTTTTTAAATATGTTATGCGTTTTCCAAATTGTTTACTTCGATGTTATCTTTCAGCTTATTAAACGGTAATGATTTGTAAAATTATTTTGGAAGCATTGGGAAGTTACATAATCTATGCTTGACTCATGATTTTTCGTTCTTGTTTCAGCATGTCACTTTTGCATTTAAAAGCTATACATTAATAAACTCAAAATTTCTCAAATGTTTTTTCTTTGCTCACTTTCTCGGATGAGACAACAGCACATTAAAAATATTGTATGAAAGATATTCTGTATTTAAAATAACGAAATTTGTGCATAGAAACAAGGCTGTTGATAACAGAAATATGAACTGTAAAGGTATTTTCCTCTTATTATATGCAATACCAGCGCTATTTTTTTTTTTTTTTTTACATCTGAGCCATACAGTGTTCAGATCAAATTGAGTATCATTTACTTTTTTCTATATACATACGAAGAAATTATTTGATTTTAATACTTTAGATTTCAGTTTTTGATAGATTCACACAATTTAAAGGTTCCTAATAAGATTAGACTTTTTTTGAAAATATACGAGATATAAATTTTGTAGCTGCTTTCTCAAACTAATGCACGAATTATCAAATTTAGTTTTTAGGTTAGACCTTGACATGAATTTGTGCCAGCTAGGTTTTGACATATACCAATATGTTGAGTTGATGTATTGCGTTTTCCGTGAACTATACCACGGCGTCTGTGGGATTGAATTTCACCAAATTTAATAAGTAAAATCTTTAATACTATGTTTAATTTTATAGTTTATAACTCAACAGGGACGCTGCTATGCTATGTTTTCTGGAATGAACATAGATTTCTCATGCACCTATTTTATATTTAAAATACATATATGTCGATCTAACTAAGTTTTAATACCAAATAGCGAGTGCTGTTGGGTATTCGCCATTTTTATCAACCGACCACTATATTTAAATTCAGATTTAGCCACATTTACTAGTACGTTTTGTAGAGATACGTTTCATGAGATTCATTTAAACCAATGCAAATTTTAGTAAGCTAAATGTTAGATATACAGATAGGAAAGGTCTCCAGATGTCGCTAGGTTCAAAACTTAGCATTATTTTGCCCCTTGGGCAAATCCTGGTAATGACCAAGTGTTCACCTGTAAAACAACTGAAATTTTACGTCAAACGTGACAAATGAGGTGTGTTCGTACCATAACTAGTTTTATAACTATTCAGATCTTTGTGCAATAGCGGTTACACTCTTATGCAAAATTTCATGAATACAAAATTTGTGGAGATTTTCCTATAGATTTAATTTTACGTAATTAAAGTTCCAGTACACTTTAGCAAACAATTACATTTCTCTTGCATTAAAATTATATTATACGCAAATGTCCAATACATGTTTAAAAAAAAAAAAAAACTTTCACTGAAAAAGTAATTCTATCTTATGTTATTGGGATTAATTTTCGTAATAAAATAAGTACATTAACCCTTAACTACTGTGACAAAAATTGTTGCATAACTACTGTGAATCTGTCTCCGAGACCGATAGATCAAAATATTAATAAAAAGCTCGATTAACTCATTAGATACTGTTCCTGTACTAAACTTTATGTACAGGCTCTTTCCAATCAAAATTCACCCCCTTCAGAAGTTTCTAGCGATAGTGCTAGGGATCCAAACGAAGCAAAATTTCACTAGTATCTGTAGTTAAATTGAAAAGTACAAGTTAAACTCTGAAAAGTAAAAAATGCAGTGGTCTGCGAGACCGATAATAGCAGTTAAGGGTTAAGTTGGCCACATTTTATCTTTTGATGACATTTACTGAAAATTACAATGGTAAACCTTAAGTATACCATTGTAATTTTCAGTAGCCTAGCTTTGAAAGTTTCAGAACTTGAAATAAATCCATATTTAGAATCCCCCCCCCCCCCATTTAATATCTATTTCTCCTGAAACATCTATCCAAAAACTCTGTATATTATAGGATTGCTATAATTAAGCAATTTTAGTATACAAATTCGGTTTTTAAATTCAGGAAATATAACTCCATCTTAAATAGGACGTAATCACCATGCCAACCTAGAATCATTACCTATCATGGGATATCATTGAATTAATTACGTATGATAGGATTTAATACAATGAAGAAAACTTATTCTATTTTCACAAAATTTGAAATGACCCGACAAAATTCTGAAACTTTTATATTAAATTTCAAACCATTAGGTTGGGTAGTTTTCGCGCTGTTATGTGGACAGACTGACCAGACGACTATAGGGGCTGCGTATTTATATAATTAAGAACGCACTAAAAAAGGCACTAAACTTTCATATTTATTCACGAAACAGAAAGTTTACTATAATTCTATCAAAATGACTTATTTTTTCAGACTTTCCATTCCTCCCTTCTGTGTTTAGGTCCTCTGGGAGGTTTAACACTGAAAAATAAAATCTGATAACTAATTTTTTCAGATAAAATGTAAAAGCTAAAAAATTTAATATTTTATAGTTTACGATATAACTCACCCAATATGCTAATGTGTTCTGTAAAGGTTTATTTTAGAAAGATTCAAGAGTAATGTTTACTTCAAACCTTAAATGGGGAGGAGGAAAATTTCAGTCTTTCGCAATTTATAAATATTAAGTGTTCTGAAAAATGGCAGCAGAAAAATCCCCCCCCCCCCCCCACAATCTAATTTTCTCATGTACGAATTTCCCCTCATTTATTTCCCGTTTTCAAAATCTGTAGACTTTTAGCAATTTAGTAGCGTAGTCGCAAAAAAAAAAAAAAAAAAAAAAAAAAAAAAAAAAAAAAAAAAGAGGGGGGGGGGATAGCAAGTATCTCCAGAAATCCTTTGCATTTTCAGATTCATAAAACCTTTCGTATAAATGTGTGCATTTTTATTCATTAAAAATTTTACATCCACTAATGAATACGACAAAAGCTAAAAAAACTCTTCACAAAAGTTAATAAAAATTTAATATGTTCCACATTACTTTTATTGGGTTGTATATTAGCCCAAATAAAAGACCGTTAAACAAGTTTTAAAAGTTTATGCGCCAGTCCATATATTTGATAAAAATTGAATTCAGTGCAGAACAATTGGATACTCATAAAATATCTAGCGAGATTAATTTAAGTTAATCTTTAGTCCAGCAGATTAAATTAAAAAATGTCCTTTTAAAATTGTAAACTGTTCTTAAGAGTACCGTGAACCAATTTTAAAATATTGTGGATCAATCGTCTTTCTTAGGAGACGTGTCCGTGGTATGTTCATCCTCAGAAGTCTCATTAGCTGGATCTCTTGAAAGAGTTTCAATAGATGACTCTGAAGATTTTCTTCGCCTAGCTGCTTTCGATATTTCCGGGCTAGGTAGTTTAAGCCTATTTTCAGTTTGAGAGGTACTTTGTTTCGCAGATTCAGCTTTTACTGGTGTATTATGTACCGATGTACTATTCAATGATGCGGAAGTCACACAAATCGATGGAAGATTAGGATGTCCATTTGTGTTTCCAGTTTCATTAGGTATATCCGCAGGAAGAGTTTCAATTGACGAGCTCGATTCAGACGTTTTTAAACTATCTGGAGAATCGGATATTTTCAGCGTTTCTAACTCTGACAAATGAGACGTGGGAGAGGTTTCAGACGTACTTTCTGCAAATAATGTCTCTTGCTTCACAGATTCAGACTCTGAAACAGGTTCAGGGATATCATATATTGAAGGCGCAGAAGTCGATATTCGATGTGTAGGCGATCGTGAATCGACCTTAAAATACGAAGGTGGAGAATCATCAGAGGATGAAGTCGATGGTAAAGATGGTAAAGTATCACTAGAATATTCATCTGAAGAATTTGATACCATACCAGAGGCACCGGCTGTTTGCGGTTCTTCGGGTTTTAAAACACCATCAAGATTATAGCGTGAACATCCAGGAAGATCTTGGGGTATCGGCATTTCACTTACAGGCAATTCTGTGCGCTCTGAAATACATTCATTTGAAGGCGATGGTATCTTACACCAGGGACAGTCAATTGTTTGGCATTCTTCGGGTTTAGAAACGCCTTCATTAGGATTGTGCCGTGGACATCCAGGGAAAACGTGGGGGATCGGCATTTCCCTTACGGGCGATTCTGCGCGTTCGGAAACAGGTATTCTAGGATTGCAAAGAGATTGTGTTTCAATTAAATATGATGCTCTAGGTCTCCAAACATCTGCATTAGGACCGATATGTGACCATCTAGGTAGATCTTGGGAGATCGGCATTTCACTTACATGCGATTCGATGCGTTTAGAAAGAATAATATTAGGATTGCATTGAAATCTTTCCGGTTCAATGTCGGATTCTGTGAGTCTCCGAGTATCTGTAATAGAGCTGCTCTGAGAACAGAGAAGAGGCACATTTCTCCCAATTGGCATATCACTTATTTGGGATTCTGTAGTACTTAAAACATTTATATTAGGAGTAACTTGTGAACGTCCGGTAAGACTACTTATCGGCTGAGCGGACGTGTTGGTGGAAACTTCAGGCGTAAAGTCTATATCATCCATCTGAAATATTAGAGATTCATCTGTTTGAGATTCGTCAGTTTGAGAATCCCTTGTGGAATCTGGAGAAGCTTGAGGAATAGATCTTCTCGTGTCAGTTCTTTCATCTAAATACAGAAAAACATTGGAATTAGATTGAAAACTGCACATAAATTTTGAAAGATAACATGCATAAAAAAAAAACAAGAGGCAATGGAACTGCTTAAAATTTTATTAATGGAAAATACTATCTGAATATTTTAGATTTTTCGGAAATTATGCAACTGGGTTACTTTCATGCATTTCATAGATATTTGTTTTGCGCAATGTTTTGGAGTATTGCACTTTCTTTTAAGAATGCAATACAATTTATGTCTAACTAGCAAGCTACGCTGGACAATTTCTCTTAACGAACTTTTAATCAAAAGAAATATTGAAATTTCATAATTCACTTTTATATTTAACAGAATAAGGCTACTATAATTTGAGACTCGTGCTACAGCCAATATACACGTCGCGCTTATCTTTTTACGCATGAAGGTTTCGTTATGGTACTTTGTGAAATTTCGTAATTTTTGAGATTCAATATTTGAAAAACGGTATATATTAAATTTGAAATTTATATCAAGAAAAAATAAAATTTTTTACCTTTCAAACGCAGTTTGTCGAACAATTTTCTGACAAATAATTTTCGAGCTATTATTTTTTTCAGTAACTTTAAATGTTTCATTTTCAGAGATTAATCTGTGGTAACAATTAGCGAAAAACCCAGTCGTCAGGAACGCATAGCTTTTTATTAAAGAGGCTGTAGGACAGGGATTGTCACCGTCAATTTGCCACCACCACTTTTGAAATCTGTTCTATAGTTCCAGAGATTCCACAGAAATTGTAATTTAGAATGTTTTTAGAACACTTTTCGCTCATTTCACCCTTTTAAATTTAATTTTTTTTAATTTGTTCTTAGAGAGCATTTACATCTTATAAGTAGCTACAATGACAAAAAATTCGCAATTTTAGAACATTTTTCGCTCCTGCACCCCCCTGCGGTTGGTGGCACCGACATAAAATAGACTATGTTGGAGCAGGGGATTGTCACCATCAATTTGCCTCCACCACTTTTGAAATCTGTTCTGTAGTTCCAGAGATTCCATAGAAATTGTAATTTAGAATGTTTTTAGAACGCTTTTCGCTTATTTCACACTTTTAAATTTAGATTTTTTTTAATTTGTTCTTAGAGAGGATTTACATCTTATAAGTAACTACAATGCCAAATTTCAAATTTCTAGCTTCTTCAGTAAAAAAAAAATTCGCAATTTTAGAACATTTTTCGCTCCTGCACCCCCCTGCGGTTGGTGGCACTGACATAAAAGACTATGTTGGAGCAGGGGTTGTCACCATCAATTTGCCACCACCACTTTTGAAATCTGTTCGGTAGTTCCAGAGATTACCCCCCTACAAACAAACAATCTTTACTCCTTTATAATATTAGTATAGATACAGGCAAGTTTTGGAATAGCAATTTCTGGATAAGATGGATCTGCATTTAAGTTAAAGTGCAAGGAAATATTTTTTTTAAACAGGCATCTTTTTAAATTTATGAAATACTCATTACAAAAATTGTATGAATTAGAAAACTCCTTTTCGGTTCTAAGAAATTGTTTTAAAAGTGTAATTTGTTCTTCACTTGATCAATTAAAAAATTTAAATATTTGATTATGTAAATAGACCAGGTTATGCGAAATCGAATGTTTGTGGCAACTCCAATGAAGATTTTCTGAAACTAGATTTACTGATCAGTATAAAAAAGTATACTATGTGTTGCGTTTACGAATAGATTAAGCACTGTAAAAAAAAAATCTCAAATTGACAGAATTAAATATTTTTAGTTATTTAATGCAGATAAGAGACTGATACGATTAACCAGTGTTTTGTTTGAACACTGTCTTGTATGAGCAATGCTGCAATGGACTTTACCCACGAGTGGCAACAGCCACGCCTCTGCGGGTATATGCCCTCCGAAAAAAAGACTATTGGACGAAGGGGAAGCTGTGTTAAATTATCCTTCACGCTTATTGGCGTTTTTCTTCTATATACCCGCAAATGACGTGGCATGGGTAAAGTCCATATTAATGTAAAAGTTTGGCACGGTACAATGCAGATATATATTGTTTCTGAATTTTTGGCACGCTCACGTAAAAAGGTTCATCCCTGGTTTAGAGGGCATGTCCGCTGTTTTTCTATCAATCGAGTTGCCTAACCGTGCCTTATGATGCATGTATTAAATATTTGATTATTTAAATACACCAGGTTATGCGAAATCAAATGTTTGTGGCAACTCCAATGAAGATTTTCTAAAACTAGATTTGCCGATCAGTTTAAAAGTATACGATATGTTGCATTTACGATTAGATTAAGCACTAATAAAAAAAAAATCTCAAATTGACAGAAAACTCAATTTTGACACCAGTGGAAAACTAATTTACAAAAAATCTATATTTTCATTAAAACAGTTCTGTAAAAATTACAAAATTCGCATTTTACAGGAAAAAACTTAGAAAGTTTTCTGTAAAAAGGTACAGCATTTTTCTGTCAAAATTAGGTTTTTTTTTTTTACAGTGAGGGGTTACTAAAGTTCTCGGCGGCGAAAAATTGACATTTTGGATTTTCTACACTTTTTCTATAATCATTCTACACTTTTAGAATTGGAATATTTTTTTTATAAAATGTCAAATTTCATGTTTCTAGCCTCAACATATAAGACTTATTTTAGAACGATTGTCGCTCTGTCGTCCCTTTGAGGGCTGTTTTGCATAGAAAATATAGCCCAGTTTTAAGAAAAGACTCACCAGCATTATACAAAAAGAGCTTTTGAAATCTGTTCAGTAGTTCTAAAGTAGCAATTTTAGAAAGCTGTCGCTCTTTCACCTTTTTAAATTTTGATTTAGAAAATGTTCTATGTAAGCATTTAAGTCTTAAAAAGTAACAGCCATGCCAAATTTTAAAGTTTTATTCCTAAAAGTTCCAAATACATCACAATTTAGAACGTCTTCCGATCATTTCACCCTTTTAAGTTTAAATTTGGCATGTTTAACTTTTATGATGCAAATATGCTGCAAGAACCGTTTCTTTAAAAAAAAGTTTCTAGCTCCAACAGCCTAAAAAAATAATCTCAATTTTAGAACGTTATCTGCAACAGCATCCTTTTGAGTGTAGTCGCGTTCCGCTCATTTCACCTTTTCAATTTCAATTTTTTTTTACCATTTTGTGCAAGCATTTACGTCTTAAAAAGCATCCATGCCAAAATTTAAAGTTTTAACTCTAACAATTCCAAATAAAATTAAATTTAAAAAACGTTTTCGCTCCTGAACCCTTTTAAACTACGAATTTTTAAAAACTCCTCTTAAAAGTAATCACCATGCCAAATTTTATGTCTAGTCTAAACAGTTTCTCAAAAGTCACAATTTTAGAGCTTTTTTGCTCTTTCACCTTTCTGGAAGTAGTGGTACGAACATAAAATGCAACGCAGTTAAGAAATTTCCGAATTTACAAATTAATCTTCAAGATCAACAGTTTTCAGTGGTAGCCGTTAAGGAATTTCAAAATGTCTGGTAACATTTTAGGATACCGCGTATGTTTGACAATATTTTTCTTACCTGATCCACTGGTACTTTGCTGAGGTTGATTACTTTGGAGAAAGTCTAAGTTAGGATATACACCTTTCCGCATCCATTCATAAATATGACCACACATAACTGCATTTACAAATCCATTACAATGGTCACAGTCTACTCCTCCGTTTTGCCTTCTTAATACGACACATATCTCGCACCGACATTCACATCTCATTGGACAGCAACGACAGACAGTATCGCATTCGCATAAAGTACCTGCAACATTTAAAGAAAACATTAAAATCACTAAGTCTGTACGGGCCAGAAATTCAGGCCGAGGTAGAGTAAAAATAAAGTTAGGCCGGACTTAATTAAAAAAAAAATTCAAGATATTTAACATCCTGCAACGAATTATTTTTAAAGAATATGCCATAGATATGCATGCGAAAATTTTATAGTACAGCAGTTTCTTCAGATTGCATGTTTGCAAGCTACAAAATACGAAATTACAATTTTAACCCAGAATTAGTCGCATGTGTATCTATGCGGTACAAGTCGCAATTTCTTTTAAGTTTTGAATGAATTAGCCATTCTAAAAACAATCTAAACTATGATTATCTGAAATTGATAGGGATAGAAAGTTCAATGGGTGCATTTATATATCTAAAGTAACAGCCGTGTAAAATTTGAACAGTTTATTTAAAAAATTTTAATTTAAAAATGTGCAAGAACAAAAAGTTCTAAAATTGAGATTTTTGTAATATTTTTTGTAGAAGCTTGGAAGCGGTTCAAGAGCAACTGCCATGAGTTAAAAATTTATTGCGGTAGGAGGAAGGTAGAGAGTTTTCGAATCTATTTTGTTCAAAACTTACAGAAAAATGGAGACTCAATGGCATGTGTATCAGATACACATGCAATAAGCTCAGGGTTAATGGTTACTTGCATCAGCAGTTCTTAAACTCTTTATATCACTGACCCCTTATTCCTCTATCTTTGTGGACCCCTAGGGTTTAAAAGACAAATTGATGCATTTTAGAATATAAAAATGACTGAACTCGCGAGTTTGCACGCGTAGTTGTTGAAATATGCCAAGTGGTATTTGTGTGCCTATTTTTATTAGAGGAAATTATACTACTACAAATAATTCAAAAATTACTAAATTAAGCCACGTTTTGAGTAAATTGTTATACTGCATTAGGCGAACACAAGACGTAAATTTAAAAAAAAAATTACTTCCAAATAAATCGCAATTAAGAATGTATTTTGAAGGTTTTCCGCTTATTTCATTTTTTATTTAAATTTTCGAATTTTTTAGAAGCCATTCTTAGCGAGCATTTACATTAAAAAAATAATCACTATCCCAAAATCGAAGCTTCTAGTTATCTAAGCTTCTACAAAAAATATTACAAAAATCGCAATTTTAGAATTTTGTTCTTGTACATTTTTAAGTTTCGAAATTTTTATAAACTGTTCTATGGGTGCATTTATGTATCTAAAGTAACAGCCATGTAAAATTTGAACTTTCTATTCCTAGAAAGTTCAGATAATCTTAGTTTAGATGTTTTTAGAACGTTTTCATTTCACCCTCTTAACTTTTGGAATTTTTTTAGAAATCTTTAGCGAGCACTTGCATCTTCAAAATAACTACGATGCCAAATTTAAAGTTTCTAGCCACAGTAACATCACAAAAATCTCAATTTGATAGTTTGCTTCTTCACTCTTAAAATTTCGAATTTTAAGAAAACTGTACGAGCATTTACTTCTCAAAAATAAAACATGTCAAATTTTAAGTATCCCTAAAAATTCTAAATAAATCTCAATTTAGAACGTTTTCCGCTCATTTCACACCTTTAAAATTTTAATAAACTATACCGAGCATTTACATCTTAAAATTAAGCACTATACTAAATTTAAAGTTTCTAACCCTTACAATTCCAACTTTATAGTAATTTAGAACACTTTTAGAACATTATCTGCTCTTTTCACACCTTTAAATTTCAAATTTCAGAAACTGCTCTTAAAGAGCATTTACATCTTAACTCTTTGTATCGCCGCGTTGCATATCTGCAACATACTCAAGAGTTAATGTTACTGATACAGTGGCCTTTAAAAGACTTATTGTTGCTATCTTCCAAAACAGCAGTTAATATAAATTGTTCATAGACTTCTCAACACACGCCGACACCGAATTTTTCATTCCAAACTTTTACCCATCATTTGAGCAGTTTCACATCGTTATTGCTAAAATGAACTTCGTAAATTTTGTCAAACTAAAAAGAGCTGGAAACATCTAAAAAAGTTTTAAAAAGGCAAGGCAAGTTCATCCACTTTACAATTTTGTATTAGAAAATTGACAATACTTATGAGAAGTATTCAGTTTCTTGCAGATGTCAATATTTATATGTTCCAAAATTTAATATCTTAAAATGAGTAAATATTTTTCAAATCTGAGTTGAGTCACAAAGGGTTAAAAAGTAACCACCATACCAAATTCCAAGCTTCTATACCATCTTTGTCACAAATCTCCATTTCACATAATCGCAACCACCCCTTTAGTCTCATTTTTCTAGAGGGGGGGGGGGGGTCACAAAGTTGGCTGAATCGCCTATGAACGAAGGAGCCCCGATTCCACCTGCATATACAGTTTTATTCAGATTATAACTAATTTACTCTGTTCCTTTTGTAATTTTGTGTATGTTGTATACTGATGAGGGATTTATAACTGAATCCAAAACGTCTAACTTTTTATTATTTATATTGTATTTAAGTGTTTTATTAAATGTCAACTTATCAATTTTAACGTGTTAGGCTAAAAATTTGAAAAAGACTTCTTTTCTCATCATTAATTTAATTCATTGTGCTTTTGTCCATTTTATAAGTAAATATCTCTGGCACCATTCGTTTTCTCCAATAAGAAAAATTAGTCTGATTTTTACAAAAAAAATATATATATCCACCTATGTTAAAATATTTCTCCTGCTCAGAAATTTAAGGTCAAAGGTTAAAGCGGGCGGGGAGGACTACCCTTAGGCTTAAGCTCAACTATCGATATCTTAGTTTCCTTAATTTTTGCGAATTAGTAAAAATCTTTCCTTTCAGAAATGAGATTGGGGTACGTCGGCTGATCTGCGAAACATCTTTTTTCATAAGTTTAATGAATTTCTAATGAATCTTTGATTTTGTATTAAAATATGTGGCGTCAATTAGTTTGTCTTAAAAAAAAAAAATTATCGTCAAATTCTTATAAAAAAAATTATACACCAATGCAAAATATTTTTCTACTTATGCTCCGAAATTTTCAAATCTGTCAGTTTTCGTGATATTCACCGATTAGTAAAAATTCTCAATTTCTTTCATTTCTGCTCCGAAATAAAGCTTGCTCTTGCCATTTTGTAAAAAAAAAAAAAAAAGCTTTGAGGTTTTTAATTAATGTATTGACTAATTGTGGACCGATTTCTCCGAAAGTCGAAACTTCGGATTTCCAGTATTTTTCCGCGTCGATCGGTACTTTCAGCGCCGCTCAACTCCTACGCTACGCGGAGCCTTTCCCAGCAAGTCGTGAAAAAACGCTAAAAATCTTATAAAAATTAAATAAAAAGTCTAATAAAAATCTAAAATCAGACAGATATGCATAACTACATACATGGAGATATCTTCCTAGCAAATTTTGTAACTTTGAATGCAGTGTGTCCCTTCAGAACACAGCCGACAGACACACTTATTTCCTTATTATAGATTATTCAGCAAAATGGAACTCAATTAGAAGTAACGCTTAGGAGTTAATGTGTTCACTCGCATACACAAATCGCGATTACACGCACAGTGTTCGGAAAGTAAAATATTACGTAGTCATTTCCAAGAAAAGACCCAATACAAACATTACTAAGGATGTTCTTGAAAAGTGAAGAGGTTTTGACATATGTAGGGATCAACTTTTCAATACAAAAATAAATACCCCAATACACAAGAAAGGTAGTGTTCCTTTTACACCCTACACATTAAAAATTCCATGACATCACAAAAAAAAAAAAAAGTATTGTTTACATGAACTGTTCAATAAAAATGAAAGAACAAATGCGGAGTAAAGTTACCTAGACTAGATGCAACTTAAAATAGTAATCCTAAACCTATATATTAAACAGTTCTGTATTTACAGGGGCAATTTTGGAAAGGTCAAATATCTGCTTTACGTTGATGGTTGCAATCTTTAAGAAAAAAGATGCAAACAACGTAAAACTCCACTTCCAAAGATTTAAACAAAAAAATTTATATTCAAGACACTTTTTTGGAGTCATTTTATAAAGTTGTTTCTTTTCAACACCATAGTTCTTGTTAAGCCCATTTGATGATACACATTCTGAAATAAGTATAAGATTTATAACAGGTACCATTCAAAATCCGAACTATTACAGCATTAAAGACAAAAAGGAAGAAGCCAGGACCAGATTACAGCAGAGATTAGTCTGCGGCCCAAAGAGGAGCAATTCAGAAGAATATTCTAAAAATCTTAGAAAAAGTTAATTTCTAGCTCAGATATTAAAGTGACGGATGCCTCCATATGCACCTTGCTTTTACTTTGTTCTCTGAAAACAGCTTAAATTGTGCTGGAGGTATGCTGGAGATTAAAAGTTTAATAAAAACATTTGAAGATATGTTCAAAGATGATATTTAAGATACAGCAAGGATCAGCAAAAGAAATATTAACTAGAGTTTCATGAGCAGTCTTATAAAATGCAGTAAAAATTTCCGAATACTAAAAACTAGTTATTTTGGTTCAAGGGGATTCTGAAAAGCTACTGGGCCTTGGGCTCCAGGCATCTTAATAGGGCTCTAGAGTAAACTTAATACAGATTCAAGATTATGAGCAAAGCCCGATTTGACCAAAGAGCCAGATGCCTAATATTCATTCGAAGACCCCCTTCTTAAATTGTTAGACGAAAAATAAACGTTTTCAATACCTTAATATATAACAATGTTAAACTTATCCTATACTCAAAGAGTAAAATATCCATTATGATTAGTGAAAGATAAAAATGGATTTAAAATATCTTTCTTAAAATTGCATATCAAATTTTGAGGACCTCCGAAATAAAAAGTCTGAGCTACCGCCTTATTGACTCATGCTTTAATTAAGCCTTTAATGAGAAATATTTAAAAGAAATAATTCTTAAAATATGAATGCCTTTCTCACAAACAGCATAAAAGATCGTATCCATTTCTCTTTAGATACAGAGAAAATGAATCTCATGAAAAAGTAAATTTGAAAATATCAGAGCAACATTTATTCGGATATCTTCATAATTTACACTTGCATGCAACTTATATTTCAAGAGACTCATAATAAAAACAAATTTAAAATCTGAAAAATTAAAATTTAAAAAAAGGAGGGGGGGGGGGGAGGTTTTAAAAAATGCTCAATGCACGTGTCATTGTATTTTTCATTAGACAAATAATCAAATTGTTATTTGTCTAATAATTTCGGCTAGATCAAAACGACAAACTTAAACATGACCATTAACTGTGATAATACGGTTACACACGTGTTCAGGTCAAACTTTCTGACGATTCCCAAGGAGTCATGTCACTTTAATCCTGTTATAGATGTTTACATAGATGTTATAGAGGCATACATATAAAAGATCTATAGCATTAAATATTTCAAACTAAGACAAGTACACAGAGCCTGGTTACCGCCTAGGCAAACTCCCATCATTTTTTGCGAATTTTATTTTTATCACAGAATTCCACATATAAGCGAAAATTTCTTCCCCAAAAACAGCGGAAATTTGCCTAGACGCTGATTAAGAACTAATTGTACCCTATTCAAAACATCCTTTGTGGGATTCTATTCATTATATCTACTCACCAAATATTCTTCCATTATATTGCAAATGTTTCACAGTAAAAACATACTTAAAATTTTATTTATTTATTTATTTCATTCAAATATGTTATTTCTCAACATGTAATTCAAAGATACTTTTAGCTACAAAATGAGGTAAAACTTACTTCCACAAATGCAATTCATTGTAAATTAATGCAAGCTGTTGCGTTTGAAAATGCTGCAAATGTTTTTCCTCTCAAACGTCTGAATGACTTTAAGATGTTATATTTATTTTCTTTTACGCAGAAACCACCTCTGTACTCAGAACTGTACGTGTATCAACAGAAAGTTATCTGTCAATCGATTATAAAAATTATGCATATATGGCCTAGATCCAGATAGATTTCTGTAATTCTGTAGATTTCTGAAAATCCAAGAATTTTTTTGGTGGTTGTAATTTAGATCGATTTTTTCCAATTTTGCGAAGCAACATTAATGCTTGTATTCACCATCTACCTCAACCTAGAAAACCTAGGTCGAACCCTCAAATGAAATTCCCGATAAACCTGATTGGACCTGATCAAGGCAAAGTCCAATCAGATTAATGATGAATATCATTTGAGCGCTCGACTGAGGTTTTCTAGGTTGAGGTAGATGGTGAATACGTACTAAAAATCTGTATTGTTTGCAAAATTGTGAAAATTCACAAAATACAGGCTTTTGATTGGTTATTTACGTTTTGCAAAATTGTGAAAATCTATCAGGATTCTTACAGCTACTGTGCAAAATTTTCGCACAATAACAATAGTTTGCATAATGCATATTTCATACTTAAGACAGCAAAATGTAACAGAAAATCTAAAGGATTGATTCTGAACGCTGTCCGTTTGGCAGGAACAGGTAGATTTGCAAAAATTCGGTTTATTCCCGGGTTAATTTCCAATAGACCTGGTTTATTTCCAAAAAACCCGGTTTATTCCCATGTTTAAACCGGGTTTTTTCTATCCTTTGCAACTTTAGGAACAGGGCTGCACTAGATACCGGACTTGCTCATTCATTATCATGACGTCAAAAATGGTGGCTGGCCGCAACGAAAGACATACAGTGATTGGCACAAAACGATGGATGCGTCGCTTTGTACCAATCACTGGTCGCGGTCAACCACTATTTGCGACCTCATGAGAATGAATGAGCAAGCCCGGTATCTACTGTTGCCTTGGTAGGAAGCCTCTATAAAAGAATGACGGTGTAGGGGCAGTAAAATTTGACTTGTCGAAACAATTTTAGATAAAACAAATCGCGGAGTCTGCCCTTATCTAGGATACATCTATATGAGAGCAATGACATACGGGAAATAAAATTCGATTAGATGATTTTGAATAAAACAAATCGCCAAGCATCTTGCCTCTCATATAGAAATACCTTAACCTTATCCCTAATAAACCTATGTGTCCAGGGATGAAGTTTTCCTCGACACCCCCGGGCAAGCGAGATGTACCTATCTGTCATCGCTGCCGACAAACTAGTCGTATCCTTTGTAGGAGCTCGATGATCGAAGGCAGCGGTAAAGCAAGAGGTGTCGGGGAAGCTCAGCATAAGGTCTAGGACCCGGTTCCCTCTTGGGTTTCGGCTACGAAGCTGTCGGGAGACTCCGGCATTTCCCAAAGTATGAAGTGATAGTATCCTAAGAGTTCTGGGAATCATCGCAAGTCGCAGCGGCCTTTGTCATCAATCATTTGGGGTAGATGAGTAATGTGCAGGTGGTGGTGCTCTTCATTTTGCCCTGAGGGCCCATTTGTGAGGTGCCCCGGATAAACCGGGTTACTTCTGGCGGATCACCCGCAAGGGTTCTGAGAATCTAGAACCGACGGTGAAGAACGTACGCCTAGGGTGGCGTAGCTAAGTTTTTTATTATCCCTAATGGACCACAAGTATTTTTGACGTCATCCAACGTCACGATGACGTTTTTCTTTTATACCGCTAATCAGCATCCCGATTTTCCCTACAAGCGTTCGAGAAGAGCCAATCAAATACGGGTAATTTCCCACAAGCATTGCGTGTTAAAATGTTCTTCACTCCTATTGGTGTTTTTCTTCTCCTTACCCACAGATGACGTGATATTTGTAAAGTCCGAGGCTAACGAAAAAGACAGGCTACCGCGGTACATTCCACTTATCTTTTTTTACAGACCGCTAGAGTGACGTGTGCTCTTTTCGTACATCTGTATTGGTGCATTCGAACGTCACGTGACTCCCGCGGTCTGTAAAAAAAGATACGAGTAAAGCACCGCGGTAGCCTGTATTTTTCGTTAGCCTCGGGTAAAGTCGAGGCTAACGAAAAAGAAAGGCTACCGCGGTGCTTTATCCGTATCTTTTTTTACAGACCGCGGGAGTCACGTGATGCTCGAATCCACCAATGCAGGTGTACGAAAAGAGCATCACGTCACTCTAGCGGTCTGTAAAAAAAGATAAGTGGAATACACCGCTGTAGCCTGTCTTTTTCGTTAGCCTCGGGTAAAGTGCATGGTCGATCGGCGGTGGAGACGGAAAGTATGCGAATTTTCGGTCCGCCAGTGCAAAACAGCCCCCCTCCCTTATTTTTAAATGGATTAAATTAAGTGATACGTTTACTATCCTTCTGTTGAACGTTTGTTTATTTGTAAGCATTATATAGAAAGAAATTGCTTGAATTCTTCAATAGCTTAGTTATTTCATAGTTTTAGGCAGAAATACTTAAACACTCGTTACTTTTCTGATTTATCATATGCTTACTGTTATTAAAAAACTTTTATAATGATAACTTTTATGGTAATAATGTAAAGATAAAATTTTAATCGAAATTTATTAAAATATTGATAGTTTGAACATTCCCAGTTTTCAAGAATTTTCAAAATTGCCGATTTTTCGCTTTAAATTCGATGAGAAAAACTCGCTCTTTTCCGGGAATAAACCACATGCTTTGAAAGGGTTGCAACGCTACGCACAGGGCGCATGCTCAGACCGCAACCTATGTTATATAAGGCCGGTTCATGACGTTCAAAACGTCACAAGGAGTGGATCATCTTTACACGGCAGTTGGTACAAAGCGTCGCGCCCATTGTTTTGTGACAATCTCCGTGTAAAGATTATCCACTCAACACTACACTGTTCAAAATATCGTGAAAAATTACCTCTGTTTTTAAAGGCTATCTACTTTCTGACCAATAAAAACGTCTATGTAGCATTCTCATTGGTCAGAAAATAGATAGCCTTTAAAAACAGAGGTAAGTTTTCGCGATATTTTTAACAATGTACCTACAGACAATGCCTCAGGACTGGCAACACTAGATTGTATAACGTATTTGTGGATGGGCCTTGTCCTTCTCTTCTTTGTACTGCAGTATAAGGAAAGTAACCTATGTACTGTGCGTTCCAGCCAGAGTTTCAAAAATCCGGTTTATTCCCGAGTTTATGTCCAATAGACCTGGTTTATTCTCAGGTTTATTCCCACAATACCTGGTTTATTCCTAAAACACCCGGTTTATTCTCAGGTTTAAACCGGGTTTTTTCTAGCATTTGCAACTCTAGTTCCAGCAACAACGTGCTTCGGAATCGAAATGCTTTTTGTCTTCTAATGAGAATTAATAGTGTTTCGATTAAAGATTGGACAGCTTTCAATTAAAGTAAGTACTTATTTACAGTATATATGTGCATTTTTATGAATATTAACAACTAGCCGTCACTGGCGACCAGTTTGGTCTCCGTTAAATGTATGTTAAGCATTGTAACACGTTATTTTTATACCTAATTTAATTTTTTTCCTTAATCCTTCGCTAAATCGGAAGATTTTAAGAGACAAATCAAGAGCTTCTGCGATCATGGTAGCATTTCGCATATTTTTTGTTGTTATGTATTTCATATTTCTTGACAAAAAACGCTTAAGCCACTTGAGCATTTATGCTTCATGTCCGTTTGCTTATCAGTTGCAATATGTTCGGTAATGCAGAGATTCTTAACCCTTCTTTGCATTGTGATGGAAATTTCCATCACTGTTTAACTTTTAATAAATAAATCAACTTCTTCGCCACCACTATATTTATATAGAAATATTAATCTAGTAAATTTCCCGTGAACTATGTTACTGAACAAAGTTAAAAATCTATCTTAAAATTTATGGTGTCTAATATTTAATATATGTATAAAAAAACAATTGTAAAAGAAAAACTCATGCAAAGAAGGGTTAATTATTTTCCGTAATTGGGTTCATTGCCAGTTGGTGTATTTTAGTTAATACGGTTTGATGCAATGAAGTCTATTTTGTGAAAGTCTGTAATGATATCCACATTTACACTGAACCATATTGTTGCTAATATTTGTTTTTTGTTTCTCGCTAACTTTGGCTGTAAACTCGATTACGGAAAATTATAAAATCTATCATTATTCTCATTTAAAAGTCTTGAATAATGTGCCATAATCGGGCTGCATATTATTACACGTAATTTTTCTTAGTATGGTTTGGTGAAACATTGAACTTTTGAAGGCTAGTTTTGATAATCACATTCCCTTTAAACCGTATTTGCTGTCAAAACTTTTGACCCGTGGTGTACAATCTGATTAAAATTCACGAACTTCCTTTTAGATGCCTATCTCTGTACGACTTTGTTTTTCTCTGCTCCCCTCTCTTGATATAGTTCAGGAGCTTTTATAATTGCGTAATTCCCACACTTCGGCATTTCTGTTGAATGTTTACTGACTATTAAGATCCGTAACAGGTAAAATACGCCTCGCCAACATTGGCGCCTATAACTCTAATTACAGCAATCCGGTTTTTCTCTCTATATTGTAACTCTATAGATAGTATTATGCAGTACAAATATAAAAGACTATTGAAGACGCTTTTTTTATATAGTAGATATAGATATGTATATTACATTCATAGGTATTATAGCATGTGATTAGAATATATCTCATATTCATTCTGGTGGATATAACATAACGCGAATAAAACGACCATCGTAAATATCTAAGCTAAAAGCCATCAATATGATTTTATGTGTTTAATAAATGTATACAAAGATAATTTTCTGTATTTTTTTTACTTTGATTCTATATTATTTACCATTTTTAATGATGGATCCTTTTGGGTACAGTTGTCGAAGACGCACCGGGGTATCATTTTGTGGCCAAAATGGCAATTTTATGACTGGTCATCCTGGCGGTTTCGGCTAGATTTTGCTTCGTATAGCAACCCGGTAGAGCAGATTCCGTATGTTTTATAATAAATTAAATATTGTGTGTTTTATAATAAATTAATCAATTTCTAGGTTTTATAATAAAATTGTGTTTTTTTTAAAATATAAAATGAACTATTTCATAATAAAATAAAAGAGTACTTCTCTATTATCCCGTCGACCACTTTTTATAACAAAAAACTATCGCCAAACTGTAAGATTAAAAGCCAAAAAATCCAGTCCCATTTATTTGATCTCAGAAGCATTATACGTGTATGTTATGTCATCAAGTGGTTTTTAATTCGACATTTGCGTGTATTTTTCATTATGTTTTACTGATTTATTAGTTATTTCATAAATTAAAATAACAATTGTGTCCTTAAATTCTTATATTTTACTAGCTTACCCGCCCGGCGTTGCCCGTGCCAACAACCTTAAATGTACCTGAAATCAGTGTTGAACATTTTTTTATTTTTAAACAAATCTAATGTTGGGGGCCCCACTACCTTAGACAGCAAACACTTGGCGTGCCATACACACTCCCATATATTACCGTAAGTCGAGTCGAAAGAGCCGTACCCCTTCATAATCCAGCCCATAGAACCAGAGATAGAAAAGCACCCCTGGTGGTGAAAATCGAAAAGCTCTATCTATGTAGAGTCGAATGAGCCATACCCCGTCGTGATCCAGCCTATAGAACCAGATATAGCAAAGCACCCCTTGTGGTGAAAATCCGAACTAAAATCAGTCAGCTCTATCGATGTCAAGTGGAAAGAGCCATACCCCATTGTGATCCAGCCCATAGAAACAGAGATAGGAAAGCACCCCTTGGTGGTGAAATTCAGAACTAAAATAGGTAAGCTCTATTGATGTTGTGTCGAATGAGCCAAACCGTGTCATGATGTAACCCATAGAGCCCGAGTTAGCTGCAAAATCCTTTAGTTACACCATCCACCGCCAGGGGGTACAATATGTTCTATACGAACATAACTGAATTCATTAAGGTTATCGATGTCGAGTCGAATGAGGCATACCCCGTCATGATCCAGCCCATAGAACCAAAGATACGAAAGCGCCCCCTGTGGTGAAAATCCGAACTAAAATCAGTAAGCTCTATTGATGTTGGGTGGAAAGAGCCATACTGTAATGACTTAACGAACTCCAGTGATCCAAGGTGATGATTAACATCCAGCACTTTTTATTAGGCATCGTTGATACACAAGTTAAAATAAGATGAACAATTAAAAAACATTACACTCTGCCATCAAAACCCCAGCGTACACAACCATTATATACTGTTCACGCGCACACATCATTTTCCGCTCACCATCGTCTGTTCAACTCTCTCTGCATCTCTCTTAGCTTAGCTCGGTTCACTTCTTTTTGACCTGCCAACTAACATCTCTTGCAGTCTCTTTGCATATCGAAAACTGTCCTTTCGATTCGATTACACGGCAGTCAACCTCCGAAGCTAGGCGACAAAACCATGGACAAAAACTGGACAACTCTAGGCCAGCAACTCACGAGTCGGGCTAGACCATAGATTTCTTCGGTTGTTACACTGCTCTCATTGGCTGGCTGCTTCGTTGCCGAGGCTATTTCATGGGAGGAGCTTGAAATAGCCTTGAACCCAAAATTCCATATACACGTTTTAATTTTTTTTTAAAAATCTAAATTAAAATTTAAAAATCCGGCCGCGAGGTATACTATCCGGTGACAACATCTACACATGACAAAAATTTCTGAGTCCTAGGTGTTATAATTACGGAGAAAACCGCGGGCAGGCAGGCAGACAGACACTTACTCTTTTATAGAGATAGAGATTTATTTGTTTATTTTGATATTCCAATGGCAACGTTCTCCCGTTTATTTGGCGTTAAAGTTTAGCGATAGTTTTTTGTTATGAAAAGTGGTCGACGGGATAATAGAGAAGTACCAATAAAAGTAACATGCTGTTTTAGCAATCTCTAACCAGTGCCTGATAATAGGATTTTCTCGCCAAAAGGGCACAAAACAAAAATCGCGCAAATATCGATGCGTCTGCGAAAGCTTTTCTAATTTAAAATGCATGCCGTTCACACTTTCCAATTAAAATAGAAAATAGATAAATAAAAAATATCATAAATCAAAACATTTGATTTCAAAATGAAAGTATCGTTTCTAATTTGCATACGTGAAGAATAAAAACTGGTATTGGCAATTTAAAAAATGCTATTGGTGAGATTTGCGCCCAAATAACATAAAAGTACTTAATGGTGTTATGTATTTTATACATGTATGTTAATTTACTGTTTTGAACGCGATTGGTCATTAGCAATGGTAAATATGAATGGCGATTAAAAATAATTTTAGGTGATCTCTCTTCCTGCCACTTATAATACATAAATACCAAATTAATTGACAATTCGTTTCGAAATTTGATTCATTAAATATTATTACACGAGTTGTATTTGTTTACATTTAACTTCGTCAAGAAAATATTCAGAAGGAAGTTGAGTTGTATAGCACTGCATCAAACAGAATTATGGTAAATTTTGACTGTCTCACAGGTCCTGATGCAAATTATTTTTTTGACACCAGGCACCACTCCAATTATTCATTCGCGGATAACTTGCTTTGCGAAAAATTACCTTCATGGCTTTATATTTCTAACGTTCACTACGAATTAATATTTTTTTATTGTTTACTTTCATGGATAGAGAATTTGAACTGCGAAGCTAATTTCAACTGAAGTTATTGCAGAATATATACATAATTGAACGTAAGTCATCTCTCAAATATTAATTTATTTCGAACGATCTTTCTAAAAATGTAACTTTTATGCAGTTTTATTCGAAACATAATTTTGAATAAAAATGGCCGCCTGGCATATGAAAAAGCGATGCGGGCTTCCCGGAACTGTTGATGACAGTCACATGACTTACGGTTTTATTATAGAGATGTTAATCATTATCTATTATGTTTTTGTTACACGAGTAAGCTGAATCCCACTGCTTTGTCGAAGATTTCCATGTGAAAAATATTGTATTACTTTTGCACTATTAATTTGTTTAGTAAATAATTAACGTCTCGCGCAACGATTTTTGTATTCAATATGAATTTGCTTTATTTGTAAACGTAATACTTTTTAGTTAAAAACTTTCTTTCTTTTCATGCATATAAATAGAAAGTTTTGAATAAATAACTTTATGTATTTCATATTTGTTCGCTATGATATCTTTCATATTTTTTAATGCGATTCTTTGAAAAGACTTAACACGATTTATGCAAATATTTTCAAACTATTTATACATAAACCAAAAGAAAATTATATCAATTAAATTGTACATAACTAAAAGATATATAAATATTTTCTAATAATAGTAAACTACCACTGGTGATTTTCATTGGTGATTATAAAAAAATTACATATATGGCATAATAAATGAAATATGTAATTATCAGATTCAAATATTCAATCAAGTATTTAACAGCGACAAAGTAAACATATTTTAATAGATAATGATTAACATTGTTAATATTGATAAAAATGCACATATATACTGTAAATAAGTACTTACTTTAATTGAAAGCAATTCAATTTTTAATCGAAATATTACTGATTTTCATGAAAATAAACTAGAACCTAAATATGAACTTTAATTTGCACATTAACCAAAAAAAGTGTTAATGAAACCTCTTAAAAAGATCGTTATTTTTATTGAAAAATAAAAGTGACATAATCAAATTTTGTTGTATTAAACAAAATTTTCTTGATACTAAATCCTACAGTTTGTATTTTTTGCGAGTGTAAAAAGCAAATTGTGTCTGTTCTGAATTAGTTGATCTTCAATTTAATTATGCAAGTTAAAAGAAAAACGTCATAATTTTGGTTGCAGGAATGGTTGAATGTAATCAGTTTAATCCTTAGTCGATCTGCCGTGACGTCAAAATTGAGCTCTGAGGCATTATCTGTAGGTGGCGTTGATCCACTCCGTGTGACGTTTTAAAGTCATGAACCGGCATTATGTCGCGTTCGATTAGACGAATGTGACAACAAACATTAGTTTGGCTTATAATAGCAGGCACGCCAAGGTGCTTGGCGATTCATTTATTTCATAAATCGTTTCAACCAATCAAATTTTATTTCCCGAATGTCTCCGCTCTCTTATAAAGGCACTCTACATGAAAAAAGTTTTCATCGATTTCTGACTACAAGAAATAAAACTTCAAACAATCGTCGCGCAAAATGGATTCGCATTTTAAAAATTGGAAAACAACATAACGTCATATGGTTTAGAGTACGTTATAAAAAAAGAGAGGAAAAAATCATGCATAGAGCATAGATTATGAAACACTTCCCAACACTTCATAAATACTTTAACAAACCTTGTTGTTTAACGAGGAAAATAAGATACTTCAGTAAACATTTTAGAAAACGCAAAGCACATTTGAAAACCAAATTTCAGCAATTACAGACCATAATCAGAAAAGTAAAATTCTTTTGTGCAGCCCTGTATATGGTTGGTTGATTATATAGGGTTTAATGGCTCAAGATCCCATTGGGGACAAGCTGCGTCAAAGGAAAAACGTATTAAAAAATCCACTAACTGTAATGCTAACGAAACTAAAAAAGAAACAAAGCTTAATGAGAGAGTTATCTGGATGGCGTTACCCATCCAGATATAGTCATACAGTGTATAAAACAAATAGCGCCAAAAAAAGATTAGAATAAGAACGTCAAAATAAAATTTAAAAATGATTTAAAACTTTATCATAAAAACAAGATGATTGAAAAAACACAGTTAAATGAAAAGAGGGATGCGATGATAAATGTATAATTAAAATCATTCAATGAAAATATAACACGTCTAGAAGAAATAAACACAAGTTTTCACAATTATAACATATACAATGTTTAAACTAACAGTTAATAAACTGTCCAAAGTTTCTAGCAGGAAAATATTTAACTTAAATAATAGATTACCAAAAGAAACAGTTAAAATCACGTAGGATCGAATACCTCAAAAACAGTATTATCATCATCATTTGGGTCAGAGCTGTAAGACTCTGAATCCATACCTTCCTCTGCATAGTGCAGCAGCTGTTTGGAATCCTTTGTAATAAGAAGCGGTGTATCAAGACAAAGTTTCTTGTTTTTTCCTTTCCCAGTTTTGGGTTGAGGTTTTCTTTCTCTCTTTCTGTGCACATGATTTGTGTTTTGCTTTTTGAGTAGGGGAAACAAGTTTTTCCAAATTGTTTGCAGATGAAACTGAAGTTTGACCTGACTCATCTTTAATTAACTGATTAGATTGACTATTATAATATTATATTTTCACAGGTTCTGATGATGGTGGCAAAAGTTTTAGTGCAGGCATAGGTCTTATTCTAACAGAAACATACATACTACGGGGTTTTTTCTGTATAGTGCTGATTTGTGTAATAGAAGAATCATTTGGTGGTAAAGAGAATTCAGTTTGGGTGCTTATATGTTTTATGGATTTTGATTGCCGCTTGAGTGTACTAGAATAAGACACTCCTACAGATGGTGTTCTAGATTCAACAAGTTTTCGATCTTCAGGATAAAAAAGTTTCTGAGTGATTTTGACCGCAAGAATTTCTTTCTTACGGATCCAGTTTGGACAAGAGCGAGAGTATGCTGAATGGTCACCCTTGCAGTTTATACAGCGTTCGGATTTTTCACATGAGTTACTCTCATGGCCGACTTCTGAACATTACATGTAACAGATCCATGACAGGCAGTTTAATGTGGCCATAACGCTGACATTTAAAGCAACGGAGAGGGTTAGGAATATAAGGCCGGACGGGGCAACTCAGGCATGCAGCTTTAATTCTAGTTGGTAGAGTAGGGCTATTGAAAGTCGGAATAATGTGCTTTGTAGGAAACACTTGCTCATTCCGACGAATAGTGATAAGGCGTACGTCTATAACATTTTGATCGTTTAAATTATGCATGAGTTCATCTTTTGTAGAGAATAAAAGTTCTGGTTCTGATATTACACCACGACTTGTATTGCGAGTTTGATGGACCTGAACAGAAACAGAAAAAGAACCTAGTTTTGTGCACTTTGAGAGAAATTCTGAGTGACTGGCTGAAGAAACCTCCACCAGCAAATCCCCAGATTGAATTTTTTAAAGTGAATGACCATCTCCAAAAATTGACTGAAATGTTTTTGCAATAGGAAAAGGAGAAGTTCTCTTAAAAGAACTATCAGAAAGACTATCAGTGCGTTTGACTACAAAAAAACGTGTGAATGAAATATTCTGTACAGTTTGTTGCTTTTCACATGGGAGAGAAATAGGAAGAATTGAAGTATTTCCATCCATATTAGAGAGAAAAAACAATTCAGACTCCGGCCGCACCACCCACTACCGAGCCCAACATGGGGATGCACATTCGTGCACCAGTGCTAACCAGGGCCCATACGCTCACGTGACACACCTATATCAGTCTCCACCCTTAACGAGATGACTAGTATGTGACTGACCGTTCACTTGATTCCCAGCCAGTGACAAGTCAGCTGACCAGCCGATTGATGCATACGGGACCAATATGCACCTCCCGTCTACCTGAAGCAGAGGCCAAAGCAGTGTGTTGGTTTCCCTCAATTGCCAGGATCCCCCTTTCTAGGGACACGGGTCGCCACGTACGGCAAACGTACGGGGTGGTTTACAATTCTCCATAAGTCGATATAAACAGGATGATATCGGCTTATGCAGAATTGCCTTCACTTCAGAAGAGGAAACCACAATGAGTGAAAAAAAGAAGAAAGATTGAACTAGAGAATGGAGAGGAGATAGAAAAGAGAAAGATCGGTCAGGTGCCCAGGGTTGCGATGCCCGTGAATACCTGAAAAAGGTATCCCCCTGGGGGCGCAGCTCTGTATATAATCTATAGATTTATATATACTCTATACAGTATGCTATAATTTAGTTTAGTAAAAAAACGCATAACACAGTTTAAAATTCACCTTCAGCAGTTTCTACCAATAGACGGAAACATATTTGAAATCTTTTGTACAGCCCTGTTTATTACCTTAAGATTTTTATACACTCCACGTATTAAGCTAAAATTTAATTCAGGCAAAAACACGCTGAAAACTACAGAAATCACACTTCCAGAAACTATCATACATAGGCGGACGTGTATATAGTTCTTTGCGTAGCCCTGTATATGATTCCATTTATATTCTACAAACAACTCTTGGTATACTAAATATATTTCACGTTCAAAACGCATAACTCGATTAAAAAACCTTTTAAGTATTTTACGTTGATACACAGTAATGATTACGAATTCTTTTGTCTTGCCCTGTACATGATCTATAGCAACGTTTCTTAAACTTTGTGAGCTCGCGGACCCCCTTTGATGTGATATGCATTTCGGGGACCCCCCAACAAATTTTTTCTTAATATAAGATAAGAAATTATTTAAATCTATACACTTTATTTAAATTTCATTAGACATATTATATATTTAGTTAACAGTATTAGAAAAATCAGCTGGATTAATAAAAAATAATATTATTATAATCTACATATTTAAAACGAAAAGCGCATTCTGTCAAATCCCCTCAGAAACGGAAAATTGATTGATTAGCCTCCTTAGCCTAGGGGGATTGAAAAGGGTTGATTGAAATCGGATAGAGGTGTACTATTCTATTGAAAGCATAGACCTTCTCATATATTTTTGCTCAGAGGTTGAAAGTTAAAGTTTTTTTTAAAGAACTCCTGTTTTCACTACAAAATATGCATATTTTTTCGCAAAATATTAAAGAGAGCTTGGATAAAGTTATATTTATAACCGATTGAAATGTCAGAGAGTTCGGAAGATGAGAACTATTTCTTATTGCTATGTTAAAGGAGCCGACGCGAAATCAAACAAACAAAAAAGTCAGTAGAAAACATTTATTTTACAACTAGATAACAATATTTTTTCACGAACTTTTTACATGGGCTGTAAAACCGTTTTATTTATCACCAATAAAGATGTCAAAGAGTTCAGACAAAAATAACTTTTTATTGAAACTATGAAACGACCCTACGTAAAAAAACAAGAAAATGAATGCTTTTATCACTAAATATCAATATTTTTTCGCTAATTTTTCATCTTAAAATATAATTTAATACAAAATCGGGTAAAAGATATAAAATAATAAAAACTTGATTTTTTTAAAATTTATTATCACGGGCCCGGGCAATGCCGGGCGGGGGTCTGCTAATATATATTTTAAAGCAGTTAAAATAAATATGCATACTACTATTTGATATTAAAAGTATGCTGCTTATCTTTTGCTTCTAGATGTGCAGCATCTCGTTCGGTGTTTAAGTAAGTCCCGGTTTGACATTCCGTCAAGTTTGACAGTTGTTCTTCATGCGCACAAGGGTAAAGAAAGTCTATTTACGCAAGTATGTAGTGAAAAATGGAAGTAATTTTTTAATAGCTTGAAAGTAATGTTCATGGAACATTCGCACGATAATTCCACAACTTGTTCCAGCTCTATATCAAGGTTTTGATTTCACTAATTTCTAAATAAAATAATAATTTCTAATAAATGAAACAGATACCTCATCCCTCATTTTTAACACTTTCCAACCTAGTTGAAAAGTGTTTATGACTTCGGTTTGTCTGGCCGTCTGCCGTCTGCCGTCTGGCCGTCTGTCCGTGCTCTAACTCCCGTAAATATGCTCGGATTGCTCTGCATTTTTTATATGTTATTGTCGCTACCTATAGCATGTTCCCTATTTCAACGGAAGTGTGTAGCACTTATACTTTTTTTACAGGGACACTCAAAAGAATTCCGTTACATTACGGTCAATGGGGAAAAATCATTTTCTGTTTATTTTAATGAGGTTACACAATTTCAAACACATTGTAATTGATATATATCACTAAGGTGCATTACAAGAAGCTTAATATGGAATAGGGTGTGTATAGTACTTATAGTTACTTTACAGGGACAGTCAAAAGAATTCTGTTACATTACGTCTATGGAGAAAAATCGTCTGCGGTTTACTTAAATAATGTTTCACTATTTTAAACGCATTGAAATTTATATATATCACTAAGGTGCATTACAAGAGGCTTACTACAGAATAGTGTGTGTATAGCAGTCATCGTTCATTTACAGGGACACACAAAAGAATTCTCTTCTGTCTGTTAAAAATAATTCCTGGAAGTGAGTTTTAAGTTACTGAACGCGATTTTAAATTTAACTCACTTTTTGTCTATTACGTGGTGTGTATAAATTCTGTAGATCATATACAGGGAAGCACAAAAGTTCGTGAACACATTTCCTTTTATTAACAGAAACTCCAGAAAGAGAATTTTAAACTGTGCTACGCGTTTCCTTACTGAAGTAAAATTTAGCATCCTATGTAGTATATATACAAATCTATAGATCCTATACAGGGCTGAATAAAAGTATTCGGATTACTTAGATGTTATCTTTTAGCTTATTAAACAGTATGATTTGTAAAATTATTTTGGAAGCGTTGGAAAGTGTTATATAATCTATACTTGACGCATGATTTTTCGTTCTTGTTTGACTTTGAAGCAAGAAATAAAGTCTAATTTATTCTTTCATGTACTTCAGGTGTATAACAAAATTCTCGATAATATTAGGGGATTTTTGTCGACAGACGTTTTTAAGAAATCGAATAATGTTTGGAATGATTCAAATATCATTTTCAAGTCGATTTGCCCTCAAATAATTTATTTGTTGTTGATTCTACTTACCGTAATTTCGGGTGTATAAGCCGCGGCTCAAATAATTCGGTTTCGGATCGGAAATTGTTTTTAATGAAATGTAACGTATTGCATCTTGGAATTTATTTGCATTTATTTCTATAAAAATAATTCTGGTTTGAAACAGACTTAATTTATTCGCGGCTTATACACCGGAAATTACGGTAGTTCTGGACTTTGAAAATGTGTATCAAAGTTCCTTGTAAGCTTAAATTCAGTTTATTCATAAAATTAATAATAACTATCAAATACGCCGACTTGACAAGCCAGGAGAAATCACTGAACCGATCTTTCAAATGGAATTTGGAGTCCATTAAAAGCAGTCTTACTTCATGACACAGTGCAAAAATGTAATTTAACCCTCGTGACAGCAACCTAACTTTTGTATGCAAAAGTACACATTTATGTTGATTCCAACTATGTTGATTCCATTGGTACCAAACTACATGTGATGCTTCAGCTTCAACTAAGCTGATCAAACCATTAAAAGTTTCACACCATAGCTCGAGCCTCATCTGTACTTATTCCGACACACATCTTGAAGAGTTTAATCTTTTTTCTTGTATGAAAGGTTTAATCATGTGAATAGCGTTGCACTTGTTATGTGAGTTGAAGATATTTTCAAAACAAAAAATAGTCGCATATCTTACCACCAAATTCATAATGAACGAAAATTATCAGACTTACATTATTAGAAATGTCTAAACGCTCATCTAGTTGGCAATGCGCAAAAAGGACTGATTATGTGTATTTTAAATCAATCGGTTCTTAATAGTTTCACACATATTCCACCTCCGGAGTAGTGAAATGTCTCCGCGGACAGATTTCGGGTTTTATGCTTATAAATGATCTAGACTAGAAGTACTAGTATTGCAAATCCCTCCTCCTTCGGATCAACTCCTGAAGAAAAAAATATGTATTCAAAATTGGGCTTAGGGACCCCCTGCTTTAAGCTCGCGGACCCCCAGGGATCCGCGGACCACAGTTTAAGAAACGCTGATCTATAGCATTTATATATACCACAAAGTATGCAGAAATTCAATTAAACACAGAACTGAAAGTGCACATCCAGCAATTACCACTTATAAACAATGACATTTTGTGATTACATAAAGTAAAAATTCTTCTCTCGGACTTTCCGGTATGGATTCGAAATTTCAAATATATATATATATATACAGGGTGATTCATAAAAGATGGGCAGAACTTTAAGGGGTTATAGTACACTTAAAGACAAATAATATTAAATAGGAGACTAAGGGTCCCAGACGTATTCCCAAGGAGATAGGGGGCATTAAAGTTTAGGGTCCGAAATTTCAAATGATTATAAAACATGGAAAAATTGGTCGATTCGTTTGCGGTTTTTGCAAAAAATTTTCTTTATGCCAGTATTTTCTTGAAATAAAATTTTAAAGTTCAATTTCAAAAAATGCCGATAGGGGGCGCTTTAGACTTTGGAGTAACAAACAACTATTTTTTAACGTTATTTTTTGTATTTCTTTAAATGATTTCGAAAGCTTAGACTTAAACTTAAATTTTGATCTAAAAATCTGAGTCCTAACGAGTAGTTAAGTAGCGTAAACTGAAATTTGAAATTTGAAACCCTTCTCCCCCCAGAACAAAAATCAGTTATTCCCGATCTTTGTGTCGTAGATTAGGCTCTAACTACTGCCGCGTTTTGCTAAAATTATTCTTTATGTCAGTATTTTCTTGAAAATGAATTTTAAAGAAAATTTTCAAAAAATTCCGATAGAGGGCGCTTTAGACTTTGGAGTAACGAACAACTATTTTATACCGTTATTTTTTGTGTCTCATTAAATGCTTTCTAAAGCTTAGACTTAAATTTTCAGCCCAAAATCTGAATCGTTAGACGTGGTTAAGTTTCTGGGGAGAGGGGTTTGAAATTTCTACTCCTGAGCACAGTTCAGTTTACCATGTCCACACATTGTGTGCTGTGATACGAGGTAAAAAGACACAGATTAGGATTATGTTACCAAAGCATATTTATTAACATGTAATCACAATAAATGTTCAAAATTGTGACCACCAGAGGTTATGCACGCAGAACAACGGCGACGAATGGAACGGCGAACATTCGCGAAAACATCAGGCTTTTCGAGCACTTCCCCTACAGCGGCGGAAAGTCTGGCGACCAGTTCCTCGGGGGATTCAATGGGTGTCTCGTATCACAGCACAGAATCGTTGGGCATGGTTAAGTAGTGCAAACTGAACTATGTTCAGAAGTTGAAATTTGAACCCCCTCCCCTCGCTACTGAACCACGCTCAGCGATTCAGATTTTGAGCTGAAAATTTAAGTTTAAGTCTAAGCTTTAGAAAGCATTTAATGAGACACAAAAAATAACGGTATAAAATAGTTGTTCGTTACTCCAAAGTCTAAAGCGCCCTCTATCGGAATTTTTTGAAAATTTTCTTTAAAATTTATTTTCAAGAAAATACTGACATAAAGAATAATTTTAGCAAAACGCGGCAGTAGTTAGAGCCTAATCTACGACACAAAGATCGGGAATAACTGATTTTTGTTCTGGGGGGAGAAGGGTTTCAAATTTCAAATTTCAGTTTACGCTACTTAACTACTCGTTAGGACTCAGATTTTTAGATCAAAATTTAAGTTTAAGTCTAAGCTTTCGAAATCATTTAAAGAAATACAAAAAATAACGTTAAAAAATAGTTGTTTGTTACTCCAAAGTCTAAAGCGCCCCCTATCGGCATTTTTTGAAATTGAACTTTAAAATTTTATTTCAAGAAAATACTGGCATAAAGAAAATTTTTTGCAAAAACCGC
The DNA here is from genome assembly GCA_963931845.1 of Maratus michaelseni. Lineage (NCBI taxonomy): Eukaryota > Metazoa > Arthropoda > Arachnida > Araneae > Salticidae > Maratus > Maratus michaelseni. The sequence continues at coordinate 260,808,815 of OZ007593.1, forward strand.
AAACGAATCGACCAATTTTTCCATGTTTTATAATCATTTGAAATTTCGGACCCTAAACTTTAATGCCCCCTATCTCCTTGGGAATACGTCTGGGACCCTTAGTCTCCTATTTAATATTATTTGTCTTTAAGTGTACTATAACCCCTTAAAGTTCTGCCCATCTTTTATGAATCACCCTGTATATATATATATAACACATGGACTGATAAGTTCCCGGTCTGGCACACAGATGGCGTTGCAATCGCCGAACCGATGTTTTTTTTAGTAAATACTAACCTTTAAAAGGTAGTAGAAAAAATGCCATGACGATTCGCCGTGTGGATAAAACGTTAGAGTGGTTTTAGTTGAACGACTTTGTTGATAAACAAAAAAATGGATAACAAGAATTTCAAGAATTGTTATTTGATGGGGAAAAAATACCGTTCAAACAAAAGCTTGGCTAGATAAGCGTTATTCGGACACTGCACCAGGTAAATTAACCATTATTAACTGGTTTGCTGAATTTAAACGTTGTCGTACGGACACCAGTGATGCACCACGCAAAAGAGGTGGTTACTCCGGAAAACATAAAAAAAGTCCACAAAATCGTTTTGGGGAACCTTAAAGTGAAGTTGCAGGCGATAGCTCAGACTCTGAAGATATCCAAGGAACGTGTAGGTTTTATTTTGAATGAACATTTGTCTATGAAAAAGGTGTTGTCAAAGTGGCTGCCGCGCGTGTTGACTTTTGACCAAAAACAACAACGAGTTTTGAGCACTGTTTGGAGCTTTTTCGTTATAAAATTATGCTATTTATTATTAAATTATTATTATTAATCATTTATTAAATTATTATTATAAAATTATTATTATAAAATTATTTTTAAAATTATTATTATTAAATTATTATTATAAAATTATTATTTTTAAATTATTTATTAAATTATTATTATAAAATTATTATTTTAAAATTATTATTATTATTATTAAATTATTATTATTTATTATTAAAGTTATGTTATTTATTAAAGTTATAAAGTTATAAAGTCATAAAGTTATAAAGCTTTGTTAAAAAGTTGTATTTTCTTTATTAGACCGGGAACTTATCAGTCCATGTGTTATATATATACTATATACATACATACCTGGAATGTATATATATATATATATATATATATACTAGGGGGCCTACCCCCTGCGAGCTACGCTCGCCAACCCCCGCTCAGACTTCGAGGCCTCTAAACACATGACAGCGTGCTTTGTTTTAAAAATATTGGTAAATCTGTAATTGGGTTGCCATGCTTTTAACGTTTTAATGGGGCATTTTTTGATTATCGTGGCCTCATCACAGCTGTTGCGACAACTGACGACTGTTTTCGGGATTGATAAGTAAAATCAATTACAACTTGAAAACCAGCTTCTATAAAATGGTTAGGTTTAAATTGTGGCTACCTCTCGGACTTTTATAACAGCGATCTGTTTTCTATTCTTCCTTTGCGTTTAAGGATGAGAAAAATTCCATCTGCTTGTGAATAACATTAAGAACCACGGTATTGAAAAGTACTATGTTTAGACATTTTCAGTAACAGGTTTTATTTTCTCTCTATTTTAGTGCACCATCATGTGCATATTTTCTTGTTATTTTAAATATGTAAATTATTTATTTTAATTAATATGTATATACGAATTTTATAATAATTATTTATCATACAAAAATAATTAAATATTTTGTGCATGCATGCCTGCATTTATTCGCCATCGATTGATGAGATATTTAAACAAATTTGCTATCCGCGGTAATTTTACACCATGTTCTGTCACTTGAATATTGTCCATAAGAAAATCGGGTACTTTTCCATTATAGGATCCTTTGCTTTTAGGTTTGGCGTAATTCGAGCTTCAAAAAGGGATAGATTCGTTAATATACATAGATTTGTTGCCAAAAGTTATGAAAATAAACCCAATGAACTTTTGGTGCTTTTCTATTATAGGGGTCTTGACGCTTTTTTAAAAAGCTTGGCGGAAAAAACCAAGCAGGATAGAAAACCAAGCAGGATATTTTATTCTTCCGTTCAGTTGGGCAATTATTATTTTATATATTAGTTACAAATATCCGAATTAATGATTTTATAATTTCGTTTAGTTAAATTTTACAAAAAAATAACAAAATGATATCAATAAATAATAATTACTATTAATTCCTTTTCCTCCCTTTCTTTTGCGTTTACCTAAATGACGTCATTTGGACGAATTTATTCAAAATATTTTCAGTTTATAAATTAAATTAAATGCTGACAGACAATTGAATCCTGACGATAGAAATGTGATTTTTTTTTTCACATTTTCCTGAAAAACATAATTTAATCACAATCTTATCTTCATTATCGATTGAAATAAAAGATAAATTCAATTTCAATTTGAAAATGACGAATAAAAAGAAATCAATAATCCCTATCGGGATCCTTTTCAATTTTTTTCCCTTTTTTGTCACAAAAAAAAACTGAGTAATTAGTTGCCATCATTACAGAAATGTCATTAAAATTAGAAAAAAATTAATATCTCGAAAACTAATTCCAATTTCAAAATTCTATTACCAGTTTTGACATCCGCGGATTTTTATGAACAATTGGTATTAATTTCACCATCAAGCGTTTAATATTTTATTAAAAATAGCCTTGAAACATAATCAGTCGTTTCATAAAATCGTTTCATAAATTCGTTTCATAAAATCGTTTCACAAATTCGTTTCATTAGGATTTTATATATATAGGGTAGATATATATATATACATTCCAGGAATGCAGGCATATATGCGCTAATAATGCAATTGTCTCGATAAAGTTTAATATGAGACAACAATCTCTTATAACTCAAGATGTAACCATTTATCAAAAAATTAAAAACGCTATTCAATTCCAAATCATTTTAATAGTGATGACTGTTGTTGCATGCTTTTGCGTATGAAAATATACTCTTGATTGTGTCAGAAAATTTGCGTCGTTAAGCGAGGGAAAAAACATTTTTTTGAGAACACATTATAATTGTTCATAAGTTACCTTGATTGAAGAAAAAAAAAAAAAACAAAAAAAAAACCACTCTGAAATAAAGCACTTTTTATTTTTTAATCATTGTTTACATAGAACACTTGACGCATTGTCTGTCATAACTAACACAATTATACGAAATTTTTATGCGGTCTTTCTTTATTCAATGCTTAGAAAATAAGTGACGAAATTTTTGAAGATTTAATAGTTGCACATGATTCTTTAAAACGCAAAAAGGATACAAATATATTTGTAGAATTTTGACTATGTTTACTTACTATTACTTAGTTTGCCAATGTTTTTTCTTTCTTTTCTTTTCTTTTTTTTTTTTTTTTTTTGCCTTTTTTAAAATACTTCACAAAACACAGTCTTTTATGTTGGGTGCAATTTTAAAAGAATTGTTGAACCGCTGCAAAATAAAGCGCGTATGATATCAGAATTAACAAAATCATAAAAAACTAATTTACTTCTTCATCGCACTCGAAATAAAATCCAGTCTAAGTAGCTGCTGAAAACATGCTATAAACATTAGAGACGAGTTATTTTTTTCTTTTTGTGACTCGAGGTCGAGAACATCAAGCGAATGTTGGTGACTAAAAACAGAGGAAAGTATTATTTCCCCCCTTATAACCATTATTCTTCCAAGAATTTTAGTTTTGCTTAAATACATGCGACTCTTTAATTTTAAATCTATTCTAATGTCGTACCTCTCTTTTCTCATTGTATACAGACAGAGAATCTATTCAAATATATTTTGTAAAATTTTGCTTTGTTGATCAATGGACTTCGCCCTGCGTTTATTCACATTCTGAGCAAGTCTGCATGAGAGGGACATAACTCATACGACTTCCCATTCTTTTCAAATGATTTTGTGGACATCGACAAAAGAAAGGAGGGTCTCAACAAAAGAAAGAGGAGTTGACCATTTGTCATCGCCGTGCCCTGCTTGAGCTCTGAACTTTAGACATGCTAAGAAAGTCATAAAACATCAAAGAGTGTGATATACTACAACAGACGTTCCGAACAGCAGAAACGCTGTCTGTTCGGGTGTTGGATGTTACGGCGCGCATTGTTATTTGACAAGCGTTGTTCTCTCCCCCTCCCTAATGCCTTCTTAAGCTGATAAATATATCTAACACCCGGTTCAGATCGGATATTTGAGATATATTAGACTGCGGAACTCACGAGGGAGTTCCACAAACTCACTCATATCCTGTTCGCATTGGTCATTTAAGATATCTTAGACGGCCATTTTTGAGGTGGTACCTTCCCGGAATTGAATACCTGTCCACACCGCAAAACTCATCTAAGATATCTCACTGAACATCACCGTGTCCGAGATCTGAACAAACGTATAGAATGTGCGCATGCGCATATGTTAAAGCCAATCTCAACAGCCAATCAGCCTCCAGAGCCAATCAGAGTGAGTGGTACAGGCTGTATCTAGCAATAGAAAGTTCGAACTCACTAAGTGAGTTTCTGGAACTCCCTCAGTGAGTTCGGTGGTCTAAGATATCTTAAATATCCGATCTGAACCGAGTATAAGTGAGTTCGAACTATCTATTGCTAGATACAGTCACTACCACTCACTTTGATTTGCTCTGGAGGCTAGCTGTAACTGATTGGCTACCGAGCATGGCTTTAATTTATGCGCATGAGCACGTTCTATGTTTGTTTAGATCTCAGACACAGTGAAGATCAGTAAGTTATCTTAGATGAGTTTTGCGGTATGAACAAGTATTCAATTCCGGGAGGTTACCACCTTAAAAATAGCGATCTAAGATATCTTAAATATCCGATGCGAACAGGGTATTGAGGGACTGGATTCCAGAAAGCTCTAGGAGCAGGGTTGTGTTTTTGACATGACAGTGGTAAAAACCGTGTTTTTACCGGTTTATTCCGTCAAAAACCTATCATTTTCGATTGTCCTCCAATTTATGGTGTAAAGTAGCATACAATAAATACATTTCTAGATTGATTTTACCTTGTTGTTCTTGTTATTATTATTATTTACAATTACATTTGCTAAGTTTATTTAAAAGAAGATTATTTCCTAATATGGGAAAGCTTTAAAAATACAAGATTAAAAGAAAAGAACAATATTTGTCGTAATCTTCACTAATATAGATTCTACTAACTGCAATTAACATTAATATTAAATAATAATAAAAAGTTATTATAATTATTAAATAACATACTACCACTCACTTTGATTTGCTCTGGAGGCTTAGCTGTAACTGATTGGCTACCAAGCATGGCTTTAATTTATGCGCATGAGCACGTTCTATGTTTGTTTAGATCTCAGACACAGTGAAGATCAGTAAGTTATCTTAGATGAGTTTTGCGGTATGAACAAGTATTCAATTCCGGGAGGTTACCACCTTAAAAATAGCGATCTAAGATATCTTAAATATCCGATGCGAACAGGGTATTGAGGGACTGGATTCCAGAAAGCTCTAGGAGCAGGGTTGTGTTTTTGACATGACAGTGGTAAAAACCGTGTTTTTACCGGTTTATTCCGTCAAAAACCTATCATTTTCGATTGTCCTCCAATTTATGGTGTAAAGTAGCATACAATAAATACATTTCTAGATTGATTTTACCTTGTTGTTCTTGTTATTATTATTATTTACAATTACATTTGTTAAGTTTATTTAAAAGAAGATTATTTCCTAATATGGAAAAGATTTAAAAATACAAGATTAAAAGAAAAGAACAATATTTGTCGTAATCTTCACTAATATAAATTCTACTAACTGCAATTAACATTAATATTAAATAGTAATAAAAGGTTATTATAATTATTAAATAACATTCAATATACATTTTTAATAAAGTACATTAAAATTATTTTAGAGATGCAAAAATGCTGTTACATTGTATAACATTAGATGTTAAGCATAGACTGGCAGTGAATAAATTTGAATATTCTTCGATATAATATTTTAAAATGCATATCTTATGTATTCATAAAATTGTAAAATATCATTCAATTGTGGTGATTTTCATTTGCACTTCAATAAGTAGAATCTTAAAGTTTTGTTTTCAACAATGTAATAAATTGTACCGAAATTATACACATTGTTTAATCTAATACTTATAAGTTACAGGATTTCTTCAAAAAATCGAATTTTTTTAGACTTTGTATATTGTACAGATCTTCTAACAGAGATGTACACGTATTATTCTAATGCAATTCTTTTTTGTTTTTCTTGGATGGATAAATATACTTTAGAGTCTTTTTGATACTGAATATTTTATGTAAAACAACTTAATATTAAAGATAGAATGAAAAAAAAATGTAAAAACAAACTACTAAAAAATGGGTTTTAGACAGTTTTTGACAAGGAGGTTTTTGACATGACGGTAAAAACCGTGGTAAAAACCGTCATGCGTCAAAAACTTGCCAACCCTGTCTAGGAGAGATAGTTTTCCTTCTGAAAACTATACCTTGGTAACCCTGTAACCTTACTTGGCGAAAGAAATCAAATAATTTCTTGAAATTTCCAGTTATTGGTATAATTAATATAATTTTATATATGAATTTAGATTTTTTGTAAAAAACATTTAATTATTTGAATTATATAATAATGTTTACTTTACTTTTTAAAAGGTGCAAATATATAAAAACGTTTTAAAACGTAAAATCCCGTCAAAAGATGTTTAAAAGATGTTAAAAACCCTCTTTTTAACATCTTTTGACAGTTTTTTACGTTTAAAAACCTTTTTGTATATTTGCACCATTTTAGTAAAATAAATATTATTATATATTTCATTTAAATTTCAAGGTGAACATGACGTTTTTAAAACTTATAGTTCAACTATATTTTACATTTAATTCTTTTACAGACTATGCTTTCAAAGTTGATGATTTCCTTTTAACAAAATTAAGTTTTTATATGGGAAATGCTATGAACATTTTACTTCAGATGGTGGACATAGAGCATAAAAAGGAATCATAAATCGTGAAATTATGAATATTTTACACATATATATTTTTTTTCTTATGGGAAATAAATCTCTCTTTAAAAAATTCGAAATTACTACTGTATTCCAATGCACGACAAAAAAATATTTTTTTAAATATAACCTTATGAAAATTTGTTCAAAGTACAAAAATTATGTTTAGATGTATTTCGCGTGTTTTATCTCAGTAACATATTCAAATTTCAAGACATAGAGTCATTTTGAAAATATACTACATTTAAAGATTAAAAATGTCACTTAATCCTATTTAAGCTGGAAAAATATAAAAAATCCCATTGAATAATATCCTAAGTAAAAACAAATCAAAATAATATGGGAAAAAAGGGGGTGGGGGTGAGTAGATAAAATACATTTTTTATCCCTGATAGGGCCAAATATTTTTCTAAGGAGTTTTCATTATTGTAATAAAATTCAGGATTTAAATTTGCGGCCTCTAGGATTTTTTTTAATACTCTAGACTGTTTAACTGTGCTGTACCACGACCTACGTTATACACGGCCAGATCACGGTATGACGCCAGGATAATGACGTCACTACTAAGAGATAAACTCTGAGCGAATAGAAATCAAATTTTGAATAGGCTTACGTGTAATGAAATGTGTGTTTACGTTTAGAAACACGTCTTATCGATGCAATGAAGCATGGAAATTGCATTTCTTCCTGTAAAGCAAGGTAAGTTTCTAAAGCTTTTCATTATTATCATATTTGTAGTATATTACTATTAAATTAAGGAATTGTTAGTAGCAAAGTTTTCGTCTGCGTTGTTTTTTCTGTATCAAAAGCTTTACAACTAATCCGACTACAGAAATCTTGTCATCGTCATCTACTATCTATCTATCTATATTATAAAGGACAAACATGCCCGTGCGTAACGCTGACTTCATTTTGCGAATGGCAACAGCTGACGATGAAATTTCGGTTTTCCGAGTTTTGCTACTGCAATTTTTTTAATTTCTAAACATCGCACATTTTTTATTTTTACACCGTTATATAGGGGAAAAAATCTACTTTCAAGTGCAATGTGTTTGAAAACAGTATGTGAATTGACTGATTTATTATAGCATTTAAATTAAATTTCAAGCATGCTTTTTTTTTTCTTTTAAATCTATCTCTATCGCTTGCAGAGCTTGCAGACGATTACAAAATATTAATCTGTTTGCACTTTAAACAGTATAAAAAGTTCAGCATTTGTTTCCAGCTAATATTCAATAACGAAATTAAAACTTCATTAAGAAGTAAATAAAATAGTATAAATAAAACACAGATTTAACAGACATGTAATTGAAATAAGCTCTTAAAACTGCTGAAATTATCAGAATAAAAAAAACTGCTGCAGATAACGAAATTTTTAGCGATTTCTTCGGTTATTAACTTCTGACACGAAGCCAATACGAAATTACCGGTTTTAATAAATTTCAACATATTATTTGAATATATAATTGACATATTTCATATAAAAATGCTCTTTGTTATTAGCGGGCACTCTAACAAAAATTATTAAATGTAAAAAATCTATTAGAGTTTTCAATAATAATAATAATAATAATAATAATAAATAGTTTTCACACATATTCTCTATCACGGGAAGCCCGGGTTGGATCGGGGCCTCCGAGATGTCGCTGTGTGTCCTACACCGGGCCTGCTACGAGGCTAACGAAAAAGACAGGCTACCGCGGTGCATTCCACTTATGTTTTTTTACAGACCGCTAGTGTGACGTGATGCTCTTTTCGTACACCTGCATTGGTGGATTCGAGTATCACGTGACTCCCGCGGTCTGTAAAAAAAGATACGCGTAAAGCACCGCGGTAGCCTTTCTTTTTCGTTAGCCTCGGCCTGCTACAAGTGACGTCACAACCTGCTGACGTCAAAACAGTGATCCATAATAACTTAAAAATTTTCATGTACTTTGTTTGTTTGTACGTATTGTTTACGATAGTATTTTGATTTTATTTATTGTTTTATATAGTAATTAATAATATTTTACAGTGTATTTAGATTATAATGCTATCAATAATTATTGATTATAATTATTAAAGAAAGTGTAGATTATATCTATAAAATAATGAGAAGAAAATGTTGTGCTCCTAGTTTCTAATCTAAGTCTTCAAATTCGCTACTGATAATGAAAAGAAGAAATTTTAGCTACGAAAATTACCTTGTGATAATTTTGCTTACATTTCAACAGAAGTGGTCTGCATTAAATGTTTCGATATACGTTTCATAATTCGTGAAGCTAAAATTAATATGATGGTATTGAACTTGCTGCGCTGAGGAAAAAAAAAATAACCCTAACAACGAATGTCCATCCTACTGTAATGGAAATATTCCGGCATATTTGAATGAATTTGTACTTCCAAATCAAAAAGAGTCAAATGATCTTTAGAAAAAAATAATAATAAAAGAAGCAGACGATAAACAGTTTAAAAAATGATTTTGAAAGAAATACTGTAATAAATTGAATGAAATCTGGATACATTTATTTAGAAGTGAGTGTGCTTTGTTTATAAAATTAAAAGTAACTGATTTACACAACTTAGTAGTTCTACGTAGTTCCATTTAACATTTTAGCTAACTTAAGTGTACAAATATATTATGAAAATAAAACTTTTGATAAGTTAATTTGAGTGGTTAATAGGTCCTAGACCCAAGTACAATAAATAGACAATTATTAAAATATTACAAGTCAGTTACAAAGTTAAGATAGAAAATTGGGTACTTTTCGGTTAGCCGGGTGCCAGTGATACATATATATACACACACGCACACACACACACACACATATATATATATATATATATATACACATATCTACACACATATATATGTATGAATTAATATATATATATTTATATATGTACATGTATCACTGGCGCCCGTCTAACCGAAAAGTACCGAAAAAGGCTTATGGCGAGAGAAGAAAAGTTGGCAACATATTTTCTTGCAACCTATTCGTAGTTTCATATAAATAAGTATTTTTTTTTCAATATTTATATAATTTATTTAATATAAAGAAGCCATATATCTCTTTTTATATGCAGGTAGAACAGAATTGTATATATAAATAATTTTATATATATAAATAAACATAAAAGTTCATTAGGTTTGTTTTCATAATTGTGTATATAATTTAAAAACATATCTAACTTTCTGAAGCCCGGATTACGCCAAAGCGTTAAAAAAAAGTGCCAAGGTCTCTATAGTTAAAAAATGTCGATTTCTCTATTTAAATTGACATTTATTGTGTTTTGGTGGTTAAATTATGGTATGTAGTTGTAAAAGGGAGGAATGGGAGTGATTTTGTAAAGTTTTTGGTAGATTTATTATATTTTTTGTACGTATATTTATTGTAAAATAATGTGTTTCGGAAAAGGTAAGTCAATGGGTTCAATCTGATTTATTAATCTTAGCATTTTTTTTTAATTTAAAACTTTTAATTTCCTTTAATAAAACAAGTGTATTGATTCCCTTTTATTTCACGATTATGAAATTTAATATTATTTATGTAATCACAAATTATAAGAGCGGAAATGCTCTTTTTATTACATCTTTCTGCTGCGATACATTGACCAAAGTGGATCACTACTGTGACGTCACTAATACTTGAAGCAGGCCCGGTGAAGGACACACAGCGACATCTCGGAGGCCCCGGTTGGATGCCCTAGTATTTATAAAATGCAAATTGGTATTTCTTTCCAATCGGTTAAAACTCAAGTTCTACCGAACAGATTTTTTATAGGATTTCACTGTTAGTTTGGTAATTTGTTTTAGAAAGTTTTAAAATAAAGCACATTGTGCTACATTGCTTATTTCTAGAGCTACGGGAGAAAGTTATAGATAAAATTATGTGAACCCGAGTATGAAATATTACATTTTTTAAAGTTTCACTGAACGGATTTCAATTGAAGTTTCACAGTTAGATAATATTTCAGGGAGTGATTTTCTACATTGATTAGTTATGGAGCTATGGGAGAAATTTGTAAGTGGTGTAGTCGTAAAAAACCAGAGGATATACGCTATAGGCAGAGGGTATATACTACTAGAGAGTATATGTTATAACTACGCAGGGTGTGCAGAGTTTCTTCTTAAAAATTCCAGAAGGTAGACGGCGTATACCAGCATACTCTAAAACATCCCTGAAAGTTCTATCATCAGTGGAAGCTGATTATGAAAGATGCATTTATCTATCTATTGTATACTATATATAATGCAAAGGGGAATTTCGATCTGGCCGTTTATAACTTGAATTCGGCTGAGTGGATTTTAGATGTGACTTGCACTGTAAGCAAAATTTTGAGGGGAGGTTTTAGTGTATAACATATCGTTCTATGTTGCTTAGTTATAGAATTAGGGGGGATTTCTATAATCAATTGAACTCGATTATGAAACATTAGCCTCATTAAAAGATTCTGCTGAATGAATTTCGATGGAATTTGCATTGCTTATTTTTCAGGGATAGTTTTAGTGTATTGCATATTGTTCTTTGGGAAATCCTACTGTAAATGATTAAATAAACAAGTTGGTCTTTAACAGCCTAAATTTTGTAAAAAAAATATGGGTAATAAAAAATATATATGATAACAATATAAGAAAGTATAAAAATACGACATAAAAATATAACCCGGCGACATTGGGGAGATTTTGTTTTGTATGGTTAGAGCAGTTAGAGCAGTCTGTGTGTGTTTTATATTAAATTAAACATTGTGTATTTTACAATAAATTACGCAGTGTGTATGCTTTATAATAAAATAATTTGTGTGTCTTTATAATAAAAAAATGCGTGTGTTTTATAATAAAATAAACTGTTTCATAATAAAATAAAACTATGATAGCATGCTCTTAAGCAAGCTAGACCTAATAGGTACCCGAAAGCGGGTTTTTTCTCGCCAAAATGGCGCAAAACTAAAATCGCGCCAACCCCGGTGCGTATGAAACAGCTGTTCCTTTTTAAGCATTATCAAATGCTGGTAATTATTGATATTAAAAAAAAATTTAAACAAATGTACATAATTTGTTTAATTTGCTATCTAGCAAACAACACGTGGTATTGCTTGTAGATCGCCATTAGTAAATTTAAGAGTTTTTTTAAAAAAACCTGTTGTATATTTGTAAACTTTTTAGTTGTGTCCATACCAAAACCATGTATTTCGTTATTCGTGATTCATCTCGTCGTGTAAAGATGATCCAGTCCCTCGGACGTCATAAAAGTCATGAAGCGACCGTGTATAACGTAGGTCACGGTTGCACAAGATCTAAAATAAATGCTCAGTAAATTTTAATATGTTTTGACATTTTTAAAAAGAGCTTTCTTTGTTTTTTATTAAATTCCTACTATTAGCTCACACTCTCTCTATATATATCTTGTTGGAATTTTCAATCGTTAATAAAATATTTTCTATTCATCCATTCAAGTTCAAATAAATTTTTTTAAAACTTGTACTGGATGACAATTGATGTTAATACAGTTTTTTCAAATATTAATACATTAATTAAATTAAATTAATTAATTTTAATTTTTATATGGGAGAAAAAAATTTCTCCCATTGTTTTCATAAATGAAATGAAAGATTTATCTCAAATGAGTGATGCCAACAAAAAATAAAATACCACAACGATGATTATAAAATAATGTTCAATAAAGATAACGTGGGACATTAATGCTGCACGGGTTTATTTTATATATTTATGATTAAAAAGTAGGAATTGACTTAAAATTTTTTTTTAGCCACCCACAGGGAGGCTTATTCTTTCAATCTCTATCATTTTTCATGTTTATGAAAAGTCACAGCAATCCATCGTTGCCACAGGTTAATCTCGGAAAATGAAACATTTGAAGTTACTAAAAAAATTAATAGCTCAAAAAGTATTTGTCACAAAATTGTTAGACAAACTGCGTTATAAAGTAAAAAAAATTGTTTTTTTCTTGATAAAAATTTTAAATTGAATGATTATGCCGTTTTTCAAATAATGAATTTCAAAAATTACCAAACTTCACATTGAAGTACCATAACGAAACCTACAAAGATAATGATAACGGTTGTTGCTTTCGGTCGAGAATGGACCAAACGATGTTCACATTTTACTATTTTAACCGTTTTTAACGAAATTCGGTAACTTTAGAAGGATTTTTCTTTAAATAGGCAATAGAAATGCATAAAATCGTAACAAAAATGTTAAAATTACAAAAAAGGATAGATGCAAATTATCAGATATGAAAAATAAAAAAGAAATTTGGTACTTTCGTGTTATAGCAGCCACCAAGCATGAAATATTTTTGTTTCTGTTTTCATTAATATATTGTAAATTTGGTACTTTCGTGTTATAGCGGCTTCCAAGGATGAACTGCCAAGCGACCAAGATTTATCGCCAAATTATAAAGCATGTATGACATTATAATAATATATGATATATATATATATATATATATATAACATTTCTGTACGTATGTGGCCAAGTTATAGCCAAGTATGATGTATATATATGACATGTGTATATGATGTACATACGACATATAAAACATAAATAATATGTGTATAATGACGTATATGGCACATATAGGAGTGTTTGGAATATATATATGCGTATATAGGATGTCTATATAAACTTTGCGATGATCTTGGCGAAATCATAACTGCAACCTTGGCATAATCATGGGAAAGGTTCAGTAAGACTTTTTGGTGCTTCCCCCAAATGTAAACCCCATGTAAACCCCTTCATGTAACATATCAATAGATAGATCTCGTCAAGCACTATGGTCTGGTCCTACTCTCCGCCTCTCACCCCCCCTCCCCCTCCCTTAATAAACATAGTTATCTGTTTCAACTCTTTTTAAATTTTAGTTTTTCCCATCTTTCTCTGCCCCTTTAAGCCCCACAGAGGACGTAGGCTAAAGGATCCAAGGAAGTTAAAATCGTCGAGGCCGACATTTCTAAGAGGGTCCCGATGCCCTATCTCCCATAGGACCGGAGTTAGAGGGGCGAAAAGGGGGATCCCTTTTAAAGTCCCATGTCTCAATTGCAAGTGAGGATTTATTTTAAATCGGGTCTCGTAGAGCACTTGTGTTTTGTATAGCTCCCCCTCCCTTCCCCCCACCACTTTCCAAGATCCCGTCAATTAATGCTAACTCATCATTTGTTAAATAACTTCTTAGCTGTATCCATCATAAAAGCTGCTATCATAGAACTTTTCATTACCTTTTTTAGGTTATCTATTAAGTGCTAAAATGCCTTGAATCATTAAAAACAGTTTAAAGGGTGTCATTAAGCTAGCACATTTGTAAACAACAACTACCTCGCCACGTCTCAGCCGATTGGAGCCACATCTTTTTACTATTATATTTATTAAAAATACTTCTAGTCACCGAATCTTTTTAAAATTTGGTGTGTTCGTGCCTAATATGTTCCGCCAGCCTCACAAACAATCTTAGAGCGCTAACTAAATTCTAAAGTGGAGAAGCTGGCTTATGCTAACAAACACTTTTTTTTTCTTTTTTTGACGAGTTAGACTTGGCTGAAGAAATCTCAACGATAACAGCCGTGGGTGGCAATCTATATTCTGTCGTAAGGTAGAATTTTTCCCGCTTGTTTATATTACTTGTTTTCGTTTCTTTTTCTTTATATAAAAATTTTCCCACAGCATAAACCTGGTTCTTATGTATGTTATTATTTGAAATATAAAACATTCAGAGAAAGAAAAAAGCTTTCTTTGCCGTTATTTATTATTATTATTATTATTACTGAACTATTCTATTCAAATCTTAAAATAATTCAAAGCATACTTTAAGGAAATAAACTTTACTTTCTACTAAGTAAGTGAACTGCCTGATAAAAAATATTTATTTTTTATCAATTTTAATTTTCTGATATTTTAAAAATATTAAGATGTACTTTTCTATCAGTTTTCCATCTGAAAACTGCTCCTTTGAAGCATAAATAACTAATTTTGATGAAAAGTGCATTGTTCCTCTAAAACAAAACTACTCTTATAATTTAATATTGTAGTGTTAATTTCTCATTATAAAATAATTTTTAAAAAATTGGCACACCAATGTGCACCGAGAATGAAGTCGTCGTCCACAACAGTGTGTATAAAAATCGGATGGTACTGAGAAGTTATAATCAATATTTTATACTTTTAGAATAGAATGATGTTACAGACAGAGGATATATTTATCCAAACATTTATTTATATGTTCATATATATTTGAGGTAATCAAATGTATTTAATTTTTTTGCAATATTATGTGAAGAGAGGGGTGGGGGGAGTTGTTTCTGGGCATGGAATTATTTTGATGCATATTTTATATACTATGACAAAAAAATTAAACACTTTCTACGCTTTAGAATACATACACATATTTGGCCATAAAGCACGATTTTTTTTTTTTTTTTTTTTTCAGAATCAAGACTTGATTACAGCAAACTGAGCAGTAGCCCTGACCCCTCAGATTTTAGAGATTCTCAAATTTGGTATGCCATTTTCGAAAAGCTTATATTTCATATCTATTTCGACATTGCACTGATCATAATCAATATTTTGAATTTTTAGAGTAGGATAAGTTTAAAACCAAAACTTATCCTACAAACTCGCAAAACTTATCCTACTCTAAAAGTTCAAAATATTGATAATCAGTACAGTGTCAAAAAATATTTAAAAATCAGCTTTACGAAAATTGAATGCCAAATTTGGGAGGTCCCTAAAATCTAGAGGGGTGGTGGCCCAGTTTGCCCTTGCTTTAATCAGGTTCTGCTTCCGGAACAAACCCCAGCCATGCTTTATGGTAAAATATTTTCCCATTTATTCAGGATTCAATGTGGTCAAAACATGGGTGTGTTTAAAGCTTTTTTTTTTTTAAAAAAAAGATAAAAAGGAGAGAGTCTTAAAAAAATATAACTAGCCTTAATAGGATTTTTGTAATATTTTTAAACGAAAACGAATAATCAAAATAGGTAAATCTATTATTCTCTTATGATCAATAATTATCAAGTAACACAGAGCTTTTATAGCTCAAATACAAACTCGATGTTTTCTGACACAGTCACAAAATATTTTTTTTTTCTTAAATGCACCAAATTTGCAGATATTCTTATTTCTGTACTACGAAATTGAAAAAAAGTTCTTTTTTTCTATAAAGAAGAGGGATCTTTCAGACAATAACATCAATTCTGTTTTTTAAAAACCTTCTCACCGCCGTGAACTGATGTACCCATTCACTGTGCTGTAGGTTTAACTGCAATAGAAGCATTGTTTAAATTAATATATTTCTGAAAATATAACGCAATTTTAAATCATTGAGTAATTATTAATACTCTCAAGTGTTATATACTCATATCTATATATTTAAAACGCTAAGCGTTTTCTTTCGACAATCCGTGAGAACAAACTACTGCATCAAATTACACCATTCTTTTTTTAAATGAAAGATATTTGGACACAGATTTGTTATCGTGCATTCGTTTGTTCGAAAATTTAATTAATTAGCCGTAATTTTCAATTAAACTTTTACTTCTGCTTATGACGTCATAAAGTCGACAACACCCACTTTTGCAAGGCATAGAGTTTAATTCTCTGAACTCTGTGGCTCGCCAATCTTTTGACATTAGCTAATATGAACTAGGTAATATTTTAACATTGAAATATAAAATCTTAAAATCTTACTTAAAATTAGCTAGAATATAATCATAATAAAATATCTAAACATAAACATATCAATATGAATAACAAATCTCACGTAAAATGTTGCAATTTAAATGATTCCAATTGAAACAAGATTTGGAGAGATATCCCTGGCGCCCAGCTAATATAAAAGTACCTATTTTATTTTATTTATTTACACACATATTCAATTTTATTATAAAACACCAGGTTGCTATACAAAGCAAAAATCGTCATTTAGGCACCAAAAATTAACCCCGATGCGTCTGCGATATCTGTCCCGATTTAATCATAATTCTTTTGGTTGCACCACATATTGCAAAATTAATTAAATCCATGATTATTGTTTCTTTCTCAGATTAAAAATAAGAAAATTGGTACTTCTCTATTATCCCGTCGACCACTTTTCATAACAAAAATCTATCGCCAAACTGTAACGCCAAATAAACCGGAGAACGTTGCCATTGGAATATCAAAATAAATAAATAAATAAAATATAAGAATTTAAGGACACGATTGTTATTTTAATTAATGAAATAATTAATAAATCAGTAAAACATAATGAAAAATAGACGCAAATGTCGAATTAAAAACCACTTGATGACGTAACAAACACATATAATGCTTCTGACATCAAGTAAATCGGACTGCATTTTTGGCGTTTAATTTTACAGTTTGGCGATAGTTTTTTGTTATGAAAAGTGGTCGACCGGATAATAGACCAGAAAATTTAGTGGTCGACCAGAAAATTTAATGCTTAACGAAATTCAATTATTTGATCGATCGCAAATTTTGGTTCTTTTCCGTTATACCGACACCATGCCATACATGTAAATGTATACTTGGCGACAATGGTATCCGTATAATGGAAAAATACCCAAATTTTTTTTAGTTCGGGCTATACTAAAAACAAACATTTTACAGGTAACAAAAAAATCGCCAAAAATGACTGCTTCAATCGCAGTTATGACAGCAAAGTTGGATAAAATCTAATAACCTGAATTTTACAACGTTTATGCGAAACACCACAGAGAACACACGCTATTTTTATATAAGCAGGGTATATTTAAAGAAATAAGAGAACTAACAACCTTCAATAATATAATGCAGGAAAAAGTAAACAAATAAGTGATTCACCAAATCTTAAAAATATGTATTTCTTAATATAACTATAAAATGCAGAAAAATATTCTGGTACTATCAAAAATATTCATTATCCCGTCGTCCCATTAAGGAAAAAAAACTATCCAAATTAGGTACTTTTCCGTTAGCCGGCGCCAGTAAAATATATAAATATAATATATATATATATATATATATATATATATGCGCCAGTGAAGTATATATATATGTATATATATATATATATATATATACTTCACTGGCGCCCGGCTAACCGAAAAGTACCCCAAATAATTCGCCAGACTGTAGCGCCCAATAAACAAACGGAAGAAAGTTGCCATTAAATCTCAAAAATAAAAAAAAATAAAAAAATAATAATTAGGAAAAGCCCCTAAAGTATGATTTATCACTAACTTTAAACAATAAAATTTACAATATATTAATGAAAACATAATCAAAAATAATCTTAGATATTTATTTATTTACATTATTTCTCTTAATTATGGAAAATGAATAATTATCCTGATTATGTAAAGGAACTGAAGAAACCATACAAATAAATTACACTTGAAAACATTAACAATCTCCCTTATCTGCAGATTGATTTATAATTGTAAAAAAAAATTCTTCATCTTTACATAAAAATTGATTAGCTTAAAACAATGGATGCGTTTCAGAAGATATGGATTTGAAACGAACAATGATTAAAGAAGACATTTTAAAAATTTTGATCAAAACATTTTAAACCTTTTTTTTAACGTCGAATTTCGACGGTGCGTTTCGGGAGATGCAATGCACATGCGCATAGGAGCTCATTCCGTTGCATTATCACAGGGGGGGGGGATGTGTGCTTTATTTACTATGTTCTTTTATTGATTGAATATGAGATGAACGTAGGGATATACTATTTGTATGATACTGCATAGGTCCAGGAAATTTTCTTTCTTGCCGTGGGGAATATGGCGGTAATGTCAAACTGATTTGCATTTTGTTTACGGATTGTTTGTTTGGAGTTTGCATCGGAAATAGTACTATAATTCACTGGGGGAAAAAACTTTTAAAATAAAATATTTGAAAGACTGTTCTTATGTAATAAAGAAACTTATTTTACTAATATTGTTATTGTAATTTTTTTCCGTCAAGTTTTGACGGGTTCCATCTAGTACGTAATTAAGTTTCTTACATCAAGTTTGAAAATTCATGTTTTTTAGCATTTTTAAAAAATTAGAGAAAACAACATGACAAATTTGCCCTTTTGCTCGGCGGTCGGGGGGGGGGGGGTTAAAGCGATTTTTAAAACACGACAATCCTGGAAAGGTCATCATAAAAGAACAATCGCTTATAACTCAAGATTTTATACATTTTTCGAAAAATTATTTTTTTTTTTCTGTATCAAACCTCATTAACGTTCATACTTGCAGCTTTCATGCCTTTGAGTATATAAATAGTTCTATAAATGTGTAAAAAAAAAATCTGCAATGGTTGGAGTATCATAGTTGAGATTTTTTCCATCAGAGTGAAAATATGCCGGGACCAGGACTCGAACATGGGTACTTTGGTTTGCCGGACCAACGCTCTCCCTACTGAGCTATGCCGAAGATATCCTGGCTGGCACATTTCACTCTTATTTGTTGCACAAGGCTGCCAACTGCAACGCTAATTTCATTCATCCGAGCTATAACTATAGAATTTTACATGATGAATCTGAAATAACACGGAAACTCCTGTATACCATGTAATTAGGTCATAATGAACAGCGGAAAGTATTTTCAACTAGGTTTCAACCTAAGTTGAAAATACTCTCCTCTGTTCATTATGACCTAATTACATGGTATACAGGAGTTTCCAACCTAGTTGAAAATACTTTCCTCTGTTCATTATGACCTAATTATATGGTATACAGGAGTTTCCGTGTTATTTCAGATTCATCATGTAAAATTCTATAGTTATAGCTCGGATGGATGAAATTAGCGTTGCAGTTCGCAGCCTTGTCCAACAAATAAGAGTGAAATATGCCAGTCAGGATATCGTTGGGAAAGCTCAGTAGGGAGAGCGCTGGTACGGCAAACCAAAGCACCCATGTTCGAGTCCTGGTCCCGGCATATTTTCACCCTGTTGAAAAAAATCTCAACTGTGATACTCCAACCGTTGGATATAATTTACCTAGTTGAAAATACTTTCCTCTGTTCATTATGAAAAAAAAAATGTTGTTAAGTAGGGAAAAATATATTTTTTTAAAGAACAGCCTTGAGGACACTTCTAAAGGAAATTCGCTAGCCATCTTTATACCGGGGTTTGTAAATATCATGATATTTTTGAAAATATCAAACATATTCGATATTTTGTTATATACCCCTTATTTTCAAAACAGCCAACTTACTACTGATTGTATTTTCATAATTAATATAAATTATAAATTAAAACATATTGCAATTAACATGGAAGCTTAATGAGACAATAGTCTAAATGTTTCTCCTTTCTTTTTTCTTCACTTACAACAAAAATAACGATAAACTGATTTACAACAGAAACAATTTTCTGAAAAGTTAAACAATTTAATTTTTACACATAAGGTGGTTCTCAAATTCCCTGCTCAACAACGCGAAACTTTCTGGCACATTTTTAAATGTATATGTAAAGCATAAAATTTGGCAGGTCTGACTTTATTAAAGCGATTTGGAATCGAATCGAATTTTCCATTTTTTGATAAATAAATTACTTATCGAGTTATAAGCGATTCTTGTCGCGTGACGACAAGTTTTCCCCTTTCTCGCACTTCCGCGTCGGGAAATTCGGTTCAAAACGTCTACTTTGACATTATTTTCTGAAAGATCTTTTGCCATTGTAAAAAATGGAAAATGTCATTCATTTACATAGTTTCTGAATAAGAACACCTGCCAATTGCATGCATTTCGGAATAAAAAATGAGAACAGCCAAAAGAGTACCTCTTTCAATCTTCAGGAGAGAGAGAGAGAGAAACCACAGTTGCGGTAACATGTGTTCTACTTTGCTTCTATTGCTCTAACTTTTTCTTTCCTAATAAAGGCTGCTATAGCCAGTTTATAGCAGTTTCTTTAAAAAATTCCTTTATTTTCAGATGGGATACGAATTGCACTTCATTTCGTAAAAAATAAGCTGCTTAAGGTGGTTCTCAAATGATCTCCTTAACCACACAAAACTTTCTGATACAATTTCTGAATCATTTTTAAACGCACAGGCGTAAAATTGGCACGCCTGACTGTGGAAGCGATTTGGAATTGAAATGAGTTTTCCAATTTTTGATCAATAAATTACTTATATATATATAGTTTTATAAGCGATTTGTGTCACATGACAAGATGTTTTTCTCCTTTCTGGCGCTGGGTTCTGCTCTCAAAGCTGGTAGACGGGAGGTGCTGGGTTCATACCCCTGTCGCGCTCGTCGACCTAACCGTTCGAAGTTTTGCGTGGTTTTCTTTGAACCTTGCCGTAAATATGGATTAGGATCCTTTAGAAACACCCCATTGGAGGGCACCCCCCCCCTTGAGCCTATATCCCTTGTGTAGAAAATCGGCCGTCATAAAATCAACCAACCAAACAACCTTTTTGGTGCTGAAGCATCGGGGATTCGATTCAAAACGTCGACTTTGACAGTGTTTCTGAAAGATCTACTGCATTTACCAAAAAATGGAAAATATGTTTCGATTACAAAGTTTCTGAATAACAACCCTACCAGCCCATTTCATGAGTTTCTGAACAAAAATTAATTTAGAAATGTGTCTGAAAGTAACTCCTTTAAATTTGAGAACAGCCTTAAAAAATATGAAAATTTCCATCATCATGACAGCTATTCCACTTTCCAACATCAAAATTGATATTTTTTTCCTGTTTAAAATAAATTAGTTTTTTAATGCATAAAAATCTTTTTACAACTTAGTAAAATTTTCATTTTTTTTTTTTTTTTTGAATGCACGAAATATATTTACACTTAAAATTAAATTTTCTGCAAAATTACAAAGGCAAATTCAGAGAAGATTCTTGCTTA
Organism: Maratus michaelseni; assembly: GCA_963931845.1. Classification (NCBI taxonomy): domain Eukaryota; kingdom Metazoa; phylum Arthropoda; class Arachnida; order Araneae; family Salticidae; genus Maratus; species Maratus michaelseni. Next base: position 260,830,623 of record OZ007593.1, read on the forward strand.
CTTGCATGTAAAACTTTAAAATTTACAAAATCTCTATAATAAAACCGTAAGTCATGTGACTGTCATCAACAGTTCCGGAATGTCCGTTTCACTTTTTCATATGCCAGGCGGCCATTTTTATTAAAAATTATTTTTTCGAATAAAACTTCATAAATGTGACATTTTTAGAAAGATCGTTCAAAATAAATTAATATTTGAGAGATGACTTACGTTCAATTATGTATATATTCTCCAATAACTTCAGTTGAAATTAGCTTCGCAGTTCAAATTCTCTATCCATGAAAGTAAACAAAAAAAAAAGATTCATTCGTCGTGAAGGTTTAAAATATTAAACCATTAAACCATGAAGATAATCGTTCGTAAAGTTAGTTTTCCGTGAAAGATTTTTTACAGCGCTGCCTGGTGTAAAAAAAATAATTCGTACCAGTGACACAATCAAAGTTTACCATAATTATGTGCTATACAACTCAACTTCATTCTTTATCTTTTCTTGATGTAAGCTGAATGTAAACAAATACAACTCATGTAATGATATTTAATGAATAAAATTTCGAAACAAATTGTCAGTTAATTTGGTATTTATGTAATATACGTGAAAGGAAGAGAGACCACCGAAAATGATTGTTAATCACCAATCATATTTACCATTATTAATGACCAATCGCTTTCAAAACAGTAATTTAATATACATTTACAAAATACATAACATCATTAAGTACTTTTGTGTTACTTGGGCGCAAATCTCGCCAATAGAATTTTTAAAATCGCCAATACCAGCTTTTATTTTTCGCGTGTGCAAATTAGAAACGATACTTTTATTTTGAAATCAAATGTTCTGATGGAACAGCTGTCGTAGACGCACCGGGGCACTATATTAACTATAGAGTTGCAATATAGAGAGAAAAAACGGGTTGCTGTAATTAGAATTATAGGCGGTAATGTTGGTGTGACGTATTTACGTGATTATCAAAACTGGCTTCCAAAAGTTCAATGTTTCACCAAACCATACTCGAAAATTACGTATTATAATATGCACTCCGATTATGTCACATTATTCAAGACGTTTTAAATGAGAATAATGATAGATTTTCTTCTTGATTCTCCCGTAATCAAGTCTACAGCCAAAGTTAGCGAGAAACAAACAAACAAACAAAAAATATTGGCAACAATATGGTTCAGTGTAAATGGTGGATATCATTAAAGACTTTCACAAAATAGACTTCATCGCACCAAATCGTATTAACTAAAATACGCCATTTGGCAATGGATCCAATTACGGAAAACTACTTAATATGTTTAAGAATCTCCTCATTAGCAAGCATATTGCAACTGATAAGCAAATGGATATGAAGCATAAATGCTTAAGTTGGTTAAGCGGTTTTTGTCAAGAAAGTTGAAATACATAACAACAAAAAATATGCGAAATGCTACCATGATCGCAAAAGTTTTTGATTTGTCTATTAAAATCTTCCGGTTTGGCGAAGGATTACGGAAAAAAAATAAATTATGAATAAAAGTAACGTGTTACAGTGCTTAACATACATTTAAGGGAGACCAAACTGGTCGACAGTAGCGGCTAGTACATTATATTCATTTCTCTTTATGGATAATATTCTTTTAATCAGAAAATTCTTCATACTTTTTAAAGAAAAAGTCGCCAAATAGTATGATAAGGGAAGAAGTAGTTAAACATTTCCTGGGAGTTTATCTTTACCCTTCACCATTGTTATAAGTTAGTTTGGGGGAAATTCTCATCTATCTTTACTTGTCAATGCTCAATAGGGAACCTATTTAGCTGTCAAATGGGTGGAGTCAGGCGCCCTAACATCATGCCATCGTCTTTTCGGTTCATTATGACACTTGGACATTGTTCTAAAAATAGACAGATTCAAATTTTTAAAAAAACCTCCTGTTTTAGCCAAACGAAAATTTGTCATTTCCGAATGGTAACGGTGTCATTTATACTTAAAGCAGCGTTTATTTCGCATTCTGAGCAAGTCAGTCTAAAATAGGCATGAATCATGCCTCTTCCCATTTTTTTTAACCATTTTGTGGTCACAGGCAAAAGAAAAGTGAGTTTCAACAAAAGAAAGAGGTGGTGTCAACGGCAATCCCCACCTGTCAACGGCTCCCGCTTTTGACCTCTGAACTTTAGATATGTTAAGAAAGCCATAAAAGATAAAAGATTCTGACATACCGCAATAACAGATTCAGACCTAAGTCTGTAGGTCTGTACGATCCTAACCTCAATCACATTTTAAACAGCATTGTAGCCTTAGGGCATAGGGTAGAAGAAAACAAGTGTTCTCTTCCGTAATTCCGAAAAAGTGTCATTATAGTGTATGTTGTGAGCAGCGGAAAGACTCCCACTGTGTTCTCTACGTTGAACACATCAAGTTTATAAAGACAGATAAGCTTTTTATTTCATCTATGACAATTAAATTCTCCTTCAAACTAATTTTTCGAGGAGTTGCAAAGATTATTTTTGATTATCACAAAAGCAAACTATGTAAGCTGCCTGAGCTTCAATTTTTAAGATAGTCCCAAAACCCTAAAAACATCAGTGCTAAAGCCGAATTCAGTTTTATTTATATTTTATTTTTTAATTTTAAATGAGTACAGACTGAGAATGAGGTTGCAAAAGTGTCGTGGGATGTTTAAGTGAATCTTTACCTTAGTGTCCCAAATAGTTAAAATAAAGTATCAACCCTCTTTTAAGCAGGAAGTGGCATACGGCCGGGTCCTTCTGTTCCATCAATAAAGATGATATTATGTGTGTGACATCTAATTCAATTTCAAACGAACATTCTACTATATAAAAGATACTCTCAGAATGAAAATTCAGAGTAGTCATTTCTAAAGTCCTTGCGGAAATGGGGGGGGGGGGGGGGGAAGCGAGCTTGTAGAGATCAGTAAAAAATGTTTTGACTGACACTTATTTAAATAAATATTTGTTCAGTAACTATGGAACACTGGTTAAAAACTGGGTTATTAAAAAAATATATTAAAACTGACGTAGGCATTTCGTCTTGGAGATATTTTTTCAGACCAAGGAAGGAAGGTGGGAGGGGAGAAGGGTGTAATCGTCACGTTATTCCCTTTTACACTTGCTATTGAACCATATACTATTTATTCAGGGAAGAGGTTCCTGTAAAGCATGACTAACTACACATGAGGAATGGGGCAAAGGTTCACTTGCCCCCTCCTCCCCCCAATATTCTCAATTTATGTTTATCTAAAGTAAAAGGTAACCAGAAAACGTGTGTTTTCAGGTTTTCGATGGGGAATGTGGCATTTATCTGTCTGCCCGAGAAGTAATCACGCCCTGGGCCATTGATTAATTCGAGGCCCTGATCTCAAAATTTATTAAGCAGTGGGCAGAATTTTTTTTACAATCGTTTAATACATTGAATCAGATGCACACACAAATAGGAATGTCTTTGCGGGTGGCCCAGTGGAACTCGGGATCAGGGTCTCATGCCTGGTTACCAGAAAGGGTCAACTTCCTAGTGCGCAACCACGGCGCAATTGCCCAGTGACGCCACATCTAAGGTCCCCCGCCCCAAAGTCTCTAAAACATTAATAAAAGTGAATTTTCTCTCGAAAATTCATCATTCATGTCTAAAGCTCTGGAGGAGGTGGAATTTGTAGACTTTAATAATGTTTAACTTTCTTTCTTCCGCGCGTCTATTGTCAGGGCCACACTAGATACCGGGCTTGCTCATTCATTGCCATGACGTCACAAAAGGTGGCTGGCCGCGACCAGCGATTGGAAGAAAGGGACGCGCCCATCGTTTTTTGCCAATCGCTGTATGTCTTGTGTTTTGCCGTTTCGCTTTGTACCAATCGCTGGCCGCGTCCAGCCACCATTTGTGACGTCATGATCATGAATGAGCCGGCCCGGTATCTAGTGTAGCCCTGCTATTGTCTCCAGGCTGCAGAACAGTTGCCCTTTGAACCCCTGACACACACATTCACATACGCCATTAATTCTTAAATCAGTGACAGGTATTTTATTTATTTGTGTAATCTTTAAAATATTTGGAAATTTAAAACTTTGAATATGTTGCAGTCATAATATTCCCACATGAATTTGAAATTCAGAGGTGGGCACGTCCCACCCGGCACCACCCCTAGTTATGCCTATGAATGGCGCTCGTCACTTTGTTTTTGATTTCGCTTCAATGGACGATATTCCAAATCCTGGTTCTAGGCTGAAAAAGGTCACGTGGCACCGGTAATTTACCCACAGAACTTCTAACTGATAAGAAGGGAAGCTAACTATTGCTTTATCTCATGAACTGTTTCGGTGGCTGGCGGGCATTAACATTACGTTTACGGAGCCTTCCCTTCTTTACTTAAGAAGTTCTTCGCCTAGACCACCTGATCATGACGTAGATGGAATATCCTCCATTCAACGACGTTCGACTGGTCACGTGACCCATTGGAGTCAGTTTAGTGATTCGGCCTGTTTTGAGAGGATTTTACTGTAGGCCGATCTGCCGTGACGTCAAAACTTATCTCTTAGGCATCTTGTATCGGATGGTATGGCACCAGTGCGCACAGATTGTATTATTCTCTGTTTTAAATTTACAAAATGTCCACTGAATTAATATATTTTTAAAAATTCTTGCCACACGCATTAAATATGGATTTGGATGCTTGTCCGACAGCGACATATTGCTGCCGATTTGCTAAGACTATTTAGTCATCTGTCTTCTGTTTGGATCGAAAACTAAAAGAAATTTCAAATTGAAATCTGATATTGAATCAAACAAATAATAAATTTCATGTATTATCAAAAATATATACTAATCCCTTTAAAGATTTTATAAATTATTAAATCATGTGTATAAAACTCATTCCGATGCTGATGATTCAGTTTTATTTCTCTTTAATAAATTTTTTCTCTATCTTCCCTTTAAGTATTCATACGTGATTTTTCTGATTTAAATATTAAATTGTATATATTGTTTACTACCATACTGAATAAGAACAATTTATTCTTAACAAAAAATAGATATTCGTAACTATGTGTTCTTAATTAATTTAGTAATTTATTGATATCTACAGTCTGTATATTGGTCTTTTAATGATTTCTTATCAGAAGTAAAAATTCGCAAAATTTTTGTGTCGTAATTATTTCATGGTAAATTGCATTCAAGGTACTTTTTTTTTAATTAACAATTTTATTTAGCAAATTTTTGTAGTAACAGTTTTCTTTTTGCAAAAAAAATATATATATATATATATATATTAAGTTAAATAATTTTTTTTTTCTTTTATAATTAAAAATTTTACGTTCTTGTAAAAATTAATCTTTTACTTGAAACTGATTCTAAAATTGTTTACAACTTCTCCATTTGTCTATTTCATATTTATTATTATTATTTAATAATAAGTGATGATTGACATAATTTTGTGAATTCATTTGGTTTTAAATTATAAAATATATATATTTTTTCTTTTGCCTGTTTTTTAAATTAAAAACACAAACTTGTGATTATAGCAATTGTTTTCAATAACTTCTATATAACCTTAGATGGACTAAATTTTTGTGTAGATTCTTTTTTCTTTAAACAGTACTAGTTCTTTAGCAAAAGATTGTTATAGTAATTAAATTACAGAGAAGCCTATTATGCTCATTAAAACTAAATCGATTAAAATGTTTTGTTAGAATTTAATTTTTAATTTGCATTTTTCTATAAACTACAACAACCAGCTGGTTATAAAAATTTCAGATCTTTCCAGATTCTGAAAGTGAATGTAGCATAAACTTTAAGATATATGTATTTTGATATGTTTAAAATGTACCAAGAAGTTTGCTTTAAAATTTAAAATATTTTCTATTTCATTTCTTTCCTTATAATTTATATATATATTTTAAAGCTTACTCTTTAAGAAAAGTCATGTGCTCTGTTATGTAACATAGGATTCATATGTGCAGTTGTTATTCTGTGAACAATTAACAGGTCCCCTCCTCCCCGCAATACACACACACACTTTTGAATGCACTATATTTATCAACAGTTTATTAAATTAATAATTATTAATGAAAACCATTTCCACTAAGTTTTTGTTGGTTGGAGCTATTTCTGTGATTATTTATTTAAGTTCTTTTCTTTTAAATGCATTGAGATCTTGCAAACTTCATTTTCTTATAAAATATTTAAATTTTATTTCTTGTGTTAGGGTCTTAGGTGGATTTATGGGAGAATGAAAGGTTGCCCAGTATACCCAAACATTTGTTAAAAAAATGTATACATAAGGTATTGTCATCTTTTGCTTTTGCAGGGATCACTCTAGAGAGTTTCAGAGGGGCGGCCTACCCTCATGCCCTTTTTAGATAAAATCCCACTCTCCTTGCCTTTTTTCCAGGTAAAATTCTACCCTCCTTATCCTTGCCTTTTTTCCATGTAGATTTCTACTCTCCTTTTATTCCTGGGTAGAATCCTGCCTTGTTTGCATTGTACTTTCAAAAATTCTTTACTTATATTTTTTATTTTTAGAATGCTAGTATGGTATGTCAGGAGTACTCCTCTTTCCCTCTTTATTTCTCTGTGAAATGTCCTGGTATGTCTAATCTTTGACTTTGAGTGATTCATCTTTCAATTTATCATTTTTTCCATTGAACAAGACATAAAGGGTAACTAAGGGTCATTGATTAATTTCACCTTCTCTAGTGAAATATAGTATTAGATCAGGCATTCTGGCCTTTGACCACATGATAACTTGCATAAGTTCTATAAAAATTTTGAGAAGTAGCCTTAGAACTTTTATTTTGTAGCTTTTTCAAAACCATTTTTTCTAAAACCGGGAAAAAGTTATCTGGTGAATAAAAGTTTTAGAGAGAGAGGTTTTTTAATTTCGTAAGAAAAGGGGAAAATGACCGTGAATATAGTAAACGATTTTACAATAAAAATCGAGAACATAAGTTTCATTTTGCTATTTTTAATACTTTTCAAATGGTGAAGTTATGGAAATTAGAAATGTTATTGGATTTTTTTAATTAAGGAGTACTTTAAGCTGTTGCCAGACTTCTCTTCCTACCAGTATATTGGTATATATATGCACTTATTACAAAAATGCCCTTTTTATGAAATGATGTGTCCTTTTTAACAAAATTGCTTGTATCATGTAATGCGCACCCTGCCCTTTATGTTCTAGAATGATCCCTGGTTTTTGCCAGTGAAGTCCCTATCAGGTACTTCTTTGGCACTGTCTGCCAGGTATGTCCTGATAAGTCTTCCCATGATAACTTGACTGATGATTTTGAAAGTGTCCACAGTGCTACACAGAAAGAAAGGTGCTGATTAAAGGGCAAAACTGAGAAATTTCATTAGTGGCCAGTAGTAGCAGTTTTATAAGTGACTACTTTCTTTAAACTAGTGGCCACTTTTTTATTTAAAAGTTCTAAACGGTAAACTTTAGTTAAAATTTCAATTAGTATTAATCTAAAATTTCTTATACACACCAAATAAAAAAAATCAGTTAGGGTTTGACAAGACAACAAAACTTTTCTTATTTTTAATTTGAAACACTGAATGCTAATAACCCCCATTGAGTACTAATAATGTTGCTATTTAATATTTTGAGGATTACAGATATAACTTATCATTCTTTTATTTACTCTGTATGTGTAGACGAATTAATGAGGTGTAACTCATTTTCATAATTTGGCTTAGATGCTTTACACTCACGCTAAAAAAAAAAATAAAATTAATCGGTTAAAAAAAAGAAAAAAGTCGCCGAATTTAGGGGATTTTTTCCTTTAAAGGCAACCTAGCCATTGTATTAAGTTATTCGTTTGGCGCAGTCTTGGAAATCGCGCCAACCAAACAGTCGCCAATCTTTTGTTTACATTTTAGCGTGAGTGTAACACATCTGTTCCCATAATTTCTTTGATTAACATACACATACATGTGTGTAAGTTGAGATTTATATATGATTAACAGTAATTTTTCTAGGTATGAATGCAAAAAAAAGCTGCCATGATATTTGTTGGTTTTGTGATTTGTGCTACTAACTAATGAAACTATTTCTGTAATTATATTAATTAGAGCATAAAAATGTAGATTATGGTTGGTTGGTTATATAGGGTTTTATGGCGCAAAGTCCCATTGGGGACAAGCTGCGCCAACATGTAGATTATGTTTCTAATTAGAGAGTTAATTATTTAATAATTATTACTTTTAACCAGTGTTAACAAATTAATATTAAATAATGCAGTTATTAATAATTTTAATAAATGTAAATATCAGCAGTATTTAATAGATTTACATAATTATTACAAAATATTAATGTACATAATAGTTATGCTATTGACCAATGAAATTACTAATTTGCAGTTTTTATAATTTCTGTAACTACTAATTATAATTTTATTAATTAAAGCCAAAACTTATATTATGTCAATAATTAGAGAGCTGATTGTTTTGGAAACCTACAATTATTGGTAGCTTTTCAGTATTTTAACACAGGGGGAAAAAAATCTCAAAAATCAGATTTTAATTTAAAAAAAAAAAAATCTTTTTTTAATAACTTAATAATATAGTAGTATAACAACATTCTTTTTTATAACTAAAAGTGATAGTAAATATAAAAATATTTTATTTATTTAATCATGATATACAAAAAAAAAAAGTTTCTATTTAAAAATCAAAGGGGATGAATATATTTGTTTTTATTGTTATTATGGATGCACCGAGTTGCAATTTTGGACAAATACTGAATACTCGGCACACAGGTAAATGGAATACTGAATATTCGTCCAACCAAATAGCCTCAGCTATTCTGCCAAATACAGCTATTCAGGTTTTAAAGATATTAAAAAGTTAAATTTAAAGGAATTTATTTCATATTTGAGAATAATTCTTCTATTTGGATGAACAGGGCTATAACTCTACAAATTTGAAAAAATCTGGTGCACAGCAAAAAATTCTAGTCGCCAGTAGAAATTTTGGTACTTTTCGGTTAGCCGGGCACCAGTGATATATGTACATATATAAATAGATATGTATATACATATATATGTATATATGTACTGTACATACATATATGTAATATATATGGGTATGTATAGTATATATATGTATACGTAGATATGTGTATATGTGCGTATGTGTATATATACATGTATATATATCACTGGCGCCCGGCTAACCAAAAAGTACCGAAATTTTTTTACCACCCCCCTTCATTATCATTTTTTTCCCTTTTTTTAAATTTAATCATTGATTTTCAAAAAGCACAATACCTGAATCGATTGTCTAGATGGACAAAGCCCAGCTAATTCTGGAATATTCATCAATAGATAAACACTTTTCCAAGCATAGTATATTATTTAATCAGAACCTGCTCTATCAAGAGAAAAAATTATATTGGCTAACCATGATTGAAAATAGATGGCAAATAATAAAGCAAAAAAAGTGTTTGGGTGCACCACTTTGCCTTTGCTTCTGCAGCTTGATTTGATTATTTATTGACGGTTCAAAAATTTCAAGGTAATAGAAATTAATTTTGGACAATACATCCTACTTCTGCAGAATTTATTTTCTTAAAGTAGCATAAATGAAGTGAATTTTTGAATTAATCCTTTGATTATTTGTGTAAAACAAAAATTTTTTCTTTTTTTAGGGTTTCGTTCATCTCACGAAACCCTATTGCTCCCGCTCCGTTGTCTGTCTGTCACAGAGCCATTCTAGAAAATTATGTAACTTACAGAGTTGAAACTTTGTGTATAAATCAGAATATCAGCTGTGAAGAGCTGAAAATATTAAAATTTGAAAAATTCGTATTATTTTAATAAATATAGATAAAAAACCTAAATTCTAACAGCCTTTTCTTATTAAATTTAAACATTTTTTTTTATAGCAGATGCCAAAAATTAAAAATCCACATGAAATTCTTTCTACAATATAATTAATTTTCAATCAGACGATTTTCACGTGAAAAGTGAAAATGAAATAAAAAGTTTCACCAATTGAAAAAAAGATAAATATGAAATAAAAATGATTGACGTCATTGTGGTAATTAAACGGAAATTTCAAAGATTTCTCAATAATACAAGGAGTATGAGTATGTTTATGTACACAAGCAGGTTAATATCATGTCAGAGAATTAAAAAGAGAATCTGACGTCATATTGGAAGTTTAACGAATTTTTCAAATATTTGAGAATAATACAATGTGAGTATGAATATGAGTAATAAAGAATAGTAAATATATGACTTTGAGAAACATATTGAATCATGATAAAAATACGATTATGGAAATATTCGCATATATTAATATTTTGAAGGTGTACAACATGTTTAATTTTGAAATTATTTTTTTAAATATTGCATTTAGTCCGCATGACAGATTATTAAGACAGAATATAACAGCGGGCATTTAGATATTAAAAAAAACAAAAAAATAGACTGGTAAATTTTTACTTTATAAAAACATGACTTTTTTTTTTCGGTTGCTGAATGAAATTTATTTGGATTTATTAAAGAAAGGATAAAGTGTTTTGAAAAGAATATTAAACGAAACCCTTTGAGCGATAATAGATCACGCTTACCCACTTGTTTTTTTTTTTTTTTTTTACATTTTAGCCTGTTTTTTCTCTTTATCAAATGTAGCTTACCACTCCTAGACATGAATATCTAGAAGAATATGAACACTTCAAACAACAAAAAAATAATGTTAAAGCAATCAATTTTTTTAATTTTAAAATGTGTTTGTTTCTTAATTATTCTGAATATCTATATTTATTGGTAGTTAAAAATAGAAGTTAATCAAGATTTAATAAAGTTTTTTGAAAAGGTTTCTTTATGTGTTCGGTTTGGCCAAATATTTTAATATTTGGTAGTATGGCCGAAGAGGATTAGTGCCGAATACATACTGAATGTTCAGTGCATCCCTAATTATTATAGCTGTCAGCTATTGGTCATCGTAATGTTTAGATATAAACACAGAAAATAACTTTTATTTTTATGGTTGGTTGATAATACATAAGTATCCTTTTTTATTTGTATATATAGGCTTTCTCAAAATGATTAATTCAAGCATCATGTTAAATGAAAAACTTTTGTATAGGAAGACAAAGTTGCATATAATGTCTAACTTCAAGCTGAACCCAGATTTTTATCCATAACTTTGACAGTAATGAAGACATTTTAGTGATATTTTCAACAGACAAACTTTTTTTTATGTGACATCATTAGAAGTGGGTTGTAATTCAGTTAGTGACACCATATGTGCTGGCAGGTCCTACATTCCAAATTATAAAGCATCTAGCTGAGTGTTATTTGGACCTGTATAATGTTATTTCAAGCCCTTCTTGTTATGCCAACACATTTCAAAGAAAACAATGTAGTTCTTTTAAAACTTTCATTACAATATCTTGATTTTAGTGAAGTTATAAACAAAAATCTGTGTCTGGTTTGAAATGAGGTACTCTGTATATTTTTCTTTAATAAGTGGATTGTGATCCTGGTTTCCTATAGAAAAACTGTTTGACTTAACAAATATTGTCAATCTTAAATGTTTGTATCCTGTATATGTTTTCAAACAAGTTAGTCTGCTATATCATACTTTGAATAAATCGTTTTACTAGCTTGTTAAATAAAATAGCAAAATTCAGTTAATCTTCTTGTTATGATAAATTGTTTTTAAACATGCTCTTTGCTTTGCATATTGAAAATAGTACATAATTATTTTGTTACTTCAGTTCTGTTACTGCTGCATTCTCAAACTATTTTCTTTTTGCAGATCTGTGAAATTCGGGTATGTTTTTAAGGTGACTCCAAAGTTTTTTTTGAGAGTCTATTGGAAACACAAAGGACTTAATGAAGCGGCAAGGAAGCAGCACTGGTGGTCAAGTAATTATAGCTTTTTTCATCCTTTTTAATATTTTGTGTATAGGGCCAGAATATTCTAAACATAGAGTGATTTTCTATTCCTATTAATGTTAGCAATTGTGACGACCACATATCACACAAACAGTAAAATAAGTTTCCAGCAGGAAGCAACTGAGCTAGCCTTTTGCTTGACAGTATAGAGCTTGTCTGCTGTTCTGGGGTTTCTAGTTCGATTCTTGCCTACACTGCTTTGCACATCTCTTTCATTTGTGATCTTGGACAAAACGAATACACACTTCCACCAGTATTATCATCTCTTGAGACCAACAGATGGCAGCACTGAAAACACACAAAAGCCTGTGAAATGCTCACAGCACATAGCCTATGACAACTCTTATCGCATGAAGCCTGATCGTTTATCTTTGGGGACACACGGCAACGTGACAGTATCATTCTGCAACTGTCATGCCACATGAGTAAACATCGCTTGTTTGACATCAACGAGACATTCTTCTCAGGGGGGGAGAGTACTGTGGTGACCACATCTTGCATGGACAGTAAAATTAGTTTCTAGCAGAAAACAACTTTTTGCTCAGCACCTTAAAACTCATCGGCTGTTCTAGGTTCTCTGGTTCGATCCTTGCTTATGGTGCTTTGCACAACTGCTACAGAACTATCAGATAATATTTAGTTGCCTTTCACTGATAAGGTTCTCATTGCATCAACCAATCTTTTGAGAAGTGTGATGAAAGTTTCATTTTATCATTGGTTAAAGGATAAAACTTAAAAACTTCATTACAAAAAAAAAATTAATTTGTCACCATAGTCAGTGTCAGTGTGAAAGCTCAGTAAAAGTTGTTGCTCTCTAGCTTAGGAAGGTTTTAGTGACAGGAAGAGGAATTGATTGAAAACTTTCTGTGAAATAAAATTACGGGGATCGAAAACATGTTTTTGAGCATATAATTTTCAAAGTAAATTGAGCAGGAAATTTTCAAGAATGAAAAAGTGGTGATTGATAAATAGCTAGTTACCATATGGTTAATGTTAATGTTGCCTTTTATCATAGGTACTAGAATCATCAGTTAGGGTGTATAGGTACCAGTTAGAATCCTATTCATTTCTTTAATTCTGGAACTAAATGCTAGAATGCAGTGCATATTATTTCCAATTGTAGAAAAGACTGAAGACATTTAGTAGGTGATATTATCTCATTTTAGTCGATTTTATCAGTTACAACCTTGTTATTGCAAGAGAACAATTTGACAAAACAATATTATGCAAATATTTCTATTAACCCTTTGAGGGGCGGTGGTATATATTATATACCACCTAATTTTAATCCGATTCGAACCAGAAACTTTTAGTTAAATTTTACTTTTTTAACTTTGACGAAAAAAGTTGAAAAATTGCTTTTCCTTATTTTGAACTAAATTCTTTCGTAAATACCGGTGTGAGTTCGACGTTACAGGAGCTTGCCCCTGAAAGGGTTAAGAAATGAGTGTTTATTATAAACTTCTTAGTAATATAAACTAACTTGTAACTAATAATGTAACTAAAATAATAATCATTAATTTATATATTTATAATATCTTTTTAGATATATCAATATTTAATATGATGTTATCTGAAAAAGCTATACATGAATTACTTTTATGTGTATTTCTTCTAATTCTTACGTATTTCTTGAAATCTCTCCAATTTTCTTTTTCATGTCTTTTTTATCTTTTATTTGTCTATGCTTAAACATACATGTTTTTTTTGAATTTATAATTTTCATTATTTAGTTTCTAAAAAAAAAAAGAGTATGTAGTATAAACCAATGAGTTGTTTTTAGGCTATTGCATGGGTATGTATACCCTTAAACATTTTGTGAATCTAACGGGAATAAATATAAATTTTGATAAACAAGCTTTATAGGTGCTATCAATAATTATATGATGTGTTAAGTTTTGTGCATAATATGTGTGCAACAAAGATATTTATAAGTAAACTTACTATGAGCATTTTTTGTTTTTTAACCTTTAATCCCTGTTATTGGGTCCCAGAGATTCCTACACATATACTTCCCAGAGAACCAAAAATTTATGACTTCACTTATGGGTTAAAGGTGAAAATAAGGAATTTTGCTTAGTAGCCACTGGCCGGTGGGTTGATTTTTATAGTAGCCAGTTAGTGGCGAGTGATAATAATTTCTTTAGTAGCCAGTAAGTACATTTATGTCACTGAATATTTAATTAAAAAATATATATAATGAGTTTACAGTAAAGTAATTTATGTACTAAATAAAAATATTTTAATTTATATTGCTTTGAATAAACTTGAGATTCTAATTTCCAATCTGTTTTAAATTTTAAAATAAGTTAACAGCAAAGTTATACACAACATGCTTGTGTAGTCACTACATAAGTCTCACTAAGGTTAGGTACTTGTGTAGCTAACTACATAAGTACCTTTATAAAAAAAAAATATTTGTCTAGAATTAAGATCTGACAATTATAAAATAGGTATGTTTATACACTAAATAATAACCCACAACATGATATACATTACACATGCACAACCTGTGGCCCGCGGACCAAAAGCGGCGAACATCTTCAGAAATTAAGAAAATGTGTATTTCGTCAATTAGCCCAGAAAAAATTGCAAATTTTGTCATTCGGTAGTATAAAAATCATGAATTTCCTTCATTCGGGAGCGTAAAAATCATGAATTTCTATCATTTGGAAGCGTAAAAATCATAAATTACCGTCATTTGAGAGCGTAAAAATCATAAATTACCGTCATTTGGGAGCGTAAAAATAATGAATTTCGTCGATTGCGTGCAGAAGATCACGAATTTCGTCGATCGTGCATAAAAATAATGAATTGCGTCGATCGGACATGGAAAAATCATAAATTTTGGCGATCAGAGGCGGAAACATTCCTTAATTTCGTCTATCGAAAGCAGAAAAATCCTGAATTTTATCGATTGGACGCGGAAAATCGTAAATTTTGGCGATCGGACGCAGAGAAATTATGAATTTCGGTGATCTGGTGCGGAAAAATCATTAATTTGGCAATCGGCCGCGGAAAAATCATGAATTTCGACGATCGGGCGCTGAAAAATCATAAATTTCGTCGATCGGACGCGGAAAAATCATAAATTTTGTCAATCGTGCGCATAAAAATCATGAATTTCGGCGATCGAGTGCGGAAAAATCACTAATTCCATCGATTGGACGCGAAAAAATCATAAATTTTGGGGATCGGGTGCGAAAAAATCATGAATTTCGGCGATTGGGTGCGTAAAAATTATGAGTTTCGGCGATCCGGTGCGGGAAAATCATGAATTTCGGCGATGGGTTGCGGAAAATCATGAATTTTGGCGATCGGACGCGGAAAAATCATGAATTTCGTCGATCGGGTGCGGAAAAATCATGAATTTCGGCGATCAGGTGTGTAAAGATCATGAATTTTGACGATCGGGCGCGTAAAAAATCATGAATTTCGTTGACAGGTGCGGAAAAACCCCAAATTTCTTTGACGGGTGCTGAAAAATCATGAATTTCGTCGATCGGATGCGGAAAAATCATGAATTTCGTCGATCGAACGTGGAAAAATAATAAATTTCGTCGATCGGACACGGAAAAATAATAAATTTCGGTGATCGGGTGCAAAAAAATCCTGAATTTCGTCGATAGGGTGCGAAAAAAATCCTGAATTTCGTCGATCGGATGCAGAAAAATCCAAAATTTCATCGATCGGGTGCTAAAAAATCATACATTTTGGCGATCGGGTGCTGAAAAATCCTGAATTTCGGCGATCGAGTGCGGAAAAATCATGAATTTTGGTGATTGGATGCAAAAAATCAAGAATTTCGGCGATCACGCGCGGAAAAATCATACATTTCGTCAGAGTGCGAAAAAATCATGAATTTCGGCGATCGGTTACGGGAAAATGCAAATTTTGGGGAATAAAGGAAATCGGAAAATCCTGTATTTGGCCGGTTCTTTCCATATTTTTAATCGCCAGTTTTTCAAGTTTAATCGACGAGTGGTGAGTGCTTATTTTCACCTTTATTATGGGTTAAAAAATATAATGTTTTTATGCATTGAACAAAGTGCTGCTGAGTTGCTTGTATAGTCTGTGATTGTTTAGGTACAAACAAATAATAAGTCTACAACTGTACTGGGCTGAAATCACTTGGATACGATCACTAAAATAGTGATTTTCTTGAATCAAATCATTATTTAAGCATTTTTTTTTTTTGTAAAATGCACTGGTATAAACTGTAAATAATTGTGTGCATGTACAAGTACAGAGATGGAGAATTAATTAGTATGAGATAATTGCATTAAAATCATATGTTCCATACTGACTGATGAACTTATACTATGAAAAGTGTATCAAATACTTATTTATAACTTTGTCAAACATTTTATGCTTTGAAAAGTGCTTTTATGAAAAATTTTAATATGGGAAGTACTTTTTTCCACAGGTGTCTTGATAAATGTAAACAATCATATGGCATCATTGCAGGAAAATATATTTAATCAGTTTGTTAAATATGGATTTCCTGAAACTAACTGAAAATCTTACCTGCAGTAAGATTAAACTGAAAGTAATAAAATTACGAGTTGTAGATTCCTAAATAATAAATAAAATTAAGTCAAAATAAAAATGTTACTACTTGCACGACTGCTACTGATTTGTCTGATCTGTAGATTTACTATTAAATAATATTGTCACATGAATGTTTGATGCATTTATAATCATTTGGAAATTGGGAAGAAATAGTTTATGAAGTTTTTATATACAGTCTAATTTTATTTGTACCAGGCGCTATAGGAAAATTTTATGCACGTCCTTTTCTTTTGGGATGAGCAAGAAGGCCTATAAGTGACAAGTGACTTAAAAGTCTATTTGCAGTTGAAAAAATTATAAAAAATTGTATCAGAGTGCAATTTGCTGTGTAAGATTTATCAACAAGTTTAATTTTATTGTAGTGAATTAATTTTTTTCCAAATATAGAATATATTCAAATTTAAATATATAGTATATTCTCAAGTGCAAATAAATACCTGTTGTGTAGCAATAATTTTTTTTTTTAATAAGGTGGACTTTAATAATGCCATTTATTAGTGAAAATTTTAGTTATTTTTGCTCTCTCCATAAAAAAAATATGTTTCTTTGACAAAGCTATATGCAAGATACACTTTGATATGACAGTTTATTACATTTTTGATATATGAATGGACTTATGGGACACCCAGTATAATCTGTATTGACCTAAAAAATTTTGTCATTAGCACTGACATCTATAGTTACTAATCATGTAGGCATATAGCTGTATGAAGTTTTCCTGCTGTGAAAATATTTAATTTTTACTGCATTAACCCTCTTTCTCATTGTTTATTTCTAAAAAAAATCATTCTTTGAATTTTCATAATTTAAATGCTGCTCTGGAGTGTGTAAAGAAAAATAATATATATATTGCAAATGATGTTTAATAGATGGCAGTCAAAATGAAATTTAGTCTAAAATTGATCTTAAAATGCCTTCTTTTTTTAAAACTTAAGTTAGGAACCTCATTCATATAAGTTCTTGGTGAACGAGAGGGTTAATGTAAAAATTTCTTTTTTTTTACCTTGTATGTTTATTATTAATTTTGAATAATTTAAATTATGAACAACATGTGTATAGCATATTGATTAAATTAGAAATTCAAAGACCTATTATGCCCAGTGCATTATTTTTTAAAATTCAAAACAAGAAGACAATGCTTTTGCCAAGTCTGATAATAAGGACAATAAGTTGCCAGTTATGATTAACTTCTCCTCAGAGTTGCATGTTTTATTGAAACCCTTTATTTATATGTTTCTTTTCTTTATTGTAGCAAACAAATGATTTCTGTTTCATCATGTGTTAATAGATGAAGGATAAAATTTTTCAAAATCATCAAAAATCAGTAAATTTTGTTTTCAAATAAACTTTATTTGAAAGTACATTTTTACTTTCCATACACATACATACAGTATAAGGAAAGTATTGTAATTATGATAAACGCAAGATTATGGAAATATTGGTATTTACATTTTGAGGTTCCATGACCTTTTTTTTTGCTATTTTTAAACTTATTCCACATGTATGTATATTAGAATTTTCTCACATTTTTTGGTTCTCAGAGCTCATTTTCGGTGGTTTTTCAGTGCTGATGTCATGTTTATAGGTGTGTGAGAAAGACATTAGCGCCTAAACTATGCTTTTGATTTAGCTCCCATTTGGTGAATTTGTTACAGGACACTATTGCAAGAACTGTATACATTTTCAAAGAAATCGTCCAATGTGTTTGGTATCTAAATCTTTTTCAATCATTTTCCTACCATTCTGTGATGATAATAGATAAACATTTTTTCTTATATCTCAATTAAATTATTTTTATTGCTCACATTCATCTTATGTCAATATAACACCAGAACATGACTTAATTTAGTAAAATCATTTTTTCTTATTTTTTTTACTCATAGTAAAATATATTTTCTTTGATAATATATGTTGGACAGTTGCACCATGGAATATTATATATAAAGACAAAAAATTTACTTAATGGTACATGAAAACAAGATCAATTATATGAACTTGTAAAATGTAATTATGATTTATATACATAAAATCAACGTTTCGACCTGCATCTGCAGTCGTCTTCAGGATGTAAAGTTAAAATGAACTAAAGGTCTGGAGATGAAAACATAAAGTATGAGAGACGAAGAATTGAATTTCAGCCAATAACATGATTGGAAGGATGTAGTGGCACCATCTAGTGAATACAACAGAAAGGCTAAAACGAAACAAAAGTTAAAAAATAATCAAAAATTTGATTAAAAAATATGTGCTGCCATCTATGAACAGAGAAACGGGTTAAGCAAACGTTCAAACAAGCTCATGGTGAAAGAAGGAAAATGAAAGACTTAAAAAATATGAAAATTAAGAGTTTTTTTTACATATTGTGCCAAATTTTAGGGATATTAAAAGATAAGTTATTGTTGCATGTATGATGTTCATTTGCAATAATTTTGATTTTGTCTCTCATACTTTATGTTTTCATCTCTAGACTTTTAGTTTGCTTCAACTTTACATCCTGAAGACGACTGCAGATGCAGGTCGAAATGTTGATTTTATGTATATATAATAATAATTAAATTTTACAAGGAAAAGTGATTTTACTAAATAAAAGCGTATGGAAATTTATGTACAGTGAAATACGTTTAACACGAAATGATATAGCTGTCCGGACAATATACTATGCAATTTAATACATTTTTTTTCTTCTTTTAACCCGAAACAAAAATCGTTTAACATGAAAAAAATTCACTTTCGATCTTCAGTGGCATGTTTGCTACGAGTAACTGTAGAATTTATTTATGGAATTGTTTAACTTCAGGGAATCAGTTCCTCTGCCTTCACGACCCACAGTTTTCTTCAGTGGTCATCATCCATCATGGCTTTCTCCCTCCCCTTAATGAATAGAATCCTTATCTGTACCAAAAAATCGCCGAATGTGGGAACCTAGTTTCGTTCTGCTTTTCTAGTGCGAGGAAAGAAATATTCGGAGTTTGGTGATAAGAAATTCCCACCCATTTCAGGTTAACGCATTTAATACTGCTCTTTAGTTCGTTTACATAGTCAGTTAGTTTGAGTTGAAATTGGTGAATTTTGCATTAAAACCATTGAATTCTGGATGAAAACCGCAGAGCTGCCATTTGCTACTAAAATGCTACTATTTTCAGCTTTAGGAGACTAAGGCAACTTTTTTAAGCAAAAAAGGCTTGAAAAGCAACTATTTCTGACAAATAGGCAACTATTTTATGAAAAAGGAGACTTTTTGAAAATTTTATTCTACCTTTTTCAAATACATGTTGCAGGAAATATGAAACAACAATAAAAAAATTTTACCATTCTAGTACAGTTTTTCCAGATGTTCAATACCACCACCAAACAGCACTTTTATTGACCAAGAGTCAATTTTATTCATTTTTCTATTAATTGTTCTAATTGCTTCTGTATAGTAACAGTAAGCAAATAAGCAATTATATCCTTTGATCCCCAGCATACGTAGTTTTGAATCATTAATTTTCTATTTCTCCAGCGAAAAAAAAAATTGCCTTATTTGTTGCTCACTAATAACAATAATTAAATCATCTAAATAACCTCCATTAAAAAAATTCTGCTTCCTCCTGTCCTTTACTCTCATCCTCCCTCTCACCCTCATGCTGTATTTCAAATCATTTAAATCTCTTTATTTTATTTTTTAAGAAATGACATCTGCCCTACTTACTGATCACTGCTTCTAATAACAATAAATAACGACCATCTAAATTCCCTTCCTCCCCCCTCCCCTCATTCAAAATTTACTCTTCTCCCTCCCCTCCACCAGCATACAAGGAAATTAAAAATATCTGTATCTTTATATTTGAGGTGTGTTGCGTATTGGCATTGCCGGGATTTTATCCAGGGATCTCATGAACAGGAGGCGAGAGCGCTAGCGTCAAGCAAAAGACCAAGCCAGTTACTTTCAGCTAGCAACTCACTTTAAACTGTTCATGTGAGATGAGATCGCTACACACTCCATCCCCAGTGAGGAAGACGTCATGTTGATGAGCGATGCCCATGCGTGAGTGATGCTGTTGTGTTGCCGTGCGCAGATATGAAGCGCGGCGTGAGTGACAGACTTTGTGCTGTGAGTAGTGTTCACAGGCTTTGTTGATGCTGGGGATGATTATTTAGTGCTGCCATCTGTTGGACATAAGAAGAGATGATTGTGGTTGTTGGAGAAGATTGATTGCGTGCTCTGTCCGGGTCGCCAATGAGGTGTGTTGCGTATTGGCGTTGCCGGGATTTGATCCAGAGATCTCATGAACAGGAGGCGAGAGTGCTAGCGTCAAGCAAAAGGCCAAGCCAGTTACTTTCAGCTAGTAACTCTCTTTAAACTGTTCATGTGAGATGAGATCGCTACATATTTAAAAAATTCTCCTCTCCTACTTGTTGCTCTCTAGTGCAATAAATAAATAATCAGCCTTATAAATTAACCCTTCCTTCCAAAATTTTGGGTTCTTTCCTTTGTCCAACCCCTCCAGCATGCAGATTTTCAAATCTTTCAAAACTTTATTTTAAGAAAAATAATTCTGCCCTATTTGTTGTTAACCAATAACATTTAATTAAAAAAATTAATCATCCATATCTCCCTTTCAAATTTACATTTCTCCTTCCCCCCTTCAGTGTAGAAAGAGGTTTAAAATATTTATTTAGAGAAAAAGTCTCATCTAATTGTGTTATAATATGGGCTTAAAATATTCAAAACTCTTTATTTAAAAAAAAAAGTCTGTCATATTCATGCTTTCTAGTAACAATAAATAATCAATCATCTAAAATACCCCCACCCCACATGCCCAATTTCTATTTTCTCCCACTTCTGCAATTTCAAACTCTTTAAAATTTGAATTTTATAAAAAAAATTGTTGTGTATGATACTTAGTAGTAATGATAAATATCAATGACATAAATTCCCTCCCCCATGAAAATTTTCATTTGTAAATAAATTTTCAAATAGATTTTCGTAATTTGTAGTGCATCACCTAAATCAGGACGCCAACTATGTTGTGGTATTCTACAAAAAATGTCATTTCAAAGTAAGTAAATATACACGTAAATTAAAAACTTCCCTTATACTGCAGTATCAAGCTCTTTCAAATATTTAAAATCCCTTAAATCTGCAGTTCAGGAAATGTTCCAAGAAAGATTTCTTGAAGTTCCTTACAAAAGCAAAAATGAAATGCTGGAAATATCACTATTACATCTGCAACTAACAAGAGCTATATCAAGTGTTGATCCAAAAGTTGCAGCAAACTAAACTCAAATGTCATGAAAACTAGAATGGATTTACTTTTAACAATTTTGTTACATAATAATTAGATAATATGTAAAAACAGTACTGAATTTGTGTAGATTGTATATAAAATGTTGTATTGTTGTAATCAGAAAAACTTATCATTCTTAAGGAAAGATCGGGAATAGTCAGAAAATTTGTAAAATTGAAATCATTATCTACCCTGATCTCAAAACTGTGACTATTTTAGATAATACTTTATATGCAACTATTTTGCTACTAAATCAGCAATGATATGCGACTATTTTTGCTACTATTTTTGGCTTTAAAGGTTACTAAAGCAACTATTTTGAATAATTTTTGGAATGGCAGCCCTGAAATCGGTGAATTTCATGTTTTTTGTAAATTATCTTATGCTTTATGAGCACAACGGCTGAGAAAGTGGTACGAAAACAAACTATTACGCTTGAAATGAAGATGAAGCTGCTTAATTCAGTTGAGAGAAAAACGCAAGGTGAAAACTGAAATCTGCAAAGAGTTTGGTATTGCCAATTCAACTTTATCAATGATAATAAAAATCAAGGATCACATTACGTTAATGTTTGAGTGCAGTATGTTTGAGCCAGAGAGAAAATATATGAGAACTGCTAAGCCCGAAGATTTAGAGGCAGCTTTGCTTATTTGGTTCAAACAATGGATGATATCGGAACAAATTGTGGAGAATATGGTGCTGAAAAAGACACTTAAAAAAAATATATTTTTTCCCCAAAAAACAATAAATTTTTTACTTGCTTTTTGTCCTAATGGATGCAATCTACTAGTAGTTTAACAGGAAATCGAAATAAAATTGGATGACATCAAAAATATTGGTGAGTTTTGTTCTTTTTTTACGAATCTTTTAATATGAAAATTTTTTTCGGTCCCCTGAGTTTCATGTTATACATATTTCACTGTATTAATTTGTTGAAGAAAAATTATCTACATTTTAAAAAAATCAAATTAAATACTTTTGCAAAATATGTTTAAATATATACTAAAATGGTCCTTTTTTGGTGAAAAAAGGGTTGTAATTGTCATAAACTAATTGTTTCCAGGATTGCTCATGTTTAAAACCAACTTTGGATGTGAATCTGATATGGAAGATTAGCTCTATAATTGAAGTATTTTACTGGAATAAATTGCATATGTTGTGTTACATATTTTTTCAGTTACTTTTGGATTTTCTGATATCTGAATGCATAGTATTCTGTAAAGTGTTCAAAATGTGGAGTCACTACAGATTTTTTTTTCTTCATTCGATGGCATAAAAACTGAAATTAGGTGATATTAAGGTATATATTTAGGATTCTTTTAAATATTTTGGCCAATTATGTTCATAGAGTTTGATCTTGTAACTTAGAAAGGTCCTGTGTTCAATTAATGTATTTAAGTTTAGTTTTAATGTTTAATCTGTGAAACTAATATTTAAATATAATTTTTGATTTTTATATAAAAAGTTTTGTGAGAAACAGTTGTTGTAATCAATGTTTAATTACTTTTCAGCCCCCTGTTAAGAAACCAGATGCATCAACTGATTTACGTTCAAAAATTGGTGCCAAGTTACAGACACTCTTAAATGGATTAGATACAGATTCAGTTTTGTATGCAAAGAGGCGAAAACAACTTTATGAAGACTTATTTGGAAAACCGAAATACTCAGAAATAATTATCGACCCGACTATTGTGATTAAAGAAGAACCTGATGTTGAAGAGTGTAGCAGTGATTCTTCAACTTTGCTAAATTCCCAAAATTTCTTGTTAGCAGCAAAGAGCCGTCTGACCGAATTATTAAATAAACAACAGGATGGAACAAATAAATATAAGGTATTCATATTTTTATTTAATGAATTAGTTGATTTTAGTTTAGTTTCATATTCAATTATCTTTGCAGTCAATATTTCTGTTATCAGTTATTTATTTTCATCCGTTCATATATAGTGGTTTGCCCAGTAGCAGAAACAGTGCAGCACGGCAGCAGTGCTACAGATTTTTTATACCTTGCAGATCAATCTAACAGCTTAAAATAAAATCCTGGGCTATGAAAAATTGCTAAAATTTCTTTTTTGTCTCTAGATTTATTGTATTTTCTGGTTATGCTTTCTTTATAATACAAATTTTGCTTATTTTATGAGTTACTGACTGTGAGTTACTACTGACCTCTTATGATAGATAGTAAGCATGGTCTGGCATTCTTGGGTCGCAGATAAATTTTGGTTTGCTGTAAATTCTGCTACTGGGGTGGTTTGTATTTGTTTATATGTTCTCTTTATTGTTTTTTTTATTTCTATTTATTTTAATTTTTTATATAAGCCAATGAAATATCTAATTTGCTGATTTAAGAGGCTACTTCACTCAGGCGAAAACACCCACTCTCTAATGTTAATCCTATGAGGGGAATAATTTATGATATCTCATTCGCATTTCAATATTTTTAAATGATTTTTTTTTTGTATTGGATAGCTGAGGTTAATCTCTAAGCATGCTCCTCTATGCTTTTTTGATTTTGATTACAAGTTTTTTTTTATTGAGATACTTTCACTTTCAGAACTGGTTTTGAAAGTGAAAGTATCCTTAATAAAAAAAAAAAAACTGCAACAAAAATCGAAAAAGTAAAAAAGAGCATGTATAGAGATCAAGCTCAGCTATCCAATGCAGAAAAAAAAAAAAAAAAAAAAAAATCATTTAATATTATTGAAATACAAACGAGATATCGTAAAATATTTCCCCCATAGGATTAACATTAGCAAGCGGGTGTTTTCGCTGGAGTGAAGTAGCGTCTTAAGTCCATATAAAGTCTGATTTTTTGTTTATTTTCTGACTATTTTTGTTTATTCTGACTATTTTTGTTATCTCATTAACTGTCTTTGCCTTTTTAAAAATAAAGAAATACATAGTAATTTTCTATTTTTACATACTTTAAACATGTTTTTTTAGGTATTTTATGTTCTCATATAGAGGATGTACCTTCTTAGCATTGACCCATAACTATTTCCTAAACCATTAATTTAGAGGCATAGTTCTAGTTGCAAAAATCTTTCAAATCTTGTATTTTTAAAAGAACTATTTTATTTTGATTTCTATATAAAGCCTTTGTTGTAAGTATGAAAGTATAATTCTGTTTGAAATTCGCAGAAATATTTTGGAAATAGCAAAACTATAGAGTGGTTAACCTAGTAATATTTTCTTTCATTTTCATAGTAGTACACTTCAACAATACTTTCGAAATTACTACCATTAATCATTTTGGAATCTTAATAAAACCTCATGACCAATTTTCACAAAATTTTTGTTTCAGAGAAGTTTAATCTTTTGCAGTATCTTGTCAATAATAAAATAGTGTATCTTTCATATACATTACTTAATGATTAACTTAATTAAAAATTTCAGATATTCATTCTTTTCTTCCTTTTTTTTAAAGATTTTTATATGCACCTGTCATAATGTACTTACTAATATTGCGACCTTTATTTAATTTCAATAAATTAAAGTATGTTAAATTAAGTGTAGCAAAATTTTAAATATTAAAAAAAAAGAAAATAATAATAATAAAAACTTGTTTAAAATACCTGTTTTTTTCTGTTTTCTGAAGCTTTTCTTTTTATATTTGCTCAATCTTGAAAGGGAGTGGGGGTGATAATTTTGTTTAATAAAGTTTTACTTGCATATTAATTACTCTCTGTGTATACAATTTCAGAGACATTTATGTCATTTTCTATGATGCATATTGTACTTAATGTTATTATATATTTGATTTAAAAAAATTAAAAATGTTTAACTGTAGAAGAATTTTAAATATTGAGAAACAAAGTGTCTCTCTCTCCCCTGTTTTTTTCATTTTTGTTTCATAGATTTTTCTTTTCTTATTTGCATAAACAATATTGTTTTTCTTATGTTTGTTTTGTTTTGAGATTTTTTTAAATGTATTTCTTCAAAATATTTCAGGACAGTGGAAAAGAAAATGCTTTATTCTCCAACAAAAATAAATCATCTTCTAGCAAGTCAATTTTCTTGCAAAATCCATCATGTTCTAAGTCATCATCATTTTTATATAATTCTCTAAACAAAAAGAGAAATTCTGCTAACAAAGAACATACCAATCCTTCTCCCGATTCCACAAACCAGGAAGATCATGCAAAAAACTTAGTTGTTGTTCTAGAAGATTGCATGAAATCAAGTTATAGGACAAGATTGTCACGTACTAAACATCCAGGTCGTAATGTAATTTCACCAAATGTAGGATCTAATTTTGTTAGAAAGCAAGATAAGCACTTAACTTTGGATTTAGATAACCTAGTGAATAAAAAAGCAAAAATTGGTGGTTTAAGCTCGACAAGAACATCTAAATCTTGTAAAAATTCTGAGATTTCTGTTTCTGGATGTTCTGTAGATAATTCTGAAATCTGTAGATTAAAGTCTGTAAGTGCAGGATTAGTATTACCCACTGATGCTAGTTCTTTAAAAGTCTTGGAACATGATGTCCATCCAAATACAGAAGAAAGTGATATTCCTTATTATAATGAAGATGAAATGGTTGATGACCCAATCATACCGCAAGTGATTGTTGATATAAAAATTGGTGATGGAAATTGTAATTTCGAAACTGAAAATTCTGATTCTGAAGTTGAACTATTATGTGAGAAGGAACGTACTGCTGAAGTTATAACATTAGAAGTATGTTTTAACATTGTGTTTATTATTATTGTACAGAGATAAGATGATTTTATAAACATGTCATATGCATGTTATTTTACATTATTAATATTAGATTAATGGGAAAAAAAATGATTTAGTATTTGGAGACATTTAAACATAAATATATAAATATTTACAAATCAAAACATTGCAAGTTTTGTGTATTGAATTTTATTAGTAAAACCACTCTGAAATATGCTATGATAAAGATGTTCGGTAACATTTTTGTCTTTCTCTATTTATAATTACTTAACCCATTCGCTGCCACCCATAAGTATGCTAGTGGTTGTCAACTTCCAAAATAAAAGTGTAAGATAAAACTATCCTGCGCCGTCAGGCGCCCACGGGGGTCGCCGACGCGCGTAAACGACCATCGCAAAAAAACCTGCAAATCCACCACTATTTTAATGTGTTAAAAAATACTTTATTTAATGACCAAAAACTTTGCTATTAAAGTTACCAAATATTATTTTTCAGAATTTTTGGTGGGAAACGAATGTCAGTAAAAATATCAAAGTTAGTTGAAACACCACATAGTTTTGGCAGCGAATGGGTTAAAGTTAATATGTTTTACTGAATTATCCAATTATTTTTAGTTTTTGTCGTCTTTATTATTGTTTGTTTTTATAAATCTAATAGGATTCATTCACTTACTTTAAAATGAATATTTTGTGTTAATATTTCCCAATTTCCCTGAATTACATTTGTTAATATTTCCCAATTTCCCTGAATTACAATTGTTAATACTTCCAAATTTCCCTTAAGTACAAACATATAAATTAGAAGCAAGTTTTATCATTTGAGCATTTATGTTAGACCTCTAAAAATGCAGTCATAATATTTTAAAATTGTAAAAGTTTTATGTATAGATGGATGTACTTGCAATTCATATTCTTTAACACTAGAACGACGGGAAATTTTACACAGGTTTCATAAAAATATTTTACACCAGAATTTTTATTTAGGGCTTTTAACCTATTTATTTTACTTATTTTTGTGTGGTGTATATTTAACTTATTGTATGAAGAAATATCCGGTTCAAATCGACATTTTTTTTCTTTTGGTAGGGGCCAAAATGGCCCCTCGCTGTCGTTCTAGTGTTAAAACAAAGTTTCTCAAACTGTGCTCTGTAGAGTACCTGGTTCTCCTTGAAACAGTTCCAAGTGTTCTATGAAAGAAGTAGATTTTTTTTTTTAATTAAAAGGGATTTAAAAAAAAATTCAAATGCAGTCTAGATCCAGTATATTTATAGTTTAAAGTCAAAATATGGCTTTAATGTAAATAATATTGTGCCAATTTTAATTTAAGTTAAAAGTGTATTTCGTTGTGACATTGAAATTAATAACAAAATCGTTGTTGGTAAATAAAAAAAATAAATTGATAAAAAATAATTTTCTGATTGAATATTTCATAACTTATCACTAAAATGTAGAAAATTGAAATTTTTTTTTTTTATAAAATAAATTTTGATTTAAATGCACAGAATAATTAATAAACTAAAATAAAAACATAATTTATAATATAGTTTAATGGAAACAAGACATTATGTAATTACCTTTAAAAAAATTCATTTGCAGTTTTGCATCCAAATTAATAAAAACATGGACTGCCTAAAAATGAAATCTAACAATCAAGCTGTGCTGTCAAAAATTACCTAATAAATTGTGTGTAAAGGATTAAGGTCCATAATGTAACTTGTTTTTGGTCCTTGAAATAAGACTAAAATTCGATTTTGTTATACTGACTTATTTATTTCACTTTTTAATATTAGAAGGCTTATCCTGTACGATTTCAACACTAGTTTTTGCATTTTATTCAGATTTATATAACTTACACAAGCTCAAAGTTCGTATTATTCGTAGTTTTCGATGAAAAATACTCAATTTTTCCTAATTTTACCTCGATTTTTAATGTATTTTTTAATATTTTACTATGAGCACAGCTTTGCAACTCTTTTATTTTTACATATATTGTACATTTCGCTGTATTTTATAATATGTGTAAAGAAGAAAGTGTTGCATGATTGTGCTGAAATAAATAATTGAGGTAAAATTACACGACAAAAAACATGGCTTATGGACCCTGATCCTTTCTAAATTTTTCTTATTTCTTGAAATAAGACATTTTGATATAAAAAATTTAAACTCAAGTGAATGTTTGGTGAAACTTGAACGACCATAGCATACATGTGGGCAATGATAAACTCAATAAAAATTAATTCTTTTTGACAAGAATCCTTAAGTTTGTTTTGATAAATCTGTTCATCCATTTAAATTTTGTCAAAAAACCAAATGCAAGCAATGTAGTACTTTTGATTAGCCAATCTTAGTGAAATAACTTTCAAACATTTTTTAAAGTACAACAAATCCATTGTTAAATGTAATGAATGACAATTTTTACATGACCATCAGAGGCACTTCACGTTTTTATAACTCTAAATCAACATAAACAAATTATCTTTCAAAAAAGAGTAACATCTCATGGTACTTTTCGGTTAGTCGGGCGCCAGTGATATATGTACATATATAAATACATATGTATATACATATATATGTATATATATGTGTATGCATCTACATGTATATGTAGATATGTGTATATGTGTGTATGTGCATATATATACATGTATATATATCACTGGTGCCCGGCTAACCGAAAAGTACCCATCTCATCAAATTAACTTGTAAACGTTCTTGCCAAGCCACAAATTTAAAACATCAGCCATAAAAAAAAAATCTCTTGTGAGTGCCATGTGAAAATCTATTGCTACTCATAGTTGTTGCAAATGCCTTAGAATGTGGTACAGTATATGAAAACTGCTGGGTGACCTACAGGCATGTGTAAGGTGTGAAAGATTTAGCTAATCATGTGTTTTAAAGTAACATAATTTCTCTTTTATCTGTGCGGGTCTGTGGTATTAATAGGACATATATTTACATTAACAATTATTTTGTCTTAACTTAAAAACTATATTTGTTATTATCTGCAAGTACCAATGATAGTATATGTCTATACATTTCTTATTATGACTATTTTCGAGTATTTACGAGGAATGTGTTTCAACATGAACTCTCAGAATTTTTTTGGAAAAATTGAGCAAGTTGTATTCACGTTAATTAGCAAAATTCAGCTGTTAAGTATGAATACAAAAGCAATAAAAAAAGTATAAAGAATTGGATTTTCTTTGCCAAATGTAACCCTATTGGTGGATAAATATATGAATGCCACCATCATTGTTGAGCTCGATTTCAGTGAGAATTCAAGATAAAACACATGCATTAACAGATAGTCATCTCTGGTAGGTGTGTTATTCATTTAGAAGAATTAGTGTTAAGTTTAATTTGAGTCTTTTTATTTATTTATTTTTAAAATAGGTAATTTGCACATTTTGTGGCTAGTGTAATTTGAGTTAAATAAGATATCAACCTCTTTTTCGCTTTCAATTTATTAACTATTTGTATGATAAGAATTCTTGCAAGCTGTAGGATTCAGACAACTGTTCTAACAATTTGTGCTGTTATATAAGAAACTCCTAAAATTTGTGTTTGAGAATAGGTCTTTTTGTAAAGAAACAAAATGTCAAGAATTAATCCATTTAACATATTTGGATGATTTATCAAGAATTTGTTTTGATAACTGAAAGTAACGGAATGAATTAAGTTGATTTTTATAATAGATACAACATTTTCAAACTTCAATACAACAAACACAGTCAATTTTCCTCGCCATGTTATATTCATAATTTGAAATATTCGTGGTTAGCATGCTCATACACAATTATTTCAAACACAGGTATTTCAAAAATCCTAACATTTTCATATTTAAGGAAAATAACATACTACACTGCTGTTTATCGAACTGTAAAAGAGTGAAATTTAGAAGATACTAGCTGACCTGCCTGGCGTTGCCCGGCAGACTGTCATTGAAAAATATAACAAAAAATTAAATAAGAGCTAAAATTTCAAAAGTATAATAGTTACATTTAAAAAATGAAACAGTCAGGGGAAATTATTACACCCCCTTTTAAAGAATGAAAAGGTCAGGGAAGTTCTTACGGTTGAACCTAAATGGCATATCGGTATAAGATCGAGGCTTGATATATGGCAAATTAAGATTTGTGAAATGCTAATGTGATGCATTTTATAAAACTTCATTATTGCCATTAAACAATTAACAAATAATCACACGATTTCTGTAAGAAAAGTCTTGTCAGAAATTGCACGTTTCACTCATTACAAATTCAAAAATCATGGAGGGATAAATTTGCTATTGAAACCAACATCTATTTTTAAAAATGTCAGAGAGATGGTGCCACATGCCTGAACAGAGATTTCCAAGCAAACTTCATTCGTGTGTTGCCATTAAAGAATTAACATAATTCATATGTTTTACAGTTTCTAGTGCTGATTTTTATTTACTTCTATAGTGTGTTTTTCCCTGCATCCTCCCTGTGTACCGAAATGTCCCACAGTATAGAAATTTAGTCATAATACACAAGACCAATGCTTTCCTGACAAATTCATTCATATTGCTTACAGGCAATCAATATGAAAGAATTTTTATCAATCTTACACTGATAATAAAAATCTGTAAACAATTGGCCATGTTTGACAAAGCTATATGTTTGATTGTATAAACTACTATTAAAATCCTTACTATAGATGCCCATCCAACTTTTCTCAGGGAAGATAAAATCTTATGAATTGCTTCTTAAATTCTTTCAGGGTATCCTTCTTATCTTAACAACTAAGTCATACTGCAAAATAACACATTGTTTTTACAAAATGAACAATCTCACTCTCTTTAAATTGTACTGTTTTATTATTATTATTATTATTTGTGGCCTTCCAGTTTTGTTTTTCCACAGCTAATTTTAAGGTTGTGGCTACATTGAAGCATGCTCTTATGCCAGTAAAATTTTGAATGTAATTGAGAATTTCGCGTTAAAAAATCTCTATTGTTAAGGGAAAAAAAAAACAGGAGGGGAGTGTTTATTTAAATCTCTTACCATTGGTGATTCTTTTATTTCAAACATATGTTTCACTATTTAAAATAATTTTCCAAATGAATAATTTATGATAAAAAATAAAAAAATACTAGAAAGTTATGTTTGTGTAATCCTTTTGTAATAAGACATTTTCGAACATCTTTGAAAATTCTTCCTTAGTCTATTGTCATATTCATAGTGCACAAAATAAAATAACCATATTTGTTAGGTTTTAGTAAAGAACAAATTCATTAAATGTTAATAAAACCTTAACTTTTGTGATTTGGATAGTTACTTTTAATTTTTTAAACATAAAAATAATTTTTATCAAAGAACAAACAAACAAAAATAAATAAATAAAATAAAGATACTCAAAAGGCTTAAAATTAATTGTATGATAAAAATCAGAAAATAAAGCATAAAACACTGTAAACTGATACACAGAATTGGATGCAACTGTGGTAAGTATTCATTGTGGAAATTGCATTCTTAATTATTTCTAAACATAATCTTCAATAATATATTTACTGCTTCATCACTAATTCATTCATTACAGCTTAAATATCCATTGTATGATGCACCAGCATTAATCTACTTGTTATTTTTAATTCTTTTGTTTTCATTTTTACAAGCACAAAACACATAACAAAAGTATTATTTTGTATACATTGACTTCTCTCTATCACATAATGACCATAATAAAATAAACTAATTGATTGTTCAAGTAGGTAATTAAGAATGGGCATTCATCAACTTTAGGATTATTCATGGAGAAATTTAAAATGCAGTTAAACAGAGCAGGCATACAAAGAGATAACCAGCTAAATTTGCAGTCATGTGGGCTTGCATATGGTACACATGGCTACAGGTCGCCAAGCAGTTTTCATATATTGTACCACACTGTGAGACATTTACAACAATTATGAATAGTGATAGATTTTCATGCGGCAATCCCTAACACTTCTTTTGTAATTGATGTTTTAAGTTTATGGCATTTCAAGACCAATTACAATGAAATAGTTTTTCTTTTTTTTTTTAAGGAAGAAGTAATAAGTAAAAGGGTTTGTTTTTTATCAATAATTTTTCTTCATATCTTTTGTTGTGTGGGTCATTGACTATTAAGTGATTTTAATGAAGTAGCAGATGATCTACTATTTCGATCATATGATGATCTAATTAATATAGTATGACTAACTGTACATGCAATATTTTTTGTATTACTCATATGCAGGGCTTTACAAATTTGATAAAATCTGGTATCCAGCAAAAAAAATCTAGTCACCGGTAAAAAAAAAAAAATTCCTCCTCCTTCCCTGTGATTGATTTTTAAAAAGAACAAAAAGATTTTTTAAGAATTGATTGAGAAAACATAATAACAAGCATTTTAGAATCATTAGTTACATAGTTTAGAATAATACATAATTTAGAAAGATACTATCTAAGATTTCTGATGAAATTTATCAAAATTATATATATCTAAAAAAATAAATAAAATAAAATAAATACTGCAAAATAAAAGTTAACCAGCATGTTTGAAAAATGCTTCAAATGTCTGAATAGTTGAGTGCTACAAAATCTATTATACCTGATGAGGTGGGCATTGATAAAATAATGAAGCTGGAAATAAATTTTTGGCCTATTTTCCTGTCGAAGTCAGTCAAATAATTCTAATTTTATTATTTTAAAATTTACAGTTTATGAACCAATTTTTGCCAATTAAAAATAAAAGCTAAAAATATTTTTTGTTTGAATATAGTTTCTAGTTTTTTCTTTGGGGGGGGGGGGGAAGAAAAAATGCTGCTTATGTTCATTTCTTAGGTCAAATTTTTTTATATTAAAAAATGCCGCCATATTAGATAACTTGGTCGTCAGTGGCGACTTGGTGACTGCATTTGTCAAGCCCTGCTTATATGATATATAAGCACCTGGTTATATATACCTTGAAAATTTTTAATTCATGAGTTATATTCCAATTGTTATATTTTTATTACCATGTATCTTTTTTGGTCTAGAACCCAAATTTGAGCATAAAATTCTTATCTTAGTTTTACATGATACATTAAAGAGTTACCAGAATACGTTAGTATTGCAATACCTCTCATAAATTTTAAAATGTTTAGGTAAAAGTAATTTTCCTTGTAAATCTTTATTTTATACTACTTCATAATGTATAATGTGAAATTTAAATGATTAAATTTCAATATTTATAAATGATTATTTTTAATTAGATATTTTAAAAATAGGATAATGATTATGAAATTGTTGAAGGTACTGATGTTTCGGGAAGTAAAAAGGTAAGAAAAAAAACTTATTTTAATATTTAATTATTATTAAAGTTGTTGAAATGATATGTGATTTTAGCTAAGTTAAGGATCTCTTTATTTATTTACAATAACTGTTAAACTTGAAGAATAATGACATGAGTTGATATTTTAGAATTTTATTTTATTTTATAAATAAACAAAACTTCTAGCAACTAATTATTTTAAAAAGATACAGAACCAATATTGTTTATTATGAATTAAGTAGGTTATAGAGCTCTATTTTTTCTCACCAATATCGACTACTACCTGTTCCCTCCTTTAAAAAAAAAAAATTAACCTTTGCATCCATATTTGAATATAGATTACCATGTCCTTTCACATAAATAGCGCCACTGCATTTTTCAATTATTTGGTATATTTCACTGCTATTGCATGTTATTAAAAGCCAAATCTTGTAGATCTTTATTTTGCTTATCAACATGCACTTTTAGGATTTTGCCATTTACTGAGATACATTGCCTGATGCTGTCTGTATCATTGTGGTACTCATGTTATAATATAAAATTTATGAATTATAATCTATATCGATAGTTGAAAATATCATTCATATACATTTTTTTTTCTTTATTCAACATTAAAATTATATATATATATTAAAATTGTGAAATGCATAGAAATTAATAAATTTGCAGAAAAGCAGAAATTGATTGTTCAAACCATTACTATCGTCAGCATTACTCACGGACAAGCTTTTACTTTATAATTAAATATGATCATCCAAAAAATAGAAAAAAAGAGTTAACAATTTTTGTTTTGCATTTTTGTACTGACAGAGTGACAGGCAACCAAAAAGAAATTAAAAAATCATCTGCTGTGCAAAATTTACTAAAAATTACTTAGATTTAGATTATATTATATATTACTTTAGATAAACGATTTGCCATTATCTTTAACATTTAATTTTCACTTGTACAAGAAAATCCAGTTAAATAAACTATTTATTTCAAGAAAAGGGGTTAACTTACTCCTTTTTTTTTCTATTTTAATTTTGATTATATTTTAACACCTTTCCCACTCATTTAAAAAGTGTTTAAGACTCTTTTTGGTGCTTTTTCGTAATATGGACACCATGCCAAAATATATGCTAATGCATAATGTATGTAAATGTATGCTTGGCAACAATGGTGTCCGTATAACGGAAAAGAACCCTTTCTTTTTTTTAATATTCATTTTGCATGTTTTAACTTTCCCTCAAATAATCGAATTAAGCAAAAATTTAAATATTTTTTGTAGCAGATTTTTAACTTTATTGAAAATGATTACTATAACCAGAGATTTACAAATTTGGATAAAATCTGAAAGCCATAAAAAAATATGTAACCCCCTCTTACCTGTCATTGATTTTCAAAAAGCATAAACTTCTTTTAATGAATTAATTAAGAAAAATAATAATAAGCTTAGTTTAGAATAGTACAAGATTTAGAAGGATAATATAAACTAAGTTTTCTAGTGAAACTTATCAAAATTAGTTCTCTACAAAAAAAAAAAAAAAAAAAAATACTGTAAAGGTTGAATTAACTGGCATGTTTGGAAAATACTGATTGCCGATTGCTTCAAATTTCCAGATCGTTAAGTGCTGCAAACTTTATATCTGGTAAGGGGGATTCGATGAAATAGTGAAGCAGGGAAACAATTTTTTGCCTATTTTCCTCTCAAAGTTGGTTAAATAATTCTAATTTTATTATTTTAAAATTTGTCTTTGATGAACTTATTTTGCCAAATTAAAAATAAAAATTTTAAATATTTTTTGTTTGAATATAGTTTTTAAGTTTATTTCTTAATATTGGGGGGAGAAAAAATATGCATTTTGTGCTTATTTCTTAGGTCAATTTTTGTACCAAAAAAAATAAAAGAAAAGAAAGTTTAAATAATTTGGTTGCCAGATAAAAATAACTTGGCCACGAGTGGTGACCTGGCAACCACATTTGTCAAGCCCTGACTATAACGATATTATAAACAATAGCAACCACTTCCAAAATTAGAATTACATTATTGCTGAGAATTTTTCAATGTGGTACATGTTTTCTAAACTGTTTACTTACATATATTATTTTACCTTATTTAATCTTGAAATTTCGTTACAGTGGATGTGTTGGAAAGTGTTTTATAATCTATGCTTGATGCATGATTTTTTTCTTCTTTAGTTTAAGTAAAAATAAAGAAATACATATATATATATATATATTGTTTAATGCAATTTAATTTCTTTGCTTTTTGTATAAAATTATATAATGAGTAATCAAATTATTAAAAACTTTTCAATACTTAAAATAGCTGCTTATCTTTAGAAAATTTTGTGCTGTTAAATTATAAAAATAATGAAAATTAGAGCATAATGCTGGATAAAATATTTGGAATCCCTTCCAAATGCTGTATTTAATAATATTAAATGTTATTTTGACAAATCCTTCCAAATGTTTTACTAAATTTATCCTTTAAACAAAATTAATTTTAATCTTTGTGTTCCCCAGTCAATATGAGTTTTGACCACTAATGGCCAAACATATTTTGACCAGGATGTTAAAACCAATACAAGCCTGCTCTGTAGCTATGGTTTTGTAAAGCTGATCTTATTATCGAATAAGTTTTATAAAACACTAGCAAGCTACGCCCGCTACGCTGGTCAATTTCTCTTTACGAACCTTTAATCAAACAAAATATTGACATTTCATAATTCACTTTTATATTTTAACAGAATAATAAGGATACTATAATTTGTGACTCGTGCTATAGTCGTCAGGACACGTCGCCCTTATCATTATCTTTTTACGCGTGAAGGTTTCGCTATGGTACTCTATTGTGAAATTTGGTAATTTTAGAAATTCAATAGTTGAAAAATCGCAGAATCATTAGATAATTTTTCTTTAGAAATTGTTCTTAGAGCGCATTTAGACCTTATAAATAACAATCATGCCGAACTTGAAGTTTCTAGCTCCTTCAGCATCGCAAAAATTGCAATTTTAGAACGTTTTTCGCTTCTGCACCCCCCTCGGGGTAGTGGCACCGACATAAAATATAGCCTATGTTGGAGCAGGGATTGTCACCATCCATTTGCCACCATCACTTTTGAAATCGCTTTAGTAGTTCCAGACATTCCATACAAATTGTAATTTAGAATGTTTTTAGAAAATTTTTTGCTTATTTCAGCCTTTTAAATTTCGAATTTTTTTAGATTTTGTTCTTATAGAGCATTTAAATCTTGTAAGTAATGACCATACAAAATGTCAAGTTCCTAACTCCTTCATTATTAAAAATATCATAATTTTGGAACGTTTTTCGCTCCTGCACCCTCTGCGGGCAGTGGCACCGACAAAAAATTTAGCATATGTTGTTAGCATATGTTGTCACCATCCATTTGCCACCATCACTTTTGAAATCGGTTCTGTAGTTTCAGAGATTCCATAGAAATTGTAATTCAGAATGTTTTTAGAACGCTTCTTCCTCATCTCACCCTTTTAAATTGTGAATGTTTTTATAATTTGTTCTTAGAGAGCATTTACATCTTATAAGTAACTACCATACCAAATTTGATACTTCTATCTCCTTCAGTACACAAAAAATCGAAATTTTAGAACGTTTTTTGCTCCTGCACCCCCCTGGGGGTGGTGGCACCGACATAAAATATAGCCTATGTTGGAGCAGGGATTGTCACCATTATTTTGCCACCATCACTTTTAAAATCGCTTCAGTGGTTCCAGAGATTACCCCCTACAAACAAACAAACAAACAAACAATCTTTACTACTTTATATATTAGTATAGATAAGGGGGAATTAGCCCCTTGTTCCCCCCCTTTATACTTAACCAATCAATCCCGAAAACTAATCAGAGATGCGCCTTAACACAGTGAACCTATAAATAAAATTTGAAGGAAATGGGATAATTCTGCATGAAAAACCCATTTACATAAATTAAGGGGGGTATTAGCCCCCCGTTCCCCCCCCCCCTTTATACTTAATCAATCAATCCCGAAAACTAATCAGGGAAGCGTCTTAACCCAATGAATCTATAAACAAATTTTGAAGCAAATAGAATAATTCTGCATGAAAAACCCATTTATATAAATTAAGGGGGGGATTATCCCCCTGTTCCCCCCCTTT
Organism: Maratus michaelseni; assembly: GCA_963931845.1. NCBI lineage: Eukaryota > Metazoa > Arthropoda > Arachnida > Araneae > Salticidae > Maratus > Maratus michaelseni. The sequence goes on from OZ007593.1 coordinate 260,868,471, forward strand.
ATACTTAACCAATCAATCCCGAAAACTAATCAGGGAAGCGCCTTAACACAGTGAACCTATAAACAAAATTTGAAGGAAAACGGAATAATTCTGCATGAAAAACCCATTTATATAAATTAAGGGGGGTATTAGCCCCCCCTCCCCCCCGTTCCCCCCTTTATACTCAGCCAATCAATCCCGAAAATTATCATGCAAGCGCCTTAACACAGTGAACCTATAAACAAAATTTGAAGGAAAACGGAATAATTCTGCATGAAAAACACATTTATATAAATTAAGGGGGGGATTAGCCCCCCGTTCCCCCCTTTATACTTAACCAATCAATCCCGAAAAGTAATCAGGGAAGCGTCTTAACCCAATGAACCTATAAACAAAATTTGAAGGAAAACGGAATAATTCTGCATGAAAAACCCATTTATATAAATTAAGGGGGGGGGGGGGGAATTAGCCCCCCGATCACCCCCCTTTATATTAACTAATCAATCCCAAAAACTAATCAGGGAAGCGCCTTAACACAGTGAACCTATAAACAAAATTTGAAGGAAAACGGAATAATTCTGCATGAAAAACCCATTTATATAAATTAAGGGGGGGAATTAGCCCCTTGTTCCCCCCTTTATACTTAACCAATCAATCCCGAAAAGTAATCAGGGAAGCGTCTTAACCCAATGAACCTATAAACAAAATTTGAAGGAAAACGGAATAATTCTGCATGAAAAACCCATTTATATAAATTAAGGGGGGGGGGGGGGAATTAGCCCCCCGATCCCCCCCCCCTTTATATTAACTAATCAATCCCAAAAACTAATCAGGGAAGCGCCTTAACACAGTGAACCTATAAACAAAATTTGAAGGAAAACGGAATAATTCTGCATGAAAAACCCATTTATATAAATTAAGGGGGGGGGGAATTAGCCCTTGTTCCCCCCCTTTATACTTAACCAATCAATCCCGAAAAGTAATCAGGGAAGCGTCTTAACCCAATGAACCTATAAACAAAATTTGAAGGAAAACTGAATAATTCTGCATGAAAAACCCATTTATATAAATTAAGGGGGGGATTAGCCACACCCCCCCCGATCCCCCCCCCCTTTATACTTAACTAATCAAACCCGTAAACTAATCAGGGAAGCGCCTTAACTCAGTGAACCTATAAACAAAATTTGAAGGAAAACGGAATAATTCTGCATGAAAAACCCATTTATATAAATTAAGGGGGGGGGGGGGAATTAGCCCCTTGTTCCCCCTCTTTTATACTTAACCAATCAATCCCGAAAACTAATCAGGGAAGCACCTTAACACAGTGAACCTATAAACAAAATTTGAAGGAAAACGGATATTTCTATGAAGAGTTATCGCATTACGTACGTATATATATACATACAGAACCGGCTGCCAAGCTCTCAGGGCTTGACAGCCAGTGTGATAACTGAAAAATCGCAATTTTAGAACGTTTTTTGCTCCTGCACCCCCTGGGGTTAGTGGCACCGACATAAAATATAGCCTATGTTGGAGCAGGGGTTGTCACCATCAATTTGCCACCATCACTTTTGAAATCGGTTCGGTAGTTCCAGAGATTACCCCCTACAAACAAACAAACAAGATTTACTCCTTTATAATATTAGTATAGATGTAATTGTTCAGTGAAATAATATGCATTAGAAAATTGAGATAAGTCTTGGCAGTATACAATATAAGTAAATATAGCGTTTTGAGCACCAAAAGATTTACCAAGTATACTATTGCATACTAGTTTCAGTAGCATTCAATGTGCAATTATCAGTGACAATAATGACTGATGATGGTATGCAGAATATTACCAAAACTAGTAAGTAATAATTTGTAAATATTTTGGTGCTGAAAACTTTGTTATATTTACTTGTGTCTTGCATTTGTTATGTTTAATGCAATATTGATTTTTTCAACTGTATATTAATAGTTATCTTGCACACACTCAAATAAAAATCCTCTTTTAAATTTTGAATATTTTTGCCATTTGTCTTACAAATGCTTGTTTATAGATACAGGTAAATGGTTCATAAGAGGAATACTTTTATCCTCTACAACAACAAAATCTATCTCTAATTAGATAAAGTTCCAATGCAGCTAGAAAACCTAGAAACGTTTGGGAAGATGCTGACTGTTTAAAACAGTCATTGAATTTTTGTCTAAAATCAAGAAAAGTCTGCCAATATTTAATTTTTTAGATCGCTGTTGTGCTCCAAGTTTGTCTAAAGATGCTTTTTAAAACAGTAGCAAGTTGAAATAAAAAACAAACTAACTTAACACATCACAATAGTATTAAACAAGTAATAATTTATTAGTCATAAAAAAAAAATCCAACTGTAGAAAAAGGCACATGGCATTGCATTAATTTCTTGAAATTGAATAAGAACAAAACAAAACAAAAACACAAAGATTCCATCTTTATGACACATGAAAACTAATTGTGCACAGGAGGAAAATCAATTTTTATATTGCAGTCGAATGTTCCAGAAAGTCTTGCTGAAACAACTAAAGAATGTTCTGGACATGAATTTAAAAATGGAAAATGAATGAATAAGCAAACACATATTTTGTGAGTGCAACTTGCACTTTTCTGTTACAGTGGAATTTTTTGGGTTCAGACATTCTGCTTGAAAGCTGGAGATGCTACTACTGAGCCATAGAGTAGAAGTTTGCACAGACCCGGGCCGTGCCTAAGGCCTGTACCCGGCCCGGTTTGGTCCGGCAAACTGTCAAATGGGCTGCACCAGCAGAATAAAGACAAATTTTTAAACGGACTGGGTCGATAAAAAAAAATTAAACTGACCAGCTGGGTCAATTAAAAATTTAAGCGGACCGACTGGCCTAATATAACAGATTTAAAAGAATCAAACTAAGCTAATAAACTATAAACAATTTTCAATGGATATGACTGTGATGAGAATAAGTATAAATGTGCTGCACAGGCCGATGTTAGCTGGACAACATCAGTACAGAAATATATGTCCAGCATAGAGATTGGCATCAGACAGTTACATCATGTCCAAGCCTGTGCTTAATTGTTTCAACGGGCTGGCATCAGGCTTACATTTTACTCTACATACTTGGGCCAGGCCAGAACTAGACTTAACTGTGCTTCAAATGTGTGGGGCAAGCAATTTGTTTTGTAAAAATAGTAACAGTGATAATGAACTTCTGTTAACAAAATCTTTGGAAATTTACTTTAATAAATTACAGAGAAATATTTTCAAAAATCTACTTTTTTTCATTATACAGATTCAAAAGTTACGCTGTTTTTAATCATCTTTTTTGTTTTATTCTAAACTAGCTAACCCGGCCGGCGTTGCCCGGGCCTGAGATAATTACAATCTCAGAGAAAGGCGTTAACCCCCTCCCTCCCCATACCTGCAAATATAATGAATAATTTGTTCAAGAGAACCACCGTTACGTACATTAACGTGATCATTAAAAAAAGAATTACATTTTTCTGATAATTAGAACATAACGAAGACGCTACGCTAAAATAGCCGGCAGATGACAACCCTTCCCGACCTCAATTTCAAATCTATATCTTAATTAGTTACCTAAATATTTGTTCATTAGTAAAATTTGGCAATTACTTCCTTTCATTTTCGCAAACTAAATGAGAGGGATCGGCCAGAGAAACAGATCTCTTTGTAGTTCAGTTTTTAATGAAAGCCGATCCCTGTCTGAAAATTTCTCGGATCGTTTTCACTGGCGCTGGCAGATTTTTGGCAGTTTTTTGCATAAATTAAAAAAAATTACCAACCGAATTTTTCAAAAATCACATAGTCAGATACAGAATATTTTTTTACATGTGCTCAGAAATTTTCAAATTGATATCTCAATTAGTTTTCTTAAAATTCGCTAATTAGTAAAATAATTTCGAATTTGTTCATTTCCGCTCGCAAATCCAACGCGCCAGCCCGTTTCATTCGCCATTTTGTTTTAAAAGAAGACATTTTAGAAGCGATGGTTAATGAGAATCTAATTAATATCTAGGCTAATTATAAAAATATTAAAATTCTGAGGCTCAGGTGCACATGGCCAGACCTTGGACTATCCACATCTAAATTTCCAGACTTCTAGGTGGGCTAGATTTTGCTAGCCATTGCCAACAGACACACACACACAGAGCGAAACTTTCTTTTATTAGTATAGATTACATTAATTTTTTTAATGAGTCTTTATTTGATTGTAATAGTCTAAGTGATCATTAATGTATTTTGTATTCATGACTTGCAAACATATAGTAATCTAAATTGTACCGAATATATAGTAATCTAAAATATACCAAACATATAGTATACTGATATAAAAATTTCCATAAATATGGATGCAGTATTCTTTAAAAAAAATCTTAATTGCATGCTTAAAAAAAAATCAGAACTTTTTGTAGAAATTGGGCCGGGCCAGGACTGTTTTAATTAATTTTTGCATGGGCCAAGTTGGGCCTGTTTTCATGAATTTTTGAACAAGCTGGGCAGTGAATTGTGAAATTAATAGAAGAATAATTTATATGCATCTTGTATAACTCAGATTATTCTGGGAAACGTAGGCTTTAGGCTATACTACTATATTCTATGACACTCAGTGCGTGAAGACAATAATCCGGGTACTGCATTTACGAGGGTGGGCTGATAAGTTCGAGGACTGACAGTGAAAGCACAAGATTTTTGACAAAATTTCATATTATTTTTCAATGTATTCTTGCAACTTAATACATTTAAGACACACTTTTGTGTGCGAATTCTTTAGTGGAACCTTGTACGAGGGGGGTTCGAAAAGTTCATGGCCTGACAAAAAAAAATACAAGATTTTTGAAAAATATTTCATTTTATTTTTCAACTTGCAACACAATACATTTCAGAAGACTCTTGAGAAAGGTTCATTCTTTGGCGTTTTTGGTCGAAGTTCAACAAATGCAGCACGCATCGAGCAGAAAGCATTTTCATACTAAAACATCGTGTAAAATGTAGTGGACACGGTCTGTTGAGATGTTTGCAATGCCAGTAAGTTCGCTTATCTCAATCAGCGATCATTCAATATGGCATTGTGAATTTTTGAGATGTTTTCATAGGTCGTAGTAGTTTTTGGACGTCCTGAGCGTTCATCATCGTGAATTGATTTCTTACCATGTTTAAATTCAGCAGCCCACTTTTTTATTGTTGAATATGAAGGACAAGAATCCTTTAAGGTGGAATGTAACTCTTTTTGTATGTCCGTGGAAGTTAAACCTTTTTTAACAAAGTATTTTATGACAGCTCGAACTTAAATTTTTTTCCATTTTCACAAAATGTCAAAACTTGTTTACTTTACTTTATCACCAAGCAATAACCAATAAACTCATGTGTCTGAAACTCGGCAGCATGTCATCTATAAGATCATGCTTTACAAACATTATTGTCATTTGGTCATACTTGTTCCATCTCTGTGTCAGCCAACCCTCATATTAAAATCCATTCACCCATTTCAATTTTATCAGGGAATAAAGAATCTTACATTGTCCATTGTCATACACATTACCCCCCTTTTTTTTGCAAGCAGTTGTGTAAAAACACTGACATTCTAAAGAAATATAAAAAACAATCCTTCATAAAGTTGAAAAAGCTGCATTAGTTAAAACACAATCATAAGGCTGCATTATAACAATTTTTGCATCATCTGTATGTTGTAAAATGTCATCTTTTATTGATATTATCACAATGAAACAAATAATATCCTTTATGATGCATATTTTAAAACTTTAAATAATGTAAAATCAATACATGCAAGATTTTTTAGCATGAAAATATTTCATACGTCAGAATTTAATTATTGCATTTAATTTTGTTGCCAATACTACTTTTAGCTAACAGTATTATTTAAATTGAAAGTTTATTAAGTATATTTTAATACTTTGTTTACTAATGAAAATAAATGTGCTAATGCACTTATATTATAGGGTAATGCTGCCACTGGTAGTGGATTTATTCATGTATGCAAACAGTGTGGGAAATCATTTAGAGCTGAATCCTTGCTGAATTTCCACATTAAAATGCATGGGAAGTTATCTCAATCTCCATCATCAAGTTCTCGTTCATTTAGCTGAGTTGGGGAATCTGCCTAGAAATCAAAGGTTAGTATATTATGTATTACCATAAATTTACTTTTATAATGAAATTGCAAATTTTAAATATGAAAAAAAATTTTGAATTTCTTTTTAATCCTTGAATATTTGAGTGTACTTAGTCAATTCCTTCAATGTTCAATGCTTTATAAATCTTTAATAATGATATAAAAGAGGTAAGTAAGTAAGCATTGATTTTTGGCCACTGGCAAGTCAAGAATTTTTTTTTTTTTATCTTTCTCTAAGGTGTGTTGATGAAATTTAACATCCATATCTACTGATTCTATCATTGATTGATTTTTGTCTGAAGATTCTCTAAATATGTTATGCAGCAATGTTTTTCAATTTTTTTCAAATGGTCAACTTTTTTCACTTTTATACTTCAGAATGCTCTATGGACTACCTTACTCATACCATGTGTAACTTCCAAACTGCGATTTTCAGCTAGAGTGTACTCTGAGAAACACTGTTATACAAGATTTGAAACATAGATTGTTTGCAAATTTTAATGTATTTTAGTAATTAATTATTAAAGTAAAACATATTTTAAAAAATCCAGGCTGGTCGAGCACTTCTTTTTGAAAAAAAAAATCAAATTGATATAAAACAGATCAAAATATATTAATTTATTATTTTATTTTATATATAAACCTGTGTTTCTAATTTTGTATAACTCATATAAACAATCTTCAAATAAAAATCAACATGGGCGCATTGCATTGTAAATATAGATCCTAAATTTTAAAACAATCAAAACATCTTAGAATTTTTTTTTTTTTTAAATATCAGGAGGGGGGTGGGGGGTACAAAAATGAGCCTTATCTATTTATCTATTACAGTGCGTTAAGAAATTATAACACCACTTTGATTTTGAAAATTATGAAGTAAATAAATGTTCTAATTATAGTTTAAACACATGAGATATCAAAATACAACATATTTATTAAAATTAGTTTGCAATAATTTTGAATAATTCAATAAATAAGTATGTTAACAAAAATATAAGCAATGATTGAAAAATACAACCACTTGTCTAAAAACAAAAATGTGTAAATTAATATGATATTGTCCCTTCATTTTTCCTTATAATCTCAAGCACTCTGTTTTTCATAGAAATGACCAGGTGATTAAGTACAGATTCAGAAATTTTGGGCCATTCTTTTACAATGCCTACTTCTAGTTCCTTGGCAGATAAAAAATGTTTATTATTAGCATAAACTTTGCAACTTAATATGCCCCAAAGATTTTCCATATGGTTCAAGTCTGGACTTCGACTTGGCCATGACAAAACATGATTTTTTTTTTTTTTTTAAACCATTGCTGGGTGGATTTAGATACATGGCAAGAAGCAAATTCCTGCTGAAACATCCAGTTAGCACCACCTAAAAAAGATCCAAACGGTATCAAATGATCATATAACATAACCAGATATTGCACAGAGTTCATACGTCTCGAAATTCAGGTTAAATCACATAATCCATCATGACTAAAAGCTCCTCAAACCATTACTGATCCTCCTCCCATTTGTCGACTGAAGCATTGTTTCAATTCCTTCCTCAAATTATGCCAATAGTGTTAATAACCATCCGGACCATCAAGATTATTTTTTTTTCATCTGAAAATATCACTTGTTACCATTTCTTGTCCCATGACATTTTTAGCCCATTTCAGTCTTTCTTCTTTATGATGTTTCATTAACCTCGGTTTTTTTCAGCAGTTTCATGCATTTTGCATTACTATTTGATTTCAGGCTCTTCCAACAGTTACATGTGAGGTTCTTTTGCTGAAACGGTTCGAAATTTCCCGAGTTGAAAGACCTTTTTGACTTGATAATCGAAATATTTGTCGATCATCCCGTGCTGTCAAAATCCTTTTTCTTCCAGATCGTTTAATTTTATTTGAATCCTTTTTTCTAATTATTTCATTGTGAATGGCAGTTTTAGAATGCTTCATTAATGGAGCTATTTCTCGTTCAGATTTACCAGCACCCTTATAAAACCAAATTTTTCTTACTTCGGTTGCAGACAACTCTTTACTCTGCCGCATCTTAAAATATATCGTAAATAACACTGTCTAAACCTGCACCTTTGCTTCTCGGGAATACTTTCACGATATACAAACTCGTACGTTTTATAATGATTCTGATGTGACTTATAATATGCTGATTTCCTCAGGTGATCTTATAATTTCTTAAAAGTCACCTTATTTACGTTTTTAAAAAAAAAATAGAAGATTATAATAAAATGTAACTTAGATTTTAATGTAGCAATTATAACAGAAAACGTTCTACGATCAATTTTAAATACACACGCTAAAGATTTGCATATTGTGTCTTCTTCTTCAAAAGTGCACCAATTCGTTAGTGGTCTTATAATTTCTTAATGCACTGTAATCCGAAGAGTAATTTTGCTTGACAGATCGACTGTCCAACAATTTTAGTTAATTTCCTGGTTTGGATTAATAAATAATAATAATAAAATACTTAATAATTGTGATTTTAAAAATAAAATTGTTTTTATGTATTATAATTATGTAATTTTAAAACTTTTCTTATGTGTTGATTTCTTTTCTTTTCAGATGTACCAAGTAACGATAGAAGGTAGCTTAAATATATGTAGCTGGATGTTGTTGTGGAAAATGGTATGCTTTATTATAGCCTCTGATTTGTTAAAGCATAGATTGCTATTTAGAATAATATAGAGAGTGATGCTTGATAAGTATGATAAAAGTTGCTGATTGAAAGTCAAGAAAGCCTTCTAAAAGATAAATTAGCATTAGTATTGTGTTAATGTTAATGAAAAACAAATCAAGAAAATCAAGTTAAGATGCACGGATGAAGAAGTTATTCTACATAGAAAATAATTCAAGAAAAAATTGTCGGTAATTAGAGATAAAAGTAATATATTACTGCCCTTTCTGATATATAATTTGTTTATATATATATATATTTAAATACTTGTATTTGATGATGCAACAGGGATTTTAGATTTTGCATTGTTTTGTTTAATATAGTTTTGTAATTAGCTTTGATTTTTTTTGTTATTCAGTGCTATTGTATGGATATTACAGTTGATCTCTGACTTAATTTTTAGGTTCAATTAATGATTTTTTTCAAGATAAATTGTTAAATCTAAGCTTTCTCATATTGATAAAAAAAATTACCCTTTTCATTTGTTTGATAATTTGTTTCTCAGTTTTATTAGTGAAATATAAAAAATAAGATTTAGTATAAATTTATAAAACTTTAAATTGCTCCAAATTTTAAAAAAAATCTCAAATCGTGATTGACTCTCCATACAATTAATCTGTGATTTTGTATGCTCAATTAAAGGTTATTTATTTATAGTTAAATATTAAATCTTCCTATAATAATGTTTACTAAAAAACACAATGCCATTTCATAAAAATGTTTATTAACTTTTTTCTTGAATTTATTTCTAAAATAGGAATCTATTCAAAATTTAATATCTCTATTCTATTAAAGTATGTCACATCTGTCTATAACCCTATCTCCTCCAGAAACACAGGGAGTATATGGTCCAGACCGGTACCATTTGACGCTCGAAAGACAGATTGCCCAATCACTAAGGAATTGTTCCACTGATCACCTCTGTGCACCAGGGGAATCCTAGTTTCTACAAGCAGACAAAGGTTAAGCAGGTTTAGTTTTTTTTCTGCATTTTGAAATCGCAATTGTCGGTCCCCTATGGAGTTAAAAAAAACACCTACTTATTGACCTTTCCAATTGTAACTGTATCTTTTGTTTAAAAAACAATTAATATTTACTGTTTAAAAAATATATTTTCTGGAAGTTGTCTACCCCAATCGCTGTGGGCTCTTTTTTTTTTTTCCAATGCCTTCAAAGATATCATTTTACATTTTAAGAGATTTGCACCAGGGTTTTTCATTCATTTTTGCTTTTTCAATTTCAACACTCACAAGTAAAGGTACTATATATAGTCTGTGACGGCGGATTTAGATTTTTATAGCTTATTCGATTTGTCTTATCGAGTTTAGTAATTTTATACATTGCATATCGGCTATTGAGTTTTTATAATGACAGGGGGCCGGGTCAAAGTTAAAAATTTCGTTCAGTGAAAAACAGATATCTTCAAAGAAATAAGTGTGATTTAAGTTTACTTATTGTTTTTACAGTGCTATACATTGCCAGTAACTATTATAAGGTTATATTATTGCTGTTATTATAAGAATTTGTAATTTCAGTTAAGATATTCGTATCTACTTGACAGGTTTTCGTAAGTTATTATGTCTAGTTTTGTTCATCCTGTCAATACTTTTTTCCAATTTATGAGTAAAAATCTTTGTAACCTGACATTGTCGATTCTTTTGTCAGTTTTTCAGTCACTTCGTAACTTTTGGAACGTCTGCGTATGGTTGCATGCAAAGAATTTTCTACTACTGTTTTATTTTCAGCTGCTCGCGTTATGCAAATTTTTCAATAAATGTGTGACGAATGTAATAGGAATCGATTGGCGTTTTTTACTTATTGTGTTGAAATGTCCTAGAACCTAGAAAGTGGTATGTGACTTTAGCTCTGCCTTATTTATAAAACCTGAAGTTTCTTATGCAACAAGTTGTTACATTATGATTATTTTTTCTCATATTTTTCTTGCATTCTGTGTTTTAAGTTTAGACTCTAAAGAAAGGATGTCTGTTTTTATTTTTAAATTGCGGAGTTTATAATCAGCTGATAATACTCTCCACTGTGCTGAACTCTGCTCTGATCTAAGTTTATGTTGCTTCAACCAATCTCTGTTACTATTCAGTTTTAAACTAAATTTTCTCCAAATTTTTAATGATTGTACGAAGTTTCTTTTAAAGTTATCAGACTCTTGAAACTAAAAAAATAAAGTTTTGGACTTCAAGACTTATAGTAACATCATGTTAAATCGAAAGAACGTCGCTCGGCTTCTATTCGAGAAATATCAACATGAGCCGAAAGACGTAATTATCGTGATTGAACTCTTTGAACCAGGAATAAGTTTTGAGTCAGAAGAAACTCTTGTCTTGCAAACAGATAAAGAAGAACGACCGGAAGATGAAATAGATTTCGAGGAATATGTGTACGACAATACCGGATGCTGGAGCGTAGATGACAAAACATCTCAAATTGCACCAACATCATTTAATGCTGATCCTGATTATCAACTGCCATTGAGCCCATCAAACATTAGGAAGCTCAATTTTGACTGCACTTCTAACAAAGATATGATGAAAGTTCTTAACTATGCAAAAACATCAACTGGTAACTGAAAAAAGGTTTTAGTCCTCAAGAATCGATTCAAATGCATTTTTTCCAGCTTCTACGTGACATTTAACTGTGTATGACAAGCTTCGGCGATTCAAAAAGCTTACTGATAAGAAAGGGTCGGCGTTCGAGAAGTTTCAGCAAATTAATTATATCGTCAGAAAGGAGTTTGAGACAGCTCTGTTTGAAAAGAAACGGATTCCCGACATTCACCTTATCATTTGGGCTCTTCGAGCTAATCAGGTTGTCAAAGAACCAAATTTCAAGGTGTCTAAAACGGGGATTCAAAGGTTTAAAACCATCAGTCGAGTTGTGAGTCGTCAGATCACTAGTGTTGTAATTCGCATTCATTTAAAAAAAAAGCCTACTCTTTGGGAACAATGTGCAGATTACGTCGCGAATGTCAAGTCCTTATCTAAAGAGTTTTCTCCAGCTTGCATCTATAACAGTGATCAATCCTTCTTCAATTACGAAATGCATTCCGGAAGAACATTGACTTTCAAAGGCACCCAAGACGTCTCTGTTTTGATTCAATCCAAAAGTGCCATGACTCATTCATGCACCATTCAACCTACAGTTTCAATGAATGGTATTCTCTTTGCAATTCTTTTTATCTGTCTTCAAGAAAGAAAGGGATTTCCTACTAAACCTTCTGTTCCTCTTTTGTAGTCAAACAGTTTCTACATCGTCTGCTCAAAGTCAGGAAAATTAACTATTCTTCTATTAAAAGAGTAGTACAACAATGTCTTTGTGCCAGAAGTGAGACAAGGAGATACAAGTGGGTAAGTGTGATCGAAGACCGCACAAAGGGTTTCGTTTAATATTCCTTTCAAAACACTTTATCCTTTCTTTAATAAATCCAAATAAATTTCATTTTCCAAAAAAAAAATCATGTTTTTTATAAAGTAAAAATTTACCGGTCTATTTTTTCCTTTTTTCAAATATCTGAACCAGCCGATAGCAGGCGAAGCCCGCTATTATATTCAGTTATAATAATATTTGTCATGTGGACTAAATGTGATATTAAAAAAAAGTAGTTTCCCTCTCCCCTCCTTTATTAACAATTTTATTTCTTTTTTCTACTAGGGGGCTCTGCCCCCTACAAGCTATGGTTGCCAACTCTCATTCTGACACCACAAACTCTAAAAACACATTAATTTGATTAACTCTAAAATGATTCCGAAAGATTTATTTATAATTAAGCGACCAGCAATCAGCAATGTGGCAATCTGCTGTAATCGTGTTTCCATTCATTTTCCTTTCACTGAGGTATTTTAAGGCCAAATCAACAGCTGTCGAAAGAGCTAACAACTGTTTTCGTGATTGATTAAATAACATCAACTGAACATTTGAGAATCAACTTGTGTAAAATTGTTAAATAAACAATGTCGCTGCATTGGGGAATTTTATAGCGATGTTATAAAAAATTAAGTATTTATTTGTTATCCTGTTGACCACTATCAAAAAAAAAAAAAAAACCTCGCCAAAATAAAGGGGGGAGGGGGTTACCGTGGCATCACATTCAATTGACATCAGATGCATTACATGTGTTTGTTATGTCATCGAGAGATTTTTATTCAACATTTATCTGTATTTTTAATGATATTTTACCCATTTATTGGTTGTTGTTGTTGTCGTCGTGTCAGAGAAAGTGCCAAGGCACTTCTCTGAAAGAAGGGGTGCCAGAGCCTCAAGAGAGGTTGGACTTCTAGAGCTGGTCTCCTAATTTTGAACCAATTCCAGATGAGAGACCTGCACCTGGATTGGCACCCCCAGAGGTAACGCTTATACTAAACTTGGAGGACATTGGAGCCACGAACAGATTTTACGTGTACCAGCTCCCATTAACGTACACGGTCCCACAGCAGAGGCAGACGAGAGAGGATAGACGATGCACCCTCCCAAACACTGACCTTGGTCGATGCTGCTTCGCTTTCGGTGATCTTAAGAGAGCCGAGCTTAACCATCTGCGCCCATTTATTGGTTATTTCATTAATTTAAAAAATAATAATGACCTGAAACAGCACACCATGATATTAAAAGAGAAAAAACTTAGAAAAAATGTTGCTGTGCATAGTTACGCACAACAGATCCATTTCAACTGACGTCATAAACACTTATCCATCAGCCGAGGGGGCTAATTAAGAAAATATTGTAAATAAATAAATATTTAAGAACACTTTTTTTTTCTCTTTTCATTAATGTAGTATAAATTTTATGATTTAAAGTTACTGATAGTTGACACTTTAGTGAGTGGGGCTTTAGATTCCAATGGCAACATTCTTCCATTGATTTTTTGGGCATTAGAGTTTGGCGAATAATTTGGCAATAGTTTTTTTTAAATTTTTTTTATTGGAAAGTTGTATAATTGAGAAGTACCGAAAATTGTTTTCAGTAAGACGTTTTAAATGTATCGTTTCCAATATGACGTAATTTTCAAAGTTCTATTATTAAACTTAAAAATATTTAATTGAAGGGAAATATTTACACTGTTTTAAAATTTGCAATAATAGGAAAAGTATTTTGTCTAAATAAATTAACGTCTCGTGTAAATATATTTTTATATTGAAACTGTTTGGAAATATTGTTATTTGAGCATTTTAAATATATGACATAAGTTTCCCTATTTAATGCTTTGGACGCATAATAATTTAATTATTTCTCTTTTTAATATTCATGCACAAGTATATTTTTTATTACGTAATTTTCTACAATTACTGCCTTTAACACATTATCATTTAATTACATTTTTATTAAGTTTTTATTTAAGTTTTACTTCTGTTTTTGATAGTCACGTGTAAATACATTTCTTAATTGAAAGGGAATATTATTATGTGCACTATTTTACAAATTGGCAACAATTCAAATAAATTCTGCACTTTAGTTGAATATTTTTATCCACTAATGAGTGAGTTTTTAAGGTTTTAATTAATATCTTGCGTTAATAAAAACATTTTCAAAATTTTATTATTTTCAGCATGACAGTAGCTATTCAGCTGTAGGTACACAAAATTTCAAGTCTCTAACTTATATAGTTTCTGAAAACCGACTCTGTGACGGACAGACAGAGAAGCGAAACAAATAGGGTTTCGTGAGAAGAAGACGAAACCCTATTCGTCTAACCCCTATTTCGGAACGAAACCCTAAAAAGGACCGTTCTCATGCATGATGCGACAAGTCTATTTTCGAACCCTGCTTCGTTTCAGATTGAAGACATACAAATTATTCTGAAGTGTATGCCTGCAAATTCAGCTAGTTTCATTCAACTGCTGGATTTAATGTGTTTCCGTCCTTGGAAATTCTTTGTAAAATTTATTCAGGACTACATTTTAGCCAACAAATTAAATATTTCCCTCATGACTAGAAAAAATGTCATAAAGCTTCAATCATTGACACATTATCAGTTTGTATCAGTTAAGTTCATTCCTATGTTCAAGTATGGATTTGCCAAAGGAGGATACATTGATAAAGACGAAAACTATGTCACCCCTACAGACTACTGTTTTAAAATTCCAGAAAGAAAGCAGATCTGTTTTGAATGTGTTGTCGATTCAGCTGAAGAAGCTTTTGCTCGTTGTTTGCACTGTGAGAAATATTTTTGTTTTACTCACTTCTTCGGAATGATCAATGTGTCAAAAATTGACTATCATCAATGCATGTCAGTGTAAGAACCATAAATAAATTTAAATATTACTTATTTCTTTGAAGGCAACTGGTTTTCAATGAACAAAATTTTAAACTTTGACCTGGCCCCCTGTCATTACCGAAATTCAATAGCCGATATGTGAGGTAACAAATTACTTAGCTCGATGAGACAAATCGAATGAGCTATAAAAATCTAAATTTGTCGCTACAGACTTATAGTACCTTTGCTTGTCAGAGATATCATTTAGTGTTTTAAAAGATGCCAAGGGATTGAGTGGTGGGATTTAAATTTTTCTTTTCACCATGTTAAAAATGTCAAAATTTAATAACTTCACAGCTAATTGACCAATTTTGATGATTTTTTTTTAAGCAAGGAAAAGAATAAGATAGGTTACATGAAAATCACTATCACTAGAAGGTGCTGTTTTGTAGTAGGTTTTCTCAGGAATTTTTGGTTAGAATTGAAAATGTAATAATCTAAATGTCAGAAATGAAAACGACAGTCACTATAATGGGGCCTCCCTTAGTTCATTTGGAAAGATTTTTCTTTAAAAATATTAAATACAAATCCAAGATTCCTTTGCAAAAACAGACTGGAGCGTGCACAGCACACTTGAATATACACTGCCAAAGAAAATGGGGTTCCCAACACCATGTTCATTTGTTAAGATTTCTGTTAAAAAATATAGAATCATACAAATCTGATGTTAATTTCCAAAAATACGCTGGAGCATGCATAGAATGCCCGGGCGTGTGCTGTTGAAAGCAGTGGAGCCCCAAAAACTATGTGTTTTTAAATAGAGGTTCGTTTGAAAATGTAAAATACAAATTTAAGGGGTTTTTGGAAGTTATATTTCCCCCCCCCCCAAAAAACTCTAGTTATGATTAACTTTTTATTTCAAGTTATGAGTAGCTTTTCAGCAATAGGACAAATATTTCAAAGTATCAGGTGAAATGGAGTAATATTCTATAATTTTTTTAAAAGTTATCTATGTTATATTTCTATTTGTCGGCAAACTATCATGTTAATAACATTTAAAAAGTGTGTTTATACTGTACATAAAACTTGTTATAAAATTACAGTTTTAAAATAAATTGGGAGGAAACTCAACTGATTTTAATATGTTTTGTTTATAATTTACAGCTGTCAGAAACTCTTATCATAATTTATTTCAATCTTCGAGATTGAAGCATGTCATTTTGAGATCGGAATTGCAATAGTTCATTTTTAAAACAGAAAAGAACGGGGGTTCACATGTGGACCTATGGTGTGAAGAGAATATATTTGTATGCTTACTCTGAATACTGGACAAATTTCACTGTCTTGTGGTGCCCATTAATTAGAAGTTTTACCGTATAAAAAATAAATGAAGGAATAAATCATGCAGTAGAAAACAGTTCCATTTTTTGCATGTACATAGTTGATTAAAATGCTCAAATATTTTATTGTTAATTGATGTTTTGTTGTTATTCTTCAAGATTGATATCTCTCTATTCTAAAAAAAAGTTACTGTTGCTGCCATAATTAAATATATTGTGATCTTTTCACTTTCTTGGCTTATACTACAAAAGCTATTGCATATAAAACCATGAAAACTGGTAGTTTTACAGAGAAGTGTATGATAAACATCCTGAAGTAGACAGTTTTTAAATCGAAGAATTGTTTTAAGTGCTATTTGATGTTGAAATCTGTCAAGGTAGTTCAGTTATGTTTTTTAGGATAAAAAACTATGCATAGAAATTTAACCATGTTTTGCAGGCATATACCTGACTAGATTGTGGTGTGCAATCATATACCTGACTAGATTGTGGTGTGCAATCATTTTTTTTAATTTGTCTAATTTTTTTTTTCAAATTTGTTGTTCACCATGACATTATCTGAATAGAGATTTAATTCATATTTTGAAATAACCATTTCTATCTACTGTTGCCAAATTTTAAAAAGTACAAATAATATTTCCAAACTCTATTTTTAATTAAAATATATATTTACACGCAAATATTGAAAAAGAAAAAAAAACTTTAAAATAATTGAGTTATTATGTGCAAAAGGCCTTTAATGGTGAAAATTGTGTTACATTTAAAATTGCATATATAAATTTATTTTCTTATAGCATCCAAACCAAAACTTTTCTTCTCAATGTTATAATATGCCAGAAAGCAGCGACACCGTTCACTTGACCATTGCACACAAGCTGATTTTCAAATATGTATTCGATCTTACTTAGACAATCATGTAAACAGCTGTTGCGACCAGGGCTTTACAAATTTGATCAAATCTGGTAACCAGCAAAAAAATATAGTCGCCAGTAAAACATACATAATCGTCAGTAAAAAATATAGTCGCCAGTAAAAAATATTTTTCTCCTTTCCCCTCCTCATTGATTTACAAGCAGGCAAAAGTTTTTATGAATTAATTGAGAAAAAAAGAATAACAAGCATAGTTTAGAAAGATAATATGAATTAAGTTTTCTAATGAAACTTATCAAAATTATACAGCTCTAAAAAAATAAATATTGTAAAGGCTGAATTAACTTGCATGTTCCGTAAATGCTGATTGTCGAATGCTTCAAAAGTCCAGATAAGTGCTACACAAAATCTATATTGCATGAGGGAACTATTGATGAAATAGTGAAGCAGGAAAATAATTTTTTGCCTATTTTCCTGTTGAAGTATGCATTTTTTAGCATTGTATCCAATTTTAGATGCCACAGAGGCTAGATTAGCACTATTTCTTACTGTTTTATTGAAACCTCTCCCTAATTCTAATCACATGATTTGCTAGCTTTCTAGAGCAGAAATGAATGGCGTCTGTGCTTGAGATGGTAAATGCTTTTTAAACTTGGTTCTTCCATTAAAAGTACGAAAGAAGAGCAAGATCACTGCTTGCTGTGCATGAGTAGGGGTGGGGAGAGAAAAAATGCCATCTGTGTTAATTTCTCAGGTAAATTTTTATACCAAAAAAAAAAAAAAGGGGGAAATGCAGTTTAAATAGCTTAGTTGCCAGTGGTGACCTGGCGACCACATTTTGACTATCTCTGGTGACCACATTTTGGCTATCCCTGGTTGTGACAACAGTGAATGTGGCATAGGAGGCCAAAAAATCCCCCAGTCAGAGAGAAATGAATGGTAACCTAATTATGGGAGATTGCCAGTGGCTGTGATAATATCTTTCAAAACAGACCTATCTTTTTAAAACTGACCAAATTAGTCCTATGGTTTTTTCAGAGCCTGCAGTGTCTGAATTGGGATTAGCGAGCATAGATCCTCAGGAACAGAGCTCCCTAGTAAAGAAAAGATTTATAATATTCCAATATATTATTAAATTTTTTTTATTTTCTTGTTATCTTTTTCATGTAGGGAAAGAGAAATTGATCTTCCCTTAGTTTTTATTATTGAAGTATTCTGCATTTATGTGTGTTTTATCAATTTTTTCTTGAAAAGCTCTTTTTCTCTTTGTGTATGATGCATATAAACTGATATTTTTGTAGGAGAAAGCTTACAATTATGTATCAACTTTTGTGATGAACATCATGAAGAGTGTTACAGATTTTATTTTTTTGCTTTGTTAAAAATTTTAATGATGTCTTTTAAAAATTAAAGTTCACAATTTGCTAATTTAATACATGAAAATGTAATATAAAATGCAAAAAAAGTCTTTGCAGATTTTAGGAATTGATCTTATTTTTAAAATCTCATGCCTTCACTCAACTGATCATGCCTTAGATATCCAGAGATGCCAACTTTTTAAAAATTCTTTAAATAAAAAAAACTAGGATTTTCAATAATTACTGTCTGATGTTTAAATAGTTTTGTCAGTAAATAAGATTAGATTTTTTAAGATACAAATAGTAATATACTTATAATTTTATGGCAGAGAAATTGTAACAATTATAGAGAATCTTTAATTATTCACATCTTTGACAGTGTATCCTAACCAGTTGTTTAAACACGTGATAGTTTTAATTTTTAGAATTCCTATTTCCTCAATCCCTTAAATGTTATGCCAATCTCATTCAATAAGAATATGCTAATAAATAAATATAATTTTTGAAGGAATATTTGAAACATAATTAACCCTTTATGTACTGAATTATGAATTCATGAAAATTTGATCTTCTAAAGCATTTTTCGTGAATTTTTGAAACTACATTAGAATATTTCCATAATCATTTAATAAATTTTAGAATGATTTTAGAAGGCTTGAAGGATTTAGAAGGATTAATTAAAATTGAATTTATAGGGATTTTTGCAATATTTATAACCCCACTCAAATATTTTATTTTAAATATTTTTTTTAGTATTTTGTAGAATTAGGAAATGTACAAATATAATGTTCTTACAATAGAAATATAGAAATATTTCTGAATTAAAAATCCCCCCCCCCTCTAACGGCAAGAAAGCTGAAAAGATGCAAAGGCAAAAGAAATCATCTTTTTAAAAATGTTTTTGTTTTGTGTAACCAATAACGCTTTTGGAACAAGATAAATTAATGCATCTATAACTCATTCTAAACTGTATTAAATCAATTTTATAACAAGTTATTTTACTGTTACTTATAAGTACCGTCAGTAGATAAAGGGTTAATGTCTAAGGGATTCATTCTTGTTGCACATTGTTTGAATTTGTATATCTAAGATATTCGCTATGTTATAGAATTAAATTTGTTTATTGAGTATGTAATTTTGTGGTTGTCGCTTTATATTTTTCTATCAACCAACTTTCTATTATATGTTTTAAGATTGTTGTAAATGGTTATAAAATTTAATGAACATGGATAAGAGTGCCTTATATTAAATATGCTGTTTTGATTTACTGTCTATTTAATCATAATATACAGGATAAGTAAGTCAATGGCTGTAAAATTTAATTAACATGGATAAGAGTGCCTTATATTAAATATGCTGTTTTGATGTACTGTCTATTTAATCATAATACACAGGATAAGTAAGTCATATATCTCCCTTTTATTTCATTTCTAAAATGAAGAAAAAATAATTGTCCTAACCATACAGAACATTTTGTTTATTTCTCTTCTCCCTCTTCCCCTTTTGTTTTGTCAAGTATGTGTTTGTAATAATAGTTTCCCATTTATTTGACAAGGTGTAATAAAATAAATCTTTTTTTATTTTTATTTATTAGTAACCAACTTTGTGAAACATAACAAAAATATATATACAGATTATAAATAATTTGTAAAAAACAAAAAAAAAAAACATTAAATGAATAACTATCAATCACATCCTGATTTGACGCAATGAATTAGAGCAGCCACCCTTGCCGTAATCTAAAATTTCTTTCAAGGGTTCAAAAATCTATGTACAGATGTTGTCTTTTAGAATACTAATAATCATTGTGATTTAGTTTATTCCTGTACACAACCTTGGGGAGAAAAAAGTAATCAGCAGCTTCAAGATTTGGTGATCTTGAAAACATACTAATGTTTTCATTCTGAGACACTACATGCCTTTTAATATAATGCCAACAGACCAATAACTTCAGTTTTGAGATCAATTACCTGCTCTTATCATCAGGAGAGATTAGCAAAAGTAGTGTGGTAAAATGTGTAGGGGGACATGTACCAACTCTTTAAAATGGTTAAAAAAAAAAGGGTGAAACCACACCAAAGTTTCCAAACCATTATAACCCTTTCTTAATGTCAGCAGAGTAAACAAACTATTGTATTTCATGTGAATACTTGTTCTACTTGAAAAATAAGATAAAAATACTTACAATATGTCATGCCGTGGTGTAAAGAGAGCACAAACATCTTACTTGATTTCAATAATATTTAATGAAGTATTTATACAATAAATATGGTGAGACCATACTTCATCTCAACTTAAAATGAAAGCTTTGTTACAATGCACAAGATATCTCCAGTTCTTGCTAGCCCTGGATCCAGTTTTTAGATAACATGTTATTTCACTTTGCGGCGATAATGATCCATAATATGTCAAGAAACATCTCAGCAATCTTTAGCATACTTTGTCTTGATTACTTGATGTTCGTTAGCATCCGAAAGCATGAAAAACACCTAGAGCTGCTAGCCTTTTAAATGATAACGGTGCAGTGACAGCTAATGAAAAGCAGGCCTGCAATTTGCATATTGCCAACACAAATTAACATTTTTACTTTTAAAGATTACATTAATTTATTAAAACTTAACAGAGATTACTAAAAATAATAATAATGTAATTTAAAGTTAATAAAACATGAAAAAGTAATTTTTGAATAATTAAAGAAAATGACAAGGTGCTGATTGCGATTGCATCCAAAATGGCTGAATGCCGAAAAGACTTTGAAAGAAACAAAATAAGTGAAAAATGAAAAGATGCTGGAATCTAAGTTTACATTTTTATAATTTGGATGGAAAGGGAGGGGAAAATAAACTTTAAATCCTACAATTAGTTATCAAGGGCAAGGATAAGAAACAGTTCTTCAAAGAAATATTAGATTCATATCTCAATTGAAAGGGAAGGAGAGAGGAAAGGGTTATCCATAAAGGAATATGTGGGAGGGATAGCAATATCGCCCACACATAGGGCAAAATTTCAGGCTACTTCTTTCTCCTCTCTGTGCTAATACTATGCACAATGTAAAAAATGTAAGAATTTGCCAACAGAATCAAAAGTATTTCTCCTAAAAACTGTCCAATGCTCTTTGTTGATGGGAAACTTTCATTTACTAACATTGTTGAAAGAGGTCCAAATCGTCTGGAAGCTAGAATGTGCAAATTTCACTATACTGATTGCAAAATTAAGGAACTCCTTGCCCTCACTAGAATCTCTGGTGAACAAATGACCTTAATTTTTTAATGATATTTTTTTTACATACAGTTCATGATAAATTTTATATAAAGGGAATCTTGATGCATAAAACATGTTTTCTGGCTTGGACTCTCAATTATTTGCATTAGCAGCAAAACGTGCCAAGCCTAGAAAATGTACAAATACTATTACTCTTACACTAACCCTCTGCTATGATTACTTTGAACTGAAACATTTCATATATACCTATATATTTTCTTTGTTTTCTATGTGTTAATGTTTTCAAATTGTGTATTGATAAATGTGCATTAAATATTTTTCATAAGTAGTAATTGGTTTTTGATATATATATATATGATATATTTATATTTGTTTCCTCATATGAAAAAGAAAAAAAAAACTATTTTTTACTGTTGTAAGAATTTATAAGTGTTGTTAATATTTAAAAATAGATTTGTATATCTTGTTTCAACTTGAAAAGTATTACTCAAAAAGTTTTCATATTTACATTGAATGTTAATTTGTGTTTTTAAGACATGCAGTGTAAATAAATATCTTATTTTATAGTTTTCATGCAAATTTATATATCAAAAATAAAAATAAAATAATATTTATATGAAAATTCTTGTGATTTTTTACATTACTTGGGTAAAAAGGGGTTGTGGAAATATTATTAACTCTTCAAGCCAGTAAGCCATTAATGTCGCATTCAAGTAGCAAATTAGTTTCTGTTTGGTTAATGCAGAGTGTTCCTTAAGTCTGTTTGCATTTCAAAAAGTCATAAGAATTTAACAAATTGTCACATTGCAGTTTGAACCATAAGACTTGGCAAATGTTCAGAATTTATGTAATGAAAAATAATTTAGAAAAACTTGAACTGTTTTTTTTTTCTTTTGCCACAAAATCTGACACTTTGAGAAGTCTTGTCATTCAAAATGCACTCCAATGCAACAATTCAATATTTTTTATTAATTTTTGAAATGTTAACACACTTATGGGACATCCTACAGAATTTAATATAGTAGATATTGGTAGCAAGTGAATAATCATTTTAAAGTCCAAATATCCTTAGAATTATGAAAAGAAAAAAATATTTAAATTAGGGACTTTTAAAAAATTAATATTTGCAAAAAAAATCAATTTTTTATAAAGAAATTAACCGATGACATTGAAATTTTACACACATTTACAAAGTCTTTTGTTTTTACAACTCTAAGTCTATGAGAAAAAGTTATTTATTTGGAAAAGCGGAATCATGAATAAAGATATTTGAAATCCATATTAATTGTGGTTATAGAGATAATAGTGCAGCAAAACTTGTTTTTTTTCTATTTTACCCCCAAGAAGTAAAGGAGGGGGAAAAAAAAGATTGTGAACAAAATTGCAATATTTTAAAATGTGCTATTTTTACAGACATTTGTTATATTTCATTAAGTAATTGCCGAAACGTCATTGAGGCTTACTGTTAAGACCCAAAAAGTTTTTGGTTTCTATCTGTCTGTTTTGTAATAACTGCCACAAAAAGCATCTGATTAGATTAATATTTGGTAGAGATGTTGGTGAGGTACACCCAAATTTAGCTGTATAGTTTTTGGTTAAATTAGGATTATTCAATCCTAATGCCAATTCCATTCGTTGAAAGAAAATGGCCCATTTGATTAACCGATTTAAATGGTAATATGAATCACATTGTCTTGAGAACTCAAAAACCGGGATTTACGGCAAGTATAACAATTAATTCTAATACTGTAGAACAGACCTGTCTAACCTTTCAGTAAGCAGGGGCGTACTTCAGCTGTTTTCAAACAATGAAGGGCGCCATTATTAACATGGTTCAAAACATGTAACAAAATTATCTTACAGTATTAGTAGCGATACACACGTATCTAGGGGGTGTTATTCTACAAACACCCCTTAGTGCTGATCTTATGCAATGCAACTGCATCTCTCGGTGGAAGATACAAAACCCCTATGGTTCAGGAGCTCCATGTAACAAATTTCAGAAAAGTATAATTCGTATTAAATTTCGAATCATACATTTTTCTTCGAAGGCCGTATCTGAAAAATATTTGTTAGGGGAAGGAGCTACAATCTTTAATCTTGCTATAATTTAAAAAATGTAAATCAGATATTGTTAGTTTTTTTTAAGATGTAAAAATCCTCCATGACTTATTTTGGAGGTGTGAATTTAGCGTTATTAAAGACAGGCATGATAGTGACCAATCCATGGTTCCAGAGAGATAGCCTGGAATAGCTTCTATTGACGGAAATAATTTCGTATGATTTTATAGTTGTTTTTTTTTATACAAAATGAGAAAATTATCTAAAATTTCAAAAGGTCTGGGAGACAAAATTACACCCCCTTACCCCTCTTATAAAGCAGCCAATGGGCCAGTGTAACAACAGCAACAAAAATAAAGTCTGAACTTTTATGCACTAAGAAGGAGGAGGAGGTGGATTAGAAACGCTTATTTTCTAAATTTCACTTCTTAATATATTAAGCCAAACTGTTACCAATTTCCATCGTCATAATGTTTATAAAAATATTCATAAAGAATAACTATAAATTAGTGAAGAAATGCAATAACACATGATTAAATTTTTAAAGAACTTTTTTCGATCTTGATGCGTAAATATAATTTCAAACGAAAGTTTCTCTCACAGGATTTTAAATAAATCATACTTTAAAATTTTATTTTTTAAATGTTAATAACCTTCAAAGGGCAAAATGATGCCTGCGGGCACCGCGTTGGACAGCTCTGTTGCAGAATATCTTTGTGTACTATCTACAGCAGTTTTGTGGAAATATCTTTTATACCATTCAGTGGCGTAGCTAGGATGGGTGACACCCGGGCGGATGTAAATAGTGTCACCACCACCCACCCTTCCCACCCCAACACCAACAACACTAGCAGAAAGAAATTATTTTTTATATTTCAAATTTCCAATACAGTAAAAATTTATCTGTTATACAAGAATAATTTTTTCTATATAGTAATGTAACTATTTATAACAAAAATAAAAGTAAAGCTTTTCATTTTATTAATGTAACTATTTGTAACAAAAATAAAAGTAAAACCTAAACTTTAACAATTTTTATTTATGCTTAATTTTTCTTTACACAATAATCAAATTAACAACACTAAACATAGTTTAACTTAATTTAAATTAAACTAATTAACTGTACACCACTTAATATATTTTAAAATTTCCTTTTCCTTGTTTTCATAGAAGCAAAGTTGGGAATTACTTCTCGAAGTCTATATTTTGTGTGTGCTCATGCTTTATGGTCAGCATAGCAAGGTTGCTCAAGAGGCTCACACTCATTGTTGACCGCAAATAATTTTTAATCAGCTTCATTTTAGTAAAACTCTTCTCACAAAATGCGACTGACATGCAAATCGTTAAAAATAACTTTAAACGATAAAAGTAAGTTTGGAAGAGATTCTGTAAAATCCCATTCAACAATAATAAACTTCCAAATATCTAATACAACCCAATCTTTGGTTTTTAAACCATCAAGATTGGCAGCTTTTAAATGTCTTCTTAACCATGGTATTTTAAGGCAAATAAAGAAGTTAGTTTTGGTACAAGGATTTTTTACTGTTCCTCACTTGTCAATAATAAATTGTTGGTTTTTAGCACTTCAAATCTTCCAGCTACATCTTGATTAGTGAGTCTGAATTTCAGAATGAAATCGATCCAACATGTCTTTTCTGTTTTCATCTTGCAGAGAAAATCCTTCATCTCTAACTTGCTTCCCAGCGATTTAGGAAAGTGAAATTGAGGAGAGCATGCAAAAGGTTTTGTGCAGCTCCTGAAGTGTCCAAATTTTCTCCCGAATCTTACAATTCTGCAACTGCTGCTATAACTTCATCAAATTTTCCTGCTATTACTTTAAGCCATTACTGGAGCATAAAGAGCACTCCATCATGTTGTTCAATCTCTCTTAACTTATATTCCACTGTGTTTAATTAACACTTCCCACCGATTAGTAGATACTGAGAAACTGAATAAACTGCTTCCGTAGTTACAAAAAATCGAACACGACATTTTGTGCAAAAGAATATTGGCTACGTAAGTTAAGGTAAGTTAATGCAGAAGTAGAAAACAACTTTTTTATTTTTAGACTTGATAATGGCTTGTACTCGCTGTGTATTCCGCTCATATTAGCTGCATTATCATAGTTTGGATTGCGGTATCATTATCAAGTTTTTATAGAATTTCTTTATTAAGAATAATAGTTTTTTTCCTTTTCAAAGGAAAAAAATCCTAAAAATGTTTCAATGTTTCTTTTATTTCAACTTTTCTGTCATCAATTTTCCCATAACGAATCTTTTGATACATTCAATCAGTATGAGCAATATCTGATGTACTGTCAAACATCATGCCAAAATATACAGCGGATTTTATCTCTTCAACAAGTTTGCTTTTAATGTAGTTTGATAAAATAACTATGAATTCATTTTGCATAACTGGCAGCGACAGGTAAGAAACTTTTTGAGACGAATAATGTTCCAAATTCAACTGATGTTTTTTCAATATAGCATCATACTTGGAAAGCAACTGAACCAATTCAAGAAAAACCTCTATTTGCAGAAGTATTGCTTTCATCGTGGCCACGAAATGGAAGAATTTGTTTAGCTAACAATAGTGTGATATACAATAATCTAGTCAACAAATCTTTCCATTTCTTTCTTTCAGCATCCATTTGTAGCAAGGTTGTATAATCTATTGTTGAATGAAATCTGAGTCTTGTGTTTAAAGTTTTCCACTTCTCGTGATTTTGGAGATGTTTATTTGAAACTTTGTGCTCAAACATTTTAGGGTTTAGCTTCCACCACTTCCAAAATTCATTCACAAATGCAGATGTTGCATGATAGACCGGGAGGCGGCAACACAGACAATCACCTCATCGAGTTCACGGCTAAAATTCCAGAATTAGTTAAAAGTTGATTCGCATATCAAAACCAAATCGGTCTGCCAAGTCATATCTTGGTGGAAAACACCCAAAAACCTGATTTTAGCGGTTGGCTCGTAGGTTTACCATTGTGTGTTCCTGTTCCTAGTCCTCCATGTTTTCATACCTTTGGGTGCAGGAAAACACAATGGTAAAACTACTAGTCAACCGCTAAAATCAGGTTTTCGGATGTTTTCCACCAAGATATGACTTGGCAAACCGATTGCGTTTTAATATGCAAATCGAGTTTTAACTAATTCTGGAATTTCAGCCATGAACTCGATGAGGTGATTGTCTGTGCTGCCGTCTCCCGGTCTATGAGTGCAAGATAAAGCAAACAGTTGACAGCAAAATAAATATAAATTATTTGTGACTGACGAGTAAATCATCCAAAATCGAAAAATGTTTTCATTATTTGCCATCTCTTGATAGAACATAACACCATAAATTTGATAGATGTCAGATTTCACTCTTGGAATTTTCCCTACGTCTTATTGTATTGCTAAGAGGACCTTCTATGCTTTGGAAATGGTGACTTCCTTTTTTCACGCTTTCCACACAAATACTATCTGAAACCGGTATGTTCCAATATAAAATGTCACTAAAAATCTACAGATTGAATTATTAAAATTGTTGTCTTTATCAATTTCAGCATCTACAGATTCATCTTTTTCAGACAATATCATTTCAACCTCTTTTTCTCTCTTCTGCATGGATTAATTGAATTACTTAGATTATCGTCTTTTGCATTGGCTTCATTAATTAGCATCTACACGTTCATCTTTTACAGGCAATATACAGTGGTGGCCAAAAGTGTGGACATTTTTTGAAAGTTTCATGTTTTTCAACTTTGTGTGCTTGTAGAATATATTAATTTTCACTTAAATACAAACGTTTATATATCAAATTGAAGGTAATTTAATAATAAAAACAGTATTACAATATCTGTATTACAAAAAAAGTTATGCAACTGATAGTAAGATCTATGTTAGATTTGCATTTTTTTAAAGTGATACTTACACAATCAATACTTAGTAGGATAACCCTTATTTTTTAAGACAGCTTCACAGCGTCTTTTCATCGAGTGAACGAGTGTTTGGAGTCCATCTTTCGTAATCACATGGTGCCAAGAATCAATTATAGCTTCAATAAGTTGTCTTTTATTGGATGGACGTTTTTTTCGAACAAGAATTTTCAAACGTCGCCACAAATTTTCAATTGGATTGAGATCAGGGCTGTTTCCTGGCCATGGTAATATATCTATGCCTTTATTTTGAAACCATGCTTTGCATACTTTTGTCGTGTGACATGGAGCTGAATCCTACTGAAAAATAAATGGTGCGTTGTTGGGGAAGAGATCCCTGATGGAATTTATCAATTTTGGTTCCAGGACAGTTTCGATGTATTTTTTGACATTCAGGATGCCATCAATCACTTGAATTAGGTCCACACCATCTGCAGACATACATGCCCAAATCATGACATTTGTTGGGTTTTTTGTAGTTGCTTCAATGCAATCAGGATGAAGTGCTTCTCCTACTCTATGTCTCACGTATTTTCTACCATCACTACCAAAGAGCGATATTTTACTCTCATTGCTCCAGATTACTTGCTTCTATTGATTTTGTGACCACTTAATGTGTTCTTTTGCCCACTTAACTCGTTTTTCACATTGCTTTTGATTTAAATATGGTTTTTTCCTTGGAATTCTAGCTTGTAGTCCAAATCCTGATACCCTTCTTCTTATTGTTCTTGAACTTACTGCAATACCCGCTGCATTCATTTCACATCTAATGGCATCTGATGAAATTTTTCTATCTTGAAGGCATAGCCGTTTAATTTTTCTATCGGCAGTAGCACTTGTGCATTTTTTCGCCCTGATTTGGCCTTATTGTTCACTGATTTCGTTTTTTCATAAGGTAAACAGAACTTTCGTACACCAGAACAAGTCACTGAACCACCAACTTGTCTTGCAATTTCATTTCAGCATAAGAGAGGCCATTTTCTCTCAATATGACAATTCGGCTTCTTTTTGTAGATGTCCAATTAGTTCTTGTTGATGACATTGTTTAAAATTAGTTTAATTAAAAAAAAAGGACTTTAAATATTCAAAAACAGCAATACTCTATTTAATTGTACTAGTATGCATCATTCCGCAAAATATTTCCACAACAATAATTCTTTTACCATCCAATAACCTAAACTATAGTTACAGACATTTGATTGGTGCTCAGAACAGTGTTTGTGATTGGCTAGTACACTTTTATTACAAAACACGTCCTTATTCAAAACGATTTGTGTTTGTTTGTTCTACTACAATGAGCATAATTTTTTTTGTAATACAGATATTGTAATACTGTTTTTATTATTAAATTCTACATTAAATTACCTTCAATTTGATATATAAACGTTTGTATTTAAGTGGAAATTAATATATTCTACAAGCACACATAGTTGAAAAACATGAAACTTTCAAAAAATGTCCAAACTTTTGGCCACCACTGTAATTTTGATCTCTTCTGCTTTTTACTGCTTCTGTAGGTTAATTGATTTAATTATATTATAGTCTTTTCTGGCATTGTATTTGTACATTTCAACATCTTCGGATAAATTTTTTCAGGTAACATCATTTCAACCTCTTCTCCCTTTTGCAAATGATTTATTTAAATTATTGTCTTTTCTGACATTTTCTTTCTCTATTTCAGCAGCTACGGATTTATCTTTTCAGGTTAAATCATTCCAACCTCTTCTGCTTTTTCTTGCTTCTAGAGGTCAATTGTTTTACTTAGATTGTTGTCATAGCTTGCATAGTCTTTATCGATTTCAGCAACTGCAGATTCACCATTTTCATGTAATATGCTTCTTTTCACTTTCAATAGATGTGCTGGTGCTGCAATTATCAGAAACATCCTTTCGATTAGCTGAATACTGATCATCAGATGAAGTTTGGTTGTTAACGATTGTTGCAGGTTTTAGAACGTATTGATCAAAAGACCCAGATATTTTTTTAAGCGATTCAAGTCGAGCTTTTTTCCCTGTCTTTGTTTACAACTACCCTTTCTCTTGGTGTATGAACACTCCGAGGCATTATAGCATATGCTCTCTTGGAATTCGATGGTGCAATAACATACTACTATAGATTATGTAGTCTGTGGGTGCAATCTCTTTCAAAAAAAAGGACAAATAGTGCGAGATCCGGTATAAGAAATATATACCCTCATTTGTTATTTAATGATAATAAAGAATATATGCTAGAAAATGCATATATTGATACATCGCAAATAGGTTGCCTAGCTAAATCACGTGCCGATAATGTTAAACAATAAAATGTTTCATTAAAATTTTTTGATCAACTTCCTTGATTTGTTATTTATGAAAGTCGAGAATCAGCTGAGAATATACCCCAAGGAATTGAAAAAATAAAGGCTTGCCAACTATGGGGTTGCCAGGTTTAAACAGGTAAGTAAGCGTTATTAATATACCCTCATAAGTTATTTAATCGAATTACACATCAAATGAAAGGTTATTTTATTCCCAATCCAACCGTATTAGGTTGCCTTATCAAAAAGTTTGTTGAATCCATGGTTGCCTAGATTAAAGATGTTCAATTTTCTGCGTGAACGTTGAGTGACAGAGAAGCGTTGCGCGCGCAATTTCATTTGACAGACAAAAATGCAGTGAGTTCTTTTTGAAGATTTCTCCGATAGTGTAAATATTAACAACGATATCAAATTTTTTTCACTCACACATTCATTTGTCAGCGATAATACATAATTATGAAATAATAAGTTTTTCCGTTCAAAATGTACGTCTTTCAAAAGGAGATTTTTTTCGATCGTTTAAGCGCGGATTAAATACTCGTAAGAGTTAAATAAAATATCACATAATGATATAAATATTTTTTTATTAATACATAAATTTATCAATAGCAAAATACAGAATTTTTATATAAAACACTTATTCAGATTCAGAATCGTCAGAAGTGCCGATGTCACAATCTAATTCTAATTCTTCATCGTTTTCTCTGTTTCTCGATTCTCTTAATACATCGTTAAATTGTAAGGGTGTTGGGTCCCCTTTAAACCACGTAGGCTTCAAATAGCCATCCAAAAACCAACCACAATCTTCAGGATTGGTAGCATGCATCGGCTGCATGAAGCCACTTAGAATTAACATAATATTATATGCAAAATTTTCTGTTTCAGTGCGATCCAGCACGGTGTAATCATATTGGAGTCTATGCCTTTAATCTTCTTCATGAAATGCTCTTTGTCTTTGTTCATTGAATATGTTTTTTGGAACAGCTGATATCTAGTGTCATCAAGCTGTAGAATTAGAAGAAAAAAAGGACAGTAAGTTTCAAGAAGTCGCGTATGATTTGAGATATAGTATTAAAAGTATGCCCAGCCAAAAGCTGCCATGTCGTTTAACGGTAGATGATGTGTTAAAAGGAGAATGCGATGTTCCAGAGCAACTTTATGAGTTTATGTAGCATTTAATTGCAGGACCAGATATTTCTTCTGATGATTCAAACCAGATCTCTGTTAAAATTAAGTCACTGTGTAGTGACATAATTTACATAATAACAAGAGGTAGAGTTAAGCCTGATAAAAATCTAAGTCATTGATTAGCTATAAAGTCTCTAACTAATTCACGACAAGTTCTCAGGATACTCAACAGATATGGTCACACAATCGGGTATAACTAGGCTGAAGAGTTAGAGGCTGAAATGACTTACACAGCAATCGAACAAAATAAAGTCATACCATCCGGTATCAATGCATTTCATGGTCAAAGCACTCACGTAGCTTTTGACAATTTTGATCGCTTCGTCGTTATAACGCCTGGAAAAGACACCATGCATGACACAGTTGGAATAATATATCAATTTTCTACCGTTAACAATGAAGATTTGCATAATATTAGAGCTTCAACGTCGTCAACCCTTCAAGATCATGACGATAATAATGAATTAAGACCACCCTCACGAAAAAGACAACGCTTCAATCAAGTTTCAAGAGAGGTACGGCCATATTATCAAAAATTTACTGCACCCATGGAATTACTTACCGTTGATTCCATTGTAGAGGGAATGGTTGCATGCCGAGGTGCTATAGATATTGCCAATGAAATGGATTTACTGTGGATGGTGTCTTTAGCACGACTTGATTCAGCACCTATGTCGTTAGGCCACAATTACATGGTTACGGCCGATAGTAGTCAAACTCAAACCATACATTATTTACCTCCAATTAATTCTTTGCCAACGTCATATGCTATAGTAAATGAAACGGTCATCATTGCAAATGAAATTGCTGAAAAGTACAATGAAGAATTAATAATTGTCACGTACGACTTAGCCATAGCTAAAATGGCGATACAAATACAGCAAAGTGAAAAGTCGAAATACAACAATATATTTATTAATTTGGGGGCATTTCACACGCAGATCGCATTCTTTAAAGACATTGGTAAATATATAGACTGCAGTGGATTAGTGGACGGTTTGGTTCAAGCAGAGGTCTTAGCAGGAGGCTCAACCAATAGCTTTCTAGACAGCAAGCATTTTAATCGCTGCAAGCGTCTCCATCAGGGTTGGGTTTTTGACGTCAAAAAGTGGTTTTTGACATGACATGTCGAAAAGTGTCAAGAACTGTCGAAAAGTGTCAAAAACCTTATACACATTGTTTTAGCAATCATTAGTGATATTTTATAATATATCAAGTTAAAAATTGATTAAATAATAATTTATATATTATATAAATAATTTTTATTTAGTCATAGTATAATTAAGTTGTAATAAAATTATATATCATAATTCAAAATATTTGTCAATTGCCATGCTAGTTAAAATAGCAAAAAATATTGAAACTACTATTAAATGCATTTTTCAAAGTACTTTTTATATCTTTATTACAATTAAGTGTTTGGTTTATTATAAAAAAATTTAGCAATCTAATTTATGCTTAAAAGTAAAAAAAATAAAGGCTTGTGTAAAGCTAAAGTAGCCACTATTCAAAATGACTGTTCATAAGTTACCTAGACTTTTAATGATTCTAAATGTTTGTTTTTGTACATAAACTTTAAATATAAACCATAATTGCAACACAAATGTTCTTTAAGTAATTAAATGAATTATAATATGAAATCTACATAATTAAACGTTTTTAAAATCAATAACTTAAAAGAAGATGGTTTATTATTTTCAATATTTATACGTATATAATATATCTTCATTTTATTATGCTAGTTTCAGTTTAATTACTTAGAATTATTTCTTTGTGTTAAGTTTAATTTTGTTTACATTTTAAAATAGTATCTTTTTTTATCCAAAGGTTAGAGTATCATAGCTGAGATTTATTCCAACAGAGCGAAAAATGCTGGGACTAGGACTCAAACTTGGGTACTTTCGCTTGCCATGTGCCATGCCAACGCTCTTCCTACTAAGCTATCCCAACAATATCCTGGTTGGCATAATTCACTCTTGTTTGTTGGACATAGCTGTGAACAACAGTGCTAATTTTATTCATCTGAGCTATAACTATAGCATTTTTACATGATGAATGTGTTACAACGCGGAAACTTAACTCCTGTATACCATGTAATTAGGTCATAATGAACAGACTCAGGTTTAATTCCTGGTCTCGGCATTTTTCGCTCTGTTGGAATAAATTTGAACTATGATACTCCAACCTTTTGAATATGATTTATCTAGTTGGAAAAACATTCCTCTGTTCATTAGTACCTTTTCGTGGGACAAACATTAAAACAATATAAAAATAAGTATGTTATTTATATGAAATTTTATACATTAAATTATACAAGTACCAGAATTTCCCCCAGGTTTAAAAAAGGGCAGGGTGATGCTGGTGAGAAAAGGGCACTTTTCAGATTCTTAAGAGCAATTACTGTTAAAGGCATACTTTTGGTTTTTAAAGCCACTTTTAATATTTAATAGTCAGGACACTCTTTTTAAGACAACATTGAGTTATTCTTTATTATGAAAGCAAATAAAGCAAATTTTTTAATACAAAAAGGAGAAAAGACTTTTTTTTTTTTTACTGAGGGGCAAGAAGGGTGCTATTTTGTACATCAAAGGGCAGGCAGGGCACAGCACCCTTCTGAAACTGCCTGGGGGAAACTCTGCAAGTACTATTTAATAGTTTGATTAGTTTAAATATTAATGTAATGATACTTTTAATTATTATTTTATTATATATTTACAGCTTACAAATATTTTCAAAGTAATTTGTAAAAACCAAAATCATGTTTTGAGTTTTTAGGGGTCAACACAGATTTTATTTCTTGAGGCCCATTTTGTGAAAACTAAAAATTATTCTTTTGAAATTTATAATATTTTTGTGAACATTTTCTTATGAAAGGTGAAATCCAGCTGCTCAAATTCAAACTAAGCATTTATTGATAACTTCTTTAAGTCATTCTGTTAAAGTTTTCCTTTCTTGTGAACTGGTTTTCTTTGTACATTATACATTTTAAAACCTAACAAAATAAAAATAATTAATGGAGAGTATGTTTTTATGGAATGGAATTTTGTAAAGGGACCAATTTTATTAAGAGGAATTTTGTGAAGGGGTTCTAGGTAGGCCTTTTTTAATGTCTAAAACTGTCAAAAAGTTTACCCATGTATCTAACACTAAAAATTATGAAAAATTGTAAATTTAGTTTTTGTAAAAATAATTTTAGACAGTTTTTGGACTCAATTTTAGGTTTTTGACAGTCATTGTCAAAAACTATGTCAAAAAGGGGTTTTTGACATGACGGTTAAAACCATGATTAAAACCGGATAAAACCGTCACACTGTCAAAAACTTGCCAACCCTGGTCTCCATCCATTGACTTTCTCTGCACTACAAATCCTTCACTTCGAACAGTATTTGTCTAAGCATGAATCAAATCCTGAGATGCTTGATGAACTTTTACGGATTTTGAAGGATCAAATTGTAAATATCGTTGGGTACAAAATTGACTTACCTCAAGTACTGAGGAAAATCGTAGATGGCTACAAAGAATTCTGCAAAAAAACTTTGCTTCGTGAGCATGGGAAGACGGCTCAATACTATCTACAGTACTGTGAGTTCATTAATTTGTTCCTTCGGTTTTCAAGAAGCATTCGGTGTGGTGATTTTGAGCTTTATACGAGTATAGACTCTATTTACAACATGTCCGATTTGTTCTTTTTATTGAACCAGCCAAATTATGCCAGGTGGTCCATTATGTACGTCAACAATCTTATGAAGGCGCAGAACAGCAATTAGCGTGTGGTATCTGAATTTAGACAAGGAGCATTTGGTATCCGACGTACCAAATCTGGTTTCACCCGATCGCCCGTTGACTTGACGTTAGAACAGACCATTAATGCTGATGCCTCAAATCAATTAACATATAATCTTGCAGCAGAGTCTATATCAGCGCGACAAAGATGGGAACTTAGTCACAGCATAAGGACCAAAATTATATCCACCGTTAAAGAGCATGTCGGTCTGTCGCAAAAAGATGATACCTGTCATGCTTTGCAGAAGAGTCGAATCAAAAAGGATAATGAAAGTCTTCAGAGTGTCATTAAGACTATAAGAAATACGCTGAATCCATTCATTAAGAGTATCGATAAAAATGTTCTGTTTAATATTTCAACTGGTAAGGCAGCATCTACTGAAGTTTGTGATTTTCTAATCAACGTTAAGTCGGTTGGAAATCAACAAAAATTGACATTTATTTCAGAATGCAATTCCACTCCCGGAAGGTTCGAAAAACCGATAAAGCGTAACAAAATCCAAAATTTTGCTTAACAGTCTGCCGTCAAAGCTCAAACCAGCAAAGATAAAACTCAAAAGGCCGTTCTTAAAATGGAACGAGACATCTTTGGCCGATTACTTGCGATTAGTATTGAGAAAGACATCAACATAGTACTGCTTAACGTTTCCATTAGCGCCTGTGCCGCCTGCTCTTTTCTCGTGTACTAGTGACTTGCTAAAAACTGACAAATCCAAACTAGCCCAAATATTAAAGTCTAACGTCGAAACAGTTGAGCCTACTGGTATCGATATTGAAATAATAGACGATTTTTATTACCTGTATATTATCGGATCATCTATGCCGCAGACATTTGACAAGGTTGCTGAATTGATCTTAATAAAATTTTGCTCAAGTAACGCCTCTGAAATACACATAATTTTTGATAGACATCTTGCACTATCAAAGACTGTGAACGTCAAAGTCGGCTGGAGTTCGATAGACCGTATGTCATCCAAGGACCTCTTCAACCAAGGCCTAGCTATTTTCTCGGAAATCTCAAAAATTACCGTTTCAAAGAAGCCCTGGTACAATTCTTGGCTAATTACTGGGAAAATGATACTTTAGTTTCAATAATCCAAAACAAAAATTTTTTATAACAGTTGGAAACACTGTTTTTCTTACCATACTGTCAGAAATCACGTCGTGAAACGTGAAGAAGAAGATTATTTATGTCAACATGAAGAGGCAGATACGCGGATAACGTTTCATATATCAAAAGCGTCACCTAATTCGAAAATATTGGTCAAAGCAAATGATACCGATGTCTTGGAAATTTTATTGGCCCCTATCCACAAAATTTCGCAGACTCAAATTTGGTTGGCGGGTTCATCATCAAAGAAAAGCAATAAGAAAGATCTTGATTGCATTAACTGTACTGAGCTTGCAATGAAATTGGGTCCTACTTTATGCCTGGGTCTGCCAGCTTTCCACGCATTTACGTGCTGTGAATACACAGCGGCTTTTTATAATAAAGGAAAAGTCAAGCCTTTTAAAATATTTTCAAGACGAACAGATTTCCAGGAAATATTCCCATCATTGACAGATCCAGTAGATATACTCCTAGAAGATAAAATTCAACCTGTTCAGGAGTTTACTGCTCTTCTTTCTGGGATCAAGCAATGTTGTGATATCAATTACGCTAGATATCAGCTGTTCCAAAAAACATATTCAATGAACAAAGACAAAGAGCATTTCATGAAGAAGATTAAAGGTATATCGACTCCAATATGATTACACCGTGCTGGATCTCACTGAAACAGAAAATTTTGCGCACAATATATGTTAATTCTAAGTGGCTTCATGCAGCCGATGCATGCTGCCAATCCTGAAGATTGTGGTTGGTTTTTGGATGGCTATTTGAAGCCTACGTGGTTTAAAGGGGACCCAACACCCTTACAAGTTAACGATGTATTAAGAGAATCGAGAAACAGAGAAAACGATGAAGAATTAGAATTAGATTGTGACATCGGCACTTCTGACGATTCTGAATCTGAATAAGTGTTTTATATAAAAATTCTGTATTTTGCTATTGATAAAAATTATGTATTAATAAAAAAATATTTATATCATTATGTGATATTTTATTTAACTCTTACGAGTATTTAATTCGCGCTTAAACGATCGAAAAAATCTCCTTTTGAAAGACGTACATTTTGAACGGAAAAACTTATTATTTCATAATTGTGTATTATCGCTGATAAATGAATGTGTGAGTGAAAAAAATTTGATATCATTGTTAATATTTACACTATCGGAGAAATCTTCAAAAAGAACTCACTGCATTTTTGTCTGTCAAATGAAATTGCGCGCGCAACGCTTCTCTGTCACTCTCAACGTTTACGCAGAAAATTGAACATCTTAAATCTAGGCAACCATGGATTCAACAAACTTTTTGATAAGGCAACCTAATACGGTTGGAATGGGAATAAAATAAGCTTTCATTTGATATGTAATTCGATTAAATAACTTATGAAGGTATATTAATAACGCTTACTTACTTGTTTAAACCTGGCAACCCCATAGTTGGCAAGAGGAGAGAGTAGGCAACCTTTATTTTTTCATATTAAAACACACATAAACAACGCCTGCATTCAGCAATTAAAGATACACAAATATTAATGTATGTCTATTATAATATTTGTGTATCTTTATTTTTTCAATTCGTTGGGGTATATTCTTTCAGCTGATTCTCGACTTTCATAAATAACAAATCAAGGAAGTTGATCAAAAAATTTTAATGAAACATTTTATTGTTTAACATTATCGGCACTTGATTTAGCTAGGCAACCTATTTGCGATGTATCAATGTATGCATTTTCTAGCATATATATTCCTTATTATCATTAAAGAACAAATGAGGGTATATATTTCTTATACAGGATCTTAGACTAGAAATATACCAAGGCAACAATAGCACAGAAAATGACCATACCATTCCTTATTTACCTTTTGTCCTCCCACATAAGAAACCACAGAGGCAACTCATCACTTATACCATAGTCCGCATAAGTCAATGTGGCGCCTATATGTAGAAGAAAATCTTCCTTTTAAAGTTTGTTTTTGCTACTCACTCGTTGGATAGGTAGGAATTTGTTCACTGGTGCATATCTAATTTAAGCATCCTATTCTTTGTAAAATTTCAGATTCTCCCGAAAAATAAAATTAACTCTCTTACGAAATGTGCTAATTCCATTTTACGTCACAATTCTTTTCTAAAATCTGATAAGATTATATATATATATATATAATTATTATATCTTTGAATTTCAAAAAAACATAAATCAAGTTCTTGTAACATTCTAATTAAATCTCCAAAGAGATAATTAGTAATAAAGTGTAGACAGAATACCACAAAGTTAATAAATTAACAAGTGCAATCATAATATTACCATAGCATTTGCTTCAATGGTAATTGGCCAAAAATACTGAAAATATGAAGAATATTTAATATATATATATTGCAAATAAAGATCTGGTGTCACTCCTTACAGAATGGAATCCGGGGTGGACCTCCCCCTCCGCCCCCCCCCCCCCCTTAGCTACACCACTTATACCATTCTTCCTATTTATTGACTTATTACATGATTAGATACTTTCCGTCTAAAAGATATTTTTACCCAAATTTGGTACATATTTTTTTTGTATAAAACGACAACCCAAATCTTCATGTAACGCCTTCGATTGTGGCGCTCGGGGCACATGCCCCCTGTGTCCCTCATTAGTTTCGGCACTGCAACTGTATTTCTTAGCCTATAAAAAAAATAATTCAAATAATCCTGAATACAAAAGCTTAAGCAAAAAGTCTGGCTGAGATAAATGAAAGGTTAGTTAATCCTTCGTAGTATGTTCTGCAGCATAAGTTTGCGTCATATATGGATGATGAGATGTAATCTTCCCAACTGAGCGAAAAAGTCCGGGACAAGATTCGAACCCGAGATCCCTTGGCTGAAGCTGCCAATGCTTTAGCAGCTGAGCAATCCTAGATGAATATGGCTGAACTATAATTCACCCTATAGTATTTTAAGTACTTAAATTAAAGAAATTACAGCAGCAACATTATTAATTAGTCGAGGTGGACTTTAAAGAACTTTAATTTACATACTATCACAAACACGTACATCGAACACAATACAAGTTACAGATACATTTTACACACATAACAGTAAACAAACTTTTACCCGTAATTGACAGAATTTCCGGAGTGATGCTGCCATCTATTAATTAGATTAATAACTAAACACCATAGTTTTCCCCTCCTTAATTTGGGAATTCGCAGGGAGCTTTTCTTTTCCTGGTGGATCTTCTAGGTACCTGTTGGGAAAAAGAAGAGTTAATTAAAGTATCTTTAGCATCATCAATAGAAGTATTGGACACCATGGGTTTTGGAGCTGAAGGTATCCCTTTAGAGTCTACTGGAGCCGGACTTGGAGTATTTGGGAGGACACAGTCATATGGTTTAGGATTTGGTGTAGATGGAACAACAGAGTCATCTGGTTGAGGATTTGGAGCAGATGAGACAACTGAGTCAGCTGGTCGAGGATTTGGAGTAGATGGGACAACTGAGTCAGCTGGTCGAAGATCTGAGACACTAAGAGGCATTAGCTGAGAATCACTTTGATTAACAACTGCAGTATCACTTTTGTGACTTTCTGTACCACTCTCTTCAGAATTTGAATCATTAGTTAGATGTATCTTCGAACCGACATTAGTTATCTGATCAACATGCCTCTTCCAAATATTCGAACCAACTTGAATTCTATAATGCAACTTGCCCTCTCTTGCAATAATGCGACCAATTTTCCACTTTGCTTCTGGAGTATAATTTCTTACAGCCACTTTCTGGTTGATTTGAAATTCTTTTACTTTAGAATTGGCCTTTCTCGCATTTTGTTTATCATGCACAAAATTTGTAACGCTTGGAATTATCAAATCTATTTTCGTTCTTATATTTCTCTTTAGAAATAGAGATGCAGGACTTTCCCCCGTAGTAACATGAGGCATCTTTCTATACTGTAAAAGAAAGTTATTTATTTTCATCTGTAAAGTACCAGCTTCAGAAGATAAGGCTTTTAACCCTTTTTTAAGAATCTGCACATATCTCTCTGCCTGACCATTTGTAGCTGGATGGTATGGTGCACTAAACCTATGTTTAACCCCATGATTCTTCAAAAATGTCTCAAATTCTTCAGAAGTAAATTGTTTTGCGTTATCAGATACCAGAGATATAGTATACCCGTATCTGGCAAAAAGAGAAGAAAGACAAGTAATTGTATGTTCTGAAGTTGTATTATTGACAATAAAAACTTCAGGCCATTTGCTATGAGCATCAACCACAAGCAAAAGCATTTTACCCATCACAGGACCAAAATAATCTATGTGAATTCTTTGCCATGGAGCTGTAGGCCATTCCCAATGATGAGTATTTACCTTAGGAGGATTATTTTTTAAATTGACACAAGTAGTGCAATTTCGTGCAAGATCTTCAATATCTTGGTCAATTCCTGACCACCAAACAAAACTGCGAGCTAAGGACTTGTTTTTCACTATACCAAAATGTCCATAGTGCAAATCACGTAAAATTTGTTTGCGGTTAACTTCTGGGATAATTACTCTACATCCTTTTAAAATACAACTATGTTGAAGAGTAAATTCTTCTTGTTTGCCACCAAAAAGTACATTTTTAGGAATTGGAGAACCTGAAATTAGATGATGAAAAAGTTGACGTAATAAAGGATCAGATTTTGTAGCTACAGAAATTGATTTGGCGTTTAAAGGCAATGTAGAAATTTGGTTAATTTGAAAAAATTCAGATTCATCAATTACATTACTTGAATTTAATTGTGGGGGTAAATCTTCACTACGTAATGGAAGTCGTGAAAGAGCATCGACATTTCCATGTTCGGATGTTTTCTTATAGCGAATATCATATTTAAACGCTTGTAAGTATAATGCATATCTTTGCATCCGAGCAGCTGAAAGAACAGGAATACTTTTATTTGGAGAAAATATGGACACAAGTGGTTTGCTATCTGTAAATAAAGTAAACCTATTACCATATAAATATTGAAAAAAATTTTTACTCCAAAAATAATAGCTAGTGCTTCCTTATCCACCTGGCTATATTTTTTTTCTGCATTCGTAAGCGTTCTGGACACAAAACCAATTGGTTTTTCCACGTTACGTTATCTGGCATCACATGCGAAAGAACTGCAAAGATACCATATGGTGAAGCATCTGTTGCTAACACTAAAGGCAATTTAGGGTTGAAATGTGTAAGAACTCTTTCTGAAATAATTTCATTTTTTATATTTTTAAATGCTTGTTCACAAACAGGAGACCAAAAAACTTTACATTCTTTTTGAGTAAGTGATTTAAAGGATGAGCAATTGTAGATAAATTTGGTACAAATTTAGAATAATATGTGACTAAGCCTAAAAAAGGTTTTACTTGTGACACATTAATTGGTCTAGGAGCATTTACAATAGCCTCAATTTTATCTTGCGTTTTATGAATACCTTGCTTATCAATTTTATAACCACAATATGTAATATGGACAGCCAGAAAAATTGATTTATCTTTATTTATCCTAATATTATATTCACGTAATCTTTCTAAGACTTGATTTAGTCTTTTTAAATGAATTTCATCAGTTTCCCCTGTAACACCAATATCATCAATGAACACAGTGACATCATCAATACCACTTAATATTTGTTCAATCGATCTTTGCCAAATTGCTGGAGAGCTAGTAAGACCCATTGGTAACTTTAAAAATTGAAATAAGCCCTTCGGAGTATTTATAGTTAACAATTCCTGTGATTTTTCGTCTACAGGTAACTGAAGATAAGCTTGATTTAAATCTATTTTCGTAAAATGTAAACCACCACCTAAAGTAGCTAACATGTCCTCTACCCTAGGTAAAGGATATTTTTCCACCTTCAAAAATTTATTTACTGTAACTTTAAAATCTCCGCATAACCGAATTTTACCATTTGGTTTTACCACTGGAACTATAGGAGTTGCCCACTTACTACTGGTGACAGGTTTAATAATACCCTCATCCTGTAACCTTTGAATTTCATCATTTACTGCATTACGTAGAGCATACGTGACTGTTCTAGCCTTACAAAATATGGGCGTAGAACCTTTTTCTAGATAAAGTTCTGCTTTCAAACCTTTTATTTCACCTACTTTATCCGAAAATAAATCAGAAAAATCATTTAATAATGCTTTCAATTGATCCGTAGAATTTGCAATTTCATTTACATACACAGATTTAAAGTTAGTAGGAAACAAATTAAATGCAGCTACCCAGTCTCTGCCAAATAAAAGTGGGAAATTATCTTCTTTAATCAAATACAATTTAAGACTTTTAGTAATATTTGCATAAGAAACATCTACTGTTACATACCCCACAGGTGTAAACACCTCACCCGTTGCCGTTCTCAACTGAACATCTGGTGGAAAAATTTTATTATTCGGAAAAATGCTCCGAAAACGATTTACAGGTACCGCAGAAATTCCTGAGCCCGTGTCTACCTCCATTTCAGCTTTAGCTTTGTTTTCAATTGAAACCCACACTTTTATAGGAGTAGAACTCTTATCATGACTCACGGATAAAATATCAACCGTCTGCAATACATTTGTTTGTTTCTGAGAACTACTTTTACATACTTTACCTAGATGGCCTCTTTTTTTACAAATTTTACAGATAGTATTAATGTGCTTACACTTATTGGCTAGATGCGATGGATTTCCACATCGATAACATTGTAATTTATTTTTATTTACATCAAAATTTCCCTTATTTACATTGTTACTTTTCGGTTTCTGGAAATTATTTGAAATTTTATTCGGCTGAACATTTTTAGAATATGCCAATTTATTAACATTTACATTTTTGTTTTTCAATTCAGAAATATCATGTTCGTTATTTTGCAAAATAATTGCTTTTTCAATAGCTTTCTCAAAAGATAAATCATCTATTTGTGAAAGTAGTTTACTTTGGATACTTTCATTTTTTAAACCTCGTAAAAATTGTTCCAACAAATTTTCATTAAGTGTTTCACCAGCAAACGCACAGAATGTAGTTAACTTCTTTAATTTTGAAACAAAATCTTGTATCGATTCGTTTTCATTTTGATAAGAATTACGGAATTTA
Source organism: Maratus michaelseni (assembly GCA_963931845.1). NCBI lineage: Eukaryota > Metazoa > Arthropoda > Arachnida > Araneae > Salticidae > Maratus > Maratus michaelseni. The sequence continues at coordinate 260,911,703 of OZ007593.1, forward strand.
ATTCTAGAACAAAATTTATTAGGGGCGGGGCTTAAGTGCTTTAACAGAATATCAACTATTTCCTCATATTTCAGTGCTTCAGGATTTTTCGGAAATGTTAAATCTGACAGCAAATTATACAATTTAGGCCCCATACAGGAAATAATTGCAGGTACCTTTTTTTCCCCTCAACATCATGTAATAAAAAACTCTGTTCCAATCTCTTAACGTATGATTGGAACGTTTCAATGGAATCATTGTATTCCTTAAAATTAGCAAACATTATGAACTTTTATTTATTGCAGAGAAGGAAAAAAAAATGCCAGCACTTACCACCCTCGAAATGATGTACGTATTAAAACATTAATACAGCATATTCTCTTGTAGATGCAAAACACGAAGTATCGCCATTTTGCGAATTATTTGGAATTTCTTTTCAATTGAATTCCGGTAAGAAAATTGATTTTCTCGTCGCCATTATATAGTATTTTAAGTACTTACATTAAGGAAATTACAGCAGCAACATTATTAACTAGTCGAGGTGGACTTTAAAGAACTTTAATTTACATACTATCACAAACACGTACATCGAACACAATACAAGTTACAGATACATTTTACACACATAACAGTAACCAAACTTTTACCCGTAATTGACAGAATTTCCGCAGTGGTGCTGCCATCTATTAATTAGATTAATAACTAAACACCATACACCCAATTAATCTTAATGACCATAGCATCTGGTCTGATATCTGAATCAGCACAACAGAATAAATTGCAGATAATGGGACCTCCAGTAAACGCTAGAAAACTTGATTACACTAGATTAATTTTGACATAATTATTCAAATTGGTAAAGAAATCATATGAGATGTAATCTTCTCAAGTGAGCGAAAAAGTTCAGTCCAGGACATGAAAACGCACGTTTACAGATGCAATTTTTTTTTTCGACACCAGACAGCGATGCAAAATTCACCATGGACATCTGGCTTTGCGAATAATGACCTCCAAGGATTAATATTTTTATGACTCACGATGAATGAATCTCTTGTTTATTTACTTTATGGATTGAGGTATTTGGCTGTTAACCCAATTTCCATTGAAATTATCTCAGAATCTATACATTTTTGAATGTAACTCTTTTCTCAAGCAAACAATTTTTTTGAACGATCTTTCTAAAAATGTAACTTTTATGCAATTTTATTCGAAAAAATAATTTTGAATAAAAATGGCCGCTTGGCATATGGAAAAAGATGTGGTTAGCCCGTATTTGTTTTCCTCAGTCACATGACTTGTGCTTTTAGGGGAGACCTGGGCATGTTGGCCCATCCGCGATATTTTTCAAACTATCCGGTGGATATTAGTATTACTAGCTAAGTGAAATGTGTCTTATCACGTATTCTTTCACCCACAACATAGTCAACCGTTAAGAAGCAATCAAACGTTTTCAAATTTTTACACAGGTAAGTTTTCTTTTGCATTTATAAAAAATCGTTTTTTATTTGTTTCTAGATTAAAGTAAAGTTTGACTTTGGTAAACATCAGTTTAAATATACAGTTTTCAGAGCTTATTTTCTTACCTACTGATTTTTAAAAAAAATAACGGAATATTTTGATGCGACGATCAAAAACCAAAATGGTGATATGGGGCAAGTTGGCCCATATTAAACGACGAACCTATGGACAAAATTCACATTTGTGACCACCGCCCTTGAAAGGGTTAAATCATCCAAAAATAGTAAATCAGGAGATGAATGGATTCAATGTATCAGGTGCAAATGTTGGGCACTTGAATCATATGTCATTGTGGATATGATATTTTATGTTTGCATTCATTGTGATGATGAGAAAAATTTCGATGAAGGCAGTAGTTAAGTTGAACAAAACATCTTTTCTTATCCTTTGTAGCTTTTATATACCAAATTAAAATTACATTTGATATGTTATGTGTTTTTCGTTTCCGTTAGCAATCCCAAAATAAAATCTATTTAGTGGGCCAACCTACTCTGTTCGACTGGGCAGGTTGGTTCAGTGACTTGATGTCCTTCTGAGCTTCATATAGAAACTACTAATAATTATTTTTCAAATTTTTTCCTACGTGGTTATGCTTTAAGGTGCACTTATTGCCCAAACTAAAAACATAATTAAAATTTTAATAAAATAAAATGAAATAAAATGTTTTGAAAAAAAAATGGGCCAACTAGCCCCGGTCTTCCCAGTCTTCCCTATTGTATAGATTACGTATGATATGATTTAATAGAATAAAGAAAACTTTTATTAATATCTTTTTAAGTTTTGGTTCGATTTTAATAAAATTTGAAATAACTCGACAAAATTCTGAAACGATTATATATATTAAATTTAAAACCATTCGGTTGGGTAGTTTTTGCGCTGTTATCTGCGGACGGACGGACCAGACGACGGCTTAGGTGCTACGTATTTATATAATTACGAACGCACAAAAAGGTATGCTCATTTCGCTCATAACAGATGATATAATTAATTTCACTGAAATAATAACGATGATTTTTTTTTTTTACATTGTAAAACTAATTATAGTACGAACGCACCTCATTTGTTACGTACGTTTAACATACAATTCTAACTTGTATGTTTTATTGTTCACACGCACAGATTCAAAAGGTACAAAGCTGCTGTAATACACGTTTTTCTAGAAAACTATTCTCATCCTGGCAATCATTGCTTTCTGAATAGAAAATTTTACAATTATGAAATACATTTTGTATAATTTCTAATAACAAATTTCCCCTCTAAATAATTTATCCATTATTAAAAATATCAATTATTTTAAATGTTTTGCTTTTAAATCGATTAATTTTTAATTCCACACAATTTGCTATATTTTTCCTTAATGAAATCCCATTCTAAAATTTCTTTTAATTGCATGTATCGATATTGAATCTTTGAGTGAATGTCTCCATCTTTTGATGCAGTTATCGATCTATGGAAGCCATTTTGCTTTTAACATTAATTTAAAAATTTCATACTTTATTGGCAAGACAGAAATCTTTTCCGTAAATTAATTCATTTTCTATAATCGAAAGAGCAAGCGAAGTAAATTTCACGTGAGTTCAGCGAATTGGCATATTCAGCATCTTGGAGTAAGTAAAATTAGCGTGTCCCCTTGTCACTCGAAAGAGTTTTGCGAAACTTTATTTTGAAGTTTAACTAGTTGGATATGCCAATCCCAAAACTTCCGTATATTCCATATATGTCAATACTTCAAAAATCGTTATCACACCGCCAATAAAAACAATATATTTCGTCCTTCTGGTGTACGTCAGCTGCTTTTGAATCGCCTTGTTACCGTATTATCGTTCGCTGCACGAACAGTTGGTGTACAGCACAATTACGAAAATCGCTATTACAGTGCCCCCTTCCAGCAGAATAGACCTGCAGGCAAAAGTCTAAAACATATACATAAAATTTGGTTCAATTCTATGCATAACATTACAGTTCATAAATTTTTCGATGATACAATAATGAAAAGGGCATAAGAATCGCTATTACAGTGCCCTCTTCCGGCGGAATATCTCCAAATTCAACTGGGATTTGCTGGCCATAGTCAAAAACCTATAAATGAAATTTGGTTCAATTCCATGCATATCTTCATACACTTTTCAGCGATACAATGAGGACGGACACACAGACCAGACATTTTGTAAAAACATGTGTTTCGGGATCTCTGATCCCTAAAACGTGTAAATCCGTCGAAAAATTTTCGATTACAGTACTTTGTTCTATTATAGATAGAAGAAAGTAAAAATCATATATTAACTCTTGTTCCGATTTAAAACCTTTAACTGTTATTTGACAATCAAACCATTTTAACAAGATATTCAACGTAAGAAATGCAAATAAAATAACAAAATTAACTATAATTCTTTAAGTACAGAGTACCTACTAATATTTTCTATGAATTGGGCGTTATTTCCGTTATAAATGTGCCTAGTAATATCTGCAATCGTAATATCGTTGTACATAAGTAACCCATATAACCCATAAGTAATATCGTTGTAAATATCTGCAGCCCCCAATAACTGTTTTCCTCTTCAAGACTTTTGAAGCATTATATAGAATGCTGATAAAGAAATACACTATTGTCAAGACATTTTTAACACTTTCCAACCTAGTTGAAAAGTGTTTATGACTTCGGTTTGTCTGGCCGTATGGCCGCCTGCCGTCTGGCCGTCTGTCCGTGCTCTAACTCCCGTAAATATGCTCGGATTGCTCTGCAATTTTTATATGTTGTTGTCGTTATCTATAGCATGTTCCCTATTTCAACGGAAGTGTGTAGCACTTATACTTTTTTTACAGGGACACTCAAAAGAATTCCGTTGCATTGCGGTCTATGGGGAAAAATCATTTGCGGTTTATTTAAATAATGTTTCACTATTTTAAACGCATTGAAATTTATATATATCACTAAGGTGTATTAGAAGAAGCTTAATATGGAATAGGGTGTGCATAGCACTTATAGTTACTTTACAGGGACAGTCAAAAGAATTCCGTTACATTACGTCTACGTCTAGGGAGAAAAATCGTCTGCGGTTTATTTAAATAATGTTTCACTAATTTAAACGCATTGAAATTTATATATATCACTAAGGTACATTACAAGAGGCTTACTACAGAATAGTATGTGTATAGAAGTCATTGTTCATTTACAGGGACACACAAAAGAATTCTCTACTGTCTGTTAACAATAATTCCTGGAAGTGCGTTTTAAGTTACTGAACGCGATTTTAATTTTAACTCGCTTTTTGTCTATTACGTGTTGTGTATAAATTCTGTAGATCCTATACAGGGAAGCACATAAGTTCGCGAACACATTTCCGTTTATTGACAGAAACTCCAGACGGAGAATTTTAAACTGTGCTACGCGTTTCCTAACTGAACTGAAATTTAGCATCCTATTTAGTATATATACAAATCTATAGATCCTATATAGGGCTGAATAAAAGTATTCGGATATTTCTCCGAATATTGTATATGTTGGAAATTCCTGAAATTATGTTTTTAAATATGTTATGCGTTATCCAAATTGTTTACTTAGATGTTATCTTTTAGCTTATTAAACGGTATGATTTGTAAAATTATTTTGGAAGCGTTGGAAAGTGTTACATAATCTATGCTTGACGCATGATGTTTCGTTCTTGTTTATTTTGACTTGTCGCATTTGGATTAAACAAGTTTTTCCGTTTTTAGTGCCACAAAATGATGAAAATTCATAAAATTCAAAGTATAGCATAACTCGGCAAGTTTTGGTCATACAAAAAAAAAAAAAAAAAGATTTGTATTGTTTTACATGTTACCGTAAGGAGAAATTTTTTCTAAACATAACTTATAGGACCCAAGGCCCGTATAAAAATTAAAATTTCGTAACTTTAAAAAATATCTATTTTCCCGTAAGTGGCTTTTGATTATGAATAATAACATTGAAACTTTTTTGCTATTGGAACTATACTTGTAAAACCAGTGGTTTAAGAAATTAGTCAACGGACAACGATAAAGGTTGACATGTAAACTACTTATAAAATGCATTGAAATTCGAATAAAATCGTGGCTTGATCACGTCATAAACTTTAAATGCTCTATTACTGAATTGTGTAAGAGAAACATCCTTATAACTCCAAAAATGATAATCCTATTAACTAACGGTTTACTGCGTAGGATTAAGCGTCTCTTTTCCAATTAAAATATATCTTTGAATTGAAATTTGGATGAAATACAAGGTCATGAAAAATCGAAGAGTGTGGGAAATAGGATTACAAATATCTCGGCAACTCATTATCCGATCGACTTCATGTTTTATGCAAAATTTATGTTTTTTTATTGTCTTTTATATTAACTCCTTAAAACAAACAATTTCGAAAATTTTTATATGCCTTTTGTCTGAACGAATATTTCGAGAGTCCGAAAAAAATAGTTCCGGATAATCGAGGTTACTTTAATTCAATAAGCTTTTTCCCTACCTACTAAGTACATACCAAATTCCAAGTCTCTATCTCAATTTGTTCGGGAGATATAGCGTTTACAGACATACAGACAGGCACACAGACGGACGGCAATTTTTTTTTTCTAAAAATATGTTTTTCGGAATCTCCATTGTCTAAAACGTGTAAATCCGCCAAATTTTTTTTTCGATTTTTAAAAGGATTATAAGACTTACTCTATACTACGTATGATGGGTAAGTAATAAAACACGAATTTAACAGGTATGTAATATAACTAACTACACGCTTAACCACTAAAATAATCTTAGTCACAAAGGTTGCTATAAATACATGTTTTGAATAGTGAAAATTTCAATCAATGATACCGGCAATCAATTTGTACACCGAGCGGTATATCTCTTTAACCCAGGTAGGATTGCCTCAACGGACAACGATAAAGGTTGACATGTAAACTACTTATAAAATGCATTGCAATTCGAATAACATCGTGGCTTGATGACGTTATACACTTTAAATGCTCTATTACTGAATTGCGTAATAGAAACATCCTTATAACTCCAAAAATGATAATCATATTAACTAACGGTTTACTGAATCGGATTAAGCGTCTCATTTCCAAATAAAATATATCTTTGAATTGAAATTTGGATGAAATACAAGGTCATGAAAAATCGAAGAGTGTGGAAATATGATTACAGATATCTCGGCAACTAATTATCCGATCGACTTCATGCTTTATACAAAATTTATGTTTTTTTATTGTCTTTTATATTCACTCCTTAAAAATTCCTCCTTCATTTTTTAAAAGGAATAATCAATACTAATTAGTAGCAGATAATACTAGATTTATTAATGTTTAAACGATCTAAAAAATCGTACTTTCCTGTGACATATATTAAATGCAAATTATTTATATTTAGCGAATACTTTGCTATAGGTCAATAATAGATAGAATAGGAATAACAGCATGTTATATTTCGATTATATCTTAACCCCTTGGGGACGAGCGACACGTATACGTGACGCATAAGATGCTCAGAATCCTCGATTATTTCCACCAGTTATTTTTTAGTGTAAGCTTTGCCTTATTTAATGGTAGCATTTCCGAGATTCAATTAGGCGAAATTTTCTGTTTTAAAAAACCGGTGGTAAAAGATTAAAAATTCCGTAAAGGACGCTCGTCGCGAAGGGGTTAAGATAAACAGATATAGCTTCCGATACATGAACACCTTTAGAAAAACGAGGGAATATAGGGAAAATTGTAAAGGGCGCCAAAATTCAGTAGGGCCCATAGCGAGCCCCCGAATACATTAAGATGACCCTGCTTAACGACAAAGTGTTTTTTATGGAACGGAATTTTTCTCTGACAGATGCACGGAATCAAAACAAAGCAAATTCTTCCTAGATGTCGCCAGAACTGCATAGTATTGCAACTGTGTGTGTGTCCTTTTGCAAAAGATACGTTCCCCTCTCATGCCTCAACGTACACAATTTGGTCACCATAGCTACGCACTCAGTTCGTTGTGTACAGGTCCCCCTTTGTGCGGCTATGAATATTAAGCATATTAGTAACATGCAATCTGGTAACGACACTCTGGGAGAGTTGAGTTAAGAAGTGGGACTTCTTCAGCAAACGATAGTTTTATTGCTGCTGTTGCGCCATCTTCATTGATTTTCGAATTAATATTTTTTTCTTTCGTTTTTTGAGGCTTCGATGGATATTCCGTCAGTCATGATTTGATTTGCATTTGATTGTTCCGGATCGTGGGAAAAATGTGGATTAATGAACTTTAATCTGGATTGATTCATTAAAAAATTGGAACGGAATTTGAGGAAGCAGGTAAGATTGATATCATTGTTGCAGTGCATTGTTAAGATAAATGGATTAAAAAAAAATATATATATTAATGAATTTAAATCTGGATTGATTAATGAAAGAAAAATCAGAATTTAAGGAAACCGATGATTTCATTGATGACAGAAATGAAATTTTTTTATTGACTAATTATTGAAATGATTTCTTTATAGGAACGTAAACTTTGACTTTTAAACTTTAATCAGTAGTTCAAGCGTTTTAAATAAATTTAACAGGTATAACTTTTTTTTTTTTAAACATTTTCCTCGATAAATATGATGTGATTGCATTTGATTATTTTGATCCAGAAAGAAATGTGGAAAATCTGGATTGATTCAATAAATAAATGAAAGGGAATTTAAGGAAGAACGTAAGATTGATTTCATTGGTGCAGTTCATTGTTATAAAAATGGATTAAAAATTATTAATAGTTAATGAACTTAAATCTAGATTGATTAATTAAATAAAAAGCAAAATTTAAGAAAAACATTGAGTTTGATTTCTTTGTTGAGAGAAATAAAAATTTGTTTGACTAAATAATTAAATATTTTTGTAAAGTAATACAAATATTTCACTTTTAAATTTTGAGTACTTTATTGAGTGTAAATATGATGTAACGATATTCTTAACGTTTTGAAAAACTTTAAAAGAATTTTTTTAATTACCCTTTTTTTACGATGGATATCTTATCAATCATTATTTTATTTGCATTTGTTAAATTGATTTTATTTTAAATGCTTAATAAATTATGAACTTAAATATGGATTGATTTATCAATATTAAATAAAAAGTTGGATTTAAAGAAACCAATGAAATTTATTCCATTAATGAGAGAAATGAAAAACTTTTTGACTATGTAATCAATTAATTATTCTATAAAAAACATGAATATTTGACTTTCAGAATGTATATATTTCATTCATTATAAGAATGATTTAACTAGTAAATCTGCAGATCAGGAGCCTCAACGTCAGCTCTGAAAGTCATTGTTTTTTAATCTCACTTTCATATTATTTAGCATCTTACAATTCGCAATTTAAATTTTTTTATATTGCATACATATTTATAGGCATATAAAATACTTCGTTGGTTTCAAAAATTAGAAGCGTTAAATTAAACACGGTTTATGCAATGGTATTCTGAAATTCTTAGGAATTTCTTATTTTTGTAATTTTTTAGATAAAAAAAATTATTTCTTCAGGGGAGTTCCGCCCTCCATAATCTTATTAAATTTATATCAGTGATTTCCTATTGATTGTGTGAATGATTCTAGTACATCTTGGATTTCGTTCTACATAGTGGTTTTATTAGGATAAGCAACAATTTCGAAAATAATTTCATGTTATCCTAATACTCAAATAGCAATATTTACTTACATGCCAACCACGAAGCACCTGCATCTGATGGATTAGTGAAATAATATCTCATGTACAAAAGCAACTTATAAAATGTAAACTGAATCTACTATTTTCACTTTTATCTATTTTAGAAATCTAGCGTTATTACAATTTTTGTTTCGAAACAATTTTGATGGTCATTTTATAATATTTATTTTATTTATAAGTACATCCTGATTTAACTTGCTGGCAATAGCATACTAAAATATCCCCAGAATAGGCATATTTGGAAACTTTTAAACTTATTGGGTTCATTCATAATCGTGCCCACTGCCAATTCACTAAATAGCAAACGTGATTTGGCGCTATAAAGTATTTTTGTGATAGCTTTTATGTTTTCAATTTCCAGTAATTGTAATATTTCAGGATCGTTTTACTACTCTAATTTCTTCAGATTAGCCACCTTGTTGTACCAGTGATTTTATCCTATTATTAAAATTATATTAACTTTTCAACAACGAAACATCCACATCTGTTCCAGAAAATGAATAATATCTCATGTAAGAAATATACATTTACAAATGTAAACTCATACTACGAGACTTGAATGCATATTTACGTTCAATATTTTTGTAATTTTCTTTTTGAAAAAAAAAAAAAAATCGGTAATAATTCTATAATAGTTAAACGGCAACTTGTATCAAAATAAATTCTCTTTTATGTCAATAGAATGAGAAATTCATCTGAAAATAATGTATTTTGCTCATAAAGTATTGCAGCAAAATAGTGCGAGTTAGTTGAATTTTATTATTTTGATATTCTGTGAAATAGGGTTGCTAAGCAACTAATAAATTAAAGAGTAAAGTAAAAATAAATGCATTTTAGAATTTGTAAAAAGTATGAAAATAAAATTTTTATATTTCCCGAATAGATGCAAAAAAATCTCCAATAATTTAAACAATTAATTTCTAAATTCTAATAAGTGTATCGGCAAATTTTCAAAGTTATTGGATATATTTAAAACCTCTTAATCGAAAATTTAGCATCCATAATTTTACGTTGAAATCTATTATTCAAATATGCGATTTTCATTTCAGTTAAAAGTGAAATGTGAAAATCGTCTGCATTCCCATAGGAAAGCATTATGACCTAAAAAGAAATGTTCTATATTTTTCGAACGAAAGAACCAAATGTAACTAAAAAATATAGCTCATTCCTGGTACCTCACCAACATACCTACCAAAAATCAACCTAATCAGATCATTTTTGTGGCAGTTATCGCGGAACAGACAGACAAACAGACGAAAACCAAAAACTTTTCGCGTCTCCATAGTGAGCCCTCACTGACGTTTCGGCAACAATATTTTTAAACTTTTGAAAATGTAAATCTTAAATTTTTATTAAATTCTTTTTCCTTATAGATATTTTATCAGCCATTGCATTTCACTGTTTCGCTCATGGGAAAAATGTGGATAAGTAAATAAATTTAAATCTTGATTGATTCATTTTTTTAAAAAAGGAGCAGAGTTGAAGAAAACGAACGATTTATTTCACTTTTGCAATCTGTTGTTAAGAGAAAAAAAAAGATTAATAAGAATAAATATAAATCTGGATTGGATAATTAAATAAAAAACAGGATTAAAGGAAACCAGTACAATTGATTTCATCGATGATAAACATGGAAATTCATTTTGATTTATGTTTATTTTACTATATGATCAAATAATATTTTTGTAAAAGAACATAAATATTTGACATTTAAAATATAAATCATTTATTATAAAATAATTTAACAACGTTTTGATATTTAGGAAAATTTTATAAATGTATATTTTATTAAACATTTTCCTTGATGGATGTTCTATTAGCCATGATTTTAGTTTTATTTGATTGTTTCGGATCGCGGAAAAATGCAAACTAATTAACTTAAATGTGGGCTGATTCATTAAAAAAAAAAATGGAGCTGAATTTATGGAAGCAGGTAGGGCTGCTTCCATAAATTTTATTGGTGCTAAAAATTGGTAAAAGAAACGGTTTTTTTTTTTTTTGAATGATTGATGATTAATGAACTTAAATCTGGATTGATTTATTAAAAAAAGAGCAGGATTTAATGAAACCAATGTGATTGATTTCATTATTATTATTATTTTAAATTAAGTAATAAAATAATTTCGGTAGAGGAAGGCAAAAATTTCTTTTTAAAATTTAAACATTTTATTTACTATGATTTAACAATATTCCTAACATCTAGAATAAACATAAGCATGATTTTCTTATTAAACATTCCCGATGGATATGATTTGACTTTTTAGGCTCCAGAAGAAACAGATTAATGAACTTAAATATGAATTGATCATTGAAAAAGTGCTGAATTAATCTAAATAGCTTTTGATTTAATTATTAAATATTTTAGAAAAATGAAATATTTTAAAATTATATGCAGACATTTGATTTTTAAAATTAAATTTTATTTAACAATATAATCATGAACGTTTAAATTTAACTGAAAAACATATTTATAATGCTGTAAAAAAACTTTACAAGCATAATTTTTACTAAACATACGTGGTGCGGTACAAAAATTCTCGGAATGCATATAAACATATATAGATCCAAAAATATTGCTTTTTTTTAAAAAAAGTAATCTATTCTTTTGTGATACATATTTGTTTCACTTACTAAATAAAGTTTTTTTTTTTAATCCACCTATTATACTTAACACTTTGTCGTCCGCATATCTCGTAAAAATACTTCTATTCGTAAAATGTTGAAATGATTGATTGACACCAGAATTTAGAAACAAATTTATTCGAAGATAAGTAAAATCTTTTCTTCATGTACTTGATAAAAGAGAATTTTTCATTCCAAAATTCTGGTGCCAATGTAGCACTTAAGGATTAAAATTAAGTTACTTTACGTACGACACCACTGTGGTGTCGCCGGACGGCTTTTTTTAAATATTTGGTTAATTTGATACTTATTTTCATAAAAATGTCGTTAAGAGCATTATTGAGGCAATATTAATTAATATACAAATATAAAGATTTTGATTGAAAATCTTATGATATTTCTAGAAATAAAAACATCAACTAGACTTAAATATATATATATATATTCTGTCTACACTTTATTACTAATTATCTCTTAGGAGATTTAATTAGAATGTTACAAGAACTTGATATGTTTTTTGAAATTCAAAGATATTATAATTATATATATATATATATATATATATATATATATATATATATATATATATATATATATATATATATATATATATATATATATACTAATAATACTTCATAAATAATACTTAATAAATAATACTTCATATATTAGGACTATGTTTAATAATTTGTAATTGTAAAAATTAACCATTGAAACAGAAGCAACTGACCATATACAATGAGATTACTATACCATATAGCACTGTCAAATTACAAATTATAAAACATAGTCCTGATATATGAAGTATTATTTATTCAAAAAGTGAAACAAAAATATAAACACAAATGGAGGCTTATAATGTAATTCACTTTTTTAAGGGCAGGGAAACCACATTATAAGCAAAGAATGATTGTTTTCTGTAATATATATATTTACATATACAATTATGTTTTGCAGTCAATGAATTAAGATCACGTTTGTCAGTAATCTTAATTCATTAAGATTAACTTAAATCTAGTGAAAAATAGCTATCCTTCGAGAAAAACTAGATTTAAATTTAGCTTTTGTGAAAACATTGTGTTATGATTTGAAAAAAAAAACAAAAGGTAATTTCAAAGTTTCTGTGGAAATAACTTTAATTTACTTCAGTAATAAAACCTGAGTAATCGATTAAAAAAATAGCGGAATAAAATAGGGTGAAAAAACAATTTATGCGATTTTATTTAACTTCGGAATAAGAGTAATCAAATATATGTTGATTAGTGCCAAGATAGCGTACACAATATTGCACGTACTACTATATTTGGATACAACCCCTCATTTTTTTTCTTCCTTTTCTGAACAACGGATTTCGAGCTTATTTTATCGACGATAATTTTCAGAATTTTCAAGCTATAATTTTGAGACTTTCACAAAAGTTGCTCTATATACTTAGCTAATACATTATGCATATTATATTTTGATTGCATTCGCGCATGCGCAGTGAAAATTTTTTGGTAAACCTGCTCATTTTTAATCCAATTTTTATTATTTTTTAATTCTGATTGCAGAGTATTATGTACAATGCTGTATGTCATATTTTCTGAAAAGAACTATTTTTATATATTAAGAACTCTGCAAATTACAAGCAAAAAACTAGGCGAAATTTGGGACTGTTTTTATAAAAACCTTAATTTCTCTACGAGTATACATGCTATCCTTATAAAAATGAACACAGTATATTACAATAAGCCACTTATTAATAATCTCGAGTTTGAACTCCTTTGCTACATTAGTTTTTACAGGGTCATCCAAAATATATTCGTTATTTTTCAATTTGTTGACAGTCCCCTATGGGGTTTCGGGAAAAAATCTTCGCGGAAATATATAACCTATACTATACTGTTTACACACCTGCAGTTTCAGGTTAATTGCTCATGTATTTTTCTAGATAGTTAACAAAACGTCTAAAATCGCAAGTGACCGGTCACCTTTGGCAATATAGTGTACGTTAATATGTGTATTGAAAAGTAAAATATATTTTAAAAAAAAGTACTGTGTTGTTATGAGTACCTCATATTGAATAAAAAATCAAATTAATACAATTAAAATAACATTAAAATAACATTAAAATCTGCTAAATAAACAGATATTTCCGATCTGGTATTATATGTATAAACAATCTTAAAACAAATACCAGTCAGAGAGACAGTAAACGTACATCTCAAATTATACTAAAACAGTCAAAGCATCTTAGTAAAAGGATTTATTTATTTATTTACCATATCGGGGAGCAAAAAAATGAGCCTCATCTATCCAACTCTTTTATTGAGTTTTTTAACGTTGAAATTAAATTTGAAGAGCTACTTAGTTTGACTTAACAAAACTTTTATTTGAAGTAAAAAAAAAAAAAAAATGTTAAAAGAAGTTTTTAATGTTTTTTACTTAACTTAAAAAGCTTTTTATTTAATTTTTAACTTAATAAAATAAGTTTCTTTCTTGAATAAGAGTTAAATTTGTCTTACGGAAAATTTATATACAAATCACAATCAATAACAGTGTAGAATAAAAAAGTCTTCAAATAAAACAATTTAATTTAAATTAAGTTACAACACTCGAAAATATAATTATATAAATAAAAAAAAATTACTAAAATACCGTATTATTTAACTTATTTCAATTAGTTAATTAGTTCAAGTTCTACTAATATCATCTGTGGTTTTAGTACTATTGTTGTTTCAATGTATAGATTTATAATTTGACCTGTTGATCGTCAGAATTAAAGTTGGGGAAAACAATTTTAATTAAGACTGAAAAATTGTAGATCTTAGTTAATGAAATAAAATTTCCCCAAAAAAAAAAAAAAAAAAAAGATACAAGGTGTTTCAAGTATCTTTAAAGTAGAACAATAAATTTACAATTACTCATTTAATAAGTCAGTTTTTTATACATTAATTAGTCGATATTTACGAGCAAAAAAAGGATTAAAATGAAATTAAATCTAATGCTTAATAAACTAGGTATTTATTTTCTGTTCGATTGATTTACCGCTTTTTTTTATACATTAATTAGTCGAAATGCCCGAGCAAGAAAAATATTAAAATGAATTTAAATCTAATGTTAAATATACCAGGTATATGTTTTCTGTTCGATTGATTTACATTATCAGAGAGAGAATTTAAGGAAATATTTCTAAACTATCAAAGCTGGAATGTTCAGAGAAACTTCGGCGTTTAAATGAATAATTTAGTAGATTTTTAACAAAATCCCACAATTTCCAAATATTAACTTAACAGTAATTAGAGGTTGTGAATAGAATCAAATAGTTTTCGATTAGAATTTTGCATGACTCTTCCAACGAAGGCGTTGTTAACAAATTGCTGAATATATATTTAACGACGGATTTCAATATGTTCTGTAGCAATTATTTTCAAATGAACTGAAAATAACTTCTGTGTTGTCATTAATTTGGTGTAAGATAAATTTTCTTAACCTTTTATTATGTCACAAATTATGAACTAAGATAAATTCTGTTACCTCTTTATGTTCCAAGTTATGAACTAAGATAAATTTTCTTAACCCTTTATGTTCCATGTTATGGACTAAGATAAACCCTGTTACCCTTTTATGTTCCAAGTTATGAACTATGATAAATTTTCTTAACTCTTTATGTTCCAAGTTATGAACTAAGATAAATCCTGTTACCCCTTCATGTTCCAAGTTCTGAACTAAGATAAATTTTCTTAACTCTTTATGTTCCAAGTTATGAACATGTTCTAAAAATCTCCCATAGATAATATTCCCCTTATCCCCTCATCGATAATAATCTGTTAATATATGATGAAGGATTTAAAAATATATGTAGTAATGATATGAAATTTACAAAGGACTAGCAAAAACGGCGGCAAGTGTTATTGGTGAAAATGTCAAGTGTTATTTGTGTGCCTACTAATATTAGTGGAAATTTATATGCTAAGGATAATTTAAATACTACTAATTAATCATATAATAAGATCGCTAATTATAAATAAAATATAGATGAAAATGCTGAAGTGATACAAACAGAACACAAAAAGGCTTATAAAAACCTTTTAATATAAAGATCGACATGTTTCAACGCTCAAACGGCGCCATTATCAATATATACAACGATAAACAAACTATTCTCGCAAATTTTTGAAAATAAACTTGAAAAACATAAATCACGAGATCATAGGTGTAGTAAAAGCAGGTGCTTAAAATAGTCAACTGTAAACGTGAAAATTAATACTTCCTTATTGCTTTTTAACACTTTCCAACCTAGTTGAAAAGTGTTTATGACTTCGGTTTGTCTGGCCGTCTGCCGTATGGCTGTCTGTCTGTGTTCTAACTCCCGTAAATATGCTCGGATTGCTCTGCAATTTTTATATGTTATTGTCGTTATCTAATAGCATGTTCCCTATTTCAACTGAAGTGTGTAGCACTTATAGTTTTCTTACAGGGACACTCAAAAGAGTTCCGTTACATTACGGTCTATGGGGAAAAATCATTTGCTGTTCATTTTAATGATGTTACACAACTTCAAACACATCGTAATTGATATACATCACTAAGGTGCATTACAAGAAGCGTAATGTGGAATAGGGTGTGCATAGCACTTATAGTTACTTTACAGGGATAGTCAAAAGAATTCCGTTACATTACGTCTATGGAGAAAAATCGTCTGCGGTTTACTTAAATAATGTTTCACTATTTTAAACGCATTTAAATTTATATATATCACTAAGGTGCATTACAAGAGGCTTACTACAGAATAGTGTATGTATAGCAGTCATCGTTCATTTACAGGGACACACAAAAGAATTCTCTACTGTCTGTCAACAATAATTCCTGGAAGTGCGTTTTAAGTTACTGAACGCGATTTTAAATTTAACTCACTTTTTGTTTATTACGTGGTGTGTATAAATTCTGTAGATCCTATACAGGGAAGCACAAAAGTTCGCGAACACATTTCCGTTTATTGACAGAAACTCCAGAAGGAGAATTTTAAACTGTGCTACGCGTTTCTTAACTGAACTAAAATTTAGCATCCTATACAAATCTATAGATCATATACAGGGCTGAATAAAAGTATTCGGATGTTTTTCCGAATATTGTATATGTTGGAAATAAATGTTGGAAATTCCTGAAATTACGTTTTTAAATATGTTATGCGTTTTCCAAATTGTTTACTTCGATGTTATCGTTCAGCTTATTAAACGGTAATGATTTGTAAAATTATTTTGGAAGTGTTGGAAAGTGTTACATAATCTATGCTTGACGCATGATTTTTCGTTCTTGCTTAAAATTGAAAAAATACCTCGTGTGAATGAATCAGTCTCATTTCAATTACCTAAAATTTGGCACGAGGTATTTTTCAATTTTTCAATTTTGAAAAAAAAAAAACAATACGGAAATATTAATTTTTACGTTTACAGTTGACTATTTTAAGCTTCTGCTTACGCGCCCAAAGAAAGACAAAAAGAAGAAAGAACGAAAAATCATGCGTCAAGCATAGATTATGTAACACTTTCCAACGCTTCCAAAATAATTTTACAAATCATTACCGTTTAATAAGCTAAAAGATAACATCTAAGTAAACAATTTGGAAAACGCATAACATATTTAAAAACGTAATTTTAGGAATTTCCAACATATATTTCCAACATATACAATATTCGGAAAAATATCCGAATACTTTTATTCAGCCCTGTATATGAGCTACAGATTTGTATATATACTACATTGGATGCTAAATTTTAGTTTAGTTAGGAAACGCGTAGCACAGTTTAAAGTTCTCCTTCTGGAGTTTCCATCAATAAACGGAAATGCGGTCGCAAACTTTTGTGCTGCCCTGTATATGATCTACAGAATTTATACACACCAAGTAATAGAAAAAAGTGAGTTAAATTTAAAATCGCGTTCAGCAACTTAAAACTCACTTACAGGAATTATTGTTAACAGACAGTAGAGAATTTTTTGGGTGTCCCTGTAAATGAACGATGACTGCTATACACACACTATTCTGTAGTAAGCCTGTTGTAATGCACCTTAGTGATACATATAAATTTCAATGCGTTTAAAAGAGTTAAACATTATTTAATTAAACCGCAGACGATTTTTCTCCCTAGACGTAGACGTAATGTAACGGAATTCTTTTGACTGTCCCTGTAAAGTAACTATAAGTGCTATGCACACCCTATTCTATATTAAGCTTCTTGTAATGCACCTTAGTGATATATATCAATTACAATGTGTTTGTAATTGTGTAACATCATTAAAATAAACCGCAAATGATTTTTTCCCATAGACCGTAATGTAACGGAATTCTTTTGAGTGTCCCTGTAAGAAAACTATAAGTGCTAACACTTCAGTTGAAATAGGGAACATGCTATAGATAACGACAATAACATATAAAAATTGCAGGGCAATCCGAGCATATTTACGGGAGTTAGAGCACGGCCAGACGGCAGACGGCAGACAAACCGAAGCCATAAACACTTTTCAACTAGGTTGGAAAGTGTTAAAAAGAGAATACCCCATACATTTTAGTTTTTGAATTGTCTTAGAAAGAAACAGAAATAGCCATTCGACTGGAAATTATGCCTTCTTTCAATTTGCATTAAACAAAAAAACTTACGGCGTCGTCTTCATACGAAAAATGTACCAAACTGAAATTTTCACAACGAAAACCCAATTTTAACATCATATTTGGCTTTTTCGGGTTGCTTAGGATACCAAACAGGATTTCATTCGGTCAAGTAGTTCAGGAATTATGTGTTTAACGTTTGGAAACTGATGACTTTAAAGATTATGAATGTAGGGTTTAAAATTTGGACCTCCTAATGATAAATTCATTTTTAATTCTTCAATGCACCTAATTTAAATCACTTTAATTGTTGCAAAACAGATTGCAATACGTATATTAGTTTAAGCATAACTCAAAAACTACTTGGCGGAGTAGCTGTAATTTTGGATTTGCATATTTGAAGATCCTGGAAATCGATTTATGTTAAAACTGTTATAGGTTACGATTCATATATATATATATATATATATATATATAACCATAAATGAAACACTATCATAACACCAACTTAAACATTTATTTAATTGAGTATGAAATAATTAGTTGACAATAAAAGATTCCCCAACACACTGAATATGGAATCAAAAACATTGAAAGAATAAGAAATTAATATATATATATATATATATATATATATATATATATATATATATATATATATATATATTTGAAAATCAATTTCTAAAAATATATATTTTCGAAAAAAAAAATAGAATTTAATTTCTAGCAGCTTTATTCATGCGATTTCAAAATTTCAACTCATTTAGATTAGTAGTTTTGAGTTATGCTTTAAAATCTACCCGATTTTTTTATGAGAAATTTTAAAAATCTATCCGATTTTTTTTATGAGAAATTTTAAAAATACAAATGCATTCAAAGTCCATAGGATAAACATTGTAAGGGGGGGGGGGGATTTTCACTCAGCCTGATGAGGAGCCTTAAGTGAAAAACTTATATACATGAAACTAGTTAAGAATATATGTAAGAATATATCTAAACTAATTACCTTGAGTATATCTTACCTCAAAAATATTTGAAATATCCAAATTGAGTAGTACAATATTTAGAAAATATACCAATACTCAATTGGGAGGAAATTTTAAACTATAACTTTTAATTTTGGATAAATTTCGCATGTCTTTGTTAATTTTACACTCTTTTATTTAACTAATTTGATTTTTGTATATAAAGATGGAATTTTGGATTTGATTTTTCATTCACTTCCTGATATGCCAGAATTATAAAAATTATATACACAAGTGTATTTGGGATGACAATACAACATTTTAATATTTTTAGAACTTAATTATAAATTAATAAATTAAACTTAAAGTATTTTACCTTTACCCGGCCGCAGGTGATAAATCTCTAAATAATCTTTAGGGTTACAACTGTTCACGAGTTATGAAAAAAAAAAGAAGTTAATTATAAGCCAAACCACGCTTGCAAAACTAGGTCAACTTGCTGTGAAATTGCAATAACGAAATATTTTAAACACTAGAAAGTAGAAAAAAAAGACTGTAACATATTTAAAAGAAAATACTCTTTTTATCATTTAATAGTTTAATATTAATTAAATTCTGATTATACGTTGAGAAACTATTTAGTATTCCTGAATAGATAGTTTATATAATGTTTTTTTATGCTGCCATTTCTTTAAAAAAAAAAAAAAAAAAAAAAAAAAGCAAAATTTACAATTTTTTTTGTAATAAATTCAATAAATTGCGTTTTCTATCAAGCTTAAATCAAAGCGGCGAATCTTCCATAATTTGGTCCCACGCCAAATTAACGTATTGTAACGGACATTTTTGGAACTGTATGAATTGTAGTAAAGAAATTGGGCATGGTTTTTAATATAAATATTGAATGTTTATAAAAGAGTGTTTTTTTTTTTAAAATTATTTTTACTCTTATGCTGTCATAAATTCCCTCTATTATAGCTAACTTCTTTATTACTTATATTATTACCAGAATGCATTCCTAAAGTTTCGAACGAAAGTATTCTTTAAGCATGAAAAGATCCATTCATCAATATTTAATCAACTCTTGCTTGTTAAAAGTACTGAATAAAAATATCTTTCCACAGAAATTTAGGACAATGATCTTGAATGGAAACTCCCATATGTAACAGAAGTTAAGACTTAGCTATAACCTGTAGTTGTGGCATCAGAGAATGTTTTGTATCTGTAGCAACCGTTAGAGAATATTTATAAACACTTTCTACTTTTGAACAAATAAACAGTGTTAATCAATGCAATTTTTATTTTATTTTTTTGTATTATTATTTTTTTTGTTTCGTGTGTGTGTGTCTAAAAAATTCCACTTCAATTTCGTTGTTTATCTTTCATAGGTGTGAATAGATTAGTTTATGCATTAAAATGTTTAATAAACAACTAAAAAAGAATACATAAAAGGATACATAAATGACAGTTCAATGAAACACCATTTAACTGTCTTGTTATACTTAAAATTCTTCTTCTTCTTTTTTTTCTTCTAGATTTTAATTATGTACCAGAGTGCTTTATTTTGCTTGGTATTAATTTGATATAATCTTTAATTCTGCTATTTTAGTTTTAATTTTTTCACTGACAGTTTCATATGTGCATTTTGACCCACTGTTAAACATTGCATTTTGAATATATATGCATTTTAAGCTACATTTTTAAAACATTTATTATTATTATTATTATGTTTGACACTGAATGACATCTATTTTTTTACTAGTCAAATCTATACGATATTATACAAAATAAATGTTTGTTTGTAGGAGCTAAAATATCTTCTTAAAACACCATCAAAAACTTTAAAATGCGCTAGGCCTTTCGAAAGATCTGAGTCTTTCTTCGTCAGGCGCATAAAGACGTGCTTCTACTATGAAAGCTGTAGCAAGACATGTTTAATAAATAAAGTCATGTCTAATAAAGTCTTGCTGCTGCTTTCATAGTAGAAGCACGTCTTTTTGCGCCTGACGAAGAAAGACTCAGATCTTTCTAAAGGCCTAGCGCATTTTAAAGTTTTTGATGGTGTTTTAAGAAGATATTTTAGCTCTTATTGTTTCACACCAGTTTCAACTTATTTTGTTTGTTTGTAGGATTAAAATTAGGAATAATAATGATGACAGTCTCTGCTCCAACAAATGTTAGTTTTTATAAAAAAATAAAATTTCAGTTCAAATTCACTTTGTTTAATAACTAAAATTCATAAAGATACAACTAAATGTAAATATATTGCTTGAAGGTGCGTAAAAACATACATAAAACATTTAAAAGCACATTAAAGTCCTTTAAAAAAATTCCAAAACGTTTTCAAACGAACTACTCGGTCATCATCAGTGAAAAACTAATTGTTGAGTTGAGTTGTTGCCCTTCGTGTTTTCTTGCTTGCCCGGAATAAGCTATTTTACTTCAAGGGTTTGGAATATAAGGTGGGATGGGAAAGGTAATCAATGATGTATTAATTCATTCCAGACTGCGTGGATATCATATGATAATACATCGTTACAGACTATTTCTTTTTTAGATATTATTTCTAATAGACTCTCTTATGATAGTAATACTAAAGAAAATTAATTTCGATAGTAATAATGTTCTAAAATTTCGGGACAGAATAAAAGAACATGAAGCAGATCTCAGATTAAATAGACCCCACACTGCGTTAGCAAGATTAGCACAAACTGAACCAACAAAAGTAGATTTCAATGGATCCAAAATTATATTCCGCACAAATAATCACATGGAAGCTATCATAAGAGAGTCTATAGAAATAATATCTAAAAAAGAAATAGTCTGTAACGATGTATTATCATATGATATCCACGCAGTCTGGAATGAATTAATACATCATTGATTACCTTTCCCATCCCACCTTATATTCCAAACCCTTGAAGTAAAATAGTTTATTCCAGGCAAGCAAGAAAACGCGAAGAGACAACAACTCAACTCAACAATTAGTTTTTCACTGATGATGACCGAGTAGTTCGGTTGAAAACGTTTTGGAATTTTTTAAAAGGACTTTAATGTGCTTTTAAATGTTTTATGTATGTTTTTACGCACCTTCAAGCAATATATTTACATATTGTTGTATCTTTATGAATTTTAGTTACTTTTTATGTCGATACCACTTTCTACAAGGGATTGCAAGAACGAAAACATTCTAATATTGCGATTTCTTTGAAACTATTAAAAATTGACATGGGGGTTACTTTTTAGACGTAAATGCTCACTAAGAACAGCTAAAAAAAAAAAAAAAAACTGTGAAATGAGAGGAAGAGTTGATTTCTAAAACTCTCAGCATTATAATGATGACTATTTCTGCTGTATAGGCTATTTTTTTATCTCAAGATCTCCGTCTCCCCGAGGGTAAGAGAAAAACTTCCTAAAACTACGATTTATTTGTTTTTCTTGAGGATAGAAACTTCAAAGTTGATATGATGGTTGCTTTTAAAACATAAATGCTCGCTTAGAATGTTTTTTTTTTTTTTTTTTTAAATCAAAATTTAAACGGATAAAATGAGCAGAAAACATTCCAAAATCACTATTAATCTGGAGCTATGGAATCGATTTCAAAACATTCCCCCCCCCCCCCCTAAAAATGGTGATTGTTTCTGCTCAAACGTAAACTACTTTTTATCTCAGTACCACTGCTCCTAATGGGGTGAAAGAGCGAGAACTTTCTAATACTATTACGATTGCTTTGAAACTGTTGTGGCTAGAAACATGAAAGTTGATATGGTGATTATTTTTAGGGTGTAAATACTGGAATACTGAAATTCGAATGGGCCAGATGAGAGGAGAACGTTTTACAATTATAATTATACTTTTTACTGTGATTTCTGTGAAACTCCTAGGTCTAGAAATTTCAAATTTGGCATAGAGATGATTTCTAAGATATAGATGAACACTAATAATGGCTTACTTTATATTTCAAATTTTAAAATATTCTAATGAAAAAAAAATATATATATTTGCCATTTAAGTGTTACATACAATTTTGTTAAGATTCGGGCCAACTGTTTTAAGCAATCCTTATATATTATTTCTCCTGTCAACATCCCTTTTACTCAGAAAATATGAAACGCAGAACAACGAATGAGATACCATATGAAAGGTTTTAGAACAGGCTTCTGACATAGCCCACTTAACAATTCGTTAAAACATGTTTTTGATTAAAATTTGCTGAAATTAAAAAATTAAATCGGCATTGTTTTCATGAAAGAAATGAAAGGTTTTCCTGAAATTATTGTTGCCAAAAAATAAAATACCACATTATATGATGCTCATAGCAATTATTATAAAAAACACCGCACGGGTTTATTTCATACTTATGATTAAAAAGCGAAATTGAAATGTTTAGATTTATATTTCTAAGTCCCATGGTTTTCCCGAAGCGAATGACGTCATCCTCTAATGCAGTCAAAATACGATTGTTAATTTTTTTTTCTCGCGCGTGCCTTTAGCAATCTTGGATCAGTTTTTAATCTAACTTTGATGGAATAAATTAGATGATATTCTGGCTTGACTAACAACTAAATGTTGTTTGCAGATATTTTTATCCTTGCTTTTTCTTTAGAAGTTTAAACCTGCATCTAATAAATATTACATATTGATAAAAAATGATACTTCTCTATTATCCCGTCGACCACTTTTCATAACAAAAAACTATCGCCAAATAAACGGGAGAACGTTGCCATTGGAATATCAAAAAATAAATAAATAAATAAAATATAAGAATTTAAGGACACAATTGTTATTTTAATTAATGAAATAACTACTAAATCAGTAAAACATAATGAAAAATACACGCAAATGTCGAGTTAAAAACCACTTGATGACGTAACAAACATGTATAATGATTCTGACATCAAGTAAATGGGACTGCATTTTTGGCGTTTAATCTTACAGTTTGGCGATAGTTTTTTGTTATGAAAAGTGGTTGACGGGATAATAGAAAAGTACCTAAAAATTATTAGATTTCAGTGCGAAATCCTCGCACGGGCCCTCTGGTGAAATTGAATTCAAGTACCTATAACTGCTACAATTATTTAAAATAATAGTAATGAAGGAAGATGATTGCCAAAGAGGTAAATAAATATTGCAGTTTGTGTCTTTTGCCGTTCATAAAAGATGGTTAAGTATACTATACCGATGTATTTCAACTTATTATTGAGTTATATTTGGATTGTTATGGTGAATGTATTTGTACTAATATTATAAAAAATAAGTAATTTTTTTTTTTACTTGTAGGAATTAATCTCAGAAAAAAACGTACCGATTAAAAAGAACAAACAAAAAAAAAAACAATAGAATTGATGCTGGATGAGTTCACAAAAATATTACATTTTATCCGTTTTTCGCAAACGGGTGGTTATTAATGGGTTGCAGTGATGTCACTTTAAATTTACGTATTAAGATAAATATTCTTCACGTTCATTTTATGTCGATATAAGATAATGATATTTCACTAGAACGTGACATAATTATCAATATATAAATTATCAATAACAGTATATAATTTCCATCTCATATTAGCATATACCACTTGCACATTTCAACTTTGGTAGTGACATTATAAATTACTAGCTGCGTGGCAACCTATCTTGCTGTATTTAAATTGAATGAGGTCTTTCGATAGTTTTTGGGAAAAAATAAATCTAGTTTTATTATAAATTTCAAGTTTCTAGCCTTAACAATTCCAAATAAATCTTAATTTAGAACGTTTTCAGTTCATTTTCACCTTTTTAAATTTTGAATTTTTTAGAAACCGTTCATAGAGAGTATTTATACTTTAAAAGTAACGATCATAAGAAATTACAAATTCTTAGCCCCAGCAGTATCACAGAAATCGTAATTTTAGAACTTTTTTGTTGCTGCACCCTTTTACATTTCGAATTTTTTTTAGGAATTGTTCTGTTGCGAGTATTTACGTCTTAAAAGTAACAATGATTTCAAGATTCTAGTGTTAACAGTTCCAAATTAATCGTAATATAGAACGGTTTTAAAACATTTTCTGCACGTTCATTTCATTTCGTCCTTTTAAATTTCGAATTTTTTAGATACTGTACTTTGAGAACATTTGCATCTTAAAAGTAACTACCATGCAAAATTTCAAGTTTGTAACCCCAACTGTGTCACAGAAATCGCAATTTTAAAAACGTTTTTCGTTCCTGCACCTTTTAATATTTCGAATTTTTTAGAAACTGTTCTGTGCAAGCATTTACGTCTTAAAAGTAACAGCCATATCATATTTCCAGTTTCTAGCCCTAACAGTTCCAATTAAATCGTAATTTAGAACGTTTCTCGCTCATTTCAACCTTTTAAATTTGGAATTTTTTAGAAACCGCTTATAGCGAGTATTTACATCTTAAAAGTAACAATCACACCATATTTCACGTTTCTAGCACCAACAATATAACACCAGAAATCGTAATTTTAGAAAATTTTTTGCTTCTTTTCACATTTGGGAGTTGTTGTATCAGCATAAAATATAGCCTATGTTGGAGCAGAAATGGTTATCAGCATTTTACCACCATTGTTTTCTAAATCATCTCGGTAGTTCCAGAGATTACCTCCTACAAACAAATACACAAAACAAACAAACGTTACTTCTTTATAATATTAGTATAGATTTCAAGTGATTTCTATACTATTTGAAGTTTAAAAACATTTCAAAGTTTTTCAATTGCATTCAACAACGGATATTTGCCTATTTAAAAAAAGGTTTAGTTAAAAAATAATATAAAATTGTCAAATGGAAATATTTTGATAAAATTTCTCTGGAATCAGATAGAAACGGCTAGATTCTTAAAAAAATATATCATTAATTCAAAAGAAGAAACTACACGAGAAAAAATAACTACAACTGCATTCATCTCAACGGACAATATTCATTTGACATTACAGTAGGCACAGATGTTATTGGTCTTTCTGATTCAGTTCTGATAAACACAATACTGCAAATTTTGAATATTCTTGCAGTATTATGTTTAAAAATTAAGCAATTGTTTAGAAATATAAACCGCAACCTGTAATTCGTTTTTTTAAACCAACTTTTTTTTTTAATTTTAAGATTTGGTCCGTAATTTCGTAGCTGGTGAAATGAAAAATCTCTGAAAAGGAAGCAATTTTAACACAATTATGAAAGAAATATTTAGATTTTTTGAATTAAAATGAACGTGTTCTTTTAAAAATGATGTTTTCGTTAATGAAAGTATTCCACTCTCAGGTCAACGAACTCGGTCGAGACATTGGTGAGCTTAATACACACAATTGGTTTCATCAAAATTGATTTATAAATACGAGCGTTATCGTATGACAGACAAAAAACTATAAAGCTACCTATTGCAGCCGTTCGGAGGAAAGCAGTTCCGAAAATTTCGATATATTTTCACCGATCATCACCCCCAGACCCCAAAACCACCCTCCGTTCAAATGTTGATTTATATATATATATATATATATATATATATATATATATATATATAAAAATCAACGGAGGGTGGTTTTGGGGTCTGGGGGTTTTCGGAACTGCTTTTTTCCGAACGGCTGCAATAGGTAGCTTTATAGTTTTTTGTATTGAAAGCTACCTAAAAGTGGTGGCCAAAATAGTTACCAGTGGCACTCTTAATAATGCCAAAAAGTTGTGGGAATGAATACTGTCGGCCAGAGTTGCCCAGGGTAAGATCAGTTGATTGGGTTCGAGATCTGGCCTGGATACTTTTTCATTCAGATGGAAGATTGCTTTGTTTACTTATTTTGTTGTTACCAAAAAATGCAAAGTTGATGCTACATTTCGAATGGAAATTATACGTAATACCAATTTTTGCCACCAACTTAACAGATTTAATAAGTTTTGTTGAAACAGGTTTATTTAATATTCTTCATTAATAAGTAGACAGCAGATTATATGCACTTAAAAACTATCCAAATATGCATTAAAAAACCTCCAAATATGCTGTTCAAATTTAAAATAATGCATTTATAATTTTTAATGAATAACCACTTACCTATAATTGTAATTCCTGTTTTCTTTGAATTTTAATATATCTGAGCATAATTGTTATTAAAACCATTATCTACTCTTGAGAACAATAGCTTATAATAATTTTATTAAATGCACATTATCACACATTTTATCCCATTGCGGATTTCGGTTTGTTGCAATATAAACAACGTAATTTTTCTAAATTCTCAACACTTAGATTTTGTCTTTTTTCTTCTAAAATAAATATTATAAAACAAAACCTGTCCGTGTGTAACGCTGACGTCATATTGACGATGGCAACACTTGACCAATGTATTTCACTTTTATTTACTGCATTTTTTTTTTTTTTTTTTTAATTCTAGACATTGCGCAGTGTAAATTTTTACACAGTCGAATAGAGAAAAGAGGTTCCTTCAATTGCAGTGTGTTTGTAAACAGTATTTCAATTTACTGATTTTTTATGGTTTTAAAGATAATTTTGAAGCATGATTAAAAAAAAAAAAACATCTATCGCGTGTATCCCAATTAAAAAAATATTAACCCGTTTGCAATTAAAATAATATAAATATTTCAGCGCTTGTTTCTGGCTATTATTACATAAAGAAATCAAATCTTCATCAATAAATAAATTAAAAAATATAAATAAATATAAATTTAACAGACATGTAATCGAACTACGCGCTTAAACCATTGAAATTATAAGAATAAAAAAAGTTGCTGTAAGTAGTGAAATCTTTAAAGACTTCTTCGGCTATTAACTGCTGGCATATGGCTAATACGAAAATATGGCTTTTAATATATTTCAAAAACTTTATTTGAATACATCATTGATATTTTTCATATAAAAATGTTTTTGGTGATTAAAATTCATAAAGATACAAATAAATGTAAATATATTGCTTGAAAGTGCGTAAAAACATACATAAAAACATTTAAAAGCACATTAAAGTCCTTTTAAAATTTCAAAACGTTTTCAACCTAACTTACTCGGTCATCATCAGTGACAAACGTTTCGAATTTTTAAAAGGACTTTAATGTGCTTTTAAATGTTTTTATGTATGTTTTTACGCACTTTCAAGCAATATATTTACATTTATTTGTATCTTTATGAATTTTAATTATTAAACAAGGTGAATTTGCACTGAAATTTTAACTTTTTATTGAATTTTAACTTTTTTTTATTGTTTTTGAGTAATCTAAAAACCACATTAAATAATAAAAAAATCTATCGGAATTTTCCAATAAAAAAAAAAATGGTTTCCACCTATATTCTGTAACTTGGAATGTCCGCGTTGCATTGCATCCCCTAGTCATTTTAAATGCAGAAAATATTCTTGCAATATCAACTGATGTTACCGGTATCAAATAAAAGGCATTAAATTTTGTCGATATATTTTGGAATATACTGCTCTACAAAATAATTAAGGAATTGATGGCAAATTGAACATTTTGGATTTAAAAGTTTAAAATATTCATTTATGCGCAATGTTATGATATTTTATGCGTTTATATATGCTTTAATCGTAAAGGCCTTAAAATATGCAATTAAATATGCAGATATATAATGGCATATAATCCGTTGTCTATTAATAACTATTCCTTTCATTTGTTGAAATAAAACGTTTTTATATCTGTTATGCACAGGGCCGTATTTAAGCATGTGCAACATATGTAGCTACACAGGACGGCCATTTTTTTTTTTGGGGGGGGGGGCAGGGGCGGCAAAATGTAATTAGATGAAAAAAAAATACAATATTATTTTTATTTCTATTATCATTATATGACTCGCATTAAATTAGCGTTCAGTCATTAAAATAGTATGTAACTATTAGTGCATATGATGAAATGGACCTATTTAATAAAAGAACTGTATAGATATCTTTATATTTATGGCCAATCAACTATTAAAGACTGCCTACTTCGGCATCGTATGTGTTCAGGTGTACTGTATTCTTAATTACTCAAATTTCTGTTGGCATTTCATCCTTGAAAACTGTTCTTAAATTTATAATGTAAGACATTTTATACGAGTATTTCTAATTATTCACAATGAATTTATTATGAATTTGATACATACTTTCGCATCCTGGAGCTATGCCTGCCCATAAAACATTCGAGTTAACGTCCGGTTAAAGGGCTGACCGTGTTTTATGTAAGTGACTATGAACGATAGCTTAGATTTTCTGTAATAATTTTTCCGGGGGCGATTCAGTTGTAGTGATTTTTCTGCGTATTTTATCATTTGGTTTATCTGATTAAATTGGAGGTTTCTGTGTTATTTTTTATAAAATGTATTAATTTGTAGTGTTTTTTTTTTTTTTTTTTTTTGGTGTTCACTATATACACTATATGGTCATTAATGACCGGCAACTTTCAATTTTGGACATTTTGTCGAATATTTAAAAATATACTTGTCAGATTCTTCTGGAATTTTAGGATTAAAAATAACAGGTTTGTCTTCATATTTATCAACGTCGATTTGATAAGGAGGACAATTAGGGGGCTAAAAAAATATTAAAAAAAAGAATACTTTGGTTCACCCTGTAAAATAAAATGCACGAAATGATCTATCGCTACAGAATATACATAGACAGACATTGTACAATATGTGTATTCATTTGTGTAAGAATAGCATGTATATTAATAGAGTTATAGCGATTTTTTTACAAATTTTAAAAAAATCTTGCATGTTTTTTGCTTATAACATACAGGGTTTTTAACCAAATTTAACGCCAGTTTCAGAAAAATTGACAAAATGTAGTAGAAACAATATAGTGCAATTGGAATATAAATATATTAAATATTTAAGGAAACATGGGCAGTTGTATAAAATAATTTTGATCTGCGCATGCGCGAACGATAACAAGGATTTTTTTGCATAATTTAATAGTCAACTCTATCGTGCAACTTATTAAAAATAAATAAATCAAATATCGTAAAAATTTAGAGAGATATCGGCGTTAGAGTGAGCTGTTTTTTAGCTTCTCACTAAAACTCGCTGAATGATAAGGGATTTTCAATAAATTGTCATTTTTTATTTTCATACTATTTTCCAATTTTTAATGATACTTTAGTTCTCTTTGAAAAACTACCCTTACGAGCTTATTCGAACTAAAAAAGAATAATCAAAATCAAAGGATCCGTTCCAAAACTATTATAACCTGGTGAAATAATGTTTTCCAAGGCAAACTAAAGTATCAATAAAAAATAAAATATAGTATAAAAATTAAACATGACAATTTGTGAACAATCCCTTATCATTCAACATGTTTTTGTGAGAAGCTAAAAAACAGCTCACTCTAACGCCGATATCTCTCTAAATTTTTACGATATTTGACTGAGTTTTTTTAATAAGTTGCTCGATAGAGTTGACTATTAAATTATGTAAAAAGTTCCTTTTTATCGTTCGCGCATGCGCAGATAAAAAATATTTTATACAACTGCCCATATTTCCTTAAATATTTAATATATTTACATTTCAATCGCACTATATTGTTTCTACTATATTTTGTCAATTTTTCTGAAACTGGCGTTAAATTTGGTTAAAAACTCTGTATGTTATCAGCAAAAAACATGCAAGATTTTTTTTAATTTAAAGAAAAAATCGTGATATCTCTATTAATATACATGCTATTCTTACACAAATTAATACCCCTATTGTACAATGTCTGATTATGTATATTCTGTAGCGATAGATCATTTCGTGCATTTTATTTTACAGGGTGATACCAAGTATTATTTTTTTTCTTTAATTTTTTTTTGGCCCGCTAATTATACTCCTTATCAAATCGACGTTGAAAAATATGAAGTCAAACCTATTCTTTTTAATCCTAAAATTCCAGAAGAATCTGACAAGTATATTTTTAAATATTCGACAAAATGTCTAAAATTGAAAGTTGCCGGTCATTAATGGCCATATAGTGTATATTTGTATTCAGAATTTGTTAATTTTTAACTTACGCTTGCGTTATGTGTTGTGTATTCAGTTCAACTTAAATAGTTCAGCATAGTTTAAAAGTGAAGTAAGTAAATTCACAACTATGAGCTATTTCTGGCATGCTATTTCTTTCAGGTCGGAGTCGGATTAACCTGATTTTTCAAACGAAAGTCATGAATATTTTTCAATTGAAAAAAAAAAAAAATATATATATACGTATTTGAATATTTGTGTATAGTTTATTTTTTTACAAAAAGGATACAATTTATATTAGAGATATAATTTGCACACCACTTTTCCATAATTTTATTAAAATTAGGATTAATTTTTTTTCTCTTCGGGTTTGGGTCGGGTTCAGGTTTGAATATTTCGCGTTTGGGTCGAGTTCAGGTTTCAATATTTCGGGTTTGAGTTGGTTTTGGGTTGAAGTGTGTCGAGTTCGGGTTGTGTTTCGGGTTCATTTTAAGCAGAATTTTTCGGTTTGGGTCGGGTAGTATCAGACCCGTGCAGACTCTGCTACCAAGTCTCCTTAAATTTTCCTTTCAAATTTTCTTTATTATGATCATACTTCGAGTCTAAAGGATTAATGAAAAAAGAATCAAATTATCCTTAACAGAAAAAAAAACCCTACCTGCTATTAAAGTGTTAAGGCATAACTGATTACGGTTTTCTATTTTGTATAAATTCAATGCCAACTATTTTGAAACGAAAAATGATGCGACATTTAAATTTATCATTGACCCAAATTAAAAAGTCTGCGCATGAGTACTGTTACACTGGATAGTTTAAATGATTGCTTTATTCTCATCTGAAACTGTTGTTTCCAAATAATGCATAGCCGTTGCTACAGATACAGCCAGTTTGAATGAAGGACTTACGTGCGTATAAATTAATTGATGGTTTACCTTTTGATGCGAGGCGCGAAAGATAAATTGTAGATTGTTTAGTTCAGATTTTACGTAGTATTTCCCTTCGCTTGGTCAATGATCTCTTGATAACCAAACCGTATCTTCGTTTATTTATGCCCTTAGTAGCAAACCAATATCAGTTACAATATTGAGGCCATATATTGCATTAATTGGAAATGCTTACAATGAAGTATCAATATTGGTTAAATATTGGCTTTACATTGGAAATATTTGCAATGAATTGTATTGTTGCAGAAGTATAGGCTTTAAATTGGAAATATTTACAATGAAATACCACTGTTATAGAAATATTTGGTCTACATAGGAAATATTTTCAATCAAATGCCATTATTACAGAAATATTGGCTCCATATGGGAAATATTTGCGATAAAATGCCACTATTACAGAAATATTGGCTTTACAGTGTAAATATTGCAATGCAATGCAATATTGCACAAATATTGGTTTTACATTGGAAATACTATTAATAAAATGGCGACATATTTCTTGTTAATATTAGTGAAATATTGGTAAAACGTAAATGCTTTAATGTTGATTTATATTTTCTGCCAGTTTTTTCATATTGGGCAAGATATAGCCAAGAAATAGCCAATGCAAACTAATTTGATCCAGTACTGATTTGCTGACCTGTCAGCATCTACAGAGCCTGATTTTATATTAAGCACAGAAAACCCAGCCCTAGTTCTTCAAATTTTGATCATCACTTTCCGTTTTATCTCATGTATAATGGATTTAGAAATCAGTTTAGTACTTTAATAGTCTAACAAAAAGCACTACCCTTTTTTCTTTTTTTAGTATGTTTTTCTTTCCCGCTTAATATTAGTTTATGTTCACTTGCATAACTAAAATATTTTTCTGGTTATAAACTTACGTGTACAGTCGTGGGGGTAAAAAAGATATCCCTCCGCCAATCTGGCACAAATCATCGTATAAAATTAATACTGGTACCATCCCATTGATAACAACGTCTATTCAATTAAATGTTATGTATGGATTAGGATTTGGAAGTCATTACACACTAAAAGGTGTACCACTTTTATTTTTTCAAATGGTAACAGCCACTTTTGACAACTATAGTTTAGTTCCTTGCATCAAATCAGCCCGGAAAAGTGCATAGTTATGAATTTATACTTAAATACTCATATTAGAAGAAGTCATAATTTGTGGATGCGAATCTTAAATACACTTTACAAATTTCAATTTATATCTCCCCTAAAAATCATCCGACTGAAATGTTTCATTCGTGATGAAATACAGTGAATAAACCCAAACATAACTTAGGCACCTTTTTCGATTCAAAGACAATATGTCGTTTTTAATTATGAAAATCAGAAATAAAATCATATTTGAAATTTTATGAATTATGACCAACATTAATTTTTATATGACAAAATTAGCTTCGTCAGAAACGTGGATATATGCTTTTACAGCTCATTCCCATAATTATTTTACAGATGCAGAGAAGCTTTATTTTTGTAGGTTATAGACAGGAGTGTCAAACTGTGGCTCGCACGATTACCACTATTTTGTATTAGTAATATTCACCTTATTCAATCCCAACTGATCTAACAAGTGGAAATGATATTAAATGATACAATCCGGGTTTTTTTTACAAACTTTGGTGATTTGAAGGTCCTACCTAAGTATAAAAAATCCCGTATGAAATTTGGTCGGATATGTATAAATAAAAAAGTTTTAGCTGATTGGATTTCTCAGTATTTTAGAGCTTTTATACGTATATCGTTCGCTAAAATCATCTTCTCGCTTTTATTATGTGTCATATGACTTTATGTTGGTGTTCCTTCATTAAACCTGTTGTTCATTAATGATCTCTCTAAAATCTCTCATTCTATACAGGGTGTCCACTCCTATT
The DNA here is from genome assembly GCA_963931845.1 of Maratus michaelseni. Classification (NCBI taxonomy): domain Eukaryota; kingdom Metazoa; phylum Arthropoda; class Arachnida; order Araneae; family Salticidae; genus Maratus; species Maratus michaelseni. The sequence goes on from OZ007593.1 coordinate 260,945,830, forward strand.
GTTGTACAATAACTAATTCATAAACCACAAACCTTTAATTTTACAGGTATAATTCGAATTAAAAAAATGTTTCAAATGTTGTTCTTCATCATAATTAAAACCATTTACGTCGAAATAGTTGTTTTTTTAAAAGTTTCGAAACTTAAATTTTTTTACGATTCGTGTGTTCTGCGATTTATTTTAAAACTGCCTTCCTGCTCTAACTAGTAAAACAATAAAGGTTACATTTTTGAACGACCAAACTTACCGAGTTATGATATAGGATAGCCTGGAGCATGGAGAAAGTTTTTCTAAATATTAGAACTAATGGATACATAGGACCGAGGGTTATGAAAATTTAAATTCGCAACTTTTACAAAAATTATTAGTTTGATGTAAATATAATATTACGGATAACAACATTAAAAACATTTTTGCAGTTGGAACTATATCACTTACGCAAATGGTTTAGGAATTAGCTGTTGTAGAACAATAAGAGAGACAGCCTCTAGAGTGTAAAAGGATTTAGAGATGTCATTAACTAATGAAAGACTACGAACATAAAGCCATATGACACATTATAAGAAAAGCGAAAAGACGATTTCGGTGAAAAAAATGTACGGCGTACTTATAAAAGCCCCAAAATATCAAAAAATTCAATCAGCTGTAACTTTTTTGTTTATGCATATCAGCGCAAATTTCATACGGGACTTTTTAGATCTAGGTAGGATTTTCAACCCCCCCCCCCCCCCCCCCCAAAAAAAAAAAAAAAAAAAAAAAAAAAAAAAAAAAAAAAAAACTTGGGTGCATCACTTAACTAACTCCTTTTGTAACAAGACTACCTCTTGTTATCGTTTGCATTCACAGAAGTGAAAATCTTAGAACGTAACCAACAATTAAATAACTTTTTCTACAATACAAAATTATTTTATTTTATATTTATATTTTCTGTAATTTTTTTCATCCGGCTACTAACTGAATGTTCCTGATGTTTTTCCTTGTAAGATCTTAATTTTATTTTCCTAAGCTTATGGATAAGCCCCTAACACATTTTCTTTCATGTCTATTTCATAACTATGTATAGGTTTAAGAAAAATTGCATAAATTATACGATTATTTGGACTGATTATATCCAACGAACTTCAATAAAGTGTCAAGAGGGGGGAGGGGGTACCATTTGGAAATTGAATGTTAGCATAATTTTTAATACGTAGATGGTCTCCATACCCTAATTCATGCATAATATTTAATATTAGACTCTATTACCTATCGGTTGGAACCAGTATCATTTTTATACGACGATTTGTTTGAATATTAGTGAAGTTATACTTTTTTCTCTTCTGTACAGTATTCAAAGACGTCATATCAATCAATAAACAGATTGCACAAGACAAATCGTGTATAGGAGCCCCAAAACTGTCTGTTGAGTGCCACTATACTTTAAATACATAGTGGTATATAATAACTATATTTATAAACTAAGGGCTTTATGAATATATATTTCGTTCATGTTATTTGAAGGATATATATATTTTTGACTTTATAGCAACTATTTCTTTATAAAATATAGAATGTCATCGCACTTTATGAAAAGGATTTTCAAAGTTAATTTCTGTGCACAAATTCCGTATTTTTTGCGACATTTTGACTGTGATGGATAGCATTTAACGCTTGGCTATAGCTCTGATTTGAAATTTCGATTAGTAGAATTTTTCTTAGTACAAGTAATCTAAGTCGTGTCAATTTTCATGTCAATCATGTCACTTTTTTTAGTCATTTCAATTTTCTCCGCTATCTCAGGCGCAGTTTGCCGAAGTATTTTCAATGTTAATGAGTGGCATCTTCTTAACGCTCGCTTTAACAAACTGTTAAGTTAACTGGTGTTAATAGAAAATTATTGTACCACTGGGTGACTTTAATTAAAAGGCTGTAACAAAAATAGCGCAATTTTTTTTAATCAATGGAAGAAAATCCCCAATAAAATGGATTTGTTAACGAAAAGAAAAGTTTCTGAAGAAATTCCTGATTGCTTTTGTATTTCGTTATGAGAGTAAATTAAAGGTAAAAAATGTATCAAGTACAGCTGAAGTAAAATCTCTCATTACCAGGAAAATACACTGATGTCCAAAAGTTAAGTAAAAAACACAAAATGTTAATTTTGTTAATTTTGAGTATTCAAAAGCAAATGATATAAGTATCAGTAGTAGCAAACATGTATTTTTTCTATGGCACAGCCAGTTGATGTGACGTCACTTTCACGTCACAATTGGTCACAGTCACTAAGGAAAACCAAAATATGATATCTTTCATCCATGTCAATATTACTCTCAAGTAAACGTCATTTGTGACGACTGCACAATGAAATAACCTTATGATTATCACGTGACCGTCATTTGGAGACTCCGTTGTAAAATGACTATGATAGTTGTTTTTTGCCGTGTCTCCAAGTGACAGCAAAATGAAGTCATCTTGGCACATCAGCGCTCACGGTGACTTCAGAGTCCATCACCGAAGATACACCATGTGACTTCGTTGTAACGCTATTTGATGACTCATAACAATAGAACGTACACGATGACTTCCCAAATGGAGTCTTAAAATGACAGTCGCATGATAATCAAAAGGTGATTTCATTGTAACGTCACCTAGATGTCACAAAGCATCAGTCAAAAGGATTTTTCACTGGAGTTATTAAATGACGTTTATTGGAGTTGCGATTGAGATACCCTGTACATTAAAAAAATTATTGTGCAACATTCAAGCATATTGTAAAAGTTAAATATACTTCCACTCTGTTTATTTGTTTAAAAACGCGAATTTAACATTAAAATATATATGTTTTCATGCTTTTCTTTTATGAATCAAATAATACTTTAATTAATTCCTTCATGTGCATTCTAATTTTTTTATTCGCTCTCATAGAATTCTAATAGTCAATATTTAAATGTGATGCATATTTTCTCTGTTTTGAAAAACACGTAAATATGTTTAATGGAGTGAATTATTGGAAATGGATAAAGGAAAATGTTTGAATTTTTAATGTTAAAATTTCAGATACAATTTTAAGTTATTGATTAAAGCGTAAATATATGTAATATTTAAAACAAAAAAAAATTCCTTTGCTGTTTATTCGTTTTAAAACTAGAATTTGACATGAAAACTACGTTTTAGTACACGTTTATTTAATATTATTAAATAATTTAATAAAACATTTTTCGTATGTGTTCGAAATTTTTATTCGTCTTTACAGAAATCTAGCAGTCGATATTTTAATGATAGATATTTTTAATTTCTTCTATCTTTACAAGAAGAAAGTATTGTATTCGAGAAAAATTTCGACTTCTGGCTTTCGGCCGATTTTTACGTTTTAGAAGGTCCTGAACGTTTTAGAAGGTCTGATTTGACTGGTTTTAGAAAAAGTCTGTCTAATGAATCTGTCTGTCTGTATGTATGCATGTAAAAAAATTTTGTGGGCGCTCTATCTCAAGAACTAATGCACGGAATTTAACAAAACTTTAGATTCAGTTAGACCTTGATATAAATTGGTGCTGCTTAGTTTTTGGTGTAAATCGCTCGAAAGGTGACGCTGATATATGCTACATCTTTCACGATTTCCGCATCTCAAGAACTAATGCACGGATTTTCATCAATCTTCAGATTTAGTTAGACGTTGACATAAATTGTATCGTCCAACAGGTGGCGCTGCTATGCTGCATTTTTTCAGGATTTACACGATTTTAGCGATAGTCATATCTCAATAACTAATGTATGGAATTTCATCAAACTTCATATTCTGTTAGACCTTGGCATAAGTTGGCGCGGATTAGGTTTTTGTGTAAATCATATAAGAGGTGACGCTGCTATGCTGCCTTTTTCGCGATGTCTATATCTCAAAAACTAATGCAAGGAAATTTAATCAAACTTCATATTCTGTTACATTTTCACATAAATAAATCCTTATTAGGCTTGGGTGTATACTGCCCAACAAGTGTCGCTTTTATGCTGTTTGGGTTGGGAATTTCGGTTGCAGATATCTAAGAAGGTGGGCGCCGAAATTCAATGATTTGTTTGAAAAATGCAATGCTTATATTTCCTTTTTAAATGCTCACAATTCAACGAACCTATACTATTAGGATCCTCATGATGGGCATAGATTGTCATTTAATTATAGCACTGTGATAGCGAATTTTGAAGAATTAACATGTATGAGATGAGATGAAGAAAGTTTTGGGATTGGCATATTCGACTACTTTTTTATTTTGAAAAATCCATAAACATGTTTTTCTCGAATAATCTATTGGAAAGATAAAATAAAGGATTATTTTTATGTTTGAATTTTAGATATGCTTTTTAAAATTATTGGTTAATACGCAAATACGCATAAAAGAGCGTGAGCATGTTTAAAACTAAAAGTTTCCCATTACTGTTTTAAACTTGGTTATGTTTACTAATACTCATTACACATTTTAAAAAATGAATGTATGATGAAATTTCTCTTTTAATCCATTTTCCACTTACCAATTAAGTAATTTGATTAAAATTGATTTTTTTAAATTTCGTATATATTAATACATAAGAAGAAAGTATTATATCCGTGACGATTTTTCACCTCAGGTTTTTAATGATCTAATACATTTTGAGATGTCCTGAATCCGATTTGATTTAATTATTTTTAAACCGACTTTTGTTTGTTTGTGTGATGTACAAATTTTTGGGGGATTCATGCACGGAATTCAGAGTTTATTTAGATCTTCATAAAAATTGGTCCTAATTAGATTTTGATGTATTTGATGTATATCGCTCAACAGGTGACGCTGATATGACAGCGTTTTTCACGATTTGTGTGATAGCTATATATCAGCATCTGTGAGATGGAATTGTTTCGGATTTAATATGTAAGATTCTTCTTCTTATATATATATATATATTGTGTCGGAACAGTCATGTTATTTGAATCAGTGGACACAGCATGAACATAGAAATAGATAAGGACTTCTAACTAAATAGTGTTAATATCGTGTCGCGACTTTCGAACTTAATGCAAGCTGCACAGTTACGTGCACGATTGTGCGCTGCCGGCGAGCATCTCTGCCAAGGTAGCGCTACCTACAACAACAAACCGAAACTGTATATTGGATACCCGCCAGACGATGGCTGTCAAGCAGATGGTTTGAAGAAGCAGCAGCAGCAACTAATCAAAGAGGATGGTGGCGTATAGAGCTACTGTCCAAAAAGGCGCCACCTATTTGAAGCATTTTTCAAGGAACGGTTTTCTTCTTTGAAAGGCTATTTCGTTAGAAATCTATTTCTATGTTCATGGGACACAGTCACAAGGGGTCTTGAATTCCAGCTTGACTCAATTTGGGTAATTAAAGATAAACATTCTTCACAAGTTAAAATCTGGTCACCGATAGTTCTTTTCCATTTTCTTTATACAATGTCTTCCAATTTATGTATTATCATTAAGTCGGTGAAGCATTTCTGTATTCTTTGATCAGAAGCAATTTCAAATATCATTTTCTTTATTTCGCTGTCTGTTTCTATAAATTTGTATCTCTATCTGAAAATATTTCTTGAGGCTTTCTACGTCGAGCAACAAATCTTTTCAATGAAACAATAAAAAGTTACAGTTGTAAGATCAGTAACTACCTCTAGATGGGTAGCTTTTGTTGCAAAACAAATACAAAAAAAAAAAAAAAAACACAATACTTGAAAGATCTTACACCCCACCGTCCCTTATGAAGTTTTTACCAGAGGAAGAAAGAACCAACTAAGTCCACGACCCTTGAAAACACTCGAGCTGGTATTACATGTGTTGATGGTAGATATCCCATCACCTGAGATAACAAGTTAGACGCATTTAGAAAACTTCATACATTTATTACCTTATGTTTATTTTCATAACTTCCTTAGCATTAATTATCCAAAATTTTGTTGAATAGCTGAAATTGTTAATCGAGTTTCGCCATGAAGATGATTCAGATGAAGATATATTAAATTATCATATCTGTAACATGATGCTTTTTTGGAAGAATTGTTTGATGTTTTTGGTATTCAGACAGGTTGGCATTTCTTAACCTGCCTCCAACGCGAAAGATACCATTTATGTCAACAAAGGGATGTAAATGAAGAAGTTTATTAATAGAATTAAGTTCTTGCCAGATTTTAAAATTTGCAATTTCTCTCCGAATTCACGCTTTTGAATAATTTCAATAATAGCATTAGATATCTTCAAGTTCTGGAACTGTCAAGTAAACAGTGACTTGCTCAGATGGATAGATAATATTTTTGATAAATCTGAGACACAAAACAATAATTCGTCTTAATTTTGTCGAAGATGAAAATTTAAATAAAAATTCAAATTCTGAAATATTTTGAAATACAGAACAAACCAGCGTTTTACGTTGCTCTTGCAAGATATCTTCATCAGCTATATATTTATTGGAGTTTCTGGGGAAAACATAGATAAAGATTTTATTTTTCAGACGGACATGTCTATGTGACCGTATAGAATAAGTTAATAATTCAGATGCAGAGCAACCACGAGAGATAATATCTAAAGGATTTTCCGTTGTTTAAAAAGAATTACATATTGTGTTGGTGCAACAAGATTTGAATTTCACGAATATGATTTTGCAGAAAGAATTTTCAGTTACTAGCTCTCTCTTTAATATAATGCGAGACAATTTGAGAGTCACTTGAGCAAAAAATATTTTAATTCACGATTCTAAAGATTCCTTTTAAATAATTAGCTAATCTTGCAGCTGTGTGTGCTCTAAGCAGTTCAAGTCTAGGCAAGGCAATTTTCTTAAGAGGTGCTACTCTAGTTTTTGACGACAACGAATGAAGTTTCACAATAGAAGGAACAGAACTATATTCTTTTAAACTAATATCACAAAACACAAAAATCTGCGCGATTCAGGATTTAATTTTGCAATATTTACAAAATACCTTCTAAGAATTTCAAAATTTGCTAAGTCCTTGATTTCACAATATCATTTTATGAATTTTTCAGTTAAAGTATCTGCCAATGTAGAACCTCAATTAAAAACATCTTCCCACAGTTTTTGCATTAAAATCTTATTTCTTATTAGAAAGGAAGAAATAATTCCAGTAGGATCCATAGTTTGTAAAGCAAGACGCTTGGTGAGAATTTTATTACTATGTCCTACTAAAAGTGGTTGTATGTCTAATTTCAGTGTGTCATTTTCTGTGACATACATTATTCCTAATTGATACCTTTGAAAGATTTTAATTATGAGTGTCTTCCTCAATGTTTATCCCATGTTCCGTCCATAATTTTGTTTTTCAAATCTGTAGCATTACTCTTAAATTTTCTAAGTTTCACATTGACGTCACCCGATGTAGATTCTCAGCACCGAACGGTAAATCTAAAGCTTCATTTACTGAAGCCGCTCCATAAAACAAATCATCAATGTATAAGGAAGTATACAGCATATTAACTATTTTCTCAAAAAAAAAAATACTCTTTTTATTTGATGTGTGATGCAGAAAGGGTAAAAATTCGAGGTTGTTACATCAAAAGTTACACGACAGAATCATGCAAAAAATCTTCAAACTTTTACTAGTTATATAGTCAACTTATAGGAAACGCAAAAATGTCTATTTTCTCATGCTATCTGGATTTCCATAAAAGCTTTTCTTGTATCATTAAAAAAGCAATTTTGTGAAGGCAGAATCTTAAAAAAATGTCCAATATATTAGGGTTTAAATTAGGACAAGAAAATAAGCTATCATTTATAAATGTTGCTTCTTATTTTTAGACGAAGCATTAAAAACAATTCTTGCTTTAGTTGTAGATTTATCTTCTCTTATTACTTGGTGTTTGAGGCATATCACTGAAGTGCGCTACAAGGCTCTTATTATAGAATATGATATGCAGAGAATGCATCGTTCATTTACAGGGGCACGCAAAAGAATTTGGCTATAGTACTGTCTATGAACAATAATTGCTGTTAGCTCGTTTTCAGTTGTGGTACGCGTTTTTAAATGAAACTAATTTTTTGCTGATTAATTGTTGCATATAAATTCTATAGATCATATACAGGGCTGCTCAAAATATCTCACATACATTTCCCTTTAATGACGGAAATTGCTGAAGAGGAATTTTCAATTGTGCTACGTATTTTCCTAATTGAAGAAAATTTTAGCATACTGTGTAATATACATACAAATATATAGATCATATGCAGGGCTGCACAAAAGAATTCGGATATTTTGTTTGACTACTGGTAATTATTGCTGAAATTGGGTTTAGAAATGTGTTATGCGTTTTCTAAATTGTTTACTAAGTAAACTGAAGTTTTGTTACAATATTCTGAATGTGTTGGAAAGTGTTTCATAATCTATGCTTGACGTATGCTTTTTTGTTCGTGTTTTTTTTATGCATTAACGACGAGATTGCATCCTTTTTACTTTCTTCTATCTATACAAAAAAAAGTATTGGATTCATGAAATATTTCGATTTCCGGTTTTCGACGGATTTATACGTTTTAGAAGGTAATGAACACGATTTGACTATTTTTAGAAAGTGCCTGTCTGTCTGTATAATGACACACACATTGTGGGTGCTCTAACTCACGAACTGCTGGGTAGAAAAGGATGAAATTTCATATGAAGTTCTATCCTTATGTAAACTGGTGCTGATTAGTTTTTGGACAAAATTTCCCAGTAGGAGGTGCCGCAAATCGATGATTTGTCCGACTTATGCTTATATCTTCATTTTATGTATGAAGAATTAAACGAAACATCAAATTTAAAATTTTCATGACAGGAAAAAACTATCATTCAATTTTGGTTGCGGTCATCTAAGAGGGGGTGCCTAAATTCGATGGTTTGTTCGAAATATGCGATGCTTATATCACCAGTTTAAATGCCCAAAATTCAACGAAGCTTTACGCTAAGCATCCTGAATATGGGAAGACATTATCTTCCCATAGACATTATCTATATCTATTTAAATCATTTAATTGATCTGAGTTGTATCGAAGACTGTTTTGTGATGTCCACAACATACTAGTTAGAATTAGTCATAGACAAAACTTTTTCTCTATTTCACACTTAAGGAAAGCAATTAAATCTGCTACATCTGACTCATTATTAGGATGTTTTCTTTGATATTCTACTACCAATTCACGAGGTAATAATTTTAACAAAATTGGATTTAACAAACGCTCATAAGAACTGGACCCAACATTTTTTAAGCTTCTAATATTACTTTCACACATATCATGCAATTTTCTTAATGCATTCTAATTTGAAGAAGTCTTAACTGGTTCAGGGTTTAACAAATTATACATGTGTTTGTTTATGATGACATGAACTTTACCATAGCGATCCTTTAATAAATCGATGCCGCTATCAGAGTTTAGTTCTGTTAGTAGAAAACCATCTACATCATTATAGGAGTGATTGCATAACTAGCTAGCATTAGAATGTTTAATTTAGGCAATATTTCAATGCCGAATAAGAATTTGCTTCTAAATATACGTAACAAATCATAACACCTTGTAATTATATACTTGTTTTTAATTGCTAAAAGGCGTAAAATAAAATGATTATAAACAGTAAAGTAGGTTTTATTAGACAGTTGACATATGTTTCAGCTCAATCTGAGCCATTATCAAAACAAACAAAAATATTCTATAAATGTACGGTCTATGAAGTTATTTGAAACGCAATCATTTAATTTTCAGGTACTTTTTAAAAAATTACGTACGTTATTTTAATTTTATACGCATTTTATAAGCATGTTTTCCATTTACGTATAAAATTTCAGCCTACAGATTTTTTATAAGACGGGCTTTTTTAGTATGTACTGAAAATAAATTGAACAATGAATTAGATAATATTCGTAGAATTGCTTGTAATAATGGTTTTAAGGTACACCATATTAATAAATTAATCGTGGATATTGCCAATAATAAAAAACCAGAAAACAAATTTGATTCGCAAAAATATAAACTTTATACTCTTCAATATTATCCAAGCTTTTTTGAAAAATTAAAATACAGCATTAAACGTTTCAATGTCTGTTTAATAGTCAAACCCCCTCAGAAATTAAAGTATATCATTTGTGGTAAAATTGACCCAATTAATTTTGAGAATTATTCAGGAGTATATGAAATACCATTCATTAAAGAAAACGGATCAAAGAATTACTATATTGACATGACAAGCAGCAAATTTAGTTACAAAAAAAAGGAGCATATAGCTGATATTAAGTATAATAGAAAAACAACAGCCCTGGCAAGATTATATCAAGAAGAAACCATCCAAATAAATTTCAATAAAAGTAAAATAAAATAATTTTCCCCTGCAATCTATACTATCAACCCATTATAAGTAAAACCATAGAGATTGTAACACATAAAAATACAGTATGTAACGATGCAGCATCATTTAATTTACCAAAATTGTGGCTCGAGTTACTCCATGGTTACAAATATAGAAATAAACATCCAAGTAAAAAGTAAAAATAACGTGCGTTATTTTTAAAAAGTACTTGAAAAATTAAATGATTGCGTTTCAAATACATAAAAATACAATATGTAACGATGCAGCATCATTTAATTTACCAAAATTGTGGCTCGAGTTACTCCATGGTTATAAATATAGAAATAAACATCCAAGTAAAAAGTAAAAATAACGTGCGTTATTTTTAAAAAGTACTTGAAAAATTAAACGATTGCGTTTCAAATAACTTCATAGATCGTGCATTTATAGGATATTTTTGTTTGTTTTGATAATGACTCAGATTGAGCTGAAACATATGTCAGCATTCTAATAAAACCTACTTTACTGTTTATAATCTTTTATTTTACACCTTTTAGCAATTAAAAAGAAGTATAGAATTTGATTCTGTTCCACAGACAGAACTATTCGAATCATTTACAGAATAAACTGTTGTCAAAGAGGAAACTTTATTACATTTATTTGATCTATTCAAGGTTGCAGTAGCACAGTTGAGGTTTATTCCAACAGAGCGAAAAATGTCCAGGACAGGACTCGAACCTGGTTACCTTGGCTTGCCGTTCCAACGCTCTTCCTATTGAGCTACCCGGACGATACCTGGCTGACATATTTCACTCTTATTTGTTGGACGTGGGTGTGAACTGCAGCGTTAGTTTTATTCGTCCGAGCTGTAACTACAGCATTTACTTGATGAAAGTGTGTGATATCGATATTACGGATAGCCCTGTATACTATGTAATTAGATCATAATGAAGAAAAGGAGTGTTTATTTTACCCTTTTTTTTATTTTAAATTTAATACTTTTTAACTGATCTTTGTATTTGTCACTAGATGCAATATCCTTTGATTACGGACCACGACAGGCGGCAATTTTTGTATTCAATCGTACCACACAAATTACAAAACATTTTTTTTGTACTAGATTTCTTTTGGAAATATCTCAGTATAAATGTTCGGCAGAGTTTATTTTTCAAAAAGTGGTACGAACAAAATAAAAAATTGTCCACTGGGACGTATATGTCCCGACCCGTAATCAAAGTTTTAATAATCTTTATAATCAGTTAATTTATTTTCTGTTTCATGATTCAAACTTTGAAAAGTATATTCTTTCAATAATAACATTTTCTGTATTTCTAATAATCATGTATACTTTTGTGTTGTTAATATGTCTGTGCTGTGGTTTTTCTATTATACTTTATATAAGCCATGCGTTCATATTTTCTACAATTAAATTTCCTGATAGTCATGCCAATATAATAATTTTTTGATCCGTTGGTTTTAATAAATGGGTTCTAGATATGAATTTTGAGAAACTTGTTCGTTCAATTAAACTTTTAAATTTTAGTTTCTCTAAATTCTACATTTCAACTCAATTTAAAATGTAAAAGTAATTTTTTTAAAATTTTAATTTGGAAAATTTAATCAGGTGTAGATGAAATTCCCTTTATTAAAACCAGTGGATCAAAGAATTATTATGTTGGCTTGACTAGCAGGAAATTTTATTGTAGAAAATAGGAATACATAGCTGGTTTAAAGTATAATAGAAAAATCACAGAACTGGGAAGATTATATCAAGAAGAAGCTATTCAAACAAATTTCAATAAAAGCTAAATAATTTACCCACTCCAATTTATACTATCCGTCCTTTATAAGATAAACCATTGAAATTGTAACACATAAAAATTCAATATGTCCCGATACAGCATCATTTAACTTACCAAAATTATGGGTTGAGTTACTCCATGGTTAAGAGTATAGAAATGAATATCAAAGTAAAAATAAAAATTAAATTAAATAAAAACTTGAGTGTTCTGAGAGAGAACGTGAAAAACGTGAATTATGGAGTTTCAAATCATTGCGTTGTAGATAGTGCAATTGTAGAAAATTCTCATTTGCCTTGAAAAAGACTTCAGTGAAGCCGAAACATATGTAGACAGTTTATATATAAAAACATTTTTTTCTGTTTTTATGGTTTTTATTGAACAACTTTTAGCATTTAATGAATGTTTATCTCTTGGGGGTTCGAATTTGTTATATATTTATACAAACTATAATTTTATTTTAATTTGTTCTTTTTCATTCACTAAAACTGCTTACCATAATCATTGAAATATTTCAGTTTTCTGATCGAATAATATTAATTAATAAAAAAGTAAATAATTGGAAGCCTACAGTCATTTTTTTTTTCTTTTTTTGTTTTTCGAAGAAAGGGAAGAACTGGACGTTTTAGGTTGTTAGCCACAATGACTTTATTTTAAATAAAAATATATGAATAGATCCTTTCCCACATATTTCGGTAATAGTGATTGAGCTTGTTCCCTCCTCTGGTGTCCACGGACTTGATAAAATTAGATAAAAAATATTAATTTAAAAAAAATAGTTATAATGTTAATTTTTTCCCAGAAATAATGCATGTTAAATTTGGAATTTTAGAAAGTATCGTATGAAAAAAAGTAATGAAACAAAATATATACATGCAGGGTGATCAGAAAATGAGTATACATTTGAAAAATTAATAATTCACAGAATAATGTAGGTAGAGTGGTAAAAATTGGCACACATGCTTGGAATGACATAGGGTTTTATTGTAACCTTTAAGAAGTTCAAAAAATGGCCGACAGATGGCGCTTCATGTGATAAGAAAAGCAATAATTAGCATAACAAATTATGACAAAGCAAATACGATGTTCTTCAGAACAAATGCTCAACATGTCCACCGTCATCCCTTAACAATAGCTATAGTCGAGGGACAATGTTGTGCACAGCACTGTACAGCATACCTGTAGTTATGGTGAGAAATTGGCGTTGGATGTTGTCTTTTAGCATCCCTATTGATGTAGATCGATCGCGGTAGACTTGAGACTTCAGAGGTAACCCCAGAGCCAAAAATCAGGTGCCAAAAAGAAGGGGATTTTACACTGTATTGTTAGGGTTGCAAGTCTTAAATAAAATAGATGCTATAGTAAATATATATATATATATATATATACTATTCCATTGTGTACGGAAGTAAATAAAAACTGGCATTAGAAACTGTAAAACATATGAATTATGGGTAAGAAATAGAGGGGGGGGGGGGTGTCTATTGGGTCTGATGGTGTTGTAGCACCTGTTGGGACCGATTGAAAGCAATTGGTTCAATCGGTTTAAGACCGTTCTAGAGTCCACCAACCGAGTATCGTGCCAAATGAGCTAAGATAAGTATGCCTAAACAACAAATGAGCATATGATATGTGTTCATATCATACAACACATATCATACAATGATTTCATATCATACAACAAAATTTACATTATGCAATGCAATACATATTTTTTTCTAATTTTTCTTTTATTTTCATTCTGCAAAAAAGGACATTTTTCACTGACAGATTAAGAAAGATAAATAAAATCAGTTCAACACTAGTGCAACAAAATATCATTTACTTGATTTGAACACGACACAGAAGATAGTTTAAATGAAAATATTTACTACAAATATTTTGTTACACGTGAATCACATGACTGTTATGATTCCGGCCTTTATAAAAAAGGAGTAATTAAAACAAAACTGAAAAATCCAGTTTATTTGATATTCGTGTAAAATGTAAGCGATATTCTTCCAATATAAATTATAAATCGAATGTCGTAACAGGTTCATGAATTTTCCAGATTTTTAAGTGTTTTTTAAGCAAACACAATCATCGATTAAATTAATAATAATAATAATTACTACTAAATACGTATTGTCATCTATTGTCTGTGTTAAATAAGTATTGTCAATTAAGTTAGAACTAATTTCTACATTAAAAAAATCTACTCAAGGATAATAACCTAAACTTATTCGTTTTATTTTAAGTACAATTAAATCATAAATAAGTGCATGGCTTGCTAATATGTATATATTATACGAGGGGTACAAAAGTGAAAAGGTACGAAACGTCCGTCGTAACAACCAAACCGATTGAAATTTAAATCTGCCGCTTTGGGATAACGTAGTAAGACATATAGGGACGTGGATAGAGTGTCCGGATGGTTGTGCGCATGCGAGGGCGCCCGCGCATAAAGGAGGCGAGAAACAGGCAGTTGTGTGTCCCATCCAATTGACGCGGCAGTGCGTGTGAGGACATCATGGCGTTCTCATTGTAAAAATCGACGATTGAGGAGCAGCGAGGTGTTATCAGATTTCTGACTTCAAAGGGGTTAAACCGTCCTTATATTCATCGCCGGATGGTGGCCGTATACGGGGGGGGGGGGGGTTGTGTGTCCGACAAGTCAGTGAGAGAGTGGAGTGCCCGTTTTCGTGAAGGCCGAGAGTGTTTGAGTGATGAACCGAGACCAGGCCAGGCAAACACCGTAATCACGGACAAACTCATCGACAATGTGAACGACCTGGTGAGAAGTGATACACGCACTGCCGCGTCAATTGGACGGGACACATAACTGCCTGTTTCATCTCCTTCATGGGCGGGTGCCCGTGCATGCACACAACCACGCCGGACGCTCCATTCGCATCTCTAGATGTGCCACTACGTTATCCCAAAGCGGCATATTCAAATTTCAACCGGTTTGGTTGTTACGATGTTTCGTACCTTTTCATTTGAACACCCCTCGTACAATAAATTGCACTTTTGTAAATTTTTATTGTTTTCCTCCCTTAATACCTTTAAAATCCATTTCCTGGCACCGATCGTGCTACAAGATAATAGAATAAAATTCATATGTTGTTAAATTTCTGCCAGGTATTTTTTACTTAAAAATAATATATTACGGATTCAAAATTACCCTTTCCTATGTACCACATTACACCACTTTTAGAAAATTAATATAAAATAAATATATCATTGTGGTGACTTTTTATTACAATAAAAGTGTTTACGCAATGTTTATCAACATCGTTTTTAAAAGTCATTTTGTAGATTTACTATGCCTCAAACCAGTTTTGTTTAATAAACTGTAAAAAGCAATGCAAAATATATGACATAAAGAAATAATGTCATGTTACACTAAGTGTAACATGACATTCACTCGGTGTCTTTCCTCAGTTAGTTGTCTCATAAGCTAAAAGTAGTTCAGTTTATAAAAATAAGCTTTCAGAACATTTTATTATCTTTATTCGTTTCAACTGGTATAAATCAGGAGAGAAATATCGATTTTCAAGATTTGGCAAGATAACAATAAATGGAGTTGAATGTTCTGATATCAAAGCCTGTAGGAATTTCTGATTTGAGGATTCTTTTAACGACAGTGTGTTATTTAAAAAGCTAATGTACGTTTAATTCAATAAGCTGAAACGATATATTTTTATTTCTGAGCTGTACACGGAATATATTGAAAATTAACTCAATATCCCTTTTTATAATAGAAAGGGGTTTAAAGTATATGTATATAAAATCTTTTAGGGGAAAAATATGTACATAAGATTTTTTACATGTGGTTTTAAATAAATTTTATGCACCTTTTTAGTAATTTTAATATAAGTATTTTATCTATCCCTTATTTTCATAAAATGTTCTACAGATGTTATTTCTAATTATTCTAATCATTTAATTTTGAAATTGACAAATAATAAAAAAAAGAATCTTAAAATGAATCCTTGATTCTATAGCACATTCTCCGAGAAATGTACAGTACGCCCGAAAAATTTCGAACGATAATCATTACTCCAATTCTGAAAGGTGCAGAATGAATCTGTTTGTACCAAAGCTGCTTGTTTATTAATTTCTGCAATCCTGTTATAATGACATTTTCTTGAGGGGTTGTCTACATACTGAAATTGTATCAAACATTAAATTTTTCAGCACTAACATCTAATTTTGATATCATATTTGTATTTTCAGGTAAGTGTCACCTTCGAATACAAAATGGAAAGTCGTTCGGTCAAGTAGTTTAGGAATTAGGCATATTTAAAGTTTGGAACTCCTAATGTTAAATTCCTTTTTAATTGTTGAAAAAAAACTGCAATGCGGGTAGTTTTTTTAAGCATAACTCAAAAACTACTTGACGAAATAAGATTTCGGTTAAAAAAGTTTTAGATTACAATTCATATTTTTTTCGAAAATTAACTCCAAAAAATATTTATTTTCGAAATATATTTTGAAAGTGTATATATATATATATAATTTAAGTCAAAATATGAAAATTATGAAATAAATACTTTTATGAAAAGTACGTGTAATAATAAGATGGAAAAAAAAAAAAGAACCATGAACACAGTAATTTCCATCCAGAAACAACATATATAAAACAGCAAAAAAATGGCTCCTAGCTCGTCGGAAGGTGACAGGAGCAACATTTGCATAAAAGAAATATATATATTTAGCCTCTCAGGTGCTTCACAATGCACAGCCCGCTTGATTAATTCTTAACTGTGGTAACAAATAAACTAGTCGAATGTGCCAATCCCAAAACTTTCTTCTATCTCATACATGTTAATACTTAAAAATTCGCTATCACATCGCGAATAAACTCAATATTTTTCGACATTATGTTGCACGCCAGTTGCTTGCGAATCGTCGGGCTACCTGGATGCGAGGCACCTTTCCTTGCACCAGCAGCCGATGTACAACACAACTACGAAAAGTCCTTCGGTTCCAGTAGTGGCTCGTCAGGGGGTTCACAATCACTCTACTACCAGTATTTTGATCAGCTAAATTTTTCTTTGTTTAATCGTAGAACATTCCAGGATTAGATAAGGTCAAATTTAATATAAAAATATTCCAGTAGTAAAGTGATTATTAACCTCCTGACGAACCGCCTCTGTTCGGGCCTGTATGAGCAGGAAAAGATAGCATATAGCATTTTTTTATGCTCCACCCCCCCCCCCCCCCTATTTTTTGGTTTTACGATTTTAGCTAATTTTACTAGAAAACACGAAGATAAAATGCGTGGAACCCATTACAAAAGATTCATTCCCAGTTCTCGTCAATATTGAATTTCAATGAGAATTTCGTCAAATTAATCAGCTATAGCCAAGTTGGCTTCATTTATGGCAACATATTTTTGGCACCAAATTTGGTGATTTTTCGCCAAGTATCGCCAATCTCGGCGAGAATTTGACGCTGGCGAATATGCATATATAGTGTTAAGCATATAAGAGTTGGAACGATGGTTACAACAATGAAAGAAAATTTGCCAGAAACAATGTGTAAACTAATACTTATAACACATTAACTTAAAAATATTGGACTATCATTATTTTATTTTTACTAACAAAAGGAAGAGCGAACGCTCAGGTCGCCTTCAACCAACACAACATCAACATAACTTCAGTTCAGTTCGATTTCAATCGAGGGGAATTCGCGACGCCCTCTCACGGGACTTATAAATTCTCAGTTTTCAACAATAAACATTCTCCCCCGGATTGAAATTTACAAATTTCAATAACTTAGAATTCTTACAATCATATAAATTTACATAGCACAATTACAGCAAAAATTATTATACAACAAATAGATATACACAGCATAATAATAAAAATGTAAAATTAACAATAATTAATCACTATATTCTTTCTTAGGTATCAATAGGAAGGACAGCTATTTTCGTAATTGAACGCTTTAATTCACCTGATTTAGTGCGAACCTTTACTACCCTGACCTTGCCATCCGCTCCTGTATAAATTTCACTTATGCGGCCTAAGGCCCATTTACATACAGGCAAAAAGTTTTCCTTCACTAATACCATTAAACCTGTAGTTAAATTATCCTTTTCCACAATCCATTTAGATCTCTGCTGTAACGTATTTAAATAATCTAATCTCCATTTTTCCCAAATATGGTGTGAAGTCTCGATATATCGTAAGGAACATTTCTTCTTAAACATTGCCGAGGTATAATGGTGCAATGCGTGTGCTGCAATAATCATAAGTTCGTTTCCTGGGAAAATAAATAAATCCATACAAGAGGCATTAGATGAAAATAAGTCTTGTAATCCATGGAATTCTTTTTATTTATACCAGCACAACATTGACACAAGAAATCAGAGAGGGTGGCCTTCGCTTATTCTACCAAAAATTACATCTTTATCTGACAAAAGCAAGAGCAGATCTGATCTAATTTTTCAGATTCATTATCGCCAACGCATTAGATGTAACATGCCAATCGTTACATTTCTAGCCAGGCATAACCGTCAAACTTTTGACAGTTAGCAATAAACCAATATTGAGCATTTTTGAATAAGAAATGAAAGGATACCATAATTTGGCGGAACATCAATTTTTGTGATTTTTAACTTACAGCAGAGCGTTGTTTTGGGAAAGCTAGGCATGTGTTATTATAATCTAACGAAAAGAGTTTATAGTGCATATTTTTGCAGCAGTCAAATTATGAAAACGGTGCCTGCATTTAACACAAGATACGAAGAAAGACAAAACAACATATGTCACTGTCATCTGCAGTACATTAATATTCGAATCGAAACCGCATGAGAGTAACGTACATTTAATGTTACGAAGAAGTATCTGGGAGCATTTTAGCTAGGAAGAAATGATTGTTTTTTCGGATTAAAGAATAAAAAGACTTGAATACAGAAATTAATTCACACAAAGAAACTTTAAGATAGGAAAGTTAAATTTTAGAATACAACACAAAATATATATGATTCTATATCATACCAAATTTTCTGGACGACCCTCGTAGTTTTCTGCCAACGGCCTAAACGATTAATATTAACATCAATTAACGACGGTTCGGGTATAGCATTGATTGGTCTCCCGATCAAAAAATGACTGGGAGTCAAGACCTCAAAATCTTCGAAATCATTTGACAAGGGAGTAAGAGGTCGAGAGTTCAAAATACCTTCTACCTGAATAACAATAGTTTCGAACTCTTCATAATTAAATCGCAAGTCACCCATCGCTCTTTTAAGGTGATGCTTCACAGATTTTACTCCAGCCTCCCAAAGTCCCCCGAAATGAGGAGACTTAGAAGGTATGAATTTCCAGTCGATATTTTCAGAAATTAAATAATTCGCCAAAATCTCATTTGGAAAATTTATCATTTTGTAAAACACCTTCATTTTGGAATTTGCCCCAACGAAATTCCTAGCGTTATCCGTAAATATCCTAGAACATTTTCCACGCCTAGCCATAAACCGTTTAAGAGTAGCAATCAGAGCATCAGAAGTTAAATCTGAAAGAAGTTAAAGATGGATTGCTCGAGTCACGAAACATATACAAACACAGATAAATATTTTGTTCAAAGAACCTTTGCGCTGATTTTTATAAGTTACTAAAAACGGACCACAAAGATCCAAACCGGTGCAATTAAATGCCGGTGACTCATTAATTCTCTCACAAGGCAATTCACCCATTAACTGCGAGCAAGGAAATGGTTTTACCTTAAAACAAATAACACAAGAATGTACCGTTTTTCTTGCCAAATTTCTACCCCCTATAGGCCAAAATTTTAACCTCGCAGAATTCAAGAGTCCTTGAGGACCAACATGAAACAGACGCTTGTGCATAGTAAGAAAATAAATTTTACTTAATTTTGAATTTTTAGGCAATATAGCAGGATGTTTCTGCTCATAAGATACGGAAGCTTTGTTAAGTCTTCCGCCAACTCGCATTATACCCTGGTCATCTATAAATGGATTTAAAAAGTTAATATTACCTGTCAGAGCCTTCTTACCACCTAAATTTTTTTGTGAGGCTCTAATTAAAACATTTTCAGCTTCCTTGACTTCTTCTAAGGTCAAATGACCCCTTCTTTTAAGAGGAGATCTGCAGTTAAAAATAAATCTGCGAATAAAAGAAAAAAACATGTAACAGTTTGAAATAGTCATTAGTCAGTTCAAAAAGTTTGTCAAAAAAACTAAAACTCTCGTTGATAAAAAATGAAGTCACTGTACAGTTATTTGCCTTTTCGGAAGATTTAATTTCACTTAAATAGTTCTCATTTTTACTTTCACTTAGTAAGTCACTTTCAAAAGAAACAGACTGCAAATAACTTGAAAGTTCTGGATCCATCAAAAATTCAGGGCTTGTAAACCACATGGAATTGGTCACAAGAGAGTCAGCACTTATTCCTCGTGAAAGAAGATCTGCAGGATTGTCTTTACCAGCACAATGAAACCACGTCTCTGGTTCCGCCAAACTTTGGATTTCATCAACACGATTGGCAATAAAGGATTTCCATTTCTTGCTGGATCCCTTTATCCAGCATAGAGTAATTTTTGAATCTGTCCAGTAGTAGATTTTAGTAGTATTTTTTACATCGATTACCTTTTTAGTTTGTGATCCTAAGCGAGATGCAAGTAAAGCGCCAAGCAACTCTAGTCGCGGGAGAGTTATTTTCTTTAGTGGGGCAACTCTGGTCTTAGATGCTATTAAATTAACTGACACTTGGTCGAAATCTTGCACTCTTAAATAAACAACAGCACCATAAGCCTTCTGACTTGCATCGGAAAAGCAATGAATTTCAACATTGTTTGCATTAGATGATAGGAATACAAATCTAGGCACTTTAATTTGCGTTAATAGAGGAAGTTCCGAACACCACTGAGTCCACTTTTCACAAATGTCAATGGGGAGCTCAGCATCCCAGGACAGTTTACGAATTCATAATTCTTGGAAGAGACATTTAAGTCTTATAGTGAATGGAGTGAGGATACCAGTTGGATCGTAAATTCTGCCGGAAGTCTGTAAAACAAACCGTTTTGTATTTTTCCTAGTCTTCAAAAATTCTATTAAGCTTGAAATGTCTATGCTAATAGAATCTTGTTTAATGTCCCACGATATGCCCAATACCTTCAATGAATTCATAACCTTATGATTTTGATCAAATGGATAAATTTCGAAACATTCTATCCACCGTTCTAGTAACGATTGGTCATTTGTTAACCACTTTCTCAAATTTAAACTGGTCTGACTCATAATCATCTTAGCCTCATGCGAGATCTTCAGAGCTTCTTCAATACTATCAGTACCACTCACTAAATCGTCGACATAAAGGCACGTATCAAGAATTCGAAAGGTTTCAGGATATTGATCTTTAAATCTTTTTATATGTTCCTTTATTGTGGCAGCTAGGAGAAATGGACTAGAATTTAATCCAAAAAGTAAACGCTTAAAACGATATATTTGGATATTGAAATTATCAAACACTTTATCTTTCGGATTTTCGATAACTTCCACAAAGAGAAATCTGACAGCGTCTCTGTCTTTTTCTGATAATGAAATTTGGAGAAATGCTTTCTCCACATCTGCCAAAATTCCTATTTTATTTAATCTAAAATTAACGAGCAATTGGAAAATACCAGGGTTTAAATTGATACCAGGCCACAAACAATCGCTTAGAGAGAGTTGTCCTACATCGTGAGAACTGGCATCGAATACAATACGCGTTTTCGTTGTAACACTATCTTTTCTAAAGACCGCTCGATGTGGCAAATAGAATATGGGTCTGTCCTTTGGCTTAGTTGGATCTGACACCCTTTCAATAATATCAAAATTAAGATATTCTTTCAAAATTTCTTTGTACTGAGAAAACAAATTATTATCATTACGCATTTTATTAAATAAATATTTGAATCGTTTCTCAGAAATCTTATAGTTATCACTCAAATTAATCCAGTCTTTTTTCCACGGCAGAGCTACTTCGTATCGATTATCTTTACAGGAAACTGTTTCGGTAAAAATTTCTAATGCCTTATCTTCATCATTACAATAAGGGTCATCTCTAATCCCAATTGATTCTAAATCGAAAAATTTACTCAATTGTTCTTCTACATTGCAAGTTAGACCACAATATGCATTATGATTAGCATGGTTCGAATCGGTGAAAGAACCTCCCACCACATACCCAAATACGGTATGCTGTAAAATGACGTTAGAATTTTTTAAACGGATATAACCATTTCGTAATAAATCGTAAAAACACTCAGTACCCAATAAAATGTCAATTTTATTTGGTTCATTAAATTCGTAAAATCTTTTGGATCTGCCAATCTTACATCTTGAGGCAGCTCAGAAAATGAAAATCTAAAGTAATGTCCTGGAATAAAGTTGGTTATTTTTGGAACAATAAAAAAATCTAATGTTCTCTCATAATCAGCATTATTTGAAATAGTTGCAGTAATTTTCCATTTTATGTTAATTTGAGCATTATTTTAACATGAAACAGAAACATTAAATTTCTCCCTTTTAATTCCTAATAATTTTGTAAAGTTTTCTGAAATATATGAAAAATTTGACCCCATGTCAATAAGAGCACGTGCTATCATAATTTCCCCAGACACACTTTTAATATAAATCAAAGCTGTAGATAAAATAGTTGTTTTCTTTTTTTGAGATGAATTATTTACAGACGTGCCATCGAAATCATTATTTTTATTTTCAAAACATTTTGCTTCTGGATTTAAGCTATGGTTATCTTCGTCGGGGGAAAGCAATGAAAAAGAAGTCATTTTCGATTCCCCTACTTTCTGACTCAACTCAATTTGTGGTGAAGTGTTTATTTTTTCTTTTTGAATATGTAGCAAAGAACTAAGACGCATGCCGCAAAGGGCGCAAGAATATTTCGAAGAACAGTTTCTCGCTGAGTGAGTTGAATTAGTAGATAAACAATTAAAACATAATTTATATCGTTTTGAAAATTCTAAACGATCATAAACAGTCATTCTTAGAAATGCATTACATTTATATAATGGATGAGGATTTTCACTTTTGCAGCAAATACACTTAACATTTTTCACATTAGAGTAAAATGATGTTGTCTTTTCTTTCTGCTGATATTTTTTTTGATTTGCAGCGTTACTGGTTTTTGAAGCTTGTAATGTTCGAGCATGATCTTTCAAAAATGAAGTTAACTGTTCTATCGATCCTAATTCGTCCCTTTTAAGTGACCTTTCCCACCAACATCGAGTATTTCTGTCTATTTTTTCCACTAATAAATACACGATCAATATTTCACCAAAGTTATTTACATCCTGTTCCAATACTTTTAAGGATCGGATGCATTCATTAATAATATCAACGAATTTTAAAATGGATTGAGTGGTATCATTTGTTGGCTGTAAGGAAAGTAACTTTTTAATTACTGCATTAATTAAATCTCTCTTATTTGAATAGCGCTCTACTAATAAATTCCAAGCAATGTCATAATTTTGATCCGAAATGGGAATGGATTGAATAACGTTAAGTGCATCTCCCTTGCATGAACTTTTTAAATACTGTAGCTTATGTGCACTTGTAAGATTTGTATTATTGTGTACAGCTGCAGAAAATAGATCTTTAAACTCAATCCATTCATCCAATTTACCAAAAAATGTAGGAAGTGTAATTTTTGGTAACTTAATTTCAGAAAAAGTTATTTTTAGAAA
Organism: Maratus michaelseni; assembly: GCA_963931845.1. NCBI lineage: Eukaryota > Metazoa > Arthropoda > Arachnida > Araneae > Salticidae > Maratus > Maratus michaelseni. The sequence goes on from OZ007593.1 coordinate 260,969,605, forward strand.
AGGATTCATTGCTCTTTGAATTGCTATTATTTTTTCCAGAATTTACATCCAATAATTTTCGCTTTATCGCTAAATTAATGTCATCTATGGTTTCAATAATGCCCTCTTTTTCACATATAAATTCATCTATATCCTTGTCATCGCAATGTGCAAATATTGCATCAAATACTGAATTCAATTCATTTTCGAAGGACAGTATTTTTGCATTATAAAGCTCTAAAAGGACTATATCTGTGTTTTCTAAAGTCGAATTAACCTTGTCCTTAAATTTTGTAACATTTGACTTTAATCTTTTTTTATTAGTTTTCGCAGCTTTAATGTCGGCCATATTGAAAAATGATGCAATGAACAATGAATTAAAATGTTTCGTACTCACCGAATTAAAATGATTCCGTAATAATGATGTTCAAAAATAATCCACAAGGTACTTCATTTCTTTATTTGTTATCACAATACAATAAATTTAATAGTTTTTTATCACACAATCAAAAAGTTCAAATCGAAACTTAGCGACTCACAACTTAACGAAATTAAACTAAACTTATTCCATCCATAGGTCATTCTCATTCTCGAGGTTCGTACGACCATAAAAATGTAAACTAATACTTATAACACATTAACTTAAAAATATTGGACTGTATCATTATTTTATTTTTACTAACAAAAGGAAGAGCGAACGCTCAGGTCGTCTTCAACCAACACAACATCAACATAACTTCAGTTCAGTTCGATTTCACTTTCAATCGATGGGAGTTCGCGACGCCCTTTCACGGGACTTATAAATTGTCAGTTTTCAACAATAAACACAATGTTCACTAAAACTCATAAATTAAACCGTTTTTATGAAGGAATTCTGCTATCTTGTTTCAAAATGTCAGTCACCCTGAAATTTCAAACTGCTATAGCTCAGTCATTTTTTAAGATAGAGGTAAAACAAAAATTGCTAAGGAATCCTGGGATCTAGGTCGAAAATTTAACGGAAAAAACTTTCAGGATTTCTAAATTTTTGTACATCTTTCTGAATTTGAAATTTTTAAGTGGTTATCTCCCTCCCGGCAGAATATCCCCAAATTCAATGGGGACCTGCTGGCCATAATCAAAAACCTATAAATGAAATTTGGTTCAATTCTATGAATATCTTCATGCACTTTTAGATGATACAGTGAGGACGGACACACAGACAGACAGGTATTTTGTAAAAACATGTTTTTCGGAATCTTTAACTTTTAAAACGTATATATCCGTCGAAAACCGGTAGTCGAAAACTTTTTCGGTTACAATACTTTCTTCTATTACAGATAGAAGAAAGTAAAAATTAACAACTTTTCTTTATGAGCTAGAAAGAATAGACACAAACATATTGCAGGTATTTTTTTTATTCAACAACATATTTTTAATTATGAAAATTATTTACAAAGTCACATTAACAATTTATGAATTATTTACATTAATTTCTACATAAAACGGACCACAATCACATAAACAGGAGTATCCAAGTTTACAGCTAATTCGCATCATTAGTTTTCTAAATATACAGCAATTTTACTCCTTTAAAGCATTAATCGCCCCCACCCCCCCGTAATGGGCGTTTGAAGTCGCTTATGGAGCGATCAAGACTCAGAAGTCCTTTCGGGGGATGATTTTATATAGTATTTCTGTGCGATAAGCACTCTTTCTGCACGTGCTTTTCTTTTCTTTTCTTTTTTTTTTTTTTTTTTTTTTATAAACGAACAATACTTAATAAACTCAATTTATAAATGATTTTCACAATTAAAAGATGTTTTTTAATAAAAATAATACCTAAATTGTCTTTGGGTCTCCTAAATGTATCTCTTTAAAAAAGAAACATTTCAGTTAGATGATTTTCTAGGAAGATATAAATTAAAGTTGTCACGTGGATTTAACAATAACATCCTCATGTTTTGGTCGTTTTTAACCCTATGAAGATTTAAGAAAAAATGCATAAACTGTGTATTTGATACAAGAAACTCAAATAAATTGTGAAAAATGGTACAATTTGTAGTATGTAGTCAACCCCTATTTCAAAAATTGTAATCATATTCGGATAGAAAACACAATCCCCAGTTTATTAGTACGATTCGCATCTTTCTGCGACAAATTTCTGATAAAATAGTATACATAAGGGTGCTCTGTTTTTTTTTTTTTTTTTTTTTTCGAAAGTACAATTTATTTTCGCTGTATATTCCTAAATATTGTGCCTTGCATTTGAAATAACTGATTCAAAATATTAATTAAATTCATTTCACATTATCGTTGGCCAAATAATGTATGTAAGCTTTGCTTTTGCATTAACAAAGAACCGATGTTTTGCAAAAAAGTAGTTGTATCTGACGTTGATATCAATTATTTTTATTTTATCGAAAATAACTATAATTCTTCGACAATTAAAGTGGAATACAGAAAAATACTGTACCTCTTAGGGGTAGAAATTCTTATTAGAAATTTATTGGAACAAATTTTGAAGGATTCCGTTTTATATAAATTTGTTTTATATTTGAAATTTCTGAAAAATTTTACTGGTAACTAATTCAGTGTTTTTGTGTACATGTCCTTGTAAAATCTTAATTTTATTTTCGAAAATTTGAAGACAAAACCCTAAAATATTTTATTTTACGACTTTCTGAAGATTTAAGAAAAAATTGTATAAACTATAACTTTTTCCGGGCTCTTTTGATCCAAAGAACTAAAAAAAAAAGAAAAGAAAAGAAAAGAAAAGAAAAGAAAAGAAAAGAAAGAAAGAAAATAAAAGAAAGAAAGAACAAAAGAAGGATAAAAAATGGGTAGTACTATATTTCTTTTAAATGGTAAACGGTGTAAATTAACAACATATTAAATACACAGTAAAATGACTTTTATTAGGTTGTTTGACATGTTTAGGCTCACTCCGAGCAATTTTCAAAAACAAATAAGAATATTCCATAATTGCACGGTCTTTGAAGTTATTAGTTAAAATGCTATCATTTAATTTTTAAAAATTACGCACGTTATCTTTTATTTTTACTTGGTTGTTTATTTTCATATATGTAACCATGGAGTAACTCGAGCCACAACTTCGGTAAGTAAAAAATGCTGCATCGTTACATATTGTATTTTTGCGTGTTAGTATCTCTATGGTTTCTCTTATTATGGATGGATAGACTGGGGGGGAAAAGTATTTTACTTTCATTGAAATTTATTTGGATGGTTTCTTCTTTATATAATCTTGCCAGAACTGTGGTTTTTCTATTATACTTAATATTAGCCCTATGCTTCTTTTTTCTGTAACTAAATTTCTTGCTGGTCATGCCAATACAGTAATTCTTAGATCCGTCTTCTTTAATAAAAGGTATTTCATAAACTCCTGAAATATCAGCTATATGCTCCTTTTTTCTGTAACTAAATTTCCTGCTAGTCATGCCAATATAGTAATTCTTAAATCCGTCTTCTTTAATAAAAGGTATTTCATACCCTCCTGATTTTTCTGCAACTAAATTTCCTGCTGGGCATGCCAATATAGTAATTCTTAGATCCGTTTTCTTTAATAAAAGGTATTTATTTCATATACTCTTGACTCCTGATCAGGAGTATATGAAATACCTTTTATTAAAGAATCCAATAGTTATTAATTCAATAGTTATATTAGTCCAATTCAATTAAATAAGAGAAACCATAGAGATACTAACACGCAAAAATACAATATGTAACGATGCAGCATCTTTTCACTTACCGAAATTGTGGCTCGAGTTACTCCAGGGTTACATATATGAAAATAAACAATCAAGTAAAAATAAAAGATAACGTGCATAATTTTTAAAAAGTACATGAAAATTAAATGACAGCATTTTAACTAATAACATCAAAGACCGTGCAATTCTGGAATATTCTCATTTGTTTTTGAAAATGGCTCGGAGTGATCCGAAATATGTCAAACAACCTCATAAAATTTATTTTACTGTATATATATTATGTTGTTAATTTACAAACTTTTAGAATTTAAAAGAAATATATTATTACAAGGTGTTATAATTTATTATATGGGTGTTACTATTAGAAACATAAGGTTATTATAATTTTTAATATATAGATAACCCCAATCGCAAAAATTGCATTCATAGTCGGAAAGTAGAAACGATTTCCTGTCGAATGGTACTTCTCGCATCTTTCTGCGATAATTTGGTGATAATATATATATTATTTTATTTTATTTTATTTTATTTTTACCGATTGTATTTAAAAACTTTTTTTTTTCGTTACAAGTCTACAGTAAAAATTGCTGTATTGAAGCTAATTTTTAAACTACTGACTGATTTGAAAAACTACTGAAAACCAAACTGCAGCAGATTTTGCTGTGATTTTCATTTCTTTTTTTTATTTCCCAGTGTATTATAAGCAATAATTTAGATAAGTTGCGGAGATTTCTTCCGTCAGAGATGAAAAATGACTTTTTGTAACAAATATTATTTTGTGATGCATACATAATTCATAAAAGCATTAAAAAAGTCGTGGTTTGTGTCGCTACGGTAACATTAACGGGTGCGTGTCCAAGACATATCAATAATAGTGCTATAACTTAAAAGCAGTTGTCCGTGAACTATTTTGACCATGTGCTTGTAAAGAAGATTCAACGGGTTTTAGTTAGTATTGTAAATATTGATTTTTTTTTTCTTTTTTTATGGAATTAACATGTTTTCTATTGTACTTTGCATGAAAAAAAAATATATATTTATAAAATAAAAATAAAAAATATTTTTATGTCGATCATTCATGGGTTTTCCCTTTAAAATATTTGTTAATCGTAATATAAGACAAATCTAAAAAATTTTTTGTAAAAATATAGAATTCTTTCCAGATTTTTTGAAATTTTATTCAATTAAATTTTCTTTTGTAAATAAATGTGTTATGTTCTGATATCACTGTGTTATAATGATGTTTGGTTCTGATAAGCTCAGTAAATTCAATTACTTCTTAAATTTAATTAAGAACCTTTATTTTTTTATTTTACTTAAAAGACTATTAAAACTGTGGCAAGAGTAATGAAAAACTACTTAAAAGTGCCATTCATAAAATAAATAAAACAAGAAAGAAAAATCATTCGTCAAGCATAAATTATGAAACACTTTTCAGTACTTCTTACAGAATATTTTAACAAAACTTCGTTGCATAATAAGCTAAATAAGACACCCAAGTAAACATTTTAGAAAACGTATAACACACTTGAAAACCAGATTTCAGCAATTGCCGAAAGAATTACAGAAAATTACTCCAATTCTTTTGTGCAGCCCTGTATATAGATAGTCTGTCTGCCCTGTTGCCCTGTCTATAGTCCTTTCTTTATCTATGATTTGTGTCACGGAGGAATTTAGAAGGAGGCAAAACATGAATAGCCTGAGTTGACGAAAACGAAAGTCATACTTATGAGAAATAAGAGGGCGCTGTAAGCTTACTCAGTCTAGAGATCCTACATTAGAGAGATATTGGACATTGACTAAATGTTCGCCATATAATCTTCAAAGCAGCTAGAACGTAGCGGAACGGAATGTATTTCATGACTTTCTGGAAGCATATAAAACGAATTTTCCATCATTTTAATACAATAAAAAGTGTTAGATGGTGATGAAAATACATTGCGTTCAACAGCGTTCCACCTGCTTTAGAACTTACATGGCGGACAATGCGCCAATGTCCAATCTCTCTCTAATGTAGGATCTCTAACTCAGTCTGTCTTTAAACAGAATGTCATTAGGTTATATGTTAAAATTTGAAAATTTGTATTCGTTTATTTTTAATTATAGCAATTATGTACCATAAATTTATGATGGTGATTAAATATTTTATTCTGGGTTGTAAAACGGGCTGTGATAGTGAGACAAAAAAAAAAAAAATCGAAAGGGGAAAAAAATTGTAAATGGGACAAATGTTTGCGTAAAAAGATTTTACAGTATATGAAGGGGTTAGAATGACAGTTTAGTAAGTCAATATTTAGTAATTTGAGATATGAAGGGTTTTGTGAAACTTGTCTTATTGCCGTTGCATTAATAGTCCAGTAGAAATAGCATTTTACCTTACAAAAATTCGGGTAGTTCTGGTTTTTGGGTATGTTGTAAAGGTTGACCCTCTAATAAAAAAACCAAGTTTTCGACCTTCTAGACCTTGTGCGTTTTTCACAATATTGAAAAAATCAAAAATTTTCGGCACTTTTTTCTATTTTTCTTAAATAACTCAATTTTAGTGCATTTTACAGAAAAAGCACTTTCACCATTTTGTAGAGCATAAAATTCTCTACAACATGCAGTATTCAGGTTTGTAAATTGTCTAAATAGGGGGTAAGATACGGAGCCGGGAAAATAGGGTAAAATTTGCAAAAATCCACTAAAGACGTTAGTTTTTGCTTAATAACCTACTTTTAGTGCGTTTTAGAGACTAAAGCACTTTCACCATTTTGTAGAGTATAAAATTCTCTACAACATGCAGTATTCATGTTTGTAAATTCTCCAAATAGGGGGTAAGATACGGATCCGGGAAAAGGGTTAAATTTGGAAAAATTGTAAAAATCCACAAATGACGTTAGTTTTTGTTTATTAACCCACTTTTAGTGCATTTTAGAAACAAAATTGTCATAATCAACTTTTTAGAGCATGAGATAGTCGATAGTTTCATTTATTATTTCATTTATTTATTCATAAAATTCTCTACAACATACAGTATTCAGATTTGTAAATTGTCTAAATAGGGGGTAAGATACGGAACCGGGAAAATAGGGTTAAATTTGGAAAAAATGTAAAAATCCACAAATGACGTTAGTTTTTGCTTAATAACCCACTTTTAGTGCGTTTTAGAGACAAAAGCACTTTCAACAGTTTGTAGAGCATAAAATTCTCTACAACATGCAGTATTCATATTTGTAAATTGTCCAAATAGGGGGTAAGATACGGAGCCGGGAAAATAGGGTTAAATTTGAAAAAAATGTAAAAATCCCCAAATGACGTTAGTTTTTTCTTAATAACCTACTTAAAAGCTCTAAAAAGTTGATTATGACAATTTTGTTTCTAAAATGCACTAAAAGTGGGTTATTAGGCAAAAACTAACGTCATTTGTGGATTTTTACATTTTTTCCAAATTTAACCCTTTTCCCGGCTCCGTATCTTACCCCCTATTTGGACAATTTACAAACATGAATACTGCATGTTGTAGAGAATTTTATGCTCTACAAAATGGTAACAGTGCTTTTTTCTGTAAAATGCACTAAAATTGAGTTATTTAAGAAAAATCGAAAAAAGTGCCGAAAAATATTGGTTTTTTCAATATTGTGAAAAACGCACAAGGTCTAGAAGGTCGAAAACTTGGTTTTTTTTTTATTAGAGGGTCAACCTTTACAGCATACCCCAAAATCGGAACTACCCGAATTTTTGTAAGCCCTTTTTTGCGCTATTTCTACTGGACTACAAGTGGTCCAACTTGTTTTGCTCTCTATTGACACCCTATGTGAACTATGACTTATTTGACTGTCACACTGAACAGAAAATAATATACGTTCAGTAAAAATATAGTTATCTAGATTTTTCAAATTTTGGCTTTCACCACTGTCCTTCTAACCCCGTCATATGTTGATCATACAAAATGCAGTAAAACCCCGGAATACCTTCACCACTGAGATCGTGTAAAACCTGACAGTACTTGAAAGGTGGCTGTTAGTCGGAGGTTTGACATTTTTATAAAAAAATTAAAATTACATCAGATTAAAATACAAATAACAATCAGTTTTTATTTTATTTTTTTTAATTAAAATATAACTTAATTCACACTTTACTTTTTTTTTTTAACACACATACTATATATATATATATATATATATATATATATATATATTACAAAAATAATTTCCACAGTTTTTTTAAAGTTCTAGAATTTTGTTAACATTCCTCATAGTTTTTAAACCTGCATTTTCATGATCACTGCTACTGTCATAGAAATTTCTTTCTGTAAGTTTTTGTTCTGTGTTAGTTGTAGGAAAACCTTACAAACTGCTATCTACATTGGCAGATTTTCATATTCAATCCAATTTTGCTTATAATATCATTCAATTAAAAATCATAGATTACTTCTATGTTTTCAGTGGATAAAAATCTGTAATTGAAATCTGATATGAAAGGTTGGAGGTGTCCTAAAAATTTTATATTGATGAAAGAATGCTTAAAGTGCTCCTTAGTGGGAAAAAATTGTGTTTAAAAAAATGATGAATGGTCTGGACCAGTTTGAGCCACATGACATCAGAATCATTATTCTATCCATGAATTTAATTTATTTGTAGAGCAAAAAGTATTTTGGGGCTCACTCAAAAGTGCAGGTGTAAGAACTTATTTTTTATAAAATGTCCCCCCTCCCTTCCATCATATCTAGAGTAGTTAAGGATTTATTTTAACAATTAACTTTCCTAAAACTACTTGATATATTACTTGTAGTAAACAGTGAGTGCAAAATGTAGTCTGCAGATTTACTAGTTTCATTTCTTCTATAAATCTAATTAATATTTACAGTCTTTTTTACGTACAGAGTTGTTTTGTCAGAGATTAATAATCAAATATTTAAATCTAAAAACAATAGATTTTTAACTATTTGTGTCGCTTAAAAAATTGTCTTTATTTTAATTGGGAGGGCTTGAGCCCTATGAGCTCCTCCTTTGTCTATGTTCTTGAACATTAATCTCTTCTTCCTGATTGATATGTATAGTTGCCAGATTATAAAATATGAAAGGAAGAGTTTACAAAAATATTAATTTTGCTTAATATTAAAAGGTAATTAACCAAATGAAATTAATTAAAAGCAGCTATTTCGAAAAACTTGTTCTTATAACATTCATGTAAGTGCAATTTAAAAATTTAATTTGATTACTTAGCTTTTCAGCTGAATCAAAAGCTTTCATATTATATAGATAAAGGGGTAGTTACAACAGAAAAATTATAAAATCACATTTAAAACTGAATTCTATTAGTTAGAGGTATTTGTAAGGACTTAAATATCTATAATTTTATTTATTTGTTTTTGTTCATGGAAAAGGTAAGGAGACTTTAAAAATTTCATCTTAAAGAAAGAATGGAAAGAAGGGTCTGGACCAGTTTGGACCCTGTGACACCAGAATCATTATTTTATCCACGAATTTAATTCATTTGTAAAGTAAAATGTATTTTGATGCTTAATTCAGAAGTGCAACTTAAGAACTTATTTTTTAAATGATTTGTACCTCTCATAAGTGCAATTTAAAAATTTAATTTGATTACTTAGTTATTCAATTAAATCAAAATATTTTAATGATTTTAAATTATGAAAATAATAGGAAAAAGAACTCATTTAAATAAGAAATTTAATATTCTCAAAGAAAAAAAAGATTTAACTATATATGGTTTTTAATAACTATATAATTTTCAAATTGTCAGGTAAGCATATTACATTTTCTATCTGTAACAGTGTGTATGGAGGGGGAAGTATTTATATATGAAAAAAATGAGAGTTTTTGGAACATTCATAACTAAGATTATATTAAAGTCATTTTTTACGATTTTTGCAAAAATTAGTTAATAGACCCTATTATTTACTCAAGTTTTCTTTCCAAAATAATTAAGATAAAAATTTGTTTGTAACTGTACATATGTTAATTGCATAGATATAAAAAGTTATGAGTTATTAAATTATTCAAAGGTTATCAATATATATGCGAAATTAAAATCTATTCCAGACAACTTGAAAAATACTTTTAATCTCTCTTTTTAAATAACTTTCCTTTTGCTTTTGGTCAGAATGAGCTCTTATTTTTAAAAGTTTTAAGAAGCTATCGAAACGCCAAATATCTTTAAAAATATACGCATGGTGTAAAGAAAACTGTAATTAATAAACTTTCTGCTTGTTCTATTTTCTTAAAAATCAAAATTTTCATAATTTTCATTAAAATTTTTAAAAAATGAATGTTTTTCCCATTGGAAAGCATTGCAGAAGCAGCGATATCCAGACTGTATGTGATAAACAGACATGACTCTAGTGTAGCACCATCTATCAGGAAAAAACTGTATTGTAAAATTTTAACGCTACTTTCTCCTACACCTTATCTTCCTCCGTGATTTGTATTTATTTTACATAATGGGCTAAAATTTAGTTCAGTAAAAAACGCATGATAGGTTAGAAATTCATCTTCAGCAATTTTTATCAATAGACGGAAACATACTTGAATTCTTTTGTACAACTCTGATGTATATTACCCACATATTTTTATATATTCTCTATATTAGCTAAAATTTAATTCAGGCTAAAGCACGATTAAAACTACTGAAATCACACTTCCAGAAATTATCATCCATAGGTGGCCATGTTTTAAGTTATTTGCGTAGCTCTGTATATGATTTCATTTATATTCTACAAACATCTCTCAGTGTATTAAACATAGTTGTATACTAACTGTAATGGAAAAGGGAAGGGGTCCTAAAAATTTCATCTTAATCAAAGAAAGAATGCTTAAAATGTGCTGCTTAGTGTGGTAAAACTGTGCTTACAAAAATGATGAAGGGTCTGGACCAGTTTGGGCCCTCTGACACCAGAATCATTATTTTATCCACGAATTTAATTCCTTTGTAAAGTATTCCATGTAAAACAGCTTGAAAATGCATAACTCAATTAAAAACCACCATTAAGCAATTCACGCTCATACTCATTAATGCTTACGAATTCTTTTGTGTAACCCTGTATATGATATATAGCATTTATACACACCGTGTAGTATGCAAAATTTAGTTAAAAACGCACACCATAACTGAAAACGCACTCCCAGTAATTATCGCTATTAGACAGTACTTCGGATACTGTACTGCATCCGAAATCTTTTCTGTATCCCTGTAAATGAACAATAAATGCTATGCAATCATAATCTACAGCAAGTATCTTGTAGTAAATATCAGTAGCGTATATCAATTTCATTATATTTGAAATAATGTAACATAATTAAAGTACGCTGCAAACAGTTGTTCCTTGTAGACCATTATGTGACGGAATTTTTTGGTGTGGCACTAAAAATGAATAATAAATGCTTTGTTCCTCGTATGCTACACTGTAAAAAATGATCAATGTTTCTTATTTTATGAAAATATACTATAACCACGAATGAAAATATAATATAATCTTCTGAGTTATCCGACATTCCGAAAAGCGTGTTCCATTGTCTTTTGAATCCCCAGAAAGCAATACATTTCCAAAATTTATAGAATTAATTATAAAAACAAAATTTCTGTAGCTGCCCGTATTTTTCAGAAACGTTTCCGAATAGTTTTTATAGTGTATTAATCAGTTTCTTCAGCCTGGAATACCTATTTATCGAATGCCATCCATTCTTAAGTAAACGTTTTCAGCTGCATAAGTTAATTTATACATGAAAGAGTAAATAAATAATCTTAATTTTAATGTTAATGTTAATGCTGTTAATTTTGCATGTTTGTCTGTTAAACATATTTGATGAACATGAAAATGTTTACTTGAGAATGAATATCATCGGAAAAAAACTATATTCCGGGCTTAGAAAACTGATTAATACACTTAAAAACTACTCGTAAACGTTTCCGAAAATTTCGGGCAGCTAGAAAAATTTTGTTTTTCTAAATGATTCTTTAAATCTCGAAATGCCATTGATGTCTGAGGTTTCTAAAGATAAAGAAACACTGTCCAGAATCATGGTTCACAAGGATGAGATTATATTATAAATTTATGCGTCCTTATATTATATTTTCGTACATTCAGAAACATTCGTCATTTTTTACAGTGTACAGACGAAATCACGCTAAGAAACTCGCACGCTAATGTTCATTCTATGGAAGCGTTTCTCGTTTGTATTTTAATATTTTGAAATGATTTTTTTTTGCCTAGGATAGCCGAGGTCGATCTCTAACCGGGATAGTTTTCACATTTACGATTTTGTTTGCAGATTATTGTTATAAATTTACTTTTACTTTCGAAACCGGTTCAAAAAGTGAAAGTAGCCACATTAAAAAAAATTGCAACCGTCATCGAAAAAGTAAAAACGTGCCCGGTTGAGATCAATCTCAGCCATGGGTGCAAGAAGTCCATTCAAAATCAAGACTGAAAACTTTTCTGAGTATTGGGTATAACCAAATGGAAATGAGCTAGAAGATATCTATGACTTGCATTATTTCTAAAAACTGATCTTTTACTATAAAAAGAAACTGATTAGAAGTTTTTGCTAGTAAAATTGCTATAATTTAAGTACATAAAGAAGAATATATTGTCAGTCAAGAATCTCTCCAGGACTGAAATCAGTCCTGAGACTGAAGTCTTGCACCCATGATCTCATAGCTATCCTATGCAAGAAAAAAAAAGGTATTTTCAAAATGTTTAAATGAAAACGAGAAATTTGAAAAGAACGCTTCCATTAGGTTGAATATTAGCGTGCGAGTTTCTTCGCGTGACCAATGTAGGATCCAAACAGTCACAGTCGTATGCAATATCCCCTCCCCCCCCCCCTCCTTCTTAGCATAGCAACCTTATTTTGCAATCTCTTTATTTCTTCTTGTAATTGTCATTCATATTAGTATGTTGGTTTGCAAAAATATTACGTATAAAAATAATTCGCAATTACTCGATACTGTTTCTCTATTAAAAGATCTCTCGCCACAACCAGAATATGCCTCACTTAGCGCATCACCCCTTTAATTACTATCATGCATTGCATGATGATTTTTTCTTTCCTAGATGTGTTTTATCTTCCCTAAATATTTGTACCAATAATTTTAGAATACCCTGTACAATACGATAATACATTTTTATTTTCTTCATTATGCATTAGAAGAAAATGTTGTATTCGTGTAAATTTCCGACTTCTGCACAGAAAAAAATAAAACCCAATTTGGGTCGAAAGATTCTTAGGTATGTGCCCCAATTGGGTCATACCTGTTTAGGTTACCACTGTGTATCCATTTTGGGACTGTTAAATATACACATTGGTAACCAAAACAGGCATGACCCAATTTGGGCACATATACCTAAGAATCTTTCGACCCAAATTGGGTTTTATTTTTTTCTCTGTGTTTTTGACGGTTTAGGGATATCTTGAATATGTTTTTTTTTTTTTTTTTTTTTTTTTTTTTTGGAAAATGTCTGAGGTATTTCCATAAAAATTGATATTTAGTAAGACCTTGATCGCAGGCGATTCTATGCCATGTCTTTCACGCTTTCCTTGATAGTTATATCTCAGTATGTATGAGATAGAATTGCGCAAAATTAAAAATATAAGATGCTTATTATGAAAAGGTATCATGGATAAATGTTGTCTTTGATTACTCAACAGAGGGCGCTGATACCTATGCTTTTTACGGTGAACATTTTATCAGTAAATCCCAGTTTCTATTGGGTATAAATTCACCAAATTTTATATTTGAAGTTATTAATACAAAATTATATTTGTTGGTTCAATTTTGTATGTGAATACAGAACAGGGAGCGCCGTTGAACTGTGTCTTGCGTTATTTAAATTGATACGTTAAATAGTACAAAAGAAAGGTTTGTAATGGTCACTGCATACTGGTTAGATGCGTTCGTAACTATATAAATACGCAGCACCTGTAGTTGTCGCCTAGTCCGTGCGTCTGTTCGCATGTAACAGCGCAAAATCTACCCAGCCGAATGGTTTGAATTTGAATATGTATAATCGTTGCAGAGTTTTGTCGAGTCATTTCAAATTTTATGAAAATCGGATCAAAATGATCAAAGTTTTCTTCATTCGATTAAATCCTATCATACGTAATTAATTCAATGATATCCCGTGATAGGTAATGATTCTAGGTTGCCATGGTGATTACGTCTTATTTAAGATGGAGTCATATTATTTCCGTATTACTGAATTTAAAAACCGAATTTGTATACTGAAATTGTTTAAATATAGCAATCCTATATAATCTACCGAAAGTCTTTGGAAAGGTGTTTCCGGAGAAATAGATATTAAATGGAAAAAGAGTCTAAATATGGATTTCAAGTTCTCAAGTTTTCAATGCTAGGTTTAAGTTTCCCATCGGAATTTTCAGTAAATGGCAACAAAAGATAAAATGTTGCCAACTTAAAATGTACTTATTTTATTACGGAAATTAATCCTATCATAGTAACAGACGATATAAATATTTATAAAACTAGTTATACACAGTAAAAAAAAATCCTGAGGTTACTAACATTTTTTTTGTATATTTGTATTCACAGATTTTTTTAGTAATCGGTATTATAAACCGGAATCGTTGCTAGCTGTTTTCTAGTAATGTTGCTAGCTGTTAGTAATTCTTACAGATTTTCTTGTAATTGAGTAAGAATACAAAACAAATTTTAGTAATTGAAAAAATCAATGAGAAAAACTAAAATTTTTAGTAGAAGGACCCATTTTTTTACAGTGTAGTACGAGCGATAACGCACCTCATTTGTCACGTTTGACGTACAATTTCCAACTTGTTTTTAAATTAAATTGATTTTATGCCACTCATTACTCACTTCAGCTATTATACAAATTTTTTATTTATTCGTCTTCGATATTCACCCAGAAATTAAAAAGCAAAAGAAATTGAATTTTGGAGATACATCATGCCACTCTAAACGACGGAAAACAGAATAAATCTCTACCATTTAAAGCATGTTAAGTCTAGAAATAGAACAACGCGGAAATTCATACAACTCATTCTTTTTATTTTACATTATTACTTGGGTAATTCTAAAAAAATAATTTTATTTTACAGGTGTGGAGTGTATGTATTAAGCGAAATGAAACCATTTATCGTTCTTTGTATCGACATGTGATGTCACAGAGTCACGCTATCTCAATGTATCTTAACATATTCTTTGGAATTTTCTCTTGTGTGTTGAAAAGTGGAAAAACTGGAGCTATTTCTAAAAGATTGCATAAGGATTTATACGTAGATTTTCGATGAAACAACGGATTAACAGGTAAAAAGATTTTTTTAAATACTAGTTGCATATATTTTGTATTTTTTGTTTTACATTTTTTTTCAAGTCGATCTGCATGTTCTTTAGCCAAGCACAGATAATTTAAACATAAATGCGCTTATTTTATATATTTTGTCGTTTGTAAAAAGAATATATTCTCTAAGAAGATTCTTCGTTGTAGATGCGGGTCTCGAATTGGATGATGAAGGGAGACTCAGTAATAAAACAGTATTGGACTGGTATTGTTTGGGAATGTATTGGTACATTTTGGGCAATATTGACATGATATGTTGCCCGAACGTTGAAGCTTTTTCACCAAAATAACTTTAATAATATAAAGAATACTCGAGACGAAAGATTCCCCTTTGTTTATGTTTATCCAAAATATGAAAACATTTTTATGAAAAATGATTTATTTTACCCGTTACTGAAATAGGTGTCCGATAAAAACATATGTACAAATGTTTTAAAAACTTTAAAACACCAGATATTTACAGTACATAACTCTTTCCTAGCACTTTCGGCTATAATCTAAGCCATCATCAAGGATTTAAATCAACGGAGAATAACACTTTGATGTTGTTCAAGGCTAGACTCAAAATAACAGGAAAACCCAATGTCTGTCTCCAAAATTGTCTGTTATGGGTTTTACTGTTATTATTGTCTCTCTCTCTCTATGTATATATAAAGCAAATATTTCAGAATCATTAGCGTTTCACTTCAAATTATTTCCAATGCAAATACATTATTTCTGTCATTATGGTATTTCGTTACAAATAGTTCCTACTTAAAGCCAATATTCAACAAATATTGGCATTCCATTGGAAGTGTTATCAATGAATGCATCTCTGGTGCAATACTGGTCTCTAGTGTAACCAATATAACCAAAATTAATCATACTTGATAATTTCATTTACCATATATTCTTGCGTATAAATCAAGAAAATAAGGAAATAAAACAAAATTTGAAGTTCAGGGGATGGGAAGTAAGTGAGGTCGACTTATAGGCGCGTATACAGTGTGTTGCCGAATTCGACCGACATATTCAGAGAGGTGATAGTAGGCATCTAGTGGATGAAAAATTACCATATAACATGGTGTCGCAAACCACGTTTAGTCGGTGAAAATCGCAAAAATAGACGTCGAGAGGACAGTGAGCCTGACGGAGAGAGTGGACAAACAGATGCGAGGATTGTTTATCAGACGCATGTGGATACACTGGAGGATCTGACTGCACGGTTCGTCATCGCTTCAGCAAACATTGCCAGCACACCGAGTAAGTTTGAACGCGTCCGGCAATCCTTCTTCCGTCGGTGTCGGCTGTGCAATGACCTCCGCGGCTGCAACTTCGAACAATTCTTTTTAAAATGTCTCGTTCTAATATGTCCGTAATGTCTCGTCGTAAAATGTCTTATTTCTGACGTTGAACTGTAATGCATTGTAATTCTACTTTACGTCAAATTAAATGTTTTTCTGTTTATTATTGGCCCTTTTTGTTCCACTGGAAGTCACACGCTTCATAAATATTTTTGCAATTTTCTCCCACTAAACGTGTTTCCGACCCCATGTTCTATGACAATTTTTCATTCTCTTAATGCCTACTATCACCTCTTTGAATTTGTCGGTCGAATTCGGGAACACCATGTATATGGTACCGACGCGACGTTCAAAACATTGCTTGTAACTTAATGAATGTAATATGTAAATTCCCAAACAGTCTGGAAAACTGGGTATTTCTTGATCAAGAATATTAAGATAAAAAAAGATTAATTATTTGAATGCCCAACTCACTTTTATTTTTCAATTTGGATGAAAAGTAAAATTGATTGAAAATCCAATGCAATAATAATAATGCTATTGAACATAAAATTCAGAACAAATATATGTCATATGTTTGGGTCCATTTTACAGAGTATTCAATATAGTAAATTTTGTTTGCTGCAATTTTTGAATTTTTAGAGACTATTTTATGCGATTTTTAACGGTTTTTTGCGTTCCACTGCGAATTTTTGACATTCATAAAATGATTTCTGTTTCAATATTTTAGCCCTATATAGTAAATTTTGTCCTCTGAGATTTTTTTACTGTTTCGTGAATGTTTTATGCGTTTTTTAGCATTTTTTTTCACGCTTCACGGCGATTTTTTCAGGGCTCCCACTCAGTCCGTTTTTTAAATATTACTTTTATCAACGACATATTTTCTTTTTAGATTTCCCTTTGAAATTTTGTAGTAACCTACCCGGAAGCTTATTTATATTGCAAATGTTGAAAAAAAACCTAACACGAAGATCTTTCTTTAAAAATACTGGTATTCAAGAAGCGGAGCCGTAATTTTTGTCAATTTTTATCTGAAACGGAAAGAACTCTCCGGTTCAAATCGGTTCCTATAGAAACGTGAGCGACGAGGCTGAAAATTTGTATTTAGTCTGAGTCGAAATAAAAAAAATCACAGAAATTCAAGGTTCGTGTGATTTGAGATCGGACCTAGCGTAAACTGCCAAACTCATTGGGGCTCCCATCCCCATGTTCCTTTAATTCGAGATTCATTTCGGTAAAGAACGGCCTGAGAAGCGGGAAAGCTCCACTAGTAAAAAGTATTTATAGATGCCAATCTTTCGGTTCTTTGCAATTAAATAAAACAAGAATTTTTATTAAAATAAAGAAGTTAATAACCACATAGAAGTAAGAAACATTTCATTACACATTTTTTTCTGGTTTAAATTATGTTTACTTGCTGTTAAAAAAAACTGGAAGGTTGGCAGCTATGAAATATTCTATCTAAAGAAAATATGTAGTAAATGAGTGATAACAAATTTTCCTGTTCTTTGATTAACCACGAAATGTTTAAAAAAAGGAAATAAAGTTTTCAGTGTTATTTATCACTTAATATTCGCCTCATGAGCTTAAATTCATTTTATAAAAATACACGAAATGTTCCTTGGCACTTTGTATAAATTACTTCCGCCTATAAAATTGAAAAGGATCAAAATAACAACGTGATCATCATTTAAAACATTCGAATTTATGTCTTAATGATAATATAGCATTTTTTAAATTACATATCTATGATTTGTAAAATATTCAGAATGCTTTAAGAACATGAAAATTCTATAATCTACTATAATTATTTTCTTTTTATAGAAATTATGTTATATAGTTGAATTTTATTAACTACAATTGTTTGTTGATGAATATTAGGTAATTCCTATTATAACAAATGCATAAAATATGTAGTTTTCAAAATAGAAACTCTGATTTTCATAAAGCAAACTAATTGCATACATGCATATATTATGCATTTTGTTTTGTTTTTTCTCAAAAAATAAAATAATTCTTATTCTAGGGTCTTGAGACTGTAAAAGGACATTGAACGTTAAAATTTCAGAATTCTTTTGATGGTTCTATAAGCACAATTAAAGAATAAAATTGTCATTTTTATATATTTTTTATTATTTTACATCTAATTATTAAAGTGCTTTTAAAATTGTATATGGTGTCAAATATGAGTGTTGTTAATAAAAATGTTAAAGTTTGTGTGCATTTTAACATTGAAATAGTCTTTTAGCAAATCTTATATATACGTCAACCGTCAACTAATAGAAGAAGTTGTTATTTACAAATGAATTGTGCTACTTATACTTTGACTAACAATTATTTGTAGAAGAAGTTCAAGGGGGAGTTTTCTGCTTTTTGAGTTGTATATATTTTCTTCTTCTTCTTCTTCTTCTTCTTTTTTTTTGACAAAAGAAATTTAGATAAGGTTATGTACTAATAACAGGCGTTCATTCGTGTACAACATTATTATCTATAATTTTTAAATAATACTATTATTAGCAAAATGCCGATTTATTATGGTATTTGTTTCTGATAATGTCAGTTAGCATTATAAATAATAGAAACCAGTCATTTTTGGATATTACTATTTGATAGCTTAGCCTTGTATAACCTAAAAAAAAAAATAATAATAATAAAAATAAGAAAGATAGGTAGGAAGAGGGAAAAACTGATTTTGACAGATTTTATTGCTGTGCCAGAGTGGTTAAGGTTAACCCATTTGCATCATTTGAAAAAGTAGAAAATTGGTCCTGATCATCAAATTTTTCTTTATTATATCAAAATGAAAATAGTTCAAAACAGGAAAAAAACTAAAAATCAAATAACGTAAATACAAAATTCATAATTTTATTTAGCTCAATAAAGTTCATACATGCCAAATCCAAGGGGCATATCCGACACTTTTACACATAAATTAGTTTTGTACTTAAATTTTTCAAAGCCCAAACTTTTAAATTAAGGAGTTTTATGTTTACCCCGCATTTATTTATAGTAATATAGCAGCATCGATTTTCGGAAACATCAGCTTCATGTCTAAAAAAAGATAATTTAATGTGTGACAACAGAAATGTAATATTTCTTTTAAGTATGAAAATGATGCTGCTATATTACTATAGATAAACGTTGAGCAAACATAAAAATACTTAATTTAAAAGTATTGGTTTTAAACAATTGATGTACAAAGCTAATTTATGTGTAAAAGTGTCAGACACGCCCCGTGGGTTTCGCATATACTAACTGCCTACACATTATTTCTAGTGAAAAATATATAAATGAAAATACAAATATAAGAAAACGATTGTGTGCTTATATGCACTTTTGGTGTCACAGATATGTAGTATTTTCTGATGTCTAGGAGTATGAATTAACAAAAACATATTTTTATTTGTAGAAAGAAAACAAAATAGGTATCAATTAAACATAAAAAAAATATATTTGAATTATCGCTTACAACCCAAGCTGCATCACCACGAGCTTCCTCTATCATAATAATAAGTTGCAGCTCACGTAAACTTTACAAAACGCAAGTATTGAATAACAAAACCATGGAGGTGACCCACGCATCAAACCGTACATTAACCCCTTCGGGACCGGCGGCTTTTACACAAATTTTATTCGGTTGGCACCACTTTTTTTAAAAAAGCTACCTTTACTTAAATTATGACAAAAATGCTCTAATTAGAGAAAGCAAATATTACTTTTATTTTTTACTGGTGCCTGAAACAAACTCTATGCTCTTTTCGAGGTTGCATATATGCGACCATGGTCCCGAATGGGTTAACTCAACTGAAAAACATAAAAAGAAACGCCGATCTCCTGCACGATACAGCAGTGCTTTTTTGCGTACATTTCTTTACATAGTGCTTCAACAATTTGAATTGTTCGTCCTACATAAATACTTTTTGATTTTTTAATTACCCATGACGCTGAATACACTATACATTATCTCCATGCTTACGTATATCCCGTCTTTACTGATATGCTTATATATCATACATTTTAGATCTATCTTATAGCATGCATACATACATTATTACAAGAATTTCCAATGCATGCATCAGATATAACAATCCTTTTTTTCAACAATTGAATTTGACAGTGACTATTGATCAATCTTCCAAAATCCTATTTTACAGTGCTCAGTAATCCATAATTAGATAGAACATGTTCAATTTGCTCTCTGCTAATAATCACCTGATGAAAAGAGCTGATAATTAATAGGTCTCGAGATTGTATTTGTGTTTGTTACTTACAGTTTGAAGAAAGAAGATACTTATGTAAATGCTAAAACAATAGGCTTTTTCCATGATCGGAGTACTTTTGTAATAAACAAGCAGGCTGCGCCCGCTTCGCTGGTCGATTTTTCCAAACGAACCTCGAATTATTAAAACATCTTTCAGTTCTTCTACCGCCAGGAGGCTCATTCTTTTCTAAACAAATTTGGGAGCGTTCTTTTCAAATTTCTCGTTTGCATTTCAATATTTTTAAAAGATATTTTTATTACACAGAACAGCTGAGGTCGATCTCAAAACGGGCCTTTTTTTTACATTTTCGATTTTGGTTGCATATTTTTTTTATCAGGTCCCTTTCTATTTCGGAACCTGTTTCGACAGTTGAAAGTAACTTCATAAAAAAATCTGCAACCAAAATCGAAAACGTATAAAAAGGCCCGGTTATTTTATGCAGAAAAAAATCATGTAAAAATGCCGAAATACAAACGAGAAATTTGAAAATAACGCTCCCATAGGATTATTACACTAGCTTGCGAGTTTTGTCGTGTGACTAACGTAATCTCTTAATAGCCTTCAAAAGCTCTACAAATTTTCTCACAAATACCATCATTCATCTAATGCCTTAGGGAGATGCAGTGACAGAATATTAATTAATATTAGAGTTTAAGCTTTCTTGACTTGCTTTTCCATTATTTTAGCAATCATACATTCTACAATGCAAACACATATGAAAAATCTCGTTTTAAAACCAAGTGAATATTAGGCTATTAGCTGAGCATTTACCAATTTTTATTTTCATTCATTACGTATGCATATATTGCCGTCCTGTTATATGCATTACATTTATCATCAAGTTTTAGGCACAGTTCCAAACACAGTCCTCCCTTAGTTTGTTTAACGTTAAGATCGACACGAGAGGTCAAATAATTTAATAAGTCAACACTATTACAAGTTGTGACCTTACAAACTTTTATTATGTTGTTAAACAACTGCTAAAAGTCTGTCAATGAATTACACTGATTGTAGGATTTTTAAAATAACATTCATTAATGTATTATGCTATGAATAATGCACTATGCCGCGCCACATAGATGATTGTCATGTAAACATTCATAAAAGTAATTGGAATAAATTTGAATATTGTACTTTAAAGTGCGTCCCTGGAAAGCGAAACTGTTAGCTACTTCTTATTTTCGTTTATTCTCTATTGTCATGCGAGAATTGTTTTCTTTGTAGGAAATTTTAATTTTAACAAAAGTTTAACTAAATTTTAATTAAATTTTAACTAAAATTTTAGTTGTTAAGAACAATTCACGATGTTTTGTTACATAGATGATTTTTTTATTGATTTTGGATAAATGTTTATAAAAGTAATTGGACAAAAATTGTTATAATTGAGCTTTAAAATGATTCACTAAATTTTCTTGATTCTTCTCTTCTGCTTCGTAAATTATCTAGTGTCCGTAATATATCTAGCAAATTTTAAGTAAAATGTAACTTTATTCAGTAAATGAAACGTATAGCCAATATTAAAAAAAAAAAAATTATACGTACCATAAAATTTAATCGCCAAATTGTAGCAAAGGAAAACAAAAATAGTCATCCCAATAGAAATTATGTCTTCATTCAATTTATGTTTTAAAAATATTAGCTTCGGAGTCGTCTTCATGCTGCAATTTTACCAAACTCTAAAATTCTCAATAGGAACATCCAATTTTAACAGCATATTTGGATTTTTCGGTACTTTTTACCTTCAGATGCAAAACGAGAAGTCAGTCGGTTAAATCGTTCAATGAATTAAGAAGGTTTGAAATTTGTGACTCCTAATGTTAAATTCCTTTTAATCGTTGCGAAGTAGATTGCAGGTAGTTTTTAAATAATAACTCAAAAATTACTTGTCAGAATAAGCTGTAATTTTGGATTCGTGTATTTAAAGCTTTTAGAAATTCTGTTAAAAAATTCAGAGATTACAATTCTTATTTTTTTCGGAAATCACATTCAAAATATGGATATATTCGAAATTAATTTTCGAAAAAAATTATTAATTGTTACGTATGACTTTTTTTTAAAAGAATAGATTTCTAAACACTTCAAATATGCCAATCCAAAATTACAGCTCATTCCGATAAGTAGTTTTTGAGATATGCTTTAAAAACTACCAACATCTGTTTTGCAACGATTAAAAATACATTTCAAATTACGAGTTCCAGATTTTAAATCGGTATAATTTCTAAACTATTCGGCCGAATGACTTCTCGTATTGCATCTGAAGGTTAAAGGTGACGAAAAATCCGAATATGCTGTTAAAATTGGGTGTTCTTATTGAAAATTTCACTGTTTGGTACAATTTTAACATGAATACAGTCTCGTAAGCTTATTTTTTTTAAAGGTAAATTGAAAGAAGACATAATTACTAATGGAATGGCTATTTTCATTTTTCTCTGCAACAATTTGCCGATAAAATTTTATGGGATGTATCTTTTTTTCATATATACTGACCGTACAATCGATGACTTCTCCGTTTTTCATGTTTAAAATTAATATCCATCAAATGCTCTACAAGGTTCCCCACAAATACCATCATCCATCTAAATTTTGGAGCATGCAGTGACAGAACATTAATAACAGAATGGCAACTTTTTAGATTTGTGTTCCCATTATTTTGATAATCATACATTTTACAATGCATATACGACAGAAATATTGTTTCAAAACCAAACGAATATTAGGCTATTATCTGATCATTTACCTAATTTTGCTTTCTTTTATTGAGTATACATACATTTCTCTGCAGTTATAGTCAATTATGATTTATCATCACGTTATAGGCACTATTCCAAAACAGTCGCCTCTTTATTTTGTTTAACATTAAAATCGATATGAAGAGACAAATAATTGAATAAGTGAATACTATTACAATGTGTAACCCTACAAATTTTTAATATGTTGTCACAGCTGCTAACCTTCCAGTTTTTTTTTTAATCCAAAAACTTACATTGAATCCAGAAAACTCGTTTAATAAAATTATTCAATAATGTGTCTTTTTTCGAAGATCGTTTACCCAAGGAGTCAGTGAACAAATTACACATCGTTATTTCAATGTGGAACATATTTAATTGTATTTATCCTTTAAAATTTCTGGTGTAAAGTATATTTATTTGACTTTTAAAAAACCAGAAAGTTGGCAGGTATGTGTTGTTGACAATTGCTAAATGTCGTCCCAGTGAATTAAATTGAATGTAAAAATTTTAATATTTATTAATAATTAGCCTTGCCATAAATAATGCATGATGCTTTGTCAAACAAATATATATTTTTTGTTTATAAAATACTTATAAATATTCATAAAAATTGCATACTTTGCTTTAAAATAATGTTTCACAAATTCACAGAAATACGAAATTTCTTCTCCTTACTTTAGTTATCACTCTGCTGCCCATCGAAAAGAGAAAATAAAAACAATATTTTGTCTTATTCTTTTAAGTTTAGACTAAATGAAACAAAAATTGAAATGAAATGAAAAAAAAAGGATGTTTTTTTTTTCGGTGTTTAAGATTTAACAACATAGTTGAAAAGCGTCAATGATTTCGGTCTGTCTGTCGGATTATGTCCGTTGTCGTTCTGTGACTTTCGTAAAACTGATCTGATTAGCCACGAAAGTTATCTAAGCAATTGAAATAAACTGGAGAAAAAAATACAAACTAGTAATTTTTAGCGATAAATGTATCAAATTTGATACCTAATTTTAATAAACTTTCGCATAATAAAAATATACAGCGCCCGAAGAAAAACAACAACAACAACAACAAAAAAAAAAGAAGGATAGGGAAGTGGGGAGGCGACAGATAAACAGAAAGGGAGAATTTCGTAGTAAAAGTGCACCCCTTTACTTTTTTTTTTAAACAGCCATTTTTAAATATAATGTAACATTATTCAGAAAATGAACATGAAACGTACAATAGATGATTTCTTTGATTAACACGAGAGCTAAAAAGACACCGAGCATTTAGGAACATAAACTGATAGAATATTAATAGCATAGTTTAAGCCTCCTCGGTTTGTGTTCCCATTTTGTTGATAATCGTACATATTAAAATGCATACACATATGAAAAATCTCACTTTAAAACTAAATGAATATTAGGCAATTACCCGAGCATTTACCGAATTTTGTTTTCTCTCATTAGGTATGCATGCAATGATCTGTTGTTATATCCGTTACATTTATCATCAAGTTTTAGGCACAGTTCCAAAACAGCCCTCTCCTTATTTTGCTTAACATTAAGATCGATATGAAAGGTCAAATAATTTAATAAGTCAACACATATTACAAGGTGTGACCTTACAAATGTGTGACCTTTAATAAGTCAACACATATTACAAGGTGTGACCTTACAAACTTTGACAATGTTGTTGAACAATTCCTAAAGGTCATTTTAAAGAATTACGTTGACTGTAATAGTTTTAAAATAGTATTTATTAATAATAATTAGCCTTGGTATGAATTATACGATATTTCACCATATATATATATATATATATATATATATATATATATATATATATATATATATATATATACAAGATGGTCATAAAGTATTTTCCTGATTACAATAATTTATTGCAGGAAAACTAATATAATTATGCATATGCTTGTTTCAATATATTGTACAGACATTTATGAAGTTTTTAATACAAGTACTTACGTCAGTAAATTTCGGTGTGAGCACTCTTGGTAGCTCGAAGTAGTCAAGGCGGTATTCCATTTCTCGTCACGTATTGCCCAATATTTGGGCTAGACACAGCATCTGTGATCCTGACCTTGAGTGGATACTCCCTGAATATTCAAAAATATGAAAAACTCGGTGTCAGGTAAAGGATTTTTTGTAAACTATGTTCAGTTTGCTTTTCAAAGGGGCCTTGGTTGACCAGGGGTCTAGGGGATTATCCATCCAGATGGAAAAAAAAAAAAAACTTAAGAACATGACTTTTCCATAATAAAAAATTTACAGTATTACATTCAATGGTAATTTCGTAATAATTTTTTTGTAATCCGGGAAAGACCTTATGACCCCTATATATTTTGTTGAATATGGAAATGAATATGTTCAGTATTTTGTTGCATATATACCTATACTAATATTATAAAGGAGTAAAGATTGTTTGTTTGTTTGTTTGTAGGGGGTAATCTCTGGAACTACCGAACCGATTTCAAAAGTGATGGTGGCAAATTGATGGTGACAACCCCTGCTCCAACATAGGCTATATTTTATGTCGGTGCCACTAACCCCAGGGCGTGCAGGAGCAAAAAAACGTTCTAAAATTGCGATTTTGTAGCTATCAAACTGGCTATCAAGCCCTGAGAGCTTGCCAGCCGGTTCTGTATGTATGTATGTACGTACGTAATGCGATAACTCTTCATAGAAATATCCGTTTTCCTTCAAATTTTGTTTATAGGTTCACTGTCTTAAGGCGCTTCCCTGATTAGTTTTCGGGATTGATTGGTTAAGTATAAAGGGGGAACGGGGGGATAATCCCCCCCTTATTTTATATAAATGGGTTTTTCATGCAGAATTATTCCGTTTTCCTTCAAATTTTGTTTATAGGTTCACTGTGTTAAGGCGCTTCCCTGATTAGTTTTAAGGATTGATTGGTTAAGTATAAAGGAGGGAACGGGGGCATATCCCCCCTTATTTTATATAAATGAGTTTTTCATGCAGAATTATTCCGTTTTCCTTCAAATTTTGTTTATAGGTTCACTGTGTTAAGGCGCTTCCCTGATTAGTTTTCGGGATTGATTGGTTAAGTATAAAGGGGGGGAACGGGGGGATAATCCCCCTTAATTTATATAAATGGGTTTTTCATGCAGAATTATTCTATTTGCTTCAAAATTTGTTTATAGGTTCATTGGGTTAAGACGCTTCCCTGATTAAATTTCGGGATTGATTGATTAAGTATAAAGGGGGGAACGGGGGGCTAATACCCCCCCCTTAATTTATATAAATGGGTTTTTCATGCAGAATTATTCCGTTTTCCTTCAAATTTTATTTTTAGGTTCACTGTGTTAAGGCGCATCCCTGATTAGTTTTCGGGATTGATTGGTTAAGTATAAAGAGGGGAACGGGGGGATAATCCCCCCTTAATTTATATAAATGGGTTTTTCATGCAGAATTATTCTATTTGCTTCAAAATTTGTTTATAGGTTCATTGGGTTAAGACGCTTCCCTGATTAGTTTTCGGGATTGATTGATTAAGTATAAAGGGTGGGAACGGGGGGCTAATACCCCCCTTAATTTATATAAATGGGTTTTTCATGCAGAATTATTCTATTTGCATCAAAATTTGTTTATAGGTTCATTGGGTTAAGACGCTTCCCTGATTAGTTTTCGGGATTGATTGATTAAGTATAAAGGGTGGGAACGGGGGGCTAATACCCCCCTTAATTTATATAAATGGGTTTTTCATGCAGAGTTATCCCTTTTCCTTCAAATTTTATTTATAGGTTCACTGTGTTAAGGCGCATCCCTGATTAGTTTTCGGGATTGATTGGTTAAGTATAAAGGGGGAAACGGGGGCATATCCCCCTTATTTTATATAAATGGGTTTTTCATGCAGAATTATTCAGTTTTCCTTCAAATTTTGTTTATAGGTTCACTGTGTTAAGGCGCTTCCCTGATTAGTTTTTCGGGATTGATTGGTTAAGTATAAAGGGGGGGGGGAACGGGGGGATAACCCCCCCTTAATTTATATAAATGGGTTTTTCATGCAGAATTATTCTATTTGCTTCAAAATTTGTTTATAGGTTCATTGGGTTAAGACGCTTCCCTGATTAGTTTTCGGGATTGATTGATTAAGTATAAAGGGTGGGAATGGGGGGCTAATACCCCCCTTAATTAAGATAAATGGTTTTTTCATGCAGAATTGTCCAATTTTCTTCAAATTTTGTATATAGGTTCATTGTGATAAGGTTCTTTCCTGATTAGTTTTGGGGGTTCATAGGTTAAGTATAAAGGGGGTAACGGGGGGTTAATCCTCCCCCCTTATTTTAGATAAATTATTTTTTTCATGCAGAGTTATCCGATTTTCTTCAAACTTTCTATATGGGCTCATTGTGGTAAGGGGCTTCCCTGATTAGTTTTGGGGGTTCATTGGGGAAGTGTAAAGGAGGGAAACGGGGGCTACCCACCCCCCTTAATTTTGATAAATGGGTTTTTCATGCAGAATTATCCAATTTACTCCAAATTTTGTATATAGGCTCATTGTGGTAAGGCACTTCCCTGATTAGTTTTGTGGGTTCACTGGTAAAGTATGAAGGGGGGAACGGGGGGGACTAACCCCCCTTGATATAGATAAATGGGTTTTTTAAACAGAATTATCCGATTTTCTTCAAATTTAAATATATGTTCATTGTGATAAGGCGCTTCTCTGATTAGTTTTGGGGGTTCTTTGGTTAAGTATAAAGGGGGGACGGGGGGCTAACCCCTCCCCCTTAATTTAGATAAATGGATTTTTCATGCAGAATTATCCGATTTTTTCAAATTTTGTATATAGGTTCATTGTGGTAAGGCGCTTCTCTGATTAGTTTTATGGGTTCATTGGTTAATTATAAGAAGGAGAAACGGGGGATGGTTCCCCCCTCTTAATATATTGTCGATTTCTTCATTTTTCGAGGGCTTATTTCAAATTCTTTGAAATAAGAATATAATTTACAGTTAGTGTGAATAGCCTGTGAGCTCAATGCCGTCAGTTTAACTGGGCAGTTTTATTTTTTATTTTTTATACTGAAGGAGCTAGAAATTTGAAATTTGTCATTGTAGTTACTTATAAGATGTAAATGCTCTCTAAGAACAAAATAAAAAAGAAATTGAAATTTAAAAGGGTGGAATGAGCGAAAAGCGTTCTAAAAACAGTCTAAATTACAATTTCTATGAAATCTCTGGAACTACAGAACCGATTTCAAAAGTAATGGTGGCAAATTGATGGGGACAATCCCTACTCCAACATAGGCTATATTTTATGTCGGTGCCACTAACATCAATGGGGTGCAGGATCGAAAAATGTTCGAAAATTGCGACTTTTTTATACTGAAGGGGCAAGAAATTTGAAATTTAGCATTGTAGTTACTTATAAGATGTAAATGCTCTCTAAGAATAAATTTAAAAAAAAATCGAAATTTAAATGGGTGAAATGAGCGAAAAGCGTTCTGAAGTCATTCTAAATTACAATTTCTATGGAATCTCTGGAACCACGGAACCGATTTCAAAAGTGATGGTGGCTAATTGGTGGTGACAATCCCTGCTCCAACAGCCTCTTTAATAAAAAACTATGCGTTGCTGACGACTGGGTTTTTCGTTAATTGTTGCACCAGATTAATTTCGGAAAATGAAACATTTGAAGTTACTGAAAAAAATGATAGCTCAAAAAGTATTTGTCAGAAAATTGTTAGACAAACTGCGTTTGAAAGGTAAAAAATTGTATTTTTCTTGATATAAATTTCAAATCTAATGATTATGCCGTTTTTCAAATATTGAATTTCAAAAATTACCAAATTTTCCAATGGAGTGCTATAGCGAAACCTTCATGCGTAAAAAGATAATGATAAGGGCGACGTGTCCTGACGTGTATATTGGCTATAGCACGAGTCATAAATTATAGTAGCCTTATTATTCTGTTAAAATATAAAAGTTATTTATGAAATGTCAATATTTTGTTTGATTAAAGGTTCGTTAAAAGAAATTGACCAGCGTAGCGGGCGTAGCTTGCTAGTATTAAATAAAATAGTGGGAATAAAAACTGTATATTGTGCTACAATGATGCTTTGTAATTTCACTGAAATGCTAAACTGCTACTTCGAGTGTACATTAACACTCTATTGTGTACCACATAAACAGAAGAAAATTCGTGAAATAAAAGTTAAAATGAAAAAAAAAATCTTTTTTATGGTTTAACACTTTTTAATTAAATTGAAAAATGTGAAAATTCCTGGATATTTTCAACACGTATATATGCAATTGAAATTAACTACAGCGGAGTTCTTATTCGATATGAGACCGACTTTTTAAAATACGAACCTGAAAAATTTTGTGCCAATAGAATCCGAGGTACCGAAAGTACGTAGTAGAAAATTGTTCATAATATTAAAAAATTGTTTCAAGATTAAAGATTTCACTTAAAAAATCTATTTTATAGAAATAAGCATTAATCCTAAATACTACCTCATACAACGTTTTGCGATTTCCATGTCCCGGAATATCTGTTTAAAATTGAAAACTTGTTATTTATACCGACTACTGGCAGAAATCTGCAAAAGTTACATTCCTTATTGTTTTAAAGTTGTACAATTATAGCATAAAAACTTGAGTTCTGTTTTCCAGTGATTTTGGAAAGGATTTTAAACAGAAAGCGCAGATAGACAAGGGATATCCCACGGCATCTTTATGTTACTAACACTGATCGTGCAAAGGCTTTAGAATCAGACATAAGATTTTTCCTTATATCCCATCAATAACAATTCAATTCCTTTTCAAACTGATTCTCAAAGGATTGTGAAACACTTTAAGAAACTTAGACTACATTCTTGTTTCTCAAACAACATTTTTTCCCCTTAAAAACAAAAAAATGTGAATACATAAAATTTTCACTTTGATCCCGCCCGAGCCCATAAACTCATATGAAAATAGAACTCGAATCGTTTCGGACACGGACTCAGGCTGAGTTCGTCTCATTTCTAGTCCCTTATAGTAAATATCGTGTGTGGAAACTATTGTTCAATTTTTAAAGCAACAAAAATTAATTCGCATAAATTAGATACCTAGGATGGTAACTGCCTTGACTGCGTTTAGTGATGTTATTCAAACACTACGAAATTAACATACTGAGACGCACGTTATAGCCATGAAATTTAAGCATGTAACTGATATTAGTTACAACGTAGTCCCTATTCAATAGCATGTGTAGCATTTATGATTCATTTACAGGGAAACACAAACAATTAGCGCACTTTTGCGCCTTATGGTTGATAATAACTTAAAGTGTATTTATTAATGTTGTATTTAAACACTACAAAAAATATATGTTATTAAGATGGATGGATAGCTATGAAATGTATATATGTAAATGTAATTGACATCCACTACACTATAATCTCTATTGAACGGTGTGTAGAAGTTATATTTCAGGCCAACATAAAACAATTTTCATACTAAAACTTATGGATAGTAATATCCTTAATTACATTTAATAATGTGACGGTATTTTAAACACAATAGAACAAATAACGTTTTTTGTGGTGGTGGTGTGGGGGGGGGGGGTGGAATTTAAAAATCTTGAAACTATTTGACAGATTTAAATGATTTCTACACGATTTTTTTTTAATTTAAAGAGAGAAAAAGAATGAGATAGGGAAACAAAACACACACTAGAAGACTTTTTCGATTATTTACGTTTTTCACAGGAACTATTAGTCATAAATTAAAGTACAATATATCTACATGTCTGAACTTAAATCTGCAATCACTATAACGGGAACCCCCTTAGAGGTCGAAGGCAGTGGCGTAACTAACCGTAAGTTCGTTTGGAAATATTTTCGTTTAAAATATTAAATTATATAAATTTGAGGTTCGTGTGCAAAAAACCAACCGGAGCGGTCGTACCCAGCTCGGGTGAACGGTGCCGAAGGCAGAGGACCAAAACTAGGTTCATTTGAAAATATTTATACTTATTAATAATTATTATACTTAAAATATATATTATACTTAATATATTATACTTAATAATAAATATTATACTTAAAAAAACGCTAAGTCAGTTTTCAAAAAAATATTTTCCCCTGCTCAACAACGCGAAACTACCTGACATATTTACGAAGTTATTTTTAAACGTAAAAACAAGATACTTGCAGGCATGATTATTGAAGGGATTTTTAATCGAACAATTTTTTAATTCTACTCTAAAAAAATTACTCCTTGAGTTATATAAGCTATTGTTGTCTCATCACCGAAGTTTTTTTCTTTCCCGCGCTGTCGCGTCCAGAGATTCTATTCAAAACGCCTACATCGAAAGCATTCTCTGTAAGAATTTCTGCCTTTACCAAAAAATGAAAAAAAAACTGTTCTATTACACAACTTTTGAATAAGAACACATGCCAATCTCATGTGTTTGCGAACAAATATTAATTTAACAAGAACGAAACATCATGCGTCAAGTATAGATTATGAAACACTTTCCAACACAGCCAGAAAACTGTAACGAAACTTCACCGTTAAATAAGGTGAAAGAAGATATGCAAGTAAACAGTTTAGAAAACGCATAACACATTGAAAAATACAGTCTTCGAAAGTACCTTCTAGTGTCAAAAGAAGTAGTCGAATTATTTTGTGCAGCCCTGTATATGATCAATAGATGTGGATATATAATAGGATAAAATTTAGTTCAGTTAGAATATTCACATTTAGAAATTTTCGCCAATCGATGGAAATGCACTCGAAATCTTTTGTACAGCCCTGTACATTATGCGAAGACTTTTGTACATACCATCTATTAAGCTAAAAGGCAACTTAAAACTCACTTGCAGCAATTACCAAACGTAAACGACAATGCATTTTTTTCATAGCCCTGTATATGAATTTATTTATATTCCACAAACTTCTATTAGTCTACTAAATATAGTTCAGCAGAAAAATGCGTAAACACAATTAAAAACTGCCCTTAAGCAATTCACTCCCATAGTCTGTAGTACTTACGAATTTCCTTGTGTAGCCCTGTATATGGTCAACCGAGTTTATAAACACACACGTACTATGAAAAAAAAAAGTTAAAAATGCAAACCAAAGTTGAAAACGCACTTATCACACATAGATTGTAAATATCGCACATGTACTGTAACCAATATCTTTTGTGTGTCCCTGTAAATAAACGCAATGCACACAAGAGAGCAATTTATAGTGCACCTCAGTAATGCATATAATTTTCATTGTGTTTGAAATAGTGAAATATTACTAAATTACACTGCAGACGATTTTCTCTATATAACGATGTGTAAAAGAATTCTTTTGTTTGACCCTGTAAATGAATAATAAATGCTTTGCACCCCATATTCTACAAAAAGTATGTTTTAATGCGCTTCATAATTATATATCAATTTAATTATGTTTTAAAAGACGTAGCGTCATCAAAATGCGCTAGTAACATGCTTATAGTAAACGACAATAACATACAAAAATTTCAGGATAATCGAAGCATATTTACGGGAGTTAGAGCACGGACAGACGGCAGACATACCGAAATCATAAACACTTTTCAACTAGTTTGGAAAGTGTTAAAAATGTATCAGATTGTAACCAGTTTCGATTTGTGATCAGCTTTAATTCGAGATTCGTTTAAAAGAAAAAAAAAAACGATTAACGTAGCGGGTGAAGCCTGCTAGTGCAGAATACTAATTTCCAAAGAAAGGAAATATTTTTAGATGAAATTCATGGGCTTTGACTTTGCTGAATAGATGACATTGGATTTGTGAACGGCTGAATGAATAATTTACTTTAGAAGGACAGTTTCATGTTATAGGCAATGGTTTATTGAAGACATTCTAGAAAACTTTGGGTGCATTGATTTCAAATTTTTTTTTTTATATTTTACTTCAGTTTTGATTAAAAGTATTAATACATCAATTTATTTCCGAACTTATTTTATTTATAGAAATGGTGAGAGAACACAAGGGCTACCCGGAATGCAGTACATACTGCTCGCTATGTCGATTATAGGATAAAAAAATTAATGGCAAACTGGTAGAATTTTTTTACACTTAACAGAATTTTTAAATTGTCCATAAATTATACCAAAAAATATCTTTCTACGACAGATATCAATTATGTATTCAAATAATCAAGTTTTAATTTTTTTTTTAAACTACATGTTTAAATAAAATAGACAACTCGTATCCTAATCACATTTTATAATCTATCTATACATACAAAGTTTCAAAGGAATTAGTTCAGTTATTTTTCCATTTTACGAAAGAAAATACACTTTTTTTGGCAATTCATAAATATTCAAATTCATGCTGAAATCATGCAAAATTTTTGCTTCTCAAACTCAGGCTTAAAAATGTTTTTAATTTTTAAAAAAATCAGTAAATTGAGTTAAATTTTTCAAACAAATTATATTTTATAGTACATTTTTCTTCTATTCGATGATATAAAAATTGAAATTATGCTCTATTTATGAGAGAATATGTGCACGGTATAATTCACTCAATTTTCGAAAGTGCTCCAAAGATTTGCTCGTTATATCGCGCTCTTCGTTATAAATATTCCGTTATATCCTTTCGAATTCAGTATTCTTTAACATAGCATACAGACCAACTAAACGGTAATGAGATTTCGTTATATCGTGCTTTTAGTTGTATCGTAATTCGTTATAAAGTGCTTCAATTGTATATAAATGTGCTCTGTGAGTCTTTTATGATGCATCCATAGGTATGAGTGCAACGACAAGCCATCTGTAATGGTAACAGTGCAGTGAAAATGTTACAGAGGCTGATGTTGGTCAAATCTGCCCTTTGACAATCACCGTGTTTAGGTATGGAAAATCAGTGTGTGTGTTAAACTATAAAAACTTTTACATAGGAACAAAATGTGCATATCTTGGGGTGGTGTACTCCCAAGAATTTGTTTAAAGCAATAATTGAGGGCTTCCAGGAAAGTTTTAGAAAGTCATGCTATCCAATAGATCACCCATCTCCAGATTGTTACGTATATTTCAAGAGAAAAATATATTACTCCAGAACTCGCTATAGTTCCTCCATGTAATTTGAGGAAAGGGATCTGCAGCTCCATTCATCCATTGATAATGCGAATTTTATAATGTGTGTTTTACCACTTTTATCTGTTTGTAAGGTTGTATTATAAAAGGCGCACACATTAAACAGACCTGTATTGCGATAATGGAAGAACTAAATAAAGTTTTACGAAAAATAATTTTTTAGCATCGAATAGGAGGATAATCGACATAAGTAATGTTTTTGTCACCTTGCATTTTACATACACTGTGGCATGGCAAATATATTATTAAGTGGTTATATGTATTGTCAACGTTTCGAAGAAAAAAAAGTTTCAAACGAGATGAACATCAATATGGAGACAGTTCGACAAATTATGAAGAAGTTCCTTGGACCTTATAAAATGAAACAGTGCCAGAAAATTACGGTGACCAACAAAAAGGCTAGACTTCGAAAATGGATAGCACCAGCACCAGTGAAACGGGTCGCTGATGATCAATGGCAAACAGAATTTTCCAATTTTTCACAGCCGAACTGATCCATGATTGATATAACAATTGAGGGGGTCGGGGCAAGAGAGTGCTAAGCCACATTTTGGAACTTCTAAGATATTTCAATTGGAAAATTTGATCAAATATTCAAATCAAGATATATAACGTAAAGTTTCTTCGCCAATGTCTTAATAACATTTCATATATTATGAGTAACAATATGACATTACTTTAATGATATTACTATTACGTTTTTTCTAAATTAGCTATTTTCATTGGGGGCATCATTATCTGGGGCAAAAACGAAACCTGGGACAAATGCTGCTACCAAGTGACATTAGAAACAAATTAGATGTAGGATATTATAATTTACAATATTAAGCAACAGATTACAGTGTTAGATTTATTTCACCAAAAATGTGACTTGGCACTTTCTTACCCCGACCCGTTCAATTGAATTCGGTCGATTGATACTCAGTCCACGGCTTTATTGAAAGACGACAAAACCATTAGTTCGTTATGGTTTTGGGTGGGATTTGTTCCACTCGCAAATCACTTCTCTTGATAAAGGCGTCAACCATCAAACGTACCATTAAAACATCTTGTAGAGTGTTTTGATTCCCTTGTTCTAAGAACACTTGGAAAATGAAAAATGAATTTCCAACCAAGATTCTGTTTAAGAGCCTATACTAGTCTCGCGAGAACACTCGCCAGTTAATGTTAATTCTTTTCAAATTTCTCGCTTGTAATATAATATTTTTTATTTTTTTATTTTTTTTTTGCATAAGAATAGATGATGTTGATCTCTAATTGCGTCTTTTTTTGCTTTTTCAATTTTGCCAGCAGTTTTTTTTTATGAGGACATTTTCACTTTCAGAACCAGTTTCGAAATTGAAGGGATCCTCATAAAACTGCAACCAAAAAGGAAAAAGTAGAAACGGACACCGTTAGACATTGACCCCAGCTATCATATGAAAAAGTATCATTTAAAATAAGTAAAATTCAAATGAGAAATTTAACTGGCAGCTGGGGTGCCAGTATTTTTTTTTTTTTTTTTTTTGCAGTGTATGCTCTTATAAGAACCTATACGCTTTCTTTATGCGAAGAAACTTGCGACTCTTGAGA
Source organism: Maratus michaelseni (assembly GCA_963931845.1). Lineage (NCBI taxonomy): Eukaryota > Metazoa > Arthropoda > Arachnida > Araneae > Salticidae > Maratus > Maratus michaelseni. The sequence goes on from OZ007593.1 coordinate 261,005,530, forward strand.
GCTCCAAAATGGCCAGTGTACTCTCTAAGTACTCACACTCTGGGTCTAAATCAAATATCTAGATCCCAACTTGTTCTGCTTGATCATCTAACAGGGAAGAGTTTGGAGTCCCTGAAAAGAAAATCTTCGCAGGAGGCATAAGCGAAAATATTGAAGGATGAGTTGTGGCCCTTTATGTTTATGTTTGTGGCCCTTTATGTTATGTTTTTCAAAAGATTTGGCTTCTACATAAAAGCAAACTGCTGCCACTCCGGAAACTTCTAAATTTTCTGTAAGTCACAGGTATTTTGTCTGTTAGCAAGCTAATTTTGATTTCTGTGATTATTAAAAGAATTATAAGCTGAAACGTTTGTCCGAGTGATTTTTTGCCAACTTGCATAAAGCCATCTGTGGCAAAAGTTCTCAAAATAATTAATAATTATGATAAAATGTGCCATCCAAAATTTCAAAGAGAAATTTTTGGGAAACGATAATAGCCTTCTTATTTATTCTTAATAAAAGATAGTATAATTCAAGAAAAAAGATACGTTTTGATAATTATGTTAAATTAAAAGGTACATTATTTGGCAATGCTCCCGTAAGATAACATGTCTATTGCTCAAATATTTATTAGCATTTGCCTCAGAATGAAATCTTGTGTATAAGTTTTATTTTTACTTTAATACACTTTAAAAGAAGATATCTAAATTCCTTTCAAAGATACATACATAAAGTTTTTATATATACTTAGTACGGCTTATTTTAAATAATTACCAATGTCCGATTTGCAAATTCATCAAACAAATCGTACAAATATTAATTACCAAATAACCCATTTTGAAAACTGAAAAGCTAAACCCTAGAGGCGCTATCTGATTATGGATCAGTATTCGTTGTTCATTCGCACACAAAAGAATTCAGTTACAGTATTGTCTATAATTCTACTGTGAACAATAGTTGCTAGAAGTGCTTTTTTAATTGTGGTACGCGTTTTTACATGTAACTAATTTTTTTGCGTATAAATAATAATTTATGCGTATAAATAATGCGTAATTACTTGTTAGGTATAAATTATATAGATCCTTTACAGAGAGCTTCACAAAAGATCTCGAGTACATTTCTGTTTATTGACGGAAATTGCTGAAGGGGAATTTTCAACTGTGTTGTGCGTTACCTAACTGAACTAAATTTTAGCATACTATGTAGTATATATAAAAATCTATAGATCATATAGAGGGATGCACAAGAGAATTCGGATATTTTTCGGACTCTTGGTGGTAATTCTTGAAATTAGGTTTTCAAATGTGTTACGTGTTTTCAAAATTGTTTACTTATACAGCACATTTTACTTTATTAAACTGCAATGTTTTGCAACAATATTCTGAATGTGTTCATTAGTCTTCAATAATCTATGCTGGACGCATGATTTTTCATTCTTGTTGATCTATATAAATATAGAATGCTTTTACAATACTAATGTTATTAATCTGGTAGTTGCACATTTTGTAGCACACATAATAATAAACAAAGCCATATTATACTTTTTACTCAATTATGTCTTTAAAAGTATAATACTCGCTGAAAAGCAAACCCTTCATATTTGTGCTCTACTTTACATGCATGTTCCAGTCACCCATTAGGGAGGAATGGAACAAAATTCCCACGTCTTTTAAATGGTCTTCAAATTAAAATGTTCAGTTACTTTGACTTATCATATATATATATATATATATACACTATATTGCCAAAGGTGACCGGTCACTTGCGATTTTAGACATTTTGTTAACTATCTAGAAAAATACATGAGGAATTAACCTGAAACTGCAGGTGTGTAAACAGTATAGTATAGGTTACATATTTCCGCGAAGATTTTTTTCCCGAAACCCCATAGGAGACTGTCAACAAACTGAAAAAGAACGAATATCTTTTTGATTATCCTGTAAAAACTAATGCAGCAAAAGCGTTCAAACTCTAGATTATTATTAAGTGGCTTATTGTAATATACTGTGTTCATTTTTATGAGGATAGCATGTATACTTGAAGAGAAATTAAGGTTTTTATAAAAACAGTCCCAAATTTCACCAAGTTTTTTGCTTATAATTTGCAGAGTTCTTAATATAAAAAAAAGTTATTTTGAGAAAATATGTCGAACAATATTGTACATAATACTCTGCAATCGGAATTAAAAAATAATAAAAATTGGATGAAAAATGAGCAGGTTTACTAAAAAATGTTTCACTGCGCATGCGCGAATGCAATCAAAACATAATGTGCATAATGTATTAGCTAAGTACATAGAGCAACTTTTGTGAAAGTCTTAAAAACATAGCTTGAAAATTCTGAAAATTATTGTCGATAGAATAAGCTCGAAATCCGTTGTTCCCAAAAGGAAGCAAAAAGATGAGGGGTTGTATCCAAATACAGCAGTACGTGCAATATTGTGTACGCTGTCTTGGCACTAATCAACAGATATTTGATACAACCCTCATCTTTTTGCTTCTCTTTGGGAACAACGGATTTCGAGCTTATTCTATCGACGATAATTTTCAGAATTTTCAAGCTATGATTTTGAGACTGTCACAAAAGTTGCTCTATATACTTAGCTAATACATTATGCATATTATATTTTGATTGAATTCGCGCATGCGCAGTGAAACATTTTTTAGTAAACCTGCTCATTTTTTTTCCAATTTTTTTTTTTTTTTATTCCGATTGCAGAGTATTATGTACAATGTTGTTCGACATATTTTCTCAAAATAACTTTTTTTTTATATTAAGAACTCTGCAAATTATAAGCAAAAAACTTGGTAAAATTTGGGACTGTTTTTATAAAAACCTTAATTTCTCTTCGAATATACATGCTATCCTCATAAAAATGAACACAGTATATTACAATGAGCCACTTATTAATAATCTGGAGTTTGAACGCTATAGCTACATTAGGTTTTACACGGTAATCCAAAATATATTCGTTCTTTTTCAGTTTGTTGACAGTCCCCTATGGGGTTTCGGAGAAAAATCTTCGCGGAAATATATAACCTATACTATACTGTTTACACACCTGCAGTTTCAGGTTAATTCCGCATGTAATTTGCTAGATAGTTAACAAAACGTCTAAAATCGCAAGTGACCGGTCATTTTTGGCAATATAGTATATATATATAATATGTTGCATTCTGCTATTGTTTTATCTCCATTACCACAGTCGAAGAAAAATGATGGCAAATATCTCCAAATTAATGCAGTCGTAGTATCGAACTTTAAGCAGTAGTAAGCCGAATACTATGTAGAAAGAAGAACACCATGGCACTCGAATCATTTATTTAAATCCACTCATCTTTAAATTACAGGGGATTGCTCTCTCTTAGCAATTTTCTATATTAAAACATACTAGAACGCCAGCAACATTTTATTTTAACAATCACTTCGGCGACAAAAATCCTCCCTCTCTCTCCGTGTGTCAGTTCGTTTTAAATGAAGCGGCACAAGAAGAATTTCGTAACACGTGACCTATTTTAACCAATGCATGTGCAACTTTTTCTGTGAATTAATATTGAAAAAAAAAAAGTCTCTCCGATGCTTTGACGGGAAAAGAATTTTCTGGAACAGTGTGGAAATTAACAAGTTGGATATTGTACGTCAAACGTGACAAATGAGGTGCGTTCGTACTATAGCTAGTTATATAAATATTCAGATCTTGATGATTTTTAATTCTGTGAAATGAATTATATCGTCTGCAGATTAATTTCTGTCATAAAATAAGTATCTCGGTCGCTTGACGATTCAACCTCGGAAGCTCCTCTAACAAGAAAGCACCGATTTTTTTTCTTTTAATTCAAATCTCTTAATAAATATTTTTATTAATATCTCCTAAAGTTTTGATTCGATTTAAAAAAAATTGAAATGTCTCGACAAAATTCTGCAAAGATAATATATTTTAAATTCCAAACCATTCGGTTGGGTAGTTTTTGCGTTGTTATATGTGGACGGACGGACAGACGGACAGACAGACAGACGGACAGACGGACGGACAGACGGACGGACAGACGGACAGACAGACAGACGGACAGACGGACAGACAGACGGACGGACAGACGGACGGACCAAGCGACGACAATAGGTGCTACGTATTTATATAATTACGAAAGCACCTAAAAAGCGTGGGAATAGAGATTATTAATAGAGTAAAGTTCGTTTTTTGCGTATTGAGAAAACAATTTAAAAGAATGATTTTTGAAGTGAAAACTTCTTTAGGCGCGTTGGGCATTTTTTTAGACTATTAGGAAAGGAAAATGGTGAATTTACACAAATAAAAAAAAGAGATTTAAATGCGGGAATAAATAAGAACTATTTAATATAATAAAAAGTTTAAGAAAATAGGTTTTTTAAGAAGAAATATTCTTATGAAATGTGAATTTTACATCTTATTTATCGGGAAATAAAAAGTGAATTTAAGTAGATTATCATAAAAAAAATGTTTTAAATATAGACAGTAATGGAATATTTTTAAGAAAGGGAATATTTTAATAAACTAGAGTTGTGAACGGAATATTAATAAAAGGAAATTTTTATACAATAAATTTAATAGTGTATGGAATTTTAAATTTTGTAATATATATATATATATACATATATATTCAGATAATACAAAAACAAGTATTATAGCATAATTGTATCCAAAACTGAGAAGAAAATTTTGAGTAAAAAATGCTTTTGTGAAAAGAGTCCCATTGTTGTTATCTCTCTCCTATATTTCACTAATTCCTGAAATCCTAGTTTAAAGACTACTAACAGTGCCTGTTTCTTTCAAAGGACAATATAATACCACTCTGACTTTTCTATAAATAACCAACAGATAAATTTTTCACATCGTTATCCTATTGGAACTCGGTAAAAGTTTTCTATTTCGCTACTACATGAATAGAAATACGTGAGGTGCATCATTTTATTGTGTTTTTATAAAATGATATCATCTATTAAACTGAACATCAATTTTCCAGATTACTTATTTAAAAATTTATAGATTCAAACTATTCGGTCTTACCTACATAAAGCAAAATGCGCATTTTGTACTGAAAGGTGAATAATACTGGATAGTTTACTGCTAATGGAGTAAACTTTACTAATAGGTAAAATTACTCGAAACAAACTTTTTTTTTCGTTACCGAAGAGTATTTGGTCGAAACTGAAACGTTAAGAGCTAGCTTACTTCAGTCGCGCTTCGTTTTTTTGGCGCAGCATGTCCCTAAAGGGACTTTGTGCCATAAAACCCCAATCAATCAACCAACCAACCAATCAATCGCGCTTCGACATTCGCAAGCTAATGTTACGCATGTTATAACTTTTTTTTATATATTTTTTTTAATCGAAAAAAATTTTTTTTGCACATTTTCACTTTTTAAACACTTAAAAACTTTGTGGTAAAGCAGTTTTTTCGAAATTCGTATTGGTTCAAAAGTTATTCGCCTTTTGGTGTTGCAGTGAACAGGCTCATTTTTAGCGTATTGTGTGTGGCGCGCGGGTAGAATTGAGAAAGAGGAAGTCCGGGAGGGTTCATTATATTCGCCTGGTATAGATAATTTTATATAAGCTAAAAATTGTCACTGTTATCTATGCTTGTTTAAAAATGTTGTAAAACTTTAAACCTGTTTTTCTCGATACTCTTTTACGAATCGGTACCAGGCAGAACTCGAGATTAGATCAACCGATTTTGTTGAAATTTTATGCTTTTATAGTTTGTACTATATTTTAGTTATATATATATATATATATATATTTAGTTATATATATATATATATATATATATATATATATATATATATATATATATATATCTTTATTTTTTCGCGCGATTTAAATCTTAAAACTTTTGTAATTGAAATTTAAACAGCCGCTATTTTCTTCAGGATCGAAAAATTGATAAACCCATCCGAGAAGGACAACAAAATATCATAAATTTTAAGGTTTTTATTTCGTTTTTTGTTACAGATAAGCAGATTCCGAGATTCATCAGGTACCGCGGAACGCTTCACTTTTTGCACACCCCTGTATCAAAGGCCGCCAGAGCACCATTTTTTAATCATTTTCCAAATAAAAAATTGTTTTTAAAACTTCAAGATATGCTCTTTCATTTGCAACAACAACAAAAAAAAAAACAAAAAAAAAAAAAACATTATTATTACTGTATAATTGCGGTAAAAAAAAATAGCAAAAATGTGGAGAAATTTTAGTTATTTTTTTTTTTAAAGTTATAACATGCCTTAAACAAATGGAAACCTTTTTTTGAAAATTTCTCGTTTGCATTTCAAAATTTTTAAATTTTTCTTTTTGTATAGCATATCTGAGGTCTATGTCTAACGTTGTGTTTTTGTAATTTTTTGATTTTTCTAGCGGTTTCATTCTGAGGACACTTTCAATTTTGGAACCAACCAACCAATTATTTTTTCAATATTGAAAGTATCCCCAGAAAAAAACTGAAACCAGAAATTGAAAAATCACAAAGACGAAACGTTAGATACCAACCTCAGATATCCTAAATAAAAAGAATTATTTAAAAATGTAGAATGCAAACGAGAAATTTGTAACGAACGTTTCCATTGGTTTAACGTTATCTTGCAAATGTCGTCGTATAACTAACGTAGGCTCTTAAAATTATAGAGGTGAAGCCAATACGAGACTGTCTGCTTGGAAGTGTGAAAGTACACGATAAAATAACATGTAAAATTAACGGTATTTACCGTATAATTTTACAGGGAATACCATTTTTTCCAAAGTAAACGGTTAAATCCGGTAAATTTACATCCTGAAAATATGATTTGGGAAGACTGACATATTTTTATGGACAAAATCCATGTTTTTAGTTTATTTTGTTTTGTTTTATTATTTTATTTTACTGGCTTTTCCTGGACAAGCCAACTTATCGTGTTCGAAGTAGTCTTTCTGTCACCTTGCTCTTTTTCTGTTTTCGCCATCTGCGTACGTTTGAAATTTATTATTTTACATTTTAAGAAATCCCAGAAAAAATTATGTGCTGGCTAAAAATTTTGGATTAATTTTAGATTTAGATGAAATAATAAAATAATTAATTTTAATTTATAAAACATTGGCTTTGAACACGAAGTGTCCAAAAGATGCAATAAGGTTAGGCGATCAAACTCCATATCGATGATTTTCAGAACAGTAATGTAATAGACATTACAATTTTCTTCAAGTTTTTACAGAAGTAAAACAAACAAAACAAAAAAAAAGCGGTAGGATACAAAATTGTAAGAGCCGTTTTAGGTAAAATTAGTTTGACTCTGACCTGTAGTGACCCCTAAATACCCACTAATCGAATATTTTCGAACATGTGACCTAGACCAATGGTCTTCTCGTATCCCAAAACGGTAAAATAAAAATTTTGACAAAACTGTTAGAGCCGTTTTTTAGATAAAATTAGCTTGACCTGTAGTGACCCCAACACAACCCACTAATCGAATTTCTTCGAACATGGGAACTAGCCCAATGGTCTTCTGTTACTCCAAAACGGTAGGATAAAAAATTTAGTCAAAATCGTTAGAGTCGTTTTTTTTTTTAGATAAAATTAGCTTGACTCGTAGTGATCCTAAAATGTCCCGGTAATCGAATTTTCTAGAACATGTGACCCAGTCGAACGGTTTTCTCGTACCCCAAAACGGAGGGATACAAAATTTGGTCAAAATTGTTAGAGCCATTTTTTAGATAAAATTTGCATATCCACACACACGCAACATTTGCTTGTATTACATGATTAAGAAGTTTCTGGTTTGAATCGAATGAAATAAATTATAGAAATGGGTCGATTAGACCATTCGGGGTAGGAAGTTTACCAGAAATTGACTAATTTTCATCAGAAAGAGCTATTTAGATTATGCCACATGTCAATACGTCATATATTAATATGTCATGAGTTTTAATAACACTTGCATGCATGTTTTCTTAATGTGGTGAACCGACATAAATGCGAGGAAAAAACTAGTATGCGGTGAAATCACAAAACTTTATTTTATATTAGTCTAATATATTAAATTAAACAGTCATGTTACTCACCAATAATTACGAAGTAGAGTGCATTTCTTTGAATTTAACTTATAGTTACGGTTATCAGTAAATAAAAAATTGCATCACTTTCTCTATAATTACTACTTTTGTTGATTTGCATGCATTTAGATATAAATAAGAATCGTATATTTCCAACAAATCGTCAAATTTCGGCACCCCCTCTTAGAAGTCTCCAACCAAAATTAAATGACAATCTATTTCCATGATGAAGATTCTAAAGGTTAAGGTTCGTTGAATTCTGTGTATTTAAACTGGTGAAATAAGCATCGCATATTTCGTACAAATCATCGAATTTTGACACCCATCTTTTAGATAACCGCAACCAAATTTGAATGACAATCTATTCCTATCATGAGGATTCAAAAGTTGATGTTTCGTCGAATTCTACTCGTACAAACTTAAACTATAATCCTAACATAAATCGAAAAAATCATCGATTTTCGGCATCCCCTTATTAGGGAATTCTGCTCAAAAACTAATTTGCACTAGATCACAAAATTTGTGTCACACACGGACAGACTGACAGGCTCATGCACAGACATTTTCTGAAAACAGGCCGAATCGTGTTCAAGACCTTTTAAAACATATAAATTCGTTGAAAACGAAATTCGAATTTTTTTTACGTATTCGATACTTTCTTCTTGTATAGAGGGCCCTTTGTGGCCGAATGATTAAGGAACCACTTCGCTAATCGTTTAAGAGCGTCGGAGTCAGGGCGACGGGTTCAACTCCCGTCACCTCCATTGCACACTCATTGTGGAGGTCCACGGCTATAATTCTTCCGTGATTTAATTTCCTTGTGTCTATCCCGTTTTCGTCAAGAAGATTTATGTAATTGTCGAAGTCCTGTATGCGTTTCTGTGAATAAAAAATGTATGGATCATTCGAGACAAAAGCCTGTGTAGCTATACGTCTCTAAGCAACAATCCTTTAAATGTTTAAAAAAAGAAAATGTTCTTGTATAGACAGAAGAAGGTAAAAATAGTGAATTGCATCACACATTTATTCTTTCGTATTAGCCGCATGCTAGAGGTTAACAGCTGAAGAAATCACCAAACATTTCGCTTCTTACAGCAGCCTTTTTGATCCTGATGATTTCTGTGCTTTAAGCGCGTACTTCGATTTCATGTCTGTTAAATTTATGTTTTATATCTATTATTTGATAATTTTATTAATTTATTGATGAAGTTTTAATTTCGTTATGGAATATTAACCGGCAACAAATGCTGGACTATTTACTACTGTGGGCAAAAAATAGTAAGACTTTTTAATTTAAATTTCGCGCGAAAACCCATCCGTCGAAATATTTTTTTTCTAAGTTGGTATGACTGTCAGTGACATCTGTGCCAAATGTCACATCAAAATATTCATTAGTGTTTATTATACGCTTGTCTATCTGAAGTACAAAAAGTGCATTCGGCGATTTTTACAATGAGTGAAATTATTCAACAAAGAAGTTCCATTAAATTTTTTGTGCGGAATAAAATTTCTGGTGCCGAAACGTTCAGAATGTTGCAAAAGGACTTCGGTGATAATTGTTTGTCGCGAGCAAGTGTTTTTGATTGATACAAATTATTCAAAGAGGGTCGAGAACGCGTTGACGACGAACCACGTCCAGCACGGCCATCAACATCAACTGATGATCAACACGTCAATAAAATCAAGGAATTGGTGCTTGAGAATCGACGATTAACAGTCAGAGACCTTACTGGCATCTTTGGAATATCGGAAGGATCAGTGAAAACCATTTTGAAAGATGCACCGATAATGCACCGTCGCATACTGCATTAATTCTTCGTGAGTTTTTCGCAAATTTTCAACCAATATCGTGCCGCAACCACCGTATTCGCCTGATTTAGCTCCGTGTGACTTCTGGCTATTCAGCAAACTCAAACGACCGCTCCGGGGAAACCGTTTTGAGTCAATTGAAGACATTAAACGTGAATCGCTGCGCGCATTGAAGGCTATTCCGGAAATTGACTTTAACAACTGTTTCGAGGATTGGAAGAAACGTTGGCACAAGTGTATTGGGACCAGGGGGGGGGGAATTACTTTGAGGGGGACGAAATAGATTTGGAAGAATAAATTAAGAATTTTAAAATTATGAACAAAGTCTTACTATTTTTTGCCCACAGTAGTATATTATGCAAACGAATTAATCTTTCGTAATCGGGCTGCACGCGATAAATAAAAGAAAATGCTTTAAAATTATTTTAAAGACCATAAAAAAATCAGTAAATTGAGATACAGTTTTCAAACAAATTCCATTTGAAAGAACATTCTTTTTCCTTTTCGACGGTGTAAAAATTGAAATTGTGCGATGTTAAAAAAAAAAAAAAAAAAAAAAAAAAATCAATAAAAGTAAAATTTATTGGTCAGGTGTTGCCACCGTCAGTATGATGTCAGCGTTACTCACGAACATGTTTTTGCTTTGTACTATAGATGTTTGGAGACATTCTCCTTTTTTGCATTATAAATTACCCTTAAATATTTTTAGAAAATCGAAATTAAACATCAAATATTTATTATATATAGGCTGAAATATATTCTTCTCCTTTTTTTAGTTTTCAACTGCGGTAAATTACTTGTATATTAATACATTTCTACATACTGTGAACTTTACTATTCATATAAAATTGCTTGTCAAATTCTTATTACAAAGAAAATATAGATAATGGTACTATAATGTATAAAAGAAGATCTATAAATTATTGGCTCTCTTTTTCTGTCTATATTTTTCTTTTCTCTGTCATTAATTGTTAGTCTCGCTACGGTTGCACGTAAAAACAACTCCCGAAAAAAAGACAGTAAAATGTTAAAATAGACATATTTCAAGTACATTTTATCGGTTACGAATTCAAGGACAATCGGAATTGGTATTGTGGGAAACGAAATGTGAAAATATCGGTAAAATGTCAAGATGGGCTTTTTATGTTTTGAGATTAGGGAAGAAAAATAAAGTTATTATTTGAAGAACAGCCGGAATAAAAAAGAAAGATTGTCATATTGTTTTATACTGCGTGACACCTCGTTAAACCGTCATTCCTTGGAACTCGATGATAATGAAACTTTACAGGGAGTAACGGTAGAAGTGAATTACTTTATCTATTGTAAAGGAATTTGTTATATTCATTTTTAATGATTATGAGATTGAAACTTATTGTAAATTTTAACATTACTTTGCTTTATAACAGAGATAACTTCCTTTTAAAATAAACCTAATAAAAAAGACACGTTAAAAGAAAAAAAATGATCATCGCTACAAAATATTTTCTTTTTTTGGTAATTGTTATTAAATTTAAAATTATACGATCGTTAAAATATATTACAATGTATAAGAATTTGGCAAAAAAAAAAAAAAAAAAGTAAGGTTTATAATGCAGCGTTTTGAAATTTGGATGTTGACGTTTTCTCCTCAACGGGTTTTTTGTTGGTTTTACTTATTGGTCACCAAATTTCTTTTATCATTTTGCAGCTATTGTTTGCATAAAAGAGGGAAAATCGTAAGTCGAAAGTGATGATTTAACAGTGTCTCACATTTTTCTTGTGCTGGCTTATTAGGAGTCTTAGCATTATTTCCTCATCTGCTTGGCGGGGACTTAGTATAACTAGCGTTGTACCCGGAACAACGTTTTAAAAGAATCACGGTTTAACAAGTTCTTGCTGTATTGTTAAAATTTATCAAATATATATATTGAACTTTGTGAATGAGATTAGAAATACGTAGTATTTGTGATATTGCGGATTTGAATCAATATTTTTCTTTCCATTTATACGGTATTTTAAAATGAAAGTTTTAGCTTATCACAGATACTGTATCAAAAGGAATGTGCAGGAAAAAATACATTTATATACAATTTGTGACATATCTTTCCGTGCTGTTAACTGAAAAGGAGGGCATGGCGCAAATTTAACAAACAAGAGACATTTAAGTTTATTTAAAACAATAATAAGGAATTAGGCAGTGGAGCGGGAAGATTTAAGTATAGACCACCAATATGAAGCTAAAATTCACCAAAGTGTGAGAGGAGGATTCCTTTCCCAAAAGACTTAAAAATTCAAATCACTTAGCTCAAACCAAAATGGCCTCACTATCCCAGGAACTTAAAAAAAGTCACTTTAACTGACTATAAAATGTTACTATAAACACTGTACTATCACTGTAAAAAAAAAAAAAAAAAAAAAAAAAAAAAAAAAATCCAGTGGATTTCAACAATCTTCATTTAACTCACAACTCACAGCCGAAGATTCTATCCGAAACAGCTAATTAGAAAACTCTGATTGCAAGGCAACTCGCGGAGAACTTGACGTTCACAATCCAGAACTCGATTATCTTTCGGCGTCATCAAATCCGACTCCTACCGCACTCTGTATAGCAACTACACAACCACAGATACCTACAGTGGTGGAAAAAATTATAAAGCCACTTGAAAATATGATATAATTAAGAAACAAAATATAGAACATTTATGAAATTTCATACATATATATTATATGCTACAAGGAAGTAAAGAAAAAAAATAAATTCATTAATAACTACATTAATAAAAGATTAATAGACTTAAGAAAATTTTCTGTACAAAGAAAGTTGGAAACAATTATAAAGTCGATACATGTATTTCATCAATAATCGATGTGAGACCCATTTTTTTCGATGACTTTGACTAGTCTTTTGTTCATTGAATCTATTAGACCACACAAAGTACTTTCATCAATATTGTTCCAGCAGTTTTTAAAAACATTCATCAAATCTAACTCTAAATTGAATTTTCGTCCATTTTTGTAAACATTTCGAGCTAAAACTCCTCAATGATTTTCTATTACATTCAGATCGGGTCTATGAGCTGGCCATTGAAGCCATTTCACCTGATTAACTTCCAGCCAAGATTTAGTTGACTTCGAAACATGAACGGAAGCGTTGTCCTGCTGAAATTTCCAGTCTCCTGAAGTTATAAGAGAAGCAAATGGGTAATAAATTATCTCCTAACATTTCTTGATACATAACCGAATTCATTTTGTTATGCATGAAAACAATTGGAGTGGTTCCACAGGCAGCAAATGCAGCCCAAACCATTACCGAGCCACCTCCAAATTGACGCTTTGAAAAAATATCAGGCTCCTGACGTAAATCATGCCAAAAATATTTATAGCCGTCGGGTCCATCGAAATTAAATTTATTTTCATCGGAAAAGACAACATCTCTCCAATTTGTGCCTTCGGTTACATATTTTCGTGCAAAGTCTAAGCGAGCATTTTTGTGGTACTTGGAAAGAGGTGGTTTTCCTTTAATTTTTTTTTAATTGAACAATGGGATTGTTACTTAAAACATTTCTTACCGTTTGGCTTGTGCATGGTAATTGTAACTGTTCTTGAATTTGTGCAGACGACATTTTTTGTCCGCAAACTAGCTTCCGGATTTGTCTTGATTGCTTTACAGTTAAGGATTTCGGTCTTCCTGTATGCTTCTTACTGCCGTAATCTTCGGGATTTCTGAGAAAACTGTTTACTGCAGCCTTGGACCTTCCTATTTTTCTTGCAATATTATAACCAGACATTCCAGCTTCATTTAAAGTTAATATTTTATTTTGTTCACCATCGGATAACTTTTTTCCTCTTGGCATTGTATTAAACAAAACCCAAATACAAAATGAATGCACGTAACGCGTTTACATTTACCTAAACTTTCATGGCGACCTATTTTCTCAAGTCTGGCATTATGCCAAATGAGGCTAAAACCATCGGTTTTATACTTTTTTCCAAGTTGTTTTTCATTGGTTGTAAGAAATTAGTATAATTTATGTTCCCCCTTCCGTTTTTCTAAATAAAGTTTATGTGTATTATTGCAATGTTGATCATGCAAATGAAAATAGAATTTGCGTTATCAACAATTCAATTACTTTTTGAATTTTGTAAATTTTTCTATCGGCTTTATAATTTTTTCCAGCACTGTAATTATCATATTACTGCAAGAAACAACCGTGACAATCAGATTACTTGAGATTCAAATATACTTTACGAAATTTAAAAAAATGGTAGAATAGATAGCACATCCACGCACAAATGTTAGAATTCAGGACACCATGATTGCACGCAAAATCTCAAAACTCACTCGACCACTAGACTACCCTTATAAAAAAGTAGCTAAGTATTTTGCTACAAACTTTACGTTGCTTTTGATACAGTAAAATACTACAATGTAAATGCATATTATATAAACACAATTACCGAAGATGATGTACAAAAAAGATATGCATTTTTTAAAATTTAGACTACAATAACTTGGTCAGTTTTAAATGGGAAAAAGTGTGAAACATATTCAAATGTGATAACAATTTGAGGCTTTTTAATGGAACATTACAGACCTTTGAATTTCAGTTCGATTTCTGAGGGCTCTACTATACTCAACTAAAAATGCATTTTCGAACCAATCCTTCATTTTTATGGATGCAAATATAGTCCTATGCCAATGTACGCAGTTTTTTCTTAGCTTATGCGTGATTATTAACAATAAAATAATTTATGGAATTATGAGTTTTCATTTTGTCGTCAATAATACAATTATTTTGTGTTCAGAGCAAACAAAGCATTTTGTATTGTGTTTCATTTGCTCGTGCGAGAATATCTTATTTGCGCATGAATTTTTCGTTGTGATTTGTGTAGCTAGAACAAAGTATTTGTAATACGAATTGACTTTACTTTATTTATTCATTTTGTCGATCTTTGCTTGTAGTAAAAAACAATTTATTTGACATTTAATACAAAAATGATACTATGTTGGACAATTATGTTACCAATTTATCAAAGGGTTTTTTTACTTAATGAATTAGTCAAATTATCGCTTTAAGATCAGTGGGGGAAATTTTCGGAGCTGGAAAATATCCTTTTTAAAGCAAAGTAAATTATTTTTTATATGGTCAACCGTGCTTTAAGAAGTACCTTTTTTATATTTTGTATTTACAAGTATCAGAATCTTTAAGGACTACGGTTAGAAGTCACAAAATTCAATATATTCGAGCCTCCACCATCATATGTAATCGGTCTTAACAGGTCTAAATCTGGCACAAATCTGAATTTGCATTAAAATGTCACCTGTAATAGACTTTATTACTTATTTTTGGTTACTTATACGTTGGTTTATTTATAATAATAAGGAAAGAAGTTTGTCTGTCTGTCTCTCTGTTTGCTGTGTTTTGAAGAGACCGCTGCACGCAGAGCTAAAAGATTTTACAGGAAGTTATACTTATGTCTGTAATTGTACACCTCAAAGCCACTTTTTAGATTTTCTAATTAGTTTTTTTAATTAATTAAAAAGACACTGAATAGCCCAAAATGGCATGAAAAGCGGAGCGATGCGGCCGAAATCCCGTTTTGCAAATGAAGAACCGAGAGTCGGAAAATGCAAATTTTCTTTTGCGTCTTCCGCAGCGTGCATCTGCTTCAGTATTCGAAATACGATAAAATAAAACATACACACTTAAATTTCATCCTTTAACTTTCTAACGGTGTAATTCGTTTGAAAAATATCTATATTAATCCTTTCAAAAACTTATTTTCAAAACGTCTTTTTTCGTGTGTGCCCCCCCCCCTCCCCCACGTTTTTCGAAGCCCGCATTGGGTTAACTTTTCGAAATACGAGTAAACGAAAAATAGCAGGCTATATGTACGTACTTTTATCTTTCTAGCGGTACAATCTGTTTGAAAAAATATCAATATTAACTCTTTAAATATATATATATATATATATATTCCTTATTATTCAACGAATCATAGTTTTTTTCTATAGAGAGGTTTTGTTTTCACGTGTTTTACAGTATTAAGTTTCATTTGATAGAGGCTATGGTACTAAAAGAAATTTATCAGAATTTGTGCGTCGTGAAAAAATGGGAGTTCTGGCGTCCCGTTCAGTGGTTCCGCGGAACGGGTCTTGGTACCCCTGAAAATTCTGACACCTAGCAACACTAATCAACAGTGAACGTGTTACGATAAGATTATTGTATGGTGATTATGCTGTTTTAATAGCATAGCAATGACTTTATTTAACATCTGAAAATTTAGAATTCTGTTTTGGTTAGTAAAAATCGAATTAATCTTTAAATCTTACCAATGTTTCCCCATGCCATTTTAGAGAAATCAAAATTGAACGCATATAATAAGAAAATCTGGAATGATTCCACTCCGAACACTCCAATGTTCGTGTCCAGAAAGTAAATAATAATAATAATAATAATAAATCTTTGACACACTGGAATCGGTTGCATTCGATCGCTGGATCTCCCGTTTTGAAACTGGAGACGTTACCTCTGCGCTACTAATGCTGGATTACATCTCCGCAATACTTATCATTTATACTCTGTCTTATTTCTTTGTTGATTTTTCCTATAGAATCAGTTTCAAAATAGCTTAAAAAGGGATTAAATACCTAATTCGCCAGCACATCTTTATAAAAATTTATACAGTTCTTGCTTTAGTGGTTTATAAAATATTCGGCCAGTGGGAGCTCTATCGGGAGTGCCGTTTGGGAGTTATTGTGTTCATTCTCACACACAGGGTTTTACAAATTTGATAATATAAAAATTGTCTCTAATGTTGCACAAATTTGCTCTAATAATGGATGGTCTTACATGTAATGTAGTATTGAGAGTTTTGTTAAGTTTTGATATGACTACTCTGAAATTTAATCACATTGTTTAGGTGAAGAACAAATCAAGTTCTTTTTCTTTACATGGTTACTGTAATCTACAAGTCTTTAAAAAAAGTTATAGTAATTAAAATATATAATCATCTACGAATAGTCGTCATTTAGATAGCTCATTAAAGGTTAGAATGCTTTCAATATATATTTCGAAAAATAAGTCAAAGGAATTTAATGCATTTGGATTCTGCTATGCGTTTCTCTAAAGAAATTGTGAAATTAGACTATATTTAAATAAGGAACATGACATTGTGCACTTTAACAATTTATTCAAATTTTCCTACTATATGAGTATTTTATGAACAGATAGCCAGCTAATAATGGGAATGATTATAAAAACATATTGACATGTTTTCGATGGGCTGATTCATT
Source organism: Maratus michaelseni (assembly GCA_963931845.1). Lineage (NCBI taxonomy): Eukaryota > Metazoa > Arthropoda > Arachnida > Araneae > Salticidae > Maratus > Maratus michaelseni. The sequence continues at coordinate 261,022,652 of OZ007593.1, forward strand.
TTACTAGGGGGCTCAGCCCCCTATTCGCTAACGCTCGCCAACCCCCCGTGAATTGCGAAGCAATTCACATTGAGAACGCTACGCGGTTACAGCTCTCTTCGCTCGCTCGCCCCTTTTTTTCAGCAATTCTAGCCGGAATAAGTTCTACCATAAAACATTTGAACATGTGAAATTGACATTTTTTTTAATGTAAAAAAGTAATTCTCATTTGAAAACACAACTGAAAATGCATTTAGTTGGCGCTACCAATGGGCATATAAATCATTTAAATACTATGAAAAAAGGATCTTTTGTACAGCACGACTTAAATTCATTAGAAAAAAAAAACTACGTGATAGGAAGATAGTTTGTTTGTCATTGTTTAAATTTCGTTCGACATTTTAATGTTCTAACTGATTATAGATTTTTACAAAAGAAATTATTTTTTAATTCATCAATACAGCAACAGATGGCGGCAGGTGCAATCCAGACAGTTGATTTTGTTTTCTCCGACTTTTGAGTGAGTGAAATTCGTAAATGAATTCTAAATAAGAGTTGAGAATTCATTTGAAATTAACGATATTGCTCATAATTAAAATGTGGAATCATCTCAGACGCTTTGGATTACGTACATTTTATTTTATTTTTAATAATTGCTAGTTTGAGTTTCATTCAATGGTTTCACTGCTCTCACACTGACCGCCATATTGGAGGTGGAGCTGATCTAACACAATATAGTCTGCTCATTGGTCTGAGCTCTGGAAACTAGAGTTGTTGCCAAACCATAAGTTACAAATTCAGTCCTATTTTCGCGCCACGTAAGACAAATATATATATAGATTATGTAAAAATTATGTAGGGCACAATTCACAATTTTTAATATGAATTCATTAATAATTTTCATAATTAAAAATATCTTTTTGAACTTTAAAAAATGTATAGATTATATTTGGGGTCATTCATTGTATCCTATTAAAAAATAAGCATTTCAATCGAATGATTTTTTAGGAAGATATGAATGATATAATTAAGCTAGTGGTGCGATTTAAAATTACTATCCTCAAAGTTTGAGCCCTTCTAACATCGCTTATTTAGAAAGAAAATCCATAATCTGTATACTTTCCCGAACTGATTTGATCCAAGGAACTGAAATGAAACGTCAAAAGGGGGGTGATACTATTTATAAAATGAAAGTTGCAGGGTTGCCTCAGATGACTACTTATTATTATTATTATTATTATTATTATTATTCAATTCGTACTGCTATTTCCAAAAAAGTAAACATTCTTTGGATTAGATTTCTCTTGCAGTTATTGCCGAAGTATATGGCACAGATTATAGTTTGGAAAAGGAAGAATGGAATAAGAATGGAATAGAATGGAATAGAAAAAATAGTTGTTTGTGACTGCTGAAGTTAGTACAACTTTTAATCTATGGATGGCCTCTGAAATATAATTTATGTACAGTATTAAATAGTAGATATTATTCCCAGTCGATTGGCATCTATATCTTTTACATACGATTATTTGCAGTAGAAAAAAAAAGGTAATTTTTTTGTTTTTTGAAACTATCCGTTTATTTTAGGCACTTCTAATTGTTAAGAAGTTAATTTCAGTTTCATTTTTAAATATTTTATACAAAATTTATTATCTAACGTTACATAACTTAAGTGATTGTTTCATAAGAAATATTTCATAAATATAAAAAGTGTTTAAGTTATTTAAAATATCCGAATTACTCTTTAAAGATTTAAAACTTGATATTCAACTAACTCCTTGCATGATATTAATTGCAGAAAAAAAGAGCATATAGCGGATATTAAGTATAATAGAAAAACTACAGCCCTGGCAAGATTATATCAAGAAGAAACCATTCAAATAAATTTCAATGAAAGTAAAATAATATTTCCCTCCAGTCTATACTATCCATCCATAATACGAGAAACCATAGAGATACTAACGCGCAAAAATACAATATGTAACGATGCGGCATCTTTTAATTTACCGAAACTATGGCTCGAGTTACTCCATGGTCACAGATATGAAAATAAACAACCAAGTAAAAATAGAAGATACACTGTAAAAAATGACCAATGTTTCTTATTTTATGAAAATATACTATAACCACGAACGAAAATTTAATATAATCTTCTGAGTTATCCGAAATTCCAAATAGCGTGTTCCATTGTCTTTTAAATCCCCAGAAACCAATACCTTTCCAAAATTTAAAGAATTATTTATAAGAACAAAGTATTTTTCGCTGCCCTTATTTTTCAGAAACGTTTCCGAAGTGTTTTTATAGTGTATTAATTAGTGTCCTCAGCCTGGAATACCTGTTTTTCGAATGTCATCCATTCTCAAGTAAACGTTTTCAGCCGCATAAGTTAATTTATACATGAAATAGTAAAGAAACAATCTTAATTTTAATGTTATTGTTAACGCTGTTAATTTCGCATGTTTTTCTGTTAAACACATTCTTTGAGCATGAAAATGTTTACTTGACAATTGATAGCATTCGAAAAACAGGTATTCCAGGCTGAGGACACTAATTAAAACACTATAAAAGCCCTTCGGAAACGTTTCTGAAAAATATGGGCAGCGAAAAATACTTTATTTTTATATATAATTCTTTAAATTTTGGAAATGTATTGGTTTCTGTGGATTCAAAAGACAATGGAACACGCTTTTCGGAATTTCGGGTAACTCAGAAGGTTATATTATATTTTCGTTCGTGGTTATAGTATATTTTCATAAAATAAGAAACATTGGTCATTTTTTACAGTGTAACGTGCGTAATTTTTAGAAAAGTACATGAAAATAATAACTTCAAAGCCTGTGCAATTCTAGAATATTCTCATTTGTTTTTTGAAAATGACTCGGAGTGAGTCGAAACATGTCAAACAACCTAATAAAAGTTATTTTAATTTATATTATGTTGCTAATTTACACCTTTTAGCATTTAAAGTAAATAAAATTCAACTAACTCTTTTTAACATTTTATCACATAGTTGAAAAGTGCGTATAAATTCCGTTTGTCTATGTCTGTCCGTGTTCTCGTAAATATACTTGGATTGTCATGTAATTTTTATATGTTATTGAGGTTTACTGTGGAATTCTCGGTATGGAAAATGAAGCGTGTAGAACTTATAGTTCGTCTACAGGGACACACAAAAGATTTCCATTACATTATGATCTATGAGGAAAAATCGTTCGCGGTGCATTTTATTGTTGTTACGTTGTTTCAAACAAAATGATATGTATCCCTGACATGCTTTGCTAATGATTGATATGCATGACTGTGATGGACGACAGCATGCTTTTACGGGAGTTTAGAATAAGCAACATTTATCCTTCATATACAGGAACACACAAAATAATTCCATTACATTATAATCTATGGGGGGGGGGGGAAATCGATTGTGGTGCATTTTAAGGTTGTTATGATACTTCAAACATAATGAAATTAAAAAGGATCAATAAGATGCACCACGACATGATTTTTATAGATTACAGGATTGACTATGATATGATTGATAATTGCTGGAAGTGGTTTTCAAATGTGGTATGTAATTTCAAACTCATCTAATTTTGAGTGTATTATGTAGTATATATAAATTCTATAGATCATATACAGGGCTGCACGAAACAATTCGCACACAGTGCTGAATATGGACAGCAATTGCTGAAAATGGATTTTTACTGAGTTATGTGTTTTTTAAATTCCTTATTAAGATATCTCATTTCATTTTATGAACCATTGAAATGTCTTAAGAATATTGTGTTAGTGTTAGAAAATGTTTCGTAATCTATGCCTAATGTATGATTTTGCGTCCTTGTTTACATAAAAAAAAATTCTTTTGGCATGCAACAAACGTACTGTTGTTTTAATTCAGAGTTCGCATTTCCAGAAATTGTGTTGCGGGGGGGGGGGGATTACACTGTGTAACGATTAAAAATATTATTAGGAAAGCTTTAAAAAATTTATTGATAAAAGTTAATCATAAATTAGCATCCCACTTGAAATTATTTCGATTATTGCTAAAAATTTTTCTAGAAATAATGCATTAATAAAGCTTAATGTAGTTTACTTTGTGTTTAGTGTTGCCAAAAAGTTGTCGGTTTTTCTCATATTATTACCACTTCTATTTTATAATTTTTAAAGTATTTAAAAAAAAATAAAATAAACAACTGTAAGTGGTGAATAGCGTGATGTAATGCAGTAAAAATATTAATCGACTAAAATTTAAATTTTAGGTTGGTTATGAAAATATTACATAATAAAGGTGATTTGTTTGTCCGCTCAATACATATGAATAAAAAACAACTTTTTGATCTTGTTTGAATTGATATTTTTGAAGATATTACATTACGGTAAATGATAAATTGCATCACGTATTTTTTAAACTAGGACTTCCCTCAAAGGGATTAGTCTGAGTTATATTGCTGAGAACATAGGGTTAACAATTACAATATAAAGAAAAAGAGCAAATTAAGTGATAGAATTACAAAATATCATATATAAATTCATATACACTGTTAAAAAAATAGAAAAGAAGTACCGTTCATCAGATGTGTTCTCATAATTTTTTTTAACATGTGGCAAAGAATCTCATTTTCTTAAGCGCGTATTGCGCAAAACTTAAAAAAAAAAAAAAACGCCGGATTTTTTTAAAACGCCAAGTTTTTTAAAGTTACGTAATTGAATTTGCAGCCAATAGATTATTCTATCAAGCGTGGCTTAACGCAAATTTAATTTCATTGTTGCACCTTTTTTGTGTGTGAATTAAAAATTTTTCTTCCTTGATTATGTATCTATTATTTGTATAACTGTTTATAGAAACTCTTACACTTCAAACCACATTGATAGCATGCTTTGCTACAAACCAGATTGCAAAACTATAGTCTAAATTACTATTAAAGTATACAAATAATCTTTCGATGACTTCTGTAAAATAACTTTTACATTAAATCTCCATATTGGCAAAATTGAAAAATTATATATATTTCAAAGTTAAGCTTAACAGATATTTCTTGATTATTCTCTAGGAGGCTCTGCCCCCTGCGCCTTTACTGCGCCAATACGCAGACTTTTCTTTTGCCTGTCTGTCTGTCTCGCCACAATCTGTCTGTTTCCCTATCCGTTCTTCTGCCCGTCTCTCTAACCGATTGTCTATCTCTCTACACGTCTCGTTACCCTGTCTCTATATTTCTCTACCGGTCTCGCTACCCGCCAATCTATTTCTCTAACCGTCTGTCTATCCGTCTAACTACTTGTATGTCTAGCCGTGTCTCTATCCACTTCGCTACCCATTTGTCTACCCGTCTGGCTATACGCCTCTCTACCCATCTTCTTACCCATCTACGTACCCATCTACTGTCTCTCTACTGGTCTGTATACCCGTCTCACTATCCGTCTCTTTTTGTACCCGTCTCGCTACCAATCTCATTACCCGTCAGTCAACTCGTCTCTGTACTCATCTCTCTACTCGTATCTTTATTTACCACGCTACGCGTTTCGCAACCTTTCTCTCTACATTCCTGTCTACCGGTTTCGCTACCCGTCTCGTGACCCATCTCGCTACCCCTCTGTCAACCCTCTTTTTACCTTTCTCTCTAGCCGTCTGTTTATTCGTTTCGCTATCCGTCAGCCTACCTATGTCGCTACTCGTCTCACTACCCGTCTGTCTGCCCGTTTGTTTACTCGTCTTTCTACCTCTCGCCACCTCTTCCCAATATTTAAACAATTCATTTAATCTACAGAAGCCGTTTATCAGTTATTAAATGCAAACAGAAGTAATTTATCTAATAAGTGTAATCAGATGCAATTTGTTTTTTTTTTAAATACATACATAAACCTAAATAATAATTCATCAGTTTTGTGTTCGTAGTTGTTTATATCATTTGACAGTAAATCTCAACTTCTTAAACCTGAATTGTCTCAAGCTTTTTAAAGAAACCACAAGGTCTGTATAACTGCAAAGTATCCTGAGGGCTATATTAGCTACATGTTATTAAGTTAAGTGAAAGTTTCGTTATTGCGTTTGCAGCCAATTGCTTATGTCAGAAAACGTGGCTTAACGCCATTTTAAATTCATTACTGTAACTTTCTTTTTTCTTTTTTCTTTTTTTTGGGGGGGGGGCGGGGGGTAGGGTTTCAAATATATACATTTAAATTAAAACTTTTGCCTCCATGCCATTAGTGTTGTTTGTATTATTAATTAATACCTTGTAGACCGAGCTTCATTTGAAACAAATGTAAAAGACTTCTTCTACAGTTTTTTTAGGAGAAACTTTCGTAATTGGGCCCAAAGCCAATCGGAGCATTTAATACCATTATTGTAACTCTTATAGAGTTAAAACAATATTGTTGCTAGCTTTACTCTTGTTTGAGATCAGCCTTGCCTGTGCCTCTGAATGGGGAAAAGTTTCGTATCCTATGTCGGCTGGCGAAACAAAATTTAAATGGTGCCAAAAGGTAGCTTTAGCATCTTACAAAATTTTTCAAGAGAGCGGTAAAACATGTTTTTCAAATATTTACAAACGTACGTTTATTAAAGCATGTTTTTGCACCATCTTAAAAATTTAAGCACGATGCTAAAATAAAATTTTATCGCCATATTCGATATTTTAATAAGTAATGAAAATACATAAACAAACTTATTTAACAAACCTAAGAGGCATTTTTGTGATAAATAATTGTTATTGTCAGTGGGGTTAATTGTAAACAATTAATAAACGGCTAGTAAATAATAAATAGCATTTAAAATCAAAAAATGGAGAAGTGGTCCGTATAAAAATGCAAAACATAACATTATACGCTTGATATATGTAAATCTTTTTTTATTTTTTAATATTTCCGAAGGCACAAATAAAAAGGTAAAAATCTCTTTTCCAAATGCCAATTAGAAAATATACAAAATAGAATGCCAAATATACAAAATAGAAAAATATCTGCAAAAAAATATATTTACATAATACTACATCTGCAAAAAAATAAGATTTAGAAAAAGTAAGCAAAATCCTGCAAATCCCAACAATCACATCGAAAAACTTATCACCAAAAAAGAACTCGCCAAATCTTACGGCACATTAGATGGATTTTTCCCTCTGAATGCAGAATATTAGTTTTTTTTCTTGTTCGATGGGTGATTATAATATAATTGTTTCATTTCACATACTACATACCGTTTGATATATTGGTACTTTTATGTTATCTTGGCGCAGTTGATAAATCGCCAAATATTGTTCCTATAACATTTTCATATTGAATTCATTTCATTTAAATATAAACCTTTCACTCATTTAATTTACAATACATGCATTTCATTAATCTCATTTAAAATGCTAAAAAGAGAGAAAAAAAGGAAATAATGCCATAAATTGAAACCTTTTATTTAAACGCCAAAGAATTTTTTTTTAAATTTACATACGCGAAATAAAAAAAGCTGCTATTGCTGAGATTTGCGCCAAATATCTAATACCAAAGTCTACCAAGTTATTGCGTTTTTTTTTTTTTTTTTCAAACAGAAAAAAAATCCAGATTAATTTTCGATTTCTACTAAATTGAAATATATTTTATTGTGCTGAATATTAGTGCGTGCATATTTTTTTGCTCCATGTATTCCATGAACTTTTCAATTCCTATTGTCTACGAAAATCTCCCGCCGGTGAAAATGACGTAAGCACAAAATTTCGTGACGTATGTACTTTAATTGTGCTTTTTTATCTATTATTTAATATAATTTTCAAACGGTTTGACATTTATTCTTGGTAATAAATAGACGTCGTTGTCACCTTTATAGGTACCTGCTGTAAAAATTTGAACGAAATCCGTTAAATATTTTTTGAGTTATGCTTGACGAAAGGTTTTAATATCCATCGTAGCTATATATGGGGCAAAGTAATACTGCGCTGTGTATGAGTCTTCGTTGCACTCAGACAATTAATGAAATAAAAGTATAACATCCAAAATTAATCTATTTAAATCAAATGTTTTGTTGCTTATGGAAATTTTCTTCTTGTAGATGATATTTTTGGTAACTTCAAGATAATGTTAAAGTTGCGTCATTAAAATAAACCTTAATTTAGTGGGTTTGAGGTAGTGTTCGTGTAATTATAATTAATATAATTTAAAAATTGAATTAAGATATATATTTTTTTTTCATTTTTGCTTTCTTAGACTTAAACATCTTTTTTTTAGGGTTTCTTTCATCTCACGAAACCCTATTACTCCCGCTCCGTTGTCTGTCCGTCACAGAGCCATTCTCAGAAACTATATAACTTATAGAGTTGAAACTTTGTGTATATATAACTGAATACCTGCTATGAAGCTCAAAATATTAAAATTTGAAAAAATCGTATTATTTGAATAAATAGAGATAAAAAACCAAAATTCTAACAGCCTTTTCCTATTAAATGTAAACATTTCTCGTTATAGCAGTTGCCAACCATTAAAAATCCACAATAAAATTCTTTCTACAATAATTAATTTTCTATTGAAAGATTTCAACGTGAAAAATGAAAATGAAATAAAAAGTTTCACCAATTGAAAAAAAGATTAATATGAAATAAAAATGATTGACGCATGTTGGTAATAAAACGAAAATTTTCAAATATTTCTCAATAATACAAGGAGTATGAGTATGTGTATGTACAGAAAGCAGATTAATATCACGTCATTAGAGAATAAAAAAGAAAATTAATCTGACGTCATATCGGAAGTTTAACGGATTTCTCAAATGTTTGAGAGTAATACAAAGCGAGTATCAATATGAGTAATAGAGAATAGTAAATATATGAGTTTGAGGAACGTATGGAATCATGATAAAAGCCCAATTATGGAAATATTCGCATATTTTAACATTTTGAAGGTGTACAACATGTTTAATTTTGAAATGGTATTTTGTTAAATATCGCATTTTAGTCCACATGACAGAATGACAAAGTATAATAGCGGGCTTTGCCCGCTATCGAGCTGGCTTAGATATTCGAAGAAACAAAAAAATAGACCGGTAAATTTTTACTTAATAAAAAACATGACTTTTTTTTTGCTAAATGAAAGTTATTTGGATTTATTAAAGAAAGGATAAAGTGTTTTGAAAGGAATATTAAACGAAACCCTTTGTGCGATCTTCGATCACACTTACCCACTTGTTTTTTTTTTTTCGCACTTTTTCTATTATTTCTGGGATGTCTTTACATTTTATACATGAAAGATTCATATTTTCCTATCCCAGAAAGCTCTCGTATAAAAAATATTAAATGGTAGGTTTTTCTGTTCTTGAGGATCCCTGTTATGCACTGCTGACATCTGTACATGGTTTCCACTACATTGTAAAAAAAAAAAAAAAAAAAAAAAAAAAAAAAAAAAAAAAAAAATGTTTCTCAATCTACGAAAATACAATATAGCAACGAACGAAAACAATGCAATAACCCCTTTCGAATCACTCACGATTCCGAAAAGCGTTCTTTGTCTGTAGAAACTTCAGAAATCAATATATTTTCGACCCTTAAAGAAGTATTTATAAAAACAAAAGTTTCTTTTGCTGTCACTGATTTTTAGAAACGGGTCAGTGTATTCTTTATAGTGTATTAATCAGTTCTCTCAAATCGGAATATTAGTTTTTAGGATGTTATCCATCCTCAATTAAACATTTTTAGCTGCGTAACTTAAGTTATACATGGGAGAGTAACAAAACTATATTAATTTTAATGCTAATATTAATTCTGAGGATTTATTATGTTTGTTTGTAAAATATGTTTGTTAAGCATGAAAATGTTTACTTAGGAATTAATAGCATCTGAAAAACCTATATTCCGGGTTGAGTAAACTGAATAATACACTATAAAATTTACCCGGAAATGCTTCCGAAAATCAGTGGCAAATAAAAGAAACTTTGTTTTTATAAATAGGTCTTTAAATCTCGAAAATATATTGCTTTAGGGGGTTTCTTAAGATAAGGAACGTTTTTCGGAATCCTGGGTAACTCGGAAGCGGTTATTGTTTATTTTAAAATGTTTGCGTTTTTTGTGTCACTACGTACTTATAATTAAAGTCAAAACCATATGTGTTTTGTAAAGCCAAATCAATGCTCTATTTCAGCGGTTCCCAGACTTTATTGTTACACACCCACCTTAAAGTTTGTGAAGTGCTTGGAACCCACATATTATGCAAGTATATACTAGAATATACTAGAATCTTCTACATAATCTATCTTAAATGGTCTACCTTTTGTATAAAGTACAGATACGACTAGAGTAATATATAATTCTAATGTGCAAGTGAAATAATCATAAAACAAACTTTTATTTACTGACAGTAACAAAGGATGTGAATTTTTCACTTTGCTACACAGCGTACAACCAACAGAGCGAAAAACTGCCAGGCCAGTGATTGAAACCGGATTACCTTGATATAGCGTACCAAGTGCTTTACCATTTAAGTCACCAGGACGACATCCAGTTTAGAATTTCTCTGTCTTATACGTTGGAAAGGCTGCAACTTCGCAGCATAAGATGAAAAGCCATACAGGAGCACACAACCTATTGGCAAACATGAGACGAACAAGTTCCTAGCATAGAATATATTTATAGCTAATTAAATTTTCAGAAGGGCTGAAATTACACCGGAAATTAATGATACTAACAAAGGATGTGAATTTTTCACTTTTCTAAGGACAAATATTCAGTTTACTCAACCCGGAATATAGGTTTTTCGGATGCTATTATTCCCAAGTAAACATTTTCATGCTTAAAAAACATATTTTACAAACAAACATAATAAATCACAGCGTACAGCCTAACAGAGAGAAAAATGTCCAGGCCGGGGCTCGAACCTGGATATCTTGATATAGCGCACCAACTGTTGTACTATTTAAGCCACCAGCACGACATCAATTCTAGCATTTCTCACTCTTATACGTTGGCAAGGTTGCAACTTCGCAGCACAAGATAGAAAGTCATATACGAGCACACAACTTGATGGCAAACATGAGACGAACAAATTCCCAGCATAAGAAAATATATTTATATCTAATTAAATTTTCCGCAGAGCTGAGTGAGAAATGCCAGACTATATGTCGTCCTGGTGGCTTAAATGGTAAAGCACTTGATGCGCTACACCAAGGTATCCGGGTTCATTCTCCGGCCTGGACATTTTTCGCTCTGTTGGTTGTACGCTGTATAGCAAAGTGAAAATTTCACATCTTTGTTAGTGTCATTAATTTCCAGCGTAGTTTCAGGCCTGCTGAAAATTTAATTAGATATAAATATATTCTCCGATGCTGGGAACTTGTTCGTCTCGTGTTTGCCACTAAGCTGTGTGCTCCAGTATGACTTTCCATCTTGTGCTGCAAAGTTGCAGCCTTTCCAACGTATAAGAGAGAAATGCGAGACTGCATGCCGTCCTGGTGGCTTGAATGGTAAAGTACATGGTGCGCTATATAAAGGTATCCGGTTTCGATTCCCGTCTTGGACATTTATCGGTTTGTTGGTTGTAAGCTGTGTAGCAAAGTGAAAAATTCACATTCTTTGTTAGTGTCATTAATTTCCAGCGCAGATTCAGCCCTGCTGAAAAGTAAATTAGATATTTTACTTACTACTTAAAGAAAAATAGATTTGTTAATTAATATATTATTAACAGTTTCCAACATAATAGAAAAGTTTTTATGAATTCGGTCTGTCTGTCTGTCCGTTCTCTAACTCTCGTAAATATGCTTGGATTGCCATGAATTTCGTATATGTTATTGTGTTTTGCTTTAGAATGTTCGATATCAGAAGTATGTAGTATTTATAGCTCGTTCATAGGGACACACAAAAGAATTCCGTTTCATTATGGTCTATGGCGAAAAATCGTCTCCGATGCATTTTAATGATGTTACAATGCTTCAAACATAATGAAATAGATATGCATTACTCAAGTGGACAGAAACATGTTTTCTGGAGTATAGAATAAGTAGCACTTATAGTTAGTTTACAGGGACGCGCAAAAAATTACATTACATTATGATCTATGAGGGAAAAATCATTTGCTATGCATTTTATTGATGTTATGATACTTCAAATATAATGAAATTAAAACGGGTCACTGAGTTACAACACGTTTTCTGTAGATTAAGGAGTGCGTAGCATTTATCGTTCATTTACAGAGACGCATAAAATAATTCGGTTACCGGACGGATTATGATAGATTTGATTGTATGAAAAAATGAAATTTCTTAATAATACCGGGAAAGTCAAAATCAATATAGCGATTACAAACGGCTATAACTATTTAATGGAAGAACAGAATGTAGACGGAACTTCAAAATTTTGTATACATACATCATAGATGTTCTATGTGACTTCCCTTGGTCACACGGACAACATCTAGGCGGTAGTCCATTTCACGCCATACATTCTGAAGCATTTGTTCAGTCACCGACGCAAGCGCATTACAAAAGCGTACTTTGAGTTCTTCAATTGTTTTGAGCATGGGAGGCACATACACTATATCTTTCACATACCCCCATAGATCGGTCGAAGTGGAGATGCCGACGATGTCTTCTGCTCTTGACCACCGAGATCTCCGGACTTGACACCCTGCGATTTTTTTCTATGGGTTTATGTGCCTCCCATGCCCAAAACAATTGAAGAACTCAAAGTACGCATTTGTAATGCGCTTGCGTCGGTGACTGAACAAATGCTTCAGAATGTATGGCGTGAAATAGACTACCGCTTAGATGTTATCCGTGTGACCAAGAGAAGTCACATAGAACATCTATGACGTATGTATACAAAATTTTGAAGTTCTGTCTACATTCTGTGTTACACTTATCCATAAATTCTTTTCTATTAAATAGTTATAGCAGTTTGTAATCGCTATATTCATTTTGACTTACCCATTATTCTGTTAGTGTTGGAAAGTGTTTCATAATCTATGCGTGATGCATTATTTTTAGTTCTTGTTTTTAAAATGCAGTTTAAAAGCTGGTACAATTTATGACATTATTTTGCACTAAAAAGAGAGATTTTTTTCAGTATTGTTAATTTTAGCTTTAAGCCGCTCTTTGCGTCTGTCTTTTCACAAAGTTATTTATCTGTATAATTTTCTTTAAATTTGTAATATGTTATATTCATTATATTTTGAATTTTAATAATATATTTTGAAGACCTGACTGATCCTTCTGCATCCCAACAGTGAATTGCGATCGCGACCCATAGTTTAGGCTGCTCTATTCAATATTCCTCCCCTAAAAAACACGTAACTAGTTTTTGTTCAAATTGAAGATTTTAATGTAGTTGACAACCAGAGCAGTTGGAATACATGTTAAAAAAAATTTAATTTTGCATTGTTAAAAATTTTTGGATCTACTATTTCTTCTTTTTCTAACAATATGTAATTTATGTTTCTACTTCAAGAAACTGAAAATGTTAAGCATTCCCGTTTGGTTACATCTGGTCCTACCTCTTTGACTTACTCTACTTCAAAGTCCGTTTTCTTGTTATTATTATTTTTAATTGGATGTACCTTTTTATAGGAACTAATATACATTTGTGTTCGTAATTCTGCCTAAGCATTTTACGGATATCTCTTTTTAATCTGAAGTGAACTAACTTTTGCCACTCATATATGCATTCTTTTTTCTTTCTTTTTAAATTTTCTTCGAAAAAAAAAATCATTTCTTATTTAATTAATAGTGGTTTCTATTTAAGATTTTAAAAAATAATAATAATGGAAATACAAAGTTAGAATAAATGAATGACCGGTTTTTAAAAATTTATATTCAAAATTATTACACATTTTATATATATAATAAGCGATATATATATATAAAGGGAATTATATATATATATAATTCCCTTTTTTTTCAGTTATAAATGTTTGATGACTGAACCTTTCGTAACACGACAGTTAAATCATCTGCAAGCTAAAGATGTATATGCTTAAAGTAATAAAAACAGAACACATAAAGACTTTTATAAATACCTTTTAATATAAAGATCGACATGTTTCGAACGCTCAAACGACGATATTTTCGAGATCCTTAATGATAAATAAAATATTCTTGCAAATTTCCATTCGTCGCCGTTTGAGCGTTTGAAGCGTGTCAATCTTTATATTAAAATATTTTTTAAAGCCTTTATGTGTTCTGTTTTTATTACTTTAAGCATATATAATACATCTTTAGTTTAATGATAACGAGGGATTTTCTAATATAATTATCTAATTTGTAATCAAGTTCGTTTCACATATTTTTCAGTTTTATACTGTCAACGGGTTTTAATGCATCACTGATAAGTTTTTTGGCAATGGTGGTTCATAAAAAGGATCTTTGATGTAACCCCACAAAAAGAAATCACTTGGTGTATGATCTGGGGCTCTTGGTGGCCATATTAGTAATGTTAAATCATCGTTATCCGTACGTCCAATCCAGCGTTGATTGACGGAAAAAAACAACCTTGGAATGTTTTTCTTTATTTTCATATATTATTTTTTATAATATGTGTAATAGTTTTGAAAATATAAATTTTTAAAATCCGGTCATTAATTTATGTTAATCCTGTATATCTATATATAAACTTGACATTTTATTAAGAATTATTTATTTGATGCATATAAAAAATTATTGTACATCTTTGGTAGTTTATGGGATAGGGTAAATTAGTTTAACATGCCCGGTATAGGGTATTCCGACTGCCCTTAATGTGTTAACAAATATTGAAACTAAACAGCTTTATACGATCTAGAATGCAATGACTGTATAATTGTATATGAAATAATTAACCTTGACATTTAGCAGACCTGTAAATAGGGCAGTCTTCTCATGTATAGGAATGAAGTGAAACAATAAACTTTTTAAATTGCTTTAAGGCACGTGCATTTCATGACTGCATTTTTGATACAAAACACGTTTGAAAAGTTAATTTTATTCATTTATGTGCAAAATATGATATGTTAGCTGGTGAATTACTTCATTTGGAAAAAAATTACAAAGAGTCATATTACAAAATATGAGGTCAATTGAACAATATATTCTTTAAAAAGTGTTTGGGAAACATAAATGAATACGTTAAACGTCTAAAGCTGTACTTTTGAAATATAAATGTCACTTGAAAGCGTGGCATTTCCTCTTTCAAATAAAGTTCATTGTAATAATGTAAAATAATATTTGGAACTGTTGCAAAGTTTCAGAAGTGTTTAGTGTTGAAAAGTTAACCATGAAAGATGTACGGGGCTGCACATGAAAATTTCATTTGATTTATTTCCGGGATCAAACCCGGGCTTTCTGTGTTACAGAACATACTGTTCGGTGTACAAAGCAGGTAAAAGTAATTTTTTATGGAAAATTCTAATAGATTTTTTTCTATGAAATTAAACATACTTCCTTTAGTATATTTTTTAGATTACCAACTAACAACACCAAAAAGCATTTTTATATGAAAAATATCACTTATGTATTCAAATAAAGTTTTGAAATTTTATTAAAAACGTTAGTTTCGTATTAGCCGCATGCCAGAGGTTAGTACCCAAAGATTTCGCTACTTACAGCAGCCTTTTTGATTATGTAAATTCTGTGTTTAAACGTGTAGTTACACATCTCTTAAATTTTAATTTTATTTTAATATTTTCTTAATTTTATTTATTTACTAGCTCACCCACCCGGCGTTGCCCGGGACCGTTATAATAGCCTTAAATATACCTAAAATAAATAATGAAAGATTTTACTTTTTAAAATGAAAATCTTAAAGAGCTTGCAAGAAACGGCCTTCTTCTTATTTTTTTTTCAACTACCATCAAACATATTTGAGCTTAAAAAAAAGCCTTATTGTCAAATTATTTTATTTTTATGAGTTACATAAGGTTTCCGAACACTGTGTATAATTTCTGTGCTTAATATTGATATTTAGTGGGAAAAAAGCTGCTCATCAAGAGCAAAAGCCACGTGCGTATTCACGATTTAAGCAAAAGCGATCAGCAAAAATACTGAAGTTACTCTCAGAAACGATTTTTTTTTTTTTTTTTTTTTTTTTTTTTAAGATTTAATAATACTATATTTTTTAAAGAATTGTTGAATTCGAAAGGAAAGTGAACATAAATGTGATTTGGTACCTTCGTTTTTTTTTTTTTTCGTATTTTGATTTACGAAGCCGATGTAGAATGTTAAACATTGCAGGAAAAATAGAATTCGCGAAAGTGACTTTTGCAATCGAAATTTTTTCAAATGTTAATATTCGTATTTTTCAAAACAGATTACGGCATCCAAAAGGAACGAGAACGTAGATATAGTCCGGTATTTTTAGTTTTTTCGTATTTTGATCACAAGCGTGGATGCGAATTTTTAAAGATTGCAGAAATCACGAAAAACTCCGAAAAATGCTGTCGGGAAACTTTTTTTTTTTCTTAGAAGGGTTAACGTTGATATTTTTTCGCACGGATTGCTTCGTGTTAAATGTAAAAGTACGATCTTCCATTTGGTGTAATGTTTTTTTTTTTTTTTTTTTCGTATTTCGGTGAATTAAACATATGCGGGCTTCGAAAAACGGGGAAGAAAAACTCGAATTCGACGTTTCTTAATTAATTTTTTGAAAGGGTTAACTTTCGAGTATTTTAAAACGGATCGTTCCGTTAGAAAGCTTAAAGATGTGGTTTTGTGTGCTTTGTTTTTCCGTATTTTGAACGTTTGTCCGATTCGCGTTTAGAAAAACAAGGAGGGGGGGGGGGGACTTTCGAACTTTCGGATCTTCGCGCGACATTCATTATCTAGTCATCGCTCATAGACATACATCTTTCTTTTATTAGTTAAGTTTTAATTTCGTATTAGAATATTAGCCGGAAACAAATGCTGAACTATCTATATTGTTTTAAATACAAGCGAGTTAATTTTTCGTTGTCGGGTTGCAAGCTATAGAGATATATTTTTAAAAAGTCATGCTTGAAAATTATTTTAAAACTTATAAAAGCTTACTAAATTGAGATACAGTTTTTAAACAAATGCCTTTGAAAGACCATTTTTTCCTCTATTCGACGCGGTGTAAAAATTGAAATTGTGCGATGTTTACAAGTTAAAAAATTGCTATAAAGGCGAAATTTATTGGTTAGTTGTTCACCCTCCGAGGCTAACGAAAAAGAAAGGCTACCGCGGTGCTTTACGCGTATCTTTTTTTACAGACCGCGGGAGTCACGTGATGCTCGAATCCACCAATACAGATGTACGAAAAGAGCAACACGTCACTCTGGCGGTCTGTAAAAAAAAGATAAGTGGAATGAACCGCGGTAGCCTGTCTTTTTCGTTAGCCTCGTTCACCCTCAATATGACGTCAGCATTACTCATGCACATGTTTTTTGCTTTATAATATAAATATTTCCATGCTAATTCTTTAAAATTGCCAAACTATTAAAAACATTGATTTTTTAATTTGGGAATAATGGGCTTTAAAATTTATTTATTTTCATTTGCGTTATTCTAACAAGAAATTCTTCAAAGAATCATTTTGTAGCACGAATGCAATAAATATATATTTTTAAAAATAAATTTTCTGAAAATGTTTTTAAAGCTATTAATTTTTTTAAATCTCAATGCTTGCCTCCATGTGTTCCAATTTTCAGCTATTTTAACCGTTTTTCTTTCATTTTATTCCTTAAAAAAAAAAAAAAAAAAAAAAAAAAAACTAGGGGATCTAACCTGGGATCCCCCGATTACAGAATATAAACACATTTTTTTAAGCAATTTTTTATTGAACTGTAATAGATATTTTACAATTAATACATATATCTTTTTAGATTGGTCACTAACAACACTGAAAGGCATTTTTATATCAAAAATACCAATTCTGCATTCAAATAAAGTTTTGAAATTTATTAAAAGCGATACGCTCGTATTAGTCGCATGCCAGGAGTTAATAGCCGGAGAAATCGTCAAAGATTTCGCTTCAATTAATGAAGTTTTAATTTCGTTATAGAATATTAGCCATAATCCAATGTTGAACTATTTGTATTGTTCTAAGTGTAAACTGTTAATCTTTTGTAATTGGGCTACACATGATAGAGAAGGATTAAAAAAATTCATGCTTGAAAATAATTTTAGAACTCTTAAAAATTTAGTAAATCCAGATAGAGTTTTTAAACAAACTGTCTTAGAAAGGGCATTTTCTTCATCTCTTCGTCGGTATGTAAAAATTAAAAATCCAAAGTAGATGTACATTATTTGTTGTAGTATGTATCAAAATTGCCCTTTAAGAGATATTGAACAAAATTAACTAAAATTAATAAAGTATAATTTTAAAAATTTCTGAAACACCATTAAAATAAAAAAAAACGCTACGCGTTTCGAAGGAACGGTGTATTTCTTCGGCAGGCGCAAACAAGACGTGATACCACTTGCTCCAGTTTTGCGCGTGCTGAAAAAAAAATATCGCAATTTCGAAATGCGTTGTGCTTTACATATTTATAGTGTTTCAAGCAGTTTTAAAATTCTATTGTACATGTTCATTATTATACATGTTTTTAATACATCTTATTAAAAATAAAATGCTCGGTGCATTTAAAGATGTAAGACTGCGATTTTTTTATTTCTGGAACATGCATTTTAAATACATATACATTATGATATATTATTTTCATTACTTACCTATCAGAAGCATGAAAACATGCTTTCGTGTAATTTATTAACTTAATAGTATTCTGTATACACTTTATACTTACCTATCTATAACTTACCTATCTTTAAAAAATTGGAGATTTGATTAATTTTGTTGCTAAAACTTTTTTTTTTTTTTTTTTTTTTTTTTTTTTTTTGTATTTTGTATTTTGAATTTAAAGTTATCTACCTATATATATATATCCCGTATTTTTTGCGATTTTTCCCCATTTCAAAGCAAATCGCCCCCTTAAACTTGTTTTCATAATAATTTTTTTTTAGGGAATTACATTTTGTGTATGTTGCCTAGTAGTAAAACAACATTAGATCCATTTTATTTATATTGGCAATATTGGAATGAAATATTATATAAAATTTTTGGAACAATATTCAACAATTATTTCCAATGCAAATATTTCTAATATAAAGCAAACTTTTAATCAATATTTGTTTTTGATTATTGTCTTTTCATTATCAAATATTCACGCAATACTAGTCCCCAATAAAAACAATATATGCAATATCCCGCTCAAGTTCCTGCTTAAGATCGAATTAGAAAGTTTGAAGCAAATTGTTTTAATAACGAATTTGCAAAATACGAAAAACTGTTTACAAATAATGTAAAACCTGTGAAAATAGAATCTGTAGTGACTGGAGAAGATTTCCATTTTAGACAGCTTTTCGTCTTAGAAAGCATAATTTATTGATATTTCTTCCGTTGGTACTTTGAAATGTTTTCTTTTAAGTCAGAATTCCGTTTTAAACAGGTTTCGTTTTCACAGGTTATACTCTATGTTTAAAAATATTTATTCATTCAAAAAAAGTACACTGCGATACTAAAGGTAATGACAGGTTTGTCCACGGTCTAATTCATCATTATTTATCGTAAAACATAACAATCTCTTTGACAATGATTTTGATCATAATGTAAAAAAAAAAAAAAAAAAAAGGATTATAATTTTATGGGGACTTTTTTTCATATAAAACTGTTGATCTTCCAGAACATTTAATTTTTCAAATGATTACATATGGTCAATACTTCAACCTAAATTAACCAATTTGCAATTTTTCATCGCGGTATTTAAATTTTTATTAATTATATGTAGTATTTTACAGGCAGTGATTTATTTTAACTATTGATTCGGTTTTCAATATCCGGCGGCATAATTGATTGCATGACAGAATGCAATATTCTGCACTATATAGTGGTCATCTGCATTATATTTTATCTAAATATTCTTTAGCTTTCTAGATTTTTGAAAAAAAAAGGGGGGGGGGCAGATGATTTAAAATAATGGAACATTAAAAGGTAAACACTATTGATGAGGATAAAATAATTCTTTTTTTAATAATAAGACCATCAGCTTATCAGAAAACTCTAAAAACAACAACAAAAAAAATTATCGCCCCTAGCCTACTTCCTTAGATTTTCTTCTCCCGGCAACAACGCTGCTCGGTGAAAAGGGTTTCCGTTATAAATAGTTTACAAAAGATATTTAATAGTCTTCGAACCAAAGTTTACTGTTTAAAATTTTTAATATTAACGAGTTATTTATGAAAATTTGTACTTTCTACACCATTAAATATACTATCATGCAAAAAAAAAAAAAAAAAAAAAAAAAAAAAATCTGAATATCACGACATTAGTTTCGAAATTCCTCGATTCCATTAAAAGACTTTAAAAAGATCAATAAAAAATTATGATATACATTTTTCCAATGAAAGTTTCGTGATCATATTTCCTATTTTAATGTTTACCATTTATCTTTGCCATAAAATTCAGAAAAATATGTTGATTCTTCGAACAATCAACTTTCTGCATGTATTATACTCACTTGATTCAATTCCTAGAAGTTTACCCTATTTTTTATTGATAGTGATTAGTTTCTAAATTTGACGGCTTTTGTGAAAAGAACATCTATGACAAAGAACGACACGAAAATTAAAATGTCAATCAAAGAATTTTTGCTTTTCAAATGTTAATGTTTACCTCTTATTATTGCTGTAATACGCAAAGTGAATTTGTAATTATCTTGCTTCAAATAGAAATTTTCTATATATGTCAATCATAGTCCCATATATTAAATTTTGAAAATTTATCATCGCTTTTCTCATGAACTCATTAGTTCGAAAATTTACTTTACTTTGGGAAAAGCACTTTATTGAAAAAAAAGACTGCTGAAAAAACTGTGTAGCAAGTATTTTTTTGGGGGATGGGGGGGGGGGGCAATAATATTTAATGATTCATAATTCAAATTCCATTGTTAACTTGTTGTTAACACATTAAAGCTATTTTTTTAACAATTAACTTTCTATGCGTGGCTAACGTAATCACTTAAATTAAATTCTAAGAGTTTAAAACTGAAAGTTTATTGTATTTTTTGCCATAGAGTAAACCCTTAAAGAGGTTTCATTAGCCTCTGAACATCAGCGGCTCTTATATTGATATGAAAAAATATTTGGCTTGACTGGCGATTGTTCACAGCGATGGCAGTAGCTCGCAATTTTGATAATGTTCATAGCTACTGTAAAAATTTTACAGCAAAATATAGTATTTACAAATTATGCATCAGTTCAGAATTTAAATTCAACAATCATAGCCAGAAAAATCATATAGCACATTTGGTTACGCTTTCTGCAAATAGATCTGATCAAACTGTTAAAACTTATCATTCCTATTTCTCATGTTCAATTTATACCACGCCTTGTTAATGCAGAAGAACCATAGGGTTCAAAATTGGATCCCTAGCTTTACAAGATCTATCTATATACACGATACTACTTTCATCACATTCTTTATTGGCATTTTATGTGGACCATACTGCAATCATGGCACCAGTGACAACGTTCAACTGCATTCCTTCAGTTACACATACACATACTTGAAAACTCTTTCGCTAAATGGAGGATTAAAGTTAACTCTAATAAATTTACTACTGTCTTTTTCTCAAGGAAACGTATTGTCATTACCCTCTCTCAACTTAATTGGCTCATTAGTGCAATTTGGTCGGGAGGTTTAATAGTTGGGTATCCTAGACAATATTCTTATTTTCAGGACCGTGCGAAGAGAAAACTGCGCCCGGGGCAAAGTTTCAATTTGGCGCCCCGTAAGATTTTCATTAGATAAGGAAGTCAAAGAATTTTTGGGCAGTATAATTTATATACTTTCTAATTCCATTTATTATACAAAAAAAAAAAAAAAAAAAAAAAAAAAAAAAAAAAAAAAAAAAAAAACTCTCAAAATGTTGCAGAAAGTGTGTCACTGTTAAAGAAAGCTATCTAGAAAAATAACATTGGTATAATTTTGTTAAATCATTTTTCAAAAATAATCTATTGAAAAAGTCTACATTATATTTGATCACCCTCGCGAAAATCTGGAATGTTTTCAAACATTTATTTCAATATATCTTATTATCCTGATTAGTAACAAAATCCACCTCGCTTCTATGAAAACTATCAGTGATAAAACATGTTACAAAAATCATGTACATGTGTAAACGAAATTCCATGGTCATGTTTCAAGCTTGATGTTCACTCTTTATTATCAATATATGAAACTCATAAAAAATCTATTGCCATTCAGTAATTAACTTTTTACACTTAATCAAATTTTTTTAATTTTTAGAAAGTTAATTGTTTATAAGCCCTAATATATCCTTCCAGAAAGACCAATTCTTATAATTTTGATTAGTTTGGAAAGTTCAGGTTGCTGAGCAAAAAGTTCTTCGTTGACAAAGAGTATTGAATGTTTTCAATAAATTTCTGAAATGCGCTCCATTGTTAAAAAATGCTATAAAACTCATGTAACTTTAACACTAACTCTTTAACACTAACACATTATTTAACGTTTTTTTTTTTCAGAAAAATTCGTCATTTAATAATTTTACAAACAATTAACCTTCTACATTTGTCCAGAATGCTTCTCGAATTTAAATCCAGAAATTTTTAACCCCCCCCCCCCCCCTCTACCGATTTTTATCCTGTTTAATGTCGAAAATTGGGATCACTTTATGAAAACCTTTTTATTAATAAACATTACAAAATTATGTAGCAATTCTTATCAATGCTGTTAGTTACATTTTCAGATTTCTTTCTTTAATACAATGTTTATTATCACAGCAAAATTCAGAAAAATCCATCGACTTTTCAAATAATTACCTTTCTAAAATTTAAAAACTCATATTTTTACGAAGTTTTTTTTCACCTTGCCAATTCTTAAAATCCTGATTAATTTTGAAATTCGTTGGTAAATTCCACTTTCAAAATTACTCGTTTCCAGAAAATTTTACCCTAAAATATCAAACGGGAAGTCAATCGGTGAAATAGTTTACGAATTATGCAGATTTAAAGTTTTGAACTCCTGATGTTAAATACATTTTTAACTAGCTATAAAGCAAACTGCAATGCGTGCAGTTTTTTAAGCGTAGTTCAAAAGCTAGTTGGTTGAATGAGCTATAATTGTCAACGAAGTTACATAATGTGTTTTATACTCTTTTATTTAACTTAACTTGTTTTTTGTATGTAAAGGAATTTTGTAATGGATTTTTCACTCTTTTCCTAATATGCTAGAATTATTAAAAAATATATATATGCACAAAGGCGTGTTTCCGATGACAATACAACATTTTGATATTTTTATAACTTAATTATAAATTAATAAATTATATTTAAAGCGTTTTTCCGTTAGCTCACCACAGGTGTTAAATCGTCAAATATTCTTTATGGTTACAATTGTATGCGAGTTACAACAACAATGGATTTAATGGTGAGCACACTAATGGTGAGCACGCCAAAAATGGCTATATGGCTGTGAAACTTCAAAAATGCAATATTTTAACCACTAAAAAGTAGAAAATTACATACAAATTAAAAATAAAAGTGTAATAATTATAAAAGTACACTTTTATCAACTAACAAGTTATTAATTTATGATTATACATTGAGAAAACAATTTTCAAATCCCGAGTAGGTAGTTTAAATGATGCTTTTTATTTCTTTCCTGTCGCCATATTTTAAAAAAGAACAAAAATTAAATTTTTAATAAATGCACTAGCTCGTGCTTTCCACCAAGCGTAAAAAAAGCGGTAAATTTTCCATAATCTAATTCGGTGTCTACGCCAAATTAATGTACTGAAACGGAATTTTTTTGGAAAAAATCATTTAAATTTTTAATAAATCCTTTTTTAATTTTTAAGTTTGTTATTAACACTGTAAAATTCATAAAAATCTACCTTTATACTAAACAATTAACTTTCTACACGTGCCAAACACATGTTTATGTATCAACTTCTCAAAGTTTTTGCTTTTTGAATTTCCGATGAGAATTTCGCGTGCTTGGATTTAGGAACAAAGTATGAAGTATAAACTAATGGCGTTAATTGAGTTGAAACGAAGAAAAATCCATTACAGCGAAGGATGTGGGGCATTCAATTTAAGATTTATATAGAACATACGTTTATATTTTCGCATTTCATTACTCATGCATTAATGACGGGCTTTATTTTTACCTTGGTTTGTCCAAAAATAATTTTTCAAATAAGAAAAGTGCTATTCGAGGTTTTACTCGAAAAATTACTTGCAACTACGATGATATCAAAATTAAACTTTTTCCATTCGTTTTCACTTTTGATTATATGTTTCAGTTATAAAAAGTAAGTGAATGTTTACAGTTTCATATGAATGTTCATTAAACGCATTTACGATATGGATAACATTTTCTGTAAAGCTCATAGAAAACAGAGTTAGCATGGAATTTACCAGTTCCTCTGTTGGCTCCTTGTATAAACTAAACTATGTTGCATTCTGTAAAGTAGTTTCATGTTGATGTTACATTTTGAATAAGGTACTTACACCAAATAAGGCCACGTTAAGGTTTCGGATCCCAATAAACTGTTTTATACCAGAATTAACATTTTAAATACTGTTGGATATATATATATATATATATATATATATATATACACACACACATATATATATATATGTAATAATAAAATTTCGCCATTTTTCCTTAGTTAAATTATTCCAAATTCTTACAATTCTAATTTTTTTCCCTGTTTTATTCCAATTTACTACTCTATATTCATTAAATCCTTATTCTTAATTTAGCTCTATCGTTAACTCTATTAAATTCCCTTTTATTTAATTCTAAATTGTCCAAATTTACTTAAATATAAAGCTTTTAGTTATTCTTAATTGCTATCATGATCCCCGATCATTTCTGGGTTTTAGAATGTTTTTTGAGAGCCATTTTCATTTTTATTCCGAATATTAATTTCCCGCTCTAAAGTCACTTTACTACAAAATTAATCCACTCCTCTCTGTCCGAACTCTTTTACTAATTATCTTTCATTGGTCGTGACGTAGCATGACGCGTCTTCTTTAATTCTTCATTGGTTCAGTGCGCGTTCTACGTCATAATTTGTGTTATTGCGCTGGGTAACAAAAAGCAGCTCCCTGCGGCGCTTCCTCAGAATTAAGTTGTATTTTCACTTGTAAACAACTCCCTGGCTGCTCGTTTTGAGAATAATTGAGATGTTCTGATACTTACCCTCTATTCCTTGATGACGTAGTGATGCACGGCTATTATGGTTATGGTGGAAACTGCCCAAGAGAAATATTTAATAAAGAATTGAAATTGAAAGCCTTGTTCGTTTTGAATTCACGGAGAAACGCCTCTGGGTTTTAAATTCTACTGCCGCTATGGCCACGTCGAAACTGCAACTAAAATGTTACGACTGCTTCTAAATATTTATATCATCAATAGTAACCAACGTTCTTAACTTCGTTGTGCGACCATGTGTGCTCCTTCTATAATCAACGTTATTGCAACTACAACATATGACGGTAAATCATCGTAATATAATATATATATATATATATATATATATATATATATATATATATATATTTACAATATTAAATCAGGCACGCTCTTTTACTGTTTACTGTCCGAGAAGGATTGCTCAGACTAGGAAACCAAGTCAGTAGAGCATAATGTCCTCCCAGTTCTCTTTATTGAGGCATAAAAAAATACATAATTCAGCCGAAGCTGAGCCCACCGGTAAACGCGACAGATGGAGGGGTGGTGATGTATATAATGAAGATATTTGTAAATTGAATAATACAAAGAAGAACACAATGATAAATGTGATGATTTAAAGCACAATGAGAAAATAAAGATGAGATGCATAGAATATCATCACCAGATGAAACTACAGTCTAATGCATTAGATCAATGGCGATCTTTATTCGATGAGTAGATCTATGAAATTTAATACTAGATGAAGATAATACGTATACTCTACTCTCTTAAAACTAAAGAGCCAAAATAACTGAAGTTGAGCCGAAATCCACTCATCTCACGAGTTGAAAGTGAGCTTCTTATGAAGAGTTGAAACAACTCGAGTGAACGAATTGTTTTTTAGCAACTCATGATTGAGTGATCTCTATTTTACTCATACTTGAGTGAAATCAAATCAATGAAGGTTAAATCCAGTAGCACTTGAGTGATTTATAACTAACTCATACTTGAGGAGGGGAAGGGGAATTAAAATTCATGGTAAAATGTAATATTTCATTGTAAAATAATAAATTTCATGAACAGGTAGATTATTATTTTAGAAAAAAAAAAGTAATTTGCATATTGAATGTATACATATTTATGTTTACATATATGTATATATTCAACAATTAAGTGAAAAGTATCCTTTTTTTTTTTTTTTTTTTTTTTTTTTTTTTTTTTTTTTTTTTTTTTGAGTTGCTTGAAATATATACCCCACCCCCCCTCCTCCCGACCCAAAAAGAGAATTTTAAAAGGAATATTTGAAAAGATAAGAATTTCTGCTGATTTAAATATTTTAATCTTTTTTTTAATTTTGTTATAATGATTATGCTTTCTATGCAATATTATTCGATACATTGCATGATATTTTTCAGTTTATATCAATATTATCATTAAATATGTTTTAATCCTAATACTATTTAGGAATATTCACACCGAGAATATTCGGGAATGTAGATATTTACCTTATTTTTAACAACATATGATAAAAAATATGGGATTTATACAGTTTCATAAATCAAGTATATTTTAAAATATTAGAAAAACAGCGTGTATACTAATACAGCTACTTTTCAAAAATTTTCATTAACATGAAATAGATATACTAAAGCGTTTCTAATAGGTTTTAGATACATTTCAAATAATCCAACTCTCAGCAACATAAAATGACTGAAATTTATGTATGCACTTTCGAAAAGCAAGGCAGGTCAATAAAACATCCAGGAAAAATTTCTTCAGACTGAGAATAAAATAAGAAATATAATTTGTTTACTTTAAAACAATATTTTTAAAGTCAGACAAGTCAATTTTCAATTTATAGTATTATAAAAGTTAGAGTTCTGAAACATCGCTAAAAATATATACTATATGA
The DNA here is from genome assembly GCA_963931845.1 of Maratus michaelseni. Taxonomy (NCBI): domain Eukaryota; kingdom Metazoa; phylum Arthropoda; class Arachnida; order Araneae; family Salticidae; genus Maratus; species Maratus michaelseni. The sequence continues at coordinate 261,049,682 of OZ007593.1, forward strand.
ACGAACGTACAGTACCGCCAAGATATTTTCTTTAAAAGTTTAAATTGCTACTAAATGCTATTTATATAAATCATATTTATTGAAACAGCATTTAAAAAAAACATAAAGGAGAGGCAAAGGATTTATTTCATTATATTTTAGAGTATTTTTTAATATTTATCCTTCCAACTTAAAAGATCTCTAAATGTTCGCTCGTATAAATAGTCCTAAATGTTAGGGTTAAGACATATTTAATGAAAATATTGATATAAACTGAAAAATATCACGCCATATATAAAATAACAATTAATATAAAACAAAATCATTATAAAAAGCATAATTAGAGTATTTAAAACAGCAGAAATTCTTACTTTTTCAAGTATTCCTTCTTTAAAATTGACAACAAAGGGGTGTTAGCCGCGTAAACTACACACACCACACGCCTGTCGTCTGCTCAGCGGATATGCATTGTAGAGGGGGCAGTGGAAGGTCACGTCAGCTGCGTCAGCCATACTGGTATTTCGATTTCCGCTCGCCAATGAGTGCTTTTTTTATCGAGTTGAGTTGTTTAGTATTCGCTCTTCTGGAGTGCATTAGAAAAATAAAAATTCAAATCAAGATGAGTGAAACATTTAAAAATCAACTCATTCACTATCCAATAAATTAGAGCTCTTTTCTAAGAAGCAAAATCCACTCTTTCGTTTTAAGAGAGTACCCAAATTGTGATACAGTTACTTTTCTTTGTAGTGATTCGAAAAACAACGACAATGAAAAGAGAAACTACCGGGTGTCCTAAAAAGGACTGACTGATTTTAAAATTCAATAACTTACAAACGGTGACAGATATTTAAAAAATTCTTGCAGGAGAGTGATGTACGATGTCAGGAGTTTTTTTACTGCGATTCCCGGTTTTAGTTTGAATTTTCATCAATAGATGGCGCTGAGAGCAATAGGCACTCAATCGAGACCAAAACTGAAATCAGGAGGTTACATGTATGGAGTGGGTCTCATTCACTAATACAATTTTTGTTAGGGCCCGATTCTGAACTGAGACAGTATGATTTCAATATTGTAGGCAGGGAGAGTCAGAACAACAATAGGAAAAAGTATCGTTTCCACGAAAACGACTTCCTCCAAATCGAAATGTGTAACGACAATGTTCAAAATATCATTTTTTTTAAAACTTGTTCCATTCCAAGAAGGATAAGGTTTTTTAAAAATGAGTGTCTTCTTTATCAATCAATTTGTTTTATTTCTTTCTAAGACTTTCCAGCACAATTGAAAAGTGTTTATGCACTGTTTATCTGACGGTCTCATTGAGGTTTACCATGGAATGCTCTGTATTGAAAATGAATTTTGTAACAATTATGGTTCGTTTACAGGGGCACTTAAAAGCATCCCGTTTTATTGTGGTCAGTGGGATAAATCGTTTGCACTGTATTTTAATGATGTTACACTATTTCAAACTTGTTGAAAATAATATATAGCACTAAAGTGCACTAAAAGAGGATTGCTATCGAATATTGTATGTGTAGAACTTTTAATTCGTTTACAAGGCCACCCAAATAGTTTCATTACATGATGGTACATGGGGAAAAATCGTTTACGGTGTATATTAATGATGTTACACCGTTACAAACATAATGAAATTGATTTACATTTATGAAGTGGACGTGTTTTCTGTACAATATGGAGTGTAAAGCATTTATCATTCATTTACAAGGCTACGCACAATAGTTCTGCTACATAATGGCCTACGGGGATAAACTGTTTGAAGCGTATTTTAATTATGTTACAGTATTTCTAACATAATGAAACTGATATACATTACCGAGGTTTACTAAAAGATACTTGTTGTATAATATGATGTACATTTATCGTTCATTTACAGGGACACGCGAAAGATTTCGGTTGCAGTACTGTATCAGGAATACTGTCTATAGGCGATAATTGCTGGAAGTGCGCTTTCAGTTATGGTAAGCAGTTTAAAAAACATTTTTGCATATTAGGTGATGTGCATAAATGCTATAGATCATATAGAGTGCTACACAAAAGAATTCGTAAGCAGTACCAAGTATGAGCGTGAATTCCAGAAAAGAGTTTTTTATTCGAGCTATGTTATGAATTTTAATGATATCATTTACAGGGCCACGCAAAGAACTAAATATATGGCCGCCGATAGATGATAATTGGATGATAAATGCTGGGAATTGTTATTTCAGCAATTTTTACCGTGTTTTTTGCCTGAATTAAATTTTATTTTCATATTTGGCATGTAAAAAATTGGTACGTAATATACAGGACTGTACAAAAGAATTCTAATATGTTTCCGTCTATTACTAGAAACCTCTGAAGTGAATTTTCAACTGCTTGATGTATTTACTTATTAAACTAAACTTTAGAATACTATGTAGAATATGTACAGTTTTATAGGCCATATACAGGGCCTTGCAAAAAAGTGGAGTACTTTTTTGGCTATGGGTAGTAATTACTGAAATCTTGTTTTCAAATGTGTTATGCGTTTTCTAAAATGTTTAATTAGATATATTCTTTCATCTCATGAAATGGTGAACTTATTGTGGCGTTTTTAACGCATGTCGAAGTAAAATTAGAACAAATTATTTTGAGTTGCGGCATTTTTCATTTGCATTTTTTTAGGGTTTCGTCACACTTCACGAAACCCTATTACTCTCGCTTCGTTGTCTGTCCATCACAGAGCCGGTTCTTAGAAACTATTTAACTTACAGAGCTGAAACTTTAGCTGAATACCTGCTATGAAGCTCAAAATCATACAATTTGAAAAAATCGTATTATTTTAAGAGCGTACACTAGTCACGCGAAGAAACGCTCACGCTAATGTTAAGTCTATGGGAAGGTTATCGCGCGATTTCTCGTTCACATTTTAATATTTTTAAATGATTTTTTTTGCATAGCATAGCTGGGGGCGATCTCTAACGTTGTTAGTTTTTACTTTTTTGGTTTTGGTTACAGTTTTTTTTATAAGCGGACATTTTAAATTTTGGAACCGGTTTGAACCGGTTCTGAAAATGAAAGAATCCTTATATAAAAAAACTGGACCCAAAATCGAAAAAGTAAAAACTAACAACGTTAGAGATGGACCCCAGCTATCCTATGCAAAAAACATCATTTAAAAAAATTAAAATACGAGCGAGAAATCGCGCGATAACCTTCCCATAGACTTAACATTAGCGTGAGCGTTTCTTCGCGTGACTAGTGTAGGCTCTTAATATATAGAGATAAAAACCAAAAACTTAACAGCATTTACCTATTAAATTTAAACATTTTTCATTATAGCAGTTGCCAACAACAGCAGTTGCAACAATTAAAAATCCACAATAAAATTCTTTCTACAATAATTAATTTTCTATTGAAAGATTTCCACGTGAAAAATGAAAATGAAATAAAAAGTTTCACCAGTTAAAAAAAAAAAAAATTAATATGGCGTCATATTGGTAATAAAACGGAAATTTTCAAACACTTCTCAATAATACAAGGAGTATAAGTACGTGTAAATACAGAAAGCAGCTGAATATGACGCCATTAGAGAATTAAAATGAAAATTAATCTGACGTCATAACGGATTTTCAAATGTTTCAGAATAATACAAAGAGAGTATCAATATGAGTAATAGAGAATAGTGAATATATAAGTTTGAGGAACATATTGAGTCATGATAAAAACCCGATTATGGAAATATTGGCATATTTTAACATTTTGAAGGTCTCTATACAACATGTTTCATTTTGAAATTGATTTTTTTTATATCGGATTTAGTCCACATGACAGATATTATTATGACATAGTATAATAGCGGGCTTCGCCCGTTATCGGGTGCCGGTTCAGATATTCGAAAAAACGAAAAAAAGAGACCGGTAAATTTTTACTTTATAAAAAGCATGATTTTTTTTAAAATGAAATTTATTTGGATTTGTTAAAGAAAGGATAAAGTGTTTTGAAAGGAGTATTAAATGAAAACCTTTATGCGATCTTCGCTCACACTTACTCACTTGTTATGAGAATAACAATCCTGTTTAGAAGATTTTGATTACTTCTTCTTAAAGCATCACTTGTAAGAATTTATTTATTGCCTTAATTTCAAGAATTTACACAAAAAGTCGCAAATGAAATGGATATTCAAAATGTAAATAATACGTTGTCAAATGTTTCTCTCACCATTTATTTACCAGAAATACAAAGCTCTTCCAAAGATAGCAAATTATTACTACAAAATAAATATATGCATACAGAAAGTGTATTAAACTGTATAAGGAAAGCCTTATGAATAATAAATCAGAATGACAATATTGATTGGTTAAATGACGGTGTCACTATTTTTAATAGAGAAATTGATAATGATAACAAAGTTAATAAAGAAATAATAAGCAAAATAACAAAATAAATATTTTCAAATATTTTAGAACATTTAAAAAAGTTTCTAAAAAATAAACTAATCATTAAACTTATATAGCTAAAATAATTAACCAAACAGATAAAGAAAATTACATGGGATAAATACAAATTTGTAAAATTCTATAAACATATCAACTCTTTATAACTCATATTTAAAAGAATGCCAATGCCTCAATCCAAGGAGTACAGGGTAAAGACCAGAAATTAGATGCGTTCAATCACATTACGATATTCTCAAAATGCCCACCATTCGACACAATCATATGTCTTAAACGGAGAACAAAATTACCACATACGTTCTGCAAAGTTCTTTCTGAAATAGCTTCACATTCATGAGTAATAATTTGTTGCAGTTCAGTAATAGTGGTGGGATTATGTCTGTGCACTGCATCCTTTAGGTAGCCCCATAGGAAAAAATCGCATGGATTGAGGTCCGGCGAACACGGTGGCCAATCCATACCTGTATCGGTTGCATTTTGATAATGCAATGCAATGACACGGTTATTAAAATATTCATTGAGGAAAGTAAAAACATCAGCTGTCCGATGAGGTCTCGCACCGTCTTGCATGAACCAATCTGTAAATTACCTAAGGTATTCAACATGGTCACAAATTGGTGCAATATTTCGATGTATCGACTTGAATTTACAGTTTCCTCCAAAAATAAGGGCCCAATAATTCCACTGCTAGATAAGGCTGCCCACACAGTAATTTTTTGTGAGTAGACTGATCGTGGTACGCACACATGGGGGTTCTCAGTTCCCCATATCCTCCAATTCTGTTTATTGACGAAGCCATCCAGATGGAAATACGCTTCGTCAGAAAACCAAATTTGGTTTGCGTCAATACCCCCTTCATCTATCAACTGTAGCATTTCATTTGCAAAAGTTAGTCTTTTTTCTTTCATAATGATAGGAAGTGGTTCCTGTGTTTGTATTTTGTAAGGATACATTTCCAAACACTTTCGCAATATTTTGTGCGTTGCGGTTTTACTCACCGAGCATGAAGCTGCAATTTTACGGACCGATATTCTCGAATCTTGATTAATAACATTTTTAATAACATCTACGTTAGATTCAGTCATGGCCGATTTAGGTCGTCCAACTTTGTCTACCAAATCGTCGGCAACACTACCGGTTTTTACAAATTTCTCATACAATTGTTTAATTGTATTCGGATGCGGAGCATTCCTTACGTTAAATTTCTCTTGGAAACTTCTTCTAGTAGCTATTATGCTTTGATCCAAGCGGTAGTACTCCAGTATTATAAATATTCTTTCTTCCAAAGTATAAACCATTTCCAAGATTCTTTTTAACTGGATTCAACATGCATAAAAATCTACTGAAAAACTTCCTTAAAAGATCTAAAATCTTCTTAGAATTTAACGAAATTTATGAAATTTTTAACAACAGCAAAAGGAAAAAAAATACCGAATCTCTTCTCCTAGTTTTAAGATGCGATGCACAAAATATTATTTAAATCAGACGATAAAAAGTAATTAAATCCAGGAAAATAAAACTTCAGAAATAAAAAATCGTCTGCTCTCTCACATACTGCTTATTAAATTCATGCCCAATTCTGAATGCTGTCGTTATATTGAAGAATTCCTTATTTCCATGGCAACAACACATTTCATCGAAAATATAACGACTGAGCTCAGAATCGGACCCTAACAAAAATTGTATTGGTGAATCAGACCCACTCCATACATGTAACCTCCTGATTTCAGTTTTGGTCTCGATTGAGTGCCTATTGCTCTCAGCGCCATCTATTGATGAAAATTCAAACTAAAACCAGAAATCGCAGTAAAAAAACTCCTGACATCGTACATCACTCTCCTGCAAGAATTTTTTAAATATCTGTTACCGTTTGTAAGTTATTGAATTTTAAAATCAGTCAGTCCTTTTTAGGACACCCGGTATGTACATTTAAAGAAATAAGCAGGTCTAAAACCCCTTTTGGGCCATGAGAGGTCCCTGGGATGGGACCAGATTGGAACTGTAGATGTAATCATTAGACGATGAAACTTGCTATCATAATTTGGGCAGAATTGCAGCGATATAAAATATATTGATGAGTTGAAGTTTGTGGAAGGAAATGAGCTATTGGTAAATGTTAAAGGATAAATTTGAAAATGCTGAGTAGGATTTATTGGAAAAAGTATGGACTTGAAATTTATAGGGTAAAGTGAATCGAACCTTGCTCTTTCTCTATGATAATAGAGTTTGTAGACTGCACAAGTAGAATATGAAGATTTATGATATAATTGAAATTCAGTATTTTGACTAGTATTGTATGATTTGCAATTAATACAAGAAGGAATTTGAGAACATTCACCGAGAAAGTGATTACTTCCGCATAAAACACAGACTCGATTATTCATACAACGTTTTTCCAAATGATAAAGCTATTGACATTTAAAACATATTAGTACAGTTGTAAATGGACGGAGTCTACATCATTTCAGTCCAACAAAAACACTATTCTGTTACGAAGGACTATAAATTCGCCGTTTTTGTGGTGATACAACATGCCTATTGTGGCAGTAATGTTATCAGCTGTCACGTATTTTGGAGTATTTAGAAATATTGCCTTTTGAAGCGATATTGTCTTTTAGTGAAAGAGAGATTTTCATTTAAAAACTGATTTTGTTTTAGGTCTTGAATGAGAATATTCATATAATTTTCAGTTCAACATATTACTTCAATTCTAGATATTAATATTTTTATGTCGCTGATTGTTGCCAAAGACTATATTTTGAGACGTGGTGAACTTATAAATGCCCTTGTCAAATATTTGGTTAGCTCGAGAACTGACTGTGGTTGTGTTACTGTTTCTGAAGTTGACTGAGGTCTTTTCTCTGGTTGTGATTGATCTTGTCAGTCTTCCACTGTGGTTAATTTTTCTTCTGTTGTATTTACTATGTAGGCTAATTTCTTATCTAATAATGAATGTACTGCCATTAACGGAACCTCAATCTCATTGAGTGTTAATTAAAGTTATTGATGTTGTTCCTGCATTAAAATTAGTTCTTCCTTGTATAACTTGAGACCTTTTTTGAAGTGAAACATTTTCCTTCAAAAGTTGACTGTTCTTTCTAATTCTTGTTCGACTGTTCTTCTGCAGTTCTGTTTCTATCTGTTTCTCTCTGGATTGTATTTCTAAATTGAACTCAGATTGTGCTTGCTTGTATTTTTCTTTAAATTTGTTGTATGATTCATTAATTCCCACCAGCTTCTTTGTCTCATTTTTATTATTTTCATTTAATATGTTTTCAATTGTTTGATGTGATTCTTTTTCGAAATCGACATTATTTTCTATTTTTGACTTTTGAGTTTCCAGAACTGATCGTAGTTCAGCTATTTCCGTCTGTAAAAGCTTATTTTCTTCAAGAATAGTATCATACTTTTGATTTATTTTATAAATTTCTTTTTGACTTAAGCTTAGGTAAAACGATTACGGAAGATTGAATTACAATTAAACGACCAGTGCGATCTCCTGTAATCGAGTTTACATTCATTTCCCTTTGATTGAGGAATTTTAAGTCCGAATCAACTACTGTCGAGACAGCTACAAACTGTTTCGTGATTGATTAAATAAGATCACTTAAATTTTTGAAAAATCAGCTTGTATAAAATGGCTCAGTAAACAATATCGCTACCTCCCGTAATTTTACAACGACTCTATAAGAAAATCGTTTTAAATAACACATTTTAAATGTTTCGTTTTAAATATGACGTAATTTTCACCAAAGTTTTGTTTCTCTTTTAGCATTCACATGAAAATACATTTTTTAATAATTTAAAAGACCATCTCAAAATATGAAATAAATATCTAGTATAACTATATTTTTTAACTGAAACTTGTTGGAAATATTATTATTTGAGCATTTAAAATGTGGTGTAATTCTCACCATTTATTTCTTTTAACATGCAATAATTTAATTATTATTTTAAAGTTTTATTTCTCTTTTTAATATTCACGTGTAAGTAAATTTTTTATGACGTAAGTTTCTCCATTTACTGCTCTTAACACGTGATCATTTAATTATTACGTTAAAGTTGTATTTCTGTTTTTAATAATCACGTGTAAATACATTGTTTAATTGAAAGGGGATATAATTGTTTGGGCTGTTTTACAAATTGGCAACAATACAAATAAATGGCCTTTTCGATATATGAAATAAATCTCAAATAAATAATGAAATTTCAAATAAAAAATTGAAAAAAAATCCTCAAAAGGTTAGTCAAATTAAAAAATAATTACACATTGCACACTGCAAGCTTGTTAACTATATCCCTTCAAAAATAGTTAAATTCCTATGCATAGTTTTTCTTCCTATAAAACGTTTTTTAAAAGAATTATTTTGACCAATTTTAACCCTTTCCGGCACAGACAAAGTCTGTTCGTAAAATGACAAATTGCTGACTGACACCGGAATTTACAAACGACTTTTTTAGAAAATATGAACTCCTTATTTTAAGCTTACACTGTCGAAACAAAATTTTATTAAAATATTTTTGGTGTCGTATGCAAGTTTGGAATTAAAATTAAGTGTGCCCGGAGTGGGATCACTGTGCCGGAAAGGGTTAATATCAAATATCTCTTAAAATAATTCTCCGATTTAACAACTGTCTGCTTCAGCGTGTTTATCGAACATTTCTCTATAAAAAACAAATTTTCTTATTTTTATATGCAATAGTTTTCTTAATATTAGCCAAGAAGGAGCTCCGGACACAAGAAATTCATTGTTGGCGGTGACAGCGGGGTTACAATTTTTTTTTTAAATATAGAGAGATACACATGATAAATTTCCTAAAAAGAGGTTTTCTGTAGTTCTAATAAGTATGTCCAGGGCTTAAAAATGCGGTCACCAGGTCACCGCTGGTGACCAAAATATTTTAACTGGCAACAGTGTTTAGATTACTCTTTAAAATTAATTCATTAAGGGAGCGGAAGATGTAAAGCAATTCATGATATATCTTTGCTATATAGGTGATCCTGAATTCATGGTACAAACTTTAAGGGTTGGTACAGGACACCGTAACAAACAATTTTTGTATAGAAAACCAGGATCTTAAATCCATTTATAGAGTATAAAAATACAGGGTGGCTCACTCCAATCCGAAGTCGCGTTTTCGTTCATAACTTTAACAGTAGTGGATATATTTTAACGAAATCCTTACAATATGCTTACAATCCATACAAAGATGAGTCTGTTGCGAATTTTGTTAAAATATATTCACTACTGTTAAAGTTAGGAACGAAAATGCGACTTCGGATTGAAGTGAGACGCCCTGTATTTTTGACAATATAAATGGTACAGTGTCCTGTACCAACCCTTAAAGTTTGTTCCATGAATTCAGGATCACCCTGTATACTAAGTGCTTTTAGAAAATTTACGTTTAAATAACGCGTGAGTTGTAGGTTTGTGTGTGTGTATGGGGGGGGGGGGGGCAGAAATATTTTTTGCTAGACATTATCTCTGGTGACCATATTTTTTCCTATTTGTAACGTCCTGTGTTTGTTACACACTCCTTACTTTAACATTCAAGTAAGTAGTCTTTAAAGTCAAAATATGGGCTAAAGAATTTATATATATATATATATATATATATATATATATATATATATATATATATATATATATATATATATATAGTCTTAACAGTGTAAACTTTTATTATATGTAGTAAAAATATAAATATTTTGAATTTTCAATGAGAACATTAAAATATCTTTGTGTTTATCGATGTGTTATACGAATCCTTATAACGAATCCCTTTTAAGCTTTCTTTTTAACTAAAGGAAGTCTTTCAGCTGAGTCAGAAGAGTAGGATGATTTCCCTTTTATTTTATTTTAAGATACAGTCGACCAAAGAAAAAAGAGATAGAGAGAGAACACCCATACATTTTAATCACAAAAATATAGCAGAAAAAATAAAAAATAGTGATTTGATAGGCAATTATGTCTTCTTTTAACGAATATTGAAAAAAAAAATTGGCGTAGTCTCCATAGATAAATGCTGCCAAACTCTGAAATGTTTCTATACGAACACAGAATTTTGACATCACATTTTTTTTTTTTTTTTTTTAGAAAATTTTAACCTAGGATACCAAACGATAAGTCAATTGGTGCAATAATTTAGAATTTATACAGATTTAAAGTTTTGAACTCCTAATGTTAAATACATTTTTAATAGTTATAAAACAAACTGCAATGCGTGTAGTTTTTTAACCATAGCTCAAAAACTACTTAGTGAAATAAGCTGCAATTCTTGCTTCACATATTTAAAGCTTTCAGAAATCAATTTCTGTTAAAATATTTAAAGATATGTATTATATATAAATATTCTTTTCTGACAGTTATTTCATATTTTATATATTTTTTAATTATTATTCGAGAAAAAAAAAACATATATCTTTAATGTAATCTATTAATTTTAATACAATGTATATAAATTGTCTTTGTAAATGAATGATAAATGCTATTCACTCTATAATATATAGATAATGTGCTGTAGTACACCTCAGTCAACCCTATCAATTTCAAAATTATCAAAACAGAAAAATAAAAGGGCATAATTTTAAAACTTAGATTGAAAAAACCTTTTCTTAAAATAAACACACTTAATGCTAGTGAAAGAAATACAAATTAAAGTAACATAATAAATTTACATATAAAATGATAATAAAATAATTAAAATTAAAGTTAATCTATTATATTTTATTAATGTTACGCAGAACATCTTAATGAATGTTACGCAGAACATCTGGTTGGCTGGCTGGGCGTTTGTCCGTGCTCTAACCTTCTATACTTCCGTGATCTACTCGGATTGCCATGAAATTTTCATATGTTATTGAGACTTGCCATAGAATGTTCGGAATTGAAAATGAAGTGTGTAGCATTTATAGTTCGTTTACAGGGACGCAGAAAAGAAATCGATTACATTATGATCTATGGGAGAAAATCATTTACAACGAATTTTAATGATTGCTACAATACGTCAAAGATAATGTAAGAGATATTCATCACTGAAGTAAACAAAAATATGTTTTCTAGGGGGTATAGAATAAGCAGCATTTATAGTTCGTTTACAGGGACATACAAAAGAATTCCATTACATTATTATCTATGTGGAAAAATCGTTTGCGATGCATTTTAATAATTTTAAGATACTTCAAGCATAGTGAAATAAAGAAGGATCATTGAGGTGAACTACAATATATTTTCTATGCATTATATATATGCAATATATTATGCAGTGCATAGCATTTATCATTCATTTACAGAGACGCACAAAAGAGGTCGGTTACAGAATGCACTATGATCGATTTCATTGTATGAAAAAATGAAATTCCTTAATAGTGTGTTGGAAAGTGTTTCATAATCTATGCATGATGCACGATTTTCCGTTCTTGTTTATGTATCAACTAAACAAACTATACTTTTTCTACTTTAATATATGTGTAATAAATTAGTGTAAATGGATTTTTTAAACACTTTCGTATGTCTTTAAAAAAAAAAATTCCCGAAAAGGCCTTGAATTTCAGGCGTCAAAGTGGTGTTACTCCTTAAACAATTTGTTTTGTAACTAATGATGTCTTTATTCTCGCATTTGTGGATAAAAGAATGTATCCACTTGTTATGCAGTTTGCTTTTCCCGGTATTCAAAGTGGTTTCCGCGTTTTAATCGATATTTTTTCTAAAACTGACTTAGAATGCGTTTATCTAAAATGTTGTAGTTTCTACCTATTATATTGTTGCGTGATGAACTTTACAGTCGCCAGGCAACAGTCAAAACAGCAGCGTCCATGGACAAGAGAAAAAATGTTTTTTGAAGCTATTATTTTTGTTTTCCTAATGTTCAGTCTTGCCCTGAGCGAATCAGACGTTTCTTTATTTATTTATATATTTTTTTTCTTCTCGTAATTGAGGCAAGGAATTTTATAGTGTGGAATCTTCCATGCGTCATACGTTGAGAAATTTCTTTAAGACTCCTCATCAGTCAGATCGCAAATTTTCCTCTCTGATGTTAAACTAAATGTCTCAAATGTAAATGTAACGGTATTTAACTGTTAAAAATACAGAAAGTTAATTAAAATTTACAGATTTTTCTCGTAAGATTTACAGGTTTTCTCTGTAAAAATCACAAAATATTACTTTTAAAATAACAGTTTATCTCTGTAAATGTAAGGGTATGAAACTGTTAAAAAATCAGACACTTCGTTAAAAAATTACAGATATTTTTTGTAAATTAAATGGTTTTCCACTGGATCCAAAACTAACAGTTTTTTTTTCGTTAATTTGACAGATTTTTTTACGGTGTAGGAGCTTGGAATGCATTCGTATTTTTCAATTTTTTTCTGTGAAAATTAAGATTTTTACTATCTTTTTTCTGTATACTCTTCTTGAAAGATGTTTCTTTTTTTTAATACTTTCAAACATAGCTGAAAAGTGTTTATGAATTCGGTTTGCCTGTCTGTTTGTCCGTGCTCTAACCCGCGTAAATTATACTCGCATTGTCATGCAATTGATGTATGTTATTGTGATTTACTATGGCGTGTTCGTTATTAAAAATGAAGTGTGTAGCATTTACAGTTCGTTTACAGGGAAACTCAAATATTCCAACACATTACGGTCTATAGAGAAATATCGTTTCCGGTGTATTTTAATAACGTTACACCTATTTCAAACAAATTGAAATTGATAACATCACCGAGATGCACTACACTATGCTTACTGTAGAATACGATGTGCATAACATTTATCGTTCATTTACAAGGGCACGCAAAATAATTCTCTTACAGCACTGTCTATGAACAGTAATTGCTGGAAGTGCGTTTTAAATTGTTGGATGAATTTTTAAATTTAAATAATTTTTTACATATTACTTGGGGTGTATAACTTCCACAGATAAGATACGGGGCATCACAAAATATATCATTCCCGTTTATTGACAGAAATTGCTAAGGGGGATTTTCAACTATGCAACGCGTTTCCTAATTGAACTAAATTTTAACATACTACGTCCTATATATATACAAACCTATAGATCATATACAGCGATGCACAAAAGAATCCATATATATTTCGGACTGCTGAGGTAATTCTTGAAATTGGATTTTCAAATGTGTTATGGGTTTTCCCAATTGTTTACTTTGACACTGAGTTCCCGGGGCGGTCATCCTTTTTTTACTCTTTACTTTTTAAACTATCTCACCTTATTAAACGGTGTAGTTTTGTTATTCTGAAAGTATTGGGAAGTGCTTCATAATCTATGCTTGATACATAATTATTCGTTCTTATTATTTGACACAATGTTTCTAAATATATACTTCATTTTATATTTTAAGTGTTAAAATCTAAGTGAAGCAGACGAGTTATAAATATGATTTTAACACTTGAAATAAAACTAACTAGTGTGATTTAGAAATATTTTGTCAAATAGTAAAGAAAGAAACATCCTTAAAGAAGAGTATAAATAAAAAAAAGAAGGTAAATATTTAAATTTTCCGCGGAGAAATTTGAAAAATAAGGATGCATTCCAAGACTACAGGTTTAACATTAGATAAGGGAAATTTGCAGTCTGACTCATAACAAGCCTCAACACCAGTCCAGTCAAGTAAATATTTTTTGAATCCGAAATTTTACTTAATAAATGCAATTAAATAAGTGTCAAATTTAAAAGAAGTTACATTTTAATAAATCCAATTTCTCGTTCAAAACATATTTATTTGACCGAAGTTAAATTGACGTTGGCGATCGTTAAGAGGCTACTTCATTCATGCGAAAACTCGCTAACGTAAATCCTGTGAGGGACATTTTTCTAACTATCTTGTTTGAATTTCAATATTTTTAAATGTTTTTTTCTTTCTCTCTTACTTTTTTTCTCTTTTTTTTTTTTTTTTTTTCTTTTTTTTTTTTTTTTTTTTTTTTTTGCATTGGATATTTGAGGTCAATGTATACAAAGGCCGTTTTTTTTTTTTACTTTTTTGATTTTGTTTACCAGTTTTTTTAATTTATTTATTAAGATACTTTCCCTTTCGGAACCGGTTCGGAAGAAAAAGTATTTTCATAAAAATAATAAAAAGCCGCAAACGAAATTGAAAAAGTGAAAAACGGCCTGTGTAGGGATCGACTTTAGCTATCCAATGAAAAAAAAAATTAAAAATACTGAAATGCAAACGTGATATTTTTAAAGAACTCTCCTATAGGATTAACATTAGCGAGCGGGTATTTTCGCGCGAGTGAAGCATCCCCTTATCCCGTAACTTGGGTGGTTTATAGACAAAATGTGTCGGTTTTTTCAAATCCCATTAACGTAGAAATCGTGTCGAAACCAATTTATCATGATGTCGACGATTCTCGTTTTGGAATGAATTGCAATTAATAGAAGAAATAACAACTTTATTATAGCATTTTTCATCTATTTTTAAGGTTTCATTCATATCACGAAACCCTATTCGTATCGCTTCTCTGTCTGTCCGTCACAGAGCCGGTTCTCAGAAACTGTATAACTTACAGACTTGAAATTTTGTTTACTTACAACTGAATATCTACTGTCACGCTGAAAATCGTAAATTTTTGAAAAAATCGTATTATTTTAATGTAGAGAGATAAAAACCCAAAAATCTAACAGCCTTTTCCTATTAAAAACATTTTTTGTTATAGCAGTTGTCAACAATTAAAAATCCACAATAAAATTATTTCTACAATAATTAATTTTCTATTGAAAGATTTCCACATGAAAAATGAAAATGAAATAAAAATTTTCGCCAATTGAAAAAAGATTAATATGAAATAAAAATGATTGACGTCATAGTGGTAATAAAGCGGAAAATTTCTAAGATTTCTCAATAATACAAGGAGTATGAGTATGTGTATGTAGGCTTTCGTTCATCTCACGAAACCCTATTACTCCCGCTCCGTTGTCTGTCCGTCACAGAGCCGTTCTCAGAAACTATATAACTTACAGGCATGAAAATTTGTGTACTTATAGCTAAATATCTACTATGAAGCTCAAAATATTAAAATTTGAAAAAATCGTATTATTTTAATATAGAGAAATAAAAAACCAAATTTCTAACAGATTTTTCCTATTAAATTTAATTTTTTTTTGTTATAGCAGTTGCCAACAATTAAAAATTTACAATAAAATTATTTCTACAATAATTAATTTTCTATTGAAAGATTTTCCCGTGAAAAATGAAAATGAAATAAAAAGTTTCACCAATTGAAAAAAAAGATTAATAGGACATCATATAGGTAATAAAACAGAAATTTTTAAACATTTCTCGATAATACAAGGAGTATGAGTATGTGTAAGTACAGAAAGTAGGTTAATATGACTTCATTAGAGAATTAAAAAGAAAATTAACCTGACGTCATATTGGAAGTTTAACGGACTTTTTCAAATGTTTGAGAATAATACAAAGAGAGTATCAATATGACTAAAAGGGAAAGCAAGTAGATATGACGTCAGCAAGTGATTATAACGTCATATGAGTTTGAGGAACGTATTTTATCATGATAAAAACCCGATTATGGAAATATTGGCTTACTGTAACATTTTGAAAATCTCTATACAGCATGCTTAATTTTGTTTTTAATATCGCATTTAGTCCACATGACAGATATTATTATGACAGAGTATTCGTTCAGATATTCGAAAAAACCAGAAAAATAGACCGGTAAATTTTTACTTTAGAAAAAACTTTTTTTTTCTTTTTTTTTAATGAAATTTATTTGGATTTATTAAGGAAAGGATAAAGTGTATTGAAAGAAATATTAAACGAAACCCTTTGTGCGATTTTTGGTCACACTTACCCACTTGTTTAATCTGTTTTTCAACTATAGACTTCAATATGTGGCTGTCGCCTGAGACATCTGATGACCCAGTCACCTAGTATCGGTCATTTGAGAATAGTATTATCAGGTGTCCCAATTTTGAAGGGTTCCAAGACCCGTCCCGCGGGACACCAAAATTCCCAATTTTTCCCGATGCACAAATTATTTTAAATTTCCTTTAGTACCATGCTATTCGTTAGTCTGTATCGAGTGAAATTTAATGCAGTAAAGCCTGTAAACGCAGAACCTGTCTATAACGGAAAATTTTTATGATTCCGCAGAAAGAAATGCTGTACAAAAATCTACCTGCTAAAAATAAATATTTTTCCGGCCCACTTGTTTTAGCTATTCTATTTTTATAGATTTTAATGTGCTATGTTTGGTAAAACATGTGAAAACAGAACCTGCTTATAACGGAATCCTGTTTTAAACTTAGAATTTTCATAGTCCCTACGGAAGAAATTATCATAGAATAACTGCTCAATCGAAAATCTCTCCAAAACGGAATTTTGGTTGTGTCCTTTGCGATTCCGCTTTCACGGATTTCACTGTATACGATTATTGTGTATATTTAGTACAGTAAAACCTACTAAGACAAAAAGTCGATAATAAAAAATTCCGTTTTATACAGGTTTTTTCTCTTAACAGGTATAATTGTATGGTATTATTTCCGCAAGGACCCTGATATTTTTACGTTATAGACAGGTTCCGTTATCAGAGGATTTAGCGTATTTTTCATGTTTTAATTTAAAAGCAATTGTCTCGTTTTTTATTTTTATCTTCCTTCCCACCTTTTCTGACAGTCAATCTGGCAATTCTTTTTGAGAATCACTATATGCTATGTAATTTGCAAAAAGGTAAAATGTTGGGTACGTAATAATCAAATGATCAAATCGATTGGCTGCTTGTTTTTGTTAACATATTGAGGTTATGTAATTCCAAGAGGAGAAAAATTACAACACTGTTTATTTAAAGAATAAGAAAGATATTGTTATGCTAATTTTATGCTATTGTTTCACTCTTCAAAAACAACACTTATAACTGCATTTCATGACAGTTGTTTGACAGAAATGGGCTATAATATCACCTGTGATTTCTGAAATTATTTTTTTATGGGTGGCAGTATTATACCGTAAAATCAACATTTTTTTTTTCAGTGCACTTTAAAAAAAATATTTAGCTTTGACTGTTTCGCTGTTCTTTCTAAGTGTGATCGAGTTAAATATTTTGTATGAAATGTAAAATCTACTTTTATTAGCAGATGGATTAAATAAATTTTATATTAAATTTTATTGTAGTACTTAAAAGTACCGCCGCATAGTGGGGCGTTTTGAGGATCTAGGTGGACAAAATTATTGCGTTGAAGTTTAATTAGGTTTTGCTGGGTTTTCGAATGTATCAGTAATAAAATAACCAAGCAGTGATAAATATTTGATTTATTTAATTATTATTATTATTATTATTATTATTATTATTATTATTATTATTATTATTATTATTACTTATATTATTATTATTTTTTTAATTATAATATTGTATTGTCATTGAAACTACACATGTATTCAAAGTTTCAGCTCAATCGGATAATTAAAAGTGGTGAAAATTGACTTGCAAGATTTGAATTAAACACTCAGACGCACACTTCAAGTTAATATAACTTAATGATTCGCAAACTTTCGCAGGAGCTGTCTTAAGTTTTCAATACTTTAGGAATGGCACTTTGATTTTAAAAAATGCTTATTTTGCTTAATAATGCTTAATACTGTATTAAAAGTGAAGTTGAAGTTTGAAAACAAGATGGCGTTTATTTTCAAACAACAGTAGGTTAAATCGTGTGACAAACATGTGACATATGTCCAGTAAACTCCTGCTTTCAAATAAAACAGAAAAGTCACGACTTGCTTTCGAACTTACAGAAAAATAATGCAACTGTTGAAAGTCTCTCAAATCAACTGCCTTCTTTACGGTCGTAGTTAATCGACACATCGGGTTTTTTCGACAAAACTCGTACGGATCTCGACAAAAGAGACATTCAGCTACCAGTATACGCAGTCTTGTTAAATTCCGAGATAATCGGAAAAATGAATTTTGTCCACCTAGATCATCAAAACGCCCCACTGTGCATCGGTGCAATAAATTTACAGAAGAGGAGGGAGAGGGGATCGCTGCAGAATTTTTGCAATTTCTCCATTAACCCAAGGGTGGTGGTATGTTTATGAAACCACTTCATCTTAATTCCCAAATGCAACAATGACACCAGAATTTTGGTATAAAAATTTCCGTTTATTATGAATGTGAAATATACCTTTTTCTTATTTGCAAATTAATTTGTTCTTAAATTCAGGTGTCATTTATTCATTTCAACATTTTAGCAGTGTAAGTGCTTTGCTCCTGAAAGGGTTAACGTTGAAGAAATTAATAAGAGTCTCATCCGTCGTGAAAAAATATGTGCAAGAATGCGTTACATTCAAACTTTAATATATTTTTAAATACGTGTACCATTGAATGAAATTTGTAGTTTTTTGTTATTATGGGGATTGCATTTTAAAAAACTCTCACTGTATAATGAAATCTATTAACCAAAATTTTTAGTAAACAATATCAAATCATAATTAGTCGCAAAAAAAAAGTACAATTTTATATTTCTAATGTTAAATAGCTACAATAACTTGACGCCATTTGTGTAATCTTGGACGTTGTAAATAAGTTTTCTGAATTACTTGACATTTAACACTTAACTGCTGTGACAGAAATTGTCGCATAGCTACTGTGAGCGGTTTCTGAGACCGCTTGATCTAAAGATGCATAAAAGGTTCAATTAACGGTGTCGGATTATATGGAATACCAATATCTCATAATACTCCATGTTTATTGGTGGCGCAAAGACAGATCCTTATATTTGTGATTTGTGCAAATCTGAAGTATGAACTGAAGTATATTGGCTGACTACCTAGACATTTTATTTTGATCACTAGTATATAACCCCCGTCAAAAATGACGGATTGTTGATCTGCGTTCCATTTTCATAAGACTCATACAAACAAACAACATGAAGATTTTATTATTGAAAGGTTTGTATTGTAGAATAGTACATTTTAAAGCCAGTAGATGGCGCCAAAGCAATATTGTTCGCAACAGTGTTCGTTTGTTTATATCTGGGATTCCGATGTTTTATCTGGATTTTTTATTAAGAACTTAAAACATTATAATAGGATATGATATACATGTTTTATAGGAAAAATATGCTGAACAGACATGATTTTAAGTAGAAGATTTATCATTTAGCTGTCATATGTTAGCATAGGTTTTTCATTAAGCCTAACATGGTGTTTAACTACGGTCGATTGGCAGACCAGAGTGGTTCCGCCCGGAATGGTTACAGACACTTTCTTGCCTTCGGATTTTATTATAAGTAGATGCTCTCTTGATACCATTAAATCTGCTTTTACCAAATTTTGTTTGTTTGCTGCATTTTTAACCCATTATTCCATATTTCTCGACTACGTCACAATACATCAAAATACGTTTATTATTGTTATTATTTGTTTGCAAATGATGAAATTTGGAATAAAAATTTTCAAAATTTTTGTCTGTTTAAAATTATTTGCAGATAGTTCAAGTTTTGTAATTGTATTCGGTTTTCGGGTTTAAACAATATCGGAATGTTGTATTGCCCGAAATGTAAATAGTATATCATAAAACACGAAGTTCCTCTATCTGTAGTTAAACTGAAAAACTGGGAAAATTGAAAAAAAATCCCTGACGGCTCGGCCTACAGGCACAGGTAGATTTCGAAGACGCAGACCGTGGGGTGCCTATTTGTTGGGAATTGCGGAAGAAATGACCTTTTTGCCATGATCCGGAGTTGGAACCGCCCACTTCGAAACCTAACTTGTTTGCAAGCGGAGCCAGCATGGATTTTTTTTGTTTTATTTATTTATTTATTTATTTTGCTATAAGGGTTGGTCCTATAAAAACTTGTCAATATAAAAGTTTTATATAATATTAAGAGGATTTATAATATATTTAAGCGGATTTGATATCTTGTGAATTGACGAAGTTTTTTTTTCCTTCTTACCCCCCCCCCCTTTTCCCCCCCTTGGGGCCATTTTTAATGATATCAAAAACCTGTCATACATAAATTTTCGGCCATTTTCCTAGAAGTAATAATAACTTTAAACGGATTCGATACGTATCATAATTAAGAAATTGTGGGTTTTTTTCTGTTTTCACAAAAAGCCCCCCCCCCTCCTTGGTTCGATTTTGCCCATTAGCGAACGTGACTGAGATTTTATGTATCAGTTTGGAAGAGATTTGTGCAGAATTATTGACGTTATCGTGTCCATAAGAAAGTGACATAGATAGATAGATAGATAGATAGTAGATAGATATAAAGTTTTGAACTGGGGGTGGTTTTGGGTTCTGCGACTCATAATCGGCGTAGATCTGCAAAAATTTTTCAAAAATTCCAACTTAGGGGAGAATGTAATAGGTAGTATTTCTTATGAAATTTCTTATTGCTATAAAAGCAGCGGTCTGTGAGACCACTAAAGTCAGTTAAGAGTTAAGATGCTCTATCGAGATACCTTTATGATGCTAATGTAAAATGTTGTATCATACATAAGGAAAGCATTATAAGTTTAAGAAAGACTAAATGTATACTAGTGACTAGTTGTAGGTCACATTTGCTATAAAATATTAGCGTTTTTTTTAATATTGGTTAAAATTTTTGAGGTTGATAATGTAAAAAAATTCTTATCCATTCTGAAATATATTTTTCCTCAGAGAAAATCTGCAATTGACGAAAATTAAATAAAATAAAATAATTGCACCCTTCCGTCAAGTATTATTTGAATTATATCAATATGGACAGTGCAAATATGATTTTTTTATAGTATCTTCTTCCTCCATCGTTTGAGTGAATATAAATTTTCATTGCTCAGCTAACAATAAAATGGGACATTTTATGTTATTTGTTATATTTAGGTCAAGAATTTCTACAATTTTCACTAACACATTCATTCAAATCAGTTACGTAGTGTCATAAAATGGGGTGTGGCGTTTCGAAAGAAGAATAAACTCTTGTATAACCAACTACTGAAATGTGACATGTCTTTTATGCATGTAGATTTAGAAATCCTATGTTACATTATTCCAGGCTTCTCTTATCCTGAAGGATTTAAAACCAGTAGTGTAAATACTTTTCAATGTATAGTTGGGGTATTAAACAATGCACCATAATTCATGTAAAATAAGTCTCTATTTTACATTTAAATTGTCGCAGTGCGAGAGATATTTTTCGATTGTTTATTGTATCTACTTTTCGAATATGAATGCAATTTTTGTAATAGGGTATGTATCTTCATATTAAAAATTATACCAACTTTCATTTCCCAAATCGCGTTTAATGCCGGAAAGTTCCAAATTTCCTAGCATTGAAAGTATGATAACTTGGAAAATTTTGGTCATGGAAGAATGGAATTACTGTTGTACTTGTTAGAGCATAGAATCTTTTTTCCAAATGTAACTTATACAACTCAGGGACCGTATAAAAGTTTAAAAATTGTAACTTTTTGAAAATTAATGTCAGGACTATTTCATCAACATAATCTTAATTGCTACTTCATTTTAAACACTTTTGTAATTTATATTGTGTAAATATCTCCAACAGGTAAAAAATTAAAGATCTATAAGATCTATAATTAAAGGAATAAGAAATCTTTTTGGAATACATATAAGCTATAAGATATACCAGGTGAGCCAAAAGTTCATTAAAAATTTAAAAATCAATAAAAATGGAAGAAATTATGATAAAGAAGTGCGGTTTGCAAGAAAAGGCTCACAATGTAGTCGGATTTTTTTTAGCAGCAAAAAAAAAAAAAAAAAAAAAAAAAAAAAAGTTAAAAAAGTCATCTGTGATGGCAATAACATGCGAGAGATTCAGCAGAATTATGCAAATTAGGTTGTGGGTCTATTTGAAGTCACTTGTGTACCGTTCATCACCTTCAACATTGGCCGAACTCAAAGATTCTATCTGTCGTGAGGTTTCTGCAATTCATTCCGACATGTTGCATTCAGCTGTAACGGGCGTTGTGAATCGCCTTAGTTGTGTCGTACAATATTCTGGAGGTCATGTTGAACAATTGTTATTGCAAGAATAAATGGATGGAGCGTACTTTTGTCCTGTTCATTGTGTTTCGGGTCGTCAGCGCCCTCTACCAGTGACATTTTTAATTAAAACTTTTTTTTGCTGCTAAAAAAATCCGACTACTTTGTGAGCCCTTTCTTGCAAACCGCACTTATTTATCATAACTTCTTCCTTTTTTATGAATTTTTAAAGTTTTAATGAACTTTTGGTTCACCCGTTATATTGTGACTTTTAAGGTTGATGCTGACAATATTTGATGAAATAACATATCTTTACTATGAATTACTCTCACGAAGCTCCTCTGACAATTCATAAGATATTCATAGTATTTCCTTTTTGTATTTTCATTTTATTATGTTTAATTTTTTTCCTAACTCTTTTCCTTGAATTTTATACTATTTCAGCCTTTCATTTTCGTACATGTGATTTAATTTTAACCGAGAGTAGTCGTGTTTTTTTTTTTTTTTTTTTTTTTTTTTTTTTTTTTAGAATGCTAATGGTCGCATTTGGTCTTTTTACAATCGGTTCTTGCTGGCGGAAAAATTAAAATAACAGTTTTCATTAATTATTCAACTTATACTTTTCAATGAAGTTATAAATTTCTACTTTAGTGAAATTAGTCAATTTCTTCACGAACTATGAAATATTTGGAAAGCGTGAAAATGAACTCTCACTAGTGATTAATTATGTCGTGGTCTTGGACAAATTTCTACTTTTCTTGTTAATATACAGAGTGAGTAAAAATGATGGACCCTATTTTAAAAAATCATATTTTCGAAACTACTGCACATATTACAATAAGTGATACAAAAATTTAAAGAAAATTATGCCAAGTTGTTTTCAGCTACAAATGTTCGATGTGTGACCCTCTTGTTACACGGCATACGTCCAATCTGTAATCCAGTTCGTTCCAAACATTTTGTATCATCACTCTGTCGATGGTTCTGAATGCTGCACAAATGCTTTCTTTAAGTTCTAGCAGTGTTTTCGGCAATGGTGGTACATAAATGTGGTACATAAACAACGTCTTTGACGTAACCCCAGAAAAAGAAATCACACGGTGTTAGGTCTGGGGATCTTGGTGGTCATTGCCGCCATTTTTGGATTTCAATCCCAGCGATCAATGAATATGCTGTCATCTGTTGATCAATGGTGGAAAAGATTTGGTATATTTTTCTTTAAATTCATGTATCACTTATTATAATATGTGCAGTAATTTCGAAAGTATGACTTTTTTTTAAATCAGGTCCATCATTTGTACTCACCCTGTATACTTGGAAAAAAGCTAGAATGTCATGTAACTCTACTATGGTAGAAAAGAAGCATTGACCGTAAGCTACATGAAATCTCACTATTGTATTTATAAGGTGAGATATCTTAGAGGACGATAACTGATATGGGTGGCAAAATGACTGGCACGCGACTACTGCCGGGTTAACTATATTGGCTTTCTAATAGCATTACTGCTGTGTATGATATTATGAATGTTTTTTTACATTAATTACCTCCATATTTTACCAGCATTTTTAATGGTACTATCTTAATCAAGTAAAGGGTTAATTTGCTTGATTATCTACTATAGCTTTGTTTTAGCTGTTTACCTTATTTTAAATTTTATTTTAATTCACTTAATATAGGAATTTATAGCTGCATTTGCGAATTTTTACTGTATTATTATTCTTTCAATTTTCAATTTGTTCACATGTTGTAGATTTTGTACCATTACTACTTTCTTATTCACTTGAAATCTACATGTGTTTTACTCTCTCATATTACATGTAATGTTCTTTTTTAATTTCGAATTAATGAAACTTATGTTTTTCTTGCTATATATAAATATTTTTCCTTCTTTTTTTATTTCTTTATATCCACCCCCTGCTTCCTTTAAATTATACTTTTATTTATTCCTGTTACTTTAGTATAGTCTTGGTTACTTTAGGGCATTCATACAAATTACTAACACAATTATTTACACTTTACTCAATACTTTGTTTACACATCCAACAGTATCGTATACAATATACTCAACATTTCCCCCCTCCTTCCTCCCCCTGTTCAATTTTCTTTTATTTATTTCGTGGGAAAGCTATAGAGATTTTAGGTGTATTTTTTGGGCTTGCATTTTTATTTGTAACATTTGTCTGGCAGTTCGATATTTTTAAAAATATCATTTTCTTTTTTTCGCTACTTTTTACTGTTTTCTGATTATGGTGAGGTGCTTTTGTGTATTATTTTATATCTATTCCAGGATTTAAAATATTTTGTAATTTGTATTCTGGTGTTTAAAACACATTTTATTTATTTATTTTTGTTAAGTTAAGATCATGAATTTTACGTTTGTTATTTTTCGGTCTTATATTTAATCCAGTTTTTATCTTCTTCAATAATACTTTAATTAAAAAATAAATATAAATACTAATATAAATATCATAAAAAGTTAAGATTTTTCATTTACTTATTTTCTAGTTTATATATTTATCTCTTATTTGTTTTCCATTCACTGACTTTGCTCCCTACATGTTTCATTTTATTTTTATTTTTTCAATATGACAGTTCTTAGTAAATTATTAGCGACTGGCAATTTAGGCTCCGTTAATTCTCAGCGTAATGCGCGGTAGATGGTAAATTATAGGGTTGACCGTGGATCGACACCCCATTTATATTTTCTCCCTTACCACATCTTCAATTTAATAAATGCTCCTCACCACGTTGTTTGACTTGCCCTCTTGCTGAACAGTTGCAAATTGCTCATAATGCTTCCCGCATTAATTTCTGTAAAGCTTATAATGTCATATATCTTATTAAATGCAATATATTGGTCAAACTAGTGGCTCCCTTTCATAAACGTATTAATGGACATTGTTTAACCATCTGTAATTATCAAAGTTCTTGCAATACTCTTAACTGCAATGTTGAGTATACATACTTCAAAAATATAGCTTTAATAATATTACTATTACTATCCTCAACATACAAAATAAATTCCATGAATGTCTTTTTTTAGAATCCACACATATCAAACATTACAATGCACTATATCCATATGGTCTGAACCAACTCCCAAACGGTGTCAGTGGCTAACACAATTAATTGCAATTCACTCTACTCATCACTTAATCACAACTTATACAAACAAACTACACGTACGCAAAGAGGTCGCTCTTTTACATCTGAAAAATCATTTTCCAAATTAATTAGCACTGAAATTAAAAAATCGTTAAATACGGTACAATATTTTTTTTTACACCAATTATTGTTGGAGCTCTTCGTAAATTCATAGTTACAATTTCAAAGTATCATCTCATTCAATATTTTAAGGTTTTTACTTCTAATAAATTCACTACCCATTTTAGTGAAACTTTTTTTGATTTACTCCATTTTAGATTAAATTTTCTAAATGTTACTATTAATATAAAAAAAAATTCCTGACGGCTCGGCCTACAGGTACAGGTAGATTTCGAAGACGCAGACCGTGTGGCGCCTGTTTATTGGGAATTGCAGAAGAAAGACTTTTTTTGCCATGATGCGGCAGATGGGACAGCCCACTTCAAAATATACCTGTGACTGCAGGCGGAGCCAGCAGGGATTTTCTTTTTTTTTTGCTGTAAGAATTGGTCCTATAAAAAACTTGTCAATATAAAACTTGTAGATAAATATTAAGACGATTTATAATAAATTTAAGCGTATTTGATATCTTGTGAATTGACGAAGTTATGAATTTTTTTCTTCTTAAACCCCTGATTTTCTCTCCCTTGAGGCCATTTTTAATGATATCAAAAATCTGTCATATATAAATTTTTGGCCCTTTTCCTAGAAGTAATAATAACTTTAAACGCATTCGATATGTATCATAATTGAGAAGTTATGGGTTTTTTCTGTTTTTACAACCCCCCCCTCCTCCCCTTCATCCGATTTTGCCCATTAACGAACTTGACCAAGATCTTATGCCGCTTGATTTTATGTATCAGTTTGGAAGAGATTTGTGCAGAATTATGGAAGATATCATGTCCATAAAAAAGTGATACAGATAGATAGATAGATAGATAGATAAAGTTTTGAAATGGGGGTGGTTTTGGGTTCTGGAGTCATGATCGGCGTATTTCTGCAAAAATGTTTCAGAAATTCCAACTTAGGGGGAAATTTAATAGGTAGAATTTCTTACGAAATCTACGTAAAACTTAAATAAAAGTAATTCACACTGAGCAACTGAGGTTATAAACATAACCTCAAATAACGTAGATATGTGTAGAACTATGCGTGCATGGACAGGGATATGGTGAGCAAAGAGGCAATACACTGTGGTAAGTCTGTCAAATCTTTAAGTAAGTAAGGAAGCGCCTTAGATTATAGAAAACAATGAAGGACGCCGTTATTCGCATTGCACCATGCAGCAATGTTACACACTCTAGTAGTGGTATCTATGCACACACGTCTTATATTATGCTTATGCACATACTTCTCACAGTGGAAGCCATAAGACAGGTATGATTTAAAATCTGCATGTAAAAATAATTTACAGAAAAAACATAAGTCAGTAAATATAGAATTACATTTGGCTGGGTTGGGAGGGGGGGGGGGGATTTCAAAAAATTTTGTAGGGGAAGGAGCCAAAACCACCTTAAAACACCACAAGAACCTTAAAACCACGTATAAAAATATATAAAAACATGCAAATATTACTGATTATAAAGGAAACATCCTTTAAAGTAGATTTTTATCTTTTAAAAAAGCTAGTAACAATAAATATTCGAAGGACCACAGTGCGCTGGACAGCCCTGTACTGTGATATGGGCTGTCGGTCTTGGCGACTGGATGATTTTAGTAACTAAACTTGTCGCCAAACAATTATCCAGAAAAATCGAGAGATCAAAGCTTTATTATTCGTAGAAACCATGTTCTTACTAATTTTCAGAAAATCCTCAATTCGTGTCATAAAGTGATTATTTTTGGAGCCAAGGGTATCATTGGTTAGATCGCATCGCAGTTGGTAGAGTTAAGTGGCAAGCATTAACACTTACCAGTGTAATAATTGACTAGTCAACGATATTAGAGATTTGCTGATTAAACGTGTCATTAATCATGATGTCATAAAGTGATTATTTTTGTAGCCAAAGGTATCATTGGTTAGATCGCATCGCAGTTGGTAAAGTTAAGTGGCAAGCATTAACACTTACCAGTGTAATAATTGACTAGTCAACTATATTAGAGATTTGCTGATTAAACGTGTCATTAATCATGATGTATTATATTAGTGAATTTTGTATTTGTTATCTAAGCTTTACATTTCGGAAATATTTGTCGAATAAAGCCTGTTATTGACTAAAAAAACTTGCCTGTTACGATTTATGACAAAGCCTATGAATCGTCTTTCGTAGTATCAAAATGATTTAAAATTGATTATTATTATTATTATTATTATTATTATTATTATTATTATTATCATTATTGTGAGTGTTTTTTTCAACATGAATAATCTGAGATACTTGTTTTTTGGAGATGTGCGGTATTCTAAAATTGTCTTTTATTTCTTTTCTATATTTGATATTCGTAACTTCTTCTGTAACATTTGAAAATAATTACCGTTGCAATTAAATGCCTAAATGATAGCATAAGTATAAGTAACACATTGTTGACCAGTCATGTGTACATACCTAATTCTGTTTTTAAACGGTTGTAGGTTTAATGGTTTACAAATATTAAATGCCACTATTTTTAAATGGAATATTTGCCTTGTTTAATCACAGAAATCAGCGATTAAATAAGGCAAAGATTACAATAAAAAAATATTGGTGTTCTATATCCGTAAATCTTTAAACCTATACAATGGCGTAGCAATGGTGGGGTCCAAATGCTCTGGATATCACCAATTTCGTAAAGTTATTTTTGCCTTCTTAAATTCTTTAAAAATTCTTCGATTAGATAAGGCTAAGAATATTTCTTTAAAATAATTTTTTCCAGAGCCTTTTTGACTCCCACCATGGTACGCCACAAAACCTATGGGCATGTAAAAACGAATTAGGTGTATTCGTGTTTATGCAACCAAACGTGACTAAGAGAGTGTTATGGATTGTTACTTCCAGCCATGTAATTTGTTGTGCATAGATTGTTGATAAACTTTCAACAGAAAAAGTATGTATTTATTTCATTTACTTGGTCATATTTTGTTTAAAAAATTATATTAAATCCATACATCCTTTTATACAACAATTTACATTAAATTTATACATTTTGAGATATTTACTGATGCATAAACTTGAAAAAACTTTTTGGTAACCAATGTACCAAAAATTTGCAGAAGAGCGCGGGCATTCTACTTTAACAATGCCAAAATTTCATAGAAAAGTCCCTGTCCACAATGTTCATTTTATAATTAATCCTTGTGAATAAAAGTACACTCAACATTATAGAAAAAAAGCTGGTGAATCTAAAGACGTTGTTTTACACAAAACCGCACGCTTTCTTCAAAATTGTTGTCTTACTTATAAATTTAATAATATTTTATAATGCATTGAGAAGAAGAGAATGTAGAATTGAAAAAGTTCTATTTTTTAAAAGGATATCTTTTTAAAAAATTTATCTTGCTTGTGGAATTCAGATAGAAATGTTAGTTGAAAACAAATGAAAACCTATTAGTTTAACTTATTACTACATTTTCTATTTAAATATTTTATCGTAATTAATTTTTGACTAGGGCAAGGTAATATGCGAAGAGTAATTTGATGTACTGCTTGTCCGTCGTACTGGAGACACATTATTCTAAAGGGTATAATTCTAATTCGGTATATGTGATTCGTATAGCTGCCTTCTATAAAGTAGGAGAACATTTATAAATAATCGCTGTTAATTTTAAATGTCCATCTTAAAAAGGGGAGACACAGTCCTTGTTATACGTGAAACGAATTAACATCTTAAATGAGGGTGTGGTACTTATTGTGATTTATGCAAAAAGGCTTTCCATAATTTTTTATTTCTGTCTTAATGCTTCCTAACTACCTAACCTTGTCACGCTTTCCTGTAAACAGTCTGTATAGTGTGTGGTTGGAATATTAATTTTCGGTCAATAATTAGTTATTTTAGTTTGTGGCGCATCGTTATTTAACATTTTAAGGTGGTCTAAATGTAGTGCAGATTTCAAAATGCTTTGAATAATTACAATAGTTTATTTTAATAACTTTCTTGTGATAAGAAAGTGTTTAGAAAAATAATTATAGTATCTACTTAGATTAGAGAGAATGTGTTGTAATTTTAAATCTTTGAAAATGAATTGGAGTCTTTCAAAATATGAGAATTTAACTAAAATATGCATATAATTAGTATTTTAACATTATCATTTTGTATGTTTTGATATAAAATGTCTGTGCAATGGTTTCGGCATTGGCTACAAATCAAACAATTTCGATTTCGAATCTCCAAAAATCCTTGGATGTGTCCCAAACAAAATTACTGACACGAAATTCTAAAAATACATTTTATTATTATTGTTGCTGTTGTTGTCATTGTAGCAATCTTGTTTAACTTTCATTAAGATTCAAAAATTGCATGTTTGTCCGTTTACCTTTCGAGGCTCTAACTTTTGTAAAAGCTGACTCAATCACTACGAAGAATGGGTGTGTAGTTAAAGTGTAAAAGTACTATTTTACATTTTTAAATATTCATCGAGCATTATATAGCTTTTGTACAAGGACGCATAAAATGTTTAGTATATTATCATAAACTGTCTTCCGTAAAAAGGCTCTATTTGCTTCGAAATTTGAATACGTTTCCGATATCGATCACAATAACTTTTCTTATTAAAATAGTCATCTTATCACATATATGTACTATTTTTCCTACATGGACAAATAAAAAAAAATTCAAGTATATTACCATTTATGGGGATGATTATTTGAATAATTCGTATAATTTTTTTTTATTATAACACGTGTATCGAAATGCTATAATGGATATCTCATAAATCACCTCAATAATTGGTATAATTTAAAAAGTGTATTTTCACGATTCTAAAAAAACTGTTTTAGTTCTTATTATATTTGTAACTTTATTTTGCAATTTCAACGATGAACGCTAAGCCACACTTGTGTATATAATTCTTAAGAAAAATATTTTTGGAAAAGTAAATTTTAAATACCAGAAAAAAAATCAAAATATTTATATAAAAAGAAAAGTAAGTAATCGATTACCTTTATTAATTTCATCTACAAATTAATTCGGCTACAATCCCTCGGCTACAATCCTAGACTCATACTTTTCGATCGCACTTTTAGCGCCCGCATAAACAACATTCTCTTTACTATTTTCTGAATTATAGCGGGCATTTTTCAGGGTAGTGCCTTTGGTTCCTCTTCTCTTCATTCTATTCTTTAGTGATATCCCACATTCGATAGATACTCATCTTGCACTTCATGTGGACGGCACAACTATCCACTCATCTTCACACCACCCATATAAACTCTGTATATACACTCGGTGCGGAGGTTGTGTAAGGTTAATTACAACCAGGCTGTATAAATAATTATTTTATTTAAGATTTGAATTGCATGCACGTTGCTACCTGCAACAGAGTCAACTGCACTCTTTTGTCCCGGCAAACAGGTTACAGCAAAAAGAGTTGCGGTGGATCGTTTTCCGCAGCCAAAGTGAAAGTTACAAATACTGAATATCCCGTCCGGCGTTGAAATATTACATACATTTTAAATACTACCAATATATATACTATACATATAATACAAATTATAAGCAAACAAAAAAATCAGAATTAACATACAATTAGAGGATAATAGAATACATCACATAATTATTTTGCAGAAGTTAAATAATTATATGTACTTCTGAGGCTAAAAGGATTAAAATTTCTTCACCATTTAGTAGTTTGCGTAAACGCTTCAATTCTGTTGAAGCCCCAACAAAGTTTGTAGAGTTGTCGCTAAAAATTACCGAACTTTTACCACGACGAGTAAAAAATATTTTTAATGTTGTTATCATAACTTCAGACGTTAAGTCTGAGACGAATTCCAAGTGCACAGCCTTTGTGGCCTTACGATTGGCGATGATAGGCTTATTTTTGAAGCATTGTACACATTCATGGAAAACCTTTCGTGCAATATTTTTGCCTCTAAGGGGTCAATGTTTTAGGTGATCAGTATCTATAGGGCGTGTGGTCCCACATGAAAATCCCGAAGGTGATAATAGTGAAATAAAAGTTTAATTAATTTTTGGCCTGCTGGCGAAACTGTTGGGTGTTTCTGATTATAATTTAAGTTAGCATGGGCGAATATCACTCATTATAATTAAACCATCCTGATCTAAAAAAGGATTAAGAAATTTGAGCTTACTTCAATGAAGAACGAAAGATCGTTTTTTGAAGCAGAAATTTCCGGCAGGAAATACTTTACCTGCTCAAGCAAAATTCTGCTCTTTTACACTCACCAGAAGAGAGAGTGTTTCTCTCGATCTTTACATTTTCTAATAAATCTAAAAATAAATGCTAAAATTCTAATGAACTTGTGAAACTTATTAGTAAAATCAAATAAATTATAAAAGAAATTGGAATTTTTATGCAAAGTCATTATTAATTTAGAAAAAGATTTCAGTTCATCTATGTCTAGTTTGTCAGTCAGATTATTAGAATTTTGTACAGTCTCTAGAGATAGTACACGCACCGTTGAAAAGTATGGTCCCTGCCACCAAACTGCCACTCAGATGGGATATGTAGCCACTGAAAGTCCTTGGATAGCTGCTGAATTTCGGACACTCTGTTACTCACAAATGTTTTGAGCAAGTTTTCAGGAGTGTCACTCCATGATAGAGCTATGGTCGAGTCAGACCATAATTCGACAGAGCCTACCGTCCGTTTTAAACACTATGAGTTAAGACTATGTGTTAGCTTTGCTATAAAAAGGTATGCTAACAATTCAAGTTTAGGAATTGTCAACTTTCGTTTGAGTCACGCGCGATTAATTACACAGAAGTTGACTAGTTATTTTATTGGAGTTGGATACAGTTTAGATATAGTTGGAAACAGTTTGGATTACTGCGCCGTAAGCCCTGGAAGATGCATCAACGAAGCCGTTCAGTACCACACATTTCAGATCCACCTTAAAATGCACCGTGTCACTTAAATTCACTCTAATTCCAGTAATGTCCCGATGATGTTCTCCCATAGTTGGAAAACGTGTGGAGATAGTTTTTTCGTCCATTCTAATTTAAGCAGCCACAAATGTTGCTTAAAGTTTTTTCTTTAGCAATCACAGGTCCAAGGAGACTAAGAGGGTCGTAAATGCGTGCAATTTGAGAAATAATATCTCTTTTAGTAAAATTGCGATTTGCACCGATATTGATTTTTTGCACGTAAATGTATCATTTAACTGTTTCACAACTTGCCTAAAGTTTTAACTATTATTTCTTCAGCATTTATATTTAGAAGAAATATCTGAAGTTTACTAGGTTGAGCCTTATTAGTACACCATTTGAGTAAAATCATTTCTCTTCTTTGAAGGAGTTGAGTTAATTTGGACTGAAGCATCTCAAAATCATGTAAGTCTGACGAACCAAAGAGGCAGCCATCCATATAGAAATCTTGTAGCACAATTTTTAAAACCAAAGGAAAGTCCCTTTAATCATCTAAAGTGAGTTCTTGCAAAGTTTTAGTTTGTAAGTATGGCGCGAAAGAGGTATCTTAGGTAACGATTAACAACTTAATAACCTTAATAGGTGGCAATTTACTGCCCTTTCACTTTATTTTTAGACTTACAATGCGAAGGATTTATTTCGATCATTCTAAGCATCTAGTTTATATCTACAGTGAATGCATAAATGTGCTCTCTGAATCTAATTAATGTAGAGAAAAGTCTTCATGAAGTATCCCTCCCTTACATAATAAATAGTTTAAATAGTTTCTGATAGTTGTTTTGACACTTGCGTCAAATACGACGCTTAATTTAGTCGTTTTGCTGGATGGTCTGAGTATCCCATGGTGTGGGAGATACCCTTCATCAACATCGTTAGTTTCTCTTATTTCTTCGATGTGGTTCAAAAGTTCATATTTACTAAGAAATTCTGTGTAAAGAATTTTCTTTGTAAGATCGCGTTCTAAACACTGCCAAGAATATTCTAGTCTGTTAGAAGCGATTTCTTTGGCATTTCCTAGCATAATTTTAGAGGATCATAGCTTGAATGGCATTTCAACTACATATCTACCATCCATTTTCCTAAAATGTATTTTCTCGAAGTGCTCATTACAGTAATTTAATTTTTCACTATTGAATGTTTTAAATTTTCAACATCCTTGATTTCTCAGAAAGATGTCAGAATTTTAAAGACTAAGCCTGCTTCCAAGAGAACATACATTTTTTTGAACGATAAAGAATTTCGACAGTGCGAGATGTAAATTTCGTGGAATATTTAAGTGGGAAATATTAATTTTTCTAGACGGAGTAAAATCTGTTATTTTTGGAACAATCGACAGTTCAGTATCCCATTATGCATCATTTTGATTTGATAAGTGAGCTGTAACCGTCGACCTTACATTTAACGCTGAATCATTGAAGCCACTAACAGGAATATTTCTTTTTTTCTTTTTTCAAACTCACTCTTTCTTCTTGTTACTTCTATAATTGTCCTTTAACAGCTCACTGGCATGTTCGCCGTCCTCCTGTTTTTCAAGACAGTTGGCTGGCTAATATTTTATGACGTTCGGCTTTGTTCTCAAATATTAAAAACATGTTTAACTTTCTATGTGACCTTTCTACCTTAATCCATCTCTGAGGCAGGGACTCGGGTTCCTCCTTCTTCACTGCTTTTTGTCGGGTCAGAGCTTTGTATTTTCCGACAGTGATATTATTTTGTACCATTTTTTTTTTTTACAAATATTGTTTCCGTTATATTCATATATTTATTTATCTATTTTTCACCACCCCTCCCTCTATCGGGCTTACCAGTGAGATTTTGTATTTTATGTGTTTTTTTTTTTGTATTTTTCTTGTATTTTTTAAACATCAATAAATTGGACAGTCCGGGACATCTATGCTCTACAGACTTGGTACCTAGTTTTAGCAGTCCCTCTTGAACAGTAAAGTAAGGTAAAGCATTTGCCCACTAATAGTGAGAAAAAACTATCCCGATTCTGAATCCAGAATAGCTTTTAAAGAAGTCTTAATACGATTAAAATCACTGATATATATATTTTTGCAGTGTTTATCAAAACAGTTTTATTGTTTCCGTAAGGAAAAAAGGAAGTCGACCATTTTCACTTCGAGATACCTCGTCTCCAATAAAATTCGCGTTCATCATATTTTGTTCTCCCGAAGAAATGTCTGGATTTTGAGAGGCGTCTTAATTCCTGATTGCTGGCGTGGAATATTTAAAGAGAAAATGATTATAGGATGATTACAAACGAAACATTACATTGAGCTAATACATGAAAATTACTAGCACAATTATAACAAAGTTTGTTTTTCTTTGCGATATTTATTCTATCCAACAATTTCACATTTTTAACACTTTCCAACCTAGTTGAAAAGTGTTTATGACTTCGGTTTGTCTGGCCGTCTGGCCGTGCTCTAACTCCCGTAAATATGCTCGGATTGCTCTGCAATTTTTATATGTTATTATTATTATCTATAGCATGTTCCCTATTTCAACGGAAGTGTGTAGCACTTATAGCTTTTTTACAGGGACACTCAAAAGAATTCCGTTACATTGCGGTCTATGGGGAAAAATCATTTACGGTTTATTTAAATAATGTTTCACTATTTTAAACGCATTGAAATTTATATATATCACTAAGGTGTGTTAGAAGAAGCTTAATATGGAATAGGGTGTGCATAGCACTTATAGTTACTTTACAGGGACCGTCAAAAAAATTCCGTTTCATTACGTCTATGGAGAAAAATCGTCTGCGGTTTATTTAAATAATGTTTCACTATTTTAAACGCATTCAAATTTGTATATATCACTCAGAATATTGTACAGGGAAGCACAAAAGTTCGCGAACACATTTCCGTTTATTGACAGAAACTCTAGACGGAGAATTTTAAACTGTGCTACGCGTTTCCTAACTGAACTAAAATTTAGCATCCTATGTAGTATATATACAAATCTATAAATCCTATACAGGGCTGAATAAAAGTATTCGGATATTTTTCAGAATATTGTACATGTTGGAAATTCATGAAATTATGTTTTTAAATATGTTATGCGTTTTCCAAATTGTTTACTTAGATGTTATCTTTCAGCTTATTAAACGGTATGATTTGTAAAATTATCTTGGAAGCGTTGGAAAGTGTTACACAATCTATGCTTGACGCATGATTTTTCGTTCTTGTTAAATTTGTCGCAATGATACAAGGGATGAGTTTGGGTTTTGCATACAACACACATCTTAGAAATTTTGTTAGATTTTACAAAGAAAGATTTTGAAATTGATTAAACTTAGATGAAATATTAATATTGATGCTTTTTAGAATTTGGAGCCTCCTTTGTAAGAAATGAAAAATTTCATCAAAACTGGGTATTTCATTATCTTTTAGCGTTAATTCATACTTTTTTAGTGTTTCGCAATCTAATTTATCAAGAACAATATTTAATAATAGAGTGTTAGAAAAATTGTCTCCATCGAAATCCAAGACCTTTAGTGATCTAAGATTTTCTTTACATTGTCTAATAAATTATTAAGATCTTTGGCGGATTCATGCTTAATTGGTTGCATATTGCGAGTATTTTTAATGTGATAGTTCGCAATGATTCTTTTATTTTCATATCTAATTATTCCAAGGCCTTGAAAACTGAAGTATAATTATCGTAAGATGTTTCTTTGATTTTTAGTTTTCCAATTAAGACTCTGCAAAGGAAAAATATCTTCTCATTTTCAGATAACTTAGGATTATCATTGATTAAAGTATTAAATGTCCTTTTAAAGAAATTCTACTCTTCAAATTTACCACCAAAAACAGACAGTGGAATGTTTGGGAGTTTTATCAAAGTCTATTGAGGCTGACCATGATTAATAGAATGAGTAGAACTGTTACTGAAACGATGTAAATGGTCCCAAGGAATTTTATTAATATAAGTTTTGAGACTTACCTCTATTTTTCGGTGTCGCGCATAATTCATCGCGGAACAATTCATCGCAGCACCAATTCGTCGCAGTGACAATTCGTCGCGGCGACAACTCTTCGCAGCGCAATTCGTCGAGACGTCAATCAGTCGCAACGAAAATTTTTTTTGAAGGCTATGATGATAAAATAAAGACAATTTAGTAAAAATGTTTAATGATAATTAGTTTTTTAGATATAAAGAATTATAACTAACAATTTACATGCGATTATATCTAAAAAAAAAACAAATTATCATTGACATCACGACGAATTGACACTCCGACGAATTGACGCTGCGATGAATTGTGCGCGATGAATTGTTCCGCGATGAATTGTGCGCGACGAATTGACGCAGAACCCTATTTTTCGAATTTCGTCATCCAGTTGAGATAATAGTTGTTGTTCAAAATCATCTTCACTAACAATTTTGTAATACTCCTCCTTAAGAGAATCCAGTTTCATTTGTTTAACTAGTTAACTTTTATAATCAGTTCTAGAGGAACCTTCAGTTCGGCGACATCTGATGTGCTCTAGTTCATAAATTTAGATATCTTAGTTATCTGTGCTTTAAAGTTCCCTCACTTGCGGTTTAGCGTTGTTATGTGACTAGGGGTAATCCATAAATTCTGTGATTGGGGGAGTTGTATATTGGTAGCACAACATATGTGTCCTTGTTTTCAAAAGAAAAAGAACAAAAACACTGCATTGAGATTAAGAACAAACACTCCAATTAGACAATTTTCAGAGATTTGTTCTTCTATCAAATACATAAATTACTTCTATCCGATCATAATATACGACTGGAATTTAATAGTATTCCTTTTACAATGTTATGATTGCAGACACTTCTCAACATACATAGTTGAAAAGTGTGTATGACTTCAGTTACCTGTCTGCAGTTTGCCGTCTGTTCGTGCTCTAACTCTCATAAATATAATCAGGTTGACATGCAATTGATGTATGCTATTGAATTTTACTATGACATATTCCCTTATTGAAAACGTAGTGTTTAATATTATAGTTCTTTTACAGGGGCACTCGAAAATTCCGTTACATTATGCTCTATGTGAAAAAATTGTTTAAGCGTATTTTAATGATGTTACATCATGTCAAACATAATGAAATTGATGATAAGATGAATGATGATAATTGATGACCTAACTGAAATTTTATAGTGATATTGCTTGTTAAAGTGACATTCAAAGTTTCTGCAGAACGGACAGTGAAGTCGTTTTGATTCGAGTCAAGTTCTTTGAACTTA
Source organism: Maratus michaelseni (assembly GCA_963931845.1). Taxonomy (NCBI): domain Eukaryota; kingdom Metazoa; phylum Arthropoda; class Arachnida; order Araneae; family Salticidae; genus Maratus; species Maratus michaelseni. The sequence continues at coordinate 261,087,445 of OZ007593.1, forward strand.
ATAAGTATTTTGGAAAAGGCCCCTCTCAGTCTTTAGTAAAATTAAGCTTAATCTTGATCGTATGTGTTGTAATCTACCCGCTACATTGCTAATCTTCCTATTTATCGTTATAAATAAATTATTGAGTTTTTTTTAAAACCTGTGTTATGACCTGTTTTCAAGTGAAGGGTACGTCACACTATTCTGCGCCAAAAGTGACATAACACGTATCTTTAATGTAATATAACTAAAAATGTAACGTGATAGAGCACATTTGATAACATTTTCTGTTTCAGCATTAAAAATAATTTTAAAAAGTTATTGACTTATTTGTTCCGAAATTTGTGTAAAACAATATTATTATTATTATGAACTCGCACTTACCAAAGAAGAAAATAAAATGCTCTAAAGTTGTCAAACAATTATTTTGACGATCGTTGAAAAATTTCGTAAATTAGTTTTCACTTTGCGTACATCTGATAATTAATAGAATTTGACATTGTCGTCGCTTGGCGTGGAAGATGCGTTGTATTCAAGTTTCTGTGACGTCGATATGTGTCATTAAGTAACTAAAAATTAATCACGGCGACATTGCATTTCAGTCATCAATCTGGGTACCATTATGTGGGTATCATTACGCGACGAAATAAAGGAATGACATTTTTCGCGCTTTTGTGACTTTGACGTTTGTGGCCTTTTGTGACGTCACAGTAACGTCGAATCAACTGTCTGTGCTATTAGAGTATGTGTTCAAAAATCATACAAATATATACCTCATCACCACAAATGAAACTTGTTAGATTAATGAAATTAGATTAATGAAAAATAAATCAATATTTTTGTCTGAAACCTTGAAAGCTTCAACTATTTTTTTCCCTTTCTATTTCCTATTCAAGAAAATTAAAGCAGTGAATCTTTCAACGCAAAACAGTTATTTTTCCTTGTTAAGATAATTAGAGTCCATTAGTCTAATGGAATCAATACTGACGAAAAATTCTGCCTCGTAGAACTGTTGATCCTTTTAAAATAACCATTCAAAGAATGTACATGAAAACTTACAGTAAATCGTAACTTGCCCCTTATTTAACATTTACAACAAATAATGGGCTAGACCGCGCACTTCCTTCATATAAATACTTCATTAAATAAATATATTTATTGTCACCCAAACTAAAAATAAATAAATGTTTGTCACTTTTTCACGCAATTCATTATCACATATTATTTATTTTCTGATAAATATTTAATCATAGTTCGATATCCATTTCTAAAAATAGTTTCTCATTTGAAGGCAAAATAAAAAATTAAATTCACTGAACAAAAGTCCATCAGCCAGGACAAGGTTAATGAATAAAAGTGTAGTTTATAGATTTTGAGGCATGATTTAGCCCTGCTTTTAGGAAGGTGGGAAGAACAAAAGTTGAATTTCCCGCGCCCTGTATATTTCAAGAATTGCCATATTGCAAAAGTGCAGTCCGCCAAACAAAAGGAGAACACTCTATACATTTTAATTCCCAAAGTGTCACAGAAACAAAACAGAAATAGCTATTCGGCTGGAAATTATGTCTTCTTTCAATTTATGTTTTTTTTAAAAAGCTTAGAGTGCCGCCTCCATACTGAAATTGTAACAAACTGAAACTTTCTCGTTAATGTTAAACATATGGACGTCGAATGCATTCTTATTTTTTAAGTATCTTCTCAGAAAATTAACATTTTTAACTTCTTTTTCCAGTATATTCTTCTCAGATAATGTCTCTTTCCTTTTTAGTTGACAAAATATTTCTAAAATATATGCTTAGTTTAACATTTTATGTTCTAAAAGCTGATGAGCTGTAAGTAAAATTTCATCACTTCAAATAATATTAAGTATATACAGGATGTTTCTAAATGAATATCGGGGTTTTAACACTTGGTAGTATTTATTACATAAAACTTAAAATTATAATTAATACATAAAATGAAAGAACAACTCAAACAGTTTTAGCTACAAGCTTACAAATGTTCAATGTGAACACCTTTCGTCACACAGCACACGTCACACATGAAGTCGATAGCTCAGTTCTTCCCAAACGTAAATTAGTGTTTGTGGGGTAATTTTTGCAAGAGCTGCCTCAATCCTGTTTCTTAGGTTAGGTAGGTCAGCTGGTAGTGGAGGCACATACACTCGATCCTTTATGAACCACAACAGGTAGAACATGGCGTCAGATCGGGTGAGCGTAGAGTGGCATTTGAGAAGAACTGAGCTATCGACTTGATGTGTGCCGTGTGACTAAAGGTGTTCACATTGAACACTTGTAAACTTGTAGATAAAACTGTTTGAGTTGCTCTTTCATTTTATGTATTAAGTATAATTTTAAGTTTTTTATAATAAATACTACAAAGCGTTAAAACCCCGATATTCATTTAGAAACACCCTGTATTTTAGAAATATTTTGAGAACTAAGAAAAAAAAAAGAGATACCCTTTAAGAAGAGTGCACAGAAAAAAGAAGTTAAAAATATTAATTTCCTGAGAAGATATTTTAAATATACGAATGCATTCGACGCCCATAGATTTAACATTAGCGAGGACAATTAGGGAGTTGACTGATCAATAGACTTAAATTATTTATTAATAGTTGTCAAACGAACAACAATGAGTTTAGTTATTTTAAGTATAACTCAAATTCTACTTGATATAAAGAGTACATAATTTACAGTCGAATAGCTGCTTCCGTTTTTGTCTCGGACAGTTCGGAAATTAAAATGTATGGGGTGTTCTTTTTCTTTTGGGCCGCTGTATACATCATTAAGGCCCAAATAAATATCGTGATATTCTTTTGTCAATATTCATTCTCTAAAACGTAGGAGGCTTTCGAGGAAGTCCTCTTTATACCACGTTTAGAATCTGAGATTCCACATCCTACAAAATTTCGTGTCTAAGGACAGGATAGATACTAAAATATAGTTTCTGGCTTCTTTGTGATAGGGAAAACTTTTGGAAAATTTCTATAATATTTGGGCTATCCCATATTTCGAAACTCATCATGTTCTGAAGTTACAAATTTTCCTTGATAACAATCATAGACCTTCTAATAATAATATTATATTTGCTCTGAGGTAACAATAGATTCAGAGATCTGATGACAGATTATCATAAAAATATTAAAAACCTTATTACAAAGTTAAATAAAAAAATTATAAATAAGGCTTCGAGATTATTTAAATATGTGTTTCGATGTACCCTTTTGCCAATTCATCCGCCAACGGTTTCCACGCAGTTTTGTGGACAAACAAAAAATCAAACACTTTATTTGATTGTAAATATTGCTAACAAATTAGTTATATATATATATATATATATATATATATATATATATATATATACAGGGTGGTTATAATTTAAGTATCTCTATTTGGAGCTGTCTGTAGCTCGAAAGAATGATCCGAATGAAATCAAAATCGGTACACTTATTATTCGAGAAGAGGGAAGAAGAATAGAACAATAAAAATAGTAATTGCAATAGTCACCGACAGATGGCGCTACTGCGCTACTGTGAAATGTAATGTGTAATACAAGAACAAAAAATTAAGGCGTGAAACCGGATGGCACACCTAATTTACTGTCACAGGAAAATGTCACAGTGAACGGGGTTACGCTTTTGCATGCCGGTGTCGATCATGTTCAGATTCCACATGGTCATTTAGCTGGAGGACACAATCTAGGCGGTGCACGACGTGCTCAACAGTGGAATGTAACGCATCAGGAATGATGTTTCGCACATGTTGTGATATGTAGTAAAGTCATTGAGGTTTGCGACACCTGCACGGTACACAATATTACACATTACATGTCACACTCAAAATCGCCATCTGTCGGCGATTATTGCAATTAATTTTCTTTATTGTGCCATTCTTTTTCCCCCTTCTCGAATAGTAAGTACACCGATTTTGGTTTCATTCCGGTTATTCCTTCAAGCTACAGTCAGCTCCAAATAGAGATACTTCTTTTATAACCACCCGGTATATATATATAATGTGTGTGTGTGTGGGTGTGTGTGTGTGTGTGTGTGTGTGTGTGTGTATGTGTGGGTGTGTGTGTGTGTGTGTGTGTGTGTGTGTGGGTGTATGTATATAAATATACATGGTGATTCATAAGAAATAGATTTTAGAGCTGACGGATTAAATTTTTACGGCAGGAATTTAGTGAATTTACAATTTATTATAACTGTGAAATTTGTAATGTTGTGTAATAATGATGCATAACATTAATAATCTTATTACATCAGCAAAATTTCAGCTCAAATCTCAGTTATCCTGAGAATTGCAGGATTTTACAAGTACAGAAGTACACACAGTCACACATTTTTATAACTATTTTGGAAAAATAAATATATAAACAAAGATAAGAATTTTATTTTCTATAACATATTCAGTCTGATAGCCCTATTGTTGAACTATCACATTACATGTTGGTTTCCAAGATAAAAGAGTTTTACTTAAAATATCAAGGTTGATTTTGTTCCACTCCTCTATTATCACAATCTTCCAGAGTCCATCCAATGTTTTGGGATGCCGCTTATAAAGAGCTTGTTTTAAAAATCCAAATGCACAGTAAGCCATAGGGGACAAGCTGGGGGACATGGGTAGTATGCATTGGAATAACCTCAATTTCGGTTTCATTTCTCATTTTTTCTAAAAAAATATAACAGTAGATTTAGAGGTATGGTTGGTACAGAGGCTGGCTTACAGGTATGGCTGTTTTTTGGTTTGTTTGGTTTGATTAGCCTTAACCCTCTAATTCTCATGGTAGAATACGTTCTAGAAATTCCGTAATTCAGAAAATCTGAATTGATACCAGAAAATGTTAATATGAAATTTAGCCTTGTTTAATGACGGAATGTTTGTTATTAAATGAAGAAAATATTGCTCATAAATTTCCGGGATGAATATGGAATATCTGAATTAAAAGATCTACTTAGATTTTCGTTTTAAACATGAGATGCGACTTTAGATGTAAAAAGTGGTGAGCGCACCTTTGTTGGGTATGCATTTTGTACCTCTTTTGCAATCAAATGTACACTTTGACGTTTCTTTTCTTTTTTTATTATTTATGCCACTTATTTTACCTGTAGAAATATTAAAACCATGCTTTTCCCAACTTTTTTTTAATAATTGTATAAGACTATTTCTCTTCTTATAGCGCAAGTGCATAGGCTTCTATCCATTATTTATTTTCCAGTAGCATATTAAAGCAAAGACTATTTAAATGGAATAGTCATAATTCCGGTTTCATTTCATATTTTTTTTATAGCAGTAGATTTAGAGGTACGGCTGGTAGCCTTATTTTGGTAGAACATAACACAATGAAGATTGTTTTGGTAAAAAAGACATGCGCCGCAGGCGCCCCGGTGCGGGACGCACCGCACACAATCGACCACCGATCCCAAGTCCTGAGAGACTTTTATTGCGCCAGTAGCTTTGTCACGCTACGGCGCTTCGGCCGGCCAGAGAGCCACACCCCACTGCGGACCCTCTAACCTAGTACCCACTAGTCGACGACATAGGTCGCTAGGACAGTAACCCCATTCTAGGGAACTCCCCACAGGACGGACCCGTGGCAAACTGGCGAAGGCCATCCGCCGACTTCGTCGCCGAAACCCCAGAAGGGAATCGGATTCTAGGTCGTCGTGCTGCCGCAACAACTTTTGCTCTACCACAATTAAAGGAGTGTGAGAACCTACATAGGTAGTCACTTTCCCTCTCATAGTGGATAAGAGATTGTTTTGGTAAAGCAATGGGATGTCTTCTTTGAAAACAGGTCTTAAAACATATTTCTGATAATAATCCGAATTAATTCTGACATTTGTTTCTACTTTTATTGTTTTAAGTTTTCCATTATAAGAGAGCTCAGCAATAACCAAAAAAACTTTCAGCAAAACTGTTCTTGTTTTCCTTAAACCAACATTTTAGGTTTTGTTTTCCTCTTTTTCGACAGTAAATCGATCTTTTCCATTGCAATTAGATAAATACATCTAAGCCTCATCAGTTGTAACTACATACAGTGTCTCACATAAGTGATGGGACACTTGTGCTTTACAAAAGGAAACTAATCAAATAAATTAAAAAAACATGTACACATTTTTTTTGTGGGTGTGTTTCATACTTAAATTTAGTAAAGATTATTACATAACATACATTTTGTCAAAATATTAAAATATTAATTTAATAAAAATACAAATGTTTAGAACGGAGCAAAAAATAGCTCACATAAGTGATGGGACACCATTATATATGCAACAAAAATCGTCTGAAATAAGCAATAAAAATATTTTTTGGGGTTTTATTTTTACTTAAAAGCAATTGGCAATAATTTATAAAATCGTCTGCAGTATTTCTCTCCAGTTTGTTTTGGAATTTTTGTGTTTTTTAGCTCTGTGTAGTCATGAATGCTAAACGAAAAGAAACTTCGTCTGAAATTCGAAAATTAGTTATTAATTTGCATATTGAACGTGGAAAATCTATTAGAAAAACTGCTGAAACAGTTAACTTGAGTCGTTCAACAGTTTTCAATATCATTAAACGATATAAAAAGAATCATATGATTCAGGATAAAAGAAGACCTGGCTGACCATCAAAGCTATCCAATGGAATAAAGCGAATTATCGTTCGAAATATTACAAAAAATCCAAGAATTAGTGCTTCAAAAGTTGCTGCTGATTTACAAGCATTATATGGAATAATTGTTAATCCTGAAACTATTAGAAGGGTAATTCGATCTGCTGGATATCACGGTAGAGTAGCCAGGAAAAAATTCTTCGTAAGTGAAAAGAATAGAAAACTTAGACTAGCTTTCGCAAAATCCAACATAAATAAGAATTCTGATTACTGGAATAAAGTTATATTTGCTGATGAGAGTAAATTTAATATATTTGGTTCTGACGGTAGAATCTTGGTGTGGAGAAAACCCAGGGAAGAACTTCGCAAACAGAACTTGGTACCAACAGTAAAACATGGTGGAGGAGGAGTTATGGTATGGGGGTGTATGTCGTCCGCTGGAGTTGGTAATCTTGTTTTTATTGACAGTATAATGGATCAGTACAAGTATATTGATATTTTAAAGCAAAATTTGAAATCTTCAGCACGAAAATTGAACCTTCATAACGATTTTAAATTCTACCAGGACAATGACCCCAAGCACACTGCTCTGAACGTTAGACTCTGGCTGCTATATAACTGTCCTGAAATAATAAAAACACCACCACAATCTCCAGACTTAAATCCCATAGAGAATATTTGGCAAGAATTGGAATCAAGAATTCGCAAACACACCATTTCTTCAAAACAACAACTAAAATCGGTGCTTCAAGAAGAATGGGGTAAAATCACTCCAGAAATCACAAAAAAAAATAGTCGAATCCATCCCAAAAAGATTAAATCATGTTTTAAAAGTAAAAGGAAATCCAAGAAAATATTAAAACCTTTTAAAAAGTAAAATTTTTGTATAAATATTTGATGGAAAAGTAAGTGTCCCATCACTTATGTGAGCCATTTTTTGCTCCGTTCTGAACAATTGTATTTTTACTAAATTAATATTTTAATATTTTGACAAAATGTATGTTATGTAATAATTGTTACTAACTTTAAATATGAAACACACCCAAAAAATTTTTGCACATGTTTGTTTATTTATTTTATTGCAGTTTCTTTTTATAAAGCACAAGTGTCCCATCACTTTTGTGAGACACTGTATTTCCATTTTTCACCCGCCAAAAATTTTTCATACAACAATCTGCATATAGCCTTACGTTGAGAAACATGATTTCGCACAGGCGATGAACATATATATATATTTTTTGTTTTGATTAGCCTTAAATCAGATTTTATAATTTTCTTTACAGTTCCTGTAAAGATGTTTAAAGATTTTGTGATAATTCTTTCGTTTTTGATTTTTTTTTTTAAACATGAAATGCGATTTTAGATATAATAAGCGGTGAACGTACCTTTGTTGTGTATGCATTTTTTACCCTTTTCCCAGTGAAATGCAAACTTTTACCTTGTTTTTTCATTTTCTATTAATTATGTCACTTATTTTACGTATAGAAATATTAAAACTGTGCTTTCCACACCACTTTTTAATAATCGAATTAGAGAAGCACTTCGTAAAGCGCATAGACTTCGATCCATTGTTTATTTTCCAGCGATATTTTAAAACAAAGAATATTTTTAATGATGCAGACGATAATTAAATCTTATTTCGAATTGATGCCATATACGTTTTTTCTTCATTTAAATTTAAATCATAGAGAACGTCAAAATCGTTACAAAAATGTGTGTAACCCTCTGTAAGTCTTTATTTGAATGTAATAGTCAAAGAGTCTAAGTGATCATTAATAATTCTATTCTGCATTCTATGGCTTCTGTACATCAAGTATTCTAAAATGTACTGAGAAATTTTCCCATAAATATGCATGCAATATTCATTAAAAGAATCCTAATTGTATGTTAATAAAAATTGGAATTTTTTGTTGAAATTGAGTTGGGTCAGGTCGGGCCGGTCCGTACCCGTGCCAAACTTTTAGTTTTTAGACCGGACTGGGCTGGGCCGGACCAGGCCAAGATAGCTTTCGTTCGGGCCGATCCCGTAAATTCTGGCCCTCTATTGAAACAGACCTCTATTGAGACAGACCTCTATTGAGGGCAACGCGTGCATGGAACGCTTACGGAAGATATATAACAACTTCCGTCATGCAGTGTCGTGCACTGCTATATTTTAAGACTTTGGGATAAAGTAGGAGACTGCAATGAATTGCTGATGAGAGTTTCATTGATAATTAGCAAATTTAAGGAAGTCAGTTACGTTCTCTTTTGCTGTAGAAAAAAAAATAAGATGTTAATTTTATTATTTATGTATAATATTTCACAATCAAGTTATAGAACCATGTGACATTTATCAGACTTTTTTTACTTATCGATAAAAATACATTGTATGCTCTTCTTAATTGTATGTTTATCTTAATTGTGTGTTAATAAAAATTGGAATTTTTTGTTGAAATTGAGTCGGGTCAGGTCGGGCCGGTCTGTGCCCGTGCCAAACTTTTAGTTTTTAGACCGGACCAGGCCAAGATAGCTTTCGTTCAGGCCGATCCTGTAAATTCTGGCCCTCTATTGAAACAGACCTCTATTGAGACAGACCTCTACCCTAGAAATCTGCACGATCGAGCTTTGTAGCTCGAGTTGCAACGCGTGCATGGAACGCTTACGGAAGATATATAAGAACTTTCGTCATGTAGTGCCGTGCACTGCTATATTTTAAGACTGGGATAAAGTAGGAGATTGCAATGAATTGCTGATGAGAGTTTCATAGATAATTAGCAAATTTAAGGAAGTCAGTTACGTTCTCTTTTGCTGTAGGAAAAAAATAAGATGTTAATTTTATTATTTATGTATAATATTTCACAATCAAGTTATAGAACCATGTGACATTTACCAGACTTTTTTACTTATCGATAAAAATACACTGATTAAAATCAATTTTTACGCGATGCTTTTATTATGAGGTTTATTATCGGAAAAGTTTGCACTAAAGGGACTTATTCTTTTCATCCCGTTATGTTTTCAACATCGACACGTGAACATGACTATAGCGTCTTGAAGATAGAGTGTGGCAACCGCCGAACCAAAAAGTGCTACAAAAATTGAATGCCTTAAATGTCAAACGATGCTGAACGAAAAATGTCGATCGCAGCGACATCTGGTAGTTCAAACTTAAATATTATATAAGGATTGAATTGAGAAAACGTTTCTGTCGGTGCAGAGCTACCAGATGTCGCTGTGATCAACATTTATCGTTCAGCATCATTCGGCATTTATGGGATTCAATTTTTTAGCACTTTTAAAGTATTACTGGAATAGTCGGTTGCCACTCTATATCTTCTAGACGCTATAACATGACCTAACAAAACGAGAGCAAAGTGCATTTTTGTTCTTTTACATTGTTTCGTTACGTCATGTTGACATTACATACAATATAAAACAAGAACGAAAAATCATGCGTCAAGCATAGATTATGTAGCACTTTCCAACGCTTCTAAAATAATTTTACAAATCATTACCGTTTAATAAGCTGAAAGATGACATCTAAGTAAACAATTTGGAAAACGCATAACATATTTAAAAACGTAATTTCAGGAATTTTCAATATATACAATATTCGGAAAAGTATCCGAATACTTTTATGTAGCCCCGTATATGATCTATAGATTTGTATATATACATAGGATGCTAAATTTTAGTTTAGTTAGGAAACGCGTAGCACCGTTTAAATTCTCCTTCTGGAGTTTCTGTCAATAAACGGAAATGTGTTCGCGAGCTTTTGTGCTGCCCTGTATAGGATCTACAGAATTTATACACACCACGTAATAGACAAAAAGCTATTTAAGATTAAAATCGCGTTTAGTAACTTCAAACGCACTTCCAGGAATTATTGTTAACAGACAGTAGAGAATTCTTTTGTGTGTCCCTGTAAATGAACGATGACTGCTATACACACACTATTCTGTAGTAAGCCTCTTGTAATGCACCTTAGTAATATATATAAACTTCAATGCGTTTAAAATAGTGGAACATTATTTAAATAAGTCGCAGACGATTTTTCTCCATAGACGTAATGTAACAGAATTATTTTGACTGTCCCTGTAAAGTAACTCTAAGTGCTATACACCTACTATTCCATATTAAGCTTCTTCTAATGCATCTTAGTAATCCATATAAATTTCAATGCGTTTACAATAGTGAAACATTTTTAAAATAAACCGCAAATGATTTTTCCCCATAGACCGCAATGTAACGGAATTCTTTTGAGTGTCCCTGTAAGAAAACTATAAGTGCTACACACTTCAGTTGAAATAGGGAACGTGCCATAGATAACGGCAATAACATATAAAAATTGCAGAGCAATCCAAGCATATTTACGGGAGTTAGAGCACGGACAGACGGCCATACGGCCAGACAAACCGAAGTCATAAGCACTTTTCAACTAGGTTGGAAAGTGCTAAAAACATAACGAGTGAAACGGGTAAGAACCTCTAAGGAGGAGTTTCTTCCCTGTCTAAATTAATATGCCAGAAGCCTAACTGCTATAAATTCTTTCTGGCAAAATTGTCCGATGCACATGTATCTTTACGCTGTAAGTAAAGTGTTGGCGCACAAATGTACTGCGAAATTGGAACAGATCTTACCTAACTTTTGTACTGAGAAGTTAGTAATTTTGAAGCTGTGGGAGGCAAGCCCTCTTTTTCAATCTTTTGATGTCTGTACAATAAAAGAAATATGCCCGCGTGAAAGATGTACTTTTATTATCTGGTATTATTTCTCAGAGTGATTTTTCCGTCGGGAGGAGAGCCTTTGGAGTTAAGTTATTTAACGCAATGTTGATTCACCTTACCACTATCTTCAAAAAGCTTCCGATCACGCAAATCTAAGAAATATCGGTACCTGCTACAGCCAACATTTCCACACGGGTCATTAAATGCTCTTTATTGAGAGCACAAATTTTTGACAAGAAGCAAGTCAAATCGCATGACAGTTTAAAAAACGATATTTTTTCTTACAGCAAACAGTTGTCTGCATAGTCAGTGACTTAACCCCTTGGGGACGACCGACACGTATACGTGACGCATAAGATGCTCAGAATCCTCGATTACACCCACCAGTTACTTTTTATTGTAAGCTTTGCCTTATTTAATGATAGCATTTCTGCGGTTCAATTATGCGATAATTTCTGCTTTGAAAAACCGGTGGTAAAAGATTAAAAATTCTGTAAAGGACGCTCATCGCGAAGGGGTTAACTACCGCAAATATTGTTCAGTGGTAATCTAATGAAGCAACACTTAAATGCCTTCGATATAAAAATGGGACATATTATTTATCGTTTGAGTGAGTTCCTTCTCTCTAAACCAGTATTTTTTTTACGTTTTACCTTTTTCTATTAAAGAAATTTTATATATATATTTCTCTGTATGTATAAAAAGATGTATTGGATTTAATGTATGACATATTTCTTTTTGTTAGATAGCTTTAATATGTAAAACAAAAAACTTTTATTTTTTAGATTTACTATCTCTCAATGACGCAAGAAAATGTTTTGTTTTATTGGATAGAAAGACAGCCGCAGGTTTTATCAAAGCTTATGTCTGTGTACATACTTGTAATATACAATTAACTGCATTACTCAATATTCCTTTGAAGAAAAACTAAAATTATACAATCGATAACATAGGAAAACATATATGCCAACGCGTAATCGAAATCCTTTCACAGAAAAACAGATCAATGGGACAGCGATGGTAAAATTGCATATCGTTCAACATACCGACTTCATAATATGTAAGAGAACATGATTTTTTGTTGTTAGTGACGTAATTCAGGATCATGCGGTTTTGTTTTGGATATTTCTATCGTGACGTCTGTTGCTCATCGATATTGAGACGTGCATAAATTATTTTGTAGCTAAAAATATTTGACGAGACTATAACAATAAACAGTTATCGGATTGGGAAACCATTTATTTTAACAAGTAATTTTTCATTATGGATTGTACCCACGCATTTGGATTCAATAAATGAACTAAATTAAATTCGTTGGCGGAACGATGATGTTTTTCTTTTGGAAGTTCTGTTTAATATAACTCTGTTATTGTATTTCAGATACCGGCACGTGTAGCTTTTTTAATATACAGGGGGAATGATAATTGTCTAGGATAATTTTGACGCTCTATAAAATCTGAAAGAAAGAAGAGAGTCAAGCATCTGCAGTCCTGAAAAAAAAAAGTGGTCACCCTCTACTAACTCTGCCACAAATTATCGTATAAAAGTATAACTGGTACCAATAAATTAGTAAAAACGTTTACTAACTAAAGCTATATACTTAAATTTTGCTTGAGGGTCGTCAACATATAGAAATTTTAACAAACTTGAAAATTTTCAATGCTAATAACATCTAATTTTGACTTTCTTTAGTACCTTTTACCATCGGATATCAAACAAGTTATTCGGTCAAGTAGTTTACGAACTATGCAAGTTTAAAGTTTTGGAATTCTTATCGTTAAATTCATTATTAACCTTTGCTAAACACATTGAAATGCGGGTAGTTTTTTAAGGATAATTAAAACTTCAAAAACTGTTTGGCGTAATGAGCTGTAATTTTGGATTCCCATATGTAAAGCTTCTAAAATTCGATTTCTGTTAAAAAATTCTTTTTTTTTTCGAATCAAAATATATAAAATTTCAAAATTAATTTTCGAATAAAAAATGAACTGTACAGTGGCATGATCTTAAAAAAATTGCAACTTTTAGGTAAATATAATTAAATTTCCAAATTAAGATGTCACATAAAATAAAAAGATGAATATTTTAGTTGATTTACATACAAAAAGTTTTTAATGATCTGCAACTGTTGAAAGTTAATTTGTTACGTGGATGAGTGGTGTAAATGTAATGTTTAGAAATAACAAGAAAGCATTCACGTTTCATCTACTTGTTAACTGTATTTCCAGTAAATCAAGCTGTCAAAAAGCATTTCTTCGATGGGCTCTTAGCAAACAAATGTGACAAAAAAATTCACTTTTTTTGTGATAGATTTAGGGACAACATAAAATATTTCTATATATTGAAGAATAAGTTCAAATGAAGTCCCAAAATTTAGATTTTGGGCCCTATTTTTTAACTTTTACGTTTTAACAAGATAACGACCCATACAACTAAAATTCTAAAGCTTAGCATGTATAGCTAAAACTCTTAACTCTTAACTGCTGTTAGCTGTCTCATAGACCACTACTTTTTTCACAGTTTAACTTGCAATTTTTAGTTTAACTATAGATACTAGTGGACTTTTGGTTCGTTTGGAGCCCTAGTACAATCGCTAGAGAATTCTGAATAGATGAATTTTAATTATAGTTGCGTACATACAGTTTAGTACAGAAACAGTATCCTATGAGTTAATGGAGCCTTTTATTCATCTTTCGATCAAAGCAGTCAGAGATCGGTCACAGTAGAATTGAAACTATTTCTGTGACAGCAGTTAAGGTTAATATAACTAAAATTCTATAGTTATTGTCATTGGGCAGTTAAAAAGTTCAAATGTTGCCATGAGGCAGTATTTAGGATTAATACTTATTTCTATATGCAAGAAGAGATTTTTAAATGAGAAAATTAAACTTGAAACAATTTTAAAATGTTATTAGCAGTTTTCTACTACGTTTTTTTGGTATCGGGCTTCGGGCTCCGAAAAAAGAGCCAGAACTCATTTAGTGTGTTTGTACGAAGGGAGGGGGGGGGGGGCGTGTGTGTAAATATTTAGAGAAGTAAGTAAGTGCGGAAATTCTTCATAGAGAAGGAAAATAAGCCAAATTCTTGTATATGCAAGAAAAGACCCTAAAATTTAACACAGCCCTTCCAATAAAAACAATAGAATCGAACCGCTAACTCTGACACTGATTTTTTTAGAGATCGAAATTAATATTTTATCTAATGCCATTTGGGATTAACCATAAAAACAAATTGTCGAATACTTTTACCTTTTACAATTTTAATACAGGACTTAAAACTTTTATATATATATGTATGTACAAACACTTTTCTTAACTGTGGTACATGAGTTTTAAATCCCTTGTAGAAGGTTGTAAAGTACGCATTTCAAGAGATTTGGCGCTGAGATGAACTATTTTTACAATAAAGTTTTTTTCTATTTTTAATCTATTAGGGATGGAAAAAACTTTTTCATGGTATTTGCTTTTCAACTGCGTTCATAATAGCGTTATAGGATTAAAAGTATTCTTGTTGCTAAACATGTGTATGGTTTCATCTAATAAAACTGGACTTAGGAAAGTGACATTCCAGAGATTAGTTATTCGAAATTTTCAGAGTGGAAAAGTTGTGTTTTATTATATTAACCATTTACAAGGTGAATTCAAATCCAGGTATACATTTTTTACACTATTTTATTTAACTTCACGTTTTTTGTATGTAAATGTCTAATTTAGTTATCGATTTTTCACTCACTTCCTGATATACTATAATGATAAAAATTATGTTAACATGTGTGTTTCCTATGACAATACAATATTTTAACATTTTTAGAATCTAATTGTAAATTAACATATTAATTTTAAGGAATTTTTCCGTTAGCCCGCCCCAGATGATAAATTGACAAATATTCTTTAGGCTTACAATTGTATACGAGTTAAAACAACAATGGATTTAATTATGTGCAAAAATAGGCCCGCCAAAATAGGCCAGCTGGCTCTGAAACTGCAACAACATAACATTTTAAACTCTAAAAAATAGAAAATAAAAATAAAAATAAAGAGTGTGTTATATTTTTAATCACTACGCTTTGATCAATTAATAGTTTCGTATTATTCTTATATATTGCGAAATCTATTTAGAAATCCTAAAAAGATTGATCCCTGAACGATCCCAAAAATACGCCTACCAAAATAGGCCAGCTGGCTCTGAAATTGCAACAACAAAACATTTTAAACTCTAAAAAATAGAAAATAAAAATAAAAATAAAGAGAGTGATATTTTTAACCAATACGCTTTGATCAATTACTAGATTTGTATTATCCTTATACATTGCGAAATCAATTTAGAAATCCTAAAAATATTAATCATCAACATTAATCATCATCATTAATGTCAGTAGAAATGTCTTAGAGAAACACACTAGCCTTTTTCAAATAAGTAGATTTATGGATATTTTGTAGCACATGTGGTATGAATAAAAAAAAAATAATTCTGTACCGACACTGGTGAAAAAAAATTTTTTTTTTCAGTTCTGATGCAGAACAATTTTCTCATATATTATTTTTTCTTATTAGGATTAGTTAGCAAGATATTTCGGTTATCAGCACAATATAATTTTTTTAGGCTAGTTGGGTAAGAAATGTACAAAAAGTGTCACTTTTTGGGTCAAAATAACCCGATTTTACGCAAATTGTAACTCAAGATAATTGTATTTTGTAGGTTCTTCAGAAAATGTGTTGAAAATATTTTAGAAAATAAAAGCCCAAACTTGCGAATAGACGAAAATCTATTTTATATGTAATAAAAATACCATAAATAAATGTAGACGAATATAAGGTATTTGTTTAAGAAATTTACACGTAACAATTTGTAGTTAAATATCTTGCTGTATGTGTTTACGTTTGTTTGGAGTTTGTTTTTTTCTTAACTGTTGAAACGTTGCACTTGTATGTAAACCTTACAGTCAGTGCCTCCCCTCCCCCCCCCCTATGTCATTTGGCTCGTAATAATGTCTTCCTTCCCAATAGGAATGCAATTTTTGAAATCTGGGTCGCCTACACATTAAAAATTGCGTCAACTTCAATTTTTCAGTTGGTAACACCCATTTTTGACACTTTATGTGAGTTCCTTATTTCAAAGCAGCTCGGAAAAGGCATAGTTAGTATATACTTTTTATTAAAATTTCAGGGAGTTAGAAGATGTCAAAATTTGATGATGCTAATGTTAAATTCACGTGACAAACTGCAATTTATATCTTCTGAGAAAATCATGCGATTTAAAGTTCTTGTTTTCAGTGAGATATATTGAATAGTCCCAAACAAGTTCTAGGCATTTTTTTGTACTCAAAAGCATAATTTTAATTATGAAAATTATTAATAAATTCATATTCAAAAATATTATGGAATTTGACTTTTATCAGTTTTCTTTTAAACAGAATGGGCATTGTCAAAAACATGAGTGTGTAAGTTCCAAGTTCATTCCAAGCATTATTTTTCCAGATGTAGCGAAATTACTTTTCGAAACTCTAAAGGGAGCATATTCTGTTATACCTTTCAATCACACAAAAGAAAATCGAAATCAGCAAGGGGGAAATTTATGTGAAAAATCCTTTTAAATAAAATTTGGGAGATAAAAATTTATTTTTTGTTTATTTTATACGTAGACTACCTCTAAATTTTTACTCATGGGATCCTAGAAGTTTTTCTTATGAGATTTTATTTTTTTTTCTAAATTTGTGAACTCTATGAAGTTTTATTGAAAAGCATATAAACTATACCTTTTTCCGGGATGCCTTGAACCAAGTAACTCAAATATGGTGTCAAATGTGGGTGTTATCACTTAAAAAAAAAAAAAAAAAAAAAAAAAAAAGTTGGTGACATGTTAACTAACCCCTATTTCAGAAAATTGCATTGTTCATATTGTGAAAGAAGACATTATTGAATCTAAAGACACCATTGTTGGGATTTTATTGTAAACGATCCCTAAATAAAGACACAGGTGTATTTTTTTTTTTTTTTTTTTTTTTTTTTTTTTACATTGACCCTACGTGTGCACAAAATATATATTACTGCAATAGATAGCTTTACAATATGGTTCTAGAGCCCTATTTTATGGCTTAAAATTTAAAATTAGAGTACAAAATTCCATTTTTATGGTTTTAATTTAATGGCTTTATGAAAGAATAACGGTTCATAAGGGTGAATTACATTTCTAATCGTTACAACATTTACAATTTTTGTTTAAAGTTATAAAAAATAATTCCTAAAACTTACCTTCTAGAAAAAAAAATATATCGAAAATATTTAGTTCTTCATTTATGTAATTATCAGTATTTAAGTTATTATCAGAAATGAAAAAAAAAACACACATACAAAGATAAGTTAAAAGTCGTTCACTGTCTAGAATAAAGGTGTCAATGAGCTGTTGTGTATAAAAAAAAAATAGTATGCTATTTTAAGCGTTCATTGCATAGTTTGGCGATGCTTCAAAATTACTATAAGTAAGCAAGATGTGCTAGACTGTGAATGAACCAGTTTCAGTAAATCGTTAATTATTAGAGTAAAATAAATATAAAATTTAGTTTTGTAAAATCTTTTTTTTCAAACCTTCTCTCTTTCTCTGTATCTATCTATAGATCTACCTATCTATTTACAGTAAAACTTACCAAGATGAAATCACAAGGGACTAAGAAAATATTATGTTTAAAAATTTTTGCATGTACAACATCAGTTATACTCGCATTTTATTCTTTTCACCGGGTTCAGGAATTTTTCTGTTTAAAACAGGTTATTGGTCGATTCCATTTTGACAGGTTCTGTCTGTTTCTCTTTTTTGTATGTACTAGGGGGCTCAGCCCCCTACTCGCTAACGCTCGCCAACCCCCCGTGAATTGCAAAGCAATTCACATTGAGACCGCTACGCGGTCCCAGCTCGTTTCGCTCGCTCGCCCCTTTTTATTTTTCTAATAATTCTAGCCGGGATAAGTACTAGAATAAATCATTTGAACATATGAAATTGACAATTTTTTAATGTAAAAAAGTAATCGAAAACTCCGTTGAAAACACAACTAAAAATGCACTTAGTTGATGCTACTAATGGACATATAAATCATTTAAATACTATGAAAAAAGGATCTTGGAAACATAATTAGTTTAAAACTTATTGCACCTATAATATTGTACAGCACAGCTTAAATTCACTAAAAAAAAAAAAAAAAACTAAAAAAAAAAAACACTATGTGGTAGGAAGATAGTTTATCATCAATGATTGTTTAAATTCCTTTCAACATTTTACTATTCTAATTGATTATAGATATTTCTGCAAAAGAAATTTTTACTTCATTGAAATTGAAGAAAACTAATTTTTACTTCAATAAAAATGAGTTATTAAGTTAAGACATCAACAGATGGCAGCAGGGGATTCTAGAAAGATTATATATTTTATTATCTCCGATTTTTTGTGTGAGTGAAATTCGTAAATAAATTCTAAATAAGAGTTGAGAATTCTATATTACTCATAATTAAACGACAATATTACTCATAATTAAAATGAGGAATCATCTCAGACGCTTTGGAATACGTTCATATTATTTTATTTTTAATAATTGCTAGCTTGAGTTTCAATTATCTGACACTGACCGCCATATTGGAGGTGAACACAATCTTGTCTGTTCATTGGTCTGAGCTCTGGAAACTACGGTTGTTGCCAACGATAAGGTAGAAATTCAGCCCTATTTTCGCGCCACGTAAGACAAATATATATATAGATAGTGTAGAGCAATTTATTGTGGCTTCCTGAAATATCTGTTGACTAATATGTCTGTATGTTGTATTATTAGGATTTTTTTGTCTACTAAATGTATATTTTTAATGTTAAAAAACAAGAGGCGTTTAAAGGTTTATATTTTAAGTAATAACAGTTATTAATTTCATTATTTAATGGGACAATATTTTGCATTTAAGAATTCCTTGTTTGTTGTTTTTTAACTCCTCCCATGCAAGCCCCACCAGTGGCTGAGAGGTTGTGCTCTCGAAGCTGGTAGACGGGAGGTGCTGGGTTCGATCCCAATCGCGCCCGTCGGCCTAATCGTTCAGAGTTTTCGTGGTTTTCTTCGAGCCGTGGATTTATCCATGCGTAAATACGGGTTAGGTTCCCTTAGAAAGACCCCCACGAAGGGCAATCCCCCCGGGCCTATATCCCTAGTGCAGATAATTGGCCGTCAATAATCAACCCAACTCAACCCAACCCTCCCATGCAAATTTAAAGAAACAATTGTGGACCTGTGCGGGGCATCCGTGATCACGCTGTGTGTTTTCTCAACTGGTCCTGCTACAAGTACGAGGTTAACCAAAAAGACAGGCTACCGTGGTGCATTCCACTTATCTTTTTTTACAGACCGCTAGAGTGACGTGATGCTCTTTTCGTACACCTTCATTGGTACATTCGAGCATCACGTGACTCCGGCGGTCTGTAAAAAAAGATACGCGCAAAGCACCGCGGTAGCCTTTCTTTTTCGTTAGCCTCGCTACAAGTATTAGTGACGTCACAAAAGTGATCCAGTTTGGTCAATGTATCCTAGCAGAAAGATTTAATAACAAGAGATGTTTTGAATTTCTTATCTTAAAATTTGTCATTATATAAATAATAGTACTAAATTTCATAATCGTGAAATAAAAGGGAGTTAGTAAACTTGTTTTATAAAAGGAAATTAAAAGCTTTAAATTAAAAAAATTGCTAAGATTAATAGATCAGATTGAACACATTGACTTATCTTTTCCTAAAATCATTATTTTACAATAAATATACGTACAAAAAAATATAATAAATCTACCAAAAACTTTACAAAATCAATCCCATTCCCCCTTTTTACCACTACATACCATAATTTAACCACCAAAACACAATAAATGTCAAATTAAATAGAGAAATCGATATTTTTCAACTATAGAGAACTTGGCGCTTTTTTTTTAAAGCTTGGCGCAATTCGGACTTCAGAAAGTTAGATATGTTTCCAAATTACACACACAGCTATGAAAACAAACTTAATGAACTTTTATGTTTATTTATGTATACAATTCTGTTCTATCTGTATATGAAAATAGATAAATGGCTTCTTTATATTAAATAAATTGCGTAAATATTGAAAAAAAAATGCTTATTTATATAAAACAGCAAATAGGTTGCCAGAAAATATGTTGCTAAACTTCCTTCTTTCGCCATAAGCCATTTTCTCTAAATCGCCTGTATTTACTTTTCAAAAATTATCTCTTTTATTGTTCTTGTGTTCAGAACATAAGAACCACTCAAAGGAACTTATCAACAGATTTATTTTCATAATATATTTGTACTCTAAAGTTAGCTTAAAATTTTAAATAGAACTAGTAATTTGGGGAAATCAGTTACTTTTAATTTTATAAACAAAGCACACTCACTTCTAACTAAGTGCATCCAGATTTTATTCAGTTTATTACCGTATATTTAAAAATCTTCGAAAGGTCTGTTGTCATCGTTGCACCATTTTGCTTTTTTAAACTGTTTATCATCTGCTTATTTTATTTTTTTTCCAAAGATCATTTATCTCTTTTCGGTTTGGAAGTACACATTAATTCGAATATGCCGGAATATTTTCTTTACAGTATAGAATACACATTCGTTGTTAGGGTTAATTTTTTTCTCCGCACAACAAGTTCAGTACTATCATATTAATTTTAGCTTCACGAATTATAAAACGTATTTCGATACGTTTAATGCAGACCACTGCTGTTGAAATATGAGTAAAATTATCACAATGTAATTTTCGTAGCTAAAATTTCTTCTTTTCATTATAAGTTGGGAATTTGAAGACTTAGATTTGAAACTAGGAGCGCAACATTTTCTTCTCATTATTTTATAGATATAATCTACACTTTCTTTAATAGTTATAATCTATAATTATTGATAGCGTTATAATCTAAATACACTGAAAAATATTATTAATTACTAAATAAAACAATAAATAATATCAAAATAATACCGTAAACAACCCGTACAAACGAACAAAGTATATGGAACATTTTAAGTAGTATGGATCACTCTTGTGACGTCAGCAGGTTGTGACGTCACTTGTAGCAGGCCGAGAGCCGAGGCTAACGAAAAAGAAAGGCTACCGCGGTACTTTACGCGTATCTTTTTTTACAGACCGGCGGAATCACGTGATGCTCGAATCCACCAATGCAGGTGTACGAAAAGAGCATCACGTCACTCCCGCGGTCTGTAAAAAAGATATGCAGAATGCACCGCGGTAGCCTGTCTTTTCCGTTAGCCTCGTAGCAGGCCCGGTTGAGAAAACACACAGCGTGATCTCGGAGGCCCCGATCTGTGTCAGTTTCTTTCGTATCTTATATCACTTTCAATTAGGTTATTACGTCTTGGTTGTTTTAAATTAAAAAAATTTTAATTTTTAAAATACCCCATATTTTCTCAACTTAATTCATATCAGAAAATGTTCCTATCTGTAATAGCAGTTTAAGTCTCTTAGCGCAGAAATTATTCTTCAGAGGTGTGGGACTAACAAGAATATATTGCTAAAAATGTCAAATTCGGGAAGAAATTGAACATCATATTGTAGATAGTGATAATTTTAAAGAATAATTTCAAAATTTGGAATTTATTGTTACAAATTTAATTCACTGAAAGAAGGTATTTTTTTATGAAGCAAACTACTTAGGGAGATGATTATAAAGGAATTTCATAATTTGAACAATATTGTAATTAAGTATTATGTTTTACTAAAAGTACGTTAATATGGTGTACATTATCTAATATTTCATTAATAGAGTCTTTTATTTTTTCAATTCCAGGATGAAGTATGAACTCCGATTCAAAGTGTAATTTGGCGGACTTGAAACCAGTAAAGTTTTCCGGTTCTCAACCACTTGCCTTAGGGACCTTGCCGTCAGTTCAGTAAGTAGATATTAATTAGCACCTTCTTAGATTTAGAATAAAAGGGACACGTGTGAAATTAAAAATTAATTAAAAAGCATCGTGTGAAACTTTCTTTACTTTTTCTCTCCTAATAATTTTCAGATATGGCATTTTGTCTGAGAAACTGCGTCAAAGTTCGTCGAAAACTGTACACTGTACGGTGTTTTGTCCGGGTAAAAAATGCC
Source organism: Maratus michaelseni (assembly GCA_963931845.1). Taxonomy (NCBI): domain Eukaryota; kingdom Metazoa; phylum Arthropoda; class Arachnida; order Araneae; family Salticidae; genus Maratus; species Maratus michaelseni. The sequence continues at coordinate 261,109,855 of OZ007593.1, forward strand.
GCTACGAAAATACTGCATGTTGGCAAGAAGAGGATATGCCTATCATGGGAATCTTCTCCACATGGTAAGCAGAAAACTTTATGAAATTTTACATTTTGTTTAGCACAGTACATGTACATATTTAACAGGTTTTTTTTCATTATTATTATTTAAAATTACATTTTTTGGACTAATTTTAAGATGAGGAAGTCATGAAAAAAAAATTGGTCTTTCTAGTTAAACATTTTAACGAAAGATAAATTACAAAAAGTAACAAAAAGAAAACTGCCCAGTTAAAGTGAGGACAGGCTATTCACACTAATTGTATATTATACTCTTATTTCAAAGAATTTGAAATAAGCCCCCCCAAAAATAAACAAATCGACAATATATTAAGTGGAATCATCCCCCCGTCCCCCCCCCCCTTGTAATTAATCAATGAACTCCCATAGCTAATCAGAGAAGCGCTTTATGACAATGAACATACATTCAAAATTTGAAGAAAATCGGATAATTCTGCATGAAAAACTCATTTATATAAATTAAGGGGGTTTAGCCACCCGTACCCTCCTTTATACATAACCTATGAACCCCCAAAATTAATCAGTGAAGCGCCTTGTCACAATGAAATATACAAAATTTGAAGAAAATCGGATAATTCTGCATGATAAACCCATTTATCTAAATTAAGGGGGGTTAGCCCCCGTTCCCCCCTTTGTACTTAACCAATGAACCCCAAAACTAATCAGGGAAGCGCCTTATTACAATGAACCTAAAAACAAAATTTGAAGCAAAACGGTTATTTCTGTCAAGAGTTATCGCGATACGTACATACATTACGTACATACATACGTACATACATTACGTACATACATTACGTACATACATACGTACATACAGAACCGGCGGGCACATTAGGCTTTGATAGCCTGTGAGTTAATAATTGGAGAAAAAACATATTCATAATCTTTAAACTAAATAATAATTATGATAAAATTTTGAAGGAATAGATTATTTTTTAAGAAACACTCCATAAATCTGAGAAACTACATAAATACAGTCAAACCTAGATAGTACGTCATTCTCGGGTACTCTTAATTATGACTTACTAAGCGAAGTTTATATTAAATGTAAAATAAAATTCTAATTTTTTACATAATAAGTACACCTATAACTTAGTTACATTATAAATTATATAAATTAATAGAATAAGAATTAGAATTCGTAAAATGAATAACAAAGTCAGGAAAGTATAGTAAGTAAGTATGTTTGTGAGTCTGTCTGTCTGTCTGTCTGTCTATATGTGACAAAAATTTTGTGGTCGCTCTATCCCAAGAACTAATGCATGGAATTAAATAAAACTTTAGATTCAATTAATCTCTGATATAAATTGTGCTGATTAGTTTTTGGTGTAAATCGCCCAATAGTGGCGCAGTTATGCTACATACATTTTTCACGAGTTTCATGATACTTATATCTCAAGAGCTAATGCACAGAATTTTATCAAGCTTCAGATTCTATTTGCCCTTGGCATAAATAGACGGTTATTACGTTTTGGTGTAAATAGCCCAACAGGTGGTGCTGCTATACTACTTTTTTCATGATTTTCACGATAGCTATTTCTCAAGAACTAATGTACAAAATTTCATCAAACTTCATATTCAGTTATACGTTGACATAAGTTATTGTTGATTAGATTTTGGTGTAAATCTCCCAACAGATGCTATGCTGCATTTTTCAGGATTTACACGATTTTAGCGATAGTCATATCTCAAGAGTTAATGCACGGAATTTAATAAAACTTTAGGTTCAGTCAGACCTTGACATAAATTGTGCTGATTTGTTATTGGTTTATGTGAAACTTGTATGAAATAGAAGAAAGTTTTGAGATTGGCACATCCGACTAGTTTCTCTAAGGAATATAGCATATTATATTAGCTATTTATAGTGCCATTCAAAGACAAAACATAGCTCCTTCGTTCATCAATGAATGCTTTTTGCAACAATCAGTTTAGGAGGTTCCTCTTCTTTATGATCGCTGTCGGGTTTTATTGCTGGCCTGCTCGTCGCTTCCAAAACATCAGCTACAATTTCAGTTATTGTTGCATTTTCAGAGAATGTGTTGATATGTCAGACAATCTTTATAAGGAAAGGACTGTCAACTGGAATGTTGTTAAGCTTACAGTAATGCACAACAAAAACTAAGTGCTTTTGCAGATAACCTCGATAAAAAAATTCAACGGAGTTTGCCTATCCTATTCTTAAGGCTGTTCTCAAATCGAAAGGAGCTACTTTCTGACATAACTTTGAATTAATTTTTGTTCAGGAACGAATGAAATCGGCAGGCGTTCTTATTCAGAAACTATTCATCGAAACGAATTTTGCATTTTTTGGTAAAGACTAAAGAGGTTTCTTTCAGAAAATACGGCTATGATGTCATACGCTCACGCACAGTTTTTTTTTTTTTTTAAATCGGTTATAAAAAGGAAAAAAGTCGCCAAATTTAGGGGATTTTTTTCCTTTAATGGCAACATAGCTATTGTATTAAGTTATTGGTTTAGCGCAGACTTGAAAATCGTGCCAACAAAAAAGCAGCCAAACATAGTTGCGTGAGTGTAAAGCATCTGTTCCGAAAATACTATCAAAGTCGGCGTTTTGAACCGAATTCTCGAGACAGCAGAGCGAGAAAGGCGAAAATCGTGTCGTCACGTGACACTAATCGCTTATAACTCGATAAGTAATTTATTTATTAAAAAAATGGAAAACTCATTTTGATTCCAAATTGCTTCACTAGTTATGCCTACCTTTGCGTTTAAAAATGAGTCAAAAAATGTGCCAGAAAGTTTCGCGTTGTTGAGAGGTCATTTGAGAACCACCTTAAATGCGACATCTTAAGCCGAGTGGTTGAAAAAATGGGGATGCAATAAGCGGAGTACAATAGGTGAAAAAGCGTATGGGAATGTTCGGAACTTCTGAAACATGACATAATATGTGGAGTTACGTTTTATCCAGGTGACTTATTAACGAAGTTTGACTGTATACATATATTTGCTTACAGAAGAATTCCAAAACTAGCAATAACTTTAAAGATAAGCAATATTTTAATTTGTTTGATCTATTCCGTTTAATTTTAATTAAATTTTAAAACATTCATTTAAAAAATTTCCCCATTTTGTATAATCCTGGGAGGAATAAAAACAACAACAAAGAAAAAAACCGTTCTTTAATAATTATTCTGCTGCAAATAATTGTACGAGAAGATATAAGCGCCAATTGGCTGGGAATAGTGTCTATCATTAAATTATATGTATAAATTAAGAAACGAGGTTCGTTTGAATATAAATTATACACTTTTCCAAACTATTTTGATCAAACGAACTCAAAGTGTCACTATTTGAACAATTAAAGTTAATTCATTCTTTTATATGTAGACGACCCCTGAAGCGTAATTTAAGCATAGAATTTAATAGTGTACATCATCCCCAGTCGATTGGTACCTGTACATTTTTTCACACAATTAACTGCAACAAAATTAGCAATGGGTGGCCTTTTTTCTGAATTTTTCAATTTTATAAGTGTTTTGGATAAGAAAAAATAGTCGTTAACTCCATTTTAACAAAACTAGAGGATCCAACCCGAGCTTACCAGGTTGCACAGCATAAGTAAAAACCTTTTTGAGGTGCGTTTGTAATTATATAACTACGTAGCACCTATAGTCGTCGTCTGCCTGTCTGTCAGCATATAACAGCGCAAAAACTAACTCAACCAAATGGTTTGAAATTTAATATATAATCGTTTCAGAATTTGTCGTCATTTCAAATTTTATGAAAATAGAATCAAAACTTAAAAAGTCCTTCCGGCCTGTAGCGGGAGTAAAAAGTAGCTTTCCTATATCTTCGTTTTATAATTTTAGCTAATGTTACTCGAAAGCAGCTCAAGCTAAAATGCAAAGAATCCGATTACAGAAGATTCGTTCATACTGAATTTGAATAAGAAAATGATCAAATTAGTCAACTATAGCCAACTTGGCTTCATTTATAGAGACTAATTTTTGACAAACTTGTAAATATGTAAATAGAAAATTGAAAAAGCATTGTCAAAGCATAATTCAGCATATGAGCTATGACAAAATACTATGTGATTTAAGTTGTAAAAAAGATCTGTTCCATCATTTGTGTGTTATCATTGTATTGTAACATGTTATGTAAGTGCATAGTATCGTAATTTTATGTTGTCTTTATACTATTCTGTTTTCTGTGGTTATATATTGTTGTCATACTTAAATAATTGTCAATTCAACATAAACTTCACTAATATGTTTTAATGAAGTACTGTTCTATAATAAGTCAATTGTAACTTAGATTGACTATAAACCTGTTTAATTCTTCAATAAATCATAGATATTTATGTTGTAATGTGAAATTGTGAAATTGTAGTATAGGCATTGAAAAAGTCATTTGTAACGCAAGCTGCTAGTGGATTTAGTCTGCCCCTCGGGATTGCACTATTACTCTAAAGCGGAAGCTGAGTTCCCGAAGTGATCATCCTTGTTCATTCCTGTGTTATTGTTAGTGGACAATCTAATATATATATATATATATATATATATATATCCGGGTTGGATCCCCTAGTATTTCTAACTGTCAATTTTTGATGAAATTGTATAATTAATGGAAAATAAAAAATAAATAATTATAAGGCGTTAAACATTTTTCCTGTTAATTAACGTGAGCAATTTTTGACCACCTTCTTGCATTATTATGACACATACCATATCTCTTTTTGCAGGATTACGGATGACATCGTGACAATGGCTCGTCCTTCCACAGAAGTCATAGAAAAGTACAAAATCATCAAACAGTTTAGACAGTAAGTAATTTGTTTCCTCCTGAATGTTCACACTGAAATGTCTGAAATTCAGACATATAAGTGTCTGAAGCGGATGGTTAACAAAAGAGACACTTTAAAGTGCCTTAATTTTTAAGTCACTTGTAAGTATCTTAGTTTTTAAGACGCTTCAAGTGTCTGAAATATCGCCATTTTTTTACCCGGGCAAATAGATGGGGGGGAAATTTCAAAAGAAGTTAATAAGCGCTACACGGCTGCCATCTTTGGAAACATTTTGATTTCATGATACGGGATAATTACTTTTCGCGCTAAGGCGGTATAAAATGAGGCTGCGCCACCAGGCGCCTGAGGGGCGCCCGTCAGGCACGTCAACCGCCGCTCCCAAGTCCTGAGGGACTTCTAACGCACTCGACTAGGTGGGTCCTCCTGTAAGCGCTGCGGCCGGCGGGAGCGCCGCCACCTGCTGACCACTCCCTTTAACCCAAGAGATTGACGACAAAGGTCGATGCGATATGCGGTAGAGCTTACACTTCGAAGATACCACCACAGAACACTTGGGGAGACGCTGGAGTCCCCCGACAGCTTCGGAGCCGGAACCCAAAAGAGTGAACCGGGCCCTAGGCGTATGCCGGGTTTCGCCAACGACTTTTGCTTTGCCGCAGCTTCCGATCGTTGAGTCCTAGGGAGGTAGGAAACGACTTGTTCATCGGCTGCGGTGAGGAGGAGGAGGGGCCTCTCGCCAGCCCAGGACCTCAAGGAAAAGGGTCCCTGAACGCATAGACACGTCCTGGCTTAGATTGTCGCCCCCAGAAGCTTTCCCTCCAACGAACTCCTGCAGCGAAATGCAGGTAGTGGCCGGTAGACTCAACTGGGGGTTCATTCACATATAAAATAAACACACAAAAGCAAAAAGAAGGACAGAAACGCAACAAATATTAAGACAACAACGGAAAGTTATGTTAGGCACCATTTTCGGATTCTGGAGGCTGTGGAAAACTCCTTCAAAAGCGCCATAGAGGCGGTCCCGATCGAGATTAGTTGCGTGAAAGTTACTTCTAAGATTCCTGCTAATCCAACTATTGGGCGCAGAAAGCTCCGATTACGCAAAGACACGCTGGATTGTTTTCAATCCAGGATTTGAGTTTTGGCTTGATCGCCGCCGCGTTAGTCGGCGAGCCACCGGTCCGGTTCCTCGTAGTCGAACAGTCCAGGGGGAGCAAGTGATCCTCTCCCAAGAAGGTGATACGGTCACACGGTGACCGGAGTGACCCCGAGGACTCCTACCACACTTGGTACGAACGGGCAATCCTTTTCTGCCTGACCTTGAGGTCGACACACAACTACTCCAGCTGCAGAGGATGACGTAGTAGATGCGGATCATGCAGTCCACAACATGCATGCCTGTATCTGCGCTCTGCCACTTGCCAGTACCGAGGGTTGCTTCACGCCGCCTTACGCACTGACTAGGTTTCACAACAGAGCCACCACACACCCTGCTCTTCGGAGTTCAATCTCGCCTCCGCCATCGCCCCGGATAAATTTTGGAAACGGTCCTACCGCCGTTAGCTAGCCGTTGCTCAGCGTCACCACCTCGATCTAGGGCGAGGGTCCCGCTGGAGCAACTGAGATTGGCCTACGGGCGTCCTTCCTCTACCTAGGGAAGAGGCTCCCAATATTGGTCGATTCCTCACACCACAGAGAACCTGCGCTTATGAGGGGGAGACACAGACTCGGTGGCACGCGTCACCGAGTCTTGGCGTCCCCGGCATTTTTGGATACCCCTCCATTACCGGCGCACCACGTTGAGGTGGCGGTTCATCCGTTTCCTGCCCCCATCGTGTCAAATAATATCTTGCAGTGTCAGGCTACCGGTCATCTTCCCCACTGAAGGGGTCGAGTCGGAGTTACCCAACGGAGAATATTTCGCAATGTCGAGCTTCCAGTCATCTTCCACACCTAAGGGGCCGAGTCGGAATCACCCGGATGGGCTCGCCGGCGTCAAGGCGGTATCGAACCAGAGACCTGAGGATTATTAATCTGACGACTTTATCTATCGCGCCAACGGTACCACGTGAAGTTTTCGTTTTAAATGCAAGTAATTTAATGACTGGGCTGCGTGTTGATATTCTTATAATAAAGATTGTAATTTATCGGCATTGTCATAAAACTTACTACTTTTAATGGGGCCTCCGTGGCCGAGTTTTTAAGACACCATTCCGCTAATCGCTCGAGGGCGTAGGAGTCAAGACGGCGGGTTCGACTCCTGTCAGCTCCATCGCACACACTTTGTGGAGCTCTCGCTTTTAATTATCTGGTGTTGTAAATTTCCTTGTGTGTATCTCGTCCTTGTATATTGACGATGACTCATCAGCAGGTACTTGATGTCAAGCACACAAGTCAAATGTATGTTCTCAATCAAACAAACAAAACTACTTTAATTAATGAGGTTAATTTATTACTAGCGTTTTTCTATGGTTAATTGGATATTTAGAATGTAATTTGATTAATATAATTTATTAGAGAAATTTTCTTTGCTTAACAAATGGTTAGAACATGATTTGATTAATTTGTTGCTGAGGTAATTGGAAATTTTGAAGAGTATTTTGGGGAAATTTGGTCAGTTTGAGATGGTGGTTAAGATTGTAAAACTTTATGATTCATGTGGGGTGAGAAGATATGAATTATACATATTTTCAATTAGATTGATCAATACATATCTTAAATGAAAATCCGCAAATCCACCATGGATTTTTTTAATATTTATGTGTTAAAAATTTATCACAAACGGGTGATTCAAGGCAGTTTTGAATACAAGCGGTGGCGAGGACATTACCCTCTCCTTCCCAACCGGGTTTTGAAATTTAAATGTGATTATTAAAAATAGACGATTTAATCTTCCAAATGAGTGCAGTATGATTACACGGTAACAAAAGAAGTAACTGCGCATTTTTTGTCAGTGGTACATACCTGAACCCCTCTTAAAGGACAATTTTAATTGATGATTTTAATGTTATGTGTTTTTATTTTGGCTTAGGAGATCAGAGCCTCCTGACAAAAAAAGTTTTATTTATTTTATTTTTATATCTTTATTTATTTGTTGTTAGAAATCTATATTTGAATATTTAATATTTCTTAATTGTTAATTTAGCTTACTTCTTATAGTTCACAATAATTACTTCGTCATTGAATTTTAAGTCTAATAATATGTGTCGCCAACTAGTATCGATTTTTCATTATGTATTTTTTAAATAGTTCCGTGATTTAATGTATAATTTTGATATTCGATCTATGTGGTCTAATAAATATTTATTGGATGGAAAAGTATTTTAAACAATATTCATCTGTTCGGAAACATTCTCTGATATTGCTGGCATATACAGTGGCACGATTGTATCACAATCATCCCGCATATACCATTATATCAAATCAGGGCCGTAAACAATCGGCAGAGTCAGGAGGGAGTCTTTAAAATTTGTTGATGGGGATAATTTACAGCTTGTCTTTTCCCCTTCTATCTTAAGGAGATATAAACATAGACAATAGTAGAAAGCAAGTCCCCACTTTCCTAAAACTTTTGATTATAAAATTTTAAAATTCTTAAATGTAATAAATGATGTTATTCGTATTGAAAGATTATGATATCTCCCCCCATCTGATTACGGCCCTGTATCAAATTCAGAAACTTAAGTATCTTAATTTCAGACATATCATTATTATTCAGTCAATTTTCTCAGTTCTTTTATACAATGATCATAGTCAGCGCCTGTTTACCGAATAGGCCCTGAAGCCCGTGCTTACCTTACTGAAATACAAAGGGTCTCCAAATTTACTTTTCAAATATTTGTTAACCATGCATTGTTGTCCCTGCAGCATTGACAAATGTTGCAATTTGTAAAGCATAAACGATATTTTGAAGTTCAAATATTCGCAACTGTAGTTCCATATTTGTGAATTCATTTACAAAGATAATTTGCTATGTATAATTATGCATATAATAAAATATTTGTCATTTTTATATAGGTAGTTAGTTTTAGTTTAATATGAAAAGTGTCATTTACTTGAAATTTTGATGGCTAAATTTCAAGTTGTTGAAGTATACGAAAAATGAATTTAGTAAATGACAAAGCAATTGGTAGAGAAATAAGGGGCCCCCTGTGTGACGTCATGCTTACCCTACTTCTAAGTCTTAAGCGGGACCTGATCATAGTAAGACTACTATGTGTCTTAAATTCAGGCGTATATGATATCTGAAATTTCACATTCAGGCACTTAAGTGTCTGAATTCCTTTTTCAGATACTTATGTGTCTGAATTTAAGACTCCTCTATTCGCAGTGTAGTATTCAAACTCAACGAACGAACGAATCTTGAAATAGTGAGGATACTGTCACTTTCGGAACCGGTTCTGAAAGTGAAAATATCCTCATTAAAGAAAATTAAACCAAAATTGAAAATTTAAAAAGGGGCCTTTGTAGAGATCGAACTCAGCTATCCAATGTAACAAAAAGTATTTAAAAATATTGAAATGCAAACGAGAGATTTCGAAAAAAAAACGCTACTATAGATTTAAAATTAGCTTGTGACTGTCTTCGCGTGACTGAAGTAGCCTCTTAACTCGTCAGGTATTTTGGTTAAAGTTTTTTATCAGCTTGATAAAGCTTATTTCAGAATATATACAGGGTGATTAGAAAATGAGTATACATTTGAAAAAATTATAATTCACGGAATAATGTCGATACAGAGGTAAAAATTGACACACATGCTTGGAATGACATGGGGTTTTATTGTAACCACACAAAAAAAAGGTTAAAAAAGCCGACAGATGGCACTGAACAGCAAAACGTCAGTGACTCTGCCTGAGAATCGTGTATAAAAGGAGCTGTAATGAGAGAGAGAATCAGATGCACCAGCAATCGCAGCATGTTAACATTACCAGAAAAGGCAATGTTAGTGAAGCTCTACTATCAAAATGGGGAATCTGCCGCGATCGACCGACATCATTAGGCATGCTGAAAGACAACATCCGACGCCAATTTCTCACCATAACTACAGATATGCTGCACAGTGCTGCTGTTCACAACCTTGTCCCTCGGGTACAGCTATTGTTGCGGAATGACGGTGGACATGTTGAGCATTCGTTCTGAAGAACATTGTCTTTGCTTTGTCATAATTTGTTATGCTAATTCTTGCTTTTCTTATCACACGAAGCGCCATCTGTCGGCCATTTTATGAACTTTTTGTGGATGCAATAAAACCCGATGTCATTCCAAGCATGTGTGTCAATTTTTACCTCTCTACCTAAATTATTCCGTGAATTATTAATTTTTCAAATGTATACTCATTTTCTGATTACCCTGTAAATAAAAACCTTTAAAAGTTAGTTAACATTAAAAGCTCAAATTTTTAAATATTTATATTTTTTAAAAACTTCAAAATTGATATCTAAACATAATTTTTTTAATTAAAAAAACTGGCAAAATATTAGTTATTGCTACTGTAACTTACAGAATTTGCACAAAATTCAACTTTGAGATTCTCCCAAAAGCATTTCTTATGTGTACTTTCAGTCAGATGTCTCAGCGTGCTACATTTTTATATATTCGCTACCGTTTTTTTTCCCCTGGCTTAGATTTCTTTTACATATGCTAAATAAACCTACCACGTAAATAATTGTTTGGAAGTAGTTCTAGCAAATATATAGAAAAATATAGTACGATGTTTTAATAGTAGACATTATCTCCAGTTGAATGGTTTACAAAATAATTCTTGAGTAATTTGGTACGGAATGTTCACTTTTTCCCAGGATCTAGTTATATACTTCTAATTATAAAAATACTTTAAAAGAAGTAAATGTTTATTTTACAGTAAATTTAAAGCAACATTTCTGACGCTATTTGTAAATAACGAATTTAACATTTTACACAGGAGTTCAAAAAACTTTTGAAATAATTTTGATTTGGCATCAAATTATTAGAAGCGAATGTTTATCTTATAGGAAGTTTAAAACAATATTTTTTCTGTTATTTGTAAACTAGAAATCTACACATAAATTTACTTTTAAGTAATTTCTGAAATCATTTTAGGTTCGGCATCAAATCATTAATCAATCTTCAAGAGCGAGGAGAACACAGTTCTTGCGGTGTTCCCCTCGAAAAATCAGGATTCACATACGATCCACAAATTTTCATGGAAAACAAAAGTAAGTTTTTATTATTATTACTATTTGTTTTATTATTCAGTTCTCCGTATATTTAAAATTTATATCATTAAAGAGCTTTTTGTATTTTTTTCTTCTCTCTTTCGCATATGCAGTCTTTTACTACAATTTCGACTGGTAAGTTTATTAATATTTTCATTCATCTTTATACGTAGAATTATTAGTTTAATGTTTTTCAATATGTTATAGTTCTTTCTTTTTTTTCATCTTATTACACTTTCCAACAAAGTTGAAAAATGTTTATGAATTCGGTTTGTCTCTGTCTGTCTGTGCTCTAACTTTCATAAATATACTCAGATTGCTATGTAATTTTTATTTATTATTGAGGTTTAGTATAGAATATTTGGTATTGAAGACGTATTATATACCATTTATAGTTCGTTTATAGAGACACACAAAAGAATTACGTTATATTATTGTCTATGGAGGAAAATAGTTTACTGTGCATTTTAATGATGTTGCGATATTTGAAACATAATGAGATTGATATGCATAACTAAGGTGGATTACAACATGTTTTCGCAGGAGTATAGAATAAATAGCACTTATAGTTTGTTTACAGGGACACACAAAATAATTCCATTACATTATGATATACAGAGAAAAATTAGTTGCAATGCTTTTTTATGTTGTTATGGCACTTCAAATATAATGAAGTTAAAAAGGAACACATAGATGCACTACAATATGTTTTGTAGCCCTTGCAGTTTGCCCGTATTTTTCCGTTTCCCAAAAACAACTGAAATCGGATGTAGACAAAAATATTTTTAACAGAATTGCATTTTAAGATATATGTTAGATAAAGGGATATAAAGTGTATTTTAGAAACAAACTGTGAAAGAAAATATAAATTAACATTAGTTTTACAAGCATTTTTATTATGAAAATGCAGGAAAGCCCTCAGACGCTCAGAAGGCTAGACGCATAAAAGAATTCGGTTACAAAACTGAATATGATCGATAATTGCTAGTGATGCGTTTTCCACTGTGGTATAATTTTTTAGTGTATTGGGTGGTGCATAAAAACTCCATGGATCATATACAGGGCTGCACGACAGAATTCATACGTATTATCGCATATGGCCAACTGATGCTGAAAAGGGTTTTTTTAATGATCTATGTGTTTTTTAAATTGCTTATTTAGAAATCTCATTTCATTGTATGAAAAAGTTAAATTTCTTATGTTTGTGTTTGAAAGTGCTTCATGCTGTATGCTTGATACATGATTTTTGGTTCTTGTTATAATTCCAATTACAATCCTAAATTATCATACAAAGATCATACACTATCTGAAAAAATGTTCACGATTTATGTTTTTAATATTATAATGTAATATATATTTATGAAGAAGTCTTTTACCAAATTTAATATGTATATATATGTTTTCTTTTTACCTAACAATTTTAAAAACCATAAAATTAAAAATATATATTTTTTTAACAAACCGCTTAAAAGTTGCTAGAGAATAAAAATGGTAAGGTAAATAATGCATTTATTCGAAAACGTGAATTGGTGCTTTAATTTCGAAATTTTTGAGCCTCCTCTGTACAATTCGGATCCCGCTTTTCCGGACACTGTCTTTTTGGACTTCTGGAAAAAACATTTCTTTGGGAAACATTTTGATTCAACTTAAGCAGTACAAGAGGTTACCATTACCTCAACATTTTGGCGAAAGAGTTTTCCGTGACCGACATGACGAATTGGTGTGCTTCTGAAATAAATGTTTAAAACGCGATGGAGACTACTTGGAATTGTAATGTGATACCATGAGAACAACGTACTGCAGCTTCGCAATTGTACTTTTTGAAACCTTTACTTTTTGGAAAAAAATCAATATTGGCCTTAATTTTTTATTCTACTTTGTAAAAAATTATAGAAATTTCATTTGGCATTTCCTCCTTAAAGATAACATGATTTTTTTATTGTAATTTCTACAGTGGTGTAATTTTTTTTGTTACTTTTGCCCTTTTAGCTTTTCTTATTTGCTTTTGTAGTGGGGTATTTTATGATTTTATTTGTTTTAATAATTTTTATTAATAGTATTTAAATCATTTTTATTAATAGTATTTAATATAAATTCCCTTCAATGAAAAGTTACATTATTCTTTCTATGTAGGATCCAAATGTTGCCGGAATATGATGACAGTTATTACATTTTAAGGATATTGGGCTAATTTGAGAAAACAGAATGAAAGATTTCGTTCATTTTGCCACTAAATCATCCTTTTACACTACTTTTCATGTATATTTTATCAACACTTATTTCATTTTTTAAATACAAGTATTTCAGTTATGTGACCAGAAAAATGATTGTACCGCACAACAGCGACGATTTTGCGATTATGTTAACACTTTTTTCCTCTGTTTAGGGAAGTCATTTAAATGCTCATTAATGTCACGTACATTTGTAATTGTAAACGATTATTCGCAGTGACTTATTCAGGATTTGAAGATCCACGGAAGAATGAGTGCTCATTTTTGTGAAAATTAAGTGATTGCTTCTTGTTTCTGATTTTTTTGCCACGATAAAAGGTATTGTTTTAGGACTAGCGTATTAGACTTATTATATTGCCAAATAGCTTCAACATGGAGACGTTAAAACAGTAGCGATTACGTATCACACAGTGAGGACTGCCTCTGACAACTATTTTTTTTTTATTATTTTGTCTACTTCGAAACAATAATCTTTGTAGTAGATTTCCTTTAATCGTCGAGGTAGATTTTTTTGTTTAGAAATAGTGGTAGGAAAAATATTTAAAAAAAAATAGTTGGAAGTGGTAGCCTAATATATTACAAGTAAAATTCTGGATATGAAATATCCTCTTGTTGTATGGTTGCAAGGTAGATACATCCTTTATATTAATGATAAAAATTGTCGAATCCTCTTGTCTTTCAAACCATTAGAAAGTTTCCTTGCCTGTAAATTCCATTCTATTGTAATAGATGTTCGGGGAGAGAGGGAATTCAATAAACTTTACAATATTAGATAGAACGCGTCCCCAGATTCTTATTTTGAAAATTGGTAAACTTCAACTTTAGAATACTAATAATTTATGAACTTATGGACACATTCTAGCGACTTTTGGATCCTACTATTTACTATCTCTGAAAAAAAAAAAAAAAAAAAAAAAGGAATTGATTTTTTTTTGTTTCCATGTTTCCACAGGAAAGACTACGGTTCGGTGCCAAAAACTGTCCTGCTGGACATGGTTAAAGTGCTAACCTTCGCACTTTCAGAAGGCAAGGTAGCAATACACAGCCACGCAGGTCTCGGGAGGACCGGCGTTCTCGTCGCCTGCTACCTTATATATACCCTCCGATGCAAACCCACGGATGCCGTAGCCTATGTAAGAAATAAAAGGTATTATAGAAATTTCTTTCTTTTTTTTACAATCACTGATGCAACCTTAACGATAATCTTAATATAGTTTCGAACTATTGCTACTCAAGAAAGTACAAAATCTGTGTGAAAGTAGCTTTTGGTTAAAGCAGCAACATGTATGCTTAACACATGCTTTGCTTGCTGTTATATCTTACTTTTATTTATTTATTTTTACACTAAAGGAGAGGTTCCTTTTAGAAGGGTTCTATGTAGATATATGCAAATTTTATTTCGATTTGACGTAGCATCTTGTTGCTTTACTTTTTGCATGCAATATATTCTTCCTACTCTTTTTTTTTCTTTGACATTTATTATCGCAATTATTACCAAGTGACTCGAAAATGACATTTATTATTGTATATATTTTACTCTAGTCTATAGGCTCTAATCAAAGCATTACGAAACAGTTTTGCTTTTTAAAAAAAAACTTAGTGTATGATAAAGTTTTTCGCTTTATAGCATACAACCCTAAGGTACTAATAAGTTGAGATGGGCATTATTTAGCATAATAGAATAAATAATACTATTACCGCATTGATATATTGCCAAAAAGTTCAAGCGTCTAAATTGATGTCATCTGTAGTTTTTGTAAATGATTTGTGAAAAAAAGAATCATTTAACTTATGCTGACAGTTATTACATTTTAAGAATACCAAGCTAATTTGAGAAAACAGAATGAAAGATTTCCTTCTTTTTCCAGTAAATCCTCCTTTTATACAACTATCCATGCATATTTTATCAATCCTTCATTCATATTTTAAAGACAAGTATTGCAGTTAACAAGTCGTTCTTGTCTTAAAATTGAAGCGTCACAAACGTTTTGCTATTGAACTTTAATCCAATTTTTAGTAAATTAATCCTGTTTCTGCATTTTACATGATTTTGTTTTAATAGGAAAAGAAAAGACAGTCAGCTTAGTTGAGAAATGACACACTACAATCTGAAAATAAGACAGCGAACTGAAAAATTGACACAGCATGCACATAAAATGTCACAATACTGTTTCCTGCTAAATATATCTCGAAATATTTCTAGAAATAAGTTACATAAATAATAGGTTATTTTAACATATTACCAAGATGCAGCAGTATGATGAACCCTATTGACAAAATGTAACTGTTTTTGGCATCTCTGCTGGCAAGCACAATACCTTTTGATACAAATATGCATTATTCTCAACAAGAATAACGAAATCTTCACCTTGACCGAGGGATTCTTCTAAATTGCTTTGCGTGCATTTTCAGCGTGTTTTTGAATATCGATTTTGCCTATATCGAAAACGTTGTTGTAGATAAGCAAACAACTCTTCCTATAAACACAGTACGAAGTTGCGTGTTAAGGGACTTTTTTTATGTTTTATTAATCGACATAGACTCGTTGTAATAAAAACGGATTTGAAACAACTTCATTCAATATGATCCAAAGCTCGGAACAATCTCGTTTTCTCTTATATTGTGATTTTTTTCTAACATATTAACTGGCATAATAACAAAATGTTCCTACCGTCGTTCTGCCTAAACACCTCATTCGACTTAATAATATATTGAAAATTAAAATTTTTCGTGGGAAATAGGTCGAATTTAAAAATTTTCTTCATCTAAAAGGCCTTTTTGGAAATGTCATGTTTCAATATTTGTCAAATAAACACAAATAATCTAAATTTAAGAGTTTATTTTTTGTTTTTCATAATAGGCAACATTAATTTTTATCCAAAATTTTAGGTCGATTTTGCATAAAATAATGTAGCTTCTTTTTAACAGTCTTTATATCGCATTGTTAACACGTTGACCGCCGATTCACGCTACATTTCATCAATGCATTGCGTGAATCATATTTGCTTCGCATTAAAATTTGTCTTGCGGGCTTCATAGTTCACCCGCGATTCATATCTAAACGAAATGCTTATGGGTAATAGAAATGTGGGGACAGTTAAATATGTTTATATAGTTAGCACGACAGAATTTCACACAGCGCTCCAGCGGTGGCCGGTGAACAAAATAAGAGAGGGGGCTAAGATCGGCAACCCCCCCCCCCCACACACACACACCACTAGCCTTTCATCTTGAATCTCGATTTAGTTTTCGAAACTAGCCGTTCTAATTTAAAGGCATGTGTTATTGCAATAAGATGTTATATTATGTATAAAATATAAAAAGTTTATTTGTAAAAAATATTTTATCAACAATTAAAACACAAAAAGGCATTTGATTGAATAGATTGGTTTCATATTTGCACTGTGTTTTTTAATGAAATATATAAAAATGTTTTTAAAAGAAAATATCTAAAACGAATCAACGAATTAATACACTTGTTCAATAAATTTACACGACTTAAAACTTTTAAATATGAAATCTAGTAAATGAGGCTTATAGTAATTCTTCATCTCAACATACCAAAAACATTAAAAATGTGCAATTTACAGAGATGTGCTCAATATAAAAAAAGGGGGCGAGAGGGGGAGAAATGTAAAATTTTATAAGAACAATTTAAAAATTCCCTGGTTACGAAAGAAGGACACAAAAATATACTATTGAAAAATAGATGAAGTTAAATTATCTAAATAAATTTTATAGTCTTGAGAAACGCATGTTCATCTAAATAGCAATAATTTAAACTTTTTACAAACTATCCAAGTACCATAGGTTTATTCATAGAGCAAGAAATTTTCAAATAAGAAAATAGGCTACATCTTTTTGAAAAATCGAAGACTTATAAATTTGTTTAATACTTCTAAGTTATCAACATTCGCCAACATTTAAGAGTATTAAAGAAAACACTACAAAATGCAATCAGCGCTTTAAATCTTGTGCATTTTATAATTAATTTACAAACATTAAAGCAATTTTTAAATACATGCCTAGCTTTTTTCACGAAACATAACATTTCAAACATTTAAAATTTTGGAAAAATAGCATGTTTTCTATCGCTTCTATTCTACATCGAGGCTAAATAAATTATATCCTCCAACATTCATTGGCGTCTAATGTTTCGCTCCTCTCCCTCCTACCTCGGTTAATTTCTTCGCTTGTAATCAGAAGTACTTGCGGCTAGAACATTTTTAGCCTCCATCTCTGAAAAATATATATGAATAATACTGTTATTCGTTATGGGCAAAAGGTAGAATTTTTTAACGTATTAGAATGAAGAACAGTTTGAAATTATGATCTTACACTTATATTAGAAATTTGGCTTTTGTTTATTTTAAAGAAATTTACAAAGTGAGGTTTTGCCTCCTCTGATAAACCGTACCTGCAATGCTACCAAAGGATGAACACTCGATATTTATCTTGACATACTTGGTTTGTAGTACATTACATAAATACAATAAATCGATACAATATATTACATATTGATTATTCACAATTTAAAAAGTTGCGACTTATTATAGTGGTTTTATTTTTGCTTGATTTAGGCCAATTTGCAATATAACTGGTAAACGCATATAACTAGGTAAATAAAGATAGATAAATACACCCTATGAGACGGCCATGTCCAATTGGCTCGAGCCAACTACATGTCTCGTGGGTCTGGAGAATGGACATATCCATATCTTATGCTGGTAAATGCATATAAAATAGTTCGTACAAGTCATGAATATGCAAGTTTGAACTTGGCTGAAATGCGAATCATCACGTATGCACTGCATGGCCCATCAGACAAACATTCTTCTCGGGCTGCGCTGTGCACACCTCTCCTCCCCCCATGATTCACACTTAATAAATTTATTTAACTGCATAAAATAGATATGAAATTATGAATTATGATTATTTGATGTCACTTTCAGTTAATTGTAAAACAAATAAGTTGGCTCGAGTATCATATATATATTTTTTGAACACTACGGCGGTCTTTTTTTTTTTTCAGTCACAATGAACTGTTCAGAGTTAACGTCGTTTGGGAGTTTCGACTCATAAAAGGCACCCGATGATTATTTTTTTTATTTTGTAGAAAAATTGTATAATTATACATATAATTGCTTTTAGAGGTTATTTTTCAAAAATTAATTTGAAATAATGTAGACTGATTTAATAACAGTTTAATAGCTCTATTAAATTGTTATGCATGTAGGCATTCTAATTTTGTATGTAGGCATTAATTTTGTAGGCATTCTAATAGAAGGCTTACAAAATGTGTGTTTCAGACCTGCGCTACTTCTTGTAATTGAATTTATTGCTATAAATATAATAGCTGTTGAAATGAGTTATATTTATTATCGTAGTACATAAATATTTATTTATTAAACAAAAGCAATATGGACAGAGGTATCGTATAGAAATTTAAAATGTAAAGATATGTATCCATTGACCCAAACGATCTTGAAACATGTTTATACTTCTGAAGCAAGTACTTAAGTATTTATTATATAATTTAGAAATTGTCATTCTATAATGATAATAAAATATGCTGATGTTATTTTTTTTTTCAATTTTGCTTAAAAATGCATGTATCACCGCAATTCGATGCTTATTCTAAATTTCTCAACGAAATACCTTCAAAATTTTAGATAAAGCTTACTGGCATTTTCTGTTACAATTGTGAGATTCAAGTACTATCTTATAATTGATACTTTTTTTCTCAAACTTGAAACACTTTTATAATTTGAAGTATACATCTAAGGCAAGTACTTAAATATCTATTACAAATCTAGAAAATGTTATTCTATAAAAATAATAAAATGATATGATTTTTTCTGAAATTTTCTAAAAATGCATACTTTTCTCCCTTTTAAAAATAAACAGCCCATTTGCTATGAAAGGTTATATTCCTATATGTATGTCTAACATAGTTTGAATAGTCCAAAAGCACAGATTTTTCTCTTCATAATGGGATCGCCGCAATTCGATGTTTGTTCTAAACAAAATGCCTTCAAAATTTTACACTAAGCTTACTGACATTTTCTGTTTCAAATGTAAGATTCAAGTACCTTATAATTAATACATTTTTACCGAATTTGAAACATTTGAAGTATACTTCGAAGAAGTATAAACTTAAGAAGTACAGATCATATTATAAAATGAAGTATACTTCTGAGGTAAGTACAAGTACTTAACTATTTATTACATAACTAAGAAATGGTTATTCTCTAAAGATAATAAAATATGATGAAAATTTTTTTTCTCTATTTTTCCTAAAAATGCATTTTGGTCAACAGCTCATTTGCTATGATATGTTATCTTTTCTATACGTATGTCTAACTCAGTTTTGAATAGTCCAAAAGCGCAGATTACACTCTTCATCATGGGATCGTCACAATTCCTTGCTTGTTCTAAAAAAAATGCCTTCAAAATTTTACACTTTTTGTTTCAAATGCGGTATTCAAGTATCTTATAATTGAGAGTTTTTCATATTATGTATATTATTTTATTTAAAAAATCTTGAACTGTTTATTACGTATGATTTATTTCACGTGCATATATGTATATTTTCTTTCTTAGGCCGGGATCCGTACCTACAAAGAGCCAAGTAGAAAGTGTTCAAGGTTTTGCTCAATTCGTTGTGCCCATGTTCATAGTTTTTGCTAATGTGTAAGCATCAATATTTTCTTTATCAGTGCATACATTGTATATTAAAAAAATAAAATGTTAAATAAATGATGTACCTTGGGGTGAGTTTATTTTTTAATTTAAAATATGTGTCTGGGAAATAATTGTATAATTACCAGTGATCTACCAAATTAAATTTTGAATTAATTCTCACTGGGTATTTTATATTCTTTGGCAGAAAGTTAAAATATTTAGAATCATGGTTTTCACAGTTTGATTACGTTAATATACTGGAAAATCATTTACAGTTTATTTACAGAAATTTATTACAGTGCCGGACTAACCTCACATGGAGGCAAAGATCCAGGGCCTCTATAACATCTTTTTAGCTAAAATTTGTACTCATTTTAAGAAAACAATACCTAATTTTTGGCATGGGGGGGCTTGGCAGCTTCCCCCCTTTTCCCTTGCGATAATCAGGACTTTTATAATTAATTAATTCTTATTCATTGCTAACTGTTACTAATTTATGGACTTTAATTGAAATAAGTATTATAGTAATCTACTATATTAGTAATGGCAGCATCGAATGTTCACACAGTGCTGACCGATCAGGAGTATACATACACTTGCTTGCATAGTTGCCAAATTTTACGCTTTTTTGTTACCGATATTTTTGAATAAATTTTTCACCGTACTTAATCGCATATATCTGCGATTAAATAAGGCAAAGATTATAACTCGAAAATAGTGGTAATAAAAAGAACGATTTCATAATTATTTGCCGGTCAACAAAATGTTAATATGTAAAATTGTATTTTATTTTTATTTCTGTTAAAACTCATATTCGTGCATGTTGTAAACTAATGAAATTAAATCAAATTAATTCTGTAGTTGACAAGTTTATAGATATTTCTAATATTGTTTGCAATTCTAATGTTGTTGTTTTTTGTGTGTGTGTGTGTGTGAATTTCCTCATGACATTTATGAATTTCACTCTTACTAGCAGATTCTCTTAAAGTTTTTAATCGTCAGTTTTAAAATTATTGTAATTTTGGCTTTTTTTTTCAATTTAAAATCGCGATACTTCTAAATGTTACCTATAAATTATGAACATATATAAGCTAATTTTTTATTATGATAGACTTTTTACTATGAAGTTTCTTAAAACTTTGTAAAAATATAGTTATTGGATTGTTTTTAAAATATGTTTCGACAAATAGCAAACATTTTAAGTGGATCGTTTAAATTCTCTATAATGATAAATTTCAACGTTTAAACTCTAATCAAATTTAATTTAAAAATTAATCTGAGGTAACTTTTAACCTTACCTACGTATGGTAAATAAACATTATTTGAAATTTATTTGTCAAATTGCTTTTCTTTAAGAGGCAAGCTAATATCAGACGATAAATAATCTAAATTTTAACCATGACCCTCTAAAAATATCTAGTTTGACTCTTTGTGTTATTTTCAGTTACGATTACTATAGTTTTCACCTACATAGCATATTGAAATTTTGTCTAGATTTAATCACTTTCGCGAAAATTAAAGAGTTAAACAAAAATAAAGGCAAATAGAATTTTAAAAAATTAAAACAAAGATCGACAAAATAATGTATTGCTAGCTAGAGTGAATCCGTATTGAAAATTTGAAGAAAATAGTTTAAATAAGTGTAAGTAAATGAAATATTTACCATATTTTAACCTCATAAAGAATCTAAATGAAATAAAAAATTTCAGAAAATGACATTCATTTTATGATCGAATATTCATAAATGATAATAAAACGATTGAAAATGAATCTTTGCAATTTTTAACGTTGATTTCTGGTACCTGTAAATTACTATCTTTCTTTTTATTGCTCAGTATGTTTCGTATACCTTGATGCATTGTTGTTTCTAACCTGTTATTGTTTATCTTTAATTAAATACTGTTAAATATTTTCTAGTATTCCTAGAAATATTTATCATATGAGTTTAAATACATATCTGAAGCGACAAAGCTATCTCCTACACGGATTTGAAGGAAGATTGCTCAAACATGTTCCCAAGGTGAGTAATCAACATACTTATTCCTGATATCATACTATGTATAATCATGCGTCTAACGCATGTTGCACAACTAAATGCAACCGAAAAATTATACCGGGCGAATAAAAAGCCCCGGAACGGTGTAAGTCTCGAGAAATAGACGCTGGATAAAAAAACAAAAAATACGTGTCGAATATTTTGTGAAAGATATTTAACCCCTTCGCGACGATCGTCCTTTACAGAATTTTTAATCTTTTACCACCGATTTTTCATAACAGAAATTTTCGCCTAATTGAATCGCAGAACTGCTATCATTAAATAAGGCAAAGCTTACAATAAAAAGTAACTGGTGGGAATAATCGAGGATTCTGAGCCTCTTGTGCTTCCCGTATATGTGCCGATCGTCCCCAAGGGGTTAATAGTACCAAAATTAACCACCCCCACATCCCTCAGGAGGGGTGGTGAGAGGCAACTTTGAAATCTAAAATGAGAACTCTCTCTCTCTTTTTTTTTTTTTTGTTTGTTTGCAGATTCGGATTTTATAGAACAAAATACATTAATTTTATCCAATAATTTTATCGGGGATATTTGAAAATTAAGATTTAAGACTTACGGGACCAAATCTAGCCACATCGAGGAGCTGAAAGAAAGAATATGCAACGTTTCCAATTCAGAGGTATTGGTTCGGAGATATAGGAAAATATTTCTCAACAACTTTACCTCCCCACCGGTTAGCACACTGCCAAACGCAAGGTGGTGATCAATTTGAACATCTTCGACATAAAGTGCTTTAAAGAGTGCTCAGTGAGAGGCGAAGAAACTCACTTTAAACAAACACCCCAAATGGAATTGAAAACTAATATATCGTTATTCGCTAAAAGCAAATATTTTCATTGAATTTTAGGAGACTAATTACTTTGAGTGAAGCGATCCGAATAATTGAGAAGCATTCTTTTTCCTTAGATGTAATGTATTTTTTCCGGAGATATTTACAATAGTTTGACTTTTTTGCGATTACAGCGCCATCTACAAAAGATTTTTAAAAAGTTTATGGATAAAATCAATGTATTTTCTTCCTGAGAATCCTAATCTGTGAAAACAAATGGGGATTCCGATTTGAAACTTCAAAGTTGAAACTTCAAAGTTATACATAGTTGCTACCACCACCCCAAAGAGGGGGTGTGGGTGGCTAATTTTGTCATCATTAAATAGCTTAAAAAAATATTCGACTTTTTATTCACTCGGTATATTTAATTGCAATTATCCTTCTCGTTGGAGGATAAGAATAATTCTTTGTTTGTGATATTTTGTTAACATCATGAACATAGAGCAGTACGATCTCAATCATAATAAGTGTTAAGACTTCGAACAAATATGGTAGCCGGCATAGAACCGTGCTAAGGAAGCGCCACCTACAAACAAAAAACCAAAACCGTTACCAACAAAGTTATAGAGGCTAACAAAAAGACAGGCTGCCACAATACCTTTTGCGTTAGACCGCTACAGTCACGTGATGCTCTTTCCGTGCATCTGCATTCGTGCATTCGAGCATCCTCAAGCGGTGTGAAAAAAGAGACACGTGTAAAATACCACGGCAGCCTCTTTTTTTTGTGAGCCTCGTAAAGTTTCGTATAGTACACTGAAATGCCATTGAATTAAGGATAGAGAATGCTATGCAAATTTTGTACCGCTGTGCATGTGAGGGTGCTGTGGTTACTGCATATATAGCTAGCACTGTGGTTGTTTTCGGTGCAGTCGTTTCAAATGCCAGTATGGGTAAAGCTTATGATTTAGAAGCCTTTGATCGCTGACAAATAATAGGCGCTCGGAGCATGGGCCATTCAATTTCCGAAATCGCCAGAGAACTAGAATTGTACCGCTCGACAGTGTCAAGAGTATACCGAGAACACACGGATGGTGAAAAAAAACACTAGCAATCGGTCAAACTGTAAAGGACAATTAGCCTTGAACGAGCGTGATAAGAGACTCTTCAGCCGTATTGTACGTAGCCAGCGAAGCCAAACATTAGCTCAAATTACCACCCAGTTGAATCAAGACGCCAGTCATACAGTCATTAAACGAACCATACAACGCTCGCTTCATCGTCTGGGCTTCGGGAGCCGTAGACCCACGAGAGTGCCATTGCTCAATGCACGCCATCGGGCTGCACATCTTGCCTGTGCAACATAAAACAGAGAATGGACTTTAGAAGACTGGAAACGAGTAGTATGGAGTGGTGAGTCTTGATTCCGAAATACTTCATGCCGATGGGAGGCGAGAACATGACGCCAGACTCATGAAGCCATGGATCCTGCATGCCAGGTGGCAACTGTACAAGGTCGTGGCGGCTCAGTCATGGTCTGAAGTGTTTTCTCTTGGCAGTTTTGGGGATCTTTGGTACTTGTATAAACCTCCCTCAATGCAATTCGGTACGTAGAGTTGCTGGGCGATCACCTCCATCCATTTATGTCTTCCTGTCATTCACATGGATATGGAGTATTCCAGCAAGACAATTGCTCCTCTCACAGTTCCCAGTTGGCTACTTCCTGGTTGGATGGGCATTCCTCTGACTTCTCTGTCATAAATTGGCCACCTAGAAGCCCAGACTTGAGCACCTATTATATTGAGCACCTTTGGGATGCTTTGGAAAAAGTTTGAAAGTACAAAATGTTCAATTTTAACATCTTTCTTTTTATACCATACTTTTATTCTTCGCCACATTTTATCCTCAGATACCAAACAAGAAGTCAGTAGAATAGTTTATATGAAGGTTTAAAGTTTGGAACTTTTAATGATAAATTCATTATTAATTGTTTCAAAATGGATTCCAATGAGAGTAGTTATTTAAGCATAACTCAAAAACTACTTGGCGGAATGAGCTATAATTTTGAATTCGCATGTTTGAGGTTTCTAAAAATATATTTCAGTTTAAAAAAATTCATAGGTTACATAGCCTTACATTTTTTTCGAAAATTAATTTGAATTTTTTTATTAATTTGAAAATAATTAAAAAATGAATTTAACGTTAGGAGTTCTAAATTTTAAACCTTCATAATTTCTAAACTACTTGACCAAAGGACTTCCCGGTTGGTATCCGAAGGTAAAATGCACTGAGGAATTGCTCTGGTAAGAACAAATCGTTTGCGGTGGACGGGGTCTAATTCGAGCATAGACACTGAAGTTCACAGACCTTGTTTTTCTCACACTATTTTTCCCTGTAACGGAATCAACACTGTAATACCGACAGGAATAGTACAAATTTAAATTAACTTTTCGCTTTTTATCCTGTATAAAAGAGTTTTTTTATATTCGATAGTTTCGAAATTTAGTGACAATATGAGTTTTTCTTGTCGGTGAAGTTTTAACTTAGTTAATTAACCTTGTGCTTATTGAGTTGAAAATATATTATTTGAACTTTTTTATAGCCCGTGTTCCTCTTCTGCGAGCGTTTGCTTTCTCTTATGGATGATAATCAACGCAACAACAGTTCCATGCTAGACATGGAACAGCTTTTTAACGACCAGAATCGTTTTCTGGATTTCTTATCAACACATTGCCGACTGCTGAGGATGCAATTTCCGGCGCAAAAAATTCCCATTGATGCTCAAAAATGGACCTTACAGCTACCTAAAGCCGCCTACATGAATGGAATCGTCGAAGAACCCAGGCATTGTGCCCCACCTTCACCGCCGAATGGAGACACAGTAAATGGAGATGATGATGATAGAGCTTTCTGGGATTCCCCTGACAGGTAAATTGATGTATATCAAACGGTCTTAGCATCAGTGTTAGTCTTAGTTTAATTATTTAGAGAATCGCCATAAGCGAGTGGGCAAGGCTTTCACAGCATACGGCGGAACAATCATAGTGGCAACAAATCATATCCACATTTTCAGGACCCGATTAATCTTTGAAGTTAAAGGAAGCACAATATCATTCTGGGGTCTTCTTTTAATAGGTAAAAGTTTTCTAAATTCTACATACCATAGAAACTCACCAGTGCGACAAATCTTATTCTCCTGGGAGTGGCTTAGCCGAGTTTACATATTATTTCATTAAACAGCTTTTTTTATGTTCCCTGTATATACTATAGATAGAGCATGTTTGTAATATGTTATATATTGAATTAGCTGAGTGATTTATAACCAACACAATTGGATGCCATATAATTTGCTTTATGATCTTATCGAGCACATTCATATTTCCCGGTTAGATAGTTTCATGAAGTAGTATTGTTTTTCTTGCATCGGACAAACTTTCCTTTCCAAAAATTATAAGCTCAATGTAAAATAAATAAATAAAAAGGGGAGTTAGAGGATGCATTTTAGAGTCATTTTGGGGTCCCTCTTAAATTTCAGAGGGGAAGCTCGTGCTTCATATCCCTTTTAAATATTCAGGTCCTGCACATTGGCAAGGCAACACTAGATATCGGGTTTGCTCATTTATTCTTATGATGTCAAAAATAGTGGCTGGCTGCGACCATCGATTGGTACAAAGTGACACGTCCGTCGTTTTGTGCCAATCGCTGTATGTCTTTCATCGTAGCCAGCCACCATTTGTGACGTCATGATAATGAATGAGCAAGCCCGGTATCTAGTGTAGCCCTGACATTGTCCCATTATAAAATTGTCTTAAACTGTCTTTAAAATAACCCTCTATACTCCAGTTCTAATTAGGACTTTTTAATAGGCCTTAAGGAGTATTTCAAAGGAATTCTCTCAGGACGTTGATGTTCACACCTTGGGTGGCCAGTGATGTGAGAGAAATTCTCTGTCTTGCATGCTTAAGTACTTAGAGGCACTGAACAGAATATAATTTGATCTTTTGATTCTAATTCAAATTTCTACGTGCAAATCTATAAGCATTAGAAATGTGACAAAATTGTTAAATAAATGGAATGAAAAAACTTTACAAAGGGCGACAAGTAAGGGCTTCACACTTGCACTTACACGGTTAACGACAGACCTGATTATTTATGACTGAAATTAGTTTATAGATAAAATAAATTATATGAAAAAATTCTCGAACTGAATAAGATTAATAATAGTCTTTGTTCTCTAAACAGATGCAAATAGTATCAACTGAAGGGTTTCCAACAAAGCAGCCCGTAACTAAATCTCTCGAAAATGAATGATACAGTTAACGATACAGTTTTGCTGTTCTCAATCTTACATACAATATTGTGTAATCAATTAACTAAAAGAACCCAAAAAATAAAAAAACATCCTCGCTATGTGAGGGGAAAAAACTTTGGTTGTCCCATAGAAACAATGCGTGCCTAGAGACGTTTTTTCTCCTTATGAAAATCGTGAATAGTGCTGTTTTGTTGGAAATCAATCAATTGCAAAAGTTCTTTTAATTATACTGAATAGTTTATTTTATGTAACTACCGTACGCAAATTTTGCATGAAACTATACAATTTGCTTCACTAACCCTCTGCCTTTATTTTTGAATTATAAAAATTAAATTAATGTTTCTATTTTAAGGAAATTTCCTAGGACCATATCTTGTTTTGTTGAAAGTACGTTTATTTTTAACTGTTGTTGGAATTTGTCACCATTAACATCAAAGCATGGCAATGCGCGATATTTCATATTTCTGAAAATAACTGTTGATGCATCATCTTGAGAGTAGTGTGTTGGCATGTCTTATTAAGAACCACGTCATTTACGGGGTTTCATTCTAGCTACATACAGCTATTTTTTTTAACCTGTTGAAGTATTGGTTAATCTACTTCTATCCGAAGCTATATCCTCGTGTTTTTTAATGTTTTTATGATGTTAGACAGAACTTTTTTTCCATTTCGCTTTATGATTAGTGATTTCATTATGTTCCATGTTTTGTTGCCACATTTTCAAATCCAATAAAGAATTTTTATGAAGGATAACATGAGGTTATAGCAGTGCAAAAATTGTGCAATCTAGATGACAGAAGCAAAACTGTACTTCTTTATTAAACCCATGTTACAGATTAGGATTATATCATTATAATCATGGTGGTCTAATGAATGACTCCCTAACGCGCCATTGTTGTAATCATTGCTGTAAGCATAGTTGTAACAATTTTTATAAAGATTGTGGTAACAAGTACTGCTGTAACCATTATTGTAGCACTGTTGTAAGCATTGCTATTACAATTGTTATTACCATTGTTGTAAGCATTGTTGCAACAATTTTTATAACCATTGTTGATATCATTGTTGCCTCATGTGCCATAACAAATTTTCCAGCCAAGTAAAGTAAGGACAATAGTTTTACCGGATGAATATTGATTTTTTTTTCAGATTTTTAAAACAGTAATGGTTTGAAAAATATTAATGAGGGATTTTTGAGTAATTTTGTTTTAGTTAGGCTACTAAAGCCCAAACATCATAATCGTATTACTGTACGGAAAGAGAAATATCAAACGATCATTCAAAGCAAAAAAGAGATAGTTTTTCTCCTTTTTTGCCCTTTTCCTCTTCGTCTTCTTAACTCAATCCCTATGGTACATGCGTATGGCGGACAGGCTGTCCACTGAAGATAAGTAATTAATAAAACAAAAATCTGGAATTGTCAAATAAAAGATATACGACAGTTATTTCTGAAAACATCCTTTCGAAATTTCTTTTCAAATTAATTGAATTTCAAAGAAAAAGTTTATTGATATTTTTCTTTTCTAGCATATCTTCTCATGACGAAAATATTCAACATCCTGTTTTTAATCATATCGGCGGGTGTCAACCTCCAGACGACGGTGTTCTCAATTACAACCTGTCTGACGACGAGGAGACTGGCGTCGAGCCAGCTTTCGAGTACACTAATAAATCCGTGAGCAACACAGAGTCTTCCAAGGACAACGGTATCGAAAAGGAGGAAGAGAACCCCAAGGAAAAAGAAAATCCTGACGATGAATTGATTGAGAACGAATTTGTCGAAGCAGGTAAGTCAGGTTTCAGTCTGTTGATAGTCTCCTGGGGCTTAAGAATATTAAAAAAGTACTTAGATTTACTGCGAAACGAAAAGCAAAATCTGTTTTAGCCAGAGAATCGTTATATTGTATTTGTACTATACGTTTTAGACGCTTTTGAATTTCTTAGACATTTTCATGAGCGCACCACACTTCTATATTTACTTATACGTGTGTTTGTTGGGCGAGCTTTGCATAAGTATAAACGATCTCGCAAGTGGATTTACATAGATGCCTATACAGATTGATATATATAGTGCGAAAATTTCACGTGTTCACTGTAGAGAACCAAATTTAGAATTGTAGAAATATAATATAAATTAGTGGAAATAGTTCACTTTAGAAATTTTCACATGTTCACTAAAGAAAACACTATATAGAGTGTTCTGTCAAAACCGCATAAATTGTACGGGACGAGAATCCTTGTCCCGCGTACATAAAGATTTACCAAAGAATCGTATTGTTACAATCATTAGTTTTTGAGAAAAGTGCAAAAATAAAAGTTTAACAGCACTAATGTGCATAAAATAAGTTTAATTGAAAATATGGATATGAATAATGCATATAAGATATCATATGACGTTCACATGGGAAGATGTTCTAAATGCCACGACCCATCCAGAGAAATCTTTGAGTGCAAGATGGGGAGGGGGGGGTAGGCGTGGGATTACAATCCATGATCGTAATGTCCAAGAAAGTCTGTAGATACTTTTCTGTTGAATTAAATGTTGCTAACCATTTAACGACGCACTTTAGTCTGCTTCAATATGTACAGAGGTTATTTCAAGTATCTACTTATGTAAGCATAGTATCATAATACAAGTAGCGATATTAATATTTCCCATAAAGGTCATTTTTGGTACACCGGATGTAATGCCATACCTTTGTCTTTTCAGTTTTCTCGAAAACGATGCGTCTTAAAGATATGGTTCTTCCGTCAATTTTTATGTACTCCAAAAGAGGATTCTCACTCTACACAGTTTATCCCGTTATTTTAGAACACCCTGCATAGATGAAGAACGTTTTCTTTCTTTTAGTCAAAACCAACATTTACTAAGTGCAAGAGTTACCAAAACTCGAAAATGTGTAGTAAAAAAACTTACTTGAAAAACACTTAAAAATAAGCATTTATTAATTTGTTATGTTTGTAATAGTTCTTTCAAAGTCAAAAAATACCTTTTCAGCTTTTATTAATTTATGATGTTTGTAATAGCTCCCTCAAAGTCAAAAAATACCTTTTCTTCACCTCAAAGAAAGAAATCTTCCACCCTATGTTTTCAGAACTTTTTGACTTGTATGTACTTGTGGTTGGATTTTATGCAACAACCAGGTGGTAGTCAGTGTTGCCAAGTAAGCGGATTTTTTTTTATTGTTATTATTCAGATATCTATCACTGTTTCCGAATAGCAATAGCAATATTCGCCTTATTTAATGTCGTATTAAAATAAGCGAACACTATACTATTTGTAAATAATGGTGGATTTTTATATAAAAAATCAGCTAAATTAGCAACATTGGGTCTAGTCTGCTATCATAATTATTAGTGTCTTATGTCTGTGTGAATAATTTTACAATTTATCATTTGGAAATTCTGGGGTTTTTATGGCTAAATTCATAATTCACCAACCAGGCAGAAATTTTGGATTTGTATAGCTGGAATTTTTTATTATATTTTCCCGAAATCAGAATAAGCAACAACGAAAAATCCTGCTTCAAGCATAGATTTTGAAACACTTTCCAACATATCTAGAAAATTGTAATGAAATTTCTCCTTTAAATAAGGTAAAAGAAGATATGTAGTAAACAGTTTAGAAAACATATAATATATTTAAAAAATCAGTTCTAGCAATTACCTTCCATAGTCAAAAATGTAGTCGAATTATTTTGTGCAGCCTTGTATATGATCTATAGATTTGGGTATACTATAAAGCATGATAAAATTTAGAGTTCAGTTAGAAAATTAATATTTTGCAATTTTCGTCAATCGATGGAAATGCACTCAAAATCTGTTGTATAGCCCTGTATATTATCTAAAGAATTTTGTACGCACTACATATTAAGTCAAGATTTAATTCAGGTATAAAACGCAACTTAAAATTCACTTCCAGCAATTACCAACCATCCGCAAAGAACAAGATAAATTGTCATTTGACAATTTATCTTTTTCTTTGCTTAGCCCTGTATATGAACTTATTTATATTCCACAAACTTCTATTAGTCTACTAAATATAGTTCCGCAGGTAAATGCGTAACACAATTAAAAATATCCTTAAGCTAAGCAATTCACTCCCACAGTCAGTAATACTAACGAATTCTTTGTGTAGCCCTGTATATGATCAACAGAATTTATACACACCACGTACTATACAAAAAGTTAGTTAAACTTAAAAATGCAAACCAAAGTTGAAAATGCACTAATCGCACATAGACTGTAATAATCGCATTAAGATTGTAATCGGATTCTTATGTATGTCCCTGTAAATGAACGATAAACGCAATGCACACCATACTATTCTGTGAGCAATTTATAGTACGCCTCAGTAATGCATACAAATTTCATTAGGTTTCAAATAGTGAAACATCATTAAATTACACTGCAAGCGATTTTTCCCTATAGAACTATGTGTAACAGAATTTTTTTGTGCGATCCTGTAAATGAATAATAAATGCTTTTCACCCCTTATTTTACAAAAAATATTTTTAGTGCGCTTCATAATTGTATACCAATTTCATCATGTTCCAAATGGCGTAACATCATCAAAATGCACTTGAAACGATTTTTTCCCATTGACTGTAATGTAACGGAATACTTATGACTGTCCCTGTAAATAAACTATAAATGCTACACACTTCCGTTTCAATAGGGATCATGCAAACATCAATAACATACAAAAATGTCAGGACAATCCATGTATATTTACAAGAGTTACAGCACGGACGGACGGCCAGACAAACCGAAGTCATAAACACTTTTCAACTAGGTTAGAAAGTGTTAAAAAATACATAAGAAATACGCTTCACTTCAAAGAAAAAAATGCCATTGCAGGTTTGAGTTATTAGCGCTTCGATATTTTAGCTAATTTTTCCAGTCAAAACTTTGTAATTCCAAGACAACGAATGTCAAAATTACTTTTAATAGTATTTTATAAAATTGCATTTAATATAGTTTGTCTTGTTTCATTGTTATAATCAATAATCTCTTGTTACTTTTCATAACAGACAGATTATGTAATGGAGAGCTTCTGCAGAACGATAATGAAATTGATGTGAATAATGAGAATGATGTGAATACTGAAAAAGACGCAAATAATGTGAATGACGTGAATGGAGACCATTATGGGAATTTCGAAGACGAGGATCCTTTAGACGATCTGAATTCAGAAGAATGCAATGCTATCATCGATTCAGTTCTTCAAGAGAGCCCTTCTGAGCAAGCTACACCTTTTTTGAACGGAATTCAAAATCGAAGGGATATATTCAAAAACAAAGACAACAAGGGTAATTTCAGTCAATAGAATGAACTTATTTTCGTTATATACTATATTTCTCACATATGTTAGTCTAAATGTATATCTTAGTTAGTAAATGTAGAAAATCAGGACGAACACTTTCAATTTTAGACTTTTTGCGAATATTTACAAAAATGTTTGACGAATCGTCTTTGAACTTCGGGGATGTAAAAAGCATGCTTGACCTCAAGTGAGCAATTAATTGGCTTACAATAAATTGAATTTAAAAAATATATATTGCTATTACTCTGTAACAGAAAATTATTGAAATAGTCTCCCATTGTGGCAAATGACTATGTGGACGCTGTAGAATGTTTGTATGCATTTGTGTTAAAATAGCAGGCCTATTCATAAAGATATAAACGTTTCGGTAAAAAAAAATTAAGTGTTTTATGTTTATAGCTTGCAGAGTTTTCAATCAAATTTAACGCCACTTTCCGAAAACTTGATAAAATGCAATAGCTGTTATACTGCAATTAAAAAATGAATATATTGAATATTTGATCAGGTATGAGCATTTGTATGAAATAAGTTTTAAATATGCATGCGCGAACGATATCAACACTTTTTTTCCATAATTTGGTAATCAACTGTATAGGGCAACTTATGTAAAAAGGCGAATGAAATATCGTGAAAATTCACAAAGATATCGGCGATACAGTGAAGCTGAATGACAATTAGTGGAAAATTCCTCATAATCCAGCTACTTTTAGAAAACAACTGAAATTCAGCTTACTATATCGTCAGTATCTTTCGGAATTTTCGCGATAATAAGCTAGCCTTTTTATATTACGTTGCCCAATGTAGCAAACTACAAAATTATGAAAAAAACATTTTTTTTGTATCGTTCACTCATGCGCAGGTAACCATTATTTCATACAAATACTCATATCTCATCAAATATTCGGCATAGTCATTTTTTTGCAGAATAATTTTTCTACTGCACTTTATCAAGTTTTAAAAAACTGGCGTTAAATTTGGTTCAAAACTCAACAGGCTATAAATAAAAAACATTTGATTTTTTTACAGAAACGATTATATGTTCATAAATATGCGTGCTATTCTTACACAAATTGTACAGGATTATTGACTACAAACATTGACGGCCATACAAATTGTTAGGTCATACAAAACATCGCACGGGGTCCACATAGTCATTTCCTACAGGGCAGACCATTTCGAGCATTTTGTGTTACAGAATGATCGCAAATATTATTTATTTATCCAACTTATTGTTTGTCTCCTAATTGCTCCCGTGACTAAATCATCGCTAAAAAATATGATCTCAAACATATTTTTGATATATCTTCGAAATTCAAGGACAATTTTCTAGCCTTTCTGTAGATATTCGACTAAACGTCCAAAATTGGAAGTGTTTGCACATTATCTTTAATTTATGAGCATGAATGTATTTGGTTTCACGGAAAGTTCTTTCGTTTTTTTTTTTTTTTTAATAACATCGATGTAAAAAAACATAAATGATTTCACACCTTTTTGAATTTTTTTTATAATGATACATGACGACTGATGACATGATATCAACTTGTGTTTAAAGTAAGTGTGCATTTATCGTGCGCATCACACAGTTAAAAATTTGCAGCAAACTGTCCAGTCATTTGACCGTTTTTGTAGAAAACGGTTACATAACCGTAATTTAACTATATTTTGACTGTATTATTGCTCATTTTATGCTCAGAATATAGTTAAATTACGGTTATGTAACCGTTTTCTACAAAAACGGTCAAATGACTGGACAGTTTGCTTCAAATTTTTAACAGTGCACATAGTCCCGAGATTGCACCATCAGACAACTATCTATTTCACGTTTTGGATAACTCTTTGGTTGGGAAAATCTTTATCTCAGACAACAGTGTATAAACGTACCTGAATGTTCTTTTTGTTGAAAAAGGCCAGACGTTTTATGAAACTGGGATGATGATATTGCCTGAAAGATTATAGTTCATTGCCGAACAAAATAGTCAATGTACTATAAGCTAAATTTTTTATTTATGTATTTTTTTTTCATTTCAAAACATCGAAAGGGCTTTCCGGACAATCCAATTGTTAAGCTGTTTGTAACACAATCGATACAGTGAGGAAACCTTTCGGCAAATCTTAAAAATTTTCGAAGAATGTATCACGAAAGCACATACATTTTATGGCCATATCTATTATAGAGAAGTTATGACTTAATATTTTAATAATTTACTATATAACCATAAGTCATAACACAAATTAGCGATAATTGTTAAAGCCTCTTATCATGTATATTGATCTTTTATTTTATTAAAATAAAGCAAAAGTAGCATTATCTAAATATTTTGTTTGTTTGTATTTATCTGTCTGTTTTCTTTCTTTATTTTTTAAAATATATCCTTGTATCCTTTAAATATATCCTTTTTAAAATGTATCCTTTTTTTTTAATGTATCCTTTTAGGTTGCTCAACTCTTTCCATTGAAGAAGAGTTCAAAAAGCCTTTACCGAATACCGTTATCATTGACGCTCTTCTGGCGGATCACTATACCATGGATACCGAATTTGCCAGCAAACTTAGAAAATACCAGGTAATGACTTAGATATTTTAAATTGAAAAAAAAAGTTACGTGTTCAGCAATCAATAAATGAATTGTTAAAAAGACAAATGTTGAAAAAAATCATTAATTATTATTTTAATGAAAAATGTATTTACCCCATAAGAATTGTTAATATTTCTACAACTTAAAAAATGGGTATTTTATTAGTTTTGAGGGGTTGCCCACTTCTGGATTATAAATTCTTAAATTGTACCAATAGTGTGCATGGGGGTCGGCTACTGGAGCAAATGCTAAATTTTATGGGAGTAAATTAGCAATTTTAATTTCATTGCGAATTAAATAGGCAATTTTATTTAATTGCTAATTTTTATGGCAGTAAATTTAATAGTGGGCATGGGAGCCGACTACTGGAGCATGTGCTAAATATTTTTCTATGTTTAATTTATTTTAATTAGTTAATATTTGGGATTCTAAATCTTTGTATATAATTTTGTTGTTGTTGTTGTTCATTAGAACCAATAATGGGCCTGAGACCTACTATTGGCTCACAAATGGTTCTCTTCTGGAGCAGCAGACATTTGATTTTTAAAAGAAGAAAATAATAACTGAAATATCTCAACTTCAAGACTGGTTGATTGATTAGTTTGTTGGTTAATTACCCTTTTATAATAGAATGACTGTCTGTCAACTTGTACCAGTTTTCAGCTGCATTAAAAAAATCATTAAAATTAATTTTGTAGTTGTTGTTGTTCATTAGAACCAATAATGGGCCTGAGATCTACTATTGGGTCACAAATGGTTCTCTTCTGGAGCAGCAAAAGTATAACTTCATTTAGATATCAGACATTTGATTGTTAAAAGAAGACAATAATAACTGAAATATTTTATACTTCAAGACTGGTTGATTGTTTAGCTTGTTGGTTAATTACCCTTTTATAATAGAATGACTGTCTGTCAACTTGTACCAGTTTTCAGCCGCATTAAAAAAATCATTAAAATTAATTTTGTTGTTTGTTGTTCATTAGAACCAATAATGGGCCTGAGATCTACTATTGGCTCACAAATGGTTCTATTCTGGAGCAGCGAAAGTATAACTTCATTTAGATATCAGACATTTGATTGTTAAAAGAAGACAATAATAACTGAAATATTTTATACTTCAAGACTGGTTGATTGATTAGTTTGTTGGTTAATTACCCTTTTATAATAGAATGACTGTCTGTCAACTTGTACCAGTTTTCAGCTGCATTAAAAAAATCATTAAAATTAATTTTGTAGTTGTTGTTGTTCATTAGAACCAATAATGGGGCTGAGACCTACTATTTGCTCACAAATGGTTCTCTTCTGGAGCAGCGAATGTGTAACTTCATTTAGATATAAGACATTTGATTGTTAAAGGAAGACAATAACTGAAATATTTTATACTTCAAGACTGGTTGATTGTTTAGTTTATTGGTTAATTACCCTTTTATAATAGAATGACTGTCTGTCAACTTTTACCAGTTTTCAGCTGCATTAAAAAAATCATTAAAATTAATTTTGTTGTTGTTGTTGTTCATTAGAACCAATAATGGACCTGAGATCTACTATTGGCTCACAAATGGTTCTATTCTGGAGCAGCGAAAGTATAACTTCATTTATCAGACATTTAATTGTTAAAAGAAGAAAATAATAACTGAAATATTTTATACTTCAAGACTGGTTGATTGTTTAGTTTATTGGTTAATTACCCTTTTATAACAGAATGACTGTCTGTTAACTTGTACCAGTTTTCAGCTGCATTAAAAAAAATCATTAAAATTAATTTTGTTGTTGTTGTTTTTTAGAACCAATAATGGGCCTGAGACCTACTGTTGGCTCACAAATGGTTCTCTTCTGGAGCAGCAAAAGTGCAACTTCATTTAGATATCAGACATTTGATTGTTAAAAGAAGAAAATAATAACTGAAATATTTTATACTTCAAGACTGATTGATTGTTTAGTTTGTTGGTTAACTACCCTTTTATAATTGAATGATTGTGTGTCAACTTGTACCAGTTTTCAGCTGCATTAAGAATCAATTTCATTAAAATTAATTTTGTTTAAATAGAATTAGGTTTTATTGTGTTCTAATTATATGCAAAATATGTCAAAATATTAATCAGTTAATATTATTTTCTAATTGAAAAAAAAACACAATTTAAATCAAATTCAATAATAAGTTTTTTTTAATCGATTTTACTACTGGTACAGAAAGAAATTCAGGTGAATACAAATACCAAATAATAAAATGCCGGCATTTTTTGCTTCCTAAAATAGCCTTATTTTGTAAGAAATTTTATATTTGTTTAAGAGAATATACATTATTTTAATAATAAAATTAAAACTTACCATTGAAACCGTTATTAAAAATAAAAATAAAAAACAGTCTTCAACATTCAAGAAGAACCTATAGCATTCTGCAATAAACCTTTTTCCTGCAGGAATGGTCTCCTAAGTTGCTGAAACGGAGAACATTTTTTGCTTTGCGCCCTCCCCCTGTATTTTTATGATTGACCATTTATTTATCACCACTTACTTATACACCAATTTCAGCAATGGAACGAGTGAGTGCTTAAACAATAATGATTGGTTCAAAGCCTGTCGGCTGGTACCATTGAACCCAAAGCAGGTAATCATAAAAGGAAATAAGTATAGCAATACAGGATTATTTTTTTCTTCAGTGTAATCAAATTAGAAGTGTGTTATAATTAATGCATTAAAATAAAATTTAAATTACACCGGCGTTACGGTGCTGCAGGATGACTTTTGCAAAACGTTTATACATTTTTAATAATAAGTCTATTAAAAATAGTTGCATATATACAGCTATATATATACAATTGTGCTGTTTCAGAGATCGTTAAACAACAAGTCATCCTCTTGGGAAAACGTGTCCAAAGAAGCAGATCCTGTCATGCTTTCAGCTTTACTCTGGAGTTGGTTAGATCAACTGAGAGTAAGTCTTCTTAAAGAGAGTGATTTCTCCTCTTATTATTTTTATTATTAATATTATTGCATTCTTTTATTTAACTGAAATTAGTTTTTGTATGTAAAAATGGAATTTTATAATCGATTTTTCCCTCACTTCTTGATAAGATAGAATTGCAAAAATTGGGTACACAGGCATGTTTACTGTGACAATACAACATTTTAATATTTTTAGACCTTAATTATAAATTAATAAATTAAGTTTAAGACATTTTTCTGTTAACCGGCCGCAGGTGATAAATCGCCAAATATTCTTTGGAGTTACAACTGTTTACGAGTTACAAAAACAGTTGGGTAATAGAGTCATGTTTACGGTGACAATACAACATTTTAATATCTTTAGGTCTTAATTATAAATTAATAAATTAAGTTTAAGGCATTTTTCCGTCAGCCGGCCGCAGGTGATAAATCGCCAAATATTCTTTAGGGTTACAACTGTTTACGAGTTGCAAAAACATTGGAGTTAATGATGTGCCAAACCACTCTCCCCAAAGTATGGCAACTGCCTGTGAAACTGCAACAACGAAATATTTTAAACAGTAAAAAGGTAGAAAATATAAATGAAAAATAAAGAGTGTAATATATTTAGAAAAAAATCTATTTTATCATTTAATAGTTTAGTATTAATTAAATTATGACTAAACGTTGAGAAAAAAATTTAGAAATTCTGAATAGATAGTTTAAATAATACTGTTTCTTCTCTGTTGTTGTCATATCTTAAAAAAGAAACAGAGCAACAATTATAATTTCTTTAATAAATTCACTAATCTGCGATATTTATCAATCGTAAATCAAAGCTGTGAATTTTCCATAATCGGATTTGGGGCCCACGCCAAATTAATGTATTGTAAATTATTTCTTTTTAAACATCGTGAATTGCAATCATGAAATTAGGCGTGATTTTCAAGATAAATATTGAATGCTTATAAAAGAGTGTTTAAAAATATTTTTTTAAACTTTTATTATTATTATTATTATTATTATTATTATTATTATTATAAAAATTTATGC
This sequence comes from Maratus michaelseni, assembly GCA_963931845.1. Classification (NCBI taxonomy): domain Eukaryota; kingdom Metazoa; phylum Arthropoda; class Arachnida; order Araneae; family Salticidae; genus Maratus; species Maratus michaelseni. The sequence continues at coordinate 261,148,806 of OZ007593.1, forward strand.
ACGAAATATAAAATATTTTTGTATTTATAGCTGTTAATTTTATATCTTTCAGGAACCGGTTTTAAACAGAAACGACTTATGTATAATTGTGTTAAGAGCAGACCAAACAATGGAAATTCTACAGAGACTGGATAATGTAAGTTTGGAAATACATATTTAGCTCTGAGTTAAACTTCAGTTTATACGATTTAAAAGGTCGCAGAAATACAAATAATTCCGTTTACGCAAAACATAATTTCAACTTTATCGTAGTCAAAAGTAACAAGTTGGAAATTGTACGTTAAACGTGACAAAAAAGGTGCGTTCGTTCTATAACTAGTTTTACTATGTTAAAAAAAAAATCATCGTTATTATTTCAGTGAAATGAATGATATCGTCTGTTATGAGGAAAATGAGCATGCCTTTTCTCTTATTACGTATGCCACGTTTACAGATGCGATTTTTTTTTCGACACCAGACATCGCTGCAAAATTCACCATGGAGATCTTGCTTTACGAATGATTACGTCCATGGTTTAATATTTTTATGGCTCATGATGAACGAATCTCTCATGTTTATTTACTTTAATGGATTGAGATATTGGCCAATCATTCGAATTTCAACTGAAGTTATCTCAGAATCTACACATATTTGAATGTAACTCATCTTTCAAACATTAATTCTTTTGGAACGATCTTCTAAAAATGTAACTTTTATGCAGTTTTATTCGAAAAAATAATTTTTACCAAAGCCGTCTCTCATTTGAAAAGTGAAGTGGTCAGCCTGTATTTGTTTTCCTCAGGTACATGACTTGCGCTTTTATTATATACATTACGTATGATAGGATTTAATAGAATGAACAAAACTTTTATTAATATCTTTTTAAGTTTTGAATCGATTTTCATGAAATTTGAAATGACTCGACAAAATTCTGCAACGATTATAGATATTAAATTTCAAACGATTCGGTTGAGTAGTTTTAGAGCTGTTATGCGGACAAACGGACGGACCAGACGACGACTATAGATGCTACGTATTTATACAATTACGAACGCACCTAAAAATTGTTATTCGTTTTGTAGATGTAAAACAAACGCAAACCTAACAATTCTTAAGTCGCATGCGATTTAAATAATAGGAAAGTTATTTTCGATGAAGGAAAGAGCCATCTTTCATGTGAAATTCGGTGTGTTTCTCCAAGATGACACTTCGCAGCCACATAGCATTTTCCAGATCAACGAACAGTATCCTTGGAACTCATGGCAGCAGTTACCAACCTTTTCTACTTTGTTTCTCCCATAGGTCTATGTTTCCTTCCCAATCAAGCTGACTTGATTGAACATATTAAGCAAAAATACAACTGTGTATAATACTTAAAGATTAAAAAAATATTTTCTTAAAGCATTTTGTAAAAATAAAGGGGATAATATTCGAACAGAATATTTTACTAGGAATTTACTTCTTTATAATAAAGTTATTACAATATACGCTGAAGAATTTTGTTAACTTTTTTTAAAACTTTATACATCAATATAAGATCTGCGCTTGTTTTCCATTGGACGAATAATGATCGATATTAATTGAGGGGGTCGGGACAAGAAAGTGCCAAGCCACCTTTTTGGTGAAATAAATCTAACACTGTTACTTAATATTGTAAATTATAATATCCTACATATAATTTGTTTCTCATGTCACTTGGTGTCAGCATATGCCCCAAGTTTCGTTGTTACCCCAAATGTTTATGCCACTAATGAAGATAGCTAATTTACAAAAAACATAATAGTAATATCATTAAAGTAATGCCATACTGTTACTCAGAATATCTCAAATGATACTAAGACATTTTCGAAAAATCTTTGTTATATATCTTGATTTGAGTATTTGATCAAATTTTCAAATTGAAATATCTCAGAAGTTCAAAAATGTGGCTTAGCACTCTCTTGCCCCGACCCCTTCAATTGTTTTAGCTCCATACATAGGTTGTTCTCCAAATTAAGATGATTTCAGTGAGATATTAATTCTTTTCAATTATTGTTTTCTGATCACAGCTTGATTTTTATGGTTATCAGTGTTTTATTTTTCTTGTCAGTTATAATAAATTATTTGCACTTCTAAAAACACACTATGTCATCACTTGTTCTTTGGAAAATCTTTAAATTTTTTTATCGAAATAAGCTGCTTTATTTTCAAACACTTCTAAAAACGTCATCACTTGTTCTTTGGAAAATATTTATATTCTTTTTTTTATCGAAATAAGCTACTTTCTTTTCAAACACTTCTAAAAACATACTATGCCATCACTTGTTCTTTGGAAAATCTTTATACTTTTTTTTTTATCGAAATAAGCTGCTTTATTTTTAAACACTTCTAAAAAACACACTATGCCATCACTTGTTCTTTGAAAATTTTTCATATTTTTCTATCGAAATACGCTAATTTATTTTCAAACACTTATAAAAACACACCCTATTACTTGTTCTTTGGAAAATCTTTATAATTTTTACGAAATAAGATGCTTTTGTTTTCAAACACCACTGCTCATTAAAGCAGAATTAACTAATCTGAAGGCTTTATTTTTCTCCTATAGTCTCGTTTAGTAGGATTGACAAAAATGTCCTCGGAGGCGCTCCTCCGAGGTGAGGACTCTCAGTGAGGACGTACCTCCCAAGGAGGGCGCGTCCTCACTGTTAGGAACCATTGCTCTAGGGCAGTGGTTCCCAAACTTTTTGCATCCACTGCCACTCTACTTGGTATAGTATTTTTCTATAGTCGACTATATTTTATACAGATCTATAATATTTTTTTAATTAACAAAATACCCAAGTAACACCAAAACGTCCTTTGAAGATGTAATGATGTTGTGAAGCATTCAAAAACAGTGTTTAGTGTCCACTAAATATTCTATTAGATGTACAAAACTGGTACTATTTAGAACGTTATAAGAAAGTATATTTTGTACGTTTTGTAAAATGAACAATAACAATTCTTTGAAAATATTCACGTTTGTCATCGTCATAGCACGTTTTGTCTCGGTTCAGATATAACAAATGTCACAAAATATCGTTTTTTTTTTTTTCTTTCAGTGCAAAACATGCGACTTTGGTACTATTAACATATCTTCGCCGAGCAATATTAGTTATCTGTTACAGGAAACAATATTTTATGGTTTTTAAGCTTTGAAATAATTATGTGGCTCATTCTTTCATTTTTAAATAACAGATTTTTTTAAATATTTTTTTTCGGGGAATTTTTTTTTTTATTTGTGTATAGTTATTATTATTATTTAAATATAATAGTGATATTATAGCCGCAACCTCTTTATGATGGGGTTTCGAACTATGTTATTACTTGCAATTTGATACTTTATGTGTTAAAATCTTGGTGAAACTGAGCAGTTATGAGCAAGGTTAAAAGCATATATTTTTGAATTATTTTATCAACTAAAAAAGAAAGAGAGATGTGCCTGGGACTCAGATTTTTTATTTTTTATAATTGGCCGATATATTAATTAAAGCCCTCATCGAACACTAATGAACCAACTTCCATTGTCCTGGCGATCACTTCTGTCCATGTCCGGGTAAACCGAGGTTTATCTAGCACAAACGTAGTAAACGTTCCGTTTATTCTGCATTTTAAAATCATAATCGCCCGGCCTCCTATGGGGTTACAATATTATATATATGTGTGTGTGTGTGTGAGTACGTTTCTACGGTACCTTTCTGGTACTAATGGTACTTTTTCATTTAAAACAAAAGAAATATTTACTATTTCAAAGACAAATAAATAAATTGATAACTAAATTTCTGAAGTTCATTTTTATATTTTTCGATTTTTCTGAAGTTTTAAATTGCCATCTCTGTGGTCAGAAAATACGAAAAAAAAAATACCCACGTATACCACATTATTTTCTGCTCTCAACTCAAGAAATTATCATTTATTAGGAAATGTCTCCTTAAAACAAAATAATTGTCTTATTGTTATTAAAACCTTTTCATTTGCAATTTATTTTTAATTATTTCAGGGTACAAGATACACAGTGGAATATTTGGTACGCTTCATTGCAAGGTTACAGCCCAAATCCACGACCATTCGGACTGATCTTTTGAGACGGCTAGTTGCCTCCCTCACCCACCAAGCTCTGGGTATCCAGGGTACCTTGAGGCCTGTGGGCATGGAATGGAATAAACTGCGGCAGGGAACTGCAGCTCAAGTCATGATTTTTATTGACAGACTTTACGAAATGGCGGTTGGCGACAGCAATCAGAAATGCAAGTTCTGAGCTGATACAAATTTTATTTTTACATAATCCGCTCAGTGATGTTCTGCTCAAAGCGATTACATGTGGTACAAAAAAGAAATTGAGATCTAGAACGAAAAATCAGAACAAGTGCGATTAGAACTCGCAACCCTGAGAGTTCCATGCCGAAATGTTATATTAGCGTTACAAAAAATTCCGTCACAATGCGTTAATTTTGCGTTAGTACCAATTATGAAAATTCGTGAGTTTGTCATGTAATAAATCGAAACAGATTTTTAAAGTAATAATTTTCGGATTTTTTTTCATTTACATGCGCTATAAGACTTTTCTTCGTGCCAAATTTCAAGGTTACAGGTCATCCGGAAGTACCCTATAGGTTTTAGTCTTAAAAAAATATAGTGTACTTCCGGTTGACCTAGAACCTTGAAATTTGGCACGAAGGAAGCTCTTGTAGCATATTAAAAAAAAAAATTCAAAAATCATAAATTTATAATATTATGTGTTTTTTTTAATGTAGAATCGATTCATGAGTTTGTCATGTAATAAATCGACATAGGTTTATAAATTAATGATTTTCTGATTTTTTCCTTTACATGTGCTTTAAGACCTTTCTTCATGCCAAATTTCAAGGTTCTAGGTCGATTGGAAGTATCGTATAGGTTTTACTCTCAAAACCTATAGGGTACATCCGGTTGAAATTTGGCACGTCTTATAGCACATGAAAAGAAAAAAAATCAGGAAATCATTAATTTATAAATCCATGTCGATTTATCGATTTACTACGTAATTTTCCATAATCGTGATTTCCAAATCTAGACTATAAGGTCTCCGTTTTCTTCCTTTTGAGATACGGAAACCTAAAAATAACTGACATATACATTCTTTTCGAAGAGCTTTTAATGTGATTTGCAGCTTGAATTTTTATTTAAATTTTTCCTAAAGTCATAAGGATCTTCTATTTCCACGACTCTGATAGAAGAAAAGGGCAAAACTGTCTGTTTTCTTTTTTCGAACTCAGCGTCAAATAAATATCATATTAAGCATAATAACATATACGCACAAAAATTTTAGTTGTCTTGGTTTCATATTTAAAAAATATACAAAATTAGATTTCTAAAAATATGTTTATTTTATTTTATTTATTATTATTATTATTATTATTTTAAGATTGTATGAAAATGTTTGAAGTAGTCATTCTGGACTTGATGTTCATTTTTTCTTTTTTATAAAAACAAACAAAACGAATCAAAAAAGAATGATATTGTCATTCTCAGTGTTGCCAGATTCAATGTCACAGAAAGCGGGACAGGGAGATAAAAAAAGCGGGACAGGGAGACAAAAAAAGCGGGACAGAAGCTTCTTAATCGGGACACTAAAAGGAAGGAGAGCTGTCGTAACATAAAAAATACAGGTTCATATAAAAGCGGAACATGTCTAAAACAAAATACTGTCTTAAACGTAAAAAAATGTATGATCTCTATGGAAGGAATGACATGCAATTAATTATACCTGTCAAGACGAAGACCTGTCGAAAGCAGAATCTTTCTTCGGTCACTTGAGTTTCCATCTTATTTTGTTTTGCTGTTGTATAATAAGCACAAAAGTCCTATACAGTAAGATTTGTGAAAACGGAATCGCTAGGGACCCAAACAAAATTCTGTTTTGGTGAGGTTTCAGATTGAACAGATTGTATGATATTTTTTTCGTATTGAGAGACAGGGAATTTTTAACATTTAAGACAGGATTCTTATATAGGCAGGTTTTGTTTTCACAAGTTTCACTAAACAAAGCACGGTAAAACCTGTAAAAACAGAATAGCTAAGAACCGGTAAAAGATACCGTCTTAACAGTTAGATCTGCACTGTATTCTTTTCGACGGAGTCATAAAAAAAATTCCGTTATAAACAAGTTCTGTCTTCACAGGTTCTATTATATTAAATTCCTAACGAATAGCATGGTACTAAAAGAAATTAAAAAGAATTTGTGCGTCGCAGTGGTTTCGTGGGGCGGGTCTTGGAAATCCAGAAAATCCAGATGGTCTGTGTAAATCAGGACATCTGGCAACACTAGAGCTCCTACAATAGGAGCCTCCTTATAAAGCCTTTGGCAACACTATACCCAGATGATAATGAATGACAATCACTTAAGTTGCAAAGAGTGTTGGAAAAGCGAGAAATTCTGCTATTCAAAACTAAAAATTACAAATTCATGAACTATTCAGAAATATACATGATATAATCTAAACATCATAGAATATTAATAATGCGGTAATGTACCAGCAGGTATTATATTGCACTGTATGATACATTTGATCGGTTTACTAAAGTTGCTGTTTGATGAAAACTTGCTTCTAGATCTATTGTTCTTTTTTTTGTACCACTACTGTCATTCTGTGATTATACGGTCTGAAGAGAGAAAACTCATTTGCTAATTCTTCAAAGTGTCACCAGATGGCCAAAATTTTATCACCTTCCATTTGAAAATGGTTTCTACCGAAGTGCCTCCCATCGAATGAATATTCGACTTCCACATTTCCCAGTGTACATATTTGCATATTTTTATCCATTAAGGTTGTACAGAATTAAGTTTGATTTTAAAAGTTTTATCTCAATCATCTATTGTTGTCAGCGGTAATTTAGCATGATGTAAACCAATGTAAAAAATCCCTAAACATAGGCACCCACCGACCCATCTGCTTGTCTAGAGGTTAGGGCGCTGGCTACTGGACAAGAGGTTCAGTGTTCTTGTCCCACCTCAGGCATGGATGTTTGTAGGGTCAGATTCCACTTTGATTCCCAGTCTGTTTAACCTTCATGTGCAAAAGATGACCGTAGCACCCGTAATCAATCAACCAATTAACCGAAACACAGACTTTAACATTCGAAATTTTTGAAGGGATAATATGTTGTTATAGTAAAAGACAATTTAATTAACAATTGTTGATAGAAGCCACATTTTAGGAGGGAACTGATTTTTCCATTCAGCTCTGAAACCATCCATTCAGCTCACCCCCTCTCTCTATAATTTTTCTTTAAAATCCTAAAAATTCCTACTAATAAATTTCATATAACTGAACTTTTTTATAAATTATCTTCTTCTTCTCGACTTTTTCTTTCTTTTGTTGAATCTGCATAACTCAGAAATTCAGATTCAATTGCAGATCCAGAGAAAGAGAGGGGTATGACTTTAGATCAAGAAAGATTCCACATAAAACTATTTTATGTAGAAAAAATCACATTGCTATACTTTAAAAAAATTTCATGTATAATTGTGATTAACTTCCCATCTAAAAAAAAATCGAGAGAGAAAGAAAGGAAAGGGAGATAGAAAGAAAGAAAAGAAAGTCAAAGGTTGAATTCGCCCATGCTGGCGAATCCGCCCATGTGCATGCATTGTAAGATCTTTTATTTGTCTTCGTTTATTTGTTTTATTTCAAGAACTTGATTAGTTAATAAAAATTTTCAACAACGAATTCCTATAGCTATGTTCCATTAAAGAAAAAAAAAAAAAAAAACCCTGATTATTTTAGTCAAGGAAGAAACAGCTACCAAAGCACCTTAATCAATGCACATCCACATTCTTTTTGTGTTTACAGTTAGAGTGGATTTGCACAGCCTTCGTGACAAATAAGATCTAAGAATCTTAACGTTAATACTTTTTAACATACAGAGCTTAAGAGCATAAGACATAATTATTATTTAACTATCTGGTATACTCAAATTGCTACTTCTTACAGCCTTCCCCCCGCCCCTGTCCCTCTATCAAAATACTCTTTTTTTTTTTTTTTTTTTTTTTTTTTTTGTTTAATTTAATAAGCTTTTCTAATTAAAATATTTACATTAGACCTTTGTTTACATCATGCTTTATTTTGCCCCATTTAAATACTTTATCTATACTATCTTTAAAAACTTCCTTTAAACTCATGAAAGTTTTAAAGTTCTTCATTTAATTATTTTTACAAAAAATGAAAATCTCCATTTTTCTGAGCTTTGTCTGTTATATATCATAATCATTGCTGTAAAAATAAAGCATAATTTCTGTCTCGCTGAAACTTTTTTTATTGCTTTGAACTTAAAATCAGTGGCGTAGCCAGGGTGGCGGTTCAGATGCTCTGGAAGCCACTAGTTTTGTAAGGACATTTTTGCCTTGTTAAATCGCTGAAAATTCTACGATTAGATTAAGGCGAAAGAATATTTCTATAAAATAGTGGTATCTAGATCCTCTGGATTCCCAACCTGGCTACGCCACTGATTACAATTTTTTCTAAGTTTAATATTGTTATTTATTTATTTATTTGTTTGTTCGTTAACAGTCATTGAAACCAAACTGAAAATTTTAACCTATAATCTTAGAAGCCTGTCATCTTAATCCTATAATTTAATTTTTTGCCAATAACTGAAGATAACAAATTTAATAGAAAAAATACAAATAGGTCTATATGAAGGCATGTGGAGATAGTGGGAATCTCTTTTGGAATATGCCTTACATATCAACTGCATTTATTTAAAAATAAAATTTTGACCGCAGAAACTAGCATAGTAAAATTTAAGACGAAATCACAAAGAAATAAGAATCGTTGTAGGTAGGTTTCAAAGTACACTTTCGGTTGCAATTATGTAGGAATTTTTTCGCCATTGGTTTCAAATATGATCATGAAGGAAAGTTTGCGGTTGCTATGGTCTGGAACTTAGTTACACCAAATTTTCCTTAATAGCTTTTATCATAACAAAATAAAATTTATTTTAATTCAAACTTTTTTTTTTTACCCTCTCTGTAAAGAAAGGTTGGATACGCTTCTAACGTACAACAAGGTCGTTATCCTTCAAGGGAATATTTGAGTATTTTTAAACATGTTTGCGGGTGAACTCCCCCCACTCACACAAACACAGACATACAGATACTTACATAAGCGTGTGTTGGATGTACAATCCTGTAAAGGAAAAAACACCCGCACCACATCATGCTATTTCATCACCAAATTGTCCTAGAGAGATGTGAGAGGTACTATTCGACTGAGAACTGCGTATACTTTTAGAATATGAATGTAAATTTTGAAATAGGGATCGTCTACACATTGAAAATTCTACAAACTTTGAATTTTCAAGTGGTAATATCCACTTTTGACACCTACTTGGAGTTCTTTGAAACAAGGCAACCTAAAAATGGTATAGTTTATATACATTTTCTTAAATCTTCACAGAGTTAAAAGAGGTCAAAGTTTGAGGAAGTTAAACTCGAATTTGTAAAAATTGCAACACCATAAAAGACGCATTAGAATTGAATGAAACTTATTCCATAAACGACCTGTATCGGGACAAATAAGTGACTAAATTTACAAAGCGAAAAAACAATATTACATGTCTGAAATCAGCATTTTGCGCAGCCACCACGCGTTGCAATAAATGTTTCTATACGACATGGTATCGAATCTAACAGAGTTTTATTCCGTACCTGAGGAAGAGCATTCCAGATTGCTTCTATCGGAACCCAAAGTTCATCTGTATCAGCTACAGGAGGTTGTCACGAGCGGGATGCCGACCAACAAAATCCCATACATGTTCAAGGCGATATATCCGGTGACTAGGCAGGCCAAGAAAGAAGTTGTATCTGTTGTGCTTAAAAGAATGTTTGATCATTCTTAGTAATATGTGAATGAGCATTGTCCTTTTGAAATACAGCACCAGGAAGGCGTTGAAAGCAAGGTGCTACTCGGGCTCCAGAACGTCTCTGATGAGTTCCGGTTAACATTTGCTGTTGAGATTACACACAATTCTTAGCTGCTGAGATTGTCCATGATACCTAATAGTGCCTCAAACCATCACGCTTGAAAATCATTCAGTAGCACGTTAGATGACACACATCGGAAGATAGCGTTCTCCAGTTCAGTGTCTAACGCGGATGCGGTCATCTCTGTATCCCAAATTAAAGCGGGATGCATCGGAAAAGACGAGTTGTTGTTAATCGACACGCCAGTGCCCATGTCGACACACCCATTGTAGTCGCATGCGCTACAAAGGAACTCATGCATGCAGTCCACGGTGCAGCTGATGCTGACGAATTGTTGGAGCAGAAAATGACACATGCTTCAACATTCTGTCAAATGTCCAGATCAAGCTATATGGTCCGTCGCTGCCATGTATGATATAGAATCATATACATTTTTTGTTTTATTCTAAAAATTTAGTTTTCCTATCTTAAATTTTCACTATTTCAATTAATTTTCTTATTCAAAATCATTTTCTATTCTTTAACCTCAAAAGTAATCCTTTTTCCTAACTCGAAATGCTCGCAGCTATTTTTATCTTAGCATTAAATGCAGATGTATTTCAGTCATGCGGTTTTTTCTCTCTGCATATTAATGATTGTCCAGATTCTGTGATGCATCTGCCCTTTGCCTCTTTCATTATCTTATGCTAAAACTAAGCGCCGTATTCATTAAATTGACAGCTGCATAAATACGCAAAATCAACATTTCTGCTCTCTTCTCATAACACATTTTCTTCCTTTCACAAAATAACCTCGGGTTGTCCGTTAAAAATCACCAAATTGATACGCGCCAATTTTTGGTATGCCTTCACATTTCTCATTCAAAAAATCTTAATATTGGTTTATCTCTAACAGTCAAAGTCTGGCCAGATTTGTAGTGTTTTGGCATATTTGCATCTATGTTTTGGCGATAATGCATATGAAAAATTAGAGCAGATCTTCCCTCGCATTTGACCAAGAAAGTCGTATTTTTTTGTAGAATAACCGAGGCCACCCTCTGTTCTCGTGTTGATGTTCTGATAAAATAAAAAGAGTTTCACGTGATGAAAGACTTATGTTTCATCCTATGACTTTTGTGTGGATTAGTTTAATTTTCAGGAAACGAATTCATATTGCGGTACATGCAATGCGCCATTATACCTCGGCGTATCACTAAGAAGAATTATGCATTTTGATAATACATGGACTTCACTATACCATGCGGATGAGATGGCTATCATTCTGTGCTTACGTAACTTTTCATCATTCCCTACCGTATTCCCGACTCGTCCATTTCTCTTGTGTCCACTACTTCCACACTCGCATCACTGTTGTAGCATTGTGCTCTATACGATCTGCTATAAACCGATAAGAAAAACCCTTCACGTATACTATCATTCATCCCCGTTTAAACCCCAGTAGCTTGCTCATATGGCTCTCTCTATCGTCGTCGAGATATAGTGACTTCTCATGAAACGCTTTACCATTTACAGATAATCATATACTATTTTCAACATCTAGCTACAGCTCTGTATTTATACAGCTAATACAGCAGTTCAGAAGGCATTGTTCAGCCCATGTTTGCATGGTGACTTCGAAATTCTAATCATTTGAATACAACACCCTAATTTACACCTGTTGTCAGTTTCAACTCACTGGCATGATTCCTTCATGGTGTTGCAATTTTTACAAACAGAAGTTTAATACTAAATTTACACGACAAACTTTATATCTTTACAAAATTCATCTGATTGATTATTATTGCTATTTATTTTAATGAGATGCAACGAATAGATCTAAACATATTCCAGGCATTTTTTTTTAATTCAAAACATATTTTTAATTGCGAACTCTATTAATAAATTCTTATTTTAAAAAATATATGAATTATGATCTACATTAATTTTTACATAAAAGGAACCAGAATCGTCAAAAGCATGGGTGCGTAAGTTTATAGCTCAATTTATGCCATTCGTTTTCGAGATGTAGATACATTTTACTTTTTGACGGTCTAAAGGGACCGGACTGTTTACTGTTATTAAAGTATTCACAGAAAATAAAATCTTAGAAAGCAACCAGAAAAACTTTATGGAATAACCTTTCATATAAAGTCAGTTTATGTTACACTTAAACATTCTGTATAATTTTTACGGTAACTAATTGTGTGTTCCAGGTATTTTTCCTTTAAGATCTTAAATTTATTTTTCGAAATTGGTCCAAGTATGCATATTTACAGTCAACTATAGAGGATTCAAAATGTGAAACAATTCAGAAAAATGCTTTCTGTTTTTCGTTGCGAGCGATTCTCCAGTATGCATGATATTTACTCAATCCGAGCACGGCTAAACCGTATCACGCACCTTCAAGGCTATAACAATATTCAAATTAACAGGATTTCCAAAGACATGATTGCCAGAAGGTGGCGCAAGAATCGAGGATGATTTAAACTCAACCGGAATACATGTGTTTAAATATATTTTTATTTATCTAATATATCACAAGAATGAAAAACTATGCGTCAAGCATAGATTATGAAACACTTTCCAACACATTCAACATACTGCAACAAAACTTCACAGTTTACTCAGTAAACCGGGTGGGGAGGCCTACCTTTCGGCTTAAGCTCAACTAGCCTCGCCCATACTCATTAAACAATTTAGAAAACGCATAACACATTTGAAAACCCAATGCCAGCAATTACTACCAATAGTCAAACAAAATATCCAAATTCTTTATGCAGCCCTGTATATGATCTATAGATTTGTATGTATTCTACACAGTATGCTAAAATTTGCTTCAGTTAAGAAATACATAGCACAATTGAAAATTCCCCAACAGCAATTTCCGTCAATGAACGGAAATGTGCGTGAGATCTTTTGAGCAGCCCTGTATATGATCTATAGAATTTATATGCACCATCTAATAAGCAAAAAATTACTTGCGTTTAGAAACGCGTACCACAACTGAAAACAGGCTACTAGCAATTATTGTTCATAGACAGTACTGTAAAAAAATCTTTTGAATGCCCCTGTAAATGAATGACACTTCTATGCATACGATATTCTAGAGTAAGCAAGCACCTTGTAGTGTGAACCTCAATGATATGTACGAATTCGAATATGTTTAAAATAGTGTAACAACATTAAAATACGCCGCAAACGGTTTTTCCCCATAGACCGTAATATAACGGAACTCTTTTAAGTGTCCCTGTAAATGAACGATACATTCCATGCACACCATATTCTAGAGTAAGCTCCTTTTTATGCACCTCAGTCCTCAATGATATATATCAATTTGAATATGTTTAAAATAGAGTAACATAATTTAAATACGTCACAAACGATTTTCCCCATAGACCGTAATATAAAGGAATTCTTTTGAGTGGTCCTGTAAAAGAATCATAAATGCTGCAAACTTCATTTTCAATACTAAACCAGCCATAGTAAAAACCAATAACATATATCAATTTCACGGCAATCCAAGTATATTTACGCGAGTTAGAGCGCGACCAGACGGCAAACAGATAGACAGTCAGACAAACCGAATTTATAAACGCTTTTCAACTATGTTGGAAAGTGTTAAAAATGAAAAATTGTCTGTCTTTCTATACAAATCCACACTTTAGAAGCATGAATTGTGAAATGTTACGTATAGGTGTATTAAAAAACGACCGAGGCAACTAAAGTAATCCGGAATCGAAATAATGCATAGTTAATTTTTAATTAATAAAAAAATCAACAATCTAACAGCCATCTAATATATAAAAAATGAGAATTTGTCAGTCTGTCTGTATTTCTATACAAATTAACAGTTTAGAAGCCAGAATCTAAAACTTTTACAGTACAGGCGTATTAAAATACAGCCGAGGCAACTAAAGAAATCCGACATCGAAACAAATTATAGTTAATTTTTAATTAATAAAAAAAACCAATCTAACAGCAATTTCCTATCAAATTTAAGCATTTTTCGTTATAGCACCTGCCAACAATTAAAAATCCACAATAAAATTCTTACCACAACAATTAATTTTCTATTGAAAGATTTCCACGTGAAAAATGGAAATTAAATAAAAGGTTTCAACAATTAAAAAGAAGGTGAATATGACGTCATATTGGAAGTATAATGGACATTTTCAAAGATTTCTCAATAATACAAGGAGCATAAATATTAGTAAGTACAGAAAACAGGTGAATATATAACGTCATATGAGTTTGAGGAACGTAACGAAATGATAAAAACCGGATTATGGAAATATTGGCATATTTTAACATTTTGAGGTTCTCTGAATTTGTTTTTGCCATTTTTAAATCTTTTCCACATACACTTATACGCGTGTGTATGTGTGTATATTAGAATTTCCACAAAGGTTTGGGTCCCCAGAGCTCATTCTTAGTGAACAACAAATAAAGATTTCAGATTTTTTTTAAATAAAGTTCATAAATTTTTTTTATTTACCTTTTTTTGTTATCATGAACCATTTATTTAAATAACATACTGTATATTTAATTTTGAACTTGATTTTTCTAAACAAACATTCTTAAAATCACGGGCAACCGGGTACTTCAGCTAGTTTCATATACAATTCAACCATTTTTCGTTATAGTTCGTTGCCAAAAATTTAAAAGTCACAATAACATTCTTCCCAGAGCAATTAATTTTCGACTGAAAGATTTCCACGTGCAAAATAAATGAAATAAAAAGTTTCACGAATTAAAAAGAAGATTAATATGATTTCATATTGGAAGTGTAACGGACATTTTCAAACATTTCTCAATAATACAAGGAGCATGAGTATGAGCAGCAAGTACAGAAAGCAGGTGAATATGACGTCATTAAAATAATTAAGAAGAAAATGAATAAGACGTCCTTTTGGAAGCTTAACAGACTTTTTCAAATGACAATCATACAAGGAAAGTATCAATATGAGTAAGTACAAAAAGCAAGTGGATATGACGTTAGCAAATGAATATAACGTCATATGAGTTTGAAGCGAGGCTAACGAAAAAGACAGGCTACCGCGGTGCATTCGACTTATCTTTTTTTACAGACCGCTAGAGTGACGTTATGCTCTTTTCGTACACCTTCATTGGTGCATTCGAGCATCACGTGACTCCGGCGGTCTGTAAAAAAATATATGCGTAAAGCACCGCGGTAGCCTTTCTTTTTCGTTAGCCTCGGTTTGAGGAACGTGACGAAATGATAAAAACCCGATTATGAAAATATTGGCATTAACATTTTGAGGTTCTCTGAATTCGTTTTCGCTATTTTAAAATCTATTCTACATGTATATTAGAATTTCCACAAACATTTAGGTCCCCAGAGATCATTCTCAGTGAAGAACTGAAATAAAGATTTCAGATTTTTAAAAATGAGATTAATGCACCATGTCACACAAGAATGCTTTGCAGGCTTTCAATCAGACACTTCAGTTTTTAAGAGGCGATGATTTACTAATAAATAGAGTCAATGTTGCATTGTCTGGAGATTTCCGACAAACATTGACGGTCATTCTAAAATGAACAAAATGCATGAGTTACCAACATTGCTGAATAAAACATGAGCTATGATTGCAAGTTCGTAAAGCTGATATTTTAAATCTATTTTGACCTTCTATTGAATATAATTAATATTGTGTACATTTAGAGTAAGACACGATTAAAAACAAAGCATATATATATATATATATATATTCATATCTCTATTCTAAGGCATATAAAATGTCTCATTTTTTGTAAGAGTGTATGAAATAATATCTTGAATTAATACCAGGCCCTGGATCTATGTTTGGGTTGATCAGGTCTTAATAATTTAATTAGTATTTTAGGATGCCAACTTGAAACGTGGTCAAAAAAGATATTTTTGAATTACAGCATTTAAAAGGTGGACAAAACTAAACAATTCCTGGGCAAAATGGGCAAAACTTGGGTAAATCGTTTACGGTTCGTATAATTAAATTCGTATTTATGAGTTCCAACTTCACATGTGGTCAAAAAAAGATATTTTTTTATTTAAAAGCGTTACAAAAGGTGGGAAAATCTAAATAATTGCTGGCCATAAATGAGCAAAATAATATCATAATTGTTTTGTTTTGTTTTTCATGTATTTCCTGTTGGGCGGTGCGAATATAACGAAAATTGAGTCAAAAACGTAAATTAGGTTTCTTATAGCATTAAAAAGGTGGGAAAAACTAAATAATTGCTGGACAAAAATAGAGAAAACTTGTACAAAACTTCTATATAATTTTGTACAATTTACTTCGTATTTGGGAGTGCTGACTTCCCCGTGGTCAAAAAATTAATTTTGATTTATAACGTTATAAAAAGAAAAAAAGGAAAAAAAAATTCTAAATAGTTTCTGAACAAAACGTGGTCAACATTTCTACGTAATTTGTATTATTTAATTCGCATTTGGGGATGCCAACTTCACACGTTAACAAAACAGATATTTTTGATTTATAGTGTTGTACTGTGATTTATAGTCACAGAGCCATCCTTAGCGAAACAAGACCGGATGTAAGAAGTTTTGCGAGGCCTTTCCCTTCCAAACTAGTTAATTCCCTCCCATTCCCACCAATGTTGCCAATTTAACTGATTTTTTAATCGCCTACCAGAAATTTCGGATAGTAATTTTTGACATTCCGTGATTAAATAAAGTGAAAGTAATTCTTCGAAAATTTTGGTTTGCAATTAAAAAAAAAGAAAATCCGCTAAATTGGTAACAATACTTCTCGCAACGTAATTAGCTTTTGCAAAAGCTCTCATGACATACACAGTGGTGTACTTAGGATTACACTTTTTTTAGGGGGCGGGGATGGTGGTAGTATGTCTTAGTAGAGCTTTATACGGACTCGGGCCAATTTCATTTCATAATACTCGGATTATTATGTTTTATGCAGATTTGGGCCAGTCGAGAATTTATTCTTACCGTATTATATCGGAGCGGCATTTCTTTCTTTCTTTTTTGGTAAAGTAGTGATATTGTGCATGTGCAGTCGTTAAAGAGAGAGAGGGAGAACATTCTCATACTTTTTAATCGCCAAATTGCCACAGAGAAATGCGAAAGGTACAGTTCGGCTGATAATTGTGTCTACTTTTCGAATTTGAATACAAATTTTGAAATAGGGGTTATCTGCATGTTAAATATTGTATCTACTTTGAATTTGTCAATGGTAACACCAACTTTCGATACCATTTGTTAGTTCCTTGCATCAAGGTGGTCTGGAAAAATGCATCGATTGCATATTTTCTTAAATCTTTAGATGAGTTCAAAGTTTTAGGATACTAATGTTAAATCACGTGACAAACTTTGATTTATACCTTCCCAAAAAATCATACAATTGATATTTTCTTTTATGTGATATAATGCACAGACCAAAAAATATTTCAAGCAATTTTTTTTTTTCAATTCAACAACAAATTTTTAATTATAAAAATTATTAATATAATTCATATTAAAAAAATTAGAAATTATGACATTAATTTTTACATAAAACAAACCCCAACTGTAATATATATATATATATATATATATATATATATATGGGTATGTAAGTGTTTAGTTTATTGCATGAGTATTCGAGATATGAGGGGGTCGGGCCAAAAAAGTGCCAGGCCACCACATATTTGGTGAAATAAATCTAACACTGTAACCTGTTGCTTAATATTGTAAATTATAATATCCAACGTATAATTTGTTTATAATGTCTCTTGGTGGTAGCATATGTCCCAGGTTTCGTTTCTGCCCCTCCCCCCCCCCCCCCCCCCAATGAACATAGCTAATTTACAAAAAACGTAATAGTAATAGTATCATTAAAGTAATGCCATATTGTGACTCAGAATATATCAAATGTTACTAAGACACTAGCGAAAAAACTTTTGTTATATACCTTGATTTGAGTATTTCATCAAATTTCAAATTGAAATATCTTAGAAGTTCAAAACTGTGGCTTAGCACTCTTTTGCCCCGACCCCTTCATATAGAAAAATTTTACTTTCTGACGGTTTAAAGAGACCACATCGTGTTATCGAAGCATCCACAGGAAAGAAAATATTAGAGATTAATCGGGGAAAATGTACGGTATTTTCTTACATATAAAGTGAGTTTGTTTTAGACTAAATAAATCTGTATAATTTTTCTAGTGACTAATTGAATTTTTCCGATACATCTCCTTATAAGATATAAATTTCATTTTTCTAAATTTATGGATAAACCTCTAACACTTTTTCTTTTATAACTGTATGAAGATTTAAGAAAAAGTATATAAGTAATACTTTTTTCCGAGCTGCCTTGATTCAAGGAACTCTAATATGGTGACAAAAGTGGATGTTAACATTTGAAAATTAAAATATAGACATCATTTATTTCAAAATTCACATTCGGAAAGTAAACAAAATTCCGAATCGAAAGGTGCCTCTCGCATCTCTCTGTGACAATTGGGCGATTGATCTCTCTCTCTTTTTTTTTTCATTCCTACTATTAGCTCACACCTCTATATATTTATATATCTTGTTCAAATTTTCAATCGTTAATAAAATACTTTTTATTCATCCACTTAAGTTCAAATACATTTTTTTAAACTTGTAGTGGGTGACACTTGATGTTAATACAGTTTTTTTTCAAATATTAATTCATTATTTAAATTTAATTAATTAATTTTAGTTTTATATTTCATTTCTGTTCAAAAGTATCGACTCACTCCATATTTATAGTCTCCTTCGCCTGCGCGCCGCCTGATCTTCGCTCGTGAACAGCCCCATTATCTTTTTACGCGTGAAGGTACTTCATTGTGAAGTTTGGTAATTTTTTTAATTCAATATTTGAAAAACGGCATAATCATTAGATTTGAAATTTATATCAAGATAAATACAATTTTTTACCTTTCTAACGCAGTTTGTCTAACAATTTTCTGAGAAATACTTTTCGAGCTATTAATTTTTGGTATTTTAGCTATTTATTTTTTATTTAATTTTTAATTAGATTTAAAAAATTTCTCTTATATAAGATATTTAGCAGGATATAAATTTAGGAATAAATACCGTCAGTGGTGAAGCGTGTAGATCGCTGAAAAAAAAAAAAAAATCTTTTTGACCTAAGTAGGAATTGACTTAAAATTTTTTTTATATATTACTTGTTTTTTTCTTTTTTCACAACTGTACATTTGTTACTGGGATTTTTAGAAATTGATTTTGGCTTAGTAAATTAAAAAAAAAAAAAAAAAATTAATCTTTTTTTTTTTGCTCAAAAGAGCTTTAAAAATGTGACTTTTTTAACACCCTTTTCTTTCTTTCTAAACTATTAAATTTTAATGAATCTTTATTTGAATGTAATTGTCTTATGTTATCATTAATAATGTAATTCCGTATACAATGGCTTATGGACATATAATCTGAAAAATGGTGTACTTTAAAATGTTTGCTGAAATGCATATCTAATATTATTTTAAAGAATTTTAATTGTAGGATAATACTGCCTAAAAATATCGGAAATTTTTGTAGAAATTCAGTCGGGTCGGGCCTGATTTTAATGATTTGTGTTCAAGCCAGGACCGAGCTTTTAGCTTTTACACCGGGTCAGGATAGCTTTCTCCGGTTCGGGCTGGCTATGAAAATTTCGATAGTCGCATAATAAAAAGAGAACACAACGAAGAAAAGCAAATCTATGTTGTTACATTGCATAATCATTAAATTAATAGTGTCAGAATCTTCATTAGCATCGACTTCTTAATAATTCACATCCAGTTTATGCGCCTGTCCAGATTTATTGTGCGCCTGGTGCTGCCTAGGCTAGAGTATAACAATGTCTATGGATTGAATATAAGCTATAAACAATCTATTCTCTTTTCGGGCGCCCACAACTTGCACCGAATATTTTATTGATAAAACATTTTACATTTTATAAATAAGCATGTTTACAAATATAAATTTTGTTATGAAATAAAACTCACAATAAAATGAATAATAAATATTATTATTATTTTTTTTTCGGGCCTTCCTAGCCGCGATGCTTTGATAAAAGGAGGGCAAACGAAATAATTGCTGGACAAATCTTGGACAAAATAATACCCTAATTTGTTTTTATTTATTTTTTTCGGGGGGGGGGGGGGGATACTATCACTAAAATTGGGTCTAAAAGAAAATTTTGTTTCTTAGCGTTATAAAAGGTGAGCAAAATTAAATAATTGCTGGGTAAAAATGGACAAAATTTTTACATAATTTATGTATTTTAATTCATTTTTAGGGGGTACACACTTCACACAGATTCTTTTATCTCGTGATACACTATAAATATAATATATTTAATCTTGCTAAAAGGCGAAAAACTATTTTTCGTTTAGTAAAAAATCAACAAACGAAAATATGTGTTTTTTCTTGCGATTAGGTAAAAAATGACTCCAATTAAATAATCATCTTCAACTGTCATTTTGTCAAAATAAGTAACAAATAAATGTATAAGTAAAATAATTAAAAGTAATGCATTAAGCAATTTTTGTGAAACGCATCGTTTTTAAAAAGGCGGCACAATAACATAAAAAAAAAAAAAAAAAAAAAAAAAACTAAGATTATTAATTTGATTTATAATAAACTCATACTTTGTGATGATATGTAATGACTTTGATTTTAAGAATCTAGACAATAGATATATTTTTCTTTTCTTTTTTTTTCTTTTACTTTTGATAGTTGGAAATAGATCTTGTTTTCTTTAATATGTATATATATATATATAATTTCTTTAAAAAATACTTATAATTTCTTTAAAGGTAATGGATAGAGTAAAAGTAATGTTGCATAAGAAAAAAATGGTACTTTTCGGTTATCCGGGCGCCAGTGATATATATACATGTATATATATACACGCACACACATATACACATATATCTACGTATACATATATATACATACCCATAAATATACATATATGCATGTACATATAAACATATATGTGTATATACATATGTATTTATATATGTACATATATCACTGGCGCCCGGCTAACCGAAAAGTACCAAAAAAATTAATATAATTTCACAGCTTTGAATTATAATAAAGGTCATGGGTATTCCCCTATAACATGGTAATATTATCTGATACAAGGAAAATTTTTTGCAATTTATTTCTTCATTATTTATTTTAAAAAAAAAATCAGTTAAAAATGTATAATTTACAGTGTTTAGGTTTAAATAAAATAAATTAAATAAATGTTTCTTTTTCTTTTTTTTTTAATGAAACAAAATCTGAATGTTAAAAGAAAAAATTAGATAAATAGAAAAGCCTTCATTTAACACGATTTACTAGTCAGAAAAAGAAGTGCCTGAATAGTTTTTTTTTACAGAACATGAAAAAAAATATTGTGAGTATGTGTATTAATAACTTAATTTTTACTTTCTTTCAAAATTTTGTACCTCGAATCCCGAAAAATGATCAAAAGAGCACATTCTAAGATACACTAAAATAAATCGTAGAAAATTCTTTTCTTTTCTAGAAATTACTCAAATATTCAATGATAGATGGCAGCACTAAATATACTAGATTTAAAAAAGTTCTTGTCTCTTCTAGAAATTACACGAAAGTTCTATAGTAGATGGCAGCACCATTTCTATGACGTCATTTCCCGGTATGCCTGGGGTTTTCTAGAACCGGCTTCGAGAGTATAAATATCGGCGGTAAACATGCGTTCGGGAGATATAGTTTGTTTACAAACAGTAATTTGTGAATTTGCAAAGCAAATCTTGCAGAGTTTTAGCTGTGCGGTATATTCTACTCGCTACTTAGTAAACTGTGACGTGGATATTTTTGTCTATTGCTTATTTGTTAAGTTCGAACCGGACTGAAAATGCCTGGTGGAAAAGCTCCTGCTATCGGAATTGACTTGGGTACAACGTATTCTTGCGTTGGTGTCTTTCAACACGGCAATGTTGAAATTATTGCTAACGACCAAGGAAACCGTACAACACCAAGTTATGTGGCTTTCACGGACACTGAGAGACTGATTGGTGATGCAGCCAAGTCCCAAGTTGCTTTGAATCCTGAAAACACCATCTTCGACGCTAAGAGACTCATCGGCAGAAAGTATGATGATCCCAAAATCCAGCAAGACCTGAAAAACTGGCCTTTTAAAGTTGTGAACTACGGTGGAAAGCCCAAGATTAGTGTCGAGTTTAAAGGTGAACAGAAGTCATTTAATCCTGAAGAAATTAGTGCCATGGTGTTAACTAAGATGAAAGAGACTGCCGAGATGTATTTAGGTGCTAAAGTTATCGATGCTGTTATCACTGTTCCTGCTTACTTTAATGATTCTCAAAGACAAGCTACTAAGGATGCTGGAAAAATTGCTGGACTGAATGTTCTAAGAATAATCAATGAACCAACTGCTGCTGCTCTAGCTTATGGTCTGGATAAAAATCTGAAAGGTGAAAAGAATGTTCTGATTTTTGACCTTGGAGGCGGTACATTCGATGTGTCTGTTTTAACAATTGATGAAGGATCCCTGTTTGAAGTGAGATCAACTGCTGGTGATACACACTTGGGAGGTGAGGATTTTGACAATAGACTGGTTTCTCACTTTGTTGAAGAATTCAAGAGGAAACATAAAAAAGATATGCGCTCCAGTCCTAGAGCTTTGAGAAGATTGAGGACAGCCTGTGAACGAGCCAAGCGCACTCTTTCCAGCAGTAGTGAAGCAAGTATTGAGATAGATGCTCTTTTCGAAGGTATAGATTTCTACTCCAAAATTAGCAGAGCCAGATTTGAGGAACTGTGCATGGATCTCTTCCGATCAACTCTTGATCCAGTCGAGCGATCTCTAAAAGATGCTAAATTAGACAAAAGCAGCATTCATGATGTTGTCTTAGTCGGTGGCAGTACTCGTATTCCCAAGATTCAAAAGCTTTTGAGAGACTTTTTCAACGGAAAAGAGCTATGCATGTCCATTAATCCTGATGAAGCAGTGGCTTATGGAGCTGCAGTTCAAGCAGCTGTTTTGACTGGAAGTAATGACGAAAAGATTAGAGATGTCCTTTTAGTTGATGTTGCCCCACTTTCTCTAGGTATTGAGACCGCTGGCGGAGTGATGACTAAAATTATCGAGAGAAATTCACGTATCCCTTGCAAAACATCTAAAGTCTTCACAACTTATGCCGATAATCAACCTGCTGTTGATATTCAAGTTTTTGAAGGTGAACGAGCCATGACTAAAGACAATCACTTGCTTGGAAGGTTCCAGTTAACAGGAATTCCTCCAGCTCCAAGAGGTGTGCCTCAAATAGAAGTAACTTTTGATTTAGATGCAAATGGTATCCTGCAAGTGTCTGCTCAGGATAAGAGTACAGGAAAATCTCAGAGCATTCGCATCACTAATGACAAGGGACGTCTTTCTAAAGATGAGATAGAAAGAATGCTGAACGAGGCAAAGCAGTACGAGAAGGAAGATGCTGAGCAGCGGGAAAGAGTCTCAGCAAGAAATTCTCTTGAATCTTATGTATACTCTGTGAAACAAGCTGCTGAATATGCAGCTGAAGGCAAACTTTCAGCTGAAGATAAGTCGAAAATCAAGGAGACTTGCGAGTCGGTAATTCAGTGGTTGGACAGCAATACGTTAGCAGAGAAAGATGAATTTGAACATAAATTGAAAGAAGTGCAGTCAGAACTGTCTCCTTACATGATGAAACTACATCAAGGAGGTGCAGACTCAACTCAGGGATATCCAAATGCTTCTAGAAGTGGTCCAACTGTTGAAGAAGTGGATTAAAAATTAAACTGTTTCTATAAAATGCCTGTGTTAGACTAGAAGATGTGCTAAGAACTGTTTATGTTAAATGCCAAAGAACTGTTTAAAATAGTTTGATTTGTAATTCAATTCATGTGCTCAGTTTTGGTCCAGAGTAGATGTTCACTAACATTTGTAAGTACTAATAATTTGTGTGTGTATTAGTTATAAGTTTTTAATAAATATTCTTTTTTTTCTAAACTTGCCTTATCTTTTTATAAATTATAAAATACGGGAATTTTTTTTTTTTTATAAGTGCTTTATTTCTTAATTACTAGATATGCTTTTCTTGATGTGTAATGCATTTCAAACACTTATCTTTTTTTTTTTTAGTATAGCAATTTATATGATGGCAAGGATTAATAGTATAAAACAAATGAATGCAAGTCCTATTTTTTATCTAGATGTTTTAATATCTCAATTATTACCTTTCAGACTTTTTGAATTATGATTAAAGTAGATGTAATAGGAATATAGAAACTTTAGTTAGTAAAAATATTGATTTTAAAGGCTAATTCAGGCTGGTATATTTTGCAAAATTCTAAGTGTTCAGGTTAACTGCATAAAACTTTTGCTTGAACAAACTCCATTTCAGAGTTTGGGTAAAATTTATCCATTCTACATGTTGAACCAATTTAAATGATTGTTCTATAATTTTATTGTTATCAAATGTAATAGTTTTTAACATTGAAATTTTAACTATCTTATACTGTGTAGAACAAAATTTAGAATTTCTTAAGTTCTTGAAAATTCAAAACTACTTAAAACATGGACAAAATTTATCCAATCTGTAGAACTGTGTAGTTTTCAAACTGGGGGGGGGGGGGGGGGGGGGGGGGGTAAATTACTGATGATAAATAATTAAATTTATAACTTAAACACAATTTATAACTAATACCGTGATTGTGTAATGTAATATGTATCAAATTATAATATCTGCTGAATAAATTTTATATTTTAATCTGAAAAATTCAGCTCCAGTTTATACAAAAGTGTAAAAAAAAAAAAAAATATTTTATATTGTTATATTTTATAATAAGCATTCCTGAAGCAGTATTGTGCTGTCCTCTAAAATAAAACCCACAGTGAAATGTTTCCTAAAAAAAAACCCACTCTAGTACTACATCAAATATTTCACTAAAGTCATTTTTTTTTTTTTGTTTTATTCTGTTTTTATGCATCAATTGGAATAATAAAAATACTTAAGAAGTGCTTATTTAATTAAAATAATTTAAACTAACAATTGCAGAATTCTGGCAAACACGAGCTTAATTTTTACAGATTTTCTTGTTATAATAGAAATTTAGAATGATCTACATAAATTTTTACCTTTTTTATGTTAAACCATTAATATGTAATAAAATGCTTCATTTTCAGCTGATTATATCAGGTGTGGGTGTTTTTCAGGTAACATAGGTTATTTTTTGGAAAAGTGGTTTATTTTTTTTAATTATTATTCTCGTTTAATTGGCTGCCATTTTGCAATAAAGTGATAAAATGAAAAATGTTCAACATTAAAATATTAGTCAGAAAAAGCTGTGAAAATTTAGCCTTGTTATTTTTTTTAAATTCTTTATTAGACTTTATATAGAGAAAATTTTAAAAAAAATGGGTCTCTTTTTAAAGGACAGCACAATAAATTGGATTATATACTAAACTGGGAAAAATAGCTGAAAGATCATTTTAAGTTATGTGGAATGCCTTTCTTTGTATAATAGTGACAGAACATAAATTTTAATAACTTTTAATGCCTGAAAAGACTATTCAATGTTAAAAGTAGGGTGTTTATAAAACTTTTATTTATTTTTCCTGCATTAAGGTATTGAATGGTGCCAAAAATTGTAGATTTCGAAAACAATTAAACTTCTAATTAGATGATCGTAAAGAGTATAATCTACATTTTATGCTTTAATAAAATTACAATTAGTATATTGAAGTGAAGAAAACTCTAAGTCCCCAAAGCAGAATATGCTTAAGAGTATGACATACATCGCAGAACAATTAACTTCTCTGCAGAACATTTCAAATTCTCATTTTCAACAAAATTCACTATTCATTCGTAGGAAAAAGCACTAAATTAGTCTGTCAATCACTGGAAAAACTTTAGTCGTTCGTTGAAAAAGATTGTGAAATTCATCAATTGGTCACAGGAAAAGCTCACGTAATTTGTCAGTCGATCACGGGAATAAATCGTGAAATTCTTCAGTTGGCGCGGTTAAAAAAAAAAAAAAAAAAAAAAAAACCTGAATTTCGTCAGTGATTCATTGGGAAAAAAATCTGAAATTCACCGGTCAGTCGCGTAAAAACCCTGCAACTTTTGCCAATTAGTCACAAAAAAAGTGATAAAATTTGCCATTCTGTAGAAAGAAAATATTGCAAAATTCACCTATCAGTCACGGGTCAAAAAATGTGAAATTCGTCTATCAACCGGGGGATTTTTGATTTGAAATTTCATGTTTTTTGCCAAAAAATGCGAAAAAATTTGTCAATCTGTTGTGGGTAAAAACCATGAAATTTGTCAGTGGATCGTCGAGAAAAATGTGAAAACTGTCGATCAGTAGTGAAAAAAAAAAAAACCCACACAATTTTCTCCAATCGGTCACAAGAAAAAAATGCAAAATTTTCTAATCGGCAGAAAGAAAATATCGCAAAATTTGGTTATTGGTCGCGGCTAAAAGAAAACACTAAATTTTTTTATCAGTTTTGTGAAATCCCTCGATTTTTGTCGATTGGTTGCAAGATAAAGCAACAAAATTTTCAAATTGGTAAAAAGAAAATAATACGAATTTCGCCTATCAGTCAGTCGCAGGTTAAAAAACTAAATTCATCAGTGGATTGTCAGGGGGAAAAAATCTCAAAATTCGTATCAGTCGTGTAAAAACCCACAATTTTTTCCATTCTGTCACAAGAAAATTCGCAACATTCATCGATCAATAAAGAAAATATTGCAAAATTTAACAATCTGTTGTTAGTTTTAAAAAAAATGCGAAATTCATCAGTGAAGTGTTGGAAAATATCTCGCAATTCTCCAATGAGTCGTGGGGAAAAAATTGCGGAGTTCGATGATCGGTTCTGAGAAAAAAATTGTGAAATTCACCAGTTACCAGAGAGAAAAATCTCAAAAATATTGCAAAAATAGTCTATTGATTACGAGAAAAAACCCTGCAAAATTAGTCATTCGATCGGAGTAAAATCATGAAATTCGTCATTTCTTTGGTGTGTGTGTGTGTGTTAGCATTTTACGAAATGTCTTTAGCATTTCTATACAAGATGAAATCTCACTCCTACATATACAAGGAAATCTCCCTGTGTTTTATTTTTTTTATTTCCGCAAAACATTTTTGATCAGCTGAAGGTTTGTTGCAGAACATTGCAAAATATTCAGCTTTGGGGCTCTAAGTACAGTAGACTCCCTTAAATCCACATAGCTTAAAACCAGAGGTTATACAGGTTTTAGAATTTGTTTGTGGTCCCTCTTTATACATTTTTTTAACAATAATTTAAATTTAATAATGCGTTCGAAATTATAATGAATTATGAACAAAAAGTAAAATTAACAAATTTTTTGAAAACAATTTAAATTATTAAAGGTAAAGGTTAAGTAAATAATTAATATTTCATAACTAAATATGCATAATGATGAGAATTTTTTCTTCAATTATTCAGTGAAACTTGCCTTAGGTACACTGTTAATTTAAGATTTTTATGTGAGTTAAAGTTTTATTTCATGTTTAGTCATACTTAATAACCAAAAAAGCTTGATTAATACTATTAATTACTAAAATTATTTGGTAAAAATATCGCGATCGCCACTAATATCAGCACTATCTTGAATTTTTTCAAAAATAAATTTATATTTCCTTCATGAGAAAGCATGAGTTTAATCCTATCAACCAGAATTACATATTAAAATGTGTACAGAATGGTATAAAAATTTTAAAAACTTTAATTTACACCCTAAATCTTAACTGTAAGTTTCATTGTTTACATTGAAAATGGTGTGTGGATTTTAGGTATTTGCAGACAGTTTTGAATTCCGGGAGGGGGAAGGGGGATATCCCTCTCCTGCAGCGTTTGAAATGTTCTCCCCGGAAGATTTGAGATTTTATGTTTTTAATTGTTAAAAAGTGTAATTTCCCCCCTCGGTAGGGGAGACTGGTACACAATGGACCACTTTTTCAGTTAATTTTTTTTTTTCTCTTTAATGGATAAACCAATCTGCATGAAAATATTTTTGAATATTCCTTAAATCTTTATACATTCATCATAATTTTCTCAGAACATAGTTTTCAATACACTTAAAAAAAAAAAAAAAAAAAAAAAAAAAAATTAATGCACCCGTAAAGTGGACCAGTGTGTCCCAGAAGTGGGGCACAGTGGACCGCTATTAGGTATTATCTGAAATACAATATAAATCTATTTTTCATTAATCTAATTACTTTTTATTTCCTCTTTACCACCAAAATAATACAGTAATATAAATTTGCAAGTAACATTTTGAAACAAAAACAAATTATATTTTGAAAAGAATAACAGATTGATACAGAAACAATTGCAATTTAGGTGACGTTATTACTTAAAGTACAAAAAAATCAGCGCACATTAAAATTTGCAAATGAAATTCCAAAATACTTATGAGTAAGATTGGGCCTGGAATTTTCCTGAAATACTTTTGGGTCTGGGAGCAACATTATGAAATCATTGACATCAACAGCAGATTCATCTACAGTTTCGGGAAAAATAAACTGATTTCCATTCAATTTGCATCTCATGAATCTTACTTGAATGGAATCATCATCAATTAGACTACAGTTATATTTATCAAAAACAGTAAATACAAAACAAAATATTTCTTACTATGTTAAATAGTTATTTTTCTTTGTTTACTTTATTTTACAGTTAAATAACTACTTTAAAACAATATTTCTTTATAGAAAATAAGCAATTATTAAATATTTTGAACATTCTGCATTACAGGAGCAGAGTGGATTGTGGACCACTGTGCCCATGTTGAAGTTCAATAAATAATCATACTAATATTGTTTATAGCTTTCTTTTAAACATATTAACTTTACAGTTAAATAAAAACAAGTGTCTTAGCTTTGCTAAAAAGCTGTTTTATCTTATTTATCTACAACCTTTAATTACTAAAAACAAATAAAAATAGGATGCTGAAAATTTTTACTTTTAGAAGCTCAAAACAACCAATCAGTATAAAATAGTTCAATCTGAGCTAAACATATTTTTTGAAGGCTATAAATAATCAGTCCAGTGCTGTTGTCTATTAGGATAGAAGAGAAGCTTAAAAAAATTTTAAATAAATAAAATATTAGGGGGTGGTCCACTGTGCCCATAGGTCCAGTGTGTACCGGTCTCCCCTACTCTGTAATACCCCCCCCCCCCCCGTTCCCCCAGAGAAAAGTATCTGAATCCAACACTGTTGCAGGAGTCTATTGTAATTTCATTAGTGTTGATGGAACAGATAACAAATCAAAGAAATATCATGACAGGTCTTTTTGCACTTGTATTTTGTAAAATTACTGTAATAACATAATTTTCAACTTTCATCCATGTATGTGTAATGCTAAAGAATAAGAATGACCATTCATGTCTGCATTCTACAGAAACTTCTCAAAACTTTCAGCATTATCACCCAATCAGTGGGCATTATTAGCATTTAGTGCTTTAAATTAAAGGTATTGTTGCCTCTTCAAGCCCTGACTGATTTCTTTATTTGCTGTGTATGTTTAACAATAAAAATATTATTTTAACTTCTATTGAAAAAGTTCTTGTAATATTTTGATACTACTAATTAATTTTTTCTGTTGATACATTTTTTCAAAATAGTTGTTCATCATATGTTATCATTCTTTATTCTCCCACAATTCCAGTTTGTTGTTATATATTTATTTGTAAGGAATGAAAAAATAAGAAAACTTTTATTTTATAAAGAGAAATTTTATTATGCTTGTTGTGCTTTATTTTATATAAAAAAGTGAATAATCTGATTATTCAAAGGAAGTTATAACAATGTGAATCATATTAGACTTAATAAATATAAATTTGAACAATGTAAATTCGAAATCTACAATTTACAAGCTTATTGTTTAAGAAATGAAGCTTATAAACAATTACTTAAAGCTTCTTTCATTTATATAACAGGTAAAATATCTTCAGAAACATTGCAAATAATGTTCGTCTTAGATTTTTAATATTTTTTTTCACATCATTTTAAAAATTAAGAAAATTTAGGATTTTAATCAATGATTTAAAGAAAAAAATCATCTGATTTGAATCTCAATTTAAACCTCTGATATTTGACTTTATAGTTTTTTTAGACTTCTACTTTTTAATAAGAGTTGAATTTTAATAACTATTGTATAATTCAATTTATTGAAGATGCGATTGACATATTCCTTTATTAGAAAATACCACGTAACTTGCTTATATCTACCCCCTCCTTATCTCAGACATGAAATATTTGTATGTTTTTCTCATAACTAGTGTTGTAATTAGGACAATTTGATAATCCAAAGACCCCCGTGGTAGAATGTACGCGACGGGCGTCGGAGACTTTTAGGGCACCTGCAGACTAAAAACATACAGCAATGCTGCGGACGCACCATAGCGCGAAAAAATGACAAACTTCGTCGAAGGATCGCGAATAAAACGGCGAATTTCGTCGAAGAATCGCGGAAAAAACGTGAAATTCATTTAAAGTTCGCGAAAAAGGGCTAATTTCGTTGACAGATCGCGAAAAAAACGCAAATTTAGAAAAAACGTGAATTTCGTCAAAAAAACATGAGTTTCTTTGAAGGATCACGGAAAAATACGAATTTTGCCGAAGAGCTATGGAGAAAACACCAACTTCGTCAAAAGATCGTAGAAAAAACTGTTAATTTCGTCGAAAGATCATGAAAAAACGGTCAATTTCATCGTCGGATCCCGAAGAAACGGAGAATTCTACCGACAGATCGCGAAAAAACGGCAAATTTCATCAGAGGATCGCCAAAAAACGGCAAATTTCGTCGAAGGAACTCGAAAAAACGGTAAATTTTGTCGAAAGATCTCGAAAAAATGGCAAATTTCGTCAAAGTATCTCGAAAAAGCGTCAAATTCCTTCGAAGGATCACGGAAAAAATGCTAATTTTGGCCAAAGGCCAAAGAAAAATCGTGAAATTCATCAAAGGATTTGGGAAAATGGCTAATTTTGTCGACAGATTGCAATAAAAATTCAAATTTCGTCAAAGGGCCGCGGAAAAACTTGATTTTTGTGAAAAGACTGTAAAAAGAACTATGAGTTTCGTTGAAGGATTGTGGAAAAAATGCAAATTTCATCAAAGGGCTACAGAGAAAACGTAAATTTTGCCAAATGACCGCAGAAAAAATGCTAATTTCGTCAAAGGATCACGGAAAAAGTGCAAATTTCGTCAAAGGGCCACGAAAAAAATGTGTATTTCGCCAAAGAGCGCAGGGAAAAAAGAAACGCTAATTTCGTCAAAGGTTCATGAAAAAAACGTGAATTTTGTGAAATAGTCCCGGAATAGTTGCAGCATTCCTTTAGAAAACAGCAGACACACAAAGTTCTATGCTTATTAATATAGGCATAGTTTTTAATCTGAAACAATACACTGAACTAACTTTTGAAAAATCGGGTTAACCCAAACCCAATTTGCAAGAATCTACACTCAGCCTGAAATCGCCTCGAATCAAAAGCAGAGTTAATCCGACCGGCAACAAGAAAAAATATTGCTGAGAGGGGATTTTCTCCCCTCCTTTAACCTTTCAGAATTTTTTTTTACCCAGAAGGAAGATAAATGCTGATGCCTTAATTAATTAGCACTACAACTACAACAGCAGCAAGAATAGATTTATATGATATATTGCGTATTGCAGACTATTTTTGAAAACATTATTAGCGTTGAAGATAGTTCTGCAACTGGGCCAAAGACATTAAGTTTTAAAAAACAATATCCTAGATTTGAGATTTTGTATTTGGTAATGAGGTCATTACCAAATCACACACATTACCAGTAATGTGTGTGAATTCTTTCATGTAGCGGTATGCAATCTATAGATTTTATGCACTACAAATTAGGTAAATTAAAAAATGCATATGGAAAATGCACTTCCAGCAATGTTTGATCTTAGTCAGTCCTGTAAGCGAATTCTTTTGCGTGTTTCTGTAAATGAACAATTAATGCTATGCACTTTATAATCTATAAAAAATGTCTTATTGCATTTCAGTGATGCTATGCACTTAATAATCTATAAAAAATATGTCTTACTGCATTTCAGTGATTTCATTATGTTTGAACTATCATAACATCATTAAAATACACCATAAACTATTTTTCCCCATAGATCATAAAATAATAAAATTCTTTTGTGTGTCCTGTAAACAAATTATAAATGCTACTTATTCTATACTCTTGAGAAAGCATGCTGTAGTCAATCTCCATGATGCATATTAATCTCATTGTTTGAAATATCATAATATCTATAAAATGCACTACAAATGATTTTTCCCCATAGACCGTAATATAACGGAATTCTTTTGTGTGTCCTTGTAAACGAACTATAAGTGCTACACACTTCATTTTTAATACCGAACATTCTATAGTAAACCTCAATAACATAAAAATTTTGTGGCACTTTATGCAATTTACGAGGGTTAGAGCATGGACAGACAGACAAACAGAATTCATAAACACATTTCAACTATGTTGGAAAGTTTTAAAATGGGCAAGGTGCTACTGGTGGGAAAAAGGCCCATTTTAGATTTTTAAGGGCACTTTTTTAATTTTGAAATTCATTCTTTTGATTTTTAAAGGCACTTCAGGCAGGGTGCAGCGACCTTCTGAAACTGTCTAAGAGAAAATCTGCTAATGAATGCTATATTAAAATTATGCTTAAAGATCATCTACATAATTGTACCAAACATTAAAATTTTCATTACTAATTTTGACATATTTGGATTCTTCTGTAAATTACACCTTTGGATACCAAACAGGAAATCAAGTTGCTTAAGAATTATACAGGTTTAAAGTTTAGAATGCCTATTTAACTTAAAATCTTTTTTTAATTAATTTTTGAGAAAAATATGAATTGTAACCAACAAATTTTTTAACAGAAATAAATTCCTAGAAGCTTCAAATATACAAATCCAAATTTACAGCTCATTCGCCCAAGTTTTTAAATTGTGCTTCAAAAATTACCGACAATGCAATCTGTTTTGCAATGATTAAAACTGAAATTAACATTAGAAGTTCCAAACTCTAAACCTGCATAATTGTCAAACTACTTGACTGAATGACTTCACATTTGGTATCCAAAAGTAAACTTTACTGAAAAATATAATTATGATGTCAAAATTAAGTGTTAGTATT
The DNA here is from genome assembly GCA_963931845.1 of Maratus michaelseni. Lineage (NCBI taxonomy): Eukaryota > Metazoa > Arthropoda > Arachnida > Araneae > Salticidae > Maratus > Maratus michaelseni. The sequence continues at coordinate 261,181,938 of OZ007593.1, forward strand.
GAAAATTTTAATGTTTGATACAAGTTCTATGTATAGATGACCCCCTAAGTGAAATTTAGGTACAGTACTAATTAGTAAACATCATTACTAACACATGTCTAAATGATTTAATCACAGTGCTGTAGTTGGGTGGGAATGCGTGGGAACACCGTTTCCAGAAATATTTGGTTTGTTACTGTAAAAAAAAATAACGCGTACGAGTCTTTTTTTTCTCCAGACTGAAAACTATACCCATTTCAATGTCTGAATACGAAAGAACATTCATCTGTATGAATAACATCATGACCAATGCGAAAAATTCACTCCTTATCTACTCTATGAAAAGGTGAGTTCCCACAAATATTTTTTTCCAACTACAGCACTGTTTAGTCACATATTTAAATGATGATTTGGGGAAAAGTTAGTGTGAGGTTTTTTTTAAGTGATTGTACATTACTATTAGTTAGAGATGGGAAATAACAATTACTTTTGGTTAACAGGTTACAGAGTTCCTCAGTAGCATTGGTAACAGGTTCCAATAACATATTATTTTTGCAACACATAATCAATCGTTATGTATGCTGCCAAAGGACGTTTAATTAAAAGTCCTTTAAACAGAATGTTTTTAATATTTTTAGGAAGTAAGTAATTTCCCAAGTAAGTAGTACCCTTTCCCATTGAGATGAATCTGCATCATTAAAATCTGTTTACATGATAAAATTAAATTTTTGCGCGACAAACCTAATTATGAAACTTTGAATTTTCAGCATTTTCTGGCATTAAAAGCACGCTTTTCCATCTTTGGTAATATAAAATGACGAAAATTCATAAAATTCTAAGTATCATAACTCGGAAAATTTTCGTCATAGAAGAATGAATTTTTATTGGTTTACTTGTATGAAGATAAACTTTTTCTGAATAAACCTTATCAGAACCAAACATCGTATAAAATCTTTAATTTCGTATTGTAGCCATTTAAAAAGTAGCTATTTTGACGTAAACTGATTTTCATATGGTGACATTTTAGTAATTGTAACTATACCACTAAAACTAATGGTTTAGGTATTAGATATTGGTAAACAATAAGAAGGGACACCATGTTATAAAAATAAAACACATTTTTAAAAACATGATTTGTAGAAAAAGGTAAACAATTTCTTCTTTCCCTCATTCATAACTGCTCGAGTAATTTCATCAATTAAATATGTCACCTATTCGCTTTAGTTCATTTCTGTTTCTGTTTAACTTGTCAGATACAAATTAACAATTCTCCACCTTCCAGAAAAAAAAAAAAAGCTTGATTTTGCCTAATTTTAATTTACTATCAGCTGTTCATTGATCGTCTGTTCAGGAGTGTCATGTAAATGTACTGGTCTACATGGGCCGAAATATTCAGATCGTGGGCCAGAAGACAGCTATCTTTGCCTGTCATAGGTTCAGTGTAAAAAATAAGCTACATTACATACAATTAAAAAAATAATATTGCATACATATTTATACAAGCATTTTAAAGTACAGCATTTTTCAGATTATATGTTCGCAACCCACTGTGTATGAAATCACAAAATTAATGGTCACATAGACAAATTCAAATGAAAATAAGTTAATTTTAATATAGTTTAGAAGAAAGGGAAAATATTATTTAAAATATCATAATATTGAAGCTCTATAAAGTAATAAACAAATATAGATTAAAAAAATATTTGTCTTTTATTTATTAAGAAAAATAAAATTTTACGATTCCAGTAACAAATGTAGAAAATTACTATTGTAAAAAAACCTGCTAGCCTGCAAAGTTCAGTAAGAATAACACAAAAGCCTTAAATCCTAGAATCCAGGACTTCAGCCTCCACCCTTCCACACCCTGCCATACTCTGTCAAAAACTTCCAAAGCGAGTGTGAATCATTAAACCACTTTAAACCGATACACGAAAATCATCTTATTTGTTTATTATTCCTGCAAAACGAATATGTCATTATTTTTTCCCAAAAAAATTCACACAAACATGTAGTTCTTCCTCACATCCATAACTGGATTCAAAAAGGATTTCAAAAGAACATATCTGTCATTTTAATTAAACGAGTATCATTATTTGAACAGAAACCAAATGGTTAAAAAATCACATTTAGAGGAAAGAGTTATCGAAGGTTAAACGGACAATTCTGTTACTGGCAACATATTTATCTGTTACTCACTACGTGAAAAATATAAAGTTAGGAAGAATTTATTATTTTTCTTCATGATATGTGGATAGAAATATAATGCTCGTCAGTGGGTTTTGAAAATTTCGATTTGCGTTTTGTTTTTTTTTCTTTTTGAGGCAAGATCTCAGATATTTACTTTTAAAAATAGGCAATATGGCTTAAAATTGATCCAAACTCTTATTTTCATGGAAATTATGTTCTCGCATATTGTGTTTTCTTTAAGGGTGTTCTCAAATCTAAATTAGCTACATTCTGACACATTTCTGAAAAATATTTTTTCATAAATGCAAAAACTTTCCAAGTGTTCGTATTAAAAAATTATGAAATTGAATAGTGTTTTGCATTTTTTGATAAAGGCAAAAGTTATTTCATAAAATTATGTCAAGTTGGAGGTTTTGAACTGAATTTCTGGAAGTAACATATTAATGCGGTAACAGGTTCTAACACAAAAACTATGTTATTTATCCTGTTATGTTAAATAATGCCCATCCCTACTTTTAGTAGATAAAATTACATTGTAAAGAGTGAGTCAAAATTATGTGAACATTGAAAGTAAAAACATTTATTGAACATATTTAATGTAAGGTCTCAATCTATTGTCCATTATGTATATCTCAGACAAGAAAGTTTTTTTTTACTTTTTTTTTTTTTTTTTTAAGAGTTAACATAATTTTGTCTAACCCTTATTATTTTCAAGATAGCTTAGTTTTTAAGTCATCCTGCCTTGAAAATAGCTTATAAAAAAACAACAGTACAAGGAAAAACTAAAGAAAAGCAAAACTGTAAGAATATCCAACAGATTTATTTACACCTCGAAAAATAAATGCAGAACATAAAAACACATATTGGTAACATTTTGTGCATAATCACTTCTTTGAACAGAATATGTACATCATTTTAAGAAAATTGCCATATTCTACAATATATTTACATTGGAATGTTTTTCAGTCTTAACATTTAGATGTACACAAACATGGAATGTTTCAAGTAAAGCATTTTTAAAAAAGGCACAATGATTGAATAACATAAATTAATAATGCTTAAAGTTCACATCTAGCTCATAAGGCAGACATACCATACTTCTGAAATGTATATGTTAAATACAAATTAAAATAACACAGCAATTTGTAATGTTTAATAATTTAATTACTAATTACATAGCATGTTTTAAAAAATGCTTAAAAATATGCACACAACAAAAATCTCAATTCAGAAGGTTAGACATCTAAATATCCAAATAAAAGAAATTTCTATTAATCTGGGAAATAAAATTTACTTGATAATTAAATGCATGAGAATGCCAGGCTGATTATTTATGTCAGTCCTTCACTATTTATGCTATCACAATCTAATGTCCATTCGAATAATTTTATGTTTAAATTCAAATGCACAGTAAACCGTCTATGCAAGATGTAAATTTTAAGAATAAATATAAGACATTTCCTTTCTATTAAAGTATGAAATAGGAGGAATGGAACTAAGCATTCTTCATTTAAAATTGTTCATCGAATGATGGATTATCAAAGTCATTTTAAACAATGTTTGAAAAATCTGTATTGCCATGGTGACTAAGAAATCAAAGCAGGCAATTAAAAATATTTAATAGAGGACAAATTTTAAGATTATGACTCGAAAAAAAATTTCATATAATGAAAAATTTTTCACAGTTAACTTATTCATAATCAATTGAGAATAAAAAACAAACTATTAAAATGTGTTTATCCTAAATGTGACTGAGATATTTTAACAAAATTGAATTATCTTACAAGTATTAAGAATTTCTTGAACAAAATATCTTATATTTGTTATGACAGTTTTTACAACTTTAAAAGAGGGTTTTCACACATGAACTTGATAAGAAATAATTTAAAGAGTCAAATAGAAGTTGGTAACTTAAAAAATTAATAATATTTAATTTCAATGGAAATAATTTAAAAAAAATTTAACCTTGGTAAAGCTGCGACATTTTTATTTTTAAACTAAGGATGTTGGGCAATATTAATGGCCATTAAATCTAATGTATAAAACATATGCACATAATAAATTTTATTTTTAGCTGCTTAGTATAATCTTTCGTTAATAATTTTCCTAATTATATTTACAATGTTTCTCATTGTTTCTGATTCTGTTTAAAACAATGAATTTTGAGTCATTAAAATATTGATGAATAAGAAAATATTAAATAATTCTTTAAAATTTGATAACAAAATTTGTTTATAACTGACTTTTTTAGACTTTCACAAGACATGTTGGTTACATGAAGTTTTTGGTCATTAAAAGTGCTTATGATATTTAACTGTATACTAAATTGTATGTAAAATTTTATGGAAAATGGTTTTAAAATGAAATTTAATGTTTGGAAGTTTTAGATGTCCAACGTTCAAGTAATAAATACTTCAACATGAATATAAAAAACAAAGTTATTTATACAAAACTGAAAAACTCAACATGATTGCCACATCAGATTCATCACATAGTTTTAAAAAAATTGCTAAATCCTTTGACATTAAAGAAACAAATGCCAAATTATAAATTTAACTCTACATGTTTCATATCATGTAAAAATTAATTTGCAAAACACGTGTAACCCAAATTTTCCTTTTTTACTTACTGAAAGGTGATTACAGAAGAATAAATAGCATAAATTTCCATATTTTAACATAAACCTACTAATGAACTTTGAAATTGTTTACTAATTATTAACTAAGTAATTATTTAAAAATATATATAATCCTAAAACATCAAGAAACTTTCTGTGGCCATAAAATGAACTTTGGCTAAGTTTTATCAGCTTTAATAAAATAGAAAAAAATTATAATGAAAAAAAAAAAAGACAAATTATCATTTCCCTACTAACTAAATGTAATTTAAAACATTGCACTCACTTCTTGAAAGCATAAGGGCACATTTCACTCAATGTAATAAATAAATAAATAAAAATGATATACAGTTTAGCAATATACTAAAAAGATATCAATTGCTTTTTAAAAGTTTCAAAACTAAATTTGGAAAACATACCAAGTTATTTTGATTTATTTGAATTACATAAAATATAGTAATAAATATTTTTTTGTATCAAAAAATTTCAATTGACATACAAGAAATTAAACTGGATTTAAAAAAATAATTATACATTTTAGTTACATATTAAGTCATAAAAATATATTATAGCAACGAATTTAAGTTAGAATAACATTTAAAAATAAATAAACATACATATAATAATATAAAAAAATTAGAGATAATAAAATTTTCAATGCAATTCTTGAATTTTATTGAAAAAAAAAATTAAATACCACATACAAAAATTTGTAATGAATTACACAGCAGTTTCATTCATTATGAAAATATGTGAAATAACATATGCAATCTTTAATATTTATTGACCATTACTTTTGAAAATTTAAAAAGGCTATTTTAATTCCTGATTAGAAAAAAGTAAATAAAATTGTATGTGCTTCCAGATAATTTATTAAAATTTTATTAAAATATATGCCTGACAGATAAATTGAATAAAATTCCAGAGATAATTATTAAAAAGATTAATAATATGAATGTTGCAATCAAAAATGTTCATGTTAAAAATCATGTCTACATTACGGAGCTGGATAACAAGCTATTTAAAAAAATTATAATAAATACACTACAATATTTTTTACAGTATAAAAAATTAAGTACATAATTATATGTAATGAAATGTTTTTCATTTGAATTAAAAATGTAACACAGATGATTTTTTAAGAAATGCAAATGAGTTTGGCACTAACAATATAAAACAATGAAGAAAACATGAAATCCTAAAACATAAATGAGCAGATTTTTTTTTATTTCAGAAATTACTGTAACTTTTCTCCATCTTGTTGAGAAATATATATGAAATTATATTTTTGGACACTGTTATAAGTTATACAGCAAAATATACCTTATTTTTTTCACATGAATCTAATAAACAAATTAAAAAATGCATTATAGTGCATGGTGGCTATATACCCCCTCCCGCCTTTTTTTCCGCAGCCCTGACCTATAGATTTATTTTTTTTATTTAAAATAACAATTTTGTCTTTTATTTTCAGAAAATATGCTCTTTATTTTGAAAAATATCAGAATTAATTTTTTTTTAAATAAATTGTTTTATTCTGTAAATAGTAGTGTTTATATAATAGATATTGTTAAAAAAGTAAATCAATTTATCATATGGATAGATATAAAAAGAAAGTCTGATATTTTATGAAATAAAGTATAACATTTGTGATGTGATGTAATTAGTTTTTTAATTAATTAAAAGTACCTGTGATAAAGTTAACTGAAAAGAAATGTAGAGAACAATTTTTTAACACTCACTTTAACACTTTTTTGAGCAAAAATAAATAATTGTAAATAATTATTTCTCGTCATTTAAAACAAATAATGCATTTTCCTTACTTGTACCGACTTGTATTGGTTAAGTAAAATAACTAAAATTTTAAAAACTTTTTTTTTCTTCTTCATAAAATTAGTTCAGTAAAAAATTTTTCTTATGACTTTTAATATATATGATTCAATAAACATTGATATTATTTTAATAAGTAACATATGAATAGCACGCAATGTATTGAATTTTTACTATGCTTGTTAAATTCAGAATATCATCAAACTACTTTTATAAAAGAAATATTCAAGTTAAAAAAATTTCTTTTAAAAAAATGTGTTATTCATGTATGTATTATGGCAGATAATTTTATGTGGTATTTTATATAAATAAATATATATTTTGCATTGTATTATAATTATCAGTTCATATATTGTCGATTTTTAATGCGATTTAATGGTTATTATGCAAAATTTTTTTATTATATATATATACAGGGTGGTAATAATTAAAGTGCAAGTTTTTGAAAAGCTTTAGAAGCCTAACTATTTGGAATATTTTCAAATATTCATACAGTTTAGAGCATACAGAAACAAGTTTTGCTATGAAAAAAAATTAGTTTAAAACTTTTCCAACAGATTGTGCTAAATATCATTAAATTAAAAAAACATTAAAAAAAATTAAAGAAAGAATTTCCCACCAGCTAAATTAAAAACTTTTTATAAAAAATTTGATGCAATAGCAGAGTAAAATTTTAGCCACAACATTCTCAAAATAATAATAATAATAATAATAATAATGCACTCTATTATGAAAGAGTTTTTATCAGACTGGTACTAATTATAGCACTGCCTTGAAAGAATATAGTTGTTTGAAAGAATTGAGAAGAGTGCCGATGTGTGTGAATGGTCTAAAAAAGATGATAAAAAATATTTGAAGCTACAAGAGAACTTGAAGTGATCCCTGAAACCACAGGGCAGATGATGTGTGTAAGATGTGTAAATTGTTGAAGAAACAACTGATTCATTGTTAATTGATTGCCAATTGATTCATATAGTATTTTACAATAAAAACATCTTTATAAATATGAAATATTGATTTAAAATGATTTATTTTTGTTAACATTTGCTAATAAAATCTCTTTAATAATTCAGCGCCATCTATCTGTAAATTTTTGAACTAAATAGTATTATTGCATATTTTGCTTTTGCATATTCGAAAAAGTATAAATACCAAAGCTTTTAAAAATATTCCAAATACTTTAACTTGTACAGTCTTTCAAACACTTGCATTTTACTCATAAATACCCTGTATATTAAATTCAACATAAATATCCTTTTCTTTTTTTACATTTTGCCGACATACTTATAACGTGTCCAAATTTGTTATCTAGTTATTACAGACACTAGTATTTGAATATTTCAAAAATAGAAGAGTCAAAATAGAATTTCATGAACACAGTATATTTCTAGAAAGAGCTAGTTCTAAAGATTTTACTAAAATCTAAAGAATTACAATTAATATCTCTCTCTTTAAAAATTTGAAGAAAGCCCATAGAGTGTAACAAAGAAACCATCTTTCTCTCATCTACATCTCAGCAATTTCCACTTGCATATTTAGAGACATATATACAACTTGATGAACAAATACAGTCTTTTAAACAGATTCTTTCAACAATTTCTCAAAGTAAATACAACAAAATAAATTAATGGAATGATTTCAATTTTGTTGGTATCACACTGATGTCTCATTACTTTCCCTGAAAAGTTAAAAACACACATATAAGACATTTCAGATAAGAAATAAAGATAACAAAAACAAAAAATATTGTTCAAATAAAGTGAATGTAATATAATTTAAAAACTTCTTCAAAATGCTATAAAAATAAGCAAAGTATCATTCAATTCAAAAGAACAATGTCTTTCTTCATCGGTGCAAACAAGGCATGCTACTACTTTGAAAGCAGGAACACGACCCTGATAAAAAAAGACATTGTTCTTTCAAAATGTATAGTGCTTTGTTGATTTTTGTGATGTTTTTGAATTATATTTTGCATTGCATCAGTTTTTATAATGTACTTAATATGAATATAAATATGCTAATCTTAACGATTCATGAAATTTTATATAGCTCTATTATAAAGGAGAATTTAAAAGAAAGACATTTAGAAGCTATTTGTAAACAAACCAATCATAGCATTTAAAAAGTCTTAACTGTTAATTATATCTCTAGCAACAAAATAGATTTAAAATAAGATAGGCGAAATCGAATGAGAAACAAATATATTTCTTCAATACCTGGAAAAAGAAAAAAGATTAAAAAATAGCTGCATGAATATTTAGTCAAGCTGCTCCATAAATTTATTGTATTTTACTAGATGTATTTCTTTTTAAATAGTGGACAATTTTTTTAGGAAAAAAAAAATTTAACTATACAACATAATATATATATATAATACAATAATGACTGAAGCTGTTCAAAATCTTAAAGATAAAGCATTTATAAATTTTTTTTCTATAAATTTATCATATAAGAAAATTATTCAAAATTAGCTTTTACATTTTTTTTTTAAATGCATGAAATTGATTTCTACGAACTTACCTTATCTGTTTTATCCATGTAAAAGTAAAATGAAAGAAAAAAGAAACACGAATTACTATTTTGGAAGATAATGATGCAAGGTAACATAAGAAACTTTTTTTAAAAAACAAAACTTCAATGCATAAAAAAAAAAAAAAAAATTAATTAATAAAACTGATATTTTAGATATCATTAATGTTAACAGAAAGCTATTTGAATACAAGTTTTGAAAAGTTTAAAATATTATTGGGAGAGCTATAATTATTATTGATAGGAAAGGGGACGGGGAAGGGGGTGGGGGGGGGGGGTATTATACTTCTGGTTGTAAATGACAACCACAAAAATCTAAATCAAGAAGTCAATTTGCGACATCAAAAATGTATGATATTTTGCTTAGTAAAAACTAATTATGTATAAAAATGAAACAGATTATTAATATATTAAAATTTTAATGTGGGAAGGTAAAAATTCTTTACAAAATATTCTAAAATTGTAATAGTCTGAATTTTTTTTATATAAAATTGCAAAAGGAGAGAGACACAGTGACAAACAAGATATTTATTAGCAGTTTTTAATAAAATTTAGACATGAACATCAGAAATTTATATTTAAGGCTGTTCTCTGGCTACTTTCTGACGCATTTTTTTAATTCATTTTTCTTTACAAATGTATCAAATTGGCAGGTACTCTTATTAAGAAATTATGTAGTCAAACTGTTTCTTCTGTTTTTTGGTACAGGTAGGAGATTGTTCAGAAAATGCTATTAAAGGGGCATTTTGAACCGAATTTCCAGATGCGACAATGCAGGAAAGAAAAAAAACATTACTGTCCTGAGACAGCAATAGTTTATAACTTAAGATGTAATTTGTCTATTAGAAAATGAAAAAAAAATCTCTTTCATTTTCAATAATCGTGCCTGCAAGTTTGTTTTATGTTTGAAAATGAGTCAGAAAATGTATCGCAAAATTTTGCATTGTTAAGCGGTGAAAAATATTTTTTTGACAACTGCCTTAATTCTTTGTGCCCCAGCAAATATTTAGTCTTTTTGAAGACTGTTATAAATATTATTTAGTACATCTATTAATAACAGTAAATTTTATATTTCATATAAAACATTCCACTTCACATTGTTTTGAAAGCACAGTCAATTTTATGCAGCTGAAAAATTTTTTTAATGGATCTTTTCCCAATCATTTACATGTGTGCAACTTTTATGTTGCTGAAAGATGTGCAGTGGAAAATTTTCCTCTTAAGATAATCTTCACATGTACAGGTAAGACCACAATATATTTACATTTGATATTTTATAAAGAAATGAGATATTCTAAAAAAATAATATTATAAATACTGCTTGCTTAGTTCAGTTTTAGTTAGAGCAAAACTTTTTTTGGGTGTTTCTTCTATTAGTGTGGGCAAAATTTAGATTAGTGCACAAAGCATAATTCTTTTTTTCCCATTAAAATGGTGTAAAATTTTTAAAATGAAATTTACTGAAAATGCCTGAAAGAAATAATATTATAAGAATTCTAAGAAGCTTTTCAAAAATTAGAATTCCTCAGACAGCATTTGATAGATAAAAAAATCCAAACATCAGTGGAAGTATGCAAGTGCATCGAGGAATAGAAAATCAAATTTTGTATTACTACAAGATGCATTCCAAAATGAAGAAAAAAGTATGCAATTGGTAATTGATAAGTTTTCAAATTAAAAAGAATGTATAAGTTTGAAATAATAAAATTATATTACAATAAGTTTTAAATCAAATTATGTATTTTTTTAAAAATTAACCTAATATTAAGAAAGTTAACATAAATAACCTATAACACATGGGCTGATAAGTTCCCGGTCTGGCACACAGATGGCATTGCAATCGCTGAACCAATGTTTTTTTTTAGTAAATACTAACCTTTAAAAGGTAGTAGAAAAAATGACATGACGATTCGCCGTGTGGATAAAACGTTAGAGTGGTTTTAGTTGAACGACTTTGTTGATAAACAAAAAAATGGATAACAAGAATTTCAAGAATTGTTATTTGATGGGAAAAAAATACCGTTCAAACAAAAGCTTGGCTAGATAAGCGTTATCCGGACACTGCACCAGGTAAATCAACCATTATTGACTGGTTTGCTGAATTTAAACGTGGTCGTACGGACACCAGTGATCCACCACGCAAAAGAGGTGGTTACTCCGGAAAACATAAAAAAAGTCCACAAAATCGTTTTGGGGAACCGTAAAGTGAAGTTGCAGGAGATAGCTCAGACTCTGAAGATATCCAAGGAACGTGTAGGTTTTATTTTGAATGAACATTTGTCTATGAAAAAGCTGTTGTCAAAGTGGCTGCCGCGCGTGTTGACTTTTGACCAAAAACAACGAGTTCTGAGCACTGTTTGGAGCTTTTTCGTTATAAAATTATGTTATTTATTATTAAATTATTATTATTAATTATTTATTAAATTATTATTATAAAATTATTATAAAATTATTTTTAAAATTATTATTATTAAATTATTATTATAAAATTATTATTTTTAAATTATTATTATTATTATTAAATTATTATTATTATTATTAAATTATTATTATTTATTATTAAAGTTATGTTATTTATTAAAGTTATAAAGTCATAAAGTTATAAAGCTTTGTTAAAAAGTTGTGTTTTCTTTATTAGACCGGGAACTTATCAGCCCATGTGTTAGTAATGTAGAAGTGAAATTAAAATTGACTTTTCAATGTTTTTCAACTGTCACATATTAAATTAGCTCACACGTTTATGATTATGCTAATAAAAGATTAGAAAATAAAAAAATCCAATAAAAATTCTAATAATCTAATAAAAATTAGATAAACTTTACTTAAAGTTTCAAATCAAGCTAATAATACATTATTATATTGTCTATTTATGTATACTGGGTTTTTGACAAAGTTGGCTCTGGATCTATTGCAGTTTTTTTCATTCAATGTATGTTTCAATTAGTGCAGTATTATTGCAGGATTAATTAACCTAATCAAGCAAACCTGTATTTATTAATCAATCTAAGTATCACTGTAACATTTAAAAAAAAAAATCCTAGAACTACCAATTTAATATGTCAGTTTTAATAAACGATTCCTTTATGAATTCCATGTTATTACATATTTTTAATACTTTTTTAGATACTAAAAGCAAAAAAATATATATATATTGGGCTGAAAATTTTCTTAATTCACAATTTAGGCAATAAAGGGTTAATTTTTTTTTCTAAATTTCAGCTTTAAAATAAAGCAAAATAAACTGTATAATAATGAACATTTACAAAATGAAACTTGTCCAAAAATAAATTAAAGAAGTAGACTTACTCAGATTCTGATGAAACATCTGCAGTAGTCATTTGAGGTAGAACCACTTTTTTACCTTCCAAAGCTGAAGAAATATTCGTATTTGTTTCTTTTTGTGTTTCTGTCAGGTTTTGCTCATCTTCATTGGTAGGTGTTGTAACATTTAAATTGTTATTATTTACATTGTTGATACTTGAATGAAGACTGTCACAGCGTTCAGGGACAGGAAGTTGTTCTGGGCTTGATATATCATCTAATTTAAATGAAAAAATGTAACCTTAAGTGCATCTATCTTACTTTAAGATATTACAAAATGAAAAGAAGTTATAATAGCTTTAAATGAATTGCACATATGGAAATGCTTACAATACTTATAAAAAAACTGAAAATGTTAATGATTCAGGTGAAAATTAATAGTTAGAACAATATTTTTCAATGTATAATGCTGCATTCGTAGATTCCAAGACAAGGAATATTGAGATACTATGGTAGCAGTCATAATAACATAGCTGCCAATCTTCCAGTTTTTTTCTAAGTCAAATAAACATATTGTTGTGAGCTCGGGGTTCGAAAGGACTGTTGCCAATATATAAGAACAATCAAAAGGCTTTATTCACTATAAACAGTGCAATACGAACACCAATATCTTCTGAAAATTACAAGATATTCAGTAATCTTCAAATCCAATAAAAGCACAGCAAAATTTCACACAGAAACAATGCGTTCAATACGACGTATCAACGACAAAATCAATCCGAGAAACACAGTTCTCAATGCAAAGCCTCTCGTATGAATTCAATCGCAGTTGACAGACAACTAACTGAACTGAACTGATGGAGGTCCTTATATAGGTTTCAGAGATCTTTCCAGATTATTCCAGAGCCTTCAGATGCTAGAAATTACCAGAAAGTGCTTTAACTTTCGATAGAGAACCCAAGCAAGAAAGGATCCCAATGTATAGGTATAAGGGGGGTGTGGTTGCACAAAAAGTCGCCAAATCCGTCGCCAACTTGGCGACATTTGGCGACAAAAATAAGTCGCCAACTTGGCAAAAAACCCATTCCTTGGCGATTTTCCAATAGAACTCCATTATAAAACCGATGCTGTAAGGTTGTTTTTCTTGCAAAGCACCTGAGGCCTTTAGCATTGAGTTACATGATGCTCAATAGGAAATACATTAATAATACTGCAATTTTCACAATAATAAAATAAAATAAATTAAAAAGAATGAAATATTTACAAAATTCATAACATTGCCCCCCTCTCAAGGACTGCACGTCCCGGGCAGTTCAACCTTTGATCGGAAAGCAAATCCGTTACCAACAAATGCTATACTATTCAAAGCACTTAAAGCAAATATGGAAAATAACAATTAAACACATTCATAATGCTGAATTATAAAGCATAGACACCATTACATACAAGTATTTAAATAATAATAACAATAATAATGATAATGCTAAGCAAAATAAATAATTACATTAATTTATATACAAGACCATGGTCATACTAATTTACATTATTTACATTACACTATTTACAATCAATGAACTAAGTACTATGGCCATAGTATGGAGCCAGTTTGTCGTAATGAACGACTCTAGGCTTCGAACTTGGTGACTTTCGGATCCGAATTACGACATCATTCAGTCTGTTTAGGACTGTATAAGGACCGTCCCAGTGCGATTGCAGTTTGGGAGAAAATCCTTTACGTCGAGTTGGATTATAAAACCAAACCTTGTCACCTTCTTTGAATTGATGTCCTGTGGCTTTCGTGTCGTACCTGGTCTTCATCTTCTCCGTCTGTATATTGATCCGCTCTCGAGCCAAGTTGTGGATGTCTTCAAATCGTGCCTGGAGATTCTGCACGTATCCCTCTGGCGATGAAGGCGCATCTGGAGGGCGACCAAAAATCAGATCACAAGGTAGACGAAGATCATGACCGAAAATCATCTGAGACGGGGAATAGCCGGTTGTTTCATGGACGGCGCTGCGATAGGCGAGAAGAAACAAGGGAAGTTTTTGGTCCCAGTCTTGTTGGTTTCTTGAGACTAGCAGTGAGAGATTCTTGAGGATGGTACGATTAAATCTCTCAACCATGCCATCCGATTGTGGATGTAAAGGCATCGTCCTAATTTTGTCCATTCCGAGAAGTTGACAGAGACCCTCAATCACAGCAGAGATGAAATTTCTCCCCTGGTCAGAATGCATTTGAAGGGGGACTCCATACCTTGATATCCACTGGTGTACCAAGGTATCCGCAACCGTAGAAGCTTCTTGATCAGGGATGGCATAAACTTCAGGCCATTTCGTGAAGTAGTCCATGACAACAAGGAGGTATTTGTTGCCATCAGCACTTCTTGGCAGAGGGCCTAAGATGTCAAGGGCGATGCGTTCGAAAGGTGCTCCTACATTGTAGAGATGTAGTCTTCCTCGGCTACGTTTCTTTGGTCGTTTTCGAGCTGCACATGCATCGCAAGATTTGCACCATCGTTCGACGTCAGCTCTCCCTTTTCCCCAGAAGAAGCGCTCTCGGACTCTATGTAATGTTTTCATGACTCCAAAATGGCCACCAGTGGGACTGCCATGTAATTCCTTGAGGACCTCTGGTATTCGGGATCGAGGAAGTACCATCTGCCACCGAGATGTCTTCCCATCTTCCGATTCGAATTTTCGGAACAGGACACCATTCATGATGTGGAGAGAGTTCCAAAGAGCCCAATATTGCTTCGTCGTAGGACTGTAAGTCGAGATGTCTTTCCAACTGGGCTTCGTGCTAGAAGATTCTAATAACTCCAAGATTGGTTTGATCTCAGGGTCTGCCATTTGATCTTCTCGAATCTTCTCATTACTCCAGGGATCTGGTGGCGTCAATAGTGAAGTCTTCGTATGGCGTATGACATATTCGGGATTATACTTGCTCTCCGCTCTGGAACAATAGCGACAGCTCTCGGGACACGGTCTTCTTGATAGGGCATCGGCGTTTCCATGCGATGAGCCTTTGCGATGCCTGATGTCAAAGTCGTATTCCTGGAGCCGTTGTATCCATCTGGCTACTTGGCCCTCCTGGTTTTTAAAATTCATCAGCCATGTTAGGGATGCGTGATCAGTACGAAGGAGAAATTTCCTGCCATAGAGATAGTGATGGAAGTGTTCTATGGCTTTCACTATAGCTAATAACTCCTTACGAGTGACGCAATAATTCCGCTCTGGTTTCGATAAACATTTGCTCCAGTATGCTACGACTCGTTCTTGGCCATCTATTTCTTGGGAAAGTACAGCGCCGACACTTTCCTGACTGGCATCCGTGTCCACAATGAATTGTTTGTCGGGGTCTGGATAGGTAAGGACTGGAGAGGATGTGAGAGCTTCTTTCAGCCGCTGGAATGAATTGTCGCATTCTTGTGTCCATAGAAACTTCTGCTTGCTTTCAGTGAGCCTATGCAAGGGTCTTGCGATGTTGGAAAACCCCTGTACAAACTTTCTGTAATAAGTGCATAGTCCCAGAAAGCTTCGCAACTGATGGACATTTTCCGGACGTTTCCAGTGCTTTACTGCAGACACTTTTTCAGGATCTGTTCGAACACCTTCAGCTGAGATGATGTGTCCTAAATAGTTTACTTCTCGTTGGAAGAACTTGCATTTCAAAGGGTTCAGCTTTAAATTCGCCGCTCTTAGTTTCGTTAACACTTTTCGAATATTCTCTAGATGTTCTTCAAATGTGCGGCCACCAATGATGACGTCATCTAGGTAGATGAGACAAGCTTCAAAAGTCAGACCTTTTAACACTGTCTCCATGAGGCGCTCGAACGTTGCTGGAGCATTGCAGAGCCCGAACGGCATAACTTTAAATTGCCAAAGTCCTTGTCCAGTAGTAAATGCGGTCTTCTCTTTGTCATCAGGATGGATCTCTACTTGCCAATATCCACTCTTCAAATCCAGCGTGGAAAACCATTTATGTCCTGAAAGAGTATCTAGCGTGTCGTCTATTCTTGGTAGAGGATAGCTGTCCTTCTTCGTGATATCGTTAAGTTTACGATAATCCACACAAAATCTTGTGGAGCCATCTTTCTTCCGGACCAACACGATGGGAGAGGCCCACGGACTTGATGACGGTTCGATGATGTCACTATCCTGCATCTCTCGTAAGAGCTTAGAAACCTCTTCTTGTTTTTCAAACGGCAACCGTCTTGGATGCTGTTTAATCGGTGAATGGTCGGCAGTATCAATTCTATGACGCGTCAGAGAAGTGCGACCTATATCATTCTCGTTTTGTGAAAACACATCCTTAAATTCCTGGAACAGTCTTTCTGCGGCATGTCTCTGCTAAGGAGATAAATTCTCATTTCGTCCAATTTCAGGTGTTAAACTTTTAGGCGGCTCCGACAACGTCAAGCTCGGGTCTTTGCAAACACAGGTGACTGGAGCACAGGTTGCAAGCACTTCACCCTTCTGGATAATTCTAGATTTTTCACTTACGTTCGCAATTCTCACAGGTATGACATCTCTCGACAGATCTACCAGCGCCGATGCTATTAGCACTCCTTTTGGGCTCTTCTCAGGATATCCAGTCAAGCCATACTGGAAAATTCTTTCGTTTCCAGTTAATCCAGGTATCATCATTTCGGTTCGAGGAGGGATGATAACATCTGCCTTGGCTGTGATCCGTTGAATAGACCCGGGCTCATTTCCAAGTTTGAAAATAGTGACATCTTCTTGAGCAGAGCGTAACTCATTATTCTTAAAGTCCAGTGTAAATCCATGCTCTTTTAAAAAGTCCAGTCCGAGTATGAAAGGGTCTGAAATATCGGCCACATAGACTGTATGATGGTAAGCGGCGTTCCCAAACTTTATTTTCAGTGTCATTCTTCCATGTATGTCGATCTTATCTCCGGTCACAGTTTGAAGGATAACACGTGGCGGGGTCCAGGAGAGTTTTTCTTTCAGCCGCTGAGCTAGATCTTTCCGAATGATGGTCACATTGGCTCCTGTATCGATGATCATATTACAGGGCAAATCATTCACACTTCCGACTAGAAAAACTCCGTTCTCGCCGCAACTTCTTGCAGAAATTTCACATACTTGAAAATGAGGCTTCTTAAGATCTGGAAACCTCCGACCCGCAAGATGGCCATTAATCAATTTTCCTGCTCCTGCGTTAGCGGGTGAGCTATTACCTTCGGTGTTGGGTCGTCTTGGGCAGTCGATTTGGATATGGCCTTCTCCACCGCATTTCCAGCACTTGATCTTCCTGTAAGGTTTGTTGGCCATTAAGGAGTTCATCTTTCTCATTATGTCATTCATCTGCTGCTGTAAGCACTCCACAGCTCTATCCGACGTCTCAGGCATGTTGGCTACTCGCACAAAGTGCCTATCTTTCCTTGTAGCTTGCTGGGCTGCCTCGAATTTCAGGGCATAAACTAAAGCCACTTTTAAGTCACTGAGATCTGCAATCCGGAGTTGTTTCTGGATCTCAAAGTCACGCACACCATCGATGAAATGCTGCAGAGCCAAGCTTTCTCTAATTTCAGTTGGACAGTCAGGATAAGCAAGATGTGAAAGTCTCTCGACATCTGTAGCAAGTTCTTGCAGGGATTCAGTGGATTTCTGCTGTCGAGATTTGAGCTGGAGTCTGCTATATTCCTTCATGCATTTCTTGCCAAAGCGTAATTCTAAGGGACTGACGAGCGTTTCAAAATCCAGCGGTTCATTTGCAGGCAAAGTCTGTAGGACGTCGGCAGCATCAGCTCGTAGAGAAGCAGCTAACTGGCAAGCCTTTGTCTGGGAATCCCATCCATTGGCGTCCGCTACGATCCCAAATTGTGTCTTAAAAACTGGCCATGAGGATTTTCCGTCATAGGTCGAGAGTTTAATAGAAGCCCAAGGAAGCATAGCTTGATACTTCACATCTTCGGGATAGTTTTCGGCAGTTATCTTTTGTTTCTTCACATTTTCCAACTCCTTTTCTACACTCTCTATCCTTTCTTCTACGGTTTTGAAGATCTTTTGAACTTCTTCTACGGTTTTGGCTGTCATTTGAACATTTTCTTCTATTTCCTGAAATCTTCCTTCAAATTTGTTTTCCACGCTGTCGATTCTTTCATTTAAAGATGTTATTTTATTATCTATTAATTCTTTCAACTCACCAAGGTTGGTTGACATATCCTTCTTCATTTCTTCCGACATCTCCTTCATTTCAGCTTGGTTTGCAGTCATTTTCTCATCCATCGCTGACATTTCCTTCTTCATTTCAGCCTGATTCGCAGTCATTTTCTCATCCATCGCTGACATTTCCTTCTTCATTTCAGCCTGATTCGCAGTCATTTTCTCATCCATCTCTCCTAATTTCTCCAATAATTTAGTCAGTTGCGCCTCCATTGCTCTGGTAATCGGCATTCAACCCCACTCCTGACACCAAATGTTGTGAGCTCGGGGTTCGAAAGGACTGTTGCCAATATATAAGAACAATCAAAAGGCTTTATTCACTATAAACAGTGCAATACGAACACCAATATCTTCTGAAAATTACAAGATATTCAGTAATCTTCAAATCCAATAAAAGCACAGCAAAATTTCACACAGAAACAATGCGTTCAATACGACGTATCAACGACAAAATCAATCCGAGAAACACAGTTCTCAATGCAAAGCCTCTCGTATGAATTCAATCGCAGTTGACAGACAACTAACTGAACTGAACTGATGGAGGTCCTTATATAGGTTTCAGAGATCTTTCCAGATTATTCCAGAGCCTTCAGATGCTAGAAATTACCAGAAAGTGCTTTAACTTTCGATAGAGAACCCAAGCAAGAAAGGATCCCAATGTATAGGTATAAGGGGGGTGTGGTTGCACAAAAAGTCGCCAAATCCGTCGCCAACTTGGCGACATTTGGCGATATATCGCCAAGTTTGGCGACAAAAATAAGTCGCCAAAACCATCGCCAACTTGGCGAAAAACCCATTCCTTGGCGATTTTCCAATAGAACTCCATTATAAAACCGATGCTGTAAGGTTGTTTTTCTTGCAAAGCACCTGAGGCCTTTAGCATTGAGTTACATGATGCTCAATAGGAAATACATTAATAATACTGCAATTTTCACAATAATAAAATAAAATAAATTAAAAAGAATGAAATATTTACAAAATTCATAACAATATTTTGAGCAAGATATTTTACTAAATAAATGAAGTCAAATAATTACCACATAAAAGAGACAAGACATAAATTTTCTGATTAAAAATATGTTTATTTGATTTGAAAAACAACAACAAAAAAACAGAAGGTTGGCAGCTATGTCATAGGCCTAGTATGTTCAGAAATTTATGGACATATGTTAATTAGTTAAATACCAAAAAAATTTCTTTGATTTATGTTTGAATTTACACACACACACACACACACACACACACACACACACACACACACATATATATATATATATATATATGTGTGTGTGTTTGTATGTGCAATCCAATTCATTAAACTAGTAATTTTTTTTTTTAGAAAGTTTGTAATTTATAAATTAATAAACAAATTACAAATATAAATCTAAATTTTCACAACAATAATGTTAGTTACTTCATTTATTTGTAAAAAAAATATTATTTATAATCTTTAACTTTATTTTCATGCAATCTCTAACCAACTATTGACAAATCAAAGCAAGTTTATATTTCTCAATCTTACCTAATAATTCAGGAGTAAAATTAGGATCAAGGTATGAAGAAATATCTTGCAGCCTTTGAGGCACTGTAGCTCCTTTTTCACGGTTTGTGTTGCCTCTGCCCCACGGCACTATAGGATCTCTAGTTGGGAGGCCCACTGTTAAGCCGATGCCTTCACTTGGTCCCACAGGAGTTGAAGGAATAATGTTACGAGGCAGACCCCAGGAACTTGTGTATTGTGCATAGGGGGAAATATTGCTACCAACACTGCCAGAAGTTAGGGGAGGAAGATTGAAGCCCTTTGTAGGAACTAAATAGAAATGTTACACATGTTTCAATACACAAATTAAGTTTCATATTTTTAAAGTAGCAGTTATTATTTAATAAAACTACACACTGGCTCCTTTTAACACTAAATATGCCAACTAGCCAAAATGAATATATCTGTATCTTAAAAAAGGTAAAAAAAAACATTAAGTTGCTATTACTACCATCTATTACATTGCGTATAAATATTTTAGTAAAAAGAAAATATTTTTTTTTTATGCTTTATTTTTACCACTTCATTAATTGGCTAAAGTACAATAGTTTTCAACTAAATTACCAACCAGTCATTTTGACTGTTTGGTGGGGATAGGTATATATTAATTCTTAGTATATCTAGTGTTAATGCTAACTAACTTTAATGATAATTAACTTTATAAATACATTTTATAAAAAAATGAACATTAAAAAAATACTACAATAAATACCTGAATTTGATCCATACAGGGCTGTATCACTTACAATGTTAGGTTTTGGTGGCACTTCTAAATAAAAAGAACAGGTGTAATATATAGGTACAACAAAAATTTGAGATAATTAAAAACAGTGATAATAATAACCTAAATTTCAACATAAAATGCTATAAAATTCAAACGTAAAATGCTATAAACTTTATATATTTTTCTTTCTTTTCTTTTTCTTTGTTATTTCTTTTTAGAAATTTTTTTTTAATTTAGCTTAAATACCATCTGTTCTCAGGATTTCTGTCAATAAATTTGGAATGAGTGAAAAATTTAATGATAGTTTTACAAACATTGTTTCAATTTAATATAATCAACCAAAATATTCATACAGTTCGATTCAGTTGTTAATTTGTAGTTTCTTTTAGTTATTAAAATAAAAAGCTAGTTAAATGGAATAGTTTCAAGTAAAATATTTATTTTGCCACCATCTGCTTAAATTACACTATATATATATATATATATATATATATATATATGTAAAATTAATCAATCTTAGAGCATCTTTAGTAAATATGGAGATCAACTCTGGTTATCACTTTAAGAAGGAGGTCTTATATGTGTAAGTTTCAGGCAATTCAAGGAAAATCAATCACGGTTCAAGGAAATTTAGGCAATTGCTGTATACAATGTAAAGGCATGTTAAAATGCCATTAATTAAATTAAAAAATAACAATAGACTTAATTGATTAGAATTAATAAATACACAACGAAAAAAGAAACATATATATGCATACCAGGTGGTTTAGTAGCAGCTTTCTTTTTCCAGGTATCACCATTATATTCGTCTTCATCAGAGGAATGACTGGAAGCCAAATCTAAAGAGGCATGATCAAGAGAAAAGTCACTCTCTGAATCAGAATCTCGAGTTCTCCTGCGATTAATTTCGCCTGTGTCAGGATCTAAAAGTATCCAACAGAGAAAATATGTCTAAGTAGGCTATAAAAAACAACTATTGAAAATATTTCAAAATTATTTCTGTCATAATTCACTCTTATAAGATTTTAAGGTAGTTCTCAAATGACCTGCTCAACAACGTGAAACTTTCTGACTTTTTTTAAATACAAAGGCATAAAAATGGCAGGCATGACTATAAAAGCGATTTGGAATCGAAATGAGTTTTCCATTTTTTGATAAATAGATTACTTATTGAGTTATAAGTGATTCTGGTCATGTGACATGTTTTTTGTGCTGTTGCATCGGTAATTCAGTTCAAATTGCCAACTTTGACAATATTTTCTGAAAGATCTTCATTCTTTACCAAAAAATGGAAAATTTGTTCTGATTACATAGTTTCTGAATAAGAACACCTGCCAATTTCATGCATTTGTGAACAAAAATGAATTAAAAAATGTGTCAGAAAGTAGTCTGTTTGGATTAGATAACAGCTTTAAGCAATGACGAATTAAGGGGGTCGTCTAAACTAGAGATGAGTTTGGGTTCTTTTTTTTTTAGCTCTTTTTTTCTGCCAACAATTTTAAATCCAAGCCCACAACGAATCCAAAAAAATGTGTGTCATCAGAGCCAGTTGATACTAAAAATATACAATATAAAATATAACATCTTAAAATTGTTACAAGATTAATTTTCTCATTTAAAAATATCTTCTTTCATAAAAATAAGTGTTAATCCTAAATACCTCATGACAACGTTTCATGATTTTCATGTGCCCGAAAATCTGTTCAAAATAGCAAATTTTTTATTTATGCCCAACCACTGGCAGAAATCGACAAAAGTCACAAATCTTATTCTTTTAAAATATCATTGTATAACTATAGCAGAAGATATGAGTTCTGTTTTCAAGTAATTTTCTAAAAGGACTTCAAACAGAAAGAGAGGATAGACAGGTTGATATCCCACATCTTTTTTATGTTACTAACATTGCAAAGGCTAAATCAAATAGAATATTTCTCTTTATATCATCAGAAACAATTTAATTCAATTTTAAGCTGATTTTTTGAAAAGATTGTAAAACATTTTAAGAAACTTAGACTACATTCTTGTTTCTCAAATAGCAAGTTCTTTTTTTCATTTATTTCAATTCATGAATAAATAAGAGTTTGATTTTTGGACTTGGGCTCAGGCTTAGCTCATCTCCATCAAGCCCCTTTCTCGTTCAAAGCATCAAAATGTCATCTCCAGAAAATTTTGGATTTTGAGTTCATTAATGGTCTAGAAGTGCAAATATTCTTGCAGAAATGTCTCACGGGAGAAAATGCCTGAATTTAACACAGACTTCAAGATAAGTTGGTAAATAAATAAAATTAATTTAATCAGTCATAGAAAGCAAAAAAACAAGTTATTTGATAAGACAATAAAATTATAAAGACTAAAAGAAACAGATAAGACTAAAGATTAAAAGAAACACGAGACCTCTCTTAAATCTCTCTCTTTCTTTGATTTTATTTGAATAAATAAATGAATTATTTAAGATTTGTTGAATAAACGAATGACTTATTTAAGATTTCTTGAACAAACAAACAAATGAATTATTTAAGATTTTGGATTGTGTATTCATTAACAGACTAGAAGTGCAAATATTCTCCTGAAGTCCATTAGAGCTGCAGAAATCCCTCGCAGGGAAAAATGTCTGAATTAAACACAGACTTTGAGATATGTTGGTAAATAAATAAAATTAATTTAATCAGTCATAGAAAGCAAAAAAACAAGTTATTTGATAAGACAATAAAAGAAACACAGAGAAAAAAAAAAAGATATTTTTCTTAATTATCTCTTTTCTTTGATTTTGTCTGAATAAACAAATAAATTTAAAAAAAATAAATAAAAAAAAAAACAGAAATAGTATACCATTTACTGAATAAGAAAAGCTAGAGCATGATAAAAGCAAAAACATTTTTTTAAATATTAATTAAAAGCTGAAACTCAATGATAGAAGTATTATAAAAAATTTCTTTTTAATTCCTCAAAATAGTGGCTAAATTTTTTATTTAATTTGCACTGTTTAGAGTAATACTCATTAACATTCCTAAAATAAAGTCTATGCCTTGTTTATTTAGCCTCCTAATTTATCTAACATATGATCAACAGCAATAAAGCCTTAGCAAAACATAGTACAGATATAAAATAACAGTAATTCAGATCCTTTTTATAGCTAAGCACTAGAAGATTATACAAAATTGTTGATAATAAATGTAACAAGTCTAAGATAGGCTTATTTCATAACAATAATTTTCTTAGATGAGTTACAGCACGTATATATATATATCATTTAATCTGTAAAAATACTTTAATCAGTGTATTATTTATTTATTTATTTACAAAATTCATAAGAAAATTTCTTAAAGAATAATTACAATGGATTATACAAATGTAAATACAGCATTCATTTATTAGATAAAGAAAAATGGCAGCATTTTAATTTACAGCATTAAAATTATTTTTGATGCTGTAAAATATAATAGATACTTGTAATAAAAGATAAATACATTTTAAAACTATAAAATATACACATTGTTTTTCAACATATCTCATATAAATATTGCATGTATCATAATTATCAAATATTATAAATAAAGCATACCATCAACATCTCTATGTTTATGGCGATGTCTACCATACAAATATCCTTTACGAGATGATCGCCTTCGTGATTCAGATCCAGCATGAGAGGTTGAAGTAGAAGTATTTTTCAGATGGGAATCAGAGCGGTAAGGACTACTTGATGTTTTTGTAGTGGATCTACTTGTAGTAGAAGATGTTGAAATACCCATATTGCGTTGTAATACATCAAATGAAGAATTTTGATAGGCAAGAGCTGATCGCTGCAAAAACAATACATATATTTTTTTATTTTGGAAAGGCATAGTCTCATAACTAAAGTATTAATCATATGAATGAAGCATATTTAAAATCTGAAAGTTAATTTGAAAAGGAAATTTCATCTTATTTAAGGAGACAAGATGTAAATTAACTTTTCTTTTTCCTTATTTAAATAAATGTCAACATTTTAAAATGCGCATTTAATCTTTTAAATTTGAAATATTTGTAATTAAATATCTTCAATTTAGATGCAGAATTGCTATTTTTATACATAAATAACTGTTTAAACATTAAATAAATTTTGACATAAAAAATCAGAAACAAGAGTTAATTTATGAATGCATGAATAATTTATGAGAAATCAAATTTTAGAAAGTTGGAATATTTCGATGAAAAATTATAACAAAACTAAAAAAAAAGTGATGTAATAAATAAAAGAGTATGCAAGTTTTTAAATTCTGAAATCAGTACCCAAATTAAAAGAACATCTAAGAGTAGACGAATTGAACCTATTCTAACAAATTTACAATCAGCATAATTGTGACTGGTTAGCAATATTTTAAGATTATAGAAGAGAAAAGATTCTTACAAGCTTTTGGAAGCACTTTTAATAGAAAAAAAAATCAAATACATATGCAAACAAAATATGTATAACTTCTAATTTTACCAGGAGTGTATGTAGTCTTGTTTTAAAAATCCCCTCTCCTCCAAAATAAATAAATAAATAAAAATAAAATAAACTATAACAAGGTAAAAAGCCATAATAAAGTATATTTTCGATAACATTTCTTAAAAGAATTCAGAAAAATAAAAAAATCAGAAAAAAAAAACTTATATGAAAATGTTTTAAACCAGTAAACAGAATGGTAGGGAACAGGGATGGGAGAAAGAAATTTTTTAACTACAAACATCCCTGGCTTTGCTCTCCTAATCAACCCAGTCTCGCTCTTTATAATTTTTATATTAAAGTGATTCATTAATATATATATATATATATATTTTTTTTTTTTACTAATATTAATACTTTTAAAAAGGTAATTTCAAGATGTATCAGACATATAGTACCAATTATGCAATAAAAGTAAATTCAGTGCCAATGAAAATTCACTTTAAATACATTTTTTTCTTCTTTCTAGTTAAACTTTGGAAAAAAATAAAAAATAAACTTTTGCATAAATTATATTTTATAAAAACTTATATGATTCTACAGCTATTTAAGTAATGCATAGAAAGAAAATCTAATATTTTCATAGAATTTTAAATATTTCTTTTTTAATAAATTAGCAATAACTAATGCAAAATTGGAAACAGATTTCTACTGAAAAATAAATCTGTTTCAAGCAAATACTTGATGCAATTTTAATTATATGTAGTAAGTGAACAGATATAAAAAATTAATTTAAATATAAAAAGTGGGAAAAAAATATTTTTTAATAATATTTTATAAATTTGGGAGAAAAATAATTAAATCAAAAAATTTTATATGCTTTTTTAAACTATCTATGCATGTGCAAACCAACCAAAGAAACGAAAAAAAAAAAAAAAGAGAGAGAGAGAGAGAGAGAGAGAGAAAAGAAAGAGTGAAAAAAAAAATAAAACCTTTATAACATAGGTTTCATGTTTCAAAGTATCTCAGAGAGTTATAATTATCCTTTTGAGAATGGGTGTTTTAAGTATAAATCAGGAGTAATGCTTTTCTTAAAAGATACAAATGTACCTTAAAATCTACCAAATGCTTCTTTTCATCACAGTTATTGTTAATCATGTCCTGAAGCACAGGTTAACAATAACCATGGGTTAAAGAAACGTTTGATAGATTTTAAGATTATTACAGTCTTTTACGAAGGGCCAATATTTAAACCACATGTCCTGAAAAAGGTAAGCAATCTGTGCAACTATTTTCATATATTAAAATAAGAAAGCATTTAAAAAGAATCTATCAAATATTAATTGTTCAAGGTATACATAGAAATTTATAACAGAACATGTAATAATTTTAGAAATTTATAACAGTATTATGCAACATCATAGGGAAAAAATATATTAAAATGAACTATCAGAAGAAAATTTAAAACTAACAATAATGACTTACATCTAAGTTTGTACTATTTCATTTTCTTTTTTAAAAGATGTATTTAATTGAGACACTTTATACTTTAATATAAATATTGAAAAGGGAAAAAAAAATTCATTTAACTTACAGATACTACAGTAGTTCTTGTACCGCTTAGACTCTCATCATAAGGCACCTTTTTACCTCTTATGCGAGCCCAAGTATGGCGCAGTTGTTGTCTTACCTACATAAAACAGCACAGATGAAAATATATAAACTTTTAAAATATACATAGACCTGTATAAAACAAAAAAGTATCAACACACATAACTAAAACAAAAGTATCTAAAAACTTGTAAAACATGAAGTAATTATAAAAAATAAGATCATTATGTAACGTCAAATTATTTTACATATCTGGAAGATAAATTGAAGAAAAATCAACTTTGCATCTTTTAGCAGGAATTCAAACATCAATGAAAGGGAGGGGTGAATTAGTTTATATATTGACTTTGGCATTGGACAATTCCTAAATTCATGGCATAACTGCACAAAACTCCAAACAGCATTTTTTTTTTTCGAGAAAGCATTTAAATGTGGTTTTTAAAATTACATTTGGTTGACAATATGGTCATCATTTCATGATAAAAAGTTTCATCTTCAATTGATGTTTTCTTATTATTATGATAATCATTTTGAGAAGTTAAAGATTTACAAACTGATTCAATAAGTAAAATCATTGAATCAATACAACATATGAAAAGGCAAATCAGTTCTATGGCTCAATACAATGGTTCCTTATTTGGTAAAAATTTTTAATCTTTTCCTCTTTAACATTAAATAAAAATCTAAAAGTATCGGAGAAGGGGGGGGGGGAGAGAAAAATATCACTGCATGTTGTGTGTACCTGCATTTGTATTATATCGCTGTAGTAATATATAAATCATCACAAACGTATAAAGATAAATTTTCTTAAAACAAATAAAATATTTTAATAAAACATATATAGGCATATAGGATATTCAAAATATAACTTTCATACCTTCTTATTAATAATGCAGTACCCAATAAATATGTAGATTCCTGTGATACAAGAGAAAAATGAAAATATATAATGCAGAACTTCTAGAGATTCATTGACAGATAGTAATGCAAGAACCCATGTTGCTCCAAGCAAAGGCAGCAGTACAATTCCAAGCCATAAAACAGTCCTAAATGTAAAATAATTATTATAATAATTGAAAAAAACAATGATAACAATGATTAAAATACTAGTTAAAATGTCTCAGAGAGACACACGTTTACCTGAATTCAGAAATAAGATATTTCTAATGGAAGTAACATAGTGAAATTAGAACAGACACACGTACCTAAGATTTCCAAAATCCATGACAGTGTCCTTTATTTGAACACTAGCTCTTATGGCCATTGCAAAAACACCTAGATTTAGCTAGAAACAGGAAATAATAACAAATTAATTTTTGATTTGAGATTTAAATGTATTCTTACACATAATCTAGATAATGTAAATAAAAGAAGTGCAACAAACATATGCTTTAGAAAAAAAAAGCACAGTATCTTTTTAGATGTTTTGAAGAAAATTTAATATTGATTTTAAATTAAATAGCTGTAAATATTATTTAAAACTTTCTAAAAACAGGTAAAAGAAAATTGATAGCAGTTTTTAAATTATTACATAGAGTTGTTTATGAAGTTAGTTAGATTGTCACGTTTTAGAAAAAAATAAAAAGTAGTAAATTTAAATTCATTTTGTTAATTTTTCCATTTTTTCATGCAGACATATTATGTTTCAACACTATAACTTTTTAAAACATTTAATTACATGATTACACAGCTCTAAATGTATGATTTTGCTGTATTTTATCCTCATTTACTAGTATGAAAATAACAATACAAGTATTTATCCAAATTTACATTGTAAAATTAAGGTTAAGGTTGTATTTCTAGCTATATGAAGAAAATTTGAATTTATTTTTTTTATTTTTTATTTATCTATCTATTTTTACATTGTAAAAACATTTGAAATTTTTGAATTCATTTTATAACATTATTTAATAATACAGTGAATTATTTTATTAGAAAAATGGTAAAGCTATAAAAGGTAAACATCATATACTTTTTTTTTTTTTGCATTTTCAGAAACTTAGAATGTTATTAATGCATTATATTGCTTGATTTGTCTTACTATGAAAGATAAAATATATTTCCTATTTTCTAAACTCTTTAAGCATGTTACTTTTAATCAAAAAGTTGTATGCTACAGTTTGAGACCCCTTTATTCTTCTTTTTAAAATACACCATTCAAATGAATACATGCTTAATTTAACTTTTAATCAAAAATTTGTATGCTACAGTTTAATGAGACCCTTTTATGCTTCCTTTTAAAATGCACCATTTAAATGAATACATGCTTAATTTAACTTTTAATCAAAAATTTGTATGCTACAGTTTAATGAGACCCTTTTATTCCTCCTTTTAAAATGCACCATTTAAATGAATACATGCTTAATTTAAAATTAACAAAAAATAGAAAAAAAAAGTCTTACCAAGACAACAAAACAAATAGGACCTACAAGACTCCAAACCACACTTTCATATATAGATAACCAACAACTGAAAAAGAAAAAGTAAAACAATCTAGTAAAAACCCAGTTTTATAAATTTCTAAACAGTAATTAATAAAAGTTAGTAAAGATTGTCTTAGTCACACATACATAAACTTATATCAGATGTATGTCATACAGTTTTTTTTTTAATGCTTTAATAACAATTTTAATTACACTTCTATTTATGCTTACATATTAAAACATCAACTAAAAAAGTTTAATTTATCTACCATAAAAAAGAAATGAAAAAGCATCTAGATCTTCAGATCTGATTTAAAAAATTAATAAATATTATGGAATGTGATTATAATATATTCAATATAATATAAAGTGAATTATTAATTATAGAAAACATACAATTTATGTGTGAACTATTTCAAAACTCTAATAAGCTTATTGCTTGTCTTTCGAAAATTACAAAAAAAAATTAACCATCCTATGTATGTATTCATGCTTATTACTGACACATCAGAACAATTTTTTAACTTATTTCACTAATACAGATAAACAGATTGCAGAAAGGTTTTATTATAATCAAACAAACAAGAATAAACAACAACACTTACAAAAAATAATTTCCATACTGATCAGCTCTTACTCCAACAGAGAGCCCTACAATAATAGCTGGAGCCCCTTTAAACGAAGAAAAAAATATATAAATATTGTACAAATGTTGGTTTAAATAATATGTAAACATTTATATATAAGATGAAGAATTAAAAAAAAAATTGTAATACATTTTTCGAAAAAGCAAATGAAAGTAGACATTTACACTTAACCTTTAAAGACACAGGTGGTTTGTACAAACATAAAGACATGGGCAGTGCACTCTATGTGCCATCGTCTTTTAAAGCCTAAATAACAACTTTTAATGATATCTTTGTTTAGTGCAATGTCAAATAATAGTATAAAAATAATAAACATAAAATTGTTTTTAAAAAAGCTAATTTAATTAAAATTATTTATGTAATTATTCTGGAATTCACAATTTTTTTTTTCATTGAGTGGCACACTCAGTACACAATCTGTGTCTTTAAAGGTTAATCTATGTCATTTCAAAATAATCACAGAAAGCATTGAAATTAATAAATACTTTATAAAATACCAATCCATTAATTTTTAGAAAGGAACATAATAGAAAACTATTTCATGTTTATAACAAAAAATGTGTATCCCTTGATTGATGATGAAATAGTAATTTGTCATATAAAACACAATGTAAACACATTGATAATTTGTTTGTTACTAAAATAGGTGCAATAATTAAAACCACAGTTTTAAAACATTAAAACTATTAGATGTCAAAATACATGAGCTTTCGGCTAAACATTAGCCTTCTTCAGATGATAACAACCAGTCGAAAAAATGCAGTTCCGAAGAAGTGCACTGGACAGGTGGAAAATGGGCGAAACCAACAAACTATGCAATGGAGGCAGTGAAGGAAGATGGGATGGAACCACTAAAAGCTGAGGGGGGGGGGGGGTCAGCAAAAACCAAAAACCCCAGTGACACCAAGTACATTATACCAAATACGAGGGATCTGATAAGACAATACATCATTACATGTATTATCACCTCTTTTCAAAATTTCTAGGGACTTTCTGATTATGCAACTATTATAATGTGAACCATGTGAAATTATTTTAGCCTTACTGAAAAATACATCAATTTCTTTAGCTTGATTTAATCTGGGTCCCATCTTCCTTCACTGCCTCCATTTCATAGTTTGTTGGTTTCGCCCATTTTCCACCTGTCCAGTGCACTTCTTTGGAACTGCGTTTTTTCGACTGGTTGTTATCATCTGAGGAAGGCTAATGTTTAGCCGAAAATTCATGTATTTTGACATCTAATAGTTTTAATGTTTTAAAACTGTGGGTTTAATTATTGCACTTATTTTAGTAACAAACAAATTATCAATGTGTTTACATTGTGTTTTATTAGTTTGATAAGGTGAATTTGACGTTCATACTATATGGAATTTTCTATATATTTTTAATAGTAATTTGTCATTTAGGTAATTTTTTAAAACACCATCATTATCTAATGTTTTAGATATACTGATTATTATTTTGACAACCATCATGACACACCTTCTTCCAAAAATCTAGAATTCTGGTCTAGACAAAGGTTAATCTATGTTATTGTAAAATAAACACAGAAAGCATTCAAAATAACAAATACTTTATTCCTTAATTTGAGCAATACTAATACATTTTATTAATAAAACAGTTTTCTAGATTTTTATTAATACATTCTCAAATTTAAACTGTTTAGGTTAATTATTTCTAATTTATATATCACACTTATGATTAAAAAATAAACATTCTTACCATAGCCAATTGAATAATAGAATCTCATTTGGCCATGATTGATGTCTCTCATTTCTGTCAACATTCTATATAAATGAATGGCTTCAATGAACATCCAGGAAAACACACATAAGAACATGTAATGAAGCATGATTGCCATAACTTTACATGGAAACTATTAAAAGAAAAAAAAATTGGTTAATGATCTCAAATTTAGAAACAGATAATACATAGTCAAGTATTTAAAAAACACACACACACACACAAAGTAATAAAAAAGTAATAGAAATTACATAAAAAATTGCTTTATTGACAGATTTCATTTATATGCCAGAATGACTAAGATCAATAAAGGAATTAAAATTTTTATTTTCAAATCACTAACAAGATAGACCAGTCCCCAGTATTTGCTGGATCATTAAAAATATTTTTATAATAAAAATTTAATTTAATGACTTAAAAAAATTAATTAAAACAGCATTAAATACTTATGATAAATTAATGTCAAGTTGCCTTAAAAATTTCACAACATAATTTAAAGTTTTTTATACTTAGCTGCTTTATATTACATCCTAAATTCAGATACTTTTAAATGACATGGACTTGGTAAACCTAAATAAAAGTCTTCATATAACAGAATTTTCCACTTTTAGGAATGTCCATTATGGAGGCAGTGGCGTAGCCAGGATTTCCTTTTGGGAGGGGTCCAGAATTTTTCTTCAGCTTATATATATAGTAAGACCTGCCAAGATAATATTGCAAAAAGTAGTAAAAAATTCCGTGTCAGACAGTTTTCGTCTTAGCAGGTGTATAGCATTCTTTTCTATTTGACGAATGAATATTTCAGTTTGTCAGCATTTCGTTATAGGCAGGTTTCGTTTCCCCAGGATTTGCTGTATATATACAAGTATAACTTATGTATGTAATGTGTATAGTAAGAACCTGTCTATAGCAGATTCCTGTCTTAAACGGAAGCATTACATGATCCTGATATGAATAACCATACAATTAAATCTACTGAAACCCTGCCTGAAACAGTATTTTTCACCGTTCTTCTGTGATTCCGATTTCATCTTGTCAGGTTTTATCCTACTTATAAATACAGTAAAGCCTATGAAAGCAGTAACTTCCTATAACGGAATCTTATCTCAAACGGAAAAGTCTCGAGATCCCGACTAAACGAACAATGCGTCTTATTGAAGTATAGTGTGACAGGATTGACTGTGTGTGTATTATATGCAATAGGAGTATTTCGAATAACTTTAAGAATTTAGGCATTTTCTTATCAATTTCTTAATTTAAAAAAAAATAGCATGTGTAAAATAAGGTAAGATCAATATCATTTTAGCTAATAATACAATGAAGTTACATTAATATTTACCAAAGAAAAAGATTTTACAAACACTATGATATAAAAAACTGAGCACACACTGAAGAGAAGAAGAGAATGCATTTAAATCAAGTTTCATATAACATAAATATTTCATTACATTGAAGCTATGATCAAACGATTGAAATTGTTATTTCAGTTTTCATGTTTAATTTCTTGTCATTGAATTAAGAACTTGTGCTGTAATAGGTATACTGAATAATAAGTTGACATAATTGCCAATGCCGTCAGTCGTTGATTCACCATGGGAGTTTCGGATATAAAGTTTTAATTTTTAAGAAAAAAAATCTTGTAATTTCGGCTACAGAAATTAGTAATGTAACAAACACACGCAACAAATATAGTTGATGTTGGGAAAATAATTTTGTTACAATTGTCTAAAGCAGCGATAATTCTTTTTCAAGTTTCACCGCTTTTGAAACTAAAGTAAATATTCGACCGCAATAGTTGTTTTGTTTTCGATTTCTGGTCGACTTAAAACATGTTAAATTTTTGTAAAAAAAATAATTATAATGGATTATCTTGGGAAGTATTAGATTGTGTGGTTTCTTCTATTTTACTTTTCAACCAATTTATTTCAAGTGGCTGGAAACAATTTTAGAACGTACTCCAAGTTCAGCAGCAACCTTTCAGACTTGGATTAGCTTCAACCTTTGCTTTCAATTTCTCATTGTTAATAACCGAATGCCACCTACGACCTTTGTATTCAAAACTGTCATTGCCATCATGAAATTTCTGAAAACAATGTTAAACTCTGAGTTCACAAGTCGTACTTCGGTCAAAGGTAATGTTGAATTCAGACATTTTTCTCCAAGAGGGATTTCTGCGGAGGGTACCATTTTTCTCCCGAATAGGTACACTGTGGAGTTCAGGGAAGAGTTGAGATTGCACTCCTAGACCATTAATAAGCATAAAATATCAAATCTTACGAGTGGTCATTTCCATGCTCTGGGGTGGATGTCCCACCCCCACTCTCCTGAATTCAACGCTGTAGCGTGGTTGATATACAAGCCGTTTCCTCTGATTTTCGTACCATTTTGAATTAGTAAAAAAATCATACGAAATTTCCCAAAGTTCTATAACTGTCTTAAATATCCCTGTACAATAGCAAAAAACAAAATTATAATACTAAATAAGTACGTAAAAACCTGCCCTTCAAAATAATATACAGCAACGTAATATTCCATTAACAGTTTATTAAAAATAGCTCTGGTTGAAAAGTATAATAACAAGAATCACCATTACTTTGTACAAACCCAGAAGAACATCAATATCTTTCAATATCCCTCTGTTCTTTTCTTTAACGAGTAACGAGATCAGAAATAAAAGTATCAAAAGTAGGAAGAAAATTGATCTCCCGAAATATTCTTCGGGTTTGACATTGAACGAGATGTATCTGATGGTCAATTGGACAAGGAATATGTGTGACTAAAGAAAATTGTGTCAGAGATTTGTTTAGCAAAGGTCTGTGCTGAACACCAGTCTCCTCTTCCTTTCTTACTGATTAATGTAAAGTTTCATAAAGCTGAAAAATGACATCATCAGCATGTTTTACAGCAGAAGACAAATCACATTCAGATGCAGTTATTTTGACAGTGGCAATGTAATGTTGAATAAGAATTCACAAATATCTAGTCGAAGAATAAAGTTACTTTTTTTTAAATTCCAGCCAGCAGATTTAAAGTAAATGATAATATTGCTCGATATAAAATTATAAAATGAACAAAGATACGGATCGCCAAACTCTGATCAATGTGGTGCTATTGCATTCGTGTAAACTCATCTTTTCCTGTAAGTGTTGGCAACAGTTGGTGCCATCGAAGTCTCTATTGAAGAAGTTTTGCGTTTAATCTATTTACATTAAAATCTACGAAAACGGAATCGCCAAGGATCGTTAAAAAATTCCGTTGTAGATAGATTTCCGTCATATCAGGTATACTTGTATAGTTATCTTTCCGTCATCGAGACCAGGAAATGTTTTCGGGTACGAGAGGATTCCGTGTTCACAGAAAACCAGCCAACAAGGAATCCCAACCAGAAAAAGTTCCATTTTAGATAGGTTTCAAAACTTAGCAGGTATAAATATGTAGTGTTGTTTTCGTTGAACCTTGAACTTTTGCTGTTTAAGATAGCTCTTCTCTTCACAGATTTTATTGTAATACATCTATACTTTTCTGAAGTATACTATAGAGTGGATATGTTTTAAACGTTTTAGAGAATACATGACAAAATTGGGCGTGTCTGTGACAAAAACCTGTCTAAAAACGGAAAAATTTCATAGCCCTGGCGAATGACATACCTTTAAATAATACTTGCTAAGACAAACACCTGTCTAAAGCGGAATTTTTCATTTCTTCTTTGCGATTCCGTCTTATCAGTTTTTAATGTTGTTGTATCTATGATTCAATAAATCCAGTTCTTTGTTCGGGGTTCGGGGGGTCCGGATCCCCTGGACCCCCCCCCCCCCCCCCCCCTTGGCTACACCATTGTATGGAGGAGGTTTCTGTTGAGTATTATGATACATAACAAAAATTTTTAATAGTAGTGTTTGGGAATCTTAAGACTCTAATCCTAAGATGGGTGTCCATATTAAAATATTCTACACACCTCTGAGATCAGCCAAAACTTTCAAACATTATTAAAGGTTATTTAAATCTAAAATAATAATACTAATGAATGAATAAAAAATAATTACAGCTCTATGAAACACAGGATTTAGAACGCTGTAATGAAACAAACTTGATTTATATATATATATATATATATATATATCATTGCATTTGGTCAGTTATTTCTGTTTCAATGGTTAATTTTTGCAATAAGTTTATATATATATATATATATATATATATATATATATATATATATATATATTACATATAGCTTTATAATATTTTGCCAAATAATCTTGAATAAACAACTAAATCTAAAATAATATAAAAATTACTGTAAACAATCAAAACTTTGTAAAAATTCAAATACATACTTCTCTTTGTACAAGTGGCCTACGAAGTTTCAGGCCAATTAAGAATAACAACTGTGCAATGAAAATACAAGCTACGAGATTCTTATGGATGTTGTTGCTGTTAGTCTGGGGTCCCCTGAGCAGGCAGAAAATGAGGAATGAAATGAGAAGCATCAGTAATGAAACCACTATTCCAAGGTAGGAAACAACATCTTGTGCAGTAGATTCTTCCATAAAATACTAGAAACAGGAAAAAAAAGAAAAAGAAAATTAAGCTGTGAAATAATTATATTTTAACAAACTTGCATCATTTAACTATGAAATAATTATATTTTAACTTAACAAACTTTTATCATTAAACTATGAAATAATTACATTTTAACAAACTTATATCATTAAACTTTGAAATAATTACATTTTAAGTTAATAATTCACACTAAAGGTTTGTGTATCTAACACATGTTACCTAGAAAAACAACATTAGATGCTGTTGAAACTTTCCCATAATACTTTTTAAAAAAATTACTTTTAAGTAGTTTTTTTTAAATTATTAATTAATTTAAATGCAAAATATACTTTTTAGAAACTAAAACTCTTCATATAGTAAAAACTAATATCGATTATTAATTAGTATTCATTAATAACTACATAAATAATTATGGATAAATGCTTATCGAAATTTTAATTAACTTTTTTTTTTTTTTGGCTAAATCAGGTATGAACCAACAGAGTGAAAAGTGTCCCAGCCTAGATTCGAACCAAGGTAATTGACATTACACACCAATGGTCATTGGCATTACACACCAATTGAGCTACCTGGACTATATCCTGCTTGGCACTTTTCACTCTTATATGATGGGAAGGCTGTAATCTTGCAGTACAAGATGCAATGTCTTCCTGAACCACAGCTTTTGCAGCAAGCATAAGATGCAAATGGCCAATTAATCCAGCATCGATGAATATATTATATATAATTTATAGAAATGGCATATGCCTATAGAAATGCGTATTGATATTTTGATTACTGATTTTTTGTTAAATCAAGTGTGAAACCAACAGAGTGAAAAAATGTTCAAGCCTGGATTCGAACCAGGGTCGTTGGCATTATGTACCAATGCTCTACCACTGAGCTACCTGGACAATATTCTGTCTGGCACTTTTTACTCTTATACGTTGGTAACCTCACAGCACAAGATGCAATGTCTTCACAAAGCACTGAAAAATGCCAATGACACTAGTTCAAATCCAGGCTTGGACACTTTAATGAAAAGACACACAAGATGTAAAGTTGTGCATTTAAAGAATATAAATGCAGCGACATAAATGT
This sequence comes from Maratus michaelseni, assembly GCA_963931845.1. Taxonomy (NCBI): domain Eukaryota; kingdom Metazoa; phylum Arthropoda; class Arachnida; order Araneae; family Salticidae; genus Maratus; species Maratus michaelseni. The sequence goes on from OZ007593.1 coordinate 261,219,266, forward strand.
TTAAAAACTTACTTCTTTATCGGTAATATCCATCAATACACCAAATGAAGAGAAATGTGAACATGAACAGTTTATATAGGGTTGCATATCATGAGTGTGAATAAAGTTTGTTCCCATTGTAATACATCCTTCTGTAGACCATTTTCCTCTAGACCTAAATAAAATCAAAATATTAAAAAAGATAAGTAAAAATGAAAAAAAAAAGTTACCATTTTAAGTAGGAGATAAAGGACATTATTTAGCAATAGGCATTTTGAAAATTATTTTGGAGTAATGTATACACTTTCAAAAATGTGGTAGCTTCGGCATGTTAACACAAATCTACAATGAAAAAACTTTTATGATAATTTTAGCTGACTTTAATGAAATTTTTTGGTACTAAATTTTTAAATCATAAGAAAATGTTGTATCACATACCATTTTTGCACAAATGATTATGAACTATTACGATATTCTAAGTGTTGTTACAATCTGCTTATTGCAATTACAATGCCTAATTTAAATTAGGAGGAAAACCCATTTTTTAGCAAGAAATCTTGTTATTTCATAAAATTAGTGTTACATATTCCATTAGAAAATTTTATTTCACCTATTTTGGAATGAAACTTCAGGATCAGGAGAGACCATGGACACAAAGTTTGATGTTCCTATATAGGATTTAACAATGCTGTCTAAAGGTAAATATAAGCATCAAATTTGGATCACATTGGTATGGAACCAAACACACTAAAAGTCACAAAAATGATTTTTTTTTCCTTATGTGATGTTAGTGGTTATAAATCTGAAAACCAATGAGCCTTTATGTACCCAAATCTTTCTCAACTTTACCACTTGTTCTACATGGTTCACAAATTTCTGATTCTTTTTTATCAGACATATTTAAAGACTTATACATGAAATGGAAAATGCTTTTTAAACTTGGTATGGGAGAAATGGAAGACCACTGCTTGTTGTGCACAAGTAGGGGTGGGGGAATAGAAAAAATGATGTTTGTGCTCATTTCTTAGATAATTTTTTGTACAAAAAGCACCAAATTAAATAACTTGGTCGCCAGTGGCAACCTGGTGACCATATTTGTCAAGTCCTGGGAATAAGCATCCCAAAATATACAGAGTCAGTGAGAATTTTTAAAAAAGTTTTTACAAACATAAATTTTGTAGACCTGTGATTTCACATTTTAATACTTGGAAATCTTAAAGGGAAAGGAAACACAACAAGGAACTAAATCCTTAAAAGCAACAAAATAGTTAATCCTTGCCTATTGTGATATTTCATGACAACATATGAGGAACTTTAAACACAGAATTACTCATTACCTGATGTAATTATCAAAATTTGTTTTTCACCATCTGAAAGTTGACATAAGATACATAGACAGGACATATATATTGTTTCCCCCCCAAAAAAAAAGAAACCTAAATTATTTTTAAATGGAAATAAAATTTTGAAAATTTATATATATTCATAAAACATATAAAGATAACTGAAAGTGATACAGAATAATTATAGTAATTCAACAATAATTAAACAGAGTTACAGAAGTACAATAAAGATGCATCTTAAACATAAGTAAAATATGCCATAAGGCCAATATAATAAAACAGTTTAAACACATTAAAACAGTCATAAGCAGATCACCACCTACACAAATTAAAACAACTAAGATGTTGAAAAATGAAAAAATCAAGGAGGATAGGGGAAAGTACATATAAAAGAGGAAAGGAATAGAAAATAAATGAGAATAGTAAGAAAAATATAAAAATATGCAAAACAAACAGGGAAATAGCATATCTATAAAATATTTTCAAATCCTGCAATCTAATTATAATACAGACAAAAAAAAAAATATATAGATATAATTGAAGTTGTTGAAATACTTACCCAAGAGAATAATCCCAAAAGGCACATTGTGGATTAGTGTGGTCTGGCACATCATGAATTCTAAATATAAAATGCAAGTCACTGGCTAAATCCTCTTCAAGCACAGATGTGGAGTTAGCCGGTTGCACAACTACAGTCATCATGGGAGTATTAGCAGACAGGGTAATACCAAACCTTTGTCTAGTAAAAAAAATTAATAATAAATAAAATTGTGAATAAATAAAATAAATAAATATGTTTATAAAACTATAATAGAAAATTCTTTTCTTTTTAATATATAAATATGCTCCTCATAATTGACATCACTTTTTAATGGCTATATTTAAATATTAGACAATTAAATACGTTCTTTGGCTATAAAGAAAATATAAGAAAAATTGACATAAAAATTAAAACCTTGTCTTGGCTGAATTAAATTATGGTTAGTCTATATTGTAACAGGTTTTGCTAAACTGACAGTAACTAAGATAATCAATCATTCAATAAAAAATATGAAATATTTTAGAGCAACACAACTAATAAATATTAAAACATGTTTGACCAGTTTTATCAAGACATACATTTTAATAGTCCTTTTTAAAACTAGTTAAAAAAAGAATAACTTTTAATTACTATCTCTAAACAATGCTTAAATGTTTTTTTTAAAATAAGATTAATTTAATTCAGATAACGAAGCAAGTAAGACCACTATTAAATTGAGTAGGAGCATTGGCAAAGTTAATATACATTGCCAAATCTTTCACTGTTCTTAAATATTGAATATTATATTTTTTAATATTCAGTATGTATTATAATTATATACCCATTTCCATAGGACATATACTAATGTCATATTCATGGCAGTTTATCTATCAAAGGTTTTTATTTAGATAACTGTATATTTAATTGCAATATAGGGATCTGTTTAGAAAAAAAAATTGGATCCTTAAAAGGAACCTTCACAAAAATTATCATCCTAAAACAGAACCCTTCACAAAATAATTCATCCCAAAACAGGATCCTTTATAAAATTCTTTGTCTTAAAAATAGACTTTTCGCAAATCTTTTCCAGCTCCAAATTGAACCTTTCACAAATTTAATCATTAAAAAATAAAATATGACCTGTCACAAAACAGCTGAACTCACCAAAAAACATATTACTTAAAACAACTTTTTTTATTCATAAAGAATCGATACACAGGAACCTGAATATAACAATAATTTCAAATTCACAAAATTATTATTAGAATTTTCACGGAAAAAAAAAATTACAATTTCACAAAAACATCACCCAGTGAGAAAAGTCTGGACAGATCCCTGTAATATCCAGTGTAGCAGCCAGGAATTTTTTCTGGGGGAGGTTTTGTTATTAGCACTCATATAATGAACAATTTCATTGTTTTATATGTTCAGAAAATATTTTTTAACAAATATATGACACTTAAAAACTGATATAATGAAAAGCACAAGCAGCTAAAATAAATTTAGCATTCAGCTGTCTCAAAGCTTCATAAATAGAGCACTTTCTTCAATCTTCAGAACAAAACAAAAGAAAAGCAAGAGGAAACAGCAGTAGTAATAAACACACACTCTTTTCTGCTACGTTCCCCACTTTTCCTTTTATTTATTTTGCATTGAAGAAAAGCTTCTATTATGAAGGTCTTGCTAAATATACTACATAATGAATTTCAATATGTTAAAATTAAGGATATATCTAATTATAAATTGTTATGTTACATTTTAGTACACTTAAAATATTCAACACATAAAGCATAAATCGCTGACCAAACAAAAAAAAATTTCTTCAAATATCACTATTTTAAACATTAAAAAGGAACATACCGCACAGATAAGTCATACATTTCTGGAAGCATTTGTCCAACAGTGGGATAAATGGCATAGGCAATGATGGCAACATCTTTATTTTGCTGCATTCCTTTGTACTTTTTAGTGCCTAAAATTAAAGTATAATATTACATTAAAAAATATATACAATAAAAGGTTTTCTTTTAATTCATTTCTTGTTTCTGTTAATATAGGCAATAATTTTAAAATAGAAAATGTAACTTATAGGGGAGAAAATCAATTAAAAGTTTTGATTGGATTATGTAATTTTTTTAATTGATTTATCTAACTTTTAATTTATTTCTATTTTGCTTTAATTTTAATTTAATTTAATATTGAATTTACTTTTAATTAAGAGGTTGTTTGATTATATGGTATTTCATGCAATTACCTCTTGATTCTTGGTATGTAATTTTTCAGGAAATATAATTAAAAATGTTATGAATTGTACAAAGTTCATTTTGAAGTTGAGTAGCATTCCCAAATTTTTTCATCTTTCATGAAACATTTACCCAAATGATATCTCTTTTTTTCTGAGGGCATGCGTTTATGAAGCCATAGTTAATTAAATACAAATATTTAATGAATTAATCAAATTGATTAACTGAAATTCTTTTTAATCATCACTAAGCATTGATTAATCAACATAATCCTAAAAAATCAGACATCAACAGTCATATTTATTGCAAATTATTTCATTAGAAAGATCTTAACAAAATTCAGAAATTATTATTTAAGAGAGATATAAGAAAAGTTATAAGTTAATTTTCAATTATTTAAAAAAAAATCTTAAAACTAAATATGGACTAATTTTAGAAATAATTCAATAAATACAGCTTTTTTCTAAAAACAAATTATTGCTTAAGAAAGATATAAAAGAAAGTTATAAGTAAATTTTTAATTATTTTTAAAAATGTTAAAAGCTATGTGTTGTCTAGATTTGTAACAGAATCCCTGAACACAGTTATTAATTTAAAAAGTAATTATTATTTAAGAGCAATACAAACAAAAAATTATAAGTAAATTGTGTGTAAAAATGTTGACTAGATTTACAGCAACTTTTGAATGCAGTTTTTTACTAAAAGTAAATTATTATTTAAAAATCCTATAAAAGAAATGTTATAAGTTAATTTTCAGTTGCACAAAGAAAAAGTTAAAAGCCATAGATTGACTGGATTTGTATGATTTAAGCTCAACTTATGAAGGATAAATAATAAAATAAGATTTACAAACATAGATATATGTGTTTGTGAAAAAAAAAACTCACCATCTGGAGGTTTAACATTTAAATTCTTTAAAGATATTATAGCTTTAGTCACATCATCCATGTACCTCCTCCGAACAGGAATATTGTTATACTTTGGAATAAATACAGCTGGACCTTCTTCTGGATCATTGATTTCAAGGAATTTTGATGTTTCTGGAGAAAAGCTGGCATTGAAATTTACAGTAGTTTCATATCCAGGAGGATAAGACCAAAGTTCCGAAGCGGATACAGTATCTAGACCAAAAACTGTAAAATACAAAATATCATTGTGTATTTTACAATGTATTACTAAGGGGGGAAATGTATAAACAAACTAAAATATCTCAGATTCTCCAAAAAATACTGAAAATCAAATGTTTATAATAATAAGACAATAATAACAATTTATTTTTCAATCAAAGCAAGCAGGCTTTTAAGTTCAATAAAAATAGAAAATTTTAAGCAAGATAAAACATAGTTTTTTTTTTCCTCCTACGTCGGGGAGGAGTTCAAGGACCATAGTTCCCCTCAAGCGGCCCAGTAGAGTTGAGAGAGGGGTAGTGTGCCGGGGTAGTAGAGTGGGGGGTGGTGTGTCTCGCCTCCCTGTGGTGCCCCCTGGAAGTGATTTTGAGCTCATGTTTATATATGCTACAAAATGAGACACTTTTTCGTCATGCGGCCCAAACGTGACAGACTTTTAAACGGTCCTTTTCAGGACCAAATCACGACTGATATTTCCTTTCTTTTTTGGAACGCTGGTGGCTTGTCAAACACTAAATTCTCTGAGCTCAAGACAATTATTTCTGAAAAAAATGTTGACGTCTTTGCTGTTGCTGTGGCTGATGCTGCAACAAACAATATGTGCTATTACAAGATCAAAAACTATTCCTTTTATTGCTTACCCAGAGCTCGCCAAATTGCCTCAGGTATTATTTTGGGCATAAAAAAAGATAAAAAATAGTAACAATAATAATAGTTTAGTAGTTTATATTTGTTATTCAGTAACTAGCACTTATTAGACTTAATGAATAGAGAATATAAATGAAGGGAACATTTCCAGACATTAACTAACACTTTAAATTTATATGACTTTAAAGAATATTATAAAAAAAAAATTAACAACTTTCTACAAAAATACAATTAAATTATTTTTTTCTATTTTAAAATTATTTAATCGTAATGCAACTTAGATAATTATTTACTTAAGTAATTTATGAGTTCCACGGTTCAAGGAGTTCTGAACAAAAACAACACTTATTAAAAATTCACAATCTTCAGAAAGAAGGGGAGGGGAGATGACTTTAGAGTAGCATTGCTTTGATGGGATAATCACAACTTTTCATGCCTCATAAAGAGAAAATAGTTTTTCTTTTCTTTGGCTAAAATTGTGAGTATAGTTGAGAGGAGAGCAGCAGTATTGCACTGTGTGTTCACTTAAATGTTCAATTCTAATAATGTTTTGCGGGAAAAAATTAATTTTTATAAATAAGTGAGAGATTTATATTAGAGATGAGTTCAGGCTCTTTTTTCAAAACAAGAAACCAATGATTTGAAATTCAAACTCGTCCAAGCCTGATACCAAAAGAACGTAGTAGGAAATTGTTAATAACATTTTAAAATTGTTTCAAGTTTAATTTTCTCATTTAAAAATCTCTTCTTGCATACAAATAACTATTAATCTTAAATACTCCCCCTTGACAGCATTTTGTCATTTTCATGTCTCTGAATATCTGTTTAAAATGGCAAATTTTTTATTTATATCCATGCTCTGGCAGAAATCTGTAAAAGTCAGAATTCTTATTTTTTAAATATATCATTGTACAACTATGGCAGAATGACACCAGTTCTGTTTTCCAGTAATTCTGGAAAAGGACTTCAAACAGAAAGCGAGTATAGATAAGGGATAATCCACAGCTTCTTTATGTTACTAACACTAAGTCTTCAGAATCAGATAGAATATTTCTCCTTTATTCCATTGCGATCAATAACAATTCAATTCCCTTTCAAACTGATCTGTAAAGGATTGTAAAGCACTGTTAAAAACTTAGACTACATTTTAGTTTCTCAAATAGCAAGTTTTGTTTCCATTTTTCAATATGTGAATAAGTAAAATTTTCACTTTTAGTCCGAGCCCAAAAACTGGTATAAAAATTCAGCCTGAGCCTGTTTCGTGCCTGGACTGATCCCCTTTTATCTCTAATTTACATCATTCATTCTGTGACTAAATTACAGTGTATTTTCATCTTTCTGACTTAAATAAACACATTTTTATTTTATTCTTAAAAAAATGAATTTTAAGAAGTTTTTATTATATTAAATTTAGATATTAAATATTAATACATATGAAATATAAATCAATTTAAATTTAATCAACATTTTTTTTTCATTTACAAATTTTCCTCAAGAATTTATGCAGTACTTATGCACTTTATATTTTTTTATTCATTTAAATTCTAAGCTTTTTACATTATGAATATCAGTGTTAAGATAAATATTTATTCCTTTTAGACTACTATTATTTAAAATATGTATGAGTTTTATCATTTTAATGATAATTTTAGAGTACATGAGTACATACATAAACAGTAACTAACAATTAGAGAAATGTTTTTTATATATTTTTTATTTTAAGAATTTACAATACAAATGTATCTGTATAAAATGATATTTTTCCCCCTTCATTAAATTCTTTTAATTTCACATAAATTTTCTTTTCCAAAATAAGTAAATAAATACAGTAGAGTCAAAAATCCGATGTTCCATTTAATTTGAGCTGACTTTTCCTCACCTTGAACTAAACTGAGTTAAATGGCTTTCAGAATTAAAACAACTTTAAGTTATATAGAACTGCAAGATGAACCTTAATTGTATGATTCAAGATAACCCTTAATTATGTAAAATTATAATCGTTAAGCATTTTCTTTTTTCTGAATCATCTGAGTTTTCCATAATCTGAGAGGATTTCAGCCCCAATTACAAATTTTCAAGACTCTACCATTAAAAAAAAAACAAAAACAAAAATAATAATAAATAAAATGGACTAATCAAAAATTGAAATATATTAAAACCATAGCTAGAAATGAAAAAGAAAATTAATTACTCATGTTTTTAGAAGCAATCTCAAATGGTTCTGTAAAAGTATCTTCTTGATTCTGTATCAAAGTTTTTCCATATTTCTCAAACATAAGGAGCAAATGTTCAGGTCCAGTACCAGTAAATGTTGCGATCCTATCCCACATTTCTGTATACCTTGGTTCTAAAATTTTACTAGCTGATTCCACCAGACTCTGAAATAAAAGTTTTTTTCATGAATGAAGTGTCAAAAATAATTTTTCTGTAAAAATGTCAGTTTAATACAGCTAAAAACAATGGCTGATGTGCAACGTTTTCAATTACACAATGAATGGACTAGTTGCGAACAACACTTTATTGCATGATATTTTTCTATTATTACGAAAAAAAAAAAAAGGATTATCTTCCAATAGGTATAAAATAGTAATAGTAATAATAATTAAGATATTATTTCAATTTTTAAGTTAAAATTTTAATGAGTTAGACCCTCATTCTATATCTTGGCACAAAAGAGTTTGCATTGCAATTAATTACAGTCTTATATTGCATTATCAATTCACTTGTATTTATTTTTTATGCTCAAGGTAAACATAATAAACAGGTAAAATAACAAGTATAATCTTTGAACTCTGATATTAAAAGCTGTTGAGTTTTGAGTAAAATAGTCTTCTGTTAAATTGTTTATCACCCTAACTTGCCAAAGAAATTGATAATTGCATTATGTATGTATCTGTATATCAATGTATGTAAGTGTTTGACGATGCACTAATAGCAAGACAATTACAAGTTAATAACAACATGATTTTAAAGGCAGATATTGAAAAGCAACATATAGAAAATTAATATAATTTCATATAAATGCAAAAAGTGTTAAATTATACTTTTAACTAGTGTGGCAGAATTTCATTCTCACATAATAAATACATAATTGTTCAAATATAATACAATATATCATGTAATAAATAGTTCACTCTAAGCTATGAAATAAAAACTTAATTGTAAAACCAAAATCTTTTAAATATTATATTTGGAAAATAATTGATATTATGGTTTAATTTTTTTTTAAACCAAATAAAAATTCAAGTTTATAAAAATAAAGTGCCAGAACTTATAAAATACTATTCTGCATGTATACAAAGAATAAAGTACAAATAATGTAATTTCCATATGGAACATATAAATTAATAATAAATCCAATAAAAAAAAAACTGAAACTAAAATTAATATAAGAATGGATTTTAAAGGTTGAATAAAATAAATCATTAAAAAAATTCATATTATATTCCAAATTTGTTTTGAAGTCAAGTAATACTAACCTGGATGAAATCTTTATCTTGTCGATGTGTTAAATTGAGACCACCTTGCTGGGTTTCATATTTCAAGACATGGTATAACATCCTATCAACAATGAGAATATCACTTCCATACAGATGTTTCGTAATATTCGTTGCTATTTGCAAATCTATTGAAATTTTTACTGCAAGATAAGTGCTTAGTGGTAGTTTATCCCTCTCGATAACAGCAAGCTAAAATAACATAAGCCAAGAATTAATGAAAATATTAGAAATTGCAAAATATAAACATATGTATAATTTAGAGAGGTTCACCAATATAAATTGTAAATAGAAAACTTATATGTCGGTCCATAAATAAATAAAACTTTATTAATCCAATCAGTAAGAGCATTATGTTACAGTCTAATTCTTTTTCCAAATTAAATGGCAAATAAAGCTCAGAAGTAGAAATATGTTATACAATAAGTTTATAATAGAATTTTATTTAGCTTAAACAGGCCCTTAGAGATAGGGATGAAGGCAGTACAAATAACCATATCTTGAATGTCTTACAGAGCCTGCTACTGTTCCTGTTTTTTAAATAAAATAGCAAAGAAATAAAGTCGAACAGGTTTTTTTTTTTACATACTAAGGATAAGTTAAATTCAAATTTCCATTGCATTTAATCTTTTCAGGCATGAATTACTTTTAAATGGATGAAGAAAATATTCTGAATTTAAAGCCAATTATAAAGAACAAATAATAATGATTTTTTTAAAATTCTCACATTTATTATAAAATTACAAAACCAATCTCATATGAGGTTTACAAGTTTAAGTAATCATTGTTAATAGTTATAAAATAGTTTTTGAAAGAATTTAAACTTTGGATACATTAACACAAAGTAGAAAGTAGAAGAAACATTCTTGCTCATATTCTTGTTTAGGTAGAGGAGCAGATATTCTTTGAGAAAATCTTCTACGATGCAAAATAGGAACAAATTTGTCAAAGGTAAATTTTTCAATTGAATATTAAAGACGAAAATGGTTTCGCCATACACTTCTGTATTTCACAAGCATTATTGACCTTCATATGAGGTATATATGTAATATTGGAGTAAAAAAAAATGTATACACAGTTCTCTGAGTGCTGCTTTAAAAATTTTAATAAAGCAAAAGCACATGGATATTTTATATTAAAAGCAGAGGTATAACAACAGTAGGAGAAATCTGGTGGGAAATGAGTGATATCTCCTCTCCCCCCCCCCCCCAATGTAATTGCCACCATCATTTCAAAACAAACAATTAAACAGTATAAATTATCATGTAATTATAGGTTAGGGAATAATTAATAGCAATTTATAATGCATATTTTACACATTTGAAAATGCAGTTGTAATATTATGGTATAATAAATTATAACTCGCATCATGCATAATATGAGAACATCAAGATAATATTTTGATGTCATACAAGATGACCAATGTAAGATTGATAACTTTATTCAAAACATTTTTTTTATTTTTTTTTATTGTACCATTATTTCTGAATACATACACACAAAAAAAAAAAAAAAAAAATTGGACATAGAATTACATATTTCATTTTTCAAATTATATACTGAAATAATTCTATTTTCTAATAACTTCTTACCAGGTGTCCCAAAAATGATGAGTTTATTTGAAAATGTATATTATTGTATTTCTATTATTCTTATATTAAATTCATATTACTTAAATATTATTCAGTGTCTCAAAATTTGCTGTTTTTGTAAGTATATTGCACCAAACGGTGCATTTCTATCACTTGTCATTTTTTAAAAATTGATTTTCTAAATGGACCATTATTTTTGGAACACCTAGTATTTGTATGCAGATTTTGTTTTTCTTCCATAAGCACCATTCGAAACATAGCAAATTTCAAATGGATAATGTACTAATATATGTAATAAATATGTCATGTCTTATAAAATTTCTAAATAAATAAAATCAATATTTTTTGTTTGACTATGCTGTTTGCTATAAAAATAAATTAATATGCTTTCTACAAGAAAATGTATCAGTTTAGGGGAATATTATTATATAAATATAACAGCACTTTATTATATACATCTGTCAGTTATACATTTTCAGAATGCCCAGGAAATAAAAATTTTAATATGCTTTAGATAAAAATAATCTTAAAAGATTAATATTTACATACATGAAATTAATTTCAAGTATTGCTTAGTGAAATATAAAAAGAAAAAGGAAAATTCTATTCAAGAGCAAGGTCTTTAGCAAATTATACAATTTTTGTACTTTTTTTTTTTTCATGTGAAGTTTTTTAATGAAAAGCAACACAAAAATACAGATCTCTGTTTGATAAATTTTTATTAAATAGTTTTCTAGCATCCATTACTACAATTTTGTTAAGAACTGAGCAATACTACCAAAAAATTATATATGTTTTAGTTCACTAGCATTATTAGACATATGATTGTGTCAAAAGAAAATATTTCATCTGCAATAGTGGGTTGATCATAATAATAATAATAATATTTTTCAATAATCTCTAAGTAATTCACTAAGTAATGGCTAAAAATGTAAATTAATCAATTTCAATTGACAATAAAAGTAATTTAATCAAACACAATATTGAAAAAATACCTGATCAGCTAATTCCAAAAACGTTTCAGAAGTACATTTGAAGAGATCAGGTTCTTCCCAACCAGAATCCTGAGCACAGTACCTAGTAGCTTTACCTAAATAAAAATTAAATTAATTAATAATAGCTTGAAAATCCCCTGAATGTTCAGGAAATTTGCATTATAATAAAAGATGTCCCAACAAAAAAACCAGATTTGTTGAGAAAATATTGTATATTTATAAAATGTCAAACAGTTTTACATTATGGGCAAATAATCCAATTTAAGAGTGAAGAGTTATATCCAGAACAGGTGTTTCATGATTTGCTTTAAAAAAGTTTAGGGGACCTAGACTGCAATTAAACCAAGAAAGGAATTTATAAGGACAATGTTATCAACTGAACCATATGACATGTTGTTCAAATCAAACTCTGTATTCTATGATTGAAATATTAACTGTGTCATAGTGATGTTAAAATATTTGAATGCTTTTGATGGGACACAAAAAAATAATGAAACACATTATAAATGATATAAATATAGAAAAAAATTATAAAATGATATAAATATGGAAAATGATTATAAAATGATATAAATATAGTGTTTAAACCTTTATGTGCAGAGACATCTTAGAATTTATCTACTGATAACTAGAGTGATTTTTTAAAGTAAATTGTGAAGAATGAAACATTTTATAAGAAATAACATTAAATTAGAGTAATAAATTTTATTTTAATTATACAAAGTGATCCAGCGTGGGCTACCCGCGGATAAAGATTCTCAATATACTGTCTGGTGTACACAGTGTAGGTAAAAATCATTTTTAATTGAAAATTTTAATAGACTTTTTACATTTAGGGCATTTTCTTAAATTGCTCATCAACTACACTCAAAAGCATGTTTGGTACTTTTGTATTAACCGCATGCCAGCAGTTAAACATGAAAGGTTTCTGTATTTATAGCAACTTTTTTTATTTAATTGTTTTAGTGTTTAAGCATATAGTTTGGTTACATTTTTATTAAATTCATATTTTATTTATTTATTTGTGAAATTTTAATTTCGATATACTGTTGATATAACTGCAATTTTAGTTACAGAATATTACACAGAAACAAACAAATTCAGAATTATTTACATTGTTTTGTGTGCAAATGCATTTATCTTCCGAAACCAAGTTACACATTGATTTTTGAGATAAATGTAAAAAAATTAATGCTTGAAAAATATTTTAAAATTCATAAAAAGTCAGTAAATTGGGATACAGTTTTCAGAGAAATAACTTTTGAAAGAACACTTTTTTTTTTCTATTTGACGGTATAAAAATTGCAATTGTGTTATGTTTGGAAGTTAAAAAATTGTGATAAAATGAAAGATTGTTCAGGTGGTTACCATCGTTGGTATCACATCAGCATTACTCATGAATATGTTTTTCTTTTATAACATAGATATTCTTATATTGAAACTCTGAAAATTTTATACAATTTGCTTTTCTTATGTATAATAATATGAAAAAAAAAAACAACACTAATACATATTACTTTTCTTCTCTTTTATTTGGTGTTTTTTTTTTCTTTTATCAGTTAATGTAATGTATACTTTTCCCTTCCTAAATATAAAACATGAATTTTTTATTCGTCTGGTGTCTAAAATATCATCTCTTTCACTTGATTTCTTTTTCTTTTAGCATTTAATGCAATGCACTTTTTCCTTCCTAAATAAAAAATATGCATCCATCCCCCCAATCTGATGTCTTACATCATGTCAAAGGATGCAACAAAGTCTCTATAAATTACAACTGACTGGTTGATCCAATGTAAGTGAGAGGAAATTTAATTGGTTTCTTGAATTTGTAATACTCCCAGAGAAAACAAGTGGCATAGTCATCATGTCTTTTCAGGGAATTTCTAAAACATCCCATTTGAATGAAAATCCCTGTTGTAAAAAAATATGGAAGTTTTAAGCAGTAAAAAAAAAAAAAAAATTCTCAAATGAATCATTGTAACAGAAAGGATTTAAAATTTAAACAATTTAAAGAAAATTGTTAATAACTGCAAAGAAATTTGAATGATATGAAAATTAAAATGCTTAAACACTTAGATCACACTTACATAAGAACTCCATTTTGTGTCATACAATAAAACAACAACAACAAAAAGTTTATTAATGGCCATTTATGACAAACCTAAAATGGGCAAAAAGAGTTTTGATTTTTTTCTTTATTTAAACGTCCAAATCTGAATAAATTAAGGAAAAAATATGATTTATGATAGATTTTTCATTTAAAACAAATTATATCCTCCTTGAAAATGTAGCAATAAATACATAGTCAATGATCATAAAGGATTTCAGAATTTCAAAACCAGAAAAAAAAATATTCATTCCAGTTTCAAAATAAACAATTCATTTGAAAATGAAAACCTAATTACTTACCAACAGAACCTTTAGGACAAGAATGAGATGCTTCATGTTCAAACAAAGTTCTATCCCACCATATACTCATGCTAAATGATTGAGGACAACCATCATAAACCACTACAAAAGAAAAAAAATATATACATGTATAGAGTTGTATTTATAATAGTTACAGAACAAAGATTAATTTAGAAATTATTTCACTTAAAGTAGAAAGCACAAACCTTCACAGCCTCTGAGAGTGACTTCAGCAAATGGATTAGAGCAAGAATCACATCTACGTCCTATTACACCAGCTCGGCACTTACACTGGCCAGTAATAGGATCACAGCGGTTTCCAAAAGATCCAGTTGCATAGCAATCACAATCAAAACAAATATCACTATGAGGAGGTTGGAAATGCTTGTCCTGAAATAAAATACATACAATTAAGTTAGACAGAAAAAACAACAATGCTACTTTTTATTTATCTTTTGCATACTCATACAGGGCTAGTAAGAGGCATAAAACAATAAGATAGCAATTTCATGATGATAACACAGAACTAGAATGTGAGCTTAAAGTTAAATGGATGACAAAATATCTAGTGCCAACATTGTTCTCAAATCTTCATAAAACATGAATTTTTTATTCGTCTGGTGTCTAAAATATCATCTCTTTCACTTGATTTCTTTTTCTTTTAGCATTTAATGCAATGCACTTTTTCCTTCCTAAATAAAAAATATGCATCCATCCCCCCAATCTGATGTCTTACATCATGTCAAAGGATGCAACAAAGTCTCTATAAATTACAACTGACTGGTTGATCCAATGTAAGTGAGAGGAAATTTAATTGGTTTCTTGAATTTGTAATACTCCCAGAGAAAACAAGTGGCATAGTCATCATGTCTTTTCAGGGAATTTCTAAAACATCCCATTTGAATGAAAATCCCTGTTGTAAAAAAATATGGAAGTTTTAAGCAGTAAAAAAAAAAAAAAAATTCTCAAATGAATCATTGTAACAGAAAGGATTTAAAATTTAAACAATTTAAAGAAAATTGTTAATAACTGCAAAGAAATTTGAATGATATGAAAATTAAAATGCTTAAACACTTAGATCACACTTACATAAGAACTCCATTTTGTGTCATACAATAAAACAACAACAACAAAAAGTTTATTAATGGCCATTTATGACAAACCTAAAATGGGCAAAAAGAGTTTTGATTTTTTTCTTTATTTAAACGTCCAAATCTGAATAAATTAAGGAAAAAATATGATTTATGATAGATTTTTCATTTAAAACAAATTATATCCTCCTTGAAAATGTAGCAATAAATACATAGTCAATGATCATAAAGGATTTCAGAATTTCAAAACCAGAAAAAAAAATATTCATTCCAGTTTCAAAATAAACAATTCATTTGAAAATGAAAACCTAATTACTTACCAACAGAACCTATTACCAACAGACCTTACCAACAGACTATTTATAAAATGTGTCTACCATTTCATATAAACAGGGACTGACTAATACAGGGCATGCGGGGCAGCTGTCCTGGATCCCCCATTTGAGGGGGCCCTCATGGGAATAATCAGGATTTTATTAAGAGGGTGCCAAAGGGTTAAAATTGGTCAAAAGTAACCAATATTCTTACATTTTCAAAGAATTAGGAAGGTAGTGCTTTGTGCCCTTCCGCCTTTTTGCTTCCCATATCCAACCCCACACACACACAAAAAAAGAACAAATTATATTATTAGAATATTAATGATTAAAGTTTTATTATAACAACTTAGTAGTTCATTGTTTTCAAAAGAAATTCATTATTGGTATTTTCCTAAAAACATTCATGATGACCAATTGGGGACATTTTTCTTTCAGACATCATATGACTAACGTAGATAATTAAAGGAAAATTTGCAAACAAATACTCCCGTCAACCAATCCATCCTTTTTTCTAGTAGTTTCCTACTAGTACATTTTCTTAAAGTACTAGTAGGAATCCATCTTTTACATCTTGAGAATCTTTCTTGTAATACCCTGTATACAGATGTGAATAGTACCTGGTATGAAATTTATGTATACATACAACAGGTATGAATTTTAGTACTAGTCACTTCAGCATAATTCATGAACAGTTTCTGTGGATAGTTTGAAGGAGACCCCCAGAATGATGCTTGCCCCGGGGCCCTAGCTAGTCCCCCGGGGCCCAGCACATAAATTGAATTATTCTTAAAAGAACCCAGTGGGGGTATTAAAATCAGAAACAAATAATTAAATAAGTAAGAGAAAAAAATCATAGAAATTTTGTACCAACTGTTAAATTTTAGCATTCATTTAGCACTTACACAATCTGCATTAATATGAAACTAGATGGAACCCGTCAAAATTTGACGGCAAAAAACTTGATAGTACCATAAAAATAAAATTCATAGCTGCTTTAAAATGTTTGAAACTTTTGCAGAATAATTCAAATAAATAAAAAACCCACTTTGAATTAAAGCTAGGTTGAAGAACAGCAATTGGCTAAGTTTCACTGGCACATGCACTCGCGGAATTTCTTTCATCTGACACATTTAGCGCTGTTGTGCAAGTAAATGGTAAGTGCCCCCTTGGGGAGGTGGAAATGGCGGGATGGACCAAGGAGATGCATAACATGAATAAGCAGTCAAAGACCTTTCAAACGATATGTAACATGAGGGGTGTGTGCAAAATTTTAAAAAG
This sequence comes from Maratus michaelseni, assembly GCA_963931845.1. Classification (NCBI taxonomy): domain Eukaryota; kingdom Metazoa; phylum Arthropoda; class Arachnida; order Araneae; family Salticidae; genus Maratus; species Maratus michaelseni. The sequence goes on from OZ007593.1 coordinate 261,236,305, forward strand.
TACCCCCTTGGGGGGGGGGGTAAAGTAGGGGATGGACACGGAACATGCATAATATGATTAAGTGGTCACAGACCTTTCCAACGATATATAACATGAGGGTTGTGTGCAAAATTTAGAAAAGTACCTCTTTGGGGGGTGAGGGCAAAGTGGGGAGATGGACATCAGAGATATGCATATGATTAAACAGTCACAGACCTTTCCAACGATATATGACATGAGGGTTGTCAGCAAAATTTAGAAAAGTACCCCCTTGGGGGAGGGGGGGGGGCAAAGTGGGGAAATGGACATTGGAGATATGCATATGATTAAGCAGTCACAGACCTTTCCAACGATATATGACATGAGGGTTGTCTGCAAAATTTAGAAAAGTACCCCCTTGGGGGTGGGGGCAATTGGGGAGATGGACATTAAAGATGCATAATATGATTAAGCGGTCACAGACCTTTCCAACAATATATGACATGAGGGTTGTTTGCAAAATTTAGAAAAGTACCCCCTTGGGGGAGGGGCAAAGTGGGGAGATGGACATTGGAGATATGCATATGACTAAGCAGTCACAGACCTTTCCAACGATATATGACATGAGGGTTGTCTGCAAAATTTAGAAAAGTACCCCCTTGGGGGAGGGGGGGGCAAATTGGGGAGATGGACATTGGAGATGCATATGATTAAGCGGTCACAGATCTTTCCAACAATATATGACATGAGGGGTGTCAACAAAATTTAGAAAAGTGCCCCCCTTAAGGGGCAGGGGAAGTGGCGGGATGGACCCCGGAGATGCATAACATGAATAAGCAGTCAAAGACCTTTGCAACAATACGTAACATGAAGGGTTTGTGTAAAATTTACAAAAGTACACCCTTGGGGGGATGGACACCGGAGATGCATAATATGATTAAGCGGTCACAGACCTTTTTAACGATATATAACATGAGTGGTATGTGCAAAATTTAGAAAAGTGCCCCAATTGGCGGGGGGGGGGGGGGGATGGACCACACAGATGCATAACATGAAAAGGCAGTTGCAGGCCTTTCGAACGATATATCATATGAGTGGTGTCAGCAAAGAAAAGTCTCCGCCCCGTGTGGGCAAAACATACTCCCCCCCGCCGCCATAATTATTGATGCAGACTCATTTTTTAAATTCGTTCGCACCCCTCTTCTCCCGCAAAATGTTGTGAATTTTAAAAACTCCCCTTCCGAATTTTTTTATACCAAAAGCACTTATGTCCGTCATCTGCATGCAGAGTTTTGTGCTTACAGACGCCAGACACAACAACACACACACAGACAGACGTTTACCGACATTAATAGTATAGATGATACTCAGTGCCTACACATTTCACCCTTTATAATTCAGCCAATGAGTTGACGGTTGTTCATTTCCAGAAACGAAACAATAATTCTTTAGGATGAATTTTGTTTGTTTGATACACCGTGGCAGAATGTGTGCAATGCAGCGACAGGCATCACAAACTTTTTAGGGCACCTGCAGACTAAAAACATATAATCAATCTTCGCGGGAAAAAAATCCCAGATTTCGTCAAATGATTCTCGGGAAAAACACTAATTTCATCAAAGGATCATGTAAAACGTGAATTTTGTTAAAAGGCCACAGAAAAACGCGATTTACGCAAAAGATGAGCAAATATTGTCAAAGAATCGCAAAACAGGAAATTTCACCAAAAGATAGCACTTTCTTGCCAAATTTCGTCTAAAAATTGCGGAATAAAACGTATTTTATCAAAAAATCGCTGGAAAACGCACATTTCGTTAAAGTATCGCGAGAAAAATGTGAATTTCTTCAAAGATTGCTGAAAAAACGTGAATTTCATCGAAGGATTGCTGAAAATTCATGAATCTTATCAAAAGGCAGCAGAGAAAATGTGATTATTATCAAAGCATTGCGAAAAAAGAAAATTTCATCTAAGGATCACAGAAAAACGCAAATTTCATAAAAGAATCATGGAAAATAACGCAAATTTCGTAAAAAAAAAAAAAAAAATCGCAGAAAAAACACAAATTTCGTCAAATTATCGCTGAAAAAAAACACGAATTACGTCATAGGATAGCTGAAAAAATTGTGAATCTCGACAAAAAAAAGATACAGAAAAAAATGCGAATTTCATTAAAGAATCACGAAAAAAATGCAAATTTTGTTAAAGGATTGTGCAAAGAATGTGAATTTTTTGAAAGGTTCGTGTGAAAAATGAAAGTCTTTATTAAAAACAGCACACACACAAACATCTATACAAACCTCAATACACACAAACATATTATAGGCAGGGCTTGAAATTCAATTCTTCCAAGGACGGGAGTCTCCCTACCAACATTTTTAAATGGAGGGGAGTTGTAATGTTTGGGATGGAGAAAAAAAATCTTTAAACCCCACTATTATTTTACGTGCTATTTAAAGAATTACATTAATGCAGACATGACAAAATACCATTGAAAAAATTAAGTCAACTGAGAATGATTATGTAAAATGTTTATTTTTATTATAAAAAAGGGAAAAAAGTTAAGTTTTATATATGCAGTGTATTTTTCAAGTTCCATTAAATGTGTAAGGAACCCTTAACAATTAGGTTGTTAAATAAAATTCTGACTTTAGATTTTACTTGATTGAGATTCACCGATCGATCGTGGAAAAGACGCAAAGTTCATCGATCTGTCGCGGAAAAAACGCTAAGTTCGTCGATCTGTCACCAAAAAACGCGAAGTTCGTCGATCAGTCGGGGGAAGAAAGCAAATTTCGTCGATCGATTGCAGAATAAACACAAAGTTCGTCGATCTGTCCCCAAAAAACACAAGGTTCGTCGATCAGTCGCTTAAAAAACGCAATGTTCGTCTATCTGTCGCAGAAAAAACGCAAAGTTGGTTGATCAGTCGCAGAAAAAATGCAACGTTCGTTGATCAGTCGTGGAAAAAATGCAAAGTTCGTCGATCAGTTGCGGAAAAAAGCAAATTTCGTCGATCGATTGCGGAATAAATGCAAAGTTCGTCGATCAGTCAGGGAAAAAAGAAAAATTTCGTCGATCGATTGCGGAATAAACGCAAAGTTCGTCGATATGTCCCCAAAAAACGCAAGGTTCGTCGATCAGTCGCTTAAAAAACACAATGTTCGTCCATCTGTCGCAGAAAAAACTCAAAGTTCGTTGATTTGTCACGGAAAAAACCACAAAGTTCGTCGATCAGTTGCGGAAAAAACACAAAGTCCGTCAATCGGTTGCGGGGAAAAAAAAATCACGAAATTTATCGTTCGGTTGCAGGTAAATTAAATAATGCAAATTTCTCCAAAAATGCTGAAATTTTTTGGGTGGGAGGCTCCCGCTCATGATCTTTTTTGGGCGGGATTTCAAAATTTTTGGCGCGAATCCCGCCCTGATAGGTATAGTTTTAATCTGAAATAATATACTGAACTTGAACTAACTTTTGAAAAATCGGGTTAATCCAAATCCAACTTGCAGAAATCTACACTCAGTCTGAAATCGACTCGAACCATAAAGACAGTTAACCCAACTTGCAACAAAAATAATTATTGCCGAGAGAGCATTTACCCTCTCTCCCTGTGCTGAAACTTTTCAGAAACTTTTCTGTGAATTTTCTGATTTTTTCTTTTCTCAGAAATGCTGTAGTCATTTTGTCCCCCAATTTTGCCCTTTACAATTCAGCCAATGAGTGGAGGGGGCAAAAGGAGTGTTCCTTATCACAAACGAAAGATGAGATACGTTCATTTGATGTCGTTGTTGAAAATTTATGGATTTCTATTATTAAAGTAATTTTTTCATTTTACCATATTTATTTTCTTTTTGTGTTGTATGTATTTTGCTACTTTGAATTTTTTTAAACTAACCCTTTTTTTTTTGGAGAGTGAGAGAGAGAGATTTAGTAATTTGGTGACACGAAGTTCCGCAAATTCTTAAAATCCACAAATCGTTTCCAATGTAAACAATGAAATTTACAATTAAGTTGCAAGTGCAAAATTTCAGTTTTTTAAAATTTTCATGTCATTCTGTACACATTTTAATATGTCATTCTGATCATTATACATATTTAGTTATGCATTATTAATTATTTACTTGACCTTTACTTTTAATATTTTAAATATTTCAAACTTACAGCTGAATGTAATTATTAAAACATTTGAAATACTGCATTCGAAAAATGAAATTTCAGCTTAGAAACGCGAAGTAGAAAAGTACTTATGATATAAAAAGAAGAAAAAAAATACACCAGAATTTATCTGCATTACTAAAGCGGGAGAAATGATTTTCTGTGCTATACAAAAAGATATCCAAATAACTCAATCATGAACATAGGTATCGGTTTCTATGTTCATGTGCACTCAATCCAAACTTGAAACTTTTAAAAAGGTCATTGAATGAATGAAATTCATCTCCGCCTTTCACATCCAGAAAACTTGCTGTGTCGCCAATTATGTTTATATTTTATATGTACAGTGCAACCTCGATTATCTGAGCTAATTGGGACCGCTAGTACCTCGGATATCGGAAATCTCGGTTAATAGAAATTGTGCATAAAAACTAACCGTGCTCGCGAATTTAACATCTCTTAGAATAAAATACAGTAAAACGTTTTTTGAATAATAAAAATAAACATATATAAAGTTATGTTTCACAGCTCAATAAATTTAAAAAGGAAATCAACTAAAAATAGTAAATTTTAAAAAGCAAATTGAAATTTTTTTAACTATTCTAAATTAAGTCCAGATTTTCTATCAGTGGCTGTCCGATCACGCCAATTTTTGAGCAGCAGAAGATCTATCGGCGCAACATCGCTTCTTTGCTCCAAATATTGTAGGGCAGTTGTTAGTGCTTGAACACCTTCAGTATGACTTATAGTCCTTGAATCCTCAAAGTCCTGGTCCTCATTGTCAGCATCATTAATGTCCAATAGGAATTAACGGCTTGTATAATTTCTTCATCATTAAAGATTTGAAAACTTGGATGTTGGTTTTCAACATCCAGCCATTCGGAAATGTCCTCTTCCAAAACTTCTTCACACCTTTTAATGCGATTAATAATCTCAAATAGTTATCCGTCTGTCGGTGGGTTTACCCTTTGCTGGGATTCATCCTCTCTTCTCTTTTGAATAATTATGTAGCCTGTAGCATGGACAGTGAACTAAAACGTGTGATATTTTTCAAGGCTAATTCACAAAAAAAAAAAATCAGACTTTGTTATTGGTTCATTTAACAGAAACCTCGATTAATCGAAGCTCGGACACCATTGTCGCCAAACATACATACATATACATACATTTTGGCATAGTGTCCGTATAACAGAAAAGTACTAAAGTTCATGGTTTAAAATCACAATAAAATATCATGAAATTTATTGATTAGTTGTGGGAAAATATTGGGGAAATAATGTGCTTTTCGTGAATTTTTTGTTTTGTTAACAATGTGGTTAGAGAGCCAGGGAGAAATCCAGAAAACTTGCTGTGTCGCCAATTATGTTTATATTTTATATATATATATAAAAATAATAATTCAGGCACTTTTCCGTTATACGTACACCATTGTTGCCAAACATACATACATACATACAATACATTTTGGCATAGTGTCCGTATAACCGAAAAGTATTAAAGTTCATAGTTTAAAATCGCAATAAAGTATCATGAAATTTATTGATTAGTTGTGGGAAAATATCTGGGAAATAATGTGTTTCTGTGAAATTTTTTGTTTTGTGTTGTCGTGTTTAATTGTAAGCATTCATTATAATTTTCAGTGCATTATTAAATTGAAATTTTTGTTTAAAATATGTATAAACAAAACAGTGACCAGAAACCTGCACAATTTCTAATATAGATAGATAGATAGACAGATGCATGCATGTAGTACTTTTAATTATTTGGTAAAAATACTGTGATCGTCACTGAGAAAACCTGAATTTAACCTAAAAGTAATTGTCGAGTGTTTAAGCTGAAATTTCATTTTACGAATACAGTATTTCAAATGTTTTAATAGTTACATTCAACTGTAAGTTTGAAATATTAAAAGTAAAGGCCAAGTAAATAATTAATAATGCATAACTAAAAGTAATTGTCGAGTGTTTAACCTGAAATTTCATTTTACGAATACAGTATTTCAAATGTTTTAATAGTTACATTCAACTGTAAGTTTGAAATATTAAAAGTAAAGGCCAAGTAAATAATTAATAATGCATAACTAAAAGTAATTGTCGAGTGTTTAAGCTGAAATTTCATTTTACGAATACAGTATTTCAAATGCTTTAATAGTTACATTCAGCTGTAAGTTTGAAATATTAAAAGTAAAGGCCAAGTAAATAACTAATAATGCATAACTAAATATGTATAATGATGAGATTTTTTTTTTCTTGAATTATTCAGTGAAACTCGCCTTATAAATGTACGCAAATAATTCACATCAAAATCTTAAAATAACAAAGTTTTCTTTCGTGTTTAGCTATGCTTAATAACCAAAAAAGCTTGATTAATACAAAAATTATTTGGTAAAAATACTGTGATCGTCGCTGAGAAAACCTGAATTTAATCATATCACACAGAATTACATATTAAAAGTTTAAAAAACTGAAATTTTACACTTGCATCTTAATAGTTTGTTTACATCGGAAACGATTCGCGGAATTTCGTGCCACGAAATCTCTCTCTCTCTCAAAAAAAGGGTTAGTTATAAAAAATTCAAAGTAGTAAAATACATACGACTTAAAAAGAAAATAAATACGGTAAAATGAAAAAATACCTTAATAAAAGAAATCCATAAAATTTCAACAACCGAACAACCAAATGGAATCGTAATACACATACACTTCTAGAGAGAGGAAAAAGCCTTCACCTCATTGGCTGAAACATCGCGTCTGAAGATAGTAAAAGACTCTAGCTGATTAGCTGAATGCTCGCGCATGCCTATAAAAGGCATTTTTGCATGAAAAACTAAAAAGCAGGTTAGCTTTAAGTATATGGATAACAGTATTTACACTAAATTTACACAATTCGTCAATTTTACATGTTTCTGATTATATGTTTAAAAATTCTCAATATATAATTTTTTTTTAGAAATGTATTATTTTTTAATGATATTATACTGCAAATATATACTTTAACACATTTTTTACCATCAGACTTCAAATTTTGTGTGTCTGTGCAAATTGAACTAAAGTTACAGTGAAAATACATGGATTTTAATGCATCTGTCAAATTGACAGATTTCAGTAAACATAGGTACACAATCAATGCCTGTAAACCTAGCATTGTAAGAAAAAAAAATGTAAAAATGATTAATTAAATAAAGAATAAAACCCTATAGTCAGACATTTAATACACATTAAAAATACTTAAAATATTGTAGATGTTTTGGACCAATATTAGTTCCTCCTCAGTACAATAAAAACGTTATAGTCATGTAAGATAAAATTAAAACAACTACAGAAGTAAACATGTCAAAAACACTCAAAATCGAAGTTAAAGGTCAAAGCAGAACAGTATACTTTGAAGGAAGTTGGCCTGCTTCACTCAAGGGTGAACAGACTAAGTTTTTGAACCGGGACTCAAGAAAAATGCGACTTGTGTATATATTGCAATTTAGTTTAACTATAGTAGATTTTACAAAATCTGGGATATGGTCCAGGACATGAACAAAAAACTTTGAATGCTGGTCTTGAATGTGCATTTATGTTTTTTCAGTCTGATAATATGCAGCCAGTTTCACTGATATAACTTAACATACAAAATTTGAAAGTTAGTGCTATTATTTGAGAATATGTGTTAACTAATAAAGGCATAATTTATTAATAATTAATAAAGTCATAAGTAATTCACCTAAGACAAGAGTAAAAAAATTTAGGCAAGTATGGTATTTCCCAAACAATGCCATACAGATTTGATATTGATTAAATATCCACTGATTTTTTTAAAAAATCAACATCAAAGCTCATATTTATAAAATTATTATTAATTAAACTGATAAAATATAACTTATTATCTGCATACTATAAATATATACACTAAAAACATATACATAATAGTGGTACAGTGACCTTTATAAGATATTATTCAAAACAGTGCAAAAGGAAATTTTTTTTAAAATAAAAAATAGCAATTACTTTTCTGAATGGATAGTTGAAATACACCGATTAAAGTTAATAAATTAATATCAATGGAACTTGAAATGTTTAATAATAAGCAATGATTTAGTAAACATAACCTAATTTTTCATATCGAGATGAAAGGTCTTATACACATGAACATAGTAAGCACCTATGATATGCAGAAGAGTTAAAATATGCACAAATACAGAATAACAAAAGGAAAATGTTTTCTAGAAATATTTCATTATAAGTAAAAAACTGAGGAAAATTGAATTATTATGAATCTGATGACAGATAATTATGATTAAAGTCATTAATCTTATAGATCTTAGTAATTTTTAAATTCAGTTAAGCAAATTATATTTAAAAGATGACGAAATATAATGTCAGTGCAATACCTCACACTGGCATTCTCCATTAGTTTTATTGCAGTTGGCATCATAGCCTCTGCTGGTATCACAATGACATGGTCCACAAATGGGATATCCCCACCAATTTGATGGACAGGGATGATCTAACGGCACTTCACAGTACTCTCCAGTATGCTGAGAATCACATTCACAAGTGTAGCCATACTTATGACTTTCATGCATCAGATTTTTACCATTAGGCTTGCAAACAGAATCAGAAGCACAGGGGTTAATATTGCATGCTGAAACACATTGTTTTCCAACAAATCCTACAGAAATAAAATAAATAAATAACATTAAAATACATAAGTTAATTAATATCACTGAAGATGGGAAAGAGTAATATTCAATAATAATAATAATAAAACATGCATTATATAATTTATCAAACGCTTTTTAATGTATGTATAAATGATATTCATTAAGCTGTTATTGCTCTGCAACCTAAATAAGACATACGCATAGCTTTAAAAACTAGGCACATATAAATTTTAAAAAATTAAGTAGACACTTGAAAAAATGTATGGGTGATGATGCCATAAGAAATATTAGCTGTTTTAACCCCATGCCTGGGACGCTAGAACTCAGTTGGGGCAATGCAAATGTGCCAATTTTGGAATGCCCGACCTGAGTTCAGGGAAGAGAAAAATCGGTGTTTCAATTAACGTTTTTCAATTAACCTGTTTCAATTAATGTTTTTCAATTAACGTTTTTCTCAAATATATTTCACAGGCAAGGGGTTAAAATGCTTATCATGCAGATAATAGTAATATGATTACATGAATGGCATATTAATATTCATCCAAATAAAGAGGAAGGGATATGTGATGCAATCACATATTTTATTTCCTTTTTCATTTTTAAATGTTTCAAAATTAATATTTCCCCATTTAAACTGTATGTAAAAAAATAAAAGAAAAAAGCATTTATTTTTTTATTTCTTTATTGAGTGTGTCTTCCTAAATTTCTAATAAATAAAACCTACTAATAAGACATAATTAATATACTACTTTAAAAATATCATTTCTTTTCTATTTTTTTCCGTTACAGTTTAACAATTAAATTTTATACTTCTTCCCCTTTGATATTCATTTTTATTTCGGTTATCTGTTTTTATTTAAATAAAAACGGTATTTTAACTAATAAGCACAGAGGTGTCGCTAGACTAGGTGGCTCCTTATAGGGTTGTCGTACTTGGCATGTTCGTTTCGCCAAGGGCAATGTTTGTTTTCACTTTCTGCGCACTCAATTTAAAATTTTCCATTTATTTTCTATCTAACGTCTGTTACCCATGCGTTTAGTTGGAAATCTATTTTTTTCGCCAGTATTTGTGTCGGCGATATTGTTTAGATAAAAATTTAGTTAGTTATGTAACTGTTACGGTGACAAGAAGTCGTACGCTCCCCTTAGTGTCGATTAAATGAAAAGCAATTATGTCCTTTTAAATATTATTTTGCTGTTGATCCTTTGACTCGTAGCTCATCTGTATTTTATTACTTCAACATTGCCTGAAAAATAAAGATTTTGTCGAGCACGGAATAGAATTAGTTCATTTTTAAAAAATCGACCTTTTCTGCCAGTGAAAAAATGTTTTCGAACCTGAGATTATATACTCCACTATACGAAAATGGCACACGTGATGGTCGAACGCCATCACAGGATACATCATCATTAAATTACAATTTAAGAAGAATATACAGAAGATATTGTATTGTATTTTTATTTATTTACTTACTTTCCTAACAAAAACTATTTCGATAGAAGAAATTCTAATAAAACACAATGTAAACACATTGATAATTTGTTGTTACTAGATTCTTTTCGGAAATTTTATTTTAACAGCTAACTTAACACTATAATTTTAATGAGTTTGAACTAATGATAAAGTTTTTAACTTTTATTTTATTTTATTTTTAAGGCAGCTGCATAGAAAACTATAAAAGTTACAGTAGCCAACTTCAAATGAGATTCAACTTTTCTCTCGGCTAGAGATTTTTTCTGCTTATTAAAGAATTATAAAATGAACAGAGAGACAAAGAAACAAACCAAAGTCACAAGATCTTTCTAACACTGCTGTAAATAGTAAAAAAAAAACTTTAAATTTAGAACATCATAGTTAAAAGCTTACATTATTCATTTATTTCTTGGTGAAAAAAAAAAAAAAAAAAAAGACATTGTTTAAAGCTGACAGTTATTTATAATTTTGTGTGAATACTGTATTGTTTATTTTTATTTTTTAATTTATTGTCTAAAATACCTAAGAAGATACTCATTATCTAATTTCATTTAATCCTGAATTCTTTTGAATATTTTCATATAGAAAATTTTTATTTATAATAGTTTCACAATTTTCTATACAGATAACATACATATATTAAACAATTTTATGAAGGATAAACTGTGTATAATTAACAGTCGTGATATAAATTAAACATTACATTTTGTAACAAACATAATATATTGTTTTAATATTATACAAATATTTTTGATTTAGGTAAGAGTTTCTAATATTTTTAAGTAAAAATAAATATTTACAAATGTATTTCCTTACCTATATCACATATGCATTGATGATGGTCCCATAAATCAACACAAGTGCTGTTAGAAGGACAAGGATTAACATGGCAAGGATTCTGAACTCGACAGCCTTCTCTAACATTGCTTTCCAAAGAAGGTCTTAACCATGCATCTCGATTCATATCAATGCGAACATCCTGTAGCAAATATATAAATATTATTTATGTATATTTCATAAGGAAAACAATATTTCCAAGAAATTTGAAAAAAAAAATGCAAAATAGGTAAATAAACAATAAATAAAAAAATTGTAAGCAATTCTGAGCTGCAAAATCTTAGACATCTTTAGTTTGTATTTAGTTTACATAATAAATGTTAAAAGGAATAACAATTTGCATTATTTTAAATAATGATGCAAGTAACACTAGATTATCTAATATTTACAACTTAACCTAAACAAAGATGGAACAACAAATGTTGATGTAAATGTACACTGCAAAAATGTTTTTAGTAAATTATTGAAAAATTCTTCATAAACTGGTATTTTTCTCTAGTCAATCAATTTTATATACTGTATAAATTAAAAAAAAAAAAATTGCAACACAAATTTTGACTAATAATTACCACATTGGCAATCCATATGGGAAAAAAAACTTCACAAACAATCTATGAACTTTATAGTTATAAGCTGCAAATTATCACTAATAAGCCTATTTTTTTTTCTCCATAGTACTGTGTTTACAGTACTGGAGTATCTTCCATCATGCTTTGATTTAATTATCTTTAACACTATTAGAGAGCATCAGGTAAACTTATAAACTTGTTCATTTGTATGCTAAGAAAAAAATGTTTAACTTATTTATGAATACGTATTTTAATTGGATATTGGAATTTAATGCAATTTCATTCCAATGGATTTATTTAATTACTATTTGTTTTAAAATTTCATTTACATGTTATTCAGATGTATTATTTTTTTCCCAATCAGATCAATGCATAAATGAAATACTGCTGTATACTCATAAATAATATAAACTAAACAAAATCCATGAGAATTTATAATTTAGATTTAAAGCTCCTTAATTAAAAGGAATTTATTTATTAAGATATCAAACATTTTATAAAAGTGAAATTAGAATGAAAATGCATAATATATCAATATGTATTAATTAAAGATGAAAAACAATTCTTATAACTCATTGTTGTGGTTACTAGACCATCAATGGTTAGCAGCAGCAGAACATTTAATATTTTCATTTTTAACACAGTTTTTATGCTCCCAAAGGGGATATTTAGAGTGCATAGTGCATTTAGTTTGGCCTATATTAAATGACATTCACAGGTTATTTATAAATCCTTCACTTGGAAAACTTGTCTATTGAGTGCTTGAGATTTGTAAATTTTATTTTATTAAAAGGAATATAGATTGATTTAAAATCAAATTTCCCTAGGATTAGTTTGAAGCTTTAGAAACTCTGAAACAGTTATCTGGTTTACATTTAAAATTAATTTGTGTTTTTTTTTACATTGTCAATTTGTGTTTTAATATACTGGCACTAAGTTACATCCATTCATTTTAATAGTAAATAGAAAAATTGATTACATATTGTGATTTTAGTAAAAAATCAATAAACAAGATCTTCCCTCCTCCCCTAGTAGCATGCTAAAAATATGATATACAGTGTGTTTATAAAAAAAAAAAAAAAGAGGAGTGATAATACATATATTAAAATTAAGAATATTTTCCTTAGAACTTATCATCATAGCCTACTTACTCAGTTAAAATCACAGTATGTCTCACTCCAAATCTAAATCATTTTCTTACATAACATTACAAAAAATGAAGATATTGTAACAAAACTTTCAGCAGATTTACCTTGTTTTCTGTGAAATGTGGTGGCACCTTGAAAAGTGCTTGAAATACACAGTAATTCAGCCAGTGACACCATATATACTCAGCCACATTCCAAAATATGAGGTACCCAATTTAATGTTATTAGGGTGAAGATGGTGGCCCCCTTCTAGCACTTATTATGTTATCACGATTTGCGCAAAATTAAATGAGCCTGTTGAAATTTTCAGTTCAAATTGGGGTGGGACAACACTATAACCTGCATATTTGAATGAATAAGTGGATTACAACCCTAGATTCTATGGAAAATACTGTTATCTTCTATATCCAATGGTTGGAGTATCATAGTTGAGATTTTTTTCCAACAGAGAGAAAATATGCTGGGACCAGGACTCGAACCTGGGTACTTTGGTTTGCCGTACCAACGCTCTCCCTACTGAGCTATCCCGACGATATCCTGGACCAGCATATTTCACTCTTATTTGTTGGACAAAGCTGTGAACAGCAGCGCTAATTTCATTCATTCGAGCTATAACTATAGCATGAATATATATTATGAATATATAGTTATAGCTCGGATGAATGAAATTAGCGCTGCAGTTCGCAGCTTTGTCCAACAAATAAGAGTGAAATATGCTGGTCCAGGATATCGTCAGTGAATATATATTATGAATATATAGTTATAGCTCGGATGAATGAAATTAGCGCTGCAGTTCCCAGCTTTGTCCAACAAATAAGAGTGAAATATGCTGGTCCAGGATATTGTCGGGATAGCTCAGTAGGGAGAGTGTTGGTACGGCAAACCAAAGTACCCAGGTTCGAGTCCTGGTCCCGGCATATTTTCTCTCTGTTGGAAAAAATCTCAACTATGATACTCCAACTATTGGATATAATTTACCTAGTTGAATATACTTTCCTCTGTTCATTATGATACTGTTATCTTCTTTTGTTAAAAGACCTTTTGAATTTTGAATATTTTGTATAGCTAAATAGTTGATGACACAAAAACAATTTCATTATAGTCAGGGCTTAATTTCTAATAAAAACAAATAAATAAAAATACAGAAGCCTTAAAGTTCTGTAGTACTAGTCACCGTAACGTATCTCTCCTCCATTCGTACTTTTTAAAATTTCATACATTAGTTGCAAAAACAAAAGCATTTTCCCTTCAGACAAAAGAAAAATTTTAATAGATTTTAAATATATACATACATATATAATAAAATCTAATGAAAAAATATTTGATAAATTCTGATGAAAAAAAAACAAAAATAAAAAAAAACTTGCCTTTATATTAATGAGATTATATATATATACATAAATTACCACTTTATTTTAAAAAAAAATATTCTATAGAACTAAGATATTGGAATTTTCATCTTTTCTTTTTTTTTTTTTTTTTTTTTGATTAGCTGCCCATTGCACTGTCATGGTCACTTGCTAGCTATGAACAGATATATAATCCTGGATCAAAATTGTTTATAGAAGGACCAACTAGCCCATTAATAATTAAATTTGATAATGTTTTGATTAAGCATACTGTGAAATAATGAAATAATGAAGATTGCTGGGAAGAGAAAAGATAATTTAAGGCCTCCAGTACACAGTATTTATGAGCTGTGGTGGGCTCCATCTAATGTTTAAACATTCACTTAAATAAAGTACAGGAGCTTATCTCCAACACAAATTAAGCTCTGATTTTAATGATAATGTAACTTAATTTGATTGTTATGGAAATTTCAAAAATCAAATTAGAGAAATTTAAACAGACACGTACTCAGATTAGAAATAGTAAAATGTTTCAAAAATTAAGAGGAAGAAATTTACCTGAATACATCCATTGAAAAATATTAAATTTTCGGGACTTTCAGAAGGCTGCACTCCACCAACAAAAACTTTCCCAACATATAAGCCTCTTATGTGACCTTCCAGTTGTTTCACGACCTAAAAACATTTATTGTGTTAGAAATCAAAATAATTATTATTAAATAGAAGATCTTAATCCTTCATATCTCATATTATAAAAAAAACCCCACTTCAACCAGTTTTTCAATCAATATTTGACGATGGATTAGAAATTTTTTGTAATAATAATATTAAGTTTAGAAAGGTTTCAGTCTTTAAAACTATAACTTATTTAAATTAGTAGTTTACTAACTAACTTAAGTCAGTATTTATAGACCTTTTATAAAATATTTACGATAACAATGAGATTAATTAGTAAATAATATATATATATATATTTACTACACTATTTCTTATAATATGTTGGGGTTTTATCTTTAAATGAGAGGGTTTTTTTTCATTGTAAAATTTTTCACTACACATCTTTCAACAGCATAAGAGTTGATAAAATACCAATTTTTAAAACATTTAATTTCATAAAATTGGCTCTAAACAAAAAAAAAAGCAAGATATTTTTCATAAAATCTAAAATATTTCATTATTAACAGATACATTAAACAATTTTTGTATCAAATTTCTTCAATGAGATTTTAACTCAAGTCCCAATTGAGTATGATGGGTTAAGGGTCCTCTCCCCTCACGCGAAAACACATGCTCACTAATGTTAATCCTATGAGGTATTATTTTTTTTAATATCACGTGGTTTCGAAAATGAAAAGTTTTCATACAAAAAATCTGCAAAGAAAATCGAAAAAGTAATCAATGGCAGAAATAGAGATTGGCCTCTGCTATCCAATGCAAAAAAAAAAAAAAAAAAAAAAAAAAAACTTTTAAAAATATTCAAATGCAAATGAAATATTAGAAAAATAAGTATCTATAGGATTAACATTAGCGAGTGAGTGTTTTTGCATGAGGGGAGAGGACCTTTAAGAGAAAAAAAATAAGATAAAATACCTCGAACTGTCCATAATCTAAGTTTAGCCAAACACCAGCTGACATCCATTTTGCTTCAACGTTATGCCAGACACCATCATTAACAGCTTTAGTTTTTAAAACAAAGAACTGCTCATTGAATCTGTACTTCAGAAAACCTCTAGAGATCTATAATTAAAAAGCACATAACACATTATATTATAAACGTCATAGGGTCATTTTATAAGTGATAAGAATACTAATAATTAAAATCTAATATATTAAAGCAAGAAGCAAAAGTCTTAATGTTCCAGTGCAAATTCAATCTTACTGCGCATGCCTCAACTTTTTTTGAAGAGTAAATTTCTTTAGAACAAAGCAGGAAATAGAATTAAGAAGCATCAAGAGGGTTGGGGAAATGATAGCTTGCCTATTGGCCTTCACTGATCATAACCCTACCTCTAGGAAATACTCCTTCAAAATTGTTCTTCATTCTATTTTTATTTCCCCTTCCTGGAAGAAACATACATTCTTCCACCTGCTTGGCTTGAGAGAGGTGTGAATAAAGGGGAAAGGGAGGGATGTGCTTTCACTGTTTTTGACTGCTGGAAAAGGAAATGGGAGGGGAGTTCTCCCCTTCTATCGAATTTGAAAAAGGGTTGTTTTCTGGGGAAGAAAACATATTTATTTTACA
This sequence comes from Maratus michaelseni, assembly GCA_963931845.1. Lineage (NCBI taxonomy): Eukaryota > Metazoa > Arthropoda > Arachnida > Araneae > Salticidae > Maratus > Maratus michaelseni. Next base: position 261,252,687 of record OZ007593.1, read on the forward strand.
ACCAGATAACAATATTTCTGATGTAATTTTTACACAGTCTGTGAAATCTTTATATTTATAGCCATTAAAAATTTCAAAGGGTTTGGACAACAAAAGCTTTTTTTAAAAATGTTTTCTTATGGGCACTTTTATTACTAATTATCAGTATTTTTTATTTGGGGTTCATTTAAGGTTGTATCATGGGCCCGGGGAAAACATCGAGCGGGTCAACTAGTATTAAATAATGACATTAAGAGTAATACCAGTGGACCCATGTAAGGATTTCGTACTGCAGACTAATATTTTTTAGCAATATCTAATATTTTTTAGATGCAGGTTTCAACTTATAAAGTAAAATTAAGGATAAAAATATCTTCAAACAACATTAGTCAAGCCAGAATATAATTTAATTTAGTCCATCAAAGTTACAGTAAAAACTTATCACAGATTGCAAAAGGCACGTGTGAGATAAGAAAAAAAAATTATTTTACTTGAATTAGATTAGAGGATGACGTCATCCGCTTCGAAAAAAAAAATGGAACAAAGTAATATAAATTGAATACATATAAAATTTAATTTAATTTAATATAACAAAGCATACATTTTAGGTACGTGAAATACCATTGCTTCGATTGATCGATGGTGTACTTTTCTTCTAAACATTTGAATTATAATTTTCATAAATATAAATTAAACCCATGCAGAGACGCCCCACTATCTTTTTTGTACTATTTTTTTATAATCGTTGTTGAGCAAGATATAGTGCAATATTTTATTTTTGTGGCAACATTGATTTGAGAAAAATCTTTCATTTCATTTATGAAAACACTGCTGATTTAATTTTTAATTAACTGCAATTTTTAATCAAAAAGCATGTTTTAACAAAATGTGAGTGTACTATGTCAAAAGCTGGTTCAGAAACTCTTCGAATGATACCTTATTCATTGATGTGCGTTTTGTAAGTGCAGAGAAAATGGGATGTTGACACCAGAAATAATATATATGATACATTAACATTATTTTATTATATTAGTATAAGGGGTCATCCATTAATCACATCACTGCTCAAGGGGGAAGTCCATAAAGTGATACAGGTGCTAGTTTGGACCTTTGTTTATATTTTTTTCCTGGCCAGATACTGTATTGTGGCTCGTACTTGGTTGTTTCTCAACATCAACATTTGAGAAACAATAATCGTATTTTCAAATTAACTTATACTCTTCAATTTTATACATGTGAATATTTTTTTGATAGACAGTAACAATTTTTTGTTACATTAATGAATTACTGTTGCATTCGAATAACTTTTCAGATTTGCCAAATTGCTTATTTATTTACTTTTCCATGCGATGCATCAATGAAGTTTTTTAGTTATTTTTTTTTACATAATCTGTATATATATAAAAGGAAGCACATGTGTCATATGCACATTGTAAAATTAAAATTATTTGATCTACTGAAACTGCCTATATACACCTGCATCTGTGTAACAGGAAGAGTGGTGAAGCCGTGTAACCTAATAAGTAAAGGTAACCTGACAATGGAGGATTACATACTGTTGCTATTGCTAAGACTTGGTCAGTTTCAGACTTCAAGTTTGGTGGAGAGTTGCAATGTCCTCTAGTGATTGGCTTCACCAATTCTAAGAAAGTAGACTCACCTTTATATATTAAGTATGCCATGGTAATACATATACAGATTTTTGCATAGAATAAAATGTTTATTTTTTTCATTAAACTTTACATATAACATTAGGGTTACCATTCCTATCTCTAATAAGCTTCTGTGTATACTTTTTCTAATATTTGCCCTTGGCGTCTTATTTAGCTTTCTCATCAATATCTGTGCTTTTCACGAAGTGACGCCCTGCTAAAATAAAATGACCTCATATTGACAATATTTCATATATTTTTTGCTGCAATATACATTAACTTTCCAATGAAGAGTTTAGTAAATCTACATACTTAAGAATTCTCCAGAAATTGTACCTACAGCTATATGGCATTATGATATAGAATCATTTTATATTTCTTTCTAAATTTAGTTTTCTTATATAAAATTTCTCTATTTCAATACTTTCTTTATTCAAAATCTATTCCATTTGTAAACCTCAAAAAGCAATCATTTTCTCTAGCTCAAAATCCTTGCAGTTATATTGTTATCCCAACATTACATCTGCTCTCAGTTTTATACGGTTACTTTCTGCACATTAATGTGCCCAGAATCGATTTATTCATTTGCCTTTTCCTTCTTTGGATATCTTGTGTTAAACTAAGCACAGATTTTATTTCATTTTACAGCTATATGATATGCAAAATCAACAATTTCTATTCTTTCTCATTTTGCATATAACACCTCTAAAAACAATCCACTGGGTTAGCTTGTTAAAAATCGCCAATTTCATAACTGCGCCACATCTGATATGGCCTGAACATTCTCGTTCAACAATCTGAATATGCAGTTATTTGTAACAGTCAAAATGTGACGCCTATACTTAGCAAGATATGCACTTTGTTGGCATGTGTTCATCTAAAATCTTGCCGTTATTGTCTGAACAAAAAGTCAGACAGACCTCCTTTTGAATTTGCTTAGTGAGGTTGTAAAAATGACGCATATGAAAGAAGGCTGCCCTCACCCTCGTTATTTCCAACTTTGTCAATGTAACCTGAATAAAATAATATTTCACGTGAAAAAGAAATATCTCAGTGGATTAATGTTTTTCTATGGACTGTTTTCTTCAGGAGGGGAACCTCCAGTTATAGTGATAAACACATTTTCAAGAAAATCTCCACTATATTTGAAGTTTTTACTCCAGTCATAAAATCCTTTAAAATATCTTCAGGCTCTCCAACCAGCAACTATACAGGCATAATTTAGAGAAAGTGGTTTGGTGTAAAATTAATTTCATTGTTATGTACTTTAGCTTTACAGAATAGAGCTTGTTTAAAAATTGTTTGAATTACTTTGCATACTATGCTCTAGAATATTTGCTTGCATTTCAGTTTCAATTGTAACATGTTTATTTAATATGCAGAAACTTTTAAAAATTTGAGTAATCTTCTGTAATCAAATCCACTGCCATTTGGCAAAATTTAGAATATGTGATTTGATGCAATAGAGTTTTTTTCATGAAAGCCCTTTAATAATATCCACATTCATTTTAAACAATATTGTTGCTACCACCATTTGTGCTTAACGTCAATCTTGACTGTGGACCTGATGGCAAAATATTTGGCTGAGCTATTATTGTTCTCACCTAAACTCGCTGGTTCATCTTCCATAAATAAACTGCATGCCAATCAGCATATTTCAGAAAGTATGGCTTCACAAAATAGGAATTTTTTTGGCAGCCACTTAATGCTGCGAAATCAACATCTAATACTTCTAATGCTTGTTGCCAATATTGCTCTCAAGTTTGACACCAATCCTTGGTGTCAACCTGATTAAGATTCAAGGATTGTCTATCTGATTGTTTTCTCTTTTCTTCTCATTCTTCATGTTGATCAGGAATTTTGATAGCATTTAAAGTTCGCTTTCCAACATTTCTAAAATATATTTTGGCGATGCATTTTGAAATTTGATGACATTTGTCAACAATTCAATCAAAATCATTGTATGTAAACAAAAATTCAAATTAGATTTCTATTGTTGTTTCCATTTACCAATGCAAAATAACACCATTTATGGTGCCACATACGTTAGTGTAATATGTATATTTATTTATTAACTTTTTTAGCATTCAACACATTTTTGATCAAGCAGCCATTTATTAATTTTGACTACAAAAATTCTGATTTAATTCTAGAATGCTATGTCAATTTTAAATTACTTTATTAACCCCAAATAAAACTAGATATTTTTAAAGTTTCCCAATATATTTATTTCAAAATAACAAATGAGAAACTTAAAATTATATTTCTAAAAAAGTATTATATAAATACGTATATATACTATAAAGAGAAATGAAGTAAATACAGGGAAACCCCCAATATCATTCCAGGGTCAAACAAACACCTGCAATGCTACAAGACAATTATCTGCATTAAAAACAAAAGATTTTTGCATTTTATAACTGAATGTAATGAAAACAAGTTGGAAATTGTACGTCAAACGTTACAAACGAGGTGCTTTCGTACTATAGCTCGTTATATAAACATTCAGATCTTGATGATTTTTAATTCTGTGAAAGGAATTATATCATCTGCAGATTAATTTCAGTTATAAAATAAGTATCTCGGTTGCTTGACGATTAAACTTTGAAAGCTCCTATAAAAAGAAAGAACCGATTTTAAAAAAAAAATCAAATTTCTTAATAAATGTTTTTATTAATATCTTCCAAAGTGTTGATTCGATTTTCATAAAATTTGAAATGTCTCGACAAAATTCTGTAAAGATAATATATCTTAAATTTCAAACCATTCGGTTGGGTAGTTTTTGCGTTGTTATATGCGGACGGATGGACAGACAGACGGACGGACCAGATGACGACAATAGGTGCTATGTATTTATATAATTACGAACACACCTAAAAAGGGTAGAAATAACTTACTTCTATGGATACAAAACTTGTCTGACCCAGCTGAGCTCTTATAAGTAAGCCATCAGACTGACGTGTCCTAAATGATAGACTTATTGGCCACTCTTGCTGGATCGGACGAGTGTGCGGTGTAAAAGCCAGAAATCCATCTCCAAGGAAATGACGGACAGGTTCAACATCTAAAAAATAAAGTTACATTTTAAAATTATAATTCCTCATCCAAACACCATGAAATAACAATTTTAGGACAAACAGATAAAAATATAAATATGTATTCATACCTCTATCAAGCTGTTTCCATAAGTCTATATGTAAGAAGGGAAGGATATAGAGAAAGGAAAGGATAGGGTACAATTACTGAGATGGAATATAATGACAGTTTAAGTCAATAAGAAATTTTGAATGAACTTACTTGAACTGCAGTCTTTATCACTAAATCCCAGTGGGCAGTGACATACAAAAGAACCCCAGCCTTCTTCACAGGTACCTCCATTCTGACAGGGCTGGGAATGGCAAAAACCTTTCTTTTGTGGACAGCCAACTAGGGTACCATTATCAGCAACAAATCTACAAACACAAAATAAATTGAAAATCAGGCAAAATTGTCAAAATCTAGTTTGATTTAGACAAAAAAAAAAAAAAAAATTATTGCATAGTTGCCAATTTTAGGAAGAACCAAATAAAATAAAATAAGAAAAACATGGAAACTCCATACTATCATTTTTCTAATACAAATATAGATGACTTCATATATGTTTTTTCAAGCTTATGGTGGTAGCAATCATAACTAGAAAAGAAACCAGTAGAATTTAGTTTTTAATTAAATAAAATGTTTGTTTCACCACCTATGTCATTTTCTTTTCCTGTAGCATAGTGAACTCTTCAAGATGACAAGCCAAAACAAGGCTGACAAAAATCTGACTCAGATGTGTTTAGGTTTAGTTGAGGCTTTTTGGGGATTATTATTATTTTTTTTTTACTTTTTTTTTTTTGGGGGGGGGGGGGAGGTGAGCAGCATTTTTTTATACTACCAGAATAATTTTATGACAAAACCTATAATAGTAGTATACATTATTAACACTAAATAATAACAAATTTAAAATCTACCATATTATGTACATTGACAATCAAAACATTCATAAATTTTATGATAATCATTTCATTTATTTTTCTAATAAGTTGGCCAAAATGTGTAATACAACATTTGACTCATGTTTGGTTCTAACTTGCAGTTTTATAAAATTTAAATACATAAAGAAATATTTTAATTGTAATTTAAAAATGCATATTTTAGCATTAAAATGCTCTGTTTTAGTTTAGTTGCCATCATCATTGTAATTTGATATTGTGAAGTAAGTACCCCTTCAATTTTCAAACAGTGTAATATTTTTAAAATTAAAAATTGTCATGGAGATGTGTATACATTAGTGTTTGATGATAATTATATAAAAAGTAATCAAATCGAAATGATTTTTCTTTATTCTATCATTATTTTACATTTTATTTTTTGACCACTGTCCAATGACCACATGATGATACACAAAATGGTCAAACTGACTATTTTTCATGAGTCATATTTCGAATTAGAAACAAACAGAGGATGTGATGAGAGGAAAAAAGTTCCTTTAAAAACGGGATTAAAGAGGAAAATTATAAAAAGTACAATAATAGTATAAACCAAATATATACAGTTTTCTCTTTTACCGCCACCTCCAACTTTTATGCATTTTAATTTATTTATTTTTTGGCTATGTGGGTGGTTAGGCAGCCCTGGAAATTGTAGTGGTCGATCGAATAGTACACACTTCTCATCACAAAATATAAAACTACTAAGTGAACAGAAGCTAAAAGTGTAATGTGTAAATTTGGAAGAAACAGTTTCGATTCTAAATAAATCACTTCTAAATTCTTAATTCTCCAATGGCTGAAATATGTCACAAACAGGATGTTAATGACATTTGCATTTTTGTGTCATTTTTATTCTTTCAACTCATTTTTAGAGATTTTTTATATTTTGAAGAAATTTTCATATTTTCAGAGAAATTTTTAGAGTTTTTCTTTCCATACAAAATAATACTAAGATTTAAAAAAAAACTTTCAGATTAATTCACTTTTGCAGTTTTGTTCAATGAATTTCTCAGGAGGAGGAGGAGGAGGGGGATAGCTTATTCAGCAAAATTATAACTTTTATTTCCTTTCCTTAAGAAAGGAAATTCTAGGTTTATTACTACTTTTTAAGCATTTCTTAGAAAAAAAGTAAAAAGATGTTAATTGAGCAACTAATTAATTTTATTGTTACAAGACAGGAAGAATACTGAAAAAAAAAAAATCTCAACAAAACTTAAATTTATCTACAAACATATGTTATATATATATATATATGTATATATATATATATACGTATATATGTAATATCGGCTTTCCAGGGGGGCATTTTGTCAAATATCAGATTTATTAATGCATTAAAACAACTTTAATAACTGACTTGGGAACTTTCATGTGACCAAAATTATTTATCTAGCTGTTCCATCATACATTGGTGGAACATATGGAGGAGACCCTGGGAGCTGTAAATATTAGATTTTAAAGTACTTACATGGTCATAAGTTAAATAAACCATCTTAAAACTACAAAATCTGTCATTTTCGCACACATTCTGGGTTTTTGATCAGCACTTGCAATACTTTCCAGCAGAGGGTGAAGGTGTCAAATATGGAAGAAACTTTAACATAATTGGTTTAATTTTTTTTTTTAAATTGATGTTTGCATTTTGAACTTTAAAGTTGGTTACAACTTAATATCTGAAAGTAAAATTTACTGGGCTGGGAAAACAACTTAAAAGGAGCAACTTCAGAATTAGATGTTAAGAGTTAAAAATATATTTAATTGGAAATTAATTTAAATTTTAGATTTAAAAATGAGATTTACTATACCTTTCATATATATGTACGGTAATCAGAAGTAGCATGCTACAAGTAGCAAAACTACAGTAGGCACTAATTTTTCAAGTACAGTAAAACCCTGGTTATCTGAAAAGCATGGGACTAAAGAATTTTTGGTTAACCGGGATTCCATAAGAATTTTCAGGTAACCGGGAGGCTTCCTATATTTATTCTACCAGATGGCACTACTCACACTTCTCACTCCCGCACAGTCTGGTAACGCGTCCGTGCCTGTAGAAGCAGCTAGAGCTCCTACAATAGCCTTATAGGAGCTTTAGATGCATCAACAGCAAGAGTCTGCATTCTATGCGATTTCCCCTTCCTGTTTACACGTGTTTTATTTTCCTCCAAACCTTATTTATTATGACTTTAATCTTTTGATTACAGGGTTGGGACATATGTCGTTCCAGAGACTGTTTCTTTATTCCATTCTCACCATAATTTCAATACCAATACCTGCCATACACTTATACCAAGATAATTTCAAGAGAAATCTAGAACAAAGAAGTTCTTTTGTAAATTGTGGTACAAGTGAATATAAAAATAGTCGCCAGTCCAAGCCCGTAATCAAAAGGTTGAAGCGCAAATGTGTTTTTATAAGCATGAAGATCTCAACATGTTGAAAAGAGTTGATAATGGTACTACAATATATTGAAGTGCAGGAAGATGCGAGAATAGCATCAGATGTGTTGTTGGTAGCATCATAAGGCAACATTGAAACAACGCAAAATTAAAAAACAAAGCACAAATTATTTTGTAAATAAATGAAGTGCTGCATGTGTCGATGCAATAAAATGCCTGCATTTATGCAATGTCTATATAAGTAAGTCGACTTTTAATTATTTCATAAACAACATGCTTGTACAAAAATATAATTTTTCTTAAAAAAAAAAAAAGTTTTAAGGTGTTTTGGTTAAGCCGATTTTTGGATAATCGGGGTTCTACTGTAGTTTGTAGTGCAATGCACTACAATTTGAAAAATTTAATGTAGCAAATAGTACAATATAAATAATTAGTTTGTAGCAAGCACCGATGCTACTTCAGGGAGGAAAAGAGTGTCATTTTTCAAATCATTGCCTCTTTTGTGTAAAACATTTTCTGTGTAACAATTTACAAAATGTCAACGACAAATTACTGTAAAAATAATAATCTGGTTTTTTTTTTAAAAATAGTTGATTAATAAGTAAGACATTTAATATTAAAACTACTAATTATATTAACTTTATATTTTTGACTGTTCATAGACTCAACATTGTTAATGAATTGTCAACAATATGTATAAAACTATTATTACCATAAACAATTAATAACATTAGAGCCTTAAGAACCTAGTTACTATGTTATCAACAACAATAACAGTTTACTATTTTATTAACAATTTCAATAAAATAGAATATTTTCTTATGATTCAAAATTAATAATGGTGACTTTTTTTTTCCAATGCATAATATTAATGTAATATAACATTTCATTTATTAATATATTTAAAAAGTGAGTAATTGAGAAACAGATCTACTTATAATTTACTACAAAAAGCAATATCATATTATAAGAAAATAATAATACAATAATCATATTACAAGAAAAAAGCTACTGTTGTAAACATCATTTATATAAATCCATAGTAAACTAAACTTGCTTGTATGATTCAAATAAATTATGAAAATTGTACAACAATTTTTGTCAAACATTCAAACCATCTGTTGTAATAAATCAAATTGTGATATGCAAACATGATTTGATGATTACTGTATGACATTAAAAAGAATATAATAATAAAGCACACAATTTTGTTAAGAAGTCTAGATAAAACTTACGTATTCAAATCAACCATTTCATGATCAATGTACAAATCCATTATGCAACCATCAAAATCTTTATTTTTAATCTGAAAATCAGATGGTAAAGCTGGAAGACCACCAATTTGCAATGGTCCAGTTAAATCTAAAAATCTGTAACAAGTCTGCATCAAGTCAGCACATCTGTAAATAGAATATCAATATTAGCGCATGATTTTCAATAGTGTATGATTATCATAAAAGTTATAATACTGGGGAATTATTGACCTTACTGATTCTATGGTTATAAAAAATTATTCATTATTTATTTATGAAATTTAAAATTGCATTATTAATAAATATTTCAAAAGCAGTTTAATTGAAAGAATGTGTTTTAAGTTTTGGCTCTCAAGAAGTATCATACAAAATGAAAAAATATTTAAATACTACAAACATTATTTTAGTGTCCATGCTCAAATAAATTATAGCTATATTATAAAGCAAAAACATGTTTGTTTGTAAGTAACGCTGATGTCATATTGACAGTGACAACAGCTGATCAATAAATTTTACATTTACTACAATTTTTTAACTACTAAACATTGCACAATTTCAGTTTTTACACAGTCGAATAAGAAAGAAAAGGTTCTTACAAATGCAATTTGTTTGAAAAATGTATTTTAATTTACTGATTTTTTATGGTTTTAAAATAATTTTCAAACATAAAAAAATTATCTCTATCGCATGCAACCTGATTATGAAATATTAACCTGTTTCCTTTAAACAATATAAATAGTTCAGAATTTGTTTTTGATTAATTCTTTAACAAAATTAAAACTTCCTCCAATAATAAAAAAAAAAAAAAAAAGAAATAAAACAGAAATTTTATGTAATTGAACTATGCCCTTAAACCACTGAAATTATCAGAATATAAAAAGGTTGCTATATGTAGCAAAATCTTTGGTGATGTCTTCAGCTATTAACTTCTGGCATGTGGCTTATATAATTATATCATATTTAATAATTTTAAAATGTTATTTGAATACATAATTGATATTTTTCATAAGTTCTTTTTTGTTGTTTTAGTTTATAAATTATAGTGAGCAATCTAAAAATATATATTAAATGTAGAACATATATTTGAGTTATCAATAAAAAAAAATATGTTTTCACATATATTCTGTGACCTGGGAAGCTTGGGTTGGATCCCTTAGTTTTTTAAAAATATTAATTGATTCAATTTCCAATAGTATATAATTCATTAACCTCTAACTGAAAATTGTTGAAATTTTATAATTTTACATGCTGAACTTTAGTATGTAATGACATTATAGTGCAACCATTGCCATTGAATTTTTAAAAATTAGGTTTAATTTAAACTGAGAGGTGGTCCCTTGTGTCAAAATAAATCTTATACGTTTTTAAAGAGCCATTCATGAAGTAAAACAATATACATATATATATATATATATATACAGTGAAACTTCCATTTAACAAAGTCTCATCGTTACACTTAAAAACTTCGTTATGAAGAAAATTTGTTAAATAGAAATTAACTTAAATTCATGAAATTTTTTCTTCAGATATGACAAACAGGTATTGGATTCTGAAGCATTTGATTCAGTTTTAATTATGAAGCCGTCTTTTACAAAACAGCTGTGTACGGTCGATGATATCACGGTACATTTCCAAACTTTGCCTCAAGCTTTCATTAGCTCTGATTCACAGGTTCTCAAATAATGTTTTCATTACATTGTCTTTTTTGATAATGTACTTCAAGATTTGTTATTATTCCTTAGACTAATGGCTGAATTTTAGAAGTAGAACAAAAATTACTTTGATGTTCTTCGATTTGCATTTTGAAGCACATTCTTGTAGATGTGTAAAGCAATTGTCTATCAGCAATGGAAGGTCAGAATGGTAACTGTCTGACTCTAATTGATATTTTTTGTTCAATGCATATGACGTCACTGCTTTTGGTACCATTGCGTCACTGCATCTTCTATATCATTGAATGTAAAAAGGGGATTTTGACTTCCCCCAACTGTCAGCGCTGGAGTCTCGGTGTGGGAGAGCAATGATAACAAGTGTTTTTCTTAGTGTAAAAAACAATTGTTTTATTTAGTACCAAAGAGAATGGAAATTATTTAAATGTGTTCGTTTTTGTATAATCCGACTGAAATAATAAATTCGCATATCCATCGCAACATCAACCTCTTAGTTTGAATTCTTTACACGTACAAAAGTGGAATAAACTTCGTTATATAGAATATATTTTTCGTAATATGGAGATTAATTTACATGCTAATGGTGTTCAAAGTCAAAGTTCTGCAGAAAAATTTGTTAAGTAGAAAACTTTGTTAAATAGGGACTTCGTTAAAGGGAAGTTCCACTGTATATATATATTAATGCATCAATTAGGAGGGAAACGTTCAGATTTCTTTTTAAACACTGTACACACAGCTTTAAATACAAAATAATAACTTGGAATAATAATAATAAAAAAAAAAAACTACAATAAAAATTAATAACAAAAGAAAACAATTGTTTAAATACTCTGAGGGAGGTTTGAAATATAGGTATGAAGAAAATACATATATATTATATATAGATGTGAGTAAAAAAATAATACCTTGGTTCTAATTCATGAGTCACACTGCTGGCACAATTATAATCCAAGTCACTTCCATACTTCACAGCTACACCCACATCACAATGATCAATACTTAATGTGGCAGTCTGAAAAATAAAAAAATATATTATTATTATATAATTATGGTACGTTTCCAGTGTAGGACTTTGAAGTTAAAAAAAACACCTTGGCACAATTCGGGCTTCAGAAAGAGAGATTAGTGGCCAAATGATATAAACAACTATGAAAACAAAACTAATGAGCTTTTATGCTTGCTTATATATGTAATTTTATATATATAATCATTTTATTTCCATACGTATTATTGTTTTTTATACATTATATATAAAACTACATAAATGGCTTCTTTATATTAAATAAATTGTATAAATGAAAAAAATTTCTTGTGCATGTGAAACAATAAATAGATTGCCAGAAATATATTGCCAAATTTCCTTCTTTTGCCAAGGCCATTTTAAATATCTCGCCAAGTACCATAATTATAATCAGCAGCAATTTAAAAAAAATAAACACAACCATGGGCTTAAAAGTTTTAATTTTCTGAAACAATTGTTTTTGTTTTATATCTTTATAAATTATTACTCTAACAATAGTTAGTTTATTTTCTGTAGAATACTTAAATATGCATCTGTTAGTTTTCAATGAATTTAAAGATTTGATATTTAAAATTACAGTTTTGATATTTGATTAAACTTTCAGTAAAATAAAAACTGAACAGTTATGATATGATAAAAATACATTAAAACTACAACAGGATAGACATTTCTTGTCATATTTTACAGCTTCATTGCCGAGTAATTTGATATGAAACTCGTATTTTGAATGATTTATGTGAAGTTTATTTTACAGAAAATTTGAAATTTAGATATTACTTTTGAATATGCATCATGTAGGAAAGCGTTGAGTCGCAAGCCCTTAAATGTCGTCACTGATATAATATATCACAGTCTAAAACAACTGTATTTACTGACTGTTATAAAGCTATAAACTGGTTTTACATATAGGCAAAAGGACAATTAAAAATTAATTCCTTAAAAGAAATGTACTTGCAGGTTGTTCTGAAATCCAAACTGAATACATCATGAGACACTTTTTAATTAAATTTTGTTCGCAAATACTGCGAATTGGCAGATGCTTTTATTCAGAAACTATGTAATCAAAGTTTTAAAAAATATTTTTCGGTAAAGGAGGTCATTGAAGTTTCCTTTTAATTTAAAAATTTTGACAAAAAGAAAAACTGTCTTTAGCAGTTTTAGAAGTATCGACTTACAATAAATAAGAAGTAAGTAGCATATCTTAAGGCAGATAGCATACACATATTTTAAGGTGGATTTTTCTTCAAATGCTGCCAAAATTGGCGTTTTGAACTGAATTTTCGGACGCGACAGCACGGGAAAGGAAAAAACTGTCGTCATAAAAAGACAATCACTTATCACTCAAGATGCAATTAATTTACCGAAAAAGGAAAAACTGTTCGATTACTAATCACTTCAATAACCGTGCCTGCAAATGTCATGCTTTTACGTTTAATAATGAGCCAGAAAATGCGTCAGAAAGTTTCGCGTTGTTGAGCGGGAAAAAATATTTTTTCAAGAACTTTTTTTATGCTATTTACTTCTTATTTTATTGAAAATCGATCCTTCTAAAACTGCTAGGATCAGTTTTTTTCTTTATCAAAATTTAATTTAAAAATAAACTTTATTGAAATATGTAAAATGAAAACAATCCAGTTGATTAACTCGATTATTACGAAAATCGATAACTTTCGAAACAATAATGCACTGTTAATATTAATAGATATACTCTATGTAATTCGATTATTAGCTATACAGAATTTAATAAATTTAAAATAATTTATTATGTGTAGAATAAACTTAAATTTTTAAATGGAATGTTTTATGTTTAAAAGGTTTGTGATTCAATAATTTTATTAAAAAAAAAAAATAATAGAAAGTATAAATAGAAGAAAACATAAAATTAGATTAAAAAAAGAATAACAGATGGCAGCACTACAAAATGCAAAGTGTATGAAAAATGCATAGGTGGTTCTCAAATGACCTGCTCAACAATGTGAAACTTTCTGACATATTTTCTGATTCATTTTTAAACGCAAATGCATAAAATTGGTAGGTCTGACTATTGAAGCGATTTGGAATCGAAATGAGTTTTCCATTTTTTTTAATAAATAAATTACTTATCGAGCTATAAGCGATTCGTGTTCGTGTCATGTGACAACGCGTTTTCCCCCTTAATCGCGCTGAAGGATCCGGAATTAGGTTCAAAACGACAGTGTTTTCTGAAAGATCTCTTGCCTTTATTAAAAAATGGAAAACGTGTTTCGATTACACTGTTTCTGAATAACAATACCTGTCAATTTCATGCCTTTCTGAACAAAAGTGAATTAAAAAACATGTCATAAAGTAGCCAGTTTGGTTTTGAGAACAGCCTTAAAATATAAAACATATTTGTAAAATAAAGAAATTCTCCCATTAAAAATATTTTCAGGTAAAATTCTAAAGTTACGTAAATCTAATTTAAAGTTTGATCATATTAAAATCCAAACAAAAGAAAAGTTTAATACAACAATGATTTATTGGAGCATTTTTTAAAGTAAATTTTTTTGTCAATTTTGCTCATTTCAAGGCAAAATCTGTGTTTCTATATCAAATTCTTATAACTGAAATTTTATATTTTAACTCTTTTTGAATGTTTCCGTCTCATTAAAGGAACGCTTCAGCCACCCTCGATACCTCACATGTTAACCTATGAGGAAATTCAAACATAGGATTGCTCATTAGCCAGAGCCGCAGCAACGGTGGTGCGAGAAGTGCCATTTCACCAGGCGCCACGTCTGGTAAGCACTTCATTGGAGGCACGAGTCATCTCTACTGATCGCTAGACGACGAAAGAAAAAAAATACCAGGCGCCAAATAGAGTTGCTGCGGCGCTACTCACTAGACTACTTAATATAGTAATCGAAATTTGATTTTCATCGTCACAAAGAAGACTCCGATATCGACGAAGTGCATTTTTAAAAACTGTCTTCTTGAATTTTTAAATATTTTTAATACATTTTGAAAATTTTGCTGAAGTAAAATTTTTTAGATTTATTGTGTTTTTAAAAACATTTAAAGTTTAAGAAAATGATTTTTGAAAATGCAGTACGATTATACATTTGGCATTTGACGGAGATTGCTTTGAGACCTATAAGCTACAAGGCTGTTGTCTCGAATGATCCATATTTTTTATTCAAAGAAATACATACAGGACTTTGCAGTACGATTATATCTCTCCTCATCTTTCTGATGTTGTTGTGCATAATTTCCCTACAAATTAACACGAGATTGATTGATTGCTTGAATAATCGAAACTAAAGCTTGATATTGAGGCTTCTATCTACACTCTGCGAATGGCTTTATACCCCTATTGATATTAACATGAGATTTCGCTATCTAAATAAAAAGAAAAATATTTCATTTACCCGGTTGAGATATTCAAGTTCCGCTTCATGCCACTGACCGTCACTGACGCCACCTGGGATTCGGGCAGATACTTTAGAGATGTTGGCACCCAATGAAAACGAAACAACCAACTGACTGTCGATGATTTCCATAGCAATGAAATCGTGTTTATCATTGTAACGTCCGTTGTACAACATTAAGGCATTTTTCTGGCGAGTTGCAAACCTAAGGATAGAAGAAAAAGTTCGAGATCATTTAGTAAAAGGAACATTTACTGTGAAATATAATTGCTAACGCATTTCACATGTTATTAGAATAACAATAAAAATGTGTTACGATAATATTTAAAATTGTTTAAATGTAATAATATACTTAAAGCAGGACATATCCCATATCATTAATTATCCCAATTAAAAGTAAAATCCTCCTTTTACAGAGATAAGTAATTAAAACTTCCTTCCCTTTTTAAAAATATATTAATTTCTTCATCTCTTTTGTAGTTAATAAATAAATAACAATCATTTTAATGCTCGAAAGAACGGCGAAACCATCGGGTAAATGGGGCGGCTGCCCAGTGCCCTGCGCCAGTAGGAGCCTTGTTAGAGGCCCAGAGCCTCTCTGTGCAATTCGAAATAACGTTACCCTGTGTAAAATAATGATAGTATTGCTCTAAATTTGTCTTTAAATGTTTTTTTTTTTTTTGAGGGGAAAAAAAGTTAGTTTTATAACTTTATTTGTTACGGCTAAATTTGATATATCAGGGAATGTATCGATGTGAGGATCCTGGAAGTAACATTAAAAGCAAAAAATAAATATTTAAAATATTCTAAAGTTTAGAATATTTTTAGAAATTAACAATAATTATACACAGTACACCTGAAAGATTTATGCATGTTATTTTGGATGCATTTTATATTCTATATCTATATTATAAATTTCTATGGTTAGTACAATTTTTAAAAATGATTTTTATTAGTCGAAAATTACAGTCAGAGACGTCGGGCCCCGCACGACATGCATAAATTTAAATAAATTGTTGTTATTGTTAAATTTCGTGTCGTCATGGCTACTTTTCAAGCAGAAGGTCCATAGTTGGCCTAATCTTGATTATCATATTACCATAACAACAAAAGTAAAACTTTTTTGTACTTGGTTCTCCCAGATCAACATATTCTAGATTTTCGTTTTCTTTAAAGAAGAAGAAAATACGAAATGTAAAAACTAAAAATTGTAGGGGAACTTTGTTCTGAGAATAAACACTAATTAGAAATATTGCCATATGTGACTGAACTTTTGTTTACTTCTCCTTTTCGTTCATCTGATTCGTTAGACATCGAAATTTAGTACAAAAAACATGTGAAAACGAATTCGCCTATAATGGAATCCTGTCTTAAATGGAAAAATTTAATGGTTCCGATGAAAAGAATACCCTGTAATGATATCTGCTAAGACGGAAACCGCACTAAAATAAATTTTTTCTGGTCCCTAGCGATTCCGTTTTCCCAGGTTCAACTGAAAATTTGAATGCCAGAAGTCGTTTGTTACAATATTTCAAAGAAACAAAATTTTATTTATGAAATTTAATTCCTTTAATTTTAATATTAATTAAAGGAATAACATTTTATTAAGTGAATGGTTAAGTAGGTAAAATAAAATTTTGCTTAGTTAAATATGAAAGTTTTTAAGCATTTAATTTATGCGTAGTACTATTGAATAATTCTTAAAAATAAGGGTCTCGACACCCTCCCCCCCCCCCCCCCCCCAATCTTAAAGTCTAAGTTACTTATACGCCTATGAATATATCTCGCCTTTCGATTTAGCTCGTAGTCGAGAAAAGAACAAGTGAAAGACGGTAAAATATTGTTGTAGAAAATAAATAAAAGTTTCTAGAGGTTGGCAAGATTTGTTTTGAATTTAAAACAATATTGATAGTTTTCTTTTCGTATTTATATAAGATAAAAGTTCAGAGTTCCAAATTTGCCTTAAAAATCTCATTGAAGAAGATAATTTAGCAAATATCTGACAGATTATCATCAATTATCTTTGGGTCTATAAATAAGGAAATATAATTTGAAAAAAAGAAAAAAAAAAAAAAAAGAAAGAAAGAAAAACAGGAAAAATGGGGTCCTCCATAATATTTAAGGAAGTTCATTGGTATTTCAGATTGATTAATGCTTTCAACATTCTTCTTAGAAAGTAGTATACGTCAATATTTCTTTTAAACGAATGGTATAACGATCAACATATTTTGAAAAGTATAATTTATAAAACAGCATTTTAAAAATATTCCTGGGTAGTTTAAAATAAATCACTATTTTTTGTAAAATGTCACAAACAAGAATTTATACATTTCATTATTGTAAATGATGTATTTTATAAATGCATTTAAGTTTGTCATTACAATTAAATGACCAAATAGTATATAAGGTTTTATATATTTATAGCTTATACAAATAGGGCTTTACAGCTTATATAAATAGGAGGAAAGAAAAAGGAGAAAAGCGTTAATAATGTATTCTACTATTCAAACATAAAAGGAAGAAAAAGGAAAAAAAAAAAATTATGTATAGAAAGAATGATAATGTGGATGATATAAAGATTTTTATGCTGCCGTAACAATTACTAGAATATTTATATATATATTATAAATATAATTCAAACATCTTTTTAATATTAATTTATAACTGTATTTTTCCCTAACGCCCTTTATTTTATATATATATATATATTTTTTTTAATGTTATTTTATTTTAAGTTAAGCACCAATATATAACATGTAAGTTTCATCAACTTTTATTATCAAAAATACATCGTTGTTTTTGGTTTAATTTCAACTCTTTTAATTTTTCATTTCTAATTTATCTTACTAGATGGCAGCATTATAATTTATCTCATTCAAGTGTTTCTGGTTTCACATTTTTATTTTTCATTCTTTTTCTGAGATTCATTGCAATGTAATCAATCAATCAATCCCCAGGAGTCATTTCTTTTATTTTTCAGGTCTTCTTGAATTTGTAGAATTAGATTGGCAATATATTGTAATCATGTAATTCAGACATGCTTGCTCCATTTCATATATGCGGTTCGGAATTTTATTTGCAAACTTTCATAAATATTGCTCATTTTGTAAATTCACATTTTTTGTCATCCAATTTTTGTGGGTATTTTTTTTTTTTTTTTTTTTTTTTATGTACCATAACTCAAATCTTGCAACTTTTTAGCTTTATAGCTAGTGCAAGACTGAAATCGAACATGTTTTGTGGAATCTATAATAATTTGGGCTTGACAATTCTACCATGGATTTCACAAATATTTCAATTTTCGTTTTTGGATATTTTATCATAACAGGTATAAGTTTGAATTTCATCTTTCATTACCATCCCACCTCCCGATTTGTGAATAATGATTTTAATGTCGTCTATTATGGTTATATATATATATATAATATATATACACACACACATACAAGGTGATTATAATTAAAGTTGCACTTTTAAAAGGCTGTAAAAAAGAACCACTGGTCAGAATGACCTGATACTTAATCTGAGTATACGTTAAGCAATGGGAATTTGTTTTGAGAAATAAAAAAAAATTCAAAAGTTGACCAATAGATAGCGCTGTACTCGTCATAAGATGCTAATTAAAAGAAGTGACATGCTGTTGTGGCACTCTTTGTCAGTCATCGGGTTGGATTGGGTTGATTTATGATGGCCAATTATCAACACGAGGGATATAGGCCCTAGGGGGGAGTGCCCTCCGTGGGGGTCTTTCTAAGGGATAGTAACCCGTATTTACGGCAAGGTTCGAAGAAAACCACGGAAAAACTCCGAACAGTTAGGTCGACGAGCGCGACAGGGGTTTGAACCCAGCAGCACCCGTCTACCATCTTTGAGAGCAGAACCTCTCAGCCACTGGTGGGGCCATCGGTCAGAGCCGCTTCTTAAGCCCTTTAATGTCCGGAATTTCTTCACTGCAATTGCCGTACGGTCTTTTAAAAAAGCTTCAAAAGCAGACCCCGATCCTTCAATGATAGAGTCATGACTACCTTCTCAGACGCAGAATAACAGGAACTGCATGTTCCCCGCCTTTTTATCACAAGTGCGGTGCCCAAGTCACGTCTTTTAATTAGCATCTTATGACGAGTACAGCGCCATCTATCGGTACACGTTTGAACTTTTTTCTGTTGCAAAACAAATTTACATTGTTTTACGTATACTCACAGGAAATATCAGGTCATTATGACCGGTGTTTCTTTTTTTTTACAGACTTTTGAAAGTGCAACTTTAATTATAATCATCCTGTATATATATATATACAGTAAGATGAAAATACATAGAATATTGTTGTTTTTATTTTATATAATGCAAGTTGTCCTTTTATTTTTTAGTTCATTTTAGCTACTACTTTATCTTTTTATTAACGATCACAATCGACGTGTAACTAACAATCATTGATATTTTGGACTGTTGTTTATAATTATGAATTACACTTTTTCCCCCTTCCCCGCATACACTTTCATTAAGTATATGTTTAATCAATAACAATAAAAAAAATATTCAATAAAAGTTTCCTTAAACTACAGTTACTTTGCTACATTTCTCAAATATAGTACAATATTGATAATAATGTATTATTAGTAGTACAGTAATTTTAGGATAACTGAAACAATTAGAAGACTTTAATATTGCACCAAAAATGTCTCTTTCTTCTTTCTTTCATAGTCGGCTTCGGTAATTTGTGTCAAAAGACATAATTATTTCTTTTCTTCTTTTTCTTTTTCTGTTTTATTACATAAAGCATTAATTTAACTTTACAATACGGGTTTGTTTATGTTTCTAAGTTAATTAGAAGTATTTCATTATCTTTACGTTAACTTCAAATTCATTGTTTTACCACTGATTTCTACAGGTAATTTGTTCATTTCAGTAACGAAAATTTAAGATATTATGATCCCATTTTTATGAAACTTGATGAACTTTGCTTGGATATTATTTTCTAGGGCATGCACCAAAAATATTTTCATTAAGTAATTTTAGCAAATATTTTTGAAATTATTACCAGTTATTTAAATAACTATTTAGTAAAATGTGCTGAAAATCTTTAATTATAAAATTACCTTCTGTTATTGCTAAGGTGACGCATTGTGATTCACTAACCTCCTGTTGGAGTTTTCTACCAAGTGGAAGAAACATTACTTGTTTTTCTTAATTTCTTTTAATTTCTTTAAGACGATAATTATTAGATGTAAACTGTTTACTTATTCAGGTGGTTAACACAATTTCCGTATATATTATTAGATAAAAGCATGTAGTTTATTTTGGAGGAAATTTAAACGAAAAAAACATAATAATTCATGTAGCATTTATGGGATTTAAAAAAACTTTCTCTAAAATTTAATACAAATTTCAATTTTTTAAATAAAAGTAATAGGAATTTATTTTGAATAATAATTGCTCATCCATACTTACTCAATTTTAATAATAATAATAATAATAACAATAGAAAAAAAAGAAAAAAAATGATCATGACAGTGTTTCTTTAGAATCCTTTTTTAAAAAGTACTCCTTAAGGTAAGACTTTTGTTGAGTATCTTAAATAAATATATAATCCATGTTTTCTTCAAATCTGGTTTTTCTCTCTTTTTAACAATTATCTAATGCATGCAATTTCCCAAGGACTTCGAATTTTGCACATACATTAAAACTTAATGACAATATCCAATTTTATATATTTTTGTCAAAAAGACATTTATGGCTCTAATTATTCTGTAGCGATATAACAATGCATGATGTAGCGGGATATAACAATAATTTTTCTTTGCTGCTTTTTTTTTAAAATAGCAATCTTATACCTGAATTTTATATGAAGTCTGTGTCTTTGGCGTAAAGAGGGGAAAGTTAGAAAAGATCCTTTAGTAAAGCCTCGAGCTCTAAGTTCACATAGCCGGGTACTCCAAGATGATTTAGAACAATTATCGCAGGTGAAGCCTCCATCTCCCATGTTAGCGCACTGAGAATCTCCTTTACAAACACTTCTACCTCCATCAGAACAACGATCTTCCCATTGATTGATTTCACAGTTTTTACCTGAAAGAGATAGAGAGAGATAAAATTCAACTGCATTAAATATTTATGCCATTAAAGAATAAGAAAGAAAGAAAAAAAAAACTATGAACCGATGAAAAAAAAAATAATGGACTTTATATTCCAGATTTTTTTTTTAATGAAATAACTTAAAATGATTGGTACTTTACAAAACTTTTATTGGAGTTCCATTTTGAGAGGGTTTGGCGATCATTGTTTTTAATTAAAGTACGTCAGATTCGTAGGTCAAGGAAAATAAAATGATTAATAGCGACTTTTTTCAATTAATATGACTTATTTATTCCCCATGCCTCCACTTCAACGAAAGGAGAAAAAAAAGAAAGAAAAGAAGAAAATCAATGAATGAATGAATGAAAAATACAAGAAAAATATATAGAGAGAGGAGGAGGGGGAGGCAGAAATAAAGGGGAAAAAAGAAATGAAAAGAAATCTTTGAAAGAGACGAGAAATTAGGCTTTCTCAGAAGAGTGTCAGAGTACAGAAAATCCCAGATCAGTGATTTTCCTCCAAGGAAAGAAATAAAAAGAAAAGGTTAAAAATTATCCCTCAAACTTAAAATTATTAGGAGTGTTGCTGAATTAAGAACACCGTTAGAAATTTGAATTAATATCACTTATTGTTCACACTGCTCCCTTCTCCTCTCAAGAAAGAGGGAGAGAGAGAGAGAGAGAGAGAAATAGCCAAGATATCAAAAAACAGAAAAGGTATGATGGGTGTAGAAAATAAGTAAAAAAGAAGAAAGAAAAAAAAAACGGGAAATCAGGTTTTCAAGAAAAGTATGGGGCTCCGGAAATTACCAGGTCGGTTTTTTATCGGTGTAAAAACAAAAAAGAAATCGTTGTCAATTAAGTAAGACTCAAAACTGTTTAAATAATTTTATTAAATTAAGGATACAGTTGAAACTGATTTTAGTTTTTATAAACAAAATAAAATAAATCTAGAAGCTCTCACTAGAAGTAAAATAGCTATAATATTTCGATGATTTCGCTGCTAAGACTGTATTAATTTTACTAAATAGATTATCACGACATCTAGATTTAAATTAAAAAAGTCCTTCCGGCCTGTACCGGGAGGAAAAGGTAGCTTTCCTGATTGTTCGTTTTAAAATTTTAGCTAATGTTACTCGAAACAGCAAGCTAAAATTCAAAGAACCCAATTACAGAAGATTCGTTAATACTGAACTTGAATAAGAAATTTGCCAAATTAGTCGACCATAGTCAAGCTGGCTTCATTTATGAAAACTTATTTTGGTCGCCAAATTTCGCGATATTTCGCCAAGTGTCGTCAAGTTTGGCGAGAATTTGGCGCTAACGGATATGAATATATACTTTTATGCGTATGATTGGGAAAATGATTAAAACAATGAAAGATAATAAGTTGCGAGAAATCGCGTTCACTAAAACTCATAAATTAATTTTTGGTTTTTTGAAATGTGATGTCTTGTTTCAAAATGTCAGCCACCCTAGAATTTCAAACTGCTCTATTTCAGCCATTTTTTAAGATAGAGCTAAAACAAAAAATGCTCCGGAATCCTTGTATCAAAGCCTAACACTTAAGCAAAAAATAAATTTGAATTTTTAACTTTTTTGTATATTTATTTTAGTTTTAAATCTTTTAGTGGCCGCCATTTGAAACAAGATGGCGGACCAAGCTGGCCAACGAACTCGGTCGAGACATTGGTGAGCTTAATGCACACAATTAGTTTCATCTAAATTGATTTATAAATACGAGTGCTATCGTATGACATAGATCAGATATATATATATATATATATACATATATATATATATATATATATATATATATATATATATATATATATATAAATCAACATTTTAACGGAGGGTGGTTTTGGGGTCTGGAGGTCATGATCGGTGAAAATATACCAAAATTTTCTGGAATTGCTTTTCTCCGAACGGCTGCAATAGGTAGCTTTATACTTTTTTGTATTGAAAGCTACCTAAAGTGTATTAATTAACATTTCAGAAACGTATTGCCCTCGAAATTGTTTTGATTAATTTTGAAGTATTGGTAAAATGTAAGTACCTCAATGTTGGGGGAAATTTTTATAATCAATACAGACCAAGATATAGCCAATACAAACAATTTGTTTTACTGCTAGAATTTATTTGTATGGAAGTAAAAGGAAAAAATACAAATTAATAGACAATAACAATTGCAATATACATTGCTTAAAATTATTAGACAGATAATTAATGTTTAAGGCCGTTTACTTTAAACAAAACACTAATCATTAGTGTTTCGTTGCAGCAAAAATATTAATAACTATATTAATAACTATAACTATGACGATACATAAGAGATATAAAATTAAAAACAGATTTTCAATAAGTTTCAATTGCACATTTAAATTAAAATTTCCTTTATAACGCTTATACATTAATAATTAATAACATTTCCTTTTTCTACTCGTATTCAAACTTAAAATAACTTCTCGTTATTTTATCTCAAATAATTAGAATTTCTAGTTGCTGTCAAATTTAATATAAAACTGTTCTCATTTGGATTATATATTTCCCTTTCCCGCCCATGACTTATTCATTCCTTTAAAAAAAAAAAATACGTTCGCTTTATTAAATCGAAAAGTAATTTACTCTGCTAAACTGAAATGCCATTAACGTCAAAAATACAATTACAGAAACAGATAATTTTCAGGCTAATAAAGACGAGGTGGAAATGCACAGCATATTTCAGTACATTCTACATAAGCGAAGGGAATTAAATCGATGAGTTAACATGCTTTTTTATTTATTTATTTATTTATTTATATAGTAACAGAATGACAACGATGTTAATGACTAGGAAGTTTATATGTGCAATAACATTATTTTTGACGGAATGTTAAAGTTGAAATTGTTATTATTGAAGAACATCAGAGATTAGAAGGATAAAAAAAAAGGAAAGTAATTCGATTAAAAAATTAACATTCAAACATATTTGTCTCCAATGTCGGTAAACTTGAATGAAATTTTCATTTATGAAAATGAAAAATAAAATGTATTTTTAATTTAAACGTTTAAAACAAAAGTTATAATTATTGCATAAAACTCAATTAAAAAAAAAAAAGGAATTTCTTAAAAACATCACAAAAAGAGAGAAAACTACATTACGTTTTGGAAGGGCTTGGAAAAATTGTTCTACCACTTTAAAATCAGCATCTAGACTACACTGTCCATTGGAGCAAAACTGCCTTGCTCTTGCCCGTGATAGCACATTTTTCTGCACCTGATGAAGAAAGACTAAGTTCATCCGAAAAGAGGTGTTTTTTTTCTTTTTTTTTGTAGTGTTTGTAAGTTTTTTCCTTTGTGATATGTATTTGCATTTAATTGAAAAAAAAAAAATAAAAATAGGTGAAATTTCAAAATTGGCCAAAAATATTATATTAAGAATTAGTTAAAGAGTTCAAATCTTTTAACCTTCTGAATTCCGTTGATCCAATTTGCTTTCAGCTCTCCCAAGCTTACTAAGAACGAGATATCTCCTTTCTTCTGTTAAAAAGTAGGGAGATATCTCGTTCATGGCACTCCAAGAAATGAAAAGTCCTCGGCATCACAAAAAACAGTCATTAAACGGAAATATAGATGGTAATACAAACGTAAAATTATTTACGTTAATCGATTTTGTACAGTATATATTGATTTTCGGTATAAGATAATAATGGTGACACAAACTGTTACTGTTTATTTAAGGTTTTTCTGAAATTCGTACTAGCTACTGTGTGATATACTTTCATGAAGTTATTTTCATTCAAATGCATAACATTTCCAATTCTTCTTCCAAGAAGTCAAATACTAAGAAGCACAGGATCTTTAAAAAATATTGTCGAAGTTGGTGGTTTAAACCAATTTTTGAAACACCACTTTCTGAAAAAGGTCAAAGAATAATTGATTGTAATTCAAGACCTATCCCATTTATGGTAAAATGTAAAACGCTACTCGATTCTTAGAAATTTATACATTGTATCCCTTTTTTATCATTGACCAATAGCTAATCCCTAGTAATTTTAGAGCTACAGTTTCAATTATGAACTTGTTTCGAATGTTGTTCTTCATCATATGAAAAATTGTTTTTACTTTGTAAAGTTACAAAATTAAAATTTTTATACCGTCCCTGGGTTCTATAAGATATATATAGAAAAGCTTTCTCCATTCTTAAACAAGCAATACAGTGAAAATTCCTCTCTTTTATATATGATCAAAATTTACAGAATTATGATACTTTCAATTTTATAAATTTTCAGCGTTTTCTGTCTCTAAAAACTAAAAAACGCGTTTTAATTCTTTAAAAATTAACTATTTTGACGAAACGCATTTTCATATGATGAAGAACAACGTTTGAAACACTTTTGTAATTGAAGCCATACTTCAAAAACTGTTAAGCAATTAGCTACTGGTCAACATAAATAAGAAGGGACATCCAATATAGTAAGCATCTGCAAATTTAATATATTTAGCACTTGCAAAATTGATTTCGTGAATTTACAGAAAGCGTTACTGAGAGACGGAAAAATAAAATCGAAAACATCCTTAAATGAGCAAAGAAATAACATAAATGAAAAAAAAATAAAAAGCGTAAGATTTATTATATTATTACACATATCATTTTAAAGAAATAATTGGATTGAAAAAAAGCAAAAACGGTGGTTATTTCAATATAAACTATTACCGCACACGTAAAATAAAATTTTATTTAAAACACAATATCATTTACTTCAACAATATTAGATAGTGTTTCATTACCCTCCCCCCCCCCCCCCCCACACTCGTGTTACAACTTAAAATAATTTCTCGCTAGTTTATCTCATTGAACTAGAACCTCTAGTCACTGTTTAAATTAATATAAAACTATTCTATTTTGGATTATATATTTCCATTTCTTGCTCATGCTTATTCAAATTATTTAAAAATTCATCCGTTTTATTAAATCTGACACTATGATCAATATAAACTATATATTAAATATATACAGATGAATAAACAGGCAATATTACAGGCATAAATATTTTTTTTTATTTGAAACACAACTAAAATCATTCACTACATTGCGTCCTAAAAGTTTATAGACAATGGGGTTTTCTTATTTTACAATTGAAAAAGAGGAGTAACAATTTCAAAACAATTTATAATTATAAATAATATCAAGACAATAATAATACTGCACAAAAATAATATTATACATTCACAGACTTTGTGAGAAAAATTTAAATTTAAATTTTACTGTGCCAAAAGTTTATAGACAAATCATTTTTTGTCCTTTAACGTTCAAATTTTTAAGCCGTTTTTCCTAATCACTTCGAAACCTCGATCAGGCAAACTCAAAACAAGAGTTTGAAGAAATTTTGGCTTTAAATAAAACCAACTTCGTTCATTTTGCAGCTTTAGATCTTGAACCATTGCAAATTGACTCCCATTAGCATATACATCTCTAGCTAATATTCCCCAGAGGTTCTCTATTGGATTCAAATCAGGACTTGTGGCTGGCCAGTGCATATAAGTTACTTGGTTTTGTCTAAACCACTGCATTGCAGAGTTGGACACGTGAATGTAGCAATTGTCTTGCTGGTATATCCATTTGCCCCCACCCAGCAACTTTCCAAATGGAAGTAACTGTACTTCAAGCGTTTTCTGGCAATTTTCGGAACATTGACGACCTTTTAAAAAAGCAATATCGGTTGTTACATTATAAGAAAATGCTCCCCACACCATGAGTAAACCCCCTCCTTGTTGTCTGCTGAAAAAGTTTGTGGTTCCTTGCGAATATCGTGCCAGTAATATGCCCAATCATCGGGGCCATCTAAATTAAATTTCTTTTCATCACTGAAAAGAACACTCAACCATTCATCTGTCCAATTCATGTGATTTCGGGTCCACTGAACATGAGCGTCTTTATGCCGTTTTGTAAACTTTGGCGAACGACGTATTTTGCGGTAATCAAGAAAAGTACTTATCTGCAGCTGTCGATGGACAATGGATTTTGATGCTGGAACGCTTACTTCATTAAAAACTGACCGCACAGACAGTATCTGGGTTGAAACTGATCTCAAAATATCTTTGTTTTGCCGTTTAGTTCTTTTCTTTGGTCGTCCAGAACGGGATTTTGTTTCCAAATTGTCCCCTTTTGACAGAATTCGGTAAATACCAACCCTGCTGCGTCCAATTTTTCTTGCAATGTTCACAACTTTCCACCCACAAGCCTTTAAACGATAGATTTGCAAAATTTTCTTTTTGGGAAACTGCACACTGAGAGGCATCAGTCGGAAACTGAAAGACATATTCGCTTTTATCTCGCGAAACTATAGCGTCACAAGTACATGAACTTGGAATATGCAAATTTTAGATATCAGTACTTAATTGATCAGCTTTTAACACCGATTGCCTATATATTTTTGGGATAGCATCTATTTTTTTATTTTAATTTTTTTTTATATTAAATCTATGACTGTTAAAAGTTGTTTGAGTATTTTATTATTTTTGTTTCATTATTATATATTTGCATAATTTATTTCGTCTTTCTTACTCGTTTTGTTAGCTTTTAAATAATTTAAAAAAATGGTTGTCTATAAACTTTTGTGACGCATTCTACAACAATAATAGATAGTATTTCATTTCCCCACTCGTGTTTCAATTAAAAATAATTTCTCGTTATTTTGTCTCATTTAATTAGAATTTCTTATCACTGTCAAAATTAATATAAAACAGTTTACATTTGGATTATAGATGTTATTCCAAATTTCTATTTCTTCCCCTAGCTTATTCACATGCGTTTTAGTTTTAGATTCATCCGTTTTATTAAACCTGATAGTATAATAAATGTAAAAACTATTGTAAATATATAAACCTGAATAAACTATTATCACAGAAATAAATATATATTTTTTTTAAATTTAAAATACAACTAAAATAATTTACTACAACAATAATAGATAGTGTTTCATTTCCCCATTCGCGTTTCAGCTTAAAATAATTTCTCATTATTTAATTTAATTTAATTAGAATTTATAAACTCCGTCAAAATTAATATAAAACTGTTCTAATTTGATTATATATATTATTCCGTATTTCCATTTCTTGCCCTCGCATGATTTTTAAATTCGCCCGTTTAATTAAATCTGATAGTATAATAAATATAAAAACTATTGTAAATATATACACTTGAATAAACTATTATCACAGAAATAAATAAAAACTTTTATTCGAAACACAACTAAAATCATTCACTATAAACTATAATAGATAACGTTTCATTTTCCCACTCGGGTTGCAACTTAAAATATTTTCGCATTATTTTAAATCATTTAATTAGAATTTCTAATCGCCGTCAAAATTAATATGAAACTATTCTCATTTGGACTATATATTTCCATTTTATGTCCACATGAATTCACTCCCTTTTTTAAATGCATGCATTTTATTAAATCGAAAAGTAATTTACGCTTCTAACTGAAAGCCATAAATGTCAAAAATACAATTACTGAAACAGACAATTTTCAGACTAAGAAAGACGCGGTAAAAATGCACAGCATATTTCAGTATATTTTATTTACTACAAATGAAACGATCAAACTAGGAACTAATGTTATTTTTTATTTCGATTGAAAGGGAGTGACAACAGTGTTAATAACTAAACAATTTGCATATGCGATAGCATTATTTATGATGAATTTTTAAAGCTAATATTGTCATTTCTAAATGGAAAGAAATCAATTGAATCGGAAAATTAAAATTCAGAGATGTGTGTCCGCATTATTTTGCTTCTTAATAGAAATAATTATAATGAGAAAAAAATAAAGCAGACATGCTGTGAATATTTGAATAATTTTGTGTTAGATACTTTTAAAATTCATCTGACATTCATTTATACATCAATAATAGATAATTAGTGTTTTATTTTATCATTCTTGTTGATATTTAGAACAACTTCTCGATATTTTATCGCATTTAATTAGAATTTCTAGTCGCTGTCAAAATTAATATGAAACTATTTTCATTTGGATTGTTTGTATATTTCTACTTTACACTTACAAATTATCTATTTCTTTTTTACATTTTTTTTTTAATAGGTTGATTTTATTAAATCGAAAAATAACTTACGCCGCTGACTGAAATGCCATAAACGTCAAAGAAACATTTAATCGATATTAGTTAAGATTCCAGACTAATAACGAAGAGATAAAATTGCAGAGCATATTTGAGCATATTTAACTGAAAGGAAATGGTTAAAATGGCGTGTTGTTATTAATTTCTATAACAAAAGAATGACAACAGTGTTAATGACTCAGAAATGCGCATTACGATGGCATTAGTTATGATGAACTTCTAAGGCTAAAATTTTCATTATTATTCCTAAATGGAAAGAAATCAAATGAATCGAAAAATTAAAACTAAAAAATGTGTTTCTGCTTTATATTAGTAAATAAATAATTAGAGAGATAACAAAAAAGAAACACGAAACGAATATTTGAATAAACTTATTACATAACATAATTGTTTTTTCTTGGAACACGTCTGATAATATTTATTACCGTATAATAACAGATAGCGTTTCATTGTTCCATTCGTGTTAACGTTTAAAATAACTTTTCACTATTTTATCTTATTTAATTAGAATGTCTAGTCACTGCCAAAATTAATATAACTATTCTCATTTAGATTATATATTTCCCGCCCACGCTTATTTGCTTCTTTTTTAAATGCGTCCATTTTATTAAATCGAAAAGTAATTTACGCTGCTTACTGAAATTTCATGGGCATCAAAAATACGGTTAAAGATATAGTTAAAATTTAATTATTATATTACGATGATGTTTAGTTCTAAAAGTAAGAAATAACATAAAATAAAAGAAAGCCAAACAATGTATAAGATAATTTTACCATTACAAATACCGCTATTATAAAGCAAAAACATCTCCGAAAGTAACACTGTCATATTAACGGTGGCAACACCTGACGAATAAATTTCGCTTTTACTGCAATTTTTTTAACTTTTAAACATAACGCAATTTCAATTTTTACACAGTCGGATAGATTGAAAAATAAAAATAACTTCTCTGAAATGCAATTTGTTTGAAAACTGTATTCCAATTTACTGATTTTTTTTTTATGGTTTTTAAAATCATTTTCAAGCATCTTTATCGCGTGCAGCCCGATTACAAAAGATTAATCCGTTTGCACTTAAAACAATCTAAATTGTTCACCATTTGTTTTCAGCTCATATTCCATAACGTTCATCAATAAATAAAATAATATAAATAAAACACAAATATAATAGACGTATAATCGAACTACGCGCTTAAAAAAGGACAGATGCAAACTAGCAGATATATGAAAAAAAGCCGAATTCCGAAATTGACGTCGGATGAGAATTCGTCTTATAAAGCATAAAACGTGGTCTTCAACTTTAATATCCTCAAAATACTTTTAGTTCAGACATCAATCCAAACAAGAGTTAAAGTTATTGTAGGAAGGACCCGATAAAATATTAAGGTATATTGGTTAACATATATTGGTTAGCACTTTCCCTTTATTTGCGCGACTTAATGTTTACTCAATAGCGTTCAGTTGTCTCTTATCAACTTACTCGTGTAAACAATTCTTACAGACAGTATATGTTGTTAAATATTATTATGTATCGCGCAACGTTTATCGTTTGCTGGTTGAAACATCTGCGACATCGACATGCGATGATGGAATGGCACATTGCTTACAATCGAATGACGAATATATATATATATATATATATTTTAAGTTTTCGGAACATTTTCCCAAGGGTTAATGTAATTTGTTAAATTACATTTTTTTTCTTTTTTTGAATATATAATTGATATTTTTCACATAAAAATGCTATTTGGTATTGTTAGTGGACAATCTAAAAAACATATTAAATGTAAAATATCTATTAGTTTTCAATAAAAAAAGACGATTTTCACCTATGTTCTGTAACCTAAAAACCCGGGTTGGATCCATTAGTTTCTTTGAAATAAATAATTAGAATGAAAAAATAAAGGAAACATACGATTATTATTTGAATAAACTATTATTACACAGATGACTAAAAATTTTATTTGAAACGCAACTGATATCATTTGCTACAAAAATAACAGACATTGTTTCATTTTTCCATTCATGTTAAAACTTAAAATAACATTTCATTATTTTACCTCCCTTAATTGGAATTTTTAGTTGCCGTCAAAATTAATATAAAACTATTCTCATTCCGATATATATTTTCATTTCCTGGCCACACTTATTTACTCCTTTTCTAAATGCGTTCATTTTATTAAATCGAAAAGTAATTTACGCCGCACCGCTTACGGAAATACCACGGACGGCAAAAATACGGTTCTAGATATGATTAAAATTTAATTATAATATTACAATATGATGATACAAACTATTACTATTTAGTTAATAAAGTAAAAGAAATAGTACAAAATGACGAAAAGTCAAACTATGTATAAGAGTATTTTACCGTCACAAATATATTTTTATACTCGTGTATAAGTCGACCCCCTCCCCCCCTCCCAATTCTTACGCAAAATTTTGGAAAAAATTGAATTTTCGTGTATAAGTCGAACCACATTTCTGGTAATATGTTGAAAAATAATTTGTAATCAAGGATAAAAAATAATAATAAATTTTCATTAAATTAGTAAACTTTTTACGTTTCTAATCAGGATTCTTTTTTTTTTAATTCAACATTTTAAAATTGTATAATTATGTAAAACTGAAGAAGCTTAAACTATTTTGAAAGCTATTCACATCAATTTAATGATTACTTACTTTTTTTTTTTTTTTTTTTTTTTTTTAAATCTATTTAAGCTTTATTTACAAGGGTAAACAACTTCTTAAACTGCTATAATATAGTACTTCTTTGTATTGTAGTACTCTTAGGAGAGAAATCTAGAAGCAATCTCAAGTTGAACTCTTTTTAAAAAGGGGATTAAAATGTTAAAAGGGATGCCCCTGTATTAAAGGGAATTCTATCCCAAGAGAAAATGAGTGCAGAACAATTACAGAGACATTATTGTTGAGATTTTTTTATATTTTTTATCAATCACCATTGTCCGCTTTTATCTGTCTCTTCAACCTAGACCAATATGTGATTAATTAAAAGACTTGCACATTCACCAATTATCTGCGAAAAAAATATGACTCCGGTATTTCACTCCGCTATTTTTTTTTTTTTTTTTTTTTTTTTTACTTACTCGTGTATAAGTCGACCCCCCATTTTCAGCTCCCAAATTTTGTCTAAAATTCTTCGACTTATACACGAGTATATACGTTAATTAGAATAATAAAAATAAAAGAAACATATGATGATTGTTTAAACAAACTATTATTACACACATAAATTAAAATTTTATTTGAAACACAATTGATATCATTTGCTACAAAAATAACAGACAGTGTTTAATTTTTCCATTCGTGTTAATATCTAAAATAACATCTCGTTATTTTACCTCATTTAATACCTTCATTTAGTTGGAATCTCATTTAATTGTAATTTTTAAATTTATTTTTAATTTTCAAAATTAATATAAAACTATTCTCATTCCCATTATATATTTCCATTTCTTGGCCACACTTATTTACTCCTTTTTTAAAATATGCCTATTTTATTAAATCAAAAAGTAATTTACGCCGCTTACTTATAAATACCATGGACGGCAAAAATACGGTTCCAGATATAGTTATAACTTAATTGTGATATTACAATGATGATACAAACTATTACTGTTTAGTTAAGAAAATAAAGAAATAACACAAAATGAAGAAACGTCAAATTATGTATAAGAATATTTTACCATTACAAATATTTTTTTAAATAAATAATTAGAATGTTTACCATTCTAATAAAAGAAGCACGCGATGATTATTCGAGTGAACTATTATTACATACATAAATTAAAATTTTATTTGAAACGCAATCGATATCATTTACAACACCAATAATACATAGTGTTTCATTTCTTTTCATTCGTGTTTAATTGGAATTTTTAGTCGTCGTCAAAATTGATATAAAACTATTCTCATTCCGATTGATGATTGGAAACTATCTATTTCCATTTCCCGCTCACACGTATTTACTTTTTTTTTCAAATGCGTCAGTTTTAATATCACTGTTTCTATCGATGTCAAATGACACATTTTAAAAGATTTCGATTTATGGTTATTTAATTTGTGATTTTTAGATCAAAACAATTTCATATCATTTTTAAAACATTAGAGACTTATTTTTATACTTAAGCACCGTAAAAAGAATACATATGATTCTTAATCTATAGGAAAATATAATATAACCACACGAACAAAAATATACAATAACCTCTTCCAAGTTACCCACGACCACGATTCCGAAAAACATCCTTTATCCTTAGAAACCTCAGAAACAAATACATTTTAGAGAGTTGAAGAAGCATTTATAAAAATAATGTTTCTTTTGTTGCCACTGATTTTCAGAAACGTTTCCGAGTTGTTTTTAGAGTGTATTAAACAGTTTTCTTAACTCGGAATATAGGTTTTTCGAATGCGATCCATTCTCGAGTAAACATTTTTCTGTTCGGCAAACATGTTTTACAGACAATTATGATAAATTAGGAGCGTTAATAAATTTGCATATGCGATAACATTATTTTCGACGAAGTGTTAAAACTAAAATTGTAATAATTTCTAATTAAAAAGAAATCAATTGAGCCGAAGAATTGAGATATATTATATGATAAATTTTAATGAAGCATCATTTATGGAAAGGAATCTGTATTTTTGCCCCAAATTCATTTCTAAAAAACATAATTGTCAGTTAATTTTCAATCTAAATATTGTACTCTCGTGTATTCACTGGTATTTAATTTTATATTGTATTTACATGTATTTTTCCTTTCGTGAAGGGATAAAGAAAATTTTTGCAATTATATTTCTCATTATTATTTGTATTTATATGTATTCTTATTCTTTTCCGTCTTAATTTTACTATTCTACTCTATTATCTTAGTTATACTTCTCTTATCTCCATAATTTACATTTTTGAAAATAATAAAATATCCCTATAATAAAAAAAAAAAAAATCAAACCACCACATACATCATTTTTGAAAAAGTATATATTTTATTTATATCTACTTTCCTACTACTATCCATTTATATCTACTTGCATATGACAAAAAAATTAACCGCTTTTATTACTATTATTATTGTATTATTATATAGTAATAATATATATTATATATTTAACCGGACATGCCCGGTCAGTGAAAACTGAAAAGTTGACAAATATAGCATGACCAACATTCTCTTTAAAACTTCTCAGCTGCATGAAAATTTTGGGAATACCTATAAGCGCTTATCCGGGTGAATTGCATTTACTGAAATTCTCATGTGGCCTGCCCTAAATTCTAGTTAAAGAACACATAAATTAACTGAATGTGTTAGTGATTAAACTTTAACTAGATGGTACCTAACGGTAAATAACTTGAAAGCTCCTTTAGAAATATACTTTTATTTTTAATTAGCTGCTTTTAAATTAATTAAATATTGAAAATTTTATGAACTGTTATATTGTGTAAGCGATTTCTATAGATGTAAAACGATAGATTGTGTTGTCAGTCCAGCCTACTCAACTAATGAAGTGAAATAATTTTAAGCTTGTAATTTACATCCTATTATTATACTTGAATTATTTTAGCAAGAATTTAACTAAAAATATTAATTGAATGATTTTTTTTACTTACTACAGTCTCAAAAATTAAAAAAATATATATCAATATTTAGTATTTTCTATTTTTTTTTTTAATTACGCGGCCTTTAAAATTTTTCATTAATTTTACTTTTATCAGACTGACTCTAAAACCCAGATAAACCATGATACCTTCTCTCTTTAAAATTTTGCAAAAAAAGATGCATATTTAGTAGTGAAAACACGAGTTCTTTTAAAGGGAAAAAAAAAAGAAAAAAAAAAGCTTTAGCTTTCAACCTCAGAGCAAAAATATATTAGAAGGTCTTTAAATCAACCCTTTTCAACCCTCCTAGGCTAAACAGGCTAACCAATCAAGTTTCCCGTTTCGAGGGGAGAATCCTTCAAAAAAAAAAAAAAAAAAAAAAAAAAAAAACGTTGACGCATGCGTAAAGAGACGATATTCGTGTGAAAATTTGACAGAATGCGTCTTTCGTTTTAAATATATAGATGCTTACTGGGATTAAGATAACTTCGGAAAGTCCTTAAAAGAAGAAAAAAAGAAGCAGAAATACAAGTTGAGCAATTCTGAATACTTTAAAAATCAATAATACCTTACTCTTTGTACTAACATTTTGCCATTTAAAATAGCTTTTAATTATTAATCTATTCTTTATTTAGAAATATTTTCATTTGGGGGCTGTCAACAATTAACGTTAAATTACCTTCGTTAAGTTAATACGTATTCATTTTTGGTCAAGCTATCTTTTGCTCTTTTGAAAGTGCTCATTTTAAAAAAGACTTTTAAGTTGGTAATTTAAAAGCCATTAACGTCAGAAAAATACAATTACAGCTATTGTTCAAATATCCAGATAACAAAGGAGACGCAAAAATGCAGAGCATATTCATCAAGGTACAATTAAAATGGTTGAATATGTTCTTTTTTTACTTATTTAAAACAAACTGGCAGAAAAGTTATTAAAACTAAACATTTTTAGCAATTGGATTCCTCTAAAAGATACGTGAAATGTTTTAATGCTTTTACACTAGAAATTGGAGAAAATAATTACATTGGAAAACGAATAAAAACAAATATCTAAGCATTATATATTTTCATGAATTTTAATTAAATCTCTCTTAATTAAACAGAGTCTATATTTAGGCAATCAACATGTAATGATAATTAAGTGTAAATAGTAAAGAAAAATAGTAAAGAAAATATACAAATTCAATTAGCAAAAATATGTTAATTAATCTTTTCAAGTGCTTTACATCATAACGTTGAAAAAGAAAAGATGGCAGATTTCACTTTGGTTATGTTTTCGTAAAAATGCATGGAATGTGAAAAAAAAAAATTCTGTATGATAATGTGTTAGAATATTAAATATTCTATATGAAAATAAGCACTGTGTTTGATACAGCTTTGATAAAATATCAGAATAAAGACCGTCATACAATAACACTATCAAAGATTATTTTTGATATGACTTTCCAAAAGTTTTATGTCAACTGAAGAGCAGCTGTGATTTTCTCAAAAATTTCCATAAAGAAAATAGAATTTTAATATGATAATGAAACATTTGATATGATTAATATTGTAAAAGTTAAAAGGCATCAAATGTTATTGGGTAGTTTAGAAAGTTCTTTCCGTTTGGGAAAGCCAATTCGTACAGGAAAATTCTGCCCGTCAATTATTAGACATTAGATATCGGAATTAATATCTAATAATTAAATGATAGAATTTTCCGGTACGAACAAACTTTCCCAAATGGAAAGAACTTTCCGAACAACCCAATAATTTAATCAAATTTATCAAATTTTAATAACAATTTTTAATATTTTGATCTTCTAGAAAACTATTTTACAACTACAAAATGAGAAGAAAAAAATGTAAAAGCCATTTATGGCAACTTTACGGAGTCAGCAAAAGAAAGAAACAAAGAAAATTCTTAAGCTTACAATTTGAACAACTTTGAATACTTTAAAATCAATAATATGTAACATTGTCATTTAAAATAATTTCTAATTGTTAATATATTCTTTATTTTGAAGAATTTCCGGTTTCTGTCAGCAATTAACGTGAAATTACTTTCGTTAAGATAGTATGCATTTATTTTTAGTCCACAAGGCATTTACTCTTTTGAAAATACGCATTTTGAAAAGAAAAAGAAAAAAAAAAGAAGAAGAAGAAGACATTTAAGTTAGTAACTTAAAAGTCATTAACTTTAGAAAAATACAACAACAGATATTGTTTAAACATCTAAATAATAAAGGAGACTCAAAAATGCGGATCATATTCATTGAAAATGGTACAATTAAAATTGTTGAATATAAATTGCTGCATATATATATACATATATATATTTTTTTAATTTACTTAGGACAGAATGGCAGCCACAATCGTATTGAAAGGCGCAGTTGTTATACATACATAGACAAAATGACAGGCACACTTATTAGGCATTTTTAGGCAATCGA
Source organism: Maratus michaelseni (assembly GCA_963931845.1). Taxonomy (NCBI): domain Eukaryota; kingdom Metazoa; phylum Arthropoda; class Arachnida; order Araneae; family Salticidae; genus Maratus; species Maratus michaelseni. Next base: position 261,290,307 of record OZ007593.1, read on the forward strand.
ATTCTTTTGAATTATACTTGAAATGTTTTAACTCTTTTATAGTAGAAATTAAAAAAAATAAGTACGTTGGAAAATTAAAAATATATATACGCATTTTATCATACACATCTTGGTAGATTTTAATTAAATCTTCATTAGTTAAAGTCGAAATATTTCATATTCAGTAATCAGCATATAATAACAATTAAGAGTAAACAGTAAAGAAACTTAGCCAAGCCCAATTAACGAAATTATGTTAATTACTCTTTTCAATAGTTGAAAAACAAAAGTATCACTCCTTGGTTATGTTTTCGTAAAAATGCATGGAATGCGAACAGAATTTCTATATGATAATGAGATAGAATATTCAATTTTCCATGCGAAAATAAGCATTAAGTTCAACACAACATTCATTAATAATAGCAGGATAAAGACAGGAATGCAATAATGCTATAAAAGATTATTTTTAATGCGACTTTTCAAAAGTTTTACTATGTCAACTGAAAGGCATCTTTAATTTTCTCAAAAATTGACAGAATTGCAAACTAAATTTTAATATGATAAGGAAACAAACTTATTTTTAATATGATTAAAGATTAAAAAAGCTAACAGAAACCAAAAATTAATTTTATCTAATGTTTTAACTATCGTAAAAATTCGTAAACAAAAATTAATATGATAGTGAGATATAAGATTACTTTAATATCTATCTATATTATAAAGGACAAACGTGTCCGTGCGTAAAGCTGACGTCATTTTACTTGACGATGAAATTTCGGTTTTGCGATTTTCGCTACTGCAATTTTTTTAATTTAACATTGCACATTTTTAATTTCTACACCGTTATATAGGGAAAAAAATCTACTTTCAAATGCAATTTGTTTGAAAACTATCGCAATTCACTTATTTATTATAGCATTTAAATTAAATTTCAAGCATTTTTTTTTTAAATCTATCTTTATCGCTTGCAGACGATCACAAAAGATTAATCTGTTTGCACTTTAATCAATATAAAAAGTTCACCATTCGTTTCCAGCTAATATTAAATAACGAAATTAAAACTTCATTAAGCACTAAATAAAATAATATAAACAAAACACAAATTTAACAGACATGTAATTGAAATAAGCGCTTAAAACCGCTGAAATTATCAGAATAAATAAATAAAAAAAAAATTCTGAAATTATCAGAATAAATAAAAAAAACCCTGCTGTATATAACGAAATTTTTATCGATTTCTTCGGTTATTAACTACTGCACGAGACCAATATTAAATTACCTCTTTTAATAAATTTCAAAATTTTATTTGAATATATAATTGACATATTTCATAATAATGCTCTTTGGTATTGTTAGGAGGCAATCTAAAAAACTTATTAAATTTAAAAAATCTATTAGAGTTTTCAATAAAAAAGATAAATGGTTTTCACCAATATATTCTCTATTCCGGGAAGCCCGGGTTGGATGCCCTAGTGACTATAAAATCAGAAAGAAAAGAATAAAAAACATTTAAGGAAGCTTCACAAATTTATTAAAAGAAGAATGAAAGAGAGAAAAATCTTAGACCTACAGTTGAAACAATTTTGAATACATTAAAATCAACACTAGATATCATTTTGCCATTTAAAATAACTTCTAATCATTAATATATTCTTTATTTAGAATAACTTTCAGTTGCCTTCAACAATTAACAAGTTACCCTCGTTAAGGTAATACGTATTCATTTTTGGTCGAGCTATCTTTCACTCTTTTGAAAATTACCTATTAAAAAAAAACACTTAAGTTGGTAACTTGAAAGCCATTAACGTCAGAAAAAAATATAATTTCATCTATTGTTTAAAGATACAGATAATAAAGGAACCCGCAAAAATGCAGAGCATATTCATGGAAAAATGATGCAATTAAATTGCCTGAATATGGTCTTTTTTACTTACTTAAGACAAAATGGAAGCATAGTTATTTAAACTAAATATTTTTAGGCAATTGAATTCTTTTAAAAGATACTTGAAACGTTTTAATTCTTTTGTATTAGAAATTGGAGAAAATAATTACACTGGAAAACTTTAAAAAAAAAGGTGTACTTATTTTAGCATGCACATTTTGGTATAGATTTTAATTAAATCTTCATTAGTTAAAAATAAAATATTCCATATGCAGCAATTTGCATACAATGCCAATTAAGGGTAATTAGTACGGAAACTTAGCCAAATCCAACTAACAAAATTATGCTAATTAGCCTTTTCAAGTGTTGAAACACAAAAGCTGAGAATTTCACTTTGGTCATATTTCTGCAAAAATGAGTGGAATTTGAACAAGGTTCTGCGTGATAATGAGATAAAATATTAAATTTTCTGTACTAAAATAAACATTACGTTCAACAAAACCTTTGCTAGTAATATCAGAATAAAGACAAGCTTCTAAAGGTCATTTTAAATATGACTTTTGAAAAGCTTTATGTCTATCGAATGACAGGTTTAACGTTCTTAAAAATTCACGGAACGAAAACGAAATTCTAATATGGTAATGAAACACTACCTTATTTCCAATATGATTGAAATTAGAAAAAAGGCGTCAAATATTAATTTTAACAGGACCTTTCAACGTGTTAATTTACTGAAAAACTATATTAACTGCCACGAAAATTGAAAAAAAAATTAATATGTTGACTTTTCTATAAAAATGGTTGGATTAATATATTTCTAAAGGACAAGAGTGTCGATAATGTGACAATTTTTTATAAAAGCTCGAGTAAGTGGACATCAAATAAGTTGTTTTGAACTGAAGTATGAATGATACTCTTTTATAATTGAATTATTTTAACTCAATCAAACTAATTGATAAATAAATCATACAAGTTATGTTTTCCGACTGAGTGAAAGTGTGTACAGGCCAGGACTCAAACCCAGTACCTTTGGGTCTTAGCAGCCAACACTCGACTCGAATCCAGGACTTTTTGGCTTTATCTACCAACACGCCACCATGGTAGAACATAATAATTTAATATCATCAAAATACAAAAGAAAATTACAATTAACTTCAAATTTCAACAAAACACGTTTTCTTCATGTTTCAATAGTTAAACAGAATACAGAGTAAATAGGATTTTATTTTAAGCATTTTATGCATAAACATTTTATGCAGTTTCATGTTAGCTTGAGCATTATTACATTTTGAGATATCGCACTGCCATCTATTGACGAAAATTTTAACTAGTTTAAAGATTACTCTATACAAAACTTGAGCTACCTGCAAACATTTCACTTATTTCATCTTTATATTTCCTACAGTTAATGAAACACTGAATTTTAAAGTTAGGAAGTTCTTTATGAAACACTAGTTAAATTATATAATGTATTGCAATTTTATATAATAAAAAATAATATATCTACATATTGTTAAAATAGATCTGCAAGCTCAATAAAATAATTCACAAATCCACTAACTTTCTACATATCGACATTTATTAATTTTACTTTTTCTTTTCTTTTTGTGAATTTGATTTTCTTTAATATAATCTTGTTAAGAACACAAAAGCTTATTTCAGGCAATTTAAAAAGTTTTACACAAATTTAAGACTGGTAATCTTTTTTAGCAATAATATAGTGATCAAATGAAATAAACTTCTGTATTCATGTAATCCAATTTTAGTCCACTAGTAAATTTAGTTTTCGATTGATTTAATTGCTTTTTATTTCTGTTTCAAACTGCACCTATAGAAATACTTACTAAATTAGAGATAACGTTCCAACAAAAGACTTTGAAAATTGAATAATGGATTTTTCAAAATAAAGCTTTCTCCTTGAATATAATTTAAAGTGGTATTTATTTAATTATCCAACACAAAGGAAACTTATCTGTAAAAAGGCAATTTTTTAAATAACCCTTGAGACGTCAAAAACCATTTTTCAAAACCGCTAATATGCTTTGAAAGAGTTGTTAGGAGTAAAGAATAAAAAGAGAGTTAATCGAAAAATAATGTCTAAAAACATTAGCATACGGTAAAGTAAAATAAACATAAAAACAATAAGAAGACTTATGTCTATAAAAAATAAAACTAGGGTTTAAAAAATTATAGAAGAGGATAAAAAATATTTGAATTAATTTTAAGAGTTTCTTAAAAAAATGAAGTATAAATAATATTTAAAGAATTTTCAAAAATGTTAGATTATTTTCAGGAAAAAATGAGTAAGTCAACACGCCAATTACAGGATTACAACAAAATTTTTATCTCATCAATTTCCATGTGATTTTTTGGGGGGTATTTTCGTGTTATAGCGACCCCAGGATTATGCCAAGATTGCATTTACGATGTCACCAAGATCATAAGCCTCATATATACGCATGCTTCTCATGCTCATTTATGTGCCATATACGTCATTATACATATTATTTAAGTCTAATATACCATATATACATCATATACATCTTATAAACATGTCATATATGACTATAACTGGGCAATATGCGTCACGAAATGCTATATATATTATATATTATTATAATGTGATATATGCTTTATAATTTGGCGATAAATCTTGCTCGCTTGGCGATTCATCCTCGGGGTCCACTATAACACGAAAGTACTGTTTTTTGTTTTACTTTTACTTTTTCGTTTTTTTATTAATATGAGAGCAATACTTTTCTTCATCTTAAAATTTCTATTAAACGAAATTTTTGTAATGCAAGGCAGCTGAGATATTTTGAAAGAGTAAAAGAAATTCCATAAATAATACGATATAATTTACTACTGATTTCACCCCAATAACAATGTGTGGATTACTTCCAAGCAATATGCAATATAATCGATATGTTGATGATATCACGATTATGGTCTGATATATCTTGGAAGTAAGTAAGAGCTATTCTAATTTAGAGTCCCCTGAAAAATAATTATTGTCATGAAGTTGATGTCTGCGTTTATTTAACACGATGATATTCTTTTGCACGGAGATTTCAGTGCAATGTAACGACTTTATTTGTTTACTAGTTAGGTTTTCACACAATACATTTTTTTAGATGATCATGCATCAAATTAAACGAGAAAGGAGAGGGGGAGGGGGGTGAGAAGCGAGCGCGAGACAGATATTGAGGGATTACATCTAAATTCCTATCGGATCGGTTTTTTTATGGGATTTTTCTTTTCCTTTCTTTCTCTTCTCTTTTAATACTTTTTTTTTTATATGATATGATTTTATTTTTCCAAATTTATGGATAAACGCTTAACACATTTCCTTTTATAACTCTTTGACGATTTAAGAAACAAGTTGGAAATTGTACGTCAAACGTGACAAATGGGGTGCGTTCGTACTGTTATTATTGCAGTGAAATGAATTATATCGTCTGTTTTTATGATATGATTAATTTCCGTAATAAAATAAGTACATTTTAAGTTGGCAACATTTTATCTTTTGTTGACATTTACTGAAAATTCCAATGGGAAGCTTAAGCCTAGCTTTGAAAATTTCAGAACTTGAAATCCATATTTAGACTCTTTTTTCTCTTAATATCTATTTCTCCGGAAACATCTATCCAAAAAACTGTCGGTAGATTATATGATTGCTGTAATTTAGTATACAAATTCTGTTTTTAAATTCAATAATACGGAAATAATATGACTCTATCTTAAGTAGGATGTAATTACCATGGCAACCTAGAATCATTACCTATCATGGGATATCACTGAATTACGTATGATAGAATTTAATAGAATGAAGAAAACTTTTATTAATATATTTTTAAGTTTTGATTCTATTTTCATAAAATTTGAAATGACTCGACAAAATTTTTCAACAATTATATGTATTAAATTTCAAACCTAAGTTGGGTAGTTTTTGCGCTGCTATATGCGGACAGACGGACGGACCAGACAACGACTATAGGTGCTGCGTAACACATCGGCTGATAAGTTCCCGGTCTGGCACACAGATGGCGTTGCAATCGCCGAACCGATGCTTTTTTTAGTAAATAGTAACCTTTAAAAGGTAGCAGAAAAAATGTCATGACAATTCGCCGTGTGGATAAAACGTTAGAATGGTTTTAGTTGAACGACTTTAATGATAAAAAAAATGGATAAATAAGAATTTTAAGAATTGTTATTTGATGGGAAAAAACACCGTACAAACAAAAGCTTGGCTTGATAAGCGTTATCCTTACACTGCACCAGGTAAATCAACCATTATTGACTGGTTTGCTGAATTTAAACGTGGTCGTACGGACATCAGTGATGCACCACGCAAAAGAGGTGGTTACTCCGGAAAATATAAAAAAAAGTCCACAAAATCGTTTTGGGGAACCTTAAAGTGAAGTTACAGGAGATAGCTCAGACTCTGAAGATATCCAAGGAACGTGTAGGTTTTATTTTGAATGAACATTTGTATATGAAAAAGCTGTTGTCAAAGTGGGTGCCGCGCGTGTTGACTTTTGACCAAAAACAACAACGAGTCGATGATTCTGAGAACTGTTTGGAGCTTTTTCGTTATAAAATTATGTTATTTATTATTAAATTATTATTAGTATTTATTTATTAAACTTATTATTATTAAATTATTATTATTATTATTATTATTATTATTATTATTATTATTAAATTATTATTATTTATTATTAAAGTTATGTTATTTATTAAAGTTTTAAAGTTATGTTAAAAAGTTGTTTTCTTTATTAGACCGGGAACTTATCAGCCCATGTGTTATTTATATAATTACGAACGCACCTAAAAAGTGAATACATTATATACTTTTTCAGACGGATCTGATCCAAGGAATTCAAATAAAGTGTCAAAAGGGGTTACCATTTGAAAACTGAAAGTTCGTACACTTTTGAATATGTACACACACACATAGAAAAAAAAAGAAAAAAATCCCCTTATATTTAGAAAGATGGCACAGTTTCCAGTCGAATGGTACTCCTCGCATCTCTCTGCAATAATGTGGTAATAAAATAGCATGTGGTGGTTCTTTTTTTCACCCACACCCAGAAAAAAGTTTTGTTGAATCAACAAAAATTTGGTTGACCCAACAAAACTTTTTGTTTAAATATAGGTCAATGAAAATTTTGTTTGAATCAACAAAAAGAATTTTTTTTGCAATTCCAAAACAAATTTTGTATCGTCAGCAAAAAATGTTTTGTTAATTCAAGTAAAATGGTTCAATTTTACTTGAGTTTTGCTAAAACAACCAAAATGTACTCAACAAAACATGTTTTGTAGTTTTAATCAATTCCTTTTTCTGGGTGCGCGATTGTACAATTAGGAAAAATACATCATGATATAATATAATAAAAATTATATTAAAATATTTGCATTCATATTTAATTAGCATTCTCCCTTCTTCCACAAATATATACACTGGAAATACGCAACTTTCTACGAAGATAAGTGAAAATTTATAAGTGCATATTTTACAAAATTTTGATGCATATTTCATCATTTTTATAGTGTATGCAATCCGAACTCTACATAATAATTCTCGAATGTTCAAATATTCGAATAACTCGAACATTCTTTAGAAGTAGTTAAAAAAAAAAAAAAAAAAAAAAAAAAAATCCTTGAGCAGATATAAACATTCGAAAAAAATCCTTCTGCAACTTTCACTGGAAATGCAATAAAATTAATCCAAAAAGAAATATTTATTTGAGTGAATGGGATATTTTAGGATGCTTTGGGAGATTACCTGCATTTCTCTCTGAAATAAAAGGTAGAATTAAGACACTCATCGAGGAGATATATGAAAAGAATTTTGCAAGGAAGGCAGTTTAAAATTGCTTAGATTGCCAAAGGATAAAAGAGAATTACTGAGCATTTCGCGCCGACTGAGCACTCCGAAGATATTATTAATGTAAGAGCTCTCTCTCTCTCTCTCTGTCTCTTTCAGTCCGGAGAAAACCACCAAGATAAATTGGTGATAAACTGAACTTAGGAAACGCTTGGGATGAAATGTAGGGACAGAGCGAAATTTGCCAGATTTATTTCATAGGACCAGATATACCAGGAAAAAATATAAATAACAATAATTGTGATGTAATAAAGGATCCAGAAATTAGCGTCAGATAGCATAAGTGAAAATATTTTATTACTAACATCCCACAACTTTTGAAGAACACAACGATATTTTTCCGGATGGAAATACATAGACTGATCCTTTGAGAAGAACCGGGAGGGACACATATGCTCTACAGACTTGGCCTCCTCGTCTGAGCAGTCCCTCTTAGGCTGTGAATAGACTGATTCTTCGGCAAAGGTGAAAAAATCTTCGTGCAGTTAGAAAGCATACATGTAGTGGCTGTTCTCTTAGCATTACGTGGTTGCTTTCTAACTATACTTTATAACAGCTTTTTTGCACTTTTGCATCAAGGATAAATTTATGTCCTTCGATCTGACAAGATAACCACGTGTTTTTTATTATTTTTGTGATGTTAATAACAATGTCTTCTTACTTCTAAAAATAATTATGTTTATTTTACGAGATTAATTAAATTTTTGAAACATAGTTTAGAATTTTCTATCCAATTCTAGAATTATACTTCAACGTTATTATTATTATTATTATTATTATTATTATTATTATTATTATTATTATTATAAGGAAATGTAATTTTTTAAAGTAGTAATTATTCAAAAAGGAATAGTATTCAAATCTCCATTGAGAACTCTGGAATCTCTCTGAGGCGCTGTCTGGACCGGACCCGCTGATCCACAGCAGCAAACACACTGGTTTTCATATACAGCGGTGGTTCCCAAACTTTTGGGCTCGCGGAGCACCTTTGTGGGAAGAATTTCTAAGGCGGAGCCCCTTAATCCCACGGTACTTGATGGTTTACAAATTAATGTTTTTTATGCCTATGGAGCAGAGAAAGATCTACTGGATAAGAGTGCGAACCAGTAGTTTCCAACATGGGGCCAAGATTCTCAGTTTGGCCCTTTTCTTGATACAGAAATTCTGAATTCATACTAGAAATTTTGAAAATCAAATTTTCTATTATCTAACACTTTAACAGTTTTATTTAATATTAGAATTATTGAACACAATAAATTAAAAATAAGTACTAAAAACCACTTTTTTGTATTAAAATATCTACCTTGTATAATCGAGATATGTCCGCCAAATACAGCGAAAATTATAGTTAAAAATTTGTTGTGTTTGAAAGCTTTTAGTAACGTAGAAAATAAACTCTTCTTACTCGAGCGACGTTCGAGCAGTACTGTTAAAGGGTTAATGACATCCATTTTTAAAATAAAAAATATTCTTTCGGGATTTCCAGTATGAACTCGGAATTAAAGATCAAAATGATAAGCCTCTTTTGGTCATGATTGCATTGAGACTTTCGTGAAACTATTATTATTTATGGCGAACACCCCCACACACAGATAAAAGGTAAATTGTACAGTTTTCGTTTACAAAGAGAGATTTTTGTATAATCACAATAGGCTACTCGCGAGAAAAAAGAAAATGCGTAGGCCCAGTCTCCCATTAGTAATTATATAACCCATTTTCGATAGTCCCACCCACCCGTAATAGAATCATGTGATTAAGGATACTTTTTCCTTCTTCTTTACGTTTCTAGTACTTCTAACCTGCAAGGAAAACGAATAGCCTCTGAGCTTCTTATTTTGAACTTTTTTTAAAAATACATTTAGAAGCAGATCATCGTTTTAGTGTTTAAGTGAGCGGGGTAAAATCTATAACCTCTATTGTTAGGTGCAGTATCGTTCACTTTTTTTGGATGTTTCATTTGAAGTATATAAGCTATTAATTATAGTTTTGTGTTGGAGTGAGCGAGCGAAACATTTTTATGTGCGCAATCATACCTGCGCACTGCCTGCTTTCCCCTTCCACCCACACACACTCAGTCTGCGAGCGACCGTGAGATCGGAGAGATGTACGGAGAGAAGTAAAATTTTATTTTCTGCGTGATACGCGATAAGCAAATATATCTCTGTGTGATTAAGAAGAATTATATGTTTAAACTAATTGTTTTGTGTTGAGGTGTGTCGTCCAATAAATTGTTTTGTTCTGTAGAGATCCATGGTTTACTTCGTGAGTTAAATTAATAACAGAACAACAAATGGTAGCAAGAACAGTGGTTGTTGAATTTTGAAACCGAAAGTGATTGTGTTAAGATAAACATGGACAAATTAAACGTATCTGAATTAAATGGAACCAATTACTTTATATGGAGCCTAAAACTTAAAGCAGCTTTAAGTCTAAAAAGATTGGACAATGTCATATCTGAAATTAAAGCTACAGATCTAAGTGAAAAAGATTCCATCGAATGGGACCAGAAAAATAATGACGCCGTAGCCTATATTAAATTGTCATTGTCGGATGAACAGGCATTACAGTTTGCAGCCGAAGAAAATGCGAAAATTTTATGGGAAAAAATAAAATCTACTTTCACCGGTCAAGCAGAAGACAGAAGGATTGACGCGGGTAACGAATTAAAGAACTTAGATATGAAATCAAACGAATCAGCAAATGATTATATCGCCAGAGTCCGGGGAATTGCCACTAAATGTCAAACGCTTGGATTGACTGTAACAGATCGAGAATTAGTGTTCTACACGGTACGTGGGCTGAAAGGAAAGTTTTCAAAAGTAAGGGACATTTTAAAGACACAGCGTGAAAAATCTATGGATGAAGTGTTAGAAATTCTACGGGAAGAAGAACAAACGAATACTCCGCGTTCTGAAGGGACCGCCGCTGAAGTATTTTACTCTAAGAAAAACAAAAGTCCAAGACTGTGTTACATTTGTAGACGTCCGAATCACGTTGCAAAGGATTGTTTTTACAGGAACAATAGTTCTAGAAATGACAAGTCCAGTGGAAATCGACAAAGAAGAAAAACGCACTATGATGTAAATTATTCATTTAAGGACAGAAAAAATTCTGCACTGATTATTTCACCTGAAAACTATGAACTGTGTGACAATATATGGTTGTTGGACAGTGGTGCAAGTTCCCATATGTGTAATAACAAACTATGGTTTAAGACTCTAATTCCTGAAGAAAAGGATATATATCAAGCAGGTAAAAATTCAAAACTAATTTCGAAGGGTTTAGGTATAGTATCCTGTAATACGGCAAGTAAAAATAATTCCATCCATTTAACTATTAATGATGTTAGCTTTGTACCAGATTTGAGATATAATTTACTATCAGTCACTTGTTTAATGGATAAGGGTTGTAAAATTATTTCTAAACATAACTGTGTGCTAATTTTTGATAAGTATAATACTTTTCTATTTAAAGCATTTAAGAATGATAATCGATTAGAGATTAAACTTGAACCTGCCTGTAATACTCAGTGTAATTTTACTCGTAAAAGTACTAGTAATTATGAACTCTGGCATAACAGATTGTGTCACTTAAATTCAAAATATATGTTACAAATGAAAGAGTATATTGATCTTAAAGATGTAAATGTGTCTGATTTTAAATGTGATATATGTGATATAAGTAAGATAACCAGGAAAAGTCATCCGAACATTGATATTGACCAAAGTTCTGATATAATGGAGTTATTTCATGCAGATTTGTGTGGCCCGATAAAGCCTGAATCACTTGGTGGGGCAAAATATTTTATGATACTAGTGGATGATTTTTCTGGAATGTATTTTACTTATTTCCTCAAAAGTAAAGATGAAGTATTTGATATATTTTATAAATTTAAAGCTAAATATGAAAATCTTATGGGTAAAAGAATTAAAAAAGTGAGAAGTGACAATGGGCTCGAATTTGTAAACACAGAATTAGATAATTATCTTGCTAATTCAGGTATATTTCATGAAGAAACAATTCCATATAATAGCGAAAGCAACGGAAAAGCCGAGAGAGCTAACAGGGTTCTATTAGATAGGGCTAGATCTTTGTTATATGAAAGTGAACTTCCTAACAAATTCTGGGCAGAAGCTATTAATTGTAGTACACAAATATCTAATATAACACCGCGTAAAGGAAAAGAACAAATCCCCTTAGAAATTTGGACAGGTAAAAAGCCCAATTTAAACTATGTGAGAAAATTTGGCCGTTTAGCTTACTTTCATATTCCTAAAACAATGAGAAATAAATTCGATGTACCCGGAAGAAAAGGAATTATGTTAGGTTATGCGAGAGATAGGATAGGATATCGTATTTATGATGTGAAAAATAAGAAAATAATTGAAGAGCGTTCTGTTAAATTCAATGAAATGATAAAAGGGAGTAAATATTTTGGATTATGTAAATTTTCCGAGTGTTGGAATATTGAATCGCTAATAAATAAAAATTTTCAGGGGGAAAATGAAATTAATGAAAGTGAAAGGAATAAAATTATCAATTTAGAGATTTCTGACTCAACAGAAATAAATAACAGTTGCGCAATCCCATCAACAGAGCTTAATTTATCTCCAGGTAGACATGACGGCGGCAATTTGACCGGAGCGGGGGAAGGAAATAAGAACAAAATGAAAACCCGAAATGAAAATATTGAAGTTCGAAGGTCAGAAAGATTGAAAAATAAATATTCCTCAGCTAATTTAACTGATAATATCCCAAGTAATTATTTAGAGGCAATAAATAGTGTGAATTCACATGATTGGGAAAAAGCTATGAAAAGTGAATTGGATTCTTTAATTAAGCATAATGTTTGGGAAATTGTAGATATGCCAGAAAATACAAAATTGATTAAAAGTAAATGGGTATATGCTTTAAAAGAGGGCGATAATAAGGAAATAAAATACAAAGCAAGATTGGTAGCAGCTGGATTTAATCAGATTAAAAATAAAGATTATTCTGAGTCATATTCACCTGTTGTAAATATCGAGTCATTTAGATTACTAATTGCACTTGCAGCTAAATTAAATTTGATTGTTAAATTTTTTGATGTTAAAACAGCATATTTGTATAGTGACTTGCAAGAAACATTATATATGACACCACCACCTGGTTACGAAAATTTAATAGGAGTTAATAAAGTTTGTAAATTGAAAAAGAGTATTTACGGATTACCCCAATTCGGTAGAAACTGGTATTTTAAAATTAAAGAAGTACTATGTAATATTGGATTAAATCAGTTAGGTTCTGATAACTGTATGTTTATTAAAGTTGAGAATGATAACATTTTTATAATATGTATGTATGTTGATGATTTAGCTATTTTTTGTAATAATCAAACAATGTATGAAAATATTGTTTCTAAAATTAAAAATGTATTTGAATTGTATGAAAATAAGAACTCTAAATTTTTAGGTATGGAAATTGAAAAATATGATAAAGGTATCAGTTTGTCACAAGTTGAATATATTGAATCATTGTTGGAAAAACATAATTTAGAAATTGTAAATCTATGAAAACACCTATTGTTAAAGGTAAGTTTCCCTCCAACAAATGAATTGTTTGACATGACTAAGTATCAGGAAATTATTGGTGAACTTTTATATTTAGCTAATAGAACACGTCCTGATATATCATTTGCCACGACTTATTTGTCTCAATTTAATCACAAACCAGAAAAAAGACATTACATTTTGGCTAAAAGAGTATTAAGGTATTTAAAAGGCACAAAAGATAAAAAATTATTTTACAACAACGAATTTGGGTATTTAAATAGTAGTTCAGAGGCTAGTTGGGGAAATGGAGAAAATGGAAAGTCTTTTTCAGGGGGAGTTGTCTTATTAGGAAAGTCATTAATATCTTGGAAATGTCGTAAACAAAAAAGTGTTAGCCTTTCTACTTGTGAAGCAGAATTATTTTCTATTTCAGAAATTTGTAAGGATATAATATGGACAGTAAATTTATTATCTGAGTTAAATTGTAAACAATTTATAAAGGATGCCATAATTTTAAGTAGTGATAGGCCAAGCAGCAATACAATGGATAAAATGTATAAGATCATCAAATAAATCTAGACATATGAACTTGAGATTTCATTTTGTAAGAGATTTGTTGTCAGAAGGTATTATTTCATTGGAATATGTTCAAAGTGAACATATTATTTCAGATTTCCTTACTAAAGCTGTAAATGAGGATAAATTGATTTATTCTATGGAAAATATTTCATTATTATGATATGTGTAATTATTGTATGTAATTTGTGTGTAATTTTATGTAATTTTTGTATGTATATGTATTTGTGTATTTTTGAACTGTTTAAAGAAAAAAAAAATGTATCTCTCGCAGGAGGGGTGTGTTGGAGTGAGCGAGCGAAACATTTTTATGTGCGCAATCATACCTGCGCACTGCCTGCTTTCCCCTCCCACCCACACACACTCAGTCTGCGAGCGACCGTGAGATCGGAGAGATGTACGGAGAGAAGTAAAATTTTATTTTCTGTGTGATACGCGATAAGCAAATATATCTCTGTGTGATTAAGAAGAATTATATGTTTAAACTAATTGTTTTGTGTTGAGGTGTGTCGTCCAATAAATTGTTTTGTTCTGTAGAGATCCATGGTTTACTTCGTGAGTTAAATTAATAACAGAACAACATTTTGAAAGAAACTTTCTTTCACCAATGTATTTGCCGAAAAATAGATATATGGTTAAAAACTACACATGTTAACAGAACTGCAACTAGTAGAAAAATTTTACTAATAAAGCGGGGTATATGGGTGGGGTTAAATTTATATCAGGGCGAGTACTCATTGACGAAAAGTCTAAGCAAGAGATGGAGCTGAGCAAAAGCTTAGATTGTTAGTGTGATGACAAATGTAAAGGACCAATATATATTTTTTAATTGCTACAGATTTATTTCTGATAGGAAAATATGGCATCATAACATAATAATTTTAGCCAATACAGAGACCAATTAAAACAAAATTTTAAAGAGGGGTAGTTGAGTGATACAAGATGTTAAAAAGTGCGTTTTGAGCAACATACATTGCTTTAAAAATTAAGTACAATTTTGTAAAGCAGAAACGTGTCTTCAATTAAATGTTACAATAAAATTCGAACTATCCGGTGTTGAGGCGAAATTATTGAAATCACCAAGAACAATTAAATAATGTTAACAATATTAATAGGACATTGCAAAGTTAAAATAAAAACACTAAATATTACAGTAATAAAAATGTTGGAATAAATTATAAGTTACAAGAGTAATTTGACTACAATTTTTAAATATAAAATAAAATTTACAGCCCAAGCAATTATAGAAAATGAAAATAAATATTTATTTCGTAAGTACATATGTTCCATTTTGCAAACAGGGTGTGAAAATTAACTACAACTTTTGAAAAACTGAATACGTTAAAAAAGTTGAAGCAGTTTTGAATTTTAAACTGAAATAGAACACGAAATTTGAGATTAAACCACTTAAATTAAAATATTAACGAAAATCGAAAACCATTTATAGTCTATCACTGAAACAATCAAAGCTTAACTAACACATTTCTCAGTAAATATAGCAAGTAATGGAGTATAAAATACCTTATTTTAAAGATTGCAAAGAACGAAGCGAGGGAAAATAAACAATGTGAGACACACTTACCTCATTAGGAAGTTAGAACCTGGTTACTAAGCAAAAATTAACTAAGTATAAACATATGAATAGGCGGAGTACCAAAGAACAAAACTGTTCTCCCTTTTGTTTGGCAAGCAGAGATAACAGCACTGGCGAGCCTTTGCTGTTTCGATTCAGAATAACATTTCTTGTAGCTTAATTTGAATCGAATTTTCAAAACATATTAAATGCAGAAACTTAAAATAAACTAGTTCAAACCAAAAATATTATATAGAAAATGGATAAATCTATAAAGCAAATTTTTATATGATTTAAAAATATATATAATACTATTTTTCAACCCAGTGATAAATGTATTTATTTTTGACACACACACACAAATTCCTACATACTTTCGAAAAAATCTTTCCCTTGCAATATGCTAGTTTCTTTCATGTTTTGTTTCTTTTCCTGGAACGCCGCGGAGTCCCTGAAAAGTATCGGCGGAGCCCCAAGGGCTCCGCGGAGCACACTTTGGGAACCTCTGATATACAGGTTTCCTTCGCTTTATGCGGTTTCAGTTAATGCTATTTTCAATTAATGCGATATTATTTCTTCTTTCAGATACTCCTTCAATCAGTGCGGGGAAAATTTTGATTAGTGCACAAAAAAGGGAATGTATGATTTTTTTTTTTCTTTTCTTTTCATCCAAACGACGCCGAACTTTTCTGAAAATACCAATTTGTTGTCAAAATACCAAAATACTGTTTGCAATAATTTCTCAAAAACTGTGAAAGCACACTTTTTACATACGAACACCACTCACTCACCACCGCGTTTCCACAACCAATTGATCAGGTAGAAACTTTGTTCCGAGTAGTTTTTATAGCGTATTAATCAGTTTTCTTAACCCGGAATATATTTTTTTTCGGATACTATCAATTCTCAAGTAAACATTTTCATATTCAACAAACATGTTTCACAGACAAACATGATAAATTAGAAGCGTTAATATCAACATTAAAATTATTATTGTGTTATTCTTGTTTGTATAAATTTAATTACTCAGCTGAAGATGTTTAATTGAGAATTTATAAATCTCCACTGAGAACTCTGGAATCTCTCGGAGGCGCTGTCTGGACTGGACCCGCTGATCTACAGAAACAAACACACACTCAAGTAAATATTTTCATATTCAACAAACATGTTTTACAGACAAACATGATAAATTAGGAGCGTTAATATCAACATTAAAATTATTGTTGTGTTATTCTTGCTGCTATAAATTTAATTACGCAGCTGAAGATGTTTAACTGAGAATTGATAGTATCCTAAAAAACTATATTCTGGCTTGAAGAATATGATTGATAGACTATAAAAACTACTCCGAAACGTTTCCGAAAATCGGAGGCCGCAAAAGAGTATTTGTTTTTATAATTGCTTTTTAAATCTCGAAAATATATTGGTTTCTGAGGTTTCTAAAGATAAAGAATGCTTTTCGGAATAAGAGATAACTCGGAAGTTATTATATATTTTCGTTTGTGGTTATATTATATTTTCGTAGATTGAGAAACATTTTTTTTTTTTTTTTTTTTTTTTTTTTTTACAGCATAGTTCTGATTCTGATAAAAACCACAATTTTGACAAATTGGATAAAAATATCCCAAAAGAAATTTGAACGAAAAAGAGATAATTTAAGACAGTTTAATAGATTATCGTTATCTTTTTAAATAAAAGGTCGAATTGTGATACTTAACGAGTAGATATGCGAGAAGAATTTTGCAATGACAGCAGTTTTAAATCGCTTAGATTGCTAGAACATAAGAAAGAATTACCGGACACTTTATATCAAATCTATCGCTGGAAGGTTATTAATGAAAAGCTATCTGGACAGAGAAATGGATGATAAATGGAATTCGGAAAAGATTGCGATGATTGAAAAAAAGCTAAAAGCAAAAATAAATTAAATTATTATTATTATTATTTTTAATAAACAGCTGTTGTTGAAATTAAAACCTTATAAATAACTATTTAATAGACATGTTCATTAATTATTATTTAAATCCATACCTCTAATCTTAATTTATTTGTAGGATTTGAATTATTATTAATTTTATTTATCTTTATTTAACTCTTTTTAATAACATATTTAGAAACAGAAATTTTTTGTAGTTCATTCATATTTCATGAGAATAAGGCGCTCTCATTCGGACCAAAGAAACAGGAAATTCGGCTAGGAATTATTCGAAATGTCTGCTTGAGACGTCTGATATAAATTTTATATTTGAAAATTTTATGGTTGAAAATAATTTTATGTTTGAATAAAATTTTTAATTTCATTAATAATTGATTATAAATTTACATAAAATTTATAATAAGCTATTTTCTGTTTTCCCTCCAAAAAATACATTTTCTGAAGAGAAAACAGAAACTTCTTTTCTAACCCATTTTTTGTTGCTCGCATTTGGTGCAAAGTAACACGAAATTCGGCTTGGAATTATTGAGATTATTTGATTGAGACGTTTGATATGGAAAATTTAACATGATTTTATCTGGAAATTTCTATGCGATAAGAGAAATTGTGCATAAAAACTCCCCGTGCTCGCGAATTTAGCATCTCTTAGAATAAAAAACAATAAAACGTTTTTTAAATGATAAAAATAATAACTGTCCGATAACACATTGCACCTGGTGTTCAATAGGGCTACAGGGTTACTGGAAACAAAGCAATGTTCTATGTTGACTTCTCAGGATGCAATGTTTCTTGGAAATTGAGTTCTTTTGGAGTAGAAGAGCTTGTAGCATGGACAGTGAACTAAAACGTGTGGTCTTTTCAAGGCTCATTCACAAAAAAAAAAAAAAAAAAAATCAGACTTTGTTATCGGCTTGGTTAACAGAAACCTCGATTAATCGAAGCTCAGTTAATCGAGGTTCTACTGTATTTGTTAAACATTGACCTTACATTATAAATATTTGCAATGGAATTATTCAATATTGTAGTAATAATGATTTTACATAGAAAATATTGGCGATGAAATGACTAAATACAGGGTGTTTCATTAAAAGATAGCTCCGGGAAATTTTGGTTTTAGAAAAAAGTGCAGGAATATGTATTTTAGCTGTGCTTTTGAAAGCTCAGGGGGAGGGGGGGGGGGCATTTCCAGCCCTTCCTATGACAATCTCATTTCTTAAATGCAATACATGTAACTGATTTGTTATATTTCCTCCTGTATACATTTTTCGTAAACGAACATCTTCCTCGACTACCTATTGAGGCACCCTATATTCTGATATTGGCCAAATGTAAACACACCATTGTTGGAGCAATAGTTCATGGCAATATTAGCGATACAAACAATAGTGGTCTAACATTTCTTTGCTACGAAGGATGTATAAACATATCAATATTTATATGAAGTTTTAAAAATATTATCACAACATTTTGATCATATTAAACGATTTAGAACAGGGGCGACGAATGTATGAAACGCTTGCCATAGGTGTCCCACGTCAGAATATTTTCGGCACGGCGTTGATTGAGGTTCTAAATCAAAATAGAATAAAATTGCACAAAATACACAAATTAAACAAACTAAGCTCTTATCTATTTTCTTTAATTTTATGAAAAATGAAGAAATTGAAATGTAATTTATTGAATTCCAATCTATCTTAATGGGACTCAAAAATTTTATCAAATTAAAAAGATTTAAAGACTGTAAAAAAAAAAAAAAAAAAAAAACGAAAGCTTATTAGGCATTATAAGCAAAAATGCCAATGATAGAATTATGACGACTTGGTATGAAATTTTCCATTTTAATAATATCTCCCTCTACCTATAAGTAATTATTTTCGGAAATAAATGATATGAAAGACTCACATAAAAACCACTACTCACATAACTGCAGTTTAGCTTGCATTCTGTTAAAAGAAACTATGTATGAACCCGATATTGATTATTTGGCATCCATCCTCATAACAGAAATAGCATTTTTTAAATTACTTTCTAAAATATAATTATTATTATAATTATGGTGTACTAATACCTACATGTATGTTACCATATTTTTTTTTAATCCCAATAAACAAAAATTCAAGTAATTTTTATTCATTACTTTAGATCCACTGCATTTTTTGGTTATTGGCATGTCATGGTCACGTAAAATATATACATATATATTTTTAGCGGAAAGCTTAAGTGGAAAGATTTTAGATCCCTGATTTACCGCATACAAACTTAAAATGTCGTTTCTATGTATGCACATCAAAGCATCTCTAAATCCTAAAATTATGTTTGAATAGAGACAAAGCTAAGATGGGTTTAATACATCATTAATATCTACTTAACTCTCTAGCCACGATGGAAATAGTAACTGCGGAATTATGGGAATTAGCATTTCATTTATTCGGTACTTTGCGGGCGACCGACGTGGAAATGGAATTTCGTTTATTCTGTATAATATCGTCTTGAAAATCGAGTCTCGTTTATTCTGTACAAGTTCACAGGCTTGCTGCTGTTGTCACGTCTAGTTTTAAGTATACTCAGAATAATACTTATTAACAGTTGAATAAATGGATTACAAAATAAGGAGATTTGTTTTTTAACCATATATTTAGATTAAACTCCGCGTTTTCAATATCATTTAATAATATTTATACATTTAGAATCTAAATAGCAAATAAAATTTCTCGACAATCTGATAAGGAAGAAAGGAATTTATTTCATCTCCTATTGGTGAACAAAACATAGCATGGTCATAAATAAAGGAGAGCTATAATGAAGTGCAAATTATGAAGTTTCTGATGAGTGGTGTTTTCAAATATTCTATTAATCAACTGTGAGAAATATTTCTTTATGTGTTTTTAATGGTGGCAACGAGTTGTTTGTTCTTATTTGTAAAACAATTCTAAAAATTGAATCTTTTAGAAAATATATGACTTTCCTTCAGATGATATGAAAATAAGAAAAAAATCAATTATTTATCTATATTCGTACTTTCATTTCCTGTCAGAATGATTTATTTTAACGCAATGAAAATTGTTTTCTAAATGTTTTCTTAAATTGATAAATAAGAAAAATACTTTAGTAATATCAAAAATATACACGGAGATTACATAAAACAAATGTGGAAAAAATGTATATATAGCAATTGAAGCGTGCACTAATACCCTCAGTTCCAGTTTGAGATTTATCCATACAATAAGTGCCGTAGCAAGAGAAAGAATTGAGGAGAAGAACAGATGGGTACCATATTTTTTATCTAAGTAAAGTAAAAAAGCTGTTTCTCTTGAAAACGTACATAAAAATAGAGAAAAAATAGATTTATATCTGGATTTAGTATGAAAAACTTCATTTGATTATAGGAAAAAAAATTACGAATATTTTCAATCTATTTGCAATGGGATGTCATGCAAATAAATACAATTAAAAAAAAAAAAACTAAGTGATTTTATTTAATTAGAATAAAAACGGCGAAAAATTTTATTGTTATTATTTTTTTTTTTTTTACACAATTTCGATAATTATATACATATAAAAAAACTGCTCTGTAAAATACCATAGAAATAATAAAAGCTATGAAAACTAATTTTGAAAATATCAACATCTTTGTCATATCGAACACAACATATGCAGCACTAAACATTAGGTAATCAAATGGCTTTATAAAATACTTTTCATGTTTAAAAAAATTATAAGCTAAATGAAAAGTCCCATTGTGAGTACTAACCAACAAGGTGAACCAAATGTGAAATGTTACGAGCCAAAATGTAAACACAATTTTCGTCTTTCACCCATATTTCCGTTTCAGCAAAAGCTATACAGTACATATAAATTAATGCTGAAAACCATGAGTATAAAAGAAAGAAAGAAAAATCATACGTCAAGCATAGATTCTGAAACACTTTCCAACACATTTAGTATACTGTATCGAAATCGTTTAATAAAGTGAAAGATGATATCTAAGTAAACAATTTAAAATAAGCAAAACACATTTGAAATCCAATTTCAGTAATTACCGCCCATAGTCGGAGAGGTAATTGAATTCTTTTGTGAAGTCTTGAAAATGATCTATAGACTTGTAGATATACAACATAGTATGCTAACATTTAATCCTGTTAGAAAACGCATCACACGGTTGAAAATTCACCTTCAGCAATTTCCGCCAATAGGTGGAAATGATGTACTTGAATTCTCATGTACAGTCCTATATATACACTACATATCAAGCAAATATTTAGTTCAGGTAAATTCACATAACACAACTACAAACACACTTCTAGCAATTACAAACCATAGACAGCAATGCATCCAAATCTTCCCTGTATACGAATTTACTCCTATTCTACAAAAATATCTTAGTAACTAAATATAGTTCAGTTGAAAATGCATAACACAATTAAAAACTGTCCTTAAAAAATTCACGCTCATAGTCATAATGCTCACGAATTCTTTTCTACAGCCCTGTATTGACTATAATTTATAGAATTTATACACACCACGTAATGTGCAAAAATTTAGTTAAAAACGCGTACCATAACTGAAAATGCACTTATAGTAAATATCACTCATATAAAGTTCTGCAACCGAATTATTTTGTGTGTCCATGTAAGTGAACGATAAATGCTATGCACACCATACTCTACAGCAAAGATTCCCAAACTTTTAGACTAGCGTACCACTATATCAATATTTTCACGTACTTTTACCGTGTTAACGTATTTACAACAAGACGTTTGGTGCACGTGCCCTGGACCCTCATTTCGTAGAGTACACATACTCGTATATGTTCTAGTGGCTGAAAAAACATTTATGCTCAGACGACTCAAGTTTGTAAACTGATACCTGAATGCTAATACTTAAAACTTCCTAATTATATTGCTAAGATGGCACTTAAATTATCTTATTTTCTTGACAATTATACAGGGGGGTAGCATCATGATTATACATTAAAATTTTGCAAAAGATCATAAAAAAATTGGAGGTGGAAGGAAGTACAAAAATTTACGGCTTATTGGCTTACGCTTATATTTACTATTGGCTGATTATATACAGTATATCCGAAACCTCTGGAAACGGTCGAATAACTCAAGAAATTATATATCGGATTGAAAAACGGAAGAATACGTATTAAATACATTTGAAAAAGCTATTTAAGGGTTACCACAGTTTACCACCTCCCCCCACCCCGACCCCCTGGGGAGGTGCAACTTTGAAATCTTGAATGAACCCCCACCCCCCTCCCCAATACCTTTTTAAATTGCAAATTCAGATTCTACGGCAAAAATATAGAACTTTTGTATTTAACATTTTTTTTTCCGGATCATCCTAGATGCGGATGTAATCGAGCAAAATGCGGCGTTAAAACAGCACCTCGAATCCTGAGTGACAAGGGGACTCACGTTATTGAAGCATCCCGAAGGGAGCAGGAAGCTACTCTACTATGACCTAGAGCTCCTTTATATGAGTCTTACTATGACCAGGTCGATGATATTCTTGTTGGAGAATTATGGGAGATGGAGATTCAGAACACATTAGATATCATTTTGATTTATATAAACTTAAAACTTAGGAGTGTTTTAAAACATTCTTTTCCCGAACGAGAATTTTTCTCACACATTTAAAAACGCATTTCCCTTCCTAATTGCCTGAAATTTTCAAGATCAAACAGCGTTCTTCACTTTCCTTTAAGTGTTCTCTCCCCTCGCGCGAAAACACATGCTCGCTAACGTTAATCCTATGGGGCATTATTTTAATAATATCTCGTTTGCATTTCAATATTTGTAAACATTTTTTTTTTTTTTTTTTTGCATTGAATAGCTGGGATCAATCTCTATTTTTTTGTTATTGATTACTTTTTCTATTTTCTTTGCGAATTTTTTTTACGAAGATACTTTTACTTTCGGAACCAGTTTCGAAACTGGTTGATCAATCTCTATTTTTGTCATTGATTACTTTTTCTATTTTCTTTGCGGATTTTTTTTACGAATATACTTCCACTTTCGGAACCAGTTTCGAAACTAAAAGTATCTTCGTACAAAAAATAGGCTAAGAAAATCGAAAAAGTAATGAACGGCAGAAATAGAGATTGATCTCAGCTATCCAATGCAAAAAAAAAAAAAAAAAAATGTTTAAAAATATTGAAATGCAAACGAGATAGTAGAAAAAATAATGCCCCATAGGATTAACGTTATCGAGCATGTGTTTTTGCACGAGAATAGAGGACCCTTAAAGCAGTACATTAATTTAGAACCTAAGCAGTAGGCTCTTTCCTATCCATGAAGTAAGGAGGGAAGCAACACTTTTATGTTTAGTTTCTATTTTTTCAAATTTTGAAATCAGAACTTCAATGAAAAATAGGATTTCTTGCTCACAAAACGAATCTGACCGCATTTTGCTCGATTACAACGTCCTCTACGATGATCGAAAAAATGTTAAATACAAAAGTTACGTATTTTTTTCCGTAGAATCCGAATGTGCAATAAAAAAATAGGGGTTTTCATTCAAGATATCAAAGTTGGGCTTTATCTGACACCCACGGGGTCAAATTTGGTATCACTGAATAGATTTTTTAAGTATATTTAACACGCTTTTTTCCGTTTTTTTAATACGATGTCTAATTCTCGAGTTATTCGACTTTTCGGACATACTGTATGCTTTCTTACATACACTAATTTGGCTTTTATCCTGATCCGTAGAGTAGACTTGTTAAATTAAGCTTAGTTTCTTTTCATGTCTGGTTTAATATTTAATAATTTTAGCCATTATCTGATTCAATACTTACTTTATTGCTAAATTTTGATTTCTATTGAAGGGATGAAAATGCATTCTCACATAGATAAATGGTGCTAAACGCAAGAAGAAGTTTTACAACTTTCTTAGAAATCAGAGACTATTCCGTTCGCTTCGGCAAACAAACTGTGTTAATTCATCCTTTTTAAAATGTTATCAAGAACTTCATGTTAAGATAGCAGAATAAGTACTTTTTTCTCTTTTATCAAGTATTTTCGATGACAAAAAGATTTCGGATAAAGTTCTGGAAAATAGTGATTTAGTGATTGAAACTTACTAAATTGCACTTCCATTATTCATTGTCATTTATATCGCTTATGAATTCAGGATGCATTTTTATTATTCCATCCTTATCAATAAAATTATACGAAAGTGAAATAGATGTTATTGTTTCGTTGTTTACAACAATTTTTACAGCGAAAGCGAAATATATATATTTTTTCTATAAAATTTTCTTTTGCCATAGGCTGAGAAAGATGTTATGTAGCAATTCTGGAAGCTCTTACATAACTCTTCTCTGTTCTGAATAAAATATTCGCATACCATAGTTTGAAAAACTAAAATAAGCATCTTGTAGTATACCTCAGTGATGAATATCATATTCAATAGGTTTGAAATAGTGTAACATCATTTAAATACACTGCAAGAAATATTATCCCCACTGACCATAATGTAAAGGAATTCTTTTGTGTGTCATTGTAAACTAAACGAACTATAAATACTATACACTTCATTTTCAATACCGAACATTTTGTAGCAAACATCAATAGCATATAAAAATTACTTGGCAATCCGAGTATATTTACAGGAGTTAGAGTAGGAAAAGAGGACAGACAGACAAATCGATTTCATAAATACTTTTCAACTATGTTGGAAAGTGTTAATAAAATGATACGCAAATAATACAAAATATATATATTCATTTCAAAAATGTCGTTCAATTCATTCACACACAGACTTATTCAATTAAACTTTCTTCTTTATGAACTAATACAAATATTATGAATTCTACTAAAACGAGAAAACACCGCACTGTGGGCGTTTACTCAGTTTTACTCTTACTCAGTAAATTGATTTCCCAGCAAACTCTTCCTCTGTGACCCAAGAAAGAATCTCTTCGGAATAGAAATAAAGCAAAACTAAACAGAATTCGGATCCTGCAAATCTGGAGAAATTTCATTACAGGCAAGATAAAAAAAAAATCGTAATCCTTGCCGTTCATATTCCTTACAGTTCTTTTCGTCCCTCGGGTGCTAGAGAGATAAAACGAAAAATATATATCTAAAACAGATAGACGGATATTTTTCTGTGTTTTTTTTTTTTTTTTTTTTTTGTGGGGGGGGGGGGGGGGGGGGATAAAATGAATTTGATTGTAGAAAACAGAATCAAACATTTCCAGGGCATGTTTTTGGTAGCTCTGACACAGTAATTAGCTGTAAGCGCAATATGGACTTCGGTCCATAATGCCGATAATGATAATGTCAGTTTGTCTTAATGGGGATGTTCTTGGCTGTCCAATCACGTCCGGAATACTTAAAAAAGAAATACAGTAGAACTCCAATTATCCGAACTCCAACTATCCGAATAGCTGATTATCCGAATCGCTTTCAGAATTTCAGAAAAAACAAATGATGACGGAAACGTACCGCGATTCCCAAAATTACGATTATGTCTACGCGCGCTACAGTCTTTCCTGTCGCGAAGACCCTGGGTTTCAAATTCTAAATGAGGATGAACTCATTGAAAGTGTGAGAGAAGAAAGTGTCGAGGAAGAAGATGACCTTAATATCGAAGTTGAAGCATACACGGGACAATAAGCTAGTGAAGAATTTGCCGGCCTTGAAACTGCGTTGAAGTGGATGGAGCGTCAGAGTGTGACCACATGCAACTTCTGACTGTCAAGCGGATGCGCGACTTGGCTCCCCGAAAACGAATGAAGACTGTCAAACAGCTTACTTTGACACACATTTTCAGCAAGTAATGACTTTCTTCTATAGTACGGTACGTACATACTGTACTAATGTACAGCAGTTGTAAATACGCTTAACATGTAATAGTGTTGCCTTTCATTTAATTAATTAAAAGCTCTTTTTCTTTAAAAATATTTTTTTCTCCCATTTTCAACATACATACAGTCATTAATTAAAAAATACCCCTTTTTTTTGAAAAAATCCAACTATCCGAATTTTTGATTATCCGAATAGGTTTCGGTCCCAATTGATTCGGATAATTGGAGTTCTACTGTATATATTGAAGACATCTAACACGGTGAAGTAGAGCTTATTTGATTTATCAAGAGACAATCTTACTAAGATATATATTCAAAAAATCATATATCTCGACATAAAGCCTGATCTTAAATCACATACAAAAATTCACTTTTTAAAGAAAAAATTATTTAATTTTTATCGTTAGGAAAGCAAGAATAAGACGTAAAATGGTACTTTATAAATTTAACAAACGCTACAGTTTATACAACTTACTGTGCCATAGTAGTAATTAAAATATATAGATTTTTTTTTTTTTTTTTTTCAGTTTTTGAATTGATTTTAGAAATTACTTTGTGTCTAAGCTTGCATATTATGATTATTGGATTGGAATATTTAATATTTCCGAACGACTTTATTTGGTCAGGTGTAATTATCTTACTATATATGGGGGGAGAAAAGTAATTTTTTATGTATTTTTAGTGTATTTTTATCAAATTATTTATTTTAAAAAAAGTAAATTATAAATACTGATGAGATTAATAATAATAATAATAATAATAATAATAATAATAATAAAATCTCAAATATGAAAAAAAGAAATATAGAAGAATATTAATTTTCTTTCTCTTCATGGACTAACAAATTCTTAAGTAAAACAAAACGTAAACTAAAAATATTCATTTCAAAAATTTCATTCAACTCATTCAAAATAAATTTCAGTTAAAACTTTCTTACCCTTTATGAAACAACAAATATATGATATATTTTTTTTTAAAACGAGAAAACATTACAACTGTGGGCGTTTATTCAATTTTACTCTTTCGCACTAAATGGATTTCACTGCAAACTCTTCTTCTTTTGTCACCCAAGAAAAAAAAATTTGGGATTGAAAAAAAAAGGCTAAACGGAATTCGGATCTAGCAAATCTAGAACAATTTCATTACTTTTGATATCGAAAAACACGCTAATCCTTGGTGTTCATATGCTTTGCCGTTCTTATTTGCCTCATGGGGTGCTAGTGAAAGAAAAAAAAAATTGTGGAAAAATATATGGATTTTTTTCTTTCTTGGATTAAAATGTTTTCTATTGTAGAAAACCGAATCGAATCAAACATTTCCAAGGCGTGTGTTTGGTAGCTCTGACATAGCAACCAACGGCGAGAGAAATATGGACAGGCGGATACAATGTCAAGTTGTAGTAATGGAGATGCTCTTGTTAAAGTACCCAAACCCGTTCTTAACAAAAAAAAGTTATATATATATATATATAGTAGAATGATATTAGAACTTGATATGTTTTTGAAATTCATAGATATTATAATTATATATATATATATATATATATATATATAGGGTGATTTTTTTAAAGTTGTGAAAGTAAAACACTATAACAAAAGAACCACTGATCCAAATGACCTGCAATTTCACCAGTATGCTCCCAAAGCAATGGGAATTTTTTTGGCGTGGTTAAAAAAAAACTTAAAATCGCACTGACAGATGGCGCTGTAAAGTAGCAGAAACAAAGAATATCATCTGTCGGAGGAAAATAATGGACGGTACTTTGAGAAAGCATCTTCCGTAGGCCCTCTGTCGTCATCAGACCTTTTCTTAAATTCTTAAGTGTTCTAAATCTCCTAAGAGCAGTTGCTGTGCTGTCATTATTCTGATAATACAGTTTCACAAATAACGCATGGTCCGTCAATGGCGCAGTCATTGCGAGGATTTCCGTAGAATAATGAACACGAGTTGCCCGTACTTCACGTTTTTAGCGCCAATGTGCGTGTGCCGGTGCAAGTTCATCTCCCGACTTTACTGCATGTACAGCGCCATCTGTCGGTGCGATTTTAAGTTTTTTTTAACCACGCCTAAAAAAAGTCCCATTGCTTTGGGAGCATACTGGTGAAATTTTAGGTCATTTGGATCAGTGGTTCTTTTGTTATAGTATTTTACTTTCACAACTTTAAAAAAAATCACCCTGTATATAAATGATATATATATATATATATATATATATATATATATATATATATATATATATATATATAGAAAGCTCATATACTAATTTTTATCTTTGCTGTAGTACAGTAGTAATTAATATCGAGTTTTTTTCTCAGATATTAAACATTTTAGTTAAATTAAGAGATTTCCATATTTTCAACTTAACATGATACTTGAATTGAAAGAGTATGAAAACTCTCCCATAATTTTATTTAGCCAGGTAGAGATATATTAAATATACATGTGTAATATAGATCTGTTCAACAAAAGTAGAAGAAACTTCTCATACATACATTTTTTAATGTATTTTTACGAAAATAATACTTAATCAAAAGATTAAAAATTAAATTATAATTACTGATGAGAACATTATATAAAATAAAGCTATTTTAAAGTTGAAGAAATTCATTCCGAAGAGTATTCATTTTTTTCCCTTATGAACAAACAAAATGGCAAATAAAATCAGACGTGTACAAAAGATAATAATTTCAAAAATATCATTCATTTCATTCAAAGAAGTATTCAATTAAAACTTTCTTCTTCTTTATGAACCAACAAAAACTGATGTTGTTTCTGCTTCTACTAAAACGGGGAAACATTGTACTGTGGGCTCTTACTCAGTTTTACTCTTACTCAGTAAATTGATTTCCCAGCAAACTCTTCCTTTGTGACCAAAGAAAGGATCTCTTTGGGATAGAAAAAGGCAAAACCAAACAGAATTCGGATTCGGTAAATCTGGAGAAATCTTATTATAGACGAGATCCAAAAACACCCTAAACCTTGATGTTTGTACCCATATACAGGTTTCGTACGCCTCAGAGAAAGATTACCAGATTTTTTGTAAAGTAATCTTTGGCGTATTTATTGAAAAAAAAAAAATTCTGTATTTAAATATGGCGATCATTACTTTACGAATATTCTGACATTCAAACAAAAGAATCTTTTTTTTTTCGTGTATTTCTTGGAAAAATATTCTTGGAAAAAAATTAAATGATAAATGCTGAATTCTCTTCTTCTTTATGGACTAACAAATTCATAAGTACAATAAAACGTAATAGAAAAATATTCATTTCAAAAATTTTATTCAGCTAATTTAAAGAAACATTCAGTTAAAACTTTCTTTTGCCTTATGAAACAACGAACATAATATTTTTTTTCTAAAACGAGAAAACATTGCAATGTGGGCGTTTACTGAATTTTACTTTTACGCAGTAAACTGATTTCCCAACAAACTTTTCCTTTGCGATCAAAGAAAGAATCTGTTTGGGGTAGAAAAAAGCAAAACTAAACAGAATTCAGATTCCGCAAATCTGGAGAAATCTCATTATAGAGGAGATCGAAAAACACTTTAATCTTTGCTGTTCGTATTCCTTATACTTGTTTCGTACGCTTTAGGGGAAGAATACCAGAATTTTGGTAAAGTAATATTTGCGTTATTTAATGGGAGAAAAATTTAGTGTTTAAATATGGTGATCACATTACACTAAGAAAATTCTGGTATTAAAACCCCTAAATTACCCTGAGGCGTACGAATTCTGCTGTAGTTCTTTTTCGTCACACATTTCATAGAGAGACCGAAAAAAAAAATTCTACAGTAGATAGATTGATTTTTTTTTTTTCTGTATTTCTTGGAAAAAAAATTCTTTATATTGTAGAAAACCGAATCAAACGTTTCCAAGTCGTGTTTTTGGTAGCTCTGACATAGAAACCAGCTGTCGGTGAAATGTGGATAGGAGGATAATGTCATGTTGTCTTGATGGAGATGTTCTTGTTAAGCTGTACAAATGTGTTCAGAACACTTAAAAAAAAGAAAGAAAGAAATATATACTGAAGAAATTTATCACAGTAAAGTACAGTTTATTTATTTTTTTATTTTTTTATTTATCAAGGGAAATATTTTAAAAGACATAACCAAAAAAAAAAAAAAAAAAAACATACATCTGAAAATAAAAACTGAACTTAAATCATATACAAAAATCTCATCAGAGAAGAGTTTTCATAAATTTTCATTTTTAGGAAAGCCAGAATAATACGTAAAATGACAATTTATAATTTTAAAAAACGCTACAATTTTACTGTGATATAGAAGCAATTAAAATAGATATTATTTTTCTGAGTTTGGAACCTTTAATTAATTAAATTTAGCCATCGCTTTAAGCAAATTATGATTATTGAATTGAAATATTTATGACTTCCTCGTGATTTTATTTAGTCAGGTATAATTTATCTATACTGTACTGTGGACGAAAAGTAACTTTTAATGTATTTTTAGTGTCTTTATTTATCAAATTAATGTTTATAAAAGAAGAAGAAGAAGAAGAAGAAGAAGAAGCTAAATACTGATGAGAATAATAAACAAAATTTCAAATCTGGATTAAAGAAAAAAAAAATAATATCCATTTAATTGTTTTCTTCTTTATATGCTAACAAATACATAAGTAAAATAAAACGTAAACAAAAAATATTTATTTAAAAAATTTCCTAAATATTACTCTTACGCAGTAGATTGATTTTCTTGCAAAGCCGTCTTTCTTTGTGACCCAAGAAATAATCTTTTCAAGATAGAAAAAAGCAAAGCTAAACAGAATTCGGATCCTGCAAATCTGGAAAAATAACATTACAGTTGAGATCCAAAAACATCCTAACCCTCGCCATTCATATTTTTTTACCGTTCTTTTTCGTCCCACCTGTTCTAAGGAGACCGAAAAGATTAATATATATATATATATATATATTTGGACTGATTTTGTTCCGTATTTCTGGGAATAAAATGCTTTCTATTGGTGAAAACAGAATCACACATTTTCAAGACATGTTTTCGGCTTTTCGGACATAAGTAACCAGTTGTGGACAAAATGTGGCAGGGAAGGATGAAGGGATTTTGCAAAGTATTGCCAGTTTGGGATCTTTTGCTATAAGAGCGATGCCTTCAGGAAGGACTTTTAAAGGGAAAAATGACACGAATTATCATTCTCACACAAGAAAACCCCCTGCCCAAATTTCACTGATATCGAATCCGCGTACAACGTCCAACCTTCTCATTTCGTGGCCAGCATGCTAACCACTGGGCTGAGTAGAGCCGGTCAAATTGGGGCAGCAGGATAATGTTAAGTTGTCTTAATGGAGATGTCGTTGTTAAAATATATAAACACGTTGAGAACACTTAAAAAGAGAAAAAGAAATCAAAAAATATATATCACAGTGAAACAGTTTAAAGACTGTTCCTTGATAAAACAATAGGGACCAGCGTCTCATACAAGATTTTTTTTTTTTTTTTTGTGGTTGGCCCCACTTTTTTTAAACAGTTACTTTTAGTTACATTAAGAAAAATGACACTTTCAAATCTGAGTATATCGATGTTTTCATTTTGTTATGAAACTTTGTTTCAAATATGACGACCCAATGCTTTCAATTCTGAAATAGCAGAAATACTCAGAATAATGAAACATGGACATACTCAAAACTGGGCACATAGCGGTCAGTTCATACTCATTTTTGAAACATGGAAATACTCAAAAATGAGCACATAGAAGTCAGTTCATACTCATTTTTGAAACATGGACATACTCAAATATGAGCACATGATGTTTTATTCTTGAGTGTGTGCATGTTTTCAGAAATGAGTATATACATGTTTCAAACTTGAGTAATTTTGATCCGGAGCCATTTTGACTATGCGACATACTCAGATTTGAGTATTTTTGCTCAGTTTTGAAAATGTCGTTTTTGGAGTGTATATAATCCTGAAAATACCTTAATTAAATAAGACAAATATTACTTTTCTTTATCACTGGTAACAAAAACAATTGTCGTATGCCCCTTTTGACGATGCATACATTCAACCATGTTGAAGAAGGATTTATAAAACAAAATATAAAAAAAAAGTATATGGAAATTAACAAAATTAACTTTAGTTAAATCATATATCAAAATTAAATTTTTAAAAGAAGAAATAATTTTTGTTTCATTTATAAAGAAGCAGTAATAAAATAAAGAGATAATTTATAAATTTAATCAAACGCTACAGTTTTTACAAGTTACTTTGTTTTGGTATTAATTAAAGTATCTAGATTATTTATCCAATTTTTTGAACATTTCGTTAAATTCAAAAAAATTTTCATGTTTAAGCTAGCATATTATATAATCATTGAATTGAGAGATTTAAGACTTCATAATAACATTTAGTCAGGTATAATTACACATACTGTGGAAGAAAAAGAACTTTAAATATATATATATTATTTGAATGTGTTTTTGCCAAAATAATGCTTATTATTATTTTTAAAGTAAATAATAAATGCTGCTTAGAATAATATGAAAAAATAAATAAAGCTTTCATAAAACGAAAAAAAAATTAATAATTCCAGAGAATATTCATTAATTTTCTTCTTTTTATTGACTAAGAAAAACATAAATAAAATAAGATGTAAACAAATTCATTTAAAAAAATTCATTCAGCCCATTAAAAGAAACATTTAATTAAAACTTTCTTTTTCTTCTTCTTTTTTTATGAAACAACTAAAACATAATATTTTTGCTAAAACTAGAAAACATTGCACTGGGGGCGTTTACTCAATTTTACTCTTACGCAGTAAATTAATTTCCCAGCAAACTTTTCCTTTGTGACCAGAGAAAGTAGCTAGCTCTTCGGGTCAGAAAAAAGCAAAACTGAACAGGATTCGGATCCTGCAAATCTGGAGAAATCTCATTACAGACGAGATCTAAAAACATCGTCATCCTTGTCGTTCATATTCCTTACAGTTCTTTTTCGTCCCACTGGTGCTGGAGAGAGTGAAAAAAAAAATATCGGGAACAGATAGACTCATTTCTTTCTGTATTTTTTGGAATAAAATGCTTTCTATTGTAGAAAATCGAATCAAACATTTCCAAGGCGTGTATTTAGTAATTCTGACATAGTAATCATCTGTTCACGAAATGTAGACAAAAGGATAATGTCATGTTGTTTTGATGGAGATGTTCTTGTTAAGCTATCTAAACATGTTTTTAATACTTAAAAAAAAAAAAAAGAAGAAAAAAAGAAAAAAGAAATATATATTGAGGAAATCTATCACTGTGAAGTACACTTTACTTGTTTTTTCGAAGGGCAATCTTTAAAATACATGTAATCGAAAAATCATATCTCAAAATAAAAGTCAAACTGGAATCATATACAAAATGTCCCATTTTCTGAAGAAGAAATCCTTTAAATTCCCTTTATAGGGAAGCAATAATAGCACGTAAAGTAACAATTTATAAATTTAAACAAATGGTACATTTTTTACAATTTGCTGTAATAATAATAGTAATTGCAATAGACGGATTATTCATCTTAATTTTTGAACATTTAATTAAATTCGGAGATATCTTTATGTTTAAGGTAGCATCTTATGATTACTGAATTAAAATATTTTATACTTACTCATAATTTTAATTATTCAAGCAAAATTATCTATATTATAATGTGGATGAAAAGTAGCTTTTTATGCATTTTTAGTCAAATTAATGATTATTAAAAAAAAAGTAAATGATAAATACTGATGAAAATACTATAAAAAATAAAATCTTAAATCTCTGAAGTAAAATTCTGAAGAATATTCATTTCGTTTTCTTCTCCTTTATGGATTAACAAAATCACGAGTATCATGAAACGTAAATAAAAAATATCCATTTCTAAAATTTTATTAAGTTGTTTCAAAGAAACATTCAAATTAAACTTTCTTCTTTATGAAACAACAAAAATCGTATGTTTTCTACTTAAATGAAAAACATTGCCACTCTGGGCGTTCACTCAATTTTACTCTTAACCGATAAATTGATTTATCTGCAAACACTTCTTGTGTGACCTAAGAAAGAATATCTTCGGGATTGAAACAACAAGAAAATCTAAACAGAATTCGGATCTTACAAATCTGGTAAAATCTCATTACAGGTGAGATCGAAAACAGCCTAATCCTTGCCGTTCATATTCCGTATAGTTCTTTTTCGTTCCATGGGTGCTAGAGAGAGCAAAAGAATAAATATATAGCTTGAAAAGTTAGACGGATTTTTTCCCCAGTATTTTTTAGAATAAAGTGCTTTTTATTGTAGAAAACTGAGATCAAACATTTCCAAAGCATGTTTTCAGGAGTTCTGACATAAACCAAGATGGCGAAATGGGGATAGGAGGACAATGCCATGTTGTGTTGATGGATATGTTCTTGTTAAGCTAACCAAACACGTTCGAAATACTTTAAAAAGAAAAAAGGAAATGAAATCAAAAACACATATCAGAGTGAAGTACCATTACAAATATACAATGAAATGTAATAAAGTTCTTAGTAGTAGTCTGCATTATATAGCGCGTCGCTTTATCACTCATTCTGATATATCGCTCTCTGCTTTTCTTTTTCTTTCTCTTTCTTCCTTTCTCTTTCTTTTCTTTCTTTTTCTTTTCTTTTTTTTTTTTTTTTTTTTTTTTTTTTGGGGGGGGGGGGGGCAATTTTTAAGTGATTACATACAGAGAAGAAAAAAATAAAATGTAATTCTTTATTGTTAAAGTTATTGAGAAATTTTTAATTTCCTTATAAACTAGCATCAGACATGAACTATATTACAAGAAGTTATAGCAATATATTTTGATAAAGTTAGTAAATATCGAGGAAATATGCTAGAATTTTAAGATTTATTATAATAAATTAAAGTGCAAAGTTTCGCATATATTTATTATGAGATTTTGGTAAAACCAACAATTATAATATTTAATTATAAATATATAAATATAGCAAAAGCTATAATGCGAAATATATTTACAGAATAAAAATTTCTCTTAGTATTTTCTGTAGAATATAATACATAGGTGAAGTTTCCTATTTTCGCGAAAATATAGTAATAACATTTTGAATATTTATGAAGAGAGGAAAAATCAGTTTAAAAAAAGAAAGAAAAAAAATATTTAAAGTTTTAAACATTGTTCTTTTATAATGGAATATTTTAACTATAGAAGAAAATATCGCAACTATGTAGCATAATACCTCAACTTATAATTGAAGTATACACAAGACTGAACCTGTTTTATATAAAATATATACCTGTTCTAATACATACCTGTTCTAAATAAAATATCTATTCAAGGGAAACCTTAATTTTAAGAAGAATTGTTGTAATTTACAGATTTCAAAATAAATAAAATGAAAATATGTAACTGTCAATTAAATGGTTCCAAAAACCTTTTTTTAACTTTGTATGTATTTAATTTAATCTACGTAGAAGGATATCTTCGTATAAATATTACTGTCACTTTCGAAATGACATTGTTGAAAAAAGCAAAAAATGTTATTTGTCAACAAAAATAGTCTATAAAATAAAGTTTATCACCATACTTTGCATACTCCATAGAGTAATATTACCAAACATTAGAGTCACTTTTGAAATGACATTGTTGACAAACAGCAATAAATGTTGTTTGTCATGATATTTTATAAAATAAATTTTATCATCATACTTTGCATACTGCATATTACAGTAATCTCTCGTTAGTGCAGACATTCAAGGGAAGCCATTTTTTGCCTGCGTTGTAAGCGATGTAAATATTTGAATGGTGTAAAATAATCCCTTTCATTGAATAAATTGAATTTAGTGTTTGACAGAGATTAAATAGGTTATAAACTTAATGCTAAAATGCTTTTTTTTTAATTTATTAATTTTAGTTTAAAAGTAAATTATTTAATGACAATTCGTTAATACACTGAAAAAAAAAATGTTGATTTTACAGTATAATACTAGCACCCCAGCTGCCAGTATTATACCGTAAAATTAACAGTAATAAACAGTAATACGCTAACGCGCATGCGCGGCAGCGTATTACTGCTTATTTTAGTTTATTACTGTTACTTTTACGGTATAATACTGGCAGCTGGGATGTCAGTATTATACTGTAAAATCAACAACTTTTTTTGCAGTGTACCAAAGAATAAATTACTGAGGACAAACGAAATATGCAAATAAATTGCCCTATTTACATAATTTAACTTTAATTAAAGTAATCTTTCACCTTTCTTTGCATTACTTGGACAAATGATCTTTTTCACCAAGTCATTTTCCAGTTTGTGCGACACACTCGAAAAGATAATTTTGATTGGTATTATTGGCGAATAGCTATTAGCAATTTTCGAATCTCTTACATGTTTAGTGCTAGAAAGCTTTCTTTCTTTTTATTACTGTCACGGACAGTTTCTTGATCCACTAATAACAAAAACCATATCAAAGTTGCTTTTGAAATAATAATGTACAAAAGCAATTTCGATTCTGCTCGGTCAGTTTGTGAAAAAGTGGTCGCATTATTGGACGAGTAGTACGCTTTCAGCGATGTTTTTAACATTAATTGCAAAAATTTAATGACCGGAAAATTGAAATTGTCCTCATTAACCGGAAAGACGCCTTAAGTGGAGACGCATTAAAGAGAAAGTTCACTGTAATCATAAATTTGTATCACTAAACTTTGCATATTGTTTAATTTTTACTGTTGAATAGAAAAAATGTATTTTTAGTAAATCTAGTAGATACACATAGTGACATAGTACGAACGAAAGTGTCATAACTTGGAGGTTTTTCTCGTTAACTTAGACACATTGCTGCTCACTAGATAATTCGTAGACTTACAATTTTAAAGGTATACTTTGAAACGAAAAAATTATTAAGTGTTGTTATTGACCAGCTTTAAAGCTACTTAAATCAAAAAGATTCCGAAATTAAAATTTTTATGTGATCACTGGGTTCGATAAGTTAAATTTAGATAAACACACTTTATTCTCTAATAAGCAAAGCAAAACAAAAATATATTATTTTAAGACAAAAACTTACCAAGTTATGAAGCTTTGAATTTTCAGCGTTTGCTGGCGTTAAACACGCGTTTTCCCATTTTCAGTGCCGGAAAAAGATGAAAATTCATAAATTAAAATTATTATAACTCGGTAAGTTTTGGTCGTATGAAAAAATTATGATTACTTGTTTTGTTTTACTATTTAGAGTATAAATGAATAGTTTTATGACTTATAAGGACTCATATGTTTTAAGGACTTGTAGGAACCGGGTACCACATAAAAATTTAAAATTAGAAAATTTTACAAAAAAAAAAAAAAGAAAGAAAAAAAGAAAAATGATGTAAATGCCTTTTAATATGATGAAGAACATTTTTGCATTTGGAAGTATGCTTGTAAAACGAACAATTTAAGAATCAGCTATTGGGCAGCGAGGTAAGAGGGAACACCCTGTATATATAATCGACAAAC
The DNA here is from genome assembly GCA_963931845.1 of Maratus michaelseni. Classification (NCBI taxonomy): domain Eukaryota; kingdom Metazoa; phylum Arthropoda; class Arachnida; order Araneae; family Salticidae; genus Maratus; species Maratus michaelseni. The sequence continues at coordinate 261,327,960 of OZ007593.1, forward strand.
TTTTCTTCAACGTTGGAATAAAAGGATATTCTGCGAAATAGAAATGATACAATTTAACGTTTTCTGTAAATCACGGGTAATTTGTTTCCTACGTGACATAGAGCAAGCAGTCAAAACGAAAACCCTTTTTTAAACTTATAGCAATAAAGCAACAAAAAAATACTTGATAAAAATTTTCGATGATTGTTACAGAATTTGAGAAAAGTTTTTCTTAGTTTTTTTGACAGAAAAAAGTAGAATATGTCATCGAAATGGCTCACGATCACTATTGGCCAAATTTTAACAAAAGGTTTTCATATAGTTTGAAGTAGTTTGTCACAAGCACAGGAAAAAAACAAATCTTGTTATAAAAAAAAAAAAAAAAAACACCGAAGAAATTTATAAGAGCAAGAGGGGAACATTTTCAACTCTCTGTACAAATAGAATAAAAATTCAATTGCGAGTTTAACAATTATTATATATTATATATAATGTTTTTTTTCGAAACTTATTCAAAAATTTTTTGTTATATTTAAAAAAATCGTTTTAAATAAATTGTTATACTTTTCAACAACATTTCGGATATTTTAGCAAAAAGCATTGCAGGACATAATGATTTTATTAGATTATCTTTAATCTTAATACCTGGAAGTATTATCTTATGCAGAATGTTTATAAAAGTAAATATTTAGTTATGTTTAAAATACCATTAAAATTACCTGTCAGTGGCAAAAGAGATGATAATAATAAAAAAACAATAATAATAACAACAAAAAAATGTTTTTGGAATATATATTTACATTTCATAGAGAACAATGTTCGAAAAACGTACATAAAAAGAATGCCCTTTTATGTACAATATAAAGTTAAAATTTCATCATAGTTGGAAGAATTAGTTCCAAAACACATTCATTATATAGATATCCTTTTTAAGCTGGAAAATACAGTATTCAACTACAGAATACTTCAGTGAGAAAAAAGAAGCATTCAAAGATTCGTTAAACTATAAATACTTTCTCCATTTCAGTCACTAAAAGAGAGGCAGGGCGGCGGGGGGAAGTCAAATAAAAATTTAAATTATTGTTAATTTATGGAAGGACTTTCATTGCGTACATATCACCGAAAAACTGTATTTTCATGCTGAAAAATATGTAATTTTGCTCCTTTCCAAAGCATTTTATTAATAAAATATTAAAATAATACTTATAATAAAAGAATTTAGCACAGTATCATATTATGGAAGTTTAAATTTCAAAATTTCAAGATTCTATTAAGGCTGCTCGTCAGTAAACTTTCCGATTCCCCTCACTAATGTTATTCCTATGGGCGTGGGATGCATTCGTATTTTTAAAATATCTCCTCGGAAAATAAATATTTTTAACTTCTGTTTTTTTTTTTTTTTTTTTTTTTTTTTCTTAAAGAACGTCTCTTTTTTTTTTTTCTTAGTTGTCATTTTTTTTTTCTAAAATATATACTTAATTTTATAGGAAATATTAAAATCGTATTCAGTTCGCTAAGATTTTAACACATAAAAATATAAATTAAGCACATAGTTTAGAATTGAAACTAAATAAACAAACTATATCTTAAAAAATTTTTCCTAAAAGAATTGGAAAGTCTATAAATTTTCAACGAGAAATATAAAGCAGCATTACTCACGTACCATTACAAACATCACCTTCGATTTAATTCAGAGAGAAATTGAAAACAAAATGAAAAGATGACATAAAAGGATACCGAAATTTCCTTAACTAAAAGTACTATTACAAGAGCATTCTTCAAGAGAAAAGGAACAAATGTGTCTGAAATTCACCTCTTTTATATTTGTAAAGCGGCTAGGCCATGTAATTAGGATAACAATGTGAAACGAATTCAGTGACGAGTGTGGCATTTTCAGAATGAATTGCTCGTTAATTGTCGAAGGATGTGCGGCAAACAGTTCATTGCAATAACTCGAAAACTGTTGTATGGCGTCAGTATGAAATGCGAAATTATTTAAAGAAGGTCAAATTAATACAAGAACTTTGCACCAAAAAAGTATGTCGATAGAAAATATTTGGCTAACTTGCAGAGTTGTATTTAGAAAGTATTCTCTGTTGCCTAGAGAAACAAAGATAAATAACAAGCTCAGGCAGAAACTTTCAAAGATGCGCCCACATTATAAGATAAATTCTCCGTTTCACATACAAAACAGAAATAATTTAAACTATCGGATAGAATTTATTGAAATAAGGCGTTCCTTACATAAATATCACTTTTCGTTTTCAAACTGAAAAATACCAAAACTTCTTTGCAAAGCACTTCATCGTCAAAAATATTAAATAACAGATCCCTACGGTACAATGTTTACAATGTGTGGCCATGTGAGTTTACATTTAAGTCGGGAAATTTAAAAATGTGTGTCCATGTGGCTTAAAGTCTATGGCGAATTATCACCTTAGTCCAACCTTTTATCTCAAGGTAGACTTTGTGTCATATATGTAAAAACTTTATTAAAAAGAAAAAAGACATATACAAATAACAAAATATATAAAAAGTGGCTGGAGTAAGGGGACATTAGACCTGGCGTCCATTCGAGTCTTGTGGGACCCTGCCGACATGTTCTGCGTAAACGTCCCGGCTGTATGATATCGTTTCACTGACAATAATCTTTTTCATCAGCCGGGCGTAACTTCTGCTGCAAATCTTCTTAACGGCATTATAATTCCCTGGGTCCCACGAGCCGAGTGCACCGACGACAATGGCTTCAACACTTGCAGTATATCCATCTTTCGATAGCTCCTTTGCTAATTGGGTATATTTATCTATCTTCAGCTTTCGGGCATCATCAAAGGCGGAAAGACCATTATCGAACGGGCACACGACATCTAATATCAGAATTTCCTTATTTCTCTGGAGCACCAGGTCGGGACGAAGATCTTGTATCCCAAGCACACAGTCCTCTCTCACGATGGTCCAACTCTGCGCAGCCCTCTTCAATCTTTCAACTATGGCGTTGTGCCTCTTTTTTATATAGAGAGCTATGGATCATACAGTGGTCGAGAACGTGTGGCAATGTCTCAACATAATGGCACTTCCGGCACTGTTTGTTCACTGGGCCAGGCTTCTTTCTGTTAGGTTTATTATAGCCGTTTAAATTAAATAGGCCTAATCTGGCACGGTGAATAAACCGCCAGTCTTTGAATCTTGTATAGTTTCCTTCCTTTAAAAAGTGACTGCTTTCTTTGGCCGCAGCGAAACAAACATTCATCTTTCGTTGGTGGGGGAGTGCCCTAAGCGAGATGGTACATTTCTTCGTTGATTCTGTCTAATTTTATGGAAGACTGTATTTCTCTTATTGACCAACTCCTCACCAGCTTGCATCTCAACATTCATTTCTTCATCAATCATTCATTTTGCAAAGCACTTCATCGTCAAAAATATTAAGTAACAGATATTACAATAACAAAATAGCACAGAGGCATATTACCAAAATTAAAATTTGAGAAATGGCAAATTCAAAAGTGGATATGTGAGTTTAAAATACGATCGACATGAAAATTTTCTTTATTTAAGATTCTTGTTTAAAGTGACCCAGTTATAATTTTTAAATCGCAATTTCACCGTTGTATTTTTAAAATAGAAAAACAATAGCATTCTAACCTTTTTAAAATTAATCCTACGCATGGTAAAAACAGAAATTAGACTAAAAGATGTCAGTGCTTATATGATATGTTGTTTATGTGCGTTACTAATTCAGAAAAATAAGAAAATTTCAAGACAGTGATTTAAAATGAACAAAGGATCACAAACACTGTAAATGGTGGTTAAACAAAAGAAAATATCGGGGGAAGTGAGAATCAAATTAAACTAAATAAACATATTATAACTTAAGTATGTTTACATTTACGAGATGAAAAAAAAAAGTTATTTTTGCATTTGAAGGTCTAAAAGACAATTGGACATCTCTGGAGTACCATTACAAACATCACTCTTGGTTTAATTCAGTAAAAAATTGATTTCATCTAGAAAAATTACATCAAAAGAACCCGAAATTTCCTCAACTAAAAGTGCACATTTACAAAGGCATTCTGCAACAGAAGTGAATGATTAAGAAACAAACATGGCCAGAATTCACCTTTCTCCGAAAAGCACGAAACTTAGTAAGCCCTGTAATTAGGATAACAATGTGGAACGAATTCAGTGATGAGTGTGGCATTTTCAGAATGAATTGCTCGTTAATTGTCGAAGGATGTGCGGCAAGCAGTTCAACGCAGAAACTCGAAAGTTGTAGTTCGTCAGGATGAAATGGAAGTTCGTTTAAAAGAGGTCAAATTAATACAAGAACTTTGGGTATAAAGGATGTCGAAAGAGAAAATAATTATATAATTTTCATATATATATTTAGGGAATATTTTCTATCACAGCACTTTGACTATCGAATGAAATATCGCAGCTTTGTAACATAATACATACCTAGATTGAGGTATATACAAAATTAAACCTATTTCATAAATCTAAGTAAGTAAATGATCTATCCAATCAAAACATTGTTTTTTTAAGAAGAAATTTGGTGATAATTCATACAGCTATTCAAATAAATAATTAGATTAAGCTTTCAGTTTTTAAAGTTATATTGTAAATATATTACAATATTTTGCAACTGTAACATCAAAGAATCAACAAATATCTTTTTCTAGCACTTTAGATCCACAATTTGCGTACAAACTTTCAAGTTGGTTAACCATAGAAAAAAAAATTAAAAATTATGATTAAATGGTGCACGAGTTTAAATGGTTATCTAAATGTAAAATTTGAAAGAGACACAATTGTGTAGTAAAAGTGAATGTTAATTATTTTTTTTAAATTGTTTTATTAAAAAAAAAAAAAACAATTTGAATTCTTTCCTTTTTTATCGTAACTAGTTAAGCTACATCTTTTTTTTTTATTTTTATTTTTTTATTTTTTTTTTTACTTTAAATAAAAACGAAAAATATTTTCTACACTCTCTTTTTATTTTGATGGAATTAAAAAATATTAAAAATAAATACAAAACATTTTCACTCACGAAATAAGTTTTTCCTTTTCTTAAGCAGCGTTTTTTGAATGATATATATATATTTTATAGATTGAACACAGCTTAACTTGTGAAAATAATGAAAATACGAAAAAGTAAAATATTCTTCTGAAAACTGTTGCAGTTAAAAAAAAAAAAAAAAAAAAAAAGATAAACTTTTAAGCTTTTTTAAATTTTACAATGGCAATGAGCTTGAAAAGAAAGGTAATTTTTAATTATAATTGGATTACGGTAATTTACTTGTTAAGCCCAAACTGAAATGTATCCTATAAAGATTTTCTCTCTAATACATCCAGGTTTTAAAAGAAATGAAAATTTAAAACATAGCTGCAAACATCCCGATTTTTTTTCTCCATTTTTGAACCAGAAAATTTATTTAATTAATCGTGTCTTGTCCCTTTGTGGTATTTTTTTTATTTCCTTTATTAAGTCTGCTCGTCAGTAAACTTTCCGATTCCCCTCGCTAATGTTAATCCTATGGGCGTAAGATGCATTCGTATATTTAAAATATCTCCTTGGAAAATTAATATTTTTAACTTCTGTTTTCTTTGTACTGTTTTTAAAGAATGTCTCTTTTTTTCTTAGTTATCAAAATATTTCTAAATTATGTGCTTAATTTATATTTTTATGCGTTAAAATCTTAGCGAAACTGAATAAGATTTTAACGTTTCATATAAAATTAAGTATGTATTTTAAAAACAAATTGACAACTAAGAAAAAAAGAGACATTTTTTTAAGAATAGTACAAAGAAAACTGAAGCTAAAAATATTAATTTTCTTAGGAGATATTTTAAAAATACGAATGCATCCTAAGCCCATAGGAATAACATTAGCGAGGGGAATTGGGAAGTTTACTGAAGAGCAGCCTTAAGTAAAATTTCTTGTTCAAAATATGTTTAACGTGGAAAAAAAGGGGGGGGGGGGAGGGAAGTTAGCGGTTATGTAACAAGATCAGAAACAACCAAAGAAAAAGTATTTTTATCGCAAAAGCACTGTTCTATCATTGAAAGTAAAAAAGTTCCGTTGTTGAATTTTTTAACAAACTTACATCGATATAATATAATATTCTTTCCTACTTTACTGTTAGTTAAAAAACAAAAAAGAAAAATAATTAAAAAAACAAAAATTGCCTATTTAGAGAACTGCAAACAACAAAGATGACAAGGAAATGGAAAATGAACCAAAGATAGAATATAAAACAGTAGAGGTGGAGTTATGGAAGAGTAGTGATTTCCGGTCATGACAAAGAAGCATGTTCTTCTTCGTATATCCTATGCTTCTGCAAAAAATGTACATAATTTTACTTTTTGTCCGTAAATTGGTCTCAGTCTTGTATCCATATAAAAGTACAATGTCACGTTTAATTGTTTAAGATAAGCATGCTCGGAAGAATCGACTTTAGTATGGAGTATATAACATAATAAAGTATCAAGGAAGATGTTTTAATAGTGTGATATTTTCAAAGACTTGAATATCTCAGCTAGTATAGCTTCTCGTATGAGATCTGTTTTCCACGCTTGGGAAGGCCACTCAAGGTGGACGGAGGGACCAAAGACACTCATTAGTCTTTTCTGGGTGACGAGTTCGACTACTAACCTGAATAGGCCCAGTATCGGGGCGCCCTGGTCTGCTGATAATTGATACATTTGACGACCACCCATACTTTCCGATTGCCGCAGTTTTATTCCAGACAAGCTTGACGCCATGATACACCCCCAAAGATTCAATGGAAGCGAGAATTGGGCTCCATAGGTTAAGAGTTATGTAGAAGGAGGAAGAGGGCGCATTTTGGTTTTAAAGTCTGGAGAGGTGAGAAACCTTCTACCTCATTCTGACCCCGAGAGAAAGAAGCGCAACGGGGTTTGAGATCGGGTCTTGTGTGAAGTGACCAAGCAAGAGAAACGGGAGAGGAGTGCCCTGGTCTTTATTAGTGAGGATTCACTAAAGAAAACCTATAGTAGTGCCCCTGCTACTTATGAATGATAGAAAAATACGGAAGAAGAACTTTTAGTGTGACAAGAGACTAACTGGCCACTTATGCTAACTATCGGCCTCGAAAATACTGACAGCGAACTCTTTGAGTTTAACCTGACTGTTTCACTCAATAGCTTCCGATTAAAATTACTCACGAACTCAAATATCGACTATAAATTTTATATTGTTTGGATGTCAGGTTTGCAATGTTGTATATTCAACAAAAATAAAATTTTCATCTAGCAATTAAATTAAGTGATGATTCGGTAATTCACACCCAACATCTTTTATTCCCATTCTATACCGGAGACACCACAATGATTAAAATCAGTGTTTGAAAGCAGCACATTATGTTCCGAAGATGCGATTCATTCTTGCTTTTATTACAATTCAATTATTTTTGTTTACGTTTAAAATACAAAAATTAATACCCGAACCGTGCAAAAATTGATTAAATCAGGTCAAACCTAGTCCGCCACGACTCAATTTCTGCCAAAAAAAAAAAAAAAAAAAAAAAAAAAAAAAGGCCGAAATTTTTGCAACGGGTCGGTCAAAAACAAAAAAGCTCGGACCTGTCCAAAGTCTGCAGAAAAAAAAGTCCGGGCTCGCCGCGAGTATAATAAACGAAAATTCGCTCTGTTCCGGCCTATGCAGAAAGATGCTAAGAGCTAGTAAAAGAAAAAAAAAAGTAGAGAGGAGGAAATATTTTTGAAAAACTCAATTATAATGTTAAAAAAAAAAAAAAAAGGCTTTGGATCTTGTTTTACGAAACTTTCATATCATATTATCGATTATCTGTACATCAATAAATCTTATTTAGAGAAAATTACAGCTAGAAAAATATTTTTAAACTTCAAATTTTGACAGTGATGAGAAAATGATGCAGTATTCACTCTAAATACAAAAGCGATTTCGACACTTTTTTCACTACTATGCTAAAAAAATTCTTAGTGTACTTTAAAAAATCTTTCCGTCAATAATATGAATGCAGCTGTTATCATGAAACATTCTTAGCTTAATGAAAGACAGTTTAAACTATACTTGATTTTAAGGACCATTAGTTTTACGTAGGAGCCAGGTCAAATAAGCGTGTTTTGAACCAGAAATTTTACCTAGTAAAATTATTAAATAAATGCCAACAGAAATAAGGTATATTTTTAATAAAATGTCAGGTAGGAATGTATTTAAATTATTTAGTTTGTCAAACCTGCCTCACTTTGCCAAACGTCACCAAAGTAATGAGATTTGACCCAGTTTAGAGTTATAGTAAATATTTATAGTTAATATTTATAGTAAATATTTATAGTTATATGCAGTTACAGAGTTATAGTAAATATATATGAAATATTTTGTATGTGTGGAAACTGGCAGCTTGTGAATGGTGGTGATATTTTGCAGTCGAGAAATCCAGTCACTTTGCATGAATCTGTTGGTAGTAGCTGTTACAAGATAATTCTCATTGCGAACACAAGCGATACAATTTGCAGTCGTATTTATTAATACAGACAATCAGGGCGTAAGTGTAGTAAGGCAATGAATTGAGCAATCCGATAATTTCTACTTTAAAAAACAAGCCGGTTATCGTTCTAATGCGTTTATTTATCCAACATGAAAACGTAAAATAAGTCCCACTTTATGAAAATGTTCGTAAGCCCCCAGGCTTTAGTATGAATCACTACATCATACTGTTTCATCTTAAAAAGGCGAATTTAGAATACTACAAAATTTATAAACACCAGATAACAAGTTGTTAAGCACTTGAAACAAGACAAAATTCTGAGTTCCGAAGTCATTGCATCCGCTTTTTGTCAAACGCGCGGAGGGCCACAGATATCGACGTAGTATAGAAACGAACCAATCGGTGAAAGGCGCGCTAGGAGAGCCGGGCAGTTAAGCCAATGATGTGAGAGGGAGTGGTTTAAGGAGAAAGAACCCCTTACATGGTAACGGAAGGTTTTCGAAGTAAAAAGCCTAGCGTTAAAAATGCGCGGGAAGGCAGATCCGTGGAATAAAATAACAAAATGGCTTTTAAAACATTCGAAACTAAAAACTAGCTTCCCTCAGAATATTATAGATTGGATAGTTGATAAAAGTTTATGAAGGAACTAAAAGTTTTAGATTAAGATTTTGAATAAGGTAGTCATTAATATGCGCATTTTGAATTTTGAATTTAAAGGGGAAAATAAATAGGAATAAATAATAGATATTATTAAGAAATAGGGAAATAATGAATATGTCGGAAACTTAGAATAATTTAAAAGAATATCGCGAAGTAAAATTTTTATGTAACATATACACACACACACACACACACACACATATATATATATATATTTAAATTTTTAGTGCTTTTTCAAAGTTATGACGTTGTAAAAGGTATCAAACAGAAATTGGTTGATAAAAGACAAACTTTCATACTTTCAACGAAATGCACTGTTAAAAATTTGCAGCAAACTGTCCAGTCATTTGACCGTTTTTATAGAAAATGGTTACATAATCGTAATTTAACTCTATTCTGACCATAATATGGGCAATAATATGGTGAGAATAGAGTTAAATTACAGTCGCGTAACCATTTTCTATAAAAAAGGTCAAATGACTGGACAGTTTGCTGCAAAAGTTTAACAGTGTGGGAACTGGGGACTTAAAAATTCAAAACTCGTTGTACGAATTCCAAATAAACTTTATTGAAAAGAGGAAAAAAATTACTATTAAAAGATTGAATTTGGATTGCTTTTAAAAGTGTATCAAAATCACCTTCGAACTTAGAAAATCGGGGAAATACGTGTATTGTCCCATTCAGTATAAAATAACAACAACAAAAAAATCTAATAAAACAAAAATCCAAAATCTGAGCCGTAAGTATACATTTAGACCTGTCTTCGTCTATCCGGAACCAATTTTTCAGACTTCTACCTGGGACAGATTTCTCTTGCCATCGCCAATAAACACACACACACACACACACACAAAAAGAGGGAGAGACTTTATTTTATTTATATAGATAGAGTGTTGAAAGCTCCACAGCATCTAAAAAACTGTTAGTATAAAGAATATAAAACCCACACAATAATTTAAAACGCAAACTTTCTCTAATGCTTTAGGTCACAGATGAAGCGGTATTAAAGTAAAACTTCTTGAAAATAGGAGTACACTTAAAATCAATAGTAAATATATTTCAAATATTATACTATATATTTATAATTCAAAATTTTAATACTACTACTAACTATGTAACTACTTGATAAGTAATCTTAAAATGTTTTTTTTCTCTTTTTTTTTTTTTAATTTTTAACTCTGCAGCATGTTTTAATTGGAAATCATTATGATTTCCTAAATTAGTTACAGTCTTCTAATATATAAAGTTCAGTACAGATTATTTGTGAAAATTAACGAATAGATAAATTTCTTGAACTACAATATGTAAGTTGATTTCTAATCTCATGCCAAAAAAGGTTGCCTTACGCATATTTATATATATATAACAAAAATATATATAACAAAAAAAAAGAGAAGAAAAAAGAAAGAAAGAAAGAAAATAAAAAAAGAAAATCTATCTCTAAATACCGAGAAGACAAATTATTTGTTCAATATCCTGAAAGTTTTATATTAATGCAATAAAGAAATTTAAAAGCTGGAAAATACATTGTAAATGAACTGGAATGTTCGCCCTTAAAATAATCAATATTTTTATCGGATTTCATGAAGAAAAATTAATTAACAAACGCCAGCTTCAATTTATTTTTTTAGAATTTACCACTACAATATTGAATGGCTAGCAAAAATCTGATATAAAATAAAATATAGTGACATTAAACTTTCGCATTACGCTTAAAAGCTCACAAAGGTACAAACATAAAAAAATAAAAAGTATATTGAGTGTTTCAGGAGAAAAAAAGCTTCGTTGCATGTCACGAACAGAATTGATTTCCAAATCATAAATCTTGTTTACTTTTGGGGATTTGCTTTTTTCGGAGTACTCCTGAATTTGTCTTAAAGAACTTATTAAATACATGTACTAATTGTTATAAAACGAAAGGAAGTAAATATAACAATATCATTAAGAAAATTTTCATCAATCCTTGTTTTATGTTTACCTATTATTATTATTATTATTATTGAGTTCGTAAAACCGCATATAAATAATTGTTTTTATCCTATTTTTTTTTTTTTTTTTTTTTTTTGTGTTCACTTTTTGATTGTCAAAATTAATATGCGACCTTAGTTATAAATTCTTAAACTACTTAGTAAAAATAAATGTTTATTTTTTTCTTCTTAATTACATATTTACATGAAAAGAGCGATTTAATTAATAATTAATTAAACATAGTATAGACCAACCCCTGTCATACTATAGATTTATTAAAATTAATTTTTAATTTTCTCGACAAAAATTACTTTCTTGATTTAACAATAAAAATTATAATATAAATATGGCCTTATTTCCCATCTCACCCCTCCTTTAAAGAAAGAAAAAAAAGCATGATTATGGTTGTTATTATCATACAATTCACATTGAACGTTCCTATAAATAGGGAAACTACATTAAATATATTTAAAACAAAAATAATGAAAGTAATTTAGATGAATTTCCTCATAACAGTTGTGAAACAAACCTAACTTATATATTATTTTTATTTTAAAGCGGTTTTAACAGACCTAAGTTCAATGCCATTTTTAAGTTGGAACTTATCTGTTCTATTTATAGGACGACGGTCATATGAGTTAAAAATACACTTTGAAGAATATTTGTAAAAAAGATCTTTTTGGATTCTTATTTAGAGAACATAAACCAGCAACAAACTTATAGTCTTAATCCAAAATACTGCTGACATATTGCTATACGTATAAAAATCCCTCTTTATATTTCTATACTTTGGAATCTTAAAGCTTTTTTCCCCCTTTATCTTTCATCATCAGACTTCTATTTTTCTTCGTACTTTATCAGCGCAAGAACGTTCATTCAATCAACATTAACATCTCTGTCCTCTCCAAAACAATGTTTGAGGCAGTTTTGGGCCTAATATTTATTTGTCTTGCAATCCTTCGCAGGCAAAACAAGAGATAAGCCGGATGAAAATCGAAAGAACCAGCAGAAATAAACAAACAGATGACAAGCGAAAAGAAAAAGGGAGGGAAAAAAAAAACAGCTTCGCTTGTCCGGGCTCATTATCCGGCTGATAATCTACTCAGTGCTGACACGTCCGGCTTCTTTTTTTTCCATTCGGGTGTTTGTTGTTGAAGAAGTCTTATTTCTGGATATCAACTTCTTGTCAACTTCGCGTCCTAGTTTTTTAAATCTAGTTTTTATTAGTTAGAAAATCGAGAATATATATATAAAGTTTGGCGAATTTTGTGCTTAGAAATTATATGATGCTACATAAATATTAATTTATTCTTTTTTTTTTTTAAGTTTGTGTAATGCTTATTGTTACTTGAAATAGATTTCTCTAATAAGTTGAATGATATAAATAATTAAATATTTCTTTAGATATTCTTAATTCGAAAACATTTTTAATTATACTTTGAGCCACGAATAGCGTTCTGCTCCATTAGGTTATAACCCAATTCGAAACAGATTACTTCTTTTGAAACCAACTCGAACCAGACAAAGCCATAATAATTTTCGTTGACCCGACCCCGATACAAACCCACAAAAACGATTTTCGTCTGCCACAAACCGACACGAAACCGACCCCCCTTTCCTTCAACTCTCCATCCCCCAAAATGTAAATAATAATAATAATAATAATAATAATAATAATAATAATAATAATAATAATATCATATACAAATAAAATTATAGAAAAATAGTCTACAACATATCTCGAATATTAATTTTACCTTTTAAGAAGTAAAATGAATATATATGTATCCATTCATACTCAAATATGTAGTTTTTCATCCGACACGATTTTCAGGGCAAGACACTTTTTGAAAAATCGGGTATAGCCAAAACCTATCATAAAGAGCCAAATATCTAATCCGAAATAAATCGAATTCTGAAAAACATAAAGTCAACCCTACTCAAATGTAACCTCCAGAAAGAGAGTCGGTCCGAACAGCAGAAAAGAAAAGAAAACAAGAACGAAAAATCATGCGTCAAGCATAGATTATGAAATACTTTCCAAAACATCCAGAAAACTGTAACGAAACTTCACCGTTAAATAAGGTGAAAGAAGATATGTAAGTAAGCAGTTTAAAAACGTATAACACATTTAAATTTAAAGTTTTAACAATTACCTTCCATGGTCAAAAAAGTAGTCGAAATATCTTGGGCAGCCCTTTATATAATTTATGGATTTGCATATATACTACATAGCAAGCAAAATTTAGTTCAGTTAGAAAATTCACTTTTAGCAATTTTCACCATCAGATGTAAATGAACTCGAATTCTTTTGTACAATCCTGTACATTATCTAAAGACTTTTGTATACACCACATATTAAGTTAAATTTTATTCTGGTAAAAAAAAACAAAAAAAAACGTAAAACACAACTTAAAATTCACTTCCAACAATTATCAACCATAAACGGCAATGTATCTTGTTTTTGGCGCAGCCCTGTATATGAATTTATCTATATTCCAGAAACTTCTATTAGTAACCTAAATATAGTTCAGCAGGAAAATGCATAACACGATTCAAAACTACTCTTAAGCAATTCACTCTCATAGTCACTACTACTTACGAATTCCTTTGTGTAGCCCTGTATATGATCAACAGAATTTATACACATCACGTGTACTATACAAAAATTTAGTTAAATTTATAAATGCAAACCAAAGCTGAAAACGCTCTTCTAGCAGTTATCGTTCATAGATAGTACTGTAACCGAATTTCTTCGTGTGTCCCTGTAAATTACCGATAAATGCATTGCACACCGAACTTTTTAGTAAGCAATTTATGGTGCACTTCTGTAATGCATATAACTTTCATTATATTTCAAATAGTGCAACATCATTAATATATACTGCAAACGATTTTTACCCGTAGACCATTATTTAACAAAATTATTTTATGTGGACCCTGTAAATCAGCCGTACTCAACCTTTTTTTCTCGCGGGCCGCAAACATATATTTGCAACGTTTGGCGGGCCGCAACACACTTTTATAATAATATAAAATTATACAAATTTCTATTGCAAATGCCGTGAAGATTTCTTTTTTTTTTTTTTGAAATAGTGGTATAAAACATTTTCTGTGACAAATATAAAATAAGCCTAATTAGCTAATTAGCCCTAATAAGCCTAATTAGCTATATTATAAGTATAAAACGTAACAACATTGCAGCAATTCCAAATTAAAGAAAAAAAAATCAAAGGATTTTTTCTAATAAATCAGTTTTTTTTCTCAATGCAAACTTGTTGCTCAATGTTGCAATAGAGAGTGCAAATTAAATTAATTTGGAATAATGTTTGTTTTGTGTTCAGGATTAAGAAATGCATACACTACTATAGCACAAGTAAAACTACATGTAAAAAGGACTTTGACTAAGGAAACGTCATTTAAGATATTTCAAGGTAATTTTAAATTTATAAATAACAGGAAATTGTCTTCCCATGAAAATATAAAAGAACATACATAAAAGAATATTAAAAACTTTTTATACATATCTCATTTAATTTTATAAATAGGGAGAAATGATTATGTATCTCGGGCCGCACATAAAAGGTCACCGGGCCACATGCGGCCCGCGGGCCATAGGTTGAGTATGGCTGCTGTAAATGAATAACAAATGCTTTGCACCCCATATCCTACAGAAGCAGGCTTTAGTACACTTCATAAATGCATATCAATTTCATTATGTTTGAAATGGTGTAACATCATCAAAATGCACTTAAAACGATTTTTTCCTGTTAACCAAAATGCAACGGAATACTTTTAACTGTCCCCGTAAACGAACTATAAATGCTACATACTTCATTTTCAATAGCGATTGTGTGTAAACGTCAATAACATATAAAAATTACAAGGTAATCCAAGTAAATTTACGAAAGTTAGAGAACGGCCAGACAAATCAAAGTCATGACCACTTTTCAACTATGTTGGAAAGTGTTAAAAAAATGAACGAACACGAAACTAGATTCCCCTCCAATATTAAATGATGATATAATATACTACATCACAAAATATAATTCTATAATTAACTGTCCATTCAAGAAATAATTAAAAAATATATTCTCTTAGACTCTTTACAAAATAATTAGTAATTCTGTTAAAGTTATGAAATTTTATTTTTTAAAGAAAAAAAAAAAGGAATTTAGTAATTTAAAGACCATATTCTGTTAATACCATAAAACTTTTTATGGCGTAAAGCGAAACAGATATTAAGAATTTCGTTTAAATATTTTCATATCACGCGAATATCAGAAGAACACGAATGATAGCGTTTAGTTTGACCATTTGTAACGGTGTTAATCTTGAAAATATCTCGCTATTTCAGCAAATTTAGAATGAACGATAATAAAACTGATTTTTTTTTTTTTTTTTTAAATGTTTCACACATTGAAATTTTAAGGGATCACATAATTTTTTTTTTTAAACTTTAGACAATAAGTGTAATAATTTACGGAATTAGATTGTGCTATAAAAATCTAATGTTAGACTACAAAGGGTCTGCAAGATATAGATTCAATAACACTTCAAATATCATTAGAAATTTAAATATAACTTCATAAAATGTTTTGCAATTTCTAAGTATCATAATATTTTTTACTAATAATTTACTAATAAAAGAAACCGAAATAGAATAGATTAGAGTAAATGTTAAATATTCAGATCATTATGAAAATCATTTAAAGACTCTGTTAATGTGTATAACTCTTTCTGACTAAAATGAAACACCTGTTAAAAATTTCGTTTGATATTTTTCTGTCACGCGAATGTCAGAAGAACACGAATGATAAAGTTCAGATTAATCATCTATAATGATGTCATCCTTGAAAGTGTAGTGCTATTTTGGTAAATTTAAAGCAAATGATAGCAGAGAGAAAATGTTTTATAGATTGAAAAAGTTAAAGTGTACTTAGTAAGTTTAAAGCAAGGCTGTCCATTGAGGCGCCCTTTGATATTTCTCTCGGCAACCTTCAAATGTTTTCTGTTACTTGCTTTTTTCAAAAAATAAAAATCATTTTAAAAAGGACATTTATCCTTAAAATCCTCAATGTCTGCATTTTATTTTTATTTTTATTATTTTTTTTTTAAATTGCAAGCATCATTAAGCTTTTTGGTTTCTTACCCGGTATTTTTTTAGATACCCCCCCTTTCCCCCCGCATCAAGAAAATGTAAGGCTAATTTTTTTTTTTTTTTTTTTTTTTTTTTCATGGGGTATTTTTACTTTGCAGTGGCTTTATGGTTACCACTTTGAGACATATGTGTATCGATTATTGTGTACGTATGTATCATATATGCTACCACTACTATAATCAGATAATACTGCTGCAGGTTTCAAATCACGTGAATAATGGCGCCCTTTACTGTTTCCAATCAACTGAGGTACGCCCTTGCTTATTAACAGGTTGAACAGGCTTGGTTTAAAGTATATTTAGTAAGTTTAAAGTATACTTAGAGTAAATTTAAAGTGATCGATAACAAAACTTAATAATAATAAAAAAAGAGTTTTACACATAGGAAATTAAAGAGGATCACATATCATTTTAGAGTTTTAGATAATCTGAATTATAATCTACGGATTCATAAAAACAATCTAAAGCTAGAAATAATAATGTTGTAAAATATAGATATAATAATCTTATGATTACTTTTAAAGGAAATAAAATATAATTTAATAAAATATGCACATATGTTCTATGAAAGTTTTCTATTAATTTGTCGATTAGAGAAATCGAATTGAAATAGATTAGTTAAAAACAATATTAAATATTCAGATCGATATGAAAGCCATGTAAAGACTATGTTAATGTGGTAGAACTTTTTAAAACGTAAAATGAAACAATTGTTAAGAATTTCGTTTAAATGTTTACATATCGCGATCATCCATTTCAGAAGAACACGAGTGATAGAGTTTAGTTTAATAAAATTTACAATGATGTCATTCTTGAAAGTATCGTGTTATTTTAGTAAATTTAAAGCAAATGATAGCAGAAATCAATTTTAAAAAAATGTTTTGCATATTGAAAGTATAAGGGGTCATATAAATTTTTGATTATTTGATAATTTGTGTTATATAATTTGCTGAATTATATTAATGTGATTAAAATCGAATGCCAGATTACTAAGAGCTTGTGAAAAATAGCTATTAAGGTTATTATAAAAAGAAATTTATAAATAATTTTATCCCATATGTATATATTTTTTGTTAAATTTTTCTATTAAAATACTAGTAGACGTCACAACAAAGCAAAATAGATTAAAAAAAATAAATCATTAATCATTATGATATGATCCAAAATGCTTTCAGTTCTAGATCATTTAAATGATAATATTTATTAAAATGAGTTAGATTGGAAACAGGGCTTGCCTTTTCTTTTAAAGAAAAACCCGAGTTCAAGAAATTATTTTAAACTGCAATTTCATTTGCCATAGATTGTTTGTTTTTTTTAAATTTTGTTAGGGTCCCTATAAAGCAAGAGCGCAAGTCAAAAACAATTTTAATGCAGAACTTTTTATTTAAAAGTTAAAAAAGGTCTTTCAGCCTCATTTGGGTGTGTATGTATGGAGGGGGAGGGATTTAAAGGCATGACCCAGGTGAATTGCATTCGCCGCACCCATTATTTCCAGTCCTGATTTCAGATGATTAGTAAAATATAGAGATACTAATAATAAAAGATGTAAAGTATTAATAAATAGATTAGATTCTAATAGTTGACATTTAAATAAATTACATTTTAATGCTACAATAATGCAGTAGATACATAGATAAATAATTATGATTTACCTATTATGTGTAAATATTTTATTTCACAAAAGCGTCAAATCTAATTAACCAAAGATTAACAAAATAAGTATTTGCCATATTGCATCACAATTTAACCAATTAACAGCAGAAATTAGCTTAAAAATTTTCCTTCAGAAATCTCCGATTTTCATAATCTAACAATCTCAAAATTCAATTATCTATAGTTTGACTGAATAAAGCAGCTGATTACAATTCACGGCGAAATTTGATAAAGTGACTGATACTAAAGCATGGAAAAAACAGCATTATGATTTACCGGTTGTTTGCAATGATTGGTTTATAAAAGTTTCTAATATGACTAATTATTGATTCATACTAAAAGCAATAACCATTATTTTCCCGCAGTGTACTTATTAATTAAATAATTAACTGCAAAACACGCCAATATATTAATTAAAAAACCATGATATCAATAATTCTCTATTGAGATAAATCAATACCTTTGCATGCTATCAAATTATGCTAAATATTGAACATGAAAGCTTATGTACCAGTATAACATTAACACGCTTGGAAGACTTTCTTCATTTAAGAGTAAAACCCGACGGCTCGTTAAGATAGAGAGCGAAGATTAAGAGGGCTTAAGTCTCTATGGAATCGATGATATCGCAAAAGTCAGGCCTTGGAGGTTAATCGATTCAAGGTTTCATCTTCTGATACATATGTTGCCTATCAGTCAATTACAGAAGTCCAATACTTGGTAAACAAGTATAGATTAGAAACATCGGAAAATGACGTATACGGATGGGATCAACGAGATGAAAACACGTACCAGGCTGCGCGAAGTGTAAATGAATAAACAGATGGGTATTTGCGATTTGTGATATATTTTGGGAATTTGTACTGAAATTAACTTTGCTTTTAATTATCTGTGATACGTTAGTGGAGCAAAAGCAAATTTATTGATAATATTTTCATATTAGAAAGGATAATGAGAAATAAATTAAATACCAGAACCAAAAATTCGACTGGGACGTGAATGATTTATAAATAATATTATTTTCTTTCAATTTTTTTAAAAATTATTATTATTATACTATAAAAAAAGCAAGAAGAATTTTATATAAAGAGATTAACTTATAAAATTTGATTGAAATTTACGAAAGTGTTGAAAAAAAAAACTGTTAATTTGTAATGTTATTCTTAATTAGTTCAGTTGCTTTAAACGATTGGCCGAAACAATATTATTAATTTTTCTTTCTCATTTAAGATTTTGCTTTTTGTATTTTATAAAAGATAGTTCAAGTAATCGAATAAATAGAAATAATTAAATAACTAAATAATTAAGTGCAAAACACGCCAATATATTTATTTAAAAACCTCAACATCAAAAATATTTTATTGAGATAATATTTATTATACTATCCTTTATATATTATCAAATTATGTTAATCATTCAACATGAAAGTTAATGTACCAGTATAACATTAACGTGCTTGGAAGACTTTTCCACTTAGCAGTAAAACCCGATGACTCGTTAAGATAGAGAGCGAAGATTACCAGGACTTAAGTCTCTATGGGATCGGTGATATCGCAAAAGTCAGGCCTTAGAGGTTAATCGACTCAAGGCTTCATCTTTATATACATGTGTTGCCTATCAGTCAATTACAGAAGTTCAATACTGGGTAAACAAGTATATAGATTAAAAAAATTGGAAGATGACGTATACGTGTGGGATCAACGAGGCAGAAACACGTACCAGACTGAAGGAAGTGTAAAATCGGTATTTGCGTTACGTTTTGGGAATTTATACTGAAATTAATTTTACTCTTAGTTATTTGTAATATGTTAAATGTTAGTGCAGCAAAATCAAGTTTATTGATATTATTATCACATTCGAAAAGATTTAAAATCCCATAATGCAGTCTGAAGCTGACAAACCCATAGAACGCTTAAAAAATCGATTAGCAGATTATAGATATTTTTAGATATTTTTATATTTATAGATATTTTTTTCAAGCTAAAGTTTTGTTTTTATTATATAATTAAAAAAAAATGTATTTTTACATGAAGAACAATTTCAACATCACACTGATTTTTACTCAAGAGGTATTTTTTTTGCTCAAGGTACTGCTTACATTTATTTAAATAATTTTATTCAAGAAATATTTCAATTAATTCCATTTAAATCACATCTTCTTTTTTACCCCTCTAAATTCAATGTCTATTATTTTCCTTTTTTTGTGCCAAACTTTTAACACTAAAAATGTTTTGAGTATCTTATGTAACACTAAGTTAGCGAAAGCAACTAGTTTTAGAAATCTGTTATAACGGAATTTCTGTAACATTTCGTGAAACAGGCAACCATCTAGAAAAATCTAACTAAATTATAGTAAAATAAATAATTAAAAAAAAATGAAATAAATAAGTCAGGTTCACTCACATGATGCTGAGGACTGATTTCTTAAAAAAATAATGACTTACCTAAAATAAGAAGGAAAACATATAAAATATGATCAACACACAAAATAGATAAAACACAAAAACATTACACTAAATACAATAAGTAAAATATATTGATAATAGAATCTTTGTGATGGATATTAATTTATTGAAACCAAGACCGGCTATAAACAGGGTGCGGTGTATGCAATACAATGGGACAGGGTCCTCCGCTTATTATTATTATTATTAAACCGCAGACCAGGCCCCTACCTGCCGGGCATTATGCCCAGCTTATAGGGCCCACAAGGAGACTAAAAATCTTCTTTTGTAAGTTTTAAAAAAACAAATAGGGTAAAAAGAAAGTTTGCAAAGGAATCCGCGATTATAGGTGCTTCCACCAAGTCTTTAATACTTTTTTTAACCTTGTAAAAACCTAAGTTCCAAAACCTCAGCAAAAGAAAAAAAGTATTCCTTGCTCAACAGCCTCTGTAACCCTCAGAATACTTTTTCTCCTCGATGCAGAAAAAATTATATCAGAATTACATGTACAGACAAATTTATATCACAACTACATGGTACAGAAAAATTTATACCAAAAATATCAAAATAACGCTCCAAAAATGAAGAGATAATGTAAAGAGACGAATGTAGTTATTAATCCTAAAAAATAAAAATAGAAACAGCAACATGCAGGGCATTCTCAAAGTGTTTTCTCTCAGTAATGCATAACTCACCTTTTTAACACTTTCCAACATAGTTGAAAAGTGTTTACGAATTCGGTTTGTCTATTTATCTGTCTGTCTGGCCGTTCTCTAAATCTCGTAAATATAATCAGATTGCCATGTAAATTTCATATGTTATTGAAGTTTACTACAGAATATTTGGTATTGAAAATGAAGTGTGTAACATTTATAGTTCGTTTACAGGTACCCACAAAAGAATTCCGCCGGGGTTAAATCGTTTCCTATGCAATTTAATGATGTTACAAGTTACATTTCTTGAAACACAGTGAAATTTATATTCATCAGTGAGGCAGACAAAAACGTGCTTTCTAGGGAGTATAGAATAAGTAGCATTTATACTTCGTGTGCAGGGTCGCACAAAAGAATTCTATTACATTGTGATCTATGGAAAAAAAAATCGTTAACGATGTATTTTAATAATGTTGTGATGCTTCAAACTTAATGAAATAAAAAAGAATAACTGAGGTGCAGTACAACATGTTTTCTATGGATAATAGAGTCGTTCATTTATCGTTCATTTACAGAGACACACAAAAGAATTCGGTAACAGGATGGACTATGATCGATGTAATTGTATGAAAAAATGAGATTTCTTAATAATATTTTGTTAGTGCTGGGAAGTGTTTCATAGTCTATGCCTGATGCAAGATTTTTCTTTCTTGCTTCAGTAAATATTTTGTAGGGCTTCGCCACTAATATTGTTGCAAGCATTGTTTTTTTTTTTCAATTTTTTTCAATTTTTTTTTTTTTTTTTTTTTTTTTTTTTTTAGGTCAACTACGTGTGTTGTTGTGTCCATGTTTCATCCCTCTTGCAATATCTGATAGATTTATATTCCTAATTTGATATATGATTAATTATGATTATGTAATGATAAATTTTTACTTACGCATAACTCATACAATTTTAAGGATATAGGAAAGCAATTTATTGTAATTTTGTTGCTGCAAAATAAAAAAAATTTCTAATTGGTCAATTTTGTCAAAGGAGGTCGTATAAAAATTAAAAAAGTGTCACTTTCTTAAAAATAATGGCAAGGTTATTTTATTAACATAATCTTATTCCCTACCTTATTTTAAACAATTTTGTAAACTACATCATTCACTATACTTAACTCCAACAAGTAAAAAACAAAGCGTGTTTCAAACTTTCTATAGTAAATAAATTAATTTAAAAAATATATTTTAGAAAAAAAATAATAAAACTGCCTGGAGTTTTAAATAGTTTATTTTTATTTTCAAAATATCCAGTATGTTAAAATTTTATTTAACTAAAAATTACAATCGAATTTTTTCAATGTATTTTAAACAACAAAATAATAAAACAAAAAAAATAAAATAAAATAAACCTTAGTTTTTTCAAACATTCGGAAAGTCATTGAGAATATCGTCAACAATTCAAAGTATATATATGATGGTGATTACAACAAACATATGAGGACATTTACATAGATCAAACTTCTTTTCAGACACCTCAAAAGATAAATTCTGCTACATCTTCAATATTTCTTGAGAAAATTCCATAAAACTTCAATCTCGAGAAAGATATATTTTATTTATTTCGCTTTTTATGCGAGCGATTTCGCTGTTTTATTTGCTGAAACAAAACAAATGCTGTCCGAAAAAACCCAAAAAAGCAATAGATCTTTTCAGAGCTCGAGCAAATATTTTATCTACTCTAAGAATTCCAGGTTATACAGTTACATTCCTTTACATATATCAACTCTCTAGAAAGAATTTTAAATTCATACTGTATTCCGTTTCCCAGTTTTTTTTTTTTTTTTTTTTTTTTTTTTTTACAGGATTCAACCTGGGCCATAGGTGAAAGCCTTTTTTTTTAATTATTATTAAATTTAAAACTTCAATAAATATTTTACATTTAATATATTCTTTTAGATTGCCGACTAACGGCATCCTTTTTTAGGTGCGTTCGTAATTATATAAATACGTAGCACCTATTGTCGTCGCTTGGTCCGTCCGTCTGTCTGTCCGTCCGTCCGTCCGTCCGCATATAACAACGCAAAAACTACCCAACCGAATGGTTTGCAATTAAAAATATATTATCTTTGCAGAATTTTGTTGAGACATTTCAAATTTTATTAAAATCGAATCAAAACTTTAGGAGATATTAATAAAAATATTTATTAAGAAATTTGAATTTTTGTTTTTTTTTAATCGGTGTTTTTTTGTTATAGGAGCTTCCGAAGTTGAATCGTCCAGCGACCGAGATACTTACTTTATTGCAGAAATTAATCTGCAGACGATATAATTCATTTCACAGAATTAAAAATCAGAAAAGATCTGAATATTTATATAACTAGCTATAGTATGAACGCACCTCATTTGTCACGTTTGACGTACAATTTCCAACTTGTTATTCTGATAATTTCAGTGGTTTAAGTGCATAGTTGGATTGTATGCCTGCTAAAATTAGTTTCATTTATATCATTTATATTATTTTATTTTTGATTGATGAAGTTTTATTTTCGTTACAGAATAGCAGCCGGAAATAAATGCTAGACTATTTATATTGTTTAGCAAACGGATTACCCTTTCGTAATCGGACTCCAAACGATAAAAATAGATTTAAGAAAAACAAGTTGGAAATTGTACGTCAAACGTTACAAACGAGGTGCGTTCGTACGCACGTTTTAGAATTAAATTCATGATATCCCGTGCGTAGAACGAGTTAAACAGCTAGTTAAGTATATATTTTATGACACTGTTCATACAAATATCTTAACTAGTTATATAAATATTCAGATATACAGTGTCTCACATAAGTGATGGGACACTTGTGCTTTACAAAAGGAAACTAATCAAATAAATTAAAAAAAACATGTACACATTTTTTTGTGGGTGTGTTTCATACTTAAATTTAGTAAAGATTATTACATAACATACATTTTGTCAAAATATTAAAATATTAATTTAATAAAAATACAAATGTTTAGAACGGAGCAAAAAATAGCTCACATAAGTGATGGGACACCATTATATATGCAACAAAAATCATCTGAAATAAGCAATAAAAATATTTTTTGGGGTTTTATTTTTACTTAAAAGCAATTGGCAATAATTTATAAAATCGTCTGCAGTATTTCTCTCCAGTTTGTTTTGGAATTTTTGTGTTTTTTAGCTCTGTGTAGCCATGAATGCTAAACGAAAAGAAACTTCGCCTGAAATTCGAAAATTAGTTATTAATTTGCATATTGAACGTGGAAAATCTATTAGAAAAACTGCTGAAACAGTTAACTTGAGTCGTTCAACAGTTTTCAATATCATTAAACGATATAAAAAGAATCATATGATTCAGGATAAAAGAAGACCTGGCCGACCATCAAAGCTATCCAATGGAATAAAGCGAATTATCGTTCGAAATATTAAAAAAAATCCAAGAATTAGTGCTTCAAAAGTTGCTGCTGATTTACAAGCATTATATGGAATAATTGTTAATCCTGAGACTGTTAGAAGGGTAATTCGATCTGCTGGATATCACGGTAGAGTAGCCAGGAAAAAATTCTTCGTAAGTGAAAAGAATAGAAAACTCAGACTAGCTTTCGCAAAATCCAACATAAATAAGAATTCTGATTACTGGAATAAAGTTATATTTGCTGATGAGAGTAAATTTAATATATTTGGTTCTGACGGTAGAATCTTGGTGTGGAGAAAACCCAGGGAAGAATTTCGCAAACAGAACTTGGTACCAACAGTAAAACATGGTGGAGGAGGAGTTATGGTATGGGGGTGTATGTCGTCCGCAGGAGTTGGTAATCTTGTTTTTATTGACAGTATAATGGATCAGTACAAGTATATTGATATTTTAAAGCAAAATTTGAAATCTTCAGCACGAAAATTGAACCTTCATAACGATTTTAAATTCTACCAGGACAATGACCCCAAGCACACTGCTCTGAACGTTAGACTCTGGCTGCTATATAACTGTCCTGAAATAATAAAAACACCACCACAATCTCCAGACTTAAATCCCATAGAGAATATTTGGCAAGAATTGGATTCAAGAATTCGCAAACACACCATTTCTTCAAAACAACAACTAAAATCGGTGCTTCAAGAAGAATGGGGTAAAATCACTCCAGAAATCACAAAAAAATTAGTCGAATCCATCCCAAAAAGATTAAATCATGTTTTAAAAGTAAAAGGAAATGCAACAAAATATTAAAACCTTTTAAAAAGTAAAATTTTTGGATAAATATTTGATGGAAAAGTAAGTGTCCCATCACTTATGTGAGCCATTTTTTGCTCCGTTCTGAACAATTGTATTTTTACTAAATTAATATTTTAATATTTTGACAAAATGTATGTTATGTAATAATTGTTACTAACTTTAAATATGAAACACACCCAAAAAATTTTTGCACATGTTTGTTTATTTATTTTATTGCAGTTTCTTTTTATAAAGCACAAGTGTCCCATCACTTTTGTGAGACACTGTATATGTATCAGCTAGTTATATAAATATTCAGATCTTGATGATTTTTAATTCTGTGAAATGAATTATATCGTCTGCAGATTAATTTCTGTCATAAAATAAGTATCTCGGTCGCTTGACGATTTAACATCCATCGGAAGCTCCTATAACAAAAAAGCACCGATTTAAAAAAAAATCAAATTTCTTAATAAATATTTTTATTAATATCTCCTAAAGTTTTGATTCGATTTTAATAAAATTTGAAATGTCTCGACAAAATTCTGCAAAGATAATATATTGTTGTGAGCTCGGGGTTCGAAAGGACTGATGCCAATATATAAGAACAATAAAAAGGCTTTATTCACTATAAACAGTGCAATACGATGACAAATATCTTCTGAAAATTACAAGATATTCAGTAATCTTCAAATCCAATAAAAGCGCAGCAAAATTTCACACAGAAACAATGCGTTCAATACGACGTATCAACGACAAAATCGATCAGAGTAACACAGTTCTCAATGCAAAGCCTCTCGTATGAATTCAATCGCAGTTGACAGCAGTGTTGAATTCAGACACTTTTCTCCGGGAGGGATTTCTGTAGCTCCGGGGGGGACATTATAGAGTTCCGGGGGGGAAATTACACTTTTTGACCTCTGAAAGCATAAAATTTCAAATACTCCGGGGGGGGGAAATTTCAATGCTCCGGGGGGGACATTCCCCCCCGGGCCACCCCCTGGATTCAACACTGGTTGACAGACAACTAACTAACTGAACTGGTGGAGGTCCCTTATATAGACTTCAGGGATCTTTCCAGATTATTCCAGGACTTTCTAATGCTAGAAATTACCAGAAGGTCCTCCAACTCTCGATAGAGTACTCCAAACGTGAAAGGATCCCAATGTAAATGTATAAGGGGGGGGTTGCACAAAAAGTCGCCAAATCCGTCGCCAACTTGGCGACATTTGGCGATATATCGCCAAATTTGGCGACAAAAATAAGTCGCCAAAACCATCGCCAACTTGGCGATAAACCCATTCCTTGGCGATATTCCCATAGAACTCTAATGTAAAAACGATGAGGGTGTAAGGTTGTTTTTCTTACAAAGCACCTGAGGCCTTTAACATTGAGTTACATGATGCTCAATAGGAAATACATTAATACTGCAATTTTCACAATAATAAAATAAAATAAATTTAAACAAATGGAATATTTACAAGTATATACAAAATTCATAACATTGCCCCCCTCTCAAGGACTGCACGTCCCGGGCAGTTCAACCTTTGATCGGAAAGCAAACCCGTTACCAACAAATGCTATACTATTCAAAACACTAAAGCAAACATGGAAAATAACAATTAAACACATTCATAATGCTGAATTATACAAAATATACACTTATTTAAAAAAATTAAATTAAATTAAAGCATAGACATCATTACATACAAGTATTTAAATAATAATAACATTAATAATGATAATGCTAAGCAAAAGAAATTATTACATTAACTTATATACAAGACCATGGTCATACTAATTTACATTATTTACATTACACTATTTACAATCAATGAACTAAGTACTATGGCCATAGTATGGAGCCAGCCTGTCGTAATGAACGACTCTAGGCTTCGAACTTGGTGACTTTCGGATCCGAATTACGACATCGTTCAGTCTGTTTAGGACTGTATAAGGACCGTCCCAGTGCGATTGCAGTTTGGAATAAAGTCCTTTACGTCGAGTCGGATTATAAAACCAAACCTTGTCACCTTCTTTGAATTGATGTCCCGTGGCTTTCGTGTCGTACCTGGTCTTCATCTTCTCCGTCTGTATATTGATCCGCTCTCGAGCCAAGTTGTGGACGTCTTCAAATCGTGCCTGAAGATTCTGCACGTATCCCTCTGGCGATGAAGGCGCATCTGGAGGGCGACCAAAAATCAGATCACAAGGTAGACGAAGATCACGACCGAAAAGCATCTGAGACGGGGAATAGCCAGTTGTTTCATGGACGGCGCTGCGATAGGCGAGAAGAAACAAGGGAAGTTTTTGGTCCCAGTCTTGTTGATTTCTTGAGACTAGCAGTGAGAGATTGTTGAGGATGGTACGATTAAATCTCTCAACCATGCCATCCGACTGTGGATGTAAAGGCGTCGTCCTAGTTTTGTCCATTCCGAGAAGTTGACAGAGACCCTCAATCACAGCAGAGATAAAATTTCTTCCCTGGTCCGAATGCATTTGGAGAGGGACTCCATACCTTGATATCCACTGGTGTACCAAGGCATCCGCAACCGTAGAAGCTTCTTGATCAGGGATGGCATAAACTTCAGGCCATTTTGTGAAATAGTCCATGACAACAAGGAGGTATTTGTTGCCATCAGCACTTCTTGGCAGAGGACCTAGGATGTCAAGGGCGATGCGTTCAAAAGGTGCTCCTACATTGTAGAGATGTAGTCTTCCTCGGCTACGTTTCTTTGGTCCTTTCCGAGCTGCACATGCATCGCAAGATTTGCACCATTGTTCGACGTCAGCTCTCGCTTTTCCCCAGAAGAAGCGCTCTCGGACTCTGTGTAATGTTTTCATGACTCCAAAATGGCCACCAGTGGGACTGTCATGTAATTCCTTGAGGATCTCAGGGATTCGGGATCGAGGAAGTACCAACTGCCACCGAGATGTCTTCCCATCTTCCGATTCGAATTTTCGGAACAAGACACCATTTCTGACGTGGAGGGAGTTCCAAAGAGCCCAATATTGCTTCGTCGTAGGACTGTAAGTCGAGATGTCTTTCCAACTGGGCTTCGTGCTAGAAGATTCTAATAACTCCAAGATTGGTTTGATCTCAGAGTCTGCCATTTGATCTGCTCGAATCTTCTCATCACTCCAGGGATCTGGTGGCGTCAATAGTGAAGTCTTCGTCTGGCGTATGACATGTTCGGGATTATACTTGTTCTCCGCTCCGGAACAATAGCGACAACTTTCGGGACACGGTCTTCTTGATAAGGCATCAGCATTTCCATGCGATGAGCCTTTACGATGCCTGATATCAAAGTCGTATTCCTGGAGTCGTTGTATCCATCTGGCTACTTGGCCCTCTGGGTTCTTAAAATTCATCAGCCATGTTAGGGATGCGTGATCAGTACGAAGGAGAAATTTCCTGCCATAGAGATAGTGATGGAAGTGTTCTATGGCTTTTACTATAGCTAATAACTCCTTACGAGTGACGCAATAATTCCGCTCTGGTTTCGATAAACATTTGCTCCAGTATGCTACGACTCGCTCTTGGCCATCTATTTCTTGGGAAAGTACAGCGCCGACACTTTCCTGACTGGCATCCGTGTCCACAATGAATTGTTTGTCGGGGTCTGGATAGGTAAGGACTGGAGAGGATGTGAGAGCTTCTTTCAGCCGCTGGAATGAATTGTCGCATTCTTGTGTCCATAGAAACTTCTGTTTGCTTTCAGTGAGCCTACGCAAGGGTCTTGCGATGTTGGAGAACCCCTGTACAAACTTTCTGTAATAAGTGCATAGTCCCAGAAAGCTTCGCAACTGATGGACATTTTCCGGACGTTTCCAGTGCTTTACTGCAGACACTTTTTCAGGATCTGTTCGAACACCTTCAGCTGAGATGATGTGTCCTAAATAGTTTACTTCTCGTTGGAAGAACTTGCATTTCAAAGGGTTCAGCTTTAAATTCGCCGCTCTTAGTTTCGTTAACACTTTTCGAATATTCTCTAGATGTTCTTCAAACGTGCGGCCACCAATGATGACGTCATCTAGGTAGATGAGACAAGCTTCAAAAGTCAGACCTTTTAACACTGTCTCCATGAGGCGCTCGAACGTTGCTGGAGCATTGCAGAGCCCGAACGGCATAACTTTAAATTGCCAAAGTCCTTGTCCAGTAGTAAATGCGGTCTTC
The DNA here is from genome assembly GCA_963931845.1 of Maratus michaelseni. NCBI lineage: Eukaryota > Metazoa > Arthropoda > Arachnida > Araneae > Salticidae > Maratus > Maratus michaelseni. The sequence goes on from OZ007593.1 coordinate 261,357,359, forward strand.
TCTTTGTCATCAGGATGGATCTCTACTTGCCAATATCCACTCTTCAAATCCAGTGTGGAAAACCATTTATGTCCTGAAAGAGTATCTAGCGTGTCGTCTATTCTTGGTAGAGGATAGCTGTCCTTCTTCGTGATATCGTTAAGTTTACGATAATCCACACAAAATCTTGTGGAGCCATCTTTCTTCCGGACCAACACGATGGGAGAGGCCCACGGACTTGATGACGGTTCGATGATGTCACTATCCTGCATCTGTTGTAAGAGCTTAGACACCTCTTCTTGTTTAGCGAACGGCAAACGTCTGGGATGCTGTTTAATCGGTGGATGGCCGGCAGTATCAATTCTATGCCGTGTCAGTGAAGTGCGACCAATATCACTCTCGTTTTGAGAAAACACATCCTTAAATTCCTGGAACAGTCTTTCTGCGGCATGTCTCTGTTCAGGAGATAAATTCTCATTTCGTCCAATTACAGGTGTTAAACTTGTAGGCGGCTCCGATAACGTCAAGCTCGGGTCTTTGCAAACACAGGTAACTGGAGCACAGGTGGCAAGCACTTCACCTTTCTGGATAATTCTAGACTTTTCACTTACGTTCGCAATCCTCACAGGTATCACATCTCTCGACAGATCTACCAGCGCTGATGCTATTAGCACTCCCTTTGGGCTCTTCTCAGGATATCCAGTCAAGCCATACTGGAAAATTCTTTCGTTTCCAGTTAATCCAGGTATCATCATTTCGGTCCGAGGAGGGATGATAACATCTGCCTTGGCTGTGATCCGTTGAATAGACCCGGACTCATTTCCAAGTTTGAAAATAGGGACATCTTCTTGAGCAGAGCGTAACTCATTATTCTTAAAATCCAGTGTAAATCCATGCTCTTTTAAAAAGTCCAGTCCGAGTATGAAAGGGTCTGAAATATCGGCCACATAGACTGTATGGTGGTAAGCGGCGTTCCCAAACTTTATTTCCAGTGTCATTCTTCCAAATATGTCGATCTTATCTCCTGTCACAGTTTGAAGGATTACACGTGGCGGGGTCCAGGAGAGTTTTTCTTTCAGCCGCTGAGCTAGATCTTTCCGAATGATGGTCACATTGGCTCCTGTATCGATGATCATATTACAGGGCAAATCATTCACACTTCCGACTAGAAAAACTCCGTTCTCGCCGCAACTTCTTGCAGAAATTTCACATACTTGAAAATGAGGCTGCTTAAGATCTGGAAACCTCCGCCCCGCAAGATGGCCATTGATCAGTTTTCCTGCTCCACCGTTAGCGGGTGAGCTATTACCTTCGGTGCTGGGTCGCCTTGGGCAGTCGATTTGGATATGGCCTTCTCCACCGCATTTCCAGCACTTGATCTTCCTGTAAGGTTTGTTGGCCCTTAAGGAGTTCATCTTTCTCATTATGTCATTCATCTGCTGCTGTAAGCGCTCCACAGCTCTATCCGACGTCTCAGGCAGGTTGGCTACTCGCACAAAGTGTCGATCTTTCCTTGTAGCTTGCTGGGCTGCCTCGAATTTCAGGGCATAAACTAAAGCCCCTTTTAAGTCACTGAGATCTGCAATCCGGAGTTGTTTCTGGATCTCAGAGTCACGCACACCATCAATAAAATGCTGCAGAGCCAAGCTTTCTCTAATTTCAGTCGGACAGCCAGGATAAGCAAGATGGGAAAGTCTCTCGACATCCGTAGCAAGCTCTTGCAGGGATTCAGTGGATTTCTGCTGTCGAGATTTGAGTTGGAGTCTGCTATATTCCTTCATGCATTTCTCGCCAAAGCGTAATTCTAAGGCACTGACGAGCGTTTCAAAATCCAGCGGTTCATTTGCAGGCAAAGTCTGTAGGACGTCGGCAGCATCAGCTCGTAGAGAAGCAGCTAACTGGCAAGCCTTTGTCTGGGAATCCCATCCATTGGCGTCTGCTACGATCCCAAATTGTGTCTTAAAAACTGGCCATGAGGATTTTCCGTCATAGGTCGAGAGTTTAATAGAGACCCGAGGAAGCATAGCTTGATACTTGACATCTTCGGGATAGTTTTCGGCAGTTATCTTTTGTTTCTTCACATTTTCCAACTCCTTTTCTACACTCTCAATCCTTTCTTCTACGGTTTTGGCTGTCCTTTGAATTTCTTCTACCTTTTCTTCTACGGTTTTGGCTGTATTTTGAACTTTTTCTTCTATTTCTTGAAATCTTTCTTCAACTTTGTTTTCCACGCCGTCAATTCTGTCATTTAAAGATGTTATTTTATCCTCTATTAGTTCTTTCAACTCACCAAGGTTGGTTGACATATCCTTCTTCATATCATCTTTTAACTCACCAAGGTTCGCAGTCATTTTCTCATCCATCGCTGTCATATCTTTCTTCATTTCTTCTTTCAACTCGCCAAGGTTGGTTGACATCTCAGCCTGATTCGCAGTCATTTTCTCATCCATCGCTGACATATCTTTCTTCATTTCTTCTTTCAACTCGCCAAGGTTCGCAGCTAATTTCTCCAATAATTCTTTCAGTTGACCCTCCATTGCTCTGGTGATCGGCATTCAATCCCACTTCTGACACCAAATGTTGTGAGCTCGGGGTTCGAAAGGACTGATGCCAATATATAAGAACAATAAAAAGGCTTTATTCACTATAAACAGTGCAATACGATGACAAATATCTTCTGAAAATTACAAGATATTCAGTAATCTTCAAATCCAATAAAAGCGCAGCAAAATTTCACACAGAAACAATGCGTTCAATACGACGTATCAACGACAAAATCGATCAGAGTAACACAGTTCTCAATGCAAAGCCTCTCGTATGAATTCAATCGCAGTTGACAGACAACTAACTAAGTGAACTGGTGGAGGTCCCTTATATAGACTTCAGGGATCTTTCCAGATTATTCCAGGACTTTCTAATGCTAGAAATTACCAGAAGGTCCTCCAACTCTCGATAGAGTACTCCAAACGTGAAAGGATCCCAATGTAAATGTATAAGGGGGGGGTTGCACAAAAAGTCGCCAAATCCGTCGCCAACTTGGCGACATTTGGCGATATATCGCCAAATTTGGCGACAAAAATAAGTCGCCAAAACCATCGCCAACTTGGCGATAAACCCATTCCTTGGCGATATTCCCATAGAACTCTAATGTAAAAACGATGAGGGTGTAAGGTTGTTTTTCTTACAAAGCACCTGAGGCCTTTAGCATTGAGTTACATGATGCTCAATAGGAAATACATTAATACTGCAATTTTCACAATAATAAAATAAAATAAATTTAAACAAATGGAATATTTACAAGTATATACAAAATTCATAACAATATTTTAAATTGCAAACCATTTGGTTGGGTAGTTTTTGCGTTGTTATATGCGGACAGACAGACAGACAGACGGACGGACAGACGGACGGACCAAGCGACGACTATAGGTGCTACGTATTTATATAATTACGAACGCACCAAAAAAAACATGTTTGAAAATTATTTTAAAAACCATAAAAACAAAATTTTTGTCAGGTGTTGCCACCGTCAATATGACGTCAGCGTTACTCAACAACACTTTTTTGTTTTATAATATAGATTTACTAATGCAGTCTGTATGAAGTCTAATGTGCATGTGTGTCCTATAAGAGAAGCCACAGGCTTTTCGATGGAGAATGTAATTAGATAATTCCTTCTCTGTATCCTTTAGATATCTAGTGGATAGTTAGTTCTCATAGGATGTGACAATTACGCGATCTATAGGAGTACTATACGATGTCCGGAGGACAATTGGGGTTGTATGGGTTATCCCTATAAATTTACATTTGGAAGTATTTTCATAATGCACACGAAGCATGAAAATTATAAATATTTAGTATTTAATATTTAATATAAAGTATCATATTCAGAAAAATATAAAAGTAATCGGCGGGGAAGCCCTTATTATATAGCACCTTATAATATGGCTTATTATAATATAACACTTCTTTATATATCTTTAACATACCGAGAAAAAAAGAAAAGTTCTGCCGTAATTGTACTTTTCAAGTAATTGAATATATTCTACAAAATAACTGGATTACAATAAATGTTATTCTCTATTATTAATTTTCTCTCTATATTAAAAAAAAGTAACCACCGCCGCGGCCGCCGCTGTCAATTAAGATTTTGTGCCTTGAAGTCTTTCTGGACTAATATCCAGAGAACTATTACATATAAAAATTTAAAAATTGTTAGTTTTATAAAGAAATGTCCGATAAATACGCTGAAGCAAACAGTTTTTAAATCGAAGAATTATTTTAAGCGATATTTAAAATCAAAGTTGGTCAAAACAGTTTTCTGAAAAAAGTTTTATAGAAACGAAAACTATGCACAGGAATTTAACCATAATTTGTAAGGATATAGTTGACAAGTTTGCGGTGTGCAGACTGCAATTATTTTTTTAATTTGAGCAATTTTTTGAGGTTATATTTCAATTTTTTATTCAAAATTTTCCTCATTTTTCTGAAGATTTATTTCATATTTCATAAAATCCATTACTTGAATTGTTGCCAATTTGTAAAATAGTGCATATAATAATATTCCCTTTCAATTAAGAAACGTATTTACACGTGACTATTAAAAACAGAAATAAAACTTTAAAATAATAATTAAATGATCACGTGATAAAAGCTGTAAATGCAGAAAATTAGGAAATAAAAATATACTTGCGCGTGAATATTAAAACGAGAAATAATTAAATTATTAGGAGTTTTCAAAGCATTAAGTAGGGAAACACACGTCTTATTCAAAATGCTCAAATAGCAATATTTCCAAACAATTTCAATTAAAAATTATATTTACACGAGAGATTAATTTGTTTCAACAAATCTTTTACCTGTTATTGCAAATTTTAAAACAGCGTAAATAATGATATTTCCTCTTAATTAAAAACTATATTTTGACGTTTAATAATTAGCTTTAATAATTATAATTAGTAATAGTTTAATAATTAGCGATTTTTCTTAAAATGAAAATTGATCGACGGGATAGTGGAGAAGTATCAAAAAGACAAATAAACCTTGAATTAAAAATCCCTCGATGAAATAACTAATAAGTGTAACGCATCTGATGCCAACTGAATGCAACGCGACGCCACGATCATGCACGTTTGGAGTTAAATGATATATTCTGGAGACAGTTCTTTTCTTTTTATAGAAAGTAGTCGGCGGAATGATGGAGAAGTAACCAATTTTCTATAGCATCGTTATAAAATTCTCCGATGCAGCGACATTGTTTACACCCATTTCACACATGTTGATTTTTGAATTTTTAATTCATTTTATTTAATCAATCAGGAATACAGTTATTAGCTGTTTCGAAAGCAGTTGATTCGACCTTAAAATCCCTCAGTCAAAGGAAAATGAATGCAAATTCTGTTACAGCAGATCGCTACTGGTCGTTTAATTATAATACAATCTTCCGTAATCGTTTTAGAGTTGATCAAATCAGAGTGTTTTTAAATCATGCGGTGTCAGAACGGGGGTTGGCGAGCATAGCTTGTAGGGGGTAGAGCCCCCTAGTAATTAAAAAAAACAAAAAAAAAAAAACATTTGCACATAAACTGCAAAATTGGGTTTTTTTTTTTTTTTTTTTTTTTTTTTTTTTTTTTTTTTTTTTCCTGGTTTGAAATTATATAGTCAATATTACGAGCCAACGTTTTTTATCTAGTACTAATAAAATGTTTGCATAGCATTGGATTTTTCTTTCTTTTTTTGTAAATGTGTATGTTGAAATAATTTAATTCAATTGGAAATATTCTCAATAAGAATATCTGCAATTTCTACGATAGTGATATTGAGTGATACACATTTTCAGTTCAAAACTAACGAATGCAATACTATTATGCAATACTACTATATGCAATATACTTATATGTTATATGCATTAGTCAATAACGCTTTATTAATAGTGTTTAAATTTTGCGTGGGTTTGACAAATAAATATTATTTCCCACTCAAATATAAAATCTTAATAAAAAAGACAAACAGTATTATTTATTTTATATTTCATATGACATTTTGTTTTTATAAAAACAATTTAAAGCAGTGAAAAATATAAATGTTTTATAACCATACAGTCACAAATATGATTCTGAAAATGTAGTACACAGTTAACTTGTGATCTATAGAATAAATTAATATGGTTACATCAAGTGACTCACTATTAAATCCCAAAAATAAATAGAATGAAAGTACGAATTCTTCTTTCACAGACATGCGAAGAAAATGTTGAAGAAATTGTAAAATTAATAACATGGATTATGATAGCGTTGTCTAGGATTAACAGTCATGTCAAACAAAAATGCAATGTATTTTGGCGAATGAACGAATTTTAAACAGGAAAACAAAACAGAATATACATGCAAATCATCTAATGCACATCGTACCAAGACGGAAAAAGGCCAACAACTGGAAATTATAATACAAATAGTGATAAATCAGTAATTTTTTAAGCATAAAAGAGAATATTGCATCATAAAAACATAATTCATAAAAGAAAAAAAATCATGTACAAAAATGAAAAAAACTAAAACGATATAGAATTAATTGAAAGAAATAAATTTCTTTGCAAAAATAAGCGTAGCTATGACTAATTTTAACACTTCATGGTAACTTCATTAAAAAAAAAAAAACATTCCTGTGCGTATAAACACTAACGAAAAAAAAAATGTTTTAACCACTTCACTCTCAGGTGAAATAACTCTACAGATCATGTATTCTCTAGTGAATACACTAGCAGCAAAGGGGTTAACAGAAAAAATTGCAAAAGCTAAAAAGTAAAAAAGATTATACACAATTTTTTTTCATGTAAACCCCCCCCCCCCTTTCCGCTCTCTCTTTATATATATATATATATATATATATATATATATATATATATATATATATATAACGTGTACGTATAAGTATATTGAAAAATATATATATTAATAAAATTCGAAACAACCTCTAAATACAAGCTAATATTTAAATATTTTTAATTAAAATATGTTTCTTTTTAATGAAATTAATTAAAATAAAAAGTTTATCATGCACTTAATTATCTAAAATTTTTTGAGCAAGGAATTTTTATAATGATATTTGATATTGTTTAAAGTGGTAGCTTTTTTATTCGTATGTAGTAATTTAAAAGAACAAATTGTATTAATTAAGTATAGTAAAATATTAATTATTTATTTGCAACAAAAGGAAACATTGGGCAAAGAAAGACATAAAATATTTGCATCAAAAAACAGCGTAGATGCTACAAAAAATTAAATTTTCATTTCACATAGTAGTAATAAAATGCATGTTCAATATTAATTTTAAAAAGGCCAAGTCATTTATTTTACTTATTTAGGTAGTAACAAAAACCAATTACACAATATAATGCAACGTATATAAATAACAAATGAAAACGATAGTAAAAACACATTCAATAATAATAATTATAATATAATAAATAAATATATGTTAATTAACTGGCAAAAAAAAAATGAAAGCAGGTATTTTTTACTGTGCTTGTAATTTTTAGTGTGTTTCGACTTATATATTGTTTAGAATATTTTATTCTAAAGAATAGCTTTAAATTTTGTGTTCTTATCATCCGTAGATAATGATAAATAAATAAATAAACAAATAAATAAATAATTATAGTATAATAATAATAATAATAAATAAAATTAATAATTATCATTAATATTAATATTGTACCACAAGAAGTCACAATGTAAGTATAATACGAACAAAAGTTTAAATGAACATAAGATTTTGAATGGTTTGAAAGTAAAATATTTGTTATCTAAATTTAAATATTGTGAGAAACAACTGCATATTTTATTTTTTATGATTATTTTAAAATAAAATTATATGATTAAATTACGTCAGATAAATTCATTATAATACAATATAGTATATACAATGTGAAAATACAATGTGTATCATATATATATGTGTGTGCTATATATATATTGTATATTATTGAATTTTATATTATATTGAACAGATTAAGTAATTTAATATTCTAATTAAGATATTTGTACTTATTTGGCATATACAATACTATCGGTCTTGGTCTCTATGCCTAGTTAGGGATTGCAATATCAGGATTGCGGGATGTCGGACGCATAGGCGTAACTAGTGGGGGGGCCGGGTGGGCCGTGCCCACCCCAGGTAGTTCCAGTGCCCACCCCAGAATTTCAAGTTCACGTGAAAATTTTATGACTGCGATATGGTCAAAATTTTGATTTTCAAATATTTGAATGATTATACCAATAAATAATACTATATATTTCTGATTTGAGAACTAATGTAACGAAAACGGCGCGCACGCATATGTAAATGTGTGTGTGTGTGAGGTATAAAAGAAGCAACAGACAAAGAAAATCCTATTGCTCTTCTACATTCTTTGCAACACTTATATGACCCGGAGTCTATAGGGTTCCAAAAGGAACAAAGTGAAATATTATCTGAAAGCTCTAAATCTGAACGAGAGTTTTCTTTTTTTGTCACGAGGTGATAGGGAAAAAATCAGTTCCAGATGTCCAGTTCCGTATTCTTTCAACTAAGTCATCTGCTGTGGTGAGAGCGGATGAGAGAGAGAAGGGGATAGTGGGGTGCCCGAACGGTTTTTCTTTTACAAAATAATGACCAATTTAAAAAACAGGATGTAATTGACAAATTACTGATCAATTAATTGTCTTGTCTGAGTGATGAGATACGGCAAAAGTCATAAATGAGAACATCATCGCGGGGGGCTTACCCTTTACTTTGAGGGTTAAGGTAGGGCGAATTTTTTGCAATTTGCCTGCGGCTGTAAGCGTGTGGGATTATTTCCCTTTTCCAAGTTTGCATGCGTAATTATCAGTGCGCAAACAAATTCTGTAGTTTTGGAAATTTTTGTTTGTATTGCTGCATGCTGCTTCATGGATCGAGGCTCTTTGCTTCATGTTTCTGAATGTACTTTTTGTGAGTAAATTTTTCCTTATCAATCTTTGATATTCTGAATAAATAGAAGGGCTTAGTGAAATAAGATGTTACGTAACAAAAATAAAATTCTGAGACAATTTAAATGAAAGCTTTTAGTTGCAATTTTTATTTTATTTTTGTTCTTGTACCTTGTATTTAGTAAGTTAACGAGTAGTACTAAGCTCTCTCAGAAAAACTTAGCAATATTTAATTTTATAATATAAAAATTATTAATAATATTTAAGTTATTTTTATTAAAATATTAACTTTTAATAAATAATATATCAGATTTTAAAGATTAATTAAAATATAGGTATTTTACCTTTACCATATGACATATTATCTCATAACACTCTCATCGAAAAAATAAACTGTATTTTGAGAAAATGTAACATAACAGGTTCTTGCTCGAACCTCTTTAATTAATGTCATTTATTATTAAGAAAAAAAAAAAAAAAAAAAACTATTTGGTAAAGACAGAAATTTATTTTTGAAATTGTCAAATTTAAGCTTAAATTTTTTTTTCAAAATTTTAGAAAAATCCTGTATGTTTGCAACTTCTAAAAATGATCGCCCGCTGTGGTGCATTTAAAAATTTCTTTGATAAATCAAAAGGAGCAATAAGTTTTTTTTGCCGAGTTGCCAATTGAATAGAATTTTTCTTACTGACTTACTGTTTCTTTCTGACAAATAACACTATATAACAGTAAAATTTTCCTTCTATGTCCTTAAAAATTTCTTTTCAATTTTGGAATATTTATTAAAATAAAGGAGCTCTTATAAATTTATTTTAATTTAGAGAAGGAATTATGGAATTTAACGTTTCATTAATTAATAATTTTTAAGATCATCCTCTTCTTTAAAAAAAAAACTGAAAGCTTTTTTATTTTATTTTTGTGTGTAAAGTTTACTTGTAAAATAACTCATTGTTGTACTCATTACTCAAAACACAAGTATTTGTGTTAAATATGGTGTACAATTTACTTTAAAGTTTATTTTTGAATACTTTTAAATCTTAAAATACATTAATATTAGGCCTACCGAATTTTCAGCATCTGGTTTACAGATGTCGAATATTCGCTATTGGATCAAAATCACTAATCGATGCATCTCTATAAGCACCTTTCAAATGTGATAGAAATAATTTTGAAGAATACTTTTGTTTTCCCATGAAAAAAAGGTAAAACTTAAGCTTTTTTATTTATTTTGGACGAAAATTATTTCAGGTAAAAATGTTTTCCATGTGAGTTCTCTTTAATCAAATCTCTTTCTGCTGAATTCTGATGGAGCTAATTAAATTTAAAATCAATCCACTACTATAGAAATCATCGTAGTTTTAAAATTATAAATGTACTATTAAAATTTAAGAATATATATATATATATATTTTAAACTTTAAAATACTTCTGATTTCTTTTTTTTTTCAAGATTTTATACACTATTTTATGTGATATGTCAACTTTTGAAAGGACTATAACTTATACAGTATCGAATTTAAAAATTGTGTTCTTATAAACATATTTTGCACATGTTAAAAATTGAGGATTTTATGCAATAAAACAGTGGAGTATCCACTGAATTTTAAATAAAAAACGCATCGTTTTCAGTAACGGTTTCAAAGATTAAAAAAAAAAAAGAAAACACATAAGAAAAAGTAAAATGCGGTCTATGTAGAGATTGACATCAACTTTCCAATGCAAAAAATAAAATAGAAAATCATTTTAAAAATATGAAAATGCAAACTAAATATTGGATGTTTTCGCGTAAGTGAAGTAAGTCTCTTGTCAGAATCTCAGGCTGACGTATCATTTTTACTGCAGCTAAAGGAAACATTAATTGTCTTTTGCTTATTTAAATGTATTCGTCCCTCAAAATAAAAACTAATCTTTTCCTTCCACTCCTCAAAATATTCTTTTTCACATTCTTACATTTCTTAGAATTTTTAAACAAATTTAGAGTTTACATTAATGATTTCAAGAAAAATTTTCTCTAATTTTCCCGTTTATTCATTCTTAAAATAAATAGATTCAGTTTACTTTACCTGCATAAAATTACAGTGATCGGAAAACTTCTACATTTTAGACAGGTTTCAGTTGTATACATTTTTCAGACATGTATAAATTATATCTATATGGTATTCGTTCTATCGGAACCACGAAATTTTTCTCACGACAGTTTTCTGTAATAGACACGTAATAGACACAATTCAACATTTTGCTGTTGGAGAAGTGGAATTCGGTAAGAATCAAAACATTCATTTTTTTTTTTAAAATGAATTTTGGAGAAGTGATAGTTTAAGTGCTGTGTTTAAAACCGGGACATTAAAGAGATGTATTGGGACACCCAGACATTATGCCTAAAATTGGGTCTCTCTCGGAACTTCTAGTCATCTTAAAAATTTCAATGGCGCAATGAATAGCAGTGGTGCCGACTTGGGTGATGGGCCCGTGGGGCTTTAGTGTCGAGCCCGCCCAATAATTTGCTCCCCTGACCCACCTAATTTCCCTTGTTTTATTTCACTACGTATTTATTTAAATTTTTAAATCTCTGAAACAAAATTTCATTTTCTATTAGTGGACAACAAATAAGAGTGAAATATGCCAGCCCAGGATATCGTCGGGATAGCTCAGTAGGGAGAGCGTTGGTACGGCAAACCAAAGTACCCAGGTTCGAGTCCTGGGCGTTAGTCCTGTGTGCCTTGGATATAATTTACTCAGTTAAATATACTTTCCTCTGTTCATTATGTAAATTTCATTTTGTTGACGTTGAAAAATAGCATTGACATCCGTAACAGAGACATCAAGAGCACTAAATGTTCTTCAGTACACATATAATTATTAAATTTCTCTCAACAGTTCAATTTCCTATATACTTGATCAGCAGTATTGTTGTCGTACGTAAACCGAAAGGTAAATGCTAGAATCATGTGAACTTTAATGACTATGCTATTGAGAAAGAGAATGTATACGGAGCATTTAAAAAAAAAAAAAAAAAAAAAAAAAAAAAAGATTCTAAAATGTATACGGCGAGTAACTTCGTATGCCCTCCACTATACCCCTTTTGATCAGTGAGTATAAATCAGTGAGTGAACATTATCTATATTTTAGTGTCCTAATCCTGATAATTATAAAGCTCATAAATGACTGAAATGCTTTGCTTCTTGTGTTTTTAATTTGTATTGATATTTATGATATTATAGTAAATATTAACGTTATTATGCAAAAGAATTCACGAATAACATAAGCAAATAATAAAACGTGCCGTGCTATTTTGCTTAAAAAATTTGGGCCCATACAATATATTTCAAAAGTTGGCTCCATTGATCAATGGCATTACTAAATAATAACCTTGATAATAAGTTGTTTCTAATTTTAAGTCAAAATTTTCATTAAATTAACGAGTTTGATCTCAATGCAGTTTTTTTTTTAATATTCTTGTACGCATCAGTGGCGCAGCCAGAATTCTGCTCAATGGGGAGGAGAGGTTTGAATTGTTGATAATGGTGGTCGCTGGTTACTTGAATCACCGGCTAATCGAATCAGTTTAGCTAATGAAGTAATAATCATTTTTTTCCCTCGAAGAGTAGAATCAATAGTTACGTTGACCATGATTCATTTCAGCAACGTTTACTTTATATAAGAGTTAGAAAACATAAAATGCACCAATGAAATAACAAAAAACTGTTAGATTAATATAGTGTTTGAAAAATGAGGAGGCAAACTTAAGAAATGGAAGGGAATAGTACAGCAAACAATTTTTTGTACAGAAAATCAGGAATCTATTTTTAAATCAGAAATACATAGGATTTCATTCCAAGACAATCCCGATTTCTTGTTCTTAACTTTAGTAATAATAAAGCAATTTTAGCAAAATTTCCAATAGACTTTACTTTGCGTCAGATGTAAAATAACACGAGAAGAGGTAGAATTTATCCGCGTCCAAACAATGCGAACTAAGTATTCCATATTTTAGGATGTAGTTGACATTAAACGCGGTATCGTTGACTGAATTACTGACTGTGCACTTCCAGCACTTTATTTGACATCTAATTTCGTATACAGTATACTGAAAATTTCATTAAAATATCTTCATTATTATTAAAGCTCTCTAAAAATACTTGGATTCGACTTGACTTCCTATATCCTATATTTTTCACTAAATAAATGGATCGCGACCTGGTTTCCTATACAAAAATCTTAATTGTAGTGTGCTCTACCACCTTTTACAGATTGTCCTACTTTTTTTAAAACACATTGTTTATGTGTTAAGTATGTGTGCTTTCTAAATATTATTTTTTAACCTTTTTCATGATTTTGGAGAATATTTATCTATTAAAACACACATAAATAACGCCTGCATTCAAGTCTAAACATACACACAAATATTATACACGCATACAAACTATAAATACAATAAACCCAACAAGTGTGAAAAATTAGCCAGAGCCAGGAATCGAACCTACGACCACAGCATACAAGACTCATGCTCTAACCACTGAGCTACCCCGGCCACCTGGGTCTGCAATTTATTAGTGAGAAATTGCAGACCCAGATCATGGCCGGGGTAGCTCAGTGGTTAGAGCATGAGTCTTGTATGCTGTGGTCCTAGGTTCGATTCCTGGCTCTGGCTAATTTTTCACAATTGTTGGGTTTATTGTGTTTATAGTTTGTATGTGTGTATAATGTTTGCGTGTATGAATGTTTATCTATATTTAGTTTTCTGTTAGAAACACCTATGCAGAATGAAAGATAGGTTGTACCTGCCTTCGGCCGTGGAAAAAAAAAATACATTATAATAACATTTTTGAAAAAAGAGGGTACTTTTTAACTTTCTCTGCCCCTTCCTGAAAGTAGGGGCGAAAGGATCTACTTATATATACTTTTATTTAAATGAAATACATTATAGCTAAAACTCTAAAATATATTCCAGTTTTTACTTCTTATCTGATTTAAACACGACTGTAATTTTGTCCACATGAAAAACAATATATCATAATTTTGATGATATAGAGGCAGCATTATTTAATATTTAATAAGTGTAGATCAATGTATAACTAATTTATTACTTATTAATTTCAGTTAAAGCATAATTAGCATAAGTTTGTGTGTAATTATAGTAAATTTTATAAATTCTATGAAAATGCTTCATATTTAACGCTTTTCTTTTGAAAACCTTGCTCATAGGCATGTATCTGTAAGTCAAAATCAATAAAATTGCAATCAGTGCTTCTTTCCTCCGGGGAACGCGTGGCCTGAAGAACATTTCGAGCTACCTTACTAGCTAATGAACTACACTCTTTAAATATATAGCCCCCCCCCACCCCTCAGGAACAAATTGTTCGAATGAAACACTACAATAATCTGTTCAATCAAAAACACATTTTACATTTATATCTTTATAGCGCATTTTCTTAATTCTTACTTTGTCAAAGATTTTTACCTGCATCACTCACATACCTTGGTCTTAGAAATAACTGATAGCAAAAACACAAAAGAAGATGCACATGCAGAGGTCTGTTTGGGCTCGGTCCTGACCCGAAACCGGACCAACCCACGGGCCAGTCTCCGGCCTATTTTCGCATTCATGGCGATCGGACCGGGCCTGGCTTCCTTTTTTCCAGGCTGGGCTGAAACTGGAATTCATTCTTCCTAAAGGTCTAGACGAGTTGAAATTGTCGGGTCCTGTTTTTATCAAGCCCATATGAAAATAATTGTCCCTGCCTATCCTGACATGACCCATGCAAAAATCAGTAAAATTTCGATCGGCCCAACAATTTTTGCAAAAAATGCATATATTTTTAAATCGTCATTGTTCTATATTAAAATTTTCAATTTATTCTTTTTAAAGAATAGTTCATTTTCTAGGCAATTAAAATTAAAGTACAATAAAGCGTGTGAAAAAAAACCTGCCCATGACAGAATCCTGTTTCAAACGGAAAAAGGTATTTATCCATGAAAAATGAACATAATAATACGTGAGAAAAGAATGTAATATATTTACAACCGACAGTGTATATGCTAAGAAGGTAACTTTCCTATAACGGATATTTCTGTTCTCCTACGTGATTCCGTCTTAGATATTTTTACTATAATATAAGAATATTCAGGTTTTTAAGTCTCCAAGCCATGTAATATGGATTAAAGTTATTAATAACAACTGAGTCATTTGCATACAAATCGAGATCCAGTAACAAAATAAATATAGCACAAAGCGTTTTTTAAAAAACGAAGAATGCAACAAACAACATGAAAAGAAAAACTAAAATAAATATTTTTGTCAGAACTCCTCGTAGAAGACAATTTTTAACCATACCAGTGTAAAAATATGTTTTTGTTGAAATTCAGGCGAGCTGCGAAGGGATAATTACGTTTTTGTATGAGCCAGGCCGGGCTCGGGCCGAGGTTCTAGCTTTTACACTGGGTCGAGCCAATAAACTATGTGCATGGCCCGGACCGGATTCGAGTCTAACTTTTAGCTTTTTTTTTTTTTTTGTGCCAGGCCGGCCTAATATACATACATATATTTTTTACGATCCGGATCGAACTTTTAACTTTTATACCCGGCTGAGGGGCAAAAAAATTTCTACAAGTCGGGTCGCGCTCAAACCTAGAAATTTCTCCGTTGCAGACCTTAACAGAAAGTCTCAAACTGAGAAAAACCTATAAACATATATTTTATGTTTTTTTTCCTCCTGGAAATTGATGTCTATTATCCTTTTGAACATGGAGCAAAGACAGAAATTCAATTTAAAAACTATCCACTGTATAATACTCAAAGCGTATGACGGTCGAAATAATGATTCTTTTACTGTAAGATGTCTGAAAAATGTAATTGCTACCCTTTTTCAAAACAAATGACAGTTTTCACTTAACCAGTGCATCTAAGATCTAATATACGTTTCCACAGTTTAAATATAATATTCGAGATCTAATTGAATCACTTTGTTGAATATAATTTGATTCAACAAAGCTGCGAATTTCAAATAAACTAAAAAAACTTAATATTAACTTTAGTTTCGATTCTTAAAAGCGTCTAATTTGCTTAACTAGTGATTCATATAAGCGGCAATTATAATATTTTTTTAACTCTGGAAGGGGTTTTACCCCTCCCCCCCCCCCCCCTTGGGCTGTGCCACTGGACGCATACACACATACAAAGGACTTATAAAGTTGGGGGCCTGTGCTCACCCCACAAAATAGCTCTAGTTACGCCTATGGTCGGACGATATTTGATTATAAAAATCTAGGGATTACTTTGTGCCGGATTTTTTGGAATTGATAAAAGACGGTATGCAGAAATCTATCAACCTATCCGCACAAATAGCGAAAAAAGCGCATACATTTACGAAGATTCTATCATTCGTCATAGTTATCATGGAAAGACTGCTTGAAATTGTTTATCCGAGTAAGATACATTACTTTTAGAATAAAATATACAATTTCAAATACTTAAACAATAGTCTATCACAATAATAGCATTTTTTTTTTTTTTTTTTTTTTTTTTTTAATTACACGCAGAAATAAAATATCCAATAATCAAAAGCATTGCATGACAGAAGGAGAGCTGTTGAGAACTACATAATTTAAATTATTTATAGAACTTTAAACGAACTTGCCAGAATATAGAATTGGGATCTGTTGGCAACCTATTTTTTACATTCTTAACATTAAAAAAGTGTTTTTAGAAGCAAATAAAATTTCTTTTTGAAAGGTTAAATAATGCTTGTAATAAGAATGCATTGAAAAGGAGATGTAAATAATAGAAAGCAGAACTACTGATATACGATATTCAGTGACATAAAAGAAAAACTAAGAGAAAAAGAAAAGTACTAAAATTTATTAAATCTAAGTCTATATGAAAGCGAACTGAATTTTCAGGCCTAGGGCCGAAACTTTAATTTTGTTTTCATACCGGACAAGCATGAATTTTAGCGCACCCCCCCCCCCCCCCCCCGACACACACACTCTCCTCCTTTCCACAATAAATTTATAAAGAGAAATTACATCTTTACATTGGGTTGTCCGATTCCATGACATTTTTGTCAAAATTTCGTTTTTTTTTTTTTTTTAATTTTTTTTTTATCGAACGATGAACCAAATCTTCTTTTGACGCCTCCTTCTGCTATGGAGCCCGTGGCATATTCTCCCCCTTTTAGTTTCGGCCCTGTTCCCTCCCACTAAGGAACGAGATGGTCTTTTTGAGAATGGATGAGTTTGAGACCATTATTTAGAATATGAATGTGTATATTATGCATATGCGAATGTGTTTTGGTTGCAGCTAAATTGGACCAAATTGCTATGAATTGTTTTCTGAATTGAAAGTGCAAGCAAAATCCGTATGAAGAGAAAGAACTCAAATTCGCATTTATAGTAAATGTAAGCCGGAAAATTTTACTCATTCACATTAGTTGCATCTAACTGATTGAAAACCGAACTTTTCATCGTAGTTATCAGCATGGAATTCCATAGTTATAAGCATGCTAATAACAAGGAAACAAGCGATTAATTTTTTTTTCTATCACCACATTTTAAAAGTTCTATAGTATAGTTGATTTGTTATTAATTTCATAAATTAAATGCGTAAATTTATTATTTTTTCTTTTAAGTTATATTATTAAAAGAGGATCATATATTTATTAGGAAGCGTTAGGTATATTTCTACATAAATCACCATTTATAAATGATTACTTCCTTTTGTTATTTAAAAAAAAGTAGTGATATTGGAAAATTTTTTTTCGCAAAATACGGAAATCAATCCCGAAATTCCAGGATTTTTAACACGTTTTGGAAATTAGTTCTTTTCTAATGAATAATTTTTCTAAAAACAGACAATTCGGATATTTGGATTTAAAATAACCCAGACTTTCTCAAACCTTTACAAGTAAACCTAGCAAGAAGAATGATGTCCTTTATATCATGTTTATGTTCAATATATCTTTATTTGAAACCGAGAACTCAAGAACATCTATAAAATTAAGTGTTTTTTTTTTTTTTTTTTTTTTTTTTTAAATAAACACTTTTAATATTCCAACTTAAAATAAATTTACACAACTACCAGGTAACATTTGATGATATTGCAATGATTTTTTAAACACGTTTAGCAAATCAGTTCTTTTCAAAAGAATAAATTTTCTAAAAACAGACAGTTCGGATATTCGGATTAAAAAAAAACCAGACTTTCTCAAACTTTTACAAGTAAACCGAGCAAGAAGAATGATGTTCTTTATATCCTGTTTATGTTCAATAAATCTTTATTTGAAACCGAGAACTGAAGAACATCTATGACATTAAGTGGTTTAAAAAAAAATAAACACTTTTAATATCCGAACTTAAATAAATTTACACAACTACCAGGTTACATCTCATGATATTGCAATGATTTTTTAAACACGTTTTTGAAATCAGTTCTTTTCTAACATAAGAAAATTCAGATATTTGGATTTAACAAAAATGAGACTTTCTCAAACTATTACAAGTAAAACAAGCAAGAAGAACGATGTTCTTTATATCATGTTTATGTTCAATATATCTTTATTTGAAACCGAGAACTGAAGAACATCTATGACATTAAGTGGTTTTTTTTTTAAAAATAAACACTTTTAATATTCGAACTTACAATAAATTTACACAACTACCAGGTAACATTTGATGATATTGCAATCATTTTTTAAACATGTTTTCGAAATCAGTTCTTTTCTAACATAAGAAAATTCGGATATTTGGATTTTAAAAAAAAATGAGACCTTCTCAAACTATTACAAGTAAACCAAGCAAGAAGAACGATGTTCTTTATATCATGTTTATGTTCAATATATCTTTATTTGAAACCGAGAACTCGAGAATATCTATGACATTAAGTGGACCCTTGGGAGTAAGAGGCTGATCAAGAATGATTATTTATCGATGAAAGTAGATAAATAATGATACCTGAACTCCTGAAAAAAGACCACTTATCATATAACGCCCTCAGAGGCTTTCAACATCATTTCTAAAATGTTACATACTTCCGTAGTTTGTTTAGGCAAGATCATGTCATTTATATAAAGATGATTAAAGGTTTATTCACTTTATGTGTCCCAAATGCATGGTTTGTTTGAACTTAAGAAGTATAAAATTATCGGAAACAAAAATAAAAAGTTATAAATTAATTAATACAGAAATGTCGAAAATTTGATTTATAAAATAATTAAATTTGAAATCGTCCTCACAAAAGAACAAATTTAAAGAATTCTTAAAATAAAAGTAATTTTAAACTATAAAAGTGCTTATTAATATTAACCAGTCTGACACGCAAATATATTTTTAACAAACTGGTTTGATATAGTTTTATTATATTTCCCTATTCGAAAATATAGATTTTTATTTTCCATTGACTTCATTTAATATTCCTTTGCTGTCACAAACAATTCGTGAGATTTTATTAAGTAGGGGAGGAGGGCTATAAAACTAAAAATATAACATGAATGATAATCTTATATGGAAATCTTCGTATATTCAAATAAAAAATTCAATATATAATATCCTGAGAGCATAGCAGTTTAAAAAAACAAACTTTATGCAAAGCTATTCAAAAAATATTTATTGACAAAAATTTGAGCTTGAGGCAAACTTGTGCGACAAAACATCAACATTTATACGTGCAGGGAAATAAAATATTTTTTTTAGGACTTAACAATTCTATAATTTATTCCGATTTTTTATTTCGTTGAATTTATATATTTCCACGGACGAGAAATCACAGAAATCGAAAAAGTATTCAAATGTAAGAAATTTAAATAAGTCGTAAGAATTTACATAGAAATTTGAAAATATTTGTGAAAAGGTCAGATCTAGGGAAATGGTATTTTATTTAGAGGCGTAACCGAATATAAATTTAAAATACATACATAAATTTAATATACTTGCCGAAAAAATGGATTTATGAAAATTTTTAATACATGGTAGGTAACAGTGAATATTGGTTAGTAACCACACGTTTTCTAATGAATACTGGAATACGCATTCACAAAAGAATTATAGAGCAGAATATCAGCAAACAAAGGTGAAATTCAGTTTATTGTTATTATTTTATTTTTAATAATTAAAATATTGAATATAATTTTATTATAGAGTTGATTTTTGAGGAAAAATGTTTTATTATATTCTAAAGCAAAAAACATGTCCGTGCGTAACGCTGACGTCAGATTGGCGGTGGCAACACCTGACCAATAAATTTCGCTTTTATTACCGTTTTTTGAATTTCTAAACAATTTGATTTTTTACACAGTCGAACGGGAGATTTTTTTTGTTTAAAATGCAATTTGTTTGAAAACTGTATCTCAATTTATTGATATTTATGGCTTTAAAATAATTTTAAATCATGAATTTTTTAAAAATCTATCTCTATCGCGTACAGCCCGATTACGAAAGTTTAACCCGTTTGCACTTAAAACAATATAAATAGCTCAGCATTTGCTTCCAAGTAATATTTCATAACGAAATTTAAACTTCATCAACAAATAAATAAAACTATATATATAAAACACAAATTTAACAGACATGTAATTGAACTTCGTTCTCCAATCACTGAAATTATAAGAATCAAAAACGTTACTGTACGTAAAGAAATCTTTGACGTTTTCTTCTTCTATTAATCTCTGGCATGCTCTAATACTAACGTACCGATTTTAATAAATTTCAAATCTTTATTTGAATACATAATGGATATTTTTCGTAAAAAACTGTTGTTAATGGTCAATCTAAAAAAAATATGTTAAATGTAAAATAGAGTAAAGAGAATCTATTAGAGTTTTCAATTAAAAAAGTCATACTGATTAAATTCAAATGAAATTTCAATAATTTAAATCCTTCCCATAGCTACCCGAGCTGAACTCGGGATGCAAAACATATCGAAATCCTGCAGATAAGTTTTCTGTTATTTATAAATAATTTTTTGAAACTATTTTATAGGAATAATTGTATACCATTCGTGCTATCATGTTTAAAAAATGCTTACTTATCAAAATAAGGTTTCTTTTTTCAATGACTTTATTTTTTTTTACCCTCAGACTCAAGGTAAACTGAGCCGAGAAGGTGGTATTAGGTTTTAAACATAATTTTATAATAGAAAATAAACTAATAATAGTACATTTTGAAATATTTCTCTTTTAGTCTCGCCATATGTATTCGATCTAAAAATTTATCACAATCTAAAAAAATTTCAAAAGTTCTGGCAACACAGTTGGTTTTATTCGTGATTTGACGAAATTTCCGTTTTTCGAGTGTAAAATTTCTGGAAATTTTGAGCCTATATTTGTGAAGTTAAACGTGATTGAGGAAAGAAAGACATGTACAAAAATCCATTTAAGACTGTTCTCAAATCCAAACTGGCTAACTTTATGAAACACAAACGCATCAAAAAAATGCTCGCAAACGCATCATTTTAGCAGGTGCTCTTATTCGGAAACTCCGACAGTTTTTTCATTTTTTGGTTAAGTGAGAAGATTTTTCAGAAAGTGCTGTCAAAGTCAGCGGCATTGAACTGAATTTTCCGATACGGCAGCACTGGAAAGAAAAAAAAATCTGCCGCCATGAGAAAAAAATCGCTAATAACTCAATATGTCATTCATTTATCGATTTGGCTCTTCCCATCTGAGACATTTTAATGGAGATACATGCAAAGTAGGTAATATATATTTTTTAATTAGTTTTGTCCATTGAGATAATTAATTGAGATCATTAATTGAAATATTTACAAAATCCGTAAAAATACTTTTAGAAAAATCAACCAGCACATAGGCTAATGTGTCATGGTCCCCAAAAATTAGTCAGATCCAAGGCTCCAAATGTCCCAAGGCAGTCCTGAGCAAATAATTTGTAACCAGTGGACCCGTGCGAAGATTTCGCACTGCAGTCTAATATTTTTTAGCAATCTAATATATTTTTTAGATGCAGGTTTAAACTTCTAAAAAAAAATTAAGGACTAAAAATATCTGCAAGCAACATTAGTCAAGACAGAATATCATCTCATTTATTCCATCAAAGTTACAGTAAAAACTGACGGAAGATAGCAAACGAAAAAAAAATATATACATAAATAAATAAAATAAATTATCAATCGAATTTTAACTGCATTAGAGAGTATTTCGGAGGGTATTTCGCCTATTTCGGAAGGGGGGGGGGGGAACATGGGATTAAGAAAAATAAATTGAGCATTTGAATTTAAATTTTGCTTTTTAATCATAACTATAAAATAAACCCGTGCAGCAACTATGCCCCACTTTATCTTTAATGAACATTTTCTTTATAATCATTAATGCGGTATTTTATTTTTGTGGCAACACTAATTTGAGGAAAACCTTTCATTTCATTTATAAAAACAATGCCAATATAATTTTTAATTAATTGCAATTTTTAATCAAAAAACATGTTTCAACACAATGTAAGTGTACTATGTATACTCGCCGCTTCAAAATACTTTCATATAATATCGCATTTATCGTTCTGTGTTTTTTATTTGCTTAGAAAAAGGGATGTTAGCAACAGAAATTATATATAGGATAGGTTGCATTAATTTGTTCCTTTTCATGAAGATTTGCATAACAGTTTATTCTAATATTCCCCAACTTCCAAATCAATCCGATGTCCAGTAGTAGAATTTTCTTTGTGTACAGCAAAACAAAATTTATCTGCGACTCAACAATGCTGGACCAAGCCAACTATAATAAGAAATAAGAGTAACCCATAAAAAGAAAAAAAAATGTATTTACAAAGAAAATACGATAAGAGGATACAATACATACAAATATTCATAAGTTAAATTTTTTAGCCATTTTTAAAAGCTTTTAGATTAATCTGTAAGGTCTAAAATAATCTGGAGCGCGTAATGTCATGCTGCACTGTTAAATTTTAGCAATTTTTTTAAGTCCAACATTTTTTTTTTTTTTTTTTTTTTTTTTTAAGCTGTTAGATTAATCTGTAAGGTCTAAAATAATCTGGAACGCATGCTGCCCTGTTAAATTTTAACAATTTTTTTTAAGCTCAACATTTTTTTAAAGCTTTTAGATTAATCTGTAAGGTCTAAAATAATCTGGAGCACATGCTGCCGTGCTGCACTGTTTATGCTACAGAGCTCCAATGTGCTGCTTGATGTACATCCTGAAACACTTAATGAGCAAAATATCCTGAAAATGATACACCTCGTCAGTGAATTAGTTTTTCATTGTGTCTCTAATCCTCCGCCAAAAATTTTCTTTGCAGAAAGAGGTGAGCTTCATATGTATTTGTTTGTTAATCACTCATTCCTCTCTAAGAAAGATCTAATAAGGGCGTAATTTTACTAGAGGAAACTACAGTGCTGTTTTCTGAGATATCATTCTTTTAAGACAGAAACAGTCTATTTCTAGTTTATTCCCGAATTAAATCATTGGTGACACGTATTCAGCTCAAAAACAGGATAAACTGGAATATCCTAATATAAACACAATGAGAAACAAAAAAGAATATTTACACTCTTATAGGTATGTATGTAATCAAGCCAAGATTATGCACATAACAATTCTCTTTTCCATGACAGAGAATTGTCTATGAAAATTAGCCAAATTATTTTCTCTCTCTTCACCCTTTATCGTGTTCCGAAACGCCTGTATTAATTTATTCCTCTTTATGAAGATTTGCATCACCTTTCGTTCTAACATCCCCCAACATTCAATCACTTCCATGTACTGCTCGCCGCACATCTTTAGACATTTAATGAGCAATTCAATCTGAAAATGCTGCACTCCTGACAGAATTTGTTCCGCATTGTTTCCCTAATTAAACGGCTCAGCAATATCATGCTCTTCAGAGAGAGGTGAACTCCAAATGTGTTTGTTTGTTAATTACTCACTCTTCCCTCTAACAAATGTATAAACTATCCAATTGTGTAATTTTGCTAGAGGAAATTTCTGTACTGCTTTCTTAGATATCTTCTTTTTAAAACAAATTTTTTTTATTTATAATTGGGTTTAGAATTAAATCACGGGCGACATGTTAATGCTGAACACTCTTTTAAATAACATTACATAAAATTCTAACACTATTTCCATTGTTTATTCGCATATATTTATGCCCACAACTCTGTTATGAAACTCTTTAATTAAAAGTAAAGGTGTTTCTTATGTATTTTTTAATGTAAAATAGGAAAAAATTGTCTTAAAAACAAGAGAATTTCTGATTGATATATTATAAATTCAATCATAAAAAAACAGATACCAATCAACATGATAGCAAAGTACTTCTAGTTAAAAAAGAAAAAAAAACACTGAACGTAATTTGGAGAGAAAGAAGAGGCATTATATTTCTGACTTTAAAACATGTTTCTGCTACTATATTAAGATGTACTGCTAGCTGGTACATTCTACGTAAACATTCTATAACGAAAAATGCTTGTTCCTTCTAACTGCTTGCTGTACATCCTGAGACAATTAATGAGCAATACATTCCGAAAAGGACACACTCGTCACGCATTGTTTCCCTAATTAAACTGCCCAGCAATTTCATACTCTTCACAAAGAGGTGAACTCCATAAGTATTTGTTTGTTAAACACTCACCCTTCTCTAAGAAAGTTCTAACAAGCGTAATTTTTCTAGAGGAAATTGCAGTGCCGTTTTCTTAAATATCATCCTGTTAAGACAGAAAACGCCCTATTTCTAATTTATTCTTGAATTAAATTATGGGTGGCATGTATTCAGCTCAAAAATACGATAAACTCGAATATGCTATTATAAACAAACAAGAAAGACTATTTACCCTCCTATAGGTATGAAATCAAGATTATGCAAATGACAATTCTCTTTCCCACGACAGAGCCATGTCTATGAAAATTAGCCAAATTATTCTGTTTCTGTTAACCCTTTATCTTGTTCCGAAACTCCTGTATTAATTTGTTCCCCTTTATGAAAACTTGTATTACCTTAAGTTCTAATATTCCCCAACTTTCGAATCACTTCGATATACTGTATATCGCACATCCTCAGACATTTAATGAGCAATTCAATCTGAAAATGCCACACTTCACGCTGAATTTGTTCCGCATTGTTTCCCTAATTAAACGGCTCAGCAATATCATACTCTTCAGAGAGAGGTGAACTCCAGATGTATTTGTTTGTTAATCATTCACTCTTCTCTCTAAGAAATGTGTAAACAATGCAATTGCGTTATTTTGCTAGAGGAAATTTCAGTGTCGTTTTCTTAGATAGCATCTTTTTGAAACAAAACTTTTCTATTTATAATTCAGTTTAAAATTAAATCAAGGGTGACATGTTAATGTTAAACACTTCTTTTAAATTTCAATAGCTAAAATTCTAACACTATTGCCATTGTTTATTCGCATATAATTAAGTTCACAACACTGTGATGAAACTCTTTAATTCAAAGTGAAGGGTGTTCCTTATGTATTTTTTAATGCAGATTTCGTGAAAACACGTTTTCACCAGAATTTCCAATTGATAAATTATAAATTTAATCAGAAAAGCAAAAGGAACCAATCAACATAATAGCTGTTGCTGGTTACATACAAAACCAAACGGAACGTGAAAGGGAAAAAGAGGCATTATATTTTTTATTTTAAAGCAGCTGTGAAAAACATGAAAAAATCATAAAATGCAAGGTAAAGCTTGTTTTTAACTGTTTTCCCAAGAAAGTTTTTTTCTTCTAGATTTCTCAGCATGTCGAAAAATTTTAGAGATTCCTAAAACGGTGTAGAAAAAGGTTGAAAAGTACACACTATTTCAAATTAGAAAATTTTGCCTTATTTAATCGCAAAATGCGTAACAATTTTCTGAGATTAAATAAGGCGAAGATTCTATTCGGAAATACTGATACACAAAAGTAAGGACTGTACGCACCCTGATTATTCTTGTTTCGTCAGCATATTACATGTCTGTAATTTTTTATTTTATTATAACCTATGATATCAGATGCTCTTTATTTTTATATCATCGCATTAAAATATTATAATTTCGTTCAATTTGTAGCAACTTATTTTCTATTTTGAAATTTATTTCGATTTTTAAAAAATGATTAGAGAAACTTTAACAAATGTTGTTAGATCTTTGTTAAATCATACTTAAAGTATTTAAGCAAAACAGATAATTGCTTGAATGTTTTCTTTTTTTTTTTTTTTCAACTGACAGTCATGGTACTTGTAATTTTGATGTAGTTTTGCAATACTTTTATGTTAGAGCTCATGTTATGCTTGATATTCATTTTCTTCTTTTTAGGGAAGAAAAGAAGACACCAGATATGAGAACTTGGATTTCGGAATTTTACACAGAATTGCATTTATCCTGAAAATGAAAGAAACAGAATTTTATTTCAAATTTAAAGTACATTTATACGAATGGAATTTTGAGTTTACCGGTAGACATTCAACAAATCCCATATCTCTCCTCGCTTTTTTTTTTCTCTCTATAAGAAGTATGCAAAACTTTTTCAAAAATCATGAAAAAACATTCAAGCTTTCATTCTAAATATTAGAAAAACTACGAAATAAAGAAACAAACAAATAAATAGAAATCAGGAATATCCATGAGAATAAAACGCGGCACATATAGTCTAAATGTAAGAGGTTCTAAACATATCACACATCCAAAAGTATGAGGAAATATTTTATGAATGCCACGGGAGATTACTGGAAAAATCACATTTGAAATTCGAAAACGAAAAAAAAAAACGTATAAAAATATTAACAATAACACATTCAATCTCGGAAACGTTTTCTCCAGTCATTCTGCATATGAATAAACGATGGGAAAAGAAATGAATTTAAGTATTCATGGAATACGTATGGATGGAACTTTCATCGACTAGCACGATTTTAAATTCTTAAGATATCTAACTAAAAAAAAAAAAAAAAAAACGTTTTTTTTTAATATTTAGAATACAGCAAATAACGTTTACCAAAAGTCAAGCGGTGAGGTAGGGGATCGGAATTTCGAATGCGAATTTTATATAATCGAAGGCGCAACGGTGTGTCGAAATGACGAATTTTCACGACATAGCTGAAAATCGTATGTATTTTCTCAAGGTTTGCCAACTATGTTCTATAAGTCCCACAGCATGAGAAACCATGTATCCGCCCCCCCCCCCCTTATATACTGTTTAGCCTTGTTTTTAGATAGAAATGTATCGGAAAAGTTAGAAAAACAGATGAAAACCAAAAATGAGTAACTGGTGAAAAAAAAAATTGTTATGTAAGTCCAAATTTTTTATGTTATTGTAAATTTTATTTATATTTTTTTTCGTTTTGTAAGCAATTTTCTGATCCTATTTTTCCTTAATTAATTGGATTTTGAGACCTATGCATGGTTTTTGAAATTTTTATAATTTTCCACATTTTTTATCTTGTAAAGCCAAGTTCTCGCTTTATCCCGCAAAATCTTTGGTACATTCCTCAGAGGAAGGATAGTTATGAGAAGTCTGTGGTACATTCCTTTTCTGTAGGCATTTGAGGTGTGAGAAATGTTGCGGTTACCTGCGCTCAGATGCGAATTTGGCAGTGGTTTTTGACTGAATGAAAGTCCACGTTAAAAAAGAAAAAAAAAATTGCTCCAGTACCAACTTTATACAAATCATTAATATTTAAATAAAATTCAAAAAAGCATTATAGTTGCAATTTTTTTTTTGGTATTTGCAATGGCATTAATCGATTCTACTCGAAAAAAGTCCTTCCGGCCTGTACCGGGAGGAAAAGGTAGCTTTCCTATATCTTCGTTTTAAAATTTTAGCTAATGTTACACGGAAACAGCAAGTTAAAATGCAAAGAAAACGTTTACAAAAGATTCGTTAATACTGAATTTGAATAAGAAATTCGACAAATTATTGAGCAATAGCCAAATTGGCTGGGCCCCACCAGTGGCTGAGAGGTTCTGCTCTCGAAGCTGGTAGACGGGAGGTGCTGGGTTCGATCCCAATCGCGCCCGTCGGCCTAATCGTTCGGAGTTTTCGTGGTTTTCTTCGAGCCGTGGATTTATCCATGCGTAAATACGGGTTAGGTTCCCTTAGAAAGACCCCCACGAAGGGCACTCCCCCCGGGCCTATATCCCTAGTGTAGATAATTGGCCGTCAATAATCAACCCAACCCAACCCAAATTGGCTGGATCTATGAAAACTTATTTTGGTCGCCAAATTTGGCGATATTTCGTCAAATGTCGCCAAGTTTGGCCAGAATTTGGTGCTAACGGATATGAATATATAGTTTTATGCGTATGATTGGAAAAATTATTACAACAATGAAAATTTTTGTAATTTGCTGTCTTGTTTCAAAATGTCAGCCACCCTAGATTTTCAAACTGCTCTATCTGAGCCATTTTTTAAGATAGAGGTAAACCAAAAAATGCTCTGGAATCCTCGTATCAAGGCCTAACACTTAATTAAAAAATAAATTTGAATTTTTAACTTTTTTGAATATTTATTTTAGTTTTAAATTTTTAAATGGCTGCCATCTTAAAACAAAAAGGCGGACCAAGCTGGCCAACGAAATCGGTCGAGACATTGGTGAGCTTAATACACACAATTAGTTTCATCAAAATTGATTTATAAATACGAGCGTTATCGTATGACATAGGTCAGATATATATATATATATATATATATATAAATCAACATTTGAACGGAGTGTGGTTTTGGGGTCTGGGGGTCATGATCGGTGAAAATATATCGAAATTTTCTGGAACTGCTTTCCTCCGAATGGCTGCAATAGGTAGCTTTATACTTTTTGTATTGAAAGCTACCTAAACTATATAACAAGGCATATTGAAGCATAAGTTCGGGCTTTCGCACTTCATATGCAGCCAATGTCTGCAAAATAAGCCACTTCGTCACAGTGTGCGTTGATGAGCGTTACGAGTATTATGATATAGGGTGAAACTACCAGTTATTGACACTTAGCCAGTAACTGACACTTCAGCAGAAATCTAACTCAAATCAGCCTTTTCTTGTAAAATTCTACAAAGTAATGTCATCATCTAGTGGCAACTTATTTGTCTTAACTGTTATAACTTATTTTTTAGCTATTATGTTTTCAAAAAAGGGATGGTGTCAGTTGCTGGAGATATTGATCATATTTATGACAAAAATTTATTTTTAGTAATAAAAAAAATATTTTTTTTTCCAAATTTTGTCAACAATAATTTTTTAATGTATATTTACTATCCTTTCAAAAACAAAGATAAGTATAAAATAGATTTAAAACTTTGTAATAGTGATTTGAACAAGAAAAAATCTTTAAAGTGTCAGTTACTGGGGGGTTTCACCCTAAATGTCGATAGACGTGATCTCGCTTACTAGAAAAGAAAGAAAAATCATAGGAAGCATACATGTAAACATTTCTTTGGTTTTATTTCCCTTTTAAATAATAAACGGATAAAATACAATTCAAAATTTTCAAATCCTGAAATAAAAAAACACACTTTGAATCGATAATAGTAATAATTGTAATTTTGATGTAGTACTATAATATTTTGTACGTCGAAAACAAATAAAATTTAAATTCCATTTTTTTTTCTTTTTTCAGAATTTCGGAAACAGCAAATGCGAGAGAAGTTAGATTTCTGAATTTTAAACAGAATTGTACACAGAGAAAAAAAAAATTCCTTTCAAATTTGATGTATGTTTATAAATAGAATTTTGGTTTAGCAGGTAAACATTCAACAAACCTTCTACCACTCGCCGCTTTTCTTTTTTCCTTTTTATACAGCTATATGCAAAAGCAAAACCTTATTAAAAGTCATGAACAAACATTCAAAGCCGTCAATCAAAATGATGGGAAAACTACGAAACAAATAAACAAACAAATACACAGAAACCAAGCAAATAAGGTGAATAAAACGTAACACACATAGACTACATGTAAGGAGCTTCAAAAGCATGAGAAAATATTTTTTGAACGCCGTGCGAGATTATTGGAAAAATCCGATAAGAAAAAAAAATAATAAAACCTTATAAAAACATTGACAGTAACACATTCGATCTTGGAAACCTTTTCCCTAGCCATTCTGCATATGAATAAACGACGGGAAAAAAGAAATGAATTTTTAAGTTTACATGGAATACGTAACAGATGGATCTTTTTTTCATCAACAGGATGAGAGAAAATCCATAAGTGTGTTGATCAGTGAGTTCTCAAATTCCCTTCGCAAATATTAAACTACTCGTTGGGGGGCCATCGTAATACTTACCCATCATGGATATGCAAAATATAAAATATGAAAATAAAACATGTGTAAACTATTTATAAAATGCATTGCAATTCGAATAAAATCGTGGCTTGATGACGTCATAAACTTTAAATGCTCTATTACTGAATTTCGTAAAAGAAACATCCTTATAACCCCAAAATTGACAATCCTATTAACTAACGGTTTACTGCGTCGGATTAAGCGTCTCATTTCCAATTAAAATATATCAATGAATTGAAATTTGAATGAAATAAGGGGTCATGAAAAATCGAAGAGTATGGAAATTTAATTACAAATATCTCGGCAACTCATTATCCGATCGACTTCATTCTTTATGCAAAATTCATATTTTTTTATTGTCTTTTATATTAATTCCTTAAAATAAACAATTTCGAAAATTGTTATGTACCTTTTATTAGAACGAATATTTCGAGAGTCCGAAAAAAATAGTTCCGGATAATCGAGGTTACAGCAATTCAATAAGCTTCTTCAGACGGACGGCAAATTTATTTTTCTAAAAATATCTTTTTCCGAATCTCCAGTGTCTGAAACGTGCAAATCGTCAAAAAAAAATTCGATTTTCAAAACAATTACAAGGCTTATCCTATACTACGTATGATGGGTAAGTAACATATGAACATGGAATGCATTCTTATTTTTAAAATAACTCATCAGGAAATTAAGATTTTAAACTTTCTTCATGTGTACTCTTGATATGGATCTTGCTCTTTTTTTTTCTTTTTAAATTTACAAAATATTTCTAAAATATATGCTTAATTTTATTTGAATAGTTGAAAATTTACTCACAGCTCAACAGCTTTTAACACATACAATATTTAAAAAAACAAACATACATTTTACAAGTATTTTGTAAACTAAAAAAAAAAAAAAAAAAAAAAAAAAAAAATAGAAATCATGCATCTGGCATAGATTATGAAACACTTTCCAACACTAACATATTACTATTAAAAAATAATAATATTTTCCTAGAATGAAACGAGATATATAAATAAGCAATTTAAAAAATACATAACTCAGCAAAAATCCATTTGCAGTAATTGTTGCCCATATTCGAAGTCTTTCGTGCAGCCCTTCCAACAATTAGAGATCATAGTCAGTCCATTAACTGAATTATTTTGTGTGTCTCTGTAAATGAACAGTAAATCCTACGCACTCCATAATTTATAGAAAATAAGTTGTAGTGAAACTTAGTTATCCTTTTAAATATCATTATGTTTCGAGTATCATAATATGCTGAAAATGCACTGCAAACGATTTTTCCACATAAATCATAATGTAAAGGAATTTTTTGTAGGTCCCTGTAATTGAATTATAAATGCTACTAACTGTATACTCCGGTGAAAGCATACTATAATCCACCTCAGGAAGGCATAATAATTTCATCATGTTTGAAATATCATAACATCAGTAAAATGCGCCGCAAACGATTTTTCCCCATAGACCATAATGTAACGGAATTATTTTGTGTGTCCCTGTAAATGGTCTATTAATGTTACACACTTCATTTTCAATACCGAATATTCTATAGTAAAATTCAATAATGTGTAGAAATTTCATGACTATCCGAGTATATTTACGAGAATTAGATCACGGACAGACGGACAGACAGACCAACCGAATTCATAAACATTTTTCAACTATGTTGGAAAGTGTTAAAAAGAGAGACATTTTTTAAGAAGAGTACACAGAAAACAGAAGTTAGAAATATGAATTTCCCGAGGAGATATTTTAAAATAAAGAATGCGTTCTACTTCCACAGGTTTAACATTAGCGAGGGAAATTTGAGATTACACTGATCAACATCTTTAAGATGTTTAAATGATGAGAAATTACATTTTTATTTAAAATACAGCAAATACTGTGTCTGAAAATTCCAGCAGTGACGTAGACGAGACGGAATTGCAATTGAAAATTTTATATAAACGGTGGCGATAAGCGTTAAGAGCATGCTGTGATATAAAATGAAATAAATGTCGAATTATAAGATTCAAACGTCGTTTCTTCGACATCTGGTCCAGGTAAGCGACGTGATTTCTTAAAATTAATGACACACTTCGACGGCGCGACTGATGGAAGGACGAGTTTTGGGGTTATTCGAAAAACAAATTGCTGGAACGAATATTGTAAAGGAAGATTGGGTAACATATCTTTATAATTTTCTTCCGTTAGAAATCGTAAACATTATAGCCAGAGTAACAAACCCTGAAGCAAATAATTAAGATTATGTGAAAAACCTATCACGGAAATGCTTTAAGAAGACTCCAGAAGAGTTTAGACAAAAGTTTGTTTCATATAATAAAAGGACATTCAGCCACTTGACGTGACTTTGCTTTTCAACTGAGAAATTATTTTGAGGAATGCATTAAAGGTCTCGAGATTTCTGATTTTCAAGTATTAAAAGAATTAATAGTAACTGATCCAACAAAGCGTAAATTACTTTGAAAATCAGGCAACATACACTTAGTTTTCTTTTTGTAATTTTCCAAGCAGCATTTTGCAACAGTGAACTTTCTGTCGGTTTCTGATCAATTAAATATCTAGAAATAAGAAAAATATGATATACTGAATATTTTCAGTTTACTCGCCTATAGTAGTGACCCACTCCTCTGAGTCTCAAAGCTCACGGTATTTGCTGCCAAGCAAATATCGTGCCTAATCAGGTGAGGCAGGGCTGATGTCAAGGGTGATGGAAATCAGGCAAGGGTGGTGGAAATTAACAATGCCTTTTTTTAATCATCTGAAGTTTTGTATGAGATCTGGTACCTCACAGCGCGTGATTGTTTTCTGTGGATATGGCTGTGTAGTTAGCTGTCTGATAACCTCTTCGTCTCCAGGATGCCTGTGAACTGCTAGATCGTATTAACGTTAATTGCTGAAATAAACCTGTAAACCATGCTTTCGCTTACTAAAAGCGAAAAAGAAAATCTTAGCAGGAAAATATGTAAAATTTCGTTGGATTTCTATTCCTTTTAAATAGTAAAAGGCTAAAATGCAATAAATAAATAAATAAATCCTGAAATAGCAAGCAAACTTTGAATTACCAATAACAATAAATTTTGATGCTGTACTGTAATAATTTGCATTTAGAAACGGATTACACTTCGAAAATTTTCACATTTTCTTCTTTTCAAAGTAGAGGAGAAGATAGCAAATGTGAGACGCCGGATTTCGCAATTTTACACAAAATTGCGCGAAACGTAAAAATGAAAAAAACAGAATTTCCTTTCAAATTTAAAGTGCTTTTACGTATGGAATTTTAGGCAAACAGGTAAAAATTAAAAAAACTTCTAACTCTCGCCGTTTTTTATATTTTCATAAGCGGTGCGTGTTAGAAAAGTAATTTCTGAGATATAAACATTTTATCATTTTATCATGAGTCAACCTAATTATCCTCCGATAAAATAAATAAAAGACTGCAACGAGGTGATGAAATCGAACACGTGTGCCGGCAAAGAAGTACTTTTCTACATCTGTGAAATACTCATTAAAGAACTGCTGACTCGTGTGAACTCTAAAGTTCAAGGCTCAGT
Organism: Maratus michaelseni; assembly: GCA_963931845.1. Taxonomy (NCBI): domain Eukaryota; kingdom Metazoa; phylum Arthropoda; class Arachnida; order Araneae; family Salticidae; genus Maratus; species Maratus michaelseni. The sequence goes on from OZ007593.1 coordinate 261,391,056, forward strand.
GACGTCAAACTTGACTATGATTTTTCTCATCTTAGAACTAAATAAAAACAGTCTCTAACTATCTCTGTTTGATTAAAGAACTGCAGAAAAATTCTCTGCAGATAAATTGTTATAACTAATAATAGTTTAATGTAAATTTAATAATTCTTTTTCTTTTTTTTAATAGTGTGATTAAATAGTGGGAACAACTAATTTTGCATTTTTAATCAAGTTTGTGAAACACTAATGTTTGTGGAATTATCCTATCAAAATTGGATTACGCTATATTCCGACATGCATTGGATCAATGACGTTCGCCGCGGACTTAACAGGTATGAGAACTTTCATTACATATACTAACTGTTATGAAATTTAAAAGATTTATCTAACAATTAATGAGAAGCACCAATTGCCGTAGTTCACAATTTCTATTAGTGCGCAAAACATTCAATGAACTAATATCCGTTGCTTTCAATTAAACTGTTTGAAAAACTACGAAATAAACATATGCATCTGCATAAAACCCAAAGTATACAGATTACATGGAAGAGGCTTCAAACATATCACGGTTCTGAACGTATGAGAAAATATTTTCTGAATGTCGTGTGAGATAGCTGCAATAATCAAATTCGAATACAAAATATCATATATAATATAAACATAAATATTGACAGTAACACATTCGATCTCGAAAATTTCAGCCTTTCTGCATATGAATAAAATATGGGGTGGGTGGGGGGGATGAATTTAAGCATTCGTGGGGTGAATCTTGCGTATCGATAGTACAAGGGAAAATAAGATATATAAACGGGGGAAAAAACCTATTTTTATTTAGAATACAGTAAATACAATTTATGAAAAGTCAAGCGATGAGGTGGGCGAGATGGAATTTGAAATACGAATTTTATAGAAACGATAACGATAAGAGTTACAAAGTATTTATATATGCGGTGATATAACAGGAAATAAGTGTCGATAGACGGGCTTTCGCTTACTAAAAACTAAAAAAAAAAAAAAAAAAAATTCTTAGGGAGGAATGTAAAAATTTATTTGAATTTATTTGCACTTTAAATGGTAAAAGGGTGAATTACAAATATCAAAAATTTTAAATCCTCAAAACGCACAAATACACACTACATTTTTTAATTTTTTTTTTTTTTTTCAGTGTCGTTTTGTATGATTAATCTTTGGAGATACGTGCCATTTGAATTTTAAATAAATGTAAATTTTAATTTAAAAATTTAAATAGGTACTCTTGAATTGACAAAACTGTATTTGTAATTTTGATGCAGTACTGTAATACTTTATATATGTAGAATAAGGTTTACATTTTTGAAATTTCTCATATTCTTCTTTCTTGGGAAAGAAATGCGACAGCAAATATAAAAAGGTGCATTGTGGAATTTTCGTAGAATTGGATTCATTGTAAAACTGGAATTTCTGTTCAAATCTGAAGTATTTTTTGTAATGGAATTTTTCTTTAACTGGTAGACATTCAAATCCCTGATCTCCGTCATTTTTTTTTTCTTTTTATAAGCGGTATGCAAAACTTTCTCAAACGAAATGACCAAACATATCCGTCTCTTTCAATCAAAACGTTAAACAAAATACGAAATAAACAAATAAATAAAGATAGGCATCTAAACAAAACCCAACACATATCCACTATATGTAAGAGGCTTCAGAAATATCACACTTCCAAAAGTATGAGAAAATATTTTATGAATGTCGTGCGAGATTACTGGAATGATCAGATTCAAATATGAAAAAAGAAGAAAAACTTATAAAAATATTGACAGTAACACATTCGATTTTGAAACCGGTTTCTCCAGCCGTTTTGCATATGAATAAACGAAAGGAAAAGAAATGAATTTAAGTATTCGTGAAATATGTATGCGTATGCATGGATCTTTCATCGACCCAGCACCAGGGAAAATTCTTAAGAGATCTAAATGAAAAAAAAATAAAAAAATATTTTTTTTAAATTTAGAATACAACAAATACTATTTGCGAAAAGTCAAGTGGTATGGTAGGCGAGACGGAATTTCAAAAACGAATTTTATATGAATAGCTACGATAAGCATAACGTGTATTTATGATGCTATAATATAAAAGGAAATAAATGTCGATAGACGTGCTTTTCTTAGTAAAAAACAAAAAAAAAGAAGAAGAAGAAAGAAAACAGAAAAATAATCTTAGCAGGAAATGTGAATACAAAAATTTCTACTTTTCTATTAAATGATAACAGGTTAAATTTTTAAATAAAAAAAATTAAACCCTGAACACATGAAGGTTTTATTACGAGTTAGATGTGCTTTTGCTTACTAAAAAAAGATGACAAATAATCTTAGCAGGAAATATGAAAGTAAAAATTCCTTTTTATTTACATTTCTTTTAAATGCTAGCAAGATAAAATTTTAATTTGAAAAAAAAATTAAATCTTGAACACATGAAAGTTTTATTACGAGTTTGATGTGCTTTTGCTTACTAAAAAAAAGATGACAAATAATCTTAGCAGGAAATATGGACGTCAAAAATTCCTTTTGATTTACGTTTCTTTTAAATGCTAGCAAGATAAAATTTTAATTTGAAAAAAAAATTAAATCTTGAACATACGAAAGTTTTATTACGAGTTAGATGTGCTTTTGCTTACTAAAAAAGATGACAACTAATCTTAGCAAGAAATATAAAAGTAAAAATGTCTTTTGGTTTACTTTTATTTTAAATGTTAACAGGTTAAAAATTAAAATAAAATTTAAATTCTGAGCACATGAAATTTTTATTACGAGTTCCATTGTCATTTTATTCGATTTATCTTTTAAGATATGATCAAATGAAATTTTTAAAAATATGAGAATGCTTATGATAATTCAATAGGCCTTAATTAGCAAAATAATAATTAAAAAAATTGCTGAATTAAATTACAGTGGTATATTTAATTCATGGGCGAAACCATACATGAGTTACTTTTTTAAATTCCAATAATAGTTTGAAAATACATTGGCTACTTTTTTCTTTAATTTTAAAAACGAATGTTACAATATTTTTTCTCTTTTAAGAAATATAGAATCTCAAAGGAAGTGGAAGCAGACATATAAGCATTTCATTTTGTAATGCTAATACAGTTTTTACAAGAATTGCAATGTAAACAAGTCATTTCAAATGAAGAAGAATTATCCCTTCCCATCTTCATATACTATTGTCGAATTGAGTAACCGCCTTCTTTTTACTTACCCATCATACGTAGTATAGGGTAAATCTTGTAATCGTTTTGAAAATCGAAAACAAAAATTTGACGGATTTACACGTTTCAGACACTGGAGATTCCGAAAAACATATTTTTAGAAAAAAAAAAATTTGCCGTCCGTCTGTGTGTCTGTAAACGCTCTATCTCCCGAAAAAATTGAGATAGTGACTTGCAATTTGGTATGTACTTAGTATGTAATAATGGGAAGAAGTCTATTTCATTTAAATAACCTCGATTAACCGGAACTATTTTTTTCGGACTCTCGAAATATTCGTTCTGATAAAAGTTATATAAAAATTTTCGAAATTGGTTATTTTAAGAAATGAATATAAAAGAAAATAAAAAAACATAAATTTTGCATACAGCATCAAGTCGATCGGATAATGAGTTGCCGAGATATTTGGAATCCTATTTGCCACACTCTTCGATTTTTCATGAACCTGTATTTCATCCAAATTTCACTTCAAAGATATATTTTAATTGGAAATTTGACGCTTAACCAGATGCAATAAACCGCTAGTTAATAGGATTATTATTTTTGGAGTTATAAGGATGTTTCTTTCAAGCAATTCAGTAATCGAGCCTTTAAAGTTTGTGACGTCATCAAGCCACGATTTTATTTGAATTGCAATGCATTTTATAAGTAGTTTACACATTTTTATTTTAATATTTTACATTATGCATATCCATGATGGGTAAGCATGATGGGCCCCCAACGACTAGTTTTTTCTGTTAAGAAATATAGAATCTCAAAGGAAGTGGAAGCAGACATATAAGCATTTCATTTTCTAATGCTAAGACAGTTTTTACAAGAATTTCAATATAAACAAGTCATTTCAAATGAAGAAGAATTATCCCTTCCCCTCTTCATATATTGTCAAATTGAGTAACCGCCTTCTTTAAAAAAAAAAAAAAAAATGTTAATAACATCAAGATTTTAAATATTTACACTAAAAATTGTTAAATATTGAGTGGTCAGGTTCCTCTATTGAAAGAAAGATATTTTTACGCAACCCAAAAATAAAGTTTCATAAAAAACATCCAGTCTTGAAATGTCTGTTGCAGTCTTCATTAAGAGAAAAGTTAATGTCAATGAACTGATCGAAATTTCCAAAATTATCCAATATACGCAGCAAAAATGCTTCATCGGCATTTCCAATCACTAAAATGTTACAACCATTATTCTATTTTGGTGTTCGGCAATTCAAATAAATGAAGGAAAAAAAACATTCTTAAATCACCCTCAAATCCATAAAACTGCTGAAGTTTCGGTAAAAATCTTTCCGACTTTACAATAATATCCCCACGCAGAAAAAGAAAATATTTTAAACGATTATGGACTTCAACAAACATATCAGTTAAAATATTATTCGAGAGAGGTTCCGGTAAAAGGCAAAAGTAATTCTATTTATATATTTGCACGGGTTAAAATTCACTGTTATTTAAATGGGAAAGGTAACAGAGATACGGGAAAAGGAGAAGAAAAATGGCATTTCAGGAAATGGTAGATGACAAAGATTAGGTAAGGGCAAGTTTTATAGATATACGAGAGTTTTAAATTGCATATTTAAAAAAAATGAAAAGTACCGTAACTTGAGGTTACTTTGACCCTAGAATGATACTTGGACCCAAAACAAAAACAACAACAACAACAACAACAACAACAAACATGTTTTAAATCAGTCGTGGGCCTATTGTATTGAACGTATTGATTTCATTCACCAGTACTCTAACGCAGTATACCCAGGACTGATTCATGGGTGCAAGAAGTCCATCCAAGCGAAGACTGAAAACTTTTCTGGGTATTAGGAATAACCAGTGCTAGAAGATTTCTATGCCTTGCATTATGGCTAAAATTTGGTCTCTTGCAATAAAAGAAACCGATTAAAAGTTTTTGATAGTAAAATTGATATTATTTAAGTATATAAAGTAGAATTTATTATGAGTCAAAAATCTCACCAAGACTGAAATCAGTCCTGAGACTGAAGTCTTCCACCCATGGACTGATTTAAAACATTTTATGTTTGTGTCTAACTAAGTAGCCCCTAACTGGGCCCAAGTATCTCCAGTTACGGTACTAAAAGACAAAAAAAAAAAAGCTTTGAAATAATTTCTTTCCACCTAAACCTTTAATTGACTATATTATAAATAATTTCATTTACAAAAAATTCAAATATGATGGGTTACCTTTAGTACAAAGATTTAATTCGCAATCTGTGTTTTTAAAATTAATATGGAACAATGTGATTTTTATATAACTTGAATTTAATATTAGAGTATACACGGATAAAAATCTGCAGCAACCTGTCCAATCATTCAACCGTTTTTATAGAAAACGGTTACATAACCCTAATTTATTCTGACCAATAACAACGACCTCATAATATGGTCAAGTAAACGTTATTTGTAAAAACGGTTGAATGACTGGGCAATTTACTGCAGATTTTTAACAGTGTGGGAAAATCTCGTTACGAAATCAGCTCTTGGATAAAGAAAAATGACTTGGTATGCGAATGAGATTAGATATGAATGCAAAAATGTTGTGAATGTCTTTGGAGATTACATGAGAATTAAAAAGTGGTGATCACAGAATACAAAGTTATTTTATAAAGTCTAAAATGTAAAACACAAAATATATGTATATATATTTATCCGTTGTTTGCCAGTAAAATATCCGTACTTTTACGAATGAAAATGAAACTTCGATGAAAGTGATTTCGTGAATGAAGTATTGAGAACATGGATTTCAGAGTATCTTTGACAAGTAATGAGAAATTTAGATTTTTTTCTAAAGCTGTAGGATTTATTTTAATTAATACGCTGTAAAACAAAATAAATCCGTAAAAAAATCCGGAAATTGTACTGTCAAAATACGGAAATTCTTTTTAGAGTGAAAAAAAAAAATCTCAAAGCTGTAGCGAAAATGACAAATTAACTAGACTTTTAGTACTGTTATAGGTCAAGGATATACTTAAATCCATTCAACTTTCTTTCATTATTCTACTTCGTTTCATCAAAGAAAAAAAATTCCGTAAAAATACGAAAATTGTACTTGCTGCATAAGTTTCGCAAACTGCTCTTGCATTACACAAATATTTACATTTCTTAGGTTATTCCCTAATCAGTTATTAAATTTCTTAATTTTGTTCTAGTTATCAAAGTTTTTTTAATTAATGTATATCTTAAAATCTATTTACTTCCTTCTGCTAGAATGTTTTGTTAGTGTTTTTCTCGCGATGTACATGAGTTTAACTATACAAATGTATAGTCGAACTGTGTAACACACTTCCTCTTTACTTCAGTCAGTTAATAATGTTAAATGTCGCAACTTCCATATTGAAAAGGGTTAAATTTGGAGTTATTACGATATTTTAATAAAGAAGCTATATACTTTAAGTGTCACAAAAATGAGGTTTTATCAAAACATTCATTAAAGAGAAAGGTTAATGTCATTGTACTGACCGGTATTTCTAAAATTATTCAATATAAGCGACACAATGGCTTCATCGGCATTTTCAATCACTAAAATGCTAGAGTCATTATTCTATTTTAGTGTTCTGCAATTGAAGTAAATGGAGAATAAAACCTTCTTAAATTACTTTCAAATCCATAAAACTGCTGAAGTTTCGGTAAAATTCTCTCGATTTTACAATAATATCCCAATAACGCAGAAAAAGAAACTACTTCAAATGATTGTGAACTTCAACAAACATATCAGTTAAAATGTTATTCCAGGTGGGGGGTTTCGGAAAATACTAACTGAACAAGAATAATTCAATTTAGTGGTTTTGAATTTGTGGTTATTTAAGTAGAAAAGGTAACAGAGACGGGAAAGACATTTCAGCAAAATGGTAGGTGACAAATATTAAGGTAAGAAGTATAGAAATTGGAGAAAATATAAATATGAGAATTTAAATTGCATTTTTAAGAATGAAAGTATAGGAAGACAAGAAAATCTTTAATTCCTTTCCTCGTAAATTTCTACTTGGTTGCATTTTGTAAATATAGGATCTGGTCAAAATTATCCGGTCAAGAATAATTCTATCTAATGGTTTTGAATTCGAGGTTATTTAAATAGAAAAGGTAACAGAGATGAGAAAGACAATTCACCCAAATGATAGATGACAAATATTAAGGTAAGAAGTATATAAATTGGAGAATATAGAAATATGAGAGTTTAAATAGCATTTTTAAGAATGAAAGTATAGTAAGACAAGAAAATCTTTAATTCTTTTCCTCGTAAATTTCTACTTGGTGCATTGTAAATATAGGATCTGGTCAAAAGTATCTGGTCAAGAATAATTCTATCTAATGGTTTTGAATTCATGGTTATTTAAATAGAAAAGGTAACACGGATGGGAAAGGTAACAGGGATAGGAAAGACATTTCTGCAAAATGCGGTGGATGACAGATTAAGGTAAGGGGTACAGAAATTAAAGAATATCGAAATATTAGAGTTTAAATTCCATTTTCAAGGATGAAAGAATAGGAAGACAAGAAAACATTTTATTATTTTCCTCTTAAATTTCTACTTGGTTACATTGTAAATACCCTATCTGTCAAAAGTATCCGGACACTTTTGATTTTAGACAATTTGTAGAAAATCTCATCAAATATTGGACGAATTGTAATTGTACTTTGGGGATGTTTAGAACATGTTTGGCCTTACAATTTTCAGCCAAGACTTAGTGAGGAGAGCAATTAAGGGATCAACAGCAAATTGCATAAAAAATTATATTTGTGATTACTCTGTATCATAAAACAGATTGAAATTATCTGTAGGTCTAAAGAATGGTTCAACACGTTCCGTACAAAGCATGTATGCATTTGTGTAAGAACAGCACATATGTCCATACAGGAGCTCGCTGCGTATAGGAGCAATTTTATTGTTCCTACCAGTATTTCGAGAAAATTATCTTCATGATATAGTTCTATTGCATATGTTAAAGAAATTTATGCCGAAGATTTTTAATTGGGAATACTGGTACGAACAATAACATTTTCCCTATATGCTGCGAGCCCTGATAATGAAAATATAAACGTTTCTTTGAAAACTAAAAACTAAAAATTTCGGATGTCTTTTGTTTATAACATGCAGGGTTTTCAACCAAATTTAACATCATTTAAAAAAAAAACTTGACAATATGCAGAAGAAATATTATACTGTAATTAAAGAATGAACATACAGAATATCTGATAAAATATGAGCATTTGTATGAAATAATTTTTAACTGCGCATGCGCAATTGATAGCACAATGTTTCTTTTATAATTTAGTAGTCAACTATATAGGGCAACTTCTTAAAAAAAGATCAGTCAAAAATAATCAAAATTGAGCTGCAGTTCAGTTAGTTTCTGAAAGTGACTTCATGATAAGGAATAGTTCACAAATTGCAATTTACAGAATATAAAAAATTGTAATTTATGAATTGCAATTTAGTACAACATATGTGATGTATTTTTCTTCATTCATAAGTATGTATGTCTATTTAGAGTATTAATAACTTGTATGTAATTCAATGCATTATCTTGTGATTCATGATGAAAATGGTAAATTGTGGAAAATTCCTTATCGTCCAGTCAATTTTAGAAATGAACTGAAATATAGCTCACATCATCATCGATAAATGTCTGAATATTTACAATATGTGACTGTCTTTTTTTTTTTTTAATATATAAGTCGCTCTGTATAGTTATCTACTAAATTATATATATTAAAAAAAATATGCTATTATTTGCACATGTGCAGTTCAAAGTTATTTAATACAAATATTCATATTTTATAAAATATTTAACGTATCCATTTTCTAATTTCAATATAATATTTCTTCTGCGTTTGGTCAAGTTGTCTGAAACTGGTGATAAAATTGGTTAAAAATTATGCATGTTATAAAAAAAAGCATGCTTATTATTATTATTATTATTATTATTTTAAAGATTGTTTATATTATCGTGAAGATAAGTGTTATTTTTATACAAATGCACCACGCGTTGTACAGAGTCTATTTAATCAATTATTAGAGCTACCGATCATTTCAAGCGTTTTTGTGATGCAGGATGATCGAAATATTATTATTATTATTTAATTTGTTGTTGATCTCCTGATTACCCTCCTAATCAAATCTTTACTGAAAAATATGACGCTAAAAGTGTTCTTTTACATCTTGAAATTCAAGAAAAAGTCACCAAATATTTCTCTAGTTCTTCGACAAAGCGTCTAAGATCGAAAGTGTCAGGATGCTTTTGACCAGATAGTGTAATGTAATATTTGAAAAGTTTTGTTGGCTTATCTTTAATACCAAGATTTATTTCGAATTATGTGTTTTTAAAATTAAAATAGTGTAATATGACTTTACATAAATTGAATTTAATGTTCAAATAAATGAAGGAGGGAAAAAAAGCCATTCTTAAATTACCTTCAAATCCATAAAACTGCTGAAGTTTCAGGAAAATTTTTGCAATTTTATAATAATACCACTACACATTTAGGATAAAAATAAAATTCTTTAAACGATTATGAACTTCAACAAACATGCCAGTTAAAATATTATTCGAGGGAAGTTCTGGAAAAGGCTAACTAAACAAGAATAATTCTATTTATATATTTTCACGGCTTTGAATTCATATGTATTTAAATGGTAAAGGTAACAGAGATGGGAAATAAAGAAGGGGAAATGACATTTCAGCAAAATGGTTGATGACAGAGATTAAGGCAAAACCAGGATTTGTAGAAATATGGGAATTTAAAGTTGTATATTTTAGAAATGAAAAGTGATAAAAGGCAAGAAAATTCTCGAAATAAAAATTATTTTCCTCTTTGACATATACTTAGCTACATTATAAATAATGTAATATTCAGAGTTTTTTTAGATCATGCCTTAGTATAAAGATTTATTTCGAATTATATGTAATTTAAAATTAAAATATTGTAATGTGATTTTACATAATTGAAATTCATAATCAAATGAAGAAAAAAAGATTTTTAAATTAACTTCAAATCAATAAAAAAAAAAAATGTTGAAGTGAATGAAACTTCTGAAAATTTTTCCGAACTTTACAACATTCCAACGCATTAACGGGAAAAAGGAAAATACATTAAATGATCAAAGAACATACCAGTTAAAATGTCATTTGCTCATTTGAGGTGGATTCCGAAAAAGTCTAACTACACAAGAATAATTTTATTTATATATTTTCATGACTTTGAATTCATATTTATTTAAACGGGAAAGGTAACAGAGATGGCACATGGAGAAGGGAAAATGACACTTCAGCAAAATATTAGATGACAGAAATTAAGGGAAGCTTTATAGAAATATCAGAGTTTCACACCCCTGATTATAATGACACAAAAAATGCAAATAATCATAAATTTCATATCATTTTAAGTATTAATAAACAATGTAGAATATGTATTTATAATCCAAAGAACCTTGCTCATTTTTATTTAGATATATATAAACGTGTATGATTGTATGTATGTATTTAAAGATGAAATAAAGAAAATTATAAAAAAAAATTTAATGGTCATAATTTTAAGGACGCTTATAAGTTCGAATAGATACAATTTTAATAAGAAATGTTACCATCCTTATTTTAGAGACACTCAGCCATATATGATTAGACGTGCTTGGAACAAATTTTGATAATTATGAAGTGGATGTAAGCTGCCCAGGGATTGTAAATAATTTCTTCAAGTCTGTAATGCATTAATATTGCTTGTTATTTACATAAAAAAGGGTACTTCTCTATTATACCGTCGACCACTTTTCAGAACAAAAAACTATTGCCAAACTGTAACGCCAAATAAACAGTGGAACGTTGCCATTGGAATATCAAAATAAATAAATAAATAAAATATAAGAATTTAAGGACACAAGTTATTTTAATGAATGAAATAACTAATAAATCAGTAAAACATAATGAAAAGTACACGCAAATGTCGCGTTAAAAACCACTTGATGACGTAACAAACACGTATAATGCTTCTGATATCAAGTAAATGGCACTGCATTTTTGGCGTTCAATCTTACAGTTTGGCGATAGTTTTTTGTTATGAAAAGTGGTCGACGGGATAATAGAGAAGTACCAAAAAAAAAGTTCGCCATTGACCTCAATTCATTTCTTTTATTATGTTCATATCATGCGATCAATGTGGCCAATTAAATAATGGGATATTGTTATCAACGAACCAATTTTCGTAACTTTTGTAGCATGACACTATGCATTATCTTGTTGAAAAATTATTTTTTCTTTTACTAAAAGCAACCATATGCAAACGCTTGTGCTTCTAAAATACGAGTGTACACTTTTAAGCTCATTTTTTTTTTTAGAAACAACAGCTTGATTAGTCTTATCTAGAGCTGACACAGCATCGCAGATCATGACTGATCCTCCTTTATTTCGACGGCTGCATGCGCCATTGTTATCCCTACACAAATTGTACGAATATTAACGTATAGCTTTAGGAGAATTAAAAGCGTTTCAATCTTGATGGGCCTAAAGTTATACGTTAATGCATAATTTGTGGAGGAATAGAAATGTTGCATGGAGCTTGACATAAATTGAATTGCATAAATGATAGAAATTAAAGTAAGGGAAGCTTTATCAAAATATGAGAGATTATTGCATATTTTAAAAATCAAAAAGGCAAGAAGACAAGAAAATAGAAATACTTTTTTGCCTAGTAAACTTTTTCTTAGCTAAATTATAAATAAAGTAATGTTCACTGTTTTGATAGCTTATACTTACTACAATAATTTATTTCGAATTATAAGTTTTTTTTAATTAAAATACGAAAATGTAATTTTACATAATATTAAACTAAATGAAGAAAATAAATTCTTAAATTATCTTTAAATTCACAAAACCACTGAAGTTTCAGTAAATTTCCCCAAATTTACAATAATATCGTCAAGCAGAAAAACAAAGTATATTAATTGATTATGAACTTCAGCAAAAATATCAAGTTAAAAAGTTAAAATATCATTCGAAGTGGGTTTCCGGAAAATGCTAACTAAACAAGACTATATACTTTTATAACTTTGAATTCACATTTATTTAAATGGGAAGGGAAATGGAGAAGAGGGGAAGCAACATTTCAGCTAAATGGTAGCTGATAGGAGATTAAGGTAAGAGAATGAGTAGAAATATATGAAAGTTTTAAATTGGGAAGAAATATGAAAGTTTTAAATTGTTTGTCTTTTAATACTTTTCATAAAGGAAAAGTATTAAGACAAGAAAAAGTTTTAAATAGCTCTTTTCCTTCTAAAATTTTACTTGGTTACCTTAAAAATAATGTATAACATACGGAAGGTTTTATTGGCTTATCCTTAGTACAAAGATTTATTTCGCATTACATTTTATAAATCAAAATTCTATAATGTGACCTTACATAAATTTAATTACGTAAAAGATTTTTATTTTTTTTTTTATTTTTTTTTTTTAAGATAAGATACGTACCAGATCTTTATAAATAGAGAGATTTAAATTGCATATTTTAGAAATGAAAATAAACTAGGAAACACGACAAGCTTTTAAAATAATTCTTTACCTCGTAAATTTTTACTTGGCTACATTATAAATAATGTAATATATTCAATATAGAAAATTGTCTTTTCATATCCTTAATACAAATTATTATTTATTTCGTATTATTTGTTTTTAAAATTAAAATAGTGTAATGTGATTGTAAAGCTAACTGATCAACAAGAATTCTATTTATATACTAATAAAGATTTGAATTCATGGTTATTTAAATTGAAAAGGTAACAGAGAGGGAGCAGCGGAGAAGGGAAATGATATGTCAGCAAAATGGTAGATGATAAAGATTAAGGTAAAAGCAAGCTTTACAGAAATATGGAAGTTTTAAATTCCATATTTTAGAAGTGAAAAGTACTAGAAGAGAAGGAAAGCTTTAGAAATAATTCTTTTCTCAGTAAAATTTTTACCTGGCTACATTATAAATGATGTAATGTACGAAAAATTCAAAATTTTGTATTTAACAAAAATAATTGTTTTTCAATATGTGTTTTAAAAAATAAAATTTAGTTATGTGAATTTACATAAATTGAATTTCATGTTCAAGCTTCGGATAAGTTCATTACGAAATCAAATCTGAGATAAAGAAAAATGATCTCGTGTGCGAATGAGATTTAGATATTAATGCATAACTGACGTGAACGTCATGGGGAATTACATGTGATTTTCAAAGCGGAAATCAAAGAATGCGAATTAATTTTATGGAATATGTATGTAAACTGAATAAAAATTCGATGAATTATTTTCGCAGTACGCCAATGTTTAAATTTTCCTAAATGCTTAACGATTTCGGAGCACGAAAGTATCCCGCATGGAATATGAATCAATAATATTTCGGAAGAGAGTAGAAATAATGGAAAAACACGCAAATGAATGTATTCGATACAGAAAATAAAATCCTGAAATTTAAATGTTGCATTTTTTAATTCGAATGGTATTCCAATTATACTGAAGAGAGAATTGAATTACAATAATAAAACTTTATTAATTTCTGCAAAACGCTAGTATCCGAATGAGAGTTCTTTTTTTTTCTTTGCAAAAATCTACATAAAGCCAGAATTTCTTTCGCGTTTGAAGAAGCGCCAGTTTTCAAAAGCCTCATTCAAATTATGTTTATCAATTCTTCGGAAAAAGAGGAAGGGAGGAGGGAGGGCATGGCCGATTTACAAATCTGGGGGCCCTGGGCACAGATGCATATGGGGGGCCGCCCCCTTGCACTGATACTTACATCGGTCTTGAGTAAAAAAAATATATCATTGAAAGCGGTAATTATTAAGATAATCACTATTAACTTTAATAATTTTTTTTTATAAATTTTCTTCTAAATTTTTTAGCAGTAACATTTTTTATAACATTCTCATAACCAATCTTTAGTGATCTATCTCGCTGGCGATTTTTCGAAATCGGTTCCGAAAGTGAAAGTATTCTAATAATAATAAAAAAAAACCTGTAAACAAAATCGAAAAAGTAAAATACGGCCTTTGTAGAGATTGACCTCAACTAACCCCCCCCCCCCCAAAAAAAAAAAAAAAAAAAAAAAAAAAAAATTGAAATGAAAACGAGATATTAAAAAAAAAAAAAAAAAAATTCTCCCATAGAATTAATATTAGCGAGTGGCTGTTTTCGCGTGAGTGAAGTAGTAATTTTTAAATGAAAAAAAATAAACAGATTTTTCCATATTAATTACAGTTAAAACTTCATCAGATTTTGGCCAATAATTGAAAAATCTTCAGAAGCATTTGGAGGCCCCTGAAAATCGAGGGCACTGGGCCCGTGCCCCAAATGCCCTGTCGTAAATCAGGCACTGGGGGAGGGTCAAAACTGGATAGTTATAAACAACTAGTACACAGCCATAAAAGCTTCTGTACAAACTATAAGAAATAATGGTTAAACTAACAGCTACTAATTACTATTTTTTTAAAAGTAAAAATAAGTAGAAAATATGCAAATGAGAACCATTCTAGAGTTCCAGTTTAAGACTACAAAGATGTCTAAAAAGGATGTTGCAGGGGTAGAAAATCGAAAATCCAATTTTGTAGCAGGTTTGGAGCAGGTCAAATTGCAATTTTGGAGCAGTAAATGCCAGTTTTTGAGCACGTCAATTACAGTTTTGGAGCAGTAAATGCCACTTTTGGAGTACGTCAATTACAATTTTGGAGTGTGTTAACTACATTTTGTAGCAGCTCCAAATTAAAAGCAAATATGCTTTGTTAATGAACTTTTCTTTAACATAGTGCATATATACAATTTCAACAGTATAAAATGTAATAAATGTTAAAACAAGAAAAAAAATTATATACTTAGATAGTTTCAAAATTTGTAGTAATATGACTATAACAGATGAATTAACTTTCCACATTCCAATAATACATAATAAATATACCATATTCTGACAACAAATATTTTACACCCTTTTAGAAATAAAAAAATAATTCGACTTATCTAACACTTTAGGAAAAGATTAAAAAAAACTTTTAAGAAAGCATTTAAATTAAAAACAGAATGTAACAAGTTAAATATGTTTACTTACAATAGTTATTGCATATTTTTGACAAATGACAAACATTTGATAGTAAATTTAAATAACTCAAGTGATACCTGTAACTGTAAGTAATCACTAGACTGCACAGTGGTTTTCTTTTAAAAAAGTAGTACATGTCAATAAGACATATTTTAAAATCGTGGCCAAATGCATTGTGGACTTTGTGAAGAGTGCATGCTTCTATATCAACAGTATTATTGTTGATTCCATGCAATTTGTTTTTTACAATCTTCGTGACATTCAGTCCACTGCTAAAGAACGACAGCAACCAATCTTTTGGCTAATGGGCTAAAGCACACTTTATAATAATAACAAATCTTCTGATTTGGAGTCTCATAATACAGGAGTAGAAAATAAAAAAAATGTTTTGTATCAGAATAAATTGCAGTTCTGTATCAGAATTTAATGGTTTTGTAGTAGAACAAACTTATGTTTTAGCATTGAAATCAAATAGCATTTTCTATTTTTCAATAAAAACAAAGATTATTTTTTATAATGTTATGAAAGTGGGCATTTTTAACTCAATTTTAGGACGCTACAGTTCTGTAAAGGTCTTTATGCCTCAAAAATCACTTATAGCATAAGATGTGACATTTAACAAAAACTGCTATTCAATTTCAAATTACTTCAGCAGTCATGCCTTACCAATTTCATGCTTTTACATCTAAAAATAGTTTGTAGATTTGTGAGAAATTTCTGCATTGTTGAGTGGGTAAAATTATTTTGTTTGAGAGCAGTCTTAATGCTCCATATCTTTTCAATAATGCTTACTTTTGATAGATGGTACATCAGTTGTGTTTTGGAGTAATCATCCTCTTTGGATTAAGATATGTTATATTATAAAAACTGAAATATAAGACAATGATTATGTAGTATAATCCATTATTCAGATGGAGATAATTTTTAAACTTAAATGATGCTGTATATCTTAGCTACATGCA
Organism: Maratus michaelseni; assembly: GCA_963931845.1. Taxonomy (NCBI): domain Eukaryota; kingdom Metazoa; phylum Arthropoda; class Arachnida; order Araneae; family Salticidae; genus Maratus; species Maratus michaelseni. Next base: position 261,407,304 of record OZ007593.1, read on the forward strand.
TCATAGCAGTGTGTTGCCAAACCTATACAAAGTTAATGAAGTTTTTTTTTTATTCTAATTTTTTAGATTAAGAAATTTCCATTTTTGGAGCAGATTGGAGCAGAATTTTAAAAAATTGCTATTTTTGGAGCAGAATGTAGCAGGAAATCAAAATTGGAGCAGTTCGGAGCAATTGGAGCAGATTTTCCACCCCTGATGTTGACTTAAAGAAGATCCAGGCAAATTCAAGATGGATGAAATCGCTAAGAAAGGAACTTAAAGTTAGCATTGGGTGGAAATGATGACGATATTGGATTGGCTAAAGACACAATATTCGGTCATAAGGGCTTCTAAACAGCTTTAAAAAACAACTGTAACTAACTATAGTAAAATAAATAAATAATAATAATAATAATAAAAACAGAATAAAAAATTTTAAATTGGAATTTAGGTTCTAAAAGAATATTAGACTTCTAACTTCAAACTAACAAATACTCAAAGAATATGAGTTAAATACAACTTTAGCGAATTCATGATAAGGAATATCAGAAAAGGTTGCAAAGTTAACATATTTTGGAAGATATTATGTTGAAATTGGGACACCTTTCAACAATATCTAACTTTTATTACATACATCGGATCAGAGAATAAAACATTTTAATTTTTATTTATTTATTTATTTATTTATTTTGTAAAAAACTAAGTATTGTATTTTTATAATGAAATAAATCATTATTTTATCTCTTTATAAGGATCATATAGATTAACGGTTACTGAATTTTTTACTTTCCCTTTCATTTTTCGTTACCTTTAAGTGGTCTTTTTGTATTTTTATTACCTAAATTTACTTTCAAAAGGCCTTATTTAAACTACATTACTTTCACCTTCCTTCTTTTTTTCTGTTAAACTACTGGTTTCATTCAAAAGACGCGTACCCTCTTACTCCTCCATCTTAACGTCTGTTTTGTTGTTTCCTTTAGAAAAGTACATGACTATGCGTTTAAATTTGAAAAGGTTTGTGAATCGAAGAATTCTTGTATAGTTAACCTTTTAGAGAATTTCCTGCAGTTTTTTTTTTCAACTGTTCTGTGAGTTGAAATGTATATAATGGGATAAAAGTCTTTAAATAAATGGCAAGATAAATGTAATTTGAAAATCTCCATCTATGTATGTGATGTTTAACAGATTTTTTTCATATTTAAATTTTTGAAGATTGTTAAAGTTTAACTGTAAACTGACTCAAAATATATTCAGTACAGTATCATTAAATAAATAAATAAATAAATAAATAAAGAATTCTAATCCAATTCTAATCCAAATTTCATCATAGAATATACTCAATAAACTACTAAAAAAAGAATATATCTTAGAATCTATAAAATAATAATAATAATAATAACAATAATAATAATAATAACAACAAAATAAAAATAAATCCACAAATCTTAATAATTGTTAAAGTTTTTTAAAAACTTTCACCCATTATAATAATCTGTTCAGACTATTCTCATAAAGGAAAAAACAACATTATTTTAACAGGTTTACAAACCAAGCACTTAAGAAATTTTATATATTATTCGATAAAATTCCTTTAAAAAGGGAAATTTTATCGAAATTTTTCGATTTATAACAGCAAGATATTCTAACATAAATTGCATCTTAAAAGTGTGCACCAGATTGTCAAAGTCAGAAGCAATAATTTCGAATAATACGTAAAGTTTTAAATAACTAATCATATTACGTCTGAATTAGAATTAAAAAGGCATTTAAAATTAGACATTTAATAAAACTAAATACAACACATTAATATTACATAATAAAATAAATTACAGTGGACGTTTCAAGCTCTATACATGCTCCTTACACTAAGAAAAATGACACTCTACGATTCTGAGTAAATCGATGTTTTCATTTTGTTATGAAACTTTTTGTTTCAAATATGACGACCCAATGCTTTGAATTCTGAAATACCAGAAATACTCAGAATATTGAAACATAGGCATACTCAAAATTGAGCGAATAGAGGTCAGTTCATACTCATTTTTGAAACATGGACATACTAAAAAATGATTACAATCAGTTCAAACTCATTTTTGAAACATGGAAATACTCAAAAATGAGCACATAGAAGTCAGTTCATACTCATTTTTGAAACATGGACATACTCAAATATGAGCACATGATGTTCTATTCTTGAGTGTGTGCATGTTTTCAGAAAGGAGTATATACGTGTTTAAAACTTGAATAATTTTGATTTGGAGCCATTTTGAACATGCGACATACTCAGATTTGAGTATTTTTTTTCTCAGTTTTGAAAATGTCGTTTTTAGAGTGTATCAGTGCAAATGTCAATCGAAAAACAAAGCTGTTGTTTACACATATTCACGTTGATCAAAATTATGTATTTAAAATATTAAATCACCAGGGAGTATATATGTCCCAGTAGGATCACATATTCTAGTGAAATTATACATGCTTTTTTAGAAAATATTTCTGTAATCTTGTAAACTAACCTTCTAGAAAAATTCTACTTTTCAAATTATTGCAGTTAGATTTAATTACTTTCATACTTTCGAAATCTGAAATTTGGTTGGTATTTATTGAATGGCTTACAAGTTTCGATTCTAAATTGCTAGAATTGTAAGCACGTTCATGCTCTTCTAAGCGGATGTTGTATGATTGTCCAGTTTTACCATTATAAACAGAGTCACAATCTTCACAAGGGATACTGTAAACTGTATATACAAGTATACCGGTATTCTGTAAGGGAGGGATTTTAGCATTGAATTTGCATAACACATTCTTCATAACATTCTGAGGAAGTTATGAAAAATATGTTTATTTATTCAAATCATTGAAAACGAAGGAATTAATTTATTCAACTCAATCAATATTAGAACAGACATTAAACTGTATCAATAACAATTGATTTTATGAAATTAGATAATTTTTTCTGACCAATTTTTATAATGTGGAATAAAGATATAACTTGTAGGACTGTTTGTGATTTATGGAAAATGATATAGATGACTCTGAAAAAATTTTAGCCTTTGTATAGGGTAAGCATTATATTTTAAATCGGTAAAGATTTTTTCTTTTTCTAATCGAAGGACTTCGTCATCGCTGCAATATTTCCTTGCTCTTTGAGCTAATGTTCTAACAACAGGATTTTCAGACTTAAAATTTAAATACTGACTAGAAAACGTTGCCTTATGGTATACTGATGTAAAAATTGCTTGACTTTTTCTTTTTTTTTTCAATCAAAATATCTAAGAAGGGAGTTTAGAGTCAGTTTCATTTGTAAACTGTATTGCTGGACATATAGAATTAGCTTTTTTCAAAATTTCAGTTAAATCTTCTTGTTTAGCAATAAGAAAAACGTCGCCAACTTATCTTTTGCAGAAACAAATCTTGAAATATTACAGAATACCGGTACAGTTTACAGTATCCCCCAGTTTATAATGATAAAACTTAACGATCATGCAACATCCGCTTAGAAGAGCATAAATGCGCTTACAAATTTGACAATTTATAATCGAAGCTTGTTAATCATTCAATAGATACTGACCAAATCCCAGATTTCGAAAGTATTAAAAAATTAAATCTAACTGCAATAATTTAAAAGTAGAATTTTTCTAGAAGGTTGGTTTATACAAGAATACAGAAATCTCCCCTAAACCAAGCATGTGCGATTAGTGGTCGTAATGTGACATATACTCGCTGGTAATTTTATATTTTAAATGCATACTTTTGAACATGAACATATGTAAACAACATCTTTGGTTTTTGACTGACATCTGCACTGATGATGAGCTTGTATAGAGCCTTCAAACATCGACTGTAATTTATTTTATTATGTGATATTAGTCAGGATTCGTACGCTTTTACCACAATTTATAATATAATTTTTCTATTTAATATTTAAATAACAGAAATTACAGACGCCTTGTTTAATTGCAGGATTTGTAATACTTTTTTGAATTTAAATAAGGCGAAAAATTAATTCTATTAAAAAATTGTGGTAAAAGTGTACGAACCCTGTTAATGTATTTTTTTTTTTGAAGTTTTATTAAATGTACTAGCAGATCCACCCGGCGCTGCCCGGTCCCGCCAAAATATAATACGAAATGCGAAATCACTCTTAAAAATCGCTGCACGAAACCCTTCCACTGGTAACTCTTTGTCTTTCGGAAATTAAATAGAGAGATGGACCCAAAGCGGAAGTAAATTTAATACCGCCTCCTCAAATGTCTGGATCATTTGATTCAAAACGGGTCAGTTTTTGTTCAAAATTTAAAAAAAAAAGTTACCGTTTGATTTTCACAAAATTCGCATTTTCGGAATCAGAAAAATAAACTGTGAGTTCCGATTAAAATATTTCAATACTTTTCTTAATACTCCAGAATGAGTGAAATTGAAACTTTTTCGTTGTCTGGGACTAACAAATCGGTAACTTTCTTTTGCGGTTTCAATAAATTTTTAACGCACGCACAGGGCAATCTTTTAGTTACACCGCCAGGGGATGCATTTTGGTAACAAATTATCCGACACGTGTCCCCGCTGCCAACGATACCGTGTATAACAGGCATGCTAGGCACGCGCTGCAAAATCTTTTAGTTCCAGTTTCCACCACCAGGTGGAGCATTCTGTTCTAAATAAACCTATTTCCGAACGAAACTCCGGCACCGTGTAGAAGGCGTGCCTTGCACGCGCGAAAAATATGTTAGTTCCACTTTTCACCGCCAGGGAGTACCAAATATGCGTCTGAAATAATTAGCTATATCTTAATTAGTTCATGTTAAGTTGAATGAACCTATTCCTGTTGAAATTGGACCCATCGACCCCGAGAAAATAAATCAACACCCCTGGATATTAATATTCATAAATGGTGGTAACCAAGGGCAGAAAAAATGATATCGAAGTTTATTTAGTACCTAGGAGACCTCGGAAGAATGTCAGAAAAGATTTCGTTTGAATCAGACCATGATTAAATGCAAAATCTTTTAGTTACATTTTCCACCGCCAGGTGGTACACTTTGTTCTAAAAAAACCTCTTTCCGAACGAAACTCCGACACGTGTCCCCGCTGTTTATGACAACATATAAAACACTTTCTGAGCACGCGCAGGAAATGTTTTAGTTTCACTTTCTACCACCCGGGGGCGCGAAATCTATGTCTTAATTAGTTACCTATATCTTAATTATTTCATGTTAAGTTGAATGAATCAATTGTCGTTGAAATCGGGCCTGTTGTTTGAATCGGACAAATTTTAAATGCAAAATTGTTTAAATGCAAAATTGCACTTCCCACCGCTAAGGGGTGCACTCAGTTCTAAATAAAACTCTTTCCGATCGAAACTTTGGCACATGTCCCTGCTGCCTACGACACCGTATAGCAGACGTGCTGAGCATGCGCTGCAAAATCTTTTAGTTCCATTTTCTACCGCCAGGTGGTGCCAAATCAGTATCTTAATTAGTTATCTATATCTTAATTAGTTCGTGTTAAGTTGAATGAACTAATTCTCATTGAAATTGGGCCCATAGAACTCGTTAAAATACCCCTCGCTGGTCCTTAATATTCACAAATAGTGGTAACCATGGGCTGAAAAAATTATACCGAAGTTTATCTAGTACCTGGGGAACTGAGAAAAGGTTTCATTTGAATCGGACTAATAATTAAATAGTTCTGATTTGGGAGGCAGGGTGGGGGGGGGGGAGGAAGGAGTTTCGATCAGAGCATTAACGCGATATTTAAACTACTATCGAACATTCACCTCCCCCCCCCCCCACACACACACACAGAATTAAATCAACGGCGTTAAAAAAATTAGGAATGATTAACTTTTGAAACAGAAACAATTTTTTTTTACATACAAAAACAGTAAGTTATCGTTGTTAATTTCTAAAATAAAAATACATAAATGACGTATACATGAAAAACTCTAAAAATCGCATAAAACAAATGGCAAAAATTCACAACTCGCTGTTCGAATTGCAATCAGATGACGACCTTTTCATCTGCCAATCACAATTGCCCGGTTGACTTCCAGCTGCGCCTACAATTCTAACGCGACCTACGTTATATATACATATAACGTAGGTCACGATTCTATCAGCTACCAATCACAACTGCCCTTCAATGATGTTTGACTTGTAGTGGGCGAATTGTGACGTCATTTGAAACAAAAAACGCTGCAAAACATGAAAAAAAAAAGTTAAAAAATGAAACTAAAAGAAAAAATCTAATAAAAAAATCGGGTTAATAAATAATCCACCCTTCCCTTTTAAAATTAAGATTTTTTATCTGTAAAGAATTATCAACTTTCTCCAAGCTAAAAAGAGTAAAAAAAAATAGCGATTGTGAGTGTATCTGAGGCTGAAATGGAAGCAATCACCGAACCAATCAAGCGTTCTGGACAAAATTACTTGTTGTCGAAGAAAAAAAATCGCCAAAAAATCAAAAATCGCTGTACGAATTTCGCATAAACTTTATTGAAAAGAGGATAAAATGTACTATATTGGGCTAAAAGATTGGAACCGGTTTCTCGTTATTAAAAAAAAAAAAAAAAAAAAAAAAAAAAAAAAAACACTAAAAATCGCATTTTTAAAATCATGATTTTTTATCTGTAAAGAATTATCCACTTTCTCCAAGTTAAAAAGAGAAAAAAAAACTGACGATTCTGAACGTATCTCAGACTGAAATGGAAGCGCAACCACCAAACCAATCAAGCATTCTGGCAAAATTTCTTAGTGTCGAAGGAAAAAAAATCGCCAAAAATTCAAAAATCGCTGTACGAATTTTGTTACAACTTTATTGAAAAGAGGACAAAATTTACTATATTGGGCTAAAAGATTGGAACCGGATTCCTATTATTAATGTGGAAAAATCGCATCAAAACGTGAAAAAACACTAAAAATCGCATAAAAAATTTAATTAAAAAAATCTATTCAAAAATTCCAAAATTTGGCTTCGAGGTACAAAACTAAATGCATAAAGGTACCTTCCCACCAAATTTTCTAGCTCTGCGTGCAGCGGTCTCTTCAGAACACAACCGAGAAACACACACACAAACACACAAGCTTGCTTCTTTATTATAGTTGGAGATGATATTAAATGTCCTTTTAATATACACTGCTCAAAACAATTAAAGGATATTGCAGTTTTAGGTGGATTTTGTATCTGGGAAACTTTTTAGCTGATTGATACATGGTCGACAGACATAGTAGGTTATATGAGAATAAATTACACATGTTTGGCAGAAAAAAATGCATTTTATTGCGCATTTGTGTACAAAAGGAAAAAAACACAATTTGTGCATATGAGAAAAAAAGAAAAAGAAAAGGTGTTTTCTTCAAAGAAAATCATTTTCAGTAGGGGGTATGGTTTCCACGGGCGGCCAGCAACGTTGAACACCTTTGAGGCATGGACTCAATGAGGCTATTAATGACGAGTTGGGGTATTCTGCCCCACTCTTCCAGAAGAGCTCTTTCCAGTTCTTGGAGAGTTTGGGGGGGGTTGTTGGCGGCCAGAAACTCGTCTTCCTAGAGCGTCCCAAACGTGCTCGATTGGATTCATGTCTGGAGAACACGCTGGCCATTCCATTCGAACGATTCCTTCCTCGAAAAGGAAATCCTCCACCAGGTTTGCACGATGTGGGCTGCAGTTATCGTCCATTAAAATGAAGTTATCTCCGATTGCTGCAGCGTAAGGGACTACAATAGGTCTGAGGATCTCATCCCTATATCGGCGACCAGTCAGAGATCCATCTCGAATGATGTAGAGGTCAGTGCGCCCGTCAATGGAGATGCCACCATACACCAACACTCCTCCACCGCCAAATCTGACACTTTCGTGCACGAACGCAGGATTATTCCTACTGCCACGGTCCCTCCAGATGAAAATACGCCTATTATCCGGATGCACAGAAAAACGGGACTCGTCAGAAAACAGAATATTGCTCCATTCATTTCTCCTCCAGTTGACATGCTCGGTTGCCCGGTTGCCCACTCCCTGCAGTCGCGACGATGCCTTGATGTTAATCTAACACATACCATCGGTCGGCGAGCATACAGACCTACAGCATGGAGCCGGTTTCGGACAGTCTGAGTTGAAATCGTGGTGCCTGTAGCCGAGCGAAGGTGTTGTTGGAGAAGAGTAGCGTTCATGTTTCGGTGTCTCCGAGCTGTTAACGCTAAATACCGATCTTCATTGGGCGTTGTTGCCCGTCTACGACCTTGCCCTGGTCTTCGGCCTGCACATCCACTCTCCAGAAAACGGTTTCAGATCCTGGAAATGACACTTTGTGACACTGCAATGGCTTGCGCTACTTCGGCTTGAGTTTGGCCCCCTTCTAACCTACCAACAATTCTCCAAGCTTCTGAATCTGTCAAATGACTTCGCTGAGACATCGTACTCATCGAAACAAAGCAATCACTGAATGCCGATCATCCTTGTCTTCATTCTCTTTTATCCAGTTGAAAGTCAAATTTCATTCGCTGCCGCTGAAGCGACGTTTTTGACGTCGAACTCAAAATTTGCATACTCCACAGTTTGAAAACCAGAAAAATTTGCATTTGTGATTCTCTTCTTCTATTTTCGGCAAAAAAAAATTCGTTTATATCTTTATTTTATATAAAACTTCAAATATCCTTTAATTGTTTTGAGCAGTGTAATAAGTAAAGTATTTAATGATGTGATGAACTCGATCTTCATAATTCTAAAATTGGCGTAAAGTGTTGCATAAATAAATAAACTCTTCACGTTTTAAAAGCACAGTTTCATCATAGAATGTACTCAAACAAAAAGAAAGAAAAGAAAATGACAAAATAACACAAATCTTAAGAATTGTCAAAGTTTTTAAAAAACTTTCACCCATTACAATAATCTGCTCAGGCCATTCTCATAAAGAAAGAAGGAGAAAAAAAAAAAAAAAAAAACATTTTAACAGATTACAAACCAAACTCCTAAGAAGGTTTATATATTATTCGAGAAAATTCCAAAAACAGAAAAAAAGACAAACAAAATTCTTCGATTTATAAACTCCGTCGGATTTAAACCCTGAGCCGTTTAGCTTTTCCAGAGCAGACGATAAAATGTCGGTGGAACCATGGAGGAGAGAATGGGAAAGTGCTTTCTCAGCGAAACGAGCGATGTCACAGATAAAGCAAGAGCAGGGCTCCATCGAAAAGATACAAGTTTAAATTACGTATTTTAGAAGTGGATCGGGAAAACGATAAAAGAACCATTTGAAAAGTGCAAGCTTTGTACTGATGATTTCCAATGATTGCAGTACTGGATGTAATGCAGAGTTTACAAAAATCGCTGCAGAAAAGGCGAAGCATTTATTTATTTTATCAGGGGATACCTTTCTAACTCGTGAATACACAATATTGTATAAAACTGTAGTATTTCTTTCTTTGTGGTGGCAGTTAGGCATTTTCTAACACATGAAGAGAAGAATTTTGAAGTGGTCGGAATTCATTATTTTTCTGTAAATTATATGTTTATTTTGATATAGTAAATCAATCGTGTAAAAATGTAGTATTTTGAATATTTTAAAAATGTTTTGATTTTCATAAACGGAAAAATACATCGATATCTAACTACGCAATAAAGACAGAAAAAGATATTTACACTGTATAAAGAGCAGAAAAGTTTACAAAATTTTAATGTAACCTAGTAAAATTTCAGAAATGCCAACAATTCCAAAAATTTCTCACTTATTTCCAGAAATCATAGTAGCCGAAATAACAAGAAGCTACAAAAAACAATAGATTTTCGAAATGTACGGAAATGATTTATGGAATAAAAGAATCTCCTTTGCTGCCTGTAATTTTAGTAAATGTTACGAAGTAATTTTTATAGTGTACAGTGTAGTTTTTACCTATATATATTCCTAAGTTTATTTTGTTGGGGGGGGAGGAGCGAATAAGAAAAGGCAGTATGATTTTGGCTCTAACCTATTTTCATGCCACGCTTTCAAACAGTAAATTTATTCTATAGTATGCTTTTTCTCTGAGAAATGGAAAGTGTTTACAAAAAATTGACAAAAAATAAAATTACCCAATTCAATGATATTTACTTAATAATACATTTAAATGACGTACTTAATAATACATTTAAATAACCGCGCATACGCGGTAGCGTATTACTGCTCATTTCAGTGTTTATTACTGTTAATTTTACAGTATAGTACTGGCAGCTGGGTTGCCAGTATTATACTGTAAAATCAACTTTTTTTTTTCACTGTAGTTTTAAAAGCTTGTAGAAATATTTAAAGTTTTATTCATCATTATTATTATTATTTATTTTTTTGCGAATTAACACGCATATCATGCATTTTTATACCATTCAATCCGGAATCGGAATAATCTAATTGTGTCAAATTATGAAAATCTGCAACCAGAGCCAAAATTTAGAAAATTTGAAGCTGATTTTAATAAAATGCTATCAGCAGAAAGAATGAAAATTATTAACACAAAGCATTTCATGTTTAAACAAGTTTATTTTAAATGAATATTAATTTTGTAACAGCTCTAATGCTTATCAGTTATGTCAGAAATTATTCAAGTATTTTATAAGAAAACGGTATACTAATTATCTGTATATTTCCTAATAAATACTTAAATACAAGTCGAACATTCCACACGCATTCTTATGACTTACATTTTTACAAAGATTGCCACATTAATATTAATTTTGCGAAATTTATAAATGCTGTTTATCTCTGTTGTTTACGTTAAGGCGAATTATTAAGCAATGCAAATAATTGTATTCAGACGCATATTTACTACAAAAATGAAATAAATGTTATTTCGATGATTTCGTATGCACAGTTAACGTCTGGCATTTTAGTAGCTTATTTTTGAGGTACAGAATAAGGATATAAAGATAATAAAGAGGAAAACGCATTTATTTAGAATACAAAAGGAAACAGCCTACAAATTGAATTAAAATACGAATTAACTGCTAACAATAAAAATTAATTCTAAGAAATTAACTAGTTAAACTATGCGTTTATGTAATTTTCAAATATTTATTCATACATAATATTTCTGCTTTTGTATAAATTTATTTCATAAACGCTGACAATAATAAACAGACCTTTAGAATATTTCTTTATTTTTAAAAAGAAAATGTTTTATATGTATATATGATCCTAAACTCAAAAATTTCGACAATTAACCTATATGCATTATTTTCAAGAATTTTCCTTTTTTTTTTTTTTTTTTTTTTTTAGAATTTTCAAATCTACTCCAGAAATTCCGAAATACGAATTTTTACTTTTATGTAATCAATCACGAAACGTCTGTTACTAAATAAAACCAAAATCATTATTCAGAATTTCTGGTACGAATTCGGAATTCCTGAATAAAAAAGAAATTTCTGAATTGACGTATATATGCGTTATAAGGATGCAAATGGGTTAAATAAAAAGAAAACTTAATTGAAAAATTGTCACGATGTAAGTTAGGAGGTTTAAAATTTCAAGTAATTAGAATTTACGATTTTAAAATTTATTATTTTATTTTATTTATCTTTTCATTTATTTGAATAAAAACTTTACAGTACATTTTTATATCACACAACTTGAATTCAGAGTAATCTAAATGTGCCAAATAATCAATATGATTTTTTTTTAATTTAGAAAACTAGAAGCTGATTTTAATAAAACGTAACTATAACAACAAGAATGAAAATTGCATAAGACAAAGCATTTAATGTTTATTGATGCCATGTTAAGATTATTTTCAATGTATATTAATTTTGTAAGACCAATAATGTTTAATCAAACACGGAAGAAATTATTCACGTATTTTTTGGAAAAGGAAATACAAATATTTGCCTATTTTCTAAGCAACAACTATTTTAAACTATTTATTGTACAAATTGGACATTCCATATGCATTCTTGTGACTTACATTTTTACAAGAGTTGCAAGGGTTGCAAGCATTTATTAATTTTAATTCTAAGAATTTATGAATACCGTTCATCGCTGCTGTTTGCATTAAAATTAACTATTAAGCAATGGAAAAAATTCTAGTCAGACGTATATTTATTTCCTATGAAAATGAAATAAACATTTTTTAAGATGGTTTCATATTTAAATTTACATTTGGCACATTAGTAGTTTATTTTTAAGGTAGGAAATAGGGCATATATAATAAAGAGAAGAACATGTTTACAATGCATAGTAAACATTCTCAATTTTAAATTGAAATACGGATTAATTTCAAACAATAGAAATTATTTTTAAGAAGTTAACTAGTTAAGCTCTGCTTTTATTGCATATTTAAACATATTTAAACATTTATTCATGCATAATATTCCCTGCTTTTGTATAAATTAATTTTGCAAACAGTGACAGTAATGAAAATAACTCGAAATTTCTTTATTTAAAAAAAAAAAAAATGTATATATGTCCATTTGATCATAAACTCGAAAAATTGAACAAAATTGAATTTAAAAACTAGAGTTTTAAAATTTTAAATAACTAGAATTCATTTTTTTTTTTCAAATAAATAACTTCATAAAACATTTTTATATCATATAACTTGAATCCAGAATAATCTAAATGTGTCAAATAATTAATTATGAAAATCTTTTACCAAAGCCAAAATTTAGAAAATTAGAAGCTGATTTAATTAAAATGTAAATATAACTCCAAGAATGCAAATTATATAAGACAAAGCATTTCATGTTTAAACAAGATTATTTTCAATACATATTAATTTTGAAGCACATAATATTTATCAAATATGGTAAAAATTATTCATATATTTTCGGGGAAAAGGGCACCAAATATAAATATTTGTATATTTCTTAAATAATAAATACCTTAAGTACAAGTAGAACAATCCAAATACATTCTTGTGATTTAAATTTTTACAAGGGTTGCTACATTAATGCGCACTTATTAATTCTAAGAAATTTCCGAATGCTGTTTATAACTGTTGTTTACGTTAAAATGAATTATTAAGAAATGCTAATAATTCTATTTAGACGTATATTTAGTATGGAAATTAAATAAATGCTACTTCGATGGTTTCATACGAAAATTTACGTCTGGCATATAAGTACCTACTTTATGTTTAGGTACAAACTACTTAATAAATAAACAGGAAAACATGTTTACAGTGCAGAGAAAACAGTCTCAAAATTAAATTAAAATACGGTTTAATTGCTAGCAATATAGATTAATTCGACGAATTTAAATAGTTAAACTCTTCTGCTATTATGTCATTTTCAAGGATTTATTCATACATAATATTGACTTCTTTTGTGTAAATTTATTTTATAAACGCTGCCAATAATGAACAGAATTTGACAACATTTCTTTATTAAAAAAAAAAATGAAAATGCAACACACGTAGAAATGATCATTAATTCAAAAATTTTTAGAATTTAAAGAAAGAACATTGAATTAAACACTGTTATGGTTCAGTTAAGAGGTTTAAAATTTCAATAATTTTATTTATTTTAACGAACAACCTCTTATTAATTGTACCTAGACACACCTCATAGAGGATGATGCAATGTCTTTTAAAGAATGGTGAAGATTGTTTCTTAAGATTCACACACTAATTACGCCGCACAATTTTTTTTTTTTTTTGCCCTGCCCCCTCTATGTCGTAGTTTGTCACACCAGAGTAATATCCTTCCCTCTATTGTGATGTCATATTTTCTGCGACTGTTAATTTAGAACTAACTTTATGTAAAAAAAAAAGTTTTATTTATGATTTATTGATGTATAAATATTGTAAAAGCCTTAAGATCTTGTGTGATTTTACTTCAAGCTGTTGAAATTCTAAGAAGGAAAAAAAAAAACCTAATTCTACCTGAATAGAAATATACATACTTTTAAATAACTTTATTACAGTGCTTGAAAATTATACCTACTTAATTGTTTTCATATTTTAGATGTGACGTCATAACATGTTAACCCCTGTCACACTTTATGGACCACCTAGTGTTGTCAAGTGTCCCGATTTTCAGGTGTTCCAAGACCTGTCCCGCGGAGCTACTGCGTGGGACACCAAAAGTCTCGATTTTTTATGATGCACAAATTCTTTAAAACATTTTTTTAGTGCCATGCAATTCGTTAGTCTGCATCGAGTGGAATTTAATACAGTAAAACCTGTGAAAACAAAACCTGTCCAGAACGGAAAATTTTTATGATTCCGCAGAAAGGAATGCTGTACAAATCAACCTGCTAAAACGAAATATTTTCCGGTCCATAGCTATTCTGTTTTCACAGGTTCCAATGTACTTTCTTTTGTAAAACGCGTGAAAACGTAACCTGTTTATAACGAATCCTGTCTTAAAAGTAAAAATTTCGCAGTCCCTACGGAAGGAATATCATACAATAACTGTTAAATCAAAAACTTATCTAAAAATGAATTTTGATTAGGTTCATAGCGATTCTGTTTTCACAGATTTCACTGCATAAGATTATTGTGTTTATTTAGTACAGTAAAACCTATACTAAGACAGAAAGTTTACAGCTAAAAAAATTCGTTTTAGACAGGTTTTCGTCTTAACAGGTATAATTTTAGGGTATTCTTTCTGTAGGCACCATGAATTTTTTTTACGTTTCATATAGGATTCCATAATAGAGATGTTCCACTTTCATGGAATTTACTGTAATTTTATGTCTCGATTTAGAAGTAACTATCTCACCTTTTTATCTCCCTGTTCCGCTTTTTGTGGCAGTGAACCTGGCAACACTAGGACCACCCCTCTTGGAGTCGACGTAATTAATGGATAACGCAGAGTCCCCTGAAGACTAGGCCTACTCGCTGACACAAAAATGGCGGCAGTCTTAAGCTGATTTTTTTCAGCGTTTGTACGGTCCCTTGAATTTTAATACCAATAATTTCTAAAAGTTTTCTCCGTCTTATTTTTCTGGGTTGAAATAAGTATAAAAAACTCAAAAAAATTACTGGTGTGTCAATTCGGGGGAACGTACAAACGCTTAAAAAAATCCGCATACGACAGCTGCCATTTTGTATCAACGCGTAGGCCTAGTATTCAAGGAGCGGTGGATAACTCCTTATGAAATAAAATGAAATATTAAAAAAAGTGTTTTATTTTAATGGTATATGTTTTCAGAATTATCTGTAAATTAAAATACTAACAGTTAATTAAATTATTCATTTGATACATGGAAAACAATCATAAGACAGAAATTTGGATGAGTTAAATTAACTAAAAAAAACTTTGTTTATGCTTTCTTGGGAAGATTACTTTAAGAAAGTATTACATATTGAGCGTATTCAACTCCCAATTCTTTAAATATGCAGAAAAAGAATTGGATTACACTTGCATTTTGCAATTTTACCTATTTTACTACACAAGCAGAAAATCCTTTGAAAACAGACTCTAATGAGGAAAAAACCCGAATTCGGCGGCACGTTGTTATTGGCTAAGTTTTTATCATATTTCTACGATATATATATGTGGGGGGGGGGAAAGAGAGAGAGACAATATTTTAAAATCAAAGTGAGCCTCATTATTATTAAGCTTCATTATCAAAGTAGCTGTCTTATTAATTTGATTATTGAGGGGATCAGGGCTTATAAAAAGAGAATTTTAAAAACTTGGATTAAATATGCCAATAACTACAGACCCCTCAATAATGAAATTAATAAGAACAGACAGGGAAAAAATAAACCATTTAACAACCTCAGGAATATATAGGATAAAGTTTAAAGACAAGGAAGAAAAAGAGAGTACATATATAGGTATGAAAAAAGGAAAATAGAGGAAAGGATTAAAGAACATGAATGAGATATCAGATTAAAAAAAAAAAAAAAAAAAAAAAAAAAAAAACCCACAGCAATAGCCCGACTAAATAAAAAAATCCCTAATACAGATAAACTTTAAGGAAGTCCAGAAACTTGAAAATTACAACTTAAATTATGTTTTAATGCGTGAAGCCATTGAAATAGATACAGAAAAACAGAGACATGCAATGATCTTATGCATGCGACAATAGACAATAGATGGCGTTATCTGTTACATTTCGAAAAAAAAAACGGGAAAGATAGAATGACATCAAGAGGGACATCAAGGTCAGAAAAACTGAGGATGCTCGAGACGATGGGCGAAAATATTCTTTTAGCACGTATAAATGTTTTTAAAAGAACTGACTTCTTCTGTTTGGAGAAAAGTAACGTATATCTTTGTAAATAACATCTACATTGACTGTTTATATGTGAATTCTGTTGTTAATGTCTGTTGTGTAATGTGAAAATATATGGAAGAAACAACCTTCAAAAAGAGCACACAAAAGAAAAAAAAAAGAAAAAGCTGGTAAACATTTTAATTTTCCGAGGAAAAAAAAAAAGAAAGAGATGCATTTCAAGCCAGTTTGGTTTAACATTTGAGAAGGGAATTTACAGCCTGACTGATAACAAGACTTAAGGATTCGCACTCGCTTACTATAGAAACATGAGAATTATGAAAGCGAACCGAAGTTTGCGTATTCGATCCTTTGGGGAATGTGCAAATTGACCATATTGTATAATTTTTTTGGATTTGCTTTATATGCCTAAAATTAATTCGATTATAGTCCTTTAAAATAGTCACAAGAATGGTATGGTAGCGTTGTCAAAAAATCGTTTTTATCTAATAAAGATTACCCATTTCATCTCATTATATTTGATATGGAATACTGAATCTAAGATTTATTTTATTTAATTTTATTTATTTATTTATTTATTTTTAGGAGGAAGTTTAACAAAGGTAGGTAAATCGGAAAAATAATAATGCAATAAAGCTGAAAAAATATGCATGTGACTTCCAATTTCGCAGAATTTTTTTTTTTCTATCCTTTCTGTTTTTTTATTTTACCAAATAAATAAATAAATAAATAAATAAAACAGCCGAAATACTGCCATTCACGATTACTAAGAGAAGTATCTTTGTGGAGTATTTTCCACTGAACAAAAGGCGAAATGACTGGAAAGGGATGATAAATATTGCTATTTGTGCCAAATAAATCTTCCTAACAGTACAGTTACGGTTATTTACAGGGACAATTCGAGTATAAATACTTTTGTGCTCCTGCTTAGCGGACTGGCAACAGATATACGTCATTTGTTTTCATACTAGTCACATTATCAAAATGGATTGTTCTATTCTGGATATTGGGCAATGGAACAGTACCAATAAATTCTTCTTTTGCACAGCTCTTTTTCTCCAGAAAAATAATTTAATAAATCACTAGCAGAAAAACAATATTGCGCCAACATAGTTTGTAGTGGCTGTATATTGGCACAAAATATTGCCCCAACACTAGGGCGTTTACATTTTGCGAAAATTTAACCAATAGAGGAAAGAAACATTTCGTTATTTCATTGTCAATATTTCCAATGTAATACCAACATTTAAGGAATATTGGCATTCAATTGCAAATATTTCCAATGTAAAGCAACTTTTTCTGTAATAATAGTATTTAATTGCAGCTAATTCCAATGTAAAGACAATATATATTCAATGTTGATATTTCGTTATGCAATATTGGTGTACTTTTGGGCTCCAATATAAATGATATAATCACTTTAAGTTTGCTACTAGGATACATTTTAAGTGTATTTATACTCTTACCCTCTCCGTTTACACGTCCACGCGTTTCAATCAAATATATTATTTGGTTACATGTGTGTGGGGTTTGCCTATAAAAATAACTATAAAAAAATTAACAGAAATTAATTTCTAGAAGCTACAGATATGTGAATCCAAAATTACACCTCATTCCACTAAGTAGTTTTTGAGTTAAGGTTAAATTACCACAGTTTGTTTTACAACTATTAACAAGCACGAAAAATCATGCATCCGGCATAAATTATGAAACGCTTCCCAACACTAACAGAATATTATTAAGAAATTTAATTTTTTCATACGATGAAATGAGATATCTAAATAAGCTATTTGAAAAATACATAACTCAGTAAAAATCCGTTTTCAGCAATTGTTGCCCATACACTGAGAAAAATGACACTTTCAAATCTGAGTAAATGGATGTTTTCATTTTGTTATGAAACTTTTTGTTTCAAATAGGACTTTCAATTCTGAAATACCAGAAATACTCAGAATATTGAAACATGGACATACTCAAAAATGATTACAATCAGTTCAAACTCATTTTTGAAACACGAAAATACTCAAAAATGAGCACATGATGTTTTATTCTTGAGTGTGTGCGTGTTTTCAGAAATGAGTATATACATGTTTCAAACTTGAGTAAATTTGATTCGGAGCCATTTTGACTATGCGACATACTCAGATTTGAGTATTTTTTGCTCAGTTTTGAAAATGTCATTTTTAGAGTGTGTAAAAAAAAGTATGAAAAAAAAAGTTTCA
Organism: Maratus michaelseni; assembly: GCA_963931845.1. Lineage (NCBI taxonomy): Eukaryota > Metazoa > Arthropoda > Arachnida > Araneae > Salticidae > Maratus > Maratus michaelseni. The sequence goes on from OZ007593.1 coordinate 261,425,649, forward strand.
GAAAGTTCAAAATTGTATGAAAAGCGTTTTAAATTATTCTTAAATTAAAAAGAAGTTACATTTTTCAATTTTACTACAATACAATTTTACTACGTTTTTAGAGTGTATTCGAAATATTTCGTGCAGTCATATGTATGAACTACAGAATTTGTAAACATGTAATACATTAAAAATTACATAAAATTGTATATCACAGCGGAAAGAGCACTTCTGGCACTTGCAGATCATAGTCAGTTCTTTAATCGAATTCTGTTGTACGTCTTTGTACAGGAACGACAAATCCTACGCACTCCATAATCTATAGAAAATAAGTTGTATTGAACCATAGTGGTCGTTTTAAATTTCATTATGTTTCAAGTATCATAACATGTTCAAAATGCCCCGCAAGCGATTTTTCTCCATAGATCATAATGTAAAGGAATTGTTTTGTACGTCCCTGTAATTGAACTATAAATGCTAGGAATTTTATACTCCGGTAAAAGCAAGCTGTAGTCCACCTCAGTAATGCATATTAATTTCATTATGTTTGAAATAGCGTAATATCAATAAAATGCGCCACAAACGAATTTTTCCCATAGACCATAATGTAATGGAATTATTTTGTGTGTACCTGAAAATGAGCTATTAATGATACACACTTCATTTTCAATACCGAATATTCTATAGTAAAATTCAATAATATGTAAAAATTTCATGACAATCCGAGTATATTTACGAGAATTAGAGCACGGACAAACAGACAAACCGAATTCATAAACACTTTTTCAACTATGTTGGAAAGTGTTAAAAATGAATTTAACATTAGGAGTTCAAAATCTTAAATCTTCATAATTCTTATAAACTACTTCACCGAATGACTTCCCATTTGGTATCCCAGGCTAAAATTTTCTGAAAAATCCAAACATGAAGTTAAAAATGCGTGTCCGTAATTAGAAATTTCTGAGTTTTCGACAATATCCTCTACAATTTCTCTAAGCCTTTTTTTTAAAAGTAAATTGAAAGAAAACGTAATTTCCAATCTAATGGTTATTTTATATTTTCTTTTTCTTCGATATTTTAGAGATTAAAATGCATGGAATGTTTTCTCCTCTCTCTCTCCTTTTTTTTTTTTTTTTTTTTTTTTTTTTTTTTTTTTTTTTTTTGCGGGGGGTGGGGGAGGGGGTGGAAGGGGGAGGATTGTACATCTGCGGGTTATAGAAATAACTTGATATTTTCGCCAATTAAATTCACAGTGTCGATTTTTTTTTAATATCTCTTACTTTTAGAGGGGTTTCATGGTAATTAAACATAGTCTGCTCTCCAAATCCTTTTAAACAAGTATTTATAACATTTTCTGATTATGATTTTATGTGGTTGCTTTTATACGTGTCGAAACACGTTTGTTTATGTTGTCTAAAAATGCGTAAAAACATCTTATTATATAAATAAATAAATAAATAAAGTAAAAGGAAACACCATAAAGTTTAAAGAAATGAAATGCTTTACTAAGATGCAGTATTAAAGGATATTACTAAGTTTTTTTCTATTTCATTTAAAAATTCAGAGTAAAAAATTATCAAACAACATTGAATAACAGCCTATGATATAAAAATTCATTTTTTAATAATTGAAAGTTATGATTATGCGCGTTTCAAAATTTTGCATTGATATAATGCCGCTTCTAACAAAAGAAAGAAACAAAACAGAAAAATACCACAGCATAGAAAACATCATTCTTTCTTACCAAAAAAATACAAGTTTCAGAAAGGAAGTATTTTCTAAAAATGAATATTTATTACTAAACATTACATAAAATGACAAAAACCCAAAGGCTTGTTTTAAAAATTACTAACTTTATTTCTCTCCAAAATTTATATAAAAATGGTAAGCAGGGGGAAAAAAATGTAACATAGAAAAACTTTTGGCTGAAACGCTGCTAAAATATTTACGTCCTTCTAAAAATTTTCTGATGGCAATTTAAGTTTTACTTTCTTTTAAAACTCGTACGGCGATGGAACATCAAAATCCTTTCTTTAGTATAAACAAAAGTTTTTTCTGTTTCTTTAAACGTCGCTTTTAAAAGAAGAAGAACAAAAAATATATATAGAAGCGGAAGATCTAAAAAAAAAATGATTTTTTTTTCCTTTGTTTCAGAAAGAAGTTTTAATACGATAAAGCAATTTTGGATCGATTTTAATTCAATAATCTTTTATTCAAGATGTACATGAATAAAATACATGAAAATAAATAATAAATATTGAACAAAAAACTTAAAAGTGTATCACATAAATTGTGACTGAAGGTAAGATTCAAGCTATTTATTAGTATGTGAAAGTATATTGGTTAATACAGGGTGCCCATAAACAGGGCCTCATTAGCCAAAAGGCACGTGAAGCACATGCTTCCCCTCTAAAATTTAAAAGAGGCCCCAAAATGACTGTGAAGAGGGCTCTCTAATTCCCATTTTCATTGTTTTACATTGTATTATTATTATTTTTTTTTTTTATGAATGTTTGCTTAATCCAAGAGGAAATCCACTCACTACTTCACGAAACTTATTTAATAAGGAAATATGAATGTCATCAATAGGATGCTAATTAATCCTATAGCTTCCTGATGTGCCTGTTTTTTTTTTTATATATACCGCTAACCAGGCCCCTACCTGCCCGGCATGAATGTCTAGCTTAACGGGTTAGTACCTGGGTGCGGGGCGGAAATCGCCTGATCACAGCATGGCTGTGATCCACCTGACTATTGATTTGTTTACATCGCTGCTGTGCTTGCTCTCTTGTGATTTGCTACCGTTATCTTTGTTTGCCGGTTCAAGGTTTCTGTTTAACTTTGTTGAATTGACAGATTTAATAGGTCTCGTAATTTAGAACCTTGATCAGGTGACGAGACCCTCACCTGACCAGGCACCCCCAGAGGTATTATTCACAGTTAACTTGGAGGGCTTTGCACCCACGACGGATTTTACATGCACCAGGTGCCATTAGCGTACATAGATTTACATATTTACCATGTCTGCCTGTCTGATGTGCCTGTTAGAAACCAACTGGGAAATTGAGCATACAGCTATATGTACTAAATGTATCTGAAGTATATACAGGGAGCATAAAAAGCTGTTTGATGAAATATATGGGACCTCGGCTAAGCTACTCCCGGGAATGATATTAGTATAATTGTTGAGTTTTCACGAATGAAGAAAACTTTTGCCAAGTGAAAGGGGCCCCCTGATACTGTGCTTCCTCTAGATTCAGAGGTTAATCGGGCCCTGTCCATAAATTATTGTCGGGATTTTCGTACCTCATAACTTTTGATTTCAGAGCATGACGAAAAATATTATAACATGTTCGTAAAGTACAGCTCAAAAAGTTTTTTAAAAACAAAAATTTAATTATTATCCATCAATTTATGTGGCAACCCTATCGCCGTTGCATTGTGGAAGGCTGATATGTGAGAATTCAAAATGCGAGTGCACAACAGAGCGAGCGCGCATAATGGCGAGCGCACAAGAGAGCGAATGCACAAAATGGCGAGTACACAGTGTGCTTATTTTTTATCAGTTTTTTCTGTAACTTTGATGGAATAAATGAGGTGATATTCTGGATTGACTAATGTTGTTTGAAGATATTTTTATCCCTAATTTTTCTTTAGAAATTTAAACCTGCATCTAAATAAATCGGTCAAGTACGAGTATAACTTGCGCTAAAAGGCTCCCGTACATCAAATTTATTAATTAATAAACTCTTACTACCTGTCATTTTTTCATAATTTTAGTTTCAGTAGATTCGGAAATAGGAAGGGGGGGGGGGACATATTTTTCCACTATACTTTCGACGATATCTCTGAAAAAATAATACCTAAAATTAAAACAAATATATTTTTGAGTTTGAAGTTACGAGATCTTTCGAACGATACTCTACACGATAAATAAAAAGAAAGTTTTTTTTTTCAAGTAACTTAATTAATATCTCGACTAATTACCGACAATTTTTTTCGAAAATCATCATAAAATATCCTTGGATGATTCTGCGTCGTTAGATACCTTGAGTGCCCGTCAAGTCTCCCGCTGACCGCTCCGAAAATTAAAGTTTGTGTGCAACAGAAAAATGGGTTTCTCTCAAAAACTATGTTACCTAGGAAAATAGCTACAGTTTTCCTGCAAGGTTTAAATAAACTTCTACCGCTCCTAATTTTTTCGTAATTTTAGTTTCAGTAGATTCGGAAATATTAGGGGGAGGGGGGTGGGCATATTTTTGCGGTGCATTTTCGACGATATCTCTGAAAATATAATTAAAACAAATATATTTTTGAGTTCGATATTACGAGATCTTTCACACGATACCCCACATGATATACAAAAAGTAAACTTTTTTTTTTTCAAGTAACTTAATTAGCCTCCTAAATTTTTTCCTAAACATATTTGTGATTGGCTAATAATCTGAAAATATGTGGGTAAAAAGGATTTATAACTTTCCTAAGTTTGAACTTTCCGCGTCTCATAGTTTACGAGAAAAAGGTCTCTGACAGACGGAGAGACAGACACAGGAGTGATCTTATAATGGTTCCGTTTTTACTTTTTAAGTAGGGAACCTTAAAAATATTAGATATTGCTAAAAAATATTAGATTGCAGTGCAAAATACCCGCAGGGGTCCATTGGTAATAATCAATTCCAAAAGATATGCATTCAAATAAATGGATCGCAAAATTTAATTCTGATTCCGGTCGACTGATTTTCAACTTTAATGAGAATTTACACTTCCAATTAATTAACACTTCCTTAAATATTGATCTTGAATAACTATATATTTATTATGGAAAATTTAAAATAACACATACAAACATAATATCAACTTAGAATTATTTAAAGCCAGAAAATATACAAACAAATGTTGTATCCGAATACTAATGAGAGGCTTATACTTCACAATGAGTGCTAAAAATAAAATTAAAGTGCCTTTATGCAAATATTTATTATAAACTAAATTTAAACTTTTATTGAAAAATGCATACTTGAAAATGAGTTGTCTGAAGTTTTAAAAATAACATTTTATTTCGTGAAATTGTTAACAATCCTTCATAACGTCAGAATAACTAATGAACGAAGCAATTAGTACTTTGTTAATACAAATTTAGGGATTAAAAAAATAGATATGCTAAAGAATATACATTTTAAATAATTATACATGGAATTAATTAAATAAACTAAAAATGTCAAATAATGTGAAATTAGAATAATAGCAACAAGTATAAACTAAATATTTTCAAAACTTGTTGATAGTTTCAATATTTTACGAAGATAAGAGAGAAATTTTATACACCGTGAACAACAACAACAACAAAACTTTATTTAGTAGGGACTCTCAAATTTTACTCCCTTCAATTAACTTAATACAAAATTTTGCAGTTGATATGATGTTTCAGAATTATTAACTAATGTATAAAGAGACTATTAGAGGGTTTCTCTCCAAATTGAAATCCAATATTTACATGACGTATAAGAGCATCGGGTATATATCATACATCATCTCTTAAATCTGCATCATAATGCTTTTTGAAAGATAAATAATAATTAAAAAAACACTCAGACGGAAAAGCTGAAAATTTATATACATGGTATATGAAGCACTTATCGATCGAATGCAAATATATTATTATTATTATATATATAATATGCCTTTCAAATCAAAATATAATTTACAAGTTGAGTAATAAAAATGACCTAATCTCTTATGTGTGAGTTTATGTATATGTATAGGCTATAATTCATGTTTTTGTAAATGTTAATACAATAATTAATATTCAAAATTAAAATCATATCAAAATACAGTGAAACTTCTCAAGTTAGACATTTTTTTCTGGGAACAGAATGTGTCCATATGATTAACATTATGTCCAACCTGTATAAGTTGGATAGCTCTCTAACTTGGAAGTTGGAAACTGCAATTTTTTCACTCTCTGCAAGAAATTTTAAAATTTATCCCGTCTGAAAATAGCTATAGTTGACGTATCTAAAAACCATCGTTTCTAGTACTAGTATCAAATAAATGTATCTAAAAAACGTCTATTATTTCCATTTGAAAGATTTATTCTTGAATCACTCTGATATTTTAAATACCTTATCCCACTAAAATCATATGTTTATAAGAGAAATACAGATGTTTTATCAGACATTTACACATTAGAAACAAAATTAACGTAATTAGAAATTACTAAACGTTTCACATGTTGCATTTACTTTGGTGTGTAATAATAATTAATAAACAGGTATATGTTCATTTTGTATTTATTACTTCTCTTTTGTTTAGATTTTCAATTAAAAAGTAATTATTTTTAGGTAGATTTCGTAAGAAATACTACCTATTACATTCTCACCTAAGTTGGAAATTTTGAAAAATTTTTGCAGATCTACGCCGATCATGACTCCCAGAACCCAAAACCACCCCCAGTTCAAAACTTTATCTATCTATCTATCTATCTATCTATCTATGTCACTTTTTTCTGACCACTGTTGGGTTGTTTTGTTTTTGTTGCTAGGTGAGATGCTATCACCTTTTTCAAAAACAATGAATGAGTGCAAATTACCTGTGACTAACAACTGAAATGAATCCTGTCAATATGCATACCTACAAAATTATTCTTAAACTAAAATAAATTTGGAAAAAAGAAAATGGATTAAATTGAACAGAAACAATTAAAATTTAAAGAATTTAAATTTACTTGAATTCTAAGTTTTGAATTCAAAATAGTATAAGAATTAATTATTTAAAAGCACTGACAAGATCCTCAATTTGCACTACATCCAATTCCCCAACAATCAGCATTGTGAATTCAAGAATTAATATGAAGGGTAACAGCAAGGAATTTTCATAAACATAATAATTTAGACTAAGTGAAAATTTTGGAATAAAAGGGAAAAATCTTTCTTTTAAAGAAAGTATAGAAAGGGGGTTATAAAATTGATGAGATAGGTTAAACAAAATAATATTTGGCCAATATTAAAAAAATGCAGAATTAATTTCAAGAATTCACAACACTGAAGCTGTGATCGTATAGTTTCATCATTATTCAAGAGACCATGAGTTAATAATTAAATTTTGAATAAGTAATTCATTATAATAAAATGCTTCTCAAAAGACTTTAGATCAAAATGTTAAAATTACTTTATATAAAAATTTCAGATAAGTATGTCCTGTAATTAATTAAAGAATAGTAAAAGGTCTCAGCTAATTAAATAAAATAATTTTGAATATTAAAGATTACAACATCCAGTAAATTAGCAGTTTATTTTTTTTATTAGATTTAATGCTTAAAATAATATTTAGAAATTCCATGACTAGAGAATACAATAATTTATTTTAATTAATTAATTTATTTATTTATCTTTTTTACCAGAATTAATATTTAGATCAATAGAATAAATTAAGTAAAAGGATTAATATAAATCCTAGAGAGATTGACTCTCGTAAGTAAATAAAAGGTAAAATTTTGAAAGCAGACTTTTTGAAGTAATTAAGCAAATAATCAAAAAAAAAGGAAACAGAGAAGGAATTAAATTAGAAAGAACAAACATTTATTTACTAACAACACTTTAAATGATGTAAATATCATCCTATATATATATGTATCAAAATACTAAGACACAGATAAGTTCAGTCATATCAGACAGAAAACATAATTTAAAAATCATAATAATGATAAGAAATTTTTTTTTTACTTACATCTCGATATAATAGAGTGAAGGTGACAACAAACCTTCTCGCATAGAGAATATTTAATGAATTGGCGATTCGTTTTGCGGTTATATCACTTGTATTTCTTTTTCACACTGCAATTAAGTTAGTGAACATAGCGTTATTCTATGGGAATCATAATAGGACTACTAAGTTGGTGACATACTTTGTAGTAGTGATGAGATGATCAAACATTAATTGCACGAATAAAGTTACCCTGTAGAGGGTGAGACTGGCGTTAAACAAGCTGCGAAATTCACGAAAATTAAGGACATCTATTAATCTTCTTACTATTATCGGCACAGAGTCCACAGATTCTCAGAATACACTACAAAGAGCATGTGTAGTGTCGGCAAGAGCACTCGATAAAATTCTCGCTGTCATCATCATTTCAGCAGGTATCTTCTCACAATTTATCGTTCCCGATAAATACTATGCACTTAATACAGTGTCACTATAACGAACTGTTTAGAACATCCACATCGTGACAGAATGGTAGAATACCTCCTTCGTAGGTATGCACTTTTTAGAAAAAAAAAGTATTTTTTAGGTCGTAGCAGGTTGCTTTACGAACGAACATAGTACATCAACCCACTGTGTCTACTGCCAGGAGAGAAGTCTCTCTCAAAAAAAAAAATCACCACTGCCTAACCGGCGGGGTGAGGGAGGGAACCCTCCACCCTCACACACCTAAACTATCCGAGCTTCAAGACATGACTGCCTGCTAACTAGCTCTTCGTTCCCTTGGTAACGCTACCAGGGGGGAAAAGGGTCAACGCTGATTGGTTGAGTGGGGGGAGCAAATAACACGCTTATTGGATTATTGTTGCTAGGTGAAAAATCCTAGCTACAATTCCTGGAAATTAGCCGTCTGTTGGGTCCCACGAAAAGGAAGAAATCACGTGTACGCTTGCACCTGTTATTTCGTAAACAACGACTCGAAAGCAATAAACTGTGCATCTTCCTAACAAGCCTTCGAAATAGTTTTATGACTCTCTTTACTGAGGGTAATAAAAAGTCGCACACAATACAACTGACCATAATGCTTCAGTTATTCCCATGACTTCTTATAAAAGCTTATTGTACTATATCCAATCTGCCTGTGTGTGTTCCGAATTTACGATCCCTTAAACTACGTGAGAATTTCAAGTAAAAGTTGTTTGCGTGGAAACTATCTCATAGTGAAAAAGGGAGAACTTGGGTGGTCTTGACTTATAGAGAAATACAAATGTTTGGATTTTGAAAATAAGAGTTTTAATTAATAATGTTTAAGAAAAATAAGAAAAAGGAGGAGGGGGTTTGATTAAATATTAAAATAGAATGAGTTTATAAAAAAGAAATGTTTTAAGATATTAATGAAAATATAAATATAAAAATTTAGATTAAATTACCTCTAACAAGAATCCCCCGTCTCTATTTAAAAAACACAATTTTTTGAAAAAAAAAAAATTTTGTTTTTTAAGTAAAAAGTGCGAGTAAAATTTCAATGGATGCGGGAGAGATCACTAAATGGGGCCTAACATTTCAAACAAACCAGACCTCGGTCCGAAGAATTATCAAGAAACACTTAGCAAGCCTACCCCTCAAGGTATACAGTCCGGAATGCATAACCTGAGTTTGCATACACAAAACTCTCCTCACCTGTCAACAAAATCCTAGACACACCTGTAGAATAACAAAAAAAATTAACAGATGAACACAAGGCTGGACATTGCTTTTGTCACCACTAACCTTATCAGTCGGGAAGGTTCCATTCAAAGTATTTACCTGAACACTGTTTGCTAAACCACAAAAAAAAAAATTTTGAAAATTGCCAAAATAATTTTTTTTTTTTTTTTTTTAAGCCAAATAAAAATTTGGGAGAGAACATTGCCAACCGAAAGAATCGCCAAATCCATTACAATAATAATGCATATCAATATAGGTATAAATTGTTAGCTCGATGTACACAGATATATAAAAATATATGAACTAGTAATGTATATGCATATAAAAACACAAACAAAAAGAATCCAAAAAAATGGGTAAAAGGCAATTTGCACAATATACAGTTAATTCACAATAAAATACATTTCACTAATTAAAATTCAGTTAACACAAATTGTATCAATGTGTAAAAATTGAGAAACACTTTCTCCAGTTGATTGATATGCAAGTTGAAACTATGAAGTAAGGTATTTACATATGCACTTACAGCGACACTGTGCATATTGGAAGAGCAACCCATTTATCTGTGCTATAAACAATTGCCAAAATAAAAGCATGATGGGGCGAAGAAGACCCAAAAGCTATGGTGAAGATTATCACCATCAGAAACTTAATTTATACAGTAAAAATTTAAATTTTGACAAAAGAAATCCTTTAAAAAAAAGGAAAAAAAAATAGCACAGAACCAGATAAAATTTTATAAATTTTTCAATAAAACCACACCACTATACTTTAATGAAGTAATGTACTCAAGAACAAAATTAATAACCTCAAAAGTTTTCAGGTTAAAAAAATTATACACAAAACAGTACACTAATACTACCTTACACTACGAAATACCTACATATTATATCTAGTAATGAGTAAAATTAATAGTTCCCTCAAATATAGTATTATCCTGTAAATCCACTTATACTCATCTACTGAGAACTTAACTAGAACATCAATTAAAATATAAATAATATGCAAATCGATGGATACTATCGTATTTAACAAACAGGGAGTACTACATGAAAATAAAAGGGGAGGGGAAAAAAATTTGGATTCCCACTTTCAAAATGCACTAAAAATTTTCAAAGTCTCGAAATTACCCAAAAATCGAGAAAAAACGTAACATAATTCCAAAATATACCTGCGGAGAGGTTATTTGCACTATAACTATCGAAATATACCTTATTTACACTAAAATTAGCTATATAGAACATTAAATGTGATGAAAACACAACCGCTCAGATCGTTACCGCTAACCAAAACAAACGGTACAAGTACTCTAAAAAGCTTATTTTTCACGTTAAAATACAATAAAAACTAACTCTATACTATCTATATACATTATACAAACAAAATATAAGGTTATTAAAATAAAAATACTATAATTACTACAACTTAAAGTTTATAATTGGGACGCTTGTCCCTGTTCCTGAATCCATAGGTATTTCTGGACGAAGGAATCGAATCAGTCGGTTTGCACTGAGATTCGATTAAAGTCGGAAAACGACTGGTTGAAGGAATAACATAGGATTGAGCTTCAACAACTTCGTTAGCTACCGCGATATCTGGCATGTCCGTAACTGGATTTTCAGCCGTGGAGGGGGAGGGGGTGGTTTCAGCTCGTGAGTTCTCGAACTCGGCTGAAGGAAGAGAGGGGGAAAGGGGTTCGTTGCTGGTGGCTAGTGAAGGCAACGTGTTGGCTGTTGCTTGCATGGGCAATGCTTCATCTCTGTTTACTGCTGATGCTGTAGGTATGATAAACGCGCGCCTGCGTTTTTTCGTCCGCCGTTCTGGGTTATCGTTAATCGATTGGTGAATGGGAGTAGTTGGATTCTGAATATTCGATTGATCATCGAATTGACTCTGCGGCCGTTGGTCATTTGTTTGGAAATCAACATGCCTGTTTTTAAATTCAGTCAGCCTATCGACGTGTACCACTTGCGTTAATTTTAAATTTGATTGGAGGGCGATTTTAAAATTTACCTCATTTATTTTTTCAGTTATTGTATAGGGACCATTATTAAATTTAGATAGTTTTTTACATTGTCCTGGTTTAACAGCTGGTGTAAAGAGCCAAACTGAATCACCTATTTTAAGATTCTTAGAAACAGCAGTTTTTTCTCTGTATTTTTCTTGCTTCTCTGAAACTACCACCAAACTACTGTGCACTTCAGCATACACTTTCTTCAAAGCAGGGAATAAAAGTTCACAATAGGTGGGGGCGTCATTATAATTTAAAGTTTGGGGGGTGGAAAAAAGTTTATAGGGGAGATTTAAATTTCTGCCAAACATTACTGCGGCTGGGGTTAATTTTGTAGAAGAATGCACGGCTGTCCTGAGAGCTAAAAGAGCAAATTTTAATTTTGTATCCCAGTCCGACTGATTTTCATTGACAACATGGCATAGGGCATTAATTAGAGTTCTATTTTGTCGTTCAATCTGAGAATTTCCTGCTGGGTGGTAAGTTGACGTGTGAATATGTTTCATTCCAAAGTTTTTATAGACTCTCTCAATGGCTTCTGATATAAGATTTCTACCCTTGTCGGAAACAATATAGCTAGGAGCACCGTACCTTGAAACGAAATCTGCTAGAGTATCCGCTACAACGTCTGAGGTGATAGAGGATACAGCATATGCTTCAGGCCACTTAGAAAAAGCATCGATATATGTCACGATAAACTTGTTACCCGAAAAGGTTGTCGGTAAAGGACCAATTATGTCGAAATTCACTTTTGCCAATGGAAATTCTGGTGTTGGCATTCTCTGCAAAGGGGCTAGATGTTTAGGTCTATAAGCTCTTCTTTGTTGGCAACTAATGCAAGATTCTACTAGATGCTTGACATCTGCAGACATACCTGGCCAGTAAAAATTTTCGCGAATGCGATCAATAGTTTTCTGGAAGGCTTGATGACAAGCTGCTAGAGAATCATGTGTTAGTGCGAACACTTGGGGGATTAGTTCTTTTGGCACCACCAGTTTGGGCAATTTATTTAAAATGGGAGAGTCTCGAGTGTCCTCGCACATCAAGAGATCATCTCGGAAGAAAAATTTCATGTACTTTGGTGCTATATCCACTCCTTGATCTAGCTTCTGAGCAATTTGGCAACACTTTTTGTCAGTCTTTTGGAGTTCTTGAATTTTTTCAAGAAGATCAGTTTGGGGCATAAAAACATTCTCCTTTGCTATTTGTACACAAAAATTACAATTTACAGTATTTACAGAGATTTCATTAGAAGTAGTGTATCTAGACAGAAAATCCGCAACACTGTTGCATTTGCCCTTGATAAATTTGATTGAAAAAGTAAAATCAGATAAGGTGCAAATCCACTTTGCCATACGAGAAGTTGGGTCCTGAATTTTAAGCATATAAGTTAGGGGAGCATGATCAGTGAAAATAAAAAAGTGGGTGTTAGCTAGGTAACACTTAAAATGGGCGGTTGCCCAGACAACAGCTAAAAGTTCCCTTTCTGTGGCTGAGTACCTTGTTTCAGGGTCCTTCAACTTTCTGCTAGCAAAAGCCACAGGGTGTAAAAAGTTGTTCTCATCCAGTTGAGATAAAACTGCGCCTAAAGCTTCACCACTCGCATCAGTATAAAGATAAAATTCCTTCGAAAAATCAGGGAGGGCAATACATGGCTTAGAAATTAAAGCAGCTTTTAAATCTTCGAATTCTGCTTGCGCTGCAGGGTTCCATGAAAAACGACCATTTTCTTTAGTTAGTTCAATTAGGTTTTTGGCTCGTTTAGAAAAATCAGGGATAAATCTCCTGTAAAATGAAATTGTACCAATAAAAGATCTAACTGCTTTGCGGGTATCAGGGGGTTGAAATTTTTCAATTACTTCTATATTTTTATTAATGGGTGAGACTTTACCTTTATGGATTTCAAAACCTAAATATTTAATTTTATCTGATAGAAAAAGGCATTTACTGGGTTTTAATTTTAAATTATGCTGGCGAAGTCTATCAAAAACAGTTGTTAATTTTTCAAGGTGGGATTCTACATCTTTGCTAGCAATCACAATATCATCTATATATACAAGAATTCCCATATTTCCCAGATCTCCAAATATTGCACTCATGAGTCGTTGAAAAGAATTTCCTGAGTTTGATAAGCCAAAACAATTTCTCGACCACTCAAATAGTCCTTTATGAGTTATGATTGCTGTTTTGTGTCTGTCCTCAGGACGCACAACTTGCTGGAAAAAGCCACTTGTTAAATCAAGTGTAGAAAAGAAATTTGAACCGGATAGTGCATCAACCGAATCTCTGATATTAGGGATGGGGTATGCACAGGGCCGTAGCGAAAGAAAATTTTTGGGGGGGCAAAAGGCAAGATTAGCCGACTCAAAAATGTTTCAAATCCGACTAATGTAAAATAGTCAATCTGTCGCATTATTTCTTAATTAATAGTTTTTACAATTAATTTTAACTGATTAATTATAATTGATAGTTAAAAATAAAATATATGATTTTGTATTACTAAAATGTTTCTTTGATATAACTCAGTAATTATTTAAAAGATTTACCAAGAACTTTACTGGAAAAAAAAGAATATGTATTGATAAGAAAAAATCCTACAGTTATATTTGTGAGAAACACGTTTGTTTAGAATGATAGAATGCAGTGATAGTTTAGTAAATAGAACGTAGTTATTTTCAAAATAAAAGCTAAATAAAAATGTGATCTCTTAGTTCTAAAAATTATGATAATGTAATGAATGGGAAGTACTTTCAATATTTTATTAGCATGCGATAGAAATTAATTTGAACTTTATATTCCAATTAGAGATAATATCATATGGAATTAACAACATACACTTTCAGTAATTCTAATTGTAAAACTAAAAAATGCACACTATAGGGGTACTGAAAATATTTGGAGGGGCCTCAAAATTTAATTGCGCCTGGGACCTCTTGAGTGCTTAATCCACCACTGATTGTGTTTTATAGGAATGTCAAGGGACCGACAGAAACATTTGAATTATCCACGATTTCGAATTATACACGTTCGAATTATTCAAGTTTGACTGTACTCTTTTTACATGAATTACACATCACACTGAAAAAAGCAAACCATTCATACCTTTCTTATCACCATTCCCTGTCGAGTGGTTTCCACTTTCCAGACATGTTGATAACTTATTCGAACTTTTTGCAGCCTCCCAGTTTCTTCTTTTTAGAATCTGTCTTTTTTTATTTCCACTTGGCTGGTGCCGAATTCGTTTCATAATATAAACTATTATCTCAACACAAGCAAAGTAAGATTAACCCCTTGGGGATGAGCGACAAGTATACGTGACGCATAAGATGCTCAGAATCCTTGATTATTCCCACCAGTTAATTTTTATTGTAAGCTTTGCCTTATTTAATGACAGCATTTCTGCGATTCAATTAGGCGAAAATTTCTGCTTTGAAAAACCGGTGATTAAAAATTCCGTAAAAGACGCTCGTCACGAAGGGGTTAAGTAATAAACTATCGTACTATCATTACTATGCGACTCTCAACTGCTCTGACAGTCCGATATTGATGAGCAGTTAGTAAACGAATGACATATCATGAATAGCACTAGCTCACTGCACGTCCTAGCCTGAAAATCACACGGAATTGACTCATCACTCTGCAGGTACTTGGCGCGACATGACACATTCGACTCGACATTCTGCTGTCTGCTCTAGAGATAAAGGTGAAAATAAGGAATTTTTCTTAGTAGCCACTGGCCGGTAGGTTGATTTTCTTTAGTAGCCAGTTACTGGCTAGTGACAATTTCTTTAGTAGCCAGTAAGTACATTCATGTCACTGAATATTTAATTTAAAAAAAATTAATGACTTTACAGTAAAGAAACAATATATGTACTAAATAAAAATATTTTAATTTATATTGTTTCGAATAAACTTGTGATATTAATTTCCAATCTATTTTAAATTTAAAAATAAGTTAACAGCAAAGTTATGCACAACAGGCTTATGTGGCTAACTACATAAGTCCCACTATGCTTTGGTACTTGTGTAGCTAACTACATATGTACCTTTCTTTTTTAAATTATTTGTCTAGAATTAAGATCTGATAATAATAAAATAGGTATGTTTATTCACTAAGTAATAACCCACAACATATTCATTACACATGCACAACCTGAGACCCGTGGGCCAAAATCTCCAGAAATTCAGAATTGTGTATTTCACCAATTAGTTTCGGAAAAAATTGTAAATTTCGTCAAAGGGACACATAAAAACCATGAATTTCATCGATCACGCACGTAAAAATCATGAATTTCATCGATCACGCGCGTAAAAATCAGGAATTTCATCGATCGCACGCGTAAAAATTATGAATTTCGTCGATCGCGTGGGTAAAAATCATGAAATTCATCGACAGAGCACGGAAAAATCATGAATATCGTCGAACGGGTGCGTAACAATCCTGAATTTCGTTGATTGGGCGCATACAAATCATGAATTACGTCGACCGGGCATTTAAAATTCATGAATTTCGTCATTTGGTAGCGTAAAAATCATGAATTTAGTCGATCGGGCGCGTAAAAATGATGAATTTCGTCGATTTGGCGTATACAAATCATGAAGTAAAAATCATGAATTTCGTTGATCGGGTGCATAAAAATCATGAGTTTCGTCGAACGAGCACGTAAAAATCACAAATTTCAGCGATCGCACGCGTAAAAATTATGAATTTTCTCGATCGTGTGCGTAAAAATCATGAATATCGTTGATCGGGTGCGTAAAAATCATGAATATCGTCGAACGGAAGCACACAAATCATGAATTATGTCGACCGGGCACATAAAATTCATGAATTTCGTCATTTAGGAGCGTAAAAATCACGAATATAGTCAATCGGGCACGTAAAAATCATGAATTTCGTCGATCGGGCGTGTACAAATCATGAAGTAAAAAATCATGAATTTCGTAGAACGGCCGCTTAAAAATCAAGAATTTCGTCGATCAGACGGATATAGGAAAATCCTGCATTCGGCCGGTGCTTTCCATATTTTTAATCGCCAGTTTTTCAAGTTTAATCGACGAGTGGAGACTGGCGAGTGCTTATTTTCACCTTTATCTAGAGATGCTTTTGCATGCGAAGCGTATGGAGTATTTGAACGGACACGCAAAAACATTTACTCTAGCACTTTGATGGATTTTTACTTTCTTCTATCTATAATAGAAGAAAGTATTGTAATCGAAATTTTTTTCGACTTCCAGTTTTCGACGGATTTACACGTTTTAGGGGTCAGAGGTTCCGAAAAACGTGTTTTTACAAAATGTCTGTCTGTCCGTCCTCATTGTATCATCGAAAAGTGTATGAAGTTATGCTTCAAATTGAACCACATTTTTTTTCTATGTTTTTGGCTATGGCAAGCAAGTTCTATTAGAATTTGGGGATATTTCGACGAAAGGGGGCGCTGTGATCGATATTTTTGTACAATTTTCACTATTGTACCATCTAAAAGTGATGAAGTTATGCTTCAAATTGAACCACATTTTTTTTTATGTTTTTGGCTATGGCAAGCAGGTTCTATCAGAATTTGGGGATATTTCGACGAAAGGGGGCGCTGTGATAGCCCTTTAACGATTTCAAATTCAAAAAAGATGTGCAAATTCAAAAAAATTAGAAATCCTAAAAGTTTTTTTCGTTAAATGTTCGGCCTTGATCCGAAGAATCCGGAGTAATTTTTGTTTTGCCTCTATCACCTCTACATTTTACTTATGAGTTTTAGTTAACACAGTTTAGGCAAATTTCCTTTCATTGTTGTAACGATTAATCCTATTATATGCTTATCACTATATATTTATATTCGCCAACGTCAAATTCTCGCAAAAATTGGCGACAGTTGGTGGAATATCGCCAAATTTGGCGACCAAAATAGTTGCCCTAAATGAAGTCAACTTGGCTGTAGAGGACTAATTTGGCGATTTCTCATTCAAATTCAATGTTGACGAGAACTGGGATTGAATCTTCTTTAATTAGGTTCCACGCATTTTACCTTCGTGTTTTCCAGTAAAATTAGCTAAAATCGTAAAACCAAGGAATAGGGAGGCTATCTGTTGATGTCAGTTCAGGCCAGAAGGACTTTTCGTAGTTTAGTATACATCAGTTGATCGCATCCCGGTAACCCGACGATTCGCAAGCAGCTGACGTACAACAGAATGACGAAAAATATTGATTTTATTTGCGATGTGATAGCGAATTTTGAAGTATTAACATGACTGAGGTAGAAGAAAGTTTTCGGATTGGCACATCCGACTAGTTTTTATTATTAACATTTAGCTAGGTGCTGGGTATTTTATAGGAAGTTAGATTAGATATTAAAACGTGTTAATGTTCCGCAATCGCTTCATGTTTTTTTTTTTACCATAAAACTACTTTTAATAATTTAATTTTTCCTGTAATCTTCTACTTTCTGAATTCTTGATTAAAAAAATAATTCCTCTTACGTATGATTTAGTTTTTAAAAAAAGTAATCGCTAACATGTACCGTAATTTCCGGCGTATAATCTGCGAATCAAACAATTATGTTTAGACCCAGAAATTTTATTTAATAATTGAAGTAAAATATTTACAGCGACCTAGTATGTTCCATTATATAAAATAAAATTTCTGGGTCGAAACATAACTGTTTGATCCACGGATTATACGCCGGAAATTACGATAATCAGGGTATACAATAAATATTAAGTAATTAATAAAAGCTCCAATTCTAATTTTTATAATAACAAGTGAAAAATCAGTGAAAATTATGTAATTATGTTATGTTGGCACAAGCATATAAATTTAGTTTTAGTTTTATCAAAAAAAAAAAAAAAAAGTAAGAAGTTTTTTAGGTATTAAATGTTAAATGCACGGATATTTTTTTAATTTATTCATTTTCTTTTTCTAAATAGTTTTAAAAATTCTTCGTTTTTATTTTCCAAACGTTCCTAAAACAGTTCCAAAGGGCGTAAACATCATATCGTTGCTAGAACCTACTTACTAGGTATCAAGTATAAAATTTCTTGAATTTTCTTAAGCGACTTTCGCATTCGGTCGGCCTAGTTTATATATTGATAGTTTTTATCTATGTAAGTTGCGAGTGTTACTGTAGGACAAATTTCTGATATTTTCAAATCAATAGATCAGATTCATTTTTTCCCCTATTGCCCTATGTATCGACGGCCGACTTAGCTTTTCCATGTGTGGGTAAGGTATAGTATATGTCCAACATTTCGGGCTCTGCAGACAAGATTTATACATGATGATTTTTTTTCAGTGGGTAGGCCGACTAGCTATTTATGTGATTCGAAAATGTGACAGAACACGTGACTTTCATACCGGCTGACCAGATAGATCTATTGAAACCATTACTTTTTTTATTCATAACTTATCTATTGATAGACCGACTAGCTTTTGCCATATGATTGTAAGGTTGTAGTGAAATGCATTTTGAAGACTTAAAGTCCTGCCAACCAGAATTTTCCGAATTGTTTTTTTTTAATCGGGCTACTGACATACTACAGAAACACTAATTAAATCTGCTGATAAGCCGACTGAATCCTTTTACCAAACATTGGGGGGGCAGCTGCCCCCCCAGCCCCCCCGCTCGCTACGCCCCTGGGTATGCATCTTTAACTAAATTTTTGTTTAATTTTCTAAAATCGACAGCCAATCTATAAGATCCGTCTGCTTTCTTAACCAAAATGACTGGAGCCGCAAATTCAGAAATGGAGGGGGATATTATATTAGCTTTTAACAGGATATCTAATTGATCTTCCATTTCTTGTTTAAGATTATGGGGAACTCTATAGGCTTTACATTTTACAGGTTTATCAGAAGTTAAATTTATTACATGGGGAATAGTGTCACAGCCGGGCAAGTCTAGGACTGATGCTGCAAACACATCTTTATTTTTATTAAGAAAATCCTGCATTTTAAGTTTAAGAGGGGGGTCTAAATGGTCAAGATTAATATCTGAACTCCAGCTGAGATCAGCATGATCAAAATCAGCTAGTGGAGTGGGCACATTAACATTAAGGGCATAATTACAATTATTAGAATTACACTCAGAATCATCGATGCACTTTTGAATTTTAGCAACCCTCATTCCCTTATTCAAAGTAACCTCATCATCCGAAAAGTTAGCAAATGAAATAAATAACCCGTGTTCCTGAGAACAGATTGTTCTAGATGATAAAACACCATTACCAAATTTTTTTACTAGGGGTTTCAAAATAACAACATCATTATTATCAATAAAATTACTTCTCGAGCAGTTTACTTGAGCTAAAATTTTAGATTGGGGGGGGATAGTTACTAAATTTTTCAAAACAGCAAAACTAATTTTAATAATCTTAGACTTTTCACATGTATCACTTACTTTAGTTTCGACATCATTAGATTGTGACTTTTCGCTATCATGACAACTCACTTGGCATACAGGGGCATTGATTTCATTTTCATTATTTTTCACAACCCTGATATTATTTACACTAAGATCACAACCATTTGTTTCACATATATTATCCCGACCAATTGCCTTATTTTCATTTAATTTATCAGTACACATATAACTACAGGTCTCATGATTATTTGTATTATTAACATTTTCTAATTTTGAAACACCTTCAGAAGATTTTTGAACAGAAGAATTGCTATCATTACCTTCGCATTTATCTAAAATCACCGTATTTTTATCTTCGCTACTACATTTTTCACTATCTCGAATCTCTATTTTTTCACTACTCTCCCTTACATTGGCTTTTACTACCATACAATTGTTCTCACTGTTCTTATTCTTCTCAGAAATATTACTAACATTAGAAAAACATTCTACATTACCCTCAGTTTGACATGACACATTTTTAAGGCAAGAAATTTTGTTATTTACAATAATTGGCGGTTTAATATTTACATGACATTCTGAAATTTTTGGAACATATTTACAAAAAGTTTGCTCATTAATACCAAGACTAATAGATTTGTCACTACACTTTATGATAGCCTTGTACTCACTCAAAAAGGGCATACCTAAAATAGCAGTAAATTCATCAGCGAGTTTACCTGCTACTACAAAAAATTCGGCTTGGCAGCTGACATTACTGAAATTGAAAGATAACTTAACTTTCTCAGTGAGAGGGACACATTCACCTGTCACAGTTAGAATGGGTACATTGCATGCCTCAGTTTTTACACCTGGGAATAAACACAATCCCTGTCGAGAAATTAAATTGATACCTGATCCCGTATCACACAGTGCAGTAATAAAAATATCACCGACAGCAATTCTTGCGGTAGGGAGATTGCATGCTGATGGTGGGAAAACATTATACACAGAGGGGGTTTTGTCGTTCGGCTTCTCATGAGTTAGTCCGACTACTCCAGACTCAGCCATTACCCGTTTAAATTTTGTTGAACATTGTGTTCATTGGCAGTGTTGTTATTCTGCTGGGTTACATTATTGTGATTACCCCTATTCCTATAATTACCTCTCTGGCCATTGTTGGTACCTCTGTTTCTCTGGTTATTGCCATTTCCCCTATAGTTTCTTTGATTTTGATATCCCCTGTTACTATAACTGCCTCTGTAGTTATTGTTAGGTCTGGCCATACCTCTACGACTATAGGGATTTTCATTAAAATTTTGCCAGCCTTGATTTCTGGGGTTTTGGGGGCAGTCCTGAAAAAAATGGTTGGGGTCGCCACATCCAAAACAGAAAAAGGGGTTGTATTGGACAATTTCCTGGGCTGGTGGTCTCGCTGCAGCTGGTTGTTGCATAACAAGACTATCAAGTTTAGCCGTTAAGATTTCCATTTTGTTTTGGAGTTCTATAATTTCACGGTTGGGATGGCTAACCTGGGGTGTAGGGGGGTAAACAGCAGCACATGCTACACCTGAGGGGCAATGTTTGCAGGTTCATAGCTGTAGAAGGGGTTAACACTCCTACAAGCCTTTTCTTCAAGTAAGGCAAACGTTAGTATTTCCTGAGGGGTCTTTGGATCTTTTGAAATGACACCCTTCCGAATTTCTGGAGATAGGTTACCTAGAAGCATAGAGTGCAGTATAGCATCTCTACTTTTATTTACAATGCCCTCAGCAATTCCATCAATGACAAGAGCTCTGCGTGACAGATCAGAGGCTCTGTCGAAAAAATCTTGGACAGACATTGAAGGTGTCTGTTTGAAGTTAAGAAACTTCGATAATGCCACATCTGGTGACTCCTGTTCCGTGAATCTGTCTTGTATAATTTCCACTAATTCCGTATAATTTTTGCCTTTATTAGCCTTAAATAATTTGGCTGCTTTCCCTGACAGTCTGTTAAACAGGGCGAAAATTTTTTCTTTTTCATCCCAGTTAAAGAAGGTGGAAATATCTGTGAACTTTTCAATAAAGTCGGAGAAGGATATAGTGGAGTCCCCGCTAAAAGGTGGGATGTTGGATAAATTATCCATCAAAGACGATTTCTTCTGTAGCTCAGCCATCTCCTTGGTAAGGGGTACGCCATATTTATGAAATGTTTTGACAACAAAAAATTCAGCGATAAAAATTTTTTTTTATAATTAACCCTACCTAAACCTTAAGCAAAGAAAAAAAATTTTACACAAATGCAAAATCTAACTAAAATTACTGAGAGCTACACTCATGTATACACTAGTCGCCTTTGTCAATATATATAATCAATTGCAAATAAATATAAACAAATGGGAAAGGTATGTTAAAATTTCTAAAAATTCAGTGCGGGTGGGGTATTATGAAAAAAAAAATTTTTGAACAGCACAGATATGAGGGTTAACACTTCATAATATATACTCAAAGACATAATGCACAATACATTTTGAAAAAAAAAATAGTTGTCTTATACCCTTAACTTTAAGTATACACAAATAAACATTAAAAATTTGAATTGTGCCACACAGGTAAGTGTCACGGCATTAATTCTTTGTTGGGTTGTTTTGTTTTTGTTGCTAGGTGAGATGCTATCACCTTTTTCAAAAACAATGAATGAGTGCAAATTACCTGTGGCTAACAATTGAAATGAATCCTGTCAATATGCATACCTACAAAATTATTCTTAAACTAAAATAAATTTGGAAAAAAGAAAATGGATTAAATTGAACAGAAACAATTAAAATTTAAAGAATTTAAATTTACTTGAATTCTAAGTTTTGAATTCAAAATAGTATAAGAATTAATTATTTAAAAGCACTGACAAGATCCTCAATTTGCACTACATCCAATTCCCCAACAATCAGCATTGTGAATTCAAGAATTAATATGAAGGGTAACAGCAAGGAATTTTCATAAACATAATAATTTAGACTAAGTGAAAATTTTGGAATAAAAGGGAAAAATCTTTCTTTTAAAGAAAGTATAGAAAGGGGGTTATAAAATTGATGAGATAGGTTAAACAAAATAATATTTGGCCAATATTAAAAAAATGCAGAATTAATTTCAAGAATTCACAACACTGAAGCTGTGATCGTATAGTTTCATCATTATTCAAGAGACCATGAGTTAATAATTAAATTTTGAATAAGTAATTCATTATAATAAAATGCTTCTCAAAAGACTTTAGATCAAAATGTTAAAATTACTTTATATAAAAATTTCAGATAAGTATGTCCTGTAATTAATTAAAGAATAGTAAAAGGTCTCAGCTAATTAAATAAAATAATTTTGAATATTAAAGATTACAACATCCAGTAAATTAGCAGTTTATTTTTTTTATTAGATTTAATGCTTAAAATAATATTTAGAAATTCCATGACTAGAGAATACAATAATTTATTTTAATTAATTAATTTATTTATTTATCTTTTTTACCAGAATTAATATTTAGATCAATAGAATAAATTAAGTAAAAGGATTAATATAAATCCTAGAGAGATTGACTCTCGTAAGTAAATAAAAGGTAAAATTTTGAAAGCAGACTTTTTGAAGTAATTAAGCAAATAATCAAAAAAAAAGGAAACAGAGAAGGAATTAAATTAGAAAGAACAAACATTTATTTACTAACAACACTTTAAATGATGTAAATATCATCCTATATATATATGTATCAAAATACTAAGACACAGATAAGTTCAGTCATATCAGACAGAAAACATAATTTAAAAATCATAATAATGATAAGAAATTTTTTTTTTACTTACATCTCGATATAATAGAGTGAAGGTGACAACAAACCTTCTCGCATAGAGAATATTTAATGAATTGGCGATTCGTTTTGCGGTTATATCACTTGTATTTCTTTTTCACACTGCAATTAAGTTAGTGAACATAGCGTTATTCTATGGGAATCATAATAGGACTACTAAGTTGGTGACATACTTTGTAGTAGTGATGAGATGATCAACCATTAATTGCACGAATAAAGTTACCCTGTAGAGGGTGAGACTGGCGTTAAACAAGCTGCGAAATTCACGAAAATTAAGGACATCTATTAATCTTCTTACTATTATCGGCACAGAGTCCACAGATTCTCAGAATACACTACAAAGAGCATGTGTAGTGTCGGCAAGAGCACTCGATAAAATTCTCGCTGTCATCATCATTTCAGCAGGTATCTTCTCACAATTTATCGTTCCCGATAAATACTATGCACTTAATACAGTGTCACTATAACGAACTGTTTAGAACATCCACATCGTGACAGAATGGTAGAATACCTCCTTCGTAGGTATGCACTTTTTAGAAAAAAAAAGTATTTTTTAGGTCGTAGCAGGTTGCTTTACGAACGAACATAGTACATCAACCCACTGTGTCTACTGCCAGGAGAGAAGTCTCTCTCAAAAAAAAAAATCACCACTGCCTAACCGGCGGGGTGAGGGAGGGAACCCTCCACCCTCACACACCTAAACTATCCGAGCTTCAAGACATGACTGCCTGCTAACTAGCTCTTCGTTCCCTTGGTAACGCTACCAGGGGGGGAAAGGGTCAACGCTGATTGGTTGAGTGGGGGGAGCAAATAACACGCTTATTGGATTATTGTTGCTAGGTGAAAAATCCTAGCTACAATTCCTGGAAATTAGCCGTCTGTTGGGTCCCACGAAAAGGAAGAAATCACGTGTACGCTTGCACCTGTTATTTCGTAAACAACGACTCGAAAGCAATAAACTGTGCATCTTCCTAACAAGCCTTCGAAATAGTTTTATGACTCTCTTTACTGAGGGTAATAAAAAGTCGCACACAATACAACTGACCATAATGCTTCAGTTATTCCCATGACTTCTTATAAAAGCTTATTGTACTATATCCAATCTGCCTGTGTGTGTTCCGAATTTACGATCCCTTAAACTACGTGAGAATTTCAAGTAAAAGTTGCTTGCGTGGAAACTATCTCATAGTGAAAAAGGGAGAACTTGGGTGGTCTTGACTTATAGAGAAATACAAATGTTTGGATTTTGAAAATAAGAGTTTTAATTAATAATGTTTAAGAAAAATAAGAAAAAGGAGGAGGGGGTTTGATTAAATATTAAAATAGAATGAGTTTATAAAAAAGAAATGTTTTAAGATATTAATGAAAATATAAATATAAAAATTTAGATTAAATTACCTCTAACACCACGATAACTGGAAAAATTCTGCATTAATCTTTTACAAACTGATACATAAAATCAAGGGGCATAAAATCTCGGTCAAGTTCGTTAATGGGCAAAATTGAACCAAGGGGAGGAGGGTGGGGGGGCTTTTTGTGAAAACAGAAAAAACCCCATAATTTCTTAATTATTATAAGTATCGAATCCATTTAAAGTTATTAATACTTCTAGGAGAAGGGTCGAAAATTTATGTATGACAGATTTTTGATATAATTAAAAATGGCTCCAAGGGGGGGGGGAAAGGGGGTTTTTAGAAGAAAAAAAATCATAGCTTCGTCAATTCACAAGATATCAAATCCGCGTAAATTTATTATTAATCCTCTTAATATTATCTAAAACTTTTATATTGACAAGTTTTTTATAGGACCAACCGTTATAGCAAAAAAAATTAAAAACAAAAAAAAAATCCCTGCCGGCTCCGCCTGCAAACAAGTTATTTTTCGAAGTAGGCGGTTCCAACTCCCGCATC
The DNA here is from genome assembly GCA_963931845.1 of Maratus michaelseni. NCBI lineage: Eukaryota > Metazoa > Arthropoda > Arachnida > Araneae > Salticidae > Maratus > Maratus michaelseni. The sequence continues at coordinate 261,451,118 of OZ007593.1, forward strand.
TTTTCGAAACTGATACACAAAATCAAGGGGCATAAAATCTCGGTCAAGTTCGTTAATGGGCAAAATCGAACCAAGGGGGGGGGGGGGGCTTTTTGTGAAAACAGAAAAAAACATAATTTCTTAATTATGATACGTATCGAATCCGTTTGACGTTATTATTACTTCTAGGAGAAGGGCCGAAAATTTATGTATGACAGATTTTTGATATAATTAAAAATTGCCTTAAGCGGGGGAAGGGGGGGTTTAGAAGAAAAAAATTCATAACTTCATCAATTCCCAAGATTTCAAATCCGCTTAAATTTATTATAAATCCTCTTAATATTATCTAAAACTTTTATATTGACAAGTTTTTTATAGGACCAACCGTTATAGCAAAAAAAATTAAAAACAAAAAAACCTCTGCCGGCTCCACCTGCAAACAAGTTATTTTTCGAAGTAAGCGGTTCCAACTCCCGCATCTGTTCGAAACTGATACATAAAACCAAGAGGCATAAAATCTCGGTCAAGTTCGTTAATGGGCAAAATCGAACCAGGGGAGAGATGGGGGGGGGGGGCCCTTTTTCTGAAAACAGAAAAAAACCCATAATTTCTTAATTATGATACGTATCGATCCGTTTGAAGTTATTATTACTTCTAGGAGAAGGGCCGAAAATTTATGTATGACAGATTTTTGATATAATTAAAAATTGCCTTAAGAGGGGGGGGGGGGGTTAGAAGAAAAAAATGCATAACTTCGTCAATTCCCAAGATTTCAAATCCGCTTAAATTTATTATAAATCCTCTTAATATTATCTAAAACTTTTATATTGACAAGTTTTTTATAGGACCAACCGTTGTACCAAAAAAAAAATTAAAAACAAAAAAATCCCTGCCGAATCCGCCTGCAAACAAGTTAGGTTTCGAAGTAGGCGGTTCAAACTGCCGCATCATCGTAAAAAAGGTCATTTCTTCCGCAATTCCCGACAAACAGGCGCCCCACGGTCTGCGTCTTCGAAATCTACCTGTGCCTGTAGGCTGAGCCGTCAGGGATTTCTTTTTGTATTTAAACGATGAATGTTCAAATATTTTTTATTTAGAAGTAATTAATATTATTAATATTTAAGAATGGTGCATATACAATTGCAATTTATAAGCTGTAAAATTTATAAGCACCTCACCTCTATATGTTGGACACCTTTCTAAGTTGAAACTTATTTTGGTACCATAGGTAAATGTCCAACTGAGAGAAATTTTGTGTAAAATATTTTATAAGCGCGGTAATTGTTGAGAATGGCTTTTGAACTATACTAATGTGCTTTCTAAGTTGTTTATTTAGACATCCAATTCATCGTATATAAATAAACGAAACTTCATATTAATATTATGAGAGTGTTGAAATCATGCACCACGCAAAGATTATAAAAAACTATCCATAATCATATTTGTTAAAATTTAACGAATATCTGTTTCAGTTTTCTTCTATTGTTACACTTAAACAGGCAGTACACTTAAGTTTATTTTATTTTTATTTTATTTACTTTTTGCGTCTGCATTTATTGCAAGTTCTACTGTAACTTTGCGTTTACTTTCACAATAATGCACAAGATAATCGGAGAAAGTTTTTTTCTTTTAAGGATTCGAATGCATAAAAATGTGTTGGGTTAAAGGTGGACAACATTACTTTCAAAAGTTAGAAGAAATGATTTTTAATCAGTTAAAGCTTCTATAAATGTCAGGGACGAGGATAGACCAAGGTGCAGATTTTTTTTTTTGCCTTTTTATTATTATTATATAAAAAAAAGTTTTTTAGAGCCTATTTGTGGTCTTTTTTAGTACTAACATAAGTGCATGCAAATGGATAATTTAATTTGAATAATACATAAAAAAAAGAAAAAAAAATCTTAGACATGAGCAAGGGGCTTTGATTTAAATCAGGTTGATTAAAATCACGATTTAAATCACTCTGACATTTTTAAATCATTGATTTAAATCAATATTAAAATTTTATTCATTTGGAATATGTAGTTTTGCCTTAACTTAGAATATAATAAAATTTAAACAACCTACATGTTATTTAGATTAACTAAGCCAAAAAAAAAAAAAAAAAAACCTAAGAATTACTCTTTTACACTCCCATTTAACATATCTGTATTGTTTTTGTTAAGTTTTTTTTTTTTTTTTTTTTGAGAAAGAGAGAGAGCACTAATTGAAGAGATAGCTGTAGTCCTTGTAGGAGAGATATTGATGGCAATTCCAGAACAAAAATGGCCCAAAATTCATTTAACCATGACATGGCCTTATTTTATTACCATTATAAGTATTACTTAGACGCTATTTAACATGGCATTGTTATAATTTACTTGATAAATTAATATTATTATTTCTTTAAAAATATCTTTCAACTGTTTTATTCATGGTTGTGTCGCATACTATAAGAGCACAGAAAAGCAGAATATAGGTAATAAACACTGCGACCCTACAGATTTTATAGCTGATCAATTTTTGAAAGAATTTGTAAATGTTTTTCTCTTGAACAAAAACTTCCTCATTCTCTTGGTAACAGATAAGATTACTCATGTAATTGATTTTTTTTTGCAGAAAAGATTGACTGTATATTTATTAAAACAACTCGATAATATATCATGTCAACACCATGACCACTATAAGATTGTACAAAGATATACGCAGATGTTTCAAATAACACTAATAATAAGTAAAGTACTGAACAAAAGTAAAGGTATGCATATAAATTTAGAAAGATTCTTGCATCAAAATGAAATATATATATATATATAAATTGGCAAAATGCTTTTCAATACAACCAGATACGAGCTGATGGAAAAATAAAATTTTATATTATTTAATTTGTATAAAAGAAAAGCTGCAGAAAAATCGGAAAAAAGTTTTATGTGTATGTGTGCATGTAAATAATTTTTATTAAAATATTATGCACCTTAAAATGATTTATGTGCCTAACTGTATTATAATTTCCACCAACCCCAAAATAACCATATTCCAGAATTTGTCTTCATTATGGCAGATTTATATATACATAAAGAAAAAAAAATCCTATAAGACACATAAATTTAGAAAGATTTTTACAAGAATAGATGAAGTATGGAGACAAATTATTTTGGAAACCTACAACTCTTGGCCGCCATTCAATATCTAAACATAGGAAAAATATCATAAAAATCAATCCGATTATTTTGAAAAAAAAAAAAAATAATGATTTTTACAAACCCTGGACATCAGAAATATAAGTGATAAGAAAGAACAAGATACCAAACTCATCTTTGCTGAGTTTTTTTTTTTTTTTTTGTAAAAAAACAGTTTAATTTTTCATTTGAATTGAAGATGCATGGTCCAAAAACTAACACGGGTGAGTGCTTTTATTCGATAATCAAAAGAAAAAAAATCGACCATTATCTATTGTTAAAGATAAAATTAAATTTCGTGGAGTTCGTTCATAAGCATTCAGTTGATGATTTCAATTCGATTCATTATTTATTCAATAAAATGTGAATTAACAAAGAAGCAGAAACTGTACTCATCGATTTCAATAAATTGTTATTTTGTTAAAAATACGATTATTGCAAATGCGGAAAAGTAAATCTTAAATAAATTAACGATGAAAATACTATTTATAAAAAGAAGCAATTTCTTGTGGATGTCGGATTTTTTTTATTTATTTTTTTTTTTTGCCGGTATAAGAGTGCATATATTACAATTAAAAAAACAAAAAATCAATGAAGCATATAATACAGAAAATTTAATTTCGAAATATTTTAAGCTATTTTTCAATTTGCCTATTGAAAAACATTAATGTGAAGCGAAATTTGAAAATAGCAATGGTGTTCTATTTCTTTAAAGGGAATGATAAACAATTCTAATCATTCTTAGCTAGACTGAACACTTAAGTCTGATACATTAATAAATATTTCTTGAACATACAGTGGTCACTTATGTTAAGTTTACTGCAAGTTGTAAGAACTAATACATAGATCTTATCCAAGATACATTAGGAAATCTTGTAAATCTCGATGGGAAAAAAAAAAAGTGTCCTATAGCTTAAATGAATAGAAAATATTTAACGAAGGCAAATTAACAGCTGAGCTATTAACTTTATCTTCCTATATCAGTTCGAAGCTATAAAATTGCTAATAAAGACCTTTGACAGAAGTAAATAAGTTAACTCGAAAATCCATCTGTTTTCAACGGTTTTTAGTTTAAAATTAAATGTTTATGAATTTGGTTTATCTGGCCACCTGTCTGTCCATGCTCTAACTCGCGTAAATATACTTGGATTGCCATGAAATTGATAGATGTTATTGAGATTTTCCATTGAATGTTCGATATTGAAAATGAAATGTGTAGCATTTATAGTTCATTTGCAAGGCCACTCAAAAGAATTCCGTTACATTATGGTCTATGGAGTAGAATATTTACAGTGTATTTTAACGATGTTACCCTGTTTCTAACATATTGAAATTGATATACATCACTGAGGTGCACTATACAATATGCTTACTACAGAATATAATGTGCATAGCTTTATCGTTCATTTACAGGGACACATAAAATAATTCGGTTTCAGTACGGTCTATGAGCAATAATTTTTGGAAGTGCGTTTTCAATTGTGGTACGTGTTTTTAAGTTTAACTAATTCTAAATTTGATTTTTCGTTGAATTCTGTGCACATAATCGAAGATATTAGTATCACATGAATCGGACAAATAATCGATTTACGGTACCCCCGCTTGGGAAATTTTGCTCAAAAACTAATTGGCATCAGTTCACAGAAGGATAGAACTTCAAATGAAATTTCATCCTATTCTACGCAATAGCTCGTGAGCTACAGCGCTCACAAAATTTGTGTCACATACAGATTCCCAGACAGACATTTTCTAAAAACAGCCAAATCGTGTTCAAGACCTCCTAAAGAGTATAAATCCGTCGAAATTTTTCACGAATCCAATACTTTTTTCTTATAAAGATTGAAGAAAATGAAAAAGCGAAAATCATGTCGTACGTAATGAATAACTGCCAATCTTCCGTTTTTTTTTTTTTTTTTTTTTTTTTTTTTTTTTTTTTTTTTTAGTAAAAATATATATATATATATATATATATATATATATGGTACCATAAAACATATAAAATAAAATCAATAACAATTTGGCTTGTTTCCACATAGTACTTATTTGGTTTCATTTAATAAATACAATTTCTGAATCAAAGTATTTTTTATTGACATTTACAAATATATATTGATTTTACAGTATAATCCCAGCTGCCCGTATTATACCGTAAAATTAACAGTAACAAACAGTACAATAAGCAGTAATACACTACCACGCATGCGCGATTACTGCTTATTTTACTGTTTATTACAGTTAATTTTACGGTATAATACTGTCAGCTGGGGTGCCAGTATTATACTATAAAATCAACAATTTTTTTTGCAGTGTAGCAGCAAAATGTAGGGTAAAATGTAGGGTACAGAAAATGTAGGTAGCAGCAAAATATAATAATAATATGTCAGCTTAATTTAAAATAGTCAGTGAAACTTAATTTTTGCACAATAAGAAAGTAAAAAAATATAACCTAAACAGTCGCCTTGAAGATTCTATATTTCCAACAAAGATATTGATTTAAGCTTGAAACATCACGAAGAATATTCGAATAATGCGGATATTTTGTCTTTAAAAGGAGGCATTTCAGATCATTTGAAAAGAAATCGTGTTTAAGAAAAACTAATACCCCTATTTAAAGTAAAGCAGAAAATTCAGTAATAAAACGATAAAAAGCCTATTGAGAATACATGTAAAAAAAAAAAAAAAAAAAAAAAAAAAAAAACCACCCAAAACGGCTTTCAAAAAGACATTAAATGTGACACGGACTAATTTAAAATAATACAACAAAGAGCAAAGCTACATGATTTTGAATATTTATTTCCTACATGTGAATAGTGACGTCTTTTGATAAAACGGAGTTAGATTTTTAAAATTAGTAAGTAAAGAAATAGAAAAGGAATCTTTTCACGAGTCACTTATTCAAATACCCTTTTCATTTCATTATACATTCATAAGAAAGACAATTTTTTTAAAAAACGGGAAAGAGGAAATTAAATATTCTTCGTTTGATTTTTCTGTCTTTTGTGATTTTATTAATGCAGTAATTTACTTAGAATATTCCTTTATGATTTCCAAAGATCAAATAAATAAAAATAACAATCGAATCAGCATATTTTTATTTAATCGGCGTAATTTTAATGAGTAAAGGGAATATTGTCATCCAAAATGTAAAATAGTTCTCTAAAAGCAAACAAGTATTCAAATTTGCAAATTTTCTTCACGCAAACAAGTATTTGCTTTTCAAAAACCAATCATATTTGCCAACAAATTAGTATAAATGTATGTTTTTCATAAGCTTTAAATGAAATAAACAGGGGCATATATATACTATGATAGAGTGTCTGGGATAATTGATTTATGAAAATAATAATAATAATATATAATAATAATAATAATAATAATAATAATAATAATAATAATAATAATAATAAAACCTACTTAAAAAAATGAACGTTTAGTTTCATTTAAGGCTGTAAGACATTATTATAGATTTGTAGTAATTCTTATAAAATTGATTCCATTATTATTATTTTTATTGTCATTATTATTATTGTTAATGTTCTTCTTCTTATTATTATTATTGTTACTGTTGTTGCTATTTGAAAATGTGTAAAAAAGAAATAACAGAAACATATATATATATTGCTCTCTCACTATCTCTCTTTTTATTTAACATACACATGTACAGAGTTTGGCGTTAAAAACAGAAGTAATAGCAGATTTTATTTTTTTTTCGCTTTTGTAAAATATTTTTTATAATAATGACGCATATAAAATTTTGATAACAAGCAAAGTACATATATGAATTACTTTTTTTTTTTTGTCATTTCAATCAATATATGATAAATGAAACCAAACATGAAAAACTAAAATGTATTCACGTTATTTTTACATAAGGAGGGACATTAATAATACAGGATATCCACGGAAGCAATTATCTTTTTATTTTTTAAATTAAAAACTTGGTTCTAAATAGCATTGCGCGACATTGAAGTTAAGATTTCTGACATTACTGATTTCTAAAAAGCATATTTAACTCAAAATTTTATATAAAAACTCTTTTTTTTTTTTTTCGCTACTACACATACCTTCTTTTAGCGCATATCTAATCAAAATTTCTTAATTTAACCCTATCTGAATTATTCATTGAATTAATACTTAAATTATTCATTGAATTAATACTTAAATAATACTTAAACTAGTCGTTGGGGGCCACCGTAATACTTACCCATCATGGATATGCATAATGTAAAATATTAAAATAAAAATGTGTAAACTACTTATAAAATGCATTGCAATTCAAATAAAATCGTGGCTTGATGACGTCACAAACTTTAAAGGCTCGATTACTGAATTGCTTGAAAGAGGTTTTTCCTTATAACTCTAAAAATAATAATCCTATTAACTAGCGGTTTATTGCATCTGATTAAGCGTCAAATTTCCAATTAAAATATATCTTTGAAGTGAAATTTGGATGAAATACAGGGTCATGAAAAATCGAAGAGTGTGGAAAATAGGATTCCATATATCTCGGCAACTCATTATCCGATCGACTTCATGCTTTATTCAAAATTTATGTTTTTTTATTGTCTTTTATATTCATTTCTTAAAATAAATAATTTCGAAAATTTTTATATACCTTTCATCAGAACGAATATTTCGAGAGTCCGAAAAAAATTGTTCCGGTTAATCGAGGTTATTGAAATGAAATAGGCTTCTTTCCATTATTACATACTAAGTACATACCAAATTGCAAGTCTCTATCTCAATTTTTTCGGGAGATAGAGCGTTTACAGACACACACACACACAGACACACAGACACACAGACACACAGACGGACGGCAAATTTTTTTTTTTCTAAAAATATGTTTTTCGGAATCTCCAGTGTCTGAAACGTGTAAATCCGTCAAAAAAAAATTTTCGATTTTCAAAACGATTACAAGACTTACCCTATACTACGTATGATGGGTAAGTAAAATTGAAAAATACATCAGTGGAAAGGAAATAGGACATACCTGTAAAACCTTCACGACAAATGCAAGTATATCCGCCTTCTTTACGAATGCAGGTTCCATTTTGGCCACAAGGACTAGAATAACAGAGATTAACTTCTGTGTCACATTCATATTTATGCTTCATTCCTGAAATGTATAGAGAATAAATAAAAATTAAATAAAAACAGTGAATAATCATCTCAAACACATTAAACGCACACTGAGATGAAAGGCTGTGGTACAAAACTGGGACATATTAGTCCCAATCCCCACCTGGTAAATCTTAAACCAAGGATCCTAATCTGAGTACATACGAAAAGCTTCCAACAGTTAAAATAAGGGAATACTTCCAAAAAGAATGTGCATTTTAATCTCTCTCAGTTACACGTAAATTCATACTAGAAGAATTACGGCCCTATTAAATTTTTTTGAAATACTGCAGCTATGGATTTGAAAACTATGCATATATACGTATTTTACAACGACGAATCCAAATATCTAATTTTCATAACGACAATTAAAAGCGGAAATATCATTTATTTTTTAATTAATTGATTCGCTTTTTTAACGCATCCTTTCATAGCCGAAACTCCTGACTTTCACTACTCACCGAAAGATTGAAAATTTTTATACCGCCAAATTTCGAGGCCCTATAAAATGTATAAAAATATAGGATTTTTGGATATGAAAAATATGCATCCTTGTTTAAAGTGACTGGGATTTCAGAGTATCAAAAATTTTTCGAATTCGGCCCATAATTTTTTATTTTAGCAAAATCCCGATTTTTATATACACTGCAAAAAAAAGTGTTGATTTTACAGTATAATACTGGCACCCCATCTGCCAGTATTATACCATAAAATTAACAGTAAGAAGCAGTAATACGCTACCGCGCATGCGCGGCAGGGTATTACTGCTTATTTTACTGTTTATTACTGTTAATTTTACGGTATAATACTGGCAGCTCGGATGCCAATATTATACTGTAAAATCAACACTTTTTTTCAGTGTAGAAAAAGAAGTAAAATGCTGAGGATTTTGCTTTTTCATTTCAAATTATCTCGGGTTGTATGGGTCTGATCACCACGCGGTTTGGTTCATTCGACTCGATATCGATAGAACTCACAAATTTTAGTTCCGAGTTTCACCTGTGAAAAAATAAATCAACAATCACAGTTTTTAAAAATACATTGATGCAGTTTCTGCAGGATTCTAAATGAAATTTTCTTACTAAAAAAACCGACCAGCGTAGCGGACGAAGCTCCGCTAGTTTTAATTATATAAATAGTTGAAGATTTAATTATATATATATATATATAGCTATACCCGTGATTCGTGATCAATATTAATTCTACATATAACATCCAATATTTAATAAAAGTGTAACTTTCAAGCGCACCTACCATCCTCACCCTCCTCCTCACCAAACTAAACAACAACCACGTTGAAAATTAATTTACGTATAACTCACGCAATGTTAAAAATTAAAAATACATCCTAAAAATAACGAAATTTCCACTCCCATAAAAATTCTCTTTATTAATCGCCAGAGTAAATGAATAAGCTTTCGATAAGTGTTTTAAAAAAATAAAAGGTAAGCCATGTTGGAAAATCACGCACACAAAAAGGATAAAAACAGAGGCATTCATTTTCAAACTTGGGATTTTAAAAAAATCTTTTGAGACGCACGTTTATATATTCATTGATCTCTTCAAATCCTAAAATGTTGAAATTTTGAATGAAAGATTTAGAATATTAACCATTCAGTTTAAAATTCAGTCTGCTTATGGATATTTAAAGAAAAATTAGTTTGCCGATTGTATTATCTTCAGCTAAGATGGAACAATATAAATGGAAATGACGTACTCTAGGTTTTAAAAATATTAAAAATTCAGAATTTATTATATAATGTTTTTTTTTTTTTTTAAATATCTTCTTTTTTTCGAGTTTTAATTTTTATACACGAATCATTCTTAATGAATTCAACGCTTCATATCCAATATTTAATAAAAGACGTGTTAAAAAAAAATAATAATGTTATTTAGAAAAACTGTTTTTTTTATACTTTGAACATTTCTTTTCGAGCCCACCACCAAGTTAAACAACGACTATATTAAAAATTTATTCTCGTTCAATGTTCAGAATTACAAAGACATCTTAAGATTGAGAAAATGTTCAGACCCATAATCAATTCCCTTTTATTAATTCCCCAGTGTAAGAAGAAACTTTTAAGAAGTTCTAAAAACTAAATAAAAGGTAAGCATGATAGTAAATAACGCACACAAAGACGATAAAAACAGAAGCATTTACCGATATAACAGACTTAAATCATTTGGAACCACTAGCAATCAATGTAACTGGATATTTTAGCTAAAATTGATCTTTTCAAAACTATGCGAAGCATTCGAAGGTCTAAGGTCATCGTATATTCCTACCAAAAACTGTGGAAAAGTGTGAAATTGCAGTTCCAAGATTTAGACCCACTGTATTGACCATGTAAGATTTTTTAAACTGCATAAAAGATACTAAATAAAAGATATATTCGTAAAATTTCCTCTAAGAAAATCGTTTTTGATAATAATCAAGAAATACAAACGAAATTTGGACAAATCAACATCATATTTCCTTTTTTACAGTATCCCTAATAGAATAGACAGTTAGATAGTTCGTGTGACGTCACAAATAGTCACAAGTGTCACACTCACAATGGTGATCAAAATGTGATTTTTTAAATTCGTCACATTATGACTCAGATTTAGCTGTTACTATGGTAACTCATCTGCGAAATCTCCTTGATAGAATTTTGAGTCACTTGCACCTTCGTCACAAAATGGGATATATCAACTACACAATAAAGTCTCAGCGGCTACTTTCCTATGGTCAGGTGATGACAATACGGACACTAAGAGTAACATTTATATCACGGTGCTTTTACATTTTTCCATTGGAAATCACCAATTCCACCGTGACGTAACTGGGACCGATTTCTGAGTAATTTGCACTTTCATCACAAAATGGGACATATCAACCGCACAACAATAATAATGCCTGAGTGGCGCATTTTCTATGTCACACGACGATAATGCGGGCACTAACAGTTGCATTTATGCCGCGGTACTTTTTAAATTTGAAATTTCCGAATCCAATGGGACGTCGCCGTGACAGACTTTTGAGTCATTTGCACCTCCGTCACAAAATGGGAAATACCAAACTTCGCAATAATGTCTCAGTGACTCATTTTCTATGTCGCTTGATGGCAATGCGGGCACTAAGAGTTCCATTTGCGTCATGGTGCTTTTACATTTTCGTCACATTCAGCTCATAGTGCTATTGGGTTTGTTATGATACTTCGCTAAGATGGAACCACAGAAATGGAAATGTCTATTGTATCGGGCATATCAAAATTGGCAATTTAATTATAGATTTTCATAAAAAATTCTTTTTTTTTTTCTCCTATCAATTGCAAGCTTTACTCGCAATTCGTAATCAATCTTAATGCGTTATACGCATCACATCAAATATTTAATGAAATTCTAGTAAAAAAACATAATATCATACAGAATAATATAGTTATATTATAAAAATTTTCTTTTAAGCACAACAACATTAAAAATTAATTTACCTAACTCACGCAATGTTCAAAATTAAAAACACATCTTAAGAGTAACGAAATTTCCAGTCCTATAAACTTTCCCTTTATTAATCCGCAGAGTACATGAATAAACTTTCGAGAAGTGCTTAAAAAAAATAAATAAAAGGTAAGCGTGATGGAAACTCAGGCACGTAAACCGGATAAAAACAGAGGCATTCATTTTCATACTTCGGGCCCTTTGAATTTACAATTTATCGATACAACAAACTTCAATTATTTGGTACTCTTGGCGACCATAATGTAAATACAGGAGTAACAATTTTATAGATCAACAGACAATATTAAAAAAAAGAAGTTTATTCACTTGTTTGAGCCTCTCCACCCACCAATTTCTTTTTCGCTCTCCCTCTTAAGCAAATAATCGACTGCTCATCGAATTTGTTTGAAAGTCGGGGGCCAAGGGGCAAAGTGCTTTTGCATCGATTGACAAGCAGCCGATATTAAAATCGATGAAATTTTAATCGTGTTTTTTGACTCGCGTAGCATTTAAAAGCTGTTTCGGATGCATTATCTTGGAGGTAATTTAGTTTCCGGAAGCTTTTTTTAAAGTTATTTACTTATTTATTTTTAATTGAAGTTTTCTAGTGGAAGTAAATGTGTTTAAAAATTAAAGTTATTTGTTTAGAGTAGATTTTTTTTTATATGATTTAGTTTATTAATAAAAGGGAAAATACATTTATGATCACGTAAGAGAAAAAATACAGGCAAAATTAAATTAAATGACTCTTTACATTTTAATTGCATTTGGGAGAAAATACTGAAATGAAATTCTACAGGGGTAGTTTTAATAAAAATACAGTTTAGAATAAAATTGCATTTATGAAAATGCATAAATTTACAAATAAAGATTATTTAAATTTCACTTACTCAGTAAAAAAAAGTCACAATTGATATTTATAGAACAAATTATTTCAAATATTAGAATACTTAAAACTTTTTAATGATTATAATGATAGAAAGTTCGGTACTTTTATGTTAGCCTGGCGCAGGTGATAAATCGCCAAATACTGCTACCATCATCACCATTCGTATTGCATTCATTTCATTTAAAATGTAAAGCTTTAGTCGTTTCATTTAAAATACATACATTTAAAATTCATATATTAGATATATTTAAAATACATGCCTTTCACTCATTTAAAATTAACTCATTTAAAATTAAGTAATAATAATAATAATGATGATGATCATGATCATGATAATAACATAAAACAAAAAAATATATATATTTCAACATCAAATAATTGTTTCCAATTTATACACGCAAAAAATAAAAGCTCCTATGAAGAAAAAAAATATTTTGACGAGATTTACGACCAGCTAACATAAAAGTACCGAAAGTTCTTATTAATATTTTCAGAATTTTTACTTCTCATTAACAGTTTGTAAATTGCACAAGATATGAAATGGCCCGAGTTTGCTGTTTGAAGATGCTGAAGATGAAAACACCTTGTAACGTAATGCGAATTAAATTCCGGATGGCGAAAAGTTCTTTTTAACTTTTTGTTTCAGCACTCACAGACAAACATCTAACATTGAATTGGGTAAATAATTTATTTAGAGTAAGATTATTAGTCTGTCACCAGCGCACAACTGCTCGTATTTTTGGCTTTACGTGAGGGACTTCTTTTGAGTACTAGAATTGTACTCAACCTAACTTATCTAAAGTTAGATGACACTCATCTCTGATGCAAAATATGTCCTTTGTACCCGATGAACCTTCGCTCTGAACCAGCAAAATAGAAGACTGCTCTGAGCAACTTCTAATCTGGAAAATCCCCTGGTGAGGCCCCATGCCCAGTGTATTTATATACGGGCGGTTTCTAAGAGTTATGAAGTGGCGCATATGGCCCTTGAAGTATTTTACAATTTATAACTTCCTTGCTGTCGAATACAGTGTCAAAATCTGAAGATTCAGAAAGTTGCGATTTTTATAACGTCAGCTTGAGTAGTTTAAAGTAAGATGAAGGGATATTACGAGAGCGTGTTATAGATGTTTATGTGATTTCGGCTCTCTTAGTTGAGGGAGAGACTAGGGTTTCTATGAGAAATTCATGACCTTCTTTAATTAAGAAAATGAAAACATGAAAGTAGTTCTTTCACAACCTCAATTAATAAGGGTTGTTGTAAGTGTTGTCAGGTCCATTGTCACAAAAGCGGAACAGAGGAAAAAACGGGACAGCGGCTTCTAAAATGGGACATAAAAATACAATAAATCCTATGAAAACGAAACCTGTCTATAATGGAAACTTATCTTAAACGGAAAAAATCCACGGTCCCTACTGAGGGAATGTCATACAATTATACCTGTTAAGACGAAAACCTGTATAAAACAGAAACTTTTTCCTGTAACTTGACTATTTGTCATAGTAAGTTTTACTGTAAGGTAAATAAACACAAGTAAAAAACACATTTAAGTCTGTGAAAGCGGAATCGCTAAGGACCGAAACAATATTACGTTTTAGAGGGGTTTCTGCTTGAGCAGTTGTGTGTGTGTGGTATTCTTTCTGTGGGCACTATGAAATTTTTACGTTTAAGACAAGATTACGTGATAAACAGATTCTGTTTTTACAGGTTTTACTAAACAAAGCACATTAAAACATGTAAAAACGGAATAGCTACGGACCGGAAAAAATATTCCATCTTAGAAGGTTGATTTGTATGATAATCCGTTCCGCAGAATCATAAAAAAAATTATGGTATATGCACTTTTTCATTTCACATGGTATTAAATTCCACTCGATACTAACTAAGGTATGGAAGGGTGTTAAAAATAATTTAAAAGAATTTATGCATCCTGAAAAATCGTGATTTTTGGCGTTCTGCCAGTGGTTCCGCAGAATGGGTTTTGGAACTCCTGAAAATCGAGACGTCAAGAGTAAATCGGGAAACCTAGCACATTAGATGTTGTTTTAAATGGACGGTGGATTTTGAAATGAATAAAAATCGGACCAAAACGCGAATTTTTGTTTTCGTCCTTTTAACTTATTTAATAAAAATAATATATCTAATTGAGAATTAATAGCATTTTAAAAACAGACATTCTGGTCTGAGAAAACTGATTAATACTCGGGAACGTTTCCGAAAATCAGTGACAGCAAAAGAAGCTTTGTTTGTATAAATACTACTTCTTCAAATCTCGAAAATATACTGGTTTCTGAGGTTTTTACAAAAGTTTTCTCCTGAAGCAAAGAAGGTTCGGAATCATGGGTAACTCGAAAGAAGTTATTGTACATTTTCATTCTTGGTTATATTATATTTTCGTAGATTAAGAAATATTTGCCGTTTTTTACAGTGGGCGATATTGACAACAGTGAGATTTAAAATGGATGTGGATTAAAGACCAAGTAAACCGAATTTATCGTAACCCGGCAAAATATTTTTTTTTCGTTGTGGGTTAGGTGGACTGGAAATGTTTCGGGCTCGGTTTCGGGTTGGGTTTTGACTCTTGTGAGCCGAATTCGGTTATTTGTTTTTCAAAGGAAAAAAACCATTTTGTTTAATATTAAAAAAAAAAACAACAACAACAACAAAAACTATGTATTTGAACAAAAATGTGTATATATATGTTTATTTTTTTTAAATAAAACAGAAAACTAATATTAGGAATATAAACAATAACGAGTATTTTGTCATAATTGCACTATAAAATGGATTAATGCGTTAAAATATTCGGCCGCAGTGCGTCGGTTTCGAGTCGGGTGTCAGGTCAAAGAATTTTCGGCTTCGGATCAGGATCCATGCAGGACTCTAATTGTGTCTAACAATATAGGATTTCCAGGAAAACACGAATGTAAGAAACAATCCCTTGAAGTCGGTTTTATTTTTTTGTTAAAAATTACTTGTGTTGTGACACACGGGATATGTGATTGTGACATTCTAATTTCGTGCAACGAGAACAACTATGAAAAATAAAATAGACGCAGCATGCCTAATACTGCGTTCACATTATGAAAGTTAAGCTAGACTTTTTTTGAACCGGATAACACCGAATTAGGCTTTACCCGTTCACATTACCCAATATTTTAACTTAGCCCAACAGATGTCTGAGCATACGCACGAGTTTTAAAATTTGGAACTGCAACTTCTACTACTAACTGTAGATAATTATTACAGTTTTCATTCTTTGCGGCGCGTTAAATAAATAAACAGTTGAAAGGATCATTCAGAAAATTGGATTAATTAGTTGTTGAACTCAATTCAAAATGTAAAAGCATTTTCAAATAAGAAAAATAGTTCAGAGTTCCACTCAACTCATACTTAAGAGAGGATTTCAAAGTTAAGCGAGTTTCAGAAACTTGCTAAGTCGAAAATTTGGATTCCGGGTCATTCACTTCAAAACACTTCAATTAAGTGACTTAACTATCATAATGTGAACGCGATATAACCGTAAAAGTATACGATATGATTAAACGTAGAAGAAACGCTAATTGGCAGGTTTTATTTATGCACCAAGATGGCTTAGAATTACATTAATTATATGTATATTTTTATTTAAAAACATATTTTGCCAATCCCCCTAATAAAATCGGAAGATGAGACTCATTTTTAATATTTTTAATTGATTTTATAAGTTTTTTGTAAATTTTCTTCGTTTCCTTTTCATAATCAAAATGCCTATCACTTTCCCATAATTAGAGCTCCTTCCCATCCGATAGAGGGGCATGCAAATCGTATCTTTTAAAATAAAAGTTTAAAAATTATTATAACATGATTACTAAAAATGTATGATACATCTTAAATGGGAAAAAAAAATAATTAATTGCTCATAAACTAGTTTGTGTTTAAAAAAAAAATCTCTATCGCAACTAAAACTTAATCTTTTGATTACAAGCTAGGACGGCGACTAATTTTATATTCAATACTACCACAATTTACATAAAAAATTCTTTGCTGTAGATATCCCTTGAAAATATCCTAGTATAAGTGTAAAGCCGCGATTATTTTTTAAAAAGTGGTACGAATAGAATAAAAATATAGTTACTGGGATTATATGGTGTCCCAACCTCGTAATCGAAAAGTCCATCAAAGGTCCCTATCTCGGTCCATTTTTCTTATTTTTGGAATGTTATCCCTTTTTCAACTCATCCGTTCAAATATACATTTAAATTTGGGAATCTACCATAATCGAAGTGGCCTGTGATTTTTCATAACAAAGCTTTTTTAAAAAACGAAAATAAAAGCTAATCTGTTGCCAGTAATAGGCTACAAATTAAAATCTATATTCCAATATTTTAGAAAATATAAAATTTCACAGATAGTATACCAATCTTTTGCTAAAAATCAGAGCAGCATTGAGTTACATGCGCCTTGTTTGATGGCGCCATCGATCGATTTTCGGCGGGAAACTCGAGCCTCCTTGGTGTGGAAGGATGCATCAGTAAGTGGCATGAGGGGCGCCCACATAAATTTATTATGCCCTCACGGGAAACGTATTGGATTCCAAGCAGAATGTAAATCGTGAGTGGAAAACGAACCCCTGATTGACGAATGATGAATATGGTGATGAGGAGAGATCCCACAAGAGGACTGTATTCTCGCCGAGTGAAATGTGTTGCAAAAGAACATAGTGCTAATAGATCCAGAAATTCCGAGGGAAATTTTATGTGGAAATTAATATTTAAATAAGAAATGAATACAAATTTACACAAAATTTCAAGCGAAAGTTTTAAATGGGATTTTTTGTTTTTGTTTTGCATAAATGTAGAGGTTGTTTATCTAAAATTTATTCCGAAAATAAAAGGGATTTGCAAAAAAAAAATTTCACTATTATGATAAATAAGTGATAAAAATAATAGTATATAGTGAAAATTTCTGTTTGACGAATAATTAGTATGGTGAAAAGGAGATGCCAGAAGAGACTGTATTCTGGTCTCGCCGAATCAAATATGTTGAATTTAGAAGCAAAATGAACAATGCTAAATAAGTCTGGAATTTCTGCTGAAACTTCGGATTTTAATAAGATTTATGAATTTATGTAAATTTTCTTCAAAAGTTAACAGGAAATTTCAAACGAATGTTTTAAATAGGATTTTTTTTTTTTTTTTTTTTTTTTTGCATAAAATGTAGAGGTTGCTCATCAAAATTTATTCGGAAAAGGAAAAGGATTTGCAAAGAAATTTTCTCTATTATGATATAAACAAGTGATAAAAGTAATATTATATCATCAAAATTCTGATTGACGAACAATTAAAAATGGCGATCAAGATAGATCCCAAAAGAGACTGTAGTCTGGTTTCGCCGAATCAAATGTGTTGAATTTAGAAGCAGAATGAACAATGCTAAGTCTGGAATTTCTGCGTAAATTTTAGATGAAAATTTGGATTTTAATAAGATTTATGAATTTATGTAAATTTTCCTCAGAAGTTAACGTGAAATTTTAAGCGAACGTTTTAAATGGAATTTTTCGTTTTTGTTTTGCAAATGTAGAGGTTGCCCATCCAAAATTTATTCGGAAAATGAAAAGGATTTGCAAAGGAATTTCCACTATTATGAATTAAAGAAGTAATAAAAGTAATATTACATCCTCTAGATTCTGACTGACGAATAATTAGCATGTTGATCAGGAGATCCACAAGAGACTGTATTCTGGTTTTGCCGAATCAAATGTGCTAGATTCAGAAGCAAAATGAACAATGCTAAAGAATTCTGAAATTACCGCGAAAATTTCTAGATGAAAATTCGATTTAAATCTATTTTAGGCCAAAATAAGAAAATAAATAAAAATAAATAAATTTGTTTTCTTTCTAACTTTTTATTTGACATATCTTTATGATTATATTCAAGATTTTTGGGAATTATAGTCAGGATTAACTAACATATATCTTTTGTTTAGATAATCACTGTCGAAATAAGAACATAATACAAATGATCTGCTATCTAAACAAATCGAAATTAATTTTTTAAAAATCACCTTGAAAAACATACGTAAATCCGAATTTATTATTATTATTATTTTGCATCCCAGTACATTGAGTTTATGAAGACATTTTTCTCGTTTTTCTCAACATGCTTTTAAAAAACAGCCATCATCATACAATTCAGATAAAAAAAATCAACGAAGAAAAAGAATTCAAAGTCATATGAGTCTTCTTATACGACCTCCGGGCTAAAATGGTTAATAATAATTATGGATTTATGCAAATTTTCTTTAGAAGTTTACACAAAATTTCAAATGAATGCATTAATTTTTTTTTTCCACTTAAACATTGCGTAATAAACGTTATTTACTCGAAATGCATTCGAAAAATAAAGAGTATTTTAAAATAAATTTCAATTTTAATATATAAATAAGTCAATAATGTTATATGACCGCAGCTTCGACTCGATAAAGGATGAATAAGAGGATTAACAGGCTATAAAAGAGGGCTTGCTGGTGATCTTCAGCGTTATGTGTTGATTTTGAAAAAAAGTGAGTAATTATAGAAGAACTGAATAGTTTACTTTTTGAGGAAATTCGAGAATTTACGTATAACTTCTAAAGTATTATTTATTTATTTATTTATTTTATTATTATTATTTTTTTACACAAACTTTTAGATGAATATTTTAAACAGGTTTGCTTGCTCTTATTTCGCATGACTGATTTTGTACAATTATTGTTTTATTTGCATAGTCCAGAATCGTATATCCGCAAATGTATCTATTATAAAGCAAAAACATGTTCGTGAGTAACGCTGACGTCATGGTGACGGTAACAACATCTGAACAATATATATTGCTTTAGATGCAATTTTTTTTAAAAAACTTTTAAGCATCTCATAATTTAAAATTTTACACCATCGAATAAGGAAAAAAAATATATGTTCTTTCAAATGCAATTTGTTTAAAAACTGTAATCTTAATTTACTGTTTTTACTTTTTTAATAATTTTAAAGCATGACCTTTTTTTTCTTAAATAAATCTTTATCTCGTGCAGCCCGATTACGAAAGATGAGCCTGTTTTCATTTAAAACAATATAAAAAGTTCAGCGTTTGCTTCCGTCTAATATTCCATAGCGAAATCAAAACTTCATCAATAAATAATAAAATAATATAAATAAAACACAAATTTAACAGACAAGTAATCGAACTACGTGCTTAAACCACTAAAATTATCAGAAGCTAAAAGGCTGCTGTAAGTGGAGAAAACTTTCGCGATTTAATCGGCTATTAACTGTGGACTTGTGGTTAATATACGGCAGTGCCGCTTTTAATAAATTTCAAAACTTTATTTGAATACATTGATGAGATTTTTCATATAGAAATGCTTTTTGATTTTAGTGTTGTTAGTGAATAATCTAAAAAACATATATATTAAGTGCAAAAAATCAATTAGAGGTTTCATTTAAAAAAAAAAAAAAGTTTTTAGCTATGTTTCCGGGAAGTCCGGGTTGTATACCCTAGTTTTAATAAACATTAAAGTAATTTGCAAGGAAATTTTAGAAATAAACTGTATTAAAAGAACTGTTTGAAGCAGAATTCATTACGCCCAATTAGTCCTTTTGTACTGAGTTATTCGCTACTGCGTGTACAAACTTTGAGGTCTGGTACAGCTCGCTGAAACAAACATTTTTAGGTCGTAATGAACTTATTCAGTCATAAATACAGGATGTCTCAAAGTATGTCGAAGCAGAGTTTTCGTTTTAAAATTTTAAGGTAATGAAGATGTTTTACCGATATATTCAACAGGCTTAATGTACTTTGAGTGAAATGTGGCACATATCAAGGAAAGCGCACTGTTATTACTGTGAGTTACATTCCAAATTGCGAAATGTCTAGGTCAGTGTTGTTTAAACGCAGATCGTAGCCATCTGCAACAATTTTTGGTACGTTATCACATTTCATAGAAAGCAAACTATGCCTGTTGAAAATATGTGCACAATACTTTCATTATTGTTAAAACTATAACCGAAAAATAACTCGGGTTCGACTTGCAGTGAGACACCCTATATTTGTGACTGAGTAAGTGAGCTGCGATCCAGCATTTTTGAAATAAAATATTTGTTTTAGTAAGCTGTACCACCCCTTAAAGTTTATATACGGTGTAATGAATAACCCTGTACACCTAATAAAGAGCAGTATTCATTTGCGTGTTTTTGGGAAGTTAACCATGTTAGAAAAGACCAAGGTGGCAGAGTAATTGCGACGAATTATTAAGAATATTTTTTAAAACGTAGATAAGTTAGTATAAAACAGAATAAGGCATGTCAAACCATATTAATTCATTCCATTAGATATCGAGACATGTGAAAGGAAACACTTACCAGTAAAGCCTTTTGGACACCTGCAAGCGAAAGTGTTGACCGGATAAATAGGTCTAAAGAGGAGAGTATTCGATGCGATGAATCCGGAGGCGTTGCCGAATTTCAAAACAGACAGACATTCCTCAAAATTCACACACGGTTCACGGACGCACAAGTTGTCGTCAAAAGGAAGAACCTACAGCATCAAATGAAACAAAGTACAATTGTTATTCTAGTACGTTATACAAAAGGGACTAAATAAAGTATATAATAATGATAAAAATAATTAAAATGATAATCACTAATGGGTTTTTCGAATTAAAAGAAAAAAAATGTTTGTATTTTAATATATCTCGATAGATGATCAGCTTGCATATCATGTCATATTCCTTAACTATATATGAAATTCCGAACAAGACTTTTTACTTGTGTTTATCTACTTCATCACATTTTACCGACAGTCGCGTACCGATACTTGCAGAATGATGTTAATAGAGGTATAATGATCTCGAAGCTACTGAAGTCTGCTCAGAAAACCAGCATAGGGAATGCTATGTAAAAGCAACTATGTTCCGATTTTCGACTAAGTCCAGAAATCTGCTGCTAAACATCAGATGGTTTGATCAGTCATCACCCATCATCCCAGTTGACGATACAGTGACAGCTACTTTAGTACAGAGGGCGGAGTAACACCTCTTGCAACTCACCGCCACCACACAAGGGAAATCCACTAAGCGAAAGTGATACTTTTTGGATCTGAGATCATGAAATATTCTTTCATCCTATGAGAGTGAACCTTGTTCGCATATCATGCACTAGAGCTCCGAACGGCAAGAAAAACAACTTTTGTTTTCCGCGACAGATGCAGAAGTGATATAAGCGAATGCAGGGAGATTCTAAATAGCTTCTGAATGGAATTGTAAATCAATTTTATTTCAGACTCAGTCATAGCTCTGTCTTCGAGCAATCACGGAGGATTCCCGTTGGTTTAGTTGAGAAAGCCGGTGTGGCTTATACTTCCAGGTTGAGGCTACCAACTGGTACGGAAGGAGAAAAACGTCCAGTCTGGACTCTTATAAAAGAAAGTGAATTAACTTCCTGAAAACTACAAAAGCCTTTTCACTCCGAGCGGTGTGAAGGATCCTGTGATTATAGTGTGTTAATATCTTTTCGTATATATTAAATACTTCTTTGTTTTTAATGAGACGGATACGTGAAGTCACACACTGCCACTTCAAACACAACATTGGCCTCCGTCAAATTATTATAAAAACAACATCAAAATACATACACACTCTAATTAATTTACGAACACTATTAAAAATTTTATTCAGCATAATTATTTTATTCCAGAAAAGTAAATTTAAAGGGCTAATTAACAAATTCCAGAATTTTTTTTAAACCTTATTTTCCTCAATGAGCACATTTGAAGAGATAATTAAACATTTTTAAAAATATTAACGCCCCAGAAATTATGCATGATAAAATACTTGCAAAATCAGTTATTCAGTCTGGGTGCACTAATGACTATTGACTATGCACATAAATTGTCATTAGAATTTTTAATAGCTTAAAGAAAAAAAAATCTTATTTACTTCACGAATGCTTTATTTTATTTCAAGTGAAATTTTGAAAGATAACTATTTATTCCCGTTTCCCACTGTTGTTTAAGAAAGAAAAAAAAAACACTTTAAGATTTTACTGTTAATATTAAAGGTTTTTTATTAATAAAGATAAATTTAACTACAACTTTTTCTATTAAAATTTATGTTGCGAAAGTACAATAAATATGATTTATTTAAATTCATTTATATTTAAGCCAGCAGATAGGTATTCATATATAGCAGGCTAAAAACTAGTTTTAAGGGTAATCTAAATATACATATATATTTTAATTTTACTTTTAGTTACCATTAAATGAATACAATAATTTAACTGTAAATAGTTAATAAATTCATTGTTTTTTTTCTTTAAAAAGTATTTATTTAAATTAAATTAAATGATTAAATAATTAAGAAATAAAATTATTAATTAAATTTATTTAAAATTTTTGTTGAAAATTTTAAAATACTACTCCATTTTAAATAATACAAAGTTTTTTGCTTCAAATGTTTCTATATATGAGCAATCATACATCAGATTTAAGAAGGATATTTAATTTAACAGTCTCGGATCTTGAGAAAATAAATAAATACTGAAAAAATTGAATAAATCATTAATATAATCACATGTTTGCACAATACACACTCAAATTAAGTTATTACACTCATACGGATTTGTAAGGGAGATAACATTATTTTGTATTAAAACCTTTCAACCAAGGGCCTGATCAACTCTATATGGGACCTGGGGCACACATGTCATGTAGGGGCCCCTCTTTCTCAATAAAATTGCATTATAAACATGACAAACAGTTTTATGTGCAGTTTAAAATTTAAACCCTAGTTTTATGAAAAAATAATATATTATAGACACATGTAAAAATGTATTAAAAATTATCGGATAGTAAATTTTTTCAATATTTTCCCATTTAGAGTAAGTAAAACGCTAAACCTAAGGAATTGAATGAAACATGTTTGATGTAATATCTGTTATTTCGAAATTTATATTACATTTGACTGTCGTTAGTGAAGAATATTGAGATAGTTTAGTTTACATGAAAGGGTAAAATTCGTTTTTTCTATAAACTATAAATGGTAATTTGCAGTAAATGTATTTACAGAAAATGGACAAAATACATCCCCCTCCTCCCCCTAAAAAAAAATGTGCCCCAGTGAAATTCAGGCCCTGTTTCAACCTTCGAAATGTTTTTCTTGATATACATTTGTTAACCACTGTCAGTGATAATATATGTTTGAAATGCATGCTTTCGGCTATAAAATTAATATTCGGCTATCAAGTCATAAACTCGTGCATAAAAATTAAATTTTCACAATAAGCACAAATCTGTTTATTCTTACTGGGAAAAATTTCATTTAACTTAACTATTTTATTTTAGAAAAGCAAATTTAAAGGGCTGATTAACCAATAAATTTCAGAACTCATTTTCCGCTGTGAGCAAGCACTGTTTGAAGAGATAATTAAATATTTTTTAAACTATCAACACCCCAGAAATCAGAAAAGATGAAATAATTGCAAAATAAATTATTCAAACAGAGCCTCACTAATGACTATTTGACGAATGCATATGAAGAGTCATTAAATATTTTAATGGTTTTAAAAAAATTGTTATTTGCTTGTCCAATGTTTGATTTATCTTGAAGTGGAAAGAAAAAAATTGTATGTTTTTGCCTTAAATGCAAAAAAATCTTAGTGTAATTATGATTATGATTATTAATTAATTAATTAATTAAAAGTACTTTTAAACGAAGAAAAACTTAAATGCAATTTTTCTTTTAATTTCATATATAGAAAAGGTAGAATAAATATGTTTTATTTGAAAGCATGCCTGTAACAAATTAAAGCTTTTCGAAAAAAGCTAGAGAAAACAAAATTATTTTTACTTATTTTATTCATTTTATTTTGCTGTTGCTTTTATTTGCTTATCATTAAACGAATGCTGAATATAATTAAATTTAACAACAGCAACAACAAATAATAGAAATAAAAGAAAGTAAACGAAAAATAAATAAATAGAAAATATATAAAAGTTAAAAATAAATAAGTAAATGAAAATTAGTGAATTATTTAAAAAATAAATACATAAAAAGCTAAATCTTTTTTGAAATTTTAAAATGTCATTAAAATTTTATTTTTGTTCCTTTTGTGTATTTTTTTTTAAATTGACAACGGTAATATAAGATGTAATTTTCCCAACTGACCGAAAAAGTCCAGGCCAGGATTCGAACTAGGGATCTCTTGGCTGAAGCTGCCAATGCTCTACCATCTGAGAAATCCCGGACGAATATGGCGGGACTAATTCACCCAGTTAACAATAAACTATGATCAATAAGGTTAACTGGGTGAATTAGTTCCGCCATATTAGTCCGAGATTGCTCAGATGGTAGAGCATTGGTAGCTTCAGCCAAGAAATCCCTGGTTCAAATCCTGGCCCGGACTTTTTCACCCAGTTGGGAAAATTATATCTCATATGATTTATTTACCAATTTGAATAATTGTGTCAAAATTAATCTAATGGTAATATAGTTTAGACATTTAAGATTTTATTATTTCGTTTTATAATATTAGTTCCGAAGGAAAAAAAAAAAACTATGAAAAAGTAGAATAGATCATAAAAAAATAAAAAAATAAATAAATAAATAAATAAAATCACATATCTTAGTTGAAAAAGAAAAATGAGTTGCAAGATATTTCAGTTACGAAACTTAAATATCTTACAGTGTGATATAATGTTCAACTAGAAGACGTTTCAAACAAATAAAATATTTAAGTTTGATATAAAAAACTTGATAGGAACGAATGAACTAATGTAGTGAAATGGAGTTTATTGGTTTATATCACTTGCAAATTGAGATAGCTACGAAGAGGTTCAAGCAGCAATAGAATATTTCGTTTCTGGAAAGTGAAGACTTGATGAGTTACACTTACTTTCGAATTTGATTGAATATATCCATGGAATAGAATAACGTAAAATAAGAAAAAAGTAATTTTTTTTTAACATAAAGTAAGGGGAGAAAGTCAAATTTCATTGCATTCACAAATAAAATCCATAGTAAATTTCTGCAAAGTTTACGAGTTTTTTCCTCTTTTTAATAAAAATATCTCGAAACAAAACAAAATATTTATTCAAAACAACACAATGAACAAAGTGGAACGAAAACAGTGGATAATCTCAGTCAAAGGTTATAGAAGAATGATGTACATCAGACATTTGAAAAACACACAAACTGTGATAGACGATATTAGGTATTAAATAAGTTATAATGCACTTAAAAATTTAAGCGAAAATATAATTATATACGACACTAACTCACCTGTACGTTCGCTAAACGTGCAAGAATAGCTCTATTTAGATAGACTCTTTCTTGAAGATAGTGGGGAGAATAATAGTCATCAGGGTCACGTGAATCGGGCCTTCTAACTGAGAAACTGACATTTAAAATCTTTGCATCCACATCAGTATCATCCTAGAAAAATATAAAACCAAGCACATAATGAATTAAAAGAGCAAGCAAAAAATTTAACACATACTGTTGATTATATTCTGAAGTGATAAAATTATATTGATTACATGCTTATTCCACATACATACACTGTAAAAAAAGACGTTTTTAATCTAGGAAACTATAATATAACCACAAACGTTTACGATACCCCTTTTGAGTTACCCACGATTCCGAAAATGTGTTCCTTATCTTTAGGAATTTTATAAACTAATGTAATTTTGAGATTTACAGAAGTACTTATATAAATAAAGTTTTTTTTTTTTTTTTTTTTTTTCTGCTGCCACTGAATTTTGGAAACATTTTCGAGTAGTTTTATAATATATTAATCAGTTTTCTGCACTTGGCATATAGGTTTTTCGGATGCTATTAATTCTCAAATAAACATTTTCATGTTCACCAAACACGTTTTACAGACAAACGTGGTTAATTAAAAGCATTAACATTAACATTAAAATTAACCTTATTTTATTATTCTTGTATAAATTCAGCTAAGCAGCTGAAACAGCGCAACAGATTCTAGAGCACAATTTTTCAACTCTTTGTATTCACAGCACATTAAAATCTATAATTAAAATTACGCGGCACACTTAAATTAAAAATACGGAAAAAAAGTGTACAACTCTTTTACGTGGTTTACACAAACATGATGAATACTTTCCTATTACTTTTTTGCATTATTTAGAAATTTATCCTTAACAATAATCAAAAGATAATAACTAATTAATGACTTTTTAATTTTTCCGGGGCACACTTAAGTTTTCCCTGCGACAAGCCAGTGTGCCACGGCACAGTGGTTAGAAACACCTGTTATAGATTATACAAAGTACAAATTGTAGCATAAGTGCGTAGCTACTTTCTTATGAAGGCAGTCTAGGGTTAAATAGATTTTTGAGTTTTGTTTTTAAACGTGTTGACCTAGATGTTGTTTAGATTCTAACATTTGTGCGCGAACTAGCTACCTATTCTATCGTCCCTTAAATTTTCGCAAAATGTGCCTGAATCTCCCTGAATCTGGTTTTCGCGGTTACTTCAAGGAATAATAATGATAATTAGATTGCTGTGGTCGTCTAGCTGGTATAAGTACGGTGGTATAAGTTAGATCCAGTGGATGTAGTCCCATCCTGCCCTTTGTGGAGTATTGGACTGGTGTTTCATTGCTTCTGGATTTGAAGTTAATTTCTACCACGTTCTGATTAACTGGCATCCATTTTGGGTTGGTTTTTATTTTTTTTATTTTTTTTTAATCTTTGACTGAGAGAATGATACTTGGTAATGTGTTGAAACTTGTTATTTCAAATGAAGAAAGTCGGAATCCACGAGATTCCCTTCTTAGTGCTAAAGCAGTATTGCCAAGTGACATTTTTTTTGTGTTTTCAGTGACAATTTATAGTGATATCTGCAGTATTTTCTAGAGAGGTTCCTGTGTACGATCAGAGTAGCCATTTTGCAGTATGTTAAGTGTTTGGATGTAGTGAATTTTCTTGGTAATAGCGTTCTCCGACTCAGATTTCGGTGTTTCAAGTTTAATTTTGAATCATCGTTAGTTTAGAAGTGTCTGTTCCACTGCCATCCATCCTTACTATTGATTGCATTAAATAAATCATTGTTATTGTTAATTTCTTTGTTATGGCTGCATTTTTAGCTTACAGGCCGACCACAAAATGATCACATAAATTTTGAAATGTGCCTCCACACACAGATAGAATAAATTTCCGACATTTTTAATATTTTAAAAATAACCGTAATAAGTATAATCCGAATACACAAATCTCACAGGATTGTTATGTTGTACCCCCCCCCCCTCCCATTTTCTTTAAAACTAATGTGAACAAGCTATTGTGAAAATAAAATTCATTCTTGTCTAAAATAACAACTGATATTTAAGTGAAATATATTTTTCAGAAAAATAGCATTTCCAGAAAAAAAGGGTCGCATATATTTTCTAACATTACGAAACACCTCGTATTTCAGAAAAAGGAATAAAAACTCTCTAGTTTAAAATTTTGACATAAATTTTTCCCTTTCTTCAAGATATATGGGTTTACATTTTTCGCTCATGATAGAAAATACAATAAATTTTAAGAAGTGAGATTTTATTTTCGAAAATAATGCGGTGCATGGATTTAAAGAGTTTTTTCTTCTTGTTTAGGTAATTAAATACTGCAATCCTATTTGAAAGTGAAATAAAAATTGAATCTTGGAACTGTTCTTTAAATCAAAAACTGTCACTTTAAATCAAAATCACGAAATAATTTTCTTACATATATGCAAAAATATATTAGATCGTTGGCTTATAACTGAAAGAAGGAACTAAATAAAAAAATACCATTTTGAGAAGGAAAAAAAATGAAAATTAATAGTATACATTTTGAAAATGCAGATTCATGGTAAAACAAAATGTTTTATTTTAATGTATTCTAAGAATGAATAACTCTTATAAATTTAAACCTGATGCATAGACTTTTTATAATAATTTTCACGTCATGTTCAAAATTGGAAGAGTCAAATTATTACGAGAAGAATATTTATTTTCTCATAAACAAAGGACTGAAATTTAATCAGAAATAACTTTCAGAAAATATAATTTCAAAATGAAAAAGGCGCATATATTTCTTAAAATTAGGAAATAGCTTGCATATCAGGAGGTAAAAAAATGAACGAAATTAAGAATAAAATATTATCCAGTTTTAAATTTTCACATAAAATTTCTCTTTTGCGCCCTTTCAAGATATATAAATCAAAGATGAACTCGGTAACTTTTTTCGGAGCCCAAACCAGAGGATTTGAAATCGGAGTTTGCCCGATTCCAAAAACCCTTTTTGTCCACCCGAGCTCGATACCGAAAGTACGCAGTGGAAAATCGTTAAGGATTAAATTTCACATTTAGAAATATCTTCTTACATAAAATTAAGCATTAATCCAAAATACTCCCTCAGGACGATATTTCGTGATTTTCATGTCTCTCAAAATCGGTTAAAAATAGCAAATTTGTTATT
Organism: Maratus michaelseni; assembly: GCA_963931845.1. Classification (NCBI taxonomy): domain Eukaryota; kingdom Metazoa; phylum Arthropoda; class Arachnida; order Araneae; family Salticidae; genus Maratus; species Maratus michaelseni. The sequence goes on from OZ007593.1 coordinate 261,480,225, forward strand.
TAAACCCAGCCACTGGGAGAAATCTGCAGAAGTCATAATTCTTATTCTTTTTACAACTATGGCAGAAAGACACGAGTTCTATTTTACTTACCCATCATACGTAGCATAGGGTTTCGAAAAAACTTTCTGCCGTCCGTCTGTCTGTGTGTCTGTAAACGCTCTATCTCCCGAACAAATCGAGATAGAGACTTGAAATTTGGTATGTACTTAGTATGTAATAATGGAAAGAAGCTTATTGAATTTCAGTAACTTCGATTATCCAGAACTATTTTTTTCGGACTCTCGAAATATTCATTCTGATAAAAAGGATATAAAAATTTTCAAAATTGTTTATTTTAAGGAATGAATATAAAAGACAATAAAAAAACAACAAATTTTGCATAAATAATGAAGTCGATCGGATAATGAGTTGCCGAGATATTTGTAATCCTATTTTCCCCACTCTTCGATTTTTCATGACCTTGTATTTCATTCAAGTTTCAATTCAAAGATATATTTTTAAATTGGAAATGAGACGCTTAATCCGACGCAGTAAACCGTTAGTTAATATGATTATCAGTTTTGGAGTTATAAGGATGTTTTTTTACGCCATTTAGTAATAGAGCATTTAAAGTTTATGACATCATCAAGCCACGATTTTATTCGAATTCCAATGCATTTTATAAATAGTTTACACATGTTTTATTTTCATATTTTATACTGTGCATATCCATGATGGGGAAGTATTACGGTGGCCCACAGTGTTTCTAGAAAAGGACTTTAACGAAAAGTAAGAATAGACAAAAGGGATGTCCCACAGCTTCTTTATATAACTAACATTGACAGTGCAAATGAAGAATAGAATATTTCTCCTTATATTCCATCAATAACAATTCACTTCCCTTTCAAACTGATTTTTAAAGGATTGTAAAACACTTTAAGAAACTTATCATTCTTGATTTTCAAAAAACAAGTTTTTTTTTTTTTTTTTCCTTTTTTCAATCTATGAATAAAGAAAACTTCTCACTCTGAGCCCGAGACCTAGTATAACTAGTCGTTGGGGGCCACCCATAGACCTTCTCTGAGGGGCCACCGCAATACTTACCCATCATCTATATGCATAATATAAAATATGAAAATAAAAGATGTGTAAATTATTTATAAAATGCATTGCAATTCCAAAATAAAATCGTGGCTTGATGACGTCATAAACTTTAAATCGAGGCTAAAGCCTCGCTTTAAATGCTCATTACTGAATTGCGTAAGAGAAACATCATTATAACTCCAAAAATGGTAATCATATTACTCATCATAATGGTAATCATACTACATTATCATATCATACACTAACGGTTCACTGCGTCGGATTAAGCGTCTTATTTACAATTGAAATATATATTTTAAATTGAAATTTGAATGAAATACAGTGTCATGAAAAATCGAAGAGTTTGGAAAATAGGATTACAAATATCTCGGCAACTCATTATCCGATCGACTTCATTCTTTATGCAAAATCTATGTTTTTTATTGTCTTTTATATTCACTCCTTAAAATAAACAATTTCGAAAATTTTTAATACCTTTTATCAGAACGACTATTTCGAGAGACCGAAAAAAAATAGTTCCGGATAATCGAGGTTACTGAAATTTAATAAGATTCTTCCCATTATTACATACTAAGTACATAAAAAATTTCAAGTCTCTATCTCAATTTGTTCGGGAGATAGAGCGTTTACAGGCACACACACACACGCAGACGGACGGCAATATTTATTTTCTAAAAATATTTTTTCGGAATCCCCAGTGTCTGAAACGTGTAAATCTACCAATTTTTTTTTTCGATTTTCAAAACGATTACAAGACTTACCCTATACTACGTATGATGGGTAAGTAAAAGTTGAGCTCACCCATCTAAAAATAATACTGTAAAATTTCAGCACTGCTAAACATTATATCACTAACTGCCCTGTATACATTTATGACTAAAACCAAAACAAACACAATAAAAATTCGTTATTCCATTTAAAATTTATAAAATCAATCTGATGTAAATAGTTCTAAAAGATTTATTGGCTTCTAAAATAACAGCAGCCACACGAGCAAAGCGCAATATTTTTAGCAACAAGAGGCAAGGGAAAAACAGCACAGCACATATTTTCTAACATTAGAAAACTTCTCATATTTCCGTCAGAGGGGAAAAGTATCTCCAGTTTTAAATTTTGACATAAATTTTCTCCTTCTTTTTCGTAATTTATATGTTTACTTTTTCGGAAAATAAAATGAGTTCTAAGAACGAAGAATTTATTCTGAAAAATTATAAACTACTCAGATTTTATCATCGTATGGGACATAAAATTTTACCTTTTTTTTATCCTTGGATTACTACCTTATTTTATTAAATATTCTATTTTTTGCTTTTTGAAATATTTTCTACTGCAAATACTTTTCAACGAATGGAAAATTTATTCTTCTTCATTTTTTTTTTTTTTTTTAAACTTTGTAATAATTAAATATTCCGAAAAGTTTTGTTGGGTTCTAAAAAAAAAGAGGACTTAAGTATCTCAAATTTTAAATTTTAGCATATATTTTCTCTTTTCATCAAAACTTAGTGTTTTCATATTTTTGGTTTAATAAGTTTTAATAATTAACGTTCCACTCTGTAAAATTATTAATACGCAAACTTTATTGTGGTACGGGAGTAGTTAAGGAGTAAGAGTAGAGTTCGAGCTCAGACGTCCCGCCACCGAACACAGACAAGCTGCATGCAGAACCCCCCCCCCCCCCCCCCCACACACACACACCCCACCACCACCGAGAAACTACATCCGTGTAGCCAAATCAAATCCTACACAGAAAAAAAATAAAACCCAATTTGGGTCGAACGATTCTTAGGTATGTGCCCAAATTGGGCCATGCCTGTTTTGGCTACCCACTGTGTATCCATTTTGGGCACTGTTAAATACCCATTTTAAATTTTTTTTAAATGGGTATTTAACAGTGCCCAAAATGGATACACAGTGGTAACCAAAACAGGCATGGCCCAATTTGGGCACATACCTAAGAATCTTTCAACCCAAATTGGGTTTTATTTTTTTCTGTGTAAGTTGGCTTCGAATCCTAAATGATCATCTGAAATGAATAATTATCATATATGCATTGCGGATTCAGTCCTGATCGGTAAAGTTCATTGGCATAACACTTTCCACTATTTTTTATCCGCTATTCTATTGAAATACAAGTATATTTTCACGAAATAAACATGAATTTATAGACAAACAGTTTGTTTTTAGCATGCTCAGGTTAATTTTTACCATATTTAGGCTGATTTTCATACAACTTTCTCCCCTTATTTTAAGTAATTTACAATAATTTGTCAATAGTTTGTCAGAGTTTTATGTCAGAGTTTTAATAGTGTTATGTTCTTTTAACTGTTGACGATATACTGTTTTAATTACAATATACATTAATTAATTAATTAATTATCAATTCACATATCAGTTTACACATTTTTACATGTTAAGAACATATTTGCCAACATCGCACTAAACTTCCGTACAATGTAGATTAATTTAAGTGAGGTTAAACACGTTTTAAACCAGAATTTTTTTAGAGAAATGCAATTAAGTAGGTTCCAAGTAAGAATGTGAAACTATATATATATTATTTTTGCAGATATATTTTCTGGTTAGAAACGTTTTTAACCTGGATCAAATTAACTCGCATTGTACGGAAGTTTAGTTGAAAGTTGGCAAGTATGTAAGAATATCTTTTACATTTACTAACCATTGTTTATTCTAGTTTTAGTTACTTTCGTCGACTCAATATGATTAGAATATTAAAACAAATCAAATGTAATGTGTGAAAAACGACAAAAAAAAAAAATACCTGTAAAATAAAAAGTTAAAAAGAAAAATTTCTTGAATTTTTCAAGCATAGAAACACCCACCTCTATCTCAGAGTCAGAGAAAAAATATCTCGTCCAAATTTCAGTTTATCCATAAATTCCTTCTTTCTTTGAAAATATGAGTGTAGAGTTTAAGCTAGTGGCGGAAAACGCAATAACCTTACAGAAATGACAGTCTTTGCTTAAAAATCATGTACTATGAGGTTTTTAGAGGGGTCATCATTTTATTCTGCTATATTGAAAATTATTATCATGGTTGAGAGAACATATAAAGAGTCGAATTTATAAGTGTAAAGAAAAAAAAATTTTTCATTTCATAAGATGTTTTTCAACAGCTTCATTTAACTAAAATAAAATGTTGATTATAATGAAAAAGTTGATGTAAAATTTAAGAGGTGATATAGCTTAGTACAAGAAGCATTTTTTAAAGAGGAAACCAAAGTCACAATCCCCTTATCAAGTCGAAAATGCAGGGTATCCAAGTTGAACCCACATTTTACCTAAAACTTAGATATTTTATCTGATTTTTCAATACAATAATTTTTTATTGTGTGAAACATGTAGGCATGATTCGAAGAGTTGTTAGTGCTCTGTAATTCGGTGAGTGACACCGCACCGTATGTATTATCAACAGCATTCCGAATTATGGAGTGTCTAGCTCAGTGTTGTTTGGGTTTGGACACAAACTGTGATCATCTACACAGCTCCTCCTCATGTTGCCACATTTAACAGAAACCAAAGTAAGTGTTGAAAGTACGTTATTTTTAAATCTTCGTTATTGTTAATGAAATAAAATTCTAGTTTGGCTTGGAGTGAGGCCCACTGAATTTCGGGTTGTATAAATGAATTAGATTAGATGCGTTTATGTTAGATGGGTGCAGGTGATAAATCGCCAACTGTTGTTCCAATCGCCATTATTCGTATTGTATTTATTTCATTAAAACATAAACTTTCACTCATTTCATTTAAAATACATAGCTTTCAATTAAATATTTACATTAAAAATAGGTATATTACATACATTTAAAATGCATGCCTTTTACTCATTTAATTAAAAATAAAGAAGGAATAATACCATAAACCAAAACATTTTATTTTGACATCAAAACTTTTTTTTCTTTCTAATTTACGCAAGTAGAAAATAGTATCTGCTATTGGCGAGATTTGCACTCAGCTAACACAAAAGTAACATAAATTGCGACACGGGTTTTCTTTACAAAAAGTTGCTTATTGTAATGTATTTTACCACCTCTTAAAATTGTCCCATCTTTATTTCAAGCACCCTGTATGAAGTTCAAACTAAATTTTTAAAGCAAATAGTATGAAAAAAATTAGTAAATAATGCATCTCAATGCAAATAATACGTTTTGTTTCATTGAGATGCATTATTTACTAATTTTTTTCATACCACTTGCTTTAAAAATTTAGCTTGAACTTCATACAGGGTACATAAAATAAAGATGGGACAATTTTAAGAGGCAGCAAAACACATTACAATAAGCAACTTTTTTTTTTTTTTAACTGTTCAATAATTATGCATATATAGTAATTTATTCCTATCCATCAAAACATAATTCTAATTTATATCTTTCATTTACGGATGTTTAATTCTGTATACAGACTCAATAATTTTGCATTTGAAAAGCAATACGTTCTGAAGCGAATGAAAAGCTATAAATCATATGGAAATGGTCACGAAAATGGAAAAATATTTTGAAAGCACTCTTTTGGCACCCAGTTAAACCTCTAAACTACCACTATGCAACACTAAATCATTTACAGTTTGATAAGCATTTTGAGCCAAATATGTAATAAATCATATTCTCATTTTTCGTAGATTATTATTATCATCCAAAAGCATTAATAAATCATTCCAGATAGAGGGACTGTTTTGTACAAGTTTGGCATATCATGGGGAGAATGACTTACCAACTGTTTTCTAACACGAAGAAAATATAAAAGGATGTCATTAAATATTCATCAAAATCAATAAAACAGCACAACATTTAAATGAAGCAATTAAACTTATCATTTTAAGAAAATATTCTTTTATACATAACTTGGGAATTTAACCCAGCCTTCCCGGGTTACAGAAGACGCTGAACGGTTTACAGAATATAGGTAAAAACCATTTTTAACTGAAAACTCAAATATATATATATATATATATATATATATATATATATATATATATATATATATATATATATATATATATATATATATAGCTACTTATATTATTAGACAGGGTCCATACTCATTTTCGAAAAAAAAATCCCCTGAGAATCCCTTGATATGACGGGATGAATAATTTTTGCATGTCAACAAGTAACGGCATTTTTAAACCAGAATCGTGCCCCCCCCCCCCTAAAAATGTGAAATAAAAACAAGATAATATAAAAAGAAAAGTTTATACACCACATATATAAACAATATGGACAGAATTTTAAAGGGAAAATATTAACTTGTATAACAGAGGTGAAATCTGCTCTGCATGCCTAGTCCTTAAAAATTTGGAGGTAGCAGCAAGAATTTAATTTAATTTTCAATTTGTCATTTTATTACTTTCTTGAAAAGCATTATGAATGATATGAAGGCTACAAATGCTAAAATCAATTTAAAAACGTCCTTTATTTTTCTTATGTTCCTCCACAAAATTCAAAGAACGACTTGAAGGAAGGAGACACACACTTAGTTTCATGACCTCACAATGTTAGAATGTGTGTCTTATATTTAATCTGAGAGAAAGAGTGGCTACTTTGACTTTCCAATTTTATATCACACGATGTTAAAAGGAGTTGTCTTAGTTTGATTTTATTATGACATCACAGAGACTAGCTGACTAGCTGACGCACCCGGCGTTGCCCGGGCAGACTGTCATTGAAAAATATAACAAAATATTATATAAGAGCTAAAATTTCAAAAGTATAACAGTTACGTTTAAAAAATGAAACGGTCAGGGAAAATTATTACATTCACTTATAAAGAATGAAAATGTCAGGGAAGTTCTTACGGTTGAACCTAAATGGCATATCGGTATAAGATCGAGGCTTGATATATGTCAAATTAAGATTTGTGAAATGCTAATGTGATGCATTTTATAAAACTTCATTATTACCATTAAACAATTAACAAATAATCACGATTTCTATAAGAAAAGTCTTGGAAGAAATTGCACGTTTCACTCATTAAAAATTCAAAAATCGTGGAGGGATAAATTTGCTAAATTAGGCCGCTACTGAAAATTTGCTATTGAAACCGGATTCCTTATTTTTAACAACATGTATTTTAAAAAATGTCAGAGAGATGGCGCCATATGTCCGAACAGAGATTTTCAAATGAACCTGTGGATTGAATATCCTCAACAAATTCGTTTATTCTGAATGAAAATGATAGAAGTCATTATAGTATAGTCATTATTTCTATATCTATCTATAAATATGTTGAAAGTTTAATTTATTTAAACTAAATCTGTGGCAAATTTTGTATTCCAAAATGTCTGAATCTAAGAAGAATTTACCTCGGCCTAAATCCTGCCAAAGGACTTTTACGCTATACCCAATGAGATGCGTTTCATTCGGGCGTTGCCATTAAACAATTAACAAATAATCGCGATTTCTGTGCCACGTACGATAGCGTAATATATATATAGATTATCCCCTGAGATCCCCCTGATTTTTCAGACCAAAATTTTATCCCCTGATTTTTCCCTGAATCCCATATCCCTCTCATGAGTAAGTACATTGTAAGAGTTAATTCAGCCGCATGGGATAGAGATGGACTTTAAAAAAAAATCCTCACTTGAAAATTATGTTTTAAACCAGAAAAAATATGCAAATTGAGCCATATGATATATATGAGCTAATGAGATACAGTTTTTTCTAACGATTTACCTTTGCAAGTAAATCCCCCCCCCCCCATTACATTGTGTAAAAATTTAAATCGCGCAATGTTTAGAAGTTAATAAAGTTTCGAAAAAGCGAAATTTATTATTCAGGTCGTTGCCACCGTCAATGTGATGGCAACATTACTCAGGACATGTTTTGACTTTATAATATAGATATACATAGAATTTTACAAATTCAAATCAAACAAACATCTTACTGAGAAAAGAAAGAGACAGTGAGAAGGGGGGGGGGATCAAAAAGGATTTTTAAAGGAAGAAAACACGTGTATCACATACAGAAAGCTTAAAATTGAACTGAATAATTCTATAGTAGATAATCTCGCTAGCAACACTTCATTGACACTGTATTATTTTTAAGGTGATAAACAACAGTTGCTAAATATCCAATGGAAAGCAGCTGATATTTCATGTACCCTTTTCTTGCAAACTTGAAATGACTTCAATATATATATATATACACAAATCGAATTCATAAACACTTTTCAACTTTGTTGGAAAGGGTTAAAAAGAAAAGAAAAAGAACTATATTGAAATCACTTCAGTAGTTCTCCATAGAAAGATATACCTTAATATTAACTGTTTTCCGTAAGATTTCGCAAGTGTTTTTTCCCTCCTTAAGGTTTTTTTTTTTAAATTCACATTTATTTTCTAACATAACATCATGAAAACAATTTCACGTATGTGCCTGAAATTTTGAGTTATTGTAAAAATGGTGGATACCACGGATATGGATACGAATATCATAGGATATGGATACGAATATCAGAGCAACTATTACAGACTCAACCAAAGTGAGAGATGCATGATAAAACAGCCTGACACAACCAGTATTCGTGTTGTACATTTACTGAATACGCTTCTTTACTGTTTGAGTTTGAACAAGGTATTGACAAATGCTAAAAGTAGAATACAAATCCTCTATAGATTTAGTTTTTGCTGCTCTTCGATTTTGTGATGAAAGTAGATTTTCCCCTTTTTTTTTCATGAGAAATTAACTGTTTATTTATTTATTTTTTATAATATCAAGCTCACTGAAAAATAGAGACTAGCTTCACAGGTTTATGAATACTGTGTTTTCATTTACTAGTGTCTTCTTAGTGTATGAGAAAAAATATTTTTGTCAAATAAACCAAGTATCATTTACATCATAAAGTTAGAATACATAAAAGTTCTTATTCTAAAAACAACAAAAATATTACTGACTCTAATATCTGAATTTCTTTAAATATAGAAGTTTATATATCCACTTAATGAAAACGATATGAAATCAAAAGAAAAAAAGAGAAAGAAATTAATTCACACATAACTGTTTCTTGCAATTATGGCTTACAACATACACAATCATTTTTTTTTTTATGTTATGTTAATCATTTTAAAATTTCTTAGAATATTAAGTTCACTGACAAATATTGACTAGAATTATCTTTACAGACTGTAAGCAATGTTATTTCATATATATCTGACTAGCATAAAAGACAAATATTCTTGTCAAAATAAATCAAGCATGATTTACAATAATAATGAGTAGCAAAAAAAGTTCTCAACTCTGAAAAAAATATATATAACGCCTAAACTTCTCTAAACACAGAAGTTCACTTATCGACTTAATGGAAACAATATGATATCAAATGAGAAAAGAGAAAAAAATTCTTCACACATAGTTGTTCCAAACAATTAAGTCTTACACTATGTACAATCCTTTTTCATATTAAATAAATGACACATTATATGGCAGCAATCCAATACAAACAAAGAGAGAAAATGGAACGTATTTGTTTAAGAAGGAAAAATTTTAAATAGTTCCACCTGAGTGCTAAAATCCCTGAACCGCCGCTGTGCATCTTAATCATTAACAGCTTGCCAAGTGCTGTAAGTAAATATTAATGCTTCTGAAATTCTCACACACTATAATCCATTAATAAAAATAAATTATTCCCTCTAGAGTGTTTATTTAACTAACTCTAAACATGCATGGCGCGAAGAGAATGAATTACACCGAGTCCCACAAATGACATTTTAAAGTAATCAACAGCTTTCAGCACCCAATAATTTATAATGCTTTTGAAATATTGTGCTACGGATATCTTTTATCAAACTTGAATTACAATAAATTTTCACTGAGCTGAGAACTGTTAGAGTCGCAATTTGGGTTTCAATTAAAAAAGACTGGGTAATAGATTACAGTACTAAATATTATACTTTAACCAAATAAGTTTTAAAAATATTTACATTTGATAAATAACAAAAGCTTTATTTGTGTATTGTGTGTATTATTAACACTTTAACAGTGGGGTAATACTTTCGAATGTCAGATTAGAGATTTATAAAATAGCTATACATACAAGGCATCGATATACATATTGGTATTTAAGTATCGTATTTATCTATCTTATATGCTAGAAAAGATTAAACTAAATTTGAAAAGTTTGTTATCGAAATAATACGTTATTTAGGCACTATATAGTAACATCTTGGAATAGTGAGATAATGATGATGATGATGATGGTGATAAGAATACGAATATACACTGCACAGATAAAATACATATGACAACATTTTTTTTTTCTATAAAATATTCAAACAGCATTCCTATTAGGAGGGGCGGAAAATGAAATTCTTACCTGTACATTGAAAATAAATATATTCTCTTTTGGACAAGGTACTATGGCAGCTAATCCTTCAAGGAAGTTATCAAATAAAGGTGAAAGAAAAGCAGTTTGTGTCATGTCATCCAGTCGTACAGTAACGCTGTTAAAAAGCATGGCTTCCGACACCAGACGTACCTTGAGCTGACACTCAGCATGGACTTCGTTGATGCCATCTGAAAAAATAGGATAACAATAATGAGAAGAAAATACTCAAATAAAGATAAATATAACTGCAAAGTGCACTTGTATAATATAAAAGTTTGAATTTATTTTGAAGATACTAAGTTATTAACAGTCTTTATATAAATACACTGTTAATAAGTATAATGGCCTCTTTTTGAAAAAAAAAAATTCTTATTTATTTATTTATTTATTTATTTGTCTTTTATGTTCTTGGCACTTTATAGAAAATAGTAGGCTATGCCAATGGAAGAAGATTATGGAAGATTAATGGATTTAAATGGGAATTTTGACAAATTAGCCAGATATCGCCAAGTTGGCTTCATATATGGCAACTTATTTTGGTACTTTTCGGTTAGCCCGGCGCCAGTGAAATGTATATATCTATATATACATATATATGTATACATACACACATATATGTATGTGTATATATATATATGTATATATACATACATGCATATATAAATGTGTGTATGTATAGATATATGTATATATATGTATACTTAGATATATAAATTTCACTGGCGCCCGGCTAACCGAAAAGTACCCTTATTTTTATCGTTAAATTCCGAGATATTTACTCATGAATACATACTCATTCCTATATATTTAATATAAATGCTGATGTCATAATGATGTGGGAAACAATGTTGGATAAATGTTGCAACAATGGAGCTATTTTTTTCCATTAATATTAAACAATAGCAAAGTTATTTCTATGGCGGAAAATACAAGTTTTGGACTTACGTTACTCCCCCCCCCCCCTCGCCTTAGGGATCGAATTTTTAAAAATCAATGTCTGATTCATGTATTGCCCTCAGGAATACATATATATTCCAAATTTCAAAGCTCTGTGTCAACAGGAAGTGGGTGAAAAATGAGTGACAAGATTTGACTGCCACATTCATTAATCATACATAATTGTAAGTTAAAAGAAAGAATGTGAAAAGCATGGCTTCCGACACACACACACATCTATATACAGAGGGTGATCACACATTTTTTGTAACGATTTTGGAAAAAGAAATATATAAACAAAGATAAAAATTTTAGTTTTTATCAAACATTATTGGGCAGACATCAGTCTGATAGCCCTTTTGTTGAATTATCACATTACATCTTGATTTCCAAGTTAAAAGAGCTTTTCTTAAAATATCAAGGTTGATTTTGTTCCACTCCTCGATCACAATCTTCCAGAGTACATCCAATGGTTTGGGATGCCGCTTATAAAGAGCTCGTTTTAAAAGTCTAAATGCACAGTAATAAACACGTCGGGGGACTTGGGTGGAATACATTTAAATGGAATAGCCTCAATTCCGGTTTCATTTCTCATTTTTTTCTAATAATATAACAGTAGATTTACTGGTAGCTATGGTAAAGATACCATATATATTCGTTTCAAAATTAAAGAAATCTATATTTTAAGTATTTTATTAAGTATATTTTCCCTTTTCTCCATTATCGTATTTTATATACGTTCCCGGCTGTTAAAAGACGCATCCGAGTTTTTCCTTTCTATCAACGAAAACTTTTAGTCAAAATCATACATATTGTTTTTAAATTATCATTAACGTACTTTAATCTGTCTCCCACATATCAATGTAAATGAAATAATACAATGCATAAAATGTTGTCTTTCTCATGGTCAATTTTGACTCCCTAAAGCAGCCAGATGCTCATTCCATCTTTCTGGCGCCTTACAACATATTTCCAAAATACCTTTCTTCGCATTTTCTCAAAACAACTAACCGTCAAAGTCTATTTCACTCTCTTTTTAGCCAAAGTTTACTCTTCGCCAAAAAAGATTGCTCTACCCCTGACGTCAGTTATGAAGTTGATATGATGTATCTGTAATGGTTACAGCATCCCACGCAAAAATGTAATTCTCTTGGCTCGAAATGTAAATCCCTTGGCGTGTTTTCCTAACGCATGTTTTCATATCTCGACGGTCACTTCGCCTCTAAACTTCATCGCTTAAACATCTCCAAAAAGGATATCTAGGGCCCCTGCGCCACACTGGATAAACTAACTTCTTCACATCACCTTCCAGCAGAATGTGTCTCTTTAGTTTTAGAATGTCGTCCTCTTATTGCAACAACCGGTGATTTTAAAAATTGTGAAGTAATTGGTAAAGATACCATAGTAACCTTATCCTGATGTAACTGAACGCAATGAAGATTGTTTTGGTAAAGTGATGTCTTCTTTCAAAAAATGTGTTACCCGTGGATGGTCCACTCGGTGCACTCTGTGTTATTTCTATGGTAGAATGCGGAGGAGGTATAGGTCCACGAGTTAAATTTGCAATTTAGAACGAATTTTTGTTTATGGGCATTTATTTTTTAAAATTCTTAAAAGTATAATCAATTCTCTTTTTATGGAAATTTCAATAAATTAATTGATTTTCTAATATATGCATCAATTAAAATTAATGTTTTATATTTCTTAATAAATGCCGTTAATATATGCCGTAATTTCTTAATAAATGCCGTAATTTAACAAAGCTTGAATAGGCTATTGAAATAGTTCTCTTATAATGAAACATGTTAAACACCGGCATGGAATTGGAGAATACCGTAATATATGCGCAATACATACATATATATATATATATATATATATATATATATTTATTTACATTTATAACTACTTTTTTTCTTGCAGTTCCAAAATTCTCTGAACAAATGATAAACCTTTTTTTAAAATATTTGCTTAAAAGTTACATTTTTCATTATTATCTTTCACGCAACAAAGAGATACACGAACGTGTTCGTTGTAAACAAAATAAAGCCGTTTCCTTAAATAATATATTACACTATTCTATTTCCATGCCAAGCTGCTGAAGTACCAGAGAAAATCTATAAATTTTAAAAGTCGCAGACAATGCTTTGCTCATCCATTCCCTAAGTGTAGCTGAAAAACTTTTATCATGGGACTATAAATGGACAAAAGGAAAGGATGTTTTAAACCGATGATAGAATTACCTGCATACGTAACTGCTGCTGTGATTTTTATTTCGGCATTTTTACACTGAGATTAAATTCCAGTAGAAAAAAAAAAGTGGCCGAATTTAGATCAATTTTAAGTAGATTCTAAAGAATTTCCTTTTAAAAATACGAAACCTTTTGATTACGAGTCAGGAATGGCGAAAAAAAAAATACATTCAATCGTACCAAAAATTACAAAATACATTTATTTGTGGAAGATATCGCTTGGAAATATCCTTGTATAAATGTATGGCAGAGATTATTTTTCAAAAAGTGATACGAATATAATAAAAAAAATAGTCGATGGGACATGCGATGTCCCAACACCGTAATGAAATGGTTAAACGCACATTAATTTCTTTATATTTTTTATACACTGAAAAAATTGCTGGAAGTTGCTCTATTATAGCAAAAATGACAACAAAAATTCAACGTAACCTTTTCGTTACTCAGGATTTAGGAAAACTTTCCATTATCTTCAGAATACAATACAGTCCCTGGCCAAATTATTAGACGCAGTTGTTTTTATTATAATTTGTTAAATATCTGGAAAGATACATCAGGAATTATCCTGAAACTTCAGGAGTGTAAACAACATTATAGACGTCATATATTTCCGTGAAGATTTTTTCCTGAAGATGAGGGGTTGTATCCAAATATACTAGCTTATGACAGTTGACATAATACGAATGAAGTGTCTCTCATTCTATATTTGATACAACCCCTCATCTTTTTGCTTCCTTTTGGGAACAGCGAATTTCGAGCTCATTCTATCAACGATTACTATCAGAATTTTCAAGCTATGTTTTTGAGACTTTAATAAAAGTTGGTCTATATATTTAGCTAATATATTATGCACAGTATATTTTGATTGAATTCGCGCATGCGCAGTGAAACAATATTTAGTGAACCTTCTCATTTTCATACAATTTTTATTATTTTTTAATTCTGATTGCAGGGTATTGTGTACAATTTTGTTTGTCATATTTTCTGAAAATAACTTGTTTTTATATTAAAAACTCTGCAAATTATAAGCAAAAAACTTGATAAAATTTGGGACTGTTTTTATAAAAACCTGAATTTCTCTTCGAGTATACATGCTATCTTCATAAAAATGAACCCAAATTATTACAATAATCCACTTAATCATAATCTACAGTTTGAATGCTTTTGAAAATATTAGTTTTCACAGGGTTATCCAAAATATATTCGTTATTCTTCAATTTGTTGACGGCCCCTTATGGGGTTTCGGGAAAAAATCTTCAGGGAAACATATGACGTCTATCATGTTGTTTACACTCCTGAAGTTTCAGGATAATTCCTGATGTATCTTTCCAGATATTTAACAAATTATAATAAAAACAACTGCGTCTAATAATTTGGCCAGGGACTGTAAGTTTCGCGATTTACAGACGTGTTTCTAAAATAAACAATCTCTTGTGCTGATGGTAAATTTCGGAAAAGGCGTCTCTGTTCAATATCGGAAACATACTGGTTTCTGATTGGTTCTCCCTATAAAAGTTTCTGAAGTTATGCGAAAAGATTTGAAAGACGTGGATAATTAGAAATTTACACTGAATTTTCGTAAACTTAGAATACATTTCCGTAATATAAACAGAGTAACAAGATTACAGATGTATTATGCATTTTTATGGTTGCAAATGTTGTGGGTGGGTGCCCACTTTTCATGATGCAGTATTCCGGGGTTTGCGGATGATTGAGAAATGTCACTAGTTGTAAATGTGGTTTTGTTTGTATGCTTGTTCATCTCTATACGTATCGTAACTGTTCTCGTCAGGTTAGATTAATTTTAACACAATTATTCAAATTGGTTGTTGTTGTTGTTATTGTTTCTAATCCTAAATGATCTAGCCAATAGGCTAGACAAAGTCCATGAGCCCAAAAATTTGGAGGAAGTCCAAAACGATGAAAGGACACTCCAAAAGGTCACTTCTAATCAAGTCCAAACAGGATAGGAGATGGTCAGAGGTGGATGGCGCAGTTTTTCACTTTCCACAAATGGGAAAAATCTTGGTACCGTTGTCAAATTTCAGGCATCTCAAGTGTCCACTCAAAAATCTTGAAATAGCAGACTGCTGGTCACGGCAACCCCCAAGAGCAATAACTCCTCCAGGCTGTTTTCCATGAATGATTCAAATTGGTAAAGAAATCATATGCGCTGTAATTTTCCAACTGCACGAAAAATGTCCGGACCAGGATTCGAACCTGTCATATGAGTTGTAATTTTCCAACTGGACGAAAAATGTCCGGGCCAGGATTCGTATCTTGATTTTTTTTACCAATTTGAATAATTGTGTTAAAATTAATCTAATGTAATCACGTATCCAGCGTTTACTAGAGTTCCATATATTACCTGCAATTTATTCTGTTGAGCTGATTAAGATATCAGGCCAGATGTTATGATCAATAAGGTTAACTGGATGAATTAGGTCCTCCAGATTCGACCGGGATGGCTCAGTGGGTAGAGCATGGCAGCTTCAGCCAAGATATCCCAGGTTCGAATTCTGGCCCGGTCATTTTTCGTCCAGTTGGAAAATTACAACTCATATAATAGATTTAGTCTAAATGTTATTCTTTAAAGAATGCAAAAATCTGTCAACGGAAGTATATTTAAACCCCTTTTCTGCTGCAGAGTCAAAAATCTGCGAACAAATGTTGTATTTTTTTTTTTTTTTTTTTTTTTTTTTTTAATAAAAGTTATTGTAAAAGTTCCATTTTTCATTGTCACATTTCATGCAACAAAGAGAAACACGAAAATGTTCATTGTAAACAAAATAAAAATCCCTTTTCTGTTGCAGAACCGAAAGCATGCGGACAAATGTGTTGTACTTTTTTCTCTTATTGTAAATGTTCCATTATTCCTTATTACCTTTCCTGCAACAAAGAGAAACACAAACATGAGAAAATCTATAAATTTTAAAAGTCTCAGACGATGCTTTGCTCATACATTTTCTATAAGCGTCAATGAAAAACTTTCATCATACGAAAGTAAATGGACCAAACTAAAGAATGTTTTATGTGGATGATAGAATTACCTGCATACGTAGCTGCTGTGCTTTCTATTTCGCCTTTATTTTATATTGGGAATAAATTCCCATGAAGAAATTTAACACAGATTTAGTCCATTTTTAAATAGATTCTAAATATAATTGTTATTTAAGTATATCAAACGTACTTGCGAGAGCTATTTATTTTCGTACATATCTATATTTATAAAGCACAAACATCTCCGGCAGTAGTGCTAAGCACAAAAAAATATGCGCTGTCGCCTCCACTTTGATTACATATATTTTCGCTTCTAAATGTAAGATGATTACAAATTTGACTCCATTGAGTAGAACAGAAAAATGTTCTTTCAAGTAAAGATTGTTTGAAAACTGCAATTTAATTCACCAATTTCTGATAATTTTGTAACAATAAATATCTGTTTGAATACGATAATGCAAAATAACAGTTTCATATTATAGAATAAATATATCAAAGGAAAAATTAGCGATTTATAGCCCAAGCTAAAAGTACTGTTGTATCACCATTTACATCTAATCAAAACAAAATTAGAGCCTTCATAATTCAATATGTAGCTGACAATACATAAAGTGCCACTTACCAAACTGCAATGCCAGTTCTCGTATTACATGGAATTTCACACAAAAAATAAAATTTAGTCACTTGAAAATTTCGCTAGAATATCTTCATTTTTATTACAGTTATGCGCGAAATTCCGAGCTCAGCTTCGAGTAAAAACCTTGCGTTTTTGATTGAATAAGTGAAATACGACTCTTGTTTTGTATACAAAAAATCTTTATCCTGTTGAGTACTGTCGATCTTCATATTTTGTAAAAACAGTTTACATACACCCCGAATGATAAAGTTTTTAAAAATTACTAATTTCAACTTATTAATTTTCATTTAGTCTAAACTGAAATGAGTTATAAATTATGCTTACATTTCGTTTTATTTAAAAACCTAAACAGACAACTATTTTAAATAGGTACGCTTTTGCATAGAATTAAAAAAAAAAATATTTTTGAAAGGCTCAGATGGGCATAGCAAAACAGGAAATCATGATTTGCTGAAATATGAAAAGAAGTAAAGCATAAATATAACCTAGTTTATCTATTTTCGTGCTTTCTCCTGTATACAACTTTTGCAAGTCATTATTTTATCAACTTCCAGAACTGTCATGTAAAATTTTAAAAACTCCGAAAATCCATTATTCAAAAAGTAAAAACTTTTGTAGCTGAGGAGAAAAAGCATAGAAACTTCCTTTATTCCAGTTTTGATAAGCAGATTATTTTGACCTCTCCATCTGGTGTCTAAAAAAGCATTCAAATGTAAAAATAGAACTCTTTCTTTTATTTAGATTTGTTTTTTTCTGTATTGAAGAAAATGTAAAGAAAGAACTACAAGAGATCAATACAAATACATTTATATATCTCCCTTTTGTGTTACTATTGGTTTTATGCAAATTCTTTTGATAAAATTATAGCTCCCTTGATCATGTTACTTGCAAGACACGACGAAAAGAATTCTTAAAATAACTATTGTGACATTACTCTATGTTATTATCGTGTTACTCCGAATGAATTGTTAGGTAGAAAAAAAAAAGTGGCGGTACCCATCTAAAGGAGCAAATATTTTTTTCCTTCTTAAGTTGCTGAATTTATGTTATTTTCTTAAAACAAATAACCATCATAAATGTAAAATAACATTGTCTCTTATTAATATGTTATAAGGAGATACTACATGCATTAAAGGTTTGTATTAATCCGCTTATATGATTCCATGCTGGGTGAGGATTAACATATATATATGAATTAACAAAATACATATGTAATAAGAGTGCATATTTATGGAAAGCAGCAAAACATAAATTCAATATAATATGATATTCATTTAGCGTATTCTATAAATCACTATTGTGACATTATTGTATGTTATTAACGTGTTATTTCGAACGAATTGTTAGGTGGGGGGAGGGGGAAAGTTGTGGTACCTCTCTTAAAGTAACAAATCTTCTTCTTTTTTTTTCCTTCTTTCTTTTTCTTACTTTTTTTTATATTTGTTAAAATGTTAATTTATACTATTTTTTCAATACATAACCATTATTAACGTAAAATATCACGCTTTCTTATTAATATTCGATAAGGAGATACAACAAGTATTAGAGGCTTATGTGATTTCATGCTGGATAAAGATCAACATATGTGATTCAACAAAAACACGTAAATTATAGTGCAGAAATATGAAAAGCAGCAAAATATAAATAAAATCTAGTAGGGGAAAGTAGGGTAAAACAGTACAGTTGGCGAAATCGGATATTTCAGTTTCTCTAGAGGTGAATGGTTGAAATACTTAGATCTAGACATGAAGAAGAAACGGCCATTACGCTATCTCCATATTGGCATTTGTGTAGTTTCTGTGTTATTTTATCATTTTTTTAAAAAAATATTTACTGTTTTTTCAAAATTATTATATATGAATACATTTAAAATTACTGAAATTTTATATTATTCTGTATACCGTATTTAATAAGGATTTATTTCTCATAATTACACTGTTGTTAGCGTTAACAGAAGCATTTTTACAAGTTGCTTTCTGGTCTGCATTGTCTTGAGGTAAGACATGGGTAAAACTGGATATTGGGAAATAATGGTGGAAGAGCCGGTAAAATACATGAAGAAAAGACGCTCAAAACTACAAGGGCAAAAGTGATTATGATTTTTCTAAAGTCGATAAAGAGGTGAATTTCTTTTATGCAATTTCTCAAAATGTAATTAAGATAAATATAAATTTTTCTTTTAAATATCAAATCAATAGATTTATAATTGAAATATTGTTAGTCACGTTCCTTAGTTAAAGTTGTAAAATGAAATATAATTTGTTCCTTTTCAAGAAAACAAACAAACAAAAAAAAGTTTAAACTCAGGCATTTCCCTTAAAATCCATGCGGTCGTACACCTCACTGGCGGGATAAGACTGAATGATTTGGCCTTTTTCTAGAAAAGCATTTATTAATTAAAAAGTGAGAAACAAATCGTACCTTTAAAATGTTGTTATTGAACAAGGATAAGTGCAAAATATGTACGAAAAATTACATTAAATTTATTTGGAAATTCTGGTTTGAAGAAGTAACTAATTTAGTTATCGATTTTACTTTTTCTTTGCAAATTTTTGTGCTCTCTTTCATTTGTTAATTTTGCAAAACTTTCGCGGTATGATATAAATGAATGAATGCATATAATATGTGCATCTTGTTTACTAATTATTTTACTGTAAATGCGCACATTCTCGCATATTTACATTAAATTTATTTGGAAATTCTGGTTTGAAGAAGCAAGTAATTTAGTTATCGATTTTACTTTTTCTTTGCAAATTTTTGTGCTCTCTTTCATTTGTTAATTTTGTAAAACTTTCGCGGTATGATATAAATGAATGAATGCATATAATATGTGCATCTTGTTTACTAATTATTTTACTGTAAATGCACACATTCTCGCATATATACACTACATTAATGTATATATTTGATGAACATTTTATTATTTACAGATAAACTGGAAAAAAAAAAATCAAAAATTCAAAACCTTTATATTTTAAATGATTAATATGGCCAAAACTCTAGAAAAATAATTAATTTATTACGATTTTATTAAAGAAAAATATTATTATAGCCATTTAAAAATAGTCTAAAAATTAGCTACAATAGTTATACCTAAGAAGCGATAATACTTATTAGAGTTCATATTAAAAAAATAATTTACAAAAATGTCATTGAAGTAAGCTGATATTAGTGGTATTGAAATGTAATATATATAAAAAAAAAAGACCCAAAAGTGAGAAAGCATTTTACAAACTTAAAACAGATGCTGACTGCCTTAAAGGAGAGTTTATTGTTAGCAGAATCTTATGCAAGTTTCAAAATGAGCAGATTTATTATAATTCATTACAAACAAAAACTAGTCATTCATAATAATCATATTTACATTTTCAGTGTGTTTCAAATAAAAATATAATTGTTACACTAATGATTTTCAAAATACAACATTCCGCAATTCATTAAAATTGTACTCTAAGATTTTTGATAAGCTTTCTGTTGAAAATAACGGTTTAATATTTCTTATCCATACAATCAAGATGTGTTAAAAATTTTCACCACTCTTTTTTCAACACTTATTTAAATAATTTTTAGACATTATTTATTCTTCATAGATATGCAGGGTGCGATTAAGACATGGACTAATGCAGCACGGGCCCCGTCCAGGGAGTACCACTATTTTCGGATACTTATCGTCGCCTTATTTAAAAGCAGATTTTTTTTAATTATCATAAATAAGGTGAATATCACTACTCGAAAATAGTGGGGAATGTTCGCCCCATTCTCAAAAGTTTTTAGACGGTCTATGACCCCGTATAGTGTATAAATCGAGAACTTTATATAACAGCACTTTTCATTAAATGTAAATACTTCATATACCACAAAAAGCTGATAAATATTATAAGTCGAAATCATTAATAATATGAATCATATATCTCGGGAAAGAAGTCTGAGTAGAGTATATTGGCTACAGTTCAGTATATCATGTAACAAATGTGACATTTCTTTGACAGAATATCATTAGATGATAAAATAATAAGCGTAATTAACTTATCCAATGGCTTACCACAGACGAAATCTGTCATGACACAAAGACGACAAAAGGCTTCGTGACACATGACACAAAGATGAAAAAAAAAAGAGCAAGATTAATGAGCATACGGTATTCAATAAAATGTATTCAATAAAAATTACAGTAATCATATATTCTGATATTCAGGGTGTCCATAAATTATTAGCGGTGTTTAAACTTACTTCATGTCATAACTTTTGATTTAAGAGGACGAAAAATATTATTACATATTCGTAAAGTATGAAGATACTCAAAATGTATTTTTTAATGACACGAACAAAGTTACACATGCGTAAAATCAAAACGTTATTAATAAATTTACGTTTAGATTCAAATAATAAGTAATATTAAAAATTTATCAAATTTATCAAAAAGTTATTAATGCATTATGAGCACAAAGTTAGATAGATAGATATTAAATAATCCATTAATAACTTTTTGATAAAATTGAAAAAAAATATTGACTATTATTTGATTAATAACGTTTGAGACTTAACGCATATGTGACATTGTTTGCGCTATTTAAGAAACTCTTTGATTTGTACTTTACGAATATGTCAAAGGTTGTGAGATAAGAAAATACCGACAATAATTCATGGACTGGACACCCTGTATAATAAAAGTTCAATCGTAATAAATATATATTTATTTGTTTCTTTAAAACTTACTAAGTGGACATTTTTATTTTTTTATGACTCCAGAAATTTAAGAAAATCTCTTTTGAGAGAAATAAAAGCAGTGACACGGAAATTAGTGAATCGTACATTGTAACAAATACGAAGAAAAGGGTCTGGAAAATCTGCTGCAATGCAAAAAAATAAAAAAGAAAGAAAGAAATAATTGTTTATTTTATGGTATAATACTAGCACCCCAGCTGCTGTGATGCCAGTATTATACCGTAAAATCAAAAATTTTTTTTTTTTCTTTTGCAGTGTGGCAAATTTGGATGCTGGCGCATATTTTGCTAACAAAAATAAATAAATAAATAAATAAAATCAAAATGACGATCTATTATAAAGTAAATTAGTGTGATATGAATAGAATTTTATGAACGGAGAATGAATGTTAAGGTAATTGTCACATAAGAAATAAAAGTAATTAAAAAAGAAATAAGGAAACAATTTGTTACTTCTATGGAGAGACACATAAAGCGACTTACTTAATATTAAACTAGTCGTTGGGGGCCACCATAATACTTACTCATCATGGATATGCATAATATAAAATATTAAAATAAAAAATGCGTAAACTACTTATAAAATGCATTGCAATTCGAATAAAATCGTGACTTGATGACGTCATAAACTTTAAAGCGAGGCTAACGAAAAAGAAAGGCTACCGCGGTGCTTTAAGCGTATCTTTTTTTACAGACCGCGGGAGGCACGTGATGCTCAAATGCATCAATGAAGGTGTACGAAAAGAGCACACGTCACTCTAGCGGCCTGTAAAAAAAGATAAGTCGAATGTACCGCGGTAGCCTGTCTTTTTCGTTAGCCTCGCTTTAAAGGCTCGATTACTGAATTGCTTAAAAGAAACATCCTTATAACTCCAAAATTAATAATCCTATTAACTAGCGGTTTATTGCATCTGATTAAGCGTCTCATTTCCAATTAAAATATATCTTTGAATTGAAATTTGGTTGAAATACAGGGTCATGAAAAATCGAAGAGTGTGGAAAATAGGAATACAAATATCTCGGCAACTCATTATCCGATCGACTTCATGTTTTATGCAAAATTTATGTTTTTTTATTGTCTTTTCACTCCTTAAAAAAAAAAAAAAAATCAAAAAATTTTATATACCTTTTATCAGAACGAATATTTCGAGAGTCCGAAAAAAATAGTTCCGGATAGTGGAGGTTACTGAAATTAAATAGGCTTCTTCCCATTATTACATGCTAAGTACATACCAAAATTCAAGTCTCTATCTCAATTATTTTCGGGAGATAGAGCGTTTACAGACACACAGACGGACGGCAATTTTTTTTTCTAAAAATATGTTTTTCGGAATCTCCAGTGTCTGAAACGTGTAAATCCGTCAAAAAAAAAATTTCGATTTTCAAAACGATTACAAGACTTATCCTATACTACGTATGATGGGTAAGTAAAATGATGGACATTTTCAAGAGAATCGTTCCATTCCATACGATTTATCGTGACAAACATTTATGATATTACGTTATTTATATTCCCACATATAAAGTTCATTTTAAAGAAATGGAAAAATAGTTTTCTAAACGAATGGCATTGATATAATGCAGGCAGCAAAAAAAGGCGCTTTATTGTTTTTTTTTTTTTTTTTTTTTTTTTTTTTTTTTAAAGAATAATAGCTGAAATAGCACGTGTTGTCGGTGTGAGGTCACAAGTAATTCTAAGTATGTAAATTTCATTTGGATTTGATAGTGTCGTGCGCTTTTAAAAGATGACAAATGTTTCTCAATCTACGACAGTGTAATATGTAATATAACCACGAAGGAAAATATTCAATAACCTCTTTCGAGTTAGCCCTGATTCCGAAAAGCGTTCTTTATCTTTAGAAACTTCAGAAACCAATATATTTTCGAGATTTAAAGAAGCATTTATAAAAACAAAGTTTCACTTGCTGCCACTGATTTTCGGGAACGTCTACGATTATAGTTATTATAGTGTATTAATCAGTTTTCTCAAACCGGAATATAGGTTTTTCGGATGCGATCAATTCTCAACTAAACGTTTTGAACTGAGTAATTGAATTGATACATGTAAGAGTAGCAAAATAATACTAATTTTAATTTTAATGGTGTTAGTTTAGCATGTTGTCTCTTAAACTTGTTTGTTGAACATGAAAATGTTTACTTGACAATTGATAGCACCTGAAAAACCTGTATTCCAGGTTGAGAAAACTGATTATTACATTATAAAACTATTCAGAAACGTGTTCGAAAATTAGTGGCAGCAAAAGAACATTTGTTTTAATAAATGCTTCTTTAAATCTCGAAAGCAAATTGGTTTCTGGGGTTTCTAAAGATAAAACAACGCTTTTCGTGGGTAAGGCGAAAGAGGCCATTGTTTATTTTCATTCGTGGTTATATTATATTTTCCTAGATTAAAAAAAAAAAAAATGTATTTTTTTACAGTGTGTGCCCTTTTTTGTGTACTTGCCTTCCGCTTCATGTACTAACTTTATAAGAGCTATGAAACTCGGCTATAACGTTAAGGTATGAAGTCGTGTTTTTTTTTTTTTTTTTTTTTTTTTTTAATTACCATTTTTATTATATACAGATTTTCTTTACAAGGACACAAAATAATCTCCAATGTATCGTTATTTACTATTTCTGTTAAATGTCTGCTAAGAAATTTTAATATTGTGCTTTGATATCAATATCGCTGCTTTTGAAAATGAACATTCTATAATACATAATCCTTTTACATTGATTTCAAATTTATTCGATTAAAAAATTTTATCTCTTTATTTATTTACTCATTTATCTAAGTATATTATTATTGTATATCGAATAAAAAAATCATCGATTCTATTGTATCTATTTCTTTAACAAACAAAAATGTCCTCCTGCAGCTGTGCTTTACTTGTCTTTCGAAGAATGATATCGTTTTTCATTGATCCACGTCCACAGACAGTTACTTATTTGCCGGATTCTTTTCATCATCCATCGAAAAAGCGACTGAAAAGCCATCAGTGAGACACAGATCGTTGTTGCACCTGGTGCAAGTGCAACACAGGTTTTCATTTGGGCGGCAGACTTGAAAGAGAATGACAGTTTCGTATTTATTGTTTTTCCTTTAAAAAGTTGTGCGTGTTTCGAGAATATTTTCGTTGTTTCCCAGCAAAGGATGATTATTTGTTTGTATGGTTCTTGGTTTCTTTTATATGTGTGTTTTATTATTTCTTCTTAATAGTTTATATTCTTAACCGTCTGAGCGTCTTGAGGGCTTTCCTGCATTTTCATAAAAATATTTGTAAAACTTAAAATAATTTAAATTTTCTTTCCCCATTTGTTTCTAAAATTATGTTTCATATCTCTTTATTTTACATATATCTTAAAATACAATTTTGTTAAAAATATTTTCATCTAGAGCCGATTTAAGTTGTTTTTAGGAAACGGAAAAATACGGGCAAAACGCTTATAGGGTTAAAATATATATTTGTATCGTTATTTTGTTAAAAATAAAGTTTTTTTTTTTTTTTTTTTTTTTTTTTTTTTTTTTTTTTTTTTTTTTTTAAACCAATCTGTAAAAGAAAAGAAGAGAAGAAGTAGAAAAAGAAGAAAAAGAAGGATGAAAGAAACATAAACAAGTAATATAAAAAAAAAATTAAGTCAATTCCTAATTTTTAAACATAAATATGTGCAGCATTAATGTCCCAGGTTATCTTTATTGAACATTATTTTATAATCATCGTTGCGGTATTTTATTTCTGTGGCATCCCTAATTTGACATAAATCTTTCATTTCATTTATAAAAACAATGGGAGGAATTTTTTTTCTCCCATTTAAAACTAAAATCAATTAATCAAATTTAATTAATGAATTAATATTTGAAAAAATTGTATTAACATAAAGTGTCATCCACTACAAGTTTAAAAAAATTTATTTGAACTTGAGTGGATGAATAGAAAATATTTTATTAACGATTGAAAATTTGAACAAGATATATATAGAGAGAGTAGGAGCTAATAGTAGGAATTTAAAAAGAAAAAAAAAAGAAGTAGAAGAAGAAGGAGGAAGAAAGAAACATAAAAAAGAAAAAACTCAATTCGACAATGTACATGAAATGCGGGTATATCAATTCGAATATTTTGTTGCTGTTGTTGTTGTTGTTGTGTTTTTCCTTTATAGGGTTCGCTTTTCAAGTGGTCTCGTGTAATTTTTATTTGGATATATAGTTTCATTTTTATTTGAATTTTGTAAGAATACTCCGATAGCTACGAAACTCGAATATATTGTCGAAATACACAGCAGATATAAGCAGATGGAATAGCAATATGTTACTTTTCAAAAACGGTTACCATATAATATATAGTTTTTCTTTGCAGCGGCACATATAAAAATTTAAACATAATCTCCGTTCGAAGGCTGAATTGCAGAGAAATTTTAATATGCTGTTGAAGTGATCCCAATATTTATTCTTAAAAGAAAAACCATTTTCTAACGCACAATTTTTTTATCTCTATTTCACGCTATTCAAAAAATTTAATTTTTCAATTACTTACTCATTTATCTATGTTTTATTGTATTGCATATCGGATTAAAAATTCATCTATTCAATTATATCTCTTCTTCAACAAACAAGAATATTCTCCTGCAGCCGGCTTTAATTCTTTTTAGAAGAATAACATTTTTCTTAGAACCTCGTTCACAGACAGTTATTTATTTGCCAGATTCTTTTCGTCATCCACCGAAAAAGCGAGTGAAAAGCCATCGGTGAGACTTAGATTGTTGTTGAACCTGGTGCAAGTACAGCACAGGTTTTCATGTGGGTGGCAGACTTGAAAGAGAATGACATTGTTTCGTATTTAATGCTTTTAATTTTAAAAAGTTGTGTTTCATGAATTGTTTCATTAATTCCCAGCAATATTAGGATTGTTAGTCGTCTGTATAGATCTTAACATTTCGATATGTGTGAGTTATTTTTATTTATTTTTTTAAACGTGTTCTTTATAAAAGATTATTAAAATATGCATATATATA
The DNA here is from genome assembly GCA_963931845.1 of Maratus michaelseni. Taxonomy (NCBI): domain Eukaryota; kingdom Metazoa; phylum Arthropoda; class Arachnida; order Araneae; family Salticidae; genus Maratus; species Maratus michaelseni. The sequence goes on from OZ007593.1 coordinate 261,507,206, forward strand.
TACACTGGTGTCCAGAAATTAAGCGGCAGTGACCAATTTCAGACGTTTCGTCGAATATCTTACTGAAACTCGTGAGGAAATGTCCGGAATGCCCCTGAACTTTCGAGATGTAAAGAACATGTTTCACGTCATGTTTTTCAGTGAAGATTTTGTCACTAGGACAATTAGGGGGGGGGGGGAGGGGTAATAATTTTAATAATAAAATGATATTTTCGATCACCCAAGTAACAGAAAATTGTAAAAATGGTCTGTTACTGTAGAAAATGACTATGCAGGTCCTGTTTAACATTTGTTTGCGTTTGTGTAAGCACAGCAGGTATATTCGTGAAGATGTTAACGTTTCTCTGAAAACTTCAAAAGTTTTTTTCTTTATAGCATGCAGAGACTTCAGCCGATTTTAACACCGCTTTTCAAAAGCTTGACAAAAAATTTTAAAAATAGTATACTGTGATTAAAATATTAATATATTGAATATTTGATGAGATATAGGTATTTTTATGAAATAAATTGCGTATGCGCAAACTACAGCAAAGATTTTTTGTTATGATTTGATAGTCAATACTAATGGGCAACTCATATAAAATGACCAGTGAAATATCGTGAAAACTCCAAAATTTACAGCAATAATTAATAAATTGTGAAATAAGTCCCATAGGATATATGGGACTTATTTACACTTCTTGAGCTGACAGAGAGAGAGAGAGGAGGGATTTTGCCGTCGAAGTGAGTGTTTAAATAAAATGTTGCTGGCGTTGCAGCGAGCAATCAGACACCTAGAAGAGTTCTAATATGTTTCAACATAGAGATTTGCTAAGAAAGAGCACTCCCCCGGAATTTAAAGATGATTGAGTTTAAATAAATTGATTAGAGTGCAATCGTGTTATTTTTTTCTACCATCTACATTTTCCTCGGCTACTACTGTTTAAACTTCATAATACGACTGCATTAATTTTTGAAATGTTTACCATATTTTTTCATCGACTGCTCGATGGAGCTAAAAAATAGTAGAACATAACACACACACACATACACACACATGTACAATAAAAGAAATGATCTCATAAGCTAAATAATTAACTGTATCAAAATGATAGAATATAGTCGACATACCTTTCAAAACGTATCTTAAATTCCAGTTTATGAATGATGTAATAATATTCTCAGAGAACGAATTTTAATTTTAATGAATTAATTACATAAACTGATTGGGCATATTTCCTATAATTTTTATAGTAAGTTTGTATGTTCGCTGTAAAAAATTATCTATATATATATATATTTAACTTTTATTTTCAAAATAAATACCAGTTGGACATAAAAGCCATAATCTTCAAAAGTTGGCTGCTTCGTTCGGCCAGACTCTGACTGTAATTTTTCATAAGAAAATAGTCTAATGGCTATTTTCTGGAACGGAATATGCATTCTGCTCTAACTTTGACTATACCACCCATGGAACACGATCCCAGAACCTGAGCTTCGGGGAAGCATGAGTGCTCTTCAACAAAGTTTTAAATCTTTAATTATTAGCTAACAGCTTTTTTTTTTTTTCATTTGAACATTTTCAATTTGATGATAAATTTACCCATCATAATAAAATCTTAAAGAAGTTTCATGAAATTTAATTCATTCAGCTGGAGTATATAATGGAAAGCTATAAAATGCCACTTTTTTTTCTTTTTTTCTTTTTAAAAAGAAAATTAATGTTTTTTTTTTTTTTTTTTTTTTTTTCGTATGAGCTTAGGAATTTCGTTAATGGGAAAAACTATAATAGAAAAAGAAAATGTATTAAACGCATGACCGGAAGCACAATTTTTCATCGTCAGAATTTTTCAAGAGTTCATCTCATCAAAAATTCAGGAATCCTACATTTTTAAACTTTGTTTTATAAATGTATTGGCTAACGTACTTTTGTCACATTTTTTCCAGGCGAAAGAAAGAAAGAAAGAAAGAAAAAAGATTGTAAAAGTAAGCCCCCTTTTCTGATTAAATGTATTTTCAATCCATGAAAACATTTTGTATTTACCTCGGGCACTTGGAATCACGCAATATCAAATATCCTATTTATTTTTCTTACCTCTATTATTTTATTTTTGAAGGAATGCTATTAATCCGAATTTGTTCATGCAAATGCAAAAAGTATTCTTTAATACTTCATATTCTTGCATTCTTTTTATTATTATTCAGATTACATTGATTATGTAAAGTATTTTAACTAATTTATTCTGCTCCATATAATTTATCTAAAGTTATACGATACCTAGAGTGAATTTTCTTATTTTTACCTATGTTTAACGCATGACCTGAAGCCAAATTTTATCATTATCAAAATTCTTATTTAAAGTTGAATTATTTACATTGTTTTAAATCCAAAATGATTGATTAATCTTCCGTAGATGGGTTGCACAAAGATTTAAAAATAGTCCATGCCTGAAAACTATTTTAAAAAGTTTAAAAAATCAGTAAATTAAGATACAGTTTTCAAAAAATTGCATTCGAAAGTACTTTTCCCCCTATTCGACGGTGTAAAAATTAAAGTTGTGAGATGTTTAGAAGTTAAAAAATTACAGTAAAGGCGAAATGTATAGGTTATGTCGTTGCCACTGTCAATATGACGTTAGCATTACTCAGGTAACATTGATTATACAAAATGTGTTATTACGTGCGTTCGTAATTATATAAATACGTAGCACCTATTGTCATCGTCTGGTCCGTCCGTCTGTCTGTCTATCCGCCCGTCCGTCACGTCCGCATCTAACAACGCAAAAACTACCCAACCGAATGGTTTGAAATTTAAGATATATTATCTTTGCAGAATTTTGTCGAGACATTTCAAATTTTATGAAAATCGAATCAAAATTTTAGAAGATATTAATAAAAATATTTATTAAGAAATTTGAATTTAAAAAAAATAAATCGATGCTTTCTTGTTATAGGAGCATCTGAGGTTTAATCGTCAAGCGATAGAGGTACTTATTTTATTACAGAAATTAATCTGCAGACGATATAATTCATTTCACAGAATTAAAAATCATCAAGATCTAATTATTTATATAACTAGCTATAGTACGAACGTACCTCATTTGTCACGTTTGACGGACAATTTCCAACTTGTTAGATTTGTTATATCCCATATGATTTGTCTAAATTATACGATACAAAAAGGAAATAATTATGTACAGTTATATATATATATGATTTTAAATTAAAACTATCTATTTTTTTTAATTATATCTATTTTATATAAATTGAAAGAGTTTAGAAAAAGATGCAGTAAATAAAATCAACTGACATATTTAAATGTAAATCATGATTAAATTATTCAAAGTATTTAGGGTGGTGGTTTCTGATAAATTAGAAAACGTTTTAACAAGTAAAATTAAAAAATAATAAAATGCAATTCTAATAATAATGGTAATTTTAAATTGAAGTTACTTTTAAAAAGTTTATTTACTTAAGACGTTGTTTAATTCAAAATAGATAGAGCTTTCAGCGTTTAAGAACAAAACAACATTTAATTATTATTAACTAATACTAATTAACTTTAATCACCATAAAGAAATTCAAACGCTTAAATTTAAATATTTTTAATGAATATTTCAAAACAATTTATCTGTAAAAATACATTCTTTTATCGATTACCAATTACTTAAAATAATTATTATGATTAAATTTGAGAAAAAATGCACTGTTTATCATATAAAAATTTAAATAATAAAATTTTGATATCTAGAATTTTCTAGTAAGCAATACACATTTAAAAACAAGTCGACTGGATGAAAGTTACATTTTTGGAAAAGATAATTAATGTAGAAAAGATAGAAAAGACAATTATTCACAATTATCTTCCCGAAAAAAAAATACATAAAACACATTTACAATTATGAAATTAATATAAAAATATGAAAATTGATAATTTTGAAACAAATACCTTGCTTAAAATTTAAATCTTTAAAATACATAAATTGTGATAAATAAGATGTTTTTCGTGAAATAAGATTTGTTAATTATGCTAAATGATATATGTTACATCAAATAACATATGTTAATTATGATAAATAGCATATGTTAAAATAATCCTACTAAAAAGCTGTAAACACCATAAAAGAAATTCGAAAGAATGAACGTTAAATCTTGTTGAATAGATAAATATACTTAGAATAAATTACAATATACTCCCACCAAAAAAAAAATCCTCACTGTTATCTCTCTCCGATCAATTTAAAAACATGAAAAGGTATGAAAATAAAGCTGAGCTTGGTTTGAAAATGTCACTTTTGCCTGTTTGATTTTTTTTTTTTTTCGCTTCCAGGGGTGGGGTGAATAAAATAATTCTAAATAAAAAAAGAAAAGTACAAAGCAGAAAAAGGGAAATTCTTTATTTAACAGTACGCAGAAGGTAAATCTTCTTACTTTTACAAATGATAAACGATTTGTTAAGGAGAAAATATTTTGTGATAAGAAAAGTAAGTTAAAAAAAATGCAGAGATATTATAAACATAAAGAAAGACAGTAAAGTTTATCAGTGAGACTTTAGAAGTAAAAATATTTGTCATGGTTATTTTGTAAAAGTATTTTTACATACTAGTTTTAATATGTAAGAACAGATTATAAATTTATTTGTAAATATCTATGAATTATATAGCATGCATTAAGTAAAGTATCATTAAATCTAAAGTAATTATGTGAATAAACTCGACTATAATAATATTCTTTTCCTAAGTGATGCTAGTCTTTCAGAATTTTCTTTTTCTTGCAATTTTAAACAATAAACACATATCAATGAATCTTTGAAAATAAAAATAATAGTCAACGATATTTTACAAATTTATTTTTAGTTATTAAGTGTTCAAGGTGTACGAGCTTGCTTGTTATAAATTGATAGCTTACTATCTATTACTCATTTTGTATTTCACCCCCCCCCCCCCATTAAATCTTAATTGGCAGTACGAGAAATCAAAACCTACGAACTTGTTATAAATTGATCGCTAAATATCTAATACTCATTTTGTATTATAAAAAAGAAAAAAATAATAATAAAACCTTTAAATCTCGATTGACAATCTGAAAAAGTCACTTATTAAAATAATATTTATTTTACAAAAATGTCTTTAAAAGTCTTTAAGTCTTCAGTTTAAACAACAACAACAACCAAAAATCAATGAAACTTTAAAAAGAAATTTTGACAGTTAATTTGCACAGTTTGTTGTAAAGTTACATTTAGTTATTAGTATTCATTTTCCTGAACTTATATTAATCTCTCAACATCTATAACTGATAAACTGTACATTAAATGGAGTAGTATTAAGTCTCAACTTGGTAACATTATAAATCTCGAGATTAAATTAATATTACACTTTGTAGTAAAGCAGGTCTTACAGGATGACTTCGATTTGCAATTCCAAACAATAAACCCGTATCTGAAACATATGAGAATTAGTTTCTATATAGCTTTAAGATGTATGTTTTGTCGGTTCAGGAAAATGAATAAATGTTTCCCATAGCAGCCGTACTTGAACACATGGCATTTCATTTCTGCAAAGTGTGTTATATTTCGCAAAATGAAGTCATATTTAAATGCATACAGAGCTGAGAAATATAATTTGAATGCCGAAGAAGTATATAGTTTAGAGCAAAATAACCTAAAAAATCATATAACATAAACCAATAAAGATTTTTTTTTTCTGTAAACTTGCATACATAATTCTGGCAACATAAATCCCACAGAAATCAGCGAAATGATTGATGCCAGCGAAAAAATACGAACAACGAAATGTTTGTTACTTGATAAAATGCAATGTCTAACGTTATATTACAGCAATTATTAAAATCGAAGGCTGGTATTTTACTTCAATATACATGTTATATAAAAATTTATTTCCTTCGTATCCTTCCATTTTATTCGCATTAATATTTTAAAATTAATCTAACTTCTGTCATAGTCAGTATTTCCTTAATTCTTAATAATATCTCTTCCTAATTAGAGTCCTTTTAAAAGTAAATATCCGTATATTAATAATTATTTTATTCTAAATCTTAATCTAAAATTTAAGATCATTCGTAGCTTTTATCAGCTCCCCAATCTATAAAATTCTGAGACGCGTTCTCATTTCGAATGTTTTTTAAAAGCCATTTTCTTCTTCTTATTATTATTATTATTGCTCTGATTTTTTCGCGCGCTTGGGATTTTAACTTCAAAATTAATCCGCGACAGGTTCGGAATTCTTTATCGTCTTAGCTCCTCCTTCGCACCTCATTTGCTGGGCTGGAGCTAACCTCTCACTCATTGGGTTGTGCGCTCGTGACGTAAATTCTGTATGTTTCCGCGGAGAGAACAAAACTCGCCCGCAGCCCTCGGAGCACTAGATTTTTGACGTTTTCGGAAGCTAAACAAATATGTGTAATATGGTGTTTTTATGTCCGTAGAATATTCAACTGGCCCAGTAACATCTTAATTCAATGAAGTGAAGCAACGTTAGCCCGAGGGCTATAAGTTTTAAAACCTTTGGAAATTGTTTCTGTGTTGTTCGTCTTCTAATAAAATTATTTGTCTGGAGTTTGGCTGGATTTATTGGAAAACTTTGGTGGACTTATTTCATTGCCTTCTACTTCGCCATACTCGCTAATATCGACTGCATCTTGCTATATCGTTGAAGGACTGCCATCTTTTCATCGAATATTATTCATCGTAATATCTCAACCTCGTCAAAATACTACATACATATATAATCATCATAGTTAGAAGCACCATTTGCATACCAAAAAATCGCGTAACTGTTACTATAACTGGAACGGGTTGATCGTATTCCTATTATACTTCATTAATTGCTAAAAGGTATTAAATAAAAACAATAAAAACAGTAAAAGAAAAAAAGTTTTTGTATGTAAATTGTCTAGATGTTTCGGCTTTATCGAAGCTTTTATGAAAACAAATGAGAGTTTTCTACAGTTGCACGATCTACAATGCAATGATTCGAAACGCTATCATTCATGTTTTTTACGTTCTCTCTCAGATTACTCACGTTATTTTATTTTATTTTTACTTCGATGTTTAATTCCATAATCGTAACCATGGAGTAACTCAATCAAATCATTGCATTATAGATCATGCAACTGTAGAAAACTCTCATTTGTCTTGAAAATGGCTACTGTGAAGCCGAAACATGTAGACAATTTGTATAGAAAACTTTTTGTTTTATTAATTACTGTTTTAACACCTTTTAGAAAATTAATGAAGTACATTATCTCTAGGTATTTGGATTTATTATATCAGCGAAATGATGTATTCCTATTTGTACTTGTAATAGTGAACTGAATAAATCGCAATTTTCAACTCAAAGCTTTTAGAAAAATTTAGATGTAAAAATATTCTGTCACTAAAAATGTTGTCTCAGCAGGATCTTTGAAAACACTCATGCAGAAAAATACTATATTTCGCAATGAATCATGATGTAACTTTTCGATAGGTTGGGGTGTTAGGAAAGTGATTTCTGAAATAAACATTTCATCTATTATCGTGAGCCTGACTATTCATCCATCCGATTTCAAGCTGGTGAAACGAAACACGTGTGCTGACAAAGTGCTTTTTCTGTTTCTGTGAGATTCTCATTAAAGAACTTACACGTGTAACCTCAAGAGTTCAAGGCTAAATGACGTAAACTTGACTGTGTGTTTCTTATCCAAGAAACTAAATACTTTAGTCTCTAAGTAACTTTTTCAAATGCAGAACTGCTGAACACTTCTCTTAAAATAAATGTTTTAACTTTTTATAGTGTGATGTAAATTTAACAATGTAAATTAATTTTTTTTCTCTTTAACAGTAATTAAATAATTAACTTAGAAAATATATCCTGAAGCCATACTTTATTTAGAAAAAATATTGTGTTTCATTCTCATCAGTGATATGAAAAAGTGATTAAATATTCATTTGGATTTATTGACAAACTGGATTATACTTAGCACACCTTTGCGGAATCATCAGGTAGGACAATCTTTATCTACCTTTCTTTTACTGTCCTGAAGTATTTAAAGTGAATTTTAAGAATAAAATAGAAGAAGCATTTATTTGCCGTAGTTCTCACAAACTATCATGGGGAGTAACACGAGAACCTACTATAATGAATGAAAGTCGTTTCTGCTCAGGGACTCTAAGCGGAATGATCAGTCTGGTTTTTCAGTCACTACACGATGAAATAACGCCCATCATAAATACATAGAAAGAATACAAATCCACTTACATCACGGAAACATATTACTCATATTTTTTTTATTATTATTATTCCCTGTACGAGAAAACAGTGTTGTAACCATAGTATTTTTCCCACAAAGCAGACTAATTTCAATTTAAAATGTACCAGAAAACCTAGCTTTTTAAACATTTTGGGAAATTTTAATTTTTACATACATTTGTTTAAATTCTTTCAGTATGAATAAAATTGACAAATTCTCAATTTGATTCAAAAAAAAAAAAAAAAAAAAATCTGAACTTGAGTTTGAAGTAGATTTTTAAACCGTGGACTCTACACTTCGGTTCAGCAGCCGCGCACTCCATCAATACATCCTACTTGTAGGATGTGTTGACTCCATACACTTGTGCAATTTGGAATTCCGTAATTTCAACTGCGTTAACTTTGTTGGCAATACAGCGATAATGAAATATAACCCATGATTCCCATAAGAAATTTAATGAGAAAACGGAGTGTGATATTTATTTTTATAAAAAAATTAATTTTGTTAAGGAAAAATGCAAATTAATGAAAGCATATTTTCAAAAAACGCTAGCATTTGAAATTTTGGTCGCTGCAAATTCGTACTAATGTGGAGCTTATGGGTTAAATGAAAGTGCATTAAGTATAATATATTACATTGATATGACGTCCTATTTAATCAACCCAAATCCTTTTATATTCTTCATTCGAAAATTTCGCGGTGCCGTGGCGAAAATAATGTAAGTAAATTTGATATATTGTATTTCTGAAAACGCGTGTTCTATTTAACACTCGGTTACTATCCTGAAAAAAGTTACGTTATTGCTGTCGTTGTATCCGCCAGATTATGATGTAATACGCTTTACACACAATGCTAGACTGATTTTCAGCCCACTGTGCATTAGGAAGATAGGGAAGGGGGGGGGAGCATTACCGAAGACGTCTTTGCAGTAAAAAATAAAAACAAGTCACTGTGTATCTTACAATTACAAGTTGTGTTAAGAATATTCGCATTTCTACTATTCAATAATAGTGAAATGAAGAAATCTAAATTTTCAATTAACAATGTTTAGAAATTTAAATGGAACATTATATAATTTAAATAATTGCCTCACCAGGATACTTGAAAACACCCCAGTCAAGAAAATTCCTTATTCACTCAATCATGACGGAATTTTTTTGATAGATTGTGGAGTAACATGAGAACCCGAGTAATGACAGTTGTTCAGGGACTCACAGCGGGAGAAATTGTTTGATTTTCCTAGTCACTACCCGATGAAGTACCACCCATCATAAATACATAGAGACAAAACAAATACACTTCAGGAAAACAAATTACTGGTACAATTTATATTCCTCCCTTTGCATCAGGAAAGAGTGTGAAAAGGACAGCTTCAATCAACACGATTGCTGAAACAAGAGGCTCACCCAGTTTTTTCACCAACAAATGCATTACATATAATAAAACCACCCCCAAATCCAATATTCGGTATGAGCTTTATTCCATGTGATATAATTTATTCAAGCGTGTACAGAGTATTTCGCATTGCAGGGCGTCTGTGCTTGAGAGCTTTTTCGCTGATGCTGGGAGACAAGTGATCCTTAAACACAGCACGCGATGACTTTATCCCACAAAAAAGGCCCATTGAGGGAAAAGTCAGTATGAAACTTAGTGGTTATTGAAAGCATTACTCATACACAGGCCCTGATATATTAATAAAAATATAATTATATTATTGTCTATTGAAAATTAAAAGAACAGAAAAATAATTTAGTTGAAATAATTTGAAAATAATATTTAAAAAGTTATATAATAAAATATCGCTTTTTTGTGACTTATCAATATAGTTTACTCTAACAAAAGCAAACAATATATTGGTTGTTGTCATCCATCCTTTTTTCCCTGTATAATTATTTTAGCAAAATGAGACCAAGGAGAAAGATTTGTTTGAACCCAGTAGCAGTGTTTTGTGTTAATCTGCAGCAAACCAAGATTTGTCTATGCGATCCAAGAATTCTGAACTTACTATTATAAGAATTTATAGTATCCCATAAAATAAACAAAATTTGCATTTACAAAGAAAATATAAGAGATAAATACAATTACTGTAGAGACAAAAATTAAATTTTAGCAATTTTTCTTTGCCCAGAATTTTTTCTAAGACTGTTAGATTGATCTGCTAGGTATAAAAAAAAAATTGCAGCGCCCACTGCCACGCTGCACTGTTTTTGCTTTTGGGTGTTTGAATAATATCGAAGAAACTTCCTTCCAATTTGCTGAGCGTAAGTGGAACACTAAATGGGTAAACATCCATTTCACTTTACAGAAATGCATAACCTTTTTTTTCCGATTTTAATTTTCCATAAGAGCAAAATGAATTTCATAACATCTTGCTGTTCACCCATTGTTGTAGTAACATTTTTTTAACAGTCTGCATCTGGTAAAATGTTCTAGCATATTTCTCTTACAGTTTCTTGCCACCCCCGCCCCCCTCTCCTTCTCGCTGACACACACACACACAGGAGGGCATTATTCAGAACTAATAGAACGCTTGTAGCAAACCGATATTGGTAATTTTGGTTATTATACTGAGGTCTAATGCGGTATTTGGAAATACTTCAAATGAAACACCTGTACTAGTTAAATATTTGCTGCATGTTGTCTGTAGCAATATTGATTAAATACTGGTTTTACTTTGGAAATATTTGAGTCACTAATATTGAAATATTGAGTTTACATTATAAATATGTGTCTATAATTAATTATTATTGATTAAATTTTAGCAATTATGAAATAACGAAGTATATCTCGTAAAAAATTGGTGTAATATTGGCAAAGTATAAATACCCTAATGTTGGGGAACATTTCATAACAGTATTGAATATTAACCACAATATAGTCAATACCAACAGTATTTTCTTAATATTGTTTTGATACTAGGAAAGTTTCACAAGTCAATAAAATAAATACTTTTCTATTTTCATGTATGTTGAATTCGAAAACTATGAAATCTGTGCACGAATTTCTTTCGCGATTGATGGAGCGAAAACCTTCAAAGAAACTAAAAACATATTTTATAGACAAAAGGTAGAAACTAGTTCCGCTTCAAAATATGATGAGAGAAAAAAAAGTTCTTTTATACGTTTAAAGGATATCATCAGTATGCGAGAAATGAAAGAGTACTATAAACTTTTTATTGAAAAGGAAATGCATGGGAAGATATTTGATGACAGCGAAATGAAAAGGCTTTCAGATGCTGAAAAGCCAGGGAAATAATAATAAAAAAATGTATGTAGAATGTGATGAAATAGATATCGATTATATATCGAGCAGATTACATAGAAAAACATACATTTTGACTTTTAAATGATACATGTTTTAAAAATATTTTTTGCTTCAATTCACGAATCTGACCTCTGTTTTCTTCTATCATCTTTAGTTTCTTTTTAATGCATTTGTTATGAAAAATTTCGATTGATGCTCTCTCAAAAAATCATAGACCTTTGATTTTTAGATGATTTTATTTATGCTTATAGCCATTAAATAATGGTATAAATCACTTTCAAAATCACTTTTAACAGCATTTTCTGAAAAATCTTCTGCCTGGAAAATCAGCTCGATTACATAGTTTCTGAATACGAGCACCTGCCAATTTGATATATTTGTGACCAAAAATTATTTAAAAATGTGTCAAAATGTAGCCAGTTTGGATTTGAGAACATCCTTAAAGAACAACAAATTCTTTGAAATTTGTTGCTTTGTGTTATACACATGTATATAATACATTAAATTGATATTCTGAAAAACTAACAAACAAACTTCAACTCCGGAATAGCGATAAAATGCTACAACTAGGATGACTATTCTAAATTTCTAATTAGGATTGACTCACCTTTATTATTATTATTACTCTTATTATTGTTATTATTATTATTATTATTACTCTTTTATTATTAATTTTTTTTCTTTGTTAACAGAAATGAATATGGTCACATTTTCTAAAAGGGAGTGTTATCTTTCCTTTTAAAGTTATTTTTCACGCTGTCTGCTGTTAGCATTAAAAAAATAAATAAATAACAATAAATTAAGATTAAATATTTATTTTAAAATGTACTTATTCTCAAGTTTATTTGCTAAATGACATTCGAAATCAGCATGTTTTGCAAAGGAAGAAAAGCAGGGAAAATCTCCTGGGTATAGTCAAATATAAAATGTATCACAAGGATTATTGGTAGAAAATTCGTTACAGATCTATAGAAACAGCAACGATTTCAACTCGTTGCGCAATAAAACAAATTTTAGAAATATACTCTTAGAAAAAGAAAGAAAAACTTATTTAAAAATGATTTATCACAGAAATCGCGAAAAACAATTTGCAGTTATTTCATTGCATAATCAATTTTCCAAGCAAAAGAATGTTCATTTTATGAATAAAATCGATCCATAAATTTTTCATCCACGATTACCCATGTATAGAACAGCGCCTCTATCAGTCAGGATAAGGCATATACTCGTATATCTACACACTTTTTTTTTATTGGGAATTTCCCATTTTTCTTCTGTACATTCTTACATTTTTCAAATTTAAAAAGAAAAAAAAGGAAAGAAAAGCTTTTTTTACACATGTTTTATTGCAAACATTTAAAAATTCACTCAAATGATATTTTTAACATAAGCATTTATGTTTTTGCATTTTCAGAAAAAAGAAAAGAAAAACTAAGTGAATATATTTCTAATAATTATGCATAATTTCCGTAAGGAAGGTAAATTTTGTTATTATAATATTATTTGTTATTATAATATATTATCCAGGAATCAATTAATTCAAATTTGTGGATAATTTGATTTCTGGATAATTATACAATTTACATTATACATATATATACTAAGCTAATGAGTGCTGATATTTCATAAATATAATATATCGTTTAAATTCATGCATATAATGTACCATATGCATGCATGCATATAATCTACCGGACATTTACCTTTTGAAAAGCTAATGTATAAACCTGTGACAGTATATTATTGCTAGTTATATGATGATATATTATTTATGCACTAAAAATTAGACATAAGACAAATTCCTTCAGCAGGTTTATTTCTCTTTAATTGGCATAGCTGCAAAAAATAAAATAAATACACGCAGTTTGTCTTAAATATTTTTTTCTTGACAACTCAGTTTTTTTTCTTTTTCTTTCTTTCTTTCTTTCTTTCTTTTCTTTTCTTTTTTTTTTTTTTTTTTGTAAGATTAAACTGCAGAATAGAGTTTACCATTAAACCACCTATTTTGATACACTAATTATTATGGAAGTCCTTTTAAAAGAAAAAAGACACAAAACATAAAAGAGTAAGTTTCACACATTCAGTTTAAAATTTTATGACAGAAAGTATAAAATGGAATAACGAGAAATATCTTGGAAAATAAGTGCACTAAAATACCTAAAGTTACCTCAATGAGGTACACTTTTAATATATCAGATTCAAGCGAAATGGTGTAGAATTTGCACAGAAAAACTCAGAACATTTGTTGGAAGTCCAATGTAATGGTAAAATTGGGTACTTTGAACGTGACGTGAAAACATAACTTTTCATGCATTAGGTACGTAAAGGTCTTCAGTATGCGGCAAGCGGTGGAATACTAGAGATATTTCATTGAGAAATGTATCATATTACCATATAAAAAAAGAATGAGGTAATGATGAATCTTTAAAAGTGAACATAAGGCAAAATATGTCAAAACTGGGTATTTTTCATCTTAAATTTGTAATTAAAGGGCGATAATCACAATGAAAATTTTCTGCTAGTAAATCACTTAAGATTTAGAATAAAATATGTACACGAACATGTTAAATTTGACTTTTTATCTCCTGTCTGTCTGTCTCTCTCTCTCTCTCTAAATATATATATATATAACCAAAAATGAAATATTACCATAACACCAACTTAAACTATGATATAATGATTAAGTATGTAATAATTAGTTGACAATGAAAGTATTCCCCAACACACTGAATATAGAGACCAAAAACTTATTTAAAAGAAGAAGAAATTAAATTAAAAATTGAATGAATGAAATTGAATGAATGAAATGGAATTCGTGGAATTTAGACAGAATTATCAAGTCCCAAATGCCTAAATACCACAAATAAAATGAGTGGTTTCATCATCATATTTGCCATAACATTGCTAAAGAATATGATTTTGGGACTACCACTTATAAACAATGAATCAAACCTGTGAAAAAATAAAAAAATAAATACAATATTAAAAAGGAAAGAAACCATACCTATAATATACAGATAAAACTTGAAATAGAGTCATAAAGTACATAATCCATTTGGATTAAAAAAAGATACCTGTGCACCACATGAACCACACATGAACACAACCAAACAGAGGGAATGAATTGCAAAAAATCATTACATGTTGCCAAATTTAGTTTTAGAAAATGATTTACCATGTTGCCAGAATAGATGTTAGAATAATATGAATATTATTGTAAAGCAACAGAAACCATGGTGCTGCCATCTATTAGAGTAAAAAGTGAATATATGCTGAATAAAAACAGCATTGGATGAAAATTAATGTTTAATATTAATACTTCAGAAAAATATACATTATATTAGAAGTTAATATGATATTGTCCACCGTAGGCATTAATCTAAATGCATTAGATCAAAAACATTCTTACTATTAATGAATATAAATTCATTTAAATTATTAAATAATGAATACGTAAATATAACTAAATTAATATACATATAAAAATATCACATCACAGTCCATTAAAAAATGTGTCAATTAAAAAAGTTGTGGGGTAAAAAATTTCAAAATGCCCCCTTTTTTGAAAAAAATATAAATTAACCATGCGTTTTTTCCATACAACTCCGCCACACACCTCAATCCAACATCTACCCACCCAACCGTCCTATTATATATATATATATATATATATATATATATATTACTATTTTCTAAGATTATATGTTTTTTTATACATTTTTTAACGCATGTGTTAATTTGGTTGCAAAGATCATTTAAGTACTAATTATATATTAAAGAATATTTGAACTTTGGAAAACCATGTTGTAATGCATCATAGATAAGTTTTTTAATATTGTTGTTAATTAGTTGAGAAGAACATAAACTTTTTATTCTATAAATATGATTAAGGAGTATATTACGATATACAGAATTATGAAGACATGAATTAAAATTAGTAAATGAATTAACTTTAAATTCTTTACGTTTATCAAATAGATCAATTATTGTTTTGTTTTCTTTAAGTGTAATTTTAAGATCTAAAAAGTTAATAGTATTGTTAGAAAGGAGGTTTTCCGTTAATTCTAAATTAGTAGGATAATCAACTGGAAATATAGAAATATTAGTGTGATCAGTGGCAATTAAAATTATGTCATCAATATAACGATATAAATGTATATTACTGTTAATAAAAGTACGTTCATAGTGATACAAGTATAAGTCTGATAGTATACTAGATGTACATCCCCCTTGTGGTATACCGACTTTCTGTAAATATAACCTGTTATCATGCATTATATAATTATTATATATAATGAAATTTGTTAAAGTTTTAAAATAAGCTGTATCTATATGAATTGGTAAATTTAGTGAATGATGATACTTATTAAATAATGCATTTACAATATTATGTAGATCTAATAAATCTATATTATTAAATAGATCTTTGAAATCATATGTCATTATATTGTTAACACATTTAAGATTTTTCAAAATATTGACGAGTTGATAGCATTTATCTCTCTATCTAATATTTTCCCCTCTTTTCTGATTCAATTTAAACAAATGCATGTTGGACATGAATTTGTCTGTGTTTGTTTCGTTTTGAAATTGAATCATCTTAACACCAATATCAATGGAATAATATCAAAATTAGAAAATATAAATTGATGAAAATTTTAGATAATCAAAATTAATACAGGATTGTATTCAAAGAAAGTTCTTGAAAATAAATATATGCAGGTGTTTTTTTGTTCTTCTTTATTTCGGTGTGTGTGTGGGGGGGGGGGGGCAGATCTTTAAAAAATTACCATTATAGTTATGCCACAAAACACGTGGCATAACTAACCTATAAAAAGCATCTATATTAACTCATGATATTTTATAGTGGATTGTCCAGAAGAAAAAAGAAAATTTAGACTTTACTACAAAAAGTATAAAATATAAAACTGTGGTAAAACTTTTGGAACATAAGGGTACTCGCAACTCGCATAGCTTTCCATCCTTTGTGATAAAATTGAACTATAAAATCTTGGATTCAAGTGGAATGCCGGTGAATTTGCAAAGGAGAATGAATAACATTCGTCGGAAGTCAGATATAATGGTAAAGTCGGGTCCTTTGCAAAGCGTTACAAGAGAATATACCTTCTATGCATTAGGCAGAGGTCTTCAGTATGCGGGAAACGGAGGGATATTACAAATGTTTCATTGGGAAATGTATCATATCGTAAAAAGGGAAGGCGAAGGAAGATTCGTTTAAAGGAAACATAAGACATAAAAACACGTCTATTTTTTTTACACACTTTTATTTAACTCAACTTGTTTTTTGTATGTAAAGATGGAATTTTGTAATCGATTTTCCACTCACTTATCGATGTACTAAAATTATAAAAATTATGTACACAGGTGTATTTTTGATGACAATACAGTTTAAAATTTTTAGAACTTAATTAACAACTTAAGGTATTTTTTCATTATCCAGGCGCCGGTGATAAATTACCAAATATTCCATATGGTTACAACTCTTTTTACGCGTTACAAAAACAATATGATTAATTATGCACCAAATCACGCTCGCAGAAGTATATGCTAACTGACTGTGAAACTGCAACAACGAAATATCCGAAATACTAAGAAGTAGAAAATAGAAATAAAAAATTAAGAGTGTAATATATATAAAAAAATTACCCCTTTATCATTTAATAGTTTAATATTAATCAATGACTATACGTTAACAAAACAATTAATAAATCCTGAATAGATAATTTAAATTATGTTTCTTTTCTTTCCTGTTGCCATATCTTAAAATAGAAACAGAACAAAAATTCTAATTTCTTTAATAAATTCACTAATCCGCGCTTTCTATTAAATGTAAATCAAATTGGCGAATTTTCCCTTATTGAGGCTTGCGCCGTGTTAATGTATTGGAAACTTTTTGGAAGTACATCATGAAATTATCAATCATTCGTGATTTTTAAGATAAGCATTAAATGCTTATAAAATATAGTGTTTTTTTTTTTTTTTTTTTTTTACTATTTTTTCTTTTCTTTTATGCTTTATTTTGATGTTATGATTTGTTAATAAGCGTGATAGTCTCAAAGAGTATTTATGCAAGTTTTCAGCTGTAAACTGTTCATCTCCAAATAGATGTTATAATATGTGTAAATTCATATAAGACAAATGACAAGTGTGGCTGAGAAGTTCTGCTCTCAAAGGTGACAGATGAGAGGTGCTGGGCTCGAACCTCATGTCGCGCTCGTCGGACAAACCGTCCCGTGATTTACGTCGAACCTTGTGTAAATACCGGTTAGGATCCCTTAGAAAGACCCAATCGGAAGGCCTCCCCAGCCCTCTTGGTGCATGCATGTAATTGACCACAACAAAGCACCATCTGCATTTGGTTCTTCTCCCTCTAACTTAAACCATTTAAAATGAAAACTACATAAACACGTCGATGTACACTGTCATTTTTTTATTTCCGAAATGCATATTCTCTGTTTTTGGATCTGTTTCAAAATATACAAATTAAGCTTGGTGCTTGAGATTTTTTGTGTCTATTTCCCTTAGTTGTGACTTTGAAATAGTTAAATAATAAGCAACTAAAAAAAAAAAAAAGAAAGAAAGAAATATCGTGCGTCAAGCATAGATTATGTACCAATGCAGAATTGAAGAAGTACTTACAAAGTTCGTATTGACTCTGTTCACCTTCATTCGAAGTTGATCAATTGATATAACTTGGTGCGCAGATGTGAAGCATAAGCAAAGATTATGAAACCCTTTCCAACACATGCAGAATACTGTAACAAAACTTCGGTGCATAATATGGTGAAAGGTGTTTAGAAAACGCATAACACATTTGAAAACTCAATGCCAGCAATTACCGTCAGTAGTCGGAAAAGCATCATAATTATTTTGTGCAGCCCTATATACGATCTACAGATTTGTATATATACTACACAGTATACTAAACATTACTACAGTTAGGAAACGTATAGTACAGTTGAAAACTCCCCTACAGCAAATTCCGCCAATAAACGAAAATGTACTCGAGATGTTTTGTGCAGCCCTGTATAGGATCTATAGAATTTATAGACACCAATAAATATGCAAAAAAAAAAGGGGTTAAATTTGTAAACGCGTACCACATGAAAACGCAATTCCAGCAATTGTTTTTCAATTATTACTGATAGACAGTACTGTAACCGAATTACTTTGTTCGTCCCTGTAAATGAACTATTGTATGCTATGCACAGCTTATAGTAAGCATCTTCTAGTGCACTTCGGTGATATATATCAATTTTAATATGTTTGAAATAATGTAAAATTTTAAACGATTTTTTCCATATACCGTAATTCTTTTGAGTGTCCCTGTAAATGAACTACAAATACTTCACTTTTCATTTTCAATACCGAACAAGCCATAGTAAACCTCAACAACATACCATTTGCATGGCAATCCGAGTATATTTACACGAGTTAGAGCACAGACAGACACCAGACATACCGCAGACAGACAAACCGATTTCATAAACACTTTACAATCATGTTGGAAAACGTTAAAAAATGTTGATTCTCGAAAACCAAGACTGTTGTAATTTAATCTCTGTTATAAATGAAAACTAAAACAGAGAAAGACAAGAAGCTGAAAATAAATCTTGTAATAAAAATTTGTATGTATGACGAGTGGAAAAACAGCATGCAAACTAACTAAAGATAATATGTTTCCCAACATTTAAAAACTGAATGAAAAACTGAGAAATGTGAAACCGTTCGAGTTAAAAACAGTCAGTATACAACTTAGTCATTAATAATAATATCAGACTAACGTTTTTGTATACACCTGAAAAAGACCAACTTAAAGAAAAACAGTTCAGTGATAATTAAAATTCTTTCTCTGAAGAAAGATTTATTTTTCCATAAACAATGCTCACGTTTGTAAAGAATATTCTTCTAGAAGAAGATCAAGCTGTAAATTTTACATTTTAGTAATAAATAAATAAATTAGATATAACGTTTCTCCTTTGAGAATTTTACCGTGCAGATTCTGAAGGGCAAAAAAATCTCTGTGAAAACGACAGATGCATAGCCAGAGAATTATTAAAAAAAATTGTTAATTTAAGAAGCATGTAGAAAAAAATTGGTGGAGCACGAAATGAAAATTTTTAAAGTTTAAGTTTTATTAAGTTTTTTTTTTTTTTTTTTTTTTTTTTTTAACAGACAGGTACAAGACGTTTACATGACTTAATGTAACTTTTTAAGTTTAAAAATTAGGCTAATATGTAAAAAAAAGTAGCTTTAGGAAACATTTAGTTATTTTTAATAAGAATAGCACCGTTTATTCTTTTCTTTTTTTTTTTTTTTTTTTTTTAATCTTTCTAAGAAATTCTGTTGAAATAAATTAATTTCAACTTTTTTGAAACAGATTAATTTCAATTAAATTTTTGTTGTTAAAATAATCTAATTAAATTTAATAAGAAATGGTGTTTTTTTTTCGTAATACAATTCATATTTTACACGTTTAATTAATATATTTAACCTTTACTTATACAGAAAATTTATATTCTAATCACTTTAATCGATGCTTATCTGTAAAAGATATGCCGTAAAAAATATACCGAAAATAATAACGTAAATCATATTTCTTTAAAAAGGTATACAGTATATATAGTTTTTTTAATTTTAAACTTAAAGAAAATATAAAAGTAAAAACAATATAAAAATAATTAAAAAATAATAAAAAAAACTCTTGAAAATCACGATTAATTTCATGACTGCATTGCATGATTTTTCCAAAAAAGTTCCGTTACAATACGTTAATTTGGCGGGAGCACCGAAACCGATTATGGAAATTTTACCGAATTTTAGTGAATTTATTAAAAAAAAAATAGTTTTATTCAGTTTCTTTTTTTAAGATATGGCAACAGGAAATTAAAATAAAAGCGTTATTTACCCCCCCCCCTCCCATAGATTCCGACTCACGGCTACAGATTGAAGTTATTCATGTAGGAGAGTATAACGTATTCAGATAGAAATTTCTTTACTACGCTTCTTGGTTTTAGTTCCAAATATGACCGCTGGATGGAGCTGCTCCGTTTCAAACAGTAATACTACTAAAAATAATTTGCAATTTCAAAATACAAATCTTTTTTCTTGCGTTTTAACAACTGAACAGAATGAGAATTAAAAGGCGTAAATTTTGATCCAATTTCATACACTAGTTTGAGTATTCTGACAGTTTAAAACATCAGCACCATCATTCAGTGATATTTGGAATTCAAATAAGAAAGGGTAGTAAATAAATTATTGGTTTCACACGTTACTCTACTGCAAGAATAACTCCAATAACAAATAAATACTGCAATAGGTTTCATTTTTATTGAATTTTGAAAACGTTCAGTCCATTTATTGCACACTCTGTACGTTTATCAAGCATAATTTTCATGCTTAAAATAAAATAAAATTCTGAATCTATCTTATAAAACAAAAATAGATCCGCGAGTAACTCTGACGTCATGTTGACAGTGGCAACAATCTGACCAATTAATTTCACTCTTATTGCTGCAATTCTTTTTTAGCTTCTTGACATCCACAATTTCAATTTTCACAGCGTCGAATAAGGGGTGGGGGGGATTCTCTTTTAAATACAATTTGATTGGAACCTGTTTCTCAATTTACAGATTTTTTTTATGGTTTTTAAAGTAATTTTCAAGCATGAATAATAATAAAAAATCTATCTACAGGGTGTCCCAAAAAGGAGTACCCATTTTTAAAAATGAATAATAAACAAACGAATAGAGTTATTAAAAGAATTCTTGCAGGAAACGGATATGTGAAGTCTGGAATTTTATTTAGAGTATTTTATTATGTTAGTTCAAATTATTACCGACAGATGGCGCTGTGGCTACCGCATTCATCAGCAATAGTTGAAAATTAAATGACAATATTTTCAATATGTCCTCCATTCATCACAATAACATGTCGGAGTTTTAGAATGAAATTAGCACACACCTTCTGCAACGTCTGTACGGAAATGGCTGTACACTCTTGAGCGGTTAATCGCTGGAGCTCAGCTAGCGAAGTGAAATTTTGGCAGTAAACTATATCCTTCAGATGGCCCCAAAGAAAAAAATACCACGGTTTTAAATCTGGTGAGTAAGGTGGCCAATTCATACCCTTGCCGGTTAATTTCGGGTAATTTTCGGTGCTGTAGCGCCATCTGTCGGTCAGATTTTGAACTATCATAATAAAGTGTTATAAACAAAATTCCAGACTTCACACATCCGTTTCCTGCAAGAATTTTTTAAATAACTCTATTCGTTTGTTTCTTATTCATTTTTAAAAATAGGTACTCCTTTTTGGATAGGTACTCCTTTTTTACTCCCTGTATATCGCGTGCAGTCCGATTACAAATGATTAATCCGTTTGAACTTAAAACAATATAGATAGTTCAGTAACCTGCTATATTACCATAATGAAATTAAAACTTCATCAATAAATAAATAAAATAATATGAATAAAACAGAGCTTTACCAGACATGTAATCGAACTACGCGCTTAAACCACCGAAATTATCAGAATAAAAAAGATTGCTGTAAATAGCGAAATCTTTGACTATTAGCTGCTGCTATGCAGCTAATACGAGAGTATCGCCTTGAATGAATTGGGCCCCACCAGTGGCTGAGAGGTTCTGCTCTTGAAGCTGGTAGACGGGAGGTGCTGGGTTCGATCCCAATCGCGCCCGTCGGCCTAATCGTTCGGAGTTTTCGTGGTTTTCTTCAAGCCGTGTATTTATCCATGCGTAAATACGGGTTAGGTTCCCTTAGAAAGACCCCACGAAGGGCACTCCCCCCGGGCCTATATCCCAAGTGTAGATAATTGGCCGTCAATAATCAACCTTAAATTAATTGATATTTTTTACATGAAAATACTTTTTGGTGTCGTTAATGGGCAATCTAATATATATATATATATATATATTGTGCATGTGCATTGCTTTATGATTTCATTTCTATTTATGTGGAGTAATAGTTTATTTATTTATTTTGTTATTTGAACTCTTGCTGTTTTTTATTATTATTTTGCTTCTTATATATGTTATTAGGGGCTTAATATTGTCGATTTTAGGCATAATGCTGACAATATTTGATGAAATAACAGCTATTTACTATGAATATTCTTATGAAGCTCTTCTGACGATTCTATAGGATGTTCATTGTTTTCTATTTTTTATTTTTGATTTTATTAAGATTTTATTCCTGCCGTATCCTTTCCATTGTCTTTTATAATATCTCATCCTTTGTTTTTCACACGTGTTTACGTTTTTAAATATATGTGTTAAATGTAAAAAACCTATTAAAGTTAATTAAAAAAAAAAAAAAAAAAAAGGTTTCCACATATATTTTGTAGCCCGGGAGGCCGGGTTGGATCTCTTAGTTCCTTTAAACGTAAAATAAGTGGAAGATAAAGCTCCTCTGACGATTCTATAGGATGTTCATTGTTTTCAATTTTTTTATTTTTTATTTTATTAAGATTTTATTCCTGCAGTATCATTCCCATTGTCTTTTATAATATCTCATCCTTCGTTTTTCACATGTGTTTACGTTTTTAAATATATGTGTATATGTGTTAAATGTAAAAAAAATCTATTAAAGTTAATTTTAAAAAAAAAGAAAAAAAAAAGGTTTCCACATATTTTTTGTAGCCCGGGAGGCCGGATTGGATCCCTTAGTTCCTCTAAACGTAAAATAAGTGGAAGATAATAACACAAACGACAAAAAACCTTAATTTTGTTTAAAGGAAATTTTAAAAGTTTCCGTACGAGAGTTCAATATATTTACAGCAATTTGAGCTAGATACGGTCGCCTACGTTTGGAAGAAAATTAAACACAACGTTATTATAAAATGTTTTACTCACATAGAAACCACATATTCTAACAGCTTTAATATATTTTCATCTAAGCATAATGTATTTTCATACAAAACAAGTTTGTATCGCTTTTGAAAGGTATTAAAAGAATTGAAGACTCCACCCAAATTAACATAAGGAACTCTGACGCCTTATGAATAAATAAAAATATACCACAAAAGAAGCATATTAGATAACTTGCGTTAGAGAAAAAAAAGGAGAAAATGTGGGTGCAGTTTTCAAGAAAGAAAACTTGTTAATAATTCAAACCAAAAACCAGATAAAAATTATATTCCTTGTATTATAAAACTTCTTATCATAAGTATGCGTATGTGTGATATTGTATTAAAGCCCAACGAAAGGTTTAAATATTTAAAACAAAGTGAAATTATTCAGTTATCTTTTTACACTTTCTTTTTACAGTGCTGAAATTTTTTGGGGAAAAAAATTGGAATTTAGGAACATTACTGTATAAGTTTGCTGTTTAGCTGAACAGCAACCTCCCCCCCCCCCAATCCCTTCCTCCCTATACACGCTCATGTATATATTTAATAGTACTAGCTTTTGTCTGCGGCCGCTCACGTGGAATTAAGTTTTGTCAGCAACTATTTTATATATATAATAGATTTTTAAAAAGCTAATATTTCATAATCGGGTTCACCTATAAATACCCTTTCTCCTAAAGCTCTATAACTATAATTAAAAGGAAAAAGGGCAACATAGAACGATGTGTTATACACTGAAATCTTCCCCCAAAAATTACCTTACTGACGTCTGACAATGTATGACCCCAAAATATCCGTTCAGTAGAACGTGAGTTATAGGCGTTCTTAATGAAATACATACTAACGTTATATAATATACATACTAACGTTATACAACCTACAATGGTATCCCAGAGATGTAAAACGACCAAGAAGACGACCGCAAGTAAGATGGAGTGACGAAATCAGAAAAGTGGCCAGTATTAATTGGATGACAAAAGCACTAGACAGGACACAATGAAAAAATCTGGATGAGACCTACATCCAGCAGTGGATTGTAAACGGTTGATGACGATATATATATAGTAGAAAATACATTGGGTCGAATTAAAAACCCAACTTTTTTTAAAACTGGGTTGCATAAAAGTTTTTTTTTTTTTTTTTTTTTTTTTTTTTTACATCAATTTCTGTGTGATTGTCATCTATATATAAAAAAATTTAGACTTCAGTCAGATTTTGAATGCTTAATATACACAACAAATTTGGGACACCCCGCCCCCATATTTCTTGTAAAACATAGCGACACAAGGAAGATGTCCTTAAAAATTACAAAAAATGCATTCATATAATTTTGATTTTTAAATGAATACACTTCTGAAAATACAAGAAGCGATAATTTAAATGTCATACTTCAAAATTGCAAATGTAAAGTACAGTAAACTTTGTCTAAACCGGACATTTGTCTAACGCAAAAATTTTTTCAATTCCCGCCGAATTCATAAAAATACAGTACACTCTGTCTAAGGAGGAATACTGTCTATGACGAAAATTTTTCTCGGTCCCGATCGATTCCATGTTACACAGAGCTTATTATTGTATTCGAATATTAACAAAATATTTTTTTTATTTCAGGCAGAATTTGGGATGCACAAGATTGCAAAAATTTGGAGAGTAAACTGTACTGTAACTGTGTAATCCCTAAACTGTAGTGACATAGAAAAAAAAAAAAGGTAGCTTTAAAAATAAAAGAAAATACATTCATATAATACTGATTTTAAAACGAATGAACTTTATTAATATGTCAGAAAAGATATTTTAAATTGAAATGTCATGCTTTAAATTTGCAATTTTCACTACGTATGAAAGATTTTGACATAAATTTATATTATAACGCCCTCCTTTGTTGATGCAACTCTTATATACTTTAAATAAATATATATATATATAAAGAAAAAAATGTATAAAATTCTGTCTTTTTGACAAAATCAGTACATTAAATACATTGCTCAGTTAAAAGTACAATTCATAAATTAAAAAATTCGGAACATAAAAAACTTACTCTTTTTGTTTTATTACCTACCACCGTTAGTTACTCCATTTCAAAAAAACGACTATTTGCAGAAACATTCCTATTTCTAGAGCTCGGTCAACACGAATGAGAATGAAATGGGCAAAAAGTGCTAGAGCTTGTTTTACTTTCTATACTTTTTTCCTAACTCACTATTTGTGTTACTTCTCATACAATACTATTCTACGTCATGGCATTTTTAAATGAGAAAAGTACCAGCATGCAGCTTTTTTGCCTTTCTTTTTTTTAAAGTAAAACTAAAGTGTTCTTACATAGTGATAAATAAATACTGCATATTTCTCTTCCTCTGTCTCCTTTTTAATGCAAACTTTTAATTAAAAAAAAAATTAAAAATACCTTTTTTGCTTTCTATCAAATATAAATTAAATCGCTATTACATTATATCGATCTACCATTTTATTATTAATTTTTCGATTACACACATACCTATACATACAGTCGTATTCATCATCTACCTCAACTACCGGTTAAGCGCGAAAATCTCAGTCCAACTCGGATGGTATTCATCCTGAATCTGATTGAATTTCGGTCATGGACACGGTCCAATCAGGTTAATGGTGAATATCATTTGAAAGTTCAGCCGAAGTTTTGCGCTTAACCTGTAGTTGAGGTAGATGATGAATACGAGCGTTAGAGATATAGAATGAACCGTCTCGTATAAAAGTCACTCTCAGCAACGAAATTAGCGACTTTGGTGATAATATTGCGGTATTTTAATCACGAATTGGTATGGCGACAAAATTTCACTTACTTGGAGTTTTTCAGAAATAAAAATTCTTTGACACATTGAAACCAAATTATTGCAAATAGTTCAGATTTCATGTAATTCATAATGTAAATGTAACGTAGCAATAATAATGTAATGTAATAAGTACTTTATATATTCTCATAATAGTGGAAAGTGTTTTATAATCTATGCGTGGCGCATGATTTTGTTTACTTGTTATATGTATATATGTATACATATATATATATAAGATATATTATACTGATTTACTTTTTAGAAATATGGGTTTTACATGTATTTTTCTTCAAATATACTTATAAAAAAGCGCAGGTAAGGTACAACAATGAAAGAAAAAAAAAGAGAAATATTTTCTTATTTCGAATCTGATAAACTATGCAATAAAATTGCTCTCAAAATAAATCATAAAAGAATGGAGCATTCAAAATACAACACACGTAGCAAACATAAATTGAGAAAAAAAAAGTGAAAAGTTCAAAGCGAAGGTAAATAAAGGCGTTTATTTATTGTCATCGTAGCTATTCGACATCGCGGGCGTAATTCAATCATTGACAACACGTCAAGACGAAAAACGAAATGTGAAAATGCAAGAGTCAATTTTCCCAGTCGATGACATTTTCAATATTATTTTTTGTGAACAAGATGAATTCGGGAACATGATTTTGGAAATTTAAGACATGTTAGAAGGATTAGTAATGACAAAAAAAAAAAAAAAAAAAAAAAAAAAAAAAAAAAAGAAGCGGGAAAACTGAAATTAACTCTATAAATTTTAATGCTGATAAAAAAAATCATATAAGGAGGCAAGGAAAACAATTGCTGAAGTAAATTTTCTTTCTTTTCTTTTCTTTTTTTTTTCTACATTTTAAAAATCTTTTTTTTTTTTTTTTTAATGTGAAAATGCGAGAGTCAATTTACTCAGTCGATGCTATTTTCAACATCATACATTATTCAGAAATATTTTTTTCAATTAGAAATATTTCTTATAAGGTTTCAAAAATTTAACACATATTAGGCTTAATAATGAAAGTAAATCAAAGCGTGAAAACTGAAATTTACGTTATAAATCTAAATGATGTTAAAAAATCGTATAAAGAGAAATAATAAGACAGGGAAATAAAGAGATTTTTTTTTTTATTATTTCTTATAAAACCACGATTTTAAAAAAAATATGGAGAAATAGACAGGGAAATATTTTCATATTTTGAATATGGCAAGATATATAATAAAACTGTCCTCAAAATAAATCCTAATAAACGGATGGCACATTCAAAATACACCCAACATAAATTGAGAAAAAATGGAAAAAAGTTCAGAACGAAGGCAAATAAAGACGTTTATTTATTGTCATCGCAGGCGTAATTCAATCATTGACAACACGTCAAGAGGAAAAGCGAAATACGAAAATGCGAGTGTCAATTTTCCAACCCGATGACATTTTCAATATTAGTTTTTGAGTAAAAAGTGAATTTAAGAACATGATTTTGAAAATTTAAGTTTTAGGGGTAGTAATGAAAGAATGAAGCTTGGAAACAAAAATTTAATTTATAACTTTTAATGTTGGGAAAATATTAATATAAGGACAAATAAGAAGACAAGGAAACAAATCGCTAAAATAAATTTTCCTTTTTTTCCCCCATATTTTACGAAATCTCAAATATTTGGAATCATGATGAAAGGGAAATATTTTTATATTTTAAAGCTAGCAAGCTGTTCTAAGAAGAAATCATATTAAACGAAAGGAATATGTAAAATACTACACAGATATGCAATATAAATTGAGAAAAAATAGGAAAAGTTCAAAGCAAAGGTAAATAAAGACATTTATTTATTGTCATCGTAGCTTTTTGACATCGCAGACGCAATACAATCATTGACAACACGTCAAGCTGTAAAACGAAATGGGAAAATGCGAGAGTCAATTTTTCCAGTCGATGATATTTTTCAATATTAGTTTTTGCGAAAAAAAAGAAAACAAAAAAGTGAATACGGGAATATGTTTTTGAAAGCTTAGTAATGAAAGAAAAATTAAGAGTGAACAAGGAATTTTTAATAGTGAGACATGACTCTTATACATAGGGCTGCCACTGGCAACCATATATATATATTTAATTATTTTTCCTACCACTATACTTTCACATAAATTGTCTAATCATAAATCTACCTGAAAAATTAGTATAAATCTATTACGAAGATTGTTGTTTTAGATTAATGGTAGACTAAATAATAATATGAAAAAATGGTCCCTGCGTATAAGGAAACATTCTAGACAAAGAATAAAAATTGTCGAAATAATTTTTTTTTTCCCTTTTCATTAAGTTATAACAGAGTTCATTTTTAAAAATTATTATGCATCAATTGTGATTGTTCATCTGAACAAATTAATATTTGCTCCATTTTGTTTTTCATGCAAGGCGTCGAAGGCCTTGAGCATTATTATTATTGATATTGTTGCTGTAGCTTTTATTGTTGTTATTTGTTACATTCTTGAGCTAATATGTCATCAATATTGTGTTACATTTTATTGTCCAAATGTTCCATAAATCAACAACTGCTTTTTGGTATTTATTAAATTGTTGAATTAGTTTTAAGTATATCGAAACATTTTTATGATTCAGTGTTATTACAAACTATCATTTGCTTTCCCAGTTAGTTTGTAGTTGCAAGGTATGAGGCTTTTTTTTTTTTTTTTTTTTTTTTTTTTTTTTTTTTTTTTTTTAAATAATTTTTAAAATTGCATCAACTTTTTGCATTAAAATCTCTAATAGGGATTTCCATTATCTTTCATTTTATTCGTATTATTTGACGTTGGAGACCTAAAAATAAATTTTGGCCTGTGCCTGTGCCAGTGAATAATTTAGTTGTAAACTGTACACTCATTATATAAACTTTACAATAAAGAAACACGTTACGGTTGTTCAATTTTCCTATTTATACTTTCTTCTGCATATATAAGAAGGAAGTATTGGAATACTTCCGTTTTTTGATAAATTTACATGTTAACAACGATTGGACTATTTTTGGAAAATGTGCCTGTCTGTCTGTTAGTTGTGACACAAATTTTGTAGCCGCTCTATCTCAAGAACTAATGCATGAAATTTATACAAACTTCAGATTCAGTTAGACCTTGGCATAAATTGGTGTTGATTAGATTTGGATGTATATTGCCTCAACAGGTGGCCCTGCTATGCTGCATTTTCCTCGATTTTCAGGATAGCCATATCTCAAGAACTAATGGACAGAATTTCATCAAACTTCATATTCTGTTAGATCTTGACATAAATAGGTGCTAATTCAATTCTGATTTTGATCACTCAACAGCTAACACTGCTATCGGATACTTGGATAAATATTCGTAATCAGGTCCACAATCAATTGATGCAATTTAGTAAGCATGATTTGCAGTACTTTTAACCTTATTCTTGTAAGTCTCATACACTTTAAAACCAAATATTTCCAGATTAGCTCATATCTGACGCCAATTTTTGGCAGTGGACCCGATTACGAAATATTAGCCCTATGCTTTTTTCCGATGAACGTTATAGCTGTATCTTATTTTTTATTGTTTAGAAATACATGAAATTTTATATTTAATTTAATGATGAAAAATGTGTATGTTGATCTAATTTTAAATTTTAAAATCCAACAGGGAGTGGTGTTGTTCTGTTCTTCGTTTAATTAAGTGATTACTTTAACCCTTTGATTACGGACCAAGACAGGGGATTATTTTCATATTCAATCGTAAACCCCAATTTAAGGGTTGCCCTGGCGATTATTTTTATATTCTATTCACACCACTATTTTTAAAAAGTAAAATGCACAGTAATTGTCAAACTGTATATGAAAAATATTTGTTTTGAGAAAGTGGTGCGAGATAGAATTAAAAAATAGTCGCCAGTGGCAGCCCTGCAATTTACAAAAAATTTTCTTTATGGTAGATTTCTCTTAAAAACGTTCTAATAGAAATGTATGGCAGAGATCAGTTTTTCTCAATTGGTCGAATAGAATAAAAGAATAATCCACTGAGACATATATGTCCCGACCAGTAGTCAAAGTGTTACATTCGAAGAAATGCACTACACTGAAAGAAAAAAAAAACTATTGTTGATTATGCTCAGCAGTGTATTACTGCTTATTTTACGGTATAATACTGGCAGCTGGTATGCCAATATTATACCGTAAAATCAACAATTTTTTTTTAGTGTATGCTTTACATTTAAATCATTGATTCTATTTCAAATTAATATATTAGAATTGTATAGGAGAAAGTTTTGTGATGGCCACAACATGCTAGTTTCTATTGTGTAGAAATACACCAAATTTTATATTTGAGTTTAATAACTAAAAATGTATGTGTCGATCTAATTTAAAATTTTATTACTCAATATGGCTCGTTCTTATTATGTTTTTTTTTTTTTTTTTTTTTTTTTTTTAATTTATTGATCGCTATTATTCCGTGTTAATTCAAAGAAATGCTTTATATCCATAAACGATAATGCTGTTATTAAAGTAATAATTAGAATTATGTAGAAGAAAGTTTTGTTATGGCCACATCACGCTAGTCTCTATTGTGTAGAAATACACCAAATTTTATATTTGAGTTTAACAACTAAAAATGTATATGTCGATCTAATTTATAATTTTTAATATGGGGCGTTGTTATTTTGTTCTTTTAATTCAATGATCGCTGTCATTCCATGTTAAATTCAAATAAATGCTTATATTCATAAATGTTGATGCTGTTATTAAATTAATAATTAGAATTGTATAGAAGAAAGTTTTGTTATGTCCAGCACGCTAGTCTCTATTGTGTAGAAACACACCAAATTTGATATTTGAGTTTAATAATTAAAAATGTATATGTCGATCTAATTAAAAAATTTTATTACTCAATGTGGGGCGTTATTATTCTGTTCTTTTAATTCATTGATCGCTGTTATTCCGTGTTAAATTCAAAGAAATGCTTTATATTCATAAATGATGATGCTGTTATTAAAGTAATTAGGATTATATAGAAGAAAGTTTTGTTATGGCCACAGCACGCTAGTCTCTACTGTGTAGAGCGACACCAAATTTTATATTTCAGTTTAATAATTAAAAATGTATATGTTAATCTAATTTAAAATTTTATTACTCAATGTGGGGCGTTGTTATTCTGTTCTTTTAATTCATTGATCGCTGTTCCATGTTAAATTCAAAGAAATGCTTTATATTTATAAAGGTTGATGCTATTATTAAATTAATATATTAGAGTTGTATAGAAGAAAGTTTTGTGATGGCCACAACACGCTAGTCTCTATTGTGTAGAAATACACCAAATTTTATATTCGAGTTTAATAACTAAAAATGTATATGTCGATCTAATTTATAATTTTTAATATGAGCGTTGTTATTCTGTTCTTTTAATTCAATGATCGCTGTCATTCCATGTTAAATTCAAATAAATGCTTATATTCATAAACGTTGATGCTGTTATTAAATTAATAATTAGAATTGTATAGAAGAAAGTTTTGTTATGTCCAGCACGCTAGTCTCTATTGTGTAGAAATAAACCAAATTTGATATTTGAGTTTAATAATTAAAAATGTATATGTCAATCTAATTTAAAATTTTATTACTCAATGTGGGGCGTTGTTATTCTGTTCTTTTAATTCATTGATCGCTGTTATTCCGTGTAAAATTCAAAGAAATGCTTTATATTCATAAATGATGATGCCGTTATTAAATTAATAATGAGAATTATATAGAAGAAAGTTTTGTTATGGCTACAGCATGCTAGTCTCTATTGTGTAGAACTACACCAAATTTTATATTTGAGTTTAATAATTAAAAATGTAATATGTCAATCTAATTTAAAATTTTATTACTCAATGTGGGGCGTTGTTATTCTGTTCTTTTAATTCATTGATCGCTGTTCCATGTTAAATTCAAAGAAATGCTTTATATTATAAAGGTTGATGCTATTATTAAATTAATATATTAGAATTGTATAGAAGAAAGTTTTGTGATGGCCACAACATCCTAGTCTCTATTGTGTAGAAACACACCAAATTTTATATTCGAGTTTAATAATTAAAAATGTATATGTCAACCTAATTTAAAATTTTATTATTCAATATAGGACTTTTTTAATGAATTGATCGCTGTAATTTCGTGTTAAATTCAAAGAAATGCTTTATAATCACAATCGTTGATGCTATTACTAAATTAGAATTGTACAGAATACAGTTTTGTGATAGCCACAGCATATACTATAGTTTGAATAAATTTTCAGTTCACATCCATACTTTACTCATTTATCCTCGTTATAATGTTTTCTTACTGCAACATTTTGCATGCGCATTCTTTATTTAAGCTGCTACAATCTATTTTATTTACAGGCTTAAAAATTTTTTTTCAGCGCAGTCTTTTACTTCCTTTTTTCTACATTTCGCTGCATATATGAATATGTAACTTTAATAATAAATATGTACCCTTAGATTTTCAGTTGAATCTTATAGTGAATTCATTTATTTACATTACGTAGTTTTAATGCTGAAATATAAATGCACATTCGTTACTTAAACTGTACAATTTATTTTACTTATAGAATTACTGCTTTTTTGATGAACTATTTTTGATCTTCTTCATCTTCTTCTTTTTTTCTTAAATCTCTCTGGATTTATACGTACACATTTCTCTGCAGTTTAACTATGCTATAGCGCCAAATTGCACTAGGAGATGAAAAATGGGAAATTGATCCAACAAAATGCCAGTCGACGGCAATAAATAACGCTGATAACGGCAGCGATAAAACATCTACCTCACATTAAAAGTATTCATTGTTATGTTTTTTCTTTCAAATGCATTCTTAGGCAAGAAGTAGTATTTCATATTTCACTGCACTGTAAAAAAAGGACAGATGTTTGTTAATCTAGGACAAGAAAAACATATTATAACCACGTACGAAAACATACAATTGCCTCTTCCGAGTTAACCACGATTCCGAAAAGCGTCTTTTATCTCAAGAAACCTCAGAAACCAAGACATTTTCGAGATTTAAAGAAGCATTTATAAAAACAAAGTTTCTTTTGCTGCCACTAATTTCGAAAACATTTCCGAGCAGTTTTCATAGTGTATTAAACAGTTTTTTCAACCAGGAATACAGGTTTTTTTCGGATGCTATTAATTCTCAAGTAAGCACTTCGTGTTAAACAAATATGCTTTACAGACAAACATGATAAATTAGGAGCGTTAATATTAACATTAAAATTAATATTATTTTGTTACTCTTGCAAGTATATAATTCAATCTTCTATATCTCATATATAATTCAATAGTCTATAATTCAATCACGCAGCTAAAAATGTTTCATTGATAATTCATAACATCCTAAACAGTGATGTTATCCGATTTAAGAAAATTGATTAATACACTATAAAAATTACTCGAAAACGTTTCCGAAAATCAGTGGCAGCAAAAATAAACTTTGTTTTTATAAATTGTTTTTTAAATCTCAAAAATAAATTGATTTATGAGGTTTCTAATGATAAAGAACGCTTTCCTTGGGTAACTCAGAAAAGGTTATTGTATAATTTTGTTTTTGGTTATTTTCTTAAATTAGGAATCATTTATCTCTTTTTCTACAGGGCACCTAGTAAGTTATGTTTTCTGTATTCCAAACATTTACTTATAAAAAACGATTAGGCGTTCTAAAATATTTCTTTAGGTTACAGTTTTAAACTTTACAAAAATCCTATTACTAAACACAGTATTTTCCAAGCTTTGCATCATTCTAATTTAATTATTCTAACAATTTAAATCCAACTTTTATAAATATACTTATCGTTAATAAAATAGTTTTTTAAGTAACAGCTTTGCTTATTATGCTTCACCCCCCCCCCTCCGAAACTCCACAGCATCCTCCACTGGAGCTGTATAAAAATGTCTGAATTCAACAATGATTTTAGGTAAAGATTATTATATCTTGATCGACAACGCCTGGTGGGTCAAATAGTAAGTGATAATTTGTTCGGTTCCGTAAAAAGAAAAACAAAAACAAAAAAACAAGGCTCAGATTGAAAATGTGAGCTAAAAATGGCGCCAGACCCTTGCAATTTTCACTGAAAGGTACCAAAACCCACTAACTTCACATCAAAATATCTGTGGATAATGCTTTGTGGACTTGATCCGCTTTGATTATGAATACTACTGTAAATACTAATAGGAGAACTTGAGTAAAATTTTCTTTTCTTTTCAAGACTGAACAAATCTAATTAAATTTGGCGATAATGAAAGGTTCATATTTTTTCTTTTATCCCAGCCCGCCCACAGCTGCTGAAAGATTTTTCCTTGACATAAAATGTAGTAAATAAGTATAACAAGCGTATTCAATAAAACAAAGAAAGTACTCAGTTTTTGTCGGAGAAATCTCCATATGTCTGTAAATAACGACAAGAAAAGGAAACTAATAACTAATACGAGAACAGAAAGCTGGTATTTTCTGCGATCCAGAAATGGCATTTTCTTTCGCTAATCTCCAGATTTCGAGGCGAGTAAAAAGGTAAAAGAAAAGGCTTTTATTTCTTTTGTACGAGTCTCTTATTCATAAAGTCCCCACAGGGAAAATAAGAAAGAGCGCGATATATAATAAAAGAAGTGATGTAATCAAAACAAAAAGCTGGCAAGTTAAGATAGTTTTTTTATTAAATAAGTTTGGATTTGTGAAGTTTAAATCAGCAAGAAAAATAATTGCGTAAAAATTCTGCTGGCACTAATATACTTTCTATTGTGTTATTAATTATAATTATATTGCTTTAGAAGTCACATACTTAAGATACAAAGGATAGAATTAACAAACTCGAGCGCAAAAAGTTTGCTACATGTATAGTCTGACGTTATTTGCCTTCTGTCAACACAGTGCAAGTGTGTGTAGTATGTATTGTATATGTATGTTGTTTGTAATGATAAAAGCACAGTGACCTTATTTTAATAAAATTGTTTTCTTTTTTTTTAAATAATGACGTTCAATAAATATATTTAGTTAAATGGCATCATTATGTTGAAATTATGTCACCAATATGTAGAATATAATGAGTGATTCAGAAATTTTTCTTCGAAATCTAGTGCCTTAGGCCTAAGAAGCTTACAGGACACATTGGTAAATCCATCTTTGCTCATTCGAGGTATTTTTTGTGATTATTATTAACGAAATTTCATCAACGAAAGTAAATAATAAAAAGCTCTACATAATACTAGCATACAAGTATAACTGTCCTAATACGAGTTTCTACACCTAACCATTTCAAATAAATTGTTTAAAACGTTTTTAGAACGCTTTTCGCTCATTTCACTCTTTTATTTTCAATTTTTATAGAAACCGTTCTTAGCGAGCTTAACACACACTATGAGCTTAACGTTACCACCATGACAAATTTTAACCCTCATTCATTTTGCGTTTTTCTCTAGGCCTAAACAGCCTGGCATCACAGAAATCGAAATTTTAGACAGTTTTTTGCTTCTGCACCCTTTTAAATTTTTTTTTTTTTTTTTTAGAAACTGTTATGTGTGTGCATTTATGTCTTAAAAATAAGAGCCGTGTCAAATTCCAAGTTCCTATCCTCAACAATTGTAAATACAGTGACACCTTTTAAAGGCCACCCCTATTCAAGGGCCACCTCTATTAAGGGCCAATATTTTTAGGAACGAAAAATTTCCCCATAGACATGATGTTAATTTTACTCCTATTAGGGGCCACACCTACCCCTCATAAAGGTCATTTTTTTTTTCACATGTGCCTTGAATCCTAAACAGGTTCAACTTTAGAAAGATGCTGAAATTGAATATGATCCAGATTCAGATAAATATGAAAATGTGGTTGAACGCTATAATGATATATCAGAAGATTGGGAGAAAAGAATTATAGATGAAATAGATACAGGTAAAACATAAAAATTTATTGTTTTAAACTTTAAAAAGGTGTTATTTTTTT
This sequence comes from Maratus michaelseni, assembly GCA_963931845.1. Classification (NCBI taxonomy): domain Eukaryota; kingdom Metazoa; phylum Arthropoda; class Arachnida; order Araneae; family Salticidae; genus Maratus; species Maratus michaelseni. The sequence continues at coordinate 261,543,365 of OZ007593.1, forward strand.
AACTTTCAATTTTTTTTTTTTTTTTTTTTTTTCCTGGAGTTCAATCTGATTGAGATAATGTTAATGAGTCTGCAGCTGTGAATATAGCCTGTCAGAAAACGCTAACAGAAATAAATAAACTAATATCTCATTCTAAGGAATTAATAAATGATTCAAATTTAAGTAATTTGTTTCATAAAGTAAAACAATCATTAGAAACTAAAATTGTCTGTGAAAAAATTGTGAAAAGTAAACAAACTTCAATATAAATTTTTTCAATCATGTATAGAGTTTAAAAATGTTAATAAACAGTTTTTCACCTATATAGGTTTTGATTTCCTTATTTTAGTTTTTTTTGTCACTTCTATTCAAGGGCCACCCCTCATAAGGGCCAATTTTCAATGGAACGGCAGGTGGCCCTTACAGAAAGCTTTCACTGTAAATCGTAATTTAGTAGTAGAACTTTTGCCGTTTATTTCAACTTTTTAAACTTTGAATTTTTTAGAGACTTTTCTGAGAGTTACCATCTTAAAGGTAACCATTAGACCAAATTTCCAGTAATACATTAATTCAATATGTTAATTTAAATACATAATTGTAATACATTAATTTAAGTAGCATATTTACACAGCAACAATCATGGATATGAAGTGTAATGCCTTTCTTTGAATTTAGCATACAATTACAGTGATCAGTAAATAATAATAGAAGAAATCACATTCGCTAAATTGCATTAATTGATTGTGGACAAGATTGAGAATCTTTTCCCACGTACAGGATACCCTGTTGATTGATTAAACCAGCATCTATTTACATCAAGGTTTAACAGAACACGACGTTTGATGAAATTACATGTATTAGTTTTTGTGACATAGCCATCGCAGAAATCGTAAAAAACACAGCATAGCAACGCCACCTGTTGAATGATATACACCCAAATTTTATCAGCATGTATTTGTGTCAAGGTCTTACATAATATAAAGTTTGATGAAATTCCGTAGATTAGTTCTTGAGATATAGCTATTTTAGCAATCGTGAAATATACAACACAGCAGCGTCACTTTTTGGGAGATATACACCAAAACCTAATCAGCACCAATTTATGTTATGGTCTAAATGAATCTGAAGTTTTAATAAATTCAATACAAATTTTTAAGAAATTTAAAGATAATAATAATAATAATAATAATAATAATAATAATAATAATAATAATAATAATAATAATAATAATATAAGTTCAGGAGCCCGGTAGCAGAATTTTCTGCATTAATCTGCAGCAAACCAAAACTTATCTGCAACCCAAAAATGCTGGGTCAAGCTTACTATCATAAGAAATTACAGTAGCCCATAAAATAAGCAAAATTTGTGAGAAAATATAAGAAGAAAATAAAATAAATCTAAAAACAAAAATTAAATTATTAACAATTTTTCTTAGCCCTAAAATTTTTAAAGCGGTTAGAGTGATCTGCCAGGTATAAAAAAAAAATCTGCAGCGTCACTGCCGTGCTGCACTGTTTCTGCTACTGGGTTCGGGAGTTAGAGCGCCCACAAAATCTGTGTCACATACATACAGACAGACTCGCGGACAGAAATTTTCTAAACACAGTCAAATCGTGTTCAAAACCTTCTAAAACTTATAAATCAGTCGAAAATTTTCACGAATCCAATACATTCTTATATATATATATATATATAAAAATGAAACATTACCATAACACCAACTTAAACTATGAAATTATGATTAAGTAATATATATATATATGAAAAAAAAAAAAGAAAGTTGCAAGACATAATAATTAGTTTCAGTTGCAACATATAGTAACTTTTTTCCAAATTAAGATGATTCATTTTCTCTCACCAAATGTGACATCTGAACAAAAAGTCTGATATTAATAAAGATGGATGTGGCAACGGCATGACGTCCTTTTTATGAACAGAAATCTCTTTTCATGCCATCAAAGGCAGATTTGGGAAACGAAAAATAAAAATTGAATCAAATCATTCACTTTCCTATTTTATGAAAGATTTACTTCAACGTTAATATTAAAATGTTTCTGACTCGATATTTTTCAAACGGCAGATTAAACTTATTTTTCAATATGTGATTTGTGAAGTAAATGCATTTAAAAGGTGGTATACAGGTTCCGAGAATTGAAAAATTTTCTCGACGTTTTATTTTATATTTTTGTGTATTTTAACAGTTTATTGTTCGCACATATATGGTTACACTGTAAAAAAATACTTTTTTTTTTTTTAAGTATTATTATTAACGGAAATAGAAAAAAACCGCGAACGAAATTATACAATAGCCTCTTCCGAGTTAACCATGATTCCGAAAAGCATTCTCTATCTTTAGAAACCAATGTATTTTCGAGATTTAAAGAAGCATTTATATAAATAATAATAATAATAATAATAATTTTTTTTGCTGCCACTTATTTTCGGAAACGTTTCCGAGTAGTTTTTATAGTGTATTAATCAGTTTCATTCAGTAAAGTGTATTAATCAGGTTTTCAGAATGCTAACAATTCTCAATTAAACATTTTCAACTGAGTAATTGAGTTTATTCATGCAAGAGTAACCAAATAATATTTATTTTAAAATTAATGCTAATTCTGTTAATTTATCATGTTTGTCTGTGTAAAATATGTTTGTTGAAAATGAAAATATTCACTTGAGCATTGGTAACATCCGAAAAACCCATATTCCGGGTGTAGAAAACTATGATTAAAACACTATTAAAAAAAAATCGAAAAAGTTTCAGAAAGTCAGTGGCAGCAAAAAGAAAAAGAAAACAAAAGAAAGAAAAAAGAAAATCAGTGGTAGCAAAAAAAGAAAGAAAAAAAACTAATTTTTATAAATGCTTCTTTAAATGTCAAAAAATATATTGGTTTCTGAGGTTTCTCAGATTAAGAACGTTTTTCGGAAGGATGGGTAACACGGAAGCGTTATTGTATATATATAAGTTCGTCGTTATTTATATTTTCCTATATTAAGAAACATTTGTCTTTTTTTTACAGTGTATTAAATTTTTAAAAAATATATTGTTTTCTTTTTTCTTTTTTTTAAGTAATAAAAAGCATAAAATGCAACTTTTTCTTCACTATTTAAAATATCTTTGTCTTGTTTTCAGTTAATAATAGAGATTTTAGTAAACATTGTTAAATAAATTTTTAAGTAAGTAAAAAAAAAAAAAAAAAAAAAAAAAAGAAGAAGAAGAAGCAGAAAAAGTAAAGAAAAAAAAAGAAAAGAAAAGAACTCTATTTTAATCTGAATTGTAATTTCTTATTAATAAATTCAATGATATAAATCTAAATTTTATCCGTTTGTCTTTCCACACTTGGCACATATTCTCTACATTCTGTTTCATACCTATTCTATCATACTGTATTATACTTTTAGACTCTGGCTAACTTAATATAAAAAAAAAAAATTCTTAAGAAAAAATTACAATATGATATATATTTTATCATGCAAAAACATTAATTGTACTGTTTTATACAAAATACAATTGAACGGAGAAAGTAATATGAAATTTACATAATATTTTTCAAAAACATCCCTGCTCAATTTCGGATAATCATATATTAGAAATGAAAAACCACTATCCCCAACACATATATTTGTAAAAGAAGATTCACGGAATATACATATATAAAAGAAAGTCACAAGACATTATAATTGGTTTGAGTACAACTTTTTCTTATCAAGTGTGGCAACTGAACAAAAAGGGCTGACATTAATAAAGATTGATGTGGCAACGGCATGACGTCCTTTTTATATGAATGAAAATCTCTTTTTATGCCATCAAAGGCAGATTTTCAAAACGGGGAAAAAAATCAAATAATTCAGTTTCCTATTTTATCAAAGATTTACTTCAACTTTAATATTTAAATGCTTCTTTTACAAATGGCTGTTTAAACTTATTTTTCAATATGTGATTTTCAAAGTAAATGCAAAGTAAGTGATTTTCAAAGTAAGTGATATCAAGGTTCCGAAAACTGAAATTTGCATTTTTAGGCATTTTAAAAATAATTTATTTCCTGCACTGTACTATGGCCACACATTTATGGCTATTTAATGCCAAGCAAAAATAATGAAAAATGTAAAATGTAATTTTTCCTTTACGATTAATATTATTTCCGTCTTGTTTTTAATTAGTGAGGGAAATTTTAATAAAGATTATTAAATCAATTTTCAAGTAGTTAAATTGCAATTAACAATTTCGTCGACAATTATTTATCTGAATTTAAAATATATTTGCATATTATTTTAAATACAAAAGGGATAGTAAAACAAAGAAAAAAACCCTCTATTTTAATTTGAATTATAATTTATTATTTTACGAGAATTTAAATAAATTGGATATAAATCTAAATTTATCCTTTTATTTTTCCAACTTGGGACAGATTCCCTATATTCTGCTTCATACATATTCTATCATAATGTTTTATACTTTTATACTTTGGCTAACTTAATTTAAAAAAAAAAATCCTTAAAAAAAATCACCAAAAGAAAAAAATAAGTAAAATATGAGATACATATTATTATGTAAAAACATTAAATGTACCATAAAAAAAAAAAAATGAAATATGGAAGTAATATGAAATTTGTATAATACTTCTCAAAAAAATTTCTGCTCAATTTTGGATAAATATGTATTAGAAATGAAAAAGCACCAACACGCATTTTTGTAAAAGAAGATGATATTCACGGAATAATAATAATAATAAAAAAGTCACAAGACATAATAATTGGTTTTAGTACTACTTTCTCTTATCATTTGTGGCAACTGAACAAAGAGGATGACATTAATAAAGATGGATGTGGCAACGGCATGACGTCCTTTATATGAATGCAAATCTGTTTTTTTTTTATACCATCGAAGACAGAGTTTACGGGGGAAAAAAATGAATCAAATCATTCAGTTTTCCATTATATGAAAAATTTACTTCAACGTTAATATTAAAATGCGTTTGACACCATATTTTGCAATTGACAGTTTAAACTTATTTTTCAATATGTGATTTGTGAAGTAAATGCATTTAAATAGTGGTATACAGGTTCCGAAAATTCAAATTTGAATTTTCTATTTTTATGCATTTTAACGATTTATTTTTCGGCGCTTTATTATGATAGCACATATTGCCAAAGAAATGTTTTTCAGTAACGAAAAACGTAAAATGCAAATTTTTCTTCACGGTTTATATTATTTTCGTCTTGTTTTCAGTTAATAAGAAATATTTTAATAAACATTATTAAAACAATTTTTAAGTAAATAAATTGTAATTAAAAATATCTTAGGCAGTTATTTATATGAATTAAAAATTTGTTGCATATTAATTTAAATACAAAAAGATAGTAAAACAAAGAAAATAACCCTGTATTAATTTGAATTATAATTTATTATTTTACGAGAATTGAAATAAATTAAGTGATATAAATCTAAATTTGCCCTCTATCTTTAGATCCTGGGATATGTTTCCTACATTCTGTTTCATACATAGTCTATCATAATGTTTTATACTATGGTTCACTTAATCACAAATTTTACTTAAAAAAAAAAAAAAAAAAAAAAAAAAAAACCAGAGAAAAAAAGCCAATTAAAATATGATATATATTTTCATGCATAAATATTAAAAGTACTGTTTTTCAAAAGCTTTTGAGCGGCAAAAGCAATATGAAATTTGCATAATATTTCCCCAAAAATCCCTACTCAATTTTGGATAAACGTGTATTAGAAAAACCACTATCCCCAACTCGCATTTTAGTAAAAGAAGATGATATTCACGGAATAATAATAAGAAAAGTCACAAGACATAATAATTGGTTTTAGAGTACAACTTTCTCTTATCAAATGTGGCAACTGAACAAAAAGGACTGACATTAATAAAGATGGATGTGGCAACGGCATGACGTCCTTTTTATGAATGAAAATCTCTTTTTATGCCATCAAAAGCCGATTTTGAAAACGAAAAAAAAAAAAAAAAGAAAAAAGAAAAAAGAAAAAAAAGAATCAAATCATTCAGTTTTCCATTATATGAAAGATTTACTTCAACGTTAATATTAAAATGTTTATGACTCGACATTTTACGATTCTGAATGACAGTTTAAACTTATTTTTCAATATGTGATTTGTGAAATAAATGCATCTAAATGGGGTATCCACATTTGGAAAATTGAAAAATCTCTCGACGCTTACCTTTTTCGTTTTCGCTTTTTCTCTTTGCATTATTTTTTTATTATCCGTGCATTTATGGCAATTTAATGACAACAATATTTCAGATGTTTACATCAAAAATGTAGTTTTTTTCCTCGACGCTTAAAATATTTTTACCTGATTTCCTATTAAAAGAGATTTTTTAGCAATGGTCATTAACGCAGTTTTTAAACAGTTAAATTTAATTTTTTTGGGAGAGATTGTTCTCTTTTTAACACTTTCCAACATAGTTAAAAAGTGTTTATGAATTCGATTTGTTTGTCTGTCTGTCTGGCCATTTGTTCATGCTCTAACCTCGTAAATATATTCTCAGATTGCTCTAGAAGAACATATGGCAGATATCAATTATGACAGAAGTACTACAGCATTGGCAAAATTGATTTTAAAAATAGTAAAATAATTTATGCATCAGGACTTTATTTCCCATCTATTATCCGTGAATCAATAGAAATCCATATGAGTAACGAGAACATATGCAATGAATCAACTTCTTTTGAATTACCTAAAATTTGGCATAAGGTATTTTTCAATTTAAAAAAACAAACAATAAGGAAATAATTAATTTTCACGTTTGCAGTTGACTATTTTAAGCACCTTCTTTTATAACATATATGATCTCGTGGTTTATATTTTTCAAGTTTATTTTCAAAATTTTGCGAGAATAGATTGTTTTATCGTTGTAGATCTTGATAATGGTCATTTTTGCGTTCGAAACATGTCGATCATAATATTAAAAGGTTTTAATAAGCTTTTTTGTGTTCTGCTTGCATCACTTAAGCATTTATGTCTCATTGAGATAGTTTATTTAATAATAGGTAATAAATTAATCGGCATTTTCCTTTGAAATTTATGGGATGAACCCTCATCGACTAGACCTATACAATCGAATAATGGTGAACATGTCTTAATTTATTTATTTATTTATTATTATTTTTTTTTAAGTGATAACTTCTTTAGGTGCGTTGGGTATTTTTGAGATGGGAAAAAACCATTGAACTCGCGACACTGTTACTGTAACCGACACCGAAAATCGCGACACTGTATATTTGAAGTAAAAACTTCTTTAGGCGCCTTGGGCATTTTTTGAGGTGGGAAAAAACCATTGAACTCGCGACACTGTTACTGTAACGACACCTCTGTATATAAGTATGTATAGATATTCATTATAATATATATAATATGTTATAGTATTTGGACAATTATATTTTAAATTTAGATAAATTTAAGTTAAAAAAATTTCTAAAAATTTTAAATTTTAATTATATTAGTTATTTAAATAATATAATTAATACATATATATATAATCCTAAGTATATTAATTATTTAAATTATATAACTCCAACTAATTTTATAAAATATTCCAAATTATATTTGTATATATATATATATATATATATATATATATATATATATATATATATATATATATATATACATATTTTAATATATATATAATATATTTATACTATATATAATAACTATATATATATCATCATCATCATCATCATCATCAACCGTTTTCAATCCACTGCTGGATGTAGGTCTCCCCCAGATTTTTCCATTGTTGCCTGTCTAGTGCTTTAGTCATCCAATTAACACCGGCCACTTTTCTGATTTCGTCACTCCATCTTACTTGAGGTCGTCTTCTTGGTCGTTTTACATCTCTGGGATACCACTGTAGGGTGTTTGTGCTCCATCTATTGTCTTGTCTTCTTGCAATGTGCCCAGCCCATTTCCATTTTAGCCATTTAATTCTCTCGATAATGTCAAAAACTTTCGTCTGACTTCTTATCCACGTTATTCTCTTTCGGTCTCTTCTGGTTATGCCTAGCATACATCTTTCCATACTTCGCTGTGATGTTTGTAATCTTTGTACCACCCGTTTTGTTAGTGTCCAAGTTTCTGCTCCATAAGTTAGTGCAGGCAAAACACATTGGTTAAACACCTTTCTTTTTAAACAAAGAGGCATGTTACTTTTCAGAATAATATTGTTCTTCCCAAAAGCACTCCATCCATTTCTTATTCTTCTATTGATTTCATTCATGATACTGTTGTCTGAAGATATTTCTTGTCCAAGGTACACATAACTTTCAACATCTTTAATCTCAGTGTTGTTGTAGACGATTTTCTTTTTTGATGCAAATGAATTGAACATCACCTTAGTCTTTTCCAAATTTATTTTTAATCCCACATTAATGCTAGCTTCTGCCAAATCTTTTAGCATATTTTGCAATTCTTCAGGGCTATTACTGAAAATTAAAATGTCATCAGCAAACCGGAGATGGCTTAAATATTCCCCATTTATTCTAATCCCTTTGTTTTCCCAATCCAGCTTCTTGAAAATACTCTCTAAGACAGCAGTAAAAAGCTTAGGCGAAATGGTGTCTCCTTGTCTTACTCCTCTTTCAAGCTTGATCTTCGCTTTTCCTTTGTCCAAACGGATGGTGGCTGTTGCTTTCTTGTAGATCTTCTTTATGATATTGATATAAGGTTTGTCTATACCAATGTTCTCCAGAGAAGTAATTACTGCAGATGTGTAGACCGAATCAAATGCTTTTTCATAATCAATAAAGGCAAGACAGAGAGGTAAATTATATTCTTTATGTTTTCCTATAACTTCCCTTACTGTTTGAATATGATCCATTGTGCTAAATCCACTTCGAAATCCTGCTTGTTCTCTAGGTTGAGCTGAGTCCAGAGCTGATTCAAGTCTTGTCGTTAAAACTTTGGTGAAAATTTTATAAATCACTGACAGTAAGCTGATTGGACGGTAGTTTTTAATGTTTTCCTTTTCTCCTTTCTTATAAAGTAACACCATCACAGCATTATTCCAATCTTCTGGTACATCTGATTTCTCGAGACATTTGGAAAACAGTAAGGCTAGCATTTTTGCAAATTCTTCTCCTGCTTCTTTGATAAGATCAATTGTAATTCCATCTTCGCCAGGGCATTTACCTTTTTTCATGCCTCTAATGGCTTGTACAACTTCATCTGTCATCACTGGGATTATCTCTTCAGTTTCTGTTATGTTTACTAGTGGATCACGTAGGTTGATTTCCCTTTGATCTTCACATTTATATAGAACGTTATAGAATTTTTCGACAATGTGTACTATTTCATTATTGATTTTGGTGATTGTTCCATCTGCTGTCTTCAGTGCAAAAATACCTTTTCTTCCAACACACAGTTTGCGCTTAGCTGATTTTAAACTTTTGTTATCTTCTAGAACTTTTTTGACAAGATCACAGTTAAATTTTCTGATATCTTCTGTAACACATTTTCTTACCGTTTTACATAATTCTGCATATTCAACTCTTGATTTAGGATAGTTTTTCTTCATTTTAAATTCTCTGCGTTTCTTCATCAGTCTTCTTGTTTCTTCTGTTATTTTCTTTGTTTGCTTTACTTGTGCTTCACCAGCTATCGTCCTTGCAATTTCTTGTAGAGTATTTGTTATTTTCTTGTTCACTACTGTAACATCTTGTTCTTCTTCTAAGATTGATTGAAGTACTTGAAAACGATTTTTAAGTTCTAAATTAAATTCTTCTTTATGTTTCTGGAGATTTATAATATCGACTGATTTCTTTGAGCATTGCAAAAGCTTCACTCTTTCCACTTTAGTATTTAAAAGCAGTTTGCATCTAACTAACCTGTGATCGCTTCCTGTATTGAAGTTATTGAGAACGCTGCAATCCTGAATAAGATGCTTTTTGTTTGTCAAGATGTAGTCGATTTCACTTGTTGAGCCATTTGCACTACGCCATGTCCATTTTCTTTGTGGCTTTTTCTTGAAAAATGAATTCATGATATACATCTGTTCACATTCTGCAAATTCAATCAATCTGTTTCCTCTTTCATTACGCACCCCATATCCATGAATTCCTACTGAGAACTCACCTTTCTTTTTTTCCCCAATTCTAGCATTCCAGTCTCCCATTATTAATTTTATGTAGCATTTTCCTTTTTGATGCATTGAAGCTACTTCTTCATAGAAATCCTCAATTTCTTCATCAGTATAGCTAATTGTTGGTGCATAAACTTGGGTAATTTGCAGTTTGTATCTTTTTGACACTTGTATAACTAACCTTTCAACTCTATCTGATGCACTATCATATTCTACGATGTGATTCTTCCACCTTTTATGAATCAGAAATCCTACACCACTTGTTTTTCCATCTTCTGTACCTCTGTAGTACAATACATGTCCACTGGCAAGATCAATCTTCTCTTCACCTTTTCTTCTTATTTCGCATAATCCTAGGATGTCCCAGTTGATTCTTTCTAATTCTTCTTCAAGTTCCTGTAAACGACTTTCAGAAGATAAGGATCGTCCATTATACGTAGCCAAGGTCATCAACTTATGGCAGCCAAACCGAGCCCGGTGATTCTTAGCACCCTCTGTCTTCATGTCTTTCTGATCGCTGCCGTAATCAGGAACATGCAGACTGCCGGGAATTGAGGGCCGTGATTTGTTTTGTGAATTCATGGTAAAATAAGGGGGGAGGTGGCCAAATTCCTCCACGCTGGCCAAGCGGGTTGGAGGAAGCCCATCCGCGTTCGTTCCCCATGCACTAGGCAAGGGTACTAACAGGCTGCACCGATGGAAGGTGCGGATTGGACATCAAGTCCCTGCTCCCAGTCGATTCCTTTAAGTCCTCCTCTGAGGCATTTAAAGGGTCTTAGTTTAAAATCAGCTAAGCGCAAACTGTGTATTTTTTTTTAATTTTTTTTTTTTAAATATGTTATAGATATATTTAATATGTATTTCTTGCAATTTTTATTGCTATCAAACAAATATAGCAGTTATTAGTAAAATGTTAGATACTGGCAATTTAGGCCTTGGTGGATCCAGGACTAATGCTCGGTACAGGAAGATTATTAGGGATCTTCCTGGATCGTTATCAGATAACCTATTCTATTGTCCCAAGCCTGTACTATGTTTTCGAGAGTGTAAATCTAAGCGTTGTCTTACATGTCCATTAGCTGATAAGTCACAGATTTCAAATAATAACAATCTTAATTTGGTAAAATTTTGCAAAGCATACAATGTAATCTATTCATTGAAATGCAATTCGTGTAACATGGAATATTTTGGACAGTCTTGTCAAAAATTACATAAGCGGCTAAATTTACATCGTTCTCATATTGATAAATATAAAAATTCTAAATTTCAAACAACTCATAATATTGAATATACTCATTTCAAAAATCATGATTTTAAAAATATTACTATTAAAATACTTAAAATACAAAAAAATTTTACTGAACGACTTTTTCTAGAATCTAAATATATAAGACATTTTAATACTACATATCCTTATGGATTAAATCAATTAGTATACAAAAAATCACATCCTGTATTTTCAGATTTAACTAAATATGAAAATTATAAAAATCTTTATTCCGGATTAAATTTTTCAAACTTAAAAAAAACTTCTAGATCTGGTAGAGGTAAACATAATAACAAAAAATTCACTGATGATATTGTGATTCAACAGGAGCTTGATAATCTTGAGGCACAATTTTGTAATGATTATTGTTGGCTTGCTATAAGAAAACATGTTTTTAGTATAAAAAAGAAATATATAAACCAATATTTCAAGGTATTTAAAAAGAATCAATATTCTCCACATTTTTGTGATATCTTTTATGATATTCTACATTATAGAGCAAACCTATTAAATACAAGTCTTTCTAATAAACCTAAATATAAAACTAATAATACACAATTAATTATAAATTTTTCCAATCATGTATTTAATAATATAAATTTACACAATATAATAAACAACATTAATAATAATTTTCCAATAAAAAATTTTACCATTCACAAGACATATAAATATAATCGCACACTTGGACGTAAAATTTTTAATTACAATTCTTTTGCAAAAAATTTGGTCTCTTCAAAGAATTACCCATGTTATTGTAATGACCCAAAATATCAAAAGTATATAAATACAACACATGGTCATATCATTACTGGTGATCTTAATATTGTAGAACAACCTATTTTACAAAACTTAATGCATAATGGCACAAAATTTCGTCTTCCATATAAGTGTAATATCAAATCCATAATATTGCAGTTTATTCAAGATATTGATTTGTTTATATATAAAATTGCTGTTGATTACAATAAACCAATCGAATATTTCAGTGAATGGAGATTTTCTGTAATTGATAAATTAAAAAATGAAATTATAAAAAATTATCATCATATTACACATGCAGCTTTTAAAAACATAAATAAACATATATCAGAATTACAAAACAAATTTATAATTACTTATGTAGATAAATCTCCAAATAATTATGCTATCATTTGTAAAGAATACTATAAAGTGTTAATTCACAATGCAATCAACACAAGTAATATTTTTAATAAAACTAAATTAAATATTGAAATAAATAACAGAAAATTATTAAATTATCACAAATTACTAAAAATCAAATGTAATAATTTTAATTATCCTTATCTTGTTATAATTCCAAAATTTCATAAAAATCCTATTAAATTTCGCACTGTTACCATCGGTTGTAACACATATAATAAAAATGCAAGCAATTTACTACTTAATATTTTAAAGCAGATATATGATATAACGCTAAAACATAATAACCAACATTGCCTAAAAAATAGTTTTCAACTCATTAATAAAATACATAATATCAATCCGGTAAAATTCATAAAAACATTGGATTTTAATGATTTATTTAATAACATTGATATAAAAGACTTACATAAAACAATGTGTATATTATTTAAAGAATTTAAATCTCAATTAAAATTAAAAGAACATATTTCAGTAAATTTTTTTAAAACTTTACTAAATTTTACATTGCATAATAATTACATTATATATGACAATATTATCTATAAACAATGCCAGGGAATTCCGCAGGGCGGAACCGCATCTAGTATTCTCTCTGACCTTTACTTATATTATTATGAAAGAAATATAAGTCCGAACAATGATTATGTATTTTATCGCTATATTGATGACATTATCATATTTTATTTCAATGAAAAAAATTGCACATCACCACTCATTTTTTATCCTACTCAGCTTAAATTAAGCGAAAATGATTTAATTAATAATAATATAAACTTTCTTGACTTAAAAATTAATATTACTAATAATTATAAATTAATTTTTGATATTTATGATAAGAGATTTGATTTCCCATTTAAAGTAAATATTTTTACCAATTATGCTTCATGTTTACATAAATCTGTTTATAAAAATATAATTATCAATTATCTACATCGTATAAAATACTTATGCTCAGATATAAATAAAAACAAAAATATTAGATATATTCGAGATCAAGCAAAAATATATGGATATCCTATTTTTATGATAAATTCAATCATCAACTCTTTTAAATAACATTTATTATATAATTTAAATATAAACATGGTATGTAATAAATTATTGTTTTAGTGTGCGATAACATATAACAAAAGATATAGAAAATAATAATTATAACATACATTATCACAATTATAACATATTAGGAAATTTAATATTTAATATTTGTTTGAACATTATATACACTTTATGTAGAAAATTACAAATATAACATACATAATTAAAATTATAACATATTAGGAAATTTAATATTTGATTGAACATTATTTATACTTTGTATAGTTGTGATTGTGCGTTGCCGATCACCTCTGTTTAAGGTATTATTGATGTGCAGTTTTCATACATTTATAAATTAACTTATACAATAACAAATTAAATTATACAATGATAACATTGGTGATTATAACTCATATATATATATCTATTTGCAATATATTTATAAATAAATATATATAGTTTTTATTTTTGTCTATGAATAATTAAAATTAACAAGTATTTTAATTACTGCATTGCATTAATTTGATTGAAAAACAGTAGTAATACTATTAATTATCAACATTATAAATTTTGAGATATTTTGAATTGTTTATGAATTATTTAATTAGATATTTAAATTAATCTATAAATATAAACTATATTTACAATGTAGTATAAATTAAACATTAATTATTTAAAAACAAGTCTAATATATATTTAAGTAGTAGTAAAAATAAAACATTAATAATTTAATAAATGTCTATAATATCAGTGGATATTATAGGATATATAGGATATTACAGCTGGCAGCAATAATAATTTGAATTAAAATAATATCTCTTTTACATAATATATTCTTGTTAAGAATATCTGAAATGCTGTGCAAGTTGAATTAATTCTGTGTAGATTTATTCATATAGTAGTATTATATTTTATTTGAATTTTAAGTAAAACTACAAGTTAGTATTGTTTTTTAAAGTTTATTTATATAAATAAATCTAATGAAGTGAGTATGTAACTAATAAAGTGGATATTTAACTAAATATTAATTATGAACTATTATAATACCAATAGATGGCGACACTTTACCTTTCAGGTAGTTGTAGATAATATTGTTAATATTATATTTAATTTAACTATAGAGGGAGCTATTGATTGTATATTAATTTTACTTTCAGGAATTAAAATTGGATGGAGTAATATATATTCACGGATATAAATTTGTTATAAGTGTATTAAAACCAGAATTATTTTGAGTGTTTTTGAATCATTTTGTGATTGGGTGTCATTTATGGGGTTGTGTTTTAAAAAAAGTGTGCTCTCAACTTGTCTTACAAATCATTTCTCTCAACTCGACTTAGTTAACATGTATGATGCATTGCCATGTGGATGTGAATATTATGTAGACGTTGTGACATTTTAAGGATTCTGTATAATTATTGTGAGTAAAATATTTTATCTACACTTTACGCGTTCATATTTCCAATTTTATTATTTCAAAACTGTTATCTCGTGGTAATTTAGTGAGGTGTTAATTACAGTTTTTTGGATAATCGATGTGAGTGAAATATATTGTATTTTCTTAATGGTTTTTTATTTCCTATTTAAATATTTCCAAATTTTAATATTTCCAATTGTTGTCTGGTAATAATTCAGTGTACCTGGATGATTCTACTGATCTTAGCATTATGCCAGTAGAATTATGAAACACTGAATTATTATTTAAAACACATGTGGGTGCATCCAGGCTGATGAGTACATGTGCATGTGTTTTTCCATGTCCAATTCATATTTAATTCTCATGTGGTCCAATTTTCCATTGTGTATGGTTCATATTTAATTTGTTAATCCATTTGTGTTTACTTAATTGCAACTCCAATTTATATATATATATATTTTTTTTTTCCCCTTTCTCTCTATTTCTTTTTTCAATATTCTTTTGGTATGAGTAAAATTTGGCCAATTACCATTGAAGCATCAGCTATGGTAATATTATGTTTGCACATGTTAATTATTAGCTATGTGGTATTCTGTATACACAGTATCATTGATTATCTCTTTGGAGATTTAAGTAGAATAGAACTTGATATGTTTTTTGAAATTCATAGATATTATAATTATATATATATATATATATATTTCTTTTTCTTTTTTTTTTTTACATACATATTTTGTTTTGTGTTTCCTCAACATTCACACCAGCTGCAATGTTATCCTTTTTTCCTGTAACCCGTTCAGTTTCAGAGCATGCTTTGCGAGAATTCCAACTTTTTTATGAGTGTTCTTATTTTTTTTTCCTCTGATCAAAGCTAAAATATTCTGACAAACTCAATTTTTGCAAGTAAATGCATGAAATTTACACAGATTGCTATTTTAATGCCTAAATACCAAACAACAATTTCCATTTTTCTGTAAATGGGATACATCTTAAATTTCCAAACATAATTGAAAAGTGTTTATGAATTCGTTTTGTCTGCTGTCTGTCTTTCCGTGCTTTAACTCACGTAAATATGCTCGGATTGACATGTAATTTTTTTTTTATGTTAATAACACTGCATAATGTTCGCTATTGAAATTGAAGTGTGTAGCATTTATAGTTTGTTTACAAGGACACAAAAAATAATTACGTTATGATATATGGGGGAAAATCGTTTGCGGTGCATTTTATATAAATTACTTATTTAGATATATCATTTCATCGTATGCAAAATTAAATTTCTTAATAATTGTCTGTTAGTCCTGGAAAGTGTTTCATAATTTATGCCTGACAGAGGATCTTTCGTTTTTGTTTAGCATTATCTTAGCGTTTATCATTCACTTTTTTTAGCGGTTTTCTAGTACGACAATTGAACTTTAAAATTCGTTTAAAATATTCATATATATATATATATATATATATATAAAGAAGTTTTAGTGCAATTTTTAAGTAAAATTGACTTTTTTGGAAAATATTCTGTTTAAATAATTTTTTCGTTATTAAAATTAATTCCTAGATTAAAAATAAGGAAACGATTAGAATACAATTCAAAACTGAAAAAAAAAAAAAAAAAACCTATAATAAAATATGAACATTTGATGTAAACTGGCGGCGCTATAGCTTGATGAACATTAGCTGGGATCAAATTGATCTGGTGTGCAACAGGATGTAACTAAATTATTATCGGTGTTGCCTTACCTCGCAACTTTTGATTTGAGAACATTTGAGAGTATTATTACATTTTCGTAAAGTACAATTTAAAAAGTTTTTTTCTAATAACACAAACCAAGTTACACATGCGGTCAGTTGCAGTTCAAAACGTTATTAATCAAATAACGATTGTAATCAAATAATAATTAATATTAAAAATTTATCAAATTTTATCCGTTTCGCTGTGTTACGTCCCTCGAAAGGCTGGTTGTCAAACCAAGTAGAAACTGCCTAACGTTGTGCTCTTAATTGATTAATAACTTTTTGGTAAAATTGATAAAAATTTAATATTAATTATTATTTGATTATAATCGTTTTTTGATTAATAAGATCCTGAGTTGCAACTTTATGCATATGTAACTTTGTTTGTGTTATTATTATTATTATTTTGAGTTGTACGTTACAAATTTGTAATAATATTTTTCGTCATGTTCTTAAAAAACAAAAGAAAAATATGAGGTAAGGAAAGCCCGACAATAGTTTATGGACACCCTGTATATATTTTTATGTTTTATTTTATTACATATATATATATTTTTTTATAAGTACAACTTTGTTCTTAGGTAACTCTGCATTAGTAAGTGATTAAAAAAAACAAAACCAGAAACATTTACATTGCAATTGGATTATTTCTTAAATTGTTTATTTTATAAGAAACTTTCTATCAATTAAAAAATATATATATAATCATATTCCGCTTAAAAAAAGGAATAAGAAATACTTTAATTTTGAGAGAAAACTTAATAAAACTGAAAACTTTATAACTTATACCACATCTTTCCCTTCGATTCACTTCATATAATATTTGAGTTGGATAGACAATCAAAGAATTTTAAGTTCTATATTCTATTCATATTAAAATCAAGGTGAACAACCTGAATTTTAATTTAAAACCACCATCTGTCTCAATATAATCTCGACACCGGCAAAGATCGGGAACCACGGAGTAAATTAAAATGAGAAGTTTGAGATCATCGCAAAATTCAAGAGAAGTTAAGTTTGGATTTGAAAGAAATAACAGACGATATTAACTGGAATAGAATGTGGGTCAAATTAAAATATACTTCTGAAAAACTGTCGATGGAAAAAAGAAGAAAAAAAATATGGATGAAAAGAAATTTTTACAAAAGAAAAATGAAATGAAGGAAACTGAAATAAAAATAGTTCGTCTGAAAATCAGAATATTTTTTAAATAAAATAAGAGTGCTTATTTGTGCTTATTTCATCTGAATATTTTATACTTTTATATTTTAAACCGATTTCCTACAAGGAAGGCTTAACGGATAACTTTTGAACAAATGCTCCGATTTTCCAATTCTTTTGTGGTCCTGTTTAAGTTTCATTGGGATCCAAAAATGGTACGTTTGTCTTCCTGAATTTATAAGACTCAAACTTTCGTAAAAATTGACCAAGCATAACAAATTTCGAGTATGGTGTTGCACGGTACTACTTTATCTATATTATAAAGCAAAAACATGTCCGTGAGTAACGCTGACGTCATATTGACGGTGGCAACGACTTCAACAATCAAGCTCGTTTCATCGCAAATCTTTTAAGTTCTATACATCGCACACTTGCAATTTTTACACCGTTGAATAAAAAAACAAACATACTTTCAAATGCAATTTTTTTGAAAACTATATTGATATCAATTTACCGTTTTTCTATGTTTTATTAAATATTTTTCAAGCATGAAACTAAAAAAAATATATATCTCGAAAATGAATGTGCAACCCGATTACGGAAGATTAACTCGTTTGCTCTTAAAATAATGTAAATAATTAAGCATTTGTTTGTTTCCGTGTAATATTCTGTAAATAATTCAACAAACGAAGTTAAAACTTCACAAATAAATAAATAAAACACAAATTTAACAGACATATCGAACACATAATCGAACTACGCACTTAAACACTGAAACAATCAAAATGAAAAAGGGTGTTATAAATACAGAAATCTTTCGCGATTAACCGCTAGCATGCGGCAAATATACAAATGTACCAAATATGCTGTGTGTGTGTGTGTGTGTGTTTACTTGGTATGCAATCTACGAAAATACACTAAATCTAAAACAATCTGTCGGGATTTTCAATTGAAAATTATTTTTACCTACATTTTGAAAACAGGTCAGTATACCGGATATCTATAACCCGCTCAGTCTGGTTGCAATAAGGCGAGAAACAATCTCTTGTAGTTAAGTTTTTTTTTTTCTTATCAATTTTTTGTCTTGTTCATACATTTAATTAAAAAAATATGTTAAGTTACGCACATGATTTTAAACAACTAAATTAAACTACTAGTTTATACTACGAGCTATGCTTATTAACATTTAAAACGGGGAATTTAAAAAAATGTTAAATACAAAATATATTTCAGATGCGGAAAAAAAAAAAAAAAAAAAACTAATCGTATTAATAAAATGTTGCATAATATCTATGCCATAATAAGCGCCAGTGTTTTATAATGTCCGATTTTGTGCGATAATTTAAAAAAGAATGTGTGTTTAGAAAAATCGACGAACACATTATAGAAAACTAGAAGTTTATTTATCAAAATAGCTATGAATAATTTTAATTGGAAAAAACAACGTTTTCTGGACCGCACAAATAAAAAATGCGTATATTTTTTTCTTTCTAATTTTTATTAAATCTATAAAAATGTAAAATATCACAGTTAAAACATTTATTTTATTTAAATTTAAATAATTACATATATATATACTTCCAGAACAATTTTTATTTCAGACTTGAATACACACAAATTAATACAATAGACCCAACACCAGTGAAAAATTAGGCGGGGCCAGGACTGGAACCTAGATCGACAGCGTAACGTGCTTGTTGTTCTGATATCCTTGCTCGGCAATTTCTCACTATTAATTCGTGTTGGGGAAATTTAATGTACATATATATATTCAAGTGTGGATCGAAAATAATTGATTAACTTTCACTGTGAAAAATATGAGTTTGTTCAGAAATCGAACTAAGGACAAAATGCTCTGTCACTATTACTACACTCAGCTGCATGCTTGGAATCAAAGGAAGTAATTTATCTAATTACAATCTAATTAACCTAAACTTTAGGGCTTGTTTTCTCAAGAACTTTCAGTAGCGCGCTTTAAAAAATATTATTATTATTATTATTATTTTCGTATCGACAATACTTAATCGATATACAAAGTTTCAGCTCAAACTCTGTTTCGTACTCTCCTCTAGAGAAACATTTGTCTGTTATATGTATGAGTAATCGTATTTTATTTTTTTAATGGTTGTTTTGTAAATATGCTCATGTAAAATATCATTTTCCCCCCCAAAAATGCTCTAAGTTGTAACATCAGGGTTCCCAGCAAAACATGTCTGGCAATTTCCCTGACTTTCCATGATTTTCCCTGACCAAATCCAAAAAAATTCCATGACCAAACGGGCATTCACAAAATCTGCTTAATAACACAAAATAACAAGCAGCATAAAAAAACAGGATTCATACTCTCTTCTCAGGAGAAAATTCAAGCACCTTTCAAGAAAATTGCAAAATGAAATTCTATAAAATACTATAATGCAAAAGACATCTTTGCCAGTTTTCAAATAAATGCCATACAACAAAGCCTAAAATGTGAAATGCCAAGAAAAAGTCTAAAAAATGTAGAAAACTTTTGTCCATATTATGGTTTTTAACAAGCTTAAAAAAAGGAGGTTATCAATTTGACACGTATGTATGTTTTGGTGTTGTTCACGCCTAACTCTTGTAAATATGCATCGATTTTGATAATTTTTCTTTTGTCTGAAAGAGTAAGGTTCCCATGTGGTTCCATTTCAATTTCGTCAAAATACGATCATTAGAACCAATTATTTCAAATTTTTATTCAAATTTCTATTAAAATTATCTGCATTGCATTTGAAGGAATTTCTCGATCTTGAAACCGACAAGAGCCTAGATATTTTTCACAGGCGCCATGTAGCGAGAAATATAATATAGTAACACTTTTCTGGAAAAAAAAAAAATATTTCAAATTATTTTTTTTTTTCCCCAGACCTTTCCATGACTTTTTAAGAAATATTTGTAAATTTCCTGACTTTTCCTATATATTTTTTAATTTCCATGACTTTCCCTGACTACTTTGAAAATCCCTGACTTTCCAGATTTTCCATGACTTTCCATATTGCTGGGAACCCTGAACATTCAAAGCGATTTCAATATATCAACTTAAAGTTCAGATATGCTGACACACAAATCTTGAAACAAAAAACTATTTTGAGTTAAATAAGATAGTAAAGTATGAGTAAATTGTAAATGTTCCAAGGTATATACCCTATATAATAACTTTTTTTTAAACCTTTTTAAAAACCATTCCCTAATATAAGACAAACCCTATTACACTGATAATTTCGTATAATTTATGAATGAATGCAAGAGATATATTAATAAAATGCAACGATGGAAAATCTTTTTCCAGCGCTAATTAAAAATTAACGCAGATTAGCATATTTTAAAATCCCATTTCCTTTTATTAAAGCTTTTAATATTTGTTTTGAAATTTTATGCAAATTTTTCTTATTTTTAATTAATGGTGGCTAAAATGTTCACTCTGCTTTCGGCAATATCAACAGCTCTTTTTTTTTTTCGTGTTTTTAATTCAAAAGCATTAAATGTTGCGGTTAATTTCTATTTACATTTTTCAATCGATTGTGTTGGCAAAATTTAGAAACACGAGAAAAAATATAATTTTCTAAACTATTATAGGCCTCGAGGTTTTAAACAGTAGAGAATTTAATTACTTCTGTGGCCGACAAAAAACAAATCAAATTTCGTGCTTTGAAATTTAAGAAATAAAATTAAAAAAGAACCATACTTATTGCCAAAGGCTGGAACCGTTTTTAAATATTTTTGGCAAGAAAGAAAAATTGCAGGAGTAATGATGATTACTCACAACAGATGGCGCAAAAGAAAGTGCATTTTACTTAATGTCACGTGACCACTTAGTGACCGGAGGGCGAAAGGCAGGGAAATAGTTTTTCCGAGAGCGAAGGGGGAAAAAAAGAATTACTAAGTGCTGAGAAAAGTTTTCTCGTAATGCAGAATCAATAGTTAATTTGATAGGAATTTCTCGATATAACAATAAAGAAAAAAAGTGGAAATTAATGCAAAGTGGGGAAATGTAGCTGCAGAAAAAAACTGAAAAGAGTTTATTTCTTGTCGTTCTGACTTCGGAAAGAATTCGTATTTTAATGTCTGTGAAATTGAGAATGCATTTATTTTTAAAGAAAGTTGAGATTTAAATGGAGAGAATGTTTATGATTTAAAGTTGGTAACATTAAATTTAATAGCATTCTTTAAGATAACTTGATACATTTACTTAAAATTAAATATTAAAACTGTTGAAGAATTTAAATATTTTGTATCTATTATTCATTAGGATGTATTGTATCATGTCAAAGTGATATAGAGAAACGAATTGAAGAAGGCAGAAAAGCAATAGCTATGCTGAATTCTGTTCTGTGGAAAAGCCTAAAATAAAACGACAAATGTACTGCGGAATTATGTAAAGCATTATTCTGAATGGCGCTGAGACATGGACTTTATTTTATATAAATAAGTTTGAAAATATTTCCAGAAAATCCCACGAAATTTTCATTTTTATTTATTTACTTATTTATTTATTGTAAAGTGCTTATTCTTGGGATTACTAAATTCAATAAAGGAAATCAAATGAGTTTGACAAATAAATGTTTGTTTTTACAGAAACCGCAGCCAACACATTTCGTTTTTAATTAAAATGGGCAAATTATTTTAAATAGGCGGTATTTTAATAAATTAGGCACATGCAAATAACCCCCCACCCTCCCCCTCCCTACACAGTTATTTTAACCAAGCAGTTGATTTAGCAAGGCATTATTATGCTAAATTAAGCAAATAAGAATAGCTCAAGTAAGCCTTGTTTTTCTAGTAGAAAAATATATTATAAAATTTTTCACTGTTATTTAATAACAGTGAAAAACAACTAATAATACTAAATAATGGTAAGTGAGAGCAAGCTGTGTACAGGATTTTAAGTCAAGGTAATTTGCAGCACTATTAGGTCATCTTAAATTTGTGTTGCTTTATATAACAATAATAGCATTGCTTTACAGCTTTGTTGTTAAAAATAACATTGCTTTATAAACAGTTAAATAAATTGTATTGCTTCACAGCACAGTAAAATCAAAATTGTCTGAATTACACTTAACAAATTTAACATTTTTAAAAATATATATATAAAAAAATCTCTCAATTGTTACCGTATTTTTTGCAAGAAAATTATGAATAAAAATTTAGATTTAATAATTTAGTTTATTAAAAATAACTTTAAAGAAGAAATACTGATCACTTAAAATTTGATTGTGAAAAATAAGCATTTAAACTAAATTGAATTCATACTTTTTTTCAAGCAATAGTACGATATAACTACTGCTTGAAACATTTAAACCTCTTTTTCAACAATAAAAATCCTATAAAATAACACTAATAATAATAATAATAATAATAATAATAATAATAATAAAAGTAATCATGTATACATAGGGACATAACGTATTCAATGTCTATCTAGAGATGAACACAAAAAGCACCAAAAGTTTATTACTTTTGCAAGGGGGAAAAAAAAAGTCATTAGTTAGAATGAATAATTTGTGAGACATATTAAAAAGGGCACCCAAAAAGACTTAATATTAATCAAATGATTCTCAGTGAACATTTTATATGTTAGAGAAATTAGTGATTATCCTATTCAAATATGATAACTTAGACGAATAAAGATAAATTCCGTGTAAACATTTTTTTTTTTTTTTTTTAAGAAGCAGCTTGAAACAATTTTCGGGAAGTAATCATGTAAATTGTAACATATTTATTAAGCTAAATCAGAAAAATTAAAATTGTACAAGAATAAATATCATCTTTCTTTATCTTAGAAAAATCACTACTTTCACATAATAAATACTAAAGATCGTAACGAGGAAGAAATATATTACTCTCAAATAAGTAACTCATTCTGATTTTAATTTCGAAAAATCTTCCAGAAATAATGATCATTTTAACGATTTATTCTGAACTTATAATGCTCTGTTCTAACTGCTAATAATGAGCTACTTAAAGTTCGATATATAACTTAGATGGCTTGATAAAGTAATTTTGTCCTCCGTTTTCTAATTTTATCACTTGGTAATTTCGAATCATGCCATATTAATGGTTATAATAAGGAAATACGTATATATATTTTTTTAATTTAAAGCGATGTTAATCACTTAATAGTAGTTAGTAGATTTTGAAAAACTTTGGGCGTAAAAACATTTTAGGAATGAAACTGAGAAATGTATGGTGAATATTAATTGCTTCGGAAAAGAGTATGCGAGTGTAACATTGAAATTTTTGCGACAGGGGATGAAGATATGCGACAGAAACATTATTGGTCGGATTATTTAAATTGGAACTCTTTTATGTCCGCAGACGAAAACTTGTGGCAACAATTGCAATTTAGCTATCATAGAATAAATTTTGAGAGAAGAGAAAATTGAGTTGATGCGAGAGCATTATATCGAGCTATATGATTTTCTCTGATTTTAAAGTGAGGCTAAATCAAGAAAAATGCCTTCAACGTCTGCAATTAGCATATTGAAATGAAGCTCCATCTCGTGCCACTTACAGATGGTTTGCAGAACTTAGAAGAGGTCAAAATTCTCTCCTGGATGAAAAACACACAGGAAGATCTTTGTCAGCTGTAGTCCCAGAAAATATGTCACCCGTACGAAAAATTTTAATCGGTGATAACCCCTGTAAGAAGGTATCTGCCAAAAGATACAGTAGGTACTTAACTTTGGATCCGCAGCTATACATAAAATTATTCATGAAGAACAGCAAATGAAAAAAATAGACTGCTATTTACCAAAAAGCGTAGCGTGTCAGAATCACTAAAGAAACCCTAAAAGTACTTCATGACGGTAGTCAACGCATAGTTTCTAAAATCGTAATTGGGGATGATGCGTACATACCTTATTTTGACACTCCAACACGACAAAAAAATAAAGTATGGATCTTTGAAGATGACCCTAAAACAACAAAGGCAACGAGTAATGAAAAAAATCCCTGACGGCTCGGCCTACAGGCACAGGTAGATTTCGAAGACGCAGACCGTGGGGCGCCTGTTTGTCGGGAATTGCGGAAGAAATGACCTTTTTTACGATGATGCGGCAGTTTGAACCGCCTACTTCGAAACCTAACTTGTTTGCAGGCGGATTCGGCAGGGATTTTTTGGTTTTTAATTTTTTTTTTGGTATAACGGTTGGTCCTATAAAAAACTTGTCAATATAAAAGTTTTAGATAATATTAAGAGGATTTATAATAAATTTAAGCGGATTTGAAATCTTGGGAATTGACGAAGTTATGCATTTTTTTCTTCTAACCCCCCCCTCCCCCCTCTTAAGGCAATTTTTCATTATATCAAAAATCTGTCATACATAAATTTTCGGCCCTTCTCCTTGAAGTAATAATAACTTCAAACGGATTCGATACGTATCATAATTAAGAAATTATGGGTTTTTTTCTGTTTTCACAAAAAGGTCCCCCATTCCCCCCCCCCCCCCCCTGGTTCGATTTTGCCCATTAACGAACTTGACCGAGATTTTATGCCTCTTGATTTTATGTATCAGTTTCGAACAGATGCGGGAGTTGGAACCGCTTACTTCGAAAAATAACTTGTTTGCAGGCGGAGCCGGCAGGGGTTTTTTCGTTTTTAATTTTTTTTGCTATAACAGTTGGTCCTATAAAAAACTTGTCAATATAAAAGTTTTAGATAATATTAAGAGGATTTATAATAAATTTAAGCGGATTTGAAATCTTGGGAATTGATGAAGTTATGAATTTTTTTCTTCTAAACCCCCCCTTCCCCCGCTTAAGGCAATTTTTAATTATATCAAAAATCTGTCATGCATAAATTTTCGGCCCTTCTCCTAGAAGTAATAATAACGTCAAACGGATTCGATACGTGTCATAATTAAGAAATTATGTTTTTTTTTTCTGTTTTCACAAAAAGCCCCCCCCCCAACCCCCCCCCCTGGTTCGATTTTGCCCATTAACGAACTTGACCGAGATTTTATGCCCCTTGATTTTATGTATCAGTTTCGAAAAGATGCGGGAGTTAGAACCGCCTACTTCGAAAAATAACTTGTTTGCAGGCGGAGCCGGCAGGGATTTTTTTTTGTTTTTAATTTTTTTTTGCTATAACGGTTGGTCCTATAAAAAACTTGTCAATATAAAAGTTTTAGATAATATTAAGAGGATTAATAATAAATTTACGCGGATTTGATATCTTGTGAATTGACGAAGCTATGATTTTTTTTCTTCTAAAACCCCCCTTTTTTCCCCCCCTTGGAGCCATTTTTAATTATATCAAAAATCTGTCTTACATAAATTTTCGGCCCTTCTCCTAGAAGTATTAATAACTTTAAATGGATTCGATACGTATAATAATTAAGAAATTATGGGGGTTTTTCTGTTTTCACAAAAAGCCCCCCCACCCTCCCCCCTTTGGTTCGATTTTGCCCATTAACGAACTTGACGGAGATTTTATGCCCCTTGATTTTATGTATCAGTTTGTAAAAGATTAATGCAGAATTTTTCCAGTTATCGTGGTCAGAAAAAAGTGACATATATATATATATATATATATATATATATATATATATATATAAACTTTTGAGCTGGGTTCTGGGAGTCATGATCGGCGTAGATCTGCAAAAATTTTTCAAAATTTCCAACTTAGGTGAGAATGTAATAGGTAGTATTTCTTATGAAATCTACCTAAAAATAATGTATGTTGTGTTCTTCAGAAGTACAGGGTTGATCAAACTTATAAAGCTGGAAGGACAGAATATTTTTCATCTGTACCACTAAGTGTCTTCCAGAATTTCTTCAAGAGGTGAATGTTAGGGTACTCATGCTTCACCATGACCATGTATCTTATTCTCATTCAGCAAAGTTTCCAAGTAGTTTCAGCATCTTTACAGTCGAATTTCTCGAACAAAAAACATCAAAATGATAGAACATCCATCCTATTCTCCTGATCTTGTTATGTGTGACTTTTGGCTATTTTTTAATCTGAAACATTTTACACGGGTGTTATTTTCATCCCAAAAGGCTATAAAAGCAAATTTTACATCTATTCCAAGATATGGATGGCATGAGGTATTTAATCTCTGGAAAAGTCGCCTACAAAAGTGCATTGATCTTGGAGAGAACTACTTTGATCAGCCCTGAGGATTCGCAAGTTTAATTTGTACCATTTAGTCTTATCTCAAAAATTTCAGTGTGACCCTCGTAAAATTATTACAATTAAGTGAACGGACAATGAGACGTTCTTGGACAATATTGGCTGTCAAATCATTGGAATCGTTATGCTTCAGAAAAAGTAGCTATTGACCTCACACAAACATGATAAATTAGATGGACAAAGCATAAACAGCTTAAGTGTAAATGTATTATCTTAATAAAAGAACAACTAGAAGCAACATTTAGTAAGTATTGAAGTAGATTTGTAATACATATATTGAGCTAAACTGTAAAAATCGGAATTGTATAAGAATATATACATTTTTTTTTTTTTTTTTTTTTTTTTTTTTACCTTCGAAAATTTGCAACTTTCACTTAAATACTAAATTGCTTAATGATGATGAAAGATATTGTGCTGAAAGAAGCAACTCAATTTCAATTTAATTCTGCAAAATCTTCTATAAAGAATGATAATTTTAAAAGACTGAATCTGCACTTTTAATAACCTGTTCTAACAACGAATCACTAGTTATTTAGTGTTCGTACTTGTAAAAAATGTGTGCGCAAAAGAAAAAAGTTTTAAAAAACTTCAAAATTGTATAAAAAGGATTTTTTTTTTTTTTTTTTTTTTTTTCAAAAAAAGAAAAAAAAAGTTAACATTTTTTAATTTTACTACAAAAATTGCATTTTTAAAAATCAATTTCCTTCATGAAAACATTTAATAATATATTTAAAACATATGCTAAAATACTCAAATAATAATAAAAAAAATAATTCAAATTATACTGAGCTCCCTTTAAATAATCTAAATACGTCAAGATAAAAAACTAGTCGGATGTGCCAATCCCAAAACTTTCTTCTATCTCAATCATGTTAATACTTCTAATTTCGTCCTCACATCGAAAATAAAATCAATATTTTTCGTCATTCTGTTGTACGTCAGCTGCTTGCGAATCATCGGGTTACCGGGATGCAATCAACTGATGTATACTAAACTACGAAAAGTTCTTTTGGCCTGTACCGACCGGAACAGATAGCCCCCTATTCCTTGGTTTTACGATTTTAGCTAATTTTACTGGAAAACACGAAGCTAAAATGCGTGGAAACCAATTAAAGAAGATTCATTCCCAGATCTCGTCAACATTGAATTTGAATGAGAATATCGCCAAATTAGTCTTCTATAGCCAAGTTGGCTTCATTTGTGGCAACCTATTTTTGTCGCCAAATTTGGCGATATTTCGTCAATTGCCGCCAAGCTTGGCGAGAATTTGACGTTGGCGAATATAAATATATAGTGTTAAGCATTTAAGAATAGGAGCAATGGTTACAACAATGAAAGAAAATTTGCTGAAACCCTGTTAACTAAAACTCATAAATTAAACCCGTTTATGGATGAATTCTGCTGTCTTGTTTGAAAATGTCAACCACCCTAAAATTTCAAACCGCTTTATCTCCACCATTTTTTAATATAGAGACAAAACAAAAACTGCTCCGGATTCTCCGGATCAAGGCCGAACATTTAACGGAAAAAACTTTTAGGATTTCTAATTTTTTTATACATCTTTTAGAATTTGAAATCTTTAAATGGCTATCACAGCGCCCCCTTCCGGCGGAATATCCTCACATTCTAGTAGGACCTGCTGGCTATAGCCAAAAACATATTAAAAGTTTTTGGTTTAATTATCTGCATAAAATCATACACTTTTCGATGATACAATAGTGATAATCGAACAAAAATCGTGATGGCAGCGCCCCCTTTCGTCAAAATATCCCCGAATTCAACCTGGATCTGCAGGCTATGGTCAAAAATATAGAAAAAAAATTGGTTCAATTATCTGCATAACTTCATACACTTTTCGATGATACAATAGTGAAAATGGAACAAAAATATCCATCACAGCGCCCCCTTTCGTCGAAATATCCCCAAAATCTGACAGAATCTGCTTGCCATAGCCAAAAACATAGAAAAAAAATTAGGTTTAATTTGAAGCATAACTTCATACACTTTTCGATGGTACAATAGTGAAAATGGAACAAAAATATCGATCAGAGCGCCTCCTTTCGTCGAAATATCCCCAAATTCTGTTAGAATCTGCTTGTCATAGCCAAAAACATAGAAAAAAATTAGGTTCAATTTGAAGCATAACTTCGTACACTTTTAGATGGTACAATATTGAAAATGGAACAAAAATATCGATCACAGCGCCCCCTTTCGTCGAAATATCCCCAAATTCTGATAGAATCTGCTTGCCATAGCCAAAAACATAGAAAAAAAAATAGGTTCAATTTGAATCATAACTTCATACACTTTTCGATGATACAATGAAGACACACAGACGGACAGACAGACAGACGGACGGACGGACAGACAGACATTTTGTAAAAACGTGTTTTTCGGAATCTCTGACCCCTAAAACGTGTAAATCCGTCGAAAGATGGAAGTCGAAAAAAATTTCGATTACAATACTTTCTTCTATTATAGATAGAAGAAAGTAAAAATATAAATATTTTTATTGTTCATACATCTTTTGTGCGCATCACGTGAATATTAATTTCAAAGAAATAAATAACAGCTATAAATTATTGCAACACACATTTAAACTGGATATATTTCACTCTAAACAGCTAGAACTAGTAACCAAATTTGGACTAAATTGCTAAATTACGAATTCGCATCCAACTGCCTTAAATTTAATTAACTTAAATTAACTTATCATAAAAGCTCATTCAAACAGATCGTAATTTCACAAATAAGTGAATTGAACTAAACAATTCTAAATTGCTTTAAGTGTTTTAATCACGTTGGGTTTTTTATATTAAATGTAATAAAAAATACCGTTCCTCAAAATAAAGCTCCAATGCAATAAAGATATTTATTATAAGTAGGTTTTCTTTTAATAAATCTATTAATTTTTAATGTTGAAGTTTTTTACAATGGCTCTTTTAAACAAAGATTACTTAGTGATTTTTTTTCATAGATTACAGAGGTTGTTGCGTATAAAAATTATATAAAGGTCACAGAGGCTAAAGCTAAATTTTATCAGGCTTTAACCCGAAATAGGTACCCTTTAAACTTATTATTATTATTATTATTATTTTAGTGTATTATAATACTTTTTGACATATTATTGAATGGTTATATGAACGAAAATGTTTTAATCAAGAAAAAAAAATTGCAATTCTTGAGTTAAAATTTGGAAAAAAATATACATATAAAAATTATATTAAGGTCGCAAAAGAACAAAACTAAATTTTATCATGCTTTAAAAGGGACTCGGTACTCTTTAAATTTTATTTTTATTTTAGTGTATTATAATATTTTTTTGACATATTATATTGAATGATTTTATAAAAGAAAATAATTTCATCAAGGAAAAAAATACAATTCTTGTAAAAAAAAAAGTGAAAAAAAATTAAACCTTCCTTCTCCTACAATTTTAAACTTTTTTTTTTTTCATGTTTTTCTTAAAAGTGTGTTCCGTAACGTTAGGGATGATATTTCCAAAAAGTTAATTAGTTTATAAATAAATAAATAAAATTTCATGACACATGCATAAAGTAATAGAGTAAAAAAAATATTTACTTATTATTATCTTTTAAATAAACTATTTATATTACTAAAAATCCAATCCCTAATTTTATTAAATATAAACACACCTTAATGTACCCCCCCCTCCCCCACCCTCGCCAAATAATAATAATAATAATAATAATAATAATAAATGAATAAATAAAATAAAATAAAATAAAAATAGCGAGTCAAATGGAAAGTATACGTTGAAGTTTAAACATTTCATCATACTGATATACAGAAAAATTCGAACTGAGAAAAATAAATTTAAATATTGGAATTCTGATACATTTGGAGGAAAATGGAAGCATAGCACAGTTGAATATTTCCCTGGAGCAAATTCCGCGAATATACGGAAATGTACTCGGGATATTTTGTGCAACCCTGTATATGATCTATAGAATTTATATACTCCAAGCAATATACAAAAAATGAGTTAAATTTAAAAACGCACACCGCAACTGAAAACGCACTAACTGCAATTATTATTCAAATATTATTGATAGACAGTTCTGTAGCCGAATTCTTTTGCATGTCCCTGTAAAAAAACAACGATGAATGTTTTTCTCTCTCTCTATGAGTATAGTTTTTCTTTTAGAATCGGTTCCAACTGATTCCAAAAGAGAAAATGCTCACATATAAAAAAAATTGTAACCAAAATCGAAAAGTAAAAACGCACAACATTAGGTATACTATGCAAAAAAAAAAAAAAAAAAAAAAAATCATATGAAATTATTAAAATGCAAGGGAGTAATTTGAAAATATTTTTCTTATAGGTTTGACATTAGCTTCTGTGCGTGACTAGTGCATCCTCTTAAAGTCCTTAAAATTTTACATTACACCCATTTGAAGCATGGATAGTAATATAACATTTAAAGAAATATGAGATATAATTACAAATTGATAGTCG
This sequence comes from Maratus michaelseni, assembly GCA_963931845.1. NCBI lineage: Eukaryota > Metazoa > Arthropoda > Arachnida > Araneae > Salticidae > Maratus > Maratus michaelseni. Next base: position 261,574,881 of record OZ007593.1, read on the forward strand.
TTAACCTAAGCCATATCACCGTTCATGAAACATCATTTAGCCATTCATTGAGGGAAATGTAACGACTTCAGAAAGCGAGAAATATTTCGGATAATTAGTTCACTTTAATAGCTCATCATAACATAACGAATGCGGCAAGACTTAAGATAAGCATAAATATTTACGAATTACAATCCCGTCCGACTAATTTACATTTAGATTTAAAATTCTTGAAGTAAAAGAGATTTTCGTATATTGGGGTCGATTAAACTCGCACCATGCAAGGAACGGATTTTTCAAATATACCAGAAGCTTTAAAACTTATTTTGAGAAAGTAATTAACATTTTTATGAGGCTGTTTTAGCCGTGCTTTGGAGTTGTTAAAGACAGATTAAATGGCTTGCGTTAAATGATGACATTACGTATAAATGAACGACAGGTCGCAGTAATTTTATGTGCAATTAAAGTAACAAGAATTACTATAACAAATTTTAAAAATAAATATGACTTGCTATATATAATTTTACAATCTGCGAAAAAGGGAATTAATTATATGCCCTAATAAATCACAGATTTCTTTACTATCTATATAGAGTTTTTTAAAAATAAGTATAAAAATAAAAATAGTTTTTTTTTAACCTCTCCAGGACGGTTGGAATGTACACGCCCCATATAGGTTGGTTCGTTTTTTTTTAATGACAGAGTATTTTAGTTGTAAAACTGGGCCTTGTCTAATCGTAGAATTCTTGGAAAATAAAGCAAAAAATACTATCCAAAATTAGTGGTATTAAAAATTTAAACGTTGTTAAATAACACTCGTTCTAAAAGGGTTAAATACACTCTTTTACGAGTATTTAATGTTTATCTTGAAAATCACGCCTAATTTACTGACTGCATTTCATGATTTTTCCACAAAAGTTCCGTTATAATACATTAATTTTGCGTGGTCGCCGAACCTGATTATGGAAAATTAACCGATTTTTTTTTACTCTTGGTAGAAAGCGCAAGCTAGTGAATTTATTAAAAATATATATAATTTTTGTTCTCTTTTAAGATATGGCAACAGGAAAAAAAAAAGCATCATTCAAACTATTTATTCGAGATTTGTAAATTGTTTTCTAAACTAATAGTCATAATTTAATTAATATTAAACTGCTAATTGATATAAAAAAATTATTACAATCTTTATTTTTTAAAATTAATTTTCTAATTTTTAGTGTTTAAAATATTGCATCACTATTGAAGTCACATAGCCAATTGGCCGTTTTTTGGCGAGCGTGGTTTAGCGCATAACTAATCCATTGTTGTTGTAACTCCTATACAATGCAACTATGTAGAATATTTGGCGATTTATCCCTGGGTCGGGCTAACGGAAAAATGCCGGAAAATTAAGTTATTAATTTATAATTAAGTTCTAAAAATAGTAAAATGCTGCATTGTGATCGGAAACACGCCTTTGTGTATATATATATATATATTTATAATCCTACCATATGAGGAAGTGAGTTACTAAATTCCATCTTTACATACAAAAATCAAGTAATAATAAATAAAATTATTATTAATAAAATATAAGTTAAATAAAAGAGCGGAAAAAGATGGGGCAAACTTTATGAAGTGACAGAGCACACTACAACAAACGATTTTTGGAAACGAGATCGGGGGTCGCAATATGTTTCTTTAGTCAAAAAGTTCGAATTTAAAAGTCCTTCAGATCAAATTAAAAAATATCCCCTGGATATTACTCAATTTTTTTTTTACTTTGGTAAGCAAAAAATTAATACATTCATCTATTCTGTATTTAAACAGACAAGCCGATTTTTCTCAACAGCCTGTGAAAGAAAACCTGCAGGAAGCGAAAGGTTTTAGTCTATATGCATAAGGTAAAGCTAGGAGAGTCTGCGCACAATTCAAAAGAATAACAATAAAAAATCTAAATATTAATGGATTGCTAAACTATCCATGAATAATTTTTACTTCATTTGTTTTTTATTCATTTCCATTGCTATTTTGTTGTTATGTTGTAATTTAATAGAACAGTTGTAATAAAACCAAAAAAGTTATTTTGCGCAATCTGTCCTTACAGGGTTGGTGTGTCTGCGTACATGGGTAGGAGAGATTGTTACTAATAATAACTACAATTAAATTGTTAACAATAATAATTACACTTAAATGGCATTGTTGTAAGGTTTTTGTGAACAAATATTATTGTATTAGGAGTGAATATTTCAACCTAATGATTAAAGAATCAGAAAAAGGAAATAATTTTAAAAACGATTAAAAAAATTTTAACTAAAGGAAAAAAAAATTAAAGAATCAGAAAAAGCAAGTCCACATAAGATTACAAAATAACATAAAGTTACTTGATAACACAAAAACTTAAAATTAGTCCATTTTAATTTTTCATTTTTTTATGCAAATTTATCAATAAACTGCGTAATCTCTCCTAGCATGGAAACTAATGGAAACAATGCGCCATCTCTCCTAAGTAGCAGATGCGCAAACTCTCCAATTCCGGTAGGAGAGATTGCACTGCCTTTTATATAAACATGACCGCTACTAAAACGAACCGTTGATGTTCACATTGTTAGTCTAGATTAGTAGCTTATGAGAAATCGTTTACGTTTAAAATATTTTGTACTACTGACATTGTATAGAAATTCTGATGAAAAGCTGTGAAAATTCAAGCACTTACTTTGGGAAAACAAAACAAAATAGCAATGCTTTACCTTAGACGCTCAAAACAATCAACGTGCACTTTCAAGCACACTCTCCACTACTGCTGTTGTACAACTACCTGGAGTCGCTGCGCGCTCGCTCTACTCCTTTCCCCCGAACCACTATGTGCGCAATCTCTCCGACTGCGCCATCTCTCCTGGCTTTACCTTATGTATCAAATTTAGTTTTTGTGAACTTAATTCCTATTAATTACAGAGATAATTTAGAATTAAAAATTGCTTTCCGCACATGCGTAGTGACACGTTTGAAACTGACTTTCGGTACATCTTAAAGCGCAAGTGCCAATACTCGGATTCGTTTTTACTAACATAAGCCAAATAAATATGCTGATTTTTTTTACTCCAAGACTTTGTTGAGGGTAATAGGGTGCTGGCGATTTTGTTTTAGATTATATTGTTGAAATGGCTAGAAGTATTATGTCTCTCAAAACAGACGGGAATTGTCTATTTTAAACTGTTTTGTATTGTATTTTTATTACCGGAAAAAAACATCGCCAGTAATTATTATTGAATCTTATTGGATAGTTTTATAAGCTTTATGTGTTGTATCTTTAACATAGAGCTATCATATTTCCATGATTACCTGTTTTTTTGTTACAAGGGTAATTATTTTTCTATGTTTAACTTGCAGTATATTTATGGTCAAGTTTTGACCGGCACTAATTATAAAATAAATATGTAAAAATTACTATATAAAACTATTTGAAGTATATAAATATTCAGCAGATCTACGTACCAAAACAATATAGCAATATTGTTTAACCCAATCGTAGGTAAAGTAAGCCACTTACCTAAAAAGAGAAAAATAAATATATTTTAGTATAAAGTAAAATTGCAAATAAATAAATAAACTTTAAAAATAAGGAATTCATTACGCAGAATCTTCGTTTATAACCTTCACATAAATAAATAAATATCTGTCTGAAAATTAGTAGTACAAATGCTTCGGGTGATAATTCACATAAAAACATGCAATGCTAATGCTTGCATGGGAAACCAGAGTTGCAGTCCATTTCTTCACGCAAAATTACAGGATTTCTCATTCCAAAAAGAACATGGATTTTTTATCATATTTTTAACAATAGTAAAACTATTTTAATAAAATTTTCAACTATTGAAAATCAGAAATTTTCTTACAGCTAAAATGTAGATAATATGTTTTCATAAAGCTCGTATAAAATGTATATAATTCATATATAACGTAACATTCATAGTTTCAAAGCGTAAATTTCCAAGACTTACGTTAATGTATAAAAAAATAAAATAAAATAAAAACTTTGTCCAGCCAGAGATTAACCGTTTTTTTCCATCACATTCCGTCTTTCCAAATACACAAAAGACTGGATGAACGGGAAAATGACGGAAAACCATGTTTTCAACAGATCTTGCTTTTTGTGAAATGTGGTGGCATCACGAAAAGTGCTGGAAGTGCCCAATAATTTGATCCGTGATACGGACATAGTGTGGACATTATTAAAAAAAAATATGTAGCGTCAAGTTCAGGTCTATTTGGATGCGGATGGCGGCTATTTCCATCACTTCTCATGATACCATACATTTCCACACATAGCAAGGTGGGTCTTTTGAAAATTACAATGTAAGCAAAGCGAGTATCAAATTTCATGTCATTCAGTTTTAATAGGCATCAACAAAGTATGAAAATACACAGCAGAGAAAAATCATGCGTCACGCAAGATTATGAAACACTTTTCAAAACTTCCAGAATATTTTAATTCAACTTCCTCTTTTGATACAAACGGAAAAAAAAAACATAACGTAGCTGAAAATCCAATTACAACAATTCCCTCCCATAGTCGGCAGGGTATTCGAATTCTTTGTCCAGACCTTCACATAGTGTTTAATTTCACAGCATTTTCAAATTTAATTTAGCTGGAAAACGCATAATACAGTTGAAAATTCACTTTCAGCAATTTCCGTTCATAAACTGTAATGTATTCGAATTCTTTTTGTACATACCTCTATATGGTCTGTAGTGTTTCATACACATAATTCAGTATGCAAAAATTTAATTCAGCTATAAAACGCATAACATAGCTAAAAGTGCGCTTCTGATAATCATCATTCACAGATGGCAATATACACAATTTACCAGTACATGAGTTTATTTTTCTACAAACATCTCTTAGTATATACTAAACTACAATTCGCCTGGAAAATGCCTAACACAGCTAAAAACACATTTTAAGCAATCCGTGCTCGTAGACATTAATGTTTACAAATTCTTTTGTGCGGTCCTGCATGTTATTTATAGAAATTATACACATCGAATATACTCAAATTTAATTAAGCTTAAAATCGTATACCACAACTGAAAACACAATTCCAGCAGTTATCGCTCATAGATAGTACTGTAACTGGGTTATTTTCTGTGTCTCTGTAAATGAACAATAAATTCTACGCACTGCATGTTCTGTAGAATGCATGTTGTAATGCACTTCAGTAACGCACATCAGTTTCGTTGTATTCGAAGTAGCGTAACATCATTGAAATACGCTGCAAACAATCTTTCCTCATAGACCATAATGTAACAAAAAAAAATTCTGAGTACCTGTAAACGAACTATCAAGCAGGGCGGTCGCTCTGCCAAGCCAAGCTTAAAAAAAAACGCCACACAAACAACGCCAAGAACTGGAGTAAAGACCGCTAATGCTTATATACAGAAAGCAACTTCGCAATGTTAAATCGACAAAACATGCCAGATTAAAATAGCAGATATCAAACAAACCAAGCGTCGTAGAAAAAAAAAAAAAAACGAAAACTAGAAGAATCTAAGGAAGAATTTCTTCAATTTAAGACCAAACTCATCTTCATAAGTGATTTATAAACAGAGATATAGCTTTTTTTAAAAAACGTCGAGTTACTTAAAATGATCACTATTTTCTTCGTCAAACTTTTTTTTTTCAAACAAGCTACAGGCCTTAATATTGGGCAGAATAAAAAAAGGATTGCATTTTTGGACAAGTAATTACGTAATCTATGTGCTTTTATAAAATTCAGTGTAAAAAAAAAATGATTTTCTATCCTTAATTAGCAAAAAACTGTTAATTAACTTGGCGATTAAAAATTTATGCCAAAACAGAGATAAAACCCGCCAACGACCATGTACCATCTGTATTAAAATAGCACAAATCAGTTACAGGTTATAATATAACCACATCAAATTTCATCTGCAAGTCAGCCATTTTCTTCTGAAGATATTTTTTTAAAATAAAACTTCATAATTATAAGAACACATGTTTTATCAGACAATTAAATATGACAGCAAACTGTGGCAGACGACAGTTTCCAAAATGAATAAGTATGAGAAATTGCTGCTCAAGGATATCGGTCTGGGTGGTTCAGTCGCAGCGCGTCAGCACGGCATGCACAAGGTCCCAGGTTCGAGTCCTACCCCAGGTCAACTTTTCATTCATGTTTGTTTAGTATATTTAATTGTCTGATAAAATGCGTGTTCTTATAATATTGTAAAATAAAGTAATCAGACTTAGTGTTTATGCTTTAAAAAATAATTTAAATATATAATTTGCGTTTTTAGAAAGATCTTTAAAAATAAATTAGTTTTTGAAGGAAGATGTACCTTCTAAAATGTATACATTAAGACTTATCGGCATTTAAAATTTCTTTCCAAACGTTTCGCAGGAATACCTTTCACGTCATTTTCCTATAAATTAACGAAATCCAATTCTTAAATTATTTTTGTTTTAGAAGTGAAGTTTCAATTTAAATTTATTGTAACAGTACAATGTTTAATTGAATAAAATATTGTAAATCTAAGAAATTGCTAAGAAATTCTAAACATGCACAGGGCAACGCAAAAAAATAAAATAAATAAATAGGTAAATAAATAAATAAAAATCAGCTTTCAGAAATTCTAAAAATTGTTCGTATATCTTAATTACAAGCTAAAGGAGGGTTTATTTCTATATTATGCTATATATATAATCAAGCAGGGCGGTCGCTCTGCCAAGCCAAGTTTTTAAAAAAAACGCCACACAAACAACGCCAAGAACTGAACTAGACCGCTACTGCTTACTTACAGAAATCAACTTCGCAATGTTAAATCGACAAAACATGCCAGATTAAAATATCAGATATCAAATAAACCAAGCGTCGCAGAAAAAAAAACGAAAACTAGAAGAATCTAATGAAGAATTTCTTCAATTTAAGACCAAACTCATCTTCATAAGTGATTTAAAAACAAAGATATAGATATTTTAAAAAAACGTCGAGTTACTTAAAATGATAACTTTTTTCTTCGTCAAACTTTTTTTTTTTTCAAACAACCTACAGACCTTAATATTCGGCAGAATAAAAAAAGGATTACATTTTTGGACAAGTAATTAGGTAATCTATGTGCTTTTATAAAATCCAGTGTAAAAAAATATTATTTTCTATCCTTAATTAGCAAAAAACTGTTAATTAACATGGCGATTTAAAAATTATGCCAAAACAGAGATAAAACATGCCAACGACCATGTACCATCTGTATTATAATAGCACAAATCAGTTACAAGTTATAACAACATCAAATTTCATCTGCAAGTCAGCCATTTTCTCCAGAAGATTTTTTTTTTTTTAAACTTCATAATTATAAGAACACACATTTTATCAAACTATTAAATATGACTGCAAACTGTGGCAGATGACTGTTTCCAACAAGAATAAGTATGAGAAATTCCCGTCAAGCGCATCGATCTGGGTGGCTCAGTCGCAGAGCGTCGGCGCGCTATGCGTAAGGTCCCAGGTTCGAGTCCTGGCCCAGGTCAATTTTTCACTCGTGTTTGTTTAGTGCATTTAATTGTCTGATAAAATGCGTGTTCTTATAATATTGTAAAATAAATTAATTAGACGTAGTGTTTATGCTTTAAAAAATATTTTAAATATATAATTTACGTTTTTAGAAAGATCTTTAAAAATAAATTAGTTTTTGAGGGAAGGTGTACCTTCTAAAATGTATACATTAAGAGTTATCGGCATTTAAAATTTCTTTCCAAACGTAAACAAAAATTTTGTAATAAATTAAAAGTGATTCATTTATTTTAAAAAAAGAAAAAAAAGAAAAGAAGACATGGTAAAGGACAGGCATTTCGTTCGCAGGAATACCTTTTACGTCATTTTTCTATAAAATAATGAAATCCAGTTGTTAAATTATTTTTGTTTTAGAAGTGAAGTTTCCATTTAAATTTATTGTAACAGTACAATGTTTAATTGAATAAAATAATGTAAATCTAAGAAATTGCTAAGAAATAATAAACATGCACAGGGCAATGCAAAATAAATAAATAAATAAATAAATAAACAAAAAATAAATAAATAGATAAATAAATAAATAAATAAAAATAAATAGAAATTATAAAAATTGTTCATATATCTTAATTACAATCTAAAGGAGGGGTTATTTCTATATTATTCTACATATAATAGTAATTTCAGCAAATATAGTAAATTCCAATGCGATCTGTTTTAAACTTTAAGATAGTTTATAACACATGTTAAAAAAATTATAAAAAAGAATGGCGCATCACAGTTCGGGGAGGGGCGTGAACAAAATTTGGAAGTATAATAAGGCTATCTGTTTGAAACTTTACGATATTTTATAACACATAACATAAATTTTAAAAATAAAGCTGCGTCAAAAATTATAGGGAGGGGCGGAGCGCGTTTTGCCTATACAAGGGGGGGGGCACATTTCTAAATTTTAACGATATCCGTCATGTCAGATATCGTTACAAAGGGCTGTGACCACTTATTCATGTTATGCACCACAGGTGAAACCCCCACATTTTGCGCCCCCCCCCCCGACACTACTCATGTGATATAAAGGCCTGTGTTACAAAGGCCTGTGACCGCTTATTCATATTATGCATCTTCGGGGTCCATCCTCCCACTTTCACCCCCCCCCCCAAAGGGGACACTTTTCTAAATTTTGCCGACACCTCTCATGTGATATATCGTTGGAAATGTCTGTGAACGCTTAATCAAATTATGCAGGGGGGGGGGGGGTATTTTCTGAATTTTGCACATATACCTCATGTGATACATCGTTGGAAAAGTCTGTGACCGCCTAATCTTATTATGCATCTCCGGTGTTCATCCCCCCAATTTGCCCCCCAAACGCGATTAGCTTTCACCACCAGTGGGCGCTTTCCTATCTCTGTTTCTATGGGTCGGATCACGAAAGGTATGGCTCATTCGACTCGACATCTGTAGAGCTTTATGATTTTAGTTCGCTTTTTCACCACCAGGGGGCACTTTCTTATCTCTGGTTCTATGGGCTAGATCACGACGGGGTATAGCTCATTCGACTCGACATCTATAGCCTTAACGATTTCAGTGCCCGAGGTTCATATAGAACAGATTTCATATAGAACAGATTGCGCTACCTGGTGGTGGAAGATAGAACTTGAGCGTGCGCAGCACGACTGCTATACGGTGCCGAAGGCAGCGGCGACCCGTGTCGGAAGTTCGTTTGTTTAGAGGTTTATACAATTCGATGTGCAAATTAAGGGATTATCCGGTGCCGAAGGCAGCGGGAAACCAGGTCGGAGGTTCGTGGTTTATCTTATTCGAGGTTTTACAAGATTTGAGGCCCCGGTGTAAATTAGGGGCCCGCTAGCGGGCGAAGCCAGCTAGTGCTAATAAAAAAAGAGCGTGATATCACGTTTGATTTCAAATGCAGCGCTGACACGCTATGTACGTATTCCATTTTTATTCATTTAATAGATTAGTCAGTGATATTTTTTAACGGAGGATAACAAGTATTATAATAAGCCACATTTAGTATGTTGTTTTTAAGAGTGTAATTAGTTTAATTAAAAAATCTACTGGTATTTCTAGTTAACCCTTTAAACAATGACTGAAAGTAAAATGTAATTTTAAATTATTTCTCATGTTTAGATTATTTAATTTGTTTAATATATTTAAAAAAAAAAGAAATGATATCTACAAAAACAACTTTTCAAAAGTAAAAAAAAAGCCAAGCGTAAAAAAAAAAAAAAAAAAAAAAAAAAAAAAAAAAAAAAAAAAAAGTTGTGGCTAAAAAATGGTGTGATATCAAATTTCCAAGCTATTATATTGTTTATTTAACTTTTTTCCATTAAATAAGTTATCATATATATAAGTCGAGTGCCTACGTATATGTTAATAGAAATCGTTTTCTCCTGTACTAAATACATCCTAACGAGTTTCTGCAAATTCAATTTTTTTCAAATTATGCATGATGGGCTTGGCGGCCATCTTTCCATATTTCTAAGCACCCAAATTTCTAAAGTAAAAGCGTAATATGTTTGCAATGTAATATGTTTATAAAAATTTCGAACTTCAGATTCTAACTACGGACAGATAAATTAGATAAGACTGATATTTTGATAAATTGATTTTTACTAGTTTGAAATTAATAATAACTCTAAAAAATAAATCATAAGATGAATCTTTAAGATAAGTCTATAAATGAAACTCTTAAATATTTGCTTAAATAACAATTTTGAACTTCGGATTTTAACTACGGATTTGGGTGGTTAGAATTTTGTGAATAATAAGCAAAGATGGCCGCCAAGCCCATCATGCATAATTTGAAAAAAATTGAATTTTCAGAAACTCGTTAGGATGTATTTAGTACAGGAGAAAACGATTTCTATTAACATATACGTAGGCACTCGACTTATATATATGATAACTTATTTAATGGAAAAAAGTTAAATAAACAATATAATAGCTTGGAAATTTGATATCACACCATTTTTTAGCCACAACTTTTTTTTTTTTTTTTTTTTTACTTTTGAAAAGTTGTTTTTGTAGATAAATAATACACCCTCCATTTTCATTTGGGTAGGTCCTGTTGTAAACCACATGGATGTATACGAATTATTCACATATACGTGAAAATTCAACTATATTGACAAGAGTTCAAGCGACAGACGAATCGAACGTATAAACATTTTCATCTATGTTGGAAAATGTTAAAAACGGAGTGGAAATGAATCTTTAGTGACTGTTTGGACAAAGATTCAATGCAAAACATTTTCATCTATGTTGGAAAATGTTAAAAACGGAGTGGAAATGAATCTTTAGTAACTGTTTGGACAAAGATTCAATGCAAATATCCACAGAATAAAAATATGTTATAGTTAATCACTTAGATGTATTACAGTCTATGATATCTTTGCGAAATATTATGTTGATAAATCCTATCATACATACGATAATTATATAATTTGTATGTAGCTCAAATTATACATTTATTAAGCAATTTTACTTTTCATCAAAATTTTTACAATTAGAACCTTAAATAACAATACTTCCAGGGCATAATACTGCCAATAAGAATCTTCAATGTACAAACTATGGTATATAAGACACAGCTTTTCAAACAATTAAACTTAAATGTATTATGCTGCTAAAAGCAATCGCTCTCTGTTTTAGCTTTGGAAGCCTTAATTAAGTTAAATTAAACAAAAGGGAAATTAAGTTTGCTTAAAGAAGAGAATGAACACTTTAATGAGGTTGCTCTAATTGCAAATAGGCAAATAACTTTTAAAGAGTTTTACACAAAGCAAAAATGATTGAGGCAAAATGCCTAGTTCAAACACTGGCTTTTACATGTAATGACGAAATTACGAAACAGTTTAGCAGTAAGGACTCAGTTGCTCACTTTAGAAGATTATTACGTTGTTATCAGCTAAAGAGTAAGGATCCTTTTAAGGTGATTATGATTCAAGGGAGATGAAACGCAAATACCTTTAAAACTTTTGACAATTAAGAATACTTTAAAGAATTACCAAGTGATGTAAGCACTTAAGTACCTTACAAAACGGATAATTCATATTATAGCTCTCCCAAAATAAAGTAATATCCAAGAATTGAGCTGAATGTTGCACTGAATGTTGCACAGATGTTGAATACTGCAGGGTTTTACATATTTGATAAAATCTTTTAGCCATCAAAAAATTCTAGTCACCAGTAAAAAAAAAAAAAAAAAAAAAAAAAAAAAAAAAAAAAAAATTATATATATATATATATATATATATATATATTCCTCTTCCTCCCTCGTCTTTGATTTAAAAAACAAAACAAAAAGGTTTTTTATAAATTAATTGAGAAAAAAATAATAACAAGCAGAGTTTAGAATTATTAGTTACACAGTTTAGAATAGTTACCTAATTTAGATAGATAATATCTAAGTTTTCGGATGTAACTTATCAAAATTAAATATCTCTGGAAAAAAGAAAAGAAAATAAATATTGTAAAGGCTGAATTAACCGGTATAGTCCGAAAATGCTCATATCCAAATGCTTCAAATGTTTAGATAGTTGAATGCTACAAAGTCGATATCTGATGAGGGGGGGCGGGGGGGGGGGATTGATAAAATAGTAAAGCAAGCCCCGACTATTGGGATATGGAAATTTCAAATACAAGCACTCATACTGAAACTGTTTTTGCAAAAATAATTTTCAAATTATGTAGCACTGGGTAAAAAAAAAAAAAAAAAAAAAAAAAAAAAAAAAAAAAAAAAAAAACGCATACTTTGTTATTTGAATGAAATACTGTGTTATTTTCTATCGTACAAAATAAACAGGAACTCTGTTATAGCGAAATCGGCTGTAATGATAACCCGATTTTAATGAGCAAAAAGAAAGAAAATGATTAGCCAAATATAAAAATACACTCTAAAAAACTCGATTGCAGCAAGAGAAACTTGGCATAACGAGCACAATTTTGAAAATTAATTTAATTTTTTATTATTATTCAAAATGTGCCGTTTCATATATTTTCGACACTTTCTTGTGAAATTTAATTTTTTATTATTATTCAAAATGTGCCGTTTCATATATTTTCGACATTTTTTTGTGAAATATAATGGGAAATATCTTGAAGGCATTATTCTTTCTGCATTCATTCGTATTAATTTACACTGTGGCTTTTTTTTTCTTTTTTTTTTTTTCAAAAAATAAAATGAGCACGTACGATATTATATATATATATATATTTTTTTTTTCGAGTTCATTGATTTTAATTAGAAGAAAATGGGTATGATTTGAAATTGACAATAAAAGAAAATCAGAGAAAAAAGTAGCTTCTTTTTTAAACATATAAATAAACAGCAAGCATAATTTTTTACCTGGTAATAATTTTTAAAATAATATCTAAATTATAAATTCTATACTAAAAGAGTGGGAAAAGTAATTTTAAGTTATAATTAGCAATTTAATTTCACGTTGTTAATCTAGGAATTTAAAAATGCCCTTATCAAAATGATTATTCAGTTATTTTGAGAAAAAAAATTATTCACATATTTCTTATTTTATTATAAGAGATCATAGGCTTTGTTAATGCGAGAAGTCTTATATAGTGAGCAAATATCACTGTCAGATAAAAAATATATATAACCGATTTCATATAGTAATTTGCTAAAATGATTTTCCAAGTGTTGCGTTCTAATGTGTTTGCTACTTTTCTCTCAAACATTTTAAGGTAATTTTTTTTTTTTTGTGTGAAAATTTTTACTTAAATTTTTGCTAAGTGCATACCACATGACCACCCGAAATAAATACACAACTTGCCTAATCACGTTTCATATGCAAGTCGGTCATTTATCTTTCGAATAAAACTACATAAAAGACACCTTTTCGGAAAGATCGTTAATTTTGTGTATGTGTGGGAGATGAGCAACCTATATTTGGAGTTATCGGCATTTAAATGCAATTCCTAACGTAAACAAACTGCTTCCAAAAGAATTAAATTGGTTGTGGTTTATATCGTTCTTCAAAACCATGGTGAACAATATGAAATTGCTTCCCGAACAGGGAATAAAATTAGAAAATGCCTTTGACGTCATTCGCCTATGAAATGTTTTGTCCGGTTTCAGTTTAAACTGATAATAAAATCCAATATTTAATAATTATTATCGAACTCAAGTTATATCAATCCGATTATTACTTTTAAGTAGATAATTTCTTCAAAATTAAGATAATTTTCTTACGTCGCGTCGAGTAGATAACTTCTTCAAAATTAAGATAATTTTCTTAAGTCGAGTAGATAACTTCTTCACATTTAAAACAATTTTCTTATGTCCTGATATTCAATTACATCTCTAAACTCTCTAAATGATTACATAAAATTTTACACATTTTCAAACATTTATTTTATTATGTTGCCAATCTTTAACACATCTCAGGATACCACTTAAATCTTAGGCAACGAAAATAAAGCCTGCTACAATAAAACACGTTATGGCTATACGAGACATTAACACAGAAATATGTACTATCTGCTTGGAACAGGCGATCTCCTAGGGGAGTCAATATGGCATAAAATACACAACAATTCGATTCACCTGACGGACCATCCATATTCAAGGAGATGGATGCAGAGCGTAGTCGGCTGGACATGAAAACATGTTTAAAGCATTTATATTAAAACTACTCGTGCAAAAAGTATTTTTCAAATTATGTAGCAGGTAGTGGTGGAGGGGGGGGGGGGGGGGTAAAAAGCATGTTCAGACACAGTACTGTGAATAATGTGTTATTCTCTGTCGCAAAGAATAATATGAAGAATATGTTAAAAGAGTAGAAGAATATGTTAAAAGAATAGAAGAATATGTTAAAATGATTTTTTGTTAGCATTATAATAACGTGTTTATTACATTTCTACCAAATATTTGAAAGGATTTTTTAACATAATTTTTGTTTAATCTTTTGCTCTATTGTTGAAAAACATTATTTACTATATTTAGTATTGTAAATAATCATTATGAACTTATAAGCAATTCTGATATTTTAAAAAGTTGTGTTCTGTATTGCGACATTCGATAGAATGAAAATTTCGCTATAACGAAATATTTAGCATTCCCTGACAAAATTTTATGATAAATCTGCTTTAACGAAATTTCATTATAGCGAATACATTTTTGCTGTCACATGGAATTAGTTCTTGCGGAAATCGACTGTAGAGTGGTGTGGTGTATGAGCGCGCATTTTTTAATCAATTAACCATACAGGAATAAAAATTTAATGTATCAAAAGTCGAAGTATTTATTGTTAAAACCTAATAAATAATAAACAAACTGCCAATAACATTTGACAATAAAAATAAAGTATTTAGGAATAATCAACAAAAAATCACAAGGTAGTAAATGCACACTTTTATACAGCACTAGTGTATAAAAGTACACAGATATCTGTAAGGGTGATTTAAAAAAACTATCTCGATATATGCGCCCCTAACTATCATACCGTTCACAGAAACTGAATGAAATTGTAGTTCAAAGTATTTTGAAGTATGCGCTCAAGAATCATATGAAAAACAACAGTTAAACTCTAACATTTACGGTTACAGCGATAAAATTTCGAAACTTTCAAATGGCAACACCTACTTTTTTTTAAATTTGAATGTAATCTTTAAAGTGAAAAACCATAAAAAGCGTTGGAACCTTGTAGAACGAAATTGCCGGTGCTAGACAGACTAAAAAGAAAAGTGAAAACAAATAATAAGAACAGAGAAACAACAGAAAACAAAACATTTTATTGTGTTTCACAAATTTTCTACTTCACAACACGATGATACTTTGCATGAGGCAGCTGGTGGATAGCACTGAACAATAAAATGTTTTTCTTCTCTGCCCTTTATTAGTTGTTTTCACATTTCATCTTTGTCTGTCTAGCGCCTGCGATTTTCGTGCTACAGGTACCGTTCCAACGGGTTTTTTTTTTTTATGGTTTTTCAGTATGAAGATGACATTCTAATTAAAAAAAAGTAGGTGTTGCCATGTGAAATTTTCGAAATTTTGTCACTGTAACCGTAACTCTTACAGTTTAACTGTTGTTTTTCATATGGTTCTTGAGCGCATGCCTCAAAATATTTTAAACCAAAATTTCATTCAGTTTCTGTGAACGGTATGACAGGTAGGAGCTCATATATTGGGATAGTTTTTTATAATCACCCGGTATATATTTAAAACACAAACGATCTTAAGCAAGAGCGATTTAAAGAACGATTTCATCTGTACTGAGCTGTGCAATAAACACTTTCTTCCATGGAACTATAAATAGACTTTGTTCTTAGTTCCATGCTTTCTTCAGGGTGCTTTTCTGTCGTTAAGCGGAGTAGGTAAAGTCTATGAGTTTAACCAAGATATCCTACAAAAAAGCCTCCACACAGCGCGCATGACGGCGACTCGACGCTAGTCGTCCATAGTTGATTTCGCGAGAGATTTCACGGCATTTTCAAGTGTTGGAAGGGGGATAAATTCATTAGCGTATTAACCTGACTAACATATATGAAATGAAAGATCTCTATCAAAAGTTCTTATCCATTCACACGAATCATCTTCAAATGTTAGTTCTTTTTCTAAAGTAATATTGTTTTTAGAATTGTCACATTTAAACTTTTCAATTACTCTGTGACAAGAATAACCTGCAATGAAAGTTAACAATAGAATTTCTGCTATAGCATCTAAATCTGTATTTTCGACAATAATTATAAAAATGTAGGATATGTTGGATGAACTAACTGGCTTCATTTTAGAAGCACATGCACATTGACCGATGACCCGATGGCCAAATGGTCTAATGCCAGAAGAATTTCTGAATCCGTCTGTTCGAATCTCACTGGTGTTTTTCACATGTTGTTAGTTTTCTGATAATTCGGTTCAATAATGCAAAATATATTTTATTACAGGTGGATAAGTAATAGAATTTGTTTTTTTTCTTCATTATTATTAAGGAACATTTACCATCCCCAATATATATATATATATTTATTAATGATTTTGTATTTTAAATTCAAAATTAAAAGTTTTGGCAAGTAATTATCGATTAAATAAATTGAAATGATCTACAATTTTTTGAATATTTTTTATTAAAATTGATCGATAATGTATATACACTAAGGAAAGTAGGTGATTATTTCACATAAAAAAGAAGGAAAAAAAAACAGAAAAAAGGAAACATTTTTATATAAAAAATTGTGGTGTCATTTATTGGTATTGTAATGCAGTTAAATGTTTATATTTGAGAAAACTAATAAAATATTAACTTCAAAAGTTTGTTTATTTGAAAAATATTTAAAAATAATCATAATAAAGTTTGGAGGGTTTTTTTTTCTTCTTTAAACAGAGGTACTAATGTTCTGTAATTCTAAATTGAAGAAAAAGAAGATAAAAAAAATAGTTAAAAAGTTTGATCTCACCTCTTGCGTCTGCGTTTTATGCTATCACGCCTTATTTTTCTGGAGAACTAACGAGTCTCGGCTAGACTTGAAACACAATTGCAGTTAACAATGTGCTTCAAACCAGTGCATTGTTATAATGAATGCGCACTTTTACACCACTCTATCCCAATTATAATACACTGCTCAAAACAATTAAAGGATATTTGAAGTTTTATATAAAATAAAGATATAAACGAAATTTTTTTTGCCGAAAATAGAAGAAGAGAATCACAAATGCAAATTTTTCTGGTTTTCAAACTGTGGAGTATGCAAATTTTGAGTTCGACGTCAAAAACGTCGCTTCAGCGGCAGCGAATGAAATTTGACTTTCAACTGGATAAAAGAGAATGAAGACAAGGATGATCGGCATTCAGTGATTGCTTTGTTTCGATGAGTACGATGTCTCAGCGAAGTCATTTGACAGATTCAGAAGCTTGGAGAATTGTTGGTAGGTTAGAAGGGGGCCAAACTCAAGCCGAAGTAGCGCAAGCCATTGGAGTGTCACAAAGTGTCATTTCCATGATCTGGAACCGTTTTTTGGAGAGTGGATGTGCAGGCCGAAGACCAGGGCAAGGTCGTAGACGGGCAACAACGCCCAATGAAGATCGGTATTTAGCGTTAACAGCTCGGAGACACCGAAACATGAACGCTACTCTTCTCCAACAACACCTTCGCTCGGCTACAGGCACCACGATTTCAACTCAGACTGTCCGAAACCGGCTCCATGCTGTAGGTCTGTATGCTCGCCGACCGATGGTATGTGTTAGATTAACATCAAGGCATCGTCGCGACCGCAGGGAGTGGGCAACCGAGCATGTCAACTGGAGGAGAAATGAATGGAGCAATATTCTGTTTTCTGACGAGTCCCGTTTTTCTGTGCATCCGGATAATAGGCGTATTTTCATCTGGAGGGACCGTGGCAGTAGGAATAATCCTGCGTTCGTGCACGAAAGTGTCAGATTTGGCGGTGGAGGAGTGTTGGTGTATGGTGGCATCTCCATTGACGGGCGCACTGACCTCTACATCATTCGAGATGGAGCTCTGACTGGTCGCCGATATAGGGATGAGATCCTCAGACCTATTGTAGTCCCTTACGCTGCAGCAATCGGAGATAACTTCATTTTAATGGACGATAACTGCAGGCCACATCGTGCAAACTTGGTGGAGGATTTCCTTTTCGAGGAAGGAATCGTTCGAATGGAATGGCCAGCGTGTTCTCCAGACATGAATCCAATCGAGCACGTTTGGGACGCTCTAGGAAGACGAGTTTCTGGCCGCCAACAACCCCCACAAACTCTCCAAGAACTGGAAAGAGCTCTTCTGGAAGAGTGGGGCAGAATACCCCAACTCGTCATTAATAGCTTCATTGAGTCTATGCCTCAAAGGTGTTCAACGTTGCTGGCCGCCCGTGGAAACCATACCCCCTACTGAAAATGATTTTCTTTGAAGAAAACACCTTTTCTTATTCTTTTTTTCTCATATGCACAAATTGTGTTTTTTTCCTTTTGTACACAAATGCGCAATAAAATGCATTTTTTTCTGCCAAACATGTGTAATTTATTCTCATATAAGCTACTATGTCTGTCGACCATGTATCAATCAGCTAAAAAGTTTCCCAGATACAAAATCCACCTAAAACTGCAATATCCTTTAATTGTTTTGAGCAGTGTAGCATTCACAAGTGAAACTTTTGAGTTAAATATTACTTCAAAATTTAAGTCCTGAAATTTAATTGCACCTCTTAACTCTACAAATGGTTACATTAAACTTTCACACATACTCAACCATTTATCTTTGCATGTTCCAAACTTTAACACATCTCGGGAGAGCATTTACAAGTAAGCTACGAAAAGAGAGCCTTTTAAATCAAAGCACGTTATGGCTATACGAGACATTAACACAGGAATATGTATACTATCTGCTAGGAACAGGCGATCTCCTAGGGGAGTCAATATGGCATAAAATACACAACAGCCGGTTTCACCTGACAAGACGATCCATATTCAAGGAGATGGATGCAGAGCGTGTAGTTTGCTGGACATAAAAATATATTTAATGCTTGTTAAACATTTTATGTAAAAAAAAAAAAAAATGAGTGAATATATATATATTTAACCGATTTCAGAAAACAGAAGTTACTGAATTCAATAATAAACAGTAGAGCATCATTATATGCTTGTTATTTATATAACTCTCGCCTCGCATTTATATGTTGTTTAATTGTGAATCATTTAACGAACACAAAATTCCTTTTTCTTTCTTTTTTTTCCTTTTTTTTTTTCATTCAGATTTGTCTATTGCATTTCCTTTTATATGTATATATATATACACGTAAGAACCTGGTATGGGAAAAGCATCGCCTTATATTATAATTCATATTTAAATATACATATACAAGAAACAAACGCGAAATCATTAGATTTCGCGTTTGTTTCTTGTATATGTATATTTTTGTATCTTGTATATGCAAAGTTTTGAAACAGTTACAATTTTAAATTGAAGAAAAATAAGCTGAAAATTGGTTAGGCAGGTTGAGCAACGTTGGAGTTTAGATTACATGCTAGCAACACATTGGGTTAAAAAAGAACATGGGTTAGAATTTGATATAGTATACTTTAAAGATTCAATTATTTTACATTTTTAATAAAATTAAAACTGTTTCGACCAACTTATAATTGTTAATAAACTTACTAACAATGCAATTAAATCCTTACAGACACATAAATTACTTAAAGGTTCATTAATGAAAATTAATTCATTTAGAAAGTGCTAACTAACAAATAAATTAACACTATAATCTTACATTAATAACATAAATAAAAAAGAAAAAAAAAATGAAAGCTCTTTATTGGAAAACTGAGCTTTGGCTTTGAAAAAACTTAATACAAATTTGAAGCAAAAAGAGTAATGAAGCGCATAAAGCGAAAAAAATATGGGCCTCTTGCCCTAAAGCTATTTTGTAGGGTATTAACTCCGAAAGAGAAAATACAATTTTAATTGAGCGAATGCTTGAATAAATCATGCATCCCCCAAATACAGGTAAGTGAATTTTACACCCCTTATAGCATTATAGCTATTATTTTTTTTATTATATACTAGCGATACATACAAACTTAGCTGAAATATAATGTATACTTTAAAAATTCATTTATTTTACATATTTAAAAAAAAATAAGAATGTGTCAACCTGAATTCTTAATGTACTTACTAACACAGCAGATAAATCTTACACATACAGACATATTGAATATTTAAAGGTTCATTAACGAAAATTAAAGCACTTAAGAAGTGTGAGTTAACAAATAAATTAACTGTATAATCTTACATGAATTAAAAAAAATGAAAACTCTTTATTGCAAGACTGAACTTCGGCTTAGAAAAAAACCCTTAGCACAAAAGTGAAACAGGAAGAGTTATGAAGCATATCACGAAGAAGTAGATTTATAGCCTTCTGCGAAAAAGATATTTTTTAGGGGATTAACTGAGAAAGAGAAGGTAAAAATTTTAATTGAGCGAACAATTCAAATAAATCATGAAAAAGACGCAAAACACAGCGAAAAGCTCCGAGTCGTTCTATTTATGCAACGGATCGAAGAGCTCAGCGTTGAATTTATGGGCCATAAAATAAGAAATTTCGTATGCTGTTAATTTATACTGTCCGGAAGAGTCATCTGCTGTGAGTCTTGAAAATTTTAATGAACTCCAGTTCCATTTTTTTTCCCTATTCATGAATGTATGAAGTATCTCAGTATGAAAAAGAGACAGGCGGCGGTGGTGTTCGGGCAATGAAAAAGTAAAACGCATTAATTCTTTGTTTTAAGTATGCTTGTTTTTTATTGAAAAAGTGACAATAATGCTTAAATCAAATCCCTGCTTCAGAACATGACTCAAAAATGATTATCGAGAGAGTAGTGCCACTAAAACTCGACGAATGCAAAAAGCAGCAGTTTTAATTTTAACTTTTATAGATACATTTAGAAATCAAAAACGTTGTTGAAAAAAAATGTGCGGAAATTGTTCAATATCGTTTATATATATATATATATATATATATATATATATATTAAGAAAGATTTAAATGCTACATGAATTGCTGATAAAAATTTTAAATATTTTTGCTCCAGAAAATCTGTATTAGATGACTTTAAAAAACCACATAGTTCTTTTAAAGTATTTTCTGATAAATGTTTATATTGTGATACTGTTTCGTTTATACAGGGTTCCCAGCAAAACATGACTGGCAAATTCTCTGACTTTCCTTGACCAAATCTCAAAAAATTGCCTGACCAAACGGGCATACAACGAAATTTGTTACTTATTTTTGCAATCCTTTGTCAAAAATTAGTGATTTTTTTTCTGTGATTGCTCTTCAAAATTCTCTATTTTTCTTTTTCCTGAGACTATATGATGAATTTCACATCATTTTTCATTTTTTCTCCAAAACTTTTCCATGACTTTTTAGAAAATATTTGTAAATTCCCTGACTTTTTCTATATATTTTAAAATTTCTCTGACTTTCCCTGACTACTTTGAAATTCCATGACTTTCCAGATTTCCCCTGACTTTCCATGATGCTGGGAACCCTGTTATAAATCATTTTTACATTTTCTGTGATAAGGATTGTTTGAAGAATTCGATGTCGTGCGAAATATCAATAATTTTAGAATTCGCTAGCAAATAATTTCTTATTATTTTTATAATTAATGCCAATATTTTTCAAGATGTAGTCAATATTGGCAAAATATTGTTTTGTTATTAGCAAGGCCGGATTAAATCACGGACAGATGATGCACAAGCCCAATCCCTCCAAATTTCGGAGGACCAACGTATATGTGCATAAAGTTTTAAAACACTTCAGTAAAGTTTTATTATTTACGGTGTTTTATATTGCACTATATTAAAATGTGGATCCAAACTTATATATATATATATATAATATATATATATATATATATATATATATATATATATATATAATCCAGCAAAAACATGATTTTGGCCTGAACTAGCACCACCCCCCTCACCAGAAACAAGACAACACAAGAAAACACAGTAGAAAATATATGTAAAAATAAACAGAAACAGAAGCAAGCTGCGGCCTCATCAGCAGTGGGTAAATTCAAAGGCAGCCAAGCATCCGAACAAAAATTAACAATTAGTGGCAGTGGGTTTCGGCCAGAGCGCTGCGTAGCAAAAATTCAAAATGTACAGAAACATATTTGAATACTACTTAACAGACGCTCCCCCCCCCCCCCCCACCGTTCCCTACGCCACAATATTAGCATTTGAATACTACTTAACAGACGCTTCCCCCCACCGTACCCTACGCCAAAATATTAGCATTTGAATACTACTTAACAGACGCTCCCCCCCCCCCCCACCGTACCCTACGCCACAATATTAGCATTCGCTTAATATTGTGGCGTAGGGTACGGTGGGGGAGCGTCTGTTAAGTAGTATTCAAATATGTTTCTGTACATTTTGAATTTTTGCTACGCAGTGCTCTGGCCGAAATCCACTGCCACTAATTGTTAATTTTTGTTCGGATGCTTGGCTGCCTTTGAATTTACCCACTGCTGATGAGACCGCAGCTTGTTTCTGTTTCTGTTTATTTTTACATATATTTTCTACTGTTTTTCTTGTGTTGTCTTGTTTCTGGTGAGGGGGGTGGTGCTAGTTCAGGCCAAAATCATGTTTTTGCTGGATTATATTGAATTTGTATGTTTTAATATGCAGCTTCTGGCGCTGTTCACACGAATATATAGCTGTTTTGTTTATGATGTGATGGTTACTGCTTATATATATATATATATATATATATATTAATATAAATGTGTTATCTAAATTGAATTTACACTTGTTTCAATGTTTTTATTAATTATCTTGTCTCCCTGTACTTGTTCAATTATATACATAAATCTGACATTCGATTGTTTTAAAAACGCGTCTCATTTATGACATTTAAAATGTCCAAGTATGATTTAATTTTAAAGTTACATGAAATACGAAATACATGCATAAATTATTTCAACTTTCTACATAGCATACACATGGGGGGCCACGAGTCAAGTCTGTGTCCATGATTCCATAGAAGTCATAGTCCGGGTGACTATGACTACTTAGGATAGGATATAATAATAGGACAAGGATAATTATATTTCTACTTTGAGAAAATCGTAGATCAAACAGCGGAGAGTGTGATAATTTTCCAAGCTACCTTTTTATTTTGGAATGTTTTTGTAAAAACATAATTCTTTGAAGAGAATTGCTCACTGAAACAAAATGTTTCTTCGAATTATAAAAATTTGAAAAAAAAAAAAGAAAAAAAAACAGAAATATGCAATTAAAATGAACTTGAAAGTATTTAAAAAAAAATTAAATCAATGATTTCGAAAATTACATTAGTCCAGGATTTAAGATTTCCACATATATATATAATAAAATCCAATTTTTCTTAATATACAATTCTTTTCAAGAATACTGCACACATATTTATGCAAAAATTTTACAGTATATTTCAGATTATATGTCCTCAAAGAAAATCATAGAATACAGAATAGCAACATTAATGATCACTTAGACTCTTAGACCATTACATTCAAATAAAGACTCGTGGAAAAGATTAATATAATTTAAAATAAATTAAAAAAAAAAAAAGCTAAAAACATTTCATAACTTTTAAAGCTGTATAATGAAACAAAAGTAAATTTTTGAAAATCTGTAATTTATATTAAAATGTATTTCTTCTTTTGGCAAAAGTTTATTATCACTATTTTTACAAAAAAGGAATGCATTCCCTAAACAATGAAATCCACATCCGGCCCGGCCTGATTATGTTGAAAAAAAAAATGTAAGCCTGAGCCTGACCCTGACCCTGACCCGAGTATGTAGAAAAAGGTTGTAACCCTGAGCTCGGCCCGGCTTGACTGAGACTGCTGAAAAAATTAAGAGGCTACTTCACTCAGGTGAAAACACCAGCTCGCTAATGTTAATCCTATAGGGAAAATAATTTAGGCTATCTCGTTCGCATTTCAATAATTTTAAATGATTGTTTTTGCATTGGATAGCTGACGTCAATCCCTATGAATGCTTCTTTCTACTTTTTCGATTTTGATTACACTTTTTTTTTTTTTTTTTTAAACTAAGATACTTTCACTTTCGGAACCGGTTTCGAAAGTGAAAGTATCCTCAATAAAAAATAATTGCAACAAGTTAAAATCGAAAAAGTAAGAAGGAGCGTGCATAGAGATTAACCTCAGCTATCCAATAAAAACAAAAAAAACAAAAAAAACATTTAAAAATATTGAAATGCGAACGAGATATCGTAAATTATTTCCCTTATATGATTAACATTAGCGAGCGGGTGTTTTCGCTCAGAAACGATGTAACTGTCCGATGCAGATCTCTAAGCTGGACATTTTAAATTTCTGTGGTCAAACTAGCATCGGCTTGTGCATAGCACATTTATAACTTGGCCAACACTGTTCATATTTTGTAGGCTCAGTCCGACCCTCTTAAATTTGTTATATCGGGCCAGTTGGCCTTCTCAATTTTTTTGTCGACAAAGCTTTTTTATTCTTTTTATCGGCCCGGTCCGTTTGAAAGTTTGTCTTCATTTTGCCGGACCAAGTACAGGTTTCGGGCAAGGCCCGGGCCCATGCACACCTCTAGTCTACACACGTGGGTCTACCTTCAAGGATACGTTTTCAAGAGGGAAAAACTCATTTCGAAAAAAAAAAGTGGTCTTATTTAGGTTTTGAAATTACCGATTCAATTTCATTCAATAATAATATTGAACATAAAATCTGCTATAAATCGTATTTGGCATACGATGCATTGGATATTTTATAATCAGCTGGAAATGGTAGTAGAAAAGTATTTTAGAGAGGAAATTGTTTCAGTTTATACCAAAATGAACCAAAACTCAACTAAAACTATACTTCTATAAAAAGAACAGAAATTTCTAATCTCCATTTAAAGTTTTGAGAAAATAACATTTGACTGCATGCGAAAATAAGTAATAACAATGAAAAATAAAGCGAGAAACCCCTACCTCCTTAAATATACATATGCATATTTCTTAATCTCGACAAAAAAAAAACCTTAGTCAAAACAGTTTCCATTTTATGAGAAAGGAGAAAGAGGAATTAATTTCCGGTTTGTCTAACACCGGAACTACTAAGGGAGTAACCAAAATGAGACGTCATTAGATAGTAGAGATATCGACCAATGGGAAAATTAAAATATTTATGCAAGTTTCTAGAAAAGTTTTCAGAAATTGCGGTGAGAGAAGGATTCTAAAAATATGCATACATTAATATTCAGATATTTTAGAAGTCAAGTTGTCTGATAACTTTATATATAGATATATAAATGAAAGATATGAAATACAGAAATTTTAAAATAAAGAAGGGGCATTCAGTTCAAAATTCTAATGCAAAAAGAAACTCAGCAGTGTAAAATACCTTAGAGTAAATAGAAATAGATGCTTATGTGCAAAAATACTGAGTTTAAATTATAAAGAAAATAAGCTTTCCCTCACCCACCCCTAAAAAAAGAAAAGAAAAATGCAACACTAAATAGGAAGGGCAAAAGATAATGTGTATAGAAATATAAGTCATACAAGGATGCCGCTCAGAAAATAACAAAAAAGAAGAAATTACGCGTAAAATTAAAATTTACGACATTTTTCGTAACATTTATGCGTGTATGTTGTAAATTTATTGTATTGAATATAAAATACATTGACAAATTTCTTATGTTAAAATGTTTTATAGTATTTTCTGAAATAAATATATTGCATTTTCATAGTTGAGTTGAAGAAAAAGGCTACCTGTCTACTAGGCAGTTTTTTCCTTCCCTGCGCTGTCGCGTCCGGAAATTCGGTTCAAAACATCCAACATTTTCTGAAAAATCTTCTGTCTTTACCGAAACACGGAAAAAACAATTCGATTACATAGTTTCTGAATAAGAGCACCTGCCAATTTTTCAACGTTTACGAATAAAATGGTATTTAAAAATGTGTCAGAAAGTAGCCAATTTAGATTTGAGTACTACCTTAAGGAAAACAAACCAACAATTGAAATGTTATGAAATGAGCGAAAACACATTTAAATATTCCAAGAAAGGTGTAAACATTGCAAAACCGATAAACATTACAAATATCCAGTAGTACTAAAAAGAGAAACAAAATTATAAAATATGAAAATTTTGAAATTTCATTAAACAGAATTACAGAAATAATCTCAACCATGTACATAGGCACTTTCACTCTCAAAACTATTACCAAATATCGGAGTAACAGTTAGAGGTAACAAAGGATGCGCAAATCAATATTCCCTTTCCCGAAACAAACAGGAAGCCATTATTGATAATAATATCTAATGAAACAAAGTGCTCTCTGGACAATAGCAGAATGACATTTCTGTGTTTCAACATTCCATACGGCGCACAGGATTGCAGTATGTAAAAGACTATTAGAAACTGAATGCTAAATATATTCCTTGCAGGCAAACGAATTAAAGATGCAAGAATGGCAATTAATAATGTAAAAGAATTATATTCAAACCCAACGTGTTCTTGCTTTTGCAACACTAGGAATAATTATCAGACACAAAATCTAGGAAAAGAGAAGACGTAAGAGGCATCAGTAAAAATATTCTAATTAAATAATTAAATAGTTGATACGGGCATACAAAAGGCTGTCATTTTACGTGCAATATTTGTTTTAAAGCAGTTCCATCACTTGTTATACCATTTGCTTTTAACACAAGACTTTCATAAATATTTAAATAGAGTTATTACGTTAGAAAAATTTTAAGTTAACATTTCTCTAAACAAGAAAATATGTATATATATACACCAAAAATAATTTGTTAACTAGCTGGCGTAGTAACCCGATGTGTTGTATTTGCATTCCATAAGATCTTTAAATTTTTTTCGGGGAAAAAAGAGAAATCTAATTTAATTCTACATCAAGAAAATATTTATAATATATATTATTATATATATTATAATTTTATTAAATTTCCTATTAGAGCAAGAAATCATGTTTACGAGGTAAACGAACTGAAAATTATATTTTGCAAGTTACGTGATATTGATGCAATTCTAATAAAATGATTTTACAAGAAAATGGCGACATACGGGCAATAAAATTCCATTGGTCGAGAGGATTTTGTATAAAAATTTGGAGATCTTGCCATTATGTTTAGAGGGTTGCTATAGTTCGGACAAACGCGCTTTTAATCTGAGCATATGCCCTATAGTATGTACAGACTCCGCGCTGAAGTTTTTATGTTACTCTTTTTTTCACCCTTTTTCACAAGACTGGAGTAATTTAGTTCCCATCTTTAGAGAAACATCGTTAAAAGTTACAAAAATATTTATATCTCGGATATTAATTCAAATTTTAAAATTCTAAGAGATTATCCAAACGTTCTCGGATCCCTACGGATAACTAATATTAATTGCGTTGCGCTGCTTTCTATATTCTAGGAGGAGTAGTTTCGAAATACAGACATATAGATGTAACTCCAGTATACTTTACTCCATTACCTGCAATATATTCTGTTGAGCTGATTCAGATATCAGACCAGATGCTATGATTAATAGGGTTAACTGGGTGAATTAGGTCCTCCAGATTCGCCCGGGATTGCTCAGTTGGTAGAGCATTGGCAGCTTCAGCCAAGACATACCTGGTTCGAATCCTGGTCCGGGTATTTTTCGCCCAGTTGGAAAATTACAACTGAGAGAAATCTTTTGAATTTCCTGAACCCTAGCAATTCTGGTTTAGCAGGTTTTACTGTATCTTTATTACATCATATATCATTTATTTAATATTTAAAAAAACATCAGTAATTTCAGTCTTAAATCCAAGGGTTCCGTGAAGAGAGAGGAAATATGAAAAGGGGTCCGTGGTATTTAAGAGTTTAAAACAGCTGGTACATTTAAACATACCGGATATTTTGAAAATTATTAATGTTTGGATTTTTCTTTTAAGTTATTTTAACAAAAAATTAAGTTGTGATATTTTTGTCATATGAATCTGGTAACTTTTAAGTGTTACTGAAACCAGATGATCAGGATTGTTTAGTTGCTTCATTTGCAAGTTTAATGCAAATGAAAAATATTTTGCCTCTCTAAAGCCGTATCAGACTGGGAGGATAGGCTAAATTTTCAGCACTGCATGAGAAATCTTTTCTTGTTATACGAGGAGAAAAAAACATGTTATGATGGGTTGCTTTTTTATTTCTTAGAAAAATTTTATATAATCCGGAAAAAACCTATCAGATTCCGAAAGCAGGTGTAAACTTAAGTGATATGGCATCCATCTTGATTTCCAACCGCCTATTATGCTATTGGTCCACCATGTGCAGCAGCAGCGAAGCAATTGCAATGTTTGGAGTAAAAACATGTAGGTAATGATTCGATTTTTCGAGCAACAGTTGCAGCTGATATTCGTAATGGGATTAGATTTACTCCAATATCATATGTGATAGCACTTTAAAGTTTTGGAGATGTGCTGATTTGATCTCAAGTTTTTGTTGCTCTGGAGCTAATACAAATGCTTTGTTACGAGTAATAAGATGGAATTGTAAGGAATCTTGAATTTATAAATCAGTTTCTCTATAGGTGAGCTGTTGTTTGTTTGAAAACATTCGTAGAATTTAGTTTGATCACCTGCGTCAATATATCTTATCAAGTACTAAATAAACTGGCGCATAATAAATAATTGTGTACCCATTGGATCAATCAAATCATAAATGATCAAACAGCAACAGCAAATTTCAGAATATTTGTAATTTTTTAATCCTTGAAATTTTAAAATGTCAAACATGAAATAATTAAAATATCTATAGAATTCTTTAATATAGATCAAACTTAAATATTTCATTAATAGTAATCAGAACTAATTATTGAAAACTAAACATCCTTCTGTATTAATAAGTATAAACATTTTATAGAGTCCCTTTTTTCTGAAAGCTTCAAATAAAACGAAATGGCTAAAATATCATATCAATAGACATTTAATTAGCACGTACCGATTCTAAAAAGAAAGTCCTACAACTTACATAACCTATGTCATTAAAATACGTTGGAATCCAGTTCGAAATGCAGGTCTTTTATTTCATAAAGAATTCGATCCAAGTTCAATAAATTATTTCAGCATGAAATAAGCAAGTATATACAAGCAACATTAAGAAAGGAAAATGCTAGGATAAAAGTTTATTGTGTGAGACTACCTTAATTGAGTATTTTACTAAGAAAAGTGAATGTAAATCATGCAATTTTAAAAGGTAATTCTACACAATAAAGAAGATTTGTTCAAAAGTAAGACTATATCTATATTATAAAGCAAAAACATGTCCGTATGAGTGACGCTGAAATGTTAGAATAAAAGTTTATTGCGTGAGACAACCTTAATTGAGTATTTTACTAAGAAAAGTGAATGTAAATCATGCAATTTTAAAAGGTAATTCTACACAATAAAGAAGATTTGTTCAAAAGTAAGACTATATCTATATTATAAAGCAAAAACATGTCCGTGAGTGACGCTGAAATGTTAGAATAAAAGTTTATTGCGTGAGACAACCTTAATTGAGTATTTTACTAAGAAAAGTGAATGTAAATCATGCAATTTTAAAAGGTAATTCTACACAATAAAGAAGATTTGTTCAAAAGTAAGACTATATCTATATTATAAAGCAAAAACATGTCCGTGAGTGACGCTGAAATGTTAGAATAAAAGTTTATTGCGTGAGACAACCTTATTTGAGTATTTTACTAAGAAAAGTTAATGTAAAGCATGCAATTTTACAAGGTAATTTTACACAATAAAGGATCTTTGTTCAAAAGTAAGACTATATCTATATTATAAAGCACAAACAAGTCCGTGAGTGACGCTGACGTCATATTGAAGTTTGCAACCCCTTGACCAATAAATTTCGGTTTTGTTGAAATATTTTTAATTTCCAGACATTGCACAATTTAAATTTTTACACCGTCGAATAGAAAAAATAAATAAATCGTACACCATCGAATAGGGGGGGGGGGAATGTTCTTTCTAATGCAAAAAAAAAGTATCTCAATTTACTGATGTTTATGTTTTTATTTTATTTTACTTTATTTTCTAAAATGGATTTTTTTTTAAATCTATCTCTATCGCGTGCAGCCCGATTATGAAAGATTAAATCGTTTGCACTTAAAATAACAAAGTAGTGCAGCATTTTTCCCCCAGCTAATATTCAAAAAGGAAATATAAAACTTCATCAATAAATAAAAGAATAATATATATAAAACACAAATTTAACAGCTATGCAACCAAACTATGCGCTTAAGCTATTGAAATTATCAAAATCAAAAAGGCTTCTGTAAGTAGCGAAATCATTGGGGATGTTTTCGGCTATTAACTACTGGAATGCAGCAAATACGAAGCTATCGCTTTAAATAAATTTCAAAACTTTATTTGAATACACAATGGATATTTTTCATATAAAAATGCTTTTTGGTGTTGCTAGTAGGAAATCTAACAAATATATATTAAATGTAAAAAAAATAATTAAAAAAAATGTAATTAACGTTAAAAAAAAAGATTTAAATTTATATTCTGTAACCCCTGAATCCGGGTTAGATATTCTGGAATGGATAAATAAGAAAGTTTTAGAAAACACCTATATTAATACCATTTACATCATTTTCAATTAATACAAAATAAATAAATAAATTCTACAATAACATGCAATTTCTGTACAATGAATATCATTTAACTCCTTTTTAAATAATTTACGAAGCTAAGCATAAAAATATATTTTATTATAATAATTATTCAAACGCACATAATATTAAATGAATGAAAACAGTTACATTTATGACTACATTTTAATTTTGTTTTTCCTTGGCGTGTTATATTTATTTGCGTAATGAAAAATATCAATTTACCTAATAAATGGAAGATGAGTGCTCTTGAATTAGAATAAATATTTTATTCTATTGCATTTGTTTATCGGATGAAATTAATTAAATCATACACATAAAATGTACATCAGTGATCAATCTTAAACATGGTTAATTATTCATTTTTAATAGAAACATATTTATCCCAAAGGATACTTTTTAAAGATGATTTTTTCGAAAAAGGGAAAAAATAAAAGTCATGACTGTGCATTTATGTAGCAAATATTTTAGCGAAAAATATATGAATATTTTTTTTCATTCTAAATCAAACATTGTATACATGAGAAAATCCATACACAAAAAGAATAACAGTTCTTTGCGAAAAATTCAGCCCTATCGTTTTCATACAAATTTTTTTTAATACATTTCATATAAGACATTTTAAATAATAAAAATATAATAGAAAATATAGAAAGTATTTTAATGTTAGCTTCGATGTTTACAGATTTACAACAGTTTAAGCAAATATTTTGCACGACATTATAACAGGCAAAATAAAGCTAAATATAGTAAGCAAAAAATAAAATGCGTTACAATAGGTAAAGTAGAAACTCTCTTTCTGTTTTTACTCATTCTACAATCAAAGTTAAAAAAAAATATATAAATTAGATCTATTAGAAGGTAATAATTGTAACTAAACCAGCGAACAAATATTTACACAAAAATACTGAATGTAGATTCAAGAAATTAAAATGTCTATTTTATTATTCTTAACAGAATAATTAGAACACAACTTAGAAAATCAAACGTAAAACGTAAATTAATTAAATGCATATAAAATAAAACGCGACTATAATATTTTAAAAGCAGTTTCTAAATCAATTCTCCCTGCTGTTCTAAATTGAGCAGATACCTCTACATCATATATTTTAATATTTAGGGAAATATTCACACTTTTACCAAATAACAAAAAATAATATAGAGGACATATAATTGGAAATTTCATATATTTTTCTACCTTTACCCATTCCGTAGTTGTTGTTTTTTAAATCAAAAACTACAATAAATGTAATTAAACTTGCAAAAAAAATTTAGATATTAGCATTGTCGTAACCCTCCCCCCTCCCCCCCACAAAAATAAATAAATAAATAAAAATGAATCTAACAAAATACTAGTTTCATTAAGAATAGAATGTCAGAACACACACCAACCTGAAAAAATATAACGGAAAATTTAAATTAGTTGAATCCATGGAAATTAGAGAATGGCTATGACATTTAAAATTCAGTATCTAGAACAATAATTCTCCCTTTAATGTAAAAAGAGGTAAAATCTCTTCACCACATATTTAGTCATTTACGGAAATGTCATCTTTCTTGTTGATATGAGTTGAAATATTGACACTTTTACCAAATAACAGAACATAATGTAAAGGACATATAATTGGAAATTTCATATATTTTTCTGCCTTTACCCATTCCGCAGTTTTTTTTTTTTTTTAAATCAAAAACTACAATAAATGTAATTAAACCGGCAAAAAATATTTAGATAATAGCATTGTCGTAACCCTCCCCCCTCCCCCCACAAAATAAATAAATAAATAAATAAAAATGAATCGAACAAAATGCTAGTTTGATTAAGAATAGAATGTTAGAACACACACCAACCTGAAAAAATATAACGGAAAATTTAAATTAGTTGAATCCATGGAAATTAAAGAACGGCTATGACATTTAAAATGCAGTATCTAGAACAATAATTCTCCCTTTAATGTAAAAAGAGGTAAAATCTCTTCACCACATATTTAGTCATTTACGAAAATGTCATCTTTCTTGATTAATAAGAAATATAACAGGAAAATAATATTACAGGTATATTAATATATTTATCTGTTTTTACTGATTCCAGTATCAAAACAAATGCGTAAATGAAAATAAATGTAATTAAACAAGCTTAAAAATATTCACACAACAGAATTTAAATAGACTCAAGAGAATGAGCAAAAGAGAAAGCTATTTTGATAACGAATAGAATAATTAGAAGATTTACTCATCCATAGAATCTGACGACAAATTTAAATTAATTAAAGTATAACTCGACTAACACATTTAAAGTGCAATTTTAAAAGAACAATTCTTCCCGCGGTCTAACTGAGCAAATTTCTCTACAATATACATTTAAACATTTTTAGGAAATGTTGGAACATTTCTAGGCTAATAGGAAATATAACAGAATATTATGTAATAGAAAAATTAATGTATCGCTGTTTTTACTCAATTCTCAATCAATATAAATGCATAAATGAAAATAAATGAAATTTTTTAAACCATCGGAAAAATACTTTTAACGTAAACTGAAAAAAAAAAAAAAATAAGAAGAATGCCATTTTGATTATGAATAAAAATAATTAAAATAGTCACCCACCTTGAAAATTTAACAGAATATTTAAATGCGTTGAATGCATAGAAATTAAGTAATGATTATGGCATTTAAAATGTAGTTCCTAGAACAAACAATTCTCCTTTCGGTTTAAACCAAATAAACACGTCTACATCGTACATTTAGCCATTTAGGGAAATATTGAGAGTTTTCAAGAAGTCATTTCTAGTTGAACATTTTCCCGGAAAGCGCACCTTTAGCATTAAAATCTAACCTATACAAAGGGGAAATAAATTCGAGTTAGCGTGATGAGAAAATGTTGGTAATGTTTTAATAAAGGGTTTTCGCAGATGCCTCTATTTCCTTTAACTAAAATGTTATTACATTAACAGGCGCGAAAAGGTCCCATTAATAAATTGCAGCAAGGACTTCAAAGGCGCTAGTCGCGGTAACAGCTAATTACGCGTCCACATTTCTGAAATGAAGAGTTGAACGGCTCTAACTTAATAAAGTAATTTCTATGTTGAGGCTGATGATTTTATTGAAAGGTGCTCCGCATGAAATATATTTCCTTTTAATATAGGTCTTAAACTGTCGGGATCGTCAATTGCTAAAATTGTTTTTATATAAATTCTTTAATCAAACATAGAGAATGACTTCAAATTTGGTACTTTTTTTTTTTTACAAAAGAGCCTTGGCGGGATAGTGCAAATGTGTTTTGGCAACAAAGGAAACATTTTTCAAGTACTTTTTGGCAACTTATTCGCTGTTTCAAACACACGAGAAATTTGTTCAATATTTAGTTTATTATATACAAACAGAAACAAATTATATTGTACTAGTTTGATAGCAATCAGTTGAGTTGCATTTAATTTGAATGAGGTCTTTCGATTGTTTAGGGGAAAATAAATCAAGTTTTATTATTCATGGGTGCAAGAAGTGCATCCAAGCCAAGACTGAAAACTTTATTCAGTATTAGGTATAACCAAATGGAAATGGGCTAGAAAATATCTATGTTTTGCATTATGGCTAAAAATTTATCTCTTACAGTAAAAGAAAGTGATTAAAAGTTCTTGATAGTAAAATTGTTATTATTTAAGGATATAAAGTTTAATTTACTACCAGTCAAAAATCTCTCCAAGACTGAAATCAGTCCTGAGACTGAAGGTCTTGCACCCATGTTATACATTTCAAGTTTCTAGCCTTAACAAGGTTTTTAAAATGTTTTCCGCTCATTTCACCTTTCTAAATTTCTAATTCTTTAGAAACCGTCCTTAGATAGCATTTACATCGTAAAAGTAAACTCATGGCAAATTTCAAGTTTTTACCATCATCAGTATAACAGAAATTACAATTTTAGAATGTTCTTTGTTCTTGCACCTTTTTACATTTCAAATTTTTTAGAAATTGTCCTTTTGCGAGTAATTACGTCTTTAAAGTAACAGTCATACCAAATTTCAAGTTTCTAACCCTAACAGTTCCAAATAAATCCTAATTTAGAACGTTTCTCACTCATTTCACTTTTTTTAATTTCGAACTTTTTTTTAAACCGTTCATAGCGAACATCTTAACCACCACATCAAATTTACAGTTTTTGGCCCCATCAATATAAAAAAAATCACAAATTTAGAATGTTTTTTTTTTCCACTGACAAAAAACATAGCCTATATTAGAGATTATCATCAGCCATTTTACCACCATTAACTTTGAAATCGGCTTGGTAGTTCCAGAGATTACTCCTACAAACAAACACACAAACGTTACTTCTTTATAATATTAATATGGATATACAAACAGAAGCAATTTATGTAGTATATACAAACAGAAACAATTAATATAGTATATACAAACAGAAGCAAACTATCTAACACTAATTTATTAAATACACGCATAAACAACCAGAATACTTCACCAGTTTTGTTTTTATGCCAATTTATATCATTCGGCAGCAAATCCTACATCCTTAAGGGCGTTTATCACTGAGAACTCAGATTCCCCTCAGTAATGTTAAACCTTTAAGCGTGGATTGTATTCTTATTTTTAATATCTGCCCAGAAAAATAATATTTTAAACTTTTTTTCAGTATATTTTTCTCAATTTTTCTCTCTCTGTCTCTCTCTCTCTCTCTCTCTTTTTTTTTTAGTAGACAAAATAGTTTTAAAATATATGCTTAATTCAATATTTTATGTGTTAAAAGCTCAGAGCTGTGAGTAAGATTTCAACACTTCAATTCTTAAGTGCATATTTCAGAAATATTTTGTAAACTTAAAAAAAAAGAGAGAGACAATCTTTAAAAGGAGTACACAGGAAAAAAAAAGTTTAAAATATTAATTTTCTGATGAGATATTGGGTCTATGCATAATTACGTAGCGAAAATCGAGTAAATTTCAAACACAAAATATTTAGGGAAAATTTTTTTTTTTTTTTTTTTTTTTTATCAATCAAATATGTTCCATTATATTCAATAACTTTCTGACATCTCTCCACGAGCTTCGTTACCCCTTTTTCATAGAAATCCTGAGATTTTTGGGCAAATAAGTCATCTAAGTGGTTTTTGAGGACATCCAGGGAACTGAAGTTCTTGTTATTCAAATTGTTCTGTAGCGCCCGGAACAAGTGATAATATGTAGGTGCAAGATCCAAACTATACGGTGGGTGCATCCAAGCCGCAATAATTTTTCCCGTGTCATCAGAGAAACGTGCGGTCTAGTGTTGTCGTGGTGCAACACAACGCCCTTTCTGTTCCCCAATTCCGGCCGCTTCTTGTTGATTGCTCGTATTAATTTGTCCAGTTGTAAGCAGTACTTCGTCAAATCAATCGTTTGGTTGGATGGTAGCAGCTCATAATAGACGATTCCCTTCCGATCCCACCTGATGCAGAGCATGAATTTCTGCGGGCGTAATCCAACCTTTGCGACCATCTGAGCAGTCTCTCCGTGCTTTGACCATGATCTTTTTCGACTGACATTATTGTAAACAATCCATTTTTCATCACCAGTGATCACCCGCTTCAAAGGAGGCTCGTTTGTATAGCGTTTGAGCAGTGAATAACAAGAACTTCAGTTCCCTGGACGTCCTAAAAAACCACCTGGATGACTTTTTTGCCCAAAAATATCAGGGTTTTTATGAAAGAGGGATAATGAATCTCATTGAGAGATGGCAGAAAGTTATTGAACAGAATGCAACGTGTTTGATTGACTAAAATTCCTAACATATCCAGGCATAAAAACTGGAAATAGAAAAAAAAAAAAAAAGGTAGAAAAAAATTTACGTCTGTAAATTGGCGGTGCATTCTTGTAATTTAGATACATTTTAGCTGATATTTATACAGTAAAAGGAAATATAATTTTACAAATGAGGGTTAATTTTTTTCTGTAACTTAAAAATATTTAAAAATAAATAAATAAACTGACAGTAAATATATAGGTTCATTGAATCAAAAAAGAATGGAAGAAAAGTTTCCTAAAAGTGTAAATGAAAATATATCTAACGAATTTATGTGAACTATAATAGTTAATTTTTCAAAACAAATATTGTTCTGAGTGGTTTGGCTGTTTAAGATTTTCCCTCTCCTTTCTAAGAGATTAATAAATAAATAAATAAATAAAATCATGCTAAATATATGCATGTCAAAGTGAGTTTTGCTCCAAAAATACAGTACTGAAATTACCCCCCAAAGTGTTGTATAAATGAAAAAAAAAAAATCTATTCCAAAAAGAACTTATCAAACTTCCTTTTCTTCTTAAAATCTAAAAAAAGAAAATTGACTTTGGAAAAACACTTAAAACAACTTCATTTGCATGATTTTCAGAGCTCGTAACATACTTCAAGGGTTTGAATAGACAAAATGTCCGATAATTAAATTTCACAGCCCGCCAAACTCAAAATGGAACTAATAAATTGGAAAATATTCGATAATCTCAAAACAGAACAAGGAATTATACCTAAAAAACAAAATAGTTTTCTTTCCCCAAACTACCTAATAATGCTAGATTAATTTTAACACAATTATTCTAATTGGTAAATAAATCATATGAGATGTAATTTTCCCACTGGACGAAAAATGTCCGGGCCAGGATTCGAACCAGGGACCTTTAGGCTGAAGCTGCCAAAGATCTTTTAACTAAGCTATCCCGGACAAATCTGGAGGAACTAATTTACCCAGCTAACCTTATTGATCATTAGCATCTGTAATATCTTAAAACTTAAATATATACTTATGAATAAAAATATGAGGAAATTTGCTACTTTTCCTAATATTTTTCCATCCGGGATCGTAAAAAGTACCTTTTCGTGGGAATGACTCATGTAGGTTCTTAATATGGTCTTATATTTCTTTTTTTCCCCTTTGCTTTCCATATTTAGTACCAGACAAGTAATATATATATATATATATATATACAGGGTCATTCATAATTCCCTCCGGGGTTTCGAAACGTTATAGTAAAAAAACGAAGACGAATATGAAAAAAAGAAACATATGAAATTATTCCGAAACTATTCAAGTTTTACTTACATACATTACAGGTGTTCTATGTGTGAACCCTTGGTCACACGGCATATCCATGCGATAGTCCAGTTCCTGCCATACTCCGTTTCTTTAAATCTGAATCAGTGGTGTCAGTTCAACGGGCCTTTCGTAATAAATATCAAAAACAGGGACCAACTGACAAAACAATTCATGTGTGGTACCGGAAATTTAAAGAAACGGAGTATGGCAGGAACTGGACTATCGCATGGATGTATGCCGTGTGACCAAGGGTTCACACATAGAACACCTGTAATGTATGTAAGTAAAACTTGAATAGTTTCGGAATAATTTCATATGTTTCTTTTTTTCATATTCGTCTTCGTTTTTTTACTATAACGTTTCGAAACCCCGGAGGGAATTATGAATGACCCTGTATATATATATATATATATATATATACAGTGGAACTTCCATTTAACGAAGTCTCATCGTTACACTTAAAAACTTCGTTATAAAGAAAATTCGTTAAATAGAAATCAACTTAAATTCATGAAATTTTTCCTTCAGATATGACAAACGGGTGTTGATTTCAGAAGCATTTGATTCAGTTTTAATTATGAAACCGTCTTTTACAAAATAGTTGTGCACGGTCGATGAAATCACTTCTCATTCCCAAGCTTTGGCTCAAGCGTTCATCAGCTCTTATACACAGATTCTCAAACTAATGTTTTCACTACATGGTCTTTTTTCTGTCTTTTTCGATAATGTACTTCATGATTTTTTATTATTCCTTAGACTAATGACTGAAGTTTAGAAGTTGTATTCGCAAGAACAAGAATAACTTTGATGTTCTTCGATTTGTATATTGAAGCACATTCTTGTGGATGTACAAAGCAGTTGTCTATCAGCAAAAGTAACTGTCTGACTTTAATTGATATGTTTTGTTTCAATACATCAGACGCCATTGCGTCACTGCATCTTTATATCATTGAATGTAAAAATGGGATTTTGACTCCCCTGAACTGTCAGCGCTGAAGTCTCGGTGTGGGATACTGATGATAACAAGTGTTTTCCTTAGTGTGAAAAAAAAATGTTTTATTTAGCACCAAGCAGAATGGAAATTATTTAAATGTGTTTCATACAATCCGCTGAAATAAATTCACGTATCCATTGCAAAATAAACCTATTATTTAAAATTCTGTACACGTACAAAAGTGGAATAAATTTCGTTATATAGAATATATTTTTCGTAATATGGAGATTAATTTACATGTTATTGGTGTTCAAAGTCAAAGTTCTGCAGAAAATTTTGTTAAGTAGAAAACTTCGTTAAATAGAGACTTCGTTAAAGGGAAGTTCCACTGTATATATATATATATACTATATATATATATATATAAGTAAAGTTGTTTTAATGAACTCATTTCTAAGCAATGAGTATCTCTTTTTAGGATGAAGCCTTAGAAAAATTACTTAAGCAATGATTGTTAAGTATATTTGTTTTTATCCGAGAAAAAAAAAATGGCTTAGTTAATCTTACACAAATTCAACGTGTGATGATTTTGTTAGTTTTCAGCATCTTTAGTATCTTTTTTTTTTTTTCTTTAAGAGAAAAATAAAAATGTTCTCTGCACAAGTTTTAGGAATTAAAAAACATTACGTTGGTTCATTAATTTAAAAGGAACCGTAAAAAGTAAGATTGGAAATATTTAGAAGACGGGTACTCCTATTTTTTTCTTTTAGATCCTCCGAAACAACTGATAACATCAAAAAGAGATTAACTCCTAATCCATACGTTTCTTATCAAGTGATCTAAATGGGTAGATAAAAGCTTTTTTTTTTACGCTGTAACATAATTTAGGATTAATGAAGAAGAATTGCAGCTGTAATATCAGGTTCAAAGTAGTTGCACTTAATATTATAATAAAAATCATATATCTTCGCTATCATGTCAAACGAATGAATATGATCCCCTCCACCTCGTTTTCTCTAATATAAATTTGTGTTTTTGTGAATACATTCTTTTCAAACATTCAAGTTATTAGAAAAGCTTTTAAATACCTTGGAAAAGTATAGAAAATAATTCTGAATTCTACTTGGAAACTTTTTTTTTTTTTTTTTTTTTTAATCAAGAAAAAAAATAAAAAAAATTCATAAGATACTTTGACTTAGTTGTACTGTTTGTGTGTGTGTGTGTGATAAAATTGATAAGGTGCTCTACTAAATTCACTCCAAATCGCATTCTTTTCTATTTTAAAAGCTTTTTATTCTATATTTTCCTAAAGCTATTTAATTAATATATTTTCCTCTTAGTCACTAAATCTATTGCTATTTCTGCCCCAGTTTATCATTCCAATTAGATCGAATCCCATGAGAGTTATAAACCACTATAATGACGGCCTAATTAGCATTACAAAATATAGCCTGCTTTATATATGTCCGATGCCGGGCTGCTCACTTTGAGAATCACAAGCTAAATTATTTGCAGACATGTGTTCAAAATGTCCGCATTCTCCAAACACATGCTATCAAAATATGCATAAACTTTTACATGAAGGCTGATTTTTAAAAAGTCAAATTCAGTCTTTAGGTTTCCTTTTCTTGTATAGCTAACCCACGTGGAATATTGCTCTTGATTCAGAAGGGTTATCGACACGTAATTACTTCCTTCCTTCAACAACACTGATCAAGCAATTTAACACAAAATTATAACGACTGGACTGCAAGCTGCTGGTACTTCTGAACAATCCACGTCTTAATTCTTTCTGTTGAAATGTTGAAATGCTCAATAAATGAAATGTACCTGGAAAAATTGTAATTTATTTTCCTCAACTCTGAAAACTAAATACGTTTTTGCAGTGATATTACACACACATATATATGTTGGGACAAAATTCCTTTGTATTTAATTATGTATATTGCATATTGTGGAAAATAACTGACCCAGAAAATTAGGTATAATTAGAAAAAAAAAAAAAAAAAAAAAAAGGTTACTGCAAACCATGGGATAAATTGCAAAAAATTGGTATAGCTTTCCATGCATTTGGTGTTTAAATATTTCTAATCACTAATCTATACAAAGTATTTACCAGACGATACAATTTTCTTTCAGAACACATGAAACATAGATGTAAAAATTTAAATTTAATTTAAAACCCCAATGTTTGTTTGTTATTTCATTCTTTTAAAATAATTTTATGAATCTTTTATCAGGACGTTTTAAAGTCACAGTTTAAGAACACAATCTGAGAAAAAATCTCGCAATATTTTATCTTTTCTCATCCTGGAGACATGTAAACAATGAATGAAAATTTTAATTTCTGTAATGCCATCGAACAGAAAAATTTCAGAAAATAAATTCAGAGAAAGCGTATTTCGTATTCGGATAAAGTAAAAAATGATAAATAGAGATAAATTGGTTTTTCGAGATTTTTATTTTTAGTTCGATAGAAAGCATTAGAATTTCCTATTATCAACAACAAAAAATGTTATACTTATTTGCAATATATAAAATGCCATAAAACTTTCATTTGAAGAGGATAATACACATATATGTCCTCATATGTTTTGCACTGGAATTCTTATATTTAAGATGACAGCAAGAAACCATATAAATGCGAACACAAAACTGAGTAGCCATGAGATTTTCTCGGACATATATTTTTTTGCTAGTTTTTGAAACATATTGGGTGGAATAGTACTTAACAAGATTACTTTTGCAAGTAGTAACTCGGCCTGATGTTCTTTTTACATTCTTTTAACTTTACTTAACTTTGATCATGTATATATAAAGATGGAATTTTGTAATAGGTTTTTTCACTCACTTCCTGATATCCAAGAATAATAATAAAAAAAATATGTACACAGCTGTGTTTCGGATAACAAGACAATATTTTAATATTTTTAGAAATTAATTATGAATTAATATATTACTTTTAAGGCATTTTTTCGTTAGCCGGCCGCAGATGATAAATCGCCAAATGGGGCTGTACATATATAACGTTATCACTTTAGGGGGAGGGGTGGGGGGGTCTGACACTTGATATCGTAAGATATCTCTAGGGGGAGGGGGGTTGTCTTTTGATATCGTTATCATTTTTGATCCAACCAAAATTTTCTTTTCTTTTTTTTTTTTTTTTTGGTAACTTTTCTGTACACTTTTTTTTTTTTTTTTTTCAAATCTGCTATCTATTTTTATGAAAATACAAAGTTACTTTTAAAATCATTAAATGATTATAGAATTATTTCATTCCAAAAAATGGAATATTCCAACGTTTGCCATTCCCATTTTTTTGCCATATGCTCATATAATTCGTTGATGGAGAAACCAGGTTCGGATTGATAATTGTTATGTTTACAAGTAAAAAATGGAAAAGAATGTTGCCCACTTGTTTTGTTTATAAGAAATTCTGCTGACCCCCGTACCGGGGCAAGTGTAAGAAGACAATATTACTGTTGAATGCATTATGTAACATAAAGCTGTTATTAAATACATTTAAATAATAAGTATTTTTTTTAAATTTTATTTGTTATAAAGTTATTTGACATATAATAGTGATATTTTATTAACTTCTTCTCGTTAATTAAATCAGTAAAGTATGCGAATAATAAATGTATCATCACATATATGTATATCACTGCAAACGTATTAAAAAAAATAAAGGAAAGAGAAAAAATTTAAAAATAAAAAGAATTTTTAAACACTGATAACGATATTATTAGGGGGAGAGGGGGATCGAGCAATGATAACGTATGATAACGCAAGGGGAGAGGGGGTCCAAAATTGCCAAAAAGTTGATACCGTTATATATATACAGCCCCAATAATCTTTATGGTTACAACTACATACGAGTTACAACAACGATGCGTCAAATTTGATTATACGCCAAACCATTTCTTCTATGCGCCAAACCACGCTCGGTGTAAACTATCCTAACTGGCTGTGAATCTGCAATAATGAAATATTTTGAAAAGTAGAAAGTAAATTATAAATTTTAAAAAAAGTAAATTAATTTTTTTTAAATATATACGCTTTTATCAATTAATATTTTAATATCAATTAAACGATGATTATACGCGGAAAAAACAGTTTAGAAATCTTGAATATATAGGTTTTTTTTTTTTTTTTTTTACTTTCCTGTTGCCATATCTTGAAAAGAAACAGAACAAAAATTATATATATATTTTTAATTTCACTAATTCACGCTTTCTACAAAGCGTAAATCAAAGTGGTGGATTTTACATAATCGGGACTCGGGACCCACACTAAACTAACACATTGTAATTTATACTAAAAACTGAAGTTTTTTGGAGAACATAAATTTCAGTTATGGCGTGAGTTTTGAGATAAACATTGAATGCTTTTAAAAATATAAATGCTTTTTTGAAAATATTATATTTACTTCTATACTTATTTCAGAAATTATAATTGCTAATCAACCAATCTGTTTTTTTCATCAGTAATAGTGATATGCATGAAAATTTTTAAAAGCATATTCCATTATTTCAAATGTGATATGCATTGCATCATTTTTAACTCATAAGACTGTTCTCAAATCTAAACTGGCTACTTTTTGACATATTTTTTAATTAATTTTTGTTCGGAAACGCATGAAATTGGTAGGTGTTATTATTAAAAAAATTGTAATCGAAACACGTTTTCCATTTTTTGGAAAAGGCAGAAGATCTTTCAGAAAAACTCTCCAAATTCGACGTCTTGAACCAATTCTCGCAGCGTCAAAGCGAGCAAGAGGAAAAACGCGTTGTCACGTGACACGAATCGGCTTATAACTCGATAAGTAATTTATTTATCAAAAAATGAAAAACTCATTTCGATTCCAAATCGCTTCCATAGTCAGGCCTTTGCGTTTAAAAACTAGTCGTTGGGGGCCACCGTAATACTTACCCATCATGGATATGCATAATGTAAAATATTAAAATAAAAATGTGTAAACTAATAAAATGCATTGCAATTCAAATAAAATCGTGGCTTGATGACGTCATAAACTTTAAAGGCTCGATTATTGAATTGCTTGAAAGAAACATCCTTATAACTCCAAAAATAATAATCCTATTAACTAGCGGTTTATTGCATCTGATTAAGCGTCAAATTTCCAATTAAAATATATCTTTGAAGTGAAATTTGGATGAAATACAGGGTCATGAAAAATCGAAGAGTGTGGAAAATAGGATTCCAAATATCTCGGCAACTCATTATCCGATCGACTTCATGCTTTATGCAAAATTTATGTTTTTTTATTGTATTTTATATTAATTTCTTAAAATAAACAATTTCGAAAATTTTTATATACCTTTTATCAGAACGAATATTTCGAGAGTCCGAAAAAAATAGTTCCGGTTAATCGAGGTTATTGAAATTAAATAGGCTTCTTCCCATTATTACATACTAAGTACATACCAAATTGCAAGTCTCTATCTCAATTTTTTCGGGAGATAGAGCGTTTACAGACACACAGACACACACACAGACGGACGGCAATTTTTTTTTCTAAAACCATGTTTTTCGGAATCTCCAGTGTCTGAAACGTGTAAATCCGTCAAAAATTTTTTTCGATTTTCAAAACAATTACAAGACTTACCCTATACTACGTATGATGGGTAAGTAATTAGTCTGAAATTGTGTCAGAAAGTTTCGCGTTGTTGAGCAGGTCTTGAGAACCACCTTACAAATACATTATATTATAGCAATCTCTTTTTTATAGAGACAGGAGTTGGGAAAGTAGGGGAGGTTAAAAAAGGGGGGAGGGGAAATCCGCATAATGAGCGTTATTTAAATTATTTTTATTTTTATTATCTGTTTTGTTTTCGTAATGTTTTGGAACAACCTAATTTATGACGATTCAAATTAATGCTTTAAAATCATAATCCAAATTTTCATCTATTCTAGGAATTCCTAATAGAATTTATGGAATAAATGGCACGTAAATGTTTAATCACAAGATTAACCATTGAATAAATATTTATTTCATCAAACAATTCCGTCTAATTCCTAATCAATAA
Source organism: Maratus michaelseni (assembly GCA_963931845.1). Classification (NCBI taxonomy): domain Eukaryota; kingdom Metazoa; phylum Arthropoda; class Arachnida; order Araneae; family Salticidae; genus Maratus; species Maratus michaelseni. Next base: position 261,619,591 of record OZ007593.1, read on the forward strand.
AACTGGTTTATTTTAGTTTTCGAATCAGAACAAAACAACATCACAGCAGCACTTCAAACTAAGTACAATACTTAATATAATCCTTTGACAATGTTTTTAAAATGATCTAATTTATCATGATTCAATCTAAGGCTTTAGGATGATAACCACAATTTTCATTTTATCTTAGAATATCTAACAGAATTTACTGAATGAATAACACGTTACATTTATTCCCGATTTTCCATTAAAGTGAAAGGTTAGCTGTCAAATAAGTATTTATATATTCAATTGATTCTGTCTAATTTATAATCACCAAAACCGTTTCAATTTACTTTCATAATCACAACAAAACAACATATCAACAGAAGTACAGATCAATTACTGTTATTCTTATTATCATTATAATTTAGTTCTTATTCATTATTATTACTGTTATTCCACGACCAAACTCGATTTCTCTTGGATGAATCGAGTCTGGCTGTGGTTATTCTTATCCTTATTATTTAAATTTTAGTGGTTATGTTTGTAAAACAACCTAGTTTACGATGATTCAAAATAATCTCGTAATATCTATTGGAATTTACTGAATGAATGGTACGTAACATTTATTTCTGATTTTCCATTAGAGAGACCAAAATTAGCCACCAGATAACTATTTATTTAATCAAATGATTTCGTCAAATCCTTAATTACAAAATTGTTTTAATTTATTTTCTACATCACAACAAAACAACATATCAACAGCACTTCAAAAATAAGTACAATATTTAATAGCATTTTTAGTACTATTATACAACAAAATAGTTTATCAGAATTAAAATCAAAACTTCAAATGATAAATGTTAGCCTTATTATTTATATCTTATTATGTAATATTACTGTTATTCTTATTTTTAATTTTTAACTCCGAGCGGTAATGTTTTTAAAACGATCTAATTTATCATGAAGCAAATAGAAGATTTAAATGGTAATGAAAAGTTTAATCTGATCTGATAGCGAAATATATAACAGAACTTACGGAATAAATGACACGTAACATTTGTTCCTGATATTCTATTATAAATCCCAAGATTAGCCGTCAAATAATTATTTATTTAAGCCGGCGATTTTGCTTAATTCCTAACCAACAAAACAGTTTTAATTTATTTTCCAATCACAGTAAAACAACATATCAGCAGTGCTACAAAAATAAGTAAAACATTTAATAGAATCCATTAGCAATGTTTTTAAAACAATATAATTTATCACTATTCAAACCAGCTTTTCATCTAATCTCGGAATATCTAACAGAATTTATAGAATGAGTGACACGTAACATTTATTCCTGATTTTCCATTAGAAAGTCGAAGATTAACTCTTTTATTTAAATCAGATGATTCCATCTAATTTCTAATCAACAAAATCGTTTTAATTTACTTTCCTGATCACAACAAAATAAAATAACAGCATTGTTATAAAACAAGTAACCGTTATTTTTATTACCTTATTTTTTATTGTTATTCTTATTCTTATTATTAAGTGCATTCGTAATTATATAAATACGTAGCACCTATAGTCGTCGTCTAGTCAGTTCGTCTGTCCATCTGTCCGCCTATAACAGCGTAAAAACTATCCAACCGAATGGTTTGAAATTTATTATACATAATCATTTTCTCGAGTCATTTCAAATTTTATGAAAATAGACTCAAAACTTAAAAAGATATTAATAAACGTTTTCTTCAGTCTATTAAATCCTATCATACGTAATTAATCAAATGATATCTCATGATAGGTAATGATTACAGGTTTCCATGATGATTAAGAAAGATGGAGTCATATTATTTCCGTATTACTGAATTTAAAAACCGAATTTGTATATTAAAATTGTTTAATTATAGCAATCATATAATCTACCGACAGTTTTTTGGATAGATGTTTCCAGAGAAATACATATTAAATGGAAAAATAGTCTAAATATGGATTTCAAGTTCTGAAATTTTCAAAGCTAGGCTTAAGTTTCCCATTGGAATTTTCAGGTCCTGTCACCAAAAGATAAAATGTTGCAAACTTAAAATGTACTTATTTTATTATGGAAATTAATTATATCATAATAAGAGACGATATAATTCATTTTTTCAGTCAAACAATAACGATGATTTTTTAACATTGTCTTGTATTGCATATTTGCGCATAGTATAATTTTAATGTAACAGAATTGTAATTAATTGATTCTAAAAGTGTACTAAAACTTAATTTCATAAAATAAAATTAATATCTATAATATGAAAATCTGCACATAAAATAAATTTTGTATTCGTGCATTTTTGCATAAGAGTGCAACAGCTATTGCATCAAGATATGAATATTTATCAAACTAGTTATAGTACGAACATTTGCCACGTTTGACGTACAATTTCCAACATGTTTAACTTCTAGTGGTAATGTTTTTAAAAAATATCTAGCTTATCATGCATGAAACAAATCGAATGGTTAAATGATAATGAAAATTTTAATTTGATCTTTGAATACCTAATAGAATTTACGGAATGAATGATACGTAACATTCATTCCTGATGTTCCAATATAAACTCCAAAATTAGCCGTAAAATAAATATTTATTTAAGCAGACGATTCTAATTTATAATCAACAAAACCGTTTTAATTTACTTTTCTAATCTCAACTAAACAACAGCTCAGAAATTCTACAGAATAAGTACAAAGCTTAATTGAATCCATGATGAAGGAGACTTCAAAGCATTAGAATGTAATTTTTACATATCAGTCACATTGCATATTTGGTTAATATTAATAAAAAATTTCGTCTAATGCAATTCACAGAATAAATAACACATAACATTTATCCCTGATATTCCAAGATTAACTGTCAAATAAATAATTATTTAGGCAGACGATTCTGTCTAATTTCTAATCAAGAAAAGCGTTTTAATTTACTTTCCCAAACAAAACAAAACAACAGATCAGAAAAGCTGCAAATATAAATACAATAGTCTATAGAATCCATAGTAACGGAGACTTCAAAGCACAAGAATGCAATTTTCACATACCAACCATCGATTCCATTCCTAACATCCGACTAATGACATGGATGAAAGACGCGGGTCATTGCTTTCATATCACAATAAACCTCCTGGTTAAGTGTCAAGTTGTTGGAATTCAATTGATGACTAAATTCTTATGTTATCCCGGCAACAAGATAGAATCGACAAATAATGCATGGCATGTAAGAGTTTTCAGAAGTAAATTATTTGCGACAGTTTAAGAAACAGTATAATGAAGAATAAAATTAGCATTAAAAAAATAATAAAAATGAATAAAATCAACAAAAAGAAACCCGGTGATGAAAACAGATTTATTATAAATAGAGATAATTATTGCCAACTATATAACGAGAGTGGATCAAATTTGAAAGAGATTTTAAAAATTAAAAATACATTTCATCAAAATATTACGGATGATATTTTTTACATTACTTTCTTTAACATCTACACAATTTTTCAACATATTGCGAAGGTTTTTTTAATCTTGTATAATAAAAAAAGAATTAGGAAGTGTATGAAGCCAATTGCTCAAAATTCTTTGATTTCTTCATTTGATAAAAAGCTTCCCGTTCCTAATGCTTCTTTAATGGTATCAAAACAAATGCTAGTCCAAAGATGATAAATTCGGACTATACGGAGGATGGTCGAGTGTTGTCTAATGGCATTTTTGTTTCGTTACACCTGTTGTGTGAGGTCTTGCATTGTTCCGGAGAAGTACATTCGGATCGGAATAGAAAGTTTTTAGGACTGGTGTGTTGCTTTAATCTTCCCCCAAAATTAACACTACTATACTGCATTATATATACGTCTTTAATGAAGAAAATTGACGTACGAAACACCCCATGAATCGAAACATTACATGTGAGAAATTTGTCAGTTTTTGCGTCATCGGAGCAATTTCACTTTTTGGGTACCATTTCATACTGGATCGGCTTGTTCCCGCCCATTTTTAAACAACTTATGCCATTTACATAGTTGAGACTTCAATAGGGTATAATTTCGAATTGTACATTCAATCTTTGTTAAATTTCAATACTTTTGATATTTTTATTTGCTGAAAGTTTAATAATTATACTTTCTCAACCGCATTAGGTTCTTTGTGTTTATTCATAAGTGCTAGTGACGAAATAAATGAATGTAATAAACAATACAACGATGACAAATAAATATTTAGACCGTAAACAACTTATCATTATTATCATGACAACAAGTATAAAAAAAAATTCTAATAATATTAAAAATGTCTCCTTTATATTTGTTTCACTCTCGTATAATAATGTTTTTGAAACGGGAATACAGATATTTATTCTTCAAGTGTAAGAAAAAATAATGAATCCACTGAAAAGTCTTATTGAAATTTTAATGTTAACTATATTTATTTCTAATTATTATTATTAATAATATTATTCTAAAGTGCGATGAATGCCTTACACTGTAATTTTGTTTTCATTCAGTATGGTGTGGGAAATATGTAAAACAAACAAATTTTACACTCTAATTACAACTCTTCAGAGTTTGTTTGTTTGCAATGTTTATATGATTTTATAGTTTAAAGTTTTGAAATATATATATATATATATCTGAGTTTATGATTAAAATCATAAATTGAAAAATTTATCAAAACTGCATTTCACGTCATATACAAACACAAACAAAAACATATGTGCAACCACGTACACATATATACATATTGCAGACACGAAAGAGTAATCATTACTAATTTAAAGGCGACAGAGGATAAAACAATTTGATATTGCTTAATGTATAATGATTATAAAAAAAAGTGCACCGTACATGACTATAAAATATATATTAGTTAAGGGAAAAGAACCCGGATTCATTATTTTTAATGTAAAAGAAACTTAACACCTTGTTTAAAAATATGGAATTTCTGCTTGAAGAATTTTTGAACAAACAATACAAAAATAGAAGAAAAAACTATGCAGACGTAATTTAATATGAAAAGAAGAACAATAACTCTTTTTAATTAAACTACTCGCAGTTTCTTTTCCTTAATACTACTTTCTTTTATATGTATTGCAAACAAAGGCTCCGCACACATTTTAAGAACAAAGCATATTTAAGAACAAAACACTATTTAAATTATTATGCTTATGTTTCTTTATAATTAGATGTTTTTTCTTCCTTAAAAGCGATTATACATCATATAATATTTTTACGAAAGAAATGCAATAACAAAGTTATTTAAACCAGACATGCAGCAGCTTTGCAAACTACATATATATATATTAAAAAGAAAAAAATCTCAAATTATAGAAATTAAGTTGATTACGCTTTAACCATTTGCTATATCAAGCGAAAACATTTTTTTAAGTTGTTGACTAGACATCTGTTATGAAATGCATAACAATATGGTATAAGATAAAGTGGTGCAAGTGTTTCAAGAGTACATTGCATTGTCTGCATGTAAAGCCCTAGCAGCGTGGCTTACAGTGCTAACAATGTGGAACAATTTCATTAAAAAGCTGCTCTTTCAAACGACTGCAAGAATAAACAATCGAGAATAAGGGGACAATAATAGTAGCTCGTTATAACAGATTTCTCGCTGTTTTTCGCAACACGTTTTAAACACTTTCCAACACAGTTGAAAAGTGTTTATGACTTCGGTTTATCTGCTGTCTGTCTATCTGTACTCCAACTCTTGTAAATATACTCCATTTTCTGCGTATTTTTTATATGTTATTGAGGTTTACTACAGAATGTTCACTATTGAAAATGAAATGTGTAGCATTTACAGATCGTTTATAAGGGCATACAAAAAATTCCGTGACATAATGATCTATGGGGGAAAATCGTTGGCGGTGTATCTTAATGATGTTACGATACTTGAAACATAATAAAATCGGTACGCATCACTGAGATGGCATACAACATGCTTTCTGTGGAGTATAAGAATAAGTAGCATTTATAGCTCCTTACAGAGACGCACAGAATTATTACATTATGATATAGGGGAACTTCGTGTATTATGGAATAAAATTTACGTTTGAGGCTATATCACAGATCAATATTGTTTACAACACGGAAACCGAATACAATCACAAACTTCGACTATCTGTGATTAGTTATTTGCAGACAAAAATCATTTTACAAAATTTCAACACATGCAAGCATATAATAATAATGAAAAACTTTTTTGGAGGGTAGTATGAGATAGTTGGGAAATATGGAATAGGGGGTTGAAGAAAACGAACAGAATTTGGAAAAAAAACCCCAGATGTAATGGTAGCAAGAGAGCATGATCAAAATATAGTGCCTAGGTAGTCAGCCAATATACAGGGTGTTTCTAAATGAATATCGTAGTTTTAACGCTTGGTAGTATTTATTACATAAAACTTAAAATTATAATTAATACATAAAATGAAGGAGCAACTATACAGTTTTACCTACAAGCTTACAAGTATTCAATGTGAACAACTTAATATAGCTTAATATAGAAACTTAATATAGAAACACTCCAATAGCTTTCGTCACACGGCACACATCAAGTCGATAGCTCAGTTCTTCCCAAACGTTAATTAGTGTTTGTGGGGTAATTGTTGCAAAAGCTGGCTGAGGGATCACATCTGAACGTTATCCGGAACGCACGTTGCACGGTAACTACAGATTTGGTCTTTGCAAACTGCAGAACACAAAATGCTTTCTGTTCACTAGTCGCCATTTTCGGTACTAGCGCTTTCTAACGGATCACAGAAGAAACATTGCCTACGCATGTGCATGCACAGGTACCAACAAACTGTTTGAGTTTCTCTTTCATTTTATGTATTAAGTATAATTTTAAGTTTTATATAATAGATACTACAAAGCGTTAAAACCCCGATATTCATTTAGAAACACCCTGTACAGTCCCTGGCCAAATTATTAGACGCAGTTGTTTTTATTATAATTTATTAAATATCTGGAAAGATACATGAGGAATTATCCTGAAACTTCAGGAATGTAAACAACATTATAAACGTCATATATTTCCGCGAAGATTTTTTCCCGAAACCCCAGAAGGGGCCGTCAACAAATTGAAGAAAAACGAATATCTTTTGGATAACCCTGTAGAAACTAATGTTGCAAAAAGCATTCAAACTGTAGATTATGATTAAGTGGCTTATTGTAATAATTTGGGTTCATTTTTATGAAGATAGTATGTATACGGGAAGAGAAATTCACGTTTTTATAAAACTAGTCCCAAATTTTACCAAGTTTTTTGCTTATAATTTGCAGAGTTTTTAATATAAAAACAAGTTATTTTCAGAAAATATGACAAACAAAATTATACACAATACCCTGCAATCAGAATTAAAAAAATAATAAAAATTGTATGAAAAATGAGCAGGTTTACTAAATATTGTTTCACTGCGCATGCGCGAATTCAATCAAAATATACTGTGCATAATATATTAGCTAAATGTATAGACCAACTTTTATGAAAGTCTCAAAAACATAGCTTGAAAATTCTGCTAGTAATCGTCGATAGAATAAGCTCGAATTTCGCTGTTCCCAAAAGGAAGCAAAAAGATGAGGGTTGTATCCAAATATACTAGCTTATGAAAGTTGACATAATAAGAATGAAGTGTCTTTCATTCTATATTTGATACAACCCCTCATCTTTTTGGGAACAGCGAATTTCGAGCTTATTCTATCGACGATTACTATCAGAATTTTCAAGCTATGTTTTGAGACTTTCATAAAAGTTGGTCTATACATTTAGCTAATATATTATGCACAGTATATTTTGATTGAATTCGCGCATGCGCAGTGAAACAATATTTAGTAAACCTGCTCATTTTTCATACAATTTTTATTATTTTTTAATTCTGATTGCAGGGTATTGTGTATAATTTTGTTTGTCATATTTTCTGAAAATAACTTGCTTTTATATTAAAAACTCTACAAATTATAAGCAAAAAACTTGGTAAAATTTGGGACTAGTTTTATAAAAACGTGAATTTCTCTTCCCGTATACATGCTATCGTCATAAAAATGAACCCAAATTATTAAAATAAGCCACTTAATCATAATCTACAGTTTGAATGCTTTTTGCAACATTAGTTTCTACTGGCTTATCCAAAAGATATTCGTTTTTCTTCAATTTGTTGACGGCCCCTTATGGGGATTCGGGAAAAAATCTTCGCGGAAATATATGACGTTTATCATGTTGTTTACACTCCTGAAGTTTCAGGATAATTCCTCATGTATCTTTCCAGATATTTAATAAATTATAATAAAAACAACTGCGTCTAATAATTTGGCCAGGGACTGTACTTCAGTTCATACTTCAGATTTGCACAAATCACAAATATAAGGATTTGTCTTTACTCCACCATAATCATAGAGTATAATGAGATACTATTGATATTCCATATAAGCCAATACCGCCGGTTTGGGAAAAAATTACTCTGTATTTAATGGTGTGAATCGCGAGCTAAATAACGAGTATTACATCATAAACTGTTCGTATTCCGGTGGAGATTATACTAAATTTCAATTTTAAAATATTACTTCTAATAATGAATAAAAAATATCGAAAAATTATCTCCTGAAACTTTCCAAAGACAAAAACCGAATATTTATTCACAGAACGCGCCCTGACGCCGACCGACGAACTCTGCGTTCTGGAGGACATTCTGGAAAAGTTTGTATGTAGTTTATGATATTACCGCTTGGTGGCAGCACTTTACCAAATAGAAACCTTGGTATTCCATATTACTCGACTATTCCATAATACTCGAAGTTTCTTCAATGGAAAAAATCATTTGCGGAACATTTGAATGATGTTACGATACTTCAAACATAATGAAATTCATATCAATCAATGAAATGCACTACAAAATGTTTTCTATAAATTATGGAGGGCGTAGAATTTGTAGCCCATTTACAGAGACACACAGGTCTAACTGTGACCGATATTTGTTTGAAGTGCGTTTGCAGCTGTGGTATGCATTTTAAAACTTAACTGATTTTTAGTGTATTACTTTTTGTGTATTACATGGTGTGTATTACATGCTGTGTATACATTTTACAGATTCTATACACTCAGGGCGGCACGAAAAAATTCGCACATATTACTGGATATGGACATTTGCTGAAAATGGATTTTTACCGCGTTGTGATTTTTTGTTATTTAGATATCCCATTTCATTGCACGGAAAAGGGAAATTTCTTAACAATATTCTAATAGCGTGGGAAAGTGTTTCATAATTTATGCCTGAAATTTTTTTGTTCGTTCCGAAGTCTCCCCCTACATGGTATTTTTCGTTTATATTAGAAAGGATTTCCATTCTTTGTGTTCGTTAAAATCAAGATCTCGTTAAATCCATATCGCTGGAAATGAGTTAATTCAATTGTATCACAGAAACTTGTATAGCTGCAGTAAAATATTTACAGGCAAATTAGTAAAGCGTTACTAATCATAGTTAGCATAATAATAATTTTGTGAATTATAGAAATCATAACTGGCAGTTAATTTCATTTAAATCTCATGTTAATATTTCTAGATGCCTACATCATAAAATACCTTTTTAGTTAATATGCTTTCTTTAGTAATATTCCTTTTATCAGCTCGCTATATTCTCTTAGCAAAACGACTTCCTAACTTTCTGAAATACTGATTAACTAAATCTTTTGAGATAGTACGAAGGAATGATTCGATAGTAAAATCCATTGCGTTCACTATTTTCTCCGGTGCTTCATTAAGCAAATTCGGAAATTCTCCTTCCTGTCACGAATTTACTTTCTTCTGGTACAAATAAACTTTGTACAAAGAGAAGCAAAGCAGAAAGGAATTCCAAATTTATGCTAGGAAATCATGTTTTAGAGAAATTTCTGGCTGCTGTAAAATGCATTTAAATATTTTCGACTAGATTTGAAATCCGCAAAGATTTGAAATGGCAAATTGTTGGTTTAATCCATTAAATCCGAAAGTCGTTTCACGATTTGTTTCGTTTGAATTTATATTAAGTTAACATGTTTCTCTTTAAAATGTAATTGTCTTTCAAAATCGTAAAATTTTCCTACATTGTTTGCAGTATTATGATTATTTGAAAAGGGAATTGAACTGAAACGATTTTATTTAAATTCTTGTATTTTTGCAGGTAAATACCTGATCCCCCCCCCCCTCTTTTTATAGATTTAAGAAATTCTTGAAAAGCTCCATCTTCATTTGTATTTTCTTTTTCTTTTTGCACGTTAAAGATACACTGTAGAAACATTTGCAGCAGAGTAACAGGTCTGTCGACCGTTTTTGTAAAAATCGGTTATAGAACCGTAAATTAACAGTGTAATGACCCTAATAAGAGCAATATTATGGTCAAACTACCGTTAAATTATGGTTATATGTGGTAAGTACGGTCATTCGACCATTTTTATAGAAAACGGTCGACTGACCGTACTTACCGCATATAACCATAATTTAACGGTAGTTTGACCATAATATTGCTCTTATTAGGGTCATTACACTGTTAATTTACGGTTCTATAACCGATTTTTACAAAAACGATCGACTGACCTGTTACTCTGCTGCAAATTTTTTACAGTGTATTAATAATTTTTATCCATGTTTTAGTAAAATTTATGGCTACTGTAAAATTCATTTAAATATTTCCAAGGAGAATCGAAATCCCCAAAACTTTGAAATAGCAGTTTTGATTGTAGTTGATCACGAACTGCAATTGAATAACCCTAATACAGAAGTTGATCATAGGTTTAAAGTATTGTATAGCTACAACCAAACAAGCAGTAAAAATCATTCGAAAATACATTCGAAAAAAGTACATTCGAAGCCTTATTAGATAGGATATAATATTAACTGATCAACTTTTAGAGATTGGTCAATGCATAATGCAGCCACACTATTTTGAGTAAATTATATGTATTACATTAAATGGATTAAATGGAAAATTAATCTAAATATGGATTTCAAGTTATTGGAATTTTCAGTAACAAAAGATAAATTGTTGCCAACTTAAAATGTACTTATTTTATTACGTAAATAACAGACGATATAATTCATTTCACTGAAATAATAATGATGATTTTTAACACTTTCCAACCTAGTTGAAAAGTGTTTATGACTTCGGTTTGTCTGCCGTCTGTCCGTGCTCTAACTCGCGTAAATATACTCGGATTGCCCTTAAATTTTTGTATGTTATTGTCATTTACTATAGCATGTCCCCTATTTCAACTGAAGTGTGTAGCACTTATAGTTTTTTTTACAGGGACAGTCAAAAGTATTCCGTTACATTACAATCAATGGGAAATAATCGTTTCAAGTGCATTTTGATGATGCTACGTCATTTAAAATATGATGAAATTGATATATAATTATGAAGCGCATTAAAACACTATTTTTGTAGATTATGGGGTGCAAAGCATTTATTATTCATTTACAAAGTCAAACAAAAGAATTCTGTTACACATTGTTCTATGGAGAAAAATCGTTTGCAGTGTAATTTAGTAATATTTCACTATTTCAAACATAATGAAAATTACATGCCTTACTGAGGTGCACTATAAATTGCTCTCTTGAAAGTGTGGTGTGCATTGCGTTTGTTTACAGGGACACACAAAAAATAATGGTTCCAGTACATGAGCGATATTTACAGTCTATGCGTGATAAGTGTGTTTTGAACTTTCGTTTGCGTTTTTAAGTTTAACTACATTTTTCATAGTACGTGTGTGTTTATAAACTTGGTTGTTCATATACAGGGCTACACAAGAGAATCCGTAAGTATTACAGACTGTGGGAATGAATTGCTTAAAGGTAGTTTTTAATTGTGTTACGCATTTTCCTGCTGAACTATATTTAGTAGACTAATAGAATTTTGTGGAATATAAATAAATTCATATACAGGGCTGCGCAAAGAAAAAGATACATTGTCGTTTACGGTTGGTAATTGCTGGAACTTAAACTCAATTTGAGTTTTACTTAAAACTCAAGTTGCCTTATGCGTTTTTGTTTTCTGAATTAAATTTTAGCTTAATTTCTGGTGTGTGCAAAAGTCTTTAGATAATATACAGGGCTGTACAAAAGTATTCCGTTACATTACAATCAATGGGAAATAATCGTTTCAAGTGCATTTTGATGATGCTACGTCATTTAAAATATGATGAAATTGATATATAATTATGAAGCGCATTAAAACATTATTTTTGTAGATGATAGGGTGCAAAGCATTTATTATTCATTTACAGGGTCAAACAAAAGAATTCTGTTACACATTGTTCTATGGAAAAAAATCGTTTGCAGTGTAATTTAGTGATCTTTCACTATTTCAAACATAATGAAAATTACATGCCTTACTGAGGTGCACTATAAATTGCTCTCTTGAAAGTGTGGTGTGCATTGCGTTTGTTTACAGGGACACACAAAAGATAATGGTTCCAGTACATGAGCGATATTTACAGTCTATGCGTGATAAGTGCGTTTTGAACTTTCGTTTGCGTTTTTAAGTTTAACTACATTTTCATAGTACGTGTGTGTTTATAAACTTGGTTGTTCATATACAGGGCTACACAAGAGAATCCGTAAGTATTACAGACTGTGGGTATGAATTGCTTAAAGGTAGTTTTTAATTGTGTTACGCATTTTCCTGCTGAACTATATTTAGTAGACTAATAGAATTTTGTGGAATATAAATAAATTATATACAGGGCTGCGCAAAGAAAAAGATACATTGTCGTTTACGGTTGGTAATTGCTGGAACTTAAACTCCATTTGAGTTTTACTTAAAACTCAAGTTGCCTTATGCGTTTTCTGAATTAAATTTTAGCTTAATTTCTGGTGTGTGCAAAAGTCTTTAGATAATATACAGGGCTGTACAAAAGATTTCGAGTGCATTTCCATCAACTGGTGAAAATTACTAAATGTGAATATTCTATAAATGTGTACCACATCTATTGATCATATACGAGGCTGCACAAAATAATTCGACTACTGTTTTAACACTGGAAGGCAATTTCAAAAATTGCATTTTTCAATGTGTTATGTTTTCTAAACTGTTTACTTACACATCTTCTTTCACCTTATTTAACGGTGAAGTTTCGTTACAGTTTTCTGGCTATGTTGGAAAGTGTTTCATAATCTACGCTTGACGCATGATTTTTCGTTCTTGTTTTTTTAATGTAATTTGTCTTTCAAAATCATAAACATTTTCCTGTATTGTTTGCACTTTTATGATTATTTGAAAAAGAAATTCAAGTGCGATAATTTTATTTAAATTCATGAATTTCGGTAGGTAAGGCTTGATTTTTTTTTGTCTCTTTTTATAAATTATTTTAAAAACTCTTTAAGTGCTCTATTTTAAATTACATTTTCTTTTTGCACGTCAAAGATAATGCTTTTTCATCGTGTTTTAGAGAAAAAAAAATGGAAAAAGCAGAGTATTGGTTTAAAACATTAAACCTGAATAGTCGTTCCTTCGCTTGTTTCGTTTCAATCTATATGAAGTGAACATGATTCTCTTTAGAATGTAATAATTGACTTTAAAAATTCGTAATTTTTTCCGTTATTGTTTGCAGTATTACGATCATTTGAAAAGGGAATTCTACTGCGATGATTTAATTCAAAATTTTGAATTCCGTCAGATAAAGATTTTTCTATTTTTATGTATTATTTAATTAAAATGCTTGATAGCTCTATTTTAAATTATACATTTTTTTCACCTTATAGTTAACGGTTTTTCATGATATTAGAGATATTTCTGGCTGCAACAATTCGACTGCGAAATGCATTTAAATATTTTCAACTAGAATTGAAATTCGGAAAAATTCGAAATGATTAGTTTGAAGTTTATGTTTAGTTAAAACATGTTTAGTTAACATGTTTCCATTTAAATTGTATTTGACATTAAAAATCGTAAAATGTTACACAATGTTACACAATGTTACACAAATGTTAAAAATGTTTGCAATATTATGATTAGTTGAAAAGGGAAATCAACTGCGATGGCTTTATTCAAACTCTCGAATTTCCAGGAGCTTTTTTCTATTTTTCTAGTTTTATACATTATTTAAAAATTCTTGATAGCTCTATTTTAAATTATATATATACGTATATATATTGCACGTTAACGATAATGATTTTACATCGTGTTTTAGAGAAATTTATGTCTTTTATAAAATGTATTTAAATATTTCCGACTAGATTTGAAAGCTGCAAAGATTTGAAATGGCAGATTGTTGGTTTAATTCCTTAAACCTGACAAGTGCTTTCCTGGCTTGTTACGTTTGAATTTATATTGAGTTACCGTGTTTCTCTTTAAAATGTAATTGTCTTTGAAAATCGGATTTTATATTCTATTGTTTGAAGTATTATGATTATTTGAAAAGGGAATTCAACTGCAATGATTATATTTCAATTTTGGAATTTTGGTAGATAATGCCTCAATTTTTTCTCTTTTTTATATAAGAAAAAAAATCTCTTCCAGTTGTTCTAAATTATATCTTTCTTTTTGCATTTTAAAGATATTGATTTTTCATCGTGTTTTATAGAAATTTCTGGCACTTATAAAATATGTTTAAACATTTTCGAGTAGATTTGAAATCTGTAAAGATTTAAAATGGCTAATCGTTGGTTTAATACATTAAATCCAAAAGGTCGTTCCTCGGCTTTGTTATGTTTGAATTTATATTGAGTTAACATGTTTCTCTTTAAAATGTAATTGTCTTTGAAAATCGTAATTTTATTTCTATGTTTATGATTAATTGTAAAACGAAAATTCAACTGCGATGATTTTACTGAAAATTTCGAATTTCCGTACATAATGTCTATTTTTTTCTCTTTATATATATATATATAATTATAATATCTTTGAATTTCAAAAAACATATCAAGTTCGTGTAACATTCTTATATATATATATATATATATATATATATATATATATATATATATATATATATATATATATATATATATATATATATATATATATATACATATATATATATATATATAATTATAATATCTATGAATTTCAAAAAACATATCAAGTTCTATTATCATTCTACTTAAATCTCCAAAGAGATAATTAATGATATTGTGTATACAGAATACCACATAGCTAATAATTAACATGTGCAAACATAATATTACCATAGCTTGTGCTTCAATGGTAATTGGCCAAATTTTACTCATACCTAAAGAATATTGAAAAAAGAAAAAAGAAATAGAGAGAAAGGGGGAAAAATATATATATAAATTGGAGTTGCAATTAAGTAGATACAAATGGATTAATAAATTAAATATGAACCATATACAATGGAAAATTGGACCACATGAGAATTAAATATGAATTGGATATGAAAAAACACATGCACATGTACTCATCAGCCTGAATGCACCCACATGTGTTTTAAATAATAATTCAGTGTTTCATAATTCTACTGGCATAATGCTAATATCAGTAGAATCATCCAGGTACACTGAATTATTACCAGATATATATATATATATATAGAAGTTAATCAATGTGATTTATGAGCCAATTAGGCTAAATTATGGTATCATATAAATTTAACATGTGCAATCATAATATTACCATAGCTCGTGCTTCAATGGTAATTGGCCAAATTTACTCATACCTAAAGAATATTTTAAAAGAAAAAGAGAGAAAGGGGAAAAAAATTATAAATTGGAGTTGCTATTAAGTATTAGCTATGTGGTATTCTGTCTACACAATATCATTAATTATCTCTTTGGAGATTTAAGTAGAATGATAATAGAGCTTGATATGTTTTTTGAAATTCATATATATTATAATTATATATATATATATATATAAAACTTTAAGTAAAATTTAACCATTGAAACATATATATATATATATATATATATATATATATATAAGAATGTTACAAGAACTTGATATGTTTTTTGAAATTCACATTTCCACAATATATACTCTTCTCAAATTAGAAACTTTTAAAAATATTTATCGGCACAGGGAAAAAAATAATTCCTCACCATTCACATTTTTTAATAATTACGAAAATATATATTACGTCTAATATGACATTTCCTTCACACGTAAGCTAACACGAACGAAATTATATAGTAAAATTCTTATACCATTCAATGTTTCCTTGAACAAATCCTGAAATGAATTTTGACGTAAAACCTCTACATTTCTTTCAACCAACGAACTAACACGTAATACATATAAACGTTGAAGGAACATGAAATTTACGCTGAGAAATTATTATCAGAAAATTGAAGCTTTTCGTAAGATATATTTTATCGCCGTGTAATATTTTCGACAGAATTCGAAATCCACTAAGATTTGAAATGGCAGATTGTTTGATTTAATCCGTTAAACTCGAATAGTCGCGTCGTTCCGTTAACGCATGTTTCGTTTTAAATTAAAGTGTTTCGAAGGCGTATTTGATTCGCGAAATATTGAAGTTCCAGTACTGTTTGCTGTATTGCGATTATTGCTTGTAAGATTGAACTAAAGCTGCGAAAGATTTTCTATCTCCTTATTCTTACATTTTTGTTGAATATACACACCCAAAATTGTCATTTTTTGATACGTGTTAGGATTTTGCCTTAATCATTTCTAGAATTCTCCAATATATTAAATGCAAATTTATATAACGTAGTTCTAAAAAAAAAAAAAAAAAAAAAAAAAAAAGTATCTTTCCCCACTATTAAATCAGACAATCAATTTGATCCCACTATCAAATTTAACTTAACTTTCTAACTTGTTTTTAAACGTAAAAAACAATTCGGAAATTATACTTGGGTACATTGAAACGTTACTGTAATTTAGCTTCCTTTGAATAAAATGTTATCGGATACCTCACAATGGAACTGGTGTAATGTAGGTATATATTTCCAAAACGAATTTTAACTAAAGGAAGTCTAAGAAATATTATTTTTAAGAGAACACTTCAACATGATACTCGCAGCAATGATTATTGATGTAATTTGCAAACGAACAGTTTCATCATTTTCTGATAAATGAATTATATCTTTATTAATTATTTGTTGTCTCAAGAACGCATTTTTTTTTCATTGCGCTGTCGCACCCAGAAATTCGGACCATTACGCCACCTTTGACAGCATTTTTGAAAAATCTTCTGTCTTTAGTGAAAAACGAAAAAAAAAAAAAAAATCCATTACTAGTTTCTTAATAAGTGCACCTGGCACTTTGATATGTTTCCGAAAAAAAAAATAATAAAGAAAGAAATGAAATGTGTCAGAAAGTATCTAATTTTGATTTGAGAACAGCCTTAATTAAAAATAAACTTACATATGGCATAATATTACAAATGTCAATTTTTCGTATCAAAACGGTAAGATGATTTTATAATAGCTATCGAAATTTTCAAAATTAATTAATTAATTAAATTAATCTGATTCTGGTGCATTAATTTATTTGTATTTTTTTTTAAGAAATTTCTATAATAAATTGAAGTGTTGGCAATTGGTTTATTCCACTGTTGCGAAAAAAAAAATGGAATAATTTAAATTTGATTAGTTGGAGTTTAAGGCTGTTCTCAATGACTACGTGCAATGCTTTCGAGGGTAAAAATAACACAACAAACTTTTAAAAAAAAAGCATATATTTTAATTCATGGATAGAAAACATTTTTCTGTGATTGCAGCAAAATGACACAATTTTCTGACTACTGTTTCCACCAATGTGGAGTAGTTTTTTGTGTTGTAGTAGTTGTAAATAAGATGGTATCCATTAATTGTTAGATTTTTGATAACCAGAAACATGAAGGGCGGTGAAAACGGTGGAAGTACAAAAAGTTGCGTTGTGGCTACAGCAAGAACACAGCATTCTCATCCTGTAGATGTTAAAGACAATGCATTGAAGGGAAGTAAACGGTATCCATGGAAATTATTTTATTGCAAACACATAACGATGAAAAACAAGGGGTGGCCTCCGTAGCTTAACTTAAAGGTTAGATGCTTCTAGCTTGGAAGTCAGAGATGATCTGCCGTTTTTCATTACGTTACAATGCCAACATAAAAAAATGCTGAATCAAGCCAATGGCGCGGAGTTATTCACGACCGTTTGGGAGAGTGCAATGCTAACTTCGAACAGTAGACATACCAAGGGATTCCATAATAGTCAAAATAAGTAAAATGGGACGGCAACGCAGTGACCATCTGAAAAATGCATGGGAAATGCGGTTTTGATAGGAGTAACTGTAAATACAATTATTATTAAGTCCGAAAACAGCAGAGGAAAATTTTAGATAGATATGCATTTGTTATATTCTGAACAAAGGGTAAAGGATAGTTGAAATATTTGCTTCCAGATGTAAAAACCACAAAGAGAAGATTGGAAGCATATAAACTGAATAATAGAGTAAGATATCTTTAACGGTTATGAAATTAACATTATGATGAAAGGAAAGCTTTTCGAATAAAGAATTTAATGCACATACGAAGAATTAATTTAGAAAATAATTTAGCACATAATATTTTAATATTTAAGAAGGGAAAAATTAAATTTTGAATAAAATAATCCTAAGAATATATGAGCAACGCCATATATTTCTCCCCTTCGACAAAAATTAAATGTGAAAACTTACCATGGCTTGATCCTTACACGCAAGACAAAAATATACACAAAAATACAATCAAAAACACAAACAATAACTATTGCGTATTAAGTTGGAGACCACCAGTAAATACATACACATATAAGCTTTCAATACAAACACACTATATAACATGTAAATAAGAAAATATGGGTACCCAAGAAAAATGTCATACGTGTGACAATCTAATCATGATATTCATGATAACTGCAGTAAATTTGTTCAAATATTTCTTTCAGAACAAAATATTTTAAATCTCGTCATCTATGGACGGAGACCTACATAAATCAATGTGCACAAGAAAAAATCAATCTTATTTGATATTAAATATAGTAAAGAATAGTAGTACTACAGCAGGTCAAAATTTCTTTTTCTTTTTTATATGCCAACTGCATGCAGTTAAAATGTTTATAAAATATAAACATTAATATAAATGATTACTAAAATAAAGAAAACATAGAAAAATATATATAAATATCGTAAATTGCATAAAACATATAATGCGCAGTTGAATCTGTACTAGAATGTGCAATGTCCTGTATATCTATATCAATGTATTAAAATATATATACACATATATAATATAGACTACTTAAATTTAAATTAAGACACCTAGCAAATTAAATAACAATGTAAGCAATGTAAGTGTGAATGCAGCACTATTCCATCCAATATAAAAAGCCAAAAATATATATATGAGTGTAGATTAAGCAAAAATAATACCTAACTGAAGTATACCTTATAAAAGTTTAACTAGGGATGTAAAAATGACATGTAAATAAGTATAAATGCAAGCAATTCCCTTAAATGTGGTTTTTGTGTAACAGACAACACTGAATAAAAAATTATCTTATCAAACATGACTGAGTGCACAATATGGCTGGTATGCATGTTCAAGGAAAAATGTATAAAATGTTAATTAAGTTACATTTTTAAATATAAATATCATGAAAATATTGAACGATATGAGAACTGAAAATACCCAAAGATAAAATTGTAAACAAAGGTGTGTGAACCTTGAGGGAAAATTTAATTATAATTTTTAAATGAAGGGTAAAGTGCATAAGGCACAATGACAAACAGGAAGTACGTGTGTTAAAATAAACGTTAACATTGCAATACCTACCGTTGACCACATGCAGGGACCCCAACAACCTGTCATATGAAAGGCTTGCAAAAAGAAATTGTATGTGTGTGTGTAAGAGAGAGTACCTCCTGCAAGCCAAATGTAACCGGATGACATTACCAACGTGTACATTAAATTTATCAACAATTTGAAAAATGTCTGACATGTAAAAACATATGTTTTCTTGTACATGTTGCAGAGCATGATGAAAGTAAATGTTCGTGAGAAAAAAAAATGTGGAGATGAAAATTAAAAGGCAGCAGAAAATAAAACATGTACATATTTTAAAATGAACCAAACTAATGATCAAAATATCAAACAAAGCATACCTGTACCAGCACATATACATTCAACTCAGCAGTCTTGACAGTGCAGGATAAATCTCGTGAATTTTTTTTTTTAAATTACTTACCAGTGAAGAGATTTATCGCCTAGAAATGTATCATGTACATATAATAAACAAAAATGTGATTTGTAAATCTAAAAAAAATGTCAACGATGAAAAAGAGAAAAGAAATTTGAAAGTAAACATTATAATAAAATAAATACCTTATAGCACATGTCTCCTACAATTATAGAGTCCAAAATTTAGAACACTGTGCAAAATTTAAAAAAAAAAAGACAAAATTAGAATATTGTAGACTTTTTTTTTTTTTTTTAAACGTCCAAAAATATAAAGTGTGTAATATTTAAAAGCCTGACACATAACTTTATAAAAATTAATATGATAATGATAACAAGAAATTTTGAAATAAATCCAGCAGAAAAAATTTAAATAGATGCTGTAGAAAAATTTTTAAGAATTGAAAAATAATCCAACGGTATGCGTGTACAGACAATGAACAAACATTCTGGCTACGAAGGAGACATGCCTATGAAAGAAAAATTCTGTCTACGAAGGAGACAGACCTATGATCAAACATTTTCTGTCTACGAAGGAGGCCAGACCTATGAACAAATATTTCTGTCTACGAAGGAGACAGTTCCCTATGAACAAATATTTCTGTCTACGAAAGAGACAGTTCCCTGTGAACAAATATTTCTGTCTACGAAGGAGACAGTTCCCTAAGAACAAATATTTCTGTCTACGAGGGAGACAGACTCTATGAACAATGTGTAAATAAAAAATACCGTGGAATATTTCTTCACGTAACCTAAAATAATATGAAAAAGAAGCAAACCTATCTTAATGTGAGTATACAAATTTAATAGCAGAAAAAACAATGTGTGAGAAGATGACAAACCCACATGCAGAACTCTTAAATGAAAACATTGTAATATCTTTGTAAGGAAAATAGCATTGTACATCTTTGTATATATAAGTCTGCGTGCAGAGTTGTACAAAAAGAAGGATCCTGAAAATATCCACTAATATTCGAATGAGAAAAATGTAAAGAACCATTGTACAACTGTGTAATTCGAATAGCAGCGAATACTCACAAAATCTACGTGTTGAATGAATTTCTTGAATTTTTTTTTTTTTTTTTTTTTTTTTTTTGAAAAGACAAAGTATAAATGTAAAATGTGAAAAGTATCAAATGAGCAAATCCACAATAAAAATGTCAGCGATAAAATTTAAACAAGGTGTGTAAAAGAAAAAAATCGGTGAAATTCGTAGACTACAATTCTGAATATGGTGTGTGAGTGATACGTACAAAAGTTGAAAGTGTATCCACAAAAATTGAGAAAAATCGCTCATAATTATGTACCTTACAATAATAAAATATAGAACTGTAAAACATGTGAATGTAAAAATCAGAAAGCAAGCTTTATGCTTCTGTGAAGTTAAACTGCATTGCC
The DNA here is from genome assembly GCA_963931845.1 of Maratus michaelseni. Classification (NCBI taxonomy): domain Eukaryota; kingdom Metazoa; phylum Arthropoda; class Arachnida; order Araneae; family Salticidae; genus Maratus; species Maratus michaelseni. The sequence goes on from OZ007593.1 coordinate 261,641,107, forward strand.
AAAAAGTAAAAGTAAAATTTTTGAACCAGAATGTAAATCTCAATACATGTGACAGTGAGAAAAAAAATGGAAGAGTAAGTACATATTCCACATATGATACAAGCAAGTGGCCATCCCGCTCAAATCCGATGTGAAAAAGAAACGATTAATGAGCAATCGCTAGCAGAGAGCCCATCAAAAGAATTTACAAACACTCAAGTTAAAAAAAATAGTGGCAATGGAGATTAAATTGAAAATTTCCAACAGATTAAATATAAAAAAAAATCTGCAGGTGAAATGCATTGAATAAATTGATACCCACTCTGTGAAAAGTTGAAAATGAACTATCTGAAAAATATTCGTTAAAAATAAGATGACTTCTACATCAAAATTTAAAGTAGGGAGACAGTACAAGATAAACAAGGGTTACGTAGCAAAAATATTAATTCTATCTAAAAAGGGAAAATTTGACTGATGAAATTTTGATACCTGTAAAATAGTACCAAATGTATAATTTACATGTGTAATAGATTTGCAAATTAGAATCAATGATTTTTTGTATATTATTAATTGGATGGAAGGCGGCCACAAACATTTCACTAGCAAGGAGTCTTAAGAGCACATACACATAAAAAAAAAAAATATATATATATATACATGCGTAAATATATGCATTTTAAAAGGCAGTTGATCATTATATTTGATTTAAAATGTCCATTAAAATATTTTATTCCCTTTACAAATATATAAGACAAGAAATCTTAACAGCATAGGCGATCTCAAGGCTAGAAAATTATGATAAATTCAACAGCTGCATTATTTTGTTGTGAAAAAGTTTAATTATAGCATATACATCATCTTATTTAACATACGACAACATGAGAACAAAATTCTAAAACATGGTAAATTAATTTTTTAACATTATCAGTTATAATAAAAAAAACAAAGAAAATTGCGCATGCATGCATATGGGATGCAGAATATCTCAACATATGTAAAATAGTAAGCCAGCACTAAAAATATACTATGAAACACAATGCATCGACATATCTTACTACCTTACTATCCGGGTTAGAAAGTAGTGATACATGTGCACAAAATAAATTTTGAGAAGAATCTCCCAATATAAACACGAATCCATATATCAATTTTATTAAAAAAAAATTTTTAACCTGAAGAGAAATAAAGCAAGACATTTTGAAAAAAAAACTGTGCTACAACCCAAGTGTGCAGTATTCCGGAAGGAAAGTATAAATTAAAGTAGATACCAATTTTCAATATAACGACAGAATTTTAATTTAATTTAAACATGTTGATATTTTGTATAACTGTATAAATCAGAGATTTCTATTGTCAACCGTGCAATACACTCAATAGATGGTATCCACATAAAAGGAATAATGAGAAATGTTGTAAAAATATTAACTACTTGTATTTTTATTTTTATTTTTTACATCTGTACCAAAACTTAAAATGCATAGAGCCTTATATTATTGTTATCATTATTGTAAGAATTATTATATTGTAGGAACACACCTTTTAAATAAACAAAAAAAATCTGACAGTTCAATAATAATTCCCTTATAAAAATCTATCTGTTAGATTAAAGAGCACATATATATTTTAAAATACAAGAATTCGAATAAACAAAAAGAATAGATACACATATAAATATAATTTGTAAAAGAGCTGATACTTGTTATGCCCCTTTTACTATTTATCTATCTGAAATATAATATGCAAACGCTTGAAAGATTGTAAAAGTTCAAAAATTTCGCTTTAAAAGAATCTATATTAATATTCTATAATATATGGTCATAAGCACAAAAATTAACAAAGTTTAAAAATGAAATATAAACTTTAAATTTAATGTTATGTTATTTTTAATATGCATAATTACTCTTCTTTTTTTAAAAATGAAATTGTTCATAAAACTTCGTTCAATTAAAATAAAAGATAATAACTTCTTTTTTTTTATGTTTTGTTGACAATTGTTATTTGTATGTCTAAAATATAAAATCTGACTGTTTAGCATGAAATGTACATACACACACATATACATATACCAAATAATCAAATAAAATTTTAAAGCTTTATATCTACTCTTCAAATTGCTTTAAATAATAATATGATAAAATTATAAACCTTTAAAAGATATCATTGATAATACCACGAGCCAATTAAAAAGATAAAAAGCTTACTTTATTTCTTGGAGGAAAAAACTTTCCTGTGTAAACAAAACTATATCGCGTATATTTTATGCTAGAGCACGTCACAAATTCAAAAACTAAAAAGAAAAAAAATCATGAAATCTTCCAGTCAATTATATCCGCAAATTCTTATCGCGAATATTAAATGCATACCGAAGTCTCAGCTGTGATATCATATAAATCGCTTATTCTTTTTTTCACTAAAAAGTTTCGGAATACCAATGTAAAATATTGCACCCGACGTCATAGTGTAGTCACTTTTATTATGTATAATTGTTGCATACGGTTGTTCTTTATGAGCACTAATTTATGCAATACAGCATGGAGGATAAGAGAAAAAGAAAATCCTAAGTTCTTCCGCTCTTTTTTTTTCTTTATGCAATGTTGTTCTAACACAGTGTATGCGGTAGGAATATCGCATACTGGAAAACATCAAAGGTCGATCGTTGTATGCAGATGCACTACGTTAAAGGACAGTCAATCTGGGCGATATATCCGATCGGTTCAGGAACCTGGCACAATTAAAGTTTTCGCTTAAAATTTAGAAAATTAGCAAGCGGTGAGAAGATACGGGATCCCGTTTTTTTTATTGTTGCTGTTAGTCATCGCTGGTATGGAGAGAGAAAATATGATGCGGTTTTCTTTCGATTTCGGTTCTAAGCAGCATCAGCAAAACTTCTGCGGAAAGATTTGGATTGTCCGATAGCATCTGTAAATCTTAACGCTGAGTTGGTTACTCTCTTTTTTTTTTATGATGGCACAATATACTCCGTTTTTTTTATTCTTCCTTCTTTCTAACATTTTTTTTTTCTTTTTTCTTTTCGTTCCTCTTATTTTCGGATACATTGGAGGTTTTAAAAGTTTATATGAAAAAAAAATTTCGGAGTCAGCTCCTAACACTTCAAGATTATACGTGAAAAGTTATATATTCCACAAGAGTTCGAGTTTCATTTGGAAATAGCAACCAGTCTATAATCCGGGGAGTGCGACAAAGTCCATTAAACTTTAGTTAGTTATGTCAAAAAATTATTTTCTTGTAGGCGTTTGACATAAAAACATATATATCTTGTAGATCATTACACTTATTCCGTAGGCCACCCCTGTTCTAACATCTTGTAAATACACGGCGCCAAGGTCTGTGGAGTAGTTTTTTGTGTTGTAGTAGTTGTAAATAAGATGGTATCCATTAATTGTTAGATTTTTGATAACCAGAAACATGAAGGGCGGTGAAAACGGTGGAAGTACAAAAAGTTGCGTTGTGGCTACAGCAAGAACACAGCATTCTCATCCTGTAGATGTTAAAGACAATGCATTGAAGGGAAGTAAACGGTATCCATGGAAATTATTTTATTGCAAACACATAACGATGAAAAACAAGGGGTGGCCTCCGTAGCTTAACTTAAAGGTTAGATGCTTCTAGCTTGGAAGTCAGAGATGATCTGCCGTTTTTCATTACGTTACAATGCCAACATAAAAAAATGCTGAATCAAGCCAATGGCGCGGAGTTATTCACGACCGTTTGGGAGAGTGCAATGCTAACTTCGAACAGTAGACATACCAAGGGATTCCATAATTGGCAGGCTAGTCAAAATAAGTAAAATGGGACGGCAACGCAGTGACCATCTGAAAAATGCATGGGAAATGCGGTTTTGATAAGAGTAACTGTATAAACAATTATTATTAAGTCCGAAAACAGCAGAGGAAAATTTTAGATAGATATGCATTTGTTATATTCTGAACAAAGGGTAAAGGATAGTTGAAATATTTGCTTCCAGATGTAAAAACCACAAAGAGAAGATTGGAAACATATAAACTGAATAATAGAGTAAGATATCTTTAACGGTTATGAAATTAACATTATGATGAAAGGAAAGCTTTTCGAATAAAGAATTTAATGCACATACGAAGAATTAATTTAGAAAATAATTTAGCACATAATATTTTAATATTTAAGAAGGGAAAAATTAAATTTTGAATAAAATAATCCTAAGAATATATGAGCAACGCCATAACCAACAAGGAAATTAAGTTTAAAAAAATTCAAAGAACGAAATGCTTTCACCTCTGAAAATAACAGCCCCACTAGTGGTTGAGAGGTTCTGCTCTCAAAGCTGGTAGACGGGGAGGTGCTGGGTTCAAACCTCTGTCGCGCTCGTCGACCTAATCGTTCAGAGTTTTCTTCGAACCTTGCCGTAAATACGGGTTAGGATCCCTTAAAACAGACCCCCCCCCCCCTAGGACCTATATCCCTCGAGCAGATAATCGGCCGTCATAAATCAACAAATCAACTAACTGAAAATAACATCCTTGGAAACGTTTGTTTTAATAGAGAAAATTGTTTACAACAAAATTACTTAATTTTCAAAATTTAATTTTCCGTAAATTTAATTTATTTTACATTGTATATATGACTTTCGATTTTTTATAAAGAAAATTAATAAAATTAATACTATAAATATTTTTAAAATATCAAATAAAATCATATTTTCTCCCCGAAAAATTCGAATTATTATTTTTTCAGTGCGAATACAACCAGGTTGCGATTCAGTTAGAAATAAGGTATAAGGTGAAGTGGGGTAGGTGTAATCAGGGGCTGGTGTATCCCTGACTAAGTAAATGATAAACTGATATTTTAACCAACCAATCAACCAGTTGTCTAAGGCAATAATAAAGTCGGTCGGTTGATTTATGACGGCCGATTATCTACTCGAGGATTATAGGCCCTAGGGAGAGGGCTCTCCGTGGGGGTGTTTCTAAGGGATCCTAACCAGTATTTACAGCAAGGTTTGAAGAAAACCACGGAAAACTCCGAACAGTTAGATCGATGAGCGCGACAGGGGTTGGAATCCAGCACCTCCCGTCTACCAGCTTTGAGAGCAGAACCTCTCAGCCACTGGTGTGGCTGGCAATAACAAAGAAAACTATTGCTACAATGAAAACCAACGTCTTATTTCATACCCAAAAGTAACAAAAGTTGTGTCATAATCAGATTCTATGTTTGCAACACATTGCGAAATTAAATCTAATGACACATTAAAGGCAAAATTTTTACGTTTTTGCTTGAAAATATTATTTATTAGCCTTCCTTTAGTTAAAATTCGTTCTAGAAATATATACCTTACAATACACCAGTTCCATTGTGAAGTATTTAATAACATTTTATTCAAAGGCAGCTAAATTACAGTAACGTTTCAATGTACCCAAATATAATTTCCGCGGACTGAAAGCGAAACATTCAACTAACCGAATTTTCATACAAGTGTCCGCTTAGCAGTTTGAGCATTAAAATGGGAATATTAATAACTAAACTTAAAATATTCTAATGCAAACTTTTTCCCGTAAATATCTTGCTGTTCTTTTTAAAATGGGAAATCGAAGTTTAATGTTCGCGAGGAACAATATGTTCTAAAGAAGCCCTATCCACCGGTACCAAAATCCGATAACTTTTTATCTATGTTTATGGGACACGGCTAAAATTAAACATAATGATACATATACAAATAGAAGTATAACTGTTTTCCATTAAAAAAAAAGGTTAACTTAATTTATCTTGATTGATTTCAGCCTTGAAATATACACCTATAAAGCATCATATCTTTTGGTACCAACATCGAATAACTGTCCATTCAAAGGCAGCTAAATTGCCACTAATGTTTCTATGCACCTAAAATACTTTCCACGGATTGGAAGCGAAACATTCAACTAACCGAATTTGCCAACAAATGCTCACTTAGCAGTTAATCCTAAACGAGCATTTAAGCGAAAATATTGATAATTACACTTCAAACATTTTAATGCAAACATTTCCCGAAAATATCCTCTTTTTCCTTTTAAAATAACGCCGTAACGGAAAATCGAATTTTAGCGGCACGCGAGAAACAGATTACGCAAGATGTTCTAAAGAAGCCCCTTGGTGAACCGACGTATTTTCAGAACTTAATGTTATCACATTAACAGCATTGAAAAGGCTTCACTAATAGGCTACGGCAAATATCGGGAGATGTCTCCGGAACAATTGACAGATAACACATTAGTAGGAGGATTGGAGAGTTTAGTTTTCGTTCAAAGGAATAAGGAGTAAATTGTATTGAACTCACAGAAGATTATGAAAAGCATTATTTTCTAACAAAGGCGGAACAATGGATTCTATTTTGTACTTAATTTTGTCGAAATTTCGTAAATATACAGATTAATTAAACGAATGTAACGTAAAATTTTTAGATTAAAAAGTTTTTTGTTTAGATTTCTGGATGTTTTTTTGGACATACCTTAAAATTATTTGTGAGAATGGATTAGCAAAGTAATATAAAATCACGTTTTTCTCATTCCGAAATTTACGTTTTAGCATAACTGTTTTTATGGCGACTTCAAATATGAAAAAAATAATAAATAAGTAAAGACTAGTAAAGATTTTATCACACTTTTTTCTAAAGAAAAAAAAATACGTTATCGGTACTTTGCATATGAACTGTAAAGGTAGACGTCCGGGTTACAGTTATCAGAACTAGATAATACTGAAAATTTAACTATCCTTGCATACCAGTTTTATGTTGATTGTTAAAACCTTTTATTTTTATTTATTTAATAAAAATATTCATTTTGACACCTACTCACTATTACTTTAAAATCCTGCATTTCACGGTTTATACCGAATGCATATTGTTGCAAAAATGGGGTAGAAAGAGTTTTTTTCTTTTTCAGATATCGATGTACTTTCGCAAAATAATTTCAAATACATTATTTAGAAGAATTCTCAATTTTTGAGAGCTTTTTATTGTACACATGACTACTTTATTACAATTTTTGTCAATTGCAATTTTTTTAAAAACAAAGATACCAACAAAACTGTTTTTGTACATAAGTTTGTTTCAGCAAAAACTTTTTTTTTTTAATTTCCTGTTAAATATCCTGAAAATCAATGTCCGCTATTATAAGCAATGTATTGACTAGAACGGTAATAATTTTGAACCTCTGCGGTAGGAGGAAAAGTTATACATTTTATGTAGATTCTTTAGCAATTTAAATATTAATTATATGTGAATAAAAACTAGAGTTATAATCATTCAAAGTGTGTATACATTTTTATGACGCACCCTGTATTACGCGCCTACGCAAAACTTACACTTATACAAAACAATATTTCCTACTATTAAAAGGAAGAAAACCAATGTTAAAATGCCTTGCTTTTTCTAGCACTCAGTGCTTTGCTCTTTGTCGCACTGAAGAAGAATCTCGCTTGTGGATTCGAAACAGCTGCTTGCTGTTTTTTTTGTGTGTATTATTTGTGCATTTTAACGTTGGTTTTCTGCCTTTTAATCTTCTTGCACAAAGGTTTTATTTGCTATTTTTTAATTAATACTATTATATGTAACAATAAAAATGTATGTATAAAAATATCTACATACCAAAACAATATAATTTACCCAACTATAGTCAAAGAAAGCCACTTACCTAAAATGAGAAAAATAAAATATTAGTATACAATTGCAGTTCAGAAAAGCATATAAAAAAGTACAAAAATCATTACATTAAATCTACATTTACACCCATCCCTTTCATCTTAAATAAATAAACGCTGTGAAAATGCTAAATACTAACGAGTAACCGAAGCAATCCATGTTAATATTGAAAAAATAATGATATCAATTTAAATGTTAGTAATAGAAGAAGACATAAAAATAAGAACGCAATATTACAAAAAAATAATTTTTCAGTCCGATGACAAGAGATTTTAAAATAAATACACAAGTTTAAAGTCAGCATATATGATTTATCACACAACTATTATGAAATCACGACGCCACTGCTCATACAATTCGTATCTCAAAAATAATAATACCTGCACAGTATAATTAACATAATTAAAAGTATCATAACGCAACCGCATATATTGCAAATAGCTAGCTAGCAATATAACTAGCTACCTATATGTAGGTGCTAAGTCAAAAGGTGAACTTTATACAACGAATATTTAGAAATCCCAATATACTATGTAATGCTCTCAATTCGAAACACAAAAAAAATTTGCAGAATGCAACGTATAACGCAATAACATGGCAAACAACTAGCTACAAAAACTAACTTTTGACGATAGGAATTTCTTTTATGCGAAAAAAATCTTGTGGTGTCATCCCAGGTTGTCTGGAACATTCTGCATAAATTTGTTCATTATGGCTCAAATATGCCAAAGTTTATAGTAGGGTATTTCCGTAAACTCAATGGTAACCAAAAAGCTATTACAGAATACCTTAGTAACGTCAACCATTGCTATAGCCAATCCTATTGTATTGTATGTTTGTCTTTTCATTATACATCTGTTAAGACTATAGTCTGAAACATCAAATGTAAGTTATTTCATCAAGCGAATACTAGAATAATATATTAATAATAATATCAAAGAAAACAAAAACTAATTTCTTGCAATAAAAACAAACCTAAAAAGAACTTTTGTGAGAGCAATAACAAATATAGTGTCGTCCAAACACTCAATGTCTCAATGTCAAATAAAACTGTCAATATGTGAGAGTTCCCATCTGTTCCCTCTACTGGTGTTATTATCCCACTAGTTCGAATTTCAGCTCAGGTATGATTAATCTGTGATATACACTGGATATTTGAATTTCTTCAGTTACGTGTTTGGCACTGAATTCTGACACGAAATTCTTATGTTCGATATGTATACCAGCCAATATATAATCATTAGCATGAATATTTGTAAAATGTGATTCTCCCTTCCCCCCTATTTATTGGCACAACAAGAAAAACAACGCAGGAAAGCAGCTTCTGATGTTTTCAGAGCAATGTTGATGTATCACAGAATAAAAAATCAAATTTTTATAATGATACGAACTAAATATTAACAACAACGAAAAATCATGCGCCAAGCATAGATTATGTAACACTTTCCAACACATCCAAAATAATTTTACAAATCTTCACCGTTTATATTAAAGCGAAAAATTATATCTAAGTAAACAATTTGGAAAGCGCATAACACATTTTTAAAAACCCAATTTCAGGAATTACCAACAATACTCGGAAAAAAATATTTGATCTATTTTGTGTAGCCCTGTATATGATCCATAGACTTGTATATATACTACATAGAATGCTAAATTTTAATTCAGCTAGGAGACGCGCAGCACAGTTTAAAATTTCCCTTCTGGAATTTCAGTCAATAAACGGAAATATATTCAAGAACAGTAGTGCTTTTTGTGCTACCCTGTATATAATCTATAGAATTTATATACACCAAATAATAGATAAAAAATGAGTTAAATTTAAAAACGCGTTCATCAACTGAAAAAGCACCTCCAGTAATTATTGTTAACAGACAGTACCGAGTTCTTTTGTGTGTCCCTGTAAATGAACTATGAATGCTATACACACAATATTCTGTAGTAAGCTTCCTGTAATGCAACTTAGTGATAGAAACTTTATTGATATATATCAATTTCAATATGTTTGAAATAGTGAAACATTATTAAAATAAACCGCGAACAATTTTTCTTCATAGACCGTAATGTTAGGGAATTCTTTTGAGTGTCCCTGTAAATTGTAACCGAACATGCTATAGCAAACCTCAATAACATATATCAATTGCATGATAATGCGAATATATTTACGCGAGTTACAGCACGGACGGACAGACAGACAGACGGCAAACAGACAGACAAACCGAATTCATAAACACTTTTCAACTATGTTGGAATGTGTTAGAAAATATTACGAACTTTTAAATTATACTCTTGAAGAATAAATTCAGCATTAATAAGATATCCTAATAACTATCACATTACACGTGTACACACATGTGTATATCACATAATGAAATAGAATTTACTGCATAGGTCAAAATTTAGTATTATTATAAAATAAAAGCGAAGTATGAAGCTACTCAACAGACATATTTACAATCCGTCATTCTAAGTTTTTCAAAAGAAAAGTGAAAATTGAATAAAAGTTTATATATAAATTTAAAAGCATTTACATTTTGCAGATTTTTTTTTCTTTCACTTAACTAAGCTTAAGAAGAATTTCCTGTAAAAAGATTACATCTAAATTTTGGACATGTGTGTTTAACTTGATGAAGGAGATATGAAATTATCGTTTTCGAAACTACTCTGAAACTAGTGCAATTAAAAACTAGAAGAAATTTTGTTTTTACTATTATTTTTGTCTCCATTATTTTTTAATATATCAAACATAAAGGTGTTTATGTAAACATAACTTTTCGAATAACTTCCTGCAAAGACACAAAAAAATATTCTCAAAAATATTCTCAGTATTTTCTAACAAAAATATTTATAGGCAAAATATTTTGCACATCCTATTTTTTTTTTAATCCTGGGGTTCTCGGACTAGTAAAAAATCATCTTTAGAGAAACTAGAAAAAGAAATACTGTGATTCTAATGCAAAAAAGATCTTAAAAAATAAATAAAATAAAGGACTAGTGAAAAATCCAAGTTTTCAAGAAGCGAAAACTGAAAAAAAAAAGTCTTCGTATTTTATCTTTTTTTTTTCTTTCTCCCTCTCTCTTAGCGAAAGAGTCCCCAACCTTAAAAAGATAATGGGCTTAACATGCAAATGAACACTAATATAATTAAGCACTTGAACTCAAAAGTGCTTGTTCGTGCAAAACGCTGTATCTAGGGACACGGCAAAAGAAAAAAAAATGAAGAGCCGGACGTACCTTTTTTTCTCCGTTTAATGATACAGCAAAGAAAAAAAAAATATTAAAGGAAAATTAACTACTATCTTTTCTCTTGAATTAACATAGGTGAGCAAAAAAGAATGAAGCTGTCCCACGAAAGGATAATAAGTATATGTTATAATCGCTCGGTAAATATAATAGTAAGGTAATAACGAGATTAAATTTAACTTGAAGTTATAATTTTTTTAATTCTTTTATAAATAAGATGATGTTTTACTGTTATCCAATATATATATATATATATATATATATATATATATATATATATATAATCTGTGCTTATAAAAAAAAAAAAAAAAAAAAAAAAAAAAAAAAAAAAAGAGAAATGAAAAAGGGAGAAATATATTTTACAACATTTTCTCCTAGTTTTATATATTTATTAATAATGTAATAAATCAATGATGTTAATTTAATTATTCATTTGATTTTATTATTAGTTTAAATGAAGGAGGAAAAAATATTGATTTTCATCTTTTTAAACATAAATTGAAGAGTCAGGATATGATAGTGTTGAGGTCGGATAGGCGCTGGGAGGGGATTGAACCAGGGACTTCATGGACAGTAGGGGAGAGACATAGCGTCGAGGAAAAAGGCCAAGCAGGCTACACTAATTTAGTAACTCGCTATATGCTGTTCAGGTAAGATGAGATCGCTACAATATTCACAGATGGTTATATTGTTGTTATTTGTCTTTTTTTTTTCGACCGTCGACTTTTACTGTTTTTCAGCCTTTATACTAATTGTCAAGTGTTTCTTATCAAAAAACTTTCATCGTTCTTCATGCTCTACATCAATCTTCAACTGTGCTTTTTCAAAGAATTTTCTTCGTCCTTTCCCCTTTATATCTATTTTCAACTGTGTGTTTCAAAGGTTTACCTTCATTATTGCCACGTGCCATGATGCAAGGTTGTCACACTATAGTAAACCTCAGAAGCTAACCAGTTGGCAGTGTCATCGCAAATGTAACAAAATTCGTCTATCATCATTCCACTCCCACCCTTCACTTACTGCTGTTCTAGATGGTTTTCCACAAAGCAGTTAATGACACATTACTGTGTGATGATCGTTGACTGTTTGCTTCTTATAATTTCAATATGGGAGATCATACGATTATGTGGTAATTCCTTCTTATAGCGACCCCCGAGGATTACTAGCTAAGTGGCCGAGATATATCGCCAAAGTTATGCGACATATGTAACGTGTTATAAATGACTATATATATACCATTTTATGGACTATATGACTCTTTATACACATATATGGCGTATTATATGGCACGTGTATAAGACGTATATGTCCAATATATATGACATACATACTCGTACATTTTACAACTTGTAGATAGTATATATGTGTCGTATATATTATGTATTTGACGTATATATGAAGTAAATAAGACATATGCCGTATATGATGTATATATTTACGTTTCTCGTATGTATATGGTGTATGAAGCATATGTATCGTGTATATATGATGTATATTGAAGCTTGGCGTAATTGTAAAAGTGTAATAGTATAATGGTCGCTATATCAAGGAAGTATCGATTACTTTTATTCCATATGGTTGTTTCTACCTTGAAATCCACCTATAACAGAGTTTTTTTTTTAAATCATGATTTATTGTACGATTTAGTATTCTTTTTCTATTAATAAATTATCCTTAGGCATTATTGCAACTCCTTTACTCATTATTGTAAAATATTTGCTAGAAATATTAACTTGCATTCGTTTGAGAGACAGTAGATTGTTTCAAATACTGTGTTGCCGTAAATGCGATTTAGACTTTTTTGATAGGGGCTTATATTATTGTTATTTAGAAAGAAATCCACCTCAAACTGGAGAAAGGTAGCCACCTATCTCATTGTAAAATAATCTACGGTACAATGTATGGAAAAATCGAGAAAATCCTGTAAAATATGCCAGCATTTTTGGCTGCAAATTAAGAATAAAATATATCTTAAAGTTCTTTATTGTTTAAGCAAAAGTAGTTCTATTCATGCAAATTTTTAAAGCACAAATAGATCTATTCATACAAATTTTTAGAGCAAAAATGGCTCTATTCATACAAATGTTTAAAAAAAATAAATGTTGGCTGCGAAATTGTCGGTTTGCTCAGATTTTCTTCAGAAAATACAACGTATCAAAACGTGATACGTTGCAATTTCTATGTGTTGATATTTTTGAACTGTGACTTACGTTAAGAAAATTGTTTGTTGATGAGGGATTTTCATGTAAATCCGAAACGTCCAATTTTAATATGTTTTTAATGTTTTATATAATTGTAATTTAATGTCTGTAATTTTAATGATTGTAATATAAACATTAAACATTTATTTAAATTAATTTTAAATTTAATTAATATACCGTATTTTTTGTGCCTCATCGATAACCCACATTGCAGGACTCCAAATCTTAAAATACATGCAAATTAAAAGTGGCCACCGGTCAGAGATTTTCTTAGGGAAAATACCAGTATTTTCTTCAGTGAAAAAGGTTTTCCCTCACAGATCACGAAACTCCATGTTAATCTATGAGAAATTTTTAAACCAGGATTATTCATGTTTCAAAATTAATTATGGTTCAAAATAATGTTTCAAAATCAAATGTTTCAAAATGAAAGTTCATGTCTTATACTAACATACTGTGTTTCAAAAATCTTTTTCCTACATAATGAAGAGAAGGAAATATTTTTCAACTAGATAAATCATATTCAAATTTAGAGTAAAAAAAAAAAAGTGTTGATTTTACTGTGTAAAATTAACAGTAATAAATAATAAAATGAGCAGTAATACGCCGCCGCGCTCCAAGCTAGGACTCGAACCTGCACAAGCCAAGGTACCCAGGTTCGACTCCTGCGGCATGGACACTTTTCGCTCTGTTGGAATAAACCTCAACTATGCTACTCTAACATCGAATACCTTTACCTACATTTTAAGTATTTTTAAAAAAGCTATTAATTCTGAAATTAAAATTTACGGAATCCATGTGTTAAAATTTAGTACGTTGTTACCGGACGTCCACTTTCGGATGGTGAAAATCAAATTCTGAAAAATGCTTTAGGTGATGATAAGTACTTTTTTATTTTCCTTCCAAATTAACATGAGATTTCGCGATAGGCGAGGGTCTGTCTCTCCACAGTCCTCTTAATAATTACATTTTACTAATAAACATTGAATCATCGAATCGTAAATCAATGAGATATTAGAAAAAATCTATGAAACAGTTTTAATGTCATAACCTCCTTCATTAACAATTAAAAATGCCATATTGTGGTGAAAAAATTATAACAAACATACGACAAATAAAAGAGTTCCTTTTACTTTTACATTTTTCAAATATAAAGTAGAAAAATAAATGAATAACTAGTAATTTTATTAACAGAAACCCTTCAATGTATACGAAAAGACATTTTATAATTTTTTCATTAATTTAATAGAAAAGCAATGCAATTTATAAAACAGAATTTTTTTACGCTTTTTTTCATTTTTAAAGAATCTATAATAATAAAGATAGATGTTTGTGTGTGAGAGTCTGTCTGCTGTTTTCTGAAGAGACCGTTTCAATATTTTAATCCAATATAGTAAATTTTGTCTTCTGCGATTTTTGAATTTTTCGCGACTTATTTGTGTATTTTTCCTTTTTTTTTTCGCGTTTCGTAGCGATTTTTTAGCATTTGTAAGAGGAATCTTGTTTCAGTCTTTTAGCCCAATACAGTAAATTTTATTTTCTACGATTTCAGAATATTTTGCGAAAGTTTTATGCGCTTTTTAGCTTTTTTCCGAGTTTTGCGGCGATTTAATTTTTTTCTTCTTTTTTTAAACAGAAATAATTCTCCGGTGAATTTTGCTACTGCGGTGATTAAATTCAAGTTGGAAGTGTGTCAAATTGGTATCTATAGCAAAGTGAACGATGATACTGAAAATTTTTATTTAATCTGGGTCGAAATAGAAAGTCGCAATAATTTAAGGTTCTATAATAAAGCATACAATTTAACGTCTGAATTCATTAAAGGTATAATTTAAGAACAAGTTTTTTAAGACATACAAATCAATACAATAAACCCAACACGAGTAAAAAGGTTGTAAATTCAAGGTTCGTTTGATTCGAGACCGGAGCGAGCGTAACTCGCACGGGTATGCGCTGCCGAAAGCAGCGATGTCCTCAACTTCAGTTTCGTTTAATCCGAGGTTCGTTTTGGTAAAACCGACTAGTGAATCTCCACTAGTGGGGAATAAAAAAGAAAGCTTATATTCACAGGAAGAAAAATATTTTGAAAAAAAACATTTTTATGAAAAAAGCCGCCGAGTGGGGAATACTCCACTAGTGGGGAATAAAAAAGTAAGCTTACATTCACAGAGAAAAAAATATTGTGAAAAAACTTTTAACTAATTTTTACAAGCACAGACAATTAAATAGTCTCTTTCATTTCATCTTCTAATCAGATTGTTTAATAAAATAGTATATGACTAAACTAAAAACAAAACAAAAACAAATTGAAATAGCATTTTTTAAGACAAAGAAAAAAATTAATTATTACAATAAAAAATAGCTAAAAATGGTAAGAAATTATGCGAGATTTTAAATGTATTAAATATTCTAATTAACATCGTTGTTTTCAATTTGGCTCTATAAAAGACAGCTGCATTTCTGCATTAAAGTATCCCAATGGGGCAAATGAATATTTTATTATTCACAAATAATCTAATTGTCAAAGAAATAAAATGAAATAATATCCGATTTTTTTTTCCACAAAGCCTTGGGGGATATGAGAAATTCTCATCAAGTTTTTAAATTATTCATCGCAGAGTTACATTACAGCACTGTTTTAAACACAATTGAATTAGTTTAGAAATGTTTCTACTCGTATGGTCAGAAACTGGCAAGTTAAATTGAAAAATTACCAATATTTGGCCTCATAAAGGGTGATTTAATTTAACGAGTAATTAAAATATTTCATAATAATGAAGAAAATAAAAGAGAAAGAAAGAAAATCGCGAAAAACTGGACTTTAAAGAGAGGAAAAATGTGCATCTAAGAAAAAAAAAAAGGGGGGGGGGCAAACAAATACATATGTAAAAAAACATGTAAATAAAAATAAAATTGAGAATATGTAATTAAATAAATAAATAAAATAATAATAATAATAATAAAACTTTGCGATTTATATAAAAAGAAATTTTTCGATTGAAAAAAATAATTTAATTGAAAACTCAATTCTACAATTACATAAAAAGAAGGAAAGTTTTAAAAACTTCTTTTTACATAAAGAGTGGTGGGGAAAGAAACTGAAAATTTCAGTCTTTTATTTTATCTTCTAATCATATTTTAATCAAAACAAAACAACTAACCAAACTAAGAATAAATATTTCATGTAACCTTTTTAAGATAAAGAAAAAAAAAGTATTATTACAATAAAAAATTACCGCAAAAAGAGTATGAAGAAACCAATTTATATGCGGAATTTTAAGAGTAATAAATATTCTAATTAACATCATTGTTTTCAGTTTGACACAATACAAACCCACAGCATTATCACATTAAAGAATCCCAACGGGACAGATAAATTTTTTGTTATTAGCAGTTTATTTGATTATGTAAGAAGTAAAATGAAATAGTAATTGATTTATTTTTTTATATATATAAAGCCTAGGGGGGATATGACAGTTTCTCATCAAGTTTTAAAATTATATAAAAATAAATAAACTCATCGCGGAATGATAATAAAAAGAAAGGAATTAATTTAAGAATTTCCTACTTGTTCACAAACTGGCATTTTTAAAAATGTGATTTTTTTTTCATTTTAATATGAAAAAAAAAAACATTTCTTAAAATTTCATAAAAGGCTATTTAACTAGAGAAAAATTACACTGTTTAGTAATAATGTAGAAAAGGAAAAATTGAAAAAAAAAAAACAGAAAAAAAAACTAGTCGGATGTGCCAATCCCAAAACTTTCTTCTATCTCACACAGGTTTCGCATACACTAAAAAGAATCAGCACCAATCACCAGTTTATATCAAGGTCTAACTGAATCTAAAGTTTATTAAATTCCATGCATTAGTTCTTGAGATATGACTATTGCTAAAATCATGTAAATCCTGCAAAATGTAGCATAGCAGCGCCACCTGTTGGGAGATTTAGACCAAAACCTAATCAACAATAACTTATGTTGACGTCTAACTGATTCTGAAGTTTGATGAAAATCCGTTCATTAGTTCTTGAGATATAGTTATCGTGATAATAATGAAAAAAATAGCATAGCAGCGCCACCTGTTGGGCAATTTACACCAAAACGTAAGCAGCATCTATTTATGTCAAGGTCTAACAGAATCTGAAGTTTGATGAAATTCCGTGCATTATTTCTTGAAATACAGCTCTCGTAAAAATCATGAAAAAAGTTCCCGGTTTAATCAGCATTTATTTTATATGTAAAACGCATAAAAAAAAACATTCATTTCCTTCTTTAATTGCTTTTATTTTAATTTGATATTTGCAAAGAAAAGAATATCTAAAAACTATTGGACAAATTTGATTGATGTGTGTGAAAAACAAAAGTATGAAAATACAGTTCATCGAAAGAAAGAAAAAAAAATCAACTAAAAATAACCAGCCTTATAGGTTATTTAAGAAAGCCAGGACAATTTTAAAATGTCTAATAGGCCCCTAAAGCAAATCCAAAAATAATGCACGTGAACTGTCAAAATGGACACGCTATACCATCCATTAGAGTCAAGTACTTACAGTATTTTCAGTAATTGCTAGTAGTTGAGTTTTTCTATATTTATAGTACTTTTCTTAATATAATTATGCAACGTTGATTTTTCGACTCTTAAATTTCTGCTATTTTTATGTATAATGCCGAAAAAAGAGCAAGGAAGTAGGGATATTTTCCCAATTCCACTTATTTTTTTAATCAAATTATTTATTTTTGGCTTCCTTACATGCGTAATTATTTATGTATCTTACATTTTTAGTAGTGCTAGTAGTTTGTTATTATATTTAGGGTATTTCAATTTAATTTAAAGTTTGTAAACTGAAAAGAAGAAAATTTTGTAACACCTAAATGAATTTGAATGTCGAAATTTGAGTGACAGGATGCATAAAAAACAAAAATGCATTTCAATAGAAAGCAACAAAAGAAAAATAAAATAAAATCTGCACAAGATTGTCAACCTTAAAGACCATTTGAAAACGCCAGCAAAATTTTAAAATGTCGAATAGGCCCCTAAAGGAAATCCAAAAGCAATACATGTGGACTGTCAAAATGGAGATGTCACACCATCCATTATCATATATTTTAATACGAGCAAATCTTGTGTGTGATTATATATATATATATATATATATATATATATATATATATGCAAATTTTATCTTAAAAACGGCTCTAACGATTTTGACGAAATTTTGTATCCTACCGTTTTGGGGCATCAGAAAACCATTGGGCTAGGTCACATGTTCGAGAAAATTCGATTAGTGGGTCATTTTGGGTCATCAAGGGTCAGGGTCAAGCTAATTCTATCTAAAAAACGGTTCAAACGATTTTGACTAAATTTTGTATCTTACCATTTTCGGACACGAGAAGACTATTGGGCTGGGTCACATGTTCGAGAACTTTCGATTAGTGGGTCATTTTTAGGTCAACCCGGGTAAAGTTAATTTTATCTAAAAAACGGCTCTAACGATTTTGATTAAATTTTGTTTCCTACTTTTTTCGGGCAAGACAAAATCATTGGGCTAAGTCACATATTCGAGAAAATTCGATTAGTGGGTCATTTTTGGGTCACTGTGGGTCAAGCTAATTTTATCTAAAAAACGGCTCAGACTATTTACACTAAATTTTGCATCCTATGGTTTTCGGGCACGAGAAGACTGTTGGGCTAGGTCACATGTTCGAGAAACTTCAATTAGTGGGTCATTTTGGTCATGGGTCATTATGGGTCAAGCGATTTTATCTTAAAAACGGCTCAGACTATTTAGACTAAATTTTGCTTCCTAAGGTTTTTGAGCACGGGAAGACTGTTGGGCTAGGTCTCATTTTCGAGAAAATTCAATTAGTGGGTCATTTTGGTCATGGATCATTATGGGTCAAGCGATTTTATCTTAAAAACGGCTCAGACTAATTACACTAAATTTTGCATCCTATGGTTTTCGGGCACGAGAAGACTGTTGGGCTAGGTCACATGTTCGAGAAACTTCAATTAGTGGGTCATTTTGGTCATGGGTCATTATGGGTCAAGCTATTTTATCTTAAAAACGGCTCAGACTATTTAGACTAAATTTTGCCTCCAATGGTTTCTGGGCACGAGAAGACGGTCGATGGGCTAGGTCACATGCTTGAGAAAATTTGATTAGTGGGTCATTTTGGTCATGCGTCAGGATATTTGAACTCAAAGCTAATTTTGACCGAGCACAGCTCGGTCTTCCCTGCTCGTATTCTACTATTCTAGTAGAACGAGTAGTTTTCATATTTATAGTACTTTATTTTCTTTATTTTTGTTTATTTTAATTAATTTATTTTTTGTTTACTTTAACTAGTAATTAATTATTATATCTTAACAGCAGTTTCTTAGAAGTGTTAGTAGTTACTTATTTTGCTTTTATTATTTCTTCTTAATGTAATGTTTGCAAAGAAAAGAAGAAGAAAAAAATATCTGGAAACATTTTAAAGACTTGAAAGTCAAATTCTGAATGACGTGCGTGAAAAACGAAAGTACGAAAATGCACTTCTTCATGAAAAAAGGGGGGAAAATCTATACAAAACTTTATAGACTACTTAAAAACGTCAGGACAATTTTAAAATGTCGAATAGGCCCCGAAAGCAAATCCAAAAGCAACACACGTGAACTGTCAAAATGGACACGCCACACCATCCATTAGAGGGAGTAAAAAATTGGACAGTTGTGTTTCTTTGCCAGCTGTTCGCTTTAAATCTGGCGATAACAGCTGAACTTCGACTCGGAGAAGGAAAAGAGAAACCTTACGAAGAAAGACATTTTTTCATATGTTTAGAAGCGAATCTGTTACATTTTAAGAAATATAACATTTATAGCGCAAAAAATATATAGATATATTTGTTTTAATGCATCAACAATTGTGCAATATTGTATGAATTATACTAAATGTAATGCATTACAATTTGTATATAACTAAGAATAAGCATTATTGTAAGAAAAATGAAAATATGGCTACGCTATAACATATATGAAGTATTAATATATATAAATACTCATATATGATGTATATATATATAAGTAAGTTTGTTTTCAGGTATCAATATTTTCTTAAAATAGTGTAATGTTGTACTATATCGAAAAATCCCTACTCAAGTATTGTGATAATGATAAACAGTATTGAACAGTGCAAATAACAATGCAAATCACTTTGCAAACATCATTTAAGAGGCTACTTCTGTTAAGAGGCTAATTCTGAGAGGCTGAGGTCAATCTCTATACAGGCTCGTTTGTATTTTTTCGATTTTGATTACAAGTTTTTCGAAAGTGATCTTCACTAAAAAACAATTATCCTCAATAAAACCGCATTTTCAATTAAAAAAAAAAAAAAAAAAAAAAAAAACTTGCAACTAAATTGAAAAAGTAAAAAAGGATCTGCATAGAGAGGGGCCTTACCTTAGCTATCCAATGCAAAAAAAATCAGTTACAAAAGTTGAAATGCAAACGAGATATCTTAAAATATATCCTCCATAGGATTAACATTAATAAGCGGGTGTTTTCGCTTCAGTGAAGTAGCCTTTCAACACTAAAAATGTCGGTTTAGAAAAACATTCGGATAGTACATGAAGTATTTCCTGTTTAATTCAAACATCATTAATATAGGTGTTTCATTGAAAATGATCTCCAATGATCTTTGGATATTCCAAATTATTAATCATATTAAACAATATTTTCAACATTTAAATTTAAGTTTTTTTTTTTAAACCTAACGTACTTTTGCGTTCAGAACAAGAATTATCGTAAAAAAAAAAAAAAAAAAAAAAAAAAAACTTTAGCCATCATTATTGTACGGCAAAAGGAATGTTTATCCTTAGAGTCATTTTATTCTAATCAAAACGGTTATTTTATTTTTTGTACGCATAATTTCGCAAAAATTACCAGACGTTCTTGAAATATTAACATGAAATATACACGAAATTACCACAAATTTCATTTAATGTTAATATTCTCAAAATATGTTTGCTTGTTTCTAAGAAATATTCTAATTTCCGACTTTTATTAAAAGTTTTGTTTCAATAGTAATTCATTTCAATTGGACACAATTTGTTTAAATATTTAAAAAGTTTTAGCTCACATAATAAATTATGTGAGTGTTATCCTGTATCCAATTCAGTGGAAAAATATTATCTTTAAATGTGTTCATCCAAAAGTCAAACGGGGGTATCTTACATAAAGGTAAAAAACTTCTACACTGATATTTGTTCAAAGTATAAATATTTATTAAATACGACTTGAAAGTGTAAAGTTTATCAATTCTTGGAAAATATGCATCTATTTATGATTTAAAAAGTTAAAATATTTAATTTCTTAGAAAGCAAAATTCAAAAGAGTAGAGTTGTTTAAATAATCCTTTGAAGTTTTACAAGATAGTCTATTTTTTTTTTTTTTTTTTTTTTTTTTTTCAGGTAACAAGCTCTTAAAACGTTCGACATTTCAAAATAAAATCTTAAAGGTACCTGAGCACTAAAATTTTTAAAACAAGGGAAACATCTAAATTCCTGAATAAGAACTGCTGTTTGTATTTGAAAAATACCAGTATACAAGTTATGTATCCTTACCTTATGCAAATTACTTCGTTTGACTTTCAGATAAATAATAAGGACATTTTTTCACTCAAACCTGTGCACCTTCCCTAATGAAACATTTATATTAAATTCTTTATGAGCAACAAATTTCATAATTAATTTTGAAATTAAGAAGACTCATTTTTTTACTAAGTATTAGAGAACCTGCAAAGCAGAATATGCATTCAAATCTAGATAAATATTTTCGTTTCAGAAAGTTGGAATTAACGCATGCCTTGATTAAATAAATAGAACATTTAATTTATTTAATTTTTCTCAAAAAATAATATTCCAAATGAATTAATATTAAATTTAGCATAACTAGCAAATCAAAGACTTTACGTATGTAATATTAACCGGAAAGGTTTTGAAACGAAATCAAGATACAAAGCGTAGGGTAAAAGATGCAAGAAGTGTATAAAGACATTATTTTGTATTTGATGGAAAAAGTCGAATTTGTTTGATTTATCAATATGAAGTCACTAATTGTCTAAGTATTAAAAAAATAACTATTTCACGCTGCTGAATTATGTGATTACACGCAATTCAGTGAAAAAAATATTATTTCTACAAAAGTAAAACGGGAATATTTTATATAATGGTGAATAAACTGTATACTAATATTTTAAAAAAAATAGGAACGTATTATTAAATATGAATTCTAACTCTCATTACATAATTGAGTTTATATAGAAAAATATGTATCTGTATTATTTAAAATGAATAAAAATAAAATGTATCTTTATAAGAAAAAAAAAAAACTAAAGCGTTGTCTAAATATTCCTTTGAAATTTGTAAAAGTGGGTTTAATAATTTTTTACGTAAACATTTTTGAAACATTTCACATTTCAAAATTGAAGTTTCATAGGTACCTAACCATTTAAATATTTAAGACAAGCCAAACACTTAAATTCCTGTTACAACAATAAAATTATGAAAAAGAACTGCAAATCACATTTAATTAAATATTCATATTTTGAAAAATACACAAATTATGTACCCTTACATAAAACGCTTCGTTTGACTTTCAGATAAATAATAAGCACAATTTTCCACTCAACCTGAGCAAATTCCCTAATGAAACATTTATATTAAATTCTTTACGAGCAACAAATTTCATAATTAATTTTGAAATTAAGAAGACACTTTTCTTACTACTGAACATTAGAGAATCTGCAAAGCAGAATATGCATTCAAATCTAAATAAATATTTTCGTTTCAGAAGAGTTGGAATTAACACATGCCCTGACTAAATAAATAAGACATTAATTCATTTAACGTTTCCTGAAAAATAAGCTTCCAAATGAATAAATATTAAATTTAGCATGGCTAGCTGTTTAAGTAATTTACGAACGTAATATTTACCAAAAGACTTGTAAAATTGAATCAAGATGTAATACATAGAATAAAATAGTTACAAGACGTGTCACAAAAAAGCGGGACAGTGGTTTCTATATCGGAACATAAAAATACCGCGAATCATATGAAAACGGATCTTGCCTACACCTTAAAAAAAAAAAAAAAAGGTTTTACGGCATAATACTGGCACCCCCTCTGCCAGTATCATACCGTAAAATTAACAGTAATTAACAGTAAAATAAACAGTAATACACTGTCGCTCATGTGCGGTAGCGTATTACTGCTTATTTTACTGTTTCGGAATCCTGTCTTAAACGTAAAAAGTCCATGGTCCCAACAGAAAAAGTACCACACAAATCTACCTGCTAAGACGGATAACTGTCTAAAACGATAGCTTTCTCTGGCCATATGATATTTTGTTATAGTAGGTTTTAGTGTATTACTTGAACACGATCATCTTAGAAAGTGATATCTGTGAAAGCGGAATCGCTAGTGATCGAAATAAAATTCCATATTAACGAGGCTTTCGATTGAGCAGTTATAATTGTATGGTATCCTTTCCGTACGAACCATGAATGTTTCACGTATAAAGCAAGATTTGTTATAGACAGGTTCCGTTTTTACAGGAGTTACTGAACTAAGTATGGTAAAACCTGTAAAAACAGAATCGCCAGAAAACGTCAAAATATTCCGTTTTAGAAGGGTTTCCATCTGAGCAAGTAGATTCCACTCAAGTGAAACCGTGAAAATTTTCAGAGATATACAGGTTGTGTTTTAACTGGTTTACTGTATAAGGTTACAATCGATGCGAATAACAGGATAGTAAAATAAATTTAAATAAATTTTTACATCAGGAAAAATTGGGACTTTTTTTTGGCTTTCCGTGCACTGGTTCCACTGAACTGGTCTTAAAAACCTTGAAAATTGGGACATCCAGTGTAAATCAAGACACCTGGTAACATGACCTACAGGCGACGCCAGGACTCAGTAGATTTTAGCACGTAAATCGAAGAAATAATAAAAGAAGAAATTTCTAATTTGTAGAAGTCCACCCGGAGTTTCTAGAAATGTTCGAAATAGATGCACGAGCATAATTTTCAGGAAGGAAAAATCTTTCTGTCCGTGAGAATTTTAAAACAAGTTTTAAAAGGGGAGAAAAAGTTGTTCCATCTCTTATGAACAAGCTTTGTTAAAAAAGAATTTTTTTTATACGTTTTCCTATGTTTACAATAAGATGAAACATTAATGAATACATTTAAAATTGTTGCAATTTTCTGATTCAAGATTCTGGTCTTAAAAACCTTGAAAATTGGGACATCCAGTGTAAATAAAGACACCCGGCAACACGACCTACAGGTGACGCCAGGACTCAGTAGATTTTAGCACGTAAATCAAAGAAATAATAAAAGAAGAAATTTCCAATTTGTAGAAGTCCACCCACAGTTTCTAGAAATGTTCAAAATAGATGCATGAGTATTTATTTTGCATAAATTTCAGAAATGAAAAATCTTTCTGTCCGTGAGAATTTTAAAACAAGTTTAAAAAGAGGGAGAAAAAGTGTCCCATCTTTTACGAACAAGTTTTGTTAAAAACGAATTTTTTTTATACGTTTTCTTATGTTTATAATAAGATGAAACATTAATGAATACATTTAAAATTGTTGCAATTTTCTAATTCAAGATCGTTTAGCTGATAGATATCATTAACTTAAAATGTATACTTTCTATTAGTAAAATAAATTATTTTCGGTTGAAATAAAGCGTAATTTGTGAGTTTTCAGCTGAATAATTTCGAGTAGTTTATGGTCAATTGATAGAGATGAACAAATTAAACAAGCGGACGATATGGAGCTAAAATACATTTGGAAATAAATTAAGCTATATTTGAATAACATTTCTAAAATCATAACTGAGCGTAATATTAAAGTAATGTTAAACTAATTTTTTTTTTCACATTTTAATATTCCACAAAAATATTTTGCCAATCACTCATATTTTTCTGATGTTTAATATAAAGCATACTTGAGTTGAAATCAGCATATTGAGGTAATACTTCTAAAGCATATTTCAGAATATCATGCTATATTTGATCGATTTTATTTTAAAAAAAATTTCAGCTTTCTTTTTTTTTATGCACAAAAATAACATATTTTTCTAGGATTTTGTTTTTCCTTGATATATAACGTAAAATATATTTGCTTCGATATCAAGCTATTAATATAGTACTTCTAAAACCATATTTCAGAATAATTTTATGTTATGATAGACTAAATTACCTTTAAATTTTTTCAGCATTTTAATGATGCATAAAAGTTCAATTTTGTTAGGCACTGACATTCCTCCATATATTTAACATAAACAAGACCAATTTACTCTCATAATAATTTTCAGAACCTAAAGAAAAAAACTAATAAAATAAAGATCGAGACATTCGTCTACATGCACTGAAAGAAAAAACTTCAAATTTAGTGAAAAGTTAGCTTCTATCTGAAATATAAAAGAAAGAAAGAAAAAAAATTTGAATGGCTTTTCAGAAACATTTGAAAGTCCTAAACATTTAAAAATACTTTGATTCCCATTAAACATAACAGCGTACGAATTTTTAACCGACAGAGTTGCATATTGCTTCAATCATTGATTGCTGTGTTGTGGATTAGGATTTTGAACGATTTCTGTTTAGTCACTATTGCATTAATTCGAAGTAAAAATCTTTGTTATATGTGTTGTACGCATTATTGAACACCGATCATGGAAAATAGACTCAGCTATCTTAACTTCTACTGAATGGATTTCAAAGGCACTTGCAGTTTTGAAAGAAACGCTTTAGTATGTTGAATATTTTTACTTTCTTTTATCTTACAAGAATAAAGTTTTGGTTTCATGAAAAATTTCGACTTCCGGTTTTCAACGGATTTGTACATTTTATAAGGTCCTGAACACGAATTGACTGTTTTTAGAAAATGCCTGTCCGTGAATCTGTCTGTTGTCTGTGTGTCTATGCATATGGTATATGACAAAAATTTTGTGGACGCTCTATCTCAAGAATAAAATAAAACTTTAGATTCAGTTAGACCTTGATATAAATAAATATAAATGGTGCTGATTAGTTTTTTGGTATAAATCGCCGAACAGGTGGCGCGCTGCTATGTTGAATTTTTCACGATTTCCACTGTAGCTATATCCCAAGAAGTAATGCACGGAATTTTATCATATTCTGTTTAGACTTTGACATAAATAGACGCTGATTAGGTTTAAAGGTTAATTTTTCAACAGGTGCCGGTGCAATGCTGCATTTTTCACGATTACTGACTCAAGAACTAATGTACGGAATTTCACCAAACTTCATATTCTGTTAGACTTTGACATAAATAGGTACTTTTATGCCAAAGTCTTAAAAATATTAGGTTTTAAAATAATTAAAATTTTAAGTCTTAAAAATATTAGGTTTGGTTGTATACCACCCAACAGGTGTTGCTGCTATGCTCTGTTTTTCACGATTTCTGCTATGGCTATATCTCAAAGAATGAATACCTTGCCATTTAATGTTGGTTGCAGACGATTTGATTTAAACAGTAGAAAGTTTTGTGATTGCCACAACATACTAGTTATATTTGTTATATGGAGGATAAATACCTTTTAAAAAATGTATTTATTGACTTTAACCACTCTGGAGCATAAATAAAATCTGAGAATGATTTAGTTTTATTTTGTTCTTCTGTATTAATTTACATTCAATGACGATAGCTCAGTTTTTTTTTTCTCAATAAGTTTTTGAAATACGGTAAAAACTTACAGCAAAAGAACAATAAATCAAATCCAGAATTTGACATTAATCTATATACTGGAGCTTTTTGGTGCCCATTTAAAAATTGCCATAAAATATTCTACAAATTTTTCTACTCATTACATGATATTATAAAACACAACTAAAGAACTCTTGATACACTTAATGCGTTTATGCACTTGATTTATCCATTTCTAAAAATACCTTATGATAAAAGTGTCCAAAAGTGTCATCTACTGGGATTCATTGAAGCCACTAGAGACTCAATTTAAATACTTAATGTCTTTAACTCGACAAGTTTAATTCATTGTCACTTAATGACATCGGTACCTTAATTTGCATCTATGTTAGAAGAGAGAGAACACGTCTTTTCTCAAAGGTTTGCACAGAAAAATGAACACTAATTACAAAAGATGCTAGTACGTTAGGTTGCTCTTAATTAACTTTAGACAAAGTGGATATACGTTCAGGCAGTATGTTTTCCTAAGCAGGTCCTAAGAATGGAATTGAGTATTTAGGTGCAATTAACATTAATGTAGTAACACTTAATATTTCAGTTTTTAAGCTGATAAATGAATTTTATAGAAAATAAAATATATTTTTTTAATGTAATTAGCCCCAGTTTTTACTAATTTTCTGAAAATGCAATACACATGCAATAATAATAAAAGAGTATGTAATGCTTATCAGCGTCACTCCGCTGAAGCATAAATTATAAAGTAAGAAAATTGACAATTATAAAAAGCTTTCTGTTTCCACAATTCTAGATTTTTTATTATATTATCTAATCCAAACTCTAGAATGTGACATGATCTGGAATACCGAAACTTTTTATAAATCATTTAAAAATTGCAATAAAAATGCCTAAAAAAATTTCTAATTTGCTATACACTTAATGTGTTTATGCACTTGATTTACCCATTTATTACACGAACTTACTTTAAAAGTGTCCAAAAGTGTCATCTACTGGCTTCATGGAAAGAGATTCAATTTAAATTTTTAACGCCTTTAGCTCGACAAGTTTGATTAATTGCCATTTAATGACATCAGTGCCTTAATTTGCATCTGTGTTAGAAGAGAGGTAACACAGCTTTTCCCTAAGGTATGTGCGAGCTACAGAAAAATGAACACTAATTACAAAAAGGTGCTAGTACGTTAGGTTGTTCTTTAATTAACTTTAGACAAAGAGGATCTAGAGATTTGATGTTAAGAGACATAAAATAAATTCAGGAAGTATGTGCCTAAGCGGGTCCTAAGAATGTTTATAAGGTATTCTGACGCACCTGAAATATTTTCTGTAATATTTAATGTTTCGGATATAAGCTAACAAATGAACCATCTATATATTTAAAACGCTAAGCGTTTTGTTTCGACAATCCGTGAGAACAAACTACTACATCAAATTACATCATTCTTTTTTTAAATGAAAGATATTTGGTCACAGATTTGTTATCGTACATTCGTTTGTTCGAAAATTTAATTAATTAGCCGTAATCTTAAATTAAAATTTTACTTCTGCTTATGACGTCATAAAGTCGGCAATCGGATTAACGCCCACTGTTGCGACGTGCAGAGTTTATTTTCTGAACTCAATGATTGCGAGCATAAAAAATAAATATTAAATATTAAAAGCACGTGACTTTTAGGCCGAATTTTTTAATTTGTAAGTTAAAATATAGTTAAAATGTTTAAGTATTTCGGTAAAAATATTTATCCGTGTGTTTTATAAGCAAATAAAAATTCATATTTACTGTGACGTCACGGAAATATTGTCCATTGGGTTCATTTTATCATTAAGCATTATAACCTTGTTGATGCCATTTTTTTCATTACAATTAAATGCAATATATATTTTTATTTGTATGCATGGTGCTTAAACATAAATGTACGTGTGAAAAGTTTGTACCGGTGAAAATGACGTTATGCTTAGCTTGAAATGCATTTTAACATTGATAAAACTAAAAAGAAAAATTTATATGATTGTGTCAACATGGCGTAATATTAACTGATATTTCAATTTTTAATTTTAAAGATTAAAACTGAAGCCTTTATTGGTTGCTTCATCTTGATTGCATACCTTGATTACATGTTACCAATTACTTTTTTTAAATTATAGGATTAAGTTATAGGAATTATAGGATTTAAATTATTAAGATTTCCTTTTTTAATAAAAAAAATTCACAAAAGTAAAGAATTTCAGGAAAAAAAAAACTTGAAATAATGATTGTATTTTTAGCTAGAATAAACAATGTAAGGCTAATATTTTATAGGAATTATTTTGGTAGGTTTGTTATAAGTTCATTTAACAGTTCCTTATTAGCGGCAAAGACTTATTTCTTTGCCTGTGAATTTTTCTTTCGATGTCAAAAAATGGTAGTCTACTTTTGGACGCCAACCAAAACACAGTGGTAATATTTAGAAATGTATAACGGTTGTGACAACAAACGGCACTAACGCTTTAGCTTTCATCGCGCTTACATCACTTCTAAACACTAAAAATTTAATTTTTTTACTACATTTTACAATTTCAATTCTTACATTCTCAATTAGAAAAAAAAATTAGCTTTCGATTGAAATTTATTTGAAATCTGCCGCTTAATTTAACGACTTTTTAAATAATTTTCAAGCATGAAATATTTTTCAATTCTATCTCAACAATGATCATCCGTTTGTTTTAATAATGTAAAATAGCCCCTTGGAAAGTTGAAACAATTGAAAATAGGTATCCCTAACCTTCATGAAAAGTGAAATAATAATAATAATAATAAAAACCTGATAAATCATAAGATCAGATTATCCATAAGATAGAGTATTTTGGCGCTAATATAAAATCTGTCAAAAGAAAAAATATATATTTTTAGTTTATGATTAACATAAAATTGATATGTTGAATTCGTTGATGTATATGTTGAATCAGAATATGCTAGGAACTGTTATTTATTATTTTTTTAAAGATCCATTGGATATTTAACTGTATAAGAGACCGACTGTGATGGAAAAGGAATAATCATCCTGATTATGTAAAGGGATAGAAGAAACCATACAAATAAATTACAATTGAAAACATTAAAATTCTCCCTCATCTGCATATTAATTTATTATTTTTAACAAAAATTCTTCATTTTTACATAAAAATTGATTAGCTTAAAACAATGGATGCGTTTTAGAAGATATGGATTTGAAACGAACAATGATTAAAGAGGACATTTTAAAACTTTTAATTTAAACATTTTAAAACTTTTTTTAACGTCGAATTTCAACGGTGCCTTTGGGCCGATGCAATACATATGCGCATAGGAGCTCATTCGATTGCATTATCACAGGGGGGGGGGGGGGGGTGCTTATACTGTGTTCTTTTATTTACTGAATATGAGATGAAAGTTGGAAATTTGTATGATACTTTATGATAGGACTATTTGTATGATACTTTATAGGTCCATAACCCTTTTTTTTTTTTTTTTTTTTTTTTTTTTTTTTGTCGAGGGGAATATGGTGGTAATGTCAAACTGATTTGCATTACACATTTGTTTACGGAGTGTTCATTTGGAGTTTGCATAGGAAATAGCATTTCACTGAGGGGGGGGGGGGGTTAAAATAAATATTTGAAAGACTGTTTCATACGAAGCCCTACTTAAATAATAAAGAAGCTTATTTTACTGATATTGTTGTAGTATTTTTTCCGTCACGTTTTGACGGGTTCCATCTAGTATGCAAATTAAGACATTATACTTTTCATGCATTTAGCACTAATTTTTATTTATTTAATTATTTATTTATAATTTAAAAAATATGCTATTACAATGAAGGGAACTCCCGTGATTATGAACCGCTGAAACACGAATTGAAAAGAAGGAAAACGGGCAAATAAACAATGTTACCAATTTTGCACGTTCTTTTTTTAGTTCAAAATATCTACTGGAATTTCTGAATAGTATTTTTTAGTTTAATTGAGTTGATGGGTGCAAGAGTAACGAAATAATATTAATTTGAATATTAATGTTGTTAATTTACTATGTTTGTCTGTAAAATATATTTGTTGAACGTGAAAATGTTTACTTGAAAATTGATAACATCCGAAAAACCTATATTCCTGGTTGAGAAAACTAACTAATACACTATAAACACTACTCGGAAACGTTTCCAAAAATAAGTGGCAGTAATTACTTTTTTTTTTAATGCTTCTTTAAATCTCAAAAATATAATGGTTTCTGAAGTTTCTAAAGAAAAAGAGTGCTTTTCGGAATCGTTAGTAACTCGGAACAAGTTATTGTTTATTTTCGTTCATGGTTATTATATTTTCCTGGATTAAGAAACATCCATCTTTTTTTTACAATGTAGCCATCAGATTTGGAACCGCTTCTAAACAGATCTTAATCATAAAATATAATCAATTCCGAAAATATTCTGATGCAACATATTTTTTAATTTAACTTAATGCCATCAATACCTTTGAAATAGAAATACGTCAAACAAGTTCTATCAACAAAATCTAACCAAATCTGTAATTTAAAGATGGCAATTATTTAGTTTATACAGAATACCTTTAAATTAAAAAATAACTATCTAATTTAAACAGCAAAATGATCGAAACTCCCATTTAGAGATGGCAAGTAGTAATATATTACATAATAGTTATAGCGATAAAAAGCAGAAACTAAATAAATAAAAAAGCATACATAAAATGATAAATGATGCCAAATAAATAAAAATAAAAATAATTTAATCATATATATGATTAAAGAAATGTGGAATTTAGATAACAAATGGCAATGAAAATGAAATACGAAAATCACACGTGTATGTATAGTCATCAGCTGTTAGTACATCACACATGTTAGAAAAAAACGCATTATTTCATAAAATAGACTCGCAAATTTGCCAAGAACAATCCATTTCTATCAGTAAAATGCATTAAAAGAAAAATAATATATATACAAAAATACCTGAAAAATTAATCAGAAACGAAATTTACTCTTAAACCATGCTGCCTGTCATAAGAAACCAAATCACGCGCACCAATCAACATGTGGAACAGGCACTTGAGCAAGAGATCTGCACGGGCCGGGCTCGGGCTTATTTACCTTCACGGCACTCGGGCCGGGCCGGGCTCGGGCTTATTTACCTTCACGGCACTCGGGCCGGGCCGGGCCGGGCCTGGTCTCCACTCATTTCGGGCCGGGTCGGGTTCGGGCCTTACTTTTTTCCTGAAGGGTCAGGCCGTGCCTTAAATTATTTTTTCCGTACAGAGCCGGGACAGGTTTCATTCTTCCTAGTCTTCACGCCTCAAAATTTTCAGTCCTGGTTTTGACCTGTAATGAAAATCATTGTCTCGGCGTGTCCTGGTCCGTTCGAAGGTCAGTAAAATAAGACCTGGTAAAAAAATCTTTTCAAAAAATGCATACATTTTTAAATCGCCATTATTCTACAATTAAACATTAAAATTCATTCTTTTTAAAGAATAGTAGTTATTAAAATATGGCTAAATTAAAATATAGTGAAACGTGTGAAAAAGAACCTGCTTATGACGGAATCCTGTCTTAAACTGAAAAATGTGCTGATCCATGCAAAATGAATATAATAATACTTTAGAAAAGAATATATAATACATTTTCACCTTCTAAGAAGGCAAATTGTCTATAACTCATTTTTTTTTCTTCCCTATGCATTTCCGTCTTAGAAGATTTGACTGTATAGCATTTTTCTGATTTTTAATATATGGAATATGGATTAGCAATATTAATGCTAACTTAAACACATACATACAACAAATAGAGATTTATTTTTAAAAAAAATCGCAGGCTGCGGCACTTCTATAAAAATAAAAATTATAAATATGAAAAAAAAAAAAGGGCTAAGATAGGAATGTTTTGTAGAAATTCACTCGGGCCGGGCCGAGATTTTAACTTTTTTCCGGACCGAAATTTAGCTTTTATACCGGACCGGGCCGGCCTCGGGCCAAACTTTTCACTTTTAGATCGGGTCGGGACGGGCCAGTATTTTTTTTGTTCGGGCCAGGCCGGGATTGGGCCGAACTTTAAATTTTTGTATCGGGCCGGCCCGTGCAGACCTCTAACTTGAGCTACATCTCAAAATATGTATATCCACTAGTACTGCGAGATAAGCTAAAGCTAGTAAAATCACAGAATGGTTGTATAATTAAAATTTCCGGAACACTGAAGGTAATAAGGAGACCTGTTGATCTACTAATATGTGACAACCATTCAATGATGAGAAATATAGTTAATTGATTGAAAGGCTTCAATGATCGATTATAAAAAAAACATGCCGATTTAAATATTATTTGAATAATGCATTCGCAAGAATGAGATAATATCTGCAAATAAACACATGTTATCTTAAAAGATTTTATAAGCTAGTAGTGACGACTAATAAAGATTACCATGTGATTTGATGTTCTTAGAAGGCAAATCCCGTTTTTCTTTTTTCTTTTTCTTAGAAAGTCTTTGCTTTTATAAAAAAAAAAAAAAAAAAAAAAAAAAAAAAAAGGCATGTGGTAAATCAAATTTCTTTTTTCTAATAATGTTTAACGAAGCTCGAAATTAGCGAGTGCCATGTAAATCGAGGATCAAGTTTATTGATATAAAACATTGCATTTTCCTCCCGAAAGCATGGTTTTGCAGAATCTTTCAGATGCAATAATTCAATCTCATTGCTACATGCATGAAAGTTTCAGACATTTTTATTGTTTATAAACAGTGTTGTTCATGTCTATCTATAATCGATTAATACGTAATTGTTTTGCAATTTTAATGTTACAAAAATTGGTTTAAAGCTCAAGATAAGATACATTTGTAGGAAAATAGAACTGTTCAAATTATTGGATGCCAAATAAAAATATCGAAAACTTTTAGGCCTTTCAGAGGGCGCGTTATAATTTTTCCGACGAGCAGGCACGTATCTTACTTTTTACGACACAAGTTTAATTACGGTGTTAAACATGTAAGATATTACGTAATAGTAATAAAAGAAGTACAATAGTAAAGTATTTACATATACCAATAGAGAAATTTAAATTTTAGTAATATTTGCGAGCAGAAGAAATATCCAGACATACATATTTAAAAGAACATAAGTATAATTTATTCATGGGGAAACAATAAGATTATCTCATAAAAAATATAAAATATGATTTAATGCAAAAAAAGAAAAAAAAGAAAAATCTTTTTTTATTTATTTATTTATTATTATTATTATTATTATTATTATTATTATTATTTTGTATGACAGAAAGAACGTTCACAATGTACAGATTTTCTGTTTTAGAGCTCTTAGCCCATTCTATTTTACGTCCTCTTATATTTTATCTTAGCCAAAGTAAAAAATTATATTTTCAATTTGTTCATCTAGATTTTCGTCAGATATA
Organism: Maratus michaelseni; assembly: GCA_963931845.1. NCBI lineage: Eukaryota > Metazoa > Arthropoda > Arachnida > Araneae > Salticidae > Maratus > Maratus michaelseni. Next base: position 261,675,334 of record OZ007593.1, read on the forward strand.
CAACGGCTATCTTCTCCCTCGTTTCCCGTTTCAGGGACATAATGGCAAAAATCCTACTAAATATTTATCGTTTGACTATGTAAAACAAAATAAAATCTCAGCGTCATACATTTCAATTTATATTACTTCAGAAATAAATCGTTAAATTAATTAATTAATTAATTAATGTACTTCCACATGTTGTAAATTTTATGAAAGACGCACAATACTGCATTGGAAATTGAAGAAACGGATTTTATTGTGAAGAGAAGAAATGAAAGGAGGATTCGCAATGAAATTCAGAAAATTTCGGTGTTGTATTTGAGAACTATTTAAGAAATACCACTTCTGCTGTAAAATTTGCACTGGCGCACACGGTGAATGGTAAAAAAATAGTAATTTAAAAGGAAATAGAGGATTTCAATTTCAGAATAGCCTTACAGGGTGATTCTTATTTTCTTTTATTTATACACTGAATATTATTTTTTTATTTTTTTAGTTTTATATTTTCCCTGCACTTACGGTTAAAATTTGAAAGCATTCCATTCAAAAAATGAGAAAAAATATATATGTGGAGATTTTTGAAAGATCGAAAAGTATTTCTGATATAATTCTTTTACTTTAGAAAAAAAGAGAATAGAACTTTTAGAGTGCATTAGCAGATTAAATTTCTTTTCTCTCCTCTTTATAAAAAGTCAATTGTTTTTTTTTAAACAAGGGTCAGGTGATATCTCTAAGAAAAACAACTATCCTTACGCTACGCGCTTAAAAAAAAAAAAAAAAAAAAAAAAAAAAAAAGATATATATATTTTTTTAATATCTAAAAATGTTCACTTTTAAAAAAAAAACAGAGAAAATGTTCTCCTCTCTCTAAAAATTTCTATTTTGCACTTTTTTTTTTATTGAAAGAGTAAATGTATGTTTGACCACTTTTTTACAAAGAGATCATAACATAGAAAGTTTGTCTTTAAAAGCGAATTTTTCTAATGGAATCGCATAAGCTTTGAGTTTAAACATCTAAAAGTGGAAATTGTGATATTTTGGAATAACAAAAATTGAAAGCATTAGAAAATTTATCCATTACTGTTGATAAATAAAATTAGAAGCACTGTAAAAATTATTTTTCTATACAATAGCATCCGTGTATTATGCAAATAAAGAAATGAAACATCTACACTGTTAAACTGTTATAGAGGGATTATTTTTATAGAGCAGACAGGAAATTGGTAAGCATCGGCCATTTTTGGCCTCTATAGGAGGGATGCTTTCAAGGAGGATTTTTGAAGAGAAAATGCCCCCAAATTGTCGTTTTTGTATGTACAGGTCTAAGTAAGCCTTTATTTTTCTTGTAAAACCACTATTAATTCAGTTAAAAAACTAAATAAATAAATAAAATAAAAGTTATCATTATTGAGTTAAAATTATGCAACAATGACTGTTTGAAAAAAAAATGCATTTTACTATTTTAATTTTGCAAATTTTAATTTATAAAGAACAAAGTATATATAGCTCTTTGCACATTACCATTGTATTGATTTTCCCCTTAATTCAGAATAATTAGCTAGCGATCTCTAGCGCGGCAACAGCTTAAACACTACGTTTTCAGAGAGTTCAAGTACGGTATATTGAATTTTCTATCTTCTCACGAAGCCGTAGCTGTCCATCAGCATGAATACTGCTTAATTTGAATTTTCCATTTGATTATAAGTTGAAATTACTGTTTAGGAAGTTATAAAGTGCAGAGCAAATAATTAGGAAAGCGTGTTCAGTTCTTGTCAAACATTTCAACACTGTCAAAATCTGAAAATGTCTGCGTATTGTTAAATTCATTTTAATTAATTGATGTTGATTCGTTCTTTTATACATGACAGGAGTTGTTTCAGTCTATGTAATTAACACAGTAAGTAATTTTGTAAATGAATTTAAATGAAAAAAAATTGCTTTTCCATGTAAATTTATTAATTAAGTTTAAATAAATGAGATTAAAATCTATCCTGTGTAATTACTAAACTAAATAATTTTGTAAATGTATTATTTCAAAAATTATTCATTGATAAACATAAATTGAAGAAATGATATAAAATGTAGGAATTCATTTTAGGAATAGAAACAAGTGGAGCTTTGTGTAATGAATATTCTAGAAATTCAGCGAGTTCAATAAATAAATAAATAAATAAATAAAATATGGAGATAATATCATTTTAAAAATACCAGATGAATTTTAATTGTAATGTGCAAAATATATGTAATGAATCCACAATCTACTAGTATTATAATGTGAGCAAATAAAGTAAATATATTTTTAAAAAGTATAAATTTTGTTAGATTTATTTTAATGTATGTTTAAAATTATATTTCGATAATATATTTTATTTCATTATTTCATATTTATTATTTACAGAATTATAAAGAAAAAATTGTCTAGATGGTAAATAGATGGTAATTGCTTAGATAAATGATTTATTAGTGTGAACACTGTCATGCTGATATTAAATTATTGTAAACAATTAACAAAGATAGTAAATGGACAACTTTATTCATTAACTCTTATTACCATGATTGCTACAATATTTATGATCCAAGAATGCAATAAAAAAATACACAAATAAAAAATTTATAACCTCATTTTGTGATTTCAAAATTATAACACATGGGTTGATAAGTTCCCGGTCTAGCACACAGATGGCGTTGCAATCGCCAAACCGATGTTTATTTTTAGTAAATACTAACTTTTAAAAGGTAGCAGAAAAAATGTCATGATGATTCGCCGTGCGGATAAAACGTTAGAGTGGTTTTAGTTGAACGACATGGCGTGTTGACTTTTGAAAAAAAACGACAACGAGTCGATGATTCTGAGCACTGTTTGGAGCTTTTTCGTTATAAAATTATGTTATTTATTATAAAATTATTATTATTATTTATTTATTAAATTATTATTATTAAATTATTATTATTAAATTATTATTATTAAATTATTATTATTATTATTATTATTATTATTAAATTATTATTATTTATTATTAAAGTTATGTTATTTATTAAAGTTTTAAAGTTATACAGTTATAAAGTTATAAAATTATGTTAATAAAAAAAAAAACTGCCCAGTTAAACTGAGGGCATTGAGCTCACAGGCTATTCACACTAATTGTATATTATACACTTATTTCAAAGAACTTGAAATCAGCCCCTTGAAAAATAAAGAAATCGACAATATATTAAGGGGGATCATCCCCCCGTTCCCCCACCCCCTTATAGTTAACAATTAATTGAACCCCAAACCTAATCAGGGAAGCCCTTTATTACAATGAACAAATATACTAAATTCGAAGCAAATCGGATAATTCTGCATGAAAAACCCATTTATCTAAATTAAGGGGGATTACCCCCCCCCCGTATCCCCTTTATACTTAACCAATGAACCCCAAGACTAACCAGGGAAGCTCCTTACCACAATGAGCCTATATACAAAATTTGAAGAAAATCGGATAATTCTTCATGAAAAACACATTCATCTAAATTAAGGGGGGAGGATAAGCCCCCCCCCTTTACTCTCTTTATACTTAACCAAAGAACCCCTTAAACTAATCAGGAAAGCGCCTTATCACAATGAACCTATATACGAAATTTTAAGAAAATCGCAGTTATCTGAATTAAGGGGGGGGCAGCCCTCCGTTACCCCCTTTACACTTAAACAATGAATCCCCAAAACCAATCAGGAAAACGCTTTATCACCATTAACAAGTATACAAAATTTGAAGAAAATCGGATAATTCTGCATGAAATACCCATTTATCTAAATTAAGGGGGGGATTAGCCCCCCCCTCCCTTTTTCCCCTTTATACTTAACCAATGAACCCCCAAAACTCTTCAGAGAAGCGCATTATCACAATGAACCTATATACAAAATTTGAAGAAAATCGAATAATTCTGCATAAAAACTCATTTATCTAAATTAGGGGGGGGGGGTTATCTCCCCTTTCACCCTTTATACTTAACCAATGAACCCCCAAAACTATTGACAGAAGCGCATTATCAAAATGAACCTATATACAAAATTTGTAGAAAATGGTATAATTCTGCATGACAAACCTATTTATCTAAATTATGGGGGGTTAGTCCCCCATTTCTCCCCTTTATGCTTAACCAATGAACCCCCAAAACTCTTCAGAGAAGCGCATTATCACAATGAACCTATATACAAAATTTGAAGAAAATCGAATAACTGCATAAAAACTCATTTATCTAAATTAGGGGGGGTTATCCCCCCTTACCCCCTTTATACTTAACCTATGAACCCCCAAAACTATTGACAGAAGCGCATTATCAAAATGAACCTATATACAAAATTTGTAGAAAATGGGATAATTCTGCATGAAAAACCTATTTATCTAAATTATGGGGGGTTAGTCCCCCATTTCCCCCCTTTATGCTTAACCAATGAACCCCCAAAACTCTTCAGAGAAGCGCATTATCACAATGAACCTATATACAAAATTTGAAGAAAATCGAATAACTCTGCATAAAAACTCATTTATCTAAATTAGGGGGGGTTATCCCCCCTTACCCCCTTTATACTTAACCTATGAACCCCCAAAACTATTGACAGAAGCGCATTATCAAAATGAACCTATATACAAAATTTGTAGAAAATGGGATAATTCTGCATGAAAAACCTATTTATCTAAATTATGGGGGGTTAGCCCCCCATTTCCCCCCTTTATGCTTAACCAATGAACCTCCAAAACTAATCAGGGAAGCGCCTTATTACAAGGAACCTATAAACAAAATTTAAAGTAAAACGGTTAGTTCTATCAAGAGTTATCGCGTTACGTACATACATGCATACGTACGTACATACAGAACCGGCGGGCACATAAGCTCTCAGGCTTTGATAGCCTGTGAGCTAATAAATTATGGGGGGTTAGCCCCCCCATTTCCCCCCTTTATGCTTAACCAATGAACCTCCAAAACTAATCAGGGAAGCGCCTTATTACAAGGAACCTATAAACAAAATTTAAAGTAAAACGGTTAGTTCTATCAAGAGTTATCGCGTTACGTACATACATAGATACGTACGTACATACAGAACCGGCGGGCACATAAGCTCTCAGGCTTTGATAGCCTGTGAGCTAAAAAGTTGTGTTTTCTTTATTAGACCGGGAACTTATCAGCCCATGTGTTATAATACCTAGTAATCAGTGCAAGTAGGGTAATATTTTTTTAATTAATAGCTCACTAAAATTAAAAAGAACTGCACTTTTTCTTTTAATAACTATCTCACACAGCATCAGACTTCATAAAATGCAAAATAGAATCCACTTTCATTGGATAAATTCATTAATTATTTGTTTTGACAAAAAGAGTTTATTCACAGATTAGCTCTCTTGCATTATTTACTAAATTAAGAGACGGATAATTATCATAATTGAAGGGAACATATGCTCGAAAAGATTTTAAGAGAATATGTCCCCTTTCTGTCTCAAAATGAGACTAAAAGACAGAAATATAACTAATTTAATTTCTGCCAGGATGACAAGATATTTGCATTTTGTTTAATAAAATGCCCAGTTATATGATATTTTTATAAATGATAATTACGTTATTTATTCTAGCTGGTTCTACATTTCAAGGACAATAGTAACATTTAATATTCACTATAAAAATACATTTATTGTTATATAATAGATACTCTCTTTTGTTTATCCAGAAAATCCCGAAATTTATTGAAGAAAGTAAAGAACTTCAAAATGCATATTATAATAACGTTATAATGGACTGAATCAAGAAACAAGAATTAAGTGTCAGGCTTGTCTATTAATTAGATAAATCAGTAGTGAATTACAATGCAACAAACGATAAAATTGGGAAAAAAAGTCATTCTAGCGTATTGAAACGAGAAATCAGTTTTTTATTATTAACATTAAAAAATCAATTTGAAACTTTAAAATTGGTATGCTAAACGTCCTTGCACGTTATGAAACAAATAGAAAAATATAACTTTATAAAAACTCTTTAAAAATAAATATATACAGAGTGATTAAAAAAAAAACATCCCAGTATATGAGCCTCTAACTATCATGATACCGTTCACAGAAACTGAATGAAATTTTGGTTTAAAGTATTTTGAGATATGCGCTCAAGAATCATATGCAAAACAATAGTTAAATTCTAAAAGTTACGGTTACAGTGACGAAATTTCGAAAATTTCAAATGGCAACATCTACTTTTTTTTTGTTATTATTGGAATGTGATTGTCATAGTGAAAAACCATAAAAAGAGTTGGAACGGTACATGCAGCACGAAAATCGCCGGCGCTAGACAGACTAAGAAAAGTAAGAAGAACAGCCAATAAGGACAGAGAAGCAACAGAAATCAAAACATTTTATTGTGTTTCACAAATTTTCCACTTCATACACGATGACACTTTGCATGAGACAGATGGTGTAAGCACTGAACAATAAAATGTTTTCTCTGTCCTTTATTGGTTGTTTTCACTTTTCTTCTTAGTCTGTCTAGCGCCGGCATTTTCGTGCTACAGGTCCCGTTCCAACGTTTTTTATGGTTTTTTACTATGAAAATCACATTCCAATTAAGAAAAAAAAAAAGGTATTGTCATTTGAAATTTTCGAAATTGTGTCACTGTAACCGTAACTGTTAGAGTTTTTCACATGATTCTTGAGCGCATACCTCAAAATACTTTAAACCAAAATTTCATTCAGTTTCTGTGAACGGTATGATTAGGGGCTCATATAGCGGGATAGTTTTTTTAATAATCACCTTGTATTACGTATTTTTTGTTGTTGTTGAACAGCTAACTTTTTAAAAATATTATTTTGATATTTGTTTTTTTAATTATTCTTAAGGCAGTAAATACCCGAACATTATTCATGCTTTAAATAATTCTACTATAAATATTAATCAACAGAAAAGGAACGACTTTATTTTTGTCTTATCATGATTGTTACATATTTACGAATCAAAAATGAATGCAAGAAAAGCATAAATTAACTTTCTGATATTAAAATAAAAAATTAAATAGCCTGACATTCAGCGCATGTATTAGTCCAATATTTTGATTAATGACTCAGTAAAATTAAAAAAATCTATTTTCCATATAATACTGAATATCTTACACAGCGTACAACTTTGTTTTTGTCTATCATGAATGTTACCATAATTACGAATCATGAATGGAAGAGAAAGCATAAATTAATTTTCTGATATTATAGTTTAAAAACTAAATAGCCTAACATTCGGCACAAATAAGAGTCCAATATTTTCATTAATGACTCAGTAAAATAAAAAAAAATATTTTTTTTTTTCATATAATATTCAACATTTTACACAGCGTCAGATTTCATAAATGTATAACATATTCACTTTCATAAGCTAACTTCATTAATTATTTGCTCTAATAAGAAGAGATTATTTGCAGATTAACTCTTTTGCTTTATTTACTAAATTCAGACAGGGAGAAATTATCATAATTGATGAGACTATATGCGAAGGAAATAATAAGATTATAAGAATATATGTCACCATTCTATTTCTAAATGAGAATAGGCAGAAATAACTAATTTAATTTCTCTCAGATGGACAAGATAATTGCTTTTTTCTTTCTTTCTTTTTTTTAAAAAATAAATTAACATTTAATATTAAATGCAAAACTATATTTAATGAATATTTATTGAATATGATTATTACTTTGTCTTTCCCCTCTTGAAAAATCCAGAAATGCATGGCTGATTTGTGCAATTATGAAAAGGATCCCATTAGCATTATGGTGGACTAGTAAATAACCCCCGTCAAAAATGATAGATTGTTGATCTGCGTTCCATTTTCATAAGACTTCATACAAACAACATGAAGATTTTATTATTGAAAGGTTTGTATTGTAGAAAAGTACATTTTAAAGCGGGTAGATGGCGCCAAAACAATATAGGTGTAAAAAAAAAATCATTTTAATCAGATGATTTAAATTGGTGATTAAATCACGATTTAAATCAACTGATTTTTTAAATCATTGATTTAAATCAACTGATTTTTTTAAATCATTGATTTAAATCAGCTGATTTTTTTAAATCATTGATTTAAATCAACTAATTTTTTTTAATCATAAATTTACTAAATGTTTAAAATGACATAAAAAGTAAATAAAATCTAAGATTAACATAATTTGGAAAGTTTCTATGGATATTTTACTTTATGAATAAACAAAAAAAGCTTTGAATAATTGTTTCTAAACTTAATTCCTTATGCTTGTAAAAAATTAAATACAGTAAGTTTGTAAAAAGCTAGTATATAACCTCCCTTCAAAAATGACGGATTGTTGATCTGCGTTCCATTTTCCTAAGACTTCATACAAACAGCATGAAGATTTTACTATTTAAAGGTTTGTATTGTAGAAAAGTACTTTTTAAAGCCGATAGATGGCGCTGAAACAATATTGTTCGCAACAGTGTTCGTTTGTTTATATCTGGGATTCCGCGGTTTAATCTGGATTTTTAATTAAGAACTTAAAACATTATAATAGGATATGATATACATGTTTTATAGGAAAAATATGCTGAAGATATTTAAAGTAGAGATATTATCATTTAGCTGTCATATGTTACCATAGGTTTTTCATTAAGCCTAACATGGTGTTTCACTACGGTCGATTCGCAGACCAGAGTGATCCTGCCCGGAATGATTACAGACACTTTCTTGCCTTCGGATTTTATTAAAGGTTTTTATTGGTCATTTGGTCATTGGTCATTGGAACTTCAGTAAAAGTAAAAGAGTATCAATCTCCATTTCCGCCGTTAATTACTTTTTCGATTTTCTTTGTGGTTTTTTTTTTACGAAGATACATTTACTTTCGGAACTAAAAATATTGAAATGCAAACGAAATATTAGAAAAATAATGCCCCATAGGATTAATATTAGCGAGCGGATGTTTTCCAGTGCGTGAAGAGGACCCTTAATGAAAACTGTTGGTCATTTTCAATGACAATCTATATAATGTCTGCTTATAAAATTGGTAATATATACAAATGTTTTTATTTACAAAACTACATTTATTATATAAGATAATTACCCTATTTTTTTTTCAGTAAAATATTGAAAATTTACTAAATTAAGTACTAAATTAAGATAAAAAATGCAATTATCTTGAAGCTTTTTTATCTAATTATTTTATTAAATATCTCAACATTATTTCTGCTTTAATTTGAGCCATTGTAAACCATTAGCATTGATAGCAAAAGAGCAACACTATTCTTCTCGGATAACGATTGCTACAATATTTATGAGACATAAATGAAATGTAAATAAATAAAAAGGTGAAACCTTATTGTATGGCTATTTTTTAATTAAATAACCTAATCATCAGCATATAATAAGAGTAAAATATTTTGATTAAGGACTTACTTAAAAAAAAAAAATCTCTGTATATCAATAAATATCTCATACATAAAATGCACAATAAAATTTACTTTCAAAGGCTAAATTCGTTAATTAGTTGCTTTCACAAAAAAGAGATTATTCACAGAATAACTCTCTTGCAATATTTACGAAATTAAGACAGGGTGAAATTATCATAATTGATAAGAATTACGCGTGGGAAATAATAAGATTTTGAGAGAATATGTCACCTTTCCGTTTCTAAATGAGGCTAGAAGACAGAAATAACTAATTTAATTTCTCACAGATTGACAAGATAATTGCATTTTATTTGATACAGAGCTTATGCAATATTATTATTAATAGCAATTATGTTATTTATTCAAGCGGATTCTAATTTTATAGGACAAATAAATTAACTTTTAATATTAATTGTGAAAATACAATTATTGCACCTGATCGACCCCTCCTTTTGTTTTATTTCTCCAAAAATGCTAGAAATTATTGGCAGTTTTGAGGAATTACAAAATGGAATAATGTAACATCATCATGGGTTGTACAGAATTTTGAAACAGTAAATCCCAGCGTACATTTTAGGTTGAAAAAATATGTATTTTTAATATTTTTACAGAAGAGGACGTATAAGGGAAATAGTCTTTCCGTTCAGAAATCGCAAAATCGTACAATAACGGTGGATAATTTAAAATACATAGTATTAGTCATTGCCTGATACAATTAACAAAACTTTGTTTTTATCACCAGAAACTAAACTTAAAAAGAAAAAAATCTTATATTTAATGTTTTTTTTTATACATTTAACATAATTTTTACTTGAGATAAATTTTCTAACTTTTCTTCTTAAAAATTCTTAAGGCTGTTCTAAAATAAAAAAAAAGTTACTTTTTGATACTTTTTTTAATTCATTTTTGTTCGGAAACGTATGAAATTGGCAGGTGTTCTTATTGAGAAACTATGTAATCGAATGGTGCTTTCCATTTTTTTGGTAAAGTCAGAAGATCTTTCAGAAATTTATGACAAATTTAGAGAGGCGAAAACCTGTCGTCACGTTACAACAATCGCTTATATAACTCGATAAGTAATTTATTTATCAAAAAATAAAAAATACCATTCGATTTGAAATAGCTTCAATAGTATGCGCTAACGTTTAAAAATGAGTAAGAAAATGGTGTCAGAAAATTTCTCGTTGTTGAGCAGGGAATTTGAGAACAACCTTTAAATTTAAGACGGGAATAATTCTTAAAAACGCACTATGTTAGCATCAGATGTCTGCTTTCTAATAATGAGAAAAAAAATTTCATAATTATTTTAAATGTTGAGTAATACTGTATTTAAATGTCTATTAGAGAAATCATTAATGTGAGTTAAAGAAATATCATTGCTGTAAAGGTTGTTAAAAAATAAATAAATGGAAAGTCACCTAAAGTCATTCTCAAACCAAAACCGACTCCTGAAACATTTATTTAGTCATTTCCATTAATAAATTTATATAATTTGAAACTGGTATTATTATTCTGCTACCCAGAAGTCGAATAGCCATTTCCATTTTCCTCTAAAAGCAAATGATCGCTCATAAAATGTTGACAAAATCGATGTTTAAAGCCAATTTTTTTTTTTTTTTTTATCTCAACAGTTCGAGATAAGTCATCATCTGAAGGCAATAGATTCATAAGACAATAATTCAAGACTATATTATTTATGAGAAATGAAACACGTTATTCAATTCCTAGACACATGAATCTGCAAATTTCATGCATTTATATGCAAAATAAGTTTGTGAATATGTCGGAAAATGTTTCATTGTTGAGCAAAGAAAAGAAAAATTTGAAAAGAAAAAATATATATTAAATCTTTTAAATATAGTTTAAGATATAGTTGTAAAAAAAAAAAAAAAAAAAAAAATTTCTTTCTTTACAAGACAAATAAAAGAAAGAAACAATGCAAAAATTGAATGAAAAAATAATATATTTCAGAAAAAAATATATATATAATATAATTAAAAGAAATTTTCTCATATATGTTTATAAAAGTTGTATTTTCATCTTCAGATCACCTTATATTCAAAGTTCTTCAAAAAATTATAAACTTTTAGAATAAGAAAATAAAAGAATTTTATCTATATATATTAGAATTATGATTACAAAATTTGTCAGCATCAATAAACATGAAAAAGAATAATAATAACAAGCTGGAAATTGTACGTCAGATATGACAAATGCGTACTATAAGTTCGTACTATAACTAGTTTTATAAATATTCAGATCTTGGTGCAATAGCTGTTGCACTCTGATGCAAAAATGCATGAATACAAAATTTATTTTATGTGCAGATTTTCATATTATAGATATTAATTTTATTTTATGAAATTAAGTTTCAATACACTCTTATAAACAATTAATGACAATTTTGTTACATTAAAATTATGCTATGCGCAAATATCCAATATAAGACAATGTAAAAAAAAATCATCGTTATTATTTCAGTGAAATGAATTGTATCGTCTGTTATTATGATATTATTTATTTCCATAATAAAATAACTACATTTTAAGCTGGCAACATTTGATCTTTCGTTGACTTATTAACTATTAATGCAGTTTTTGCGCTGTTAAATGCGGACAGACGGATGGACAAGAGGACGACTGTAGGTGCTTACGTATTTATATAATTACGAACGCACCTAAAAAAGGCTAAAAAGTATTATAGAAAGCTAAATCATACACATGTCGAATATATTTTCCTTCTCTCTAAAACAAGATAATTACAAATGAAATGCTTTAAAAAATGAAAGTTCATTACTACAGACTTAGCCAGTAGAATGTACAAACATTTCCCACCCTCTTCGTTTTGTTATGTTTTATTATTATTATTATTATTATTAAATATTGAATTGTTTTCTGAAACTATACTTCATGTATGTAACTATTGTGCTTGCAATAAAAATAATAAAAGGAGTTGTGAAACGAAGAAAAGTAAAGAAAAAAAAAACTCAAGTTTCTTTTTTTCTTAGTGTATTACATTTTTCTATTGCATGGATGGAAATTGCAACCAAACACATTGAGCTATTTATATTTTTGTTATCTTTGAAATGAAAAAAAGAAACCGCAAATAGGAAAAAACTTCTAAAACAGAATAAGAAATTCTGTGCTTGATTACAAATCTCAGCACACTTATTTAAACGTCACTGCTAAGTAGGCTAATAAAAACTAAGTAAATCAGTGAGTAATAAAGTATCAATAAAAAACTTTGGCTAAAGTTAAAACTAAAAACAACATCTATACCTATACCTCTTATTCTTTCAAAATAAAAAAGATGAACATTTAATAGATAGCTTACAAAAATCCTATTATTTTACAAATAAATAAAAAAAATAAAACATCTTAAAAGTCCAATAAAAAATCAATAAATTTGAGAGAAAAAATATATAAAGAATAGATATTTTCTCATGTATGTTTTCTCACATCTAGTAATAAATTTCTGGTTTTCATCCTCGGATTACCTCAGGTTCAAAGTATTGAAAAGAATATAGAACTGTAAAAGAAAATCAATAAATAAAGGAAAAATAAAGGATTTAGTTGAATCACGATTATAAATTTGTTAGCATTATGCACACACACGAAATATTTCCCCTCTTCCCCTTTCTCTAAAACAAGATACTTACAGATGAAATGGCTTAAAAATCTGAAAATTCATTACCACAGACGTAGACTGTAGAAATTACAAACATTTCCCATTTTCTTAGTTTTGATATGTTTCCTTTTTTTTAAATCTAATTTTTCGTTTTATGAAAATAGTCTTCACGTTTGTAATTATTATGCTTGAAAGAAAAAATAAATAAATAAATAAAAAGGATTTTAAAAGACATTTTTTTAAAAATACTGATATCTGTAATTCCTTTTAAATTAAAACAATACCCAAACAACAAACATGTGTGAAAAAGAATTTTGTGCGTGGCAATGTTTTTCAGTAGGTATACATTTATAGATTTATTTAGTTGTTGCTATTGTATTAGGTACTTACAGGCCACCCGCTACGCTTTTCTCCAAACGAACCTTGAATCAAACGAAATTTATCGGTGAATTTGACCTTATGTTTTAAAGCAATAGTGGACCTTTACCTGGGATATCCTTCCACATTCCAGAAAACAGACAAAATTTGGGACGTTAAGGACCAATTCTTTTAGTTGATCATTGATAGCAGGATCTGGTAAAGAACGATGGAACGATATGCAATATACTAAAAACATCTTTGAAAAAATATCTTACTAACAATGCAAGTCTGATCAAAGTCCACCCAGTAGAAGTTTTAAGAAACGACAATATTTCATTATTACGTTAACCTGATTATAGAACTTTCCCCCATGATTCTTTAACTAAACAACATAGAACGATATGTTATGTACTACTACCTTCCCTGAAAAATTATCTAACAATACAAGTTTCATCGAAATCCATTAAACAGAATTTTTTTTAAAGCCTAATCTTGTATAATCGGGTTCATTTGATTACAGAACTTTCTCCCGTAATTCTATTACTAATCAACGTAGAATGATATGTTATAAAACCTTCCCTGTAAGATTATCGAAATAACAGTGTTTAAATCCCATCAAAATCCATTCAGCAGAACTCAACTTGTAAGCGTTCGGTACGAAATTCCCATTTGCATTATATATATATAGTGGGCTGTTTAATAGTCTCTGCTTGTTAACCAGGAAAAGACCATTTAAATGCCTTCAAGGAAGACTTAAAGAGTTGACTGGGAGCAGAAATTTAATGTCCAATCCGCACCTTCCACCGGTGCAGCTTGTTAGTACCTTTGCCTAGTGCATGGAGAACGAACGCCGATGGGCTTCCCCCAACCCGCTTGGCCAGCGTGGAGGAATTTAACCACCTCCTCCCTTATTTTACCATGAATTCATAAAACAAATCACGGCCCTCAATTCCCGGCAGTCTGCACGTTCCTGATTACGGCAGCGATCAGAAAGACATGAAGACTAAGAATCACCGGGCTCGGTTTGGCTGACATAAGTTGATGACGTATAATGGACGATCCCTATCTTCGGAAAATCGTTTACAGGAACTTGAAGAAAAATTAGAAAGAATCAACTGGGGCATCCTAGGATTATGCGAAATAAGAAGAAAATGTGAAGAGAAGATTGATCTTGCCAGTGGACATATATTGTACTACAAAGGTACAGAAGATGAAAAAACAAGTAACGTAGGATTTCTGATTCATAAAAGATTGGAGGAATCACATCGTAGAATATGATAGTGTATCAGATAGAGTTGCAAGGTTAGTTATAGAAGTGTCAAGATGATACAAGCTGCAAATTATCCAAGTTCATGCATCAACAATAAGCTATACTGATGAAGAAATTGGGTATGAAGAAGTAGCTTACATGCATCAAAAGGGAAAATGCTACATAAAATTAATAATGGGAGATTGAATGCTAGAATTGGGGAAAAAAGAAAGGTGAGTTCTCGTTCTCAGTAGGAAATCGTGAATATAGGATGCGTAATGAAAGAGGAAACAGATTCATTGAGTTTGCAGAATGTTAACAGATGTACATCATGAATTCATTTTTCTACAAAAAGCCACAAAGAAAATGGACATGGCGTAATGGAAATGTCTCAAGTGAAATCGACTACATCTTGACAAACAAAAAGCATCTTATTCAGGAAATGCAAACTGCTTTTAAATACTAAAGTGGAAAGAATGAATCTTTTGCAACACTCAAAGAAATCAGTCGATATTATAAATCTCCAGAAACATAAAGAAGAATTTAATTTGGAACTTAAAAATCGCTTCCAAGTACTTCAATCAATTTGACTCAAATATAAGGAAATAGTACACATTGTCAAAAAATTCTATAACGATCTATATAAATGTAAAGATCATAGGGAAATCAACTTATGTGATCCACGAGTAAACATAACAGAAACTGAAGAGATAATCCCAGTGATGACAGATGAAGTTGTGCAAACCATTAGATGTATGAAAAAAAGTAAATGCCCTGACGAAGATGAAATTGACCTTATCAAAGCAGGAGAAAAATTTGCAAAAATGCCTTACTGTTTTTCAAATGTCTCGAGAAATCAGGTGTACCAGAAGATTGGAATAATGCTGTGATATTGCTACTTTATAAGAAAGGGAAAACATTAAACTACCGTCCAATCATCTTACTGTCAGTGATTTATAAAATTTTCATTAAAGTTTTAACGACAAGACTTGCATCAGCTCTGGATTAGCGCTGGATCAGCTCAACCTAGAGAACAAGCTGGATTCCGAAGTGGATTTAGCACAATGAATCATATTAAAACAGTAAGGGAAATCATTGAAATACTTAAGGGATATAATTTGCCTCTCTGTATTGCCTTTAATAATTATGAAAAAGAATTTGATTCGGTCTACAGATTAGTAGTAGTTGAATGTCTGGAGGACATTGATATAGACAAACCCCACATCAATATCATAAAGAACATTTAATGGGGAATATTTAAGCCATCTCGGGTTTGCTGATGACATTTTAATTTTCAGTAACAGCCCTGAAGAATTGGAAAATATGCTAAAAGATTTGGCAGAAGCTAGCATTAATGTTTAAAATAAATTTGAAAAAGACTAAGGTGATGTTAAATTCATTCGCATCAAAAAAGAAAATCATCTGCAACAACACTGAGATTAAAAAAAGGGAAAGTTATGTGCACCTTGGACAGGAAATATCATCGAACAACAGTATCATGAATGAAATCAATAGCAGAATAAGAAATGGATGGAGTGCTTTTGGGAAGAACAATATTATTCTGAAGAGTAACATACCTCTTTGTTTAAAAATAAAGGTGTTTAACCAATGTGTTTTGCCTACACTAACTTATGGAGCAGAAACATGGACGCTAACAAAACGGATAGTACAAAGATTACAAAAAACATCGCGAAGTATGGAAAGATGTATTCTAGGTATAACTAGAAGAGACAGAAAGAGAATAACATTGATAAGAAGTCAGACGAAAGTTTTTGACATAATTGGGATAATTAAACGGCTAAAATGGAAATGGGGTGCACACATTGCAAGAAGACAAGACAACAGATGGAGCACAAACACCCCACAGCGGTATGCCAGAGATGTAAAACGACCAAAAAGACGACCTCGAGTAAGATAGAGTGACGAAATTAGAAAAATACCGACAAGTTTTTGAGTTTTATTTTATTTTCTCGCTTAACTTAGTATGGTCTCAAACTTTTGGCCAGCAGTGTATATACGACAGTAGACACACAAACATACACACACGCACATATATATTTTCTTTCCATTTGCAAAATTACTTTGACAAATAAAAAAAAAATAACCAAATCAATAAAACATTTTTAAGATTCAATGAAAAATAAATATATTTGAGAGATGAAAAATTAAGAAACTTATTTCTTTCGCATGCATTCATGAAATTGGTTGTTTCATCTTCAGACTAATCCATATTCAAAGTTTCTCAAGGGATATAAATTTCCAGAAAAAAAAAATATTGGAATCACGATTACACATTTGCCACCATCATTAAGCACGAAAAAGAAATAAGGAAAGCTAATAAGCATTGTGGAAATCAAAATCATACATCCGCCGATTTTTTCCTCTTTCCAAAACAAGATAATTACAGATGAAATGCTTTTAAAAAAATGAAAGTTCATTACCACAGACGCAGACAACAAAAATTATAAGCAGCTCCCATCCTCTTTGCTTTGTTGTGTTTTTCTTTCCATTTTTTTTAAATCTTGATTTTGTTTTATGGATGTGTTTGTAATTATTATGCTTACAATAAAAATGATAAAAGGAATTATGAAGAGTGGCAGAAAATAATAAATAAAAATTAGCAAAATTTTTATCTCGTCAAATTGCATCAATGAAAAATGTTACATAATACATAAGACTACTGATATATATTTTTTTTAATTAAAAAAATATCGATAAAAAAAAAAAAACACCTAATGGAAAAGAAATTTTATGCTTGGCTACATTTTTCAATAGATATAGAATTTGCTTAGTTGCTAATGCTAAGCCAGGTACAATATTATATAGCAGACATAAAAGTGAATAGTGAAAACGCTATTCAGAGTTTGAAAATATTGTAAGAGAATATTTTCAAATTATTACAAATACGAAAATATTATAAAAGAAGATTATTATAAAGATTATTACAAAAGAACAATTTAAAAAAAATAAAATCCTTCAAATTAAAATAATATCGATAAAGAAAACCCTAATGGAAAAGAAATGTTATGCTTGGCTACATTTTTCAATAAGTATAGAATTTTTTAAGTTGTTAATGCTAAGTCAGTTATAATATTATATGAACAGAGATAAAAGTGAATAGCGAAAACCTATTCAGGGTTTGAAAATATTATAAAGGAATTATTACAAATACAAAAATATTATAAAGGAATTATTACAAAAGAACAATTTAAAAAAAATAAAATCCTTCAAATTAAAATAATATCGATAAAGAAAACCCTAATGGAAAAGAAATGTTATGCTTGGCTACATTTTTCAATAAGTATAGAATTTTTTAAGTTGTTAATGCTAAGTCAGTTATAATATTATATGAACAGAGATAAAAGTGAATAGCGAAAACCTATTCAGGGTTTAAAAATATTATAAAGGAATTATTACAAATACAAAAATATTATAAAGGAATTATTAGAAAAGAACAATTTAAAAAAAAAATAAAATCCTTCAAATTAAAATAATATCGATAAAGAAAACCCTAATGGAAAAGAAATGTTATGCTTGGCTACATTTTTCAATAAGTATAGAATTTTTTAAGTTGTTAATGCTAAGTCAGTTTTAATATTATATGAACAGAGATAAAAGTGAATAGCGAAAACCTATTCAGGGTTTGAAAATATTATAAAGGAATTATTACAAATACAAAAATATTATAAAGGAATTATTACAAATACAAAAATATTATAAAGGAATTATTACAAAAGAACAATTTAAAAAAAATAAAATCCTTCAAATTAAAATAATATCGATAAAGAAAACCCTAATGGAAAAGAAATGTTATGCTTGGCTACATTTTTCAATAAGTATAGAATTTTTTAAGTTGTTAATGCTAAGTCAGTTATAATCCTTATTATTAATGTTCGTATACGTCTGTGTGTCTGTCTGTGTGTGTATCTGTACCCGGATAAACTCTGCGAGCGCAGCGAGTAGCGAAGCGCTTTTGGTATCAAAAAATTCAGAAAAATCCGGACCTCCAGGAATTGCAGTTTCGAAAAAATCGGCCCATAATTAAGGGAGTTATTAACGAACAAAACTGTTTTAATTACTAAAAAGAAACCTACCTGGAAATTATTCCGCGCATGCCCAGAAGAGCTCAATTCTCATCTTCCGCAAAAAGAAGAAAGAAAAATTGCTTCGGCCGGTTTCGTTTTACGAGTGTCTAAACTCGCCGACGGCGAACCGACAGAAATACGAAAAAACCGTCAACATATTCTCAAAGAACGTACTTTTACGTCTCTAACGATCCTGTCGGTTCGAAAAAATTTCGATATTAACCCTTTCAAAAAAAATAATCAAAAAGGGTCGAATTCGTGTTTTTTATTGTCTCCCTTCTTCCGAACCTCGCATCCGCCGGACTAAGAAAGATTCGGATAAACGGATTTCACCAAATAAAAGATCGGTCTTTGTCCTCTCCAACGCCAGCTTGCATTAAAAAAATACGTCAGTTAACCCTTCGAAAATGTATATTTTCCGTACACAGTTTCGCGATTTCGGCAATTTGGACGATATTAAAAAAATCGCAGCGGCGGTTCCAAACAAGTGAGAGAAAACTAAAAATACCAGACGAGATCTACATTCTTTTTCCATTCGAAATCTGCGATCTTTTTTTAAAAATACAAATATTAACCCCTCGAAAAAAATTCGCGCGCAGACTCACTTTTGCAAATTCCGATTCTCTGCGATTTTTAAAATCGCGCATCGGCTCTCTGGAAGAACAAAAAAACAAACAAAGACACCCAGGTACATTTCCGTTCTTTCGATATCACTATAAAACCTTTAGTTTAAAAAAATATTTCAGTTAACCCTTTCGAAATCGTTTTTTTCCGTAAGTCTCTTTCGGTTTTTCAGCGATTTCTGCAATCTTTAAAAATTCATTTCTGGGCTTCTAAACAAGATACGAAAAAATAAAAATACCGAGCCTAATCTACGTTCTTTTTCCTTTTAAAATCACGTATCAGTTTCGAAAAATTCGTTTTTTAACCCTTCTAAAAAAATGGTTTCCGAAACTCACTCGCGTGAATTTTCGTTTTTCGGCCCATGTTTAAAAATCCGCATCGACTCGGTAAATGTGAATAGAGACAAATAAAATACACCAGATCATAGCCACGTTCTTATTCTTCGAAACATATATTTCAGTTTTAAAAAATATGTACATTAACCCTTTAGAAACCGATTGTTCCCGTACGTCACTTTCGTGTTTCCTCTAATTTGCCAATTTATACCCCCCCGCCGCAGCTATTTTTTATCGAATTACATAAATTCCTAGAGAAGAAGCTAAAAGTGCATACATTCAGCTCTAGAAAGACACCTTTCAGTTAAAAAAATTCGAGTATTATCAATTTCAAAAAAATTCTTTTGTGAAACCCGTTTCTAGAAATAAGCGTTTTTCGGCGCAAGCACAGATTAATCAAAGTGTAATAAGTGACTTTGATTTGGAAGTAATTATCTAATTTATTAACGATTTTATTTAAAAAATCGTTGTTCATTTTGCGTACAGAATTGAATGGGCTTTCCGAATATATGATTTATTTTGAGAAATAATTATATTTTCATAGTTAAAATTCTATTCTACTAGGATATTTGTATTCTGAAGCAGCTAAATACTTGCTTTGTTTACCTTTTTCGATAGCTCCAAAAGATATCAAAATATTTTTTTTTTTCTATTTTTTATGTATCGGATTCTATATAGTTTATTTAACACCCGGTTTATGATTTTGTGTTTGTGTGGGGATGCGATATATTTAAATTTGTCGTTTTAAAACGCATCCTTTTTTCATTTCGTCGGAAAGAAATGTTGCCATTTGAGTTATAGAAACTTTCTATTCGATGGATCAGAGATTATACACTATGTAAAGAATCAACTTCATTTCGATCGTAGTAAAATAAACCAAAGAGTCAACACAGGAACATCACCGCCAGGGGCCGCTTTCGGAAATCGGGTTCTATGGGCCCGATTACAACGTGGTTTGGCTCTTTCGACTGGATTTCGATAGCGTTACAGATTTCGGTCATGTTCGTATAGAACAGATTGCGCCCCCTGGTGGTGGAAGGTGCAATTAAAGGATTTTTCATCCAACTCGGGTTCTATGGGTCACCTCACGACGCGGTTTGGCTCAATCGACTCAACGTCGATAGAGGATACTAGAGCTTATCGATTTTTGCTCCGAGTCTCACCACCAGGGGGCGCTTTCCTATCTCCGGTTCTACGGGCATGAAAACGACGGGGTATGGCTCATTCGACTCGACATCGAAAGCCTTAACGATTTCAGTTATGATCGTATAAACAGATTGCGCCACCTGGTGGTGGAAGGTGGAACTAACGTATACTGCAGCGCGTGTGCAGCACGACTGCTATACGGTGCCGCAGGCAGCGGGGACCCGAACCGGAGGTTCGTTTAGTTAGAGGTTTATACAATTCTATGTGCCGGTGCGTGAGTAGACCGATTTACGGTGCCGAAGGCAGCGGGGACCAGGGTCGGAGGTTCGTTCGGTTACAGGTTTATACTACTCAATGTGCAAATTAAGGGATTATTCGGTGCCGAAGGCAGCGGGGACCCATGTCGGAAGTTCGTTCGGTTCGAGGGGGGTGCGAGCCGGAGAATACAAAAGATTCGAGGCACCGATGTAAATTAGGGATTTTATCGATTTTAGTTACCGATGTAAATTAGGGGCCCGCTGGCGGGCGAAGCCAGCTAGTATTATATGAACAGAGATAAAAGTGAATAGCGAAAACCTATTCAGGTTTGAAAATATTATAAAGGAATTATTACAAATACAAAAATATTATAAAGGAATTATTACAAAAGAACAATTTCAAAATTACAATTCTGTTACAAAATAACTTTACGAGTTATTTAAAAGTTATTACTTTATGCTAATATGCTTATATTTGAGAAATCATAAATAAAAATTCATCACTAAAATATGATTGTAATAAATGCTATAAAAGAAAGAAAAGAATGTCGTTTATTGAGGTAAAAATTGATTTCTTATTCTTTGAACTTAAAAAATACTTTGAGCCTTAAAATTTTTTTTTTTTTTTAAATAGTCGTTTTAAAAAACAAACAAAAGTATAAAACATTGTAAAATTTTAACGAAAACTCAATACATTTCATAGAAACAAAAATAAAACATGATTTTTCACATCCATTCATGAAACTTGTTGTTTCATCGTCAGAGTCACCCCCATATGTTCAAAGTATATCAAGGAATAAAAACTTAAAAAAAGAGAGAGAATCAAAAAAGAATTTTTAGAATCACGATTACAAATTTGTCAGTATCATTAAGCATGAAAAAGAAAGTTAATAATAATAATAATAATAATAATAATAATAAGCTAATAAGCATTGTAGAAAGCAAAATCATGCACGCGTCAAAATATTTTTTTTCACTTTCCAAAACAAGATAATTACAGATAAAATGCTTAAAAAAATGAAAAAAAAAACATTACCACGGACGTAGACAATAGAAATTACAAACAGCTACCGCCCTCTTTTCTTTGTTATGCTTTTCTTTCTTTTTTAAACTTGATTTGTTTTATGAAACAAGTTTTGTTGTTTGTAACTTGTAACTATGCTTGTAATAAAAGGGGATAAAAGGAGTTATTGAAAGGAAAAAAGAAAAAAAAAGAAAAAGAAACATTTTCAAATCTTTTTTTCGCAGTGTACTGCTTGAATGAAAAAAAATGTAACCGAACAAATAGAGATATTGATATCATTATTTCCTTTTTTACACACACACACACAAAAAAAAAAAAAAAAAAACTGCTTGATTAAATTTCCAAATATAGAGTCAATTTATGCTTCGCTAAATTTTTCTATACGTATAGTAGCTTTTACATAATTGTTAATTCTAAGTGAGATATAAGTATTAAATGAGTATAAACATAAAAGTGAATAATAATAAATCCACTTTCAAATATACTTTGTATAAAAATAATGAACACATTTTTCGTGTCACATAATGCAAATAATATTAAATAAGTTTATTCTAGGTATTAAAGGGAAAAAAAAAAACGAAACGAAATTGAGGGTTTTCTAAAATATGCTATTTTGTGACCACATTCATGAAGTCATTTTGATTCGAAAGTGTGAAATATGTGTAGAAATATATATAAAGATTTATGAAATTTGTTGGTATTATTTTTTTCAGATATTATAACGAAATCAGGCAAAGTTTCCAGTTTATTTATAAAAGTAACATATATTTTGGAAAATGCCGTCAAATGTTATGTTTTGAACGAATCTTTGCGAAATGCTACTTTAGGGATGATGGGCATGGGAGAGCAATTGGCTATCATTTAAGATGTACTGAACTTAACTTATCAAAAACACTATTGATGGTTTCATAGGTTACTGAATGTTAAGAGCCTACACTAGACACTGAAAGAAACGCTCAAGCTAATGTTAAGTCTATGAGAAAGTTATTTTCAAATTTCTCACTCGCATTTTTATATTTTTAAATGATTTTTTTTGCATAGGATAGCTGAGGTTCGTTGTTAACGTTGTTAGTGTTTACTTTTTTGATTT
Organism: Maratus michaelseni; assembly: GCA_963931845.1. NCBI lineage: Eukaryota > Metazoa > Arthropoda > Arachnida > Araneae > Salticidae > Maratus > Maratus michaelseni. The sequence continues at coordinate 261,698,514 of OZ007593.1, forward strand.
TGAAAGTTTTTTTTATAAGCGGACATTTTCAATTTTCGAACCGGTTGGAACCGGTTGCGAACGTGAAAGTACCCTTATATAAAAAAAACTGGAACCAAAATCGAAAGAGTAGAAACTAACAACGTTAGAGATCCACCTCAGCTATCCTATGGAAAATAAATAAGTAAATAAATAAATAAATAAATAATAAATAATGCGGGCTAGAAACTTGAAAATAACTTCCCATAGACTTAACATTAGCTTGAGCGTTTCTTCCCATGACTAGTGTAGGCTCTTAATACAAGAAACTTTCACAAAAATATATATATAAAAACATACTCGTCGTCGAATTATTAAAGAAAGAGAGAATATACAAAAAAGTGTACATTTTCAGACAAATAAAATTATAAACATTCGGACACTAAGGCTCACTTATGCAAAATCAAAAATTAATATACGAATTTATAATTTATAACAAAATGCATGAAACATGAATAAAAGTTTACATGTGAAATACATACGGATACGTAACATAGAACTTTTCTAGAACAACCTACAACAATAAAAATATTTTTTCTGCGATGTTAGAAGAAAATATTTACAGAACATCAAAAAAATATCCAAGTATACTTTAAACATTCGCGAAGAGCGGTAAGTAGCCGTGCCGTGAAAGGTGCACACAAAGTCCTCGTCTTTCAACACCAGTATTTTAGTATATAAAATTTCGACTTAAAAGATCATAACATAAATAGTGGTGCAGAAAAGTTAAAAGTGTTGTTGATGCTCGTCGCGAAAGGGTTAAAGAAAACAGAAAAAAAAAATCATTATATAAAACAGACAAACCCTAATAGTACCTTTCAGGTCACATGTTTCATTGTTTTAATTAATCGATATTAGACAAGATGAACGGGGTTTTTTGTTTTCGACATTTGTCTAGTAACAGAAGAAATTGGAAAGAACATGCAATATTTCTTTATGAGCCTCTGTATTAATAGCGGAAAAGAAAAGAAAGCACTAAAGGGATGTAACCTTGGCACAATACCAACTCTTAAGGGAAAAGAAAACACTATTCCGAGAAAAATCCTTAAAGAGATTAATATTTACAAAACCCTCCAGATTGCTGTACTATTAGATGTTGGCAGAAAAAATAAAGCGACAATATCTTTACGATGTTGAAAAAGAACAAAACATTTAAAACCTTGATTTTGTGTGTTTTTTTTAGAGTGAATAGAATTAAGAAAATATTCCGTAATATATATAAAAATTTAGGTCCACAATAGCTATAGCGTCTGAAGTATGTTGATAAAACATAATTTTTCTGATAAATTTGAGATATTTACAGTAACTATCAGAGCAAATGCTCCCACATCACTTTTATAAATAAAATGCGATAATTATGTTACGCATTAAACACAAAAATCTTTTTATATTTTAAACGCAATAATAGCATCTGTTTACAAAGCATGCTTTATATAATCATCAGCGAAAAATATGGTTTTAAAGTATATACTTTCTCAGATACGAAATGTCATAAAATATGGTTTTCGTTTTTTAAACTAGCAGTCATATATCGCTTTAATAAGCTAAGATTCTGTGTTCCAACTCGATAACATATTGAAAATTTGTAGTGAATAGAGTATTTGTACGAAAAGCAGAACACGGATAAACAGAAAGACACTTAAAAAGACAGATAAATGCCATTAATAAGTCTTGTGCATTTTATTTTCTTGCGCAAGACATTAATAAGTCTTTATAAGCCTTGGGTTATTGCATTAGTCCATTATCGGATTGAAATAAAAAGAGACGACGAAATAATGTACCTTTTAAAACAAGAATTTTTTTTAAAGAAAATGGTAATTTGTGTTACAATTATATCATAACATACATTATTGTACGAACTTATAATATCGAAGTTTAGTTTTACCTAGAACAATAAATATACATGTCTAGTGACATACAGTAAAGTCTAAGGAAGTAAATGTTTACTGAACAATTGAAAATACTAATCCTAATACCTTTTAAAAGAAAACAAAAAATAATATATATACCAGACAAACCCTAACAATATCCTTTAGGTCACAGGTTTCAATAAGATGAACGGGAAACGTGTTCTATTTTATTTTTATTATATATATATATATATATATATATATATATATATATTTTGTTGTCGACATTTGTCTAGTTACATAAAAAGAAATTAGAAAGAATATACAATATTTCTTCATGGGCGATATAGTGATATAGAAAAAGAAAATAAAACATTAAAAGGATGTAATCTTGGCGAAATACAATCTCTTAAGGGAAAATAAAACATTATTACAAGAAAAATCCCTAAAGAGATTAATATTAAAAAAAAAACAAAAAAAACACTCCAGAATGTTGTACTATTATAGATGTTGCCAGAATCAATAAAGCAACAATACCTTTAAGATGATAAAAAGTAATAAAACACTTGAAAAGGTAATTTTGTGACTGGTAATTGTTTTCTTTGTTATATAGCGAATGAAATCAGAATTTTTTTTTTTTCGTGATGTATAAACAAACTCGCTTAAATACGCTAGCAGCTAAAACAAGAACACTTTTAAAACGAGCAATTTGCACTTTAAGAATGGGTTATCATTATTTTTATGTTATTTTTACGAGCTAAAAAACCCGGATCACGACTGATTCGAGCAAAACCTCTGTTCATCTCAATCTAATTTTCAGCGAAATGTAGGATAAAATTAGGAAAGAAATCCCTTTCTTATCGAACACCCTTCTCTCTCAGCGACAATATTTCTACATTACGATTGTCTGGCAAAATGTAGTAATTTAACTGTTTTACCAGACAGAATTTCATCCTTCAAAGGGAGTCAAAGAAAAAAAAAATGGTTTGAGCTCTTGAAAAAATGAAGAGATAAGGAAGTTTCAAATACCACCCCTTTGTAAGATTTACAAGTGAGGCACGGAAAAGAAGGAGCATAGAAAAAATCTTTATTTCTTTCCTTTCTTTAAATCTGGTCTCTGGACATATTACCCCCCCCCTTTTTTTCTTTTGTTATGGCTCTTATTGCACTGTTAAAGTGAAAAGGATATGTGTAATCAATAACTCGAAAATTGCACGGACTATTGCAATGTTAGACAAGTTTTCTCTGAAACAGGGAAGTGGTCAGTTGCAATAAAGTACGTCGTTCATGTGACTTTGGAATTACTAGTTCTTTAGAGACTTTGAGAGCAGTACTGTGATTTTGGCTATAGTTTTTTTTTTTTTTTACTGCAAATGAAAAAAAAAAAAAAAAAAACACACACACACACACACAAAAAAAAAAAAAAAAAAAACACGTTCAAAAAGTTTAATTTTAATTTTAAATGTTTCAAAATTTATAACGTCGAGTCAAAAAGAAAGAGAATATGTATGTGCTTTCTCCCCCCTCCCCCGTCTAAAAAAAGACACTCACAAAGGTCAGACCGAATAGTTTATGTTAACTTTATGACATTAAGTTAATTTCAGCATTGAGACAATTAGAACCAATAATAGTAGTAATTATTTTAATTTGTGTGTGTTTTAAAGATTTTTATTAGCTTCACGGGCATTGTCTGTGAAGATTAATACGAGGGATTTTCTAATTCCTTTGCTTCGCGTATTAACCGAGTTGGATTGTATATAACTTTGATATTTTTCTATTCGTTTATCATATTTTCATTGCAATACTTTTTGTTTATTTATAATAATGTTTCCTTGTAATTGAGTTTGCATCTATAATGTTTTGTTTTTCAATATTTGTCCATTTTTATTCAATTTTCTTTTTTATCTGTGGTATCGATCTTGATCGGGCAATTTGAGAACGGTAAAGTCTTCTTAGGCTTACTTTGCTCAAACAGAAATCAATTACGATTTACTTATATTGTGTAATATTGCCCTTGATAAAGTGATTCGCAATATAAGTTTCCATTTGCTTTTTTTAATATTTTCACATTCTGCTCGTACGATTTTTTTTCCACATACTTTTATTTATTTTTCCATTTATTTCAATTTGTGCATTTTACATTCTTGGATATATGCTTTTGTATTGTATTATAATTATCTGTTCATATATATTGTCGATTTTAATGAGATTTCCTGGTTATTATTCACAAATGTTATATATATATATATATATATATATATATATATATATATATATATATATATATATATATATATATATATATATATATATATATATCCTTTAGCAGAGAGTGTGGAGTTGCATAAAGGGCTCATTTTTGCTTCTATTGTAATCATTACTACAGTTTTTTTTTTGTTTTTTTTACTGATGAGTTATGATGAGTTTTTTAGCTATTACAGATGAATCATAATTTATTTTTTAGATTTCTTATTGTTTCCATATTTCTTGAGTTTTTCATATGTTATAAGGAGCTTAATATTGTCATTTTAAGGCTTAATGCTGACATTATTTGACGAAATAACATATCTTTAAGCAAAGAATTATTTTTATGAAGCTCTTCTGACGAATCTATAAAATTATGAACGATAAGATCCATGACGAATCCATTAATACAGAAACCAACTGTAATAATGTATTTTCAAGTAAGTTTATGTAAATTTCAAGTAAGAAACAAATAAAAAATTGGGGAACTAAGTCACAGTTATACCGAAACATACACTATCATAAGACTTTGTAATATAATTTATTATAAAATATGTAGTACAACAGTATTTTTATATGTGAAATATTAATACATAACACTGAAGTGTAAGTTTACTGACAATAATAAAAATACGTGTTCCGTAACGTAAATTAAATTCTAGAAGAAAATGTTGACTGAACAGTTAGTTAAAAATAATCCTAGTACTACCTTTTAAAGAAAAAAAAAAACATTATATAAACCAGACAAGCCCTGAAAATACTTTTTAAATCACAGGTTTCATTGTTTCAATTACTCTATATTACACAAGATGAACGGGAAACGTGGTTTGTTTGTTTTCGACATTTGTTTAGTAACCAGAAAACAAAGAAAATTAGAAAGAACACATAATATTTCTTCATGCGCCTATAGTGGTGTAGAAAAAGAAAAGAAAACACTAATGGAATGTAATCTTGGCACAATACCAGCTCTTAAGGGAGAAGAAAACATTATTACGAGAAAAATCTTTAAAGAGATTAATATTTACAAAACCCTCCAAATTCCTGTACTATTAGATGTTGGCAGGAAGAATAAAGCAACAATATCTTTAAGATCTTAAAAAGGAATAAAACATTTGAAAGCGTAATTTTTTTATTGGACATTGTTTTCTTTGTTATATAGGGAAAAACATTAAGAAAAAATTCCGTAATATATATATATAGCAATTTATTTACAATGTGTTTTAGTGTTCTAAGTTTGTTGATGTAGTATAATTTTTTTAAATAAGTTTAATACAAAATGAGTAATAATTCGCAATTTCTTGATGTACATCACTTTTATCTTTACTAGTTATTTTTAACGCTCAAGCAAAGACACTTTTATTTTCTAAACACCATAAAGTATCTTTTTATAAAGCATACTTTTTATAATTGCCACACTGCAAAAACTGACCGTTGATTTTACAGTATAAAACTGGCATGCAGTGCAGTGAAATTATGTAGCTTTAAAGTATACATTTTCAAAGAGAAAATTATATTTAAAAAAAATTAAAAGTCCCTTTAATGAACTTCATAAGTTTCTAATGATTATATCAGATGGAAACCTTCTCTACTCCACTTCTATACCATATTGTACACCAGTGAACATTTAGTATTTTTATGAAAATCAGAACACATATAAAACAGAAAGACAGACAGATAGAAAACAGAGAACTCTTTAAAACGCAGTTTGTGTTCGTATTACTCAATATTAGGCTACTCAGTTATTATTTTTGTTTCGATTGTTCGGTGCCAACATTTGAATCGTGAATGCTTATTTACTTTGCGAAAATATATAGTAATTTTTTAGATTGAAAGTTACTCATTTAACTGTGTTATAGATCACATTATCTTCAGTCCAATTGTATGTAGTATTTCAGTTAGAATATAAATTACATAATGCACTATTTCTCTAATTAATACCATGGATTTAACTCGAACAAAGCCGAAGGAAGATATACGAAACCATTCTTTTCAGCAAATTTACGCGGTATACAGTGAGACATGAAATACTGGTACGCATCATAGAAGAAGGAAATATAAGAAATTAAGGAAATATAATTTGAGGAAATATAATTGAACTATAAAGGCTACGAATTTTAATATTCCAGTAAAAGCATGCTGTAGTCCACCTCAGTAATGCATATTCATTTCATTATGTTTGAAATAGCGTAACATCAATAAAATGCGCCTCAAGCAATTTTCCCCATAGACCATGATGTAAAGGAATTTTGTATTGTGTATCCCTGTAAATGAACTATTAATGCTACACACTTCATTTTCAATACCAAACATTCTATAGTAAAATTCAATATTGTATAAAAATTTCATGACAATCCATATTTACGAGAGTTAAACCACAGACAGACAAACTGAATTCATAAACACTTTTCAACGATGTTGGAAAGTGTTAAAAACCTGCTTACTAAATCGATGTAGTTTCTTGTACTATTTAAATCCTTTAATTGATTTGATTTATATAGAAGAAAGTTTTGTGATGGCCCACAAGATACTTGTTTTGTTTATGTTTAGCAAAGTAAACGGTTTATCCTTTCATCGATATTTTAAATTGACAATTGAATTTAACTGATTTTTGCTCAGAGTAATAATAGATGGTATTGAACCCATTTAGAAGGGGGGGGGGGGATGGCGAATTATTGTCTACATGTAGCTACTTTTAAACGATAAAAATATTTCACTTCTTTGCGAGACATATACGATTTGCAGATCTGATCAGAAACGTGTTTATTGCAGTGGCATTGTTCGTGACGAAGCAATGAAACTGCGAAGCAATGAGCATTTCTGAAGCAATAAATGATTCGCCTCAGGAATATGAAATGAAGTTTATTACAAAGCAGATATATTTATTTTTCTCATCGATATAATAACTTTGAAATATTTCAGAATGTTTAAAAATTTTAAGACATTTCAAGTTTTCTGCTTCTTTTGGTATGTAGGAATAAACTATATCTAAAGGAACAATACTAATCAAATTTACTATAATAATTACTACAATAGTAAGTAATTGATTATCTTAACACTAGGAGCTGATTAAATGGCTGGAGGCAAATTAGCTTTGTATCAATGGACCAGTGCGACATTTTCGAACTGCACTTTTTGAAGTTATTTGCTGATACGTGTTTTCATTAAGTTTTAACTAATTGCATTTTCTTTAAAAATAAAACACATGTTTTAACGAAATGTGGGTGTACTATGTCAAAAGACTGTTCGGAATGCAGAAATACAGAATTGCAGACATGTTTTTGTACAAATTCAAATTAATTTTTTTAGATGTGAGGATAAATTTGGTCTCATTTAAGACCTTCATTTCAAAATAAAATTGTACCTTAAAGTAATATATTATTTCGATAGTAATACTATTACTATAGTAATGTGGTTCTAAGTTTTACTTTATTATTAAATAATTTTTCCACTTGAATGAGCAAAACATTTCTAAAAACAATATGTAAAATCAAGAGAGCATTTTAATTAATTTTCTCTTAAAGTTCCAAGTTATAAAGAATGATAATATATAAGCTGGAGATTTAATGAAACCAGATATTCATGTTATCTTTAATGCTGTTATTCCTTCTAAAGACTTTTCATCTTTAATTACATTCTTGGGTACAATTCCCTGGAAAGAAAAAGAACAAAACCCTAGTAAAAATAGTTCAGGTGAGGAGAAAATCACCCAAGAGACGTCGTTTGTAACACTTTAGTTGATACCTTCAGCTCCGCCTGCTACCTTCTAAAGATAGAGTAGGGTTTGGGGCACAACCCACTAACACAGAATTGGCGGTTTTCTTCAAAGATGGGTGAAATTTTCTTTGGTACAAGGGGATGGACTACAAACAGACATTTATTTTTATTTTTGGAAAGTATCAACTTTACCATTTCTCAAGGGTAAGAAGATCGATTGACAATTCAATTTCTGTGATTCGAGAACTCTTGTTCTCGCGATAAAAACAGGTGCACTGAAAACTCGGATCGTTTTTTATCTTTTTACAGTGAAAGTTACTTTTAGAATGAGAGGAAGACTCATATGATCTAGGGATTCGGAGTGGAATTCCAACAAAATTTTCTTATAAGATTGGAAAAGTCTAAAATTCAGAATGTAGAGAATCAAGACCAAATATAAAACAACAGCGATAAATAAATAATAAAGTGAAATCTAGCTAAAGGTAATGGATGTTAAGTTTTATAACATCCATCATTTGTGTAAAAAAAAAAAAAAAAAAAAAAAAAAAAAAAATACAATTTAATTTACGATTCAATTTCTGTGATGCGAGAACTATCAGATAATTTCCTTAGTCTTGTTCTCGGGATGAAAAGAGATGCACTGAAAATAGGATAGTTTTTTTATCTTTTTAGGTTGAAAGATAAGTTTAAAATGTAAGGAAGACAGGCACGATCTCTCGGGATTGGAAGTGGAAGCCCAACAAAATTTCCGATGAGACAAGAAAAATTTAAAGTGCAGAATCTGCACCAAATATAAAACAATAATTATATTTAACATAATAAACATAAATAAAAATTTAAATTTAGTAACAGGTAACGAAGTTTTACATTTTATAACAGATTTCGAGAGGTGGGAGGGGGGGGGGGGTAAATGAAACACAAATAAATCTTTTTAATTTGATCTCTACTAACCAAACAAAATTTAATGATACCCGGAGCATTGACAATTTAAAACAATGAAAAGAAAAAGTAACAAAGAAGTGAATGAGCAAATTCATAAAAGATTAATTAAAGGACATTTTAACCTTGTGTGAAAGATAATGTGTATGTTCTCAGAATTGTTTTTATTTAGCCCGCTCAACAAGGAGAGAAACTTCTTAATACACTTACGAATTACTTTCTTTTTCTACGATTGCACAGTTATATTAATACCTAAATGTAATCATTTTAAAATTTTCAATTTTAACGTAATTCAGAGCTCTTACTTGTCCGGGTTTTTTTTTTTTTTTTTTTTTTTTTTTTTTTTTTTTTTTTGTAGTATTTTTGAAGAAACAATTTCGTGAAATGTTTTTACAACATTCGAAATAAAAATAACCTTCGAGTTAGGTTTCTACAAAATTTAGCAAGAGTAATCTAAAAAGAAGTTTTTTCCTTCAAAAACAGTCCTTGAGAGCCTCGCCTAATTTGAAAGAAAATAAAATCGTTTCCAAAGTTTCCATTAGAGCGATCTCCTATAGTATGGACCTTTTCCCCGAAGGCCAAAATGCATCGTTGTGTAACATAACAACCCTTTTAGTTTCAGGGCATGTCAACTTCAAAGGAGGACATGATACCAATTTAACAACTAAACCGCTATTTTATTAATTCATTTTAAGAAGGGGATTAGGCAAGTTTAATTTAAATGGCTCCAAGCAGCCTTAATAAAGAAAACGAAAACCTAAGAGGGGAAGCAAATCTTTCCCTATTTGCTCAAGTTCAAGTACTTCACAACTCTCTTCTTAAATGTCCTGTTTCTAGAAGCATAATCCTAATTTAATGTCATTTAACTAAACAGAGCCATGAGCCTAAATATTGTTTTATTCTACGTAAATTTAAGCACAACCTCTTACCAACACCCACAGCCTTGCAGTAATTCTGTTTTCCGCGTGCCAAGCAGACTCCAGAACATCAAACTCGGAAGAAAGCTTCCTGAACGGCATGTTGTTGGTTCTCAAATTCCCTGCTCAACAACGCGAAAGTTTCTGACTCAGTTTTATACGTAAAGGCATAAAAAATGCAGGCCTGATTATTAAAGCGACTTGAAATCGAATTGCATTTTTCATTTTTGATAAATAAATTACTTATCGAGCTATAAGCGATTATTGTCACTTGACGACACGTTTTTCCTCTTTCACGTGCTGCCACGTCGGAAATTCGGTTCAAAACACCGATTTTGACAGTATTTTCTGAAAGATCTTCTACTTTTACCAACAAATGGAAAACGTCTATCGATTACATAATTTCTGAATAAGAACATCTACCAATGTCATGCGTTTCCGAACAAAAATTAATTCAGAAATGTGTCAGAAAGTAGCTCCTTTGAATTTGAAAACAGCCTTAATTGCAACAACCTTTTCACCCTATACAGTATCTTATGCGCTTCGACGGCGGGAATTGAAATTCTAAGTTTCTTGCTAACACCTGACTAATATGTGGCCACTATACAAGCACAGTAACTTTAACATATCTTTGCAAAATAACCATGACAGTCCTGTCCGAAGATCCATTCGCATTTTGCGAAACTTAAAGTAAGACAGAATAGATTCGTTATTCACGCACAAATCTTATACGATCGCATGCAAAATCACAAAAACTCACCTGCCCACTAAAGTACTTTTATAAAATAGTTGTCAGGCATACTGCCACAGTTGAAACGAGAGTCTGTTGTTCTTTTCTGAGTTCCAAAAGTTATTTTTATGATGTTACATAAAAGATGCCATAAATTATTTCCTTACAGCATTTAAAATAAACAAATTAACAGTCTTGAACTGGGTTAAGTATGAGCCTGGCAAAATTACTTTTAGTCACGAATAAAACTTTATTGCAACACAATGCGCGAAGAGAAAGGAAAATTTCCTTAATTAGAGAGGATTTTTTTTAGATAAACTGTTGCTAGAGCAACAAGGGACAGACAAAAAGTTGAGGCAAAAGAAAGACTAAACAGTAATTATACGGCAAACTATACGAAGGTAGCTGCAAAAATCTTTAAAAAAATGTTATATATACATTTGGGAAACATATATATGTTGTTCAAATATTCTTACATTGGTTATACAAGACTTGATTACATTACCATTCGAAGATTTGATCAAATATCAAATTTTGATTAAAAATAAACCGCGTTAATGATGTCCAGCATACTGATTATGACGTAATGCTCATTGGCGTATATTTGACAAATAAAAGATAGCACAAGAAATTATATTTATTTTTCAAAGCATTCGTTTACCTGACATATACTGAAGAAAAATTACAATTACGCTTAATGACATAATTCTAGAAAGGAATAATCCAGTTTTGGTTCTTTCTAAATGATTCTAAAGAAAAAAAAATAACTCAAAATAATTTTGCGTATTTAAGTTGAATTTGTAGACCTTCCAAAAACATATCTGATCATTGATCATGTATAATGGTTTGCAGCAAAGATTCGAAAAGGATTTTTTTCTCATCGACATTACCCCTAAATAACTGTAAATAAATTTCTCTAAAAAAATTTCACCCACTCTTTGAATACATTATCTTAACACTGCTTACATTAATATCGATTCCTGAATATTAAACTATTTTATCAATCGAATCCTTCGTTTGGGATTTAGCTTAAAACTCCATAAATGATGGGTGTCAAACGCTGCTTCCGGATGACTGAGCGCGCGATCAATCAAAGAACCATATATAGTATATATATAGTTGCTAAAACTTGTTTGTGGTACTTTGAATATATATATATATATATATATATATATATATATATATATAGATAGATAGATAGATAGATATATTCCTGGAACAAATAACAAAAAACTATAAATATCTGCTACTTCTCATTTTTCATGTGTATGCCTGTTATGCGATATGTGTGGAAATTTCTTTTTTCTGAAGCAATACATCCGTTTGCCTCTTTTGGCTTGTAATGGCTTAAAAAATCTCTGGAGGCTGATTAACTTAGGCATTCCTCAATCTCTTTGCTTGGAGAAAAAAGTTAGTGACGGATGAAATACTCCAAAACAAAGATGAAAAATTGAGCTTTGGGTATTATGCATTAAAAATGCGTGTGTAGTTATTTTTGTATTATATTTATTCTTTGTAATGATAAGTATCTACGTGACAAAGTGAGTGACTAGGCTTAACTTATCACTACTCTTAAGCATATTAACTATGATTGCTATCATGATAAAAGCTGACTTAATAAAAAAGATTGCAAGAAACAAAGGCAATTGTTTACCTGTCACTGCTAATGAAAATATTATTATTGACAAAAACGCCTAATGGCATAATGGTATATTCTCAGATAATGCAATTTTGATTCTTTCAGGATAATTTGGATCAAGAATTGTAATTTTTCATCGTATTTAAATCTAATTTGTAATATTTCGAAAATCTAATTTAATTGTGGTCCATATATCAGTACAAAAACTCTTAACGGGTTAAAAGTTTATAACGCAGCACTTTATCTATGGATCTAAGGGTCTTAAAAATAACGATATCAAATTTTGAATGACGCTATGCCTGTTAATTCAAAAATATATATTTCGTCATTTTCTTCTCTCTTCTATTTATATTCACAGGTGCAAACATTATTTTCAACATAAAAAAAGACAGAAAATTTATTCAAAATATGAGTTTTAAAAGAAACTATATCAAAATTCGAGTGACGCCTTGATGTGACTTTAAAAAGTACAAAAATTAAATTAAAGGTCTTATTTTCCAATACATTGTTAAATATATCACACTTTTACTGAGCCTATCTTATGCATTGAAATGTACTTATTTCAATAAATTGATTTATTTTTTGCGTTTCGCTACCCAAAATCGCAAGTAAAATCTATGTAAATATCTTCTTTGCGTCATACTATTGATTTGCATACATTTAACTTAGTTTTGATACTATGAGGCAGAGTAGACATTACAATAAACACTGATGTATAAAATACACACTACAATGAACATTATACAATAGTTAGCAAGAAGAATTTGAAAAAAAAAAAAAATTACAAATAATAACTAACTATTCTCTAAATAAATCTCTACACTCTTGAATATTTAATCTTAGCTCGCGAAACAGTAATATTGATTCTTGAATATTAAACCATTTTATCAACCGAATCCTTAGTTTGGGATTTAGCTTAAAACTCCATAAATGATGGGTGGCAAACGTTGCTTCCAGATGACTGAGCATGCGATCAATCAAACAACCATCTGTATTCTCAGAACAAAGTAAAAGAAAAACTCCAAATATCTGCTACTTCTCATTTTTCTGAGTGTATATGCGTGTGGTACGATATGTGTGGGATTTCTTTTTTTCTGAAGCAATACATCCTTTTGCCATTTTTGCTTTTCCCTTCTAATGGTTTAAAAAATCTCTGGAGGCCGATTAACTAAGGCATTCCTCAATCTCTTTTCTTGGAGAAAAAAGTTAGTGACGGATGAAATACTCCAGAGCGAAGATGAAGAATTGAGCTTTGGTTACTATGCATTAAAGAAAAATGCGTGTGCAGTTAAAGTTACTTTTCGTATTATATTTATTCTTTGTAATGATAGGTATATAAATGGATTGCGTTAAACCTATCACTATTCTTAGGCATATTAATAGAGGTTCATAACGGCTGTTACAGTTTTAAATGCTACATTAATTGTTGTAGTAGTTATAGTTGTCATAATTACCCTTACAAATTAAAGATATCTGATTTATTGTAACAATCAAAGCATCGAAGAATTATATTTTAATATAACTAAAACACTTTTTAAAAACTTTTGTGTTATGTTGAATACATAAGATGTAAAAACCAACATAGTGAAAAGCTAACAGACAGCTGTTTCAAAATTTTGTATGTAAAAGCTTCCTTCAGTGAAAAAATAAATGTAAAATCATGTGTCGTGCATAGACACGTACTTTCAAATATTGTGATCCTAAATTTTAAAATTATACATTACACATTTGTTAATATTAAACTTTTTTTTTCTATTCTATGAATTAAAAAAAAAAAATTCTGGAAGCCAGTTAACTTATGTTTCCCCCCAATCCCTTGCAGAAAATATTAGTGGCAGATGAAGTACGACACAGTGAAGATAAAGAACCATATGTATATGTGCTTTGATTACACTACGTTTTAAAACAAGTCTTAGACCACCAAAGAACGAAAAAAAAAATCCATATTATTTTATAACAAAATTATCGACCAGAATTGAAAATATATATATACTAGTATATGGTTTGACTGCAATTGTCTCTTTGATAATTCTGTATAAATAAAATAAGCTTTGGATGGCATTTTATACTGCTATATTTTCTTTTCACTTTATATAAATTTTTGTTTATGTTTAATTTCATATATTGTAAAAAATAATCCAATGAACTCTAGTTGTTAATGCATCCGGTTATTGAGGACAATTTCGTTTCCCCTCATCATTTTCACCACTTAATACGTGCTACTCATCGCATAATGCAGACAAATTTTTCACGAAGTAACCGGGTACGATTGAAAAAAGTTTTGTACATTATTTATTAAGGAGCGAATTTGGCGTAACGTTGGTTATTGAGTGATCAAGAAATTGTCAATGGCAGTAATGAAGGCAGACAAATCATCCCACTACCAAAAATGTAAGAGGTTCAAACATTGTTAATGACTGCTAATGACTCTTAGTACCAATCAAAATGTGATGTATAATAGACCAAATTTTAAGTGTGTCGCTAAACAAGAAAACTGTGTGGTAAAACGATCATTTGTTCAATTATAGTAAGCAAACGTGAGAGATTACTTCAAATGAATAAAGAAAAATTATGTAAGTGCAGCAATTTATTTGCATATTTTGTTTGTCTTGAGTAATGTATTATTTTATATTAGTAAATTGCTATTAACTTCATTTTTTACTAAAATTACTAAATTAAATGAAAAGTTGTTTCTTTTAGCATAAAGTTGGTAACTCTTTAATTTCTGTTAAAACTGAATTCAATTTATTAAACAAGATATTATTTAACACCATTGAAATGCTTAACATCGTTTAATGCGGATGAAAAATGACCTCCCTTGCAAGTCCGCCTTCGCTCTAACGGGAGTTCACTGTATAATTGGCCTTGATTCCTCTGGGGGTCATTGGAACGTTTCTCCTTGCATTAAGACTATTCTCAAATCAAAATACAATCCTTCACGGAAAAGTTTGTATTTTTGATTACACAAAACTTGAAAGTATTCTTTTTTAGATATTATGAAATCTAATAGAATTTCTTTTTTTTTTTTTTTTAAGGAAAAAAGGATGAGGTGCCAAAATTGACGATTTAAACTGATTTTCGAAAGACTACAATCACAGAAGGACCATTATAAGGGAGTAATCGATTATAACTGAAGATGCGATATATTTATAGAAAAATGAAGAACGCTATTCGATTCCAAATGATTGAAATTTTGCTGTAGATTGGGGGAAAATATTTTTTTGAGAACAGCTTTAAACGTTGCAGCTGGTGCCAGAAGGTAAAAGGTGATGTCAGCAATAATACCACATTATGAGTATACGAAGATTTTTAAATCAAATTTTGTATTACTGCATTATGGGAGAGCGTTAGTAGTTTTTTTTTTTTAAATCTTTTTTACATTAATAATGATACACATTCTAGATTTAGTAAAATGAAAAAATATTCACTGGAAAATGTATTGATACCGTTTAAGTAAACAAGTGATTCAGCTATTCAACAAATCAGAGAACATACGTCTAACTTATATAGATTCATAGATTTTGTACATGAAAACGCATAAAAAGCTGTCATATTTTTGCGAAAAGGTAAAAAGTGATTTCAGTAATAATATCCCTGTATAAGTACAAGGAATTTTAAACCAAATTTTGCATTACTGCATTGTAGGAGGGGTTATTTTTTGAAAATCAGTTTCATACCTAAGCATTCATAGATTTAGTAAAATGAAAAAATATATTCACTGGAAAATTTATTGAGACTATTTCAATGATCAAGTGGTTTAGCTATCCAACAAATCAGAGGACTTTTGCGGATAGCTAATAATCCGCAAAAGTCATTCACTATAAAATAATTTATAGTGAATAACTTTTGTTATCACTATAAAGTCATTTTTTTTTCGTTTGTTTTTTTCGTACGGAAGCAAAAAACAAAGCTAGTCCAAAAGAAAATGATGACCGCACGTGAAGTGCAACATAATGTTGGATTTTCCACCGCCCAGACTTTTTCAAGTTGTTTGATGGATTGCATACTCGATCACCCAACTGAAAAGTGTTTCGTGCATATTTGATGGAACTTTCTGCCAAAGCAGGTATTTCTGATAAAAACTTCAATTTTATAGAGCAGACAAAGATAAATCAGTTTTTTCTACGCTGTCAATAAATCACTATCGTTTGTACCTTATAAGTGCTTTAAAAGTTTAATTCAAACTTATGTTATTCTGAACGACAATCCCGAATTAATTACCATTTATTTATAGTCAACATAAGCAAACAAGAAAGAAAAATTATGCGTCAAGCATAGATTAGAAACGTTTTCCAACACATTCAGAATACTGTAACAAAACTTCACCGTTTCGTAAGATGAAAGACGATGTCTAAGTAAACAATTTAGAAAACGAATAACACATTTGCAAACCCGATTTCAACAATTACTATAGTCTGATAAATATCCGAATTATTCTGTGTAGCATTGTATATGATCTATAGATTTTAATGTACTATATAGTAGGCAAAAATTTAGTTCAGTTAGGAAGCGCATAACACAGGTGAAAATTTCCTATCATCAATTCCCGTCAATAAGCGAAAATATATTCGAATTCTTTTGTGCAGCCCTGTATATTATCTGTAGAATTTATGCACGCTAAGTAATATGCAAGAAATTAGTTAAATTTAAAAACGACCCATACCACAAGTGAAACCACACTTCCAACAATTATCTCTCATAGACTGTACTGAAACCAAATGTTTTGTGTGTTCCTGTAAATGTAAATGAACGATAAATGCTAGGTACAGGTACACCCTATTCTATAGTAAGCCTCTTGTAGTACACCTAAGAGATGTATATAAATTTCAATATGTTTGAAACTTGAAATAGTATAACATCATTAACATTCACTGCAAACGATTTCCTCCCATAAACCATAATGTAATGCAATTTTTTAGTGCCCCTGTAAACGAATTATAAATGCTACACGCTTCATTTTCAATACCGAATATGCCATGGTAAACCTCAATAACATATATCAACTAGTAAATCTGCAGATCAGGAGCCTCAACGTCAGCTCAAGTCACTGTTTTTTAATCTCACTTTTCATATTATTTAGCATCTTATAATCCGCAATTTAATTTTTTTCTATTGCATACATATTTTATACAATTCTTCGGAGGTTTCAGAAATTAGAAGCTTTAAATTAAACACGGTTTATGCAATGATATTCTGAAATTCTTATGAACTTCTTATTCTTGTAACTTTTTAGATTAAAAAAAAAAACTTGTATTAAAATAAATTCTTCATTTATGTCAATAGAATACAAAAATAATTTATTTTGCTAATAAATTATTGGAACAAAATAGTGCGTGTTGCTTTTATTATTTTTATCTTCTTTGAAATATCGTTGCTAGGCAACTGATAAATTAAAGAGAAAAGTAAAAAAAAATGCATTTTAAAATTTGTAAAAAACATGAAAATAAAAGTTTTATATTTCCGGAACAGATGCAAAAAAATTTCCAATCATTTAAACAATTAATATCTCAATTCTAATAAATGTATCGTCAATTTTTCAAAATTATTGGATATATTTAAAACCTCCATATCGAAAATCAACATCCATAATTTTACGTTGAAATCCATTATTCAAATATGCGATTTCCATTTCAGTTAAAAATGAAATTTGAAAATCGTCTGCAGTCCCATAGGAAAGCATTATGATTTAAAAAGAAATGTTCTCTATTTTTCGAACGAATGAACCAAATTTAACCAAAAACTATACAGCTAATTCCGGGTATCTCACCAACATACCCACCAAAAATCAACCTAATCGGATCATTTTTACGGCAGTTATCGCGGAACAGACAGACAGACAGACAGAAACCAAAAACTTTTCGGGTCTCAACAGTAAGCCTTCACTGACGTTTCGGCAATTACATGGAAATACGAGTATATTTACGCGAGGTAAACCATGGACAAACAAACAGATGGCCAGACAAACCAAATGAAAAGTTACACGTCACGCTAAATTACATACATTTTATTTAAAAACTTGTGAAATATAAGTGATTTCAAGTATTCACCATTCAAGCAGTTTTAGGCAATTTTGCGCCTTGGCATAGCTCAGTCTTTAGAAAATGTGATTTCTTGCCAAATTTATAAACAGTTACGAATCTGAAACGGTGACCAATGAAAAAACTTCTAAACTGATATGAGTTATTTATGTAGCCACGTGTATGTTTATTATGTAGCTATGTGTATGTTTACTATGTAGACCTGTGTATTTTTATTATGTAGCCATATATATTATTTATTGTATTATTATATGGCTTATTCTTGTATATACACTGTAAAAAAAATCTGTAAATTTTACAGAAAAAAACCATTTTTTTTACAGAAAAAAACTGTTTTTAAAAAAAACAGTTTTTTTCTGTAAAAAAAATGGTTTTTCTCTGTAAAAATTACAAAACCCATATTTTTTACAGGAAAAAACTGTTTTTTTCTTTTAAACAGTTTTTTTCTGTAAAAAATACGGATTTTGTAATTTTTACAGAAAAAACCCATTATTTTTTAGAGGGAAAAAAGCTGTTTAAAAGAAAAAACAGTTTTTTTCTGTTTTTATTATTATTGTTATTCCTAACCGATACAAAGAATGCTGAACTGAAACCGCATTTTGATTTTCACTGTTTGCCTGTCAATGTCATTTAAACACCCGCCAAAGACAAACAAGTTGGAAATTGTACGTCAAACGTTACAAACGAGGTGCGTTCGTACGCACGTTTTAGAATTAAATTCATGATATCCCGTGCGTAGAACGGGTTAAACAGCTAGTTAAGTATATATTTTATGACACTGTTCATACAAATATCTTAACTAGTTATATAAATATTCAGATATATATGTATCAGCTAGTTATATAAATATTCAGATCTTGATGATTTTTAATTCTGTGAAGTGAATTATATCGTCTGCAGATTAATTTCTGTAATAAAATAAGTATCTCGCTCGCTTGACGATTACACTTCGGAAGCTCCTATAACAAGAAAGCACAGATTTAAAAAAAAAAAATTCAAATTTCTTAATAAATGTTTTTATTAATATCTCCTAAAGTTTTGATTCGATTTTAATAAAATTTGAAATGTCTCGACAAAATTCTGCAAAGATAATATATTTTAAATTGCAAACCATTCGGTTGGGTAGTTTTTGCGTTGTTATATGCGGACAGACAGACAGACGGACAGACAGACGGACGGACCAAACGACGACTATAGGTGCTACGTATTTATATAATTACGAACGCACCTAAAAAGGGGATTTTTATAAAGTTGAGAATTTTCATTATTTACAAGGTAAATGGGGGGGGGGGGGGGAGTTATAGACTAACAGAAAATGTGAAATAAAATTCTGAAATTTGGTGGGGGGGAGGGGGGGCACAGTTTTGACATTTTACTAGGGGAAGTTTTTGATGCTTTTTTTCTTCAAGGAGGGGGGGGGGAGGCGAAGGCTGGTTAAAAAGATAATACTATATATAAATTATTTCAATTCGCTAAATTCACAGCGATATATATATATATATATATATATATATATATATATTACAAAGTATGTTATTACTGTTTTTAATAGTTAATTTTCACCAAGAATGACCTTTGGAGGGAGGGGGGGGGCGTAAGGGGGCAAGAAAATTAAACAATTATACATAGAGAGATTTTAAAAAGGTTGATATAAAGAACAAAGTGGAAAGTTTTCTCCATTATTTTATTTTATTTTATTTTATTATTATTATTTTTTTTTATTCATTTTATTTTATTTTTATTTTATTTTATTTTTTTTTTTTTTTTTTTGTAGGATAAGGGGAGAGGCAGAGTTGAGATTAGGATAATTGAAATATATAAGATAAAACTCTGAAATTTAGCACATGAACGCACAATTTTGATATTTGGCAGAAGACATTTTAATTTCTTGAAGAAAGGGAGCTACTGGCGGGGGGGGGGGGGGGATTAAAATGGTAATACAATGGTAGATATTTTTTCAACTCGCTACATGGATTGGATATATATTTAAAAATGAAAACACATGTGAAAAACAAAGGATAAGACAATATAAAATGCAATGGAATGGTTACTGCAGGAATTATACTTGATAGGATGAAAAAGCAAAAAAATGGAAAACTATGAATACCTCATAGAATCTTCAGAAGGGATTTATAAGAATATTCATAGCAAGTATATGCCACCAATGGCCTTTAGGAAAAGGGGGAGGGGGGAGGGGTCAAGAAATAAAAAAAATGCAGAGTAACATACAGAGATTTAGATTTTAAATGGGGATGAAATAAAGACGACCAAAGCAGAAACTTTTAAAAAGATAATATTTTTCACTGTCTAACCTTTTTAGAGTGTATGTGTGTGTCTGGGGGGGGGGGGTGTAACAGAAAAGAAAAATAATCTATAAAATATTCAGGTTTGATCAACGAACACCCAATTATGATACTTTACTGGCAGAATTTTAAAAAAAAATGCTTTATTTCTTCAAAGGATGATGAGCCAGCAGGGCGAACTGGTTAAAAAGAAAATACAATATATAGATTCTCTCAAAGCGGTACATAAATAACTTGCATATAAGAAAAGCTGCCCCCCTTACTCCATAAAGGCCAGATAATGAAAAAGCTTAAATTTTTAAAAATTTCTCATCTGTTCGTCTTTATTTTATACCCTTGAAAATATATGTATGTAATTGTTGTGGGAATACGTATTTTTTTCCCCTTGAGCCCTTCCCCCTCCCGCCACAAAAGCCATTCTTGATGAAATAATAATAATAATAATATATCAATCATCGTATCATCCTCTATATTAAAACGAAAAGCTAATTCTTAAGATCAATGTTTTTCAGTGCAAAAAAAAGACATATGCGCAAGCATAATATTAAATGAACAACATATCCAGCTTTAGAACAGAGTAGTGTGAGTTCGGAATGGCTGAGCGGTCTAAGGCGCACGTTTTAATCTGTGGTTCTAAGCTTTTGACAGCGCGGGTTCGATGCTCGCTCGGGGTAGATTGTTTTTTGTTAGTTTATTGGTGATAAGATAATTTCAATAATTTCTTATTTTACTTCAAGAGATGTTATATAATTTGTAATTTTTTTTTATTCGAATACTTTATAAATAAGTAAATTTTAACATCCAACAATTTTTTTTAAATTACCAATTTTATGTTTAAATTAAAAGATTGTGCATGTAATTATCGATTAAATAAATTGAACTGATCTACAATTTTTGTTATATTTGGTATGACCATTAACAAGATGCCATATATATACTAAGATATATACAAAGAAAAGTATTTTATTATTTTTTATATATATATATAAAAAAGGGTGAGGAAATAAAAGGAGAGAAATATATTCAAACAGGAAATCTAAAAGAAAAATGACGTTGATGTCCATGATTTAATAATTAAATAATGTATAAAAATGTAAAATAAAATTCAAGTAATTAAAAAATATGTATTATAAATCGTTAGCTGCAAACAACAAATTTTAAGTTCGTGGTTTTAGAGTAAGACTCATAAAAAAGAATAAATAAATAATAACAGTGAAAAATAAATAAAGGTCGCGTGATTTAAAAATATTCAGAAAATACTCAGCATTGTTATTATTATTTTTTTTATATTGCGACTGTGGTAAGTAAAATTTAGCACCCGACAATACTTTACTAATTTACAATTAAGACAATACTTTACAATAATTACTAATTTGATATTAAAAATATTTAAATTAAAAGATTTTGCATGTATTATCGATTAAATAAATTGATCTAAACTTTTTTTTTTTGTCTGACCATTATCAAGAAAATATGTTTATATACTAAGAAAAGTATGTGATTATTCTCCGTAAAAAAAGAAAAGAAGAGAAAAAAGAAAGAAGGGAAAATATTCACATAAAAACTATAAAAGAAATCACCGTGATATACATGGTTTAACATATAAATAATGTTTTAAAGTCAGGCTGGTAAAAATAAAAGTAACGAAAAAATTTAAAGGTCGCATACTTAAAAAAAACATTAGAAAATACTAAATATCGATAGTTTAAAAAAAAGTTAAGACTATAGAAAATTTCCATTAATATTTTTAGTTAAATTTCTGCTAAAAAGCAAGCATAATAGTTTATAAATTACAAGCTTAAAATCTTTTCACTTCATTAGTCGAGTAGTTTGGACTGACAGCACCATCTATCACTTTATATCTATAGGAATCGCTTACACAATATAACAATTCATCAAGTTTTCGATACTTAATGAAGTTAAATCAACTAATAAAACATATTACTAATGCAATTTTTAAGTTGTTTACCGTCAAATCTTGACGGATACTATCTAGTATATATTAAAGCACAAGCTTAAAAATTTAAGTACAAATAATTCAGCGCAAAAATGAACAAAACTACGTATGATTAAAATCAAATATAGAACCTGTTTAGTTTTCGAGATTAACAGACCGAGGTCACGATAGCCCAGTCGTTTAAAGCGTTGGTTTACGAACTGATTATCTCCATAGAAGATGAGTTCTACTCCTGCTGCTGATAGAATGATTTCTGGAATATCTTTTGTTATAATTAGTCATATTTTATTTCATGGGGAGAAGTTATATGATCTGTACTTTTTTATTATTATTCGAATGCTTAATAATTAAGTAAAATATAACATCCAAGAATATTTTTACAAATATCTAATTTTGTATTAAAAATATTTAAATTTTAAAATTTTGCATGTGATTATCGATTAAATAAATTGAAATGGTCTATAATTTTTGTTATATTTTGTATGACCGTTATCAAGAATGTAAAGAAAATATGTGATTTTTTTCCCCTTAAAAAAGGAAAAAGAAGAGAAAAGAAAATAGAAAGAAGGAAAATATTCATCTAAGAATTATAAAAGAAACTATCTTAATAAAGTATGAAAATATAAAATCAAGCAATTAAAAATATGTATAGCTGGATGCAGCACATTTTAAGTTCGGAGTTTTAGAGCGAGATTGATAAAAATAAAATTAGTGGAAAATTTTTAAAGGCCGCGTAATTAAAAAAAAATAAAAAATACTAAAGATTGATATTTTTCAAAAAAAAATTGAGGTTTGTAGTATGTACAAACAAATGCCCTGTCTATTCAATTAATATTATTAGTTAAACTACTGATAAAAAGTAACCTTAATAGGTTAGAAATTACAAGCTTAAAATTCTTTAAATTCTTTCACTTCATTTATTGAGTAGGTTCGACTGACAGCGCCATCTATCGCCTTACATTTTTAGGAATTGCTTAGACATTGCTTATTCATAACGTTTTCAATACTTAACAATTAAAAAGCAACTAATTAAAAATTCAAATATATTTCAAATGGAACTATATAGTTGTTTACCATCAAACCTTGACTAGTACTATCTAGTACACACATACACACACATATGTATATATGAGCTATCCATCTAGGGAGTTGAAAACAATCTATAGATTATTTTTTTTTCAACTGCACGTGTCCGCCCTACCTCGCCCTCAAAAAACTTTCCTATTTGGAAGAAATAAAGCATTTAAAACTTTCCTTAGCCAAATGCAAAAATTGTGTTTTGGGGGCCAAATCTCAATCTCATATTTTCTGTTATCCCCCTTAACTCTGACCCTTCCTTACTCTGCAAAAGACGTATAATGAAATTTTATAAGTTACCTTTTACAAGTTTCTACTTTGTTCGCCTATGAAGCGACGGGCCAAAGCTTGCGGTCCGGACTTGCTCCGGCCCCTATCGATCTGTTGAGTGGGGTTCAATCGCAGCGTCTGGAATCGGTTAAAAGCCCTGTCATGTCCAATATTGGATGAGTACAGTACTAAATAGTCTTGTTTCCCCCCCATTCAAGTCTTTATATCTAATTTTTTTATTTTTTTATTTATTGCCTTCCCCACCAATCTTGGTGAAAGTTTCAAAATATATGTATATATAAGCAGCCCACAGTTCTCTCAGCTACCAATCACTATTCTCCAACGTTTATTTGACCGCAAACCGATGATTTCTGACACTCCCTAGATAAGAAAGCCGTGACACGCGTCACGAAAACGTCATACCAAGCAGGCAAAACAAAGAAAAAAATTCAAACAACTTGCATGTTTCGATTTCATTGGCTCATAGAATTAATAATTATTGTTTACTAATGGTTAATAATTCCACGAGCCATCGAAATCGAAACATGCAAGTTGTTCGAATTCTTTTTTAATTTTGCCTGCTTGGTATGACGTTTTCGTGACGCATTTCACGGCTTTCTTATCTAGGGGGCGTTGCCTACATTCATACTAAAAGAGTTAATAATCTTAGCTAAAACCATTCAAGTTTTTTAAAAACACAAATTGCACAAATTGTGCTTATTAGTTGCTAAAATCAGTGTAAAAATTGTTTTAAACTCATAAAAGAGCTAAAATCCTACATGTTTCGGCTTTAAACTTAAAGCCATCATCGGGGAAGAGGAACAACACAAACGACTACTGATCTTTTAATTTTCGACACGAGAAAATTGAAATCAACAGTATGGAAAAATTTAAATAAAATAAGCGGGCGCTCTCTGTTGCCAAAGAGCGAAAAACAAAACAATGAATTAACAAGGGGTTAAAAATGTATCCCATAGACTAGGTATGTTGAAAGAAAAGTTATCATTACAAATACAATCTTTTCTAATTTTGATTTCCAATGATTCCCTAATTTCCTCTTCCCCGATGATGGCTTTAAGTTTAAAGCCGAAACATGTAGGATTTTAGCTCTTTTATGAGTTTAAAACAATTTTTACACTGATTTTAGCAACTAATAAGCACAATTTGTGCAATTTGTGTTTTTAAAATACTAGTTAACAGTGTAGTGTCCAAATGGATTCAATTGCCATTCAAGTTTGTTTATTGAGAACATACATCTGACTTGTGTGCTTGACATCAAGTGCCCGCTTATAAGTCATCGTCAATATACAGGGACGAGATAGCCACAAGGAAATTTACAACACCAGAGAGTTACGTCCCGGAGCTCCACAAAGTGTGTGCAATGGAGCTGGTGGGAGTCGAACCCTCCGACCTGACTCCTACGCTTTCAAGCGATTAGCGGAATGGTGTCTTAACCGCATAATTTATGTCTCCACCGCTGATCGACGATTGGGACTTTAACGCTTTCTGATTATTTGTAAAATCAAACGCTTTTTAAGTCATTTCCGGTATTTTGGAGGATTATGAAGATTTTTAAGAAGATATGATATAAGAAATTAATATATATTAATAGATTATATAGAAATATTAGATTATATAGAGATTAGATTATATAGAAATTAATTAGTTTATATTACTATAATATTTATTATATTACAGTTATAAATTAATTAGATTATATAGAAATTAATAGATATTATATAAGAAACCATGTTCAACCAGAAATGACTTAAGAAGCGTTCGGTTTAACAACTAATCAGAAAGCGTTAAAGTCCCAATCGTCGATCGGCGGTGGACAGGGAAATTATGCGTCTTAACCACTCGGCCACGGAGGCCCCGCCCTTCAAGGGGTCGACCAGGACTTCACTATGCGTTTACGAAAATTATGAGAACTTCTTAAGTAGAGAATTCTCAGTCAAAACGTTCATACTACGCTCCTTCAGCTTATAGATAATTATCTTAAATATGGTTTGGACGGAAATTTTGCGCATTTTCGGAATTTATGGATCCTGAAAGACTTTGCTCTATTTCAGAAGCGAGATTAGCCAATCAAAAGCTAGTATTTATGCAAAATTTTCGCATTTAAAGAAAATTTTGCAGAATACAGATTCCTGGTGGTTAATCTTGTTTCAAAAATAGTAAAATATTCTATCTGTATACCTGCTTAAGTCTTTAATAAGGAAAGGACATATTTACAAACAAACACTTTCATCAACCAATCTATCAGTACATTTTTGTCATAGCGATCATTGCAGGAATCTTCATGGCAACGCAAGCCAATCATATCGTAGACCGTTTAACGTAGACCAATCAAATCACCACATCTCATGTGTACAGTAGGAGCAGGACTACACTAGATACCGGGCTGGCTCATTCATTATCATGACGTCACAAATGGTGGCTGGCCGCGACCAGCGATTGGTACAAAGCGACCCATCGTTTTGTGCCAATCGCTGTATGTCTTTCGTTTTGTCGCTTCGCTTTATACCAATCGCTGGTCGCGGCCAGCCACCATTTATAACGTCATAATAATGAATGAGCCAGCTCGGTATCTAGTGTAGCCCTGGTAGGAGTCATAAAGAACAAACAGGTTTTTCTTGCCTTCCAACAGTAATTTAACCAACAGTGACGTCAGCTGCTCTTTTCTCGAGGCTAACGAAAAAGAAAGGCTACCGCGGTGCTTTACGCGTATCTTTTTTTACAGACCGCCGGAGTCATGTGATGCTCGAATGCACCAATGCAGGTGTACGAAAAGAGCACACGTCACTCTAGTCGTCTGCGAGACTAACGTAAAAGAAAGGCTACCGCGGTGCTTTACGCGTATCTTTTTTTACAGACCGCCGGAGTCACGTGATGTTCGAATGCACCAATGCAGTTGTACGAAAAGAGCAACACGTCACTCTAGCGGTCTGTAAAAAAAGATAAGTGGAATGTACCGCGGTAGCCTGTCTTTTTCGTTAGCCTCGAGTCGTCTGTAAAAAAAGATAAGTAGAATTCGCCGCGGTAGCCTATCTTTTTCGTTAGCCTCGCTCTTTTCTTTTAAAGAAAGGGCAGCTGACGTCACTGTTGGCTCAATTACGGTTGGTTAGCAAGAAAAACCTGTTTGTTCTTCATGACTGCTACTGCACACATAGAGTTGCAAAAACCCCGCAGTTTTTGAGGGACGGGAATAGACCAGGGAATTTTTGAGAATAAACAAGGAATTATGGGGAATATTGGAAATTTTGAAGGAGTTTTGAAAGTAATCAAAACTAGTCATTTTCAATTTAATTTTTTTATTTGTAAGAAATTTCAAGCATTGTTCCGAAAAGTTGAAAATAGGTTTGAATTCACAAAACTTGGGCTTTTGCGCTCTAGGTTTTAATGATTCATTAAAACTCATTTGCTTTACAACAATGGCAGCTGTGAATTGGTAAAGATTTGAATGTTTCTTTAAAAATTAAAATTGTTTAATTTCTGTTAGCTGGCATATTTACTATTCAGGCATACACAATATTAATTTTCTTCAGAGTTAGTGTATTTTTGCATTGATTTCTATTAGTTTTGTTCGTTTTTTTTTGTTTTTTACATTGTCTGAATCGGAGAACAGGGGTGATGTTTATATTCATGTCAGGCAAGATGAATCTGTCATCTGCCTCTCGCACTTTTTGCTTATCCAAGAATAAAATATCAAATTACTTATGATATTTTAATTTATCTTACTTAATTATTTCTGCAGCTTAACCATGTAAATCGTTAGTTTTCATGTAAACTGTGCTATTTTTCTGTATTTGTGCTACTGGTTTTGTTTACATTTGTAAAAAAAAAAAAAAAAAAAAAAAAAAATCGTTTAGAAATTAAACAATTCCATGTCTAAAACTTTATGAAAACTCCCGGGAATTATTAATATTTCCCTCCCAAAAAACCCGAGTTATTCCCGGGAATGGACTTTACTCACGAGTGGCAATAGCTATGCCTTTGCTGGTATATGTCCTCCGAAAAAGACTGTTTATTGGACGAATGGGAAGCTGTGCTAAAATGTTCTTCACGCCTATTGGTGTTTTTCTTCTAAATACCCGTAGATGACGTGACATGGAAAAAGTACATAAACATGGTTTTTTCCGCCCTTTGCAACTCTATGTACACATAAAATGGGGAAATTTGATTGGTCTACTTTAAACTGGTCTATAATATGATTGGCCTACGTCGTCATGACGATTCCTGCATCGACAAAATTTAGTGGTGGATTGGTTGATGGAACTGTTTGTTTGTAAACATGTCCTTTTTTTTTATAGAGAAGTATCGTGACTTACGTTATACACGGTCGGTTCATCACTTTTAAAACGTCACACGGAGTGAATAATCTTTACACGGTGATTGGCACAAAACGATGGGCGCGACTCTTTGTATCAATCGCTGTGTAAAAAAAAATAACGTTTTAAACGTCATGAACTGTCCATGTATAACGTAGGTCGTGGTTTCTGCCATTGTCGAAGACTAAAATTTAAAATGTCACAAAACAGAGTTGTTGAATTCTGTTGAGTGCCTTTTTAAGAGAGTGGTAACATAGCACAGAATCAGGGCTACACTAGATGCCGGGCTGCCTCATTCATTCGAGGCTAACGAAAAAGACAGGCTACCGCGGTGCATTCCACTTATCTTTTTTACAGACCGCTGGAGTGACGTGATGCTCTTTTCGTACACCTGCATTGGTGCATTCGAGCATCACGTGATCAGGCGGTCTGTAAAAAAAGATACGCATAAAGCACCGCGGTAGCCTTTCTTTTTCGTTAGCCTCGTCATTCATTATCATGACGTCACAAATGGTGGCTGGCCGCGACCAGCGATTGGTACTAAACGAAACGACAAAACGAAAGACATACAGCGATTGGCACACCAATCGCTGGTCGCAGCTAGCCACCATTTGTGACGTAATGATAATGAATGAGCCAGCCCGATATCTAGTGCAGCCCTGACAGAATGCAAGCTCTAATTAAAGTTTTTGTCCAATCTAGGAGAATCAAGATCCCAGAACTTGGCAGTAGCTGCTTAGATGAGTATGGATTTGGTTAGAAAATAGACAAAAGTCTAAAAGCATTAGCAAGGCAACACTAGATACCGGGCTTGCTCATTCACTCTCAAAATGTCACAAATAGTGGCTGACCACGACCAGCGATTGGTACAAAGAAACGCGCCCATCGTTTTGCGCCAATCACTGTACGTCTTTCGCCGCAGCAGCCACCTTTTGTGACGTCATGATAATGAATGAGCAAGCCCGGTATCTAGTGTAGCCCTGGCATTAGCTTGATGATAATGGCAGTCTCGCTATGATGCTATGTTTGAAATTCATTTTTGCCTAAAATCGTCTCGATCAATCAATTTTTTTGTCCCTATGTCATCACTTAAGTATTCTGTAGTAGAGCGACCTACGGTATACACGACCCGGTGCATGACGTTTAAAACGTCACATGGAGTGGATCATTTTTACACGCCGATTGGTGTAAAACGAGGAGGCTCGCCAATTTAACTCTATGAAAGAATGGCGACATACGTTTTGTCCAAACTGTGACAAACCAGAATGACAACCCAGAATTTGGAGACTGCGCCTAGACGAGTGAGTCTAGAGTGCCTGTATATGAAAGTGCCGACTAACGCGATATAAAATTTTATTGTTTAAGACTATTTTGAACAAAAACGAATCGCCAAGCAACCGGGTGACATTGTCATTATCGCTAAGCTAGTGTTTATTAACTTGTTTCACTCGTCTAGGCAAGTATCGCCAAGTTCTGATTTGCCATATTTTGAACTAAAAACTTCTATCTGAGCGTGTGTCACCACTCTCATATAGAGGCACCGAACCCTACGTGAAACAAGTCAACAAAAATTACTTGGCAACAATGGGGCCTTCGTGGCCGAGTGGTTAAGACACCATTCCGCTAATCGCTTGAGAGCGTAGGAGTCAGGTCGGCGGGTTCAACTCCCGCCAGCTCCATTGCACACACTTTGTGGATATCTCGGATGTAACTCTCTGGTGTTGTAAATTTCCTTGTGGCTATCTCGTCCCTGTATATTTACGATGACTTATAAGCGGGCATTTGATGTCAAGCACACAAGTCAGATGTATGTTCTCAATAAACAACAACTTGGCAACAATGTTAGACTCACCAAGATGTTTTGAGGTGCATTTTTCCTTAAAATCGCCCATAAAACATTCATAACGCACATTTTCGAATACCAAACTTATTTATTTAGCGAACACTTTTTCAAATTATGTCAATTGTTTATCTGTTACCTTATTGCTCTTGACCAATCAAATTATATTTTTCATGTGTCGCCACTCTCATGCAGAGGAAGTGTACCTCTATATGAGAGTCTCGACATACTCACAAAGCACATGCTCAACAGTTTTGTCCAAACTATAGCAAACCTAGATTCCAAAACACGGCGATAATCGCCTGGACGTGTTCGATTAGATGTGAGATAAGTTAAAAAACATTAATTTGGCAATAATGGCAGTCTCGCCATTTCACACGATTCATTTTTGTCCAAAATCGTCTCAACCAATCACATTTTATAATCTGTATGTCACCATTCTGATATAGAAACATGTAAGTTAATGTTACTGACCAATGGAATTAGGGATGAATTCAGGTAGGGCATTTGATACGGAGCATCGATTGGTTTGTATGCTAATAATATGATATGGACTATTGATTTTTTAATGTATAATTTTTATGCTGAATTCTATAAGTACAAATCCGACTTCCCCAGGAACCTTATAATATCCCCTTCTAGGATTTCCAAATCTTTCTTGGAGAAAAGTATCTGAATTAACACCGGATAGGACAAATCCTACTGTTTGAGAACTATGATTTGAGATTAGCGCTGTTAGCCTTTTGAAAAGTGTATTCCGGCATAAAAAATTATTTTTATTTCCTCAAAGAATTTAAAGTAAAATCGAGAATTTTAAATATTTCCGAAAACTAGGAATATTCTAACATCAATATTTTAAAGCATTTTGATTAACATACGTTTATACTGTTATCGTAAAATTTATCAATCGATAAGTTGCTTAATATCAATAAACGTACAAAAATCACAAAAATTTACAAACTTTTAAATATTTCCACGTAAAACATTGAAATTGAATTAAATAAGCTATACTAGTCATCATTTGCTATATGTAAATTACAAACACATAACGTTCAGCACAAAGATACTTAGTGGTTTAGTAATCTTCTTATAATAACATGAAATAATATTATGAAAGATATTATAGTAGAAAATAAATTATTTGATTACAGGAAAAATTATATTACAAAAATGACTTTACAATTACTTTTTTTCAGCTTACATTCTATATAAAAAGTCAATATTTCGATACTAGTTCTCAAACGTAGAATATAAATAATACAACAATTCAATAGTATAAATCATATATAAAAACTGAAAACTTTTATAGTATGTAAACAGCTCTTTCTTTTTGAAAATTTCTTAAATTTGTTTATTGCTCGAAAAGTTCCCAATTTTCCCATTTTTTCCCCTAAATGTTCCGTTGTTTTTCCTTGTTTCAAAATTATCGGATATTTTGCTATTCTACTTCAGATGATTCAGTGCGGAGCGAAGCGCTACGACAATAACATTTGAAAAAGATAGATCAGCCAATATAAAACTATTATAGAGATAGTACTTTTGTTATGAATTTTAAAGGTATTTTTCTCATAATGTAGCACAACTTATTAGTAGTACAGAAATATGTAATTACCTATGAGATTTATGACCAGGGTTGTAAAAAACCCGGGTTAAAAAAAACCCAGCCTGGGTGGGTACCCGGGCAGCTACCCACTACCACCCTTATGGTTGTAAAAAACCGTTTTTTTAACCCAGCCCCCCGGGCGGGTATCCGGGCCGCTACCCACTACAACTCTGTTTATGGCTTTCCAAAATTTATATGTTAATCACAATTCAATCCAGTTTTGGTTTTAAAGAAGAAACTCAAGCCATTAAGCAATTTGCCCCATTTTTGCATTTAAAAATTCGGTCAACGTATGGTCAGTTAATTCCCGCCTAGGAGCAGATTCAGATTCAACCAAGCAGAGATGCCTACCATGTGACTTTAGCCTCTGCAAGACCTGCTTGGCGGCCTAGGAGCAGGGCAACATTAGACACCGGGCTTGCTCATTCATTCTCATGACGTCACATATAGTGCCTCGAGGCTAACGAAAAAGAAAGGCTACCGCGGTGCTTTACGCGTATCTTTTTTTACAGACCGCCGGAGTCACGTGATGCTCGAATGCACCAATGAAGGTGTACGAAAAGAGCATCACGTCACTCTAGCGGTCTGTAAAAAAAGATAAGTGGAATGCACCGCGGTAGCCTGTCTTTTTCGTTAGCCTCGTAGTGGATGGTCGCGACCTGCGACCAGTGATTGGTACAAAGCGGCGCTCCCATCATTTTGTGCAAATCGCTGTACGTCTTTGGTCGCGGCCAGCCGCGACCTACGTTATATACGGCCAATGCATGACGTTTAAAACGTCACATGGAGTGGATCAATTTTACACAGCGATTAGTGCAAAACGGTGGGTGCGTCACTTTGAACCAATCACCGGATAAAAATTATCCACTCCATGTGACGTTTTGAACGTCATGCACCGGCCGTGTATAACGTAGGTCATGGGCCAGCCACCATTTGTGACGTCATGATAATGAATGAGCAAGCCGGTGTCTAGCACTGCTACTACTAGGAGAACAGAATAGGACATAATATTCTATCATCCTAGGTTCCTGCCCATTTGTAAAATATTTCGAAGGGGTTCAATTTTCAATTTTAACCTTCCGGCTACCAAGATGGGTCCATTGCACCCGAAAGCAATTTTTGTCCATTTTCGTCAAGTATAGGGAAGTTACAATCTGCTGATTACCGTTTCATCCGTCAATCAAAACTTCCCGGTTGACCTCCAGCCGCGTCCAAAATCCTCTCAGCTACCAATCACAACTACCTTCTAAAGGTTAGTTGACCTCCAACAGTCGATTTGTGACGTTATTTGAAATTACCCTACACAGTAATTGAAAGTAATAAAAATAAGTGCCTAACCATTAACAATTTTTTTTGTATAGCATATGCTGTATTATTTATGCTCTTTATAAATCAATAATTCAGTTGTATTTTGATAATTCTATATTATATGTGTCCAATAGAGCAGTTCACATCACGTGGCTTCTACCGTAAAACGTTTTAAAAGCTGTAGGACACAGAAGTAGAAAAAACACCGATAAAACTACCGATATCTGTCCTACAGCAGCAGCAAAAACTTGTTCGTCACGTCACCTTGCACAACTCTACAGGCTAAAATGATAATTCTTGGATATTTTATGTGTGTGCGTGGGGGGGGGGGTGAACATTGAACCCCAGTGTTCGAGCAGATGCTAACGAAAAAGACAGGCTACCGCGGTGCATTCCACTTATCTTTTTTTAGAGTGACGTGATGCTGTTTTCGTACATCTGTATTGGTGCATTCGTGCATCACGTGACTCCCGCGGTCTGTAAAAAAAAATATATGCGTAAAGCTCCGCGGTAGCCTGTCTCTTTCGTTAGCCTCGGTTCGAGCCTATATAAAAGTATCATATTCAGAGAATATTGAAAATTGCCTCAATTGATTTCAAAAGCATTAATCTTTTAAAGAATTCACTAATTTTTTTATTCTACCAGTACTAATGATAAAAAGATGTACAATAGATCTGAAAATATAAGGAACATACTTTAATATCAGAATGATTTTGTGTTAATTATCTTATTTATTATAAATATATATAACGTCAAAATAAATTAGATTATAACTGATGTCGATATAAATTAGTGAAATTACTTAAATATGTTTTTACTTCACGATTTCAAATGTTAATTTGCAAATAATGCTTACAAATAAATGGCCTAGAGGCATAATTTCCCCGTCCACCGCGGATAGACGATTGCGATTATCATGCTTTCTGATTACTTCTTAAACCGAACGCTTCTTAGGTCATTTCCAGTTGAACTTGGTTTCTTATATAATATCTATTAATTTCTATATAATCTAATTAATTTATAACTGTAATATAATAAATATTATAATATAAACTAATTAATTTCTATGTAGTCTAATCTCTATATAATCTAATATTTCTATATAATCTAATAATATATATTCATTTCTTATATTATATCTTCTTATATCTTCATAATCCTCTAAAATATCGGAAATGACTTAAGAAGCGTTTGCTTTTACAAATAATCAGAAAGCGTAAAAATCCCAATCGTCGATCGGCGGTGGAGACGGAAATTATGCGGCCTACAGCTCTAGAGCTATTTCCTTATAGGAGTGACGTCACGAGCATATATTAGACTGGGGAAGAAATGCGAGTTGGCAACAGCTAGATTTGTTTACACACCGGAAGCTGGAAGGCGCGGAACTTTTGTGCATGTTGCCGACAATTGAGCATTTTCAAACTTATAAGGTAAGTTTAAATGCATCGTTTTTTAAAATAATGAAAGGTATGATATTTGTCAAACTAAATTAAAACTGTAAACCAGGGTTGTTAAAAATCGTGATTTTTTTAAAAAAATCAAAAAAATCTGATTTTTTTGATTTAAATCAGATTTTTTTGATTTAAATCGGATTTTTTTTATTTTAAATATTTTTATAGTATAATATTATTTGTGTACTCTGCAGATATTTATTTATATTTTCTGTATAGATTTACATATTTCTATTAATTTCATTACAATTTCTAGATAAGAATTCAAAATAATTTAAATGTAAAATTGTTGCAAACAAATTTAGATGATTCATTTAAAATTTAAAACATTCTAATATTAAATTGTTGTACATATAAATATGTGTGTTATATGTATAAATTTCTATTTAATTTAAAAGTTATTAAAATTTTCTTTCGTGTATTACTCCAAATAACACATATTTTATATAACAACGTATAACAAATACAACAAAGAATGCTAAATGCATATGGGTATATATTTATTATGCATCATGCAAGAACAATTCTATAATTTTTAAGTTATGACAAAATATTAAATAGAAACAGTTTAACATTGGTGAATATCTATGAACAGATAATTGTTTAAATCATTAATATAAGATTATAGTTTAATATTAGATTACAATTCAATCTCTTACAAAATCTGGTTTTTATTTTGTAATTATTTACATATATGTAATTATATTAACATTTTTAACTATTTATGCATTTAAGGTTTTGTATAAGAACACCAATTTGGCTGCTTTATCATTTCCTAATTTATTTCTAAGTTTAGATTGAACTAAACCATATGTTAAAAAAATCCGTTCCACGGAGCAAGAAGTAGCTGTTGCTGTAAACAGTTGCTCTATGGCTTTCTTTACACTCCCCTCACCATCTGATACACAAATTTCTGAATCAAAGTGTGTTTTCCACCAGTCTAAGGAAGAAATCTTTGTTACGATGTCTTCATCAAATAAAAATTCAGAATAAGGATTAGATTTTCCTTGAAATTTCATTATCACGGATATAAAATGTGAACTGTATTTGTCTTAAGCAAAAAGTAAGGCTTTTTTTTTCATCATTAGTCAAATTCACACTATACTATTCTAAGGCACTAAATGCAAGGTAATCCTATAACTAAAAGTGTGAAGCTATCAATTATCAGTGTTATTGCCCCCCCCCCCCCTACTCAGCCATGGTCAATTTTAGAAAACAATCTTGCTTACTTGACAATATGAATGACTGCTTAGTGCTTAGCTTAGTACAATAACATTTCTTATTTATTTCCATTGCAATAAGCAATGAATTTTAGGAAAAGAAAGAGGAAAGGGATCAGTTAGTTACAGGGATTAAAGTATTTTCAATTATAGAAGAAACATGAAACTGGAATTAATTCTATGTTAGATAAACAGTCCAAATATTTATGTTATAATTAGTCCATGTATTGATCACATTATATGATCAATACATCAACATATGGGATATTGTAATTTGCAGGTAAATGTAAAACAAACTTGTGAATTATGTATAATTTGCTTTAGAGAAAGTGACTCTCCACTGAAAATACTATTATATTAAATAGATTTAACTTTAGCTTCAGCATCTTGCTTTCAAAAAATGGAAGTGACTAAGAAAAAAAAAACTTTAAAAATTAGTAAGTATTTATCAGTAGTTCTGGAGAATGTACTATGGATAGATAATATTTTTAATGCAGTGTTGCATTTACTTTCATAATATAATAGTATTTTTAATCTATAAAAGTTTTATTTAACGTTATTGAAAGGTAATTTTTAATCTGAAATGAATGATTTTAACTTTTATTTTAATATGAATGAGGAATTTGATCCTTATTCAGCCAGTAAATATGAATGTTAAAAAAACTGATTTAAATCAAAGATTTTTTAAAAAAAATCATTCGATTTAAATCATGATTTAAATCGTGATTTAAATCAAGCTGATTTAAATCAAACAACCCTGCTGTAAACCATATCGGTTTGAGAATTTTCATTATATTTCAATTTAAAATGTTTATTATTAGTTCCTCGTGGTGAATCGTGGAGGCTTCCATATTGC
Source organism: Maratus michaelseni (assembly GCA_963931845.1). Classification (NCBI taxonomy): domain Eukaryota; kingdom Metazoa; phylum Arthropoda; class Arachnida; order Araneae; family Salticidae; genus Maratus; species Maratus michaelseni. The sequence continues at coordinate 261,734,819 of OZ007593.1, forward strand.
TTGGCTTGCAAGCACATAAGCTGACAAATATCATATTCCTTATAAATGTGCATGTAATTAAATGTTCTTTTATAAGTACGGTAGTTATAGTATTGCAGAATATTAGGACTCTTAGGGTTCGTAAATATATTTTCGAAAATATAAAAAATATCCGATATTTTGATATATAGGTATCTGGTTATTTTTTTTATATCTGTCCGATATTCTCAAAATAGTACTGCTAATTATAAACTTTTTCAGACTTACCGTAATTTCCAGCGTATAATACGCGGATCAAATAATCATCATGTTTCGACTCAGAAATTTTATTTTATAAAATGTCATATCGCTGTAAATATTTGACTTAAATCGTTGAATAAAATTTCTGTGTTGAAACAGAATTGTTTATTCCGCGGATTATACGCCGGAAATTACGGCAAAATAAATTAGCAACTACAATATATTGCACTTAACATGAGAATTTAAAAAAAAAAATTCTCTCCCCCCCCCCCCCCCCCCCCCTTACTTACAATACAACAAAAGTGAGGATCAACTAATTGAAAGCAGAAAAAATTTGCCTTTTGCACTATCGAAAAACAAAATAAAGGTTTCAGCATTAAGTATTGTGAAAATTTTATCATTTATACAACAAAATTCTAATATTTTTAAATTCAAAATTTGAACGTAAATTTAAATTCGTGTCCTTTTTTTTGTTCTCTAACCTGTTATGCAGTCTAAACTGAGCTAAACAAAAACCAGAAATGATTCTTTCAATAAAGCTGCAAATAAATGATTAATTAAATTAGACAGTCTATCTTTCTTTCATGGCTGTACTAAGTTGACACATAATTATTAGTTCTACATTTAAAAATTCAGCTTTAAACATAAAGGTTAGAAGGAAAAGAAAAAAAATCAGGGGGTGGGGGCATGTCTAAAAAAGTCACTGATAGAGGCAAAAGTTCTGTATCTACAAAGTGTCATATAGTCAATAAAAGGTGAAAAATTCATACTTGTTTTCACTGAAAAAAAAAAAATGACACTTTGAAAAACTGATTATCAACTAGAGAAAATATCGTTACTTATTATCTGAGCCAGGTCACATTCACTGCACCTACAATAGCGACAGAAATAATAATTACTGTAACGCTTATTTATTTTTGCTTTTTTTTTGTTATGTGCCTAGTTAATATCTCATAGTTGGCATATTATAGGCAGTGGTAAAAATATTTATATGCAGATTGTAACTATATAATATAATAGAGTAGAATAAACAAATATAATAGTATATTTGTTATATTTAGTATTCTGATTGGCATAGCAAATTACTGGAAAACCATATTTAGTGCCATCAATTTTATGTTATGTACTAAATTAATTTTTTGTATTGCTTTAGTTTGCTTTTATATTATTTGTCATTTTTAATAATTTTATGTATTTATTAAATGTTTTGAACACGATTGTGGCCACATTGAACAAAATTGGCAATCTATTTATAAGTTAAGGTTCTTGGTTTTTTACTATCCAAATGATGCCAAGTTAGTCTGAAAGGATAAATGAATCCTATAAAAAATGAACATTATATTTTGTGTTATCTCAAAATGTTTGTTAGGAAAAAAAAGATTGTGCAATACTACACTAAGTTAAAAATCACACTGTAAAAAAAAAAAAAAAAAAAAAAAAAAAAAAACTGAAAAATTTCAAATTAATATAACCAACATAATAAAAAATTTTAGTCATGCAGAATTATACTTAAAATAGACTTTTTAATGTTTCTTGATTGTTACATTAAGGTTGTTCTCAGATCCAAAAGAACTACTTTTAACATATTTCTTAATTCATTGTTCGGAGACATGTAAAATTGGCAGGTGTTCTTATTCAGAAACTATGTAATCAAATAATGTTTTTCATTTTTTGGTAAAGGCAGAAGATCTTTCAGAAAATATTGTCAAAGTCTGCGTTTTGAATCGAATCCCTGATGCTGTTTGCACGAGAAAAGGGAAAGACGACACAAATCGCTTATAACTCGATAAGTAATTTATTTATCAAATTGTGGAAAACTCATTTCGATTCCAAATTGCTTCAATAGTTAGCCCTGCTAACTTTACGCCATTGCATTTAAAAATGTGTCAGAAGGTTTTGTTTTATTGAGCAGGTCATTTGAGAACTACCTTAAATTGCTCGGTATTCGTTTGACTTCAAGTTAAGTTTTACAAGTAAACCTAATTCCCTAATGATAAAATTACGAGTGAATCAGCAAGAAAATATGAATCTTATTTTCAACAAACTAATTTTAAAAAATGTATGTTTTATTAGAGTATTGACACTATGCACACATACAAATTAGAAACTTAAAAATAGGTGTTGCAATTGGGGACTTTCACTAATAAATAAATTATTATGATGAATAATATAAAAGTTAAAAAAAAAATTCAGAAAAGACATTAACTGTTTAGAAATCATGCCTAATTTCACGAATGCAATTCTTGTAGTTCTAAAACATTTCTGTTAAAATATGCGAGTTTGGCATGTGCCCTGATTGTGGAAAATTCACCACTTTTATTTATGCTTGGTAGAAAGTGCAAACTTGTAAATTTAGTAAAAAAAAATAATTTTTGTTCCATTTCTTTTCTTTTTAAGATTTGGAAATAGGAAAGGTAAAAAAAAACATTTAAACTACCTATTTAAGATTTCTAAATCTTCTCAGAGTTTAGTTAGAGGGTTCGCTGATTTAAATCTATTGATTTTTTAAAATAAAATCATTGATTTAAACCAGTTTTTTTTTTTTAGATACTGGTAATAAATTCAAGATGTAAACAAACATAATAATGTACTTTAACATAATTTAGTTTTATATAATTCAGATAATCAAAGAGTATTTAGAAAGATCAGGCTTAATCTTTGTCAAAAAATAAATTACAATGCAAGTTTAGAAAAAATAATTTCAAATTTCATTTGAATCAAATTGTAAAATAAACTTGTAACAGTAAGGACTAAGCAAAAATATTTTAAGTATAGGAATATTTACTTGCCTATTATTTAGTATTTAGAAAAGCTCTGTGTTTTAGCTCTGAGAAAATGTCAGCATTATTGTCCGCTAAAGAGAAATACTCTACTTTGGTGATACCTATTAAAGTTTGAAGCCAAATCTGAACCACTCAATGAATTTTTGTTTGAATCTAATATAGTGGAAGATCTCAGTCATTTAGAATGGTAGGAGCCACATGTCACAGTTATCGAAAAGGATGATACTAAAAAACTTACAGAATGCATGATCAACCAGTTTTTTACTGAAATAGCTTCATTAGAACGATTATTTTCAGCTTTTGGCTTAGTACATTTGAAAATTAGGACTCTCTTATGCTTCTTATGATTTAGCTGTTAAACTCGTTTTTCTGTACCAGCACTTTAACAAAAAACAAAAGTTAATATCTTTATTTGCTTCCAAAATTGTTTAAAAATTTTATGTGCTGCATGCAGTTATTTTTATTTTAACTAAAATATTTAAGGTTACATTCATTTTTGACATATGATTTGTAGTTTCTCAGGCATTTTGTATAATAAAATATTTTGGTATCCTAAAATGTTACCTTTTAATCATATATGTAAATTGTGTAAAAATATTATATATATTGCATTGATAATACTTATAAAATAATACTTAATAATATATATTGGTAATACTTATAGCATGCATGTGTGTGCATAATTTTTATTTTATAAATTAAAAGAAAAGTCATATAAAATAATAATATTGTGCAAGTTTTTTTTTTTTTTTAATTGATTTAAATTTTAAAAAATGTGATTATTTTGATTTTAAAAAAATCACAAACCCTGTTTAGTTATAATTATATTAATAATTATTTATTAATTGACAATTAAGCTATGAATATATTGTACTATCACCAGGAACACAAAACTGTATATAATTTCTAGAATTCTAGCATATCAGAAAGTGGGCAAAAAATTAATTACAAAATTCCATTTTTATATACAAGTGTTTCATGTAAGCAGCTTGTACTGTAATATTTTTTTACGTACTGTTTGGCATGTTAAAATGATGAGAGACATTGTCAATTTTGGGCACACATACGTAAAAACATTCGTCATCCCTGATGTAGTAACAAAAGCCAAATTTTAGATGTTTTGTTGTTAATGTTTATAATTAAAAAAAAATTAATACTTAACTACAGTGTATGCCACTTAATGTGATTGTGGTTAATATTATTATCCAGTTAGTGTTATCAAAATCACCATATCCCGACCCACTGTATTTTGCTTACTACATCGCTTTATGTGATCAATACTCCATTTAATGTTATCGCTTTTTCAGCAGACCAGTTCCTGAAAAGTTTGCAAAAAAAAAAAAAAAAAAAAAAACTATTTTTCTGGAAACATTGCATTTTCTGTTAATGTCATGGAATCTAATATCATCTGCTACAATTAAAAATTCTTTTGTTACCGCTGCATTCTATGAAACTGAAAACAGACTACGGAAATCTTCCCTGATGATATGACGAATGAAGATTATGAGGACTGGATGGCAATCAGCAGTGACATTCCTGTAGTTGCAAAGCTGACAGAAACTGAAATTTGCGAAGATATACAAAATCATAGTGATGATGAGGATCAGGGAGGGGGACAATGAAAGTCAACTTTTTGAAGGACCACTTACATATGCAGAAATGAGGAATGCATTGAAAATATTCTGAAACAAGGTTCTGTTCCAATGATGTTCTACAACATCATAGGACAATTAAAAAAAAAAAAAAAAAACAAGTATAAACAATTCATTAATAAACTTTGACAATTGAGAATTGTAAACAAACAAAAATTACTGAATTGTCTCAATAAATGTTTATCACTTTACAAGTCGTCATTGCAACAAGGGTGAGTAATCAGGGTTGTTAAATGCACAGGTTTTTTCCGAAAAACCCCAACCCACTGGGTTTTATCAGGGTTTTTTGGGTTTTATCAGGGTTTTTTAAGTTGGTGGTTCAGAATGTTTGAAAAAAAAAAATGTACTTATTACTAAATACAATTTAAAGTAACTAATTGATTACAAAAATACATAAATCAATGACAGTAATCAAAATTATGATTTGCTTTTAGATAAATTGATTATTAGTAATAGTTTTAACAATAAAATTATCATTAAAGTACTATACTAATACTAGTGCTAAATAAGAACTTTTAAACTAATATTTTGTTAAAGATAAAGTATTTTTATTCATTTTAATTGAAGTGATTGTATATATATAATAAATATTTTCTCTAGAAAATATTCATTCTGAAACATATTGATTAATGATGGATTGTAAGATTTTTTTTCTCTGAGTTGTTTGCATTCCAAAATGTGTTGCTATATTCTTTCTTAGGCACAGTAAGTAACATTTCCTCAGCCCGAAGTAAATAGGGAATGTCTGTTTTCCCTTAGTTTATGTTGTTGTTGAATTAAGTTGGGTGGTAGTTTATATTTAATTAAGCAAAATTTTTTGCAATTGAAACTGGATATAACAAAATTCGCAGAACTGGAAAAAATATATTTGCTGTAAAGTAGGTATTTTTTATTATAGCTAATTAATAGAATAAACCAAATAATTCTACATGTCTACATCATTAAATTAGGATCCTCAGCATATGTGGTATTTTGTTAAGAGTTTCAACTGTAGGATTATATATCAAATTATTTTTTTTAATGAGAAAAAAATTAGTTTTTGTGTTTCTGATAGTTACACATACTCTCAAAATTAAGTTACAATTATTTGTTTTAAAAATTGTCATTGGGAGAATTAAGACTTTTTTCCCTTGTGGTGGTGGTAGGGGGGGGGGGGGTATAAACTTTATGACTGGTGTACTGACATTAAGAAATATATTACCTATGTAATTGGAAGTTGAAATTTTGAAAAAACCTAGTTGAACCCACCCGGGTTATTTGGGTTGGGCTAAATCATAACAACCCTGGTAGTAATAGTACTACTAGATATGATTTGGTGTTTTCTTAAATCACATATTGTTATCAATCTGATTTGTTATCAAAAACTCATGGTCGTGAAGTGATCACATTAAGGGCATCTACTGTATTCGAAATATTTTTAAAAACTATGAATATCAGATATATTTTTATATTAAAAAGCAATTTTTTAATCTTATTTTCTAAATGAAATTTGGAAAAAGAATGTTAGAGTGTAGTGTAACACTTATAATGTATGTAATGTGTAAATTTGTACTATATAGTAATTTCATATTTGTTGTCAGAGATTAATATTTACATTTTTTTTTCATATATCCTTGGAAATTTAGGAGAGCAGTGGAATATATGTAATTGAGGATGGGTGACTTGGCAGGAAGCTATGTCCAGCTAAAAGAAAATATACATGTAAGTGTTTAGGAATTTCTTTAAAAATTACAAAAAGAAAAACCAACTATTCTGAATTTATTTGGTGAAATATTAGGGATCTGTTTAAGAAAAAATTGGGTCCTTTAAAGGACTCTTCACAAAATTTTTCATTTCAAAACAGGACCCTTCACAAAATTCTGTGTCTTAAAAATAGGTTTTTAACAAATTTTTTCCATCTTTAAGCCGAACATTTGACAAATTAATCATTTAAAAGTAAAATCTGATCTGTCACTTTTACATATATAAAGAAAAAATATATATTTTACATCCATATATATTTTTTAAAATGTGTAAACAAGAACCTGAATATAATGATCATTTCAAATTCACAAAATTATGATTAGATTTTTCACAAATATAAAAAGCTGTTCACAATTCAGGACCCTGGGAAAAAAGTCTGGACAGACCCCTGAATATCTAGTAATCGGATCAGGTGGGTTGTAATAGCTATAAAAACAGACTTTTTTATGCATACATAGTTTGCAAAAATATATCATTTTAATTTAAAAAAAATACAAATGAATATAGCTCCCACTATTTCAAGAACAATTTCAACAATAAAACTGCAAATTATTACTGATAATGGTATTTTAAAGCACATTGTCTATTAACTATTTTACCCCATGGCTTGGGGTAAAATAAGTATACTTATTTAAAAGTTTTTATTTCTTTAATACAGTAAATAATTGTACATGAATCTGATTATGGTGGAGTTTGGTGGATCAGAAAGGACAGCTGCAATTTGTGATTCATCAAACATGTAATCTTCCTCAGGAAACATGAAATAGGAATATGTACATTCTTTTTCAAACTTAACTATGTATTCCTGATTATTATGATATCAAGAAATATCTAATATGTTGTCTTTTTGTAGAGCTCTGACCTTTTGTCCAATTCTGATAGTTTGTTTGCCACTATTACTGTATAAAAGTTTCCTCTTCTGAATCATCAATAACTTTGTTGGTAAAACTTATACCTTTAGTCATGATTTGGTGATATTTCAGGCTTCCACTTCTTTTTTCCTGTTACTTTTCAAAATTTCTTGTGCAATCCAAATTTTTTTAATTAAAAAAAAAAATCATTTTTATAATTAGGGATGCACCAAATAGTGATTTTGGCTAACTGCTAACTGCTAGGCTGAATAATGAATATTCGGCCGAATACCGATTATTCGGCTTCCTGAATTTTTTTATATTTCAAAGTTTAAAGGTATTAAAAATAAGTTTTAAAACAATTTTACATAATATTTAACACAGATACTCACATTTTGATAAATAAAACCCTTTTACAAGTAAACTTTACAATAAGAAAATATGCTTTGAGTTCTCATTTTAAGAAGAGAATAGTTTTAAACTTTAAATTAATAAAACTTTAAATTTCAAGTCTTTTTCTGTGAATTAAAACAAATAAAATTTTTTTATTTTTTATCTAAAACAAATATTTTTAAATTGAGGAAATTTTGTAGAAATTGGAAGGAAAATTCCCGAGTCATATACTGTTTATTTGACAGTAAGGGACTAAAGTAAATAAATACAATCTATTCAAAGGGTGGCGACTCAACAAGAATAACATTCCTGTTCCTTTTGATTTAGCAAGGCAGTTTTTAAATCCACCAAACAGCAGTGTCTGGAGTAGGTGATAAATTTGAGAGGTTGTAAACATACAGGTTGTTCCTAAAATCTTGTAATAAACTTTCAGGGAAAATAATGAGGTCAATACAAACATTTTTTGAACAAGAAATAACATCTCAATCCACTTATTCCATCAAAAATACAATCCATTGAATCAAAAATACAGGGTGTGCCACTAGAAGTCAAAACTGAAATTTTGTTCACAACTTTAACAATAATGAAGATATTTTAGTGAGATTTGCATAATTAATTTTGCTTGCATAAAACGTGATGATATCATTAAAAGTGACCTAATTTTAGCCAGTGACATAGTCAGGGATCATTCTAGAACATAAAAAAGGGCAGGGCGCACATTACATAATAAGGGCAATTTTGTTGAAAAGGGCACATCATTTCATAAAAGGGCATTTTTGTAATAAGTGCATATACCAATATACTGGTAGGGAGGGAAGTCTGACAACAGCTTAAAGTAAAAAAATACATTAACACTTCTAATTTCCAAAACTTCGCCGTTTGAAAAGTATTAAAAATAGCAAAATGAAACTTATGTTCTCGATTTTTATTGTAAAATTGTTTACTATATTCATAGACATTCCTTTTCTTATGATATTCAAAAACTTTTATTCACCAGATAACTTTTTCCTGATTTTAGCAAAACTGGTTTTGAAAAAGCTACAAAATAAAAGTTCTAAAGCTACTTCTCAAATTTTTTATAGAACTTATGTAAGATATATGATCAAAGGCCAGAAGGCCTGCTCTAATACTACATTTCCCCAGAGAAGGTGAAATTAATCAGTGATAAATGGAAAGATGAATCACTCAAAGTCAAACATTAGACATACCAGGGCATTTTACAAAGAAATAAAGAGTGAAAGAGGAGTACTCCTGATGTACCATACTAGCATTCTAAAAATAAAAGATAGATAAAGAATTTTGGAAAGTACAATGCAAACAAGGCAGGATTCTACCCAGAAATAAAAGCAGGGTGAATTCTACCTGGAAAATGGACAAGGAAAGTAGAATTCTACCTGGAAAAAGGGCAAGGAGGGTGGGATTTTATCTAAAAAGGGCATGAGGGCAGACAGCCCCTCTGAAACTCTCTAGAGTGATCCCTGACATAGTACAAGTACTGTCAGCTGCATTTTGAATAAAGGAATGTCTGTCTCAGTGTTGTTTAGACATGAATGGTGGCAATTTCTAGCACTTCTCGTCATGTTGTCATATTCACAGAAATCAAAGTAACTCTGTTGAAAATATAGTTATATCTTCATTATTGTTAAAGTAACAAACAAGTTTGACCTGGAATGAGATACCATTGCATTTCTGATTAAATAAGTGGATTTTGATCCTGGTTCTCTGGACAAGAATTGTCTGTTTTGATGTCTATTATCACTCCTGAAAGTTTCTTCCATTTTGTTAAAAACACTGTGTTTACGAAAAAGCAAGAACCCAGATTATTTAATAGACAATGTTCAAGAATTTGCATTTGTACATCATCAAGTCCTGTGAAGGTCATCATTAATGGTTAACTTTCTTAGGTGACACTTTTTAAATTCCAAATAAATAATTTAAAAACAATCTCTGTTAAATATAAATCTCTTTCGAATTACTATGAATATCTTTATTAATTGACAGTTAAAAGTAGAAGTTGTGTAAGTTTTTTACAAATATTTTTAAATGTATTTTTTCTTAAGTATGCAGCAGGCCAAATAGTATGAAATTCGGGCAGGCCGAATAATTTGATATTCGGCCAAGTCGGCTAATTGGTAAACCGAATAGTTTGATATTAGGCGTAACTGAATATTCAATAGTATGTCCGAATACCAAATAGATACTGAATATTCGGTGCAACCCTAATTTTTATAAACCCTGAGCATCAGTGTATAACCATTTTACTCCACATAAGTTTTTTTGCTCTAAAATTATTAATTTTACATTATTTTGTAATACAAAAATGAAGAAAGTTATTCCTGAATAAGTGTTTTATGCTACACAATGGATAAAAAAGTTCTTATTTACTTAAAATCCAAAGTTTTTCTCATCATTACAACCAAGTTATGTCATCCATAAAATTTAAATGGCTACCAAGTTTAAGAATATAATAATTATAAAAAAATTTAAAGAGGGGAAAAGCTGATGTCCAAGGTGCTTAAAGTGAAAAATCATGAATGTGATACAAAAAAAAAAAAAAATTAAGGAAGGGAAAAAAGAAAACTGTGTGTCATGGCAAAACATTTCTAAATCTCGGAAATAATGTCCCCTAGTGAAAAGTTAAAAGCAGATTTAAGGATGACAGTAAATCATTGCGATAGTAGAATTAACGAGCAAGCCCTATCACTACGACGATCAAATTTTCTGCCAGAATAATAGCTAAGTTTTGCAATTGCTGCTTTTAGCTTCTCGATGATAATTGATTGTCGAACATCTCATTTGTAGATTTTGGGAATTAATTGATGACTATTGAATGTTATTTTTTACTATGACAATTTTTCTCGATTGTTGAATTCTGTAAAATTGCCCATCACTAATTCCAAGTAATCCACCAGAAATTAAAAAAATATTTACTAAAGAAAATGATGAAGAGCATCATGAAAAACAAGAAAACTGTGTTATTACAAATAAGTGTTGCTGTGTGTAAAATATGGCTAAAAATCTAGAAAAGTTATTTTTAAGCTGATCTGAAGAATTAAATTTAGTTAGTGAACTTATTAATGTATAAAACATGTTTGCCAAATAGAATTTAAAAGACAAAAACTCTTTTAACTGATTACCTTAATTAAACAGATGTACTACCTAAATATTCACATTTACATTTATTGTTTGAAATTTTTAGTCATAGATTTTTTATTGACAGAAATCAGTACTCATTATTGGTTACATCATTATTATTAAGGCACAAACTTTTAAATTATTATTAATATCTTTTTTAACTTTTGTTATCTTGAATCTCTTGAGCAAATTAAATTATATATTTTATGTATTAATATTTTATTTTTTCAACAATACCTCCAAATAAAAGACAAAAAATCCAATCCCATCGATGTGCAAAATTGGAAGGTTTTACTGTATATTATTATAAATATTGAAGAAAAATAAAAAGTAACTTAGTAGAACTTAAAAGTAAATCATAAAAGAACCTCACATTTTTATCTATTTTTAATAAAAACTGACTTTTTTTAATAAAATTTTTGTTTTTAAATGGTGTCTAATTAATTTTCAGATGAAAATTCTTATAAATGGAGCTTCATGTATGATTTGAACATGGAAAAGTGGTAACTGCAGATGAATTTGCTTTCAATGGTAAGATTATTTTTAAATATATAAAACAATGATTCAATAAAAATTAAAAGATTTGACTTTGACTGGATGTAGTAATTTCGCTAAACCATTTATTTATTTATTATTATTATTTTTTAAATAGCAGTGCTCTGCTTTTTTTTTTTTTAAATACAGTGAAATTTTCTTTTGTAAAAATTTTCCATGTCTGTGTGCCTGAATCTTAAATAATTTTTTTAAACAAGGGGATTATTAAATCATATTGTAAGCTTTAAAATGCATTGCTGGTTTTTAACTATTCTTTGCAGGTTTATTTTTTTAAATACTTTTTTTTATAGTGTTATAAATATTGTATAATATCAAGTTGTTTATTGAAAAAGTCTCCTGATTTTTGGCTTTTAAAACATGTTAACTCTACATTAATTTAAATTAATTACATGTTTTCAGTAATTAGAAGTACATTTCAATTTTTTAAAATGTTTATAGCAGGGTTGCCAGATTTTAGCCAGGCCAAAAAATGCCAACTGCCCTTTCTTGGCTTTAACCACTAAAAAAAAAAGGGGGGGGGGTGACTTTTAATTAAAAAAAAAAAGCAATAGATTGTTTACAGAGAAATTACATCAAGTTTAAATTAATTTATTTTTGATGCACTAAATGTTTTATACCAAAGCAGTTTATAAATTTCTATTAAGTATTACTAAGTAAATGAAGTCTTTTTATAACTGCTAGAAAAATACCATAAAGTCAAAATGTCTAAAAGAAAAATATGAGAAAAATGTATTAACAGGTCAGGAGAATTTTCCAAAAATCTTACCGACCAGCAAGATGCAACATAACAATTAGTTAAAAATCGGTAGGACAAAATGTAATCAAATATTACTATTACTACAATGCATTTTCATATATTTTTTTTCTATAATATATATATAACAGAGTAAAGCTTACTATAGGATAGAACTTAGTACAATGTTTACATCACAGTAATTTGGAATGAGTTGCACACAGTTGATCACAGTAAGTTGCAACATACAGCTAATTAGTTTAAAAAATACAGTTTTTAGCATATCTTCTATAGCCTGCAATTTTTTAAAGTCACTTGCCCCATCATAAAATCCATTCGCCAGTAGCAAGTAAAAGAATATATTTCTCCACCCCTGTGCATTAAGTTAGCCACCAGTATGGTGTTTCTAAAGCCTATATTACAATAGCACTACATATATGATACAATTTAATGATTATATGTGGAATCAAACAGAGAGGAGCCACACTTCAAAAAGAAAAAAATATTTTTACTTAAAAAGGGAAAAACATGTTTTACATACAGCTATTTACTTTTTTACATTGATTAAAACAAAATATTTTATATGTATTTTTTAAATGAAATTATCTGAAAATACTTGATCTTATCCATATTTGGCAAACAATAAATTTTGATGTTTATAAAAATTATATATTTTTAAATTTATAATATGCAGAAGATTTTTTTTTTCCTTTCTCTGCTCCTAAGCGGTTTCATAATTTATTCCAGATAAATCCTCAAGAAGAGAAAATTCTCTTCATTCTTGAGAATGTTCAATGTTGAAAAGGGAATTGAGCAGAAGATAATATTTGAGGAGATTCTAGTACAAATTTAGAACAAAAGAAAAACTATATATGTATATATATAGAAAAGTTAAAAGATGTGCTCAAAATAAAACTTATTATTTTCTTTTGAAAAGGTTCTTTCTAATAAGTTATTCATGCTATTTTATTCTTAATACTGTTTTAAACAGTGAGAAATTGAGTTTTTTACTAAATAATTTTATGTATGATTTAAATATCTATGAGGAAAAAAATAGTTTCTTATCCTTAAAGTCCTTAAAACTTATTAAGTTACCATCCTAAATGAAAATACATAATAGCTATAACCTTAAAATTTTTTTGATATTTTCATGTTATAGCACACCTCCCCCCCCCCCCCCACAATTACAATTATGCAAAGACTGCAGCTATGATTTCACCAATATCATAGAAAAGCTTTATATATGCCTCATATATATTACTAGTGTAAAAACTCCGGCGGGATTTATAAAATTCGAACTGGTAGCTGTGGCTAACCGGAGTAATTACTATAGCTGATTTTTAAAAGAAATATTTCTTTTATTTGTAACATCAACTTACAAAACATTCCTCCGATAGATTTCGGTATTAACATAAATTAAGGAGTGCGTGAGATGCGGTGATTATAAACCATGCGATAGTCTTTAAGTCTCTCCTTTCTCCTCTAGGTCTCTACACCAGACAGGGCCGTCTGTCCTCCCTCCGTTTCACTTCGCTCTCGCTTCACTGCAAGACTCTGCTTTTTCAGGGTCACGTCCTACCCTTTTGCCTCCGAAGAACCATCTCCTCTCCTCTTCTCTTCTTTTCTCTAGCCTCCGAAAAAAGGGGGGCGGGGGGAGGTTCATCCCGGCCTCTCAAACTTACGGCAGCCTATCGTTGTCGATATCTGGTTCCCATTCGCAGATTTTAAAGGACTTCCCTTGGCGTCCGATGGTCTCTGGGAACCCTCTCCATCTGCGACCTCACAAGTAGAATCAATAATTCGTTACCGTCGGGTAGGTGCCAGCCAGTCTCCAGTATTGTTTCCCTAATGTCCAAACCATTCAGCGTAGGAGATGGATCGCTTCCTTAGGTTCGGCCCGACAACTCCTGCGGTCCATAGTAAAGTAACTCAGCTGGGATATGGGAAAATGTCACACTAGGGTTGCAAAAAAAAAAAAAAAAAAAAAAGCTACATTGGTGGCTTTTATAGGTTTTAACCAGCCTTTTTTTTTTTTGGCCAAAATATGCCTTATATACAGTGAAACATTTTATTTATCAAGTTGTACATTTTAAAGTGTTTTTTAACTAATTTAAAAGACATTTTATTGAGTTAGAATTTAATAAATAACTTAATTTTTCAATAATGAAAACATTGATATTGGAATAACACATAGATGTAACTGCTAGTGATTTGTAGTCAGAATTGCAAATATGTCAGCTAAATTTTAAAAAGGCAAAAAGATTGCTTTATCTGGTTTAACACTTTTTTTTTCATTTTTACTGCTTTATATAATTAAAGAGGATGATGGTTGCTTAGTTACATATTTTATTAACTAATTTTAATATCTTTTCATATATAAGTCTTATTTTTTTCTCATAAATAAGTAAAATCACACATTAAGTCATTTAATAAAAACACTATTATGAATAACATATGCATAAATAACTCTTAAATAGCAACAAGCTATTTAAAATGTTAATTCAACAAATTTTATTTGAAGACTTTTTTTTTTTAATTGGGTTGTTTTTAATGTACTTAAATTGTTTCAAATATTATATCCTTCCTGATTTCTCTTTCAACATGATCAATGAACTTACATTAAAACATGAACAAAATTTTGAAATAGAAAAAATAAATTTTACTTTATATTTAATTTTTTTTTTTTTTTTTTTTAAATGAAACTTTATACAGAATCCTATGTTTTGTGTTTTGATGGGTGTAAAAAGTCAACTTGTTAAAAAAAAATCTGTTTTCGATTAGTTGATTTTCAATTTTTCTATAACTGTAAAACAGAAAAAAACATTTAAAATATTGTTTTATTAAGTTTTCATGCTGGTGATATGTTTCAGTTTCAAGTTTACATTTTAAGTAAAACAATATTAATAATCAGCAGCAAGTTGACTTTTAAAAATTTTGGATATTTTTGCCATTTTCATGCATATTATATTTACAAATTTTGGTTTTAAAGCATTCAGAAATGAAATTTAAAAATTGTGATTTCAGTACCATGACTATTTCTTTTCTAAAATGTTGTTTTATTCAATTGTAAAAGAAGACAAAAATATTTTATTTTAATCCACTGAAATAAATATATTCCTTTTACAGATACTCTTTTGGAATAAATCAACAACCAATGTTTGAAGATGAATCCAGAAATGAAATAAAAATGATGCATTAGCTTGAAACATCTTTATTTATTTAATAAAATTTCAGATTGTGAAATGGCTGATCATTTTTATGTACTATTTTATTTATTTGATAATAAACATCATAATTTCATTTGTTTGTTTTTATGTATTTTAAAATTATAAACATGATTATTAGATGTAGCTTTAGTTTAAAAATAAATAAACTAATATTTAATTTTCATGCACATATTGTATAGTGATGACTGCCAACTACTACCTATTTTTTGGCTCCAATAATTTCGAAACGACTTCATCTTATTTAATCGCAGATTTCTCCAATTAAATAAGATGAAGATTTCTCTTCAAAATTACTGGTATAAAAAAATAATAGCTGTTGTCAGCTATGGGTATAGTGTATAGTGAGAACATCAGCTGAAAGCTTAAATATAGGTTGATATTTTTTAATGTTTTATAATTTAATTTGCTTCAAGCTAGAAAATTTCGATAATCTGAATTTAAGAAATAATTTGATTTTATGATTTTTTTTATATATATCCTGTAGCTATTCTTATTTTCATTTACAGGTTATTGCTAAAATACAAGAACTAATTTCCAGGAAATCTATAAAATAATTTTCATACATTTGCATTTACATCAAGAAAAATGAGAATTCTCATTTTTGTAAATTATGCTCTCGTCAGGAAATAATTATTTTTTTTTTTTTTTTTTTTTTTTTTTGTAATAAGAGTATGCTCTACAATTTCTTTGAATTTTCATACCACTATTTCAAATAGTAATTTCTGCTTTAGTAAGTTGTAGAATTACTATTACAGTTACTATTAGCAAACAGTGTTACTCAAATTCAAATACTTGTGAGAGTGTTGAATATTTATCAAAAATTGTCGATGTGAGTATGTCAAAAATATGTTTGCTTTATTTTGAAAATTATTTATATTTTATTTATTAGAAGGTGATGCCCTCACCAAACTTGAGCAATAAATTCACAAATGTTGCTTTAAATATATTAATTTTTCTCTAAATTAATATTTTAGCGAAAAGTTCACTTTTTTTGTACTAAAGTTAGCACATTTGTATATAGGCCAGGACCTGACTATCGCACGGCACCAGGGGCCCATGCCCTGGGCTCGAAATTTCTAAGGGGCATGCAATTAGAATTTAAAATAGAAGTTGTTTTAATACTTTTAGGACTTTTGTTTGCACTCAGTTTTGTTTTAACATTTAATAGCAATAACATCATTATTTTCTAGTAAATGATGCACTGTATTTATCAAGTCATTCAATTATATCATATTGCACATTTATTCGAAAAGTGACACAACTGAAAATATGTGATGCTTGAGATATTAATACGATGAAATGACAAAAATATATCTCAATCTGTGGTTAAAAGCACATTTCAATAAATAAAAAAAAAATATTTTATTTTTTATTCCAGGAACTGTTTTCCAATTTTCCAGAAAACTTAATTTTTTGAGTTGACACCTTTCGAATAAGTAGACTAAAAAACTAGTATCAGTAAACCAACCAATCTATGGGGGCATGAAAAATTGAAAGTGCCCTGGGCACAAAAACTTGCTGTTTGTATATAAATAAGCATACAGGATGTCCCAAAAAGAGTGAAACATGCTTTAATTTTTTTACCTGTTGGAGATACGTAGGCAAAGTAAATTGCAAAAGTGTTCAAAATAAAGTAAGAATTATGATTATATGGATTAATTAGTTCTGAAAAAGTTACTTTTAAAATTTTTATAGGGCCCCTGGGTCATTAAGTTATATTTAAAAGAAATTTCTGCTTGCTCTGAAGAGTTCAACAATAATAATTCCATTCTTCTGTAACCAAATACACTAAGTTATTATATTAGGAATTTTATTAAATTTCCGAGTTTTATGGCACTAAAAATAATCTGTCTATTTAGAGGCAGAAATTTCATAAACTCTAAAGTTTAACTCCGTGTGTTTTGGTCATAGAATAATGCAATTTTGACTGTTGTACTTTTCAGAACAGGGATAATACTTTCCTAAATATAACTTGTAAGACCCAGACATCGGATAAAAATTTCAAAAGTGTAACTTTTTGAAAATTAATGGCAAAACCATTTCATCAACATAATCTTATAATCTAGCTTATTTTGAACAATTTTGCAATTTACATTGCCTATGAATCTCCAACAGATAAAATATTAAAGCATGTTTCAATCATTTTGGGGTGCCCTGTATTTGACTTAAAACACGAGATTTCTGTAAATATTACAGATTTTTCTAGTTAGATTTACATGTTTTATCTGTTAAAATCACAAAATATTTCTGTTAAAATAAGTTTACTTCTGTAAATATAACAGCATTTAACTGTTAAAAAAACAGAATGTGCGTTAAAAATTACAGATATTTCTCGTAAAACTCACAGAATATTTCTGTTAAAATAACAGTTTATCTCTGTAAATGCAACGGGATTTAACTGTTAAAAAAACAGAACGTTCGTTAAAATTTACAGATATTTCTCGTAAAATTTACAGATATTTCTCGTAAAATTTACAGATATTTCTTGTAAAATTTACAGATATTTCTCGTAAAATTTACAGATATTTCTTGTAAAATTTACAGATATTTCTTGTAAAATTTACAGATATTTCTTGTAAAATTTACAGATATTTCTTGTAAAATTTACAGATATTTCTTGTAAAATTTACAGGTTTTCTCTGTACAAATCACAGAATATTTCTGTTAAAAAAACAGTTTATCTCCGTAAATGTAACAGTTTTTAACTGTTAAAAATACAGGATGTTTGTTAAAATTTACAGATTTTTCTCGTAAAATTTACAGGTTTTTTCTGTAAAAACCACAAAATATTTCTGTTAAAATAACAGTTTATCTCTGTAAATGTAACGGTATGAAACTGTTAAAAAAACAGTCACTTCACGTAAAAAATTACAGTTATTTCCTGTAAATTAAACGGTTTTAAACTGGCTCCAAAATTGACAGTTTTTTCTCGTTAATTCGACAAAATTTTTTTTACAGTGTATTAAATAAGTTGCTTCTCAATGTATACAATAAATATCGAAGAAATTGCATGTATGTTTGAAACAGTGATAGTAATTCCATAAAGATAATAACAATCTGATGAAGTTTTAAAATATAAATAAAGGTGACTGGGAAGTGCTTTTGAAAAAAAAAAATTCTCGTTGTTTTCACGTTGAAGAATTGTAAATACTATTTTTAATAGGAAATGTCTCATACAAAATTAAATACATTGTAAGACAGATTTTATAACACACATTTCCAATGGAAAAACTTATACAAAATTACCTGATCAATCAAAGATCAGCCATTCAGTCAACTGAAAAAACATATGTACTTAAATATATAAAATCTTAACTTGGTAAAAAATAAAATAAAAGTAAACAAAAATACCGGCATTTGTAATAATACAATTAATACAAATATTCCTCAAGACATTCGCGAAACGTAAACTGGAAAACGTCGCAAGACTGTATGCAACCTATTAAATATTTATTCTCTGATAAAATTAATATTTAAGCATAGAAAAAAAAATGAGGTCATAGGAAAAGAATGAACAGCCATATTACTGCCATTTACTATAAAAGAACAGAACATCCAAATGCCGTAATATTTTCTTCGCATTGGAATTAGACTTGGTAGAAAAAAAATAAATCTCGGAGAAAATGATCGTTATTTAATTTTCGATTAAATTGATTGGCTGCAAGGAAATGGGAATTGTAATTACTAAACTAGGCATCAGGGATTTCAAGTTTACTTTTAGGATATTTAAAAAAAATCTAATTCAGACGATAATGCTGAATTATTTTTATTGAAAATACGGTCAGAAGAATTGAATATAGGGTAAATGTGCTAATAATGGATATTCTCTAAAGACTTTGGTTTATAAAAAATAAACAATAAAAGTTCTCGGAGAAAATTATCTTTATTTAATTTTCGATTAAATTGATTGGCTGCAAGGAAATGGGAATTGTAATTACTGAGCCAGGCATCAGGGATTCCAAGTTTACTTTTAGGATATTAAAAAAAAAATCTAATTCAGAGGATAATGCTGAATTTTTATTGAAAATACGGTCAGAAGAATTGAATATAGGGTAAATGTGCCAATAATGGATATTCTCCAAAGACTTTGGTTTATAAAAAATAAACAATAAAAGTTCTCGGAGAAAATGATCGTTATTTAATTTTCGATTAAATTGATTGGCTGCAAGGAAATGGGAATTGTAATTACTGAGCCAGGCATCAGGGATTCCAAGTTTACTTTTAGGATATTAAAGAAAATCTAATTCAGAGGATAATGCTGAATTTTTATTGAAAATACGGTCAGAAGAATTGAATATAGGGTAAATGTGCCAATAATGGATATTCTCCAAAGACTTTGGTTTATAAAAAATAAACAATAAAAGTTCTCGGAGAAAATGATCGTTATTTAATTTTCGATTAAATTGATTGGCTGCAAGGAAATCGGAATTGTAATTACTGAGCCAGGCATCAGGGATTCCAAGTTTACTTTTAGGATATTAAAGAAAATCTAATTCAGAGGATAATGCTGAATTTTTATTGAAAATACGGTCAGAAGAATTGAATATAGGGTAAATTTGTTAATAAGGGATATTCTCCAAAGATTTTGGTTTATAAAAAATGAACAATAAAAATTAAGGTTTTATTTTTATTTATTTTTTCTAAACTTTCCCCTGCATATGTTTAATAATCTGGGTGATTATTGACATTTATTTTCAAACCACCCAGGAAGCAGAAAATAATGGTTGATAGAATTTTATATACTAATGGTCATTTACATAATTTCTTTTATTTTTAGGGTTTTAAACCAGTGTCCATTACTGGGAGCTTAATTAATCAATTTCCAGTAATGGACACCCTATGTGACCATTACTAAAAGTTTAATTTCAGTCATAGTGCATAAAATATTTTGATTTAATTGAAAAGTTAAGTAATAAAATTTTATTTTAATAAATTAGCTTTTAATTAATAATTTATGCTTTTAGTCAATTTCATGTAGTTAATTTCTTTTCAATATTAAATCAGATTATTATTATTTTTTAAAAACTCTAGCTTTCATATTGTACAATGTGACAATCAGTAAAAACAATCAGGAAGCACAGAATAATGTTGAAGGTCATAAGAAAAGAAAGGCTCTTAGGGCTCAAGCACTTCCCATTCAATTAAAGACAAATTTAAGTCATACAAATTGTTAAAAATCTAGCACTTTCTATCTTCAATGTTTGATTATTCATATCTGACTTTTATATAATTATGTACATAGAAAAATAACTATAAATATTTATTACATTAAGAGGCTACTTCACTCACGCGAAAACACTCGCTCGCTAATGCTAATCCTATGGGACAGTTCTTTTAAAATATCTCGTTGCTGTTGTTGTTGTTTCTAATCCCGCTAAACCATCTCCACAAAACCAAAGACTTCCAGAAAATCATGAAAGAGCGCTGGATTTTCCAAGATTTCACAGCGGGTAAAATTCAGGCATTTGATAATATGCAGAGGAGAGTCCTGGACTCCCGGGCACCAATGACACTCAGAAAATGTTTTCTGGCCCTGATGGAAAGATAGTCCTCTTAAGTGACCACTCATAAACCGTGAGAGTGCCGTCTGTTGTTTCCTACAAAGATTAAGTTGGAGAGACCATCCTGGTGTTTTAATAAAATACCATGGATGAATAGGAGGTACTCTCCAAAGTGAATTTAATTCTTGTTTCTTAATCGAAGCTATTTCACTATAGGTTAATATCTTCAGCTGAGGCAGACTTGGCCAAACCATCGGCCATTTCGTTTCCTCTCAGCCCAACATGTGACGGGATCCACTGAAAGTGGATGGAGTGTCTTGCAGATAAGCAATTCCAGGATGTTCAGACTCGTTCTGTCCCTCACATTTGTCCAATTAATAAGATGCTGTATAGAGGCACGACTATCAGTTAAAATCCAAATGTCCTTGTACTCGAGTCCTGGTGTCAAATCAATAAAACAAAGGCCTTTATAAATAGCCAAAAGCTCAGATCTAAAAACCGAGCAATAATTAGCATTTCTTGTCTTTATGTCAAATGTACGATACGGTGTCTCAATGTGAACACCACTGCCAGAAATACTTTCCACATCCCTACTGCCATCTGTAAACATTTTCAGGGCCGAAAAAAAAATATCTCCTACCTTTTTCGATTTTGTTTGCGTTTATTTATTTTTTAATATTATTATTTTTTTTATGAGGATACTTTCATTTTTAGAATCGTTTTCAAAAATAAAAGTTTCACCATAAAAAAGAAAAAAGAAAAACTTGCAAACGAAATCGAAAAAGGAAAAAGCGGCGATCGTACATATCAACCTCAGGTATCCATTGGGAAAAAAAAAAAAAAAAAAAAAAATCGGCTTATAAATATTGAAATGCAAACGAGATATTTTAAATGAACTTCCCATAGGATTAACATTAGCGAGCAAGTGTTTTCGCATGAATGAAATTTCCTCTTAATAGTAGTAATGAAACTAATAAATCTGCAGATCAGTGCTTCAAATGACAGTTCTGCAGTTTCATTTAAAAATCATTTTATTTAATTTTTAAAACATTCAACCCGAAGTTCATTTCTTTCATATTTTCATTCCTAGCTAGTAAAAGCAATATATAAAGTAGTTTAAGGAAATTTAACTCTTAAGAATTATAACCAGAAATACGATTCAATACATTGGTACTTCAAGACATTATTTCTGATTTTTTTTTTTTTTTTTTTTTTTTTTAAGTATAATTCTTTGAAATTAAGTATTTTAAATCTTCTATATAAGCTAATTGAAGTATTGATCTTGTGATAATGACAATAATTAATCCGAACAATTAATTATTTTTTAAAATATTTTATTAATTATTGATATCCTAACTGCTAAATTTATTTTTAAAACGACTATTTTGTTTCATTAGTATACTTTCATTAAGTTCTGATTCATAAATACATTCATAAAAACAATTACACATTACTTTTTATAGGGTAGGATAGTGGGTATCCATAACTAGAATAGTGGGTATCCATTACTTGAATAGTGAGAGTGAGTGTCCATTACTGGAATTTTGGGTGTTTTGATTTATTTCTGTTATTACAATTAAATTTGGATTCACAATCGATAATGTGACTATGAGATTGATTAAATATTGTAGATAGATTAATATAATATAAAAAAAAAACTGGAATATAATAATTACAACTATTAATAAAAAAAATAATTTTTAAGAAATTCTTTAACGGGGTCCATTACTGGCACATTTATACTATGTTAATAGATTTGAATAGGAAATAAATGAGGTAGTATTGATAATTCCAGTAATATTTTTTTTTCTAACGAATAAAGACAATATATTATAAATAATGCTTTAATAATTGGTTAATGTTCTTCTCGTATCTGATTTCTGACATACTTACAAAACAATTTTCATCTGGTAATCTGTGAAAATTTCACATATTGTGGAATTAACTGAAAACATGTCAATAATAAGCATCTGCCAAAGAACTTTCTAGCTCAAATAAGTAAAATCGTAATTTAACTTATTATTTAGTTGGTAAAAAATAAAATATAGATAAAAAAAAATACCAGAAATTGTGACAATAGAATTAACGTAATTATTCCTAATGACATCCGAGAAATGTGAACTGTGAAAATTAGCAATAACCCAATAATTACTATAATGCAACCGATTAATTATTTATTCCTAGACAAAATTAATATTTAAGCAGAAGAAAACAGGAAAAAATTGAGGTCACATGGAAAAAAGGAACAGCCATATCGCTATCAGATTAAAATAATTTACCAGAAAAGAGCAGACGATCCAAATGTGATAATATTTTCTTCGCATTGGAATTCAACTTCGAAGGGAAGAAAAATAAAATCTCGGAGAAATTTATAGTTATTTAATTTTCGATTAAACTGATTGGCTATAAGGAAATGGGTATTGGAATTACTGAACCAAACGACATCAGGAATTCCAATTTTACTTATTGGCAATTAAAAAAAAAATATTAATTCAGAGAATGATGTCGAATTCTTATTGCAAATATGGCCAGAAGATTTGAAAATATGTTACTAAAAATTAAACCTGAAATAATTTAAGTAATTTTGATAATTAGAATAACTGTTGATTTCTGCTGAATAAAGAAAGGGGAATATTAATAATGATCTTTTAATAGGTTTTTTAAGTTTGTTTTCAAATTCAAACTCTATATTTCCTAATGTTATAGAATTAACTGAAGGCATTTGAACAAGCATTTGTAAAAGAACTTACGAGCTCAAATTATTAGAATCTTAATTGCTTGGTGAAAATAAAAAGCAAATAAAACAAAAAATAATATTAATCCATCAAGCATAGATTATGAAACACTTTCCAACAATTCCAGAATACTTTAACAAAACGTCACTGTTTAATAAGAAAGAAGATACCTGGGTAGATAATTTAAATACACATTTGAAAATCAGATTTACGTAATTACTGTCCATACCGGAAAGCTAATCTAATTCATTTGTGCAGTCCTGTATATGAGCTATAGATTTGTATATATTCTACATAGTATGCTAAAATTTAGTTTAATTAGAAAAAGCACAACACAGTCAAAAACTGATATTCAGTAATTTCTACCAACAGATGGAAATGCACTCGAATTCTTTTGCAAAGCCCCGTATATTATCTACAGATTTTTATACATGCATCATATTTATACATACATGTATTAAGCTAAAATTTAATTCCAGCAAAAACCGCATAACACTACTAAAAACACACTTCCAGAAATTGCCATCCATATATGGCAATGTGTTTTTGCGTAACCCTGTATAAAAACTTATTTATATTTTAGAAACATTTTTTAGCATATTAAATATAGTTCAGCTGGAAAATAAATAGCTCAATTGAAAATCACCTTTAAACAATTCAGCGCTATACACAATGTAATACTTACCAACTTTTTGCGTAGCCTTGTGCATGATCTATACAATTTACACACACCACGCAGTATGCAAAAATTAAGCTAAACATAAAAACGCATACCATAACTGAAAATTCACTTAAATGTTTTACGTGTCCCTGTAAATGAACGATAAATGCTACACACTTCATTTTCAATAGCAAACATGCCATAATGAACATTAATAACACATATCAATTCCATGACAATCCGGGTGCATTTACAAGTGGACAGACGGCAGACAGATAAACCGAAATCATAAACAGTTTTCAATTATGTTAAAAAGTGTTAAAAAGACAGAATTTACGTAATAAATTTCTAAAGACATCCGAGGAACGTGAACTGCAAAAAAGACGAAATTACTCTATGTATCCGACTAATTATGTATTTCCAGACATAATTAAGAATAATTATAACAGATTCAGAAAACATAGAAAAAATGAGATCATATAGAAAGAATGAACAACGATATCGTTGTCGGATTAAAGTAGTTTACCAGAAAAAGGGCAGACGATCCCAACGCGATAATATTTTCTCCACATAGGAATTCGAATTCGTACAGAAAGGGGAAAAAAAATCTATAAGAAAATGATCCTTATTTAATTTTCGATTAAATTGATTGGCTGCGATGAAATAGAGATTGGAATTTTTGAACCAGACATCAGAGACTCAAAGTTTGTATAATGAAGGTTTTAAAAAATCTAATTCAGAGGATAACGTGGATTTTTAATGAAAATATCATACGGAAATCTTTGAAATGTGATATTAAGTGTTGAGTATGAAATATTTTTCTACTGAAATAAAAGAAGTATGTAAATAAGTTTTTAAGGTTGTTCCCACTTTCAAATTCACTGATTTGTTACAGAATTACGAAATCATTGTCTTCTGTAAATGCATAATATTTCCAGATATTCTTATTCAGATTTCATAGTATGGAATTGATGTTTTCATTTTTCTATAAATTTATAACACCTTTTAGTGCTTGAAACCGATTGTTTTTTATATGAAATTCACGAAATATATATTATTCAGTTTTCTATAATGAGACTAGAAATTACGTAAAAATTTCATGCACATTAGAAAATGTTTTTATAATTGTTTGAAATATCTAGGTTGTCGATTGAGAAGAATAAACGATTTGAATATGGAATAATAATCACTGTTCCAAAATAATAATTAACGCTTCAAAGTTATGTTTTAAATAATTATGATAGCTATTAGCGGCTTTTGTTTCTATTAACACAAACCAAAACTTGTGGGTATAATTTGAGGTAGTGATAAGATATATTTAGAATAACCATTTAACGAGGTTTAAAATTAGTAATAAAATAGACGATATTCACAAAATCAGTGTGTTTCAGGATATAAACAGCAATGAAGAAAAATAATAATTGCACAGAATGAAAAATGTTTTAAATAATTTTACAATACTAAGAAATATGTTTAAAGTTAGTTTGAGAAAAATAAAGGTAAGCAGAAAATCACAGAGGATTTTCTACTGTTAATTGTTTGATTTTTGTCTATCTCCCGCCAGACATTCTGTACATTTCAAAATTAACCAATCATTAACCAATCATGCAATTTTCCCGGAATTATTATTATCTTTTATACAGGAATATACGAGGATGAAAACAACACCGATACAATAGATAAATAAATAAATTAAGAGTATAAAAAACAGAGAACCATCTATGAATAGAGGCAATTAATGCCTAAATAAAGCTACGGAAGCATGGAATGCTTAAAAAAATTGTGGATCAGGATGATCAGAACATCGGAAAAACTGGAAAGCATTACTTTTCAATAGTAATATTTGCCTTATTTAAGCCAGAATTTCCTTATTTAATCTAACAACAAAATGAGAGACAAAATCGTGGATAGAATCGAAAAAGAATTTCTTTCAAGACATTCTGTAGCAAAACTTGAAGCACTAAAATAAATGTTTCCTTACCTTTCATATTTATTATTAAAGGTGAGGTATTATTTATTTAAAAAAAAAAAAAAAAAAAAAAAAAAAAAAGAAACGTTAAAAATCATGCATCTCTCTCACACACACAGAGAGAAAGTGAGAGAGAGAGTGAGAGAGAGAGGCGGAGAGAGTGAGAGAGAGTGAGAGAGAAGGAGTGAGAGAGAGAGAGAGAGAGAGAGACTGTTAAAAATTTGCAGCAAATTGTCCAGTTATTCGATCTTTTTTACAGGAAACGGTTACATAACCGTAATTTTATTTTATTCTGACCATAATATGGTGAATAATATGGTCAGGGACGCTTAATAAAATGGTCAGCGAACTGTTATCTAAAAAAACGGTCAAATGATTGGACAGTTTATTGCAGATTTTTAACGGTGCACATCAATAAAAATGTTTTCTAGTTTTTAATCCACATTATTTAAAAGTGAGTAAAACCGCAGCTATAAAAAGCATTTGTTAAATGAAAATCAAGGTTTTTTTGTTAAATTTTAAGAGAATTAACTTCTGGAAGCATTATATACTTTCTTCTTCTATAGATAAAACATGGATATCATTGAAAAGACGACGACAATAAAAACTTCTGCCAAAATCTCAGAGGAATCATATCTAAGCCGTAAAAGTACTTTTTTTTCCTCTCCGAACATTAGAAGAAAATGGGAGAAAGTTTTATGGCTGGTTGTGACCAATGCAGATACTAGGAAAAATATTTCATGCTTTTCGTTTTCATTGTATCGAAATTATTGATAAAATTGTTCTAGCCTTTTCGATTCACATTCAAGACAAGTGAATCTAACAATACCCGAGTTTGACAGGTATTAAAATATAGAAGAAATAAATTTTGTAATTCTAAATAAATCTATCTCTACGTTTGTTTTTAACAATTTTCAACATATTTGAAAAGTGTTTATAAATTTGGTTTATCTGGTAGTCTGCCTGTTCATGCTTTAACTCACGTAAATATATTTGGATTGTCATGTAATTGACATATGTTATTGAAATTTGCCATGGCATGTTCGGCATTGAGAATGGAGTGTGTACGATTTATGGTTAGCTTACAGGGACAGTCAAAAGTATTACGTTGCATTACGGTCAATGGAGAAAAAACGTTTCCAATGCATTTTAATGATGTAGCACTGTTTCAAAATTCAAACATAATGAAATTGATATGCATCACTGAGGTGCATGGCAATAATCATTCTATAGAGTATAGAGTAAGTATCAAATATAGTTCGTTTACAAGGAAGCACAAAATAATTTCATTACGTTATAATCTATGTAGAAAATCTTTGTATTTTAATGATGTTACTGTTAGAAATAATTCCTCATATTGGATTAAATTAACATCTCTGCAACCACTCGAAAACACAGCTGTTCAAAAAAGAAAATGCAGCGGGAAGTTTCTTCCACTTAGTGCAATATCTCATGAACAGATTCATCAAAATAAACATCTTGTTGACAGTTATATCCAATTATCTTCAAATACAGTACCCAGCTTATCTTCATCAAAAGCGATAGTGAAATCATTTAATGACTATTTTATTTTATATCATCAAATAATGAACAAAGTGCACACACCAATTAAATAACTTGTATAATTGATGCAACAAGTAGGAAATCCCAGCTATTTGTAATGTACTTTATATGTTTGTAAAATATGCTCGTTTATTCGTGAAATGTGCCAGAAAACTCCAATTAAAGAGAATCTAATGACTATATACAATTCAAGGGCACAAATAAAACATTCTCTTTTTTTTTTTACTTTACAACTTTTAAGTTAGTCTGGTACTATTATTTTAAGCACATACCAATTGAATAATTTCAACTAATGCAGGTTATAACTTCAAACAATTACATTGCCGGTCATCAACTCTATAATAGACCACTGATTACTTAAGTAATACAGTTCAGTGTAAACGGTCAACTGAGCATTTTGTAAGCATATCAACAACATTGGACATCATTTTGATACTGTTTTTTTTTTTTAAAAACGCACACTCACCGAATTGCATGAAATCTTAAAAAAATTTAAACAATTTTAACCATGTAGCAAATGCGTCTGGTGAGAAACCGGATGAAAGAGTTTACTGATTTATGATAAATAAATAATATGGATCACGCCAAAGAAAAGAATTCTATAAAGGACACTACATTTACATTTTTTCCCCAAACTACTTTTAGAAAATTGTACCAGAAAACATTTCCTGGCGTTCGTTTCAGTATTTTTGACTTTAATCTTGATTTTTGTGTTCTACACTATCGGTTCGGTATTCGGCATTGTTCGGTAAACAAAAAATATTGCATTCTGTTTTAGGGAAAATAAAATAGTGTTTATTTATTTGGCTTTAAAAATAAAAAAGGTAGAATATATAACAAGTGAAATGATATGTAATTTCAGAATAATCATAAAATGTATTAGACGAACATATGATATTATTTAAATTGGCATTAGTTAAATATACTAATTAGAGAAAATCCAGACGAAACGATGACTGAACAGTACTTTGTCTTCATAGATTATATCTAATTAATATTGAGCATTTCTGATAGGTCCTTATCAGATGAGGATAATAATGATTGTCTATATTCTTACTGATTCAATAAACTACCAGAATTTGTTTCAGCCTCTTTAGTAGTTTTCAAGTACACTTTGGTGTAACCCAATCAAATAACTCAAATTAGGAGTTACACTATGATAGTATAAGAGAGCAATTATTTACCCGACAAGATTGATTCAATTTCCACAACCTCATGAAAAAAATGAGAAAAAGTTTATACTAACTTACCAGAATTAATCAACAATAATATTCAAGAGGTTCATTTATAACAGAAAAATTCACTTACCTAAACGAAAAAAAAAAAAAATTGAGGTTAGAAAAGCACTCAAATCAATAATAATAATAATAATAATAATAACAATAATAATAATAATAATAATAATAATAACACAATAGAACCCCACTTGTGCAAATTCTGGACAATCCGAACCAAAATGTATTTGAAATTTTTAAAGATTAGTTTATGTTTATTACGGCCGATATCTGCGCGAGGGATGTAAGCTGAGGGGAAGGGGGGGGGGGTTCCCCCATGGGGACCTTTCAAAGGGAACCTAACTCGTATTTACGCAAGGTTCTAAGAAAACCATATAAACTCCGAACGTTTTGGACAAAGAGCGCGATATGGGTTTGAACCCAACATCCCAACACCTTCCGTCTACCGGATTTGAGAGCAGAATCTCTTAGCCGCTGTTCGGTTGAAATCTTCAAAAAGCAAATTAAAAGTGTCTTGGTAAAGATGAAAAAAAAAATATCTTACTTATAATAAAATCCGAAGGCAAGAAAGTGTCTGTAATGGCTCCGGGCTCGACCACTCTGATCTGCGAATCGACCCTAGTTAAACGCCATGTTAGGCTTAATGAAAAAGCTATGCTACATTCGATTCTGCTGTTAAAATATTTGTAAAAGCATAATAGAGCTTTTAAATATTTTAATTTTGTTTAAAACCTTCAAAAACTATTTCATATAAAACACGTATATCAACATTTCTGTATACATTTTTTTTTTGTGAGAACTTTTCTTTTCAGAAATAGCGGTGAATTCTTTCGTACGGAGGATTTGAGTGATCAATCCAGTACATTGGCGCCATCTACTGGCGTATTTTGAAATTTGGCTTCCATCTTAAATACAGTACAGGACCTATTATGCGAAATCCTCTGGACCAAAGGCTTTCCGAGTTTTGGAATTTTCCGGATTTTGGGTCCTCCCGAAGTTCACGATTATTTGACAAAATTCATGGTTTTTTTTTTTTTCGTGATTCTTTGACAAAATTTTCATTTTTTTCTGCTATTCATTGACAAAATTTGCGTTTTTTTTCTACGATCCTTTGACGAAATATAATTTTTTCGTGGTCCTTTGAAGAAATTTGCACTTTTTCTGCGATTCTTTGAGGAAATTTGCGTTTTTTGCTATTCTTTGACGGAATTTACTTTTATTTACGATCCTTTGAGAAAATTCGAGGGTTTTTTTCTGAGATTCTTTGACGAAATTAGCGGGTTTTTTTTTCATTCGATCCTTTGACGAAATTTCACTTTTTTCGCGATCCCTTAACGAAATTAGAAATTTTTTTGCAGTGCTTCGAAGAAATTTGCGTTTTTTTTTCGCGATCTTTTGGAGAAATTCATGTTTTTCCGCGATTTTTTGACGAAATTCGTGTTTTTTTTTTTCCGATCCTTTAACCAAATTTGTGTTTTTTTGTGATCCCTTGAAGAAATTTTACATTTTTCGGAGTCCTTGGAAGAAATTTGCGTTTTCTTCGCAAGCCTTTGTCGGAAATCGCGTATTTTCTGCGATTTGTTAACAAAATTAGCGTTTTTTCGCAATTCTGCGACGAAATTTGCGTTTTTTTCAAATCTTTGACAAAATTCAAGTTGTTTCCGCAATCCTTTGAAGAAATTGTCTACTTTTTCCTCGAACGATAGACATAATTGTTTTTCGGCGACGATCGTTCAAAATTCGAGATTTTGTTATGTTCGAATCTTTGGACTGAAAACTAAAATTTTCGAAACCGAATGCCTTAAATTTTTAAGAAAATTCGGAACAGAATCACCCTTGATGAAATATATAACTATTTTTTGTTTCAAACGAATCATAATATAAATCAATTTTAAACTAAAGTTTCTAATTTCAGGAAGAAGGGGGAGGGGGGCGTGTTCACCCGCTACCGAAGTAACAATATTTTAGTGATTACACACTGAAACACAACGGACTGAAAAAAATAATTAAAAATCGGTAAAGTTTTCGAAAAATTTCAAAAATTCTGAAATTTTAGTAAAAATTTTCAAATTTAGAAAATTTTCGAAATTTTTTTGCTGACTTTGGAATTCCGGATTTGGAATTTTCAAATTTAGAAAATTTTCGAAATTTTTTTGCTGACTTTGGAATTCCGGATTTTGGAATTCCGGATAAGAGGTCATATACTGTAAAATGATTCTTTCTGATCTAACGTAATTAAAATATAAGGAATACATAGTACAGCGTAATTTTCATTTAATTTTGCTTATGTAATCAAACAATGAGTTATGTGGTGAGTTAATCTGTTTAGAAAATCACTGATAACACTTTTTTACAAAAACTTTCACACATGGTTTATTTGTTAATATTTAATTTGAATGTTTTGTCCAATCGTTGAACTACTTCCGAAACTTAATACTGAGTAATATATATATATATATATATATATATATATATATATATATATATATATATATATATATATATATATATATATCCTCATCATTTTTAACACTTTCCAACCTAGTTGAAAAGTGTTTATGACTTCGGTTTGTCTGGCCGTCTGCCGTCTGGCCGTCTGGCCGTCTGGCCGTCTGCCGTCTGCCGTCTGTCCGTGCTCTAACTCCCGTAAATATGCTCGGATTGCCCTGCAAATTTTATATGTTATAATCGTTATCTATAGCATGTTCCCTATTTCAACGGAAGTGTGTAGCACTTATAGTTTTTTTTACACGGACACTCAAAAGAATTCCGTTACATTGCGGTCTATGGGGAAAAATCATTTGCGGTTTATTTAAATAATGTTTCAATACTTTAAACGCATTGAAATTTATATATATCACTAAGGTGCATTAGAAGAAGCTTAATATGGAATAGGGTGTGCATAGCACTTATACTTACTTTACAGGGACAGTCAAAAGAATTCCGTTACATTACGTCTATGGAGAAAAATCGTCTGCGGTTTATTTAAATAATGTTTCACTATTTTAAACGCATTGAAATTTATATAAGGTTCATTACAAGAGACTTACTACAGAATATTGTGTGTATAGCAGTTATCGTTCATTTACAGGGACACACAAAAGAATTCTCTACTGTATGTTAACAATAATTCCTGGAAGTGCGTTTTAAGTTACTGAATGCGATTTTAATTTTAAATCGCTTTTTGTATATTACGTGGTGTGTATAAATTCTGTAGATCCTATACAGGGAAGTACAAAAGTTCGGGAACACATTTCCGTATTATTTAACTCCAGACGGAGAATTTTAAACTGTGCTACGTGTTTCCTAACTGAACTAAAATTTAGCATCCTATGTAGTATATATACAAATCTATAGATCCTATACAGGGCTGAATAAAGTATTCGGATTACTTAGATGTTATCTTTTAGCTTATAAAAGAGTATGATTCGTAAAATTATTTTGGAAGCGTTGGAAAGTGTTACATAATCTATGCTTGACGCATGATTTTTCGTTCTTGTTATTTGTAGAAATCATTTGTCATTTTTAAAATTTACTTTTTTACAGTACAAACCTTTCAATAATAAAATCTTCATGCTGTTTGTTTGTATGAAGTCTTATGAAAAAGAAACGCAGATCAACAATCTGTCATTTTTGACGGTGTTATATACTAGTATATATTAAAAGCAGAAAATAATTTTAGCATGTAGTATATATTATTTTATTGCTCTGAAAACATAATAACAGAAAGAAACATTCACTGTTAACATATTGAAAATATTTAATGAATTGTTTAATACATAATAGTAATGATTCACTGGGTAATTTGTTAGATTTGCCTGACGAGACGATGTGAATCTGTATAATGAAGCAACATTATGCCATCATCTAATGAATATGACGTCAGTTCGTGTTGCTTTTGAATGCTGCTTTACATAGCAAAATGCTATTTAGTGCATTTGCAGCACCAGAATGTGAAGCGCAAATACTATCTGCATCATCATCTTCAGGATCATAATAATCCTCTTGAGGTGTGGAATGGGGAGTTACTTTCTGTTGCCCATGAATTAATTGATCGCCAGCTGTTTATTCACAATTTCTAATCTCTTCAGCCTTTACCTTTTCTTATACTATATTGGAATTTCAGATCATTCGAATTTTCGCTAATCCGAACAGGTAATGGTCTCAATTAGTTCTGATTAGCGGGTTCTACTGTAACAATAACAAAATAACAATAATAGAAAACAATAATCGAAATTAATTGTATTATATTAATAAAGAAAAATATCCCACATTTACATGCTTTTTGGGACAAAAATAAATACCAGGAAGATATCAGGCACAAAATTTATAGATCAAAAGCTACAAGCGAAGTACATTAGATCCAGCATAAATAGATCCCCATTAAACCGCACCCTTTAAAAAGTAAAACACATAAAAGTAATGGGTAAGAAAACTTGAAAGGCTACGATAAAAACAAGTATTTACGGAAGGCAATTTACTAAATCACTTGAATAATAAATTTAACAGATGGCGTGCCCGTGCATCCGAAAACAATGCAAATGAAGGAAGTTTCGGTGCGGTAAAAACATAAAGGAGTTAGGAATTCGTTCCAGAAGTTAAAGCAAATATGAGAAGAACACCAATGCGCCAAAATCAGTTACCTCACATAATGGAAGTAAAAAAAGTAATTGGCTCATATTCGGTAATTAGTAATTGCTATAAATAAGTATAAAATTAAAAATAGCTTTTTTTTAAACACTCTTGTATAAGTATTCAATATTTATCTTAAAAATCACGCTTAATTTTATGACTAAAATCCATGTTGTAACAAAACAAATTCCGTTACAATATGTTTATTTTAGCTATATTTCCGATTATGGAAAATCCATCGCTTTGATTTACGCTTGATAGAAATCGTGAAATGCGAATTTATTAAGAAATATATAATTTTTGCCCTTTTTTTTTTCTTTAGATAGGGCAACAGGGGGGAAAAATATTTAAACTATCTAATCAGAGATTCAAAATTGTTTTCTCAGCATCTAGTCATAATTTAATTAATATTAAACTATTAATTGTTGAAAGCGTATTAAAAAAAATCCAATGTTTATTTTTTATTTCTATTTTCTACTTTTAAGTGTTTAAAATATTTCGTTGTTGCAGTTTTACAGCCAGTTAGCCTATTTTGGTGAGCATTTTTTGATGCATAATTAACTCCATTGTTTTTGTAACTCATAAACAGTTGTGTCCCATAAAGAATATATGGTGATTTATCACCTGCGGCCTTTTAACGGAAAAATTACTTAAAATTAATTTATTAATTAAGTTTTAAAACTATTACAACATTGTATTGTCATCGAAAACACACGTGTATACATTTTTTTTATTTATTTTTTAATAATTTTGGCAATTTAAGAAAAGAATGAGCAATCGACTACAACATTCCATCTTTGCACACAAAAAACAAGTTAAGTTATGTAAAACAGTACAAAATATAAACTCCAAGATTACGAGTTTCATTTTTGCAAGAAAAAAGTTTTTCTCTACTAATCTCTTAAACATCCAGTAATATTAGTTAAGAATATTACACAAAACAATTCATACAATTTTAAGTGAAGCAAGTGTTTTCTTGATTAATTTTTATTTTAAATGTAGGAAGTTTATATATGAGATAAAATCATAAGAAGTTATGAAATCGTTCCAAAAGTTAAAACAAAAATGAAAAGATTTCCAAAACCTTCCAATTAAGTATCTCATGCAATTACAGAAGACAAAAAAGATTATCGAAGCATTACTAATTCGTAATTTTTACTAAATATGAACTTCAACACTGCGAGCATCCTTTTCGTAAGAAACATATAAATTTACTTCATAAATTTATAAACCTCTTGTAAAAATCTTCTCCATTGTTTACTTTTAATGAACAAAACATCTACAGTAATAATGCTTAAGAACAGGATACACACAATTAATACAGTTTTAAGGTACTTTTTTTTTAAATTTCAAATGTAGAAAAATTCTAAAAGGTAAAAACTGCAGAAGTTATGAATTCATTACAGAAGTTAAATCAAACATAAAAAACATTCAAAAGCGTTAAAATTAAATATATAAGCGAGCAAAAAGGCAATACGCCAAGATTTTTTAATTAGTAATTGTTGCAAAAATATAAACTGTAGAATTACGTATTCATTTACGTTTCATTTACGTAAAAGAAAGATAAACTTTAGTAAATTCTTATTTGTAATATTTAAGAATTTCACATAAACGAAACAACTTTTTATATAGTTTTCAAATGCAACAAGGACTCTTCTTATCAAATTTTAATTTTAAGTGAGGAAATTCAGTAAATTACAAAATAACTAAATAAATATATAAAAATAAATAAATCATTCTATAAATTAAAGCAAATATGAGGTAAGAACCAATATGTTAGAGTCTTACAAAGATAGAAATATCTCACAGTTCACATAAAGAAGGTAAGCAAAAAGTAATTGATCAATCATTAGTAAGTTGAAGTTTTAAAATTTGCCGCAAGAACTATTCCAAGCTTTATTTTCAAATGCATTTTTCACAGTAAATTCTTAAATCTCGTACACTGTTACACAAGAACATAAGATAAACAATTCATATAGTTTTCAAATTTCAGCTAAGGGAAGTCATACATTTTAAATAAACAAACAAACAAAAACAACAAAATGAAATCAAAATTCAGTGAGAATTTTCTCTTATAAAAATGGAAATACGTGAAAAACTAACGGAAATTCAACACAAGATAAACAATTCATATAGTTTTCAAGTTTCAGCTAAGGGGTGTCATACATTTTAAACAAACAAACAAACAATAACACAAAATGAAATCAAAACTCAGTGTGAATTTTCTCTTATAAAAATGGAGATACATATAAAAACTAACGGAAATTCAAGATTTCAAGTCTGAAAGATTGAGGGCAGAGACGAGGCTGAGGCAAGGGACTGGGATATAATATCAATCAATACGCTCCCTCAAGAGTACAGAAAAAAAAGTAAAAAATAGAGTGATTCTTAAAAAAAAAAAAAAAAAAAAAAGAAAGAATTTGAGTTCATGATGCTTTTTTTTTTTTTTTTTTTGTGTGTGTGTGTGTGTGTGTCTCTTGTGCCCACATATTTATTTTTCTCAGATCTAATAACAATGGTTAGGATACTCAAAAGGGAATGCTCACGGTGACAGTTTGCCACTGTACTTAATAAAAAGAGATGAGGCAAAAAAGCTTAGAACATCTGAGATTTAGACCAGTCTGGTGAAAATAAAATAAGAAAAAAATAATCACAGTTATAAATTGTGGTACGTTTGGAAAAGATTTTTAACATTATTTTGCGTAGTCTAATATTTTTGAAAAGAAAAAAACAAAATCATATAATTCATATAATTCAGTTACTAAGTAAATAAATAAAAAAATGTAAAAATTATCAATACAAATTTAGACATTCATCCCATGAATTCATCGCCTGTTAAAAATTTTTTGTTTACAAGTTATTTTTTATTTGGATACTTTCACTTTCGGAGCCAGTTTAAAAAATATCCTCATTTAAAAAAAAAAAAAAAAAAAAAAAAAAAAAAAAAAAAAAAAAAAAATCGGAACCAGTTTCGAAAGTATCCCCATAAAAAAAAAGAAAGAAAGAAAGAAAATAAAAACGGCTTTTGTAGAGATCGACCTCAGCTACGCACTACGGTGCAGCATTATTTCACTATAAACTTTTATAGAAATTCCAAGTGCCACTTGTTGGAAGCTTAATATTTAACAGATTTCTTTTCATTATTTTTTTAAAGGGATATTTTTTTAAAAATACTTTTTATTTTTTTTCTCTTTCTAATCGGGGAACAGTTTTGCTTGCCTATACTCCTTAATAAAAAGAGAGAACTTTTTTCTTTTTAATAATTTAGCACGATGGCGATAAAATCGATAAGAAATAAGAAAGGAGCAAACACTGCAAATTTTCTCTTCCAAACCTAACGACGCGGTGATTTTCTGGCAAATTCAATCATCCAAAGAATTTGCGCGGGGTAAAGAGTGATCAGGTAAAGAAAAAGAGAAAAACTTGTGTTTTTGTAGGCATACTTTTACACATGTGCAGGGTTTAACGTTATTAAATCATGAAGAAAATGAACTGAAATCTTTAATAACATTTTAATAACATTACTGAAACGACAGTTTTCAGATTTTTCTTAATGCAAATGTTGACTTATTTAGAATTTATTTACACTAAGGGGCTTACAAAACAAAATAAATGCAGGGTATTATTTTAATTTATATATTTTTTGAAATATTTAATTATATACGGTATCTAACATTACTTCAAAATTTTGGCAAAATCTTTGGACCAATGATTCTTAAATTCTTGGTTAACTCCTTTTCGTATTCTCTGTGTCTCCGTAGACCCCCTTTATTTATAACTGAAGTTACGGATATTCATGAATATCCAGGGCGCGTACGAACCTTACTTTCAAGCACCAATGTTTCCTAATAGTAATATGCACCTTATTTAATCACAGATTTTTCAATTTTTTTTTGCGATTATTTAAGGCACAAAATTACTAGTCGGAAATAGTGGAACTGAAAAGTAAAGACCTTACTCGCCGTATATATCAAATGCAAAATATGTAAACTAATAGAAATATATAAAATTATTATTCACTATAATTTGAACAATATTCTTAGCATTTCTTTTCATTTCTTTTTCAAAAGTGGTCTGAAATTCTAGATAACTTAAAAAAAAAAAAAAATTAATTGAACGCAACGCCTTCCAGGACCCCCTAGAAAACGCACTGTGTACGCGAACCCCATGGGGTCCGTGGACCACAGTTTAAGATTTGGTGTTTTATGTTATCTAGTACATAAAGTCATAAATGAGGTAAACATAAATGAGGAAAGTAGTTTTTATTTTTAAAAAGATTACTTATACATAAATATTAAAAATTTTATTTGAACAAACGTTAACATGTTATTTGTATGAAATCACCGGTAGGTTTTGAAGATGATTTTTAAAAATTGTTTGATTTTTAGGGCTCCGTACTTAAAAAATACCGAACTCAAAAATATATTTGTTTTAATTTTAGGTATTATGTTTTCCGAGATGTCATCAAAAATGCACTTTCATCGTTAAAGCGATAAATACATGATTTAATTATTATGATTCAATGACACATATAATTGGCAAATTTTTAATTTTGTAACTGATAATATAAATAAGAAATCTCATTAATAACTTTTAACATACTCATCGACTAAGCTTTTAAAAAATGTTTACTTACTGCTTTAACATTAATCCGTAGACGCAATGTATTAGTCACTGTATTTGAAAAACAAAACGGAAAAAACTTGGCTTGTATGATACAAATAAATAAATAAATAGGATGAAATAATAATAATGATAATAAAGTAAAACCACAAGATAATGTTATAGTAACAGAAGTAAAACCACGAATGTAATATTTCTTAACATTCTTTTTTCTTCTTCTTTTTTTAGAATTTCCAATGTACCTACCAACAGTACAAAAGAACGAAATAATATTTAAAAAACCCCATAAAAACAGGTAATTTTTACAGAATGAGAAACTTTATGGAACATATATAAGATACAGAATCGTTACGAAAAATTATGCAATACCTGCGCATAAAGGCGTATTAAAAAATTGCAGTCATCAGAGTGAAAACCACAATACAGGAAAAAGATTAATGCGAATTTAACTTACGTTTAATAGTTAAACATTTTCTTGCCTTTATTTTACTAGTACATTGCCATGAGACAATGAATGGCATAAAATTTTAAATGATTCCACAGAAAAACACATAGATTTTAAAGAAAACTACTTTAAACATCTAAATAATAATAATAAAATCGTATTTGTGGTACACAAACCTTAAATGCTTTTAAAAACAAGAATTATACGAAAAGTTTAATAACTGTAATACCTCTCACTGTATTAAGCTTACACAAAAAGATAACGAAACATAAACGGACCTAGCTTTTACGCACTCATAAAATATTACTTTTACGACGTAATAAATTAAATGAAGAACAAACTTGAAATTTTCTACATTCTTTTAACTTTACCTCGGGCAACGTTACTTTATTTTTAACTAAGTATAATTTTCTTGTACTTTATCGTCATAATATACGTAGGCGTTGATGAATCCCAAAGAATTTAATATTTGCACATTCATATTTACAATTAACCAGGGAGAGTTTCTAAAAGTTTTTGAAAATTAAAGGAAGCGCTTTTACCAATGAATTACAGAGAACGGATGATAGATTATTCTAGATGGCAAAGGAAATTAAGAACGGAATTTACTGGATATTAAATTATAGTTGAATAAACATTACATTACAACATAATGTTGAAATTCTATTAATTTTTAAAAAGCTTCATTCTATTCTTGAAGCTTTAGTTTAAGCACTGTTTTTATTAAAGGAATAGAACATGGAATCTATGATATAAAAATAAATAATAAAGATAAAAGTAATTTTTTTTTACTGTTTTTTAAACACTCATTCAATGTTTCTTTTAAAAATCACGTATAATTTCATGTCCGTAATTCACTTGGTTTCAAAACATTTCTGTTAAAATACGTTAATTTGGCGTGGGCTTGATTATTCAAAATCCAAGGCTTTGATTTAGGCTTGATAGGTTAGAAAGCGCAAGCTAGTGAAATTATTTAAAAAAATAAAAATATTTGCTCTGTTTCATTATTAAGATATGACAACAGGAAAGGAAAAAAAAAAAGGCATTATTTAAACTATTCAGGATTTCTAAATTTTTTTTCTCAGCGTATCATAATTTAATTAATATTAAACCATTAAATGCTAAAAGAGTATATATATATTTCAATTTTACACTCTTTATTTTTTATTTATATTTTATACTTTTTAGTGTTTAAAATATGTCATTATTGTATTTTCACAGCACGTTGGCATGTTTTGGCAACAGTGGTTAGGCGGATCTCCATTGTTTCTGTAAATCGTAAATAGTTGTAACTATAAAGAATATTTGGCGGTTTATCACCTGCGGCCGGCTGACGGAAAAATGCCTTAAAGTTAATATATTAATTTATAATTAAGTTCTAAAAATATAAAAATTTTGTATTATCATTGGAGACAAATCTGTGTACGTATTTTATTATTATTATTGCTCTAGCATATCAAAAATAGATTGAAAAATCGATTACAAAATTCCATGTTTTCATATATGAACCCAAGTTAAGCTAAACAAGTTGGAAATTGTACGTCAAATGTGACAAATGAGGTGCGTTCGTACTATAACTAGTTTTATAAATGTTCCGATCTTGGTACAATAACTGTTGTACTTTTAAGCAAAAATGCGTTAATACAAAATTTATTTTATGTGCAGATTTTCATGTCATAAATATAAATTTTATTTTATGAAATTAAGTTTCAATACACTTTTACGAACAATTTTTTACAATTCCGTTACATTAAAATTATACTATGCGCAAATATCCAGTACAAGACAGTGTTAAAAAAATCATCGTTATTATTTCAGTGAAATGAATTATATCCTCTGTTATTTTCGTAATAAAATAAGTACATTTTAAGTTGGCAACATTTTATCTTTTGTTACTGAAAATTCCAATAACTTGAAATCCATATTTAGATTATTTTTCCATTTAATATTTATTTCTCCGGAAACATCTATCCACAAAACTGTCGGTGGATAATATGATCGCTATAATTAAACAATTTTAGTATACAAATTGGATTTTTAAATTCAGTAATACGGAAATAATATGACTCCATCTTAAATAGGACGTAATCACTATGACAACCTAGAATCACTACCTATCATGGTATAGCATTGAATTAATTGCGTATGATAGAATTGACTAAAATGAAGAAAACTTGTATTATTATCTTTTTAAGTTTTGATTCGATTTTCATAAAATTTTAAATGGCTCTTCAAAATTCTGCAACGATTATATATTAAATTTCAAACCATTCGGTTGGGTAGTTTTTATGCTGTTATATGCGGACAGACGGACGGACCAAACGACGACTACGGGTGCTGCTTATTTATATAATTACGAAAGCACCTAATAAAAGAGTGTAAAAGGTACACAGATTACTAAAAAATAATTTTTTTATTAACTCTTTGTATCACCGGGTTGCACGTCTGCAACAAGCCCAAAAAATCAATGTTATTTCCAAAGTGAGCTTTAAAAGACGATTTTATTGATTTCTGCTATCTTCCAAAACTGCAGTTAATATAAATTGTTTGTAGAATCTCCAGTAAATGGTGGTACCGAGTTACTTTTTTATAAAGTTTAATTTATCACTTGAGCTGTTTCACGTGGTTATTGATAAGATAAGCTTTATGAATTTGTTGAAATTAAAAAGGCTGGTGACGTCCTGAAATTTATTTTTCATGAAGATGAGTTTATATACTTTACAATTTAAAATTAGAAAATTTACAACATTTATGAGAAATATGTAATTTTTGTTTTCTTAAACATACAAAACAAGCACCTTTTTGTATAATATATATATATATATATATATATATATATATATATATATATATATATATATAATATATATATATATATATTCTAATTTTTTGTTTGTATTTTTTACATGCTTCAAATGATGTATTCTAACATCTGAGTAAATATTTTTCAAATCGAAAAATATGAACTACAGAGGGTTGACAAGAAAGAAAAAAAATATTAATTATTATTTTGGTTCCAGCAGAGGAAAACAAAATATGGCTTATTTTAAAATTTCACAATCTGTTTACTATAATAATATTGACTATGCCGTACAAAATAAAATAAATTGCAAACAAATTTAATTTCCTACATTCCTTTAACTTAACCTCGAGGAATTTAACTTTAATTTTAACTAAATTTGTTTTTCTTCCTGTTTACACAGCAATGCACATATGAGTTGATGAATCTCACAGAATTTATTATTCACATGTACTTCATATTTATAATCAACCAAACAGATTTTCTAAACATTTTTTTCCATTGAAAACAAAATGGAATTCGTTCGCTTATGAATTACATACAACGAATGATGGATTATTCTAGCCGGCAGATAAAATTAAGAACGAAGTTTATTGTACGAGTATATTGAATTATATTTGAATAACTATTACAACAGAATTATGAAATATAATAAAAGCTGTATTCTAATATCGGAAGAGTTTTATTTTAAACATTCAATCGAACTCGTTTTATACGAGCTCGGTTAAAACGAGCAATTTGCACGTTAAGAATGGCTCATCATTTAAATCGTATTAAGATGTCAGCTTTTTTGCGAGTTATAAAAGCATGATCACAGCTAATTCGAGCAGAACATCTCTTCATTTCAACGTGATTTTCGGCGAAAAGTAGAGTAGAATTAGGAAAGAAATCTCTTTCTTATTGAAGACTGTTCTCTGTCAGTGATAAATATTACATTACAAGTGTCAGTCAAAATGTAGTACTAGTTTTACCAGACATAATTTTAACCTTCACATTGACTTCTTACATAAGAAAATATAAAAGATTGTCCTAAGATCTTGAAATAATGAAGGAAGGGAGATATAAGGACGTTTCAAATATTCCCCCTTTGTAAGAGTTACAACGGAGCCTCGGAAAGGTAGGAGAATAGGAAAAAAAAACCTTTATTTTTCTCTCTTTAAATTTTGACTCTGAGCCATATTAACCAGCCTATTTATGTCTTTTATTTCACTGTTAAAATGAAAAAGATATAGGAAATCAATAGCTCGAAAATTGCAGTATCTCCTGCCATGCCGATTTTTTCAAGGAAATTTTATGATATTAAGTTCATTTTGGCATTATGATAATTGTCGCGATTAATAGTTGTAATTAGTTCATTTATGTGTGTGTTTTTAAGATTCTTAGTATCTTTACGGATATTACAAGTAACGGTTAATACGAGGACTTTTATAATTACCTTACTTTTCGTATTAACCGAGTTCGACTGTATAAGGTAAAGCTATGAGAGTCTGCGCACAATTCAAAAGAATAACAATAAAAAATCTAAATATTAATTTTTTGCTAATCTATCCATGAATAATTTTTACTTCATTTGTTTTTTATGCATTTCCATTGTTGTTTTTTTGTTATGTTCTATTTAATAGAACAGTTGTAATAAAACTAAGAAAGTTATTTTGCGCAATCTGTCCTTACAGGGTTGGTGTGATTGCGCACATGGGTAGCAGAGATTGTTACTAATAATAACTAGAATTAAATTGTTAACAATAACAATTACACTTAAATGACATTGTTGTAAGGTTTTTGTGAACAAATATTATTGTATTAGGATTGAATATTTCAACCTAATGATTAAAGAATCAGAAAAAGGAAATGATTTTAAAAACGATTAAAAAAATTAATTAAAGGAAAAAAAATTAAAGAATCAGACAAAGCAAGTCCAGATAAGATTGCAAAATAACATTAAGTTACTTGATAACACGTTTAACTTAAAATTAGTCCATTTTCATTTTTCATTTTTTATACAAATTTACCAATAAGCTGCGTAATCTCTCCTAGCATAGAAACTAAGGGGAACAATGCGCCATCTCTCCTAAGTAGCAAATGCGCAAACTCTCCAATTTGGGTAGGAGAGATTGCGCGGCCTTTTATTTAAACATGGCCGCTACTAAAACGAACCGTTGATGTTCACATTGTTAGTCTAGATTAGTAGCTTATGAGAAA
This sequence comes from Maratus michaelseni, assembly GCA_963931845.1. Classification (NCBI taxonomy): domain Eukaryota; kingdom Metazoa; phylum Arthropoda; class Arachnida; order Araneae; family Salticidae; genus Maratus; species Maratus michaelseni. The sequence goes on from OZ007593.1 coordinate 261,778,473, forward strand.
ACGTTTAAGTTAAAAATATTTTGTACTACTGACATTGTATAGAAATTCTGATGAATAGCTATGAAAATTCAAGCACTTACTTTGGGAAAACAAAACAAAATAGCAATGCTTTATCTTAGACGCTCAAAACAATCAACGTGCACTTTCAAGTAGACACTCAACTACTGCTGTTGTACAACTACCTGGAGTCGCTGCGTGCTCACGCTACTCCTTCTCCCCGAACCTCTATGTGCGCAATCTCTCCGACCGCGCTATCTCTCCTGGCTTTACCTTATGCTATATTTAAAGGCATGGGTTATTAAAGAAAATGTCATTAAAAAAAGAAATAACATTCGGAAAAAGTACATAAATTACATAAGGTTCGAAATTTTTACTGTTCACAAAGGAAAAAGAGACTGGATAATATTTTTGTTGCCCGTAAAATAACAAAATATGTTATTTTCAAAAAATACCACACGTCGATAACTACATCATTCTAAATAAAATAGATGCAGAACCAATTTAACTTCCTAATTCTTTAAACTTTACTTCCAGCAACATTATTTTATTTCTAACTAAATATGTTTTTCTTGTATTCTATCAACAAAATACACATATGCGTTGATTGAAAGCCGCAGAATTCATTATTTGCATATATTTAATATCTATAATTAACTACGAAAAATTTCTACAACATTTTCCCACTGAAAATAAAATGAAATGCATTCGCCTATAAATTGCACAGAACGGATGATAGATTATTCTAGATGGCAGGGGAAATTAAGAACGAAGTTTATTGAGTATTAAATTGTAGTTGAATAAATATTACAAAAGAATATGAAATAAAAAACTTTATTCTAATCTCAGCGGTGTTTTATTTTTTTTAAAACTGCTTTACTTAAAGAAATAGAATACCAAATTTTTGTTTATATGAAATAAATAATAAAAAGTAATAATAACTAGACTAAGTACTTTGACACAAATAGATTAAGTTTTTTTTTTTTTTTTTTTTTTTTTTTTTTTGTAAATTGCAAAGGAAAATACAGATTTAAAAGACAGATGTTGTTTTTGTTTTCTGTGGAATAGCGGAATATATATATATATATTTTAATACAATCGGAACCCCCACATATTAATTGAAAACCATAAACAATAGGACATACACAAATATATACAGGTTGATCCTACTCGCTGAGCAGTAACTTATTCCTAAAACTGTTAATTTTAGATGTATATGTACTTCCATAATGCACTTAATAAAATATATAAATTTCGTAGAAGCTCAAGCGTAATTACAAATGTTACAAAAATGTTGGAAATCTTTAAAGCTATTTTCAGATTCAAGAAGTTTCTGACACATTTTTAAATTAAATGTTGTTCGCAAAAACATGAAATTGGCAGGCTCTCTTTTTAAGAAACCGTGTAATCGAACTGTTTTTTTTTTTTTTTCCTGCAAAGGTAGAAGATTTTTTAGAAAATGTTGACAAAGTTGGCATTTTGAACCGAATTTCTGGACGCGATAGCGCAAGAAAGAAAAAAAACACCCGTCCTGAGGCAGCAATTGCTTATAACTCAAAATGTAATTCATTTATCGGAAAATGAGAAAAAACTGTTCAATTACAAATCACTTTAATAATCATGCCTGAGGGTATCATGCTTTTATGTTTCAAAATGAGTCAGAAAATGTGTCCGAAAGTTTCGCGTTGTTGAACGGATTTTTTATTTTTATTTTATTTTATTTATTTATTTATTTCGAGAACTGTATCAAAAACAACTAGTCGATGTTCAACAACATTTATTCTTCTTCTTCATCTTCTTCTTTTTTTTTTTTTTTTTTTTTATGCAAACATTATCGAACCGAAGAAATATTAATAATTTTATCGTCAACTATTAATCGAGAAACATTTGCAACGAATAGCTCACTTTCAATTCAATTAAACGTGTCTCCTAAGTCCGGAATTAACTCAAAAATAGAATTATAAGCATTTCAATATAATTCCTCCCGCGTTTCAAAATAATTATTTGTCCTTTCAAAAGAAAGTGCCATCAGCTTTTAATTGCCTTTTCCAGAGAAAAAGAAAAAGAAACTCATTTTCTCGTGAATCTCTTTAATTGGACTTAGAGATCAAATAAATGCAGTTTTGGATTCGAAAGATGGAAAAAAAGACACACTTTTCAAAGGTAATACTCGAGGATCTTAATTAGTTCCATTCGTAAATGACATCCGAACTTGTTGCTTTGCTAGTAACCAAAAGAGGCAGTGTTTCTTTCGATTATTTTTTTCCCCGTAGAATTCTTTTTACAATCGACTTAACAACATTTATGTCTCATTTATTTAACTGAAAGAAAGAAAGAAAGGGATATCAGTGAGATTTAGTTAAATGTGTAACGATTAATATCAGTTCAGTTCACAGTTTTTCCCCCAAAAAATAGATTTATTTGTAAATATAACGCGTGGCTAAGACGGAATTGCAAGGGTCAGAAAATAATATTCCGTTTTTAAACAGATTTCCTTTTTTTTTTTTTTAAGATACCCTATGTGTTATAATTGCTTTTTTTTTTTTTCGACAAGACTGTAAAATTTTCCGTTTAAAGGTAACACTATTTTGACGTCCTAAACTTTAAGGTTTTTTCGGGATTTTATTATCATTATTATTATTATTATTATTATTATAAAATGCAAAGTGTTTATAAAAATTCATTTTTACCAAATTTTTATACATATATATTAAAGTAGAAACCTGTTAATATATATATATATATATATATATATATAAGAGAAGGTCCTAATTATCAGCTAGTGTCCAAATACCGGACTGTCTGTTCTGTATATCTGTTCTGAGAACAGACAGCACAGCCTGGTGGCGATAGGCAGAGCTTGTACCATTAATTGAGATAAGAAAGGGACGAGCAGTACGTCGCTAAAGTATGTCTTATTTACAAGCACTAAGAGCAAAAGTGTCGACACGACAAAATCTGGGAAATCAAAAGTTTTTCATGTATGTGTTTCTAAAAAAAAAAAAAAAATACTGATCGTATATTGGCATGAATTGACGATTAAATTGTTTTTTAGACATATTTAGCTTCTAAATAACGCACTGCGCGTTCTTGGTATTTTAAATGAGTAATGCTGGTTTTAACTTAAACATAGCAATGGTCCAAATAGGGGGTACCCAGAGTTGTCTAAATAGAAGTTAGCCGGTATATGGACCTCTCTGGGTTTGATCCGCGTGAAATGGAGGAAAATAAATTAATTTATGGAATCACAAACGCTGTATCGCTTTGTTGTGTCATTTGTTGGATACACCAAAATCGTCCGCAATAAATAGGAAGAGAAAGGAGGGAAATGACGGAGGGAAAACTGAGAAAATAGAGGAGAAAGGGGCAGATACCGGATTTAAAAAAATAAAATAAAATAAAATAAAAGGGACAGAGGAAGATGATACAATTTGTGACTTCTGCGAGGGTGCTTTCTCTGTAGACAAGAATGGAGAACTCTGGGTTCGATGTTTAAAATGCGATGTGTGGGCTCATAGCGGCTGCACCGACGCAGAGAGTGACTGCTATGCTTGTAATTTTTGTTGATAAAGTAATCTACAATTCAAGCAGCAAGCCTTTGTTGTTTCACTTTAAAAACAAAACTAGGAACAAGATGGAAACTGTTAGAGATAATCGTTAAGATTTTTGTAAATTTGATAAAAATGCTTGTTTATTGAAAATCGAATGTTCTTTCTGAACATATTAAATGTTATTAATCAATAAAATATATTAAAACAATGTTCTTCTCTCTTAATTAGCGAAATTAGCCTTATTTGTGTGATTATTTTGGAAAAAAACTGATGTAGCCGGTATTTAGACCTCATTTTCTGAACTCAGAATTTTGAGACGTTAGGAATTTTTCTTTTTATTAACATAGACCGCTTTTTAAACTGATTTTTTTTTCTAGACGGATGTAAAACATTTCAAGGTACCCTACCATGACATTTTCCTCTACTAATTTTCAAAATTATAAGATCTAGATTGAAAATAAAAGTGGTTGCCGATATTTGGACCCTCTCCCCTATATATAATAAATAATGGTGGCAGCTGATGGGTGGGGGCGGGGCGCATCCAAAGAAGAGGGTCAAGCGGTGGACATGATAACTCATAGTAGACTTAATCTAGAACAATAAGACAGATTTTTTTTAATAGTTTCAAAGCTATTAAAACACGTAGTCGTTTATATAGTATATAATTTTTTAGTGTAATGGCACCAATTCAAAGTAAAACAGAAATTTTCAACACAAAATTTCATTATTTAAATTTACACACAAAAGTGAGATATCACTATTTCTTTATACAAATATTTCATTTTCACAGGTTTCCCTATATTTATTCAACACAATGTGCGAATGCAGACATGATTTGTAACACCTTCTTCTCTTGTCATCACAGCATTTGCTGAGAAGGGGTGTTGTAGAAAAGTAGCCTTTTAATAATAATACAGTCGAACCTCGTTAACACGAAATTGAAGGGACTGGGAATTTTTTTCGTGTTATCCGAAATTTCGTGTTAACCGTCATAATAGTGGCGCCATCTATGTTAGATGTAAAAACTAAATAAATTAACCTACAAATATATCCCTCTTCAAAAAATCATAAATTAATAAGAAATAGTAAATTTCATTAACAAATTAATTATCGTTTCTTAGGCAATAATAATTTTATTTATTATTGCTTCAATTTCTGTAGAGTACTTTTTTAGGAACGTGTGGACCTAATCTAATTTGTCCAAAGCTCGGGATTTATCCTCTTGATCCATAAGGAAATGTTGTACAGTTTTCAATGCTGCTGTAGATTCATTTATTGACCAATTTCTTCATCCTCATCTGACACTTCAATGTTGTCATCTTTATTTTTCAGCAATTATTTCTTCATCTGTCGTCACATCCGAAGTCAGCACATCTTCATCTATGCAAATGTACTTGGAAAAACAATGTCTAAGAAAGAATTTACCGATTATGGCTACATATCTTTCTGCAGACAAGTCTATGACGCTATTTAAATCTTGTCAGTCATCCGTTAGAAAATATGAAATCGCTCTCACCGAGAGCATCAGCAAAAGCCTCTGCTTCATCTTGCAAAACTGCAAAAGTTAAAACAATGTTCTGGCTTATTGCCTCTTTTATCCACCGCAAGAGAGCAATTTCAATTTATTCATTCTTTCTTCTACACATTAGTTTTCTTAGTTGTTTGAATTAATTCACAGCATAAACCGCTTCAATCTTTTCGCGATTCTTTAAAACTGTAGAAGAATTATAGGTATCCATACTTCGCCGCATTTAGTGATTTTTTCAGTACTTTATCGCTAACTTCGCTAATTTTTTTTGCTTGGTTTCTTAAGATACTGCTTGCTGTTTTCGACTCCATCTTTCACAGAATTCTACAGAGCAACTGTGAACAGCGTTTCCATTATGTTAGTTAGGTAGTGAAGTAGAGAGAGTCACTTCTTTCACTCACAGATAGGAGAATTCAGACCCCCGGTTTATAGTTTATGTTACTGTCAATACAGTCAACCGAGTAATATGGAACAATCACTTCCAAAAAAAGAAATTCCTTCCCCAAACTTTCATTGTGACGAATCTATTGCTCATATGGTTAATGTGGGAACACTTGCGCATATCAGAGATCAAAGAAAAGCAGGGATTATTCAGGAATTCAGTATTTCAGAATCTTCTGAAACCCTTTTTCACTTTAAATCGTTTTCAAACCATGAGAAAATTCCACTTTTAATAAGAGTATGTGACATTTAAGTTTGAAATATCGGAAACATTGCATAAGGAATCATGTTTTGACTTTGAAGCGAAAAAAAAAATTCGCCTTAAGCGGGATTTTCCGAAATTCTATTTCGTGTTAAACGAATTAATTAACATTAATTTTCAGACTCATCTGACGGGACCTGAAAATTATTTCGTGTTAAGCGAAATTTCGTGTTAAGCGATTTCGTGTTAACGAGGTTCGACTGTAGTAATTTTAATAGACACATTTTCAGAATATAAAAATAAAACTTCACTATACACTGAGTGGCCAAAATGTTATGACCACTCTTCACTTGAACTTCGATTCGTCCGTGCGTTGGTGTAATAAACTGGATTTTCTGATAAAAAGTTTGCCCTTGGTCATAGAAGCACCAGTGAACGTTGCATTTTGCCTATGCTATTCATGGAGAAAAAAAGGGATTTGAGTCTTTGAGTGACTCTGAATGGGACATGATTGTGGACACCACAAAGGCCGATTCCAGTATATCAAAAATCGCTAACTTTCTTGGCTTTTCTCGTACAAGAATGTCTCGCGTCTTCAAAGAAATGCATCTAAGGCAAACAATTTCTCGCGAAAATTAGAATTATGGGAGAAAATTCTTTGTGGACAATAGAGGTGCCAGGGACTGACACACATTGTTTGTAGCAACAGAAGAGCTATCCCACAACAAATTGTAGCGCAATACAACTCAGAATCATCGCAAAGCATACCTGTATGCTCTACTAGAAGTTCCGGTGATGAGTGGTCATAATATTTTGATCACTCAGTGTATATGACCTATAAATCTCTCCATTCTAAAAAAAAAAAAGTAACTAAAGGCTATCGCCGCCGTAAATACATTTTTGTGACCGGGGGTCTTTCTCGGCTAATATTAAGAGAACTAATGCATGTAAAAAAAATGAAAATTGATTGTTTTATAGAGAAATGTTCGATAAGCACGCTGAAATAGACATTTTTTAAATCGAAGATTTATTTTAAGTGCTATTTAATGTTGAATTCGGTCTATTTTGACTGAATTTTTGACCTATTTTGTTTCGTTAAAAAGTTTTAGTGAATCAAAATCTATGCATAGCAATTTAACCATCTTTCCTATGCTTTTACTTACTGAGATTGCAGTGCGCAGCGTGCAATCATTTTTCATATTTGACTAATTTTTTTAGGTTTTTTTTTTTTAATTATTCAAAATTTCATTATTTCAGTCCAGATTTTCATATTTCGAAAAGGTAATTTTTTTTTACATATTGTTTCCAAACTGTAAAACAGCAAAAATAATATTTTCCTTCAATTAAGAAATGTATTTACTCGTGACAATTAAAAACAGAAAGAAAACTTTAAAATAATAATTAAATTATTGCGCGTGAAAAGCAGCAAATGGAAAAATTTACGCCATATTTAAAATGGCCAAAAGATAATATTGCCAAACAGTTTCAAGTTTAAAATATATTTATACGAGAGATTTATTTAATACGTTACCACGCATGCGCGGTAGCGTATTACTACTTATTTTACTGCTTATTACTGTTAATTTTACTGTATAATACTGGCAGCTGCAATGCCAGTATTACACCTTAAAATCAACTATTATTAAAATAAATCAAATTAAATATATGCTGAGTAGTGGTTACACACTTTGTAAATATATAATTGAAAAATTTAAGAAGAAAGAAAAGTAGACATAATACTTTAGTCATATTACAATTTCCAATCGTATAAGGGTTAATAAATCCTTCATGACTACCAGCTAAAAACATTATCTTTAACGAGAACGTGGTTTTTAATTCTGTGAAAAACATGGGGGGGGGGTATAATTATATGTTTATATTAAAATTAATAATATTATAAAAATACTGTTTTTCTCAAACAGCCCCTTCCCCCAAATGCTGTGATGACCACGAAAGCAGATATTACAACCATGTAAACCATCTTAAAAACCGTATTTATATGAAATAAATACAGTTTTTTATTAAAAATAAGATAAAAAGAAACACTTTTCAAAGATATTATTGATGGATCTTAATTTCATTCGTAAATGGAAATTGGACACATTGCTTTACACGTAAAAAAAAAGCAAAAATCTCTCTCTCTTTTTTTTTTTTTTTTTTTTTTGCTTGTTTGCTTTTTTCTCAAGGCGAATAGTTTTCACAATTAAATTAACACCATTTTATGTCTTTTAACCAAACAAAAACTTTAAAGAAAAAAGGTATCGTAGGAATTTAATTAAATTTGTAACCAAGAACATGATAGTTCGGTTCGCAATTTTTGCTCTAGATAAAAGTCATTTACAAATACTTAGTTAACAAAAATACCACAAGTAAAAATGTCTTTTAATTTTTATTTTCTAAATATTTAATTCTCAATATGTTTGGTTATTATATTATATTTAGATCAATGTTCACATAGTTATTTATATTTTTGTCCTCACAGTTAATCATAATGGACATTTTCACATGAAAATCCTCGGAAGTTTTTACGAAAAGTCAGAATTTAAACAGCATTAAGCAATACAAATATTGAACTTTGATGTGCAAAATTAAATTAATTTTTAAACAACAAATTTAACAAAAATATCTCACGAGACAAGAAATTTTATGCGCGAATTCAAGGATGAACCTCTAAATTGCACATTAAACAATCTGTAAAGGTAACATTAACACATGATTTAATTAAAAGATTAAAACCAGAAGGGAAAGATATGATAATTTTTTATAAATGATTCAATTTTTAAATTATTTTTAGATGCTGTATCTGTATATTTTTAAAAAAGGTATAAAAAAAAAAAACTGTAATAAAAATTAATAGAAGAAAATTTGCAACTCTAATATATGCAATTAACTCAAAGTCATATGGAAAATTAAATTACGTGTGCTTAATACACAATTAAAAGCAAAAAGAAAATGTTTTGATAAAACCTATTAATTAATGAAGAAAAGAGAAATAACATTTTTTATTGAGAAATATGAAAATACCAAAGAAAAAAAATGCCACTTTAAAGGGTACGTATGGTCACTACATAACATAAACCTATCTGAATTTTTACTATTTTACTGACATAACATAGGTAATTTTTCTCTATTAAAATTATTTTGCTTATCATCGTTTCCGTTTATATATTTATAATTTTATTTTCGAAAATACATTGTTAAAAACTGAAAATAAATGACACGAAAAATGTCCCACATCTATAATAATTATTGATATTTTATGTTTATTTAAATAAAATAAATAAAGTATATATTGCTTTCATGTTTTTGAAACAGGCCATCGCTTAAAATAGTTATTTTAAATGAGCTATTCAATACCTTTTCTTTTCCTATTTTTCATTCCTTCAGCTATTTCGGATTAGATGATGCTAAATTTAATCATAATGCAAACTGAGCATCATTAAGTCAAAATGAAGCAACTAAAACCAAAACTAATCAAAAGTTTTACGAGAGAACATTATCACAATTTTCCATAATTACTTTCATAAACTTTTCATTTCTCTAATAAAATTATAAACTAATTCATTAATCAATCAAATTTCCGAGATAGTCTTCTGCTTCTTGTCTGTTAAAATATTTTGAATATGCATAAGCAGAATATTTATGGTTTCCATAAATATGTAATGACGCTATTTATTTTAAAGTTTTTATTCGAAAATTTCCACTCTGCCAGTTTTGATAACCGTAATTTGATGCTAAACTAATAAATATTTAAACAAAAAAGGGAATTACTTAGCATCGATAACTTTAATAACAGTTTTGGAATTTAGTTCGGAAACAAGTTCGGGGAATATTTTATCATCATGCAACGGAAAAGTAATAAAACTGCTAATTTTAGATGAATAATATTTTAGATAATACTTTGTTTTGCATAATATTTTAAAATGGAAAACATTTTGTTGCGATAATATGTTATAAGATTACATAGTTTCGAAACTAATATTTTGTTATATAAACTTGTAACTATTTAAGTTACTATAACAGTGAATAGAGATTTCAAGTTTTAGAAATAATCAGCAATTTCGAATTAATTATTATGTAAAAGTAATAATTAATTCCAAATTTGGCGGGTATCCCCCCCCCCCCAAAAAAAAAAAAAGGGAAACTGAAATTTCAAAATTTATTAATTGTAATAAATGTAAAAATGAAAGTGGCAAAATTTTGCATGCAGTCCTTTAAAAAATATTCAAATTTACGTCATTAGATGGCGCTGCTATGTCTCAACCTATACGAAAGATAAAACCAATATAATATGTAAAGCTGGATCAAAGATATCCAGTTTTTACTTTTCTGTTTAGCTGTCGAAATGGGACAAAAGTTTTGCATTTGAGTATTCTTACAGCGTCATCTGTTGACGAAAAGTTGAGTTATTTTTCAATTTACCGCTGATAAAATATATGAGCTACCTCATAAATATCTCATGCTTTAATTATTATTATAGTTAATAAATTAATTGAATTTCAAAGTTCGAGTGTCATAATTTTTTCTTTGCCTCCCCCTGTAAATGATGAATATTATGATCATCTAATGACGATGACATCTGTGGTGCCAATGATAATTTTTCTTTAGATAGTTGTCTTTAACTATTAAAAAAAAAAAAAAATCTTTGCTCAAAAATATCTTAAAGAGTTAAAAAATATTTGTGATTTAAGAATATAGACTCAATTTCACATGGTTAAATCCCTTTAACTATACATGTAAAGTGAATTAATCATAGAGACTATTTAAAAATTTCAAGTACTGCCACTAAAGCGTTCCTAAATCTTGTGTACCGTACACTAGCTTCAATTGTGTGCAACATGGTTACTATGAAGCACTAGATTTGTTTCAATGGCAAGTTCGATAAAACTTTTATTTTATTATTATTATTATTATTATTATTATTATTTTTATTTTTATTTTTTATTTTTTTGTGGGTGCTGGATAGAACCTAAATTAGTGGTATGTCCCGCATAACATAGTAATCAAAACAACGGCAACTATATGGGTGGCCGTGTTTACGATGGCAGACCGCACACAGGCGCCGAACTTGACAGTTCAGCAATGCTACGGACAAACAGGGATTTATGACGGGCAGTCTCGAGGGTCATAAAATTTATAACGATAAACATCGAACTGACGATCCCTGTTAACAAGGAGAGGGGCAGTCACGTATGAGTGTCGGACATGCGAAATATGGCAGGAGCAAATGAGAAGCGTTGCTGTAATCAGATGGACATGGCGACCAGTGAAAGTACTTCGAGAGGGCATGGAAATTGGTCCCTAACATCAGCATTGGATATAGAGCCAAAAAGGAGGAGGTAAAGTTTTTACACCCCTCTGGGGAGGGGGGGGGGAAGAACGAAAATTTCGTTAGAACTGAAAAAAATCACTTCTTCTATCAACAACCTTAAGAGGAAGACATCCTCTTTCAGCAACTTGCTGCTAAAAATGAACGTTGACTTTTTCTCCATAGGCTGCATTTGCATTATGTCAACAGCCTATAGTTATAACTAAATTAATCACACTTTTTTTTTTAAATATGTGCCCAGAAAGCAAGAACCTACTTGTGAACTCTACCAATGACTGCTGTTCTCTTGAGAAATCCAGGTACATATTATTTACCCAGCTACTGTAAAAACTTTTTAAATTAATTAATGAATATTGAGGAGATAATATTTCTCCTGCCATCCCAGGATCATGGATGCTTAAAAATTTAATTGTTATCATAATTTATTAAATTAGAATATTATCAAATGTGGTATCATGCTTAAACTTAAATAATTAAAATAATAACGTAATAACTTAACCAAAACCAGGAAATATAATGTACAAGGCATATACTTTTTACAATTATTTTACTCTCTATTTTATGTTTTATCAATCTGTGTATTTTGTAAATAAAACCCTTTTATTTCCTATTAATTAAGACTCTAACATTTATTATGGTTTCCAGTGTGATGTTTATTTAAATTAATATATATGTTGGTTTAAATTACTACTTTAAATAAGATTTTATAGCGGGCTTGAGGGTCAACCATAAGGATAAGATTCTTCAAAATGACACAACGCTGTACGACTTCTTAATTTAATACAAAATCTATCTCAGGTTACACGATCACAATTTGCCTTCAAATTGCCGCTAAAATAATTGGTGTGTTTCTGACAGGAGGAGCTAATTATTATGGGTTCGAGTAATACCCGGCAAGTTTTATAATTTAAATTTTAAATCTCTCCAACAGTGGGAGTTTGTAAAAAATATAGTTTTTGAACAATCTGTGGGAAACAACTTTGCATGACCTAAAAAACCGTATCATTGTTATGGTGAACTCAATGAAGCAAGACATTCATCCAAGACCGTAGCCAGAATTTTTTTCGGTAGGTGGTGGTGTTGGTGTTGGTGATGGTGGTTGGGGAGGGGGGGGGGGTGATGCAACCTTATAAATTTTAAGCTACAAACCCTTTCTTTTAAATGAAATTATATGGATAGACCTTTTTCAACTTATTTCTTTGGGGGCGAAACTCGGACCCTGGACCACTATGGCTTTGCATGCTGCACAGGGTAAGAAATGAATTCAATAACCGTCTAATGCTAGCTAGGGAGCGCATTGAACATGTATAAACTTTAAAGCGAGTATAATAAACTATAAGTGAATGATTAAGAAAGAAAACGATGATAGTCCACTTTTTCTGAAATTTAAGATAACAGTGACATCCGTTAGCTTTAGAAGTATACTATCGTCTGGCAACGTTGTATCGAGGTAAACATCGATAGCTACAGTAGTAAATATTTTTGTCTAGGTGTAGTAAAGTAGCCATGAGTTTTTCGATGAGATTTCTTACAATGCGAGTTAATGTATGCATTTCGAAAATTATATGAGACACAGGAAAACATTCAATTACAAACTTGTATAGCAGCATCGATATAGTACGAAAAGAAACCGTGTGCACATGAATACTAAGAATAGTACGCATAAAATGTTCGTTTTTTGTTTGCGATTTTCAAGATTTTTATGTCATGAAACGCGTCAGAAAAAAGATAATACTACCTTCACTAAACAAAATCACAAAACATTACTGATTGAACACTACAGATTGACCAACCACACTAAATACACCAAGTAACAACTATACTAGTTATTTCTTTCTGGCAACTTTTTTGACGTAAATGTCTTGAAAATCAAGATCAAACAAAAGTGCGTTGTCCGCGTACTATTTTCCGCATTTATATGCACAAAATATCTTTTCGTACTAAATCGAAGTTGCTGTACAGCTTTGTAATTCACGATTTTTCCGCATCTCGTATAATTTAAAAAATTGGTTGGCTAACTCCTGAATTTGCCGCTAGGAAGCTCTGTAAGCAGCCTCATCAAATAGGACATGACTACTTTACTCTACATATACACCATATTTATTAATGAACTGGCCTTGACTATCGCACGGGCACCCGGGGCCCATGCCCTGAGCACGAAATTTCTGAGGGGCACGAAAATTTTCATAATTTCATCTAAATTTCCATTAAAAAAATCATAATTGTGCGAACGTTTTTATTTCTTTTAGAACTTTGTTTGCACTCAGTATCAGTTTGGTTTCATCATTTAATATCAATAACACCATTAATAAGTAGACTTCTGATCATTATTTTCTAGTAATTGGTGTACTATATTTATCATTCAATTTTATCATATTGTACATTTATTTGAAAAGTGACACACCCGAAAAAATGTGATATTTGAGATATTAATACGATGAAATGATTAAAACACATCTCAATCTATGTTTAAAAGCACATTTCATTAAATAGAAAAAATATTTTATTTTCATTCCTGGAACCATTTTTTAATCATCCGGAAAATGTAATTTTTTGAGTTGGCACTTTTCGAATAAGCATGCAATATGTAAAAAAAACTAGTATCAGTAAATCAACCAATCTAAGGGGGCACGAAAAATTGAAAGTGCCCTGGGCACAAAAACTTGTCATGGTATCTTATATCAGTCTTATGCTTTTACAGGAAGAGAATGTTGTACAGTGTTTTTTTCCCTCTTCTATTCGCTGATTGCTGTAACTCTGTGTTAAATTTTAAAAAATGCGCCCGTATTGTATAATTATTGGTGTATAACTGCCCAGTTTAATATAGTATTAGGATAAAATAGCTTAAAGTTTTGTGATGACAACACCATACTAGATTAATTATCTTTTATCACGCTATTATTTTTCGGGTATTCAATATATGCACATATTAAATAATTTATAAAAATAATTATAGCGTAATTTTAGCAATAAGATTAAAAAAAAAAAAAAAAAAAGTTTTAATGATCAGCATACATTCAATTAAGTCAAAATTTCCATTCAATACGAAATAAATTTCATATTTATTAGGGAAGAGAATGTCATAAAGTCGGAAATAATCATTTAAACATTACAATAAAGTGACACGAATGAATCGTTAATGGACGCTACAATAATGGTAGGAGCTAATAATAGAGCGAACATTTCTAGACGGGAGGCTAAGATAATGAAAATGAAAGCTTGAAGATAGACACCTACGCTAAACTACCATAAATGTTTCGCTGAGATCCTTAAGCATTAATTTTTATTTATTTAAGCAAAGAAATACTTGGCGATAATATAAGTTAATTATTATTTTTTAATATTTAAGAGAAATGTAATTATCAAAATATATTTTGCAATTTAACGAAAACTAAAGCTAAGTCAATAGGATGACACGAAAGTAATTTGAAAAATAAATGAAAAAATGTATTAAATGCTGCATAGATCGAACTCTTTTAACTAAAAATCAAAATCATTTATGTAAAATCTCTTATGTAGTCTCAGTTATGATATTTTTCACGTAATTGATACCTTTATTTTTATTTAATTATATATTTTTTGCAGTTATTATTGCAGTATTTATCCTTTGGAAGAAAAGGCATTCATCTTATGAATACTCAGAAAAATGTTGTTTTATTTTTTGTTGTAACGTATTCTCGACAATAAAGCCATATATGAATCCATATTATTTCAGTCGGTCTTATAAAAACAAACATTGAGTTGTACTTAAATACAGTTAACCCTTAATCTTAATCTAAATCTGCATAAAAGACACAATTTTAGACCTTAAACATAACAACAAACTCTAAAATTCATTTAAACGATTGGATGTGTAAATAAGCTCAATTCCTGCAATATTATGCGAATCACGTTTAATCCGCGACTTCTGTCTAGCCCCTTGAAATGCGTCTTAACCGGGTTCGACTGTAGTTTTATACAGTCTTTAATTTTCAAAGAGTTATGGAAACAAGAATAGTGTGCTATAGATTACATGATCTGAAATACTTACGAGTAACTTAAAGACAAATAGAAAACACGCATAAAATTGATTTTAAGATCAATTTTATGGAACCTCTTGTGTAACATTACTTACGAAAATTTATCGTAATTAATAATCCATTTTTGCATTTAATAGTGCTGTAATACTTTTAGGAAAGAAAAAGAAAAACAGTTTTCCAACTGAAAATTAGTTTAGGCGTTTAAATTTGTCAAATTTACAGAAAACTTAATTTCCAAAATAAGTAATAAATACAAACATTTTGAAATTACAAACCAATCCGATAATATAAAAGATGTCCTATATTCGTCATCGAATCAATACCCCAGTAAGTTATTTTAAGAACTTAAAAACGGTGAAGTTCTTTCAGCAAAAGCAACAAAGCATATTTATTCTGGCATAGACAAAAGATCGATAGATAAGACATGCCTTATAAAACGTCCATCACACATCGCAGAAGAGCCTAAATTCACAGCCTATTTGCAAAATGTTTTCATACAGCGTGAAATAAACTGCAGGAAATAGACTGAGGGGACAAAGTGACAAGGTTTTTGACAGACAGCTAGATTAGGCGAGAAATCGAAATAAAATCAAAATCTTCAACATGTGTCGCCACAGTGCCAGAGGCGAATAACTGTGAGAGAGTGACACATTTCTTGGTGAGCGACAGAGTAATAAAGCGAGATGCGAGCTTGATGTCTTCCAGTGATATGCAATATATTGGAAAACTGTTTGGGGAACAAACACCGGCGAATATAAATAGATGCACATATGGTGGAGGAGTTCATAATCATAAAACGTTTGAATATTAAGTGCGCTTCTATACTTAAGATGTTACATAATTAGACATCCAGTTTTAAATTTATAAAGTAATTCTTAGTTCTTATTTTACTATTTTTTACAGTACTTTTTTAAGGCTATTACATTTAATTGATTTAATTTTTATTTATATTTTTTATATTATTTACATAATTCTGCTTACCTTGGGTTGTTTACCTATCTAGTTTTGTTTACATAATTTAGTTTTATAAACCTAATTCTGCTTTAGACGATCAAGGTTTAAAGGTTTATGGACATTAAATACAGTTATTATAATTTTTTTAATCATCGTCTTATTTTATTGCAAAAATCTGCGTCTAAATTTAGACCTATGGTCATGTAAAAAAAAGGAATAAGGTATATTAGCAAGTAATCAAACAGTCATATTATTGGTCCGAATTTTGCCCATTTCCAACTTCCGCCGCACACTTAATTAAACTGATGAATAAAATGATTAAAAATCACCCATCATTAACTTTAAAAATTTTACTAAGCAAAAACGAAGTATTTTAACTGATAAGTTATATTTAAATTAGCAAATAAAAAGAATGAAAGTCACCAAACATTAGCTTTTAATAAACTTTTTTTAAATAAAAAAAAATCTCTCAAGTAATAAATTATATCGAACAAGTAATCAGCTAGTTGTTAAGATTTAAACTGAAGAATAAAGCGGATAAAATTCAATATGTATTAATTGAAAAAAAATTTTTTTAATTAACCAATAAGTTTTATTGAACAACTAATCAGCTAAAACGTTATAATTTAAATGGAGAATTTTTTTTAAATAATAAGATTGAAAGTTTTATTCAATTAAAAAAAAAAACCTTTCTACTAATAAGTTATATTGAATACATAATCAGCTAATTATTTAGAATTAAACTGAAGAAAAACCGAATAAAATTTACATAATTAATTTTTCATTGAACTTTTTGTATCAACAACTTATTAACAAATAAATTATAATTAACTATAGAATAGCCAGAAATTTTACTCAAGCTTTACAAATATATTTCACAATAGAATTTTTATTTAAAACTATTTAACTTATTTATTTAACGTATTTTTGTGTGCTACGTATTTAACTTATTTTATGAAGGAATTTCTGATTCGAATCGACATTTAATCATTTGGTCGGTGTCGAATTGATTATTGTTCGGCGTTCTAGTATTAAACTGGCGAATAATAATAACAAAAACAAATAAATACAACTATGTTCCTTTGAAAAAAAAAAAAAAAACTCTCAAGTAGTAAAGGATAATTTTAAGATATAACATTCGCATTATAGCAATACTGGGAAAAAAAAATTACAGACCACTAAAATCTATTACATGGATTACGGCTGCAATCCACGGAACATCTTCAAATACCCGGGGCGAAATAACTAATTCAACTAATCAACTAATTCATTTTTTTAAAGTTAAAATCTTCTTTTGATAAATTAGAATGAATGGAAGAACTCAATTTGAAAGTAAAAAATAATTGCAAACAGAAACGAACTACTTATGAGTAAATAAGAATCCAACATATCGCCGGAAAAGAATGCAAACTTCTAAAAATGAAAGCGAACTTTCTTATGAATTATTCATAAATTGGTTGCTTTTGAAAAAAAAAGTTATGGATAAACATGTTGAAAGCTCTCTACAAAGTTAATTAAAGAAGTATATTCCTGTCAACATTGTTAATGCAAATGTTGTTTTCTTTAATTCTCCATCCCCCTCCATTCCGCCCCCTGCCCGAAAGGATAGAATTAAAATTGGTTTATTTTCAAAGTTTTCACATATTTATATTTCTTGAAGTATATTAATTAGCATTGTTCACAAGATTTATAATACTGTATACTTAAAACAATAAAACTATTATAAAAACAAAAATGTCATCGCCACACAGGAAAATTAAATTTTCATTTCACTATCTTTTAAAACGTCCGTGAACATCTTAAAATAAATTTAATCCAAGTTTTAATTGTAAATATTCATAATTAGTTTTTTTTTTCAGTTTTTCAAGATTGGAGACAGAGATAATTTGGAAAAGTAACTCATTACATAATATTTTTTTTTAATTATGCATCCAAACAATCGTTGTCATTATTGACAGTGCAGTATTTTTATACAGGCTGAAATTAGTAAAAGTTGTTCGTGATATTTCTTGTAATGCTAATCTAAATCAGCTATTCTTAATCTTTTTATTACCCAGGGTCCCCTTTTAGTATTCAATCCGACTTAGTTAGCGGACCAACAGAATTTAAGGCTGAAATTACTGCTGTTCTTTAGAATATCGAACATGGAATATATAATATAATCGATCTGCACAAATAAAATATGCTGCATTTTTTAACAATACTAGCAGGCTCTGCTCCCTACGAGCTATGCTCACCAATCCCCGTTCAGATACTGCTGTCTCTAAAAACATACGAGGGAAAGTCATTAAGTAAGTCACAAAAGATAATTAAATAATAACTTACAATGATATTCACTTCAAAACTATTTTTATTTCTCAACATATTTTCTATCAATATTTATGCATTTATATCACCGTTTTATCAGTGCCCCAACACCAGCTGCATAACATTCTTTGGGTTGCTGTCTCAGCAACATTAGGACTTCAAGTTGAACCTTTTCATCATCTGTGAACATCATCTTGCTTCCAAGAGGGTTTTTTAGTGGACTAAACAGATGAAAATCGCTTGGGGCTAAGTCGAAGCTGTATGGTGGATGTTGAAGAAGTTGCCAACCAAACTTTTGAATTGTCTCCAGCGTTCAACTTGAAGTTCTAATGTGGCTGAGACAGCAACCGACAGAATGTTATGCAGCTGGTGTTGGGGCACTGATAAAACGGTGATATAGGTGCATAAATATTGATGGAGAATTTGATGAGAAATAAAAATAGTTTTGAAGTGAATATCATTATAAGTTATTATTTAATTATCTTTTGTGACTTACTTAATGACTTACCTTCGTACTATTTAGTTGCGTTTTAAAAATATTACTGAATATTGACTTATAATTAAACGACCAGCGGTGATCTTCTGTAATCGGGTTGTCATTAATATCCCTTTGACCGAGAGATTTTTCGGTTTTTAAGGCCGAATCAACTGCTGTCACGAGAGCTAACTACTGTTTTCGTGATTGATTAATTAAGACCAATTAAACATTTGAAAATCAGTTTGTATAAAGTGGCTAAGTAAACAATGCCACTAGAGCCCAAAATTTTATACGGACGCTATAAGAAAATTGTTTTAAATAAGACGTTTTAAATATGATGTAATTTTCACCAGAGTTTTCTTTTTCTTTCTAATATTCACGTGCAAATACATTTTTTTTAACTGAAATGGAAATATTATTATTTGCGCTGTTTTAAAATTTAGCAGCAATAAATACAAGATGTTTTTGAAATATGAAATAAATCTGTCATTTAAATATATTTTAAATTGAAACTGTTTGGCAATATTATTATTTGGGCTTTTTAAATATGACGTAATTTTCCGCATTTAGTGCGTCTAATTCGTAATAATTTAGTTATTATTTTAAAGTTTTCTTTCTCTTTTTAATATTCACATGTAAATATTCATTTTTTAATTGAAATAAAATATTATTATTTGTGCTGTTTTGAAATTTGGCCACAATAGGTAAAAAAATGACCTTTTCGAAATATGAAATAAACCTCTATTGAAATAATGAAATTAAAAGAAAGAAAACCCCTTAAAAATTAGTCAATTTTATAAAATGATTGCACATTGCACGCCACAAGCGTGTCAAGTATGTGCCTGCGAAAGATGGTTAAATTGCTTTGCTTAGTTTTTGACCCTATGACTTTTTTAACGGAATTATTTTGTCCGACTTCAATATTAAATAGCGCTTAAATAATTCTTCGATTTAAAAACTGTCTACTTCAGCATGTTTATCGAACTTTTCTCTATAAAACTACCAATTTAATTTTTTTTTTTTTTTTTTTTAAATCTAAGCCGAGAAAGTCCTCCAAAAAATTCATTTACGGCAGCGACAACGGTGGTTACAATTTATTTATTTTATTTTATTATTATTTTTATTTTAATTTTATTTAGAAAAGAGAAATTCCTAATTTTTCTTTCATTATACTCGAGTGATTTGTATCATATTCTAAGTAAGTGAAAAATTTCACATTGGATGCGAGATTTAGGCGAACCCCCTGAAGACGTGCTACGGAGCCTCATCTGCGAATCACAGTTTAAGAATCGTTGCTCTAAATTAAAATGAGATTGTTTATTGTCTCAAAATTTAAAATGCCAACGTGCAACGTCATACTTAAAATAGACGACTTTTAAATCACTAATATCTACTGCAATACGTCGAATGCCCTCAAATATCGCGGATGAAGAACTTATTCCGCGACCAATTTAAAAAAAAAAAAATAAAGTAAAATTTACTTTTAATAAATTAGAATGAATAAAAGAACTCAATTTGAAAAAAAAAAATAATAATAATAATTGTGACGGAAACAAACTACACATGAGTCAATAGGAATCTAACATATTTGAGAAAAATGTGGACTTCTAAAACAGAAAAGGATTTAACTCCTTTATAAATAATTCATAAATTGGTTGCTTTTGAAAAAAAAAAAAAAAAAAAAAATCTGGATAAAAACATGGTGAAAGCTTGGTGGAAAGTTAATTAAAGAAGTGCATTTCTGTCAATATTGTTAAAAGCTAATGTTTGAAGAAGATTGTTCGAGTTACCGTGATCACCGACTTCAAACACATAATTTTGAGATAATCACGTTTAAAGATTGAAGTTATGATTTATGCACAAAACAAATTAAAGCGGTGAAATTTTCTTAATTTTTATCAGATCGACTAGAAAATATAACGAAATATTCTGTACTAATTGTACTTTCAGAAAATGCAATAAAACAAAAATGCATTTTTTGAAAGTTTGCATGTAAGTATTAGCCCTTAAATAATGTTATGTTTTGAAGCCCTGATTTCAACTATGTATATGTATCTGTTAAAAATATAAAAATAAATCTCAGATCGCACCCATACTCAAAAATCTCAACAAAATGCTGGAATTTCTAAATAAAGGTGGAATATAAACGAGGAAACCCATCAAACTACAAACAGACTTCTCGCATCAGTGATGTAATACACATCAGATGGTCGGTTATTGATCGTAGAGAACTCCCTCCCCGATCATGACAAATGCAGGAAGATGAGGAGTCTATAACAAAACATTAAAATATGAGCTTACTACTGAGGAGACACTCTTCTGAGATGAAGGAGCAAAGAAACGGCGAGAATTATCTAAATATTTAAAGAGATACGGCGCAGTATATAAGGCACAAGTTAAATATTCATAAGCGACAAACAGGTAGAGGAAGTAATGGGAGATGTTATGTCATCTTGACACATGAATTATTTGTTCTCTGAAAATAATATACAACGATGCATATAAATAGTGAAGTAAATACAATAACTGAGGGAAAAATAACCTCTTCTTCGTATGTTTAATCGAAATAAGTAAAATTGTCTTTATCTATTATAAGTTAGTGTTTTTAGGAGCATTATATATGGATGAAGCTGATAATGTTTCAAGTTAAATATGCGCCATAGGAAACATTTTCAATACGTTAATTTAAATAAACTCTACGAAGTTAGAGATTTAATAGGTTTTGAGACAAACAATTACATTTCAAAGGAATCTTTAATGTATACCACTTATACGTTTTTATCAATTTGTACATTTAACTTTTCTTGGCATAACAAAAAGCATTTATATACACTGCAAATAAGAGAAATGTTTCTTATTCTAGGAAAATATAATATGACCACGAACGAAAGTATACAATAGCCTCTTCTAAGTTATCCATGATCCCGAAAAGCATTGTTTTATCATTAGAAAATTCAGAAACCATTATATTTTCGAGGTTTAATGAATCATATATAAAAACAAAGTTTCTTTTGCTGCCAGTCTTTTGGAAACGTTTCCGAGTAGTTTTTATAGTGTATTAGTCAGTTTTCTCAAAGCGGCATATCTTTTTTAGGATGGTATTTGATCTCAGTTAAACATTTTCAGCTGCGTAATTGAATTTAAACATGCATGAGTAACAAAATAATATAAATTTTAATGTTAATGTTGTTAACGCATCATGTTTGTCTATAAAATATGTTTGTTGAACCTGAAAATGTTTACTTGAGACTAGATAGTATCCGAAAAACACATATTTCGGGTTGAGAAAACTGCTAATACACTATAAAACTTACTCGGAAACGTTTCCAAAGATCAATGGCAGCAAAGATGAGATTATATCCTGTATTTGCGATAGTGGTTATATTATATTTTTCTAGATCTAGAAAATCTGCTCTTTTTATTTTACAGTGTATAGTATATCACTGTATATATCTTTCTTAAATACTTCCGAACGCCAACTGTTAAAATGCCTGAAGTATCCGAAAATCGTTACTATTCATTTCTTGCTAAAAATTGTGATATTAATTGATCTAACAAACACTGGTACAGTTGAAATAACAAAACCTTGTTTTGCGGATATTAACTGTAACATCACTTGCATGGTACAGTTACAATCAAGAAATGATCACTCGGTTACAACGAAGATAAAAATAAATTGATATATAGTAGAACTCGGTTACAACGAATATAAAAAGACAATATTATTTACTCGCAATATTAAACTTCTCTCAATAACCAATTTCATGATTTCGTGAAATTAAACATAAGAAAATACGAAAAAATTCAAAAGAATTATTAAAAGTTACTGAATGTTTGCTCTGGCAGATACAATTTTATTTTTCCGTATTGGAAATTTGACATTAAATTACTAATGGCAGTTCAACGTTCACTTTAATAATTTTTCTGTTCTGAATTTATAAATGGTAGATAATTCTATGAAGGGATGATAATTAATGAAAACAAGCTTATTAATTATTTATCAATATATATGTGGCGTTTTGACTAAGATGAGACACCACGAGATACAATACTCCACGAGAAAAGGGTAGTTGGTTAAAGATATACAAAGTTGCAGTCGACATCAACAATCACGGCGAAGAAGTGAGGCAATGAAAAGAGTCCACAAGAGTTTCTTCCATAAATACCAGCCAATTTCCAGACAAATCTTTTATTTAGAATAAGAGCGATGCCGTAACAATTCCACAGGTAGAAACTTATCGCCCTCAGGCTCCACGATGGATCACTACATTGTTTTAAAGATGTTAAAGAACAGTGTGAAAATTCTACGAGAACACGACACCAGATACATATTTGTTTATACTTCCAAACACGTCAAAAATCCTCCGCTCCGAAGGATGCCGGCGAGTTTTGTTCACTCAGCGTAGACATACAGAAAAACGGCGTCAAGTGCGCACAAACCAATGAGTGAGAGGCGACCTCCAGCCCAGCGAATGAGGCGAGAGGGAGAAGCTAAAACAGGAAGGAGTTCCTCCACTGGCCGTGTATCAATTTTGAAGTGAAAATTACCCAGCGCGCGAAAATAAGAGCATGGAATAATAATAATAAAAATAAAATGGCTTTTTTTAAAAACATTCGAAATGAGAAAGCGTCTCGGAATTTTATAGATTGGGGAGCTGATAAAAGCTACGAATGAACTTAACACTTTAGATTAAGATTTGGAATAAGATAATTATTAATAGACGGGTATTTACTTTTAAAAGGACATTAAATAGGAATAAATATTATTAAGAATTAAGGAAATACTGACTATGTCAGAAGTTAGATTAATTTAAAGGACTAATGCGAAATAAATGCGAAGGAAATAATTTTTTTATATAACATATATATATATTTAAGTGTTCTTTATTTTTATTTATTTATTTACTAGCAGACGTTCCTGGCGTTGCCTGTGCCCGGGCCTAGTCTAATGAGAGAAAATTGGCCCAAATCTCGCGGGCCTCTGCAGGTTTGAACTTGCCGGCATTTATCGATCTCAACAACAAACAAACATAAGAAGGAAAAAAAATTGAAAATTTAGATAGTGACCAATAAATTGTTAAAGCAACAATCGTAAAAGTAAATAATTTGTTAAAAAGCTCATATTTCATTAAAAGGCGTAATTGTTAAAAACTTGAAGTAAAAAACTTTAAAAAATAAAATCCCAGCTAACGGAGAGAGATAAACTTTGTTTTTTATTTTGCGTTCTCCGTCAAGGAATTCCGTCGCCATAGCAATCGGTTTTAGCGATAAAAAGGTTATCCTAGTAAACCCGATGCGGGGAAATTTCTATTTGGATCTTTGTTGGAATCGTTTGAATAAATATATCGTTAATAAATATACATATCTGAATATTTTGACTGTTCAATTTTATAAAATGAAATTTACACAATTGCTTTTTTTTATATAATTATTAAGTAACACTATAACAAGAAATAAAAACACATCATCATAAAATACTAATGCAAACGCATTAAATATCAAGGTAAACATACATTTCTAACTCTATACATGTTTAAAAAACAATGTTCTTAACAAATAACTTCATGCATATGATATTCGATACTTATCATTTTGTAGAAGCACAAAGTTTGTGTCACAATTTTGCCAGTTTACCGTACTGAAAATATACACAAAAATTATTTTAGTCGCCCTTTATTTTATGTTAAAATTTTAAAATCGATTTGAACGCAAAATAAACTCCTTATTTTGAATGCTAATTTTTCTAAAGGGAAATTTAGACAATTGCATTGTAATTAATTATTGAGCATCGCTTGTTAAGCAAACATACATTATCAAAAAATATTATTACAAGCACAATACATATTAAGATAAACACAAAGTTCTACTCTATGCATATTTAAAAAGAGCCATTCTTAAAAATTAAACTTCATGCATAAAATATTCGATACTTATAATTTTGCATGACTGAATATATTATGTGATCCGAAACAACCTTTATTTCAAACAAAGAACAGGGGATACTCTTGAGCAAAATAAAAATCGCGTTCCGTTCCCATATAAGTTAAAAGTTAATGTAGCATATCTGAATAAATATGAAAGGTGTATTACCGTGTCAAGTTCTGTTGCTAGGAAAGTTAGATGAAGCAGCTAGATGTTTTAAATTAGCTTTCACTTCAGAGTTTCATGCGAGTAGCTCATATCCAAATAATCCAGCGATGCTAAATATATGCAGAAGCAAATATATTTGCTTTGTACATTTTACTGCACTGCCATTAGTAATTTGAAAATATATTTTTGTGAACTTTATTTAAAGAGAAAATTTTCTAGACTCTCCGGGAGAAAGGGAAGGTAAAAATTCTAAATTCGCAAGTTGAAAAGGCTAAAACAAAAACTACATCTGTTAAAAGAGTGAAAATACATTTTTTTTTATGCACATGATTTTTTTTTTTTTTTTTAAGATGGAACAAATTTTACGATGTTTAAGCTGTTATGCTTATGGTAGACATAGAGACTGGGCTTTGAGCCAAAACCGTATGTGTCAAACAACCGAAAGGGGGAACTGAATGGGAATGGATTAGGATAATTTTCGTGGATGTATTATAATTTTCATCGATCAACTTAATTGTTGCTTTCTAGGTCAAAAGTCTTTATTCAACGTCCCAACCTACCGTAGCAAATTCCTGGCATTTGGTATTTGTTGTTAAAGGTTGTTCCAGATTACGTTTTCCGAACGCGGTTTCTTTATTGCGGTAATGTGGCCTATTTCATATTTTATGAATTCCTTAGAATGTCTAAAGGTCAGTGGTTAGCAGGGAACGTTGATGACAGATCGCTCACCGCCTTTTCTTTTGTCGATGACCACAGGATCTTTGGAGAACAATGGGCAGTCGTAAGATTTACGACTATGTTAGAAAGATTTGCTTAGCCTACTTATAAACGCTCCTTAAGCTCCGTTTATATGCTTGCTAAGAGAGTATTTCGACTTCCCACTCTTTTTCAAAGGTTCTGTGTCCATGAACAAAGGAAAGGGGAGTCTCAGCAAAGGAAAGAGCCGGTGAACGAATAATCATCGACGTCCACTGCTGACCTCTGATCTTTAGACATGCTAGAGAAGTCATAAAGCATGAAACAGATCGCCCTATCACAAGAAAGAGACAGCTAAGGAAAACGGTAGTCTGGGATAACCTTAAAGGTTAAAACATACTAATGTGCTGGTAAGCGGTCCCTTATTTGTTGTAAAGCGCTTTCTTTCATGTGTTCAGCCTTCCTAGCTTGTCTAAAGGTCAGGGGTCACCAGAACCTCTTTGATATGTTTATCTCCAACTCTTTCTTTTGCTGATGACTACAGAACCTTTGGAAAAGAAAGGCCAGTCGAATGATTTACGACTTTCTTAGCAAAAAGCATATAAACGGCCATAGTCTAGACCAGTTTTGATCAAATTGCTGTAGGAGCGATGCCCTCAGAATGATCAGAATTATCGTTCTCGTACAAGTTAGGAAGTTCACAAGGAAAATTCTGAAAACCTTGCACAGTCACCCCACACAAACCGTGCTGGTTTGGAACCCACGAACGTCGGCCCAGTCTCCTCATTATGTGGCCAGCATGCTAAACTACTGGCTGGTTGGGTCCTGCTAAATTCTTGACGGTCCGGGAGAATCTTGGACGTATGGTAAGTCTAGTTAAAGCGCACTAAAACCAACATATTTTAAGCAGGAAAAAGGGTCGTAAAAGTGTTCCCAGGTCCAATGTTACAAAAAGCGGCAAAATCAACGAAAAGAAAAGCTTCACGACAGCTTCTAAATTGGGACATACAAATACAGTACATTCTATTAAAACGAATCCTGTCTATTACGGAATCCTGGCTTAAATGCAAAAATTACACGGTACCTACGGTAGGAATTCCATACAATTAATACCTGCTAAGATAAAAACCTGTTCAATACGCAATTTTTCTCCGTTTTTTTGTGATTTCATTGTAGCAGGTTTTGCTATACTAAATAAATACAACAATCTGCGGAATAGCTAATTGTTGAAACGAAATTCCAATTTAGCAGGTATAATTGTACAGTATTTCTGTAGTAGGGGCCATGAAATTGTTGTTTTTAAAAGAGAATTCTGTTAAAAAAAAAGATTCTGTTTTACAGAGTTTTTGGAACAAAAAATCAGTAAAACCTATTATCTAGTTGTAAAAGAAATATGTTTTCTTCTCGCTTTTTTTTTTTTTTTTTGTGTGTGTGTGTGTGTGTGTGTGTGTAATTTACATGCAATTTTTTAAAATTTAAATATTTTTAACACAAATATTTTTTTTTTATTTATATTATTATATTTTTAATACAATTTTTAATTCGTAAAATATTGTTGAGTGTTAAACTTTAATTAATTAAAAAGATTCGAATAAAAAATTACAAATCATATAATTTCCTTTCCTGAAAATAAGAAAATAATTAAAATGTATTATAGCTAAAAGTATTGCAGAAATCATTCTGTCGGAATCGGGATTCAAACCCAAGCTCTATGCAGAGATCCAGAGTTTGCACTAACGCTTTAGACCACTGAGCTACGCTGACCATGTTCGACTGTATCATAAAACTGAACAGTTTTAGATTTAATCTCATGCATGCGCAAATAGGTCAATTGTTTGTGAATATTGCAGAAATCCCTTTTCGTTTTAATACATAGGATATTTTAAAAAAAAGAGAAACAAAAATCAACAGACTCATTTATTTAAGTGTGAAGATATCGCGAGAGTTGCTGGAATTTTTTTATTTCGTCATTGACACCGCAATCAATGACCCACGCAGTTTAGTTGTGTATAGGTGTGTATGGTATGTATTTTCTCAAGTCCTGTATGTATTTCTGTAAATAAAAAATATGGATCATAAGAGACAACAACCTTGTAGCTTATAGGTCTCAAAGTAATCTCCTTCGAAAATGTTAAAAATGACAAATGTATTTTCTCTACTTCTAGTGATATCATTACATTTCTCAGAAACCAAGGCAAGTTTGTTGAAAATTTAGTCAAAATACTTTTATTATTGTTAGAGTTATGAACAAAAATTCATGTTCGGATATAGCACATCTTAATAAATATGAAAAGTGTAGAATAGTGCCAAGTTCTGTTCTCGGAAAGTTAGACGCAGCATCTGGTGGTTTAAAATTAGCTTTCACTTTAGAGTTCATGTAAGTGCTTCATTAGCATTGTTAAATATTTGCAATAGCATTTGTTTTTTGCAGTTTAAAGAAAACTTTCTTGCTCTTCCATTAATATTTTGAAAATATATTTTTGTGAAATTATTTAATATTTTCTGAAAAGGAGCGAATTTTTTCTCGGCTCTCAGTAGGAAAAAGAAAGCGAAAAAAAAATCTTAATTTACAAGATGGGAAGGGTTTTAAAAAATCTACGTGTTAAATGATTCAAATTACATTAAAAAATAAATTACAGTTACAGAAATTAAGTATTATAAAAGGAAATATTTTTATAAAATATACAATAATGTAATACTTTTTTTTAAAGATATTTTAATTTCAATTGTGTATGAAATATTCGTTATTAACCCCTTGGGGACGAGTGACACGTATACGTGACGCATAAGATGCTCAGAATCCTCGATTATTCCCACCAGTTATTTTTTATTGTAAGCTTTGCCTTATGTAATCCTAGCATTTCTGCGATCCAGTTAGTCGAAAATTTCTGTTTTGAAAAACCGGTGTAAAAGATTAAAGATTCCGTAAAGGACGCTCGTCGCGAAGGGGTTAACCATGGTATTTTCTAAAGTGTGCAGTTATGTGAATCAAAATGCTGAAAATTTTCATAAATGAAAAGAAAAACGAATTCTCAAAACTATATATATATATATATATATATATATATATATATATATATATATTACAGTGATGCCGGGGATGCGCTATAGCGTATCATTTAAGCCAAAAACTAGAGAAGGGGTGCATAAATATAATTTTTTGGGGGTCCTTCAGGATGCATAATTTTTCTGTTGAAAGATCACAATAGAGGCATATCTAAACTAATAAAAGAAAGTTTCGCTCTGTGTGTCTGTTGGCGATGGCTAGGAAAATCTGGCCCACCTAGAAGGCTGGAAATTTAGACTTAGGTAGTCCAAACCCTCTCCTGGTGCAACATTACTTCAGAATTTTAATATTTTAATTACTTTCTGAAATATTAATTAAAATGCACAAAGAACTCTCATCAAAAATACGCTTTTATTCTCTTGGGTTGGTTGGTTCACTGGTTGGTTGCATCGATTCTCCACAGAAGTAATTAAATAAACCAGAGTAGCGATGCACAAATAAGGATTTCTAACTAAATAGTGTCAACATGGATTGAAGTTATTAGCGTAGAGGAGCCATGCGAATGTCACGCCACCTGTACATGACAAATTACACATACGTCCCACTGTTTGAAATATTTTGCAGGCATATTT
Organism: Maratus michaelseni; assembly: GCA_963931845.1. Taxonomy (NCBI): domain Eukaryota; kingdom Metazoa; phylum Arthropoda; class Arachnida; order Araneae; family Salticidae; genus Maratus; species Maratus michaelseni. The sequence goes on from OZ007593.1 coordinate 261,807,704, forward strand.
TTCTTCATGACAATTAGTCGGGTTTAAGTTTTTTTTTACATGACATTTATTATTATGATGGAGATTGTTAATACAGAAAACTTTATTTAACAGATTCTTTTTTATATTTGCGGGAATTAAGAGGGACAAGGGTCTAATTACATTTAAGTTTCAAGGTGTATTTCTAGAAAGCAGTTACCAGAATTTCCGAATAGTAGTGTAAAAATAGTAAGCCAAATTTCAAATTAAGTTCCTAGCTTAACCAAATGAATCAATCATTAAAAATGTATTGTGATCCTGCTAGTTAGTTATTTGCTGAAGGCCACTTGAACACCCCCCCCCCCCCTCCCGGCCCGTCCTTCAAGGTTTTTTCTCTAACTCTGCTCCGTTTCCATATCTCAGCAACTATCTTTCCGATTTCAACGCAAGTGATTTCAAACATTATAATTAATTTAATAGTCACCATTTATAACATTAAACTAAATTTATGAGTAGCGGTTACCACTATTTACGAATAACAGTTTAAGCCAAATTTGTAATTAAATTCAAAGATTAAGGAAACGAACGAATTTTGAAAGATGCATAGTGGTCCTCCTAATTAGTTATTTGCTGAAGGCCACTTGAACACCCCCCCCCCCAACCACCCCTCCCGGCCCGTCCTTCAAGGTTTTTTCTCTAACTATGCTCCGTTTCCATATCTCAGCAACTATCTTTCCGATTTCAACACAAGTGATTCCAAACATTATAATTACCTTATTGTCACTCTTTATAACATTAAACTAAAATTATGAGTAGCGGTTACCACTATTTACGAATAATAGTTTAAGCCAAATTTGCAATTAAGTTCAAAGCTTAAGCAAACGAACGATTTTTGAAAGATGCATAGTTGTCCTCCTAATTAGTCATTTGCTGAAGGACACTTGAACAACCCCTCCCCCCCCCGGCACTCCTTTCAAGGTTTTTTTTCTCTAACTATGCTCCGTTTTCATATCTCAGCAACTATCTTTCCGATTTCAACACAAGTGATTCCAAACATTATAATTAACTTAAATGTCACTCTTTATAACATTAAACTAAATTTATGAGTAGCGGTTACCACTATTTCCGAATAATTGGGTAAGCCAAATTTGTAATTAAGTTCCTAGCTTAAGCAAACGAACGAATTTCGAAAGATGCATAGTGCTCCTCTTAATTAGTCATTTGCTGAAGGGTACTTGAACAACCCTCCCCCTCTGGCCCCTCATTCAAGGTTTTTCTCTAACTATGCCCCGTTTATATATATCAGCAACTATCTTTCCGATTTCAACGCAAGTGATTTCAAACATTATATTTAACTTAATAGTCACCCTTTATAACATTAAATTAAATTTATGAGTAGCGGTTACCACTATTTACAAATAAGAGTTTAAGCCAACTTTGTAATTAAGTTCCTACCTTAACAAAACGAACGAATATTTATGCATGCATAGTGGGCCTCCTAATTAGTCATTTTCTGAAGGACACTCGAACATCTCCTCCCTTCGGCACCTCACTCAAGGTTATTTTCTCTAACTGTGCCTTATTGCAATAACTGGGCTAATAATGTTCCAATCTTCTCGAAACCAGCTCAATTTTGTAGTGCGCCTACCAGTGCCGAAACTAGCCTTTTTGGCGCCCGGGGCAAACATGGATTTTGGCGCCCCCCCCCCCCCCCCCCCCTCCCTCCGAAAAGAAAATTTCAAAGCTAATTTTTTCTAAGTTTCTAAAATTTAAAGCATATAATCAGATAATCTGTAATACTGAACTAAGTAATCAGCTTTGTCAAATACTGATTCATTAAAACCTTGAAAATGGAATCGAAAGGAACCGAAAAATATTCTGCTTTATACAAGTTTTCATCTTAGGAAGTATAATTATTGATATTCGCAGGTGCGGAATTTAAGGGGTCGCGATAGTCTCAATCGCGAGGGGCCCCGCATCCAAAGGGCCCCCAAAATCCTCTTTTGAATTCAACGATAAAAATTATTTTTTGTTCAAAGGATTTTCTTAGCACTTTTTTTTAATTAGTATTACTACATAATTTTCATGTAATTTAAATAGAATATTTTTTATACCATTTGCTATTCCCAGAAATGTTTTAGTTATGTTTAAATATTTTTCCTTGTCTTCTTTTCTATTAGCAATTATCAGAACTGTGAACGGTTGTGGAGGGTTGGGGTGAGACTCAAACTTCGATCTGAGCTGAAAGGAACCCTGTTACTGTTAGAGACTTTTATGACGATTTAATTACACAGATTCAGAGTCTAATTAAATCAGATGTGATAAATCTAAATCTGGATCATGACACTGGGGCCCCTGATTTAGGGGTGCCGCATACTTGGTATGCTGTTTACATAAAGCTGATATTTAGAATGCATTTGACTTTGTTACTGATTATAATCTAATTTTATTAGTCATAGCAACTTGGGTATGGTTTTCTCCCTGCACCCCTACAAATGACATTTTTTTTTTTTTTTCAAAAAAAGTTTTAACAAAGAGTTTTATTTTTCACATAATTCTTTTAAATATTATTTGTTTTTAGTATCCAAGGCAGTCGCCCAACCTCGCCCCCTCTAATAATACTAGATTGGATCTGTATAAAAAAAGTAATTTCAGTAAAATTAACAGGCCGGCATATTCCAGTTGCCGCCAAGGGCGGCAAAACGCTTAGAAAACTTTCGCAAAAAGATGAGTAAAAAACTTTTTGGAAGATAAAGCCAGGGGTGGCTCCGACTTTACTAGCCATGGCGCGCTATACGAGATTTTTTACTGTACCTCTACAAAGGCTATAGTTAAAAGAAAAATATTTTACTGAGAATTTTACTTTGGGCATTCATCCTCCAATTTGTGTTTATTGTCCAGAGCAGTCACCCCTCGCCCATGACAAAATGGAAAGAGAAGAAAGCTCCACGCTGGGAGAAAAGGGAAAAAATAGAACAGCCTTCATGGAATATTTTTATCTAATAGAAAAGTCAGAATGAGGGAATCATTTGTCAATTATCCATGCTGGACAGTGCAGTACCGTATCCAGACGACGTTGAACAGTGTCATATACAGACACGAGTAGGACTGACCTTGAAAAATGTTAGTGATTCTAACTAGTGATCCTAAACCACAGGAAGAGATTTAAATGATAGATGGCATAGACATGATACATTTGGAATGGGAGAATGAAAATAGCCTAAGAGAACAGTTCGTTTTTTATTCATTTGCTATCTTGTATTGTAGACGAATCTTTTTATCTATTTGTCTATTTTAATGCATTTGGTTCATTTTTCTTTTGGATTTTCCGGCTGCGAGACTTTTTATACAAATTTCATATATATATACATTTCTATATCAAACAAAACCTGCATTTGGCGCCCCCTCCACCTTCAGTTCTGCTGGCGCCCGGGGCACGTGCCCCCTCTGCCCCCCCTTAGTTTCGGCCCTGGCGCCTACTATACAGTAACGTAGGCAGCGGGGACCTGTCTCAGAAGTTCGTTCGGAAACAGGTTTGTTTAGAACAGAATGCTCCCCTGGCGGTGGTAGGGGGAAATAAAAGATTTTCTAGAGCGTACGAGCATGCCTGGTATACGGTTCCGAAGCCATCGTAGACCGTGGCCAGAGTTCCGTTTTTTAAGAGATTTAAGTTTATTACAAGGGCTCGGGCAACGCCGGGCGGGTCAGCTAGTGTTGTATAAAATATATTGAATCTGTCTAAGGACCCAGTATTTTCGAAGTGTCTGGGTCGTCTGCCAGGAACCCAGAATTTCAAACGCCTAGTGGAGTGGCATATATAGATATATATATATAGTATATATATATATATATATATGTAAACACACTGAGAGGGAGTGAAGGAAAGGGGGAGATGAGAGAAAAAGAGAAAGCGAAAAGGAGAGAGGGAGTTGTTTGATTTTGCATTTTTAAACATATTCTGATAAATTGTTGAATTTAAAATGTTCATCGAAAATAATACCATAACTCAAGGCTTTGATATTTTGTTGAACTTCTCAGTCTAGGGATTTGTCAGATACTTTGCCGAGTACATAAAGAACATGAAGAAAGAAAGAAAAAAACTTCTGCCAAATATCTGATACCATAAAAAAAAAAGAAATATTCCAGAACTGAAACAGAATATAAACAAGATATCTTATCAAATTCGAGAAGCTTGTAGTCGAAATTCGGGGTACGATACTGCATAATATGAGTGGAATTACTGTATTAAGTTTTTAAAAAAATTTTTAAATGATGAAAAAAAAACCCCGGTTCAATCTATTTTCCTTTTGAAATCTCATTTCTGAAGACCTCATTTCTGAAGAAATACTTCTCAACTCCACCAGTATATGCAAAACAATTTCCTCTGACAAAATCACGATTAAAATCACGATTTATCTGCATACATTTTAAAACATTAAACAACTAAAAAGAAAAAAAAATCATCAGACCAAGAAAAAATACATTAAAAAGCATAATATTTTATTTCTAAAAAAGTTGTTGTCAATAAAACCAATTGCAAAATTTTGAAAGAAACTTATGCAGCAAATTCAAACTTCATATTAAGATATGATCAAGTAAATGCAGACTGGATCTTCAACAGCTCATGCATTATTTACAACAATTGTTGTACAGAAGAATGATGCATAATGTAACAGAAACTTTATCCATACTTCATTCAAGCATACATACAAATCTCATTCAAGCAAGACGGCTAAATTCCGTATTAAAAGTTCTTAAACTCTGTAAAGTATGACAGAAATTGTAGTCAGTCTCTTTAGAACAGCTCTTATCCGATATCGTACGTAAAAATATCCATGAAGAGGGACATTTGGGAGAAAAGTGATACGGTTAGAAACTGCCGTCAAACACTGTTATTCAAAGCCGTATACTTCTAAGAACGTAACTTAAATCTTATAAATACTCCCTGAAGATATATGCAAAAATAAGAAAGTTACTCATGCGTCTTGGCGGAAAGTTATTTTGTGCCCGGTTTGTAATATGAGAAAGTTGAGTACGATTTAGATGATAAATTCACGGTTTCATCATTAATGTTATATTGCGGATTTAAATGGAATGTAGCAGCATGATAAATATCGCGATATTTTTATCATTTAAGGAAGAAGAATAAAAGCAGAACCGTGGAGAGCATTGGAAGCTCCAGAAATTTTCATAGAACTCCAACAAAACATTTATGTGTGATTATCGCCATGCATGATTATCATCACAAAGCATTATAGAGTTTATTATTTATTAACTTGCGTTATTAATGTTAAAATTTATGCGTTTTTGAAAGAGATATTTTGAATGTGTTTAAAGTCATTTCAACGAAATGTAATAAATAAGTAACCGTCTTCTAATTATCGGTAATCAATTCGTTTATTATTGCATTACATATTTTAAAATTTATAATAACTGTTGTTCATATGCCTGTTTTCTGGTCTGTTATTCGAAACAGTTCAACAGACTATAAAAGCGCAAGTAAAGGGAATATAAAATAAACGTTGGATACATAATCAGACTTAACTATTTTAACACACTCAGATTGATCGATAAAGAAATTATAAGAGTTGTAATTTTTCCAACTGGGTGAAAAAGTGTTCAGGTAGAGAGGGATTCGAACCCAGGACCTTAGCTTAAGCTGCCAACATTCTTCCAACTAAGCTATTCTGGACAAATTCGGCAAATAAGTATAATTGCATATTCAGTGTTCATTGGAGTTTCTTTATCAGCGGTTTATTTTGTTGAATTGTTTCAAATAACAGACCCGATGTCATTGTCGAAAGATTGTCTGAGTGAAATGCGTCTGCCAAGTCGGAGAGAGCTTAATTGGAAGAGCATTGATCACAGTCCTGAATTCGAATAACGACCTGGACACTCTTTCCCCAGTTGGAAAAATTGCAATTCTTGTGATTTCTTTACCAATCAGTATGATTGTGTTAAAATAATTAAGTATACTCTAAAGTTTGCACCATGAATTCACCAAACTTCTGATTTTACATTCACTGAAAACTAATAAGCGTAACTCCGGATGAAAAGCAACAGCGGCTGGGAATTGGGGGTGTTCTGAAAACTTGAATGTTTCTTTAAAATATTTTAATGCTTTAATTAGAGAAAATTTTGTAATCGTGTCCACTACCAATTGGCATAGTTTAACGATGGTTGTTTATCGCAAAATTAAATTCATTTTTGTAACCAGGTTGGTTTTGCAAAAGTTAAGGCTGCAATTGAATGTTATCTTAGGTGTTTATTTTCTCGCTCATACCACCTTTTTAATTTCCATCTGAGTTGCGTTGTAATTCTAAATTATTTTCCTTTAGTTTCGGGTTTAAGTATTTTGTGTTTAGATGAGCTTCGTATAAAGTGGGTTGGGTTTTGTGGCAGACGAAAATTATTTTGTAAGGTTCGGGTCGGGTTTTGTGTTGACATCCAATGGAAATCATGCAGGACTCTAGTTCCTATTGAAGGTACTTGAAAAAGGCATATCTTTAAAATTAAAAAAATATATATCCAATTAATTTAAATTTAAAGGTCTTGACAGCTTCCTCTTCCATCCATATTCATTTATAGACACTATAGTGCCACCAAATGAAGTTGTGTCATCAATAAAAGTTGAAGGGCACTTCATTGGTATTACATTAGTATCATCTCTCCCCCCTTTTTTAAAATTTTCTAAAAGAGCTCATTAAAATACATAATTGTAGCCAAATCAAAGATAAAAAGACTAACTGGCGAAAAATAACCTCTTAATTGAAGTAAAATTGAGAGAAGATTATATGTATATCATTGCCATTTTCATGAAGTATTCTAAGTGAAGAGGGAATGAAATATATCATTTTCTGTGATACCGCTGTGATAACTGATTTACAAAACAAGCATTAAAACTATAAGTAATACTTATTGGCTAATTGAGCAATTATTTCATTGGTTTTCGAATAAATGACACTCAATCAAAAATTGATTTCGAGCAAATATAATTTAAAACTAGTATAATTTTACAATGTGTATTACTGAAATTTGGACTATATATTGTTATACGTTATTTATTTTACTAGATATGATCATCTTGAATTGATAGTACATCGGTATTAAATAATTTTATACATCAGCGATAAATGACTTGAATGCTAAAATATTTCTTTATTTCATTCAAATCATTCAAATTTCATTCCCATAAACGAACTGCAATAAGCAAAAAAGCGTTCAAAAACATGTGAATAATAAATAACGCTTTACAGAAGCCAAAACTGCCCCTGATAGCCAAAAAATTAAATACCTTTCAGTTGAAAATCGATGAGTTAATCTTGCTTTTTTTTTTTTTTTTTTTTTGTCATTTTAGGATAAATTAGTTTCAGCAAAAAATTCATACTCGAAATTATCTCCATAACATAAAAGAAATATGAACATTTCTACAAAATCGGGTATATAAAGAAAGAGTAGAGCCAGAAAAAAAATAATAATAACAGAAACGTTGGCACTGACAAATGTACTTCTTAAAATATCTGCCTGTAGAAAAATCATTCTTAGTTAAATCTGAAAACGGATATTTACGATTTGCTAAATATTTTCCAAATTTGTATTTCCTTTTTAGTAAAATTTGAGGCCTGATATTTAAGGTGTGAGATAACAGCACGAAAAAACAAATAAATAGGGGTCTGGAAGACAGGTCTATGTTATAAATTTAAAATTTTACAGAAATGAGGTAAAACTGTTGTCATGGATTAGCGATGTCCTGAGCACCTAGTGTAACACATACCCTTCTTCTGATCTTAATTACCCTCTACATTTGTCTTCATGCTGAGTATTAACGAGTAATGAAAAACTTAGGTGGATAAAGAAAGTAATAATATTATTTTAGTTTATTGTTTTAATTTTTTATCGGTACTTCTCCATTATCACGTCGACCACTTTCCATAAGAAAAACTATCGTCAAATTCTTCGCCACACTGTAGCGCCCAATAAATAAATGGAAGAATGTTGCCATTGGAATCCCAAACAAAAATAAAATTTAAATAAATAAGAAAAAATTAGGAAAAGTACCATTTACTAAAGTATCATTTATCAGTAACTTTAAACAATAAAAAATACAATATATTAATGAAAACAGAAACAAAAATAATCTTGGATATTTATTTATTTACATTATTTTTTGTTAATTATCACTCTCGACTGTTGGATAAATGTTTGTGACGTCAGTTGAAATTGATCTATTGTACGTAACTACGCATCGCAACATTTTTTCAATGCTTTTTTTCTTTTAATATCATGGTGTCGAATACATAATTTTTATTTTGATAAATGAAATAACTAATAAATCAGTAAAATATCATTAAAAATACATTAAACGTCGAATTCAAAATCACTTGATGAGATAACAAGCACGTGTAACGCATTTGACATCAAGTGAATGTGCCGCCACGATCATGCATTTTTGGCGTTAAATCCTGTAGTTTGGCGATAGTTTTTTTTTGTTTTTTTTAAATGGAAAGTGCTCGACGGGATAATGGAGAAGTACCATTTTAACTAAAGTAAACAAACCAGTGTATTTTGAAATTGCAATTTTCAACAGTGGATAATCATCAATTATTCCAAATATACCCTTTTCCGACAAAAAAATTAAAAGAAAAAAAAAACTCTCCAAACTTTGTAACATTCCTTCAAATAATCTAAACCATAAAAAAAAAAAAAAAAATCCTTACATGAAATCTGGATTGCATTATAATCGGGATTAAATAAGTACGCCAAATTTTAGTTATACCATTTCAGTGAAAGTGTTAAAAGTAATCAGTTGCACGATAAAAACACAGCAGAGCATCAAGTTAAATAAAAGCATGTATCACTCATCGTATTTACTTTACAACACTAAATTGACATAATGTTTTAATCATCTACCTATGAGAACACAAAATATTCTCATTCTATTTACTTGCGTTACTATGTAATTCTATAACACAAGAATACGTCCATTGAACTCCTTTTAAGCTGATCTATTGACTTTTATCAAACATTAAATATACTTTACGAAAAAAAGAAAGAAAAATACGGAAAAAGCATAAAAAGAAACGGCAAATATCCGTTTTCAAATGTCACTAGGCATATTGCCAGCTGACATAGAAAATGAGCTTTCTGCTGACAGTTTCATTTAAAAAGTACATTTATCAAAGTCAGGGTTAGTAAAAAAGAATAGAGTTCTTGTTTTCAAATGGATTAAAGGTTTCGAATTGTTTTCAGTGTAAAGTATAATAGGTGACATTCATTTACTTTTAGATAAATGAATGTTCTATAACCAGTATCGATATCTAAGTTCGTAAATGGATAGGCTGGTATTTTATCAATTCGGATCGAGGCAATAGGGACTTTCTTAGAGAGATAAAACGTCTGTGACACAATATGTTATATATATACGTTATATATATATAAATTGCTTACAAATTCAATTCAATATTTTATTAGTTTTTGTTAAAAAAAATAAGTCTATGATTTCAATTTGTTACTCTGTATTTGATTCTGTAATTAGCGTAAATAATATCTTTAGAATGAGATAAATTTTTAATAATTAAGATGATAACTTTAATACAAGGTGGCTGAGATGAGATGGTCCCAGGCCGAGCCCGGGAGCCTGGGCTCGATTTTTATACCAATCTTCGGGCTCGACTTCAAAGTGAGGATCATATTTATTTCCAAACTGAGATAGAAAAAAAATAATAATAAACTTGCTATTCGAGAAACAAGAATGTGGTCAAAGTTTCTTAACGTGTTTTACAGTCCTTTAAAAATTAATTTGTAATGGAATTGAATTGTTATTCATAGGATAAATTAAACTAAACCTGAAGCGCTACAATCCATTACAGATCATGTGTCCAGCCCTTGACCATGGGGCCTGAGGTGCTATAGGGCAGTTGCAATTGACGTCACCTTGGAGGTAAACAGTACAAATAGGCAGTTCTGATTGGTGGAATTACCCTTACCTCCAAGTGAATACAATGGTTGATCAGCTGATTGCAACTGCCCTATACAGCATATGCTCCGGTCAGGTGGTCAGCTAACGTGGGAGCTTCAGTGCTTATTTCCCAAGCAAGCTTGATACTCATTTTATCGACACAGAAGGGGTAAAATGTAGATGATGAGAAAAAAGGAAATATATTTTATCTGACTCTAAAGCCTTTGTAGAATATCTCTTGTATATATATCCTCTATTTCTGTTTCAAGCCCTTTCATCAGAATTCTACTGGGAAACAGAACTCGGATTTTTCTGCCATAGTTGTACAATGATAGTTTAAAAGAGTAAGAATTGTGACTTTTGCAGATTTCTGCCAGTGGTTGGGTATAAATCGCAAATTTGCTATTTTGATTTTTTTTTTTTTTTTTTTTTTTTAATTTTTTTTTTTTACGGACATGAAAATTACGAAATGTTTTCATGAGTTAGTATTTGGGATTAATACTTATTTCTATGTAAAAATGTATTTTTAAATGAGAAAATTAATCTTAAATCAGTTTTTAAAATGTTATTAACAATTTTCTACTGCGTACTTTCGGTATCGAGCTCAGGCTTTGATGACACAACATTTTTCGGACCCGGATTTCAAATCGTATATATCGGGTTCCAGTTCAAATAATAATAATGATAATAATAACAATAATAATAATTTAAAAAAAAGAAGAAGAAGAAAAAGACCGAATTGGGAACCTGATTAAAAAATGGATCATATATATATATTTTTTTCAATTTGTAGCAGCAGCCATGAGCAGCTGGCCGCGCGCAAGCTATGGGAATGTTATTTTAAAATTTCTCGCTCGCATTTTAATATTTTTAAATGACTTTTTTTTTTTTTTTTTACCTAGGACAGCTGAGGTTGACCTCTAACGTTGTGCGTTTTTACTCTTTTGGATTTTGGTTAACATTTTTTTTTATAAGCGGACATTTTCAATTTGGGAACCGGTTGGAACACAGCGAAACAATCGAAGCTGAACATTCGTGAGGTTATTTTCTCAACATTTATATGAGTGTAGCTTTTCTATTATTAAAAACGTTATATGAAAAAATTGATGTATTGTGATGATATGTGAGTATACCTTATATGTGATAATTATTGTGATGATGCCTTTGCTGATCACATTTAGAAAACACAGCGAAACATTCGAAGCTAAACATTTGTGAACGTGGTTATTTTCTCAGCCATTTATACAGGTGTAGCTTTTCACTTATTAAAAACGTTATATGAAAAATTTGCAACTACAAAAACATTTCCATTTACAGATAGGATCACGGTACATTTATATAACGGATGTTCTAAAATGGACTGACTGATTTTAAAATTCAGTAACTTCCAAACGGTGATAGATATTTAAAAAATTCTTGCAGTAGGGTTATATAAGATGTCAGGAGTTTTTTTTTTTTTTTTTTTTTTTTTTTTTTTTTTTTTTTTTTACTGCGATTCTTGATTTTAGTTCGAATTACCAACAATAGATGGCGCTGCGAGCGATAGCAATGAAATCCAGGCCAAAACTAAAATCACTCAGCATTGATGCGAAGGAAGGAGCTTGAATACATGGAGTAGGTTTCATTCGCCCCGATTTTGAATAAGATTTTATTGATGAATGAGACCCACTAAATGTATTGAACCTTTCTTCCTTCACACCAATGCTTGGATGATGTCTGTTTTTTTTTCGACTGGATGTCTATTGCTCGCAGCGCCATCTATTGCTGATAATTCGAACTAAAATTAGGAATCGCAGTTAAAAAAAAAAAAAATAAATAAAAAAAACTCCTGGACATCATACATTATTCTCCTGCAAGAATTTTTTTAATATCTGTCGCTATTGAATTTTAAAATAGGTCAGTCCATTTTAGGAAACGTGGTAAATTGTTTTTATAAGAACTCCGAGATTTTGATTGCAGTATTTTTTGTTAATTAATCTAATTATTTATGTAAATATTTTACAAAAATAGCCCTAAAAAACGATTTTTTAAAATCAGTTTTAATGAAATAAAACTATCTAATTTTTATATTATTGTTATTATTATTATTATATAAGAGTTTGGACAAGCAGGGAAGACACAAAAGGCACGCATGCGCACAAAATACAACAATTGTTTTATGTGTGAGTGTGCCAATGTAAACCCCAAAAAATATTATAAAGATAATTAAATTTGTGCATAGGTTTCAGGGTCACAATAAAACAATAAAAATTGCTATTATAACGCAAATTTTTCTTCTGAGTTGTGAATGCGTCAATTCTTGTGACAGTTGAATTTTTGTGACTGATGAATTTTGAAACGATGAAAAAACAGCTCTTCAGAAAATAGCGTTAAAATTGAAATTTCATGCAATATAAATAAAATGAAACAAGACTCACTCAAAGATCAGGAAAACAAATTCGCTTACCTAAAAAAGAGAAAAAGAAATTATAAGTATTATAAAAATTAAAATTTGTAATATGCATACTTATTTTACAAAGTTTTTTTTAAATGAAAAGACATGTTCATAAAGCTTAATTTTATAAAATAAATCCCAAATGTTCAAATTTAAAACAAAATATAGTCAATGTGTAAAAAATATATGCAGGCAATGTCGTAAAACAGTATTTGTTCAATTTTATGAAATGTTGGTACTATATCATCAAATATTTTTTTCCTGAAATACAAATATTGATGAAGTACAGGTTAATATTGAAATTGTTTCCATAAATATGTCAATAATATTATTAATTTTTTTATTGATTTGTAAATATTGCTAATATAAATAAAACAAATAGAAAAAACACAATATTTTAAAAGTACAATTATTGCTGATACATTGTAAAAAATAAGACGCATGTTTCTGAATAAACTGTCTACTAAAATATAACTACGAACGAAAATACACAATAACCTCTTTTGAGTTACCCACGATTATTTATCTTTAGAGACCAGCGTTATTCATCTTTAGAGACCACAAAAACTAATATATATATTTTTAATTTAAAGAAGCAAATATAAAAACAAAGTTTTTTTCGCTGCCACTGAATTTCGGAAACATTTCCGAGTAGTTTTCATAGTGCATTAGTAAGTTTTATCAAACCGGAGTATCGGTTTTTAAGATGCTATCAATTCTCAATTAAACATGTTCATCAGTAACTAAACCTGTAACTCAGCCTGTAACTGAATTTATACAGGCAAGATTAAGAAATTAATATTAATTTTATTGTTAATTTTAATAGTGTTTATTTAAATAATTTATTATTTATATATTACTGTTAATAAAATAAATATAAAGTAGAGATTTTTTTTCTCTAAACCCAACTATACATTAGAAAATGTATGATTCGCAATTGCTATCTTTTGTAATGAATGATTTGAAAAACTCTTTTCTAGTGTGTAAACAAATTCAGCGACAAAGCGTTTTACACAAATTTTCTAATTACTTTAACAATGAATATAGATAAACATTTAAGAATCATCGAAGGGCAATGGAGAAAAAAATTAAAAGAATGTTCTTAAGATTAAAAAAATATATAATAATAATAAAGGCATTGTCTGTAGAATAATGAAATCAAACATGCATAAAGGAATTCACACAAAAAGTCTCATTCTTTTAAAAGGAAAACAGTTCATTTGATTGTTAAGTATGAATAAAGAAAATCACATAAATTTTATTATTTTATAAATTACTCTCATCTAATTAAGTGTAAATTTTTGGAATCAGAAAGGCTGAAATGATAAAATCTAGGAAATAATCTTGAAGTTAGCCAGTATACTATTAAAAATGCTGGTACTTCTCTATTATCCCGTCGACCACTTTTCATAACAAAAAACTATCGCCAAACTGTAAGATTAAACGCCAAAAATGCAGTCCCATTTACTTGATGTCAGAAGCATTATACGTGTTTGTTATGCCATCAAGTGGTTTTTAATTCGACATTTGCTTGTATTTTTCATTATGTTTTACTGATTTATTAGTTATTTCATTAATTAAAATGACAATTGTGTCCTTAAATTATTTTATTTTATTTATTTATTTATTTTGATATTCCAATGGCAACGTTCTTCCGTTTATTTGGCGTTACAGTATGGCGATAGCTTTTTGTTATGAAAAGTGGTCGACGGGATAATAGAGAAGTACCAAATGCTTTATTGTGAGACATTCCTTTGAGTAAATTTGCAAAAATGTTTTGTGATAAAATTCACTAAACTTGACAGATCACGCATGAAGAGATGTAAACACTTTACATGCATACGATAAAATATTTAAACTGATATCTAAAATATCGAAAGTGTTACTTTGACGTATGCTCATTAAAAAAGCTAGAATATTTGTTTGAAAATTTTATTATGATCAGGAATTTACAACAAAATAAAATAAAAGTTAAAAAGAAAAAAAACGATAATAGTATTAATGATAAACAATTTTCTCTAATTCCATTTATTCTTTTGAAAATATATCGTGCGCAATTGTTATCCATTACAATGAATGCTCAAAAAAAAATCCTTTCTAGTCTGTAAATTAGTGTAATTACAAGATAAATCCTTTTACATAAATTTTCTAACTACTTTAACACTTAATACAGAAATACATTTAAGGATCATTGACGAGCAATGAGAGGGAAAATTTAAATGAGGAAGGTCAAAAAATAAATCAAGTAAGGCATTGTTTGTAAAATAATGAAATCAAACATGCATAAAGAAATTCAAACTAGCAAAAAGTTCTATTCTACTGAAAGAAAAGCAGTTGATTTGACAGTAAGTGAGAATAAAGAAAATTGCGAAAATTTTACTGTGTAAAAATCCCTCTTATCTAGTCAAATATAAGTTATTGGGATCAGAAGGAGTTAAATATAAAATGCAGGAAATAACCTTAAATTTGGCAGTATATCGTTAAAATGATCCATTGTATGACCCAATCCTTAATTGTACAATGTTGAGATAAAATTACTAAACTTGACATTCCATAATAAACGTTTTCATTGCGATTAATACATAATATAAGAATTTAGAATACTTATTTGTCAAATTTATTAATCTTAGATATTTAGAAAAAATAAAAAAGTTAAAATAAGAAAGATCAGAAGAATAAAAAGCTATTTACTAGTAATCAGAGAAATTGATTACAATCCAGTAAAATAAAAACCATTAGCTTTCCTCTAAATCGTATTATACATTTTAAAATTCGTCATTCGCAATCGCTTTTAGAACGAGTGGTTAGAAAAACGCTTTCCTAGTTTGTAAATAAATATAATTACAATTGAAAGTCTTTTACATCCATTTTCTAACTCAATACAGAGAGATTTATTGAAGGGAAATGACAAGGAAATTTAAATCAATAGTCTAGAGCTCAAAAAATAAACTAATGAAGACATTGCTTCTAGGATAATGCAATCAAGTATGCATGAAGGAATTTACCGTAACAAAAAGTTCCATTCATCTAAACAGAAAAGAAAGTGCATTTAAGATTTAAGTGTCAATGAAGAAATTCGTGAACCTTACAATGCAAAAATGCCTCTTATCTAGTCAAATAAAATTTATTTGGAACCAGAAAAGGTTAACTGATAAAATCTAGAAAATAATCTTGAAGTCAGTAGTAAATCGTTAAAATAATCCATTATGTGAAGTTCTTTGACGCAAGTTACACATGGTTTTGAGATAAAATTCTTTAAACTTAAAAGATCGCATAAAGCAATGTTAACTCTTTACAATTTACATGATGATTAGATATCTAAACTGATACAATGTCTGAACGTTTTCACTGCATTTCAGCTTTGAAATAATCTCAATTGTAGCAGTATATCGTTAAAAATTCTCCATTGTGTAACATTTATCCCAAATTGTACAACGTTTTGAGATAAAATTCACTAAACTGGACATTCGTTATTATATCGAAACATTTTCATTGGGATTAATGCATAATAAAAGAATTCAGCATATTTATTTATCAAATTTATTATTCTTAGAGATTTAGAAAAAAAAATGAAATAAAGTTAAAAGAAGAAAGATCAGAAACAATTTTTTTCCCTGTAAATAGCATTATACATTTGAAAATACGCCATTCTCAATCGCTTTTAGAACGAATGGTTATAAAAACGCTTTCTTACTTTGTAAATAAATATAATTAGAATTGAAAGTATTTTACATGAAATTTTTAACTAATTTAACTCTCAATATAGTGACGGGCAATGAGAAAGAAAATTTAAATAAATAATTCAGAGCTCAAAAAATAAACTAATGAAGACACTGTATGTAGAATAATGAAATCAAATATGCATGAAGGAATTTACAGTAACAAAAAGTTACATTCCTCTAAAAAGAAAAGAAAGTGCATTTAAGATTTACGTGTGAATGAAGAAATTTGATGAACCTTACAATGCAAAAATTCCTCTTATCTAGTCAAATATAATTTATTTGGAATCAGAAAAGGTTAACTGATAAAATCTAGAAAATAATCTTGAAGTCATCAGTAAATCGTTAAAATAATGCATTATGTGATGTTTTTTGACGTAAGTTACACAGGATTTTGAGATAAAATTCATTAAACTTAACAGATCGCATAAAGCGATGTTAACTCTGTACATGATGATTGATTAGATACCTAAACTGATACAATGTCCAAATGTTTTCACTGCATCTCAACTTTGAAATAATCTCAATTGTAGCAGTATATCTTTAAAAATTCGCCATTGTGTGACATTCCTCCCAAATTGTACAACGTTTTGAGATAAAATTCACCAAGCTTGACATTCGTTATTATATCGAAACATTTTCATTGAGATTAATACATAATAAAAGAATTCAGCATATTTATTTATCAAATTTATTATTCTTAGAGATTTAGAAAAAAAAAGTTAAAAGAAGAAAGGTTAGAAAAAAAAAATCATGGTTATTAAGAGAAATTAATTCCATTAGTAAAATAAAAACCATATTTTTTTTTTTCTGAAAATAGTATTATATATTTGAAAATACGCCATTCGCAATCGCTTTTAGTACGAATGGTTATAAAAACGTTTTCTTACTTTGTAAATAAATACAATTAGAATTTAAAGTATTTTATATGAAATTTCTAACTAATTTAACACTCAATATAGAGAGATTTATCGGCGGGCAATGAAAAAGAAATTTTAAATAAATAATCTAAAGATAAAAAAATAAACTAATGAAGCCACTGTGTGTAGAATAATGAAATCAAATATGCATGAAGGAATTTACAGTAACAAAAACTTACATTATTCTAAAAGGAAAAAAAAAAGTGCATTTAAGATTTACGTGTGAATGAAGAAATTCGATGAACCTTACAATGCAAAAATTCCTCTTATCTAGTCAAATATAATTTATTTTGAATCAGAAAAGGTTAACTGATAAAATCTAAAAAATAATCTTGAAGTCATCAGTAAATCGATAAAATGATCCATTATGTGATGTCCTTTCACTTAAGTACATAGGGTTTTGAGATAAAATTCACTAAACTTAATAGATCGCATAAAGCAATGTTAACTCTTTACAATTTACATGATGATTAGATATCTAAACTGATACAATGTCCGAACGTTTACATTGCAATTCAGTCTTGAAATAATCTTGAATGTAGCAGTATATCGTTAAAAATTCTCTATTGTGTGACGTTCCTCCTAAATTCTACAAGGTTTTGAGATAAAATTCAATAAACTTGGCATTCGTTATTATATTGAAACATTTCTATTTCGATTAATGTATAATAAAAGCATTTGTATATTTATTTGGCAGATTTATTATTTTTAGAGATTTAGAAAACAACGAAATAAAGTTAAAAGAAGACAGATGAAAAAAAAAAAATTCCTTGTTATTAGAGGAATTGATTCCAAAAATAAAAACCATTATTTTTTTTCTCTAAATAGCATTACATTTGAAAATACGTCATTCGCAATCGCTTTTAGAACGAATGGTTAGAAAAACACTATCTTACTTTGTAAATAAATGCAATTACATTTGAAAGTTTTTTACATCAAATTTCTAACTACTTTTTAACAAATTTCTAACACTTAATATAGACAGAGATTAATCAACGGGCAATGGGAAGGAAAATTTAAATGAATAGCCTAGAGGTAAAAAAATAAACTAATGAAGACATTATTTAGAATAATGAAATCAAATATGCATGAAAGAATTTAGAGTAACAAACAATTTTCTAAAAGAAAAAAAAATTGCATTTAAGATTTAAGTGTGAATAAAAAAAAATCGATGAACCTTACAATGCATAAATTTCCTTTATCTAGTCAAACATAATTTATTTGGAATCAGAAAAAGTTAACTGATAATAGATATAAAATAATCTTGAATTTAAATCGTTAAAATGATCCATTATGTGATTTTCTTTGACGTACATTACACGGCGCCGTGAGATAAAATTCGCTAAACTTGATAGATCGCATATAAAGCGATCTTAACTCTTTACATGATGATTAGATGATACCTAAACTGATACAATGTCTAAACGTTTTCACTGCAATTCAATCTTGAAATAATCTTGAATGCAGCAGCATATAATCGTGCTCCACTGTGTGACATTTCCCTCAAATTGTACAAGGTTTTCAAATAAAATTCACTAAACTTGACAGTTGTTAATATATCGGAATGTTTTCATTGCAATTAAAGAAAATTATTTCAATTTTGAATATTCATTTGGTGATTTTATTATTATCAGAGATATTGAAAAAAAAAACGAAATAAAGTTAAAAAAAAAAAATCTAGTTATCAGGGAAATTAGATTCCATTCTAGTAAAATAAAAACCAGTAATTTTTTTCTCTAAATTGCATTATACATTTTAAATTACGTCATTCGCAATCGCTTTTAGAATAAGTGGTTAGAAAAACACTTTTTTAGCTTGTAAATAAATATAACTTACAAATGAAAGTCTTTTACATCCATTTTCTAACTACTTTAACACTCAATATTAGATAGATTTGTCGACGGGCAGTGAGAAGGAAAATTTAAATGATTAGTCTAGAGATAAAAAAATAAACTAATGAAGACATTGTTTGCAGAATAATGAAATCAAATACGCCTGAAGGAATTTACAGTAACAAAAAGTTCCATTATTCTAGAAAAAGAAAAAGAAAGTGCATTTAAGATTTAAGTGTGAATAAATAAATTTGCATGACCATTTAATACAAAAATTTCTCTTATATAGTCAAATGCAATTTTTTTGGAATCAGAAAGGGTTAAATGACAAAATACTTAGCCCTAGAATGACACACTGGGGTCTCATAAACCCCACAATTTCTGACGGCCACTTACACTTTGAGTATAAAGGCACTCCTATTTTTCCAGTGGATTGACAGCTATTCGACACCAACTTCGATACAGTTTGGAATCGCTGCGAACTTTCGGATAAATGGATTTGGAGAGTTGGAGAGATGCAAGAACTTGCTAATTAATTATTAAGTTTTTTACTTAAAACTGACACAATTATGTTTTTAGCATTGAAAAAAAAAATCCTTTTAGCAAAAAAAAAAAAAAAACCTTTGGACTATGTAGATTCCAGTGTGTCAGATTTGTTCGAAAAATATATGTATGTCATTCTACGGCTAATACACATTTTTTTTTCGTTTAATATACTTTTTTTTTGCTTTTTTTTCATATTTTTTCCTATCGTTTAGTCTATAAAACAAACGTAATTATGTTTTTTATCGTCAAAAGTAATTTTTTTAGTCACAATACTTTTGGGGTTTTGTAGACCCCAGTGTGTCAAATTGGTTGGAAAAACATATGTGTGTCATTCTAGGGCTAATGCACATTTTTTTGTCAAATATACTTTTTTTGCCTGTTTTTGTTTTTCATCTTTTTTCCTATCTTTAGTCTATACACAACCAACACAATTATGTTTTTATCGCCAAAAGAATTTTTTTTAGCCAAAATACCTTTTGGGGTTTTGTAGACCCCAGTGTGTCAGATTTGTTCGAAAAATATATGTGTCACATTCTAGGACTAATACACATTTTTTTGTCAAATATACTTTTTTTTTTGCCTGGTTTTGTTTTTTCATCTTTTTTCCTATCATTTAGTCTATACAAAACTAACACAATTATGTTTTTATCGCCAAAAGAATTTTTTTTAGCCAAAAAACTTTTGGAGTTTTGTAGACCCCAGTGTGTCAGATTTGTTGGAAAAATATATATGTGTCATTCTAGGGCTAATACACATTTTTTTTGTCAAATATACTTTTTTTGCCTGTTTTTGTTTTTCATATTTTTTCCTATCGCTTAGTCTATACACAACCAACACAATTATGTTTTTATCGCCAAAAGAATATTTTTTAGCCAAAATACCTTTTGGGGTTTTGTAGACCCCAATGTGTCAGATTTGTTGGAAAATATATGTGTGTAATTCTAGGGTTAAAATAATCTGAAAGGTAGTAGTAAATTGTTAAAATGTTTCATTATGTGATGTTCCTTTGCATAAATTGCACGGGGTTTTGAGATAAAATTTACTAAACTTGGCTGATCGCCCATAAAACGATGTTAACACCTTGTGCATTAATCAAGAGTGTGACTGGTATTAAATAAAGGAGGGCTTGGGGCGTTTTTTTTAAAAAGATTTTTCACTTTACTACCACTATTTTAAAACGCGAATCTTTATTGTAGAGTTGTATTGCAGAAGTATCTATTATAAATATTTTTAATTTGAAATAGTGGTCTATTTTATTTGAAATAGTAGAAATATAGAAACATTTAAGAATGCTGCGAGTCCTGAATAAATTTTGTCTTGTGAATCAATCCCGAGTGTGACTCGTGGTAATTAAAATATACCTTTTGAATCAATCACGAGCGTGACTCGTGATTAATGTATAAAGGATAGGTTTAAATAATCATTTTAAGTACATAACTAATTTAAATAAATAAATCCACTAGGGGTTAATTCTCTATATGATGATAATATACCTAAACTGATACAATGTCCAAAAGTTTTCACTACAATTCATTCATAATAAAAGCATTTTGATTACTGTAAAAGCACTTATTTTCGCGAGGCTTTAATTTTCGCGAGCCCGTCGTAATCGCGAAAATTTAAGCCTCGCGAAATATTTTTTTTTGCCTCAAATAATAATAAAAAATCAGAAATTTTTCAGTTATTCAAAATTTAATGATTACAGTTACTTGAATAAGAATCTAGTACAACAATTTCTTGAATACTTACAACTATTTCTTGAATACTATACAACTATTTCTTGAATAAAAACAATAATACAACTAATAGAATGCAGCTCATTCACTTACAATATCACGTACAATACCTTCTTCTTTGAAGCCATTCAAAATTATCTCATGTTTGGCTGCAACATCGTTAAATGTGCGAACAAGCCAAGAAGCGTGAATCGGGTTTAGTCCTGATATTCGCAGGTCCACAGATTCTTTTTCCTCTATAAATTTAAGCTCATTAAAATACCACTCAATAAACTCATTCTTGAGCAAACGCTTGAACTCGTCGTTTACAGTTGCGTCCAAAGGCTAGAGCTCTCCTGTGCAGGAAGCGGTCACAAAAACTGGAATAATATTCCTGTTCTCTAGTTAAGCCAGAAAAAGAGGATCTTGGAGTGCCTTAAAAACGTCAAACAATGCTACACCAGGTTGTTCTGAAACTAGCCCGAGAAGCTCTCTCTGCTTGTCGTAATAATGTACAAGAATATTCTCGAAGTATCGAATCATTGTGTCAGTATTGCTCCAATGCTTATCGGTGTGCCACACATCCCAGTCCGCCGGAAATGTAAAATGTGGATGGCAATTTGTTGTTTTTCCAGCGTGCAACAACTGTGGTGGAAGTAGGTTTCTAGAAAGAGAACATGCTAACAAAGTTTTGAACCACGTTCTTGCAATGTGTATTCAGATGTAGGCACAAATTTTGCGTTTGTCTGCGTTTTGCTGCGAATTTTGTGTCGAAGTTAACGAACATCTCAGGGGGAACAACATTTTGTTTGTGTTGTGTGTCCGCGTGTTGTTTTTAGAGCGATGGGGTGGAGGGGGGGTGGGGGGGACGAACTTTTCGGACAAAAGGAACTTTCTTAAAATGCCTTATGCAAAAGGGGTTCTATTTAGGTAGTTTCAGGTTTTTTCAACATTCGGTTTTATTCATATAAAATTCGCGAAATTTTCAGCTCGCGAAATCACCGATATCTTCATTTTCGCGAAAATTACGGCTCGCGAAAATAAGTGCTTTTACAGTATTTATTTGGCATTTATACTATGATAAGAGATTAAAAATTAAGAGATTAAAATTAATTATTAAGAGATTAAAATGTTAGGAGTGAAATTGACTCCACTCTTGTAAAATAAAAATAGCAGTTGTTCTATAAACCCAATTACCTTTTCTTTTTTAAATACAGTATCCATAGCACTATTTGTGTTTAGAAAAACTTTTTTCCAGTTTGTAAGTAAGTATAATTAATTACAAATGAAACTCATGCCAATTTTCTACGTACTTTAACTCTTAATAAAAAAGATATTTAAAAATCATTGCCGAGTAATGTGAAGAAAAATTTAAATCAATATCCTTTATTCCAGGAAATAAATTCGTGAGGACATCAATTAGAGGATAATGAAATTAAATATGCATAAGGAATTTATAATAACAAAAAGTTCCGTTCTTTTCAATGGAAAACAGTTCATTTGACAGTTAAGTGTGAATAAAGAAATCTCACAAATCTTACAATGTAAAAATTCCACTTATCTAGTCAAATGTAATTTTTCGGAACCAGAAAGGTTTAAATGATAAAATTAAATTAAAAAGAAGCTTAAAGCTAGCAGTATATTTTTAGAAAAGCTCCATTGTGTGATGTCCCTCTGCGTAAATTTGATAATGTTGTGAGATAAAATTCACTAAACTTAACTGATCACACATAAAGCGATGTTAATTTCTTACATGACGATAAGCGATATAAATTGAAAAAAAAAAAAAAAAAAAAAAATGTCGAAATGCTTTTTCTGCTCCTCATGCGAAATAAAAGAGTTTAGAATATTTATTTGATATTTTTATTATATTTTAATGATTTAAAATTTTTAAAAAAACAAAACACATTTTTAATAATAAATTAAACGTTCAAATTACTACAAAGAATTAACTAAATGATTTGTTAGTAGTTAATACAAATTTCCATTCACTGCATATAAAAGGTATTTATTCGATTACATTTTATTAGCATTTGACTTTTGAAACGCAATTCTGCAATTAATAAACCATTTTCACTGAAATTTTATTAAGACAGATGGATTACCACGCTGCGTTAGAGAGAATCTTTTATCTTATTTGTATTAAAAAAACAAAAAAAAAACAGAATTAACACTTGTGTAAAATGAAATTAGTAAGAATTGATTACTGAATTAACATAATGCACCATAAAATCTTTTATATCTTTTTCATCTAAAATAAACTTGTAATCGAATAATAATAATAAAAAAAAGATAATTTAAGATAATTTTCTCTACTCTAATATGGGATCATAAATAAATAACAAAATTCAAATACAGCGGACTCCTAATTGGAACTCCAAGTGGCATTCAGACTATTCAAATTGCTCAAAATTCCGAATTACCCAAATTTGGTATTAATGAAATATATCAATATGAAAAAAACAGGAATTTCATTCCATCACATTAAAGATCACCATTTTTATACGTAAATAAAAAGAAAAAGAAGCGTAAAACAAAGCTATATACCCGCAACATTCACTTTCAGTGACACATTATAGCTTTAGTTTGGTTTTACACAAAGGAAATATTACTTTTCTTTTATTGGTTTTAACATAACTGTCACTGTTGTTAGATGCTAGTATCCAAACGAATAAAAATTCTATTTAACCGTGATTTCATCTGAAAAACACAAAATTGACCAAGGGAAACTGCAATTTTCTGATTGCTATCTCTGCAGAGCAGAAAAGCATTTTACATTTCCATATTTACTCGCACAGTAAATGTATAAGATTTCACTGTAAAAAAGAAAAAAAAAATCCGTTGATTGCCAGGACAATTTCCGTATTTTTACTGATTTTTCTTTTCCGAAGAAATGATTCCGTGAATGTGTCAGAAATTAGCGAATAGGGATTTAAAAATAACCTTGCCAGATAGTAGTGCTAAAAATCTAGTTAATTTGTTGTTTTTGCTAAAGCATTGGAAATTTTTATCTTTTTATAATTTAAAAAGAATTTCCGTATTTTAATAGATTTTTCTTTCCCGATTAAATGATTTCATGAATGTGTCAGAAATGAGCGAATATGGATTAAAAAATATCCTTGACAGATAATAGTGTTAAAATTCTAGTTAATTTGTCGTTTTAGCTAAAGCGTTCGGATTTTTTCTTTTATCTTTTTTTATAATCTAAAAAGAATTTCCTTGCCAGTACCATTTCCGTATTTTCACGGATTTTTTCCCCCCGATGAAATGATTTCGTGAATGTGTCAGAAATTAGCGAATATGGATTTAATAACGGGATAATAGTGCTAAAATCTAGTTAATTTGTCGTTTTTGCTAAAGCGCTGTATGATATGAGAATCATATATTAAGTTTTAACAAACCCTATCCTTTATTTAATTTATATTTTTCCCCTTCCTTTGTCAAAATTTAATCGTGTTATCTTTAACTTCAAACAATAAGCCCGCTGTAATTTATACCCTTTCCCTTTTTCATTTTCACCTATGCTCGATCACTAATATCTCACGGCTTCTCGATTAAAATAAAAAAAAAGAAAAGAATTAAATCAGCACAGATGCCTTTTCGTAATTTTACTTTCCGTAACCAAGCTTATAACACAATATGTGCATTGCACATTTTTGTGGCCACAAAAGTTATGCGAACCTTCCATTTGGCCCAAATGCATGCCCTTATATGGTAGTGGTAAGAACGCAATCACTCACACCCATGTCTAAAAATATATTCTCATTGTTAAAGGCATATACTATTTTGTCTGTCGAAAATCCGTTCTCATGAGAAAGGTATTTGTCGGTTAGTGTTGCCGTGGTGATATTAATTTTTTGAATCAAAATTCATCCTGTCGCCAAAATCTGGTGACCCTGCTGGGTAAATACCATTGGTTATGCCTATCTCTGTCTGAAAGTATTTACGCCTAGACACTCTGTAGCAACCCTATTTTGGCGAGATTATTGTCAGTGCAATTCCAATTTGTATCGTGGAAACAACTCACTTCGCCTTCTGTCTCCGCATAATAATGACTGCTTAAGAGCGGCCTTTCTTGTTTCCCCCTCTTCTGTCCGCGACCATCTTGACATCCTCATGGTGATCTTACAATAAAATGACTTGACATCTATTCTTGAGTTTTTTTATTATACCACGAACCTGACTCCCTTGGATTTATTCGATCACGAACAACAACTACAAACTATGATCTGATCAGCTAACTCCTTCACAAATTTTGGTGCGTAACCAGCTTTTTCTCCAGTTAAAAAAAAAAAAAAAGAGGTATATAGTTGGCAGAAGAGGGGACGCTTTTTCTTCACCTGCAACCGCCTGTCTCTTTGGATTATCAGCATGCATCAAAAAAAAAAAAATTCCCGCCTGCATATTAGCATCCCACCGGACCGAATAGACTAATTTACGAACTTTTCCTGTGTTTCTAGGAACATTTCAAAAGTCGGTGTAATTCATCTAGACTCTCCCACGCTGAATTTCCTTTGGATTTTTCTGTGCCAAACCAGGTCTACTCCCAACGTTTAATACCGAGGAGGGGGTCCCTGTATAATTGGAAAGTATCTTGCGAACTGCCTCTTTTATCCTGATTCTCCAGCGCCTTTCCTACAACTCTCATCTTTGGATTTCCAGGTCATGCCCGGCCTGTCAACGCTCTATATACACCTGCATTTCAACACCTCTTAAAAAAAAAACTCTCATCTATATGCCTTCTCCTGTCTACGCCATATCCAGCTCATCCTACTTTGTCACCCAGCAACGCCCCGTGCCTGCCAACCCCATGCTCAGTGTTCTATGCCCAACGTGCTCCATCTGCATGACGCCCAGTGCCACGAACTATAATACCAGTGTCCATGTTTGTCTGCAAATGTGCCTATTACAAAAAAATCTTGCTACTAAATTGTGCTAAATAGAAGTTCATCAATTTTCCAACCTGCATTCCTCCGTGTTAATCTATGCACGATTCCTGTGTGACTGTGCTTCATGCTCCATGTGAATGACGCCCAGTGATACGTTTCTACAATCAGTGCCATGTATTGTGCTTCGCTCCCTATGAGCCCCTGTGATTTCTGCACGTATATTTTTTAAAAAATATATCACCGTTCCATATGCCGTTAGAACTCCTACAGAAATCCGTATTTCTTATATTTTCTAAATCCGTCAACTTTTGGCGCTTCCCTGTAGGTGCACTCTAAGCCAAATTCCTCCAGAATTTATCGACCTTCGACGCATTCAAGTTGTGCAGTGGAATTCAATATTTATGTGCTTTTTATCGCCTCTTTCCGAACTTAGTAATTACTGATTCTATTTCTAACATTCATGAACCTTTTCTCTCCATCGAAACTAAATAACAAAAAAAAACTGTGGTTAGACGTTCTAGTATGAACAGCTGGTGAATGTAGAAGTGTGAACTTTGATTTTTCTGGCTGACTTTTAATTCACAGCTGATTATGATCGCGTTTTTTACACGATTGCACTTTTAACGTTGAATTCAGTGCTTGCAGAAAACTACGAAAAGTAAACCTTTTTTTAATTTCAGGTGTTGTGGTTTATTAAAAAAAAAAAAAGGTACAAAATTCTCTTTTGGATTATTTTTATTCTATTTCTCGAATTAAGGTAAGTTGTCGTTTTTTTCTTTTACAATGAGAAATATCTTAAGTTGTGCCTTGCCAAATAATTGTTTATAAAGTATACAAAGAGTAATAATTAATTTATAACATTGATTTAAACTGATATATCATTTTACAAGAAACGTTTTCCGTTTTATTACATGGTCATATGTTTTGATAATGATTTATTAGATTAATTTTAAACAATTTCTGATTATTTTCTGTTGTAATGTTAATTTTTTTGCCATATATAGGTAAGTTGGTAAATTATATTCTGTATGTAAAAAAAAAAAAAAAAAAAATATTATTAAATTAAACATTCTCAGGAGAAATTTTAATAAAAAAAATAAGTGAATAAGAGAATTTTTGCATATTATCGATTAATTCTAAAATTTTTGTTCCTTTTTCCTACTATGCAATGACACTTTTTCAAATATTGAACGTATTATTATTTTGAAAGGAGAAATGATAATTCTATATGCATTTCTTTTAATATTTTTATAAAGGATTATATTTTTAGAAGAAACAATAGTTATAATGAAAGGTATAATATAATTGTTATTATCTCTCGAAGGTTTGCCTAGATAACACATTTTTTTTATGACTGAAATTTTATTTAATATATTGCATAAAAAATTTTGATTATAATAAGGCAGACATACTTTTTCTATATAAAGTTCATATTACTTTTTATTTATCTGCTACAATGAGTATTGCAGTCTGCAGAATGAACGATTAATTTATTTATGTATTTACAGATATTTTTCCAAATTGTCCTTCTTTTGAAAATTAAGATATCTCTTGGTTAAGAATAAAAAAATATATATATATATATAGATGGATAATAATAAAAAGAAAAGATAACATATTTTTGGTGTGAATAATTGTTCATTCTGGAGATATAGGTATTTTGTTCTTGTGTTTTTTTTTTTTTTTTTTCCTATTTCATAAAAGAAAGAGAGATTGCATTCAGTTATTTATTCATTTATTATATATATTTTGCTCATAAATAATTTTTGCAGTAAATATTTTCTGGTAAGTTACTGTGAATATTTTAGGTAAACAAAATTTTCCCCACCTGAATTTTTAATATTTTAAGGTAAAGATTTATTTATCTGATAAATTATTAAAAAAAAAAAAATAATAATAATAAATTTATATTTGCTCACTCATTAGCCAAACATGGCCAGTAAGCTAACATTTAAAGTCACTAATTTTGATGGTGAACCCACGTTACTAGACTTTTTTTTTAACCAGTTACGAACATTAGCCCGTATACAAAAATGGAAACAAGATGAAACTATTCAGTTTCTGGGTGGAAAATTGACAGGCCCAGCCTTAACCTTTTTTACGCAAAACCCTGAGATCTATAAATCTAACGACTTAGATTTCGTCGAGAAAGAGTTCAGAGCATTTTTCGCTCCCCCGAGTAAAACAGCTGCGCTTATTGAGTTTAATAATCTATTATTACTACCAAAGGAATCGATTCGAAATTTAGCTCATCGCATAAACACCCTCACTGCTCGCGTCCATGACTCTATAGCAGATAGAACGGCTCTTGATAATATTAAATTTACAAAATTTATTTCAGCAATTCCCTCGAATTTAAGGGTAAAAATACAAGAAGAGGGAATATCAACGTATAAACAAGCGGTAAATAGAGCACAAACTCTCCAAGAAATTATGCAGAACGAGAAAATATTGCAGCCCTGCGCGTCATCTAACTCTGCAGACTCGATCGCCCTGCAGTTGAAATCACTAAATGAAAAAATTAACGCTTTGTCGTTAACAGGTAGCGAGGACAAAAATAACACCCATAATCAACCATCTCGCCCACAAAACTCGCATGATCAGTATAAAAAGGACTTTAAAACAAGACACACTGGTCATAGCTATGTCCGCACAAATAAACATAACAAATCGAATTCTCCACCCACTTGTCAGTTGTGTTTGAAACGTGGCCACACTGCAAAATTTTGTTTTAAATGGAGAAGATCGAATGCGAATAAAGGTGGATATCAAAACTACAAATTCAATCCAAATTTTCGCAAAAAAAGTAATCAGAAAGGGGAATCTTTAAACTATTAAGGAGATGTAATTTAGCTGATGGCTTTGCATCTCAGGAAAACATTTTAACATCAGCAACTTGCCCTACATTCCCATGGTCGTTTGATGAAACTCTTCCAAAAATTTCTAAGGAAAGGTTAGTCAATTCGGTCGCTTCACAGACCACAACAAACATAAAAATGACCAGGAATGGGTCGTCACAAACAGTGCACAGATCAACTGAAAGTTCATCACAAACTGTATCGCCAGGTGACGAAAAGAAAGTTGAGGTTATTTCAAATGTGAATAATAGTTCCCCAACACTTCCCCTCATAAAGGCCTCTATAGCAAGAACAGACACAATTTTACTTTTAGACACAGGGTCGACAATTTCTCTTTTATCACAGTCCCTTTTCGATTCCATTAAGAATAAACTTAAATATAAAAGGTTAGGCACAACAGTTACTCTTAAAACAGTAAATTCCGATGTTGACTTCACCGCATGTATAAAAGCATCAATCAGAATTCATCACAAATCTTTTAGCCACAACTTTTATATTGTTGACATTCCCGATACCTCTAGTTTTCAAGGAATATTAGGATTTGATTTTATTCATAAACACAGGATCATAATTGATGTTCACAAAAATAGAATGTCAACAAATGAATTTCATGTGCCATTACTTAGCGCGTCAGCTGATGGCAAAGACATAAATCGTCTAAGTGAACATGTAAACTCTCCGTCAAATTCATTCAAAACGATTCGCCTTGCACATAAATTAAAAATTGAACCACATGAGAAAACATGGATTTCCATCGACACTGATTCTTTAAACCCTTCAATGCAGTACTGTTTTGAAAGCACTACTTCTAATAAACAAATTATTTGTTATGACAGTCTGCTAGGTAACAATAATGATGTTGAATCGGTCGATCAGGAAAATCATAACAAACACCTACAAAAATCACATGTATACATATTCTTACAAAATTCTTCTAACAAACCCGTACACATAAACAAAAATGCACGAATAGGAATTTTATATGAAGTTTCAGAAATTATGGAACCATTTAAAAACGACAATTTTTCACAGACCATGAAGTCATGCGACAACATCAACAGCTTCAATATTCAACCTCGTGATAATTTACAACAGTTTATTTGCAATTATATTCAAGCTTCAGATGAGGTCTTAAAAAAAAAAAAGGAAGATTTAACAATACAAGACTTAAAATTGGATCATCTAGACACTCAACAAGCAAAAACCTTAGGCTCATTATTGTTAAAATACTACAGTTCTTTTTCTAAATCAATGAAAACATTAGGTTACACAGACAAGGTTATTCCAAATCTCAAATTCATTAATGACTACCCAATCAAAACACTACCTTTTCCTGTACCACAATCATTACACCAAGAAATGAAAGAGCAAATAAATCAACTTCTGGAAGCAAATATTATTGAACGTAACTGTTCAGAATGGGCATGTCCTATTTTGCTGGTTAGAAAGAAGTCTGATGGGTCTGCAAAACAAAAATACAGACTAGCTCTTGATTTAAGAATGCTAAATTCCGTCTTACAAGGATCTTCATATCCACTTCCCAAAATACAGACCATTATTTCAAATTTATCAGCATATAAATATTTCACTTCGTTAGATTTTCAACAGGCCTATCATCAGATCAATTTGCCTGAAAAATATCAAGATCCACTTACATTCACATGCATTTATGGTACCTTTCGTTTCAAAAGATTGGTATTTGGATTAAAGAATAGTAGTAGTTTCTTTCAAAATTTAATGGACACTATTATTGATGAATTAGAAATAGAAGGTATTTTTGCATATCAAGACGATTTGATCTTTGGTTCTAATTCTTTTGAGGAAACATGTGCAAAATTACAGAAAGTACTTGAAATTTTATCGAAATATAATTTAACCCTCTCTCCCAATAAATGTTCATTTCACAAAACCGCTGTTGACTACTTAGGTTTTCACATTGAAAATCATTCCATTTCTCCCGTCCAATCAAATATTGTCAAAATAAATTCTTTTCCTACACCGACAACAAAAAGACAATTAAAAAGGTTTATTGGTCTGGTCACATTTTACAAATCTCTAGTGCCTTCCTTTTCAAAAATTATCCAACCACTTATAGATCTCACTACACCAAAAACAACATTTAAATGGACTCAAAAACATCAAAAATTATTTGATCAAATGCAACAGGTGTTCTTTAATTCTCCCATGGTTCGTTTACCCGATTGGTCTAAAACTTTTTATGTAAACACAGATGCGTCAATTATAGCCATAGGAGGTGCTCTGTTACAGGAACATGAAGGACAATTACTTCCCATTGCATTTTTTTCAAAATCTCTTAAACAGTCTGAAAAACGTTATCCAGCACTAAAACTTGAATTAATGGCCATTTACAAATCTGTAATCGCTTTTAAATACTATCTATATAACCGAAAGTTTGTAATTTTATCCGATAGTGCTCCTTTAAAAAATACAAGAAAACAACTAATCCCGCTGATATAACAACTAGATGGTTAACAGAATTATCAGAATATACATACACTTTTGATCACATTCCCGGTTCTTCAAATGTACTTGCAGATTATTTGTCCAGATGTTCTTTCGAGAAAAACACAGTTGATTTAAATTCCAACCCAGAGCTTATCAATGAACCATATGCTTTGCCAATTGTCGATAATGATCTACCAGACACTAATAATGATCATTTATCATACAGTACACATTCTCTAAATTACTTAGTTATTGGTAACAAGGATCAAAAAGACCCTTTATTGGAAATTTCAAATGAAACATTTGTAAACGAACAGAAGAAAGACACAAAATTATCCGAAATTTACAACGAAATTATGCAAAATGGCTCATCGAAACAATTCCCTATGTACTTCATTCATCCCGATTCAAAGGTTTTAATGTTAAAAAAAGAAAATATTTGTAATGACACCTTTTCTTACCACATTATTGTCCCAAATTCATTAAAAGCCAAAGTTCTAACAATATGTCATTTTTCACATTTTGGATTAACAAAAACTTATGCATTTGTCACAAAAAAATATTTTTGGAAGGGAATGTATGCTGACACTTTAAATTTTGTAGCGTCTTGCACAAAATGTTTACAGGCAAAACATTACAAAACTCCACTTGTTCCACTACAACCTACATACACACCTACGCATCCAGGAGACACAGTCAGTGTTGATTTGGTCGGTCCCTTTACTAATGGACAGTCGGTATTGACAGTAATTGACCATTTTTCTCGACACCTAGAACTCTTCCCTTTGCGTACCATCACTTCTGAAAAGATAATTAAGTGTTTATTCAGTTATATACCTATCTTTGGAAGACCTTCTGTAATTTTGTCAGATTTGGGAAAACAATTCACCTCACACATATACGACAAATTTAACGACACATTAGGCATAAAGGTACGTCATTCCAGTGTAGCGAGGCCACAAAGCAATGCCGTGTCGGAGCGAATTAATAAGTCAATTAAATACTCAGTTTCTACTTTACTTCAAGAAGGTCACACTTTTGAAAATGCTTTATCAATTCATAAATCTCTTTATAATGGATCTCTACATTCCTCCACAAAATATTCTCCCAACTTGCTTCACTTTGGAAGAGAACTATCCTTAATATTTGATACTTATGACCATAATGTCAATCAAGTTCTAGACAAAGATTTTGAAGCTTACAAATTGTTACAGGATTTAAATTCTATTTACAGGAAAGCATACAATAACATCAAAGACTCTCAAAATAAAAGAAATGATCATTTTCAAAAACGTGCTAAACTAAGAAAAATTATGAACAAAGATATTGTATATTTAAAATCAGTAGATAAGTTTAAACCAAAATATTCTGGACCTTACATTGTTATACACAAATATTCACCTGTCTCTGTTTCAATCAAACGCTTACATGCACCTGATGACTCTGCTTTTAGAGTACACATTGATAGGTTAATCATCGCTCCACCAAGAAGCGATCACTTACTTACAAGTCATGATGGTTACAATAACATTAACTCTCCAACTTATTCAACACGTTATAATTTAAGACCTAGAAAATAGCGTATAATTTTATAATTGTTGTATTTTGTGCGAATTTTTGGTTTTGTTCACACTTGTGTATATTGATGTACACAATATACTGATGTTATATTTGATGTTTCCTTGTGAAAGTTCTCGGCTGGTCCAAGTTTGTTTCATCAAGGGAATGGCAGATATGGCAATCTTGTTGTGAACATTATCTTTTACGTTTAGGGGGTGTTTGTACATATACACATTTAAAAAAAAAAAAAAAAAAAAATAACTTTTGTCGTCATATTTTTAAATCTCATAAATAGTTATAAACATAATTATAGTAACATTAATTGCACTAAAAATTTTTCTCTTAAGGTCAGTTTTTTTTTAAAATTTTAATAATGCTAATTAAGTAAATATGTACCTCATGACTTAACATTGTTACTGAACTTGACAAAACTCTCTCTCATTACTCTAGGATTGACTTTTATTCGACATACACTAGGTGTATATATATATTTTTTATTTTTCTAATTATTCCCTTTCGGAGTGGTGATCTGTTCAAAATTATTGCCCTTAGGATCTTCCACCCCATTGTAATGAGAGACACATTCGAATTGGTATTCCAATTCACCTTAAATCCCCTGTCAAAATGAGTATACGAGACTGCTCCTCAGTTTGTTGCATTACTGCTGCGGGAGCAACGGGGTCTATGTTGTGACAACAATGTGGACCTCGCCCTAAATATTCCCTCCACAAATAAGGCAATAGTCCTAAACTTGCGCCATCACACTTGTCCTTAGACAAGATTTAGGGCAGGAATTTTTTTTTGGATCGTGTGTCACTTTCCCTATCCTGTCCTGTGCGAATGCACAAATTTTTACTTTTTTAAACCCAAATTTTATTCATTTTTTTTATCTTCATCATTTTTTTGTATTTCATTTTTACACATGTGTAACAGTAAATGTAACTGTAATTGTAACTGTATCTTATTTTTATATTTTGTATTTGCATTTATATACTTGATGTTTATTTTATATAATATTATATATATTAGTATCTTATATTCTGTTCGAACAAAGAGAATTTTATTATATTGTAGTTGCAACTTAACATAAGCTTATATGTTCAGAGTTATGAACATTTTAAATTCATTTAGCATGCTTACGACCAGTTATCAGTAAAAAAAAATATTAGTTGATGATAATGCAACTTTTCTGGTCATAATTTGGTCATCAATGTATATGTAGTGTAGTTATACTACCACATGTTCCGGAACAGCAAAAACAACAACAATAATTTCTACATCTACAAAAATAAACTGTTAAGAAACCATGGACTCAAGGAATAAAATAGTGTACACTATGATGACCAGTAGCAAAATTTTGGTATACCATTTCCATTTTCATTTCCATTTTCATTTTCATTTTTGATATTTGTATGTGTTTATATTTTTTTCTTATATTGTGCATTGATTATATGTAAACTTTCAGACGGAGCATGCCTGAAATTTAAACCCTAACAAATTATTCTTTTATCTGAGCAAACGGGGGAAATATATGATATGAGAATCATATATTAAGTTTTAACAAACCCTATCCTTTATTTAATTTATATTTTTCCCCTTCCTTTGTCAAAATTTAATCGTGTTATCTTTAACTTCAAACAATAAGCCCGCTGTAATTTATACCCTTTCCCTTTTTCATTTTCACTTATGCTCGATCACTAATATCTCACGGCTTCTCGATTAAAATAAAAAAAAGAAAAGAATTAAATTAGCACAGATGCCTTTTCGTAATTTTACTTTCCGTAACCAAGCTTATAACACAATATGTGCATTGCACATTTTTGTGGCCACAAAAGTTATGCGAACCTTCCATTTGGCCCAAATGCATGCCCTTATATGGTAGTGGTAAGAACGCAATCACTCACACCCATGTCTAAAAATATATTCTCATTGTTAAAGGCATATACTATTTTGTCTGTCGAAAATCCGTTCTCATGAGAAAGGTATTTGTCGGTTAGTGTTGCCGTGGTGATATTAATTTTTTGAATCAAAATTCATCCTGTCGCCAAAATCTGGTGACCCTGCTGTGTAAATACCATTGGTTATGCCTATCTCTGTCTGAAAGTATTTACGCCTAGACACTCTGTAGCAACCCTATTTTGGCGAGATTATTTTCAGTGCAATTCCAATTTGTATCGTGGAAACAACTCACTTCGCCTTCTGTCTCCGCATAATAATGACTGCTTAAGAGCGGCCTTTCTTGTTTCCCCCTCTTCTGTCCGCGACCATCTTGACATCCTCATGGTGATCTTACAATAAAATGACTTGACATCTATTCTGGAGTTTTTTTATTATACCACGAACCTGACTCCCTTGGATTTATTCGATCACGAACAACAACTACAAACTATGATCTGATCAGCTAACTCCTTCACACGCTGTATATTTTTATTTTTGTATAATCAAGAATTTCCGTTTTTTTTTTTTCGTTTTTTCTTTTTTTTTCTTTCTTTTTTTTTTTTTTTTAATTCTATAAAAATACGAAAAGAACCGACAATGACAACCGACGGATACATTTAAATTCGAATTAACTTATATTTTGCATTATCTAAGCTCAAATTAAAGATAGACGAATGTAACATAATTCAAACAGCTAGACGATTTTTAAAACTTTGAATAAACTTTAATAAGTAAAAAAAACAGCGATTTTTTAAAAATCATAACATCCAATATATCTTTTCGAAAAATTATTCTCACACTTCGAACGCAAAAAATCTTTGGAGGGATATGGAAAAAAAAGAAAGAAACATAAAAAATAATCATATAGATTCTAATCAAGAAAGAAGTTTATAACTCAAAAATAATATTCCGTCTCAAGATTTATTATTCAAAGAAATATTTTATAAGGAATGTTTCAAATAAATATTTTATAAGGAATGAACTGGCACAACTTATATAAACGTACCAATAAAAAACACATAAAGAAGAAACGTATAAATGGTGGTCCAACATATATTGTAAATATTTGACACGTTAGTTTTCAATTAGCAAATATGTGTATGAAAAACGAGTGAAAACACAATACATAATCTGTCACAAAACGCAATTGCTACGATTTTCAATATATATTCATACAATCATATTCGATTTTAACCTCCGGTGAATAAATAAAAGAGATGAATAAAGGATTTTCTGATCACTAGTTTAAAGAAGATACTTTTTGCCAGATATAATAAAATCTCATAGGCACGTATGAAAATGTAATATATCAAGAGATCCTATATACATATAAAAAAGAACAGTAGATTTGAATGCAGATGGTATCAAATAAAATCGCTTTACGAAAAGAGAAAGATGCATAAAGAAGAGAAAATTCACTATTCAGTTCTCGGTATAGAAAAAAAAGCAGACGATATTAGAACTCAACAAGCAAGCAAAAATGATAGGTGAACTGAAATGAAAAAAGATATTCAAACTCATTTTAACGCTTAGAAACTGACAGCTTCAAAAAGCATTTTTAATGCCAAAAACGAAATGAAATGTGAAATACACAGATGGGCGCTGTTTGAGATATTCTCAGGCTTAAGTGAAACCGTCTCAAAAAGTGAATTTTTATACATCGGATGAACGAATATTTCGAGTTATTTTCAAGTGAAATATAAGTAATTTCCCCGAGGAATGAATGGCGAAAATAAAGCAATGAATATATTTCTGGTTACGCATATTTATGAATTCGGTTGGTTTGGTATAAAGGTTATGTTCTGGTGAAATAAACATGCGATAGAATAGTGCGCGTGTGTAAATATTTATGCTGTCAACGATGTAAAAATATATTAAAGTGGATTTTTCAGTAGTTTTTTTGTAAAATTCGTACTAAGACAAAAAACATGATATTTTCTAAAAATCTTACAAATATTATATTCAAGTACGAAGGTAAGAGCTTGAAGTTGATATACTCGTAATCGATAAACATGAAGAGATTGGTGCTAAAGTTCGTGGGTTCTTCCAAACGCAGCCTCAAAGGGTGGTTGTACTAGGTTTCAGAGTTTCTCTTTTGCACGAAAATAACAATAAGTAAATTAGCTAAAATAAAATAAAATAAGAAAGGAACCTTTAGATTCTAATTAAGAACGAAATTTATAATTCAAAATTTTGCAGTATAAAAGTAATGTTTTATTATTAGAAAATATAGGAATGGACTGTAATCTAAAAGCATAAATGTATAATTAAAATATGCAGTAAGGATCAAATGTATAAATGGCGATTCCAACCTATATTTTGTCAGATAAGTTTTCAACTAACATATGAATGAATGAAAAACACGTTTAAATACAGTATACAGACAAAAAAATGAAAATACTGTGATTATCAATATATATGCATACAAACATATTCAATTTTAACCTCCAGCAAATAAATAAAAGAGATGAATGAAGGATTTTCTGATTACTAGTCTAAAGAAAGATTCTTTTTGCCAGATATAATGAAACTTCATGCTATAAAAATGTAATATATGAAAAGGTTCGATATATATACATTTAAAATAGAACAATAGATTTTAATACAGATGATATTAAATAATATCGCTTCACGCAAGGAGAAAAATGCAGAAAGAAAAGAAAGTTCACTATTCAAATCTCGAAATACGAAAAAAGCAGACGATATTAGAACTCACCAGCAGGCAAAAATGTTTGGTGAATAAAATTGAAAAAAAAAAATGTTAAAACCCATTTTGACGCTCAGAAACAGGAAGTTTTGAAAGCATTTTTAGCACTAAAAATGATGTGAAATGTGAAATACACAGATGGTTGAGATATTCTCAGGTTTAAGTGAAACCGTCTCAAAATGTGAATTTTCATAATACGGATGAACGATTTTCCAGAATTTCAAGAGAAATATAAGCAACTTCCATGAAAAAATAAATAGCGAAAATAAAGCAATATTTCTGGTTATTCTTATTTATGAATTCAGTTTCTTTGGCCTAAAAATTGTGTTCTGGTGAAACATGCGACAGAATAGTGTGCGTGTTTAAATATGTGTGCTGCCAGCGGTGTAAAAATACAGTAATACCTTAGTTAACGACGGCCTCATTTAACGACGTACATGGTTAACGATGAGTGGCTGCACGAACAAAATCTCTTGCTTAATGACACATAGTTTGGTGTTTGGTTAACGACTCTTCAGTATTTGATGGCACAACTTTAATGAAATGAATCATATAGAAGCACCAAGTACTGACATAGCAGCAGGAGATAAATTTATCATTAATTAACGAGATAAATTTATCATTAATTAAGGAGATAAATTTATCATTAGCTTTTCAAGAATTATAGAAGAAGGAAATTATCTACCTCAGCAAGCCTAGAATTATGATATTATTGGGTGATTTTGGTAGAAATTGTTCAACAGGACATTTGTCGCAAAAGAAAATAAAAACATTTCCTGCGCATAAATCAATGAATGATAGGTTAATATTTCTTTTAGCAGAAAGTACAAAATAAGAGTGCAAGGTAAAACCGATGTTAATTTATGGAGCGTTTATCTCAGAGAGAATCCCTGAGCATTCAAAAAGTTCAACATATATTCTCTAATTCGATTATGGTGTCTTGTGGAAGTCTAACAACAAAGTATGAGTCACAAGACTAAAATTTAGCGACTGGATTCGCCAAATGTTTGAACCAACTGTCAAAGGCCTATCTTGAGCAAAACAAAACTGCCTTTAAAACACATTTTAACCTTGAATCACACACTTGGCCGTCGACAGGGCATAAAAGAATTTATAAATGAACGAATTTCCAAACTTTCAAGAAAAATATAAGCAACTTCCCTGAAAAATAAATGGCGAAAATAAAGCAATATTTCTGGTTATTCTTATTTATTAATTCGATTATCGCTTCTCTAAATCGATTTCGGTGTTTTGTGGAAGTGTAACAACAAAGTGCGAGTTGCCAGAATAAAATTTAGCGACTGGATTCGCCAAGTGCTTGAACCAACTGTCAAAGCCTATCTTGAGGAAAAGAAACTGCCTCTAAAACACATTTTAGCCACAGCATCAAAGCAATTAAATTGTATAAAGTTGATTTTACTTTCTCCCATATCTGATTCATCCTAAGGTTCAGCTGATAATTAAAAATTTTAAAATCTTTACACTAGGACATTTTTTATCAGACGCTTTGATATGTGTGAAGCTACCAACATAATCCCTAAGAAAATTTTGGAAGGAATAATTCAACATTCTCATAGCAATTAAGCTAATAGTAAAGGCTTGGGAAGAAGTAACAGTGAAATAACTCAAAATAGCATAGAGGAAACTGTGTACTTCCTATGGTAACAAACAAACTTCAGAAAAAGGACACAAATTGGTAAAGGATATTGGTTCATTATTTTAAGTTGGACGCAGAGGAAGAAAATGTTAAAGAATTGGAAATGTATGACCGTGAACTGACTGATAACGAGCTAAAATAATTTTTCCATCAGCAATGGGAAGAAAAGGAAATGGAATTTTCATCTCAATATAAACATGGAGAGAAAAAACAAAAGTACGACAGCTGAAATAAAAAAATGTTTTGGCAAAATTAGAGCAAATTAGAAATGTTGCTGTGAAATGGAATCCAACCAAATCTGATGTTATAACAGCTACAGATCTATTTAATGGAAAGTCCATTCAGTTTTTCTTTTTTTCAGTTTTTTTTTTTTTTTTTTTTGAGAACATTTTTAGGAAAGAAAAAGAAAAGTACAGATAAAACACCTGTTACAGTAATAAAAATTCAGTTAGAACATGTCAGTGGCCTACGTGTGAAATGCAACACCACTAGAATTTTACTGTTTAAACAGATGAATCTAATGCGTCATATTATGGCATTCTACGGGCAGAAGAAGTACACTTATGCAGAATTTGGTTAGCTTTCACACGGCTGGTAAAAAATAAACAGAAAAAGTGTATTTCTTGAACAAACAGAAGACGTCAAGTTATACACTAATAAAATTATATTACTTAAAGGAAAAACAGGTGGTGGGAAATGTTGAAGGTAGATAATAATTTAGCACGAAAATAGCACATGCGTTGCCGGCATTAAGATGTTCTCAATTGCGAACTGGCTTCTTTCTGACATTTTACCGAAATTTTCGTTCGTAATTACTGAAATTTGTTGGCTTTCTTATTCCGATAACAGAGAAAAAAAATTCGAATAGCGTTTTTATTTTCTGATAAATGAACGATTTTTTCAGAAAATGGAGTCAAACATTTGGCGTTTTGAACCAAATTTTGGAATATGACGCTGGCGGAATGGTGTTCATATAGGAAAAACAATTGGTTTTATCTCAATGGATTAAGTATATTATTTGAACTATGGTAGGACATTTTTCAATCACAAAACGCACATTTATGCAGAATGCGGTTACTTTTCTTATGGCTGGTAAAGAAAACAAAAGAGAATAAAGCTTATTTCTTGAATAAACAGAAAGGGTACTTACGGATTATCCGCGTGCTAAGCGTTTAATCCCCAAACTGATAAAAAGATTTCATGTCATGTATGTATTCATTATATGTATATGTATGCATGTATTCACATTTATGCTGTGGCGAAGCTATAATATCACCCGGGGCAAAATAATAAATTGGCGCTCTCCTCTTCCCACGAATAATTTTAGAAGAAAATTTTACTAAATAATTGCATAATATAGCTAAAGAATAACAACCGATTTACACATACACGTTTTTAATGCGTAAATTGCTTTGTATAATAGCATATCGTATATGTATATAGTTTTTCATGTATTTTTTAATATTGTAACT
Organism: Maratus michaelseni; assembly: GCA_963931845.1. Taxonomy (NCBI): domain Eukaryota; kingdom Metazoa; phylum Arthropoda; class Arachnida; order Araneae; family Salticidae; genus Maratus; species Maratus michaelseni. Next base: position 261,848,333 of record OZ007593.1, read on the forward strand.
TAAATATGTATACAATATATAAATTACGGAAAATACATCATATCTATCAAATAATTAAAAATTTAAGAAATTTTTTTCTTTTCTAAAAAGATTATTCTTATATCATTATATAAGACAATTTGCGAGTTCTAAATACTAAAAAATTATAAATTAATTAAGTTTGTTAGTCGTTTTAAATTCCTCAAATATGTTTTCATTAATTTTAGCTTGCTAAAATTTCTTTCGTTGAAGGCGACACATACAGACAGTGTAATAAATACTTTGAGACATATTGGCAGGTTTGGTGAAACATCTTTACGTCTATATACATTGTGTAAGTCTTAGTAGCTCAATTACTGAGCTTGAATTCATTTTTGGATCTAACTTCAATGCATAATTGTTGCAGCTTGTATATATCGCAAAAGGCAGAACCAATTTAATATGATAATAATGCGATATTCAGTATAATATCATGGACATTATTCTTCAGCTAACTAATTTGTACATCTGTATAACATTTAATTATTTTGAATTGTTTAAATAAATAATTCTAAAGAAAAAAAAATAAAGGCAAATTACATATCGCTATATTGATAGAAAAGTATCACTACTTAAAACTAATTATTGTTTTAGTTTTGGAATTCTAAGTGATCCGAAGAAGAACTGGTGGAACGTAAAATGGAATTTATTCCATTGCACTAGGGTTGCACTATTTTTCGTTCTCTTGTTGGTAGTGTCTCTGGAAACTTTCATATCTAATTCTTAAAAAGTATATTTTGTTACCTTTATACTGTTTAAAAAAAAGAAAAAAAATGTGCAGTTATTACATTACATTCTTATCAATTTAATATATTCGTTGAAATATTTACAAAATTTAAATTAATTCTTAACTGTTGCTATCAGTCTCACAGACCGCTGCTTTTTAAGTAGATTTCGTAAGAAATACTACCTATTACATTCTCCCTTAAGTTGGAATTCCTGAAAATTTTTTGCAGATCTACACCGACCATGACTCCTAGAACCCAAACCCCCCCACCCCCAGTTCAAAACTTTATCTATCTATCTATCTATGTCACTTTTTTATGGACACGATAACTCAAATCTCGGTCAAGTTCGTTAATGCGCTAAATCGAACCAGGGGGGGGGGGGCAAATGTTTCTTCTTTTTTTTTTTTTTACAGAAAAAAAAAACCATAACTTCTTAATTTTTATACACATAGAATTCGTTTAAAGTTATTATTACTTTTAGGAAAAGGGCCAAAAATTTATGTTTGACAGATTTTTATTGCATTAAAAATGTCCCCAAGGGGAGGGGGAAATAAGAAGAAAAAAATTCATAACTTCGTCAATTCCCAGGATATCAAATCCGCTTAAATTTATTATAAATCTTCTTAATATTATGTACAACTTTTATACTGACAAGTTTTTTATAGGACCAACTCTTACGGTAAAAAAAAAAAAAAAATTAAAAATTTAAAAATTTTTGCTGGCTCCGCCTACAGGCAGACGTATATTAAGCGGGTGGTCCCAACTGCCACATCATGGCAAATAGGTCTTTCTTCTGCAATTCCCAATAAAGAGGTGCCCATGGTCTGCGTCTTCGAAATCTACCTCTGCCTGTAGGCCGAGCCGTCAAGGAAGGGACCTGGTCTGCGGTTTAATAATAATAATAATACCTTGTAATTTCCAATTTAACTGTAGATACTAGTGAAATTTTGTTTCGTTTGGAAACCTTTGTATATCCTTGTCACTCGCATTGAAGGTTTTTCTACATCTGTCTATTCCAAAAGTTTCAATGTTTCTCTACCACCCCATACTGGCCTATGTCATCCTCCTAGCCTTTTTCTACCATTATAAATCCTGCCATACACTTTTTCTCTGATTCCCTCTTGCTTAATTCCCAAATTCAATATCTTAAAGCCATTGCTATTGACAGAGGTTACAACTCTTCCATTATTGGTACTGTTTTATTTAAACTACAGCATCCTTATTCCTCACGTTTACCTCAATCTCCCTCTTTTTCAAATATTAGCATTATTTTGCCTTTCTTTTTCAAATCCAGTTTTTCCATTGCTAAAATTCTTAGGCAATATGATTTCAAAATAATTTTCACCCCTGCCTTACTCTATTTCTCTCGCCAAATTGAGAGACCGTATTGAGATATCTAATTACTGGGGTATCTATAGCATTAATTACACTGATAAACAAGAAATTTTTTCTTGGAAAATTTTAACAGATTTAAGTAACCATACCCTTGGGAATTTAGGAAATATTCACAAAAAGGTGAAGTTGGTTTCCGTTTCAGAGATATCTGAGTTTAAATATATCTCATTATGCTATTTTATTGCCTTTTAAAGTACTTTGTTTCTACAGTCTAATGACTGTGAAAGTTAACAAATATCTGCTTCTTATAATATATTTAGGTGCCAATAAGATGTGTTTCGTCAGACATTGTGGTGCCATGAAGATTTTTCTTTTTCCTTTGTAAAAAATTGATCATTGTATCATTTAATTAGCTGACAAACGGGTGCTTTTAAAATGTCTCGTAAGTGTGTTAACTCCAGTGATAGTTTTTGCTATATTTGTGGCGAATTTATGAGCACTACTCGCAGAAGAAAAATTACTTATTTAATTAAAATTGTCTATAAACATTATTTTCGATGCGAAATTGCCGATCAGGAGAAGCCATGGGCACCACACCTTTTTTGTTTGCGCTGTTCTACCCCACTTCGAGAGTGGGTTATGGGAAAGGAGACTTCAATGCCTTTCGCCACACCAATGAACCTAGAGATCATTTAAAAGATTGCTATGTTTGTATGACTCCAACAGCAAAAGGAATTAATTTTAAGAAGCTGAAGAATATTCAATATCCCAACATCGATTCTGCTATGAGGCCAGTACTTCACAGGGACATGCTTCCTGTGCCATAGCCGCCTGTTAACTACAGTCTTTCAGTTGATGAAGAATGCGTGCCATCTTGTAGTCATGAAAGTGAAACAGAAATGGATTACATTCCACCACAGAAATATTTGAAGCCTCATATAATAACGCAAGTAGAGTTGAATGACCTTGTGCGTGATTGGGGGTTAAGCAAGAATAAAGCTGAATTTCTAGGATCAAAACTTCAGGAATAGGATGCTGGGAATGCAACAAGGTTACAAGAAATATTCATGCTTTATCTGCGAATGGGGCCGTTGTGCAAAAGATAAACATTATTGTGCACAAACGTGGCCTTCTTGAAAGTCTCTAGAACCTGGTGATAAAAGTATAATTAACCAACCTCTTGTAGCATCCATGAACATATTACTCCCACCACTCCATATCAACTTGGGATTGATAAAAATTTTTGTGAAAGCTCTTAATCGGAATGGTAAAGCATTTGCGTTTATCCTAAACTTCCTCCCATCAATACCAGGTGCCAAAATCAAAGAAGGCATATTTGTAGGTCCAAACATTCGGAAAATTATGAAAAATGACCAGCTTGAAAGTATTCTTACGACAGTAGAAAAAAACACTTGGCTTTCATTCACGGACGTTGTGCATAATTTCTTAGAGAATAACAAAGCTACAAATTACAAGTGTATAGTTTAAAACAGGATAAACAATTTTAAAAAGGTAAATTGTCACAGGTCATTAAAGCTTCAGTTCTTGCACTCTCACATTGACTTTTTCCCATAATAATATGGGAGTAATTAGCGACGAGCATGGTGAACGATTTGACCAACTTTTTTCTGTTATGGAGTCTCATTATCGATCGCAATAGAATGTAGCAATGCTTGTCGATTACTGTTGGTTCATCAAGAGAGAAGATACAGAACATAAATATAAACGCAAAAATAGATACTAATGTACTCAAATTAATGCACTCAAATTGTGTTCAGCTGCGTAAAATGTGTGTAAAATATGTGGAAAATGTGTATAAATAGTGTACAAGTATACTGCTGGTAAATTTAAAATTTAGGTATTTTTATTATGCATTATTGTACGATCTCGTAAATTATGATCTATCGTAATAACCTATAAATACATATCCTTCGTTTAAAAAAAATAAGAACCAACTAAAAATTTCTAATATCATTTTTATTTACTCAAGAGTGTATATAATTGGAATATTAGATTTAAGTTTAAGAAAAAAATAAAAAGTCAATTTTTGTTTATCAGTGTTATCAATGTTGTCTTTCCTTATTGGACAAACCAAGCATGGTTTAAAATTTAGAATTAAGGAACAGAAGCAATATATCAAGAAACTAACAAATCGGCCATTGCAAAACATTGCTGGAAGATGAATCTCACCTTTGATTTCAACCCATCTAAAATTATCTCAAAACCTTGATTTTCTTGTAGCATTCCATTATATTACAATCATAAAAATATCATTAATTGGGACTTCGTTATTCCCCCATTGTCAGACTGATAGAATAATTATATAAAAACTACCTGTTCATAATTTCTACAGTCATTTGTTCCCTATACAACTTTCTATTGGTTATTACCCAGCCAAAATTATCTCTAAACCTTGACTTTCTTGTAGCATTCCATATATATTACAATCATAAAAATATTATTAATTGTGACTTCGTTATTCCCCCATTGTCAGACTGATGAAATAATTATATAAAAGTTACCTGTTATTTTCTACCTGCATTTGTTCCCTATACAACTTTCTATTGTTTATTCTGCGTAATTTTCTGTAATTCTATTGGTCAATAAACCTATCTCTTGAATCCGCTTCTCCTACATATATATGAACAAAATTCCATCATTCTTTGCTCTGATGACGATACGCTGCTGCTATCGAAACTAGTTTGCAAAAAGTTAAAAACATTCTGGTTCTATAAACGTTGTTTTATCTGCTTATATTTTACTGCGCCAAGTAACATCTCTTAATTGTCAACTATATTATGACTCAACGCATCAGTTATATTATATTATTTGTACAATATCATAAGATTTTGAAGAAAAGAAGGGTATACTTATGCAGAATTTCCTGTTTTCTGATGGCTACAGAGTGAAAAAATAAAATGCGTATTATTTGAATAAACAGAACACGTGAAGTTGCAAACTAAAAAGAAGATATTTCATAAAAATAAAGACAGGTGATCGGAAATGTCTGAAAGTAGATAGTAATTTAGTGCGAAAAAAACATATGCGTCGCCGGCATTAAATGAAATCGAGTAAAAGAAAAGAAATATATGTGTTTGGTGAACATTTTTTCCAGTTGGTAAGAGGTTTATCTGTGCGGTCAATCGAAACCAAGCGATGCGCATGAGTGATGATGAAGTCTTTATAGATGAAAGGTGTGCGGACGCATGCAAGCATGGAAGAACGAGAAAGAAAGATGAGACCTTTCTTCTTTTTTATGAAGAAAACTATATCGAAAAAGCAAGATTAAAAGCATTAAAGTTCAGTCATATTTTGTTTTCTAATAGACAATTAGATTAACATAATATTCATTTAATTACTTACACAAATTAGTTATTTTCATGAGCAAAAATTTGTGTTTAATATAAAAATGATTTTATTATGAATCTGAAGTTGATATGGAAAGAAATTTACGAAAAAATTTTTGTTCCTATTTTTTTAGAGGGAGAGTTTATAAGTTAAGTACCATATATAACATGAAAGCATTGTGCAGTTGCAACAGCAAGAAGAAATCTAAAGAAAAAAACGTTTCCAACTTATATCATACACTGCAAAAAAAAAAAAAAAAAAGTGTTGATTTTACAGTATAATACTGGCATCCCATCTGCCAGTACTATACCGTAACATTAACAGTAATAAACAGTAAAAACAGCAGTAATACGCTGCCGCGCATGCACGGAAGCGTATTACTGCTTATTTTACTGTTTATTACTGTTAATTTTACAGTATAATATTGGCAGTGGCAGATGGGGTGCTAGTATTATACTGTAAAATCAACACTTTTTTTTGCAGTGTAGAGCTTTACGATTAAATAATGGGAAGATTAGTATCTTCGCCTTACTTATATGTAAAGTATTCTATGATTAAATAAATTGAAAATTATTATTTGGAAATAGTGACAGTAAAGTGACAAATGTAGAGACCGTGGGAACCTTATTTAAAATGATAAATTTTGTCATGTAATTTTTTTTTATTTAAAAATTTTTCTATTTGTTTTTCCCAAATAACATTTTTTATTTAAAATTGCTAAGCAATAAACTTTTGTTACAATTTCTATTAGTATTAATCTAAATTTAAATAGCCCAAATGAATATATTAATATTGCAACCGTCAAGAGTGGAATCACTACTGGCATGCAGGAAATTTTTACTCTCTCCTATTAAGCAATAATAAGATTAAAGGACAGCAAAGACCATAGTTCACTGCTTTTTGCGTATTCACGAAACATAATGTTGAATTGATTGCAAATCTTCTGAGAAACAATATGACGATAAATAGAAATAATGTATTTTGGAGGTACATTTTTGGGGAATTTTCAAATAGTAAAAGTAGCCGTAGGTGGTTGTAGTTAGATATTTTTTTTAATAGCCACTTTTTTTCATTTAGTAGCCTTGTGGTCAGTGACTGCCACTGTAATTTTACCCTTTATGTGACCAGTCTTTATATTCTTTTGAATGTGGTCAATTTCCTCTCTAATGATGTTGAAAATAAACGTCAAAGCAGTTTTGCACTCATGGACAGTTTCCCATTCATTTTTAACATTTTCGGGATATCTTTTCCTGAATAAGATTTTATATGTTACTCAAAGTCAACACATTTCTAATTAAAAAAGATGTCATGTGCACTTAACATGTTCATCCACTAATGAAACAGGACGAAACTATTTACATAACAAGTTCTTCCTCTGAAAACCCCCTTAATTGAAGACCTGATAGAAGAAAATCGGCTTCTATATTTAAGTTAAACCATAATAAGTTCTTCCATCTGTAAATTTCTATGGAAGACGATGCCATGCACAATTGATATGTTCATCTACTAATGAAACAAAAAGAAGCCATGTACATAATATTTTCTTCCTCTGAAAACCGCCTTATTTGAAGAATTGACAGAAAAAAGGGCATCCTATATTTAAGTTAGATCATAATCAGTTATTTCAACTGAAAATCTACAAGGAAGAAGATATCATGTGCACTTGACATGTTCACCCACTAATGAAACAGATCGACGTCTTGTTCATAACATGTTCTTCCTGTAAAAAGAACCTTATTTGAAGAATTGACATCTACATTGACGGAAATCTACATTTTTTTTTCAAAACTGTCACTTAACATGTTTATTCACTAAGCTCTTCAATTGAAATATTATTCAAACTACTGAAGAGAATTTTCTGACCGCATAAAAGCAAAAGTATTATTTTTGGAGATCATAAATTTAAAATTTTGTTTTTCAAACCAACCTTTTCAGATAATGATATTTTCCAGAAGCTTCAATAACAGATTTGAATTTATTAAACATTCAGAGAATCGGTATTTATTCTATGTTCATTTACAGACAAAAAAAAAAAAAAAAAAAAAAAAAATCTGCTTATTTAATGTATACGAGTTAACTACAGCCAAGTTTCCACGGGACCACAAAATCTATTTCCTATAATGAAATTTTATTATAATGGTTATTGCATTCCATTTATAAGAAATGTGCAGGGGAATGTTAAACATTTCAATATCCTTCTGACGGAAATCAACTGTATATCTGTTAACCCTTTATGTCCCAAAATATGAATTCATGAAAATTTCATCTTCTAAAGTATTTTTCGTGAATTTTTGAAACCACGTTACAGGATTTACATAATCATTTAATAAGTTTTAGAAGGATTTTTCCAATTAAAATTAATGAACCAATTCTGAATGTGTAGGGATTACGTGCAATACTTATACCTCCACTCATTTTTTTTTTAATTAAAATATTTTTTTTATTAATTTATAGAACTAGGAAATGTACAAAAATAATGCTCTTAGAATAGAAATATAAAAATATTTCAGAACTGAAAATTTTAACTCACCATCTTCCAAGATCAAGAAAGCTGAAAAGATGCAAATAAAAGAGAAATGATCCTTTTAAATATATATTTGTTTTGTGCAACCAACAATGCTTTTGGAACAAGATAAAGGAAAGTATCTTTAATTCATTGTAAACTGTATTACTACTAGTCGATGCATTAAATGAATTTTATTAAAAGTTTTTTCAATGATAACTTTAAAGTACCGTCGGGGCATAAAGGGTTAAAGTAATAAAATTCTTGCACGCGCGTACAATATTTGTGTAGAAATATTTATATTGGTGTTTATATGGTGTTCATATGGTGAATATTCATATTCAGTGGGATACAGAAATATAAATTAAATCTTCAATCCTATGTATTCATTTATGATTCCAACTAAAATTTAAATTTATTGAACAAATCCATTGTTCAATAAATTCATTGAACAAATAAAAAACATTATTGTTATAAAAGGGGTAACATATTTCCTTAAAAAAAATCAATATTGAAATATTACACATATGGATGAATCTCAGAAAATCGAACAATAATCTATGAAAGAAGTATTCTTATTTTAACAATGAATTCCTATAAATATTTATGCAAATAACAAAAGATAAAATCAGCTCTTCACTATTAATTGAAATATTATTCAAACTGTTGAAGAGGTTTTTCTGGGCGCATAAAAGCAACAGTAATATTTCTCGAGACATGAATTTTTAATTTTGTTTTCGAAACCGCAGCCTTTTCAGATATGCTATTTTCATGCATTGTGGAGCTTTAATAACAGGTTTGAATTTATTAAATTTTCAGAAAATCGGTGTTGGGTACTTTCTTTTTTAATAATATATTAACAGCTTAAAGAATGTTAAAGCATTTTTCAACTTAAAGTTAAGGGTGATATTTTAAAAACTGCAAAGTTTATGTTTTAAAATTTTTCTGTAAGGAAATCTAGGCTATACAGAAGGATTAAGTGAAAATTGAAGCGAAAATACTAATATTATACAATAAGGAAAATAAAGAAATAAGTGATTATGAGGTATAAATTTAATAATATAAAAAAATATTAAAGGAATCATAAGTCCAAATAGATTACAAACCGAATGTGTTATAAAAATTTGTTAAGCGACTTCTTTTAAAAATGCTTACTTAAATCCCGAAAATATATTAGTTTTTCAGGTTTATAAGGATAAAGAACGCTTTTCGGAATTGTAGGTAATTCGGAAAATATTAATGTATATTTTGTGATTAGATTAGATTTAATAATCATTTGTCTTTTTTTTCTTTTTACATTGTAAGCAATAAATAAATAAAAGTAAAAGATTTAAAAAAAAAAGAAAAAAGAAAGAAAGAAAGAAATAACCGAACGGATGTTATACATTATCTAAGAATTTTATAATATAAAAATAACATAAGGGAAATATTTGACAAATAACATGAGGCATGTTATTTTTATAATAATATAAAAATAACGTAAGGCAAATATTTGGTACATAACATAAGGCATGTTATTTTTATAATAATTTAAAAATAACATTTTGATCAGGAGAATCAATCTTTAATGGGACTTCGAAAACGCTAATACAGAAAGATACTTTTGAGATTTCCGTATCCAATGCTTGGTATTTCCATTTGCAGTAAAAATAAAAATAAAGAATTGAACATCAGACATTGAAAAAAAAAATGTATTTTTCCAAAAACATTTTTTTAAATACTTATAATAAAAGAAAAAAAAAAGAAAAAAAAAAAAAAAAAAAAAAAGCAAATAACAACAAATCATTCTGAAACCAAACTTTTCCGCATTTTTAAAGTCTCGTTTATAAACTATTTTAAAGCTACAGATAATAATAAAAAACACAAAAGAAATGTATTGAGAAAAGCTGAATGGCAACATAAATTTTATGGAGTCTACAATGCCAGCAAAGAAAACAAGGAATGAGTTCGTTACTCTTTGTAGTACTAGGTGCAAAACCTGTTTTGCGACTGAAAAGAGGCTATGCAAATGGGATTGCATGATCTTTCTAAATTCGTCAAAGAACAAAGAAGCGAAAAATATTTCGGTAAACAATTAAACGTTCCAAGAAATAATATTGTATTCGTTTAAAAAATGTGACTAATAGTGAAAATAGCTATTTGTTTTAATAAATGTGCGTTTTGTGAGATGATATAGCGAATGATGTCAAATTTATGAACGAAAATAGGATTCAGGTTATTTATTTATTTATTTTTCGTTTTTAAATTAAATTATTTTATGTCTGATGTTATTATATTCAAAGAGGTATAAAACAGGGGGCAGTGATAGGAATAAACTACTTTTATTTTGTGGCGAACTACAGGTATAAACTACTTTTCAAACGTTATTTTAATTTAATTTGTATTATGGGGTTAATTTACACCTTTTAGCATTTAAAAGAAATATATTATTACAAGGTGTTATAATTTATTATATTGTTATAAAAACATGTTGTTAAAGCATTGGCGAACCTCGAAAATAATTTTCTGCTTGCTCAAACAAAATAACATATTTTACCCAGATTGACGAAAAATAAAGATAAACAGATTTATGAATTATTTTTCCAATTACCGCTAGTTCATCGCTTTTTGGCATAATGAACTATTCATTAAAAATTAAAAAGTAGCATGAGACATGAAAAAAAAAAAAAAAACTGCCAACACATTTCGCAGTTATTTTATTCTAACTGATCTACTGCATCGGTTAGCAAATTAATTTCCCTATAAAGCAACATTTGAACGATCTAATATGGACTAGAAAAGTGCTTGCATATGCCGCATATGGATTTTTGAAAGTATTGACATACACTAAGATTTATAGTGGTGAATTCATGGTAAAATATTATTTACTTTTAAAATATGCTAATGCTAGTAAATAATAGTTTGTTTACTAATTTATTTACATATTTTAGCATGGGAATTCAAATAATACAGATCTCTTAAAACTTTTTATAAAAGTACTGTTATTCTTTATGTCAAGTTCAATAACATTAAACTCTATTAACACATGTATTCTTCACCAAACAAACAAGAAAAACTATAGAAATGAAAATAGTAAAAAAACATAACAGAAAAACAAATTTAAAGAATTAATAAAAATTAATACGAAACATGGTACAAAATTTGTGTTCTTTCCAATAGAAAAAAATATTAGGTACTTTTTAGGTACACTGCAAAAAATAATTGTTGATTTTCCAGTATAATACTGGTATCCCAACTGCCAACCGTAAAATTAACAGTACTAAACAGTAAAATAAGCAGTAATACGGTGCTGCGCATACGCGGTAACGTATTAGTGCTTATTTTACTGTTTAGTACTGTTAATTTTACGGTATAATACTGGCAGCTGGCATACCACCATACCAGTATTATACTGTAAAATCAACAATTATTTTTTGCAGTGTACCAGTAAGATTTGTTGCCAAATGATATAAACAGCAATGAAAACAAACCTGATAAACTTTTATGCTTGTTTGTATATATTTTGCAGTATCCTTTCCATTGATTTTTATAAAATATCATCCTTTGTTTTTAACACGTGTTTTCATTTTTAAATGTATATATATACCGGGTGGTTATAATATAAGTATCTCTCTTTAGAGCTGTCTGTAGCTTGAAGGAATAACCCGAAGGAAACCAAAATCGGTGCACTTACTATTCGAGAAGGGGGAAGAAGAATGGAATAATAATAAAAATAATTGCAAAAATTGCCAACAGATGGCGCTTTTAAGTGTGAAATGTAATGTGTAATACAAGAAAAAAGAATTCAGGCATAAAACCTGATGACAAACCTAATTTATTGGAAAATGTCACTGTCAGTGTTGTTACGCTTTCGCATGGCGGTGCCGATCAAATTCAGGTTCCAGATGGCTATTGTGCTGTAGAACACAATCCTCAACTGCCTCAACAATCCTCAGTGCTCAACTGAGGAATGTAACGCATCAGAAGTGATGTTTCCCACATGTTGTGGTACGCGATCTTTTAAGTCATTGAGGTTTTCGACACCTCCACGGTACACAGCGGCGTTTACACCGGCAGGCCTCACAGCGCCATCTGTTGGCAATTATCGCAACTATTTTCTATTGTTCCATTCTTCTTCCCCCTTCTGAATACTAAGTGTACCAATTTTAGTTCCATTCGGGTTGTTCCTTCAAGCAACAGACAGCTTCAAATAGAGATACTTATATTATAACCACCCTGTATATATAAATATTATTATTATTATTATTGTTGTTGTTGTTGTTGTTGTTTTATGCACAATTTCCTTTTGTTTGTATATAAAAATATTTAAATGGCTTCTTTACGCTAAATAAATTGTATAAATATTGAAAAAAATTGCTTGTGTATATGAAACAGTGAATAGGTTGCCGGAAAATATGCATGAAAAATTTCTTTTTCTCGGCCCATATAATGGAAAAGTACCAAATATTACTTACAGGGATTAATGCAAACAAGAGAAAAATGGTGCTATTTTATTTATAATACAATTACAAATCCAACTGATAAACAACACTTGAAATATTAACGTTATAAAATATCATTATGATTGGGACATCTACAATTCCATCAATAACAATAAACTACACCAACAAGCATTTTCTATCGTAAACTACAGATATGGAAATAAAAATGGAGGAAAAAAAGAAGAAGATCATGTTAAAACATTAACAACAATTAATTAGAAAAATAATTTTCGAAATCTGCGAAAATAATTTTCTGCTTGTTCAAGCCAAATAAAACATTTTGCTAGGTTAGCGAAAATAAAGATAAACAGATTTATGAACCACTTTATCAATTACCACTAGTTCATCACCTCTTGAAATCACGAACTATCCAGTAAAAAGGCAACATGAAAAATGAGGAGGGAAAAAATAACAAAATAAATTTCTCTGTTATATTATTCTAACTAATCTAATTACTGTTATGGTGAGCAAATTAATTCCCTTAAGAAGGAATTTTTTAAGGGTCTAATATGGACTTGAAAAGAGCATGAATATGTATTTTACGAATATGTCTGTTTATACAGAAATCCATTCTGTTATAGTTACGATAAAATCTTATTTTCTTGAAAAATAATTCAATATCGTTACTGAGTAATTGGAATATTTCATTAAAGGAAACGCAAGTTGTATTGCAAAGAGTAATGCTGTGACACGAGTAATATGATTATTTAAGTATTTTGATGAGCATTAATTTATCTGTTTACCTATTTATTTATTAGTGAACTTGTTGATTTTATGGAAATTATAATCGACTAACGAAAACGTTCTTATAGCGTAATTCTTTATTTTAGCTATCTTCAACATTTCAATAACATTAAAAAAATTGTAATAAATGCAAATGAGATAAAGGAACAGATAAAATAGATAAAATGAATTAAACCATGAATTAAACCACAATTAATGTTATACTTGATATTTAATTTCTACATTTTCAAATTAAAAAATTAAGGCTGTTCTGAAATCCAAGCTACTTTATGAAGCATTTTTTAAATTCATTTTTGTCCATAAACTTATCAAATCGGCAGGTACTCTTATTCAGAAGCAGTGAAATCGAACCCCCCCCCCCCCCATTTTCTTTTTCGTTTTTTGATAAAGACAGAAGATTTTTCAAAAAATGCTTTCAAAGTTGGCGATAAGAAATCGAGTTTGCACAGAAAAGGAAAAAATCGCCCTAAGAAACAATCGCTTATAACTCATGATGTAATTTATTTAACAAAAAAAAATAAAAAATCTGTTAGATTATAAATATCTTCAATAATCATGCCTGCAAGTACCATGGTTTTATGTTCACAAATGAGTTTGAAAATGTTTCAGAAAGTTTTGGCGTTGTTGACCGGGGAAAAATACATTTTTGGAAACAGCCTTAAGAGATTATTCTAACCGGGTGTAGAATGAAGTTGTTTTTATTTATTATACAGATGCAAAGACAAATGATAAACAACTCGCCAAAGAATAATTGTTCCAAAAATAACCATTATGATTGCACCATCTACAATTCAGTCCCTATCAATAAACTACATCAACAAGCATTTTCTAAAATCAAACTACATAAACGGAAATAGAAAAAGAAAGAAAGAAAAAAACAAACAGAAAAGTATGTTAAAAGCATTTACGACAGGTAATTAGAACTGCGGAAATAATTTTCTGCTTGCTCAAGCAAACTAAAACATTTTTGTTAAGTTGGCGAAAAATGGAGGTAAACAGATTTATGAATTACTTTGCGAATTACCGCTAGTTCATCTCTTCTTGACATAACGAACTATTCAGTAAAAGGTAGTATAAAAAATGAGAAGGAAAAAACTGCAAATAACTTTTGCTGTTATTTTACTATAATTAATGTAATCATTGCTTCGGTGAGCAAATTAATTTCTTTAAAAATCATTTTTTTAAACGATCTAACATGGATGAAGGCAAAAAACTTCTCAATAACGCCATAAAAATATAAAAATAATCCCGATTCTTATTTCGATTATATTATTAAGAAGTTTTTTCCCTTTTTGTGTATCACACAAATTTTTCAAAATTTTACTGTGATCTATCATGAATTTGAAAAGTGCATGTTGTATGGATTTCATGAATAAATCGATAAACACTGAAGTCAATACTCTTTATATTTACGAGAAAATATTATTTTCTTTAAAAATATTTCAATATCAGTGATGATAAAATTAAGAAAAAAATATCAAGAAAAAAATGGAGTTATATTGTAAAGAGTAAAGTTTCGATAGTAATAAACAATTATTTAAGCATTTTGGCAATCTTTCAGTTTACTTATTTATCTATTTATTTTTTAACTTGTTAAACAAATGAAAATGTTAATTATACCTTAAAAGACTTCTTATAAAATGCCAATTTTATTCTTTATTTTTAATTTTTTTTAAATTACAGTAAAAACATAAATGTGTTAACAAATAATAATAATAGTAATAAAATGAGGTTTGGGCGGGGGTTAAAGGACTGTGCGTATATAATGTTATCACTTTAGTGGGAGGAGGGATCTGGCACTTGATATCGTAAGATATCTTTTGGAGGAAGAGGAGGTTTGTCTTTTGAGATCGTTATCAATTTTTATCCAACCAAAATTTACTTTTTTTTTCTTTACATCAAAATATACTGTCATTTCTTTTTTTTAGTCTGTTATCTATTTTTATGAAAATATAAAATTATTATACCCGTTAAATGATTGTAAAATCATTTCATTCCAAAATATGAAATACCGTCCCAACATTTGAAATTCCTAGTTTAAAAAAAAAAAAAATGCCGTCCACCTGTTTTGTTGATAAGAAATAATGCTTTCCCCTCTTCCCGTTCAGACAATATTACTGTTCAACGCATTATGTAACAGAAAACTATTATTAAATACTTAATAGTAGTTCTCTCTTTTAAGTGTTTTTTTATATAAAGTTATTCCATGTATAACAGTGTTATTTGATATAAAGTTATTCCATGTATAACAGTGTTATTTGATATAAAGTTATTCCATGTATAACAGTGTTACGTCATTGACTTCATCTCTTCATTTGAACCGCTAAAGTATGCGAATAACAAATGTATAACAATATCATATCTGTATATCACTGCAAACGCATAAAAGACAATAAAGATAAAAAATTGTGAAAATGCATAGAATTTTTTGATATTGATAACGATATCTTTAAA
This sequence comes from Maratus michaelseni, assembly GCA_963931845.1. Classification (NCBI taxonomy): domain Eukaryota; kingdom Metazoa; phylum Arthropoda; class Arachnida; order Araneae; family Salticidae; genus Maratus; species Maratus michaelseni. Next base: position 261,863,944 of record OZ007593.1, read on the forward strand.
AGGAGGGCGGGGGGTGAGGAATGATACCGCTATCGTAATAGAGGAAGGGGTTCCAAAATTATCAAAAAGTTGATAATGTTATACATGTACAGCCCCAAAATATTTTTTTACATTTAAAGTGAGTCGTTACTTAAAATGTCTGCTCTTAGAAAAAAAAAAGAAAAAAAAAAGAATGCTATATAGATATAGATGGATATTAATGTAAACAAAAGTAGAATGAAGATTTTTTATTTATTGTACATTTGCTGAGACAAATGATAAGCAATACCCTCAAAGTAATAAGGTTGTAAAAATAACAATTATGATTGTGTCATCTAGAATTCAGTCAACAACAATGAACTATACGTTAGCAAGATTTTTTTTAACACAAGTGAAAAGAGGGGAAAAAAACATGAAAATCCTGTTAAAGCATTAACGAAAGGTAATTAGAACCGCGAAAATAATTTTCTGCTTGCTCAAGCGAAATAAAACTTTTTTGTTAGGTTGGCGAAAAATAAAAGTAAACAGATTTATGAATTAAGAATTACCGCTAGTCCATCTCCTCTTGACATAACGAACTATTCAGTAAAATGCAGCATAAAGAATTGCAAGGGGAGAAAAAAACTTCAAATGAATTTCGCTCTTAATTTATTCTACTGTTTCAGTGAGCAAAGTAATTTCCCTATAAAGCATGTTTTTTTAACAATCTATCATGGGATTGCATGTATATAGAATTCATGTATATGTCGGTGTACAGTACATTAACAGTGATACATTTATGAGATTTTTTTTTTTTAACTTTAAAAATATTCGCTCTTATTTTATTCTACTGTTTCAGAGAGCAAAGTAATTTCCCTATAAAGTATGTTTTTTTAACGATCTAACATGGGCTTGCATGTATATAGAATTCATGTATATGTCGGTGTACAGTACATTAACAGTGATACATTTATGATATTTTTTTTTTTCTTAACTTTAAAAATATTCCCATATCAGTAATGAGTATACAAGGAAAAAAATATTTACAGGAAATGAAAAACAGTAGTTATATTTTAAAGAGAAACTTGCGTAAAATGGAATTATATTTTAAAGATCAAAATTTTGATACAAATAAAATGATTATTTAAGAATTTTGGCAAGCATTTCGTTTACCGACTTATATGTTTATTTATTTTTTATACTTTTTGGATTTATGGTAATAATAAACCTTTCTTAAAAACTTGTATTCTACAATAGCATTAAAATCTATTAATAAATGTTTAACAAACAAACAAACAAACGTAGCTATGCAAATATGGAATAAAATAAATAAAGCATTAAAAAAATATGGTGAACTTCGATATCAAATTTCTGCTTTTTTAAATTACAGAAATCTTATCAAAAGAGATTAATATAGCAGGGTGGTGAATAAAGTTATTTATTCAAAAGAGTTATTTATTCAGAGCCAAAAGATAAACAGCATACAAAATGTTAATGTTACAAAAATAACCATTATGATTGGGTCGTCTACAATTAAATCAATAACATTAAGTTACATCAACATTTTCTAAAACAAACTACAAAAATGGAAATTGAAATGAAAAAAAAAAACAAGAAAATCATGTTAAAACATTAACGAAAGGTAATTAGAACCGCGAAAATTATTTTCTGCTTGTTCAAGCGAAATAAAACATTTTTGCTAGGTTGGCGAAAAATAAAAGTAAACAGATTTATGAATTACTTTATCAATTACCGCTAGTTCATCTTTCTTGACTTAATGAACTATTTACTAAAAGGCAGCACGAAAAATGCAAATAATTTTTGTTCTTATTTTATTTTAACTCGTGTAATTATTGCTTCGATGAGCAAATTAATTTCCTTATTAAGCATTTTTAACGATCTAAGATGGACTTGTACTCAAAGGTGCACACGCAAGGAATTTGTTTTATGTACCCTTTCCCTGTACGTGTTCTGCTATGCAATAAAATTTATAATGGCACGACGAAGTAAACTGTGTGTTTCTAAATGTATCTTGTATAAAACTTTAATATATATATATATATAAATAAGTAACTATAACTACGAACGAAAAATGTATTTCGAAGACAAAAAGAAAGAAAGAAAGAATTAATGAGTAGCATACAATTTTACTTTCCTCTTAACTGTTTGATAATTCTAGCCTTTTGTATATATAGTATGGATTTGTTCTATGTACTGGTCTTCCTCCCCCCCCCCCCAACTTTTACAGTGTTATTTGTTCTTTTGATTTTATTACCAATAGTGATTTTTACATAATGTGCCTTTGTACAAAGATAAGTGCAACGAAGCAAGTTAAAAAGAAGGGGGGGGGGGGGACAGAACCCAAATGCTTAATCATACATAAAAATTTGTAAACATTATTATTATTATTAGTAGTAATGACAATTAGGAATGGATTGCATACGTAATAACGAGACAATAATTTCTGCGGTTTTAACAATAACTAAAATTAATTTAACAGTTCTAGCACAACAATATACACAAAGTACTAGCACGCCAATATTGGATAAATAGGGATCATATATCAAATATGTAACTGATATTGGTTATATTGGGTTAGCGTTACATTCATCAGAAATACATTCAATTCCAATGAAATACCACTATTACATACATATAGGCTTTACATTGGAAATATTTGCATTAGAACGCCTGAATAAAATTAATGTCAATGAAAATATTGCAGAAATAATAGTTTTAAAATGGAAATATTTTGCCGTTTCATTCACACTGTAAACACCCCCATGTATAAGCAATATATCACGCCAATACTGGTCAAGAAACAGCCCATTTTGTTTTGCTTCTAGAATTTCTCAAATATACAGCTTATGAATCGAAGCAATATAAGCAAAGGGTTTTATGATTCAAACATTCAAGGCAATAAAAGTGAGCTGTTTTCTCCTTATTTTAAATATTCCGACAAAGTGTGCCCCACAAACCTTCTAAAAAAAAATCTGTCTTTCTATTGTTTGAAACAAAATTACTCTACTTTGTAAACCTTGAAAAACGCATAGACAGTCATCAGAAAACAAACGATCTTCACAACATATTCAAACTTAAAGAAAAAAGTTTAATGCCCTCAAACTGAGTATTACACGTGCCCTCATTTTTACGTTGGTCATATATATCATTACATCACAATGAAAGCAACTTAATTTTGAAGATAAAACATCAGTTGTGGGACCTTAAATCCTACACGCCTGGTAGAGCACCAACGGTCACAATGCCGGGTTGAATTTCCGTAGGAGAAGTACAATAAAAAGACTTTTGTTGGAATGATGATTTAAAAAGAAAAATTGAATAAGAGTAATGTAATATGAAGGGATTGTGATATAAATACTATTTGTGTATGTCTAGGTTAACATGCACAACAATGGATTAGAATATATTAAAAGGTATTGTGGAATTAAAACAATGCCTGTAACTAATGCAAGAAGAAAGTAAGAAAAAGGTGAAAGAAAAGCTGCTTATGCGAAAAACGAATCTTTTGGCAAGCAAAACTTTTGGATAATTTCCTCTAAGAAAAGTTTCGAATATCAGAAAATATTTTTTAATCTATTTTTTTTTTCTTTCTTTTCGCTCTTAAGAAGAGTTTGGACTGATCTTAATCAGCATTAGCAAGTTTTGGCCTTATTGCCAAAGAAAAAATGTCTGAAGGAGGGTAAAAGGTTATTTTCTGGAAAAAAAGTCAACAAAATTCTTATTTTCGTGCAAGGGAAACCTTGAACACCTTACAAAGTCATTTTGCCCATACATCGTAGGAAGAGAAATAAACCTGCGAACTTCATTTCGACTTTTTCATATATATTCTTATTTTTACATGGGAATCACATGAAAGCAATTTTATTTCGAAGATAATATCGGTTCTGTGAGCCCAATTCCTACACGCCTTGTAGAGCACCAACGGTCACATCACAATGCCGGTTTGAATTTTCGTAGGCGAAGCACAGTAAAAAGACTGGTTTGTTGAAATGGTGATTTTATTAAAATTTAATTTTTTTTAATTAAGCTAAAAATGAAGAGAAATAACAGAATATGTAAAAAGGTGATGTGACATAAATTTCAAAAATGTAAATTTGATTTGTGTATATGTTTTGTTAACATGCACAACAATGGAATACAATACATTATGGAATATAATGGCAAATTAAAATAATACTTGTAGCAGAAAGCGATATACCAATGCTTATCATAAACAAGAAAGAAATATCATGCCTCAAGCATAGATTTGGAAAAACTTTCCAGCCCATTCAGAATACTGTGACAAAACTTCCTCGTTTAATAAGCTGAAAAATTATATCTAAAAAGGAAATTTGCGAAACACATATATCCATTTAAAACCTAAATTTTAGCAATTAGCATCTAAAGTCGAAAACGTATTCAAATTAGTTTGTGAAGCCCTGTATATGGCCTATGGATTCCAATATATACTATAACGATGCTAAAATTTAGTTCAGTTAGGAAACGCATAAAAAAGTTGAAAATTTTCTTTCAGGAATTTCCGACAATGAACATAAATGTAGTCGAATTCTTTTGTGGAGCCCTGCACATGAGCTATAGAATTTATCCACGCAAGTAATATGCAAAATTAAATTTAAAAAATTAAATTTAAAAACGTATACCACAACTGAAAAAGCACTTCCAGCAATTGTCGCTCATAGACAGTACTGTAATTGAATTCTTTTGCGTGTCCCTGTCGCAATACCCCCCCCCAACTGTTCATTTGAACGATAAGTGCAGGGTAAACATCTTGTAGTGCACTTCAGAGATGTATATCGATTTAAATATATTTGAAATAGTATATCTTTGAAATACATTGCAAACGATTCCCCCCCCCCCCATAGACCATAACGTAACGGAATTCTTTTGAGTGTCCCTGTAAACGAACTATAAATGCTACACATTTAATTTCTATACCAAAAATACCATACTAAAACTCAATACCATATATCAATTACGTGGCAATCTGAGTAAATTTACGTGAGTTAGAGCACGGATAGACAGACGGTCAGAAAAATCAAATTCATAAACACTTTTCAATCATGTTAGAAAGTGGTAAAAATCGCAATTTCAAAGAGTAAAAAACGGACTATGTACTTCTTGAATAATACATTGTATGCAGATCTATCGAAGAAATAATTAATCGCCGGATGAAAAAAACATTAAAAGAACAGATCAATTGAATTATGAACCCCCGATTAATGTTTCTTCTTGTTAAACATTTCACAAATAAACAATAAAATAAATCAACAGTCGAGTTCTATTGTATGCAAATAAGTTCGTAATCGAAAGCTGCAAAGATAGAGGTTTCTGTTACACAGTGTCATCAGTTAACAATACACAATGCAAAATATATAGGCTATACGGTGTTAGTAAGAGTCAAGTAGAATCCGAGAACATGTGCTTGTGAATTAAATAAATAATTTATACAGACGAAATGACATTAAAAAAATATATAATATGCATTTTAATGATGGAAACAAAACCAAATGAAAATAACTTTCAACGAAATATAATTTCGTTCAGGGACGTGCATGAGCGAAACAAGGGATACAGTCATACCGAGCCTTAAGTTGAAAAGAAACTCGTAAGGGGCCTATTTAATAAAGTATATTTATGTACAGGACATGCAAGGGGCTCATAAACATAATTTTCAGGGAGCCCATCATATATTTGAACAATACCCCTGATTTCATTACTTTTTAGTACGAAAATCTTTTACATACCTTTTTTTAAAAAAAAAAACGCAAATATAATTAATTGGTTGTCAAGAAAAATCTATGCCAAGCAGAATATGTATTTTTGATGAGGAACATTTAGAATATATTTTAATATCTTAATTTACTGTCCGAAACACAGTTGCCTATGTTTGGCCTCCTTTTTACTTACAAATCATACGTAGTATAGGGTAAGTCTTGTAATCGTTTTGAAAATCGAAAAAAATTTTTGACGGATTTACACGTTTCAGACACTGGAGATTCCGAAAAACATATTTTTAGAAAAAAAAAATTGCCGTCCGTCTGTGTGTGTGTCTGTAAACGCTCTATCTCCCGAAAAAATTGAGATTCAGACTTGCAATTCGGTATGTACTTAGTATGTAATAATGGGAAGAAGCCTATTTCATTTCAATAACCTCGATTAACCGGAACTATTTTTTTCGGACTCTCGAAATATTCGTTCTGATAAAAGGTATATAAAAATTTTTGAAATTGGTTATTTTAAGAAATGAATATATAAGACAATAAAAAAACAAATTTTGCATAAAGCATGAAGTCGATCGGATAATGAGTTGCCGAGATATTTGGAATCCTATTTTCCACACTCTACGATTTTTCATGACTGTATTTTATCCAAATTTCACTTCAAAGATATATTTTAATTGGAAATTTGACGCTTAATTGGATGCAATAAACTGCTAGTTAATAGGATTATTATTTTTGGAGTTATAAGGATGTTTCTTTCAAGCAATTCAGTAATCGAGCCTTTAAAGTTTATGACGTCATCAAGCCACGTTTTTATTTGAATTGCAATGCATTTTATAAGTAGTTTACACATTTTTATTTTAATATTTTACATTATGCATATCCATGATGGGTAAGTATTACGATGGCCCCCAACGACTAGTTTATTCATAAATTACGAATAGTAATTTTACCTTTTCGAAGAAACTTTTCTGAAACCTTTCATTAAGGAGGAGGCTGCTGCCTTCTCCTTGAGATTCTTTTCAACTTAGGGCCCTGTATGACAGTATCCCTTGTTTCACTGATATACGCCCGTGAACTAAATTATATTTCGTTGAAAGTTATTGTCATTTGGTTTTGTTTCCATCATTAAGAAGCATATTATATATTTTTTTTTTATGTCATTTCCTCTGTATAAATTATTTACTTAATTCACAAGCACATGGTTTCTGATTCTACTTGACTCTTACTAACACCGTATAGCCTATATATTTTGCACTCAACTAAATCAATTAAATTTTAGTTCAGAGTAAGGAATTGTCTTGCTGTCGAAGGGAGCGTAAAAACGTGGGGATGGACTATCTAAACAGGGTGTTTCGTGGACATGGATATTGACCTAATTTAATGGCAGACGTTACGTGATTACTTAAAAGTAAAAATTCCTCTTTCGGAATTTCCGGTATGAATTTGAAATTTCGGAATACAAAAGTAAGGCAAACTGGCAACCTTGGTTCGAAACCGTAATGTCAGCTAAAAAGAAGTTTGAAATTATAGCAATATATATATATATATATTAAAGTGAAACACTATTGTTGTACAGCTATTGTAGTTAAAAAACGCTTATTTTAGCTAATGCCTCAAAATATTAAAATAAAGACATTGTAATGGAAATTCCACTAGTTTTTTTCACTATATTTCCCTATTTTTATCAATGAACTATTACAGTTCATTGATACAATGAGTTGGCGATGATGCTATCCAAAAACATTTTATCTATCAAAATACCGAGTATTAAAACATTTTAACATTTAGATATCATAGAAAACATTGCAAATTGTCACTGGTCGATACATTTTTCATTATTTATTTTATTTGTCATTTTCTATCGTCCCTTTTAGCGACGTATAAATGGTGCTTTACTATATTAAAAAATATATACTTTACTTGAAAAAAAAAAAACTTTATTTATTATTTCTAGAATAAAAGATTGTCTTTTAAAGATGGTGATTAAAAAAAAAAAAAAAAAAATGGTGAAATTTCCGTTACAATGTCTTTTTTTTTTTTAATATTTTGAGACATTAGCTAAAATAAGCGTATTTTAGCCGTTTTTAAACTGAAACATTTCTGTTGTTCTAATATAACTTACATTAAAAAAATGCAGTTATAATTATTATTTTCTTAAATTTTAAAAAGAAGATTTTTAAATGGACAATCTGGCGTTAAGATTTACAAAGATTGTAGGAAAAATTCTTTCACTGTCTTTTTAAAGTATTATTCTGAACAGAAATTTTAAAACAACCCTGGGGATTTACTGCTTAAGATAAATCTCGTTCTTCCTTGACCTTTATAAATAAAACATTTCAATTTCTTAGAGTAGGGAATCTCGTAAACAACATATCAAACCAAATAGGTCGAATCCGTTGTAAGTTCAATATATTTTGGGAAAGCAGTAGCTACAACAGAAATGTCTTGTTTACATATAGGAAATAAAAACCCAAGGAATACAAGATTTGCAGTAGGTTTTCGTTTGAATTATTTTATTTCTATAGTTACCGTTGTTTTAACTTAATCTATTAAAATTGAGTTAATTCAGGCAATTTAAATAATTGATTTAAAAGCAGACTTTGCTACAGGAAAAGTGGAAAATAAACTGTTGTAATACATTTTCAAAACAGTTAGAGGAGAAGATCAAAATGCCTGCTAAGCGTCTACTGGTGGATATATTGCTGAAAACAGGTAAGCGCTTTTCTTACCTTTATTTACTTTTGAATGTGAAAGTATTTAAATTGAAAAGGTTTTTCTAAATGAAATGTACATTTTTAATAACATACTTCATGTCATTAGTGTTCAAGAAGATCGTGTCAAAATATAGTCAATATTGGTGAAGATACAATATTGACTATATTTTGAGAAACCAATACATTTTCGAAATTTAAGAAAACATTTTTTTTTTTAAAGTTTATTTTATTGCCTCTAATTTTCGGAAACGTTTCGGAGTAGTTTTTGTAGCGTATTAATCAGTTTTCTCAAACCGGAATATCATTTTTTCGGATGCTATCAATTCTCAAGTACCAATTCTCAAGCTCGTGTTCAACAAGAATCTTTTACCGACAAACATGATAATATTCAAATTTTAATTGCTTAATAGGCGTATAGCCAACATAGTGAAAAAGTACCCAAGCCGCGACTCGAACCCGGGTCATCAGTGTAGCGCACTGATGTTCTACCAACAGAACCACTTGGGAACGATACTCAGCCTGGAACTTTCTCACTATAACATGTTGGCAAGGCTACAAACGCAGCACAAGATGGGATATTTTTCCATGAGCCACCAACCCTGGGGCAAACACGAAATCAAAGGACATCCAGCATCGATAATTGAATAAATTCATATTTAATACTTTAGAAATTTTTCCATAGAAAATTTCACACGCCTTGCATTCATAATATTCAAATTTTAATTGCTTAATAGGCGTATAGCCAACATAGTGAAAAAGTACCCAAGCCGGGACTAGAACCCGGGTCACCAGTGTAGCGCATGTTCAGTTGGTAAAACGTCAGTGCGCTACACTGATGATCCGGGTTCGAGTCCAGGCTTGGGTACTTTTTCACTGTGTTGGCTATACGCCTATTACGCAATTAAAATTTGAATATTATGAATGCAAGGCGTGTGAAATTATCTATGGAAAATTTTCCAAAGTATTAAACATGATAAATTAACAGCACTAAAATTAATATTAAAAGTAGTATTATTTTTATTATTCTTGCATGTATGAGTTCGCAGCTGAAATCTTTTTTATTGATAAGAATCAATGGCATCCTAAAAACTTATATTACCTACAATATTGGCCCAGTATTATTTTGAATCTATAGGAAATTCTAGAATGAAATTCCACAATGCTAAATCCATTTTACTTACCCATCATACGTAGTATAGGGTAAGTCTTGTAATCGTTTTGAAAATCGAAATTTTTTTTTTACTTACCCATCATACGTAGTATAGGGTAAGTCTTGTAATCGTTTTGAAAATCGAAATTTTTTTTTACTTACCCATCATACGTAGTATAGGGTAAGTCTTGTAATCGTTTTGAAAATCGAAATTTTTTTTTTTACTTACCCATCATACGTAGTATAGGGTAAGTCTTGTAATCGTTTTGAAAATCGAAATTTTTTTTTACTTACCCATCATACGTAGTATAGGGTAAGTCTTGTAATCGTTTTGAAAATCGAAATTTTTTTTTTTTACGGATTTACACGTTTCAGACACTGGAGATTCCGAAAAACATATTTTTAGAAAAAAAAATTTGCCGTCCGTCTGTGTGTGTGTATGTAAACGCTCTATCTCCCGAAAAAAATTGAGATAGAGACTTGCATTTTGGTATGTACTTCGTATGTAATAATGGGAAGAAGCCTATTTCATTTCAATAACCTCGATTAACCGGAACATTTTTTTTCGGACTCTCGAAATATTCGTTCTGATAAAAGGTATATAAAATTTTTCGAAATTGTTTATTTTAAGAAATGAATATAAAAGACAATAAAAAAACATAAATTTTGCATAAAGCATAAAGTCGATCGGATAATGAGTTACCGAGATATTTGGAATCCTATTTTCCACACTATTCGATTTTTCATGACCCTGTATTTTATCCAAATTTGACTTTAAAGATATATTTTAATTGGAAATTTGACGCCTTATCAGATGCAATAAACCGCTAGTTAATAGAATTATTATTATTGGAGTTATAAGGAAAAACCTCTTTCAAGCAATTCAGTAATCGAGCCTTTAAAGTTTATGATGTCATCAAGCCACGATTTTATTTGAATTGCAATGCATTTTATAAGTAGTTTACACATTTTTATTTTAATATTTTACATTATGCATATCCATGATGGGTAAGTATTACGGTGGCCCCTAACGACTAGTTTTTTTTTTTTAAATAAAAATATAAAAACGAAAATAAACTAATTTCTATTTCTAAAATATAGCCAATATAATCCAATTTTACTTCTGGGTAAAAGTTTCTGGTCACAGATTAAAAAAAAAAAATTCTCATTATTTAAAGTTGTTGGAAAACAACGTTCATTTTCTCCTCTCCGCACATATGGCGCATGCGCGTACAGTTACGATGATGATGCTCCGAAAGCGAGAGCAGTTGTTACTTTAAGAAAGATGTCGGCGCTCAGTCGCATACGAGCTGTATATATCTTGTCTTCGTTTAATTGTAAATAAATGTCTTATGTCGTGCTATTCTGCAAACTCTGCTTGCCTCATACACCTACAAATGGTTATGGGCCCAGAGACGCTACTTCACTGCGCTATAATTAGCAGAAATTATTTTTAATTCGAACATTCGGATTTGGAACTCTTAAGCCTAATCGAAAGTAAGAATTGTTCTTCATTCTGTTTATCATTTGCATTATTTCTGGCTGTGAGAGACTCTGCATAATTATGTCTCATGTAACGACAATTGAAAAGCTCAGAAAAGATAATTTTGATAGCTGGAAGCTTCAAATCGAAGCTGTATTAATCAAAAATGATCATTGGGATTACGTAATTGGTAAAGAAATTAAACCGGCTGAAGGAACCGCCGAAGAAAAGAAGTGGCTCCAAGCTGATCAAAAAGCTCGTGCAGATATAATTCTTTCAATAAATCCTAGTGAATTGTGTCATATAAAGCATTGTACGACTTCAAGTGCTGTATGGAATAAACTGAAAGATGTTTATGAATCGAGGGGACCCGCGAAAAAAGCAACTCTGTTAAAACAACTTCTGTTTAGAAAAATGTCCATAAATGAAACGATGGCTGATCATTTAAATATTTTCTTCGAAATAGTTGATAAGCTGAAAAATATGGAAATAGAAATCGCGGATGATTTATTATCAATTCTACTTCTATATAGTGTTCCTGAGAACTTCGAAAATTTTAGATGCGCTATAGAATCCAGAGATGAGTTACCTAAACCCGAATCTTTGAAAATTAAGATGCTGGAAGAATGGGATGCAAGAAAAGGAAAATCCACTCAAGATTCACAAAACGCATATTATATAGAAAATAAAAGAAACAATCAAGAACAGAAGAAGAATGAAAAATGGAAAATGAATCCAAACAAAAAATTTTCTTCGGAAAGGTGTTACCGAAATTTCAAGTGCAATTATTGTTCGAAAATGGGGCACAAAGCTTCGGAATGTAGAAAGAAAATAGCTGATAAAAAGCTTACATCTTTAAATAAAGGAAATCAAGGATCGATGATAGCCACTAATTATGAAAAACCGACTAGTATGGCATTTAATGACGCATATCAAGAACCTTCTGCATGGTGTTTAGATAGTGGATGTACATCTCACATGTGTAAAGATAGAAATTTATTTACAGAATTTCAACCTCGTACGAATTCTACTATACAGCTTGCAGTGGATCAAACAGCGAAAATTACAGGAATAGGAACAGTTTGCATTACAGTACCTAACGGTGGTGGAATTACTAATCTCACACTCAAGAACGTTCTATGTGTTCCAGAATTAAAGTGTAATTTGCTCTCAACATCTAAAGCAACAGCCAATAATCGTTCAGTGATTTTTAAAGAACGATTTGCTAAAATCATCGAACCAAATGGTTCTACATTAGTACATGCTGTCCGTCATGGGGATTTGTATTACGTATACCCAAGCATCGAGAGAGCTGCGATAGCAGAGGTAAGTGAATTTCTAAAATGGCATCTTAAATTAGGTCATTTAAATGAGTCTGATTTAAAAAGACTTAAATCAAAGAATATGGTTAGAAATCTAAATTTCAGTGATAATGAGTCTCTTAAAGACTGTAAAATTTGTATTCAAGGTAAACAAACTGTGCGTTCTTTTCCTAAAGAATCAAACTTTAAAAGTGACGATTTATTGACTCTTATACATTCAGATTTGTGTGGTCCTATGAGAGTTCCATCCCACGGAGGATCGCGATATTTCGTTACTTTTATTGACGATAAATCACGTTACATTGAAGTCAGTTTTCTTAAAACCAAAGATGAGGTTAAAAATGCATTTGTTAAATACAAAGCAGCAGTTGAAAACCGCGTAGGGAAGAAAATAAAAATTCTTCGTACGGATAATGGCAAAGAATATTTCGGAGAAGAATTTAATAAATATATCGAAGAAAGCGGTATAAAACGAGAATTTTCATCACCACTAACTCCGCAACAGAACGGAACATCAGAGAGGGCCAATAGGACTTTAGCTGAAATGGCGAGGTGTTTACTATTACAAAGCAATCTCCCACAATCTTTTTGGGCTGAAGCTATTAATTGTGCGGTATACATACGTAATCGCTGTCCTTCGCGACGTTTAAATGAAAACAAAACGCCCTACGAAGTATTTTTTGGCATCAAGCCAACTTTATCATATTTTAAAATATTTGGGCAAAAATGTTTTGTACTAAATAAAAGACAAAGTAAAGGAAAATTTGATCCTAGGTCAGAAGAGCATATTTTTGTTGGATATTCAAATGAATCAAAAGCGTACAGGCTGTGGAATAAGAATTCCAGAAAAATTGTTATAAGCCGAGACGTCCGATTTATTAACGAATTTGAAAACGATTTACCTTCAAACAGTGAAATAAAATTAATTTTTCCCTTTTCTCAAAATAATGAAAATAAAACAATTACGCAAGAATCAGAAACATCTTCTCCTCCCGTCAAAAATGAACCAGACAGCTGTGGCGACAGTGATGTTGATATGCAATCGGATGAAATTTCCGACCCCCTTTCTTCCTCTACAAGAGCGCGCGGGCGGCCGAGAAAATTAAAAACTGGTAAAAGAGGTAGACCCAGAAAAGAATTTAAAATGATAATTCCAAAAGATGAAAAATCTCAAGCTGTAATGGAAAATTTATTTTCTGACCCATGTCCGGAATTTTCTGAAGCTTTAAACGGACCTTTTAAACAGGAATGGATAGATGCAATGGAATTAGAATTTAATTCTTTAATGCAAGAAAATGCATGGCAAATAGTTGATAGGCCAAAACATAAGAAAATTATAGGAAGTAAATGGGTTTTAAAAACTAAATATAAACAAGACGGGTCAATCGAAAAGTTTAAGGCGAGAATAGTTGCAAAGGGGTGTTCTCAAAAACCAGGAATTGATTTTGAAGAAAATTTTTCGCCTGTAGCCAGATTAAGTTCGATCAGAACTGCGATCGCTTATGGTATTCAAAATGGTTTTACAGCTTATCAATTAGATTTTATTATGGCTTATGTAAATGGTGATTTAACTGAAGAAGTATACATGGAGTTACCTGAAGGTTTTAAATATGAATCTAATGTTGACAAAGTTTGTTTATTAAAAAAATCCCTCTACGGATTAAAACAATCAGGTCGACAATGGTTCAATAAATTAGATGAAAAATTAAAACAAATGAAGTTTAAATCACTAAATGCTGATAAATGTGTTTATTTTTCTAAATCTCCAATTGAAGCAATTATCATTGTTTATGTTGATGATCTCATAATTCTTACTAAATGTAAACAAGATTATGAATATATTAGAGATGAATTATCCAAATCTTTTAAAATGAAAGATTTAGGTTTGTTACACTATTGTTTGGGCATAGAATTTATGCAAAACGGGGACAGTATTAGAATTACTCAAAAGAAGTATATTGAAGATATTCTGAGCAAATTTAATATGCAAGAATCAAAATCAATATCTACACCTTTTGATAACAATGTGAAGCTTACTAAAGATATGTGTCCCAAAACTGAAGAAGAAAAGTCTGAAATGAATAATATTCCTTATCGTCAACTAATTGGTTCTCTTATGTATTTATCAGTAGCAACTAGACCTGATATAACTCATGCTGTGAATTTTCTAAGTCAATTCAACAACAATCCAGGCAAACCTCATTGGATAGCTGCAAAAAGAGTTTTAAGATATCTAAGAGGTACTCAAGATCAAGGACTGATTTTTAAGCGTGATACTAAGTCCTTAGTTGCATTTGTTGATGCTGATTGGGCTTCAGATGTCAATGATAGAAAGTCCTATACTGGATACATTTTTAAATATGCTGGTGGTGCTATATCTTGGGAATCGAGAAAGCAACGAACTGTTGCATTATCCACAACTGAAGCAGAATATATGGCTTTATCAGAGGTTGCTAAAGAGACTTTACATCTCAGACGGTTCTTAAATGAACTTTCTCCTGAAATAGTGTCTGCACCTACTTTAATATTCTGCGATAATCAGTCTGCTCAAAAATTAGTAAGAAATCCAATTTATCATTCTCGCACAAAACATATTGACATTCGCCATCACTTTGTGCGCGAAATATATGAGAATGGAGACATAGAAGTTAAATATCTAGAAACTGAAAATATGGCAGCTGACATTTTAACAAAAGCTTTAAGTACCTATAAACATAAGAAATGTTGTGATTTAATAGGACTAAGTGTTTAAAAACATTCAAAGTTTTTCTGTACCCTTTTTCCATATAAGTTTAAAGTATATACTGTTTGTAATTGTAACTTTATATTTTGTTTCTCTGTAATTTGCATAATAGGAGAGTAATTAATGCCTTGTTAAGAAAATGCACGTTGTAAGGGGGGAATTGTTGGAAAACAACGTTCATTTTCTCCTCTCCGCACATATGGCGCATGCGCGTACAGTTACGATGATGATGCTCCGAAAGCGAGAGCAGTTGTTACTTTAAGAAAGATGTCGGCGCTCAGTCGCATACGAGCTGTATATATCTTGTCTTCGTTTAATTGTAAATAAATGTCTTATGTCGTGCTATTCTGCAAACTCTGTGTGCCTCATTCACCTACAAATGGTTATGATCTCATACACCTACAAAAGTGTATATAGCAAAAATAATAGAAGTTTAAAATATATATATATCAAAAGATCGATATCCTTCAAAGACTCTTCCGATTCAAAAACTTTGTCCGGATACAGAATAAGTTTTGATCTCGGCGGTTATAAATAATACATTTCAATTTCGCAGAGTACATCAGATAATAAACGCTGCTCCAACATGAGCTTTGAAACATACATTAAACTCAGAAAATGGAATTTCAAAAACAGGATCATGATAACATATATATCTTCACGTATATATCTTCGGGCGATAAAAAAAATAAAAAAAAGGGAATCTTATTTCTGCAATAGATTTATTTTTTAGAAGAATAGATAAATAACGTGGAAAAACAAACTCTAACAATGAACATTGTATGATTGATCTATATAAAATACTCTCGTTTAAGCATTTGAATTTATGTTAGTTTACCATATCTACATGCTTGTGTAATATTTTCAAAAAATTTTAATCTGATCCTAATCCAGTTATCAACCTATGCACTGTAAAAAAAAAGATAATCTAGGATAATATAATATAACTACAAACGAAAATATGCAACAACCTTTTCCGAGTTACCCACGATCCCGAAAAGCGTTCTTTATCTTTAGAAATCTCACAAATCTATACATTTTTTAGACTTAAAGAAGCATGTTCCAAAGAAAAAAAAGAAAAGAAAAAAGCTTCTTTCCCTGCCACTAATTTTCGGAAACGTTTCCGAGTAGTTTTTATAGCGTATTAATCAGTTTTCTCAAACTGGAATATTGTTTTTTCGGATGCTGTCAATTTTCTTAGTAAACATTTTCATGTTCAACAAACATGTTTCACCGAGAAACATGATAAATTAACAGCATTAACATTTTGTTATTTTTGCATTGTATGATGCAATATGCAACATCCTTTTCAGAGTTACCCACGATCCCTAACAGCGTTTTTTTATCTTTAGATTGATTGATTGTTTTTATGACGGCCAATTATCTACACGAGGGATATAGGCCCTGGACGGAGTGCCCTCCGTGGGGGTCTTTCTAAGGGGTCTAACACGTATTTACGGCAAGGTTTGAAGAAAACCACGGAAAAAGCTACGGAAAAGGGTTAGGTCGACGAGCACGACAGGAGTTTGAACCCAGCACCTCCTTACCAGCTTTGAGAGCAGAACCTCTCAGCCACTGGTGGGACCTTTATCGTTAGAAATCAATATAATCTTTAGACAGAAACCAACACAGTTCAGAATTCAGTTATGTAGCTGATTTTTTTTTTTAAATTATTATTATTGATAGTTGATCCTAATAACTTATATTCCGGTTTGAGAAAACTGATTTGTAGACTGTAAAATGTACTCGGAAACGTTTCCGAAAGTCAGTCTCAGGAAAGTAAACTTTGTTTTTATAAATCCTTCTTTAAATTAAAAGAATATATATATATATATATATATATATATATTAGATTTATAAAGATAAAGAATGCTTTTTGAAATCGCTGGTAAATCGGAAACTGTTACATTATGTTTTTGTGGATTAAAAAAACGTCTTTTTTTCCCCCCTAGTGTATGAGAAGAGAAAGACATTTTGAGATAGTGTTTAATGTAAATTATCAGCGACTAATTGAAAGTTAGCAACTAACTACTTTTGAATAAAAAAACTTTAAAAATGAGCATTCTATATGCCGTTACATGGCGAAAGCTATAGTTCTTTTTATCGCAACTTTTATCAAAATTATTAATATAGTTTGGTGTCAAATATTACAAATTAACAAACTTTTAATTTTTTAATAAGCGAAGAAAAATACATTCGATTTTTTAGCCAACTTAAAAGTATTTGAGCATTTAATAAGAATAAAACGTAAGTACTTATTATAATTGTTAAAAAAGAAAATACCAGAGTTAAGAAACTTAATAAGTCTCTTTATTTATTTATTTATTTTTAATGTCATTGTAAAGGCTCAAGTACCATAATTTTAAGTGATTTCTTGTACTTCAGTTTACTATATAAGATTAAAATTTCATGAAAATCTGACTAATCATTTTCGCGAAATCAACTAGTTGTAAAATAACTGCTTTGAATAAAATAACTTTATATGCCGTATACGGCAACAGCTTTATTTCTTTTTATTGCAACTTTTATCAAAATTTTGAATATAGTTTAGTTTCAAATATTATAAATTAACAAAATTAATTTTTATATATTAATTATATATTTAATAATTAATTATATATTTTTATATATAAATATATATAATTTTTTTAAATAAAATTTTTAATAAAGCGAATAAAAAGAGATTCGATTTTTTAGCCAACTTAAAAGTACTTGTCCACTTAATAAGAAGAATAAAACGTAATTGATTATTATTATTTTCTTCTAATGTGTTCAAGAAGAAAGCATTCGGGATTTATGCGTTTTAGAATGTCCTAAACATGATTCGACTGTTTTTAGAAAATGTCTGTCCGCGAGTCTGTCCGTCTGTCTGCCTGTATGTGACACAAATTTTGTGGGCACACTTACTCACGAACTACTGCGTAGAATAGGAGGAAATTTCATATGATGTTCAACCCTTATGCCAATTGGTACTGAATAGCTTTTGGACAAAATCCCCCCTGAAGAGGTGCCACAAATTGATGATTTATTCGATTCATGTGATGCTAATATTTCCAGATTATGTGCTCAAAATCCAACGAAACATCAAATTTAGAATCCTCGTGTGATAGGAATAGATTGCCATTCAATTTTCCTTGCGGTCATCTAAGAACAGGTGCGAAAATTTTATGATTAGTTCGAAATATTCTACGCTTATATCACCATTTTTAATGTACAGAATTAAACGAAACTTCATGCGTTTATATGTAAAAAAAAAAAAAAAAAAGAACTATTTGCTAAATTGATGAAATTTCTTGTGCTATTTAAATCATTTAATTGGTTTGATTTATATAAAAGAAAGTTTTGTGATGACCACAACATACTAGTTTTATTACTACCAAAGCAGAGTTGGGCAAAATACATAAAAAAACAAAATATCGGATACAAAAATCGATACAAAATACATTGGTTTTGGAACTTAAAATACAAAATACGTTTCAAATTAAAAAAATTTCAAATACAACATACATGTATTTTCAAATTACATGTAAATAAAAAATACATTATTATTATTATTATTATTATTATTATTATTATTAATTATTATGTATTAAGTTGCACTACACAAAATTTATTCTGATTTGATACTGATAAATAAAACGTAAAATACTTTTGTAAAACTGATTAAACTCTTTGCAAATATAAATTTCCAAAATAAAAAAGCCAAACTGATAATATATATATATAAATTTATGGGAAAACACATTTTATATACCAGTAAACAAAGAATACTTACAGATAAAATTTAAAAAAGTATACGGAAATCTGAACATTTTCATGGATGTAATTCAGCTTCATTTTTAAAGCATACAAATAAAGTGTTATAAAAACACTTTTTCAAAGTTAAGAATAGCAAAGTTAAGAATTTTAAAAACATTTTTTATAAAATGTCAGCAAAAATGTTTCTGCAGAAGCTAAACATCTTATTCATTAAAATTATTATCATACCAGACTTGAAAAAAAATATGTATAAATTAACTTCCAGAAACGAATTCAAAGACTACACAAAAAAGACAGCATGTATTTTCTTACTGTGAATTGTTAATTTGCGATTTAAACACAACAGTTTGGGGGAGAATAGAGAAATGCATTTTGAGTATTAGTAATTATCATATTTAACATTTATGTGTCTAGATATAACACATAAATCGTGAGGGATTCATTCAATTTGTTCATGCATGAAACAAGCAGAGTTACTTGTCACCACCATGTTTCAAAAACATCTCGCTCACTGCCGCTGAAGCAATTCCTATCTATTGATAGTCATCTAAGAGTATCTATCATTTAACAAAGCGTTCAGACTTTTATAATTTCTTTTCTTTTAGAATGACGTTAAAACGAGAACCTGGATAATTACTATTTTCAACATGAAAAAAAGAGTTACTTAAAAACTTCGTATAAGACGTAAAAATTAGCACAATATTTGTTCTGTATATAAATAAATGGATAAACGATAAGTAAACAAACTAATAAAGTTAATTATTATATAAATAATATAGATAATATTTGGGTCGGGTATAAACCAACTCCACACAGGCACCGAACCCAACATTTCTGCTTAAAGTCAACCCGACACCCGACCGAACCGGACAAAAAAATTTCGTCGACCCGAAACCCGAACCGAACTCGATATAGTTCTACTCGAACCCGAAGTGAAAGAAAATTAATCCACATTTTAATACAGTTATGGAAAAATAGTCTAAAATTTTATATTTACTATCAATTTGATCTTTTTTGTATAAAAATGAATACATACACATTGATTAATAATCAAATACATAGTTTTTTTTAGTCAAAACCTAACCCGAAACCGACCCGCAACGGGAAAAAAAAATAGCGCCAACTTAGGTTCGAAACTAGGGTTGGTTCGGGTTCGGATAAAATCGGTTAACCGACTCAATACAGGACTCTACTCTCTATATGGTACATTATTATTTAAGCATGAAGAAACAGAAAAGCTACTTCAAAATCATCTCTTATCTTTTTCACCGTTATTAATTTTAACATGATTAAAATATTGATATGATGAATTATGAAGAATTTGATGAAGTAACGGAATTAACAAACTCTGATTACTTTTAAGTAAAAAATAGAGAAAGATAAAGATAAAAAGAAATAGAAAAATGTAAGATCTTGTGCAGTCTGGCCTGATCTGATTTTTGGTGATTTATTCTATATATAGTACATTATTAAAACATGAAGAAAAAGAAAAATCACTTCAAAAGTATATCTTATCTTTTTTCACTGTAATTAATTTTAACAAGATTAAAATATTGATATGATAAAGTACGCAAAATTCGATGAAGTAATAGAATTAATAATTCAGGTTACTTCAAAATCATGAGACGAAAAAAGTAAAGAAAAGGAGAAATGTAAGATATGTGGCTCTAACTACAATAACAGCACATTATTAAAACATGAAGAAAAAGAAAAACCACTTCGAAAATAGCTTTTATTTCTTATATTTTTTTTATCGTAATTAATTTTAACAAGATTAAAATCTTGATATTTTAATAATAAAAAGCAAAAGACTTAGTTAAATACCATGGAAATATACATAATAATACATCACAGCAGTTCTACTTTTCCTTAGCTATAAACATGACGCAGATTAATTCGAAAAGTTTGAACTACTTTTGAAAATTTATTTTTCTAAGCATTGCCAACATGATTAAGTAAAATTGCTAGTTTACATTCGCAATTCTATCTTCCGACATCTTCCTCTTTATCAGTTCCAAATGACCGCTATTTTTCAAGGACAATAGAGAACTTGGAATCTGTAAGGCTATTCGGACAGTCATCATAATGAAAAATAGCACCACGGAGAAACAATAAATAAAAGAGCATAAACAGATTTTTGGACCGGTTTCAGACATACTTTTGGCAACCTCCGTGCCAGCATAAAGTTCAATAAAATAAAACAGCAGATGAATAAAAGCAAAATTAAATCCAGCAGATCATTCAATCGATGCATATTTTTTATTCTTCAGACAACAGCGATTCTAAGGATGAAAATAGTAAGATATCAAGATAGTAATCATCAAACTGGAGAGGAATTTGCCTTTTTATATCTCATTTTTATGATTTACTTCCTCAATTTGGAATATAAAGTTTGAACGAACTACAGAAAGTGCATTTCTTATTAATAATAATATTTATCTAATTAATAATAATATTTATCTAATTAATAATATTTTTTTTTTCTGGCGAGAATAATTAAAGGGACTTGAGACTCTTAAATCTTCAAAAAATTCAATTTTTGAAGAAAAAAAAATTAAAGAGTAATCATGTCTGAACACTTTAAAACAAAATGAATGGACACTCTTAATAGTTCTTAAGTATGGAATATTTTTAAAGAGAGAAATTTAAAGTCATTTTTCTCAAAATGTGGTTTTGAGGCATTGCGCGCAAGGTATTTAAACAAAAATTTCAATATTATTTTATTAAATTTCCAGGACATATAGCATATGGTAGGCTCTATAAAATTAACCTAATTTTTTATAATTTTTTTTGTTGAAAAATATTTTTCCCCCTTGATATTACATTGCTAAAATTTTGAAAATTTTATTATAAGCAAGATATAGTTTTGTTTTTAAACTGTAAAAATCGTACAAATAAAAAAAAAAAAAAATAGCTTCAGTAAAACACTCTCAGGTGTAGTTTACACCAAAAATTTTGTTTCACATGCAGAAATTCTTTTATAATCATGCGTGCAACCTGTGATTTTAATTTACTGCTCGACAAGTTTATAAAATGAAAGAAGAAACATGAATCTATTAGACTGCATTTTTATAAGGTGCGTGAACACCCCTGACCAAAACAGAAGCTTACTGTCCTTCTTCCATTCTTACAATTAAACGCCATTTCTTATAATCCGACAAATGACTTCTCAACGATACGTTTCACCCTCCATGCGCGAAAATTTTTATTGGATTTGCATATTTCTGGATGGGGAAGGTGAATACCGTTGGACTGCTTAATAACGATGACCTTAAGCTACCAACCTATACTACCTTTCATTGTAGTTAATAGAAATAACTTAAAATATATTTTTATGTTGTTCCTTTAATTTTTCCTCGCTAATGTATACATTTTACATTCTTTTAATAATGTAATTTTAAGTACAAAAAACATCGATGCCAGATAATAAAATCAAAAAACTTACGTAAAATTAAAACTATACAAAGAATTTGTTTCGGATCGAAATATTAAACTGTTCATTAGACGGAAAAAGTCGCTCGTAGTTTGAAGGTAACCACACAATGACGTACTTGCCTTCATTCTAAATATATCTACCGCTTTTTGGCAATATTGGATCGTGCTTGAATTTTACGTGGATTTTTTTGGTGTACCATGTGAGATGTGATAAAGTGCAAAAAATGTCATTTTTATTATTGTTTGTACATTTCCTCTTTTTAACATCTTGAAGGACGGTGGTGTATTATATATATAACTTAATTCTAGTTCCAATCTGCCAAATGACACCCAGAAGTTTTAATAAAATTTTGCTATTATAAGGTAATAGTCAAAGAAAAGTATTTAGTTATTTTCAAATAAATTTGTTCTTAAATTCTGGTGACATTGAATCATTTTAATATTTAAGTAACATAATTAATTCATTTGCCTCCTAAAGGGTTAACAGACTTTCAACGGAAAAGATTATACAATTTGTTTGCATTTATTTATTTATTGGAAAGGTCTCATTCTGATTGTGGCCCCGTTTCAATAGTTAGGATATAACAATAATATATCTGTCTGTCTATCGTCAGGAAATTTTAATATGCTGTTAAAATACTATTTTACGCTTTTAAAATAATCGTCGTATCGTGTAATTTTTTTTTCTTATAGGGACCCGTCAATTTTTTTATATGTATATATTATCGTCTACTGCGCGTGAAACTTGCGACAAAGGAGATTACATTGAATTTAGATTAGTGTCCCCAATTGGGTCGGTGCAACCCGACTCAACCCGCAGTTCGGGATGACACTATTTTGTGTTTTTCATTGCGGGTCGGGTTGACTCACTGTTTAAGATTTTGGTGTCAACGGATTTTTGGATTTTTATTTTATTTTATTTATTTATTTATTTATTTATTATTATTATTATTTTGTCGAGATCGGATAGGGTAATGAATTAATAGATATACAATTTCGGGGTTCCCGTGCAGGAGTCTAATCAGCGCCGTAACCAGTCGGCAAAGTCAGGGGACAAGACTTTAAAATTTTTTGGTGGGGCTCATTCACAGTTTGTCTTCCTCCCTTTAAATATAGACAGAAATAGAGAGCAACCCTCCTGCCCCCCCTCCCACATCAAAAAACTTTTCATTACAAAGTTTTAAAATAAAATTATATTAGTATTAAAAGAGCGTCTAGAGGGGTTACAGAAGTTGCTATGGGGGGGGGGGGGTGGAGGGTCAGCCCACCGTGCCGAAGTCTGGTTACGGCCTTGCCTGTAATGAAGATTACAATAAACTATTGTCACAAAAACAGGAAGGTAAGTAAAAAACTCTTGAAATCGATTTAATTTTTCTCTTAAAAATTACTTGCATCTTTAAAATTTAATTTCAAAGCTGTCTCATAAAGTTTAGCCATCTGTTTATTAGCTGTTATTTTTCAGCATTATTTAAATAAAGTGATTTTTTTTAATTTATTTTTTAATTTGATGTTTCCATTGTCCTATAAGAGGACATTTGTCTATTAACTAAGGATATTCCTTAATTCCTTATAAACAGTTTATAAAAGATAAATGTTCTGAATCGATGATTAAAAAATAAAAAAAAATGTAAACAGAGCATCATAGTAATTATTTTAAAATGTGATGTGCAGAATTTTCAACATTTCAAAATGTTGGAGGGAAAAAAGAAAGAAAGAAAGAAAAAGGCTTAGCCAGAAAAGTATTCCAACAAATCTTCAAATCGAGGAATTTTACATTTAAGACAACAGCCATTCAAATGTAACGGGTTTTTTCGAAGCGTAAACGCTGATATTAAACTAAAAGAGATGGATATCATTTTAGTAAAATGAAAAGTGCTATGAATTGAACTTTAATTTTCTCGTAAATCAATGCATTTTTATTGAATGAAAACTTGGAGCATTAATATAAGGAACCAATTTTGTGTAGTGGAACGATGTAAGAAGAAGAATTTAATATGGAAAAATCTTTCTTTCAAGGCTTAAATAAAATAAATATCTCTGGAGATGAAACCATAGATATTTCTGCATGAATGAACATATAATAATATTAAATGGAAGTTTATGATTAGATAAATAAATTTTCTGTTCAAAAATCAGGAAATTTAAGGTATTTCAAAACTTAAATAACTCTTCTGGGAAAAAAGGAGAAGATTTTAATTTCGAGATAGAGATATCTAAAGATCTGTTTTATGCATATTTGACGCGAATCCTACTTTAAGAAAAGTAATTGTTTTAATGAAAGTAAAATAAATTGCAATTTTACTAATGGTATTATCGTGTGAATATTGTACAGAATATAGAGCGTCTGAAAAGTTAAAAAAATAAGACAATATTTTTCTGTATGAATAATTTTAAGAGGATGGTTAAGAGATACTCGCTGATCACGAAATCTCCTGTTTAAAATAAGGGAATTTGTATTGTATTACTCATTACCTAATACATTTATCAAAATTTTGTTTTTATCATTATCGGATGTCGATTTTCTGATGCTAGAAACCAAATTTTGATAATTATGTTAGGTAGGAAATATTCCTGTTATTAAAAATTACCCATGGCATAATCGTGACCTGTTAAGGCTGTTGGTCAGTCAGATCTCAAATTCTCCTCGCTAATGCTATAGGCGTGGAATGTATTCTTATTTTTAAGATATCCCATCAGGAAATTAATATTTTAAATTTTTTTATGTGTATGTACTCTTCTTAAAATATATTTCTCTCTGTCTTCTTTAAAGTTGGCAAAATATTTCTAAAATATATATTTAATTTTATATCTAATTAAATTTTTACCAGGGTTGAAACTACGCCGGAAATTAAAGCTAACAAAGGATGGGAATTTTCTCTTTGAGACACAGCGTACAACCAACAGAGTGAAAGACGTCCAGGCGGAGATCGAACCTGGATACCTTAGTATAGCGCACCAAGTGCTTTACCATTTAAGCCACCAAGACGACATCCAGTCTAGCATTTATCACTCTTATACGTTAACAAGGCTGCAACTTCGCAGCACAAGATGGGAAAGTCATACATGAGCACACAGCTTAGTTAGTGGCATACATGAGACGAACAAGTTCCCAGTGTGCTAATGTATAACTTTCCCATCTTGTGCTGCGAAGTTACAGCCTTGCCAACGTATAAGAGTGAAAAATGCTAGATTGTATGCCATCTTCGTGGCTTAAATGGTAAAGCACTTGGTGCGCTATACCAAGGTATCAGGGTTCGATCCCCGGCTTGGACTTTTTTCGCTCTCTTGGTTGTATGCTCTGTAGCACAGTGAAAATTCCCATCCTTTGTTAGTGTTTTATTTTATTTTTGAAGTGTTAAAATCTTACTCACAGCTCATCAGCTTTTTAACACATAATATATATATATATATATATATATATATATATAATTGGAGATTTGGTTAGATTTGTTGCATGAGCTTGTTTGATGTATTTTGAATTCAAAGGTATTATAATTACCTATATAATATAATTAAAAAATAAATATATAATACAAATATATTTCAAAGTTTAAAAATTTCATGTTTTTTAAAACTACGAATGCATTTCAGGCCCATAAATTTAACATTAGCGAGGAAAGTTTGGCGAAGCGTCACTGACTAACACCCTTAAAGAAAAACCTCTTTCCCCAGAAAGTCACCTTAATCAAAACAAGCGAAAATATAAAATCATTCACGACGAAATTAATTTACTCGATCAAAAAACAGATCAATCAAAATAAATCAATGCCAAAAAGTAATAATTTGCAAAGCGTCATTTGATCTGTTAAATCACAAGTAGCTTTCTTACTCTCAATCTGCTGTCTCATAACGTTGCTATAGCTTTTCGCTTTATTTTAAGTAGCAGGTAGAGCTGCCACGCCTTCCTACAGACAGATTTGCCAACAGCAGTACTGGGGGAAAATTATGAATCACCAAAGACAAAATAAAAATAAGTCGTAGGACTATCGATTGATGTTCGAGTAAAACTTAGGTTTATTTTATTCTTTAAGACTGTGTTTTGTTTAGAAAAGGGAATAGTGTTTAAGCTAATTTTTTATACTAATGTATGCCCCCCCCCCCCCCATTTTACAATGTATCTTCATTTTCATTGAACATATATTTCCATATTTCTCATATTTCATCAACAGATGTTTTAAGAGGTTACACTACTTTTAATCAAGTCAAAAATTTATTTCCCTCTTTTAACTTATTCTTATTCTTTAATCATTTCTGGTCATTAAAACAACAATAAATAAAAAATAAAAATAAAAATTCCCGTTATTACTCAAGTTATAACATGTTTAGCCCTTTCAAGGGGTATAAGCTGGTTGCAAGGCGCGACCACTTAGTTTTAATTTCAAACTACCAAATGACGTCCAGAATTTTTTTTTTCGATAAAATTTTACTTTTTTTTATAATGTACCTGAAGAAAAGCATTTTTTTATTATTTTTTTTTTTTAGAAATTCTGGTGACAGTTAATCATTTCAACATTTTACAAACAGGATTACTTTGTCCTCAATGGGTTAAACAAAACCCATTACTAATACGAACTTTAAAGTTATATAAATAAATATAATATAATATATATACGTATTTATTTATTTATATAATAAAATAAGTTTATTAGACTGTAATATATAAATATTTGAACAGTTTACATGCTAAAAATAAAGAACTGCATTTGAAAATCTTTGATACTTTTTTTTTTAATTTTATGCGATTTTAAAATTAACAAAACTTTTTCAAACATTTTGCTATGTGTCAGAAGGAGGCTCTTGTTTTAGCAAGAGTTTCCTTCCGACAAATATCTCGAGACACCAGCTCATTATGGAAAATGATTATGGTTACTGCTTTTCAAAGAAGAAAATATTTTATATAAATTTGCGCTTATTTTATGGATATCACTATTATTTTGAAGCCAGAATGCATATTAACTTTAAACATCACATTTATCAGGGCATTTACATTATATTACAAATAAAAATCATACAATTCATTTTGTGCCCTTACACTTGTTCATGCCTCACGTTCTGCATAAAAAGGGCTGTAGAAAAGAGTACCACTTAGGGATTAATTGAAGGTACTTCTGTAAAACTGGATGTTCAAAGATAGTGCCCTACTTCTACAAACCATGAGTGGTAGATAGTTTACTAATTATTTACTACTTATATTGTCTAAGTTTATCTTTGTTGGATTCATATATCTATATATTTCAAACGAAAAGCGCATTCTGTCAAATTTTCCGCACGAATATCGTCTCTATGCGCATGCGTCAACGTTCTTTTTTTTTAAGGCTTCTCCCCCTCAGAAACGAGGAACCTGGTTGATTAGCCTATTTAGCCTAGGGGGATTGAAAAGGGTTGATTGAAAACGGATGGAGGTGTACCATTGCATTGAAAGTATAGACCTTCTAATATATTTTTGTTCTGAGGTGGAAAGCTAAAGCTTTTTTTTTTTTAAGAACTCATGTTTTCACTACTAAATATCCATATTTTTTCTAGTTGATTATTGAAATTGGGCAAGAGGAAACTTTGTCGAATTCACAAAATCACTGTTTGTAAAATTTTCGTTGAATTTTATAAACATTTTTAAGATGCGAAAAACGCATAAAATCAAACAGCGCTAATCATAATTAACGTATCTTATTCAAATGAAAATTGATTCAAGAAACAAAATTATTTTTAATGAAAATTGTAATAAAAGTAAATAGCACAAAAACAGTAATAAAAAATATCATTATGGAATTGCAACAAAAATATGAGAAAAAGAATTCATATTTTCAAAAGTCTTTTGAAGAGATAAAAGAATTCGCGTTACATGGTAATGCTAATGTTGTAACACCTGTTTATGAACGATGCTCAATTTCAAAATAAATCACAAACTTTTTATTGCGTATTGCTATTATTTTAAAGCTGGATTGTCCATCCTATATATTAAAACGCCAAGCTAAAACCTTAATTTTCAGCGCAAATTCGACGTCTTTGTGCATGCTTGAGATTAAATCTAAACCCTGTTCAGTTTTAAGGTACACTTGAACCTCGTCACCTGATCAAGGTTCTAAATTACGAGACCTATTAAATCTGTCAATTCAACAAAGTTAAACAGAAACCTTGAACCGGCAAACAAAGATAACTGTAGCAAACCACAAGAGAGCAAGCACAGCAGCAGCGATGTCAACAAATCTAAAGTCAGGTGAATCACAGCCATGCTGTGATCAGGCGATTTCCGCCCCGCACCCAGGTACTAACCCGTCAAGCTAGGCATTCATGCCGGGCAGGTAGGGGCCTGGTTAGCGGTATTAAAAAAAAATTAAAAAAGGTACACTTGAACGAGGCCAGCGTAGCCCAGTGGTCTAAGACGTTAGTTTAATCTCTGGCTCTCTACATAAAGCGCAAGTTCGAATCCCGTTTACGACAGAAAGATCTCTGCACTACTTTTGGCTAAAATTCATTTAAATTACTGTCATATTTTCAGAAAAAGAAGTTATATGCTTTGTATTTTTTCATTCAAATGCTTTTTAATTAGGTAAAGTTTAACGCCCAAGAATATTTTTGCAAATTAAAAATTGTATTATAAATATAACTAGATAGTAACCCGTCAAGATTTGACGGTAAATAACTTGAAAGTTCCTTTAGAAATATGCTTTTATTTTTAATTAGATGCTTTTAAATTAAGTATTGAAAATTTTATGAATGGTTATATTGTGTGAGCGATTCCTATAGATATAAGACGATAGATTGTGATGTCATTCCAGCTTACTCAACTAATGAAATGAAATAATTTTAAGCTTGTAATTTACATACTATTATTATACTTGAATTAATTTAGCAAGAATTTAACTAAAAATATTAATTGAATGATTTATTTTTACTTACTACAGTCACAAAAATTTAAAAAATATATCAATATTTATTATTTTCTAATTTTTTTTTTTTTTTTTTTAACTACGCGACCTTTAAATTTTTTCATCAATTTTATTTTTATTAGCTTGACTCTAAAACCCAGATAAACCATGGATATCAAGGTGATTTCTTTTATAATTTTTATATGGATATTTTTGCTTGTTTCTTTCTTCTCTTCTTTTCTTTCCTTTTCTGTAAGGAGAATAATCTTATACTTTTCTTAGTTATACAAATATATCTTATTGATAATGGTCATACAAAATATAGATAAAAGTTTAGATCACTTTATTTAATCGATAACTGCATGCAAAGTCTTTTAAAATTTAAATATTTATAATGTAAAATAAGTAATTAAAAATATTGTCGGTTGTTAAATTTTATTTATCACAGTCCCGATATTAAAAAAAATAACAATATTTAGTATTTCTGTTTTTTTTTTTTTTTTTTTGTTTTTTTTTTTTAACTACACGACTTTCAAAATTTTTCATTAAATTAATTTTTATGAGTCTAATTCAAAACACTGATTTGTTTTAGCTACTATTTGCAGCTAACGATTTATAATACATATTTTTTAATTACTTGAATTTACATTTTCCATTTTCACACATTGTTTAATTGTTAAATCATGGATATCAAGATAATTTAGAGTTTCTGTATGAATATTTTTCCTTCTTTTTGTTTTCTCTCCTTTTATTTTTGCTTTTTTACAAAAAATAATCACATACCTATATGGCATCTCGATAATGGTCATACCGAATATAATAAAAATTGTAGACCAGTTCAATTTATTTAAACGATAATTACATGCACGATCTTTTAATGTAAATACTTTTAATCTAAATTCAGTAATTAAAACAAAATATTCGCGGGTGTTAAATTTTACTTAATTATAAAGCATTTGAATTAAAAAAAAAATACAAATTATATAACTTTCCCTCCTGAATTAAATGTGGCATTATTAAAATGAATTAATGAAAAAAAAAATATTCTGTCCGGAGTGGGTTTCGAACCGACACCAGGACCGGAACAGAGAAGCACCGCGCTTTTTACCACTCGGCCACCGTTTTCTCATTCGAGTGAGCTCTTAAAACTGGTTAGGTTGTAGATTTAATTTAACGCATGCGCAAATGGACCATTTTCATGTGAAAAGAAGATTTGAAGAAAAATACCTTTTCGTTTTAATAGATAGGAATAAAAAATATTTGTATTAAAAATATTTAAATAATATATATATATATATATATATGATATATATATATATATATATATCAGAAAAGTGGCCGGTGTTAATTGGATGACTAAAGCACTAGACAGGCAACAATGGAAAAATCTGGGGGAGACCTACATCCAGCAGTGGATTGAAAACGGTTGATGATGATGATGATGATGATGATATATATATATATATATGTATATATATATATATATGAACACAAAAATAAATAAATAAATAAAAGCGAGAAGAAAACATATTTTCTTTTACAACTAGATAACAATGTATATTTTTTTTTAAGACAGGCCGCAAAACCGTTATATTTGTAACCGATAAAATTTTCAAAGAATTTTGACAACAAGAACTTTTTTTTTAAAAGTATGAAAAGATCCTACGTGAAAAAAACAAGAAAATGTCTTTTTACGAGCATTTTTACCACTAAATATCAATATATTTTCGTGAACTTTTCATTTAAAAATATAAATTGATACAAAATTGAGGTTTATTTAACAAAATCATACAAATTTGAGGTTATTATTACGGGCCCGCGCAACGCCGAGCGGGTCAGCTAGTTAACTTTAAATTCTTGTTTATTAAGGGAACACGACTGATGCAAGCTTTGAAAATAGAATTTTTTTTTTATTACAATAAAATTACGCAATTCATTTTCTGTCCTTATTCTTGTTCATGTCTCACGTTCTGCATAAAAAAGGCTGTGGAAAGGGTACTCAAAGGGGTGGGTTGGAAGGTACTCTTGTATAAATGGATGTTCAAAGATAGCACACGACCTTTACAAACCAGGAGAGGTAGGTAGTTACTGAAGGGGATGATGTGGATCGATGATGAAAACGATGACTAGGGGAGTTGAAACCCCTTGTAGGCCTTCCTCCCTGAAAATGGGAGGGGGAGGATGACTGGGAAATCTCCCATACACCACGGTTGTTGAATTCAGTAGATGCATGAAAATCCGTAGCATTATGTATAAATCCGGAAAGCTAGTTTAAAGCCTCCATGAAGTGAGAAAATTCAGTTGGTAAAGCTTACGAATAATATCCTAAAAAAGTGATAACGTGAAATATATGTTAAATATTGAAATAATATTAACAAAACTGAGCTTTCTATGGTCGAATAAAAGGCTCAAATAATATTATTGGCAGAATATGCTTACGCTGTTTAAAAATCTACAGAAAAATTGAAATTAAAATCTATTTTTCTCTTTAAAAAAAAAAAAAAAAAAAAAAGAGTAGAGTTGTATCTTAAATGAGTACATGACATGTTGAGAAATACAACTAACCACAGGTATTTAAACATAACCGTGTCTATAAATATAATGATTAACTCGTATTGCTACATTTCACAAACAGATTTAAAAACAATTTTTTTAATAAATGCGAATGCATAATTCGGAAATATTTTATCCAAATTTTATGCGAATTGAAGAATAAAGTTACGCAATTCAAACTTAAACGAATTATATTTCGTGGCAGATGTATCAAATTCGCGTGTAACTGTATGTGTTTCGTTTTATTTACTTTTCCTGTAGCGCAGTGATTTATCATGAACACATTCACAAAAAGTCAGGTTATATAGTACATAAGTTATATAAAATCAATTCATTAACTCGTAAAAAAGAAAAAGAGAGAGAGTTTAGAAATTGGGATTTAAACACACTCTGCGTTATTATAAGCCGAGAAAATACGCAAAATTGAGCACAATTTGATTATTTTCAATAATAAAGGGAAGGATGGGTGGGAATTTCTCGTACGCCATGGTCATTAAGTTGAGTAGATGCATGAAAATCGGTAGTATTATGTATAAATCCGGAAAGCTAGTTTAAAGCATCCATGAAGAGAGAAAATTCAGTTAGTAAGATTGTCAAATAAGTCTCTAATACAAATATATATTGATATTAAAATAATATTAATAATAAACATAAGCCCAGTGATTTATCATGAGCACATTCATAAAAGTGAAGTTATATACAGTACATACGAGAGTTATATAAAACTAATATATGAACTCTGGAAAAAAAAAGTCCGTGTAATTTTTAAAAATGGGTTGGGTTGGGTTGATTATTGACGGCCAATTATCGACACTAGGGATATAGGCCCGGGGGGAGTGCCCTTCGTGGGGGTCTTTCTAAGGGAACCTAATCCGTATTTACGCATGGAGAAGATCCACGGCTCGAAAGAAAACCACGAAAACTCCGAGCGATTAGGCCGACGGGCGCGATTGGGATCGAACCCAGCACCTCCCGTCTACCAGCTTCGAGAGCACAACCTCTCAGCCACTGGTGGGGCTTTAAAAATGGGACATTGTGATATTAAAAGACAAGAAAATACTCAAATTGAGCACAGCTTGCCAATTTTTAATAATAAGGGGAAGAATGAGAGGGAAATCTCACATACTCCACGATCGTTAAATTGAGTAGATGCATGAAAATCCGTAGACATTAAGAATAACTACATGCAGTGAAAAACTTCAGTCAGTAGGACCATCAAATGATTTTTTAATATGTATATAACAAGCATATATTGAATATGAAAAAAAAAAATTATAATAAACATAATATTTTAAGTTTTAAAATATTATATATAATAATATATTAATATACTGTCTGGAAGTAATATTCGAAGAAATCACCAAAGATATAGCTACTTACAGCAGCATTTTTGATTGATATAATTTTAATGATTTAAGGTTATTGGTCAGTGAGATCTCAAATTCCCCTCATTCATCACCTACGGGCGTAGAATGCATTTGTATTTTTAAGATGTCTTATCAGGAAATTAATATTTTAAACTTATTTTTTCTGTGTACTCTTCTTAAAGGATGTCTCTTTTTTTTTTTCTTAGTTGTCAAAATATTTCTAAAATAAAAATTATAATATCTCATGTGTTAAAAGCTGATGATTTGTAAGTAAGATTTCAACACTTCAAATAAAATTAAGTAAATATTTTAGAAATATTTTGACAACTAAGAAAAAAAAGAGACATCATTTAAGAAGGGAACACAGGAAAAATAAGTTTAAAATATTTAATTTCCCGAAGAGGTATTCCACGCCCATAGATTTAACATTAGGGACGGGAATTTGAGATCGCACTGAATGGCTAAATAAATTTGTGATTTATTCGTATTATTTTATTTATTTATGAAAGAATTTATCGTGTTCATTTATGCATATAGAAGAGTTATCGTGGGAAGTAAGTTCAGGGGGTGATTATTGAGAAGATGTCAAAGTTGGCGAATCCTTTGAAAAGACCTAAAGGATTTACTTTTACGGAGTGAAACAATTTGTTAAAACAAGAAGGTATAGTGGCACTTGGTTGTTTTGGCAATCCGCAGAGTGCGTTTCCTGGGTACTGAAGTACTAAACTGGAGTGTAGTTTTCCCTTTTATTTTGTATGGTGAAGCAAGGAAGACGAAAATCACATCATTAGAGTTAATAGTCTTTAATTGGAGAAACATGTCACAATTCAGAATCTTCCACAATAGTGAGATTTTGATCAATCGAAGTTTCAGATTTTTTAAATGAATCTGATGAATATTGGTGAGGTGACATTTTAAATTTAAAGTCAGGGGTGAAGAACACAAACATAATCCAAAGAATAATCCAGAAATGCTGTTGAACGGGTCCGATCAAGTTCACGTAATCCAAAGAGTTTTAAGAACATCAAGATGATTTTTCGTTATAAAACCAAAGGGTGGCCAAAGGGGCCAAGACATTTTTAGATGTTTATGAGATGAAGATCAGAGGGCAAGTGTTCTATCCGATATGAAAGTGGGCGCAAGGAAAAACACGCCAAGCGAGATACATTTCAAGCCAAGAGAATCGCATTTTTTTGCGTGGGAAATGTAGCCGTTACTTATATACATATCAACTTCATAATTGACGTCATTGGAAGGGAAAAATCTTTTGGCGAAGATTGCACTTTGGCTAAAAAGAGAGATTAAGAATTTTACCGTTAATTATTGTTTTGGGAACAGGGCTTTCGAGGAATGCAGCAAAGGCGCCGTTTAAATGTTATAGACATCTGGAACAATATGCGAGACAAAGCTGACCATGAAAAGGAAAACATTTTATGCCTTGTATAATTTCATTTCTTTTGATATGTGGGAGACCGAATAAGTACGTTAATGATAATTTAAAAACAATATGCATGATTTTGACTAAAAGTCTTTCGTTGAAAGAGAAAGATAAAAAGGGTGCGCTTTTCAACAGCCGGGAATGTATATGAATTACGATTATGCAGAAAGGGGAAAATATATTTGATAAAATACATAAAATATAGATTGCTTTAATTTTTTGAAAGGAATATATATGGTATCTTTACCATATTATTGAATGACGCAGTTTTAAATTCGTTATGGAATAGCTATCGGAGCAAATGCTGCTATTCATATTGCTTTAAATGCAAACGTGTTTATCTTTCGTAATCGGGTGAAATGCGAAAGATAGATTTAAAAAAAATCATGCTTGGAAATTATTTAAAATACTTAAAAATCAGTAAATTGAGATCCAATTTTCAAACAATTTGCATTTAAAAGAACATTTTTTCCCCTATTCGGCAGTGTAAAAATTGAAAATGTGTGCTATGTTAAAGTTAAAAAAAAAAAAAAAAAGAATCCATTAAAAACGACATTTATTTCTGAAGTTTTTCCGCCGTCAATATGATGTCAGCGTTAATCACGGACATGTTTTAGGTAGATTTCGTAAGAAATACTACCTATTACATTCTCCCCTAAGTAGGAATTTGTGAAAATTTTTTGCAAGTCTACGCCGACTATGACTCCCAGAACCCAAAACCACCCCCAGTTCAAAACTTTATATATCTATCTATCTTTGTCACTTTTTTATGGACACGATAACTACAATAATTCTGCACAAATCTCTTCCAAACTGATGCATAAAATCAAGGGACATAAAATCTCGGTCAAGTTCGTTAATGGGCAAAATTGAACCAGGGGGGGATGGGGGGGGGGGAGTTTTTGTGAAGAAAACAGAAAAACCTCATAATTTCTTAATTATAGTACGTATCGAATCCGTTTGAAATTATTATTACTTCTAGGAAAAGGGCCGAAATTTTATGTATGACTGATTTTTGATATCATTAAAAATGGCCCCAAGAAGGGCGGGAGGGAAGGGGGGGGGGTTTAGAAGAAAAAGATTCATAACTTCGTCAATTCAAAAGATATCAAATCCGCTTAAATTTATTATAAATCCTCTTAATATTATCTAAAACTTTTATATTGACAAGTTTCTTATAGAACCAACCCTTACAGAAAAAAAAATCCTTGCCGGCTCCGACTGCAAACAAGTTAAGTTTCGAAGTGGGCGGTTCCAACTACCTCACCATGGCAAAAAGGTCATTTCTTCCGCAATTCCCAACAAACAGGCGCCCCACGGTCTGCGTCTTCGAAATATACCTGTGCCTGTAGGCCGAGCCGTCAGGGATTTTTTTACTTTATAATATAGATAGAAACAAAATTTTAACTACAATTGGCAAGTTGGGTGACTTTTTATCATAGCATTCGGCAAAACAGTGATAAAAGGTTACGACCCCTGATCTAAAATACTTGAATTTCATTTTCAGATATTTTTTTATTACTTTTATCTGCGGCATTTATGGAACGAATTATTTTTTGATACCAGTGCTTTACACTTAAATTGAGTTTTTTATATCTATCTAGTAAAGGTTTTCTTTTCAGGCCTCTTAACGAAATTGGTTAATTTAATTATATATGTGTCCGTTTCAGCTGGGAACGAAAAGAAAAATTATCGAGTTTCTACTTACCTAGCAAAACTTTTCCCATTCAAATGTGCTGATTAAGGTTAAAGAAAAAAAAAGTTGTTAATTGTAAAGGTGCTCGTAATTAAAATTTGATTAATTGTTTCGTTTTAAAAATAACCAGGTTGTTTTTGAGTTCCTATTTGTTTTGTATTTTACACTTTTTGTTTTAAATGCTAGTTTTTAAAATATAGTTCTTCATGTTTTAAACACACTTTTTTGAAGTAATAGATTGAAATTTTTAGAAACGCTCTCAAAGAAAAAAATAAATATATAAATAAAATGAAATAAAATAAAATAAATAATAGTAAATTCCAACGCTTAACAACACGAATTTTTAAGACAAATTGACGGAGTTCGTTTTGTGAAAGATCTTTTGCCTTTTTAGAAAAACGAGAAACGCTGTTCGATTTCTTAGTATCTGAATAATAATGAGTTGGCAAAAAAGTAATTTAATTTTTTTACAAATAGATGTTTGTTCACTATGTTGTTTCTTTTTTCTGCAAGTCAATTGATAGCTGTTATTTTACTTTTGGCTTACTTTAGTAGCAAATTGCGCATAATTTTGTTTGCAACCATTAGTTTAGGAGAGTTTTAACATGGAGTACACACTCGAATAGCTCCACATATTTTACTTTTTTTTTTTTTTTTAAATTCCATAAAAGGAAGAAAGCTGCTCAGGCTAAGTGATAAAGAGATGAGTAAAGTTAATGGGCGTTGATTGATTAACGGAACGCACGAGTCACAATTGGTTTTTAAAATTCCGTTCTGGAGATTTTTCACTCAAATATGATCAACATTCTGGACGACCTACTAAAACTGCTGATGACCAAATAAAAGCCATAATTAAATCAGATCGTCATTTAACTGTGAGAGAGATCACAGTGAGGTTAAATGTATCATTACATAACAATTGAAAATCACTTAAAGTGTCTTAGACTCATTTCAAATAACTAAACATATTACGTCTGAATAGCATTTATTAAAAAGTTAAAACATTTAATTTATTTCAGACATTTAAAAAGACTGAGACAGGAAGGATTTTCCACGACTTTCCATGCTCGCAAGTGAAATCTTACAAAGGAGATGTGTATTTTGAGCTGTAATCAAGGAACCAAGCGATCAATTCAGATATTTACTGCCAATAACTAATGAAACTGGAAAAATTAATCAAATAAAAACAGCCAGAATTGGAAAATAGCAAAGGAATCTTGTTTCACCAAGACTAAACAAGTCTTCACACATCTTTGGTAACTCATGTAAAAGTGTTAGAGCTATAGGTTGGGAAGTGCTGTCGCATTCTCCATATAGCTCTGGTTTTGCACCTACAAATTACAATTTACTTTAAAGTT
This sequence comes from Maratus michaelseni, assembly GCA_963931845.1. Classification (NCBI taxonomy): domain Eukaryota; kingdom Metazoa; phylum Arthropoda; class Arachnida; order Araneae; family Salticidae; genus Maratus; species Maratus michaelseni. The sequence continues at coordinate 261,901,530 of OZ007593.1, forward strand.
TGCAGAACTCTTTGAACGGTAAAACATTCATTAATGATTATGAGCTGAAACCTCACTTGATTCAGTTTTTTGCTGATAATCGTAGAAGTTCGATGAATACGAAATGATGAAGTTGTCAGAAAAATCGCAAACGGTCACTGTAAAAAATAGAAAGTACATAATTGATTAAAATGAACTCTTTGTATAAAACAAATTGAGTTTTATTTCACACTACAAAACCAAAATTCCTTTCTGGCAGTATAATAATACCTGCAAATTTCGCACATTTAAGAATGAAAATATATTTGCGAATGTGTCAGAAAGTAGCAAGTTTGGATTTAAGGGGTTACCATACAGTCATAAATTTCGAAAAATCGATTTTTTTTTTTTTTGTTTGTTTTGCTGTTTATTTTAGAGGTTTTATCGACTACTTTATGGTGCTGGAATGGATGGTTCCATGTAAGTAAAACATAATAAGTAGTATCGTACTGATATTATAATACGAAATTTTAAACTCGTTTCCTCTCAAAAGTGCATTTTTCAAATTCACTGTAAAAAAAATCTGTAATTTTTACAGAAAAAAACCATTTTTTTAACAGAAAATAACTGTTTTTTAAAAAAACAGTTTTTTTCTGTTAAAAAAATGGATTTTTTCTGTAAAAATTACAAAATCCATATTTTTTACAGAAAAAGACTGTTTAAAAGAAAAAAACAGTTTTTTTCTGTAAAAAATATGGATTTTGTAATTTTTACAGAAAAAATCCATATTTTTTAGAGGAAAAAAAATCTGTTTAAAAGAAAAAACAGTTTTTTTCTGTTTTTTTTTTTTTACTTCTTAACCAAACTGTAACCGCCCTCTGATTTTCAATGTTTGTCTGTCAATGTCAGTTAAAAACCGTCAAAGACAATAAAATGGAAAATTTTTATAAAGTTAAGATTTTTCATTATTTATAGGGTGAATAGGGGGGGGGGGGCGAGGAGGATCATAGACTAAGAGAAAAACGTGAAATGAAATTCTGATTTTTTTTAGGGGGGGGGGTGCACAATTTTGACATTTTACTGACAGAAGTTTTCTATGTTTTTTCTACAAGGGTGGGGTGGGGTGGGGGAAGCGAAGGCTTGTTGAAAAAGCAATACCATCTATAAAATCTTTCAAATCGTTAAATTCACAGCCTCATATTTATATATATTATCTACTTTTTTTCAATAGTTAATTTTTATCAAGAATAGCCTTTTTTGGGGGGGGGCGTAAAGGGGCAAGGAAATTAAACAATTATACATAGAGCGATTTTAAAGAGGTTGAAATAAAGAAGAACAAAGTGGAAAGCTTTCTCCGTTATCTGTAATTTTCTTCTTACTTGGCCTTTTCAGGATAGGGGGGGGCAGAGTTGAGAGGGGGGGGGATAATTGAAATATATAAGACAAAATTCTGAAATTTTATCTTTATGAAACTTTATCTTTATGAAATTTTATCTACGCACAATCATGATATTTGACAGGAGAAATTTTAATTTCTTCAAGAAAGGGAGCTTATAACGGGGGGGGGGGGACATAAAATGGTAATATAATGTATAGATATTTTCAATTCGCTACGTGGATTGCTTATACGTTATATATATATATATATATATATATACATATATGTATGTATTAACTTTTGCCAACATTGACCATTGAGAGAGGAGAGGGGGGGGGGTGAAAGGAACAAATTAAACTTTACATATAGATGTTTTAAAGAGGATGCAATAAAGAGAAACAAAGGAGAAAATGAAGTTATGATTTTTCATTTTCAAGCCTTTTTAGGGTAGGGGGAAGGGCAAAGCTGAAAAGATAACAGAAAAATAGGATAAAATATTGAGATTTGGTCTACAAACACTCAAAAATGAGATTTTACTGTAGTTTTTTTTTTTTTTTTAACGGTGTATTTCAGCAAATGACTGAATCTTCTTGCACGGACGGTGGGAGAGGGGCGCAGGGGTTTAAAAGAAAATACAATATATAAATTTATTTTCAACCGGCTACATGGGTAGCTTATATGATAACAAAGCTCTCTATATATTACTCTCTCCAAGAATGTTTATTAGAGAGGGGGGGGGGGGGGGGTTGGGACACAGTTAGGTAGTAACCAAAAAATGCGGATAAAATATTGAGATTTATCCAACGAACACCCATTTACATTTTATTGACGTAAAATTTAAAAAAAATGCTTTATTTCTTCAAAAGAGGTTGGGTTGACATGCAAGGTGGGGGGGGGGGGGTGGCAGGACTGGTTAAAAGGAAAATACAATCCATAGATTATTTATACTCGCTACATTAGATAACTGATATTTTAGCAAAGAAGCTCTTATATATATATATATATTAAACTTTCACCAACAATTGTCTTTAGGGAAGAGGGGGGGGGGGAATTCAAGATATATATATATATATATATGTACATATATTAATATATAATTACATAGAAATTTTAAAGGGGATGAAATAAAGACTACCAAAGCAGAAACTTTTAAAAACATAAGATTTTTGTCTAGCCTAGTAGGAGGGAGGGGGGAAGCAGAAAAGAAAAATGTTATAAAATATCAACGAACACCCAGTTATGAAATTTTACTGGCAGAATTTTTTTTAAAATGTTGTATTTATTCAAAGGATGAGTCTTCCTGTAAGAAAGGGGAGGAACAAGGACTAAAGATAATATAATACATAGATTGCATATAAGGAAAAACCCTTACTGGAAAAAGGACAAATAATGAAAAAGCTAACTTTTCAAAATGCTCTCATCGGTTCGTCTTTATTTCATACCCTTTAAAATATCTGTATGTAATTTAATAAGTATTTTTTTCCTTGTGCCCCCTCCCCCCCCCTCTCTCTCTCTCCCGCCACAAAAGCCATTCTTGATGAAAATAATAATTATATATTAAAGCGAAAAGGTAATTCATAAGATAAATTTTTTTTGGTGCAAAAAAAGACATAAATGCACATGTGTAACATTACATCTAGGATGTATACAGTTTTAGAGTGGCTAGCACGGAGGAAGGTACGATCTCCCTCTGTGGTGACTAGCAGGCAGTCAGAGGTTGGCTGAGCGGTCTAAGGCGTTCGTTTTAATCTGTGGTTCTCTGTTAAAAGCATGGGTTCGATACTCGCTTCGGGCAGTCTAATTTTTTTTACTTTATTGGCGATAAGATAATTCATTTCAATAATGTCTTATTTTATTTCCGTAGGTATATAACTAGTAATTTTTTTTTATTAGAATGCTTTATAATTAAGTAAATTTTAACACCCAACAATATTTTTTAAACTAATTTTATATTTAAATTCAAAGACTGTGCATGTAATTATTGATTAAATAAATTTAACTGATTTACAATTTTTTATATATTTGGTGTGACAATTATCAAGAAAAATGTTATTTTTTTTATAAAAATAAATAAATAAAAGGAAAAATAAAAGGAGAGAAATATATTCATACAGGAAACCTAAAGGAAATTACCTTGATATCCATGATTTAATAATTAAATAATGTATGAAAATGTAAAATAAAATTCAAGTAATTAAAAAATATGTATTATAAATCATTAGCTGCAAACAACAATTTTTAAGTTCATGGTTTTAGAGTAAGACTCATAAAAAAAATAATAATAATAGTAAAAAATAAATAAAAGTCACGTAATTTAAAAATATTCAGAAAATACTCAGTATTGTTATTATTTTTTTAAATATTGTGACTGTGGTAAGTAAAATTTAACACCCGACAATATTTTTTTAATTACTAATTTTATATTAAAAATATTTAAATTAAAAAAAATTCCATGCGTTATCGATTAAATAAATTGACCTAAACTTTTATCTATATTTTGTCAGACCATTATCAAGAAGATAGGTTTATATACTAAGAAAAGTAAGGGATTATTCTCCGTAAAAAAAAAAAAAAAAAAAAAAAAAAAAAAAGAAAAAAAGAAAGAAATGAAAAGAAAAAGAAAGAAGGAAAACTATGGATATAAGAACTATAAAAGAAATCACCGTGATATACATGGTTTAACATATAAATAATGTTTTAGAGTCAGGCTAGTAAAAATAAAAGTAATGAAAAATTTTGAAGGTCGTATAACTAAAAAAAAAAAAAAAATACTAAATATTGAAATTTTAAAAAAAAGAAAACATTGAGACTATTGTAAATAAAAATAAATGCCCTCAATGAATGCTCGTTCAATTAATATTTTTAGTTAAATTCCTGTTAAAAAGCAAACATAATAGGTTATAAATTACAAGCTTAAAATCCTTTCATTTCATTAGTTGAGCAGGTTGGACTGACAACGCTATCTATCGCTTTATATGTATATGAATTGCTTACACAGTATAACAATTTATCAAATTTTCTATACTTAATTAAGTTAAATGCAACTAATTAAAAATTAAAACATATTACTAATGGAATTTTCAAGTTGTTTACCTTCAAATCTGGACGGGTGCTATCTAGTAATAATAACAATAATAATAATAATAATAATAATAATAATATATTATGTAAGTAAAGTATTAAGAAAAGTATGTGATTATTTTTCGTAAAAAAGGAAAAATAAAAGGAGAGAAAACAGAAGGAAGGGAAAATATTCATACAGGAACTCTAAAGGTTACCTTGATATACACACTGTAAAACATTTGGTGTAACGTTACTCCATAAAACTGGAGGCAGCATTGCTGCCTCCAGTTTTACGGTGGTATTTAACTGATATAACTGGTGTAACATTACACAGCTATTGTGTAAGTTTACACCATAATATTGTGGAACATATCACAATTTCTGTGTAAGGTTACACCACAATTGCGCGTAAGGTTACACCATAATTGCGTGTAAGCTTTCACAGTAATTGTGTGTAAGGTTACACCACAATTGCGTGTAAGCTTCCACAGTAATTGTGTGTAAGGTTACACCACAATTGCGTGTAAGCTTTCACAGTAATTGTGTGTAAGGTTACACCACAATTGTGTGTAAGGTTACATCACAATTGCGTGTATGCTTTCACAGTAATTGTGGTGTAACCTTACACACAATTACTGTGAAAGCTTACACACAATTGTGGTGTAACCTTACACACAATTACTGTGAAAGCTTACACGCAATTGTGGTGTAACGTTACACAGAAATTGTGATATGTTTCACAATATTATGGTGTAAACTTACACAAGAGCTGTGTAATGTTACACCAGTTATATCAGTTAAATACCACCGTAAGATTGGAGGCAGCAATGCTGCCTCCAGTTTTATGGAGTAACGTTACACCAAATGTTTCAGTGAATACTGAGAATCCATTTTAGGCAGTATTTAATATCCAATTTGGTTATACACCCAATATGAATACCACTAAGTACCCATTTTGGCCATGCTAACACCTATTTTGCACAATCTTAAATATCTATTTTAGAACACATGAATACTCAATTTGGGCGCCTTTAAATACCTGTTTTAGGATGAATTCAACATCCAATTTTGATAAATTTAAATACCTTTCTTGACACATTTAGTGCCTATTATTTTTAACATTGCACAATCATCCAAAATGCTGGATACAGTATTTATGAATTTATTTTAAATGTTTATTAGTGTACAGCTTCATAACTTATTGCTTTTATTAAAACATTACAGTAAAATTTTAAAGTTAAAATCGTACCTCCAAAAATTATTCATATTTGAAGTATAAGACAATTAGCTCAATTTCGATGAGATTCCAATAATAAATAGCTGAATAATTTTCTCAGCAACTTCTGGAATTTTCTCAATATTTAGAATCCTTCTTCTCGGGATCTTGATTTGAAACAAAATTATGACTTTCTTATGAGATAAACTACCAAATTAAATGTGTTATGACACCAGCTTTTATGATTTCTTTCATTTGTCATATTAAAAGAAAATTAAGATACAGATTTGTACTAATTTTTGTCTCTCATTTTTTAAATTTCTTAGAATATTGATAGAATATTATTCTTACCACAAGCAATAGATTTGCTTTTAACATTAGAAAGATCAATTGGGGTTACTTTGACTACTATGTCGAATAGGGAAATCATAATTGTTATTTATCACGTACATAGTTTTGTGATATTTTATATATGAATATAATATTCAGGCCTTGTGTCGATGCTTAAAATGCTTATAAACCCACATTTAAATGGAATAGAGTTGATAAAGACTATATCTTTTAAAGACTATAGTACCCCACGTTTACTCAAATATTATTTTCAAGTAATTATATTTTATTCTTGCTGACTATTACATTTAATCTTCAAATCTTTGTTTAAACAGATTTTAATAATTTAATAATTATTCTTAAAAAATATGAAAAAAATACAGTAAAATATATTAGGTACATTAGGAAATTTTATTGTCTAAACATTTATATTCAGCTATTGTGTATTTAGCATAGCTTAAAAAAAAAAAAAAAAAAAAAAAAAAAAAGTGAACTCATGCAAGAATTTTGCACTGCAATCTAAACTTTTTATTTATAGGTTTAAACTTCTAATGAAACAAAACCATAGTGGTACAGATGTCACGGATGCACCGGGGTTTCTTTTTGGCACCAAAATGGTGATTTTTTGCTTGGTGTGGTAACCTGGTGACTTTTGCATCATATGACAACATGGTATTTTATAACAAAATGAAATGTGTATGTAAATAAATTTAAAATAATTACTAAATAAAATTAAATACACGTGTATTAAAAATAATGTGTTTTAAATAAAACTGTGTAATAATAAAATTAAATGTGCGTGTTTTAAAATAAAATTATAATACAATTTTATAGGCCGTCTAACAATTATTCGAAAATGAGATTTTCTTCCCAAAATAGCACCACAAAAAATTTTTAAGCAACCCTGGAGCGTCTGCGATATCTATTCCATAAGATTAGTCAAGCCAGAATATCAACTCATTCCATCAAACTTACAAAAAAGCATGCGCGAGAAAAACAAAATAATCGTAAACTGCATTAGATGACATCATTCGCTTAAAAAAGGTACAACATGGACAATCTATGGTATTTTTTTCTCCTAAACATTGAAATTCGAATTTTGCTTTTTTATCATAAATATAAAATAAACATGTGCAGAGATGTCACACTTTATAAAAATATAAATAGTATAAAAAAGATAATCATTGTGAGTGTGATATACTCCGGAATTTAATTTTTGTGGCAAGACAATTTGAAGAAAACCTATCGTTTCATTTATGAAAACAATGCCAATTTAATTTTTAATTAACAGCAATTTTTAATCAAGAAAGATGTTTTAGGAAAATGTAAGTGTATATGTCAGAAGCTGCTTTTAAAACCTTTTGAATGATACTTCATTCATTGTTCTGCGCTTCGTAAATTCATAGAAAAAGGGATGTTGACAACAGAAATAATATATATGATTGCCATGGATCACCACTTTGTTAAATTTACTTGTGATCATGCTTAAATTAAACTTAGGAAGTTTTAATGGTCATACAATATTAAATTTGGGGCCACTTAATCAGACATTTTTCAAGACAAACAAATATTAACACAGCTTTATAACTGTTACTTATAAATATAAAATGTTGTATTTGATATTTAATTATTTAAAGGGAGTGGAGAAAAATTTAACTTGATAATGGCAATGAAAAAAAGTAATATGAAATCGTAAATAACTGCTAAACTCCACAGTACATAATACAATTAACACATAAGGTTTAAAAACTACATGATGATTTAAAATTTGATAAAAAAAAAATATTAACACTTGCTTAATATTCTTGACTTGTAGTTCTTGGCGCAGTACAGACAATATTCAAAACAAAAAGCATAAAAGCAAATATGGTGCTCATAATTTGCTTTATGCCACACAAATGTAGGAATGCTGTTAACAGCTAAATTATACTCTTAAAACTGTGTCTCTGATATAAAAGGTACATTTGGAATGTTTGCGCCCCTGAATATTCAGAGACACATTTGCCTTTGAGATTAAGAGGCACATTGTGCCTTTCAATTTATATGATAGTGCTTCTTATGTAAAAATATATTCTGTGCCTCTAAAGATGGTGGTACATGTTTTTATTGTACATCTCATTTCCAATATAACCCAAGTCAATAAATTAATACTTATACAGGGTGTCCCTCTTAATTATTTTTTTTTTCTTTTATGACAAAACTAACAGAATTAGGATACTTTGAATTTTATGAATATTCAGTGTTTACAGGTTCTAAAAACAAAGACTCTTGTATAGAAAAATACTGAAAATTAAAAGAATAGAAAAAGTCAGTAGGATTTTGCCGTAAAGGAAAGAATTTTGTTTTTACTTGTAAAGAAATGAAGGAAAATTTTCTACATATAACTCTAGAATGCAAGGAGCACACAAAAAATTTAAATTTTTAATGTTTAAAAAAAAAAAAAAGAAGTATTTAATAAAAGTAAAGTTTTTAATATGATAAAGAACATTTTGAAACATTTTTGCAATTAGAAATATACTTTTAAAGCTGCTTAAGAACTTGGTATGGGATAACAATAAGAGGAACAGCTTGAATAAAAGAAATTAGACATATAAATAACAAAAGTAAAAAATCTTATGATATACATTTATTTTCACAACTTTACATTTATAAAACTTTTTTTTCTTTTAGATTACAAATTAATGTTTTCCAGTTTAAGATTTAATCAAAAAATAAGTTTAAGAGGTTATATCTTAACATCTTATTTTTACTCTTCTATCATAAAAAATCCCTTTATATCAACCATCTACTTAAATTAAATAATTTTCATACCTCATTTTATTAACTCTCTCTCTCTCTTTCAGTTGGAAATATTCATTATATGGCGTGTAAATAAATACATTTTATAATTATACATTTACAGTAAACTCTGTCTACCGCAGAAAGATTTTCAAGTCCCAGTGAATTTATAGACGTAGAGTAAACTTTGCTGAAGGTAAAATAATATGACGGAAAATGTTCTTAGTCCTAATTAATTTCACATTAGACAGAAGAGAAGGTTACAGTATTTAATACTATTTCTCCCGTCGTCAAATGATAACTTACAAAGTTTTGATTTGTTTATTTTATACATAATTTTTAAAGCTAAGAAGCATAAAAATAATTCATCAACATATTAAAAATGATTTGTGGTTGATTTAATCTAAAAAAAAAGGGTGGGGGGGGGGGATATAAAACATAACAGTGAATTGGTGTATCAGTGGTCACATTTAATAAATTTGTGCTGGATGTCAAATAGTTTATATATATATATATATATATATACTCCCAGCATTTAATGTTTATTTTACCATTTTGTCCCATGTTTTCTTTTATCCTTCAAAAATTATATCAAAAGAGAGAACATAAAAATTATTGTCATTACTGATGCCTAAGAGCTTAAATACTTTAAAAGAAATAAAACACAATAGATGGGAAAATAAAAATATAAGACATATAAATAAAATATAATTTATTAAATTTACTGTAGATGCAATAAAATTTTAAATGCAATATAAAATCTAATAAAATAGTTGCACAGTCTAATTAAAAATTATATACAATTGGTCAAAACAGACGGCCATTTCAAAAAACTTGGAACAGGTCTCTTCTGTTGAGAAGTAGTATATTCACCCTAGGGAGAAATTTATAAGAAAATAATTAATATTTAATACTTGATCATATCTACAAATTCACACAAATTCTAATACCTGTTTTTAAAAAAATTCTATTACTAGAGTAAATTCCTGACTAAAATGTGTTCAGGTTGAGAGTCAAACTTGAAACCTTTCACTTAAATTGACAACGCTCTGCCTATTGAGCTACCTGGACAGACAACTGTTGGCAATAACATCTGTTCTGAATTCAACAGAATAAACTACAGGTAATGGAACTTAATTAAAAATGGATGCTAACATAATCGCCAATCAGGTTATCTAAGTGAAATGTGTCTGCTGGCTATCGGCCCAGGTAGCTCAACACAGACAATTTATCCAAAGGTCTTGATTTCGACTCTCGGCCTGGACGTATTTTCACTCAGTTGGAAAAATGTCAATTCATATAATATTTTTATCAATCAGTTTGAGTTAAAAATTAGAGCCGTACCGAGTACTCTGTATATACTCTGTACTCGGCCAATTCCGAGTAGTTGCAAGAATTTCATTTTTTAAGCATATTTGAAGACAAATTAATTTATATGTGATCTATAAAAAGGTATTTGAATATAAATGTATAATATATGCCCTAATTCATAAAACTATTTACTCGGTACATAAAAATTTATCTATAAAACATAGCAAAAGGTAAGAACCCCCCCCCCCCCCCCCCCCTGCAAAATTAATGTAAATTAAAGTTTAGTTTATATTTATAAAAAAGAAAAAAGTCATTTTTAAAACTGTAGGAAAAGACTGATTTTGGATAAAGAAGCAGTGTGCAGAAACAGAAAATACAATAAATGCAATTAAAAAAAATAATACCGTATATACTCGTGTATAAGTCGACCCCCCCCCCCCCCCCAATTCTTACGCAAAATTTTGGAAAAAATTGAATTTTCGTGTAAAAGTCGAATCACATTTCTGGCAGTATGTTCAAAAATGATTTGTAATCCAGGATTTAAAGAAAAACCATTCATTAAATTAGTATTTTTTTTTTTTTTTTTTTACGTTTCTAATCAGACTTTTTTTTTTTTTTTTTTTTTTTTTTTTAATTCAACATTTTAAAATTGTATAATTATGTATAACTAAAGAAGCTTAAACTATTTTGAAAGCTATTCACATCAATTTAATGATTACTTACTTTTTTTTTCTTCTTAATCTATTCAAGCCTTATTTACAAGGTAAACAACTTCTTAAACTGCTAAAATATAGTACTTCTTTGTATTGTAGGACTTTTAGGAGAGAAATCTAGTAGCATTCTCAAGTTGAACTCTTTTTGAAAAGGTGATTAAAATGTTGAAAGGAATGCCCCTGTATTGAAGGGAATTCTATCCCAAGAGAAAATGAGTGCAGAACAATTACAGAAGCATTATTGTTGAGCTTTTTTTTTTTTATCAATCACCATTGTCTGCTTTTATCTGTCTCTCCAACCTAGACCCATATGTGATTAATTAAAAGACTTGCACATTCACCAACTATCTGCGAAAAACATATGACTCCGGTATTTCACTCCGCTATTTTTTTTTTTTTTTTCTACTTACTCGTGTATAAGTCGACCCGCCATTTTCAGCTCCCAAATTTTGTCTAAAATTCTTCGACTTATACATGAGTATATACGGTAATTAAATTTGCTGTATGACAAATTATGGTACAAAAACACTACAATCTTTCTACATTTTCAGGAGATAGGGCATTTCTTTTATTGATGTAAATTTGGCCTGCACTGCAAAAAATAATTGTTGATTTTACAGTATTAAAACTGGCACCCCAGCTGCCAGTATTATACCATAAAATTAACAGTATTAAACAGTAAAATAAGCAGTAATACGCTGCCGTGCAAGTAGTAATACGTTACCGCGCATGCACGATAGTGTATTACTGCTTGTACGGCAGCGTATTACTGCTTAGCTGGGATGCCAGTTTTATACTGTAAAACAACAATTTTTTTTTGCAGTGTGCTTCAGAAAAAATGGGTTCACTGCGAGCACTTATAAAATAGCATTTTAGCTGTACATTACAAACACACACAAAAGAGAAAAGAAAAGAAACTGTAAAGCCCCGCCCCCTTTTTTGATGTTTTCGTGTTATAGCGGCCTCCACAATTACAATTATGCCAAGGTTTCAGCTCTGATTTCGCCAAGATCATCGAAAAGCTTATATATGCATCATATATACACATATTATTCCAAACACCCATTATACGTCATTACATACATATTATTTACGTTTTATATGCCATATATATACATCCTATACAACTTATGCACATGTTATATGTATACATCATATATGTGTTATATATGACTAATAACTTGGCCATATACATCACAAAAGTAATGATTTAACGTAAAAATATATCATATTATGTCATACATGCTTTATAATTTGGCGATAAATCTTGGTCGCTTGGCGATTCATCCTCAGGGGCTGCTATTACACAAAAGTACCCAATTTTTTTAATCAAAAGAAAATAAGCTACTTTTAAAAAATATGAAACTTTTGCATTATTCAAAGGTATTGTTACAGCAAGCAAAAACCATTTTTGATAGACAGATTTCAGGTATCAAAATGACAAATGGGTAAAGTTGTGTTGAATAATCAGTTTTAATTTCATATTGGTTAATTGAACTTTTTATATATCAATTCTTTTTATATATATAAATTTTAAATAATGTTACTGTTTTAAAATTTTTGAATATACAAAAATTGTCTTTAAAAGGTCCACAATAAATAAAATTTCAAAAATTGAAGTTAATTTTATAAAATATGATTAAATTATATGCTCAAGATGCATGTTTATAAATAGGTATATATATATAAACACACACACACACACATAGAAGTGTTACCACTAAGCACACTTCATGTTCGAATCAGTGATTCTTTCTGAAACACAATTACTCGGTATTCACTCGGTACGCGGCCAAAGCACTACTCGGTACACCACTATTAAAAATAATAATATATAATAATGTATTGATATTGTTTTTGATGTATTATTGTTAGAAAATACATATTACAGCTTGATTTGAACCTTTAAGAAAAGTATCCAATTTCCATGAACTTCCATTAACATAAACATGTGAGCTAATTTAATAAGTAACAATCGAGAAACGTTGAAAAGTCAATTTTAATTTTGCAATACTAGGTTTTTCTTTAGGTTATGTATGTTACTTTATTTACCATTAATTTAATCTTTATAAATTTGATAATTTATAAGCTATTGTAATACAATTTGATTACTTTAAACTTAATTTTTTTTATTTATTATTTAGTTCAGGGTTGGTAAGTTTGTGCTGCAGGTGGAAAAAACTGCGGTAAAAACCGTCCTGGCAAAAAATCATAAATTAAAAAAATTATAAATGCATGTTTTATTTCTTTTACTTATCTTAAATTAACAATCACAGAATAGTAGTACAATGCATTATGATGGTAACTTAATATACTCTAAATAACTGAGAAATTATTAATTTCACCATAAAAAAAAAAAAAAAAAATTAATTGAAAAAAAGCTATTGTTAGTCTGATTTTTATGCTGCAATAAATTAACAATATTGCAAAATCTACAGAAATTATAAACACTTCTAGTTTTAAAATAAGATGTATCAACCTATCAATCAGCATAATGCAATAATTCAGAGATGCAAAATATAAGCAATAGTAGTGAGTACATGTATTAATATATTGTGTTCAAATAAGTGAAATCTTAAATTTCTTTTAAAAAATTAAATATTTTAATAACATAAGAAATTACACATTCAACATTAAGCGGCACTTTCATCACCATCATTACAAAATAATTATTTTTTCAGCATTCCATACCAAAAAACAAGTTCGGAAACATTACTTATTGTCAACCTATTTCGAATTTTTGAGTGGACAAAAGAGAAGTTGGAAAATATTCTGTCGATTGCAGCACTACTGGCTGGGCATTATAGGTGCATCCCAAATTTGGGTTTCCAAAATTTGGAAGGAGTCACTGGCTTCTAAACCCAAAAAATCCAGTGGCCACAATTGTAAAACAAACGCATAAAAACAATAGTGTTTAAATGGGTTTAAAAAAAAAAAAAAACTCAGGAATTTAAAGTGTAAAGTAATTTATTTAATATAAATACATGTACAACAAAACTTGAATATTAATTAAATCTTAAATCATGTACAGTCAGTCAGAAGATAAAGTTGGGCAAGATACGGTTTTAAAAAAAAAATGTATAAGCTAAGCAATCATGATAGCGAGGAATATCAGAAAAACAATATTCTTATTTTGATTTTGCCAGACAAAAGTACATATGAAAGAAAATCTGAATTTGTAAGATTATTTCGCACTATAAAAATCAAAACACACTTCAAACATTTATTTATATATGCATATATATATATATATATATATGCATATATATATATATTTAAATCACAGTCTATGTAATTTATAGTGCCTAATTAGAATTATGAAGGTAGTGTCATGCAATGTAGCAACATGTAATATGTCACATATAACAATGCTAAACAAATATTTAACACAGACATATGCAAATCAATTTAAAAATACCATTGTTATTGCACTTCATGTAGCTCTTTCTGGCTGCATCAGTTTCTTGATTATGCAAAGAATTAAATATGCAGTCCCTCTTGAATTTCCTTCTCCATGAATGAAGCAACTTATATCCAGCTGAAAAAGATTAAATAATTTATCATTAGTTTTTAAAATAGTAAAGACACATGCTAAGCTATAAAGCCACAGAAAAAAACGCAATCTAATTTATGTTAAAATCTAATCCCTTATCTAATTTATGTTTATAAAAAAAAAAAGAGGTTGTGTAAAGCTAAAGTGGCCATTATTCAATGACTGATCATAAGTTACCTAGATTTTTAATTTCTAAATGTTTGTTTTTGTACATATGCAACACAAATGTTCTCTGAGTAATTAAATGAATTATAATATGAAACCAATATAATTAAACATTCTTTAAATCAATAACTTAAAAGAAGATGGTTTGTTATTTTCAATATTTACATATCTAATATCTTCAATTTTATTATGTTAAATTCAGTTCAATCATTTAGAACAATGTTTATGTTAAATTTTATTTTTATAAATTATAAAAAAGTCCCTGCACCCCTTCTTTTTTGAGCATGTTATTTCACGTTTGTAGCTGTAAGCCTAGCCTTAATCCTTAGTTTGTAGAATGTGCATTTGCAAGCAAAGAACAGGTAGCCTTTTTTCGGTACTTTTCGGTTAGCCGGGCACCAGTCATACATATACATGTATATATACACACACATATATATATATATATATATACACACTTATATGTATGAAAATATATTATATATATACTTACATATTTATTTATTTATATATATATATATATATATACACTTATATGTATGAAAATATATTATATATATACTTACATATACATTTATTTATTTATATATGTACATAAATCATTGGCACCCGGCTAACCGAAAATATATGTATATACACACACACACATATATATATATATATATATATATATATATATATACACACTTATATGTATGAAAATATATTATATATATACTTACATATTTATTTATTTATATATATATATATACACTTATATGTATGAAAATATATTATATATATACTTACATATATATTTATTTATTTATATATGTACATAAATCATTGGCACCCGGCTAACCGAAAAGTACCATTTTTTCTTTGTTTGGATTCTATTAAGCTGTACCTGCAATGGTAGATGGGAAAGCTTAAAAAACCAATATAACAAGTTAATTTATACAGCTCATGGAGTTGCATTCCAGTTTCCAGTCCATGCAGTTCAGCATCAATTGTGCGATATTTTCCAATTTTGGATTTATCCACTCCTAATTGCAAAACAAACTTGAAGAACAGAAAGCATCCAAACTAGTGTTTTGCTACAACATGTTGTTCCATAGAAAAAAAGACTTAGAATGAGACTAACATTAAAACAATATAAAAATCTGAATATTATTTATATAGGGTAATTTTATACAATAAATTATGCAAATATTTTCACAATGTACTTTCATTTTTAAAAATTAAAGTATTTAATAGTAGTTAGAAAGGGTCTATTTATATAAATCAATTCCATTCCCTCTAATCTCCAAAGTTTGGGATTAAAAGTCATGTAAATTATACAATTTTGAAGATTATTGTTAATTATTTGTTATTATTTCTCTTTTGCATATGTGTTACATTTAAATACACAAATCAAAATACACATTGACCAATGATTAGTTTTTATTTTATGAAACATTGATGTATTAGTTGTATATTTCAGTAATTTAGATTTCTGTTTGGAAATTGTATCTAGCAAGTAATGAAAAATATGACATTCCTTGTTCAGAAATGAAAGACTGCTTCGATAAAATTGAATACAGTAGACTCCCTAAAATCTGCACATCATTACAAATGAAAACAATGAAACTTACAGTTGAGATGTAGGGAAAAAATTCAGGATTTTTTAAATGATTATATCATTCCATGTACATTTTAATATGTAATTCTTATTAATTGGCTGAACATGCTTTCTCATCAAGGAAGTATAACTTTATTTCTGAAAAAAAAATTCAAGACAGTGCTGTTCTCAGTGGTGATTGTGATCTTTTTACCAAATAAATTAATGTATTAATCGAGAACTTTTGGATATTAAGTTTGCCTAAGCATGAAATAAAACTTTTATTTTATGATTTTTATGTAAATTATTAGTGTAACTTTATCAGGCAAGTTTCATTGAATAATTAAAAGAAAAAAAATCTCATCGTTATTATGCCTATTTTTAGTTATGTATTATTGTGTACTTGACCTTTACCTTTAAAATTTTAATCATGTTTTAAATTTTCTTACTTTACTTAATTATTTTAATATTTTACTTTATTGTAAGCATTCATTATAATTTACAGTGCATTATTACATTCAAATGACTGTTTAAAAAATGTAAACAAAACAGTGACCAGAAATCCGCAAAATTCTAAAATCTGCACAATCTTTGGTTTCAAGTTATGCAGATTTGAGGGAATCTACTGTACTATATATATTTTTAAACTGTTGATTTAATTATCGTTTAATTTATGGTTCCAGGAGAAGCAAGGATTAAACTGAAATTTTCATTGAATTAATGTTTAAAGAAATAGCAGTAACTTTCTGTAAAAAATGGTTTAAAAAAAGTTTCTTGCTGCCTTTTTTGTTTCAATATCTTTACTTTCAATTTTATTGTTTACATTTGAATATATATTTGATTTTTTATTTTAATTATATTAAAACAAATATATTATTCCAAGAAATTCTTATATTTATGAATCTTAAGATATGTTTAGTTTTGAAATTTTAAATAATAACAGGCTATAATAATTACGTTTACCAAATATTATTTGTTTCTTATTATGCTAAATAAAAAATGAGCACCCATTGCTGAAAAAAAGCAATGAACATTTTAATTTAGTTTTCAAAAACACATTTGTGCAACAAGACTTTTTATTTGTCACAGCAAATAAAATAGTAACTTGACCACTTTCTGTTTTTCAGCAACATCATTCGAGCCAAAACCAATCAGATTATTTGAAAACAAACTAGAGCAAATATCAGAGTTTCTCCCAGACAGTTTCAGAAGGGTGCTGCACCCTGCCTGCCCTTTTCTTTACAAAATAGCACCCTTCTTGCCCCTCATAAAATAATTAGCACCCTCCTTGGAAAGAACTAGATCTTTCGAAAGGCCTAGCGCATTTAAAAAAAAAAAAAAAAAAAAAAAAAAAATTATGGTGTTTTTAAAGAAGTTATTTTAGTTCAAAATAATACCTTTTAACAATTAAAAAAAAGTGCCTTTAAGAATCCAAAAAGTGCCCTTAAGAATAAAATAGTGCCCTTTTCTCACCAGCAGCACCCTGCCTTTTTTTAAACCTGGGGGAAACTCTGCAAATATTAGGGGAGACTGGTACACAGTGGACCACTTTTTCAGTTAATTTTTTTTCTTCTCTGTAACAGGTAAACTGATCTGCATGAAAATATTTTTGAATATTCTTTAAACCTTTATACATTCAGCATAATTTTCTCAAAACGTAGTTTTCAATACATTTTTAATTTTTTTTTTTATATGCACCCATAAAGCGGACCGCCCACCCACCGGGGCACAGTGGACCGCTGTTAGGTATTATCTGAAATACAATATAAATCTATTTTTCATTAATCTAATTCTTTTTTATTTCCCCTTTGCCCGCAAAATAACATAATAATAATATAAATTTACAAGTAACATTTTGAAACAAAAACAAGAATAATTATATTTTGAAAATAATAACAGATTAATACAGGAACAATTGCAATTTAGTTGAAGTTATTACTTAAGTACAAAAAAAATCAGCACACATTAAAATTTGCAAATGAAATTCCAAAATACTTATGATTATGAGTAAGATTGAGCATGGAATTTTCCTGAAATACTTTTGGGTGAGGGAGCAACATTATAATATCCTTGACATCAACAGCAGATTCATCTACAGTTTCGGGGAAAATAAACTGATTTCCATTCAATTTGCATCTCATTTGCATTGAATTTTACTTGAATATAATTATCACCAATTAGACTACAGTTATATTTACAGTAAATACAAAACAAAATATTTCTTACTATGTTAAATAAATTGTTATTTTTATTTGTTTACTTTATTTTACAGTTAAATACTACTTTAAAACAATATTTCTTAATAGAAAATAAGCAATTATTAAATATTTTGAACATTCTGCATTACAGGAGCAGAGTGGATTGTGGACCACTATGCCCCAGGAGTGGGTGGTACATTGTGCCTCATATTGAAGTTCAATAAATAATCATATTAATATTTGTTTATAGCTTTCTTTTAAACATATTAACTTTAAAGTTAAATAAAAAAGAAGTATCTGAGCTTTGCAAAAAGGCTGTTTTACCTTATTTATCTACAACCTTTAATTACTAAAAAAATAAAATATGATAATGAAAAATTTTATTTTTAGAAGCTCAGAACAACCCATCAGGATAAAATATTTCAATCTGAGCTAAACATATTTTCTGAAGGCCATAAATAATCAGTGCAGTGCTGTTGTCTATTAGGATAGAAGAGAAGCTTAAATTTTTTTTTAATAAATAAATAATTAGGGGGTAGTCCACTGTGTCCATAGGTCTAGTGTGTACCGGTCTCCCCTACACTAAATATGCAATACTTAGATAAGCTTCAATTAAATTGTAACAAGTAAACAAATTTTATTACAATTAAATAACCTTTAAAGATTTATGTTGCGATTAAATAAGAATTTTGTTAGATATTAAACAGATACATTTTATTTCTTAAAAAAATGGCAGTTCTCTGACCGTTATAGTACACAAGTACTATTTTATGTTCCACAAAATATCATCATGGTGATCCGCAGAACTAAAAATTATAAATTTACTGGTCTGTGAGATTCCAAAGGTTGGCGACCACTGATTTTAGATGACTGATTATTACAATAAAAAATTTAAATTTTGTGTGCTGCTGAAGGGGGGGGGGAGGGGAGGGGGTAGATTTTCTTAAAAAAAAAAAAAAAAAAAAAAAAAAACAGACATCTGCAGAAGTGCGAAAGATTCAGAGCTCTTAACCTGAAAGGTATGTGTAGTGATAGTTTGCTACAAAAAATAGTTTTTCTCAACCACTGACCATAAGAAATAATGACAATCTGTGGCCAGGACAGGTCTTAAATGTTTGCTTATTCACCTCCGACCAAAAAAAAAAAAAAAAAAAAAAAAAATAATAATAATAATTTTAATTAAATTTATAGTAGCAATGAAACTAGTAAATCTGCAGATCAGTGGCCTCGAACGTTAATTCTACAATTTTTTTAAAAATTATTTTACTTATTATTTAAAAAATTCAATCCGCAGAAAAATTTCTTTTATATTTGTAATACTAATTACAACAAATAATATATCAAGTAGTTTCGGGGAATTTAACTGTTAAAAATAGTGGGAATTATACGAATCTATGTAAAACTATTCCAAAACTTTTTTTGTTCAGATTTTTTTTGTTATCACCCCCCCCCCCCCCCACTCTCTCTCAATTTGACAACTGTAATTCCCTGATATTTAGTATTTTAAAACATCTATCTAAAATAATTAAAATACTGATATTGTGATAATCATTGATATCATAATTGGTAAATTTACTTTAATATAACTATTTTTTTTTATTAGAATGTTTTCATTAAATTCTGGTACTAAATACAGTCATAAAAACAATTATATTTATTTTCTTTTTTGTGGGGTGTCAATTACTGGAATTTTGATATTTTTCTGTTATTTACAATTAAAGTTCGATTCATATTTTTTCTGTTATTTACAATTAAATTTTTATTTATAATAATAATGTACATTGGTCTTAAAACTTTAAAAATAAATTTTGTAAATGGCCGTGAGTATATAAAATTCAGTTACCAAAACAAACACATCCAAATTTTGAAAGAAAATATAGAATATATAAATTTATTAAGTGAAGCTAGCTCTTAGCATGTTCATTAAGATTTTCCCTGAAAAACAGTGGAACTTCGGAACATCCCCCCCTACCTCCCCATTCCCGGCGACACTTTAAAAAAAAAAAAAGTAGGTTTATTTGATGAGTTGACAAAGTTGTTTGGGTGAAAGTTTCAAGTTTACAAAAAAAAAATTAACCTACAAGAATAATCAAGAAAATGAATTACCGTCCACTTTCTCAAATAAGCATTTGTATAATTCACAAACATCTATGATCCACAGTTTATGTTGCAGAATAAATAAAGACGTCTTTTTCAAAACTCGCCTTATCCAAAATCATAAAAATTGTGTTTTCCCTAAAAGTCTGGTAATCAAGGGCCCGCCCGCTTAGGACTTACATATAGGGGAAGCCCGACGTCACACAGGGGGGGGGGGGGGAGATATAACAAATTATTTGAAAACAATATATATATTATAAACAATATTATTTGAAAAGTATTTGATTAAGGAAAAAAAATAATCAGCCACATAATTTGTGGGCCCAGGGCCGAGGCCCGTGCATTAATCAGGCCCTTAAAATACTCTATATTTTGCATAAAAAATATTAAGAAAATGACAACTTACTTAATATTTAAGTTTCTTCCTGAAATGGCGACTAGTAACTTGCAACAGCGTCCTTTCCTTCACGTTATCGCATTTGTTTCTGCCTCGTTTCTTCATTTCCCGCCTGTCACGTGTGAGAATATTTATCATTGCGCATGCGTTTGGAATTTACGTCATCCGTTATTCCGGAGAACGGTAGCTTCACACAGCACTGTGAAACGTTTCACCGGCGATGTGTGTTTTTAAATAATCAGAAGGGGTTACTCCAGAATTTGTGTAATGTTACACAGATAAACCATGGTAAACTTACACAAATGTTTTACAGTGCATGACCTTGATATACATGATTTAATAATTAAATAATGTATGAAAAATGAAATAAAATTCAAGTAATTAAAAATTATGTTTTATATATCTTGTTAGCTTCAAACAGAAAATTTTATATTCAAGGTTTTAGAACCAGACTGATATAAATAAATCAATAAAACAGTTTAAAGGTCGCGTAATTTAAAAAAAGTCAGAAAATACCAAATTTTTTTTTTTTAAATATTGGGACCGTGGAAAGTAAAATTAAAAGATTTTTCATGTGTTTATCGATTAAATAAATTTATTTAAACTTTTATCTATAATTTGTATTACCATTATCAAGAAGATATATTTATATACTAAGAAAAATATGTGATTATTTTTCGTAAAAAAAAAAAAAAAAAAAAAAAAAAAAAAGAAAACAGAAAGGAAAAAAATGTTAATATAAGAGCAATTAAAAAAAAATCACCTTGATCCATGGTTTAATATATAAATAATGTATAAAAATGTAAAATCAAAATCAAGTAATTAAGAAATATATATTATAAATCGTTAACGGCAAACAGCAAATTTTAAGTTCATGGTGTTCGACTCCCGTCAACTCCATTGCACACTCTTTGTGGAATTCCGGGCTGTAATTATTCTGTGCTTAATTTCCTTTTGCCTATCCGTCCTCATCTTGACGAAGATTTATAAGCGGATATTTGTATCAAGCAAACAAGCAGGACAACACTAGATACCGGGCTTGCTCATTCATTCTCATGACGTCACAAATAGTGGCTGACCGCGGCCTGTGATTGGTACAAAGCGACGCGCCCAGCGTTTTGTGCGAATCGCTGTATGTCTTTCGTCGCGGCTAGAACTCCTATAATAGAGGCTGACGCATCCTTGCAGATTTGGTACCCGAATTGCAGCCCAGTCGGAAAACCAAGCTAATCAGAACTGGTTCAGCCAGTCAGAACCGAGTCTTAGGCAACCCCAATTCCGGCTGCAGTAGATTGATGCTGAGCTGCGTACCAATAATGCGAAACAAAATGGATATGCGTCAGCTCCTATTATAGGACTCTTAGCAGGGCTACACTACATACCGGGCTTGCTCATTCATTATGATGACGTCACAAAAGGTGGCTGACTAGGAGGAAAGACATACAACGATTGGCACAAAACGACGGGCGCGTTGCTTTGGACCAATCGCTGATCGCGGTCAGCCACCATTTGTGACGTTTTGAGAGTGAATGAGCAAGCCCGGTATCTAGTGTTGCCTTGCTCTTAGTCGCGGCCAGCCACCGTTTGTGACGTCATGATAATGAATGAACAGACCCGGAATCTAGTGTAGCCTTGACACAATTCTGATGTATATGTTCAATAAACAAACAAACAAATACCCCGCCAGCTCCATTGCACACACTTTGTGGAGCTCGCAGTTGTAATTCACTGGTGTTATAAATTTCTTTGTGGCTATCTCGTCCTTGTATAGTGACGATGACTTGTAAGCGGCCACTTGGTGTCAAGCACACAAGTCAGATGTATGTTCTCAATAAAACAAACAAACAAACTCGTTCAGACAAATATTGCTAAGTTCTGTAATATATAAGGAAAGGGCGAGGCTAACGAAAAAGACAGGCTACCGCGGTACATTCCACATATCGTTTTCTACAGACCGCTAGAGTGACGTGTTGCTCTTTTCGTACAAATGCATTGGTGCATTCGAGCATCACGTGATTCGCGCGGTCTGTAAAAAAAAATACGCGTAAAGCACCGCGGTAGCCTTTCTTTTTCGTTAGCCTGGAGGAAAGGGCAGCTGACGTCACTGTTGGTTAAATTACTGTTGATTCGCAAGAAAAACCTGTTCGCTCTTTAAGACTCCTACTGTGCACATGAGATGGGGCGTTTTGATTGGTCTACGTTAAACTGGTCTATGATATGATTGGCCTATGTCCCTTTAACGATTCCTGCAATGATCGCTACTACAAAAATGTAGTGGTAGATTGGTTGATGGAACTGTTTGTTTGTAAACATGCCCTTTCCTTATAGATAATTGCAATCTGCTGATGATCTTATCATCCGCCAATCATAACAGCCTGCTTGACCTCCAGTTACGTCCACAATTATCTCAGCTACCAATCACATCTATCCTCCAACGGTTGTTTGTCCTCAAACAGATCATTTCTGACGTCAACTACCCTATATTCAGGGACCGATTTAGAAATTTGGGGGCCCTGGGCACAGATGCGTATGGGGGGCCCCTCGCACAGATTCTTTGAATAAAAAAATATAATATCGAAAGCAGTACTTATTAAGATAACCACTATTGACTTTGATAATTTCTTTAAAATATAAATTTAAAAAATTAAATTTGATAATCATTAATTTACTTTTAAATAATTATTTGATAATTATGAATTTTGAATTGAATTTTATAATAAACTGTGTGGTGCTGATTACCTTTCTCTATGCAAGTCCATATATCTGGAATGATAAAGTATGCAAAAACTAATAATAAATTTACCGCAGCACCAAGCTATAATTATTTAAAATATTAGTATATCCTACTAATCAAACAACTTTTTCTTTCAAATAAAAGCTTTGTATGAAAAAAAAAATACACAAGTAACTAGCGGAACAACACGGCTTTGTCCATGTTAACCATGAGGGCCTTACACGTAAAATAAATAAAAATGAAATAATATGGTGATCCCAAAAATGGAGTTCTGTACATTACTGCACATAAATTGTTAAAAGACAATCAGCAAAAAATAAAGTTACTTTGATACATCATAGACAGTCTCTGACAAACAGATTTTTCCATTTAAATTTTGTTTTTTGACAGTTAAAACTGTTTTGGCCAATAATTGAAACATCTTTAGTAGCATTTGGGGGCCCCTGAAAATTGGGGGCCCTGGGCCCGTGCCCCGAATGCCCTGCCGTAAATCAGGCACTGCCTATATTCAATCTACAAGAGTTAATATTCTTAGCTAAAATCTTTGAAGTGGGCAACCAGGACCTCACCATACATTTACGAGAGTTATGAAAACTTCTTAAGTCGAGAATTTTCAGTCAAAACGTTCACGCTACTCTCCTTCAGCTCATAGCTAATTATTTTAAATACGGTCTGGACGAAATATTGCGTATTTTTGGAATTTATGAATGCAGAAACACTTTTCTCTATTTCAGAAGCTAGATTGGCCAATCAAAAGCTTGCATTTATGCAAAATTTTTGCATTTTCAGCAAAATTTGCAGAATATAAGTACCTGTTGGTTAAACTAATTTCAAAAATAGTAAAATATCTCTCTGGATACCTACTTAAGTCTTCAATAAAGTAGTCCAGGTACAGAGTCTAGAATAAATAGTGTAGAAACATGACTACACTAGAAAACGGGCTTGCTCATTCATTATCATGACGTCACAAATGGTGGCTGTCCGCGACAGAAAACATACAGCGATTGGCACAAAATGATGGGCGCGCCACTTTGTACCAGCGGCTGGTCCGCGACCTTCGTTATACATGGCCGATGCATGACGTTTAAAACGTCACATGTAGTGGATCATTTTTACATGGTGATTGGTGCAAAAGGAAGGGCGCGCCACTTTGCACCAATCACTGTGTAAAAATGATCCACTCCATGTGACGTTTTAAACGTCATGCACCGGCCCTGTATAACGTAGGTCGCAGCTGGTCACGGCCAGCCACTATTTGTGACGTCATGAGAATGAATGAGCAAGCCCGGTATCTAGTGTTGCTCTGATAGCCGGTTTCCACACTGTGTATAAGGAAAGGGCATGTTTACAAACAAACAGTTCCATCAACCAATCTACCACTGCATTTTTATCGCAGTTATCACTACAGGAAACGTCATAGCGACGTAGGCCAATCATATCATAGACCGGTTTAACATAGACCAATCAAATTCCTCTATCTCATGTGTACTGTAGGAGCCGTAAAGAACGAACATGTTTTTCTCCCAAACCAACAGTAGTTTAACCAACAGTGACGTCAGGTGCCCTTTCCTTATAGACGCTTTCACGAGGCTAACGAAAAAAAAAGGCTACCACGGTGCTTTATGCGTATCTTTTTTTACAGACCACGGGAGTCACGTGATGCTCGATTGCACCAATGCAAGTGTACGAAAAGAGCATTACGTCACTCTAGCGGTCTGTAAAAAAAGATAAGTGGAATGCACCGCGGTAGCCTGTCTTTTTCGTTAGCCTCGACGCTTTCAGTCGTGACGTCAGTACTGACGTTTTACTTGGAAACTGACTCCAAACAAACGGTTGCTATGTTGTATTTTCTATTATGTTTGTACAATATAGCTAAATCTTATAGCTATAGTTCACGGCAAGCTGTTTTAATACATCATATGCAGTAGTAACATTTTCTACTATTTATTATTAATAAAAAATGAAGCATAGCAACCGTTTGTTTGGAGTCAGTATCCAAACAAAACGTCATGACTGACGTCACACTGAAAGCGTCCGAGGCTAACGAAAAAGACAGGCTACCGCGGCACATTCCGCTTATCTTTTTTTACAGACCACTAGAGTGACGTGTTGCTCTTTTCGTACACCTGCATTGGTGCATTTGAGCATCACGTGACTCCGGTGGTCTGTAAAAAAGATACGCTAAAAGCACCGCGGTATCCTTTCTTTTTCGTTAGCCTCGGAAAGCGTCTATTCTGGGCGCTGTAGTACAGGATCAGGTTCTAAAACAGACAAAGATTATTGATAGATACGGCATGATTCGGAAAACTTTTCAATGCGTTTCTGTCATTAAGTAAATAATGCTTTTGTCGAACACTAAAATTTAAAATGTCACAGAACAGAGTAGTG
Organism: Maratus michaelseni; assembly: GCA_963931845.1. Classification (NCBI taxonomy): domain Eukaryota; kingdom Metazoa; phylum Arthropoda; class Arachnida; order Araneae; family Salticidae; genus Maratus; species Maratus michaelseni. The sequence goes on from OZ007593.1 coordinate 261,927,388, forward strand.
TTCTGTTGAATGCCTCTTGACTGGTAACATACACACAAGATGCATACCCTAGTTTTTGTCCAATCTATCAGAACCAAGATTCCAGAACTTGGCAATAGTAGCTTAAAATGAGTATAGATTTGGTTAGACAGAAGAGAGAAGTCAACAAGCAGTAGTTTGACAACAATGGCAGTCTCGCGAAGATGCTTGCAATTCATTTTTGTTCAAAATCATCTCGACCAATCCAATTTTTTGCTCGTGGCGACATACGTTTTGTCCAAACTATGACAAACCATATTCCAGAATTTGGCGATTGCGCCCCGACAAGTGAGACTAGGGTGCCTGTATATGAAAGTGGCGACATACGCGATATAAAATGTTATTGTTTAAGACGATTTTATACAAAAACGAATCGCAAAGCATCTTGGTGAGATTGCCATTATCGCCAAACTAATGTTTTTTAACTTATTTCACTCGTCTAATCGATCTCGTCCAGGCGAGTATCGCCAAGTTCTGGTTTGCCATAGTTTTGACCAGGGCTACACTAGAAACCGGGATTGCTCATTCATTCTCATGACGTCACAAATGGTAGCTGTCCGCGACAGAAAACATACAGCGATTGGAACAAAATGATGGGCACGCCACTTTGTACCAATGACTGGTTGCGGCCAGCCACTATTTGTGACGTCATGAGAATGAATGAGCAAGCCCGGTATTTAGTGTTGCCCTGTTTGGACTGTGACTTCGATCTGAACATTCTGCCTGTGCGTATGTCGCCGCTCTCATATAGACACTCTACGCGAGAAAAATCAACAAAAATTACTTTGCGTTTGCGATAATGTTAGGCTCACCAAGATCCTTTGAGGTGCATTTTTTTTTAAATCGTCCATAAAACATATATAACGCACGTTCTCCAATAACAAACACATTTATTTACCGAACACTTTTTCAAACTACGTCAATTGTTCATTTGTCGAGGCTAACGAAAAAGGCTACCGCGGTGCTTTACGCGTATCTTTTTTTACAGACCGCCGGAGTCACGTGATGCTCGAATGCACCAATGCAGGTGTACGAAAAGAAGCGGTCTGTAAAAAAAGATAAGTGGAATGCACCGCGGTAGCCTGTCTTTTTCGTTAGCTTCGTTCATTTGTATGCTTTAAAACCTTATTTCTCTTGGCCAATCAAATTACATTTCTCTGGTGTAACCACACTTATACCGCGACCTACGTTATAGACGGCCGGTGCATGACGTTTAAAACGTCACATGTAGTGGATCATTTTTGCACGGCGATTGGTGCAAAGCGGCGCCCCCCCCCCGTTTTGCACCAATCGCCGTATAAAAATTATCCACTCCATGTGACGTTTTAGACGTCATGCACCAGCCGTGTATAACGTAGGTCGCGGTCATACAGAGGTAGTGTGCCTCTATATGACAGTTGCGACATATCAAAGGGCACACGCTCAAGCAGATGGTTTTGTCTAAACCATGGCAAACCTACATTCCACAACTTTGCGATAATCGCCTGAACGTGTTCGATTAGATAAGTGAAATAAGTTTACAAACATTAATTTTGAAATATTGGCAGTTTCGCCAAGATTCTTATCGATTCGTTTTTGTCCAAAGTCGCCTTATTCAATCAAATTTTATTGCCTGTATGTCACTATTCTGATATAGAAACTTTTTATGTTAATGTTACTGATCAAAGGAATTAGGGATGAATTCAGGAAGGACATTTGACACGGAGCATCATAAAACATAAAATAACTGAAAACTTAAAAACTTTTTAAAATCATGTAAACAGCTCTTTCTTCTTGAGAATTTCTTAAATTTGTTTATTCCTCGAAAAGTTTCCAAATTTGCCACTTTTTTCTCCGAATTTTCCGGGGTTTCTTTTCGATTTTTCCACAATTCTCAGGTATTTTGCGATTTTACTTCAGATGATTTAGCGCTCAGCGCAGACAATGAAATTTGAAAACGAAAGATCAGCCAATATAAGACTAATTCGAAGAGTAGTACTGTACTTATGATTTCTAAGGATTTTTTTTTTTCATAATGTAGCACAACCTACAGAAATATGCAATTACTTATGGCATTTAAACCTATCAAAAAATTTATATATTAACGGTGCGGTGATTCGATCCCAGTTTTGGTTTTAAAGAAGAAACTGAAACCATTAAGCAATTTGCCCCATTTTTGCATTTAAGAATTTGGTCAACGTATGGTCAGTTAGTTCTGCCTAGGAGTACAGAATAGGGTAAAAGAAAAGGGCAGACAAACACTTACGTCAACCAATTTATTACTATATTTTTGCCTTAGCGATCATTGCAAGAATCGTCACTGCGACGTAGACTACTAATATCATGGATCATATATAGTAGCCTTAACAGACTTGTTAAACGTTAACCTATCAGATCTCCCGGACACATGTGTACAGTAGGAGCCATAAAGACGGACATATATTTCTTACTAGCCAACAGTAATTTATCCACCACGCCCTGAGTACTAGGCCTGTGCGTTCACACAAAAAGCCGTTTTTTTAGAAAACATTAGCTTGACCCACAGTGACCCATAAATGACCTACTAATCGAATTTTTTCGAGCATGTGACCTAGCTCAATGATTTTCTCGTGCCCCAAAAACCGTAGGATACAAAATTTAGTTCAAATCTTCTGAGCCGTTTTTAAGATAAAAATTAGCTTGACCCACAGTGACCCAAAAGGACCCACTAATCGAAATTTTTCGAACATGTGACCTACCCAATAGTCTTCTCGTTCCCTAAAACTGTAGGATACTAAATTTAGTTCAAAGCCTCTGAGCCGTTTTTAAGATAGAAATAGCTTGACCCATAATGCCCCATGACCAAAGTGACCCACTAATTAAATTTTCTCGAATACGTGACCTACCCCAACAGTCTTCTCGTGCCCGAAAACCTTAGGAGGCAAAATTTAGTCTAAATAGTCTGAGCCGATTTTTAGATAAAATTAGCTTGATCCACAGTGACCCAAAAATGACCCACTAATCAAATTTTCTGGGACATGTAACCTAGCCCAGTGATTTTCTCGTTCCAGAAACTCGTAGGATACAAAATTTAATCAAAATCGTTAGTGCCGTTTATTAGATAAAATTAACTTGACCCGCGTTGACCCAAAAATGACCCACTAATCGAAAGTTTTCGAACGTATGGCCCAGCCCAATAGTCTCCTCGTGCCCGAAAACGGTAGGATATAAAATTTCGTCAACATCGTTTGAACCGTTTTTTAGATGCAATTAGCTTGACCCTGACCCATGGTGACCCAAAATGGACCCACTAATCAAATTTTCACGAACATGTGACCTAGTCCAATGATTTTCTGGTGCCCCAAAACGGTAGGATACAAAATTTCGTCAAAATCGTTAGAGCCGTTTTTAACATAAAATTTGCATATATATATATATATATAACCGCACACACACAAGATTTGATTAATATATGATTTATATTTTGATAATTCTATATTATTTATATATGGGTCCAATAGACTCAAACGATAATTCTTGGATATTTTATTTGATGGTTTGATGGTTAATATCTTATATTCAACATGTGAATATAGTATTATTATTATTAATACATTCCATTCCCAATATTAAAATAATTTTAATACAATGCATTTAATGTAATTCAAAAACGAAAACTGCCCCATTTGATTTCAAAAGCATTATGCTTTTAAAGAATTCACTTATTTTTTATTCTACTAGTACTTTAATGATAAAAAATATGCACAATAGATCTGAAAAATATAAGGAACATTCTTTTAATTTCAGATTGATTTTGTGTTGATTATCGAATTTATTATAAATATGCATAATGTTAAAATAAATTAGGTTATAACTGATGTCGATATAAATTACGAAAACTTCAAGTGTTTAAATTTATATTTGGCGAAAAATTGTGTAAATTAAATTTATCTAGCTTAAATGCTTTTACTTAACGATCTCAAATGTTAATTTTTACTATTTAAGAAAATTTATACTTAAATTTTACAAATAATGCTTACAAGTAGGTGTTTTTATCAAACTTTCCATTATTTATTAATTAAATAATGATAAAATATGCTTTTGTTTATTATTATGTTTTCTGAGCTTGTAAATAAATCTTCTGTGACTACGAGAATCTTACCCATAATCCTTTGCTGCGCTTTGCGAGCTACTTTATGAAATGCGAATTGGCAACAATCAATCTTGTTTACGTTTAAGAAGAGGAAGTCAGCGTGGGACGCGGGATGCCTATTGTCTCAACGTGCTAATGATTTTAACAGGTAAGCTTAAATTCATCGTTTTTAAAAGTAATTAAATGCTAAGATATATGTAGAATATGTAATAGCGTTTATTTATAATGTTTCTTTTAATATACAGTGACGTCTTGCTCATACGCGATACACAACTATTATTTTTCGTTACCAGTTTTTTAAAAGTAAATTTCGCCTTATTTATTTAATCGCATAATTTATAAATTGAATAATGAATTAAACTGAATATAAACTAAATAAAGTAATTACTGAACATCGCTTTGAAGTGAGAGGTCACTGTAATAAATATATATATCATATTCATTCTGGCAGTCATAATCCGGTCTTTACAACAAATTTCATGAAGCCTGGTAGTCAGCAACAAATATTTATACCTCCCCCCTCCTCCTCCGTCATTGATTTTCAAAAAGTTTATTATGAATTAATTGGAAAAAATAATAAGTATACTTTAAAGTTATTAGTTATATAGTTTAGAATAGTATATACTTTAGAAAGTTAATATATACTAAGTTTTCTAATAAAACTTATCAAAATTATATATCTCTGCAAAAAAAAAAAAAAAAAGAAATACTGTAAAGGCTGAATTAACAGACATGTTCGAGAAATGCTGAATGCTTCTAATATCCAGATATTTGAATGCTACAAAATTTCTGTATGGTGAGGGGAGGGGGGGGGCCATAGAAGATATGTTGAAGGAGGAAAACAATTTTTTGCCAATTAATTTTATTAAACATTAAATTAATTTGCAGAAAGTTTTTGATTCAATATTTATGTGCGCAGAAAGTTTTTGGTTTTATACAAGTCTGCTTATAACCCTAGAAATAATTTATTTATCAAAAAATGGAAAACATTATTTCATTCTAATTTACTAGACCTACAGGTCAAGCCTATAGGTGCAGATTCCCAAAATTTGGAAGGAGTCTGTGGCTCCTAAACCCAAAAAATCCAGTGGCCACAGTTAAAAACAAACGCATAAAAACAATAGTGTTTATATGGGGTAAAAAACTTTAAAAAAAACCCCTTTAGGAATTCAAAGAGTAAAGTAATTTATTTAATATAAACACATGTACAACAAAATTTGAATATTAATTAAATCTTAAATCATGTACATTCAGAAGATAAAGTTTGGCAAGATATGGTTTAAAAAAAATATGTATAAGCTAAGCAATCATGATAGCGGGGAATATCAGAAAAATATTTCTTATTTTGATTATGCCAGACAAAAGTACATATATGAAAGAAAATCCGAATTTGTGAGATTATTTTGCAGTATAAAAATCAAAACACACTTCAAACATTTGTTTATATATATTATATATATATTTAAATCACAGTCTATGTAAAATTATCAGATTCAGATTGTTACGAATAACATTGCTATTCGAATATATTTAATAGTTTGCTGTGTTAAACAGATCATTCTGAAATGTTATTAAAAGATAATAATAATGCAGTTTCCCCCAGGTTTAAAAAAAGGCAGGGTGCTGCTGGTGAGAAAAGGGCACTTTTTTAATTCTTAAGAGCACTTTTTTAATTCTTAAGGGTACTGTTTGGGTTTTTTAGGGCACTTTTCAAATTCTTAAGGGCACTTTTTTAATTGTTAAAGGTATTCTTTTGGTTTTAAAGCCACTTTTGATATTCCAAAGTCAAAACACTCTTTTTAAGACAACATTAAGTTTTTACTGTGAAAGCAAATTTTTTAATGTAAAAAGGAGAAAGGGCACTTTTTTTACTGAGGACAAGAAGGGTGCTAATTATTTTACTGGAGGGGGCAAGAAGGGTGCTAATTCTTTTTATGAGGGGCAAGAAGGGTGCTATTTTGTAAACCAAAGGGCAGGCAGGGTGCAGCACCCTTCTGAAACTGTCTGGGGGAAACTCTGATAATGTTTATGTGTTTTGGTCTTAATCTTAAAAAAAATATTAACATTTCACGATGGGGGACTGGGAATACCAGAAATTGATTACTTTTAAATCACATGGCAACTTAAACGCCGAAAGTTAGTGACCACAGCAAAAAAATTAGTTGCCACGTGGTGACTGGTGACCGCGAATCTGCACCTATAGCCAAGCTTGCAAGTGTCATGCTTTTGAGTTTAAAAATGTATCAGAAAGTTTCGCATTATTGAGCAGGGAATATATTTTTTTAGAACTGAACTGCCTTAAAGGTACAAGAGCAGAGGAAGATCACTGCTTGCCACACATGAGTATTGTGGGAGAGAAAAAATATTTTTGTGTTCATTTGTTAGGTCATTTCTTGTAAAAAAAAGAAAAACAGCCAGACTAAATAACTTGGTTGTCAGTAGCAATTTGGTGATCGCATTTGTCAAGCCTTAGTCATAACATATACAGCCAAAAAAAACCCGGTACTTTTCGGTTAGCCGGGCGCCAGTGATTTATATACATGTATATATACATATATATATATATATATATATAGATACAAAAATATCTACATACACATATATATACATACATATATGTACATGCATATATGTATGAATATACTATACATATATATTTATATATGTACATATATCACTGGTGCCCGGCTAACCGAAAAGTACCAAAAAAACTACCATTGTAAATATATTTTATTGCTAAAAGACATCAGTCATTAATTTGTATTATTTTAACTTTCTTTTATATTATTTATCATAATGATGATATGTATTTACTAAATTATTGAAAATATTAAATTATTGTTTTGAATCCGATTGGCAATGATAAACATGATTGGTGATCTATATTCCTGTCACAGATATTACTCAAGCCTTCTTTTAACTTTTGAAAAAGGCAACATCTAACTTGTAATGATCCAAGTTACATAAAAATTTATTAATAGTTTGATAATACAGGAAATCCAGTATTCAAAATTAGTGGTTGTTAGTCATCCTTGTCAAATGCAACTTAAATTATTGCTTTTGACGACTACAAAATTATTATCAGGCATCAAATTTTTTAACACTTATTTTTGTTTAACTTAGCCGATCACCCATTTTTAAAAAATTTGATCTCTCACCAAAGACAAACTCTCATTTGAGACAATTTGGCAGCAAATTTTAGCAGAGTGTTCAAATCCAAAGGAACATATTAATTTATGTAAACTTTTAAACTTTGTTTATATTGATTCTGCCATTTAGCACTACTCAATGTGAAAAGGGATTCAGTCAGTTAAATTTAATAAAAATTGATACACATAACCATTTATCCACTGATACTGTTAAATGATTTATTAATGGTGAAACTGTATGGACTTAATTTAGCAGATTTTTGTCCAGATAAAGCCATAAATCCCTGGTGAAATGATGTCGTTGAAGGATGGATTAGACGTCCTGATGTAAAAATAATTCTTTTGAATGATTATTGTTTGATTTGTAAATAAAAAATAGTTGCCTGCATCTAATAAACTTCTTTTTAGCATCTAACTTTATTTAACTTTATTTAAATTAGTGTCCATTGTTTGTTTCATCTTTGCAATCTATATGCAGTCAAACATTGTTTTGCATGAAATCGCGTTAATATGAATTATTTGCTTTAACACAATTAATAATGCAGTCCCAACAGATAAGTTGATACCTTGGTACTATTATTTTAACGGTTAACCACAAAAAAAAAAATAATGATATTAATAATAATAAATAAATGTTGTCCTTTAGATTTCATTTTAACAATATTAATCTAATTACATTATGTTATTATTGTTCGAACAGCTTTGGGATTAGCCTGCTGTCCGCCATCTTGTTTTTAAAATCAAAACATATTTATTTTGTTTCTCATTTCCAAAATAATTTTCATCCATATTTACTTATTATAAACACGTTATTTAATTTTATTGACTAATTTATTTATATTTAATAATAAAAGTTAAAATGTTTTGATTTAACTTGATAATGTCAGAAACAAAACAAATGTTTTGATTTATTGCCTGCGGTCAGCCATCTCATTTTTAAAATCAAAACATTTTAACCTTTATTATTAAATATAAATAAATTAGTCAATAAAATTAAATGTGTTTATAATAAGTAAATATGGATGAAAATTATTTTAGAAATGAGAAGCAAAACATTTACACAAACAAACAAGATGGCGGACAGCAGGCTAATCCTAAAGCTGTTCCACATTATTATTATTATTATTATTAATTTACTTAAGTTTAAGTGTAATTATCAACAATAGATAAAATTTTGTTTCTGACATCTGAAGAAGTTATCCAGGTTTCATTTTGTTTTAAATGATTAACTGCATTTTTCTATTAATTTCTAAATAAAGTAATAATTAAAAATTCTTTGTCACTTTTACAGTTGCTTCAATTATTATAATCTTGTAGACTAAGAGCTTCAATAATTTTAAATAAAATCTAAATATTTATGCTTTTCCATAAAGTAGCATATAATGTTACGGTTATGTTAAAAATAAATTTTAGAAATTTTACTGTGGTGTAAAGAAAGGTGAAAATAAGGAATTTTGCTGGCCGGTACGTTCAATTTTTTTAGTAGCCAGTTAGTCGCGAGTGAGAATAATTTCTTTAGTAACCAGTAAGTACATTTATGATTTATGTCATTGCATAATTAATTAAAAAATATATATAATTAGTTTACAGTGAAGTAATTTATGTACTAAATAAAAATATTTTAATTTATATTGCTTTGAATAAACTTGAGATACTAATTTCCAATCTATTTTAAATTTTAAAATAAGTTAACAGCAAAGTTATACACACATGCCTACGTAGCTAAATACATAAGTCTCATTAAGCTTAGGTACTTGTGTGGCTAACTACATAAGTACCTTTAAAAAAAAAAAAAATTGTTTAGAATTAAGATCTGACAATAATAAAATAGGTATGTTTATATTAAGGATGTACAACCCGTGGCCGGCAGGCGAAAAGCGGCCCGCAGTGAACCTAAATGCCAACACCTCCAGAAATTGCAAATTTTGTCCATAGGTTGCATAAAAACATCGTCAGTCATTTTTGTAAGTGGCCCTTCCCTTATAAAAGTTATGCACCCCTAGTTTATGCACTAAATAATAACCCACAACATGATCTATATTACACATGCACAACCTGTGGCCCGCGGACCAAAAGTGGCCAATATTTTCAGAAATTGCATATTTCGTCAATTAGTCCGGGAAAATTGCAAACTTCGTCATTCGGGAGTGTAAAAATGATGAATATTTGTCATTCGGGACCGTAAAAATCAAGTATTTCGGTGATCGGCTGTAGAAAAATCATGAATTTCGATGATCGGGTGTGAAAAAATAATGAATTTCGTCGATCGGACGTGGAAAAATCCTGAATTTCGTTGATCGGACGCGGAAAAATCATAAATTTTATCGATCGGATGCAGAAAAATCTTAAATTTTAGCAATCAGACGTGGACAAAACAAATTTCTGCAATCGGATGAGGAAAAATCATGAATTTCGTCGAACGGGAGCGAAAAAAAAATCATAAATTTCGGCGATCGGGCGTGGAAAAATCACAAATTTTGTCGAACGGGCACAGAAAAAACGCGAATTTTGTCGAACAAGCGCGGAAAAATCATGAATTTTACAAAAAAAAAAAAAAAAAAATTGGAAAATCTTGCATTCGGCTGGTTGTTATTTATTTTTAATCGCCAGTTTTTCAAGTTTAATCGACGAGTGGCGACTGGCGAGTGCTTATTTTCACCTTTACTGTGGTGCCTAAGATATTTATTTACAGCAGGTGTCATTTGATGCCTATCTTTCATTTTCAAATTTCTATCACTGGAAACCACATCACAGTCCACTTATTCTATCAAAAATACAGAGTGTCTCACTTCTAGCTGAACCCGAATTTTCATTCACAGCTTTAATTGTAATCAAGATATTTTAGCGATATTTGTGTCATATTAACTTAGCTTTGTATGAAATGTGGGCTATGGTGGAAATTTGTTTTTGCCTGAATTAATATATTAAAAAGTTTCTTTTTTTGCGATTACATCAACATTTCTTTTCAGTACAAATTTATAAACGTTTGTTTCTTTCAGTGAATTTTATAAGATGCTGCAACAAAAAGATGACACGTGAATCTAATTTTGCTATATATATTATTGAAAAAATAACTGAATATAAATATGACCATTATAAAACGATTTCCATCGAACATAAAACTATTAATATGTTTTTATCAACTGGGATTATTACAGGTTAACTGTTGAATTTTTGAAAAGTTTAAAAGATACTTATGTAATACTCATGCCAGGAATATAGCTCACCAATCATGTTTATCATTGTCGATGGCCAATCCAGCTCAAAACAGTAATTTAATATAGTACATTTATTAAATACATAACATCATTTAAAATGGCAAATATAATATAAAAGCATGTATTAAACACATAACATCAGATTGCCAGCTTTTAGCTATAAAAGATAGTTACAATATTTTTGGTTATATGTTATACCCATCTGAATGAATGATATATATACTAATTGTATACTTATATAATGAATATAATATACATATCTATATTAGGGATGCACCGAATAGTGATTTTTGCTGAATACCGAATAATCGACTAGCCAAATAGTAAACAGTGAAGCCGAATACCGAATATTCGACTGGCCGAATATTTTTACATTTCAGAATATAAAAGTTAAATTATAAAACAATTTTACATAATATTTAACATAAATACTACCATTTTATGAACTAGACGTTTTTACTAGAAACATTTACATTTACACAAAAATAATCTGTGCTTTGAGTTATAATTTAAAAAGAGGATTGTCTTAAAGCTTTTTTAATTAATAAAGCTTTAAACTTCGTGGTTTCTTCTGTGAATTAAAATAAATTTATAAAATGTTCTTATATTCTTAAAAAAATACTCTCAAGTAATAAAAAAAAAATTGAATGAATTATAAGAAACATTTTACAGTGATATAGTGTTTATTTGTCAGGAAAGGACTAAAGTAACATATTAAAATTATGGCAAATCAGCAAGAATAATTTCCCTTTTGATTTGGCAAGGAAGTTTTTAAATGAACCAGAGAGCAGGTGTCTGGTATGGGCGATCATATTGAGAGGTTGTAAACAGGGTGTTCATACATCTTGGAACAAACTTTCTGCGTAGATAATGTGGTCAAGGCAATCATTGTTTGAGCGAGAAACATTATCGCAATCCACTTATTCCATCAAAAATAAATACATTCAATCAAAAACCCAGAGTGTGTCACCGTAAGCTGAAACTGAATTTTTGTTCTGTAGGCTGTACTCTGAAGAAAGGAATATCTAGCTCAGTGTTGTTTAAATATGAATGGCAGCAATTTCCAGTACTTCTCATGATTCACAGAAATCAAAGTAACTATGTTGAAAATATAGCTTTTACAATATCTTCAATATTATTAAAATAACAAACGAAAATTCAAATTTGTCCTGGAGTGAGATGCGCTTTATTTTTGAATGAATAAGTGTGTTGCGATCCTGGTTTCCTGAACAAAAATTGTCTGTCTTGATGTCTATTATCACCTATGAAGTTTTTTTTGCATTTTATTTAGAAACATGATGTTTGCGAAAAAGCAAGAAACAGCTTATTTACTAGACAGGTTTTTAGGAACTTTCATTTATTTGTACATCATTAGTTCCTATGAAGATCATCATTAATGGTTCATTTTCTTAGGTGACGGTTTTCAAACAGCGAATAAATAATGTAAAAGCATTCTCTTTCATTTAAATAATCTATTTTCCATTCCCTTAAAACTATTTAAAATTTCAGGTATAGAAAATTGATGACATTAATCGCAAATTCTCAAACGCATCAACACCAATAAATTTTTCCAATAAGCCACGGAAGGTTGAGTTAAATTCAGAAAATATGAAAAGAAAATTAATACAAGCCAATCCTTTATAAATACTGGTTCTAATTGATTTTTGGAAGGCTTTTTCCCTTCTAATTCAGCGATTAAAATAACCATTTTTCAGTTGCTTTTATTCTTGATAAAAGACGGTGGTGGTGGGTTTGTGAAAGCAGACAATAACTGAGATATTTGGGAGTGGGGGGGGGGGGGGGGGGGGGTAATCTAATAATACTTAAAATAGTAGAAATATTTGTGAAAACTGAATATCAGATGCTATTTTTTGATATTATTGAGAAGGCTATTTTCTTTTCTTTCTAAATCTAAATGCATTTTGAGGGAAAATGCTAGAGTGTAGAAATGTAACAATCATAATATGTAAATTTGTATATTTTAATAATATTTACTGTCATAGATTAATTTGTACATTTTTTTTTTCAAATATTCTTGGAAATTGTTAGGATAGCCATGGCCTGAAATATACAAAACAAGTTCATACAGATGGATGATTTGGCAGGAAGCTGTGTCCAACTAAAGGGGAAAAAAAATACGTGTAAGTATAATTTTGTTATGTCTTTCTACCTTAAGCCTGTTCTCATTAAGGTTCATAAGATATTTGAATGGTTTTTTAACCGACTTCTGACATAGTACACTCACATTTCTTTAAAACATGTCATCTGACTAAAAATTGTTCTTAATTAAAAATTAAATCACCGTTGTTGTCATAAATGAAATGAAAGGTTTTCAGAACAATGTTGCTACAAAAATAAAATACCACATTATATCATTTTCAACAATGATTATAAAAAAATAAATACTAGTATAAAAATTGAGATGTCTGTGTATTGGCTTATTTTATTTGGAATTAGTATAATTTTTCATTTTTGCTATCTTCGATCAACTTTTTCTGCAGCTTTGATGGAATGAATATGATATTCTGGCTTGATTAATGTTGTTTGTAGAGATTTTTAATCCTTAATTTTTCTGTAGAAGTTTAAACCTGCATCTAAAAGACATTAGATATTGCTAAAATATATTAGACTGCAGTGTGAAATGCTAGTGTTACTTTATTTGTCACATCTAAAAATTATATATTTTTCTTTCTTTTATTTTTTATTGTTAAGTGCAATAATACTTTTCTCATTCTTTTTTCTGCTCAACTAGTGCCCAGTTTTCTGCTTCAGTAATGCCTTTTTTTACTCTATCCCTGTCCTTTTTCTTTCTAGAGTGAAAAGTGAACACATTAGTGTTCACTCTAGGATGCTTCCTATTATGGATGCATTTCTTAAAGCTCTCAAAATGCACTGCTGGTATTTAAACTATTAATTGTATGTTTATTAAAAAAGAAAAAAATTTCTTTATAGTGTTATAAATAATATTATATAATATCAAGCTGTTCATTGAAAAAGTCTTGATTAAAAAAATATATATATATATCTCCTGATTTTTGGTATTTATAACATAACTATGCATTAATTTAAATTAATTGCATGTTTACAATAATTACATTTCAGTTTATCAAATCATCTCTAGGAGGGATGCCAGATTTTAGCCAGGTAAAAAAAAAAAAAAAAAAAAAAAAAGCCAATTGCCTCTTTTTTGGTTTTAACCAGTTAAAAAACACTGGCTTTTAATAATAAAAAAAATAGTTGGTTTCCAGAAAATTCACATTAAGTTTAAATTAATTTATTTTTTATGCACTCATAATTGTTTTTTCTAAAAAGTTTGTAAACGTCTGTTAAATATTATGAAGTAAATTAAGTTTTTATGACCACTACAAAAATATTACGAAATCAATATGTAGTAGTATAATGCATTAAATAAGGCACCAGTATGGTGTTTTGAAAGCCTATATCACATAGCTCTACATATACTATACAATTTAAAGAGAATACTATGCAATCAAACAATGAACTACTCTTAAAAAAAAAAAAAAAAAAAAAAAAACAGTTGTACTTTAAAAAGAAAAAACAATTTTTATATACTGCTATTTATTTTTATATTGATTGAAACAAAATAATTTATATATTTTATAAATGGAATTATTTGACAATATATGAGATCATCTGTAATTAGCACACAGTGGGTATTGATGATTTATAAAAATTATATATATATTTTATGTTTAATATATATATATATATATATATATATTTTCCTGCTCCTAAGTGGTTTTGGGCCCCACCAGTGGCTGAGAGGTTGTGCTCTCGAAGCTGGTAGACGGGAGGTGCTGGGTTCGATCCCAATCGCGCCCGTCGGCCTAATCGTTCGGAGTTTTCGTGGTTTTCTTCGAACCGTGGATTTCTCCATGCGTAAATACGGGTTAGGTTCCCTTAGAAAGACCCCCACGAAGGGCACTCCCCCCGGGCCTATATCCCTAGCGTAGATAATTGGCCGTCAACAATCAACCCAACCCAACCCTAAGTGGTTTTGTAACTTATTCTCAATAAGTGCTCAAAGTTAAAAGATGTGCTCAAAATAAAACTTATTCAAAAGAGTTATTCATGCTATGTTTTTCTTAATATTGTTTTCAAAAGCGAGAAATTGAATTTTTTTTACTAAATGATTTTAGGTAGGATTTTGAATATCTGAGAGGGGGAAAAAGTGTATTACTTTTCAATAAAGGCCTTAAAATTAAGTAATAAATCATATTGTTAAATAGTTACTAAATAAATACTTAATAACAGTTACTAAAACAAAATACTACATCAATAACCCTAAAATAATTTAAAAGGTCCGGTGCAAAGCAATTTTTACTCTTTTTTTAAAATTTAGCTGACTTTTACAACCCTGCCTATAAATAACTCAGTTATGTGTTATTAAAATTTAATGTTTTCATTATTTGAAATAATATTAAATTCAAACTTAATAAACAACTTAAACCTTTGAAGTTAGTTAAATCACATTTAAAACCCTTTGACCACCGAGCAAAAGGGCAAAAGTTTAATGCTGTTTTCTATATAATTTTTTTTTAATGCTAAAAAAACATATTTCCAACATTATATAAAAAACTTAATTTTGTATATGAATATCATCCTTGAAACTATAAATCATTAGATTAATTTTGACACAATTATTCTTAATTGATAAAAAAGTCATGAGATGTAACCTTCAAACTGGGTGAAAAAGTCCATGCCAGGATTCGAACCTGAAATCTCTTGGCTGAAGCTGCCAATGCTCTACCAACTGAGCAATCCCGGACGAATATGGATGAACTTTTTCACCCAGTTCACCTTGATGACCATTGCATCTGGTCTGACATCTGAATCAGCACAACAGAATAAATAACAGGTAATGGGACCTCCAGTAAACGCTGGAAATGTGATTACACTAGATTAAATGGACTGGAGGTCCCATTACTTGTGATTTTATTCTGTTATGCTAATTCAGATATCAGACCAGATGCTATGACCATTAAGGTTAACTGGGTGAATTAGTTCAGCCATATTCGTCCGGGATTGCTCAGTTGGTAGAGCATTGGTAGCTTCAGTCAAGGGATCCAGGTTCGAATCCTGGCCCGGACTTTTTTGCCCAGTTGGGAAGATTACATCACATGTAAATCATTAATTAATGTTTTAAATAATGCTAATATTGCTGTGAAACCTACAGCATAGTGAATGGATATATTAGTTTGCGGCGGCTTGAAGGGTAAAAATTTGTAGTTTAAAATTACAAGCTAATTTTGACCAATTAAATCACCGGTGTGGCTTTTAAAAACTTTTAGCAGGCTTTTTTGCAACCCTGATCTAGACTTGCTAGTAATGCATGAAAGGAAAACTAGTTAGTGTATAAATATAATGAGAAAAACGTGTCCAACTTAATATGTCAATTCTCTTAAATAAAATTCATTTGAGATTAAAAAGTTTGGTACAAGTATCCCCTGGTATACCAAAACAGGACACAAGGTCCTGAAGGCACATGATGAAGGGGGCAGCTGTCATCTGAAAAAGCACCACAAGGACTTACAAGGGCTGACTTCTTTTAATTAACTTCAAAGTTTCTCTGCAATTGATTTGATCCCTATTGGAATCGATCAGGTTTTTGACTACATACCTTACTTTCACCTACCAACCTCCTAGCCAGCATATGCCACACATTCTGTGCCAGTCTGTAATATTGTACCAACCTGCTTTACTGTATTGTTTTAATATGTACCACTTCTGTCCAGCATCTTATGCTGTTACCATTCAAAAATATTCTAGATGTTGGAAGTTTTACTGTAGGGGAAAACAAAAATTAGGGAGATAGAGGGCAGACACCCTAAACCACTCCTTTGTACATGGCCTGTTCCATATAAGTCTTTCATGAACCTCCAGGGATATGTGTACCGAGTCTGAAAAAACGTTTTAAAGAGGGTTTGTGATGTATGTCAATAGATTTCTGTCATAATAAATATCTGATATTTATTTTCAAAATATCACTATGCATGCTATGTTTTTTTATATTTTCATGTGAAATAAGTGTAAATGAAGTCTTTAACTGCAATAGACTGTCGATCTGTAGACAAAAAAAACCTTTTCTTCTGACAATGACCTTTTATTCTCCCCCTCACCCCCCACACACACCTTAAATTTATGTTTGAAGCTGAATTTTTAAATATTTCTACTTCAACAACTTCACAAGAAAGAATCTTTTCTGGTTTTGGCGATATATATCAATACATTTTATCATTAAAATTATCTAATATTTACATAATCATATAATAAAATTACTAAATGAATCATATAATAAAATCAATAAATTTGAATTTGGTAAGTTTATATTATTACAAGCATGGAGAAAAAAACTTCAATAAACAAAATTCAAAGTTATCCGCTTTACAATATTTCCGTGGCCTCTTTGAAAGATTGAAATATAAACTTTGCAAATTCAATATTATATGCCTTATCACAAAACTCACAAAACATCCATAAAATTAAAAAGTATAGTTTGTAAGAAAATAGACCTGATAGAGTCATATCAACTATCAAGTGTTTATGAAATCCCGTTCACCAGAGCAGATGGAACAATGCAATATTATATAGGAATGACAATTGAGAACTATAGCATATGGCAGATATCATATATGACAGAAAAACTACAGCATTGGCAAAATTACATCAGATCAAGACTTTAAAAATTGATTTTAAGAATAGTAAAATAATTTATCCATAAAGACTTTATTTCCCAGCTATTATCCATGAATCAATAGAAATCTATATGTGTAACAAGAACATATGTAATGAATCAGCATCTTTTGAAGTACCTAAGATCTGACACAAGGTTTTGCTCAATTTTAAAAAAGCAATAAGGAAATATTAATTTTCACATTTACAGTTGACTATTTTTAAGCACCTGCTTTTATTACACATATATGATCTTGTTATTTATGTTTTTTCAAGTTTATTTGCGAAAATAGTTTATCCTGTAGATCTTGATAATGGTACCCGTTTGTGTGTTCGAAGCATGTCGATTATTACATTAAAAGGTTTTTATAAGCCTTTTTGTGTTCTACTTTTATCACTTAAGCATTTAAATATATATTTTATCTGATATTTATTTACAAAATATCATGTTTGATATTTTCGATGTTTTTATATGGCTAATATTAATTTTCAAATTTCATTAAGAATGACTTTAAAAAAAAATATTTTTTCATGTGAAATAAGTGTAAATAAAGTTTTCAACTGTAATAAATATTGCCATTTTGTAGGCAAAGAGCCTTTGTTTCTGTTTCTGACAATTTCTTTTTACCCCCCAACCCCCCCAAAAAATTCTAAAATTTATGTTTGAAGCTGAAATTTTAAATGTTTTTACTTCAACACCTTCACTAGAAAGAATCTTTTCTGGTTTTGGTTTAGTTCAGTTTAAAGTGTGCAGTAAGTTAGGGAATGAAAGAACACACAAACTTACATTAAAATTTTACTGTTTGAAAAATGAAACTTTTTTTTTTAACTTTAGACGGAATCCTATATTCTGTGTTTTGATGGGTGTAAAAATTCAACTTGTTAAAAAATTGTTTCTGTTTTCAATTAGTTGATTTTCAATTTTGCTATAACTGTTTTTTTTTTTTTTTTTTTTTTTTTTTTTTTAAATAATAAAAACAAAAAAGCATTTAGAATAAGTTTTCATGTTAATAATATGTTTCAGTTTCTAGTTTATATTAAGTCAAATAATATTTATAATCAGCAGCAAGTTGGCTATTTTAAAAATATTGGATATTTTTGGCATCTTCATGTATATTATATTCATGAATTTTGATTTTAAAGCATTCAGAAATGAAATTTGTAAATTGTGATATCTATACTATGACTATTTCTCTGCTAAAATGTGTTGCTTTATCCATTTGTAAAAAAAAGACAAAAATCTTTGATTTTATTTTAATCCACTGAAATATATTTATTTTACAGATACTTTTTTTGGAATAAATCTCAACCAATGTTTGAAGATGAATCCAGATGTGAAGGAAAAATAATGCATATATTTGAGACGTCTTAATTTGTATAATAACATTTCAGATTGTGAAATTATAGATGATTTTTATGTATTTTATTTATTTGATAATAAATGTCGTAGTTTAATTTGTTTGTTTTTATGTATTTCAAAATTATAAAACATGATTATTAGATGTAGCTTTAGTTTAAAAATAAATAAAATTAAAATTTAATTTTCATGCATAATGTTTTTTCGTAATGTAGTGATAACTGCCAACTCCTACCTAGTTTTTAGCACCAGTAATTTTGAAGAGTAATCTTCATTTTATGTAATCACAGATTTCTACAATTAAATAAGGTAAAGTTTACTCTTCAAAATTACTGGTGTCAAAAATTCCTTAGTTGGCAGCTATGACTATAGTATATAGTAGGAACATCAGCTAAAAACTCAAATAATATAGGTCGAGATTTTTTAATGTTTAATCTTCTTCCAGTTGGGAAAATTTTGATTATCTAAGTTTTTTTTTTAATGATTTTTTACATATATATATCGGGGGTGATTTTGGGTTATATACCCGAATTAGTTTTTTCATTTACAGTACCGAAATTCTGTTTTTTCTGATAGTTAAATTCATACAATAAGACTAAAATATAAATTTCATATGATTTCTAAACATAATTAAAATTAATTTGACCTCCATGTAATAAATTTTATATTACCCCCTCCTTCTCTCCATACGAAAACGTTTTCTCGCTAAAATTTCAGGTATTTTTTCATGAACCCACAGTCACCCCTGATATATATATTCTGTAGCTATTCTTATTTTCATTTACAGGCTATAGCTAAAATACAAAAACTAACTTCCAAGAAATCTATAAAGTGATTTTCACACATTTGCATTTACATCAGGAAATGAGAATTCTCTTTTTTTAAATTATGCTCTCTCGTCAGGAAACAAGAATTCTCATTTTGGAATAAGAGTGTGCTCCACAATGTCCTTGAATTTTCATACCACTATTTCAAGTAGTAATTTCTGCTTTATTAAGTTGCAGAATTATTATTTGGAAATAGTGTTACTCAAATTAAAAGACTGGTACGAGTGTGTTGAATATTTTATCAAAAATTGTCGATGTGAGTATGTAAAAAGATATACTTGCTATATTTTGAAAATTTTTTGTATTTTATTTACTAGAATGGGGTGCCTCACCAACCTTGAGGATAAATTCACAAATGTTACTTTTAAATATATTGCAGTTTTCACCAAATTATTTTTTTAGCAAAACGTTCACATTTTTATGCCAAAGTTAGAACATTTGTTTATAAATAAGCATATCCCCAAAAGATTGAAACATGCTTTAATTTTTACCTGTTGGAGATATGTATGCAAAGTAAATTGCAAAAGTGTTCAAAATAAAGTAGGAATTGTGATTATATTGATGAATTAGTTCTGAAAAAGTTACTCTTTAAATTTTTATAGGGCTCCTGGTTCATGTAAGTTATATTTAGAAATACTTTCTCCTTGCTCTGACGGGTACAGCAGTAATAATTCCATTCTTCTATAATCAAAGTACACTAAGTTGGAATTATATAAAATTTCAGAGTTTTCTAACACTAAAAATCATTTGTCTGTGTTTAGAAGCAGAAACTTCTGAAATTTCATAAACTCTAAAGTGTAACTCTGTGTGTTTTGGTCATAGAATAATGCAATTTTGACTGTTGTACTTGTCAGAACAGGGATAATACTTTCCTAAATATAACTTGTAAGACCCAGGCATCAGATAAAAATTTCAAGTGTAACTTTTTGAAATTAATGCCAAAACCATTTCATCAAAATAATTTTGTATTCTAACTTATTTTGAACAATTTTGTAAATTACATTGCCTACGAATCTCCCACAGATAAAATATTAAAGCATGTTTCAATCATTTTAGAGCGTCCTGTATTTGTCTTAAAATGCAGGGGATTTCTGCAAAGAATACAGATTTTTCTCGTAAGATTTACATATTTTATCTGTAAAAATCACAAAATATTTCTGTTAAAATAACAGTTTATCTCTGTAAATGCAACAGAATTTAACTGTTAAAAAAACAGAAAGTTTGTTACAAATTACAGATATTTCTCGTAAAATTTACAAGCTTTCTCTGTAAAAATCACAGAATATATCTGTTAAAATAACAGTCTATCTCTGTAAATGCAACGGCATTTAACTGTTAAAAAAACAGATATTTCTCGTAAAATTTACAGGTTTTCTCTGTAAAAATCACAGAATATTTCTGTTAAAATAACAGTTTATTGCTGTAAATATAACAGCATTTAACTGTTAAAAACACAGGAAATTTGTTAAAATTTACAGATTTTTTTCGTAAAATTTACAGATTTTTTTTCGTAAAATTTACAGATTTTTTTCGTAAAATTTACAGATTTTTCTTGTAAAATTTACAGGTTTTTTCTGTAAAAACCACAAAATATTTCTGTTAAATTAACAGTTTATCTCTGTAAATATAACAGTATGAAACTGTTAAAAAAACAGTCACTTCACGTAAAAAATTACAGATATTTCCTGTAAATTAAACGGTTTTAAACTGGCTCCAAAATTGACAGTTTTTTTCCGTTAATTTGACAAAAAATTTTTTACAGTGTTGGTTCTACTACATCGATCTAGTACTCAAAAACTACTGAATCGATTCATTTCTGATTTTATCAACTCTTTTCTTATATAATTATGTTGTGCTTGAACGAATGGTTTTTACTTCCAGTTTCTTTTTTATCATCAAAAAAAGTCTTTTTTAAAGATAAAAATTTAATTTTCACTTCAGACAACTGCCATTAAAAAAAAAAAAAAAAAAAAAAAAAAAAAAAAAAAAAAAAAAAGAGGACACATCCAGAAGAGTAATAATAACTTTAAATATATTTTATTTATTTATTTTTTAAATAAAATATATTAAAATTAACTTTAAGTATTGTATTATAAAAAAAAAAAACAATAATAATAGTTGCTTAATAAAAAAAATATATATATAAAAAACATTATTTTTTCTAACGCTAATGGCTAGATGTAACCTCTTAAGAACAGTCTTAATGCTTTTTAATTTTTTCTTTCTTATCTCCCCCCCCCCCTTTTATTTTTTATTTTTCGCAACTCTATGAAGTGTATCCGTACAAAACAACAACAAAAAGTGCACGCTCGAATTCTGAAATTTTGTAATTTGCTATTACTTATTGCATTTCAATTGAAAATTATTTGTTTTTGCATAAGTAGAAATGTTATGTGAGATTTCTATGCAATTCGAAGAATTTAAATATATCTCAAAACGCAATGGTGTTACAATGAATTTCAAATCAATTTTTAAAAAATTGCAGACTTCAAGAAAAAAAAAAAATAAACACTATCTAAATGATTGAGTTTTTTTTATTAATATCTGAAAACTAACTCCACATTCAGATATTTCTTTATTGCTTTTATTCGCTCAATTTCTGGATCCAATTATTTCCAGCTTCATGTGTTTTAATCTTAAATTGAGTATTTTTTTTACTCCATTTTTACACTCAGGTATTAAAAGATTTCTTTTAAGAGCTCTTAACGTAATTGGATAATTTAATTATATACGTGTCTGTTTCAGCTGGGAATCAGATGAAAAATTACGGGGTTTCCACTTACCTGGCGAAACTTTTCCCATTCAAATATGCTGATTAAGATAAAACAAAAAAATACTGTTAATTGTAAGGTGTTCGTAATTAAAATTTGATTAATTGTTTTGTTTTAAATATAAGCTGGTTTTCTTTTTAGTTCTCGCTTATTTTATAATTTGAATTTTCGTGTTTTAATTGCTAGTTTTTAGAATGTGGTGTTTTCAGCACTTTGTTATGATGCAATACACAGGGTTTTTTTTTTTTTTCGTGTTTTTTGTCAAAAAGTACGATTTTTTTCTCTTATTCTCAAAGATAAATTATTTTGTGTTGATGAGCTATTAATGTTATCATGTTTAAGTTCAAAAAATTAAAAACACCTTTATGGTTTAAAATGTAAATAAAAAAAAAATAAAAAAATAAAAAAATTGGTATATTGGTTGTTGGGAACTTTTCTTTATTTTTTTTTTCAGCTGTTTTATTTCTTCTACGGCAATTTGATATTTCTTAAGAAAGTATGATTTTTTTTCTCTTATTGTCAAAGATAAATTATTTTGTGTTCATGAGCTATTAATGTTATCATGTTTAGGTTAAAATAAAAAAAATTAAAAACACATTTACGGTTTAAAATGAAAAAAAAAAAATTGGTATATATTGGTTGTTGGGATCTTTTCTTTATTTTTTTTCAGCAGTTTTATTTCTTCTAAGGCAATTTGATATTTCTTAAGAAAGTACGATTTTTTTCTCTTATTCTCAAAGATAAGTTATTTGGTGTTGATGAGCTATTAATGTTATCATGTTTAGGTTTAAAAAAAATAAAAACACCTTTATGGTTTAAAATGGAAAAAAAGAAAATGGTATATTGGTTGTTGGGATTTTTTCTTTATTTTTTTTTTCAGCAGTTTTATTTCTTCTAAGGCAATTTGATATTCCTTAAGAAAGTACGAATTTTTTCTCTTATTCTTAAATATAAATTATTTTGTGTTGATGAGCTATTAATGTTATCTTATCATGTTTAGGTTTAAAAAATTAAAAACACCTTTACGGTTTAAAATGAAAAAAAAAATAATTGGTATATTGGTTGTTGGGATCTTTTCTTTCTTTTTTTTTTCAACAGTTTTATTTCTTCTAAGGCAATTTGATATTCCTTAAGAAAGTACGAATTTTTTCTCTTATTCTCAAATATAAATTATTTTGTGTTGATGAGCTATTAATGTTATCATGTTTAGGTTTAAAAAATTAAAAACACCTTTACGGTTTAAAATGAAAAAAAAAAAATTGGTATATTGGTTGTTGGGATGTTTTCTTTATTTTTTTTCCCAACAGTTTAATTTCTTCTACAACATTTTGATATTTCTGATTTCGGCGCAGTTTAAAATACTTTTTTAAAGTTCATTTATATTGGAATTGGAATCATTAAACAACGGAAAACATTTATAATGAAACTTACTGCTAAGACTCAACTTATTTTCAGAAGTTTACGTCCATGATTAGCGCATCGGGTAAAAAGTGAGTTTTGTACCTACTTTGTTAAAATATAGACATATGATATTTAATTATAACATCTTATCTTCTCTAACACGTATTTCTAACTTGAGGTATAGGTTTACAAATAATCTATTAAAATTAAAACTATTAATTAAAAAAAATCTAAATGCAATGACAGGTATCTCTTCAAAATTCTGAGAGTTTTAAAAAGTTTTATCTTATCTATGTGAAAATAAAAGTTAATGTAATTTTATCTTATGTTTTAAAAAATTTAGTTATAGAAATTCCAATATTGTCGTTATTTTATTTCCTTAAATGATGCATGAAGTATTGCTAGATTTATAAATATGTCTTTACATTTTTTAACTCTAGTTTAATTAAAATAGAATGTTTTCCATATTAAAATTACAATAAACAATTTTTAAATAAATGAAGGAGTGTTTATTGATACATTTTATATATGTATAGGAATTACCAATGCATCTAGTTACATCTATATCTATATTAACCCTCTATTTTTCATCCATGCGTCCAGAGAAAAGTATAAGATTGATATAGATTTTATTTAAGATAATAAAATTATTTGTTTAGTAATATTTTATTTTATTTTATTTTTTTTAAGTATTTTGTCCGTTTATCGTGTCATATAATATATATATATATATATATATATATATATATATATATATATATATATATATATATATATTATGTATATATATTATTTTGTTTTATGCATTTAAAGTGAATAATTTTAAGAAATAAATATTTTAGATAAAGCAAAGGCAGATTGCACGCTAAGAATACAGTTTGAAATTTTGGATAGAAATAAATAATGAAGATATGTACTTTTATTTTGGAAATTTAAAAATCCTGATAAAATGCCTCTATTATCAAATTATGCGTTTCTCTCTAAATATAAATATAACATTATAATGAATGTCCTTGAGATAAAATTAAAAAATAAATAAATAAACTATAATATTAAATTTACAATTTTAAAGCTAGCATGAAAAAAAAAAACTATTTTCTTTATCTCTTTTTATAACATCCAACGTATATCGAATTTATTACTACGAACAGAAATCAAACAAGCAATATATGCAATATTAACCCCTATGAATAAAATAATACTGCATTGGATTTCATTGCAAAACAAACAACAATAATAATATGCTTTTACAATTAATATTTCTTAAATGGATATTTTTTCAAATCATTTGAATGCTTCTTATATAAATTATCGAATTTTAAGCACTAAATTTTTACACAATTATATTAAAAACTGTACTCAAATTTCATTGTACCGGGGAAGTTTGGAGAATATTTTTATTAATGCTATTATCAAATCCAAACTGGTTACTTCCTGACACATTTTTAATTTATATTTGTTCACACACATATCAAATTGGCAGATGCTCTTATTCAGAAACTATGTAATCAAACTGCTTTTCTCGTTTTTCGGCAAAGGCAGAAGTTTTTTCAGAAAAAGTTGGCGTTTTGAACCGAGTTTCTTTAAGCCACAACACAGGAAAGGGAAGAAAAAACTGCTATCCTGAGACAAGAATAGCCTATAACTCAAGGTTTAATTCATTTAAATAAAAATGGAAAGAAAAAAGAAACTGTTCTATTACAAATCACTTTAATAACCATGCTTGCAATTATCATGATTTTATTTTTAAAAATGAGTCAGAAAATGTATCAGAAAGTTTCGTGTTGTTAAGCTCGAAAAATATTGTTTTGAGAACCGCTTTAAAATATAAGATTCTGTAATATTAGGCTGATAGTTAAAAGAAAAAAAAGAAGAAGAAAAGAAAGAAAGAAAAAGAAAAGCTGTTTTCAAATCCGGCCGTAATAAAACTTCCATGGGACCACCGTGAAAATCTAACATATCAATAAATTAATTAATTAATTAAATTTCTATACAAAACTGTATTAAAAGTTCGCTATTATTTTACTTTATTAAAATACTTTTAAACTTTATATGAAAATTACCTAAATCGTATTTATGAAAAAGGTAATAACACAATTAAAATATTTAAAAAAAATTATTATTATGTCTAGTTTCTAATTGCATATAAGTGACTTTAAAATTATGTGTTTTCGCTTACACGAATTTTTTTTCCCTCAGAAATGATCTCACGGAAACGTATAAATGTTACTGAACTGTATAATGATTACAACACTTACGTGCATTTTGTCCTTTATATAAATGCGAAAATACTGTTTGATTGCTTATAATAAGCCATTTCACGAAAAGTTAAATATGATTTATAATTCAAAAATTCAAAGTCAGAAATGTACTCATTTGCTTACACATGCTAAAAATCACAGCAAATAAGTACATTTCTGACCTGGATACTTAAGAATTTAAAAATATTTATTCATGAATTTTGCACTAAAATTTTAACGTTTAATGATTTTTAATCATAAGTATTATTATAAAGAAATAACAATTTGATAAATTTAACATTTCAGATTTCCTTTTGTCCAAAAATGAAACCTTTGATAAACAATAACAATAAAAACCTTAAAATATTTGCTTACCAGTAGTTGTAGAATTTATTTTCGACAAAATGATATGATTGACTTACCTATAAAAGAAAGAAAAGACACGTTTATAACAAAATATAGATACATTAGTAATTATATCATTTTACGTAAAATCTACTCTTATATTAAAATAAAAACTAGTATCTTGTGACCATTAAAATCTTTCTTCTATATGATTATAATACATTAATTTAAATAGCATACTTAGACAGCAACAATTATGAATATGAAGTATAATGCCTTTCTTTAAATTTCGCATAGAATTACAGTGATTAGTGAAGAATAATAGAAAAAAAAACACGCTCGCTAAACTGCATCAACTGATTGTGGGCAAGATTGAGAATCTTTCCCCAGCACCGTATACAAGCATACCCTGTTCATGGATGACAGTCAAAATTGAATCAGCATCTATTTATTTCAAGGTCTAGCACAATATGTTAAGTTTAAGGAAATTCTGTGTATTAGTTTTGGTGATATAGTCATCGCAGAAATCGTTAAAAACACAGCATATCAGAGTCCCTTGTTGAGTGCTATACACCCAAATCTTATCAGCACCCATTTGTGTCAAGGGCTAACGTAATATGAAGTTTGATGAAATTCCGTGCATTAGTTCTTGAGATACAGCTACTTTGGAAATCGTGAAAAATGCAGCATAGCAGCGCCACGTTCTGGACGATATATACAAAAACTTAGCATCAATTTATGTCAAGGTCTAAATAAATCTGAAGTTTTATTGAATTCCGTGCAGTACTTCGTGAGTTAGAGACCCCACAAAATTAACACGGACAGACAGACAGACAGACAGACAGACACACAAACAGAATCACGACCAGACATTTTGTAAAAACGTTCAAATCGCGTTCAGGATCTTCTAAAACGTATAAATCCATCGAAAACTGGAAGTCATTTTTTTTTTATGGATCCAATAAAAATAATAATAATAATATTAATAAAATACCGAGAGAATAAATGAATTAATTTGAACGAAGTCAATTTTGTCTAATTCTTTCAAACATCCCTGAATAAAAATCAGGCAACTGGATATTATTTGATTATTTCGACAAATATTTTCTATTTATATCTCAAAATTATCAAAAGGATGTTTCACTTTAACACTTAAAAGAACTTATATATATATATATATATATATATATATATTATTCTTATATATATATATATATATATATATATATATTCGTGATATACGAAAAGAATCCGGATCATTGTGGAACAAGTGAGACTCTTACAAAGTCTTACTCTTACAAACGTATAAATAATAATAATAATATAATCTGTTGTGATACAGTAGACCTTCGGTTACTCGACATATACTAGCTTAATCGATGCGCCTATAATATAATTTTTTTCTCTTAAATCTGAGTTTTTGTTACTTTTAAAGTGCAGTGAACCTAAAAACGTTACTGCAGATTCTGTTTATTAAATTTTTCTTGTATTTTTTTTTATCTTTGCATTGGTAGTTATTTATCTCATGCATAGCAATTTTAATTAGTTTGATCTGATGATTGTAATTTAATAAAATGTCGTTGTTAATATATCCTCCTAGCTATCTGACGATATCGATTGTTCGAAATAACTGTTGTCTCACGAGTGTTGGAGTCTATTATATATAATAAAAAATATATAACGAATGTAATTATTTTTTTAAAAACGACCCTAGATATTTAATTAATAACAGGTTTCATTAAATGCACATAAAAAAATAAATTTTATGGTATTATAGCCTCATTAATATAATGGCCAACGAAAACCTGAAACTGTATCATGGATACGACTCCAATATATATGAAAAAAAAAAATGACCATATAATATTAATAATTTTACAAAAAACAAAACGTTATAATTAGAAAAAAATAAAAATAATAAACGGTACTAACAAGCCTTTTTTTTAATAAATCAATTTCTTTTCATTTTACTCAATTTACAGAGGCTAATTAGACATGAAATTTCCCAGCCACTTTCCCCCTTATTAATTGCTAATTATGAGGTAAAATGTTTAGAAAACCGAATTGAAAATTAATAAATTTATTGACAGAAAATTTTCTGAAAGGCCCATATTGAGCTGTACTAATTAAAAATCAGATTAGAATATCATGAAACAGTTATTTTTATTCAATGAAACACTCTTAATAACATTTAGGGATTTTAATTATATATATTTTTAAAACGTATAGTTCAGAATTGTTTCTACATTTATTTTTATCTTTATTTACTGCAGAAACTTAAAGGAGGCGTAGAAAAATAAAACTTAAACTAAAAAACGCGTTTATATGCAAGTAATTGAAAACCGGTGTTAAAGAAAAAGCCATATTAAAAGAAAACTAGTTCATGGTCACAAGAAATTTTATAATATATTTTAATTTTACTGTAGAATTAAAAAAATAATAATAATAATAACAAAGTGTTTTAGAGATATGTGATTTTAGATAAAAGTACTGCTGCCTCAATAAAAACCTGACCACGATTTGGCTCCTTTGAAAATGCAATGCAAAGCAAAAATATAAAGGCTAAGAAATGGAAAATTGATTGCAAAGTACATATTAGTAATTTTAAATATTTTAATATTATACTCGATTTTTTTACAATAAGCGGATTCAATATTCCTCAAAATTTTGGGGGGGGGGGGGAAACAGGAGGAGGAAACATAGTGAAGAAACAGATAAAAGTGTATTTTAATAAGTAAACAACTGATATTAGTTAGAAAAATGCGTTAATTTTTATAGCGTGTGGTTTTGAACAAGACAAAAAGTAATTAAACAGACAAGGCAAATATCAAAACATTATATCTTTTATTATTATTATTATTATTATTATTATAACGCAAGATGACTTTATTAGTCACAGCGTAATTATTCGTCTACCAATATATCACTAACAATATTATTTATTGATATTATTAAACATTACATTTTAGTAAAAGAACCAGAACGATAAAAAAAAAAAATGTGTGCATAGTTTCTTATGTTTCAATGGTTAAATTTTACAATAAGTTTATATATATATATATATATATATATATATATATATAAACTTTCTGTACAATTAAACCATTGAAACATAAGATACTGACGAAATATTATGAATTCACTATAATAAATAGCGGAGGCAAAATTCAAATTAAAATATGTAGTCCTATGAAATGAAATATGTAAAATTCAAATGAAAAAACAACAGTATATACACAGATGAAAGCTTATATTGTAAATCACGTCTTCAAGTGCAGAGGATTTACAAAGATAAGCAAAAAACAGCCGATTTCTATTGAGACACTAGCTTTAAGCTAAAAAATTGTATCTCATTCTGCCCAATCTACTGTGGAACAAGATTAATAAAAGAAAAAATTGAACAATGAATAACAAGAAAAGCTTTGAAATGGATTAAAAAAAAAAAAAAAAAAATCTTCTAACCTCATATATTAAAAAGAAGTTTTAACACTATACCGAGTTGCACATGTTCAAATATTGTAGCTATCGAATAAGGTTAATTTAACCGGATTTTATACTAAAACATATATTATATCCATCGGTCGCAGTTAAAATAGATATAAACACATAAATTATTACATTATATATATATATATATATATATATATATATATATATATATATATATATATATATATATATATATATATATATATATATATATATATATATATATATATATACTAAAAATATTTTTTGATATTACACGTTACATTTTAAGAAAAGAACCAGAGCAATAAAAATTGTGTAAAAAAAAAAATATATATATATATAATAATAATAATTATACTATATTTTGTTTAAACAAACATTTATGAAGTTTGTATGAAAATTTATCAGAATAGCACCATAAAAATCAGAGAAAAGGATTAATATTACAAACATATACTGCGTTGAACAGCTTATGAAAATGACACATAAGTCTCCGTGACTTCATATATCAGTGAGTAGAAGGTCATTCTTTGCGTGAAATTCAAAGCAGCGACAGAATATATTTCAACCATGAATCTGGATCATTTTAAATAATGAATTGCAAGCACTCTGTCAAGAGATCTGAGCTTTCATCTATCATCCCGTTATTTCGCTGTACATAATTTCAGCTCAGTTATTAATAAACAGGAAAGAGTTTTTGATGTTGATTGAAATATATAAAGCGCGTTCATCTTTTGACTAATCTTTGTAACGAGGTATGATGTAGGAAATATCTCTTTGAAGAGTTGAAAATTTATCAATGGGATTTTAAACCAAATTTAACAGAGATTGAAGAAAATAATCCGTGATTCAAAATGATAAATTGCTGATGGTTTAAATTAAAACTAGTTGACTCGTCTGGCGTTGTCCGGGCACGAGATAATAACTTTAAATAAACCACAAATTTGTATTATTTTATATCTTTAACCCAATTTTGTATGAATTTATATTTTAAAGTGAAAAATTCACGAAAAAATATTGATATTTAGTGGTAAAATTGCTCGTAAGACATTTTTTTTTTGTTTTTCACGTACATTTGGATACCTTTAGTATTAGGCATTAGATGGCTGCACTACCGATTCAATCAGAAGTTCTATTTCAAATTTCTCTCTCCTCTCCGATTCAAATAATGATTTTTACTATCTTGAATATTTTATTTTAATGTTTGATAAACTATAAACTAAAAGTTTTTTCTAGTATTACTTAAAATTATAGATTACGAAGGCAATTTTTTTGAATTTTTAATATAAATATATTTTTTTATTTATATTATATTTTTAATACAAATTTAATTTGGAAAAATCATTGTTGGATGTTAAACTTTACTTAATTCAAAAGCATTCGAATAATAATTAAAAAAAAATACAAATTATATACGTAATTTCTTTTCCTGAAAATGTGACAGTAATTGAAATGAATTACAGCCAAAAGTAATACAGAAATCATTCTGTCGGAAGCAGGAGTCGAACCAACATGCTTTGCAAATAGCCAGAGCATAAACTAACGCATCAGACTACTCAGCTACTCTGATCAAGTGTACCTTAAAACTAAACAGGTTTCAGATTTAATCTCACGCATACGCAAAAACATCGAATTTGCGCTGAAATTTTTAGGTTGTCGCTTTAAAAAAAGATATTTTGTCTGGAGATTCTGCGCATATGTATGTTATGTACACGCACAAATTTAAGTTTTTTTACACACATATTTCAGTTTTATTAAAGTTATTATTGGTTATTATTTCTCTCTATTACTTTTTCGGATTGGCTAATAAAATAATATAAAATAAAGTAAAGTAAAACGTTGCATTGCACGAATAAAGTTCCAAAATATAGATAAAAACCATTTTTTTTTTTAAACTAATACATTTTTTTTTTATTTAATATATATTTTTTAAATTTCTCACTAACAATACCAAAAAGCATTTTCACATGAAAAATATTAATAATGTATTCAAACAAACTTTTGAAATGTATTAAAAGCTATACTTTCACATTAGCCGCATGCCAGGAGTCAATAGCTGAAGAAATCGCCAAAGATCGCTATTAACAGTAGCCATTTTTATCCTGATATATTCTATAGTTTAAGTGCGTACATGTCTGTTAAATTTATGTTTTATTTATGTTATTTTGTTATTTCATTTAGTTATTGATGAAGTTTTAATTTCGATGTGGAATACTATCCAGAAACAAATGTTGAAGTAGTTGTATTGTTTTAAGTGCAGAGAGGTTAATCTTTCTTAATCGGGATGCACGTGACAGAGATATATTTTTATAGAAGTCATGCTTGAAATTTTCTTTGAAACCCATAAGAAATCAGTAAATTGAGATGCAGTTTTCAAACAAATTCAATTGGAAAAAAACATTTTTTTTTCAATTCGATGGTATAAAAATTTGAAATTGTGCGAAGTCTAGAAGTAAAACAAAAAACGGCAATAAAATCGAAATATATTGGTCATGTGTTGCCATCGTTAATATGACATCAGAGTTAATCATGGTCATATTTTTGCTTTACAATATATAGATGTTCAATAGATTTTATCTAAAAAAGCTCAAAGACGTCTTCAAACAAATAAGAATTAATCCTATTTTTATTATTTTTATACAAGAGAAAACTTTCTTGGGAATTTCTGAAGGATCTTCTTTTAGCAATGCATGAAGAAGATCGAGAGACACTATAATGATTTATAGGGTAAAACAGACTCAATTGTTTCTCCACTTTCAAATTTAAACAGCAGTTTTCAAAAATTTAATATCAAAGAATCTAATATTTATTTTATTAGACCCATCAAATGTTTAAAACGAGATCTTTCAGCCCGGAAGAAAGAAACCAAGAAAAAAAAAAAAAAAAAAAAAAAAAAAAAAAAAAAAATCTAATATTTATTTTATTAGACCCATCAAATGTTTAAAACGAGATCTTTCAGCCCGGAAGAAAGAAACCAAGAAAAAAAAAAAAAAAAAAAAAAAAAAAAAAATCTAATATTTATTTTATTAGACCCATCAAATGTTTAAAACGAGATCTTTCAGCCCGGAAGAAAGAAACCAAGAAAAAAAAATACAATCAACAAATTGTTCTCAAAATATATGTGTTAAAAAGTAATTTTTAACTCAAAATGATTTTTTCCACTAAACATTATATTTTAGTGAAAAAAAAAACCTTGAATATTAATTAAATATATTGAAATGCTTATGAAATTATCTAATTATGCATTACTTCTTTCTAAAACTTACATAATAATAGGACCATAGAATTAAGCCATGGATAAAGCATCGAAAAGAAAGGATTAACATTATAAATATATATTTATGGCCATGCACAGTTTATGAAAATGACACATTACTCTCCGTGACTTTGGAGATCATTAAGTAGAAGCTTATTCTTTGCGTCAACTTCAAACGCATGTATTTCAATCACGAATCTGGATCCCTTTAAGTAATGAATTGCAAGTACTCTGTCAAAAGATCTGTGCTTTCATCTATCATCATTCCGCAGTACATAATTTCAATTCAAAGCTATTAATAAACAGACAAGAGGTTTTGATGTTGATAGAAAGGTATGAAGCGCATTAATCTTTTGACTTATCTTTGCAACGAGATAGGTATGAAACACCTATTTGAAGAGTTGCAAATTGATAATGTTTTTTTTTGTTTTTTTAAACCATATGTAAAGAGGTGAAAGGATAATCGGTGTTTCAAATTGAAAATTGTAAAGATGTAAAATGTTTTGCCAATATATTCAGGAAAACTACGCACGAGTCACACGCTTCAGAGTGGGCTAAAGCTAATTTTTTCCATCAATTATTTTTCACAAGTATGACATTTAGGAAAATAACCGAAACGAAAACCCAAATGCATCATGTTTAAAAAAAATAACCGGACCATTTTCAAAATTCGCTTACATATGCTGTAACAGAGGAAAAATAAGAAAATCCAAACATACATTAATATTTAATGTTTAATTTGAGCTATGCATTACATAAAGAAGACTATATTAAATGTTTCTAGCATTAAAAATAAAAAAAATCAATAAAAATTGTTGAGATATAAATCAGTATAAATGGATTAGTGTCAAATCCGTTACCAAATGTCAAGTCCGTTACCGCACATTTTTTAAATGAATTTTAATATTAATATCATTTTCTTCACCATTCTATTGTTATTTTGCTTTCAACTAAGAAATAGCGATATAATTTTCTTAAAATTCAATAATTTACATAAATATATATTGTTATTATTAGAAAAAGTTTTGTATAAAATTTCTTTGTGGTCAAAATTTGTGGTTATAAATGTCTCTCATTTCAATTTAATAAGTATTATTGTTAAGTATCATGTTCTGAAATTTAAAGACATAAGTCACTTCAAAGTAAGTTGATTTTTGAAGCTTTAAAAAAAATTTAAAGGTGACTATTTTCAGTATTTTGGTATGGTAATGGACTTGACATTTGGTAACGGATTTGACACTAATCCATTTATACTGATTTATATCTCAACAATTTTTATTGATTTTTTTAATTTCTAATAATTAATAGAAATATTTAATGTAGTCTTCTTTATATAATGCATAACTCAAATTAAACATTAAATATTAATGTATGTTTGAATTTTCTTCTTTTTCTTTTGGGACAGCATATGTAAGCGAATTTTGAAAATGGCCCAACCATACCTTTTCTTATTTATTAATTTTTTAAATTAGGTATTAATACATTACTTAGTAATTTTATAAATTTGATATACTCTACTCTTTTGAAAACTTATTGTGATAGCGGCTTAAAAATCAGCCATGAATGACCATCGAAAATAAACGATTGTTAGTACAAAGAGACTCGTATATTTACCGCAATGACTTATGAAAAGCTTATGAAATTGACACATTATTCTCCGTGACTTCATCGATCAGTGAGAAGAAGGTCATTCTTTGCGTCAAATTCAAAACAACACCTGACTATATTTCAATCACGAATCTGAATCCCTTTAAATAATGAAATGAAAGCACCCTGTCAAGAGATCTGTCTGTGCTTTTATCTGTCATCCCGCCATTTCTCAGTACATAATTTCAATTCAAAAGTTCTAAATAAACGGGCAAGAGTTTTTCATGTTGATGGATATGTACGGAGTGCGTTCATCTTTTCATTATTCTTTGCCAGAAGTATAATGTATGAACTATATCTTTCAAGAGTAGAAAATTCATCAATGAAATTTGAAACCAAATGTAAAAAGAATAAAGAGTAATCGTGTTTCAAAATGACAAATTACAAGAAGCGTAAATTAAAATATTTTACTAATATATACCTGAAAATTGCGCATGTATGCAAGCACATAAAAATTTGAGTTTAAAAAAATTCCGAGGTTTATTTTTATAAATGTTTATCGCAGTTATTATATCTTTCAATTACTATATATATATATATATATATATATATATATATATATATATATATATATATATATATATACAATATATATATATATATATATGCAATATTTTTTATGTAAAATAGTTATGCATTTAATCAAATAAGAGCTAATCATGCTTTTATGATTATTACTGTAATGATGTGATTTGTTGACGGTAGTTTATGTTTTCATTGGTTGTGAGATTAACGAAATATCCAGGTTTTTGTTTGATGGGAAAAGAAAAACTCCAGTATCCGGTATAATTTCAGGATTTTATTCCGTAAACATAAGATGATCGAAGGCAGAAGAGGGTAAACAAGAAAGGCAGCTCTTAAACAGCCATTATTATGCGAAGACAGAAAGCGAAGTGAGATGTTTCCACGATACAAGTTGGAAATGCACTGGCAAGAATCTCGCCAAAATAGGGTTGTTACAGAGTGTCTAGGCGTAAATACTTTCAGATGAAGCTGCCGCATAACTAATGGTATTTAGCAAGCCGGGTTGCTAGATTTTTTCAAAAGGACGAATTTTGTTTCAAAATTAATATCGCCACGGCGATTATAACCGACAAATATCTTTCTCATGAGAACGGATTTTCGACAGACAAAACAGTATATGCTTTTAACAATGAGAATATATTTTTAGACCTGGGTGTGAGTGATTGAGTTATTACCACTACCATATAAGGGCATGCATTTGGGCCAAATGGAAGATTCGCATAACTTTTGTGGCCACAAAAATGCGTTATGCACATATTGTGTTATAAGCTTGGTTACGGAAAGTAAAATTACGAAAAGGCATCTGTGCTGATATAATTCTTTTCTTTTTTTATTTTAATCGAAAAGCCGTGAGATATTAGTGATCGAGCACAAGTGAAAATGAAAAAGGGAAAGGTTATAAATTACAGCGGGATTATTGTTTGTAGTTAAAGATAACTCAACTAAATTTTGAAAAAGGAAAGGGAAAAATATAATTTAAATGAAGGATAGGGAAGGTTAAAACTTAATATATGATTCTCATATCATATATTTCCCCCGTTTGCTCAGATAAAAGAATAATTTGTTAGGGTTTAAATTGCAGGCATGCTCCGTCTGAAAGTTTACATATAATCAATGCACAATATAAGAAAAATATAAACACATACAAATATCAAAAATGAAAATGATAATGGAAATGGTAATGAAAATGGAAATGGTATACCAAAATTTTTGCTACTAGTCATCATAGTGTACACACTAGTTTATTCCTTGAGTCCATGGCTGCATAAGAGTTTTGTTTTGTAGAAGTAGATGTTGTTATTTTTTCTGTTCCGGAACATATGGCAGTTGAACTACTCTACATATATAGTGATGACCAAAATATGACCAGAAAAGTTGCATTATCATCAACTAATATTTATTTTACTGATAACTGGTCGTAAGCATGCTAAATGAATTTAAAATGTTCATAACTCTGAACATATAAGCTTATGTTAAGTTGCAACTACAATACAATAAAATTTCTTTGTTCGAACATAATGCAAAATAATGATATATGTAATCTTGAATAAAATAAACATAAAATATATAAATGCAAATACAAAATATAAAAACAAGATACCGTTACAGTTACATTAACAGTTACACATGTGTAAAAATGAAATACAAAAATGATGAAGATAAAAAAATGAATAAAATTTGGGTTTAAAAATAGTAAAAATTTGTGCATTCGCACAGGACAGGATAGGGAAAGTGACGCACGATCCAAAAAAAATTCCTGCCCTAAATCTTGTCTAAGGACAAGTGTGATGGCGCAAGTTTAGGACTATTGCCTTATTTGTGGAGGGAATATTTAGGGCGAGGTCCACATTGTTGACACAACATAGACCCCGTTGCTCCCGCAGCAGTAATGCAACAAACTGAGGAGCAGTCTCGTATACTCATTTTGACAGGGGATTTAAGGTGAATTGGAATACCAATTCGAATGTGTCTCTCATTACAATGGGGTGGAAGATCCTAAGGGCAATAATTTTGAACAGATCACCACTCCGAAAGGGAATAATTAGAAAAATAAAAATATATATATACACCTAGTGTATGTCGAATAAAGTCAATCCTAGATTAATGAGAGAGAGTTTTGTCAAGTTCGGTAAAAATGTTAAGTCATGAGGTACATATTTACTTAATTAGTATTATTAAAATTTTAAAAAAAACTGACCTTAAGAGAAAAAATTTTTTTGTGCAATTAATGTTACTATAATTATGTTTATAACTATTTATGAGATTTAAAAAAATATGACGACAAAAGTTAAGATTTTTTTTTTAATGTGTATATGTACAAACACCCCATAAACGTAAAAAATAATGTTCACAACAAGATTGCCATATCTGCCATTCCCTTGATGAAACAAACTTGGACCAGCCGAGAACTTTCACAAGGAAACATCAAATATAACATCAGTATATTGTGTACATCAATATACACAAGTGTGAACAAAACCAAAAATTCGCACAAAATACAACAATTATAAAATTATACGCTATTTTCTAGGTCTTAAATTATAACGTGTTGAATAAGTTGGAGAGTTAATATTATTGTAACCATCATGACTTGTAAGTAAGTGATCGCTTCTTGGTGGAGCGATGATTAACCTATCAATGTGTACTCTAAAAGCAGAGTCATCAGGTGCATGTAAGCGTTTGATTGAAACAGAGACAGGTGAATATTTGTGTATAACAATGTAAGGTCCAGAATATTTTGGTTTGAACTTATCTACTGATTTTAAATACACAATATCTTTATTCATAATTTTTCTTAGTTTAGCACGTTTTTGAAAATGATCATTTCTTTTGTTTTGAGAGTCTTTGATGTTATTATATGCTTTCCTGTAAATAGAATTTAAATCTTGTAACAATTTGTAAGCTTCAAAATCTTTGTCAAGAACCTGATTGACATTATGGTCATAAGTATCAAATATTAAGGATAGTTCTCTTCCAAAGTGAAGCAAGTTGGGAGAATATTTTGTGGAGGAATGTAGAGATCCATTATAAAGAGATTTATGAATTGATAAAGCATTTTCAAAAGTGTGACCTTCTTGAAGTAAAGTAGAAACTGAGTACTTAATTGATTTATTAACTCGCTCTGATACGGCATTGCTTTGTGGCCTCGCTACACTGGAATGACGCACCTTTATGCCTAATGTGTCGTTAAATTTGTCGTATATGTGTGAAGTGAATTGTTTTCCCAAATCTGACAATATTACGGAAGGTCTTCCAAAGATAGTTATGTAACTGAATAAACATTTAATTATCTTTTCAGAAGTGATGGTACGCAAAGGGAAGAGTTCTAGGTGTCGAGAAAAATGGTCAATTACTGTCAATACCGACTGTCCATTAGTAAAGGGACCGACCAAATCAACACTGACTGTATCTCCTGGATGCGTAGGTGTGTATGTATGTTGTAGTGGAGCAAGTGGAGTTTTGTGATGTTTTGCCTGTAAACATTTTGTGCAAGACGCTACAAAATTTAAAGTGTCAGCATACATTCCTTTCCAAAAATATTTTTTTGTGACAAATGCATAAGTTTTTGTTAATCCAAAATGTGAAAAATGACATATTGTTAGAACTTTGGCTTTTAATGAATTTGGGACAATAATGTGGTAAGAAAAGGTGTCATTACAAATATTTTCTTTTTTTAACATTAAAACCTTTGAATCGGGATGAATGAAGTACATAGGGAATTGTTTCGATGAGCCATTTGCATAATTTCGTTGTAAATTTCGGATAATTTTGTGTCTTTCTTTTGTTCGTTTACAAATGTTTCATTTGAAATTTCCAATAAAGGGTCTTTTTGATCCTTGTTACCAATAACTAAGTAATTTAGAGAATGTGTACTGTATGATAAATGATCATTATTAGTGTCTGGGAGATCATTATCTACAATTGGCAATGCATATGGTTCGTTGATAAGCTCAGGGTTGGAATTTAAATCAACTGTGTTTTTCTCGAAAGAACATCTGGACAAATAATCTGCAAGTACATTAGAAGAACCGGGAATGTGATCAAAAGTGTATGTATATTCTGATAATTCTGTTAACCATCTAGTTGTTATGTCAGCGGGATTAGTCGTTTTCTTGTATTTTTTTAAAGGAGCACTATCGGATAAAATTACAAACTTTCGGTTATATAGATAGTATTTAAAAGCGATTACAGATTTGTAAATGGCCATTAATTCAAGTTTTAGTGCGGGATAACGTTTTTCGGACTGTTTAAGAGATTTAGAAAAAAATGCAATGGGAAGTAATTGCCCTTCATGTTCCTGTAATAGAGCACCTCCTATGGCTATAATTGACGCATCCGTGTTTACGTAAAAAGTTTTAGACCAATCGGGTAAACGAACCATGGGAGAATTAAAGAACACCTGTTGCATTTGATCAAATAATTTTTTATGTTTTTGAGTCCATTTAAATGTTGTTTTTGGCGTAGTGAGATCTATAAGTGGTTGGATAATTTTTGAAAAAGAAGGCACTAGAGATTTGTAAAATGTGACCAGACCAATAAACCTTTTTAATTGTCTTTTTGTTGTCGGTGTAGGAAAAGAATTTATTTTGACAATATTTGATTGGACGGGAGAAATGGAATGATTTTCAATGTGAAAACCTAAATAGTCAACAGCGGTTTTGTGAAATGAACATTTATTGGGCGAGAGCGTTAAATTATACTTCGATAAAATTTCAAGTACTTTCTGTAATTTTGCACATGTTTCCTCAAAAGAATTAGAACCAAAGATTAAATCGTCTTGGTATGCAAAAATACCTTCTATTTCTAATTCATCAATAATAGTGTCCATTAAATTTTGAAAGAAACTACTGCTATTCTTTAAACTGAAAACCAACCTTTTAAAACGAAAAGTACCGTATATGCATGTGAATGTAAGTGGATCCTGATATTTTTCAGGTAAATTAATCTGATGATAGGCCTGTTGAAAATCTAACGAAGTGAAATATTTATATGCAGATAAATTTGAAATAATGGTCTGTATTTTGGGAAGTGGATATGAAGATCCTTGTAAGACGGAATTTAGCATTCTTAAATCAAGAGCAAGTCTGTATTTTTGTTTTGCAGACCCATCAGACTTCTTTCTAACCAGCAAAATAGGACATGCCCATTCTGAACAGTTACGTTCAATAATATTTGCTTCAAGAAGTTGATTTATTTGCTCTTTCATTTCTTGGTGTAATGATTGTGGTACAGGAAAAAGTAGTGTTTTGATTGGGTAGTCATTAATGAATTTGAGATTTGGAACAACCTTGTCTGTGTGACCTAATGTTTTCATTGATTTAGAAAAAGAACTGTAGTATTTTAACAATAATGAGCCTAAGGTTTTTGCTTGTTGAGTGTCTAGATGTTCCAATTTGAAGTCTTGTATTGTTAAATCTTCCTTTCTTTTTTTTAAGACCTCATCTGAAGCTTGAATATAATTGCATATAAACTGTTGTAAATTATCATGCGGTTGAATATTGAAGCTGTTGATGTTGTCGCATAACTTCATGGTGTGTGAAAAATTGTCGTTTTTAGATGGTTCCATAATTTCCGAGACCTCATATAAGATTCCTATTCGTGCATTTTTGTTTATGTGTACAGGCTTGTTAGAAGAATTTTGTAAGAATATGTATACATGTGATTTTTGTAGGTGTTTGGTATGATTTTCCTGATCGACCGATTCAACATCATTATTGTTACCTAGCAGACTGTCATAACAAATAATTTGTTTATTAGAATTAGTACTTTCAAAACAGTACTGCATTGAAGGGTTTAAAGAATCAGTGTCGATGGAAATCCATGTTTTCTCATGTGGTTCTAGTTTTAATTTATGTGCAAGGCGAATCGTTTTGACTGAATTTGACGGAGAGTTTACATGTTCACTTAGAAGATTTATGTCTTTGCCATCAGCTGACGCGCTAAGTAATGGCACATGAAATTCATTTGTTGACATTCTATTTTTGTGAACATCAATTAGGATCCTGTGTTTATGAATGAAATCAAATCCTAATATTCCTTGAAAACTAGACGTATCGGGAATGTCAACAATATAAAAGTTGTGGCTAAAAGATTTGTGGTGAATTCTGATTGATGCTTTTATACATGCGGTGAAATCAACATCGGAATTTACTGTTTTAAGGGTAACTGTTGTGCCTAACCTTTTATATTTAAGATTGTGCTTAATAGAATCGAAAAGGGACTGTGATAAAAGGGAAATTGTCGACCCTGTATCCAGAAGTAAAATTGTGTCTGTTCTTGCTATAGAGGCCTTTATAAGGGGGAGTGTTGGGGAACTATTATTCACATTTGAAATAACCTCAACTTTCTTTTCGTCACTTGATGATGCAGTTTGCGATGAACTTTCAGTTGATCTGTGCACTGTTTGTGACGACCCATTCCTGGTCATTTTTATGTTTGTTGTGGTCTGTGAAGCGACCGAATTGACTAGTCTTTCCTTAGAAATTTTTGGAAGAGTTTCATCAAACGACCATGGGAATGTAGGGCAAGTTGCTGATGTTAAAATGTTATCCTGAGATGCAAAGCCATCAGCTAAATTACATCTCCTTAATAGTTTAAAGATTCCCCTTTCTGATTACTTTTTTTGCGAAAATTTGGATTGAATTTGTAATTTTGATATCCACCTCTATTCGCATTAGATCTTCTCCATTTAAAACAAAATTTTGCAGTGTGGCCACGTTTCAAACACAACTGACAAGTGGGTGGAGAATTCGATTTGTTATGT
The DNA here is from genome assembly GCA_963931845.1 of Maratus michaelseni. Taxonomy (NCBI): domain Eukaryota; kingdom Metazoa; phylum Arthropoda; class Arachnida; order Araneae; family Salticidae; genus Maratus; species Maratus michaelseni. Next base: position 261,969,180 of record OZ007593.1, read on the forward strand.
TTATTTGTGCGGTAATAGCTATGACCAGTGTGTCTTTTTTTGAAGTCTTTTTTATACTGATCATGCGAGTTTTGTGGGCGAGAGGGTTGATTATGAGAGTTATTTTTGTCCTCGCTACCTGTTAACGACAAGGCGTTAATTTTTTCATTTAGTGATTTCAACTGCAGGACGATCGAGTCTGCGGAGCTAGATGCGCAGGGCTGCAATATTTTCTCATTTTGCATGATCTCTTGTAAAGCTTGTGCCCTATCTACCGCTTGTTTATAACTTGATATTCCCTCCTCTTGTATTTTAACCGTTAAATTTGAAGGAATTGCTGAAATAAACTTAGTAAATTTTATATTATCAAGGCCTGTTCTATCTGTTATAGTGTCATGTACACGAGCAGTGAGTGTGTTTATACGATGCGCTAAGTTTCTAATCGATTCCTCTGGTAGTAATAATAGATTATTGAATTCAACCAGTGCTGCAGTTTTACTCGGGGGAGCGAAAAATGCTCTGAATTCTTTCTCGACGAAATCCAAATCATTAGATTTATATATTTCAGGGTTTTGCGTAAAAAAGGTTAATGCTGGGCCTGTGAGTTTCCCACCCAGAAATTGAATTGCTTCTTCGTGCTTCCATTTTTGTATACGGGCCAATGTTCTTAACTGATTAAAAAAGAACTCTAACAAGGTGGGTTCACCATCAAAATTGGTCACTTTAAAAGTTAGTTTGCTGGCCATGTTTGGCTAACGAGTGAGCAAATATAAATATTTTGTTTGCAATAAATTATTAGCTAAATAAATCTTTACCTTAAAAATTAAAAATTCAGGTGGGCAAAATTTTGTTTACCTAAAATATTCACAGTAACTTACCAGAAAATATTTATTGCAAGTATTACTTATAAGCAAAATATATAATAAATGAATAAATAAATGAATGCAATCTCTCTTTTTTTTATGAAAAAGAAAAAAACACAAGAACAAAATACCTATATCTCCAGAATGAACAATTATTCACACCACAAATATATTATCTTCTTTCTTTCATTATTATCCATCCATATATATATATATTTTTTTTATTCTTAACCAAGAGATATCTTAATTTTCAAAAGAAGGACAATTTGGAAAAATATCTGTAAATACATAAATAAATTAATCGCTCATTCTGCAGACTGCAATACTCATTGTGGCAGATAAATAAAAAGTAATTTGAACTTTATATAGAAAAAGTATGTCTGCCTTATTATAAAATCAAAATTTTTATGCAATATATTAAATAAAATTTCAGTCATAAAAAAAATGTGTTATCTAGGCCAACCTTCGAGAGATAATAACAATTATATTATACCTTTCATTATAACTATTGTTTCTTCTAAATATATAAGCCTTTATAAAAATATTAAAAGAAATGCGTATAGAATTACCATCTCTCCTTTCAAAATAATAATACGTTCAATATTTGAAAAAAAGTGTCATTGCATAATAGGAAAATATTTTTTTTGAAATACACAATAATATTCAAAAATTCTCTTATTCACTTATTCTTTATTTAAGATTTATCCTGTGAATATTTAATTTAATAATTTTTTTTACATACAGAATATAATTTACCAACTTTCCTATAATATGGCAAGAACCATTAACATTAAAACAGAAAATAATCAGTAGTTGTTTAATATTAATCTAATAAATCATTATCAAAACATATGACCATGTAATAAAACGGAAAAGGTTTCTGGTTGTAATTGCATTAATAATAAAATCATCACCATATAAATATTACCGTGAATTCTTTCTAGTATAATCTAAATTACACAAACAAAAACAAAAAAGCTACAAGTGCCATTTCAATTTACTATGATATCAGTTTAAATCAATATTCGAGAATATTATTATTATTTGTATACTTTATAAACAATTATTTAGCATGGTTCAAATTGAAACCTTTTTTTTTCTCCCTATTAAAGAAATAAACGAACAACTTACCTTAATGAGAAAAATATAATCCAAATAGAATTTTGTACCTTTTTATTTACCTACACTGTGTGAAACAAGAAAAAAATTTACTTTTATTTTATTTGCTTGAAAGCGGGGGAAAAGTTAAAAGTGCAATCGTATTAGTCATTGATTCAAGATGAGCTAATCAGCTGTAAAAGAAAAATTCAATATAATTAAGTTTTATCCTGGTTTTTTCTGTATGCATGCAAACAGTTCATTCTATGTTAATTTGTTCTCCTTATCAGCTGGAAACTTAAACAGCTGAGATTATTCACTTTAGATGAGTCTCAGTTGCAGAGAAAGAAAAAAACCACAGAACTATCACTGATCTGAATGTAGATCGAAGTCCACTGGCTAGTGAATATCGAAACTGGAAAGTGTTATTATTATTCTTTGTACAACCACCAAAGCGCGAAAAAAATGCAGAATTACGAACGCATAGTTCGAAATTTTTGAATCGTTTGGGTTACGCAGATGTTACTAAGAGTACTTTTGACGTCATAGTCTTTTTTTTTGTTGCTAATATTCTAGTGTTTAATGAAGAGAAAAAGAGTTCTTAAATGCGGGATACGGAACTTCTATTTAGCTTATTGTCAGTTGTATAAAGAAAAATAAAAGCACCGAAACATTAACTTCACTGTTGAACTTGAATGCTTGGAAGTCCGTGAATAATAAATAGAACGGCGTTTGATGAAATAAAATAACACACTGGAAAAATTGAATCAGGAAAAATTGAAATTTTGAGCACTGAATTCAATTGCTTTTTTTGAAACTTGAGTAACTATTTGTATTTCTCGAGTGTCATGGGGAACTTGTATGCATATGACATACAGAGATGCTTAACAATTTGAAGAAGTTGAACTCAGAAAAGTCGAGGGCTACTAAATATCTGCGGGATCGTCGACACACATGGACACAGGGTGCAGAGGGCATGGGGGCTTGGCACAGGGAAGATTATCACGGATGACTGCAGTTTTTAAAACTGATGAACTTCTATTTAATCCACAAATGACGAAAAGCACCATTTAGTAGCAAGATTTTTGTAATAGGCACATTTGCAGTAAAACATTGACACTGGTATTCTAGTTCGTGGCATTGGGCGTGATGCAGATGAAGCACATTGGGCACGGAACAGAAGAAAGCAAAGTCCCGAGAATAACTTTGGGGGAGACAGGTGAAGCAAAAGTTTTTTTAAAACCGTCCACTCGGTCCGGTGGGATGGTAATATGCAGGTGGGAATTTTCTTAGATGCATGCTGATAATCCAAAGAGACAGGCGGGTGCAGGTGAAGAAAAAGCGTCCCCTCTTCTGCCAACGCTAACTTCTTTTTTTTTTTTTAAACTGGAGAAAAGAGCTGGTATGGCACCATTAATTCTGTAATGATGTGATTTGTTGACGATAGTTTATGTTTTCATTGGTTGTGAGATTAACGAAATATCCAGGTTTTTGTTTGATGGGAAAAGAAAAACTCTAGTATCCGGTATAATTTCAGGATTTTATTCCGTAAACATAAGATGATCGAAGGCAGAAGAGGGTAAACAAGAAAGGCAGCTCTTAAACAGCCATTATTATGCGAAGACAGAAAGCGAAGTGAGATGTTTCCACGATACAAGTTGGAAATGCACTGGCAAGAATCTCGCCAAAATAGGGTTGTTACAGAGTGTCTAGGCGTAAATACTTTCAGATGAAGCTGCCGCATAACTAATGGTATTTAGCAAGCCGGGTTGCTAGATTTTTTCAAAAGGACGAATTTTGTTTCAAAATTAATATCGCCACGGCGATTATAACCGACAAATATCTTTCTCATGAGAACGGATTTTCGACAGACAAAACAGTATATGCTTTTAACAATGAGAATATATTTTTAGACCTGGGTGTGAGTGATTGAGTTATTACCACTACCATACAAGGGCATGCATTTGGGCCAAATGGAAGATTCGCATAACTTTTGTGGCCACAAAAATGCGTTATGCACATATTGTGTTATAAGCTTGGTTACGGAAAGTAAAATTACGAAAAGGCATCTGTGCTGATATAATTCTTTTCTTTTTTTATTTTAATCGAAAAGCCGTGAGATATTAGTGATCGAGCACAAGTGAAAATGAAAAAGGGAAAAGTTATAAATTACAGCGGGATTATTGTTTGTAGTTAAAGATAACTCAATTAAATTTTGAAAAAGGAAAGGGAAAAATATAATTTAAATGAAGGATAGGGAAGGTTAAAACTTAATATATGATTCTCATATCATAATTACAAATGTGTTTCTCCATCTTTAAACGGAAAAGAACAAAAATGAAAAAAAAAAGTACATTAAAGGTGACCATTTTCAGTATTTTGGTATGGTAATGGACTTGACATTTGGTAACGGATTTGACACTAATCCATTTATACTGATTTATATCTCAACAATTTTTATTGATATTTTTAATTTCTAATAATTAATAGAAATATTTAATGTAGTCTTCTTTAAATATTGCATAACTCAAATTAAACATTAAATATTAATGTATGTTTGAATTTTCTTCTTTTTCTTTTGGGACAGCATATGTAAGCGAATTTTGAAAATGGCCCAACCATACCTTTTCTTATTTATTAATTTTTTAAATTAGGTATTAATACATTACTTAGTAATTTTATAAATTTGATATACTCTACTCTTTTGAAAACTTATTGTGATAGCGGCTTAAAAATCAGCCATGAATGACCATCGAAAATAAACGATTGATAGTACAAAGAGACTCGTATATTTACCGCAATGACTTATGAAAAGCTTATGAAATTGACACATTATTCTCCGTGACTTCAGCGATCAGTGAGAAGAAGGTCATTCTTTGCGTCAAATTCAAAACAGCACTTGACTATATTTCAATCACGAATCTGAATCCCTTTAAATAATGAAATGAAAGCACCCTGTCAAGAGATCTGTCTGTGCTTTTATCTGTCATCCCGCCATTTCTCAGTACATAATTTCAATTCAAAAGTTCTAAATAAACGGGCAAGAGTTTTTCATGTTGATGGATATGTACGGAGTGCGTTCATCTTTTCATTATTCTTTGCCAGGAGTATAATGTATGAACTATATCTTTCAAGAGTAGAAAATCCATCAATGAAATTTGAAACCAAATGTAAAAAGAATAAAGAGTAATCGTGTTTCAAAATGACAAATTACAAGAAGCGTAAATTAAAATATTTCACTAATATATACCTGAAAATTGCGCATGTATGCAAGCATATAAAAATTTGAGTTTAAAAAAATTCCGAGATTTATTTTTATAAATGTTTATCGCATATATATATATATATATATAGCTGCGTGAGTTATTGATCACTATTATGCACATGTGCAATATTTTTTATGTAAAATAGTTATGCATTTAATCAAATAAGAGCTAATCATGCTTTTATGATTATTACAAATGTGTTTCTCCATCTTTAAATGGAAAAGAGCAAAAATGAAAAAAAAAAGTACATTAAACACAAATTATTTACACATTTTAAAATTGTATCTAAGCAGTTCTTAAATTATGAATAACATATTATTTCTTTCCAAAGGCTTACTATGAAAGCGCCATAAAAATCAACCATGAATAAATATCGAAAAATATATATATATATATTAATATTACAAACCTACGTTTACCTCAACGTACAGCTTATGAAAATAACAAATTACCCTCCGTGACTTTAGAGATCAGTGAAAAGAAGTTTGCGTCAAAATCACAGCAACACTAGAATATATACTTATATGGCAAAATGTCACCGGACGCTTTAGATTTTAGACGTTTATTCGAACATTTAGAGAAATACTCGACGAATTCTTCTGGAACTTTAGGAATATAAAAAACATATTTGACGATATTTTTCTGTGAAGACTTGGTCACGAATGCAATTAATGAGGCCGATAGCAACTTGAATAAAAAAAATAATGCGATCACCCTGTAAATGATCTGTAGCTGTTAACACTTGGCTATGTGGGTCCCGTACAACATTTGTGTAAAAATAGAATATATATTCTTAGAAAGGTTTCTTTAAAAAAAAAAATCTTTATATATATATATATATATATATATATATATATATATATATATATATATATAAAGCATGCAGAGTTTTCAACTAAGTTTAACTTTCCTGAAACTTGGCAAAGTACAGTAGAAAGGATATACAGCAATTAAAATATAAATATATTAAATATTTGATGAAATATGATCATTTATAAGTATGAAATATTTTTAACTGCTTATGCAGGGGTGATTGTGGGTTCAAGAAAAAATACCTGAAATTTTAGCGAGAAAACGTTTCTGTATATAGAGAGAGGAGGGATGGAACATATAATTTATTACAGGGAGGTCAAATTATGAAACATGTGAATTTTAATTAAGGTAAAGCTAGGAGAGTCTGCGCACAATTCAAAAGAATAACAATTAAAAATTTAAATATTAATTTTTTGCTAAACTATCCATGGATAATTTTTACTTCATTTGTTTTTTATGCATTTCCATTGCTATTTTGTTGTTAGGTTGCAATTTAATAGAACAGTTGTAATAAAACCAAGAAAGTTATTTTGCGCAATCTGTCCTTACAGGGTTGGTGTGATTGCGCACATGGGTAGGAGAGATTGTTACTAATAATAACTACAATTAAATTGTTAACAATAATAATTACACTTAAATGACATTGCTGTACGGTTTTTGTGAACAAATATTATTGTATTGGGAGTGAATATTTCAACCTAATGATTAAAAAATCATAAAAAGAAAATAATTTTAAAAACGATTAAAAATTTTTAATTAAAGGAAAAAAATTAAAGAATCAGAAAAAAACAAGTCCAGATAAGATTGCAAAATAACATTAAGTTACTTGATAACGCGTTTAACTTAAAATTAGTCCATTTTCATTTTTCATGCAAATTTACCAATAAGCTGCGTAATCTCTCCTAGCATGGAAACTAATGGGAACAATGCGCCATCTCTCTTAAGTAGCAGATGCGCAAACTCTCCAATTTCGGTAAGAGAGATTACGCGGCCTTTTATTTAAACATGGGCGCTACTAAAATGAACCGTTGATGTTCACATTGTTAGTCTATATTAGTAGCTTATGAGAAATCGTTTAAGTTAAAAATATTTTGTACTACTGACATTGTATAGAAATTCTGATGAATAGCTATGAAAATTCAAGCGCTTACTTTGGGAAAACAAAACAAAATAATGTTTTATCTTAGACGCTCAAAACAATCAACGTGCACTTTCAAGTAGACACTCCACTACTGCTGTTGTACAACTACCTAGAGTCACTGCGCGCTCACTCTACTCTTTCCACCCGAAACTCTATGTGTGCAATCTTTCCGACCGCGCCATCTCTCCTGGCTTTTCCTTATGTTTAGCAATCATATGAAATTGATATTTTAGTCTTATTTTATGAATTTAACTATCAGAAAAACCAGAATTTTTGTACTGAAAATGAAAAAAATATCTGAATTCAGGTATATAACCTGAACACAATCACTCCTGCCTAAACAATAACGCTTTACTTTTTTTTTTTTTGCATAATTTATTAGTCAAGTATAAAAGGCAATTTATATAAAAATACCAGTCGAATAACGTAAAAATTCAGAAAGATATCGGCGATATAGTGAGCTATAACAGTTCAGCCCCTTTCCAAAAGTAGCTAGGCGATAAGGGATTTTCCACAAATTGCCATTTTTTATAAACTCACTTTCAACAAAGGAATATGTATTTAACGTATATCCACGCGTAGTTTTTGAACGAATGCTTCGATTTTGATCATTCTTTTTTGTTGGAATGAACTACGGTTCTTCTAAGGAGATATACATCATCAATAAAAAATGACAATAGAAAAATGAATAATGACAATTTATTGAAAATCCTTTATCGTGTAGCTACTGTTAGAAAACAATTGAAATTCAGCACACAATATCGCCAATATCTTTCTGAATTTTAAAGATACTCAACTGGCGTTTTTACAAGAATTGTCCTATATATTTGGCTACTAAATTATGGAAATAAATTATGTTATCGTTTATGGATGCGCAGGTAACAATTATTTCATAGAAATGCTCACATTTTATCATATATTTACTATATTTATATTCAAATTGCAATATTTTATTTCTGCTGTATTTTGTCAAATTTTTTGATAGTGATATGTATGATAGATGAAATTAAATTAGATGGATTAAATTTGCTTAAAAACAATTTGGTTTAAACAACATGCGAACAATTCATGATTTTCTCGAAGAAACCTTTGTATTAAAGGTGTACCTTTATATTAAATTAAATTAATTATTTTATTTTACAAGGTGATCTCAAATATTATTTTTATTCAATTTATGGTTAGTCCTCTAATCGCTTTCGTCCCCAAACTTAAAAATATGAAATAAAACATGTTCTTTATAATTCCGGGAATTTCCATAAAAATTCGCCAAGTGTTTTTCTAGATTTGACAAAACGTCAGCAATCGAATGTGCCTGGTGGCTGTCAGCCATATAGCGTATTTCAAAAGCAAATCTGGATCCCTTTAAATAGTGAATTGCAAGCACGTTAAAAGGTCTGTGCTTTCATCTATCATTCCGTTATTTCGCAGTACGTAATTTCAAATCAAAGTTGTTCAAATCAAACGGGCAAGAGTTTTTGATGTTGATTGAAATATATGAAGCGTATTCATCTTTTCACTAAGCTTTGCCACGAGGTATCATGTATGAAGTATCACTTTGGAGAGATGAAAAGTGTTTGAAAATTTCAAATTAAAAGAGGTGTAAATTAAAATATTTTGTAAATTGATTCATGTGTGTATACACGTAAATTTGAGTTACCCCCCCCCCCCACACACACACACACTCACATTTTATTTCTGTTAATATTCATATCACTTATTAATTGTTCCTATTTCTTTTCTGGGTTGATGTTCAAAAATACAATAGGACTTCTATTTAATTTACCGAAATTCTCTATTTTACGAACTTTTTCTTGGAACAAAGATTATTTTACGAAATTCATTATAAAATAATCTCCAAATAGCAAAGTGCATTCTCTATTTAAGGCTGCTCGTCAGTAAATTTCCCGATTCCCCTCACTAATGTTAATCCTATGGACATAGGATGCAGTCGTATTTTTATAATATCTACTCGGGAAATTAATATTTTTAATTTCTTTTTCCTTTGTACTGTCTATTTTTTTCTCAGTTGTCAAATTTTTAAAAAATATATATATATACTTAATTTTATGTGAAGTGTTAAAATCTTATTCAGTTTCAATAAGATTTTAACACACAAAATTATAAATTAAACACATATTTTAGAGATATTTTGATAACTAAGGAAAAAAGAGATATTCATTAAGAAGAGTACACAGGAAACAGAAGTTAAAAATTTTAATTTCCTGAGGAGATATTTTAAATATACGAATGCATTCGACGCCCATAGAATTAACATTGGAGAGAGGAATCGGCAAGTTTACTGACGATCAAAATTTTCCTCCCCATTTCTCAAAATATTTCTCGACATATCAATCTTATTCTTTCTTTTTTACACATTTTATGACGCCTTAAGAGGCTTTTAGAGCATAGAAAAGATGCGGAACATATTTTGAGAGAAAAACTTTTTCAAACAAAAGAGTCAAGGAAAAGGTAACAAAACTCATCAATAATTAAATTGATGGACGTGTTTGGGAAATTTTTACAGGGGTGGGAAAATGCATCATTTTATTCGCCACAGAAGGGTGAATTTTCTGACAGGACGAGTGAATTTCTAGGCAGTCTTTAAAAAACTGCAGGCTGTAGAAAATATGCCCAAAACTTTTTAAAAAAATCTAGTTAGCTATATTTGCAACTTTCCAAATTACCGCAATGTAAACATGGTACTAAGTTCTATCCTATACCAAACATTCCTCTATTGTGTATATTTCTGAATTTTATAGGGGAAAAATATATAATACATCGTTGCAATGCATTAAATACAGCAAATTACTATAGTAATTAACTGTTTTTGTAGTGGCGTACATTTTGTCAGAACAATTTTCAACTGTATGTTGCATCTTGCTGGTTGATAAAATAAATCCTTGGGTGGTAAGATTTTCTGAGAATTCCCCACCACAGGTAATGTATGCTTAAAATATGCTATAATAAATACGCTAATATCATAAAAAGTTGATTGATTACATTTAAATATAAAAATGTTTTCTTAAAGTAAAAATACAGTGTATTCTGGGATGGTAATCTTGTTTTATTCTTATTTTTTTCTATAACTGACTTTTGATGAATAAAATAACAAAAAGAAATTGACATAATTTATAAAAAAGTATAATGAATTACTAATTTGTAAGATAGTTAGTGTTTATGTGATTTAAAGTATTTTAAAAAGTGAATCGTTACATAACGAATTTTGCCTATAACGAACGTTTTTGCCGGAGTTAGCGACTTCGTTAAATAGAGGTACACCTGTATCGCGAATCCGATGATAGCTATTCATCGTTTGGTAACCTTGGATTGAAAAACAATATATGAAGGTAGTTCGTTGAAAAAAAAGGTTGAGAAAAGGTTGAAAATAGGATCTCCGTATAACTAGTTTCAGATTATCATTTTCTACCTCGATATTTATATATTTCTTTTCTAACTTGATTAAAAGAATAAATAAAAAATCAATAAACAACTAAAATAAAACTCGAATTGTGTGAGTTCTTGGTCACTAATATGCGCATGTGTAATATATTTTTACATAAAAGGGTTCAAATATGTCTTAACCCTTAAAATAAAAGGTATTTTCATGATTATTACGCATGTGCTTTTTCATCTTATATAATACATTTTAAGAAAAGAACTAAAACGAAAGGGGGGGGGGGGGCGTAAAACAAAACAAAACTAATGATACATTTTAAAATTTATTTAAACATTTATGAAATTATACATTAATGGATTATTTCTCTTAGAAGACTAATTCTGATACCACCATGAAAATCAACATGAATAAACATAAAAAAGAAAGTGATTATGTGGGACCAGACATTACAAACATATATTTACCGCGAAAACATTTATGAAAATGACACGTATACTGTCATGACTTCAGAGATCAGTGAGCAAAAGGTGATTTTTTGCATCAAATTCAAAAGATTCCAAGATAAACCACAAATCTGCATCCCTTTTTATAAGCGCTCTACATCTATCATTCCGTTATTTCACATTACATAATTTAAACTCAAAATTATTAATAAAGGGGCAAAAATTTTTGAAGTTGAGTGAAATATACGAAGCGCGTTCGTCTTTTGACTAACCTTTGCCAAGAGGTATAATGCATGAAATATCTCTTTGAAGAGTTATAAATTTATGAATGTATTTATAAACTAAATGAAAGGAAATAGTCCGTGCTCCAAACTGACAAATTACAAGAGGCTAAATTAAAATATTTTGCGAAGAGATTCTTGGAAACTGTGTATGTGTGTGTACATTCTCCACATTTTTATTTCTATGAATATTCATTTCAGTTATTATTTATATCTTTTATTTTTCGGATTAATTTTAAAAAAAATATCGCATTATGTGAGTGCAGTAATATTCCGTAATTAAGAAAATATATTAAATGCAAATGTGCAATGTTTTATGAAAAATAATTTAAATAAGTCTTTAATGAAATATGATATATTCATTTTTATTATTATTATTACTACAATATATGTGAGAACTATCTTTTCACAAAAATATTTTGTATATTATCTTGCAATCACATACGGACAAGTATCATTTTAATAGGTGACCCTGTAGGATCCCAGAGCCTATTAAGTAGTTTTGTCCTATTTTCTCTTTTTTTAACTTTAGAAAAAAAAATGAAAAAGAGAATTATGATGAACAGTAAAAACTAAAACTCTTTTTATTATTCTATTATATAATCATCATTATTATTAATAGCTATAAGAAATTAATTGCAGACTTATGTTACTTATTAATTATCCCAGATAATTTTGCTGTAGGTCGATGTGAATATAATATGAAGTCAACTGTTACTTTACTTCATATATATATATATATATATATATATATATATATATATATATATATATATATGAAGTAATACACTTTAGGAAACAAAACTAAAAGGAATAACGAATGTGCAAAATGAACAAAATGTATCACATTTCTTTTTGATTTGTTTATTCAAACACTAACTATTAAAACACTACTTCTATCTAAAAGCATATTCTGATGGCGCCATAAAAATTACCCTTTAATTAAACATAAAAAAGAAAGGATTAATATTATGACCATATATTTACCTCGTGTGTACAGCTTATTAAAATGACACATTACTCTCCGTGACTTCAGAGATCAGTGAGCAGAAGGTAATTTTGGTGTCAAATTCAAAGCTGCGTCTGAATATATTTCAACCACGAATCTGGATCCCTTTAAATCATGAATTGCAAGTACTCTGTCAAAAGATTTTTCATCTATCATCCTATTATTTCTTAGTTCATAAATATAAATCCATTTCATATTTATTAGTAAAGGGGCAAGAATTTTTTACATTGATTGAAATATATGAAGCAAGTTCATCTTTTGTCAAATCTTTGGATATGTTTTATGAAATGTTACTTTGAAGAGTTATTAATATACCAATGGTATTTTAAACTGTGCCAAAAGAAATGAAATTCGTGTTTCAATATCACAAATTAAAATAAGTATAAATTAAAATATTTTTACAAAAAAAAAAAAAAAAAAAAAAAAAAAAAAATCATTAAAACTGCGGATTTGTGCGTGTACATATAAACCTTTGAATTCAATTTTTCTCCATATATTTTATTTTTATTAATATTCATCTCAGTCATTATTTATTTCCATTGTAGGGTCAAAGGAAAAAACGATGATAGTCCATTTTTGTGAATCCGATGATAGCTATTCATCGTTTGGTAACCTTGGATTGAAAAACAATGTATGAAGGTAGTTCGTTGAAAAAAAAGGTTGAGAAAAGGTTGAAAATAGGATCTCCGTATAACTAGTTTCAGATTATCATTTTCTACCTCGATATTTATATATTTCTTTTCTAACTTGATTAAAAGAATAAATAAAAAATCAATAAACAACTAAAATAAAACTCGAATTGTGTGAGTTCTTGGTCACTAATATGCGCATGTGTAATATATTTTTACATAAAAGGGTTCAAATATGTCTTAACCCTTAAAATAAAAGGTATTTTCATGATTATTACGCATGTGCTTTTTCATCTTATATAATACATTTTAAGAAAAGAACTAAAACGAAAGGGGGGGGGGGGGGGGCGTAAAACAAAACAAAACTAATGATACATTTTAAAATTTATTTAAACATTTATGAAATTATACATTAATGGATTATTTCTCTTAGAAGACTAATTCTGATACCACCATGAAAATCAACATGAATAAACATAAAAAAGAAAGTGATTATGTGGGACCAGACATTACAAACATATATTTACCGCGAAAACATTTATGAAAATGACACGTATACTGTCATGACTTCAGAGATCAGTGAGCAAAAGGTGATTTTTTGCATCAAATTCAAAAGATTCCAAGATAAACCACAAATCTGCATCCCTTTTTATAAGCGCTCTACATCTATCATTCCGTTATTTCACATTACATAATTTAAACTCAAAATTATTAATAAAGGGGCAAAAATTTTTGAAGTTGAGTGAAATATACGAAGCGCGTTCGTCTTTTGACTAACCTTTGCCAAGAGGTATAATGCATGAAATATCTCTTTGAAGAGTTATAAATTTATGAATGTATTTATAAACTAAATGAAAGGAAATAGTCCGTGCTCCAAACTGACAAATTACAAGAGGCTAAATTAAAATATTTTGCGAAGAGATTCTTGGAAACTGTGTATGTGTGTGTACATTCTCCACATTTTTATTTCTATGAATATTCATTTCAGTTATTATTTATATCTTTTATTTTTCGGATTAATTTTAAAAAAAATATCGCATTATGTGAGTGCAGTAATATTCCGTAATTAAGAAAATATATTAAATGCAAATGTGCAATGTTTTATGAAAAATAATTTAAATAAGTCTTTAATGAAATATGATATATTCATTTTTATTATTATTATTACTACAATATATGTGAGAACTATCTTTTCACAAAAATATTTTGTATATTATCTTGCAATCACATACGGACAAGTATCATTTTAATAGGTGACCCTGTAGGATCCCAGAGCCTATTAAGTAGTTTTGTCCTATTTTCTCTTTTTTTAACTTTAGAAAAAAAAATGAAAAAGAGAATTATGATGAACAGTAAAAACTAAAACTCTTTTTATTATTCTATTATATAATCATCATTATTATTAATAGCTATAAGAAATTAATTGCAGACTTATGTTACTTATTAATTATCCCAGATAATTTTGCTGTAGGTCGATGTGAATATAATATGAAGTCAACAGATTCTATTTTATGACAACGAGATATTTTTACTTTTCCACAATTGAATATATTTAGAAAAATAAATGGATGAATAAAGGTTAATTTGCAAGCCAAGCTTAAAATTCTATTGACCCACGGCCATTAAATGCATTACAACAAATGGCCCACAGTAGGCTGAGGCGGCAAAAATGCCCAAAAGTGAATTTTCACTCCGTTTCTGGGGGTTTTTTGTTCTTTGACGGTTAAAAAACAAAACCCTGCTTGAATTTTTCCGATTTTTTTTTTATTTTTATTTATTTATTTATTTATTTATTTTTTTTTTTTTTTGCGCCTATACAGAGACGGGTCTAAAAGTCAACTTTTGGAAATTGGTCAATTTAACCGAATTATGTCCCTCTGCAAATTATGAATATTAATGTAATTATAAAAAAATACTCTGTAATTATATTTATAATATAAATTTTATCTTTTATTCAGAAAAATAAACATACATATATTAATTTATATACAAATATCTAGTTTTTTTTCATAACAATATTGAAGATTTTCTTTAGAAAAAAAAAAGGGGGTTATCAAACCCAATCCGCACGAGCCGAAACTGACCTGATCTTGAAACAAATAGAATCAACTCGACCCGCATCGAAAAAGTTATTGCCGACCCGACCCAAACCGCGGGACAGGTCGAGTTCGGGTAAAATGGGGTTACCAGACCTGATACAGGAATCCACATTAATTATAAATCTGGTTGTTGTACAAAGACATATTAAAATTTGTGAGGAGTTCCTGTAAAATTCTATACACAGTACGGCGATTATTATAAGATGTAAACTAAAAATGTAAACTTAAATGTACACTTTAACACCATTATAAAATTTCGTCATGATTGGTCAATTTTTAAACACTTTTTTGAAAAAATGAAAACAGTCAGACTGTTTCATTTAGCAAACATATCATTTTTAGGCCCTAATCATATTGCAATGGGACTATGTGCCAACAAAGACTTATATATATACATATAATTTCTTTTGTCGAAAGTTGGTTAAAAATTAAATTAGAAGAAGAAAAACGAAAGGAAGGAAAGAAACACATAATTATCATGAAGTCGAATGATGAAAATAATCCCCTAGAAATTCCTAAAATATCACTGATTTTTCTAGGTATAACATTAAAACTGCTCTAAGAATTAACCAAGCATAAATTAAAAAGATTGGGTTTAAAATCCAACAATTTAAAATATATATATATATATATATATATATATATGTATGTATACATTGTTAACATAATATAGAAAAATTTGAAGTAATATTTATTTAAAATACAAGATTTATGATTCTTAATGAAATTCAAAGAAAAAGGAAAAAAGCAAAGAAAATTATCAAATAGTCTTTTGAGAATTCAAATTATCAAAATATAATCTGACTTTTTTTATTATTTGGCAACATTTTTTTTTCTTCTCACTTCAAAAGTTTTACAAATCAACAGAAAATGAAATAATACTGAAACAAAAACACGTTAATAACAAACCTTTATTCTCATATACTGGGAAATGTCTATAAAAAATGTTTTTTTTTTTTTCTGATTTTTTAAGTAAGACAACATTCCGATATAAAATTAGCCATGTGTGACTGTAAAATCAGAGTTAAATTATTATTATTATTATTTTAAATGGTATCAAAGTCATTAAACCAGAAATATTATAAATAGCAATTCTTTGTATTTGTTCTGTAAGGTCTCTGAAAATTTGGAAACGAAACTAACAAAAGAAAAAAATATGAAACAAGAAAATATTAAGTAGTATGGGAATGGTTAAAATATTAAAATGCAAGCTTACTTACGCAGGGTTTACTTATTAAATGGCGTTGTTTTCCACGCCTCAAAAAAACGTTTCAGAAAGTTAATATATATATATATATATATATATATATTGTAAATATTTTTTAATTATAAATTTAAGAAACATTCATTTAATGCCTTCTTTATTAAACTGAAAATTATATCAAAATGCTATTTAAAAAACAATGCTTAATCATTCAAAACAATATTTTTACACATACCATATTTTCACGATACTTGCGTAGTGGCAAGTTACTCCATGAAACATAACTACATAGATTACTAAGCATAAGGTCATTCATTGTTGTTTGCGTCAAAATTTCAAAGCATCACTAGAATTCATTTCAACCACGAATCTAGATGCCTTTTAAATAATGGATTTCAAGCACTCTGTCAACAGATCTGTATTTCTATCTATCATCCCGTTATTCCACCGAACATAATTTCAACTCAAAATTATTAATAAACGAGAAAGAGCTTTAGATGTTGATTGGAATATATGAAACGCGTCCGTCTTTTGATTAATTTTTGCCACGACGTATGGTACATTAAATCTCCTTGAAGAGTTACAAATTTATCAATATGTTTTTAGAGTAATTTTAGTGAAATGAAAGGGAATGACCTAGTTTTTAAAATGCCTAACCACAAGTAGTTTACATTAAAATATATTATAAACAGCAATGCTTTGCCGCATGTTTTCGGAGACTTTGGTAATAAAATCAATGAGCAGAGCAAAAATATTCCGTAGAAGGTTAAAATTTTCGTAATCTGTGCAGATGTAAACAATTAATTATTATCCATATTGTTTTTTTCTCTTTATTTTTTGAGAAAACACACACACACACACACACATATATATATATACTTATATAATTATATATATATATATATATATATATATATATATATATATATATATATATATATATATATATATATATATATATAAATCCAAACATATTTTAAATATCCAATTAATAAACTGTTACTTTCAATAATCATTATACGCAATTATTATTAAAATTAACAATGCATAAATCTAAACATCGTTAACAAAGGATGAAACATTAAAAACATAGTTAAAGCGGAGTCGTAACGACAAATTACTGCCCATGCATTCAGAGATCAGTGAGCAGAAGTTCATTCTTTGAGTCGACCCTAAAAGCAACACGGAATATATCTCAACCACGAATCTGGACCTCTTTGAATAATGATATGCAAGCACTGTGCTCAAACGATTTGTGCTTCCATATATCATCCCGTTATTTTGCGGCGCTTCATTTCAACACGAATTTACTAATAAATGAGACAGAGATTTAGATGTTGATTGAAATTTAAACACGTTTTTTGTTAGTGATCATTGTTACGTGTATGTATGCATTAAATAAATTTTGAAGCGTTACAAATTTACCATTTCAGTTTTTGAAGCAAATATAGCAGCGAAATAAAGTTATTGGTACTAGCATGTGAAATATTAGTATTGGTACTAGCTTATATAGTTATTGGTACTAGCATTTGAAATAGCATGTTATTGGTCGTATAGTAAAAATGTTGCCAATTTATGCCTAAAAGTGCTAGTAAGTGTAAATGTAAAAACCAGAGTTTTCTAAAATAAAAGTATGTTATTTTAGAACTATCGCTAGTTGTATACATGTAAATCGCTTATTACTTCAATTTATTCGTCTGATGTTATTAACTATGAAACTATTTTAAACAGGATATAGCACAAGTTTCCGGAATCTTTGAAAATGAAATCAATAATAATAATAATAATAAATAAAGAATGGAATGAAAAATCACCAACTATATAAGTAGTTTAAAATTCTAGTAATAAATGCAGATGAAAGCGGCTGTGATTTAATGTTGTTATTATTATTATTATTATTATTATTATTATTATTATTATTATTATTTTACTGTAACACATTGGAAAGCAACAATAAAATGCGTAAAAACTTGAATAAATTTTGTTTTAGGGTTCCGTACCAAAAAGTAAAAACGGAACCACTATAAGATCACTCGTATGTCCGTCTGTCACAGCTTCTCTCAAAAACTATGGAACGTGGAAAATTCAAACTTGGCAGAGTTATAAAGGTTATTGATCCACATATTTATAGATTATTAACCGCTCACAAATATTTTGGGAAAAAATTAGGCAGGCTAATTAAGTTTGGAAAACTATAGCGATTATTCTGAGTCACATAGTTTTTGAAAAAATCACATTTTTCAGTTACACACATGACACAAACATTACTTTGTCGGTGATCAGCGGTGAGTTGAGGGACGCTCGTGGTACCTATCAACGCGGAATCATCCAAGGATTGTTCATAGTGATTTTCGAAAAAAAAATTTGGTAATTATCCGAGATATTAATTAAAAACGTGACACGGACCAAGGCGGCGTTACAACTTTGCGACCTTCTTTAGAAGCGCGCTTGGCACAATGCCAAGTTTAAACTTTGTACAAGGTCTTTGTTTTAGGTGAGGCAAATCATAGTAATAAATAGTCGATGTTTTTCATTCCAATTGAATTCAATTATTGAAGGCAATTATCAAAGACAAAATTCATAGAATAATTCCAAGTTTTTTACAAAGACTTATTATCAAAGTCTTTACAAAGTCTTTTAGCAACGATTTTTTGTAATACTGCAGTTAGTTAGTAATTAATAAATTTATTGTACGGAACCCTTTGTGCGGGAGTAAAACTAGCACTTAACTAATTATTTTTTATTTATTCAAACATGTATGAAGCGAAGCAGCCAATTAATATCTTGTTACTTTGAATAAATGCCGTCCGAAAATGCGATTAAATTAACGATGCATAAATATAAGCATCGTTAACAATGGATGAAATCACTACAAATATATTTATTGCAGTGCAACGTTAGCGTAACGACAAATAACTGTCCATGGCTTTAGAGATCAGTGAGCAGAAGGTCATTGTTTGAGTCGAAATTCAAAGCAGTAGCGAAACATATTTCAACCACGAATCTGGATCTTTTAAAATAATGAAATGCAGACACTTTGTCCCGAAATCTGTTACTTCCATTTATCTTCACGTTATTTCGCGGTGCATAATTTTAACACAAAGTTATTATTAAAAGGGAGAGAGCTTTAGATATTGATTGAAACAGACGAAATGGATTCATTTTTGGATTAATATTTGTGAGGTAGTATGATACACGAAAGATCACTTTTAGAAGTTGTACAAATGTATCAGTCGAATTCTAATTTAAAAATTATAGAGATTGAATAGAATCATTTTCGTTTTAATAGGGAAAAACTTAAAACGCCATTAGAAATTAAAATACATTTCAAAAATTTTTTAAAACAAAATATACAACAGGGCAAAATTTTGCTTTCTCATGTATCAAAATTTCTACTGAAAATCTAATTAACCGTTCACTATTGTGACAAAAATTGTCGCAAAGTTACTGTGGGCGGTCTCAGAAACCGCTTGAAGCCCGACCAGTGGCTGAGAGGTTCTGCTCTCAAAGCTGGTAGACGGGAGGTGCTGGATTCAAACCCCTTTCGCGCTCGTCGACCAAACCGTTCGGAGTTTTCCGTGGTTTTCTTCGAACCTTGCGCAAATACGGGCTAGGACCACCTTAGAAAAAAACCCCACGGAGGGTACTCCTCCTACCGACCTATATCCCTAGCGCAGATAATCGGCCGTAACAAATAACCAACCAACCAACCTGAGACCGCTTGATCGAAAAATGAATAAAATACTATTTTAACTCGTAGGATACGGTTTCTATAATGAACTTTATGTACAGAACTACTATAATTAAAATTCTTCTATTCAGACGTCTGTAGCTATAGTACTATAGTCTGTTCAGGGAACAGAGATAACGAAAGTAAAAAACGGGTTGCAGAAAAATCGCCAAGGAGCCACACATTTCGCACAAATCCCTAGGTTGGCGAATTTTATTTTTTATTTCGATTTGAAAAAGCAAAAGCTCAAACACTTCAGACAGTCTGTTTGGCGCTTCTGGCACAGCGCCAGGTTTAAACATCGCCAATCCGCATGTGCATTTGCTTACTTCTGTTATCTTCTTTCAGCGAATGGAGTATAGAGCACCAAATGAAACAAAAATTGCGCTATTATCTATAATCAAACTTTGACGATTAAAAAAGTCATTACGATTAAAAAAGTCACGATTAAAACAGTCTGTGAGACCACTAACAGCAGTTAAGGGTTAATACCTTTTTTAGTTTTACTCAAAATTTTCCAATTGCTAGTAAAATTAACGAGGCATAAATTTAGAACAGAGTTAAAAATGGATGAAAACATTGCATATTTATTGCGTTGTAATTCTAGAGTAATGACAAATCAATGTCCATGACTTCAAAAATCAGTGAGCAGAAGGTCATTGTTTTGGTCGAAAAATAAATCAACAGTAAGAT
This sequence comes from Maratus michaelseni, assembly GCA_963931845.1. NCBI lineage: Eukaryota > Metazoa > Arthropoda > Arachnida > Araneae > Salticidae > Maratus > Maratus michaelseni. The sequence goes on from OZ007593.1 coordinate 261,989,825, forward strand.
TTATTTCAGTCTAGATTTCTGGATACGTTTAATAATGAAATACAAACACTCTGTCAAAAGATCTGTGCTTCCATTTATCATTTCAAAATGCATAATTTCCACACAAAGTTATTAATAAACGAGGGAGAGTGTTAGATGTTGATTAAATTTACGAAATGCGTTCTTTTTTTTTTTACTAATCTTTGCCACGATGTAATAATGCATTAAACCTTTTTGAAGAGTTACAAATTTTCTGAACCAAAAGAAATTTCATTTTGTTTTCCAAAAATACCTAAAAATGCGTGCAAGTACAAATACGTGCGAGTCAGATCTTTATTGAGGAATAAGTGAAAGTTCCCGCATGTAATAGTATTTCTACTTACGAACATCATGGTATCAACAGTAACTTATCCCTTCGCGACGAGCACAATTTATAGAATTTTTAATTTTTCATCATCTTTTTTTTTTTTTTTTTTTTTTTTGTCTAATTTAATCATATAAATGTTTTGATTAAATAAGGCAAAATTTTCATTTAAAAATTTCGGGTAAGAATAAGCAAGGATTCAGAAAACTTTACGCATCACGCATACGTGACACTCGTCGCGAATGGGTTTTTTAAAAAATATATCTGAAAATTAAACTTCTATGTAAAAGATTTTGACATGGTAAAACTAAGTGCAGTCAAGATTATTGTGCCTTACTCTTGCTCTAAAAGTGGTAGTACATCTTTCTACACCTGATGAAGAAAGAGTGAGTTCTTTTGAAACACATTGTACTCTTTTCAATTATTATGACATTTGAAATCATTTACTTTCATTTTTCAACAGTGTAAATAACTTTTATTATGTAATCTTCGTTTGCATACCAAACAAAATAAAAATCGATTTTCCAGTCTATCTGCGAATTTCCAATTTATAGAAATAATAATAATAGTAATTAAAATCTTTTATTTGTAGAATTAATTTTAAATTAATTCAAAGTATTCATTAACTTATTTGCATCATATTATTCTGTAAGTTTACAACAACTTACATACAAATTAAACCATAAATATTCCTTTCAAACGCGACAACAGAACAAGCATATCAACCGAAATTTGAACAATTCTGGATGCTTTTAATTATATAAAAATTAAGTGCATTGCTGAAATATATGTCATCTTTCAAGTTGGAATTCTATTTCATTCGAGCAAGCTTTCTGTCAAAATCTTTAATACACATATTTATCACAGAGTCACATGGTTATTTATGATTTCATCACAGAGTTAATACGGAATAACGAACTCGTGAAAACTTGAAAACTAAACTAAGCAAAAGCGTGATTAATTTCATTGAAATACAATTAATTAAATAAGGATTACATCTTTTGAAGGACAGATTTATAATAGATTGCCGGCAAAACATCAGGCATAGCTACTAAATTTAATGTTTTTTCATTACCACTATTTCCAAATAGTGGTTACGCCTTATTTGAGATTGAATACGACGAAGGATGCTTTTGTTTACGAAAAAATAAGCTGTTCGGAAATAAGAAACAAAAATTATTATTTCGAATAACTAAACAAAATTTAACAGAATCAAAATTTTAAAATTTAACTGAAAATTAAAATTTATACATTTAAAAAAACTAAAAAACACATTAATATTACATAACAAAATCAATTGCAGCAGACGTTTGATCAATACAAATGTCAGTCGAAAACCAAAGCACACATGTTCGCGTTCAAGAATATGCTATTTAAAATATTAAATCACCAGAGAACATAGCTTACAGTAGGACCACATATTCTGCTGGAATTTGTACAGGGAGATGTTCGTTCAGGGGAGATTTCTGTAATCTTGTAAAACTAACCTTCTAAAAAAAATTCTACTGATTAGAACCTTATATAGAGCTTTACACGTCTACTGTAAGTAATTTTCTTATGTGATATTAACCCTTAATTGCATAGTGATGTAAATTTCCATCACTTTTTATTTAACTTTTAATAAATAAATCAACTTCTTCGCCACCACTGTATTTATATAGAAATATTAATCCAGTAAATTTCCCGTGAACTATATTGCTGAAGAAAGTTAAAAATCTATCTTAAAATTTCTGGTGTCTAATATTTAATATATGTATAAAAAAACACAATTGTAAAAGAAAAACTCATGCAAAGAAGGGTTAATGTATTTTTTAAATTTTATTAAATGTCTTTTTAATTTAAAAAGGGATATAATTGTTAACAAGAAAACGTATAACTTGGCAGTTGTGCGTCATTCCTTCCAACAACACAACAATTTCATCATCTAAGCATCTAAGCATAGATATAATTGTTATGTAAATACTTAAGGTAGGTGAGCCAACGGTGGCCATAGTTAACATTTGAAGATTTTTTGTTATTTTCTAGTTAGATGTGTGTAGCTGATTTTTTTTTTTTTTTTTTTTTTTTTTTTTTTTTTTGAAAATGTGACATTTATCTCTATCACATATCAAGTATAACTTTCTTTATAAAATAAAATTTAATCATTTTTATAATACAATTTCAAAATTGTAGCTTGTGGGTCATCTTTGGCGCATAGTGTTCCAAAGGTGGTCCATACATTAAAATTACTTTTAAAATGTGAAAAAGTACTCGGCAAACTATTTTTACATTTAGAAGAGTATTACAATGTTCAATTAAAAGTAAGTATTTAATTACAAAGAAATTGCAAGGAAAAAATTACAATAAACATTTTTCAAGAAATACCTTTGTAATCGGATTCCATGCTGAAAGTGCAGATGAAATTTTCATTTTTATCTAGTTTAGTAAGTCCCTAACACTTTTCATACACTTATTGCAAGCATTGATTACACAATCGCATGTCTCTTATTTTATCTTTCTTGAATAAATGGCAAAACCAGCTTACTTTTGGTTGGCGATTGCACTTGTGCCAGACATGGCAGTATCAGTTTTCTTTTTGAGAGTCTCTTTTGTCAGTGTGCCGGATTGGTTTTTGATTTTCTTATTATGCTGCTTACTATTATGCTCCGATGATTCTTTCTCTCTTTCGAGTTTTTCTTCTGACACGACAAGACTTTGAACCACTTTTTCTTCACGGTAGTTCAGGGCTGATCTTCTGGGAATTACTGACTTCTTTTGGGGAGATCTCTGGTATTTCGCAACAGTGAGGTAATTGTTGGAGAAGTCCTTAACATTCTGTTTCAAAAATTACCCTTACTACATTGATTTCCATATTTGTTTCCTAAGATGGTCCACGGGGACTACCTTGGGAACATACATATGATCGTCATTTGCACGACGTAAAACTATTAATCTGAGAAATTTATCAGAATTGAAGTAAATGTGGCTAGTAATTAATATAGCAATAGGGCTAGCAATAAGCTTTCAGAAAACATATCATAACTCAAAGTTCTAAGAATTTAAACACATTTATATTAAAATTACGACTACTCCTCAATAGTGAAATCACTGAATACAATTGCCTGCCGGCGATTAATGTGATCACTTCAAATTCGGCCACGTGCACTGCGGATACATGATTTACAATGCAGTAGCGCGTCATATAGTGCTCAAAAATGAAATTGATGCTAATTTTGGGAGGTGGGCTACCTTAGGAACACTGGACACCTTTGGCTCACCTACCTTATTATAAGAAATAAATCAATACCTTTTATATGATTTTTTCTTTTCTTTTTACTATGGCAAGCTAACTAAATTCGCTTGTATATAGAATTTACTTAGATTTGATCCTTTAGCCAGACGAACTTTATAGTTGTTTAAATCTGTTTTCAAATCCAAATACTATTTTCTGACACAATTACGAATTAATTTTTATTCGTAAATGGATAAAATTGTCAGAAATTCTTCGAAAATCAAATACCTGTTTAATTTTCCTGTAACAGTAAAGCCTCTTTCAGAAAATGCTAACAAAGTGTAGCGTTTTAAACCAATTTTCGAGAGGAAAAGATAATTTATAGATAGAAGTCGGTTATGATTAAAAATGTACAGCAATAGTTACAAAATTTATAGCAAAATAATTAATGTCGCGTTGTTCAATATTTTTTTAGTATCTGAATAAGAATACTTGCGAATTTCATGCAATGAAAACATTTATGCAATTGCATTTACGAGAGATGAAAATGAAAAGGAGTACATATTTAACACTGCCTCGTAAAATTACTGAGCTTTGTACAGCACCTAACATGGGACCTTATAATTCTGATCATATTTAGAAAAAATTGAGATATTTGGCGTTCTTTTCCCTTTACCAACTACCAATATCCTAACGATGAGATCCTACGTTCACAGTTTAAGATATTTATTCACAGTTTATTCCTTATCAAATCATAACTCCTATAACTCTCACATAAGGTCAAAAATAAGTTGATGTTGTGGTTTAATGATAAGATGGATTATTAAGGCTATTAATCAGTCAACTTCCGAATTTTCCTCGCCAATGTTAAACCTATAAGTGCAGAATGCATTCGTACATTTAAAATGTCTCCTCAGGAAATTAATATATATATTTTTTCTGTGTACTCGTCTTAAAAGATGTCTCTTTTTATTTTAGTTGTCACAGTATTTCTAAAATCTATACTTAATTTTATGTATGAAGTGTTAAAATCCTACCCATAGTTCATCAGCTTTTAACACATAAAATATTAAATTAAGCATAGATTTTAGAAATATTTTGAGAACTAAGAAAAAGAGAGACAGGTTTTAAGAAGAGTATTACACAGAAAAAAGAAGTTACAAAAATTAATTTCCTCAGGAGTTTTATTATTATTTTCATCCGGGGCACGTGGATGGCACTTTTAAATGCCGAAAAACAGGAAAGTATGAAAATGACCTTCAGAATATATATATTTTTTGAAATAGTAAATATTATTATTATTATTATTATTTTATGAAAGGTACTGACAGAAGAAAAGTACCTTTTACCCGTGTGTGTGTTTTTTTCCCCTGTATTTTCATCCGGGTTACGGAGATGGCGACTTAAATCTGCATGAAAAATGGAAAATAACAAAACGACCTCCCTGCAATATTTTTCTGAAATAGTAAATATTCGTATATTTAGAAGAAAAAAAAGATACTATCATACCACGAAATTACAGATAACAGGTATGTAGTAATGTCCACTCTATAGATAGGAGTCTGTCCAGACTTTTATCACGGGGTCCTGTTTTCATGAAAATTGTGAACGGTTTTTTATACATGTGAGAAATCTAATCAAAATTTCATGAATCAGAAATTAGCATTATAACCATTTAGACAGTTAGATTTTAACAAGGTCCTGTTTTAACGAACAAATATATGTAATAGCATGAATTTTAGATATATAAACTTATTCGCATACATATTTACATTATATATATATATAGCAACATAATGGGTTCTTTGGTGATTACAACTGTTTTGTGACATGATCATATATTTTAAGATGATCAAATTTTTTTTTTTTTTTTATATATATATATATGAAAAGTTTTGTGAAGGCAACAGAGAATTTTGGAAAAAATCCTGTTTTAAAGTGAAAAAAAATATAATATGAAAGGCCCTATTTTAAGATGAAAAGAGTTGTGAAGGCTTCTTTAAAGGACTAAATTCTCTCCTCCCCCCCCCCTCCAAAAAAAAACAGATCCGTGATTGAGACTATTAAAAAATTCCCTTTCCTGAAAACAACTCTGCATAAACGACCTCAAACTGTAATTGAAAAAAAGAAAATACAAAATACAAAAAAAATATATACTTATTTTTCTGATATTATTATTTCGTATCTCATATATTGTATTAAATTTTATAGATTCATCTCACACAGCACAATATCAAAGAATAGTTTGCGACAATTTACTTTTATATTTATCTTAAAAGCATTTCAATAAAAAAAAAAAAAAAAAAAATTCAGTTGGGTTCAGGTGATATAAGAAATCCTTAAGACCTACTTAAAATTTTTTTGCGAAACTAATGCTGTCTAAAATAAAAGCTTTCACTTTTTTTTTTTTTCAGTAGTTTTTTATAAAGAGGGATATAGCAGACACATTTTAAGCCGGCACTTTGGAAAAGACACGGGGAATTGATGGATGGACGAAATTTTCAAGTGAGGAATTGGAGATATCACCTGATAATAATCCCATCCATTGCCAGTTTTTCTTGCCTCGAAAATTCCATTTCACGCTATATTGATTCCCGTTACAAAAGATTATTTTTTTTCTTCGCCATTTCAACAAGAGATTGACAAAAACAGAGAAATAAGCCATGCAGATTTAAAAAACGGATTTATAATTCTTTTAGCCCTTAAAAATTTTTTTGATAACTTTTTTTCTTCTGCAACATTAAAAAAGAAATTGAAGAAGAAAGTTACGCGAATTTATGATGCTGTTTTTGCTTGCTTTTTCAAAAACATAAAGATTATTTTACGTGACGATACTTTTAAAATAACTATAATTAATATTTCCTAAAACTTAATTTAAAAGAATATGTATATATATATATATATATATATATATATATACATTTATTTATTTATTTATTGTAATCGATTACGGAATTACGGAATTTAAAACAAATTTTTAGGGAATATATAGTATATATATATTTTTTTAATTTCATATCATGCAATACCGTGATCAAAATTTTCATTTTACTATATTTTATTATACTATAAAATTTCACATACAGTTACAAATGTCTGTTGATGCATATTTGGTGATTCTGAAATATAAAAAAAAATATTTAATACTCTGAAGAAACGCTATATATGTGTCTACTCAAACAGCAGCAGAAAAATAATCCTATATTAGAACATATTATGGCTATGAGAATATATATGAAATTAGACATTTTCTACCTGTTTCTCTATAAACAAAATTATCCACAAAGCTTTTGGAAAGCCTGTTAAAATCTATAATTTTAGAGTGATTCAACCATTTTGATGCAAATAAGAGTCAAAGTTGACAAACAAAATTTATAAAGACATCGTAGACCACACTTGAAATTCATCTGAGACTGAATAGTTATTAACCCATTTAAGGCCTAGCGTCCCAAAACTCGGGCGCTTTTATTCTCCAAAAATAAAATAATTTATTTCCGTAGATTAGATAGACTTCTTTTGAGTGATATCTAGTCGTGGAAAACTGCTGTTGATCTATTTGTATAATTTTAATTACTCGTCGATATTATGTAGAAAGCATAGTACACGGTCGAAACGCGCTATATAAACCCAAAAGTGTTACTTCTCACTCAAACAATCAAAACTATGAAATCCAATCTGCAATATTACATGAAATTATAGGAGTACAGTCTGATCATTATGAATCTTTAATTCGTATAAAAATCGCGTGGATATAATGGCAAATGACTCTCAAGAGTCAAGTTTAAAAAGTAGACTATGGTCTGGAAATATTAAAAAAGCTTACTTACTATTTTACAAAAAAACATTTAATAGATTGATTCACATGATATGCAAGTAATATTGATGCAACTCTGAGCAAACGTAAATACAACAAAAAGACTTATGTATGGTAAATCTTTCGAATGATTAATTTAAAAATCTGCGAACAAGATGATTTTTTTTAGGGGTTAATTATGTATATTCTTTAGAAAATATAGTAAAAAATGCAGTAAGGACACGGTCGTTTAGTGGTTTTATCGTTCTTTTGAAGTAATTTGTTAATTTTAGAGATAATTAATAGTTTTTTTTTTTGCTAATTAAAGATTGAAATATATATATTATTATTATTATTACTATTGAACTTTGTAAAAGTACGTAGCTTAAGTAAATATCTGTCCGAAAATCCAATCCTTACTTTTTTTCTGTCCATTATGTAAGTCTATGTTGTTTCAAAAATTAAACTGAACGAAGAAGCTCGAAAAGTTGATTTCCAATATTTCCACGGATTTTATAAAATTCTGTATCTCTGTTTATAACTTACTTATCAAGATGCGTTTGGTCTCGAATTAAAGAATTTCTTAATTAGAATCTTCTACTTTTCGTTTTATTTTTCTGAGATGTTTATTCCCTTTGATATCTGATATTTTACGCTGGCATGTTTGGTCGAATAAACATTGAGGAATTCTCGACTGTAAGAAAGCTGTAAGCGGTCTGATGTTTGGTTCTTAGCGTTTGTTCGTTTGACGGGCTTAGTATATATATATATATATATATATATATATATTGAAGTTTGACTTGGAAGAACTACCGTCTCGCTTGATATCACTGTGTTTTTGTATTTAGTAGTAAAAGTTTGAGAGCCCCTCACAGAAAATTTGCCAGGGTGCTCATGAATAAAATTAATTTTATTTATGTCGCGAAATCTTTATTTACCCGTTTCTTTTATATTTTTAATGGTTATTTTCGTATAATTTAGAATATTTTATATATTTATTTTCTGTTTGTAACATACACTTTGATGGCCCCGTGGCAAACCCGGACTATAACACTGCCGAAAGCAGCGGATCCCACCAAGCAACCGTCTGTCTAGACAGTCCTTGTCTGGCTATTTTTTTGGTAAGAATGCTTTTATAACAAAGAAAAATATTAACTACTCTGTAGCTAAAAATGATAAGATGTTTAGAAAGACCAGAGAAAAAAAAATTCAATACGACATACTCTAAGCTCTTTAACAGTTCTTCTTTTCTATGTACTAAAAAAAAACGACTGATTTAACCTTAAGAAACCCTACTTAATCCTAATTAACCATACCCATAATCTCTACAGTGACTGCAACTCTGCAAATCTGAAATAATGTGGCCCCATTGTTTTAATCCTAGCAACTAATCCATTATACCAAACAAATTCTTGCTCTAAACAATAGCCATTATTGCTTTTATTGGAATGTATTTATTTTTCATTTCTTTTCATATGAACTTAATAAAAGCAGGGCAATGCAATTTAAAAACTTTCCTATCATTACACTGCATTTTAAATTGCATCGCAAAATATGATATGCACAATTTAGATCATTAAGGATCGTCATATGAAAAAATATTTACAGATACATTTATATGTATATAAAGTGCATAAGAATGATGATTAAATCATAAAAAGTATACATCAATTTTCTTGAGCGGGCATTGTAATCAAGAGTACGATTCTTAATGGTACCTCCGGGGTATCAAGGTAAAACTACAAACAACAAAAATTTTCATAAATATCTGAAGAGCATACTCAAGAAACTTTTTAACGAAAATAAAAATTCTTTGATTACAATCAGGGCAATTTTGAAAAATAATAAAAACATTTCTATATTTTTCAGTTCAATTGCATTTACCGATTCAGCATGGAAAAAACATAAGTGTTGAGAAACTATACACTCAACGCACTAGCAAATAATGGTAAGCTCGTTTTTAAAAATTAAAATATTACAATGTGGCATTTTACGAAAATGAAATGGAAGTTTTTGTATATAATGTCTGTTAGATTAAAAGCGTAATCTCACATTAAACTTTTTTTAAAAACTTTTAAGCATCTTATTTTAATTTAAAATTCAACATTTCACTTTTGTTTTGAGGATAAAGAAGACATTTCAAAACTAGTTCTAAAGCTTTTCCGTTTTGATTTAAGGCTGTTCTCAAATCCAAATTGGCTACTTTATCACATATTTTTTTAATTCATTTTTGTTCGGAAAAACAGGAAATTGGCAGGTGTTCTTATTCAGAAACTTTGTAATCGAAAGACGTTTTCCATTTTTTGGTAAAGGCAGAAAATCTTTCAGAAAATACAGTCATGTCAAAGTCGGCGTTTTGAACAGAATTTTCGACGCCGCAGCACGGAAAAGGTGGAAAAATGCGAGGTTGCGTGACACGGATCGTTTATAACACGATAACTAATTTATTTATCAAAAAATGGAAAAATCATTTCGGTCCCAAATCGTTTCAATACTCAGGCCTGCCAGTTTTAGGCCTTTGCGTTTAAAAGTGAATCAGAAAATGTGTCAGAATGTTTTGTGTTGTTGAGCATGTCATTTGAGAACCACCTTAAGAACAATTGATGTCTAAGCAGTCATCATTATTGTTTTACTGTAAAGCATTTCTAATTTAATTTTTTTTCAAGGTAGATGTAATAAACAAACAGAACAATAGTTTAGGCATTTTGTTATCATTAAATATTTCAAATTGATTCATATAATAAATATGATATGCGCAATTTCAGATCATTAAAAACTATCTTAAAAAAATATATTTATAGAAAAGTTTTTAAAAAGTGCAATAACGACGATGATTCAAACCTTAAAAAATAAATCGATATTTCTGAGAGAACATTGTAATCAAGAGCAGGATACTTAATAGTATCTTCGGGGCAATCACTGTAAAAGAACAAACAACACTAACGTTTATAAATATCTGAAGAACGTACTCAAGAAACTTAAGCGAAAAGAAGAATTACTTGATTATACAGTCACAGGAATTTTGAAAAATGAAATTAAAAACATTTCTGTATTTTGCTGAATTTTGCATTTGATGATTTAGCATGGAAAAATATAAGTGCTGAGACTACAATCAACGCACTCGGCAAATAATGGTAAACACTTTTTAAAAATTAAAATACTAAAATTTGTTATTTTAAGAAAATAGAATGGATGTTTTTGTATATTATGGCTGTTTAGATTAAAATCGTAATGTCACATTAATTCTTTTTTTTTTTAAACACCTCATTTTAATTTAAAATCCAACTTTTCACATTTGTTTGAAAGATAAAGATGGCATTTCAAAACTAGTTTTAAACTTTTACCTTTTGATTTAAGAACAATTACTGCTTTAAACAGTCATCATTACTGTTTCATTGTAAAACATTTCTTTTTTTTACTTTTTTTTTTTTTTTTTTTTTTTTTTTTTGAGATAGATGTCATAAATAAACAGAGCTGAAGTTTAGGCATTTTGTTATCATTAAATATTTCAAATTGAATCCTATCACAAACATTATATGCACAATTTCAAAATCATTAAAAACTATCTTTAAAAAAAAAAATGTTTACGGATAAGTTTTTAAAAGTGCAATAACGATGATGATTTAATCATAACAAGTAAATCGATCTTTCTGCAAGGGCATTGTAGTCAAGAGCATGATATACTTAATGGTACCATTGGGGGGATCACCATAAAAGTACAAACAACAAAAACGTTTATAAATATCTGAAGAAAGTACTAAAGATACTTTTAAACGAAAACACGAAATTCTTGATTATAATCAGAGCAATTTTAAAAAATGAAAATAAAAATATTTCTGTATTTTGCTGAATGCTGCATTTAATGACTTTGTGTACAAAAATATCGTTATTAAACTACTCTCAACGCATCTGCGAATAATGGTAAACATGTTACATAAAAATAATATATTAAAAGTATTTCAAGAATAACCTTCTTAGGGGGTATTTTGTGCATCCTCACTATTTAGATTGAAAACAAAAGTTCTACTACCTGTGGTTTATTCTGTTGAGCTGTTTCAGTTAACAGACCAGATATAATTAACAAAAGGTTGTCTGAGTGAAATGTGTTCGTCCTATTTGCCCAAGATAGCTCAGATGGTAGAGCGTAGGTAGCTTCCTTAGGTCAAAAGTCTCCGGTTCAAATCCCGATCGGGATACTTTTTCATCCATTTGGAAAATTACAACTCGTATGAAAACAAAATATGACCTTATTTTTTTTAATTTTCAAAACATGTTAATTTAAGATTTTTAGCTCAACTTTTCGCAATTAATTTAGGAATATATTTTATGTTAACATTTCAAAACTTGTTTTAAACCACTTAACTAATATATGTTTTCATTTTGCTTTAAATAATTAACCGCTTTCCTTATTGTTCATTTTTAATAAACATATTAAATTATAAAATGGACTAAAAATATTTTACGATATATATATATTTTTTAATATACAAAATTAACGGTAAGTAATTATCTCGAATTCATCATTTTCACTATTTTGCACACTAATACTATCGTCGCTTTCTAAATCATGATTGTAATCACTTATTTTGCACCCAAATAAGTACAACCTCTTAGCTTTATCAAATAAGTTGCAATAAAATAAAATTATATACACACATTTATTATTAAATAAAATAAAACTTCCAGAATAAAATGCAAATTCCGTTCATGATTTGATGGTACGAATTAATTCAGGATAAATATTTTTAACAAATTATGCGTACCTCAATTAACAATTGAGCGTGAATTGCAATCAACAGCATGAGTCTTTAGCTTCAGGGAATCACATTAAAAATACATATACCAGAAGCGCGTATACACATCTGAAGTGTATTCTCAAAAAACTTAAATGTAAACAATAAATCATTGTTTACAATAATACAGAACAGCTAGTTAAGTGGTTATATATATATGTGTGTGTGTATTTCTTTTCTATTCAAGAATAAACTTTTATACATCAAGTTAAAAATATGTACTCCTTAAAGATTTTCTATACGCGACTAAAAGAAGCATTTATGTTGGCTTTAATAAACCCGTATTTTTTATTTCAAGTTTTCTATAATCTCTATGATAATTACAATGATGCGTATTTGAGGTACTGTGTTCAACTGTATAAATCATATCAACTGATTCGTCATTGAAAAAAAAAATCTCTTACTATATGATGAATAATTACCACTGCTGCTTTTATTATCATTTTTAACACTGAACACTTTCCAACATAGTTGAAAAGTGTTTATGAATTCCGTTTTTCTGTCGGTCAGTTCGCGCTCTAACTCGCGTAAATATACTCAGATCTCCGTGTAATTTATATATAATATTGAGGTTTACTATGGCGTGTTCGGTATTGAAAATGAAGTGTGTAGCATTAGTATTTCATTTACAGGGTCACTCAAAAGAATTCCATTACATTATGGTCAATGGAGAATAATATCGTTGTTACACTATTCCAAATATATTGAAATTTATATACATCATAGTGGCTCACTATAAGATGATATTTAAATGTGTTGGAAAATGTTTCACAGTTTCATAATCTATGGTTGAATTTTCTTTCTTCTTTATCCTTTGAAATGAGCTTAATAAGTTAACTAAACAGCACAATATTTTGTTTCTTAATAGTCTCCAAAACGTTCGTATAATCAGGAGAGTACAATTTTAGGTCATTAAAACCCACCTTAGAAAAATATTTAGCGAAAAGCTTTTAAACAAAGTGCATTAATGATGGTGGAGAATAATGCATTTAAAAATAATGATATAGACATTTTTACAAAATAATATGCTAAAATGTTGCATTTTGAGTACGTAGAAAAAAAGTTTTTGTTTAACTTGAATGTTTAAATTAAAATCGTAAAGTTACATTTAAAAATAAGAGAGAGAGAGAGAGAGAGAGAGAGAGAGAAAAGAAAGTATGTTGATCTTGATTTCAGATTTCAAGAACAGATTTCATAATTACATTTATTTAAGCTTTTTTTTTCCCCCAAACAAGATATGGGATTTTTCTGTTCAATATTTAAACTTACACACTCTTTAAAATTTTCTGTCTAGTAATGAAAGCATTTAAATTAGCTTTAATAAAATTTATTTATTCTTGTGTTCTTCTATAATCTCTATGATGACAGCAATAATGTATCTGAAATATTAGGGTGGATTAAATGAAACGAAACAGCAGCCGCAGAATGAAATGACATGGTTTATTTCAAACACAATCTACCAATCTACACAACCACATGTCCCACTGTTTCATCAAATGGTGAATACCTTGCTCATAGAAGTCCTTCGGCTGAAATCGGAACCAATTTTGAACATTGTCCATTATTTCGCTGTCTGAGTAGAAACGGCGACCCTTCAATGCCTTTTTCAGCGGGCCAAAGATTGGATAGTCACATGTCGAAAGATCCGGTCTATACGGTGGGTATCCAAGTCTGTCCACCGAAACTTCACCAGATTACCTTGCGAAAGTGCTTGTGTCTGTCCTGCACACGAGTCAATGATAGTGCATGTTCTTTGTACACTTTCTTCATTCACCAGTGCGCTTCGCGAAATCCAACTTCTTCTATCACTAAATAACGAATAACACTCGGTTGGTCATTTTTACTCGCAAACATTTCACAGATGCAGATGAATAAAAACAACCGATTGCCTGTAGGACGAAACTGTTGGCCGATCGCCAGAGCATATCACGTGCTTCCGCGTGATTACCTGAGCAAGTTCATTTCCTCAGTAGGAGTTACATTCTTTACATATGTCCACTCTACCCTGTACACAAAGTTCACCACACTCATACAAGAATAAACCATATTATAAGCACTGTTCCGTTTTCATTTGATCCAACCTTATAGTATGCTCAAACTATATAAGTTATAACAATCTATCCGTTATTTGAAAGATCTGTTATAAATAATCACCACTGCTGCTTTTAGTACACTGTTAAAAATAAATCTGTAAATTCACGGTAAAACTACTGGCAGCAAAGTTACCGGACTTTTTCCTTTCCGTTAGTAGATTTTCCGTTTCGTGAGATAAGAGAAGGAAAAACTCCGTTTGAAGAAGCGGGAACTTTCCGTTTCGCTTTCAGAAATACTTCCTTCAAATCACGGAAATATTCCTGACAGCACTGACAGGAAGGGAAATTTTCCGTTATGAATAAACTCGATTTAAAAAAAAATCTATCTTTGTGCTGCCATCTGTGGGCTATTGCGGGAGTATTTATTATCTGATATACTTCAAGAATATTTACATCAAAATATTTTTATTTATTCATTTTTATTTTTTTCTGAAAGCATCTTAATTTTGATTTCAAATTTCCCTTTTGATTCAAGAACAGATTTAAAGAAAACATTTCGAAATTACTTTTAAAGTTTTTTTTCCCCCCCTAAGTAATAAGAACAGAATTCTTTGGTTCATTAGTTAAAATTATATATTCAATTAGATTCTCTATCTAGTGATAAAAGCATTTAAATTAGCTTTAAAAAAAAACTTATTTAATCCCATGCTGTCTATAATCTGTATGATGACTACAACAATTACGAATCTGAAAAAATATGCTCAACTGTATTATTTTAAATAATTACTATTCTACATAACCACGACTGCTGCTTTTATTATAGGGCATTTTTTTTCTTTTGTTTTTCTTTCTCATGAGCATAATAAATTAACTAAACAATTGATTCATTCAATTCACTTTAGTTTCATTATAGTCTCCAAAACTTTGCTCTATAATTAGGATTGCACAGCGTTCGGGCATTAAATTCCACCTAAGGAAAAATATTGTTTTTAAAAAAAATGGAAATTAATAATAGTAATTGAATAAAGCATGGCTGAATGCACAGTGTAACGTAGCTGATGGTACATTTGGAATATCACGACAAAACTACAAACAACAAACACAATTATATGTGTTCGAAGGATATATTGAACAATAATTTAAATGAAAGCAATAATTTCTTGATTACAATCAAAATAATTTTGAGAAACTTTATTGCTTTTATTCGCTTTAAAAAAAAAAAAAAAAAAAAAAAAACCTTGCCTACTATTATGTTTCCAATGTAACCTAAAACATATAATAACACCACTCGATGATGTATATCAATGAATATATATCGTGATATGTATCATGGTATACATCCGATATTTATTTTCAAATATCACTGTGCGTGTGCATGATATAATTTACGTTATATAAAACAAGTGTAAAGGAATTTTTCAACTGTTATTAACTGTGTCGTTCTGTAGACAAAGAACTTTTGCTTCTGGCAGCAGTGGCGACTGGAGGGTTATTTAAATAAGGGTTCACAATACTTAAATTGGGAAAATAAAATCGGCAAGTATGACTTAATGTACAGGAGAGTAAAACTGAGCTGCGCCGCCTGTCAGGCACGTCAACCGCCCGCCGTTCCCAATTTATGAGGAACTTTTAGCGAGAATGACCAGGCTAGTTCCTGTATGCTCTACGACCAGGGAGGGGGTAGGGGGTGTATTTCAGCTCATCCTGCAAATTGACAAATATCTGGAAATGTGTTTAATATTATTTTATTTAATTTGTTAATTTATTTCTTAATTGAAAAGTAACGAATTGTTAATATTTTTCTTTTGGAGTTTACGTGAGCACGTGCAGCAATAGAAGAGCCGCCACTGTCTGGCAGTGACTTTTTTCAAATAAATAAATAAATAAACAAACAAATATTTTCAAAGCTTTACGTTTGAAGCTGAGTTTTTAAATGTAGAACCAATAATTATGTGAGACAATATTTAGATAACCAGTTATTTACAGCTGCATTAGAAAGAATATTTTCTAGGTTTGGCTTAGTTCAGTTCAAACTGCACAGCAGGTTAAGGGTTGAAAAAAAAAAAAAAAAAGACAAGCTTACACCTATGTTCAATTTTTTCAATAAAAAACTATTTTGCATTTACAATTATTTTGTATAAAATATAAAATTTTCTTGATACCTGATACTGAATCATATAGTTCGTTTTTCGATGTGTGTAAAAAGCAAATTAACTTTTGAGAAAATTGTTTTTGTTTCAATTAGTTGACCTTCAGTTTTCTTTTAAGAGAAGAAAGAAAGAAAGAAAAACCGTTTAGAATATTGTTTTATATTAAGTTTTAATGTTAAGTGCAATATTTTAGTTTCTAATTTATATTAAGTCTGAAAATATTTACAATTAGCACTAAGTTAACTATTTGGAAATATCGGATATATATACTAAATATATATAAAGATATATATATCAAAATATCAGATATTTTTTTTTTTTATATTTTCGAAAATATCATATTTACAAACCCTCTTCACAGCATTGAACTAATATTGAACTTTCAGTAAAATAGTCACACATTCCTAAGTTGAAAGCCTTGCATTTCTACATATTTAACGTATCCTTTTATCTCAAATATGTGACAATACGATGTCAAATGCCCAAGATTCGAAAGCACAACTCTCTGATTAGAAGCTTGTGATATTAGCCTTCCAGATACCGTTAAATAAGAATATGTAAATTTCGTAAGTCCTTGACATTTAAAACATGAAATCCACCGAAATTTATTTCAGCATAAAAAGTTACATTAACATACATACGTTCGATTACTAATCATGTAATATACATATGAATTTCCCTTATATAACCTGCCAAACGGTTTCAAATACTACTAATATATATATATATATATATATATATATATATATATATTATATAAATGTATGCATGCAATTTAAAATACGAATTAATGCAGCTCATTGGATGAGAGAACAATTCGACATCGAGATTGAAATCGCACATATATGGTCGCATTAATGCAAAGAGCATCCGATATTTAGGGAAAGCTAAATTCGAAATGGATGCCCAATTAACGAATCACTATCGACGGTCGCATCTCCAGTGGCAATGCAATAAATACATAATGAGCATTAGCAAAATGATTCTATACATCTTTGTGTGGAAATCGATAGCTGTATGTAACAAAATCACTAATTAGGGTATATGTGAACTATTAAACAAAGCGAACATATGGTCATTGTGCTAGAAGGATTATGATTCGAGTACTCCGTGTGCCGTTCGATACAAATCATCCATAGAAGATAACATATTTGAATTCATTAATATGACAGCAATGAAAGAAAAAAGAAGTTCGAATAGGAAAGAAAAGAATTTTATGCTATTTTCAAATCTAAAGTACCCCTTTTGTGTGATAATATTCAGAAATTCATTTTTATTCGTAAACGCTCGAAATTTGCAAATATTCTTATCCATATATTTAGAAATCGAATAACGTTTTCCATTTTCTTATGCAGACTCAAGATCCTTCAAAAAATTACGTTAAATTTGGTGTTTTAAACCAATTTTCGAGACATGGCAATCAATAGTCATCAGGGAGCATATAAAAGATAAAATGTATTTACAGTAAATTCAAAAACGATGTTTATATGTTTTATACTTAAAACCACTAAATTAATAAATAAACTTAATTTGTAAAAAAAATACGCGTTTTCGATCTAAGAAAAAAATATATAAGTAAGAGAGAAATTTTTATTGTAATATTACACTCTGCTTGACCAATCTGCTTAATTTTGCAGCAATATAAGAATGTTTGGAAAAATTAAATTTTAATAAAACCATCATTTTAATAAAATCATTTAATCATTTTAATAAAACCAAAGCAACGAAAGAAAGACTGGAATTATGAAATCGATCTACGTGTAATAAGATTGTGAGTTAACAGACACGCAATAATTTCAAAAGTTCAAATTCACAATCTTCTCATACTTTCATGCAAGTTAAAAGATAAACTCTGACTACTTTATTTAAACAACATTATTTTCTTTTAAACAATCACTCTCATAACGAATAATGTGTATAGATTCTTTTAAGCATTGTTAAAAAAAAATAAAGAAAGACAGAAAGAAAAAGTTACCGAATTCATTTTCTAAAATCACCTCCATACCATTCAACCCCCCACCAGAACACATTTAAATCTTACTATGGTTTCAGAATTTTACAAAAATTCTACACTGGATAAAAAAAATAAAAAAAATGTTGATTTTACGGTATAATACTGGCATTCCAGCTGCCAGTATTATGCTGTTAAATTAACAGTAATAAACAGTAAAATAAGCAGTAATACGCTACCGCGCATCAATGCGGAAGCCCGGGTTGGATCCCTTAGTTTGAAAAGTTTTTTTTTTTTTTTTTTTTTTTTTTTTTTTTTTTTTTTTTGGGGGGGGGGGGGGGGGGCTGAAAAAGTCAATGCAAAAGTTCTTTATGTATAGAACGACACACTAAACAGATGGAAAATCTCAAAATCTCTTTTTTAACAGTTGGAAAATTTATTTACACATCTTTTGGCTGAAATATTATACGCAATGGCATTTTGAAAGTAAATATCAAATATGTAAAAATATCGCGAACTCGCGAATATCAAATATCATATTTAAAAAATAAATATCATATATATGTGTATCACGATATATATCCATTGATATATCACCGAACCCTGGTATACCTCATACTAATTTTGTGCTTCAACAGCCAACGTACCAAAGATAAGATAAAATAAAATGTTATTTTTGTGTATATGGTCAAAAATGGAGCGAAAGAGCAAAATATAAAATTAAATTATAAAAAAAATTATTCGTGTTTGAAATATTCATCAAAAACAATTCGTTTGTTGTTCAAGGTTTAGTAGATTCTGATTAGAAATGTTATAACTTTTGCCATATAAAAAGAAATTACTTATATGGCCAAAAGCAGACTGTCTAATTTGAATACTAGCTATAGAAAAGATATATATATATATTTTGCATTGAAGAAAAATATCGATTGAATTACTTGAAAAACTAGGAGCAGAAATGCGTTAAATTTTCATCTCAGAATCAAACAAATAATAAGTAAATTGAAAAATTAGGCATTGCACGTTGATTAAGGCATCCATGAAATTTAATTTAGATGTTGGACAACTTTAGTTTACTTATAAAAGATTTATTGAATTTGAATATCCATATCGAATAAGGAACTGAAATAACTTTGACATTAGACAGCACCTTAAGAAGGACTAATTTCACAAATCACATAAATAACGTTAATAACAATATATTAGAATTAATAATATACGGATATGAATAATAATAAAAAAACTTTAATGAAATTCAGCCATAAATATGGTATGTCTAATGCTATAACTATAATCTATAACTATATCGGTAAAATAATAACTCTTCACACCACAAGAAGGTCAATTCAAACAAGCATAAATTCCCTAAATAACCTAAAGCCTAAATAGCCAAGTGTAAATCAAAGCCGTAAATTTTCCATAATCGGTTTCCACGCCCAATTAACGTATTGTAACTGAAAATTTTTAAGACTACATGAATTGCAGTCATGAAATTAAGCGGTATTTTTCAGATAAATATCGAAAGTTTTTAAGAGTGTTTTTTTAATTTGTAAACTATTTTTACTTTTATCTTTATTCTATTCTTTTTAAGTCAGTTTTATATGTAAATGTAACATAAAATTTCAAGATGTTTATTTTTCATTTTAGTATTTTATCCAAAAATTGATAGATGAAATAGATTTTTTTAATAGAAAAATTCGAAAATTGATTGAAAAAGATCTTTGCGAAAATTGAGTAAATACTGGAAATGATTATTCACCTATATAATAGGCACTATACGCCACGTTCTATTTTATATTATCCATTAACATAGTATATCTCTACTGTTTGAAGTATCTTGTCGATTTACGACTACAACTTAGTATGTTGGATTCCGGCTGTTTGAACTTTGCCAATTATCTTCAAATTTCTAATGGTCTGAATGTCATCCTTTAATACCAGGATTTGGAACCTCACTAAAATGGCAGTAGAATGTCAATCTACTAATATGCACATTTGCATCTCCACTATCCGATCCTTTATGCGTCTTTGAAGAACGGACATTCCTGTGTTTCGAATTCGATTCTTGCATTAATTGAAAATATTTGCGTTTAACTGTAAATACCACTCATATTGCTTTATAATTCATGGTACTCGTAAAGGATAAAACAATCTTGACAGTGTCGAAATGAGAAAGTTTCATAAAGGTGAATGAAATATTATACATATATAATAAATGACATTTTTAGTTCGGAGTATTTCAATTATCCATTCAAAATAGATTATAAGACATATAATTAAAATATTGTAATAAGTGTGTAAACGTAATTAAACATATGAAAGTAAAACTTTTAATAAATTTAAAAAGAGAAATAACATTTAACTATACAAAAAAAATATCGAAATATCTCTCAATATTATACAAAAACACTCTTTTCTCTGTAACTCAAAAAAAAAAAAATCCTTGTTTAACAACGTGAAACTTTCTGACACATTTTGTGACTCGTGATTATTGAAATGATTTGTAATCGAACAGTTTTTTTTTTTTTTTTTTTTTTTTTTTTTTTTTTTTTTAAATTTCTTGATAAATGAATTACATCTTTATTTATAAGCGATTGCGGTTTTATGACAGAAGATTTGTTTTTTTCCTGCGGTATCGCGTCCAGAAATTTGGTTCAAAACGCTAACTTTGACAGCATTTTCTGAAAGATATTCTGTGTTTGTCAAAAAATGAAAAAAAAAAGTACTTTTCGATTACATAATTTCTGAATAAGAGCATCTGCCAATTTCATACTTTTGCAAACAAAAATGAAAAAAAAAATTGCCAGAAAGTACACAGTTTGGATTTCAGAACAGCCTTAAGAAAAAAAGAGTATATAAAGAATATATTATGGAGAAAAATATATGGGGTGGTCTAAAAATCTCGGTGATTTGAAAAGTTAATAACTTTAGACTTAGTTATTTTAATTTCTTCTGCTTTTAGATTTATGCTGATTTATTTTTACCGCTTTGTGCGACAAAATTCTGAAATTATTTCTTTGTGCTTTCTTTTACAAAGAGTTTGTGGTCAGTTGTAAACTTTTTTATTGCTCTTCGAAGGTTTTAATGCAAAGCGCACAATATTAATAAAAGAAATTGTCGTTAGGAGATGTGACAGACATTTCCCCTGCGACGGTCGCTAGTTTGTTGCAGACAACGGAACGACCATATCGAATAAAAAACAGCTGATAAAAAACCCGGATCCTGTCGCCTTTGGCCTATTCCCAGCCTAATTAGAGTTTATGGAAATTACAAAATTTCCATAAACTCTATTGACGTACAGTACACATTCCATCAAAACGTAATAACATTAGAATTATATTTTTCGAAATCAACGCCCAACTAGTGATGGCTTTGTGTTTTGTAGTACAGAGAGAGTACACCTTATACATGTGCAATGTAAGTGCGTTACAGAACCTTGCAGTAAAAAAACAGTGTAATTAAAATATGTATTATTATCTATCCATGAGAATTCCTCATATAACAACTACAACATACTATTTGAATTTCAATAATTCAGCATGGATTTTCGAAATAAAGTTCTATACATTTTTAACAATTGTGTGTATTTATATCCTCCAACTAAACGAAAAGAAAAATGTATTAATTATCAGCTTTTGAGCAACTCTGTATATATAAATTCTTCCATCGGTCTTTTTTTTTCATTTTAGGGAAAAAGAAAAAAGAAAGAGAAAAAAAAGGAGCCTTACTTTGCTGTCTATCCGTCGATTCCTTTTATTATTATTATTATTATTATTTGTAAATTTTGTTATAAACTCTAAATAATAAACGCGGATACACATACACATACCTCCAAAGTTTAAATTTTATACTCCAAAAGCACATCTCTATTTATCTAAAACAAACTTGAAAAACCTACACCTATAGGAAATTACTATATCACAGCAAAAATATATGAATTTATAAATAATAATAATAATAATAATAATAATAATTTTAATTTTAAAAAAATCGAAAAAGATGGAAAAAAGGAAAAAGAAAGAAGGGGATATACAATGAAATTCATCTCCGGAGAGGTATCAGGATATACGGGAGACGTTTTCAGACATTTTGCCAAGACACATTTTCAAGGGTTTATGAGAATTGCCGAAAGAAAATCAAAACACATCTATCTAAAGAAGCGGGCTACTTTCAGCTTTTTCTCTTTCTTTCTTTCTTTCTTTTTCTTCCTTTTTTTTTTATTTGATGCATTCCATTTCACGCCTGCCAAGTTGATACAGCAGAAAATGTGAAGGAAAAGATTTAATACGAAACTTTTTTCTCTTTAATAATACAGTTTTAAAATGACCACTATCATTTTTATAATTTGAGTCCTGACATCTTATTATAATGTCTTACCTTTCTTTACAAAATGGATGTATTATTATTATTATTATTATTATTAATTTTCTGAATGTTCAATCTTAAAAATTTGTAGCAGTTCATTTCTTTCTCCTTCTCTCTCTCAAAACTTTTATGAAATATTTATGAGGCTGCATAATTTTATTTTCACTATGTATATATATCTTAACCCGCCAAGTACCAAGTTTTAATTTTTGATGAGAGTTCTTTGTTTTGAATGATTTAAACCAGAAATTAATTAAATTAATTCTATTAAATTTCTTACCAGATGTCTGTTTGATTTTATTTAATATGTTTAAGTTACTTTTTTTTTTTCTTGTTCGAAACATGAAACATTTCAAAACAAAAATAAATGAGGTCAATAAATAGAGACCCCAATTGTACTAAAAGGGAAATCAGAAAATTAGACATTTCGTGAAAATACTATTTTGAGATTTTTATGTTTAAACAATCCGTTTTAAATCTCAGCACACCTCATGAACATTTCAGAGGCCTACACTTATTCTTATTATTTAAACTCCTATTTTTAATTTCGGCTGATCTGAGCAAGAGCAATGAGCACTTTAGAATGCTTTTCTATAGCTAAACGGAGTGGGGAACCAGTTTTTAACTAGTTTCATTTCAGAAGGACCATGAGTGAAATCGAGATGGCCGAGTGGTCTAAGCGCCAGAAAGAAGAATTCTGATTCTAAAGGGAGCTTAAGTTCGACACACGCTCCTGGCGTAAGATGTTTTCCAGGTATTGGTAATGTTCTGGTAACCCAGTTCAATGATCTAAATTGTATTTTACTTCAGGGGAACATGTTATTTATATATCACTCCCCCCCCCTCCCCCTTAAAGAAAATTTACCATACCCAATATTTTTAAATTAATTATTTTGTATTTAAAAATTCAAAATAAAAGCTTTGGCATGAAATTATCGATTAAATTTAATTGAAGTGTTCTACAATGTTTAGTATATTTTTTATAACGATTGATAAGGCATATATATATATATATATAATTATAATATCTATGAATTTCAAAAAACATATCAAGTATATATATATATATATATATATATATATATATATATATATATATATATATAACTTATTGTAAAAATTAACCATTGAAACAGAAGCAACTGACCATATACAAGGAGATTACTACACCATATAGCACTGTCAAATTACAAATTATAAAACATAGTCCTAATATATGAAGTATTATTTATTCAAAAAGTGAAACAAAAGTATAAATACAAATGTAGGCCTATAATGCAATTCACTTTTTCAAGGGCAAGGAAACCACATTATAAGCAAAGAATGATTTTTTTCTGTAATTGAGACCAGCTTAATGCCAAAAATTGTGTCAAATCCTTGCCCAAACAATCATTGGAAGAAGATTGAAAAAAAAGGATACCATTGAAAATAGAACACTACAAATCAAACCAACAATTTGATAAAGAGGGGAGAAAATAAATAAATGTATAAACAAATAAATAAAAAGGAAGATAAAGAAAATCCATGATGATAAAGAAAATCTACATCAATTATTTATCCAATTTCCGAAGCAAAATTTGAAAAGCACATGGTAAAAGTGAATTCAATATATATATATATATATATATATATATATATATATATATATATATATATATATATATATATATATATATATATATATATATATATAAAGATAATATATATAGTAAAGAGAAAAAGAGAGGGAAAAAATTATATTCAAATTAATTTTCCTATCCAGAGAGGTATTAGGAATCAGGATGTCTGTGAGATGTTTTAAAACATTTTGTCAAGACGCATTTTCAATTCAGTGAGAATTGCCAAAACGAAAATCAAAGCACATCTATCTAAAGTTGCGGGTTTTTCTTCCTTCTTTTTTGCAGCTATTTTTTGGATACATTCCATTTCACGCCTGCCAAGTTGGTATTAGGAACAGATTTAATACAAAAAGGAACAGATTTAGTACAAAAACTTTTCTTATTTAAAAATATCATTTCAAAGTGACCACTAAAATTTTCAAAAATTTATTCCTTGATATTTTACTATAAATATAGTATTAATTACAAATATATATATATATATATTATTAAATACAAATTGAAATTTGTGAAAAATTTAATTAATGTCTTTCATGAATGTTTAAAATTAAAAATTTGAGCAGTTCATTTCTCTCTCTTTCTTTCTTTTTTCAAATTTTATGAAATATTTATGCATCTACCTCTTCCCCCTCCCACCCCTGGTTTATTTAGTTTAAGGGGAAAATTAGTTGCGGCCACTAGCTACAGAGTCACTAAATAAACTGAAATGGCTATTACAAAATTATCTGCCATCGGCCATGTTTCCTATTTGAAAATTTCCACAAAATGCATCTCGTATGCCCCAAGAGAAATGATTTCTATTACTTCTCATATTGTTTTTCAGAAGATTAGCAATCAATTTACCCTTCTGTCATCGCTCATAAATATTCAAAAGCTATTCCCTATCGTTCTTTGATACTATTTGTTGACATTTCATCTTGGTACCGCATAAGCATACTATATGAGCCGTGTGGCAGAAAATTACTATGCTTTCTGCGACAAACTTTATTAACAGCAAAATCTTTCTGCAAGAACAGTCTCTGAAGTCAAGACAAGAGTGATAATAGTCCTCCTAGCGGCCCGTCCCGGCTTTGCACGGATAGACAATGTAATTTTTTTATTACATTCGTTTTCCTGAATTTCGCGCTTCAACCTAAAACTGCTGCTGAGATATGGCGAAATGACCTAAAACTTTCGAATCCCCCTTTAACCACCTTCGAGGGGGGAGGGGGATTTTTAAATTCACTGAAATACGTGTTTAATCATTTGCTTAGTAGATTTGTTTTCCTGAATTTCGCGCACCTACATAAAACAGCTGCTGAGATATGGCGAAATGTCCTAAAATTTTCGAAACCACCCACTTTAAAACCCTTCGGGGGGAATTTCTAAAATCACTGAAATGCGTGTTTATTCATTTTTTAGTAGATGTGTTTTCCTGAATTTCACGCTCCTACCTACATTCGCTGCTGAGATATGGCGAAATGACCCGAAACTTTTGAATACCCCTTTAGCCACCTTCTAGGGGGAGTTTCCAAAATCGCCGAAATACGTGTTTAACTAATTTCTTAGTAGATTTGTTTTAATTAATTTCGCCCTCCTACATAAAAGCTGAGATATGGCGAAATGACCTAAAAAATTCGACCCCCCCCCCCATTTAACCACCTTCTTGTGGGAATTTCCAAAATTGCTGAAATATGTGTTTTATTCATTTTTTAGTAGATTTGTTTTCCTGATTTTCGCGCTCCTATCTAAAACTGCTGCAGAGATATGACGAAATGACCTAAAACATCCGACCCCCCTTTTAGCCCTGTGAAGTGGTTAGCTGATCAGATCATAGATTGTAGTTGTTGTTCGTGATCGAATAAATCCAAGGGAGTCAGGTTCGTGGTATAATAAAAAAACTCCAGAATAGATGTCAAGTCATTTTATTGTAAGATCACCATGAGGATGTCAAGATGGTCGCGGACAGAAGAGGGGGAAACAAGAAAGGCCGCTCTTAAGCAGTCATTATTATGCGGAGACAGAAGGCCAAGTGAAGTGTTTCCACAACACAAGTTGGAATTGCACTGACAAGAATCTCGCCAAAATAGGGTTGCAACAGAATGTCTAGGCGTAAATACTTTCAGACAGAGATAGGCATAACCAATGGTATTTACCCAGCAGGGTCACCAGATTTTTGGCGACAGGATGAATTTTGATTCAAAAATTAATATCACCACGGCAACACTAACCGACAAATACCTTTCTCATGAGAACGGATTTTCGACAGACAAAATAGTATATGCCTTTAACAATGAGAATATATTTTTAGACATGGGTGTGAGTGATTGCGTTCTTACCACTACCATATAAGGGCATGCATTTGGGCCAAATGAAAGGTTCGCATAACTTTTGTAGCCACAAAAATGTGCTATGCACATATTGTGTTATAAGCTTGGTTACGGAAAGTAAAATTACGAAAAGGCATCTGTGCTGATTTAATTCTTTTCTTTTTTTATTTTAATCGAAAAGCCGTGAGATATTAGTGATCGAGCATAAGTGAAAATGAAAAAGGGAAAGGGTATAAATTACAGCGGGCTTATTGTTTGAAGTTAAAGATAACACGATTAAATTTTGACAAAGGAAGGGGGAAAATATAAATTAAATAAAGGATAGGGTTTGTTAAAGCTTAATATATGATTCTCATATCATATATTTCCCCCGTTTGCTCAGATAAAAGAATAATTTGTTAGGGTTTAAATTTCAGGCACGCTCCGTCTGAAAGTTTACATATAATCAATGCACAATATAAGATAAAAAAAAATATATATAAACACATATAAATATCAAAAAATGAGAATGAAAATAGAAATGGTATACCAAAATTTTGCTACTGGTCATCATAGTGTACACTATTTTATTCCTTGAGTCCATGGTTTCTTAACAGTTTATTTTTGTAGATGTAGAAATTATTGTTGTTGTTTTTGCTGTTCCGGAACATGTGGTAGTATAACTACACTACATATACATTGATGACCAAATTATGACCAGAAAAGTTGCATTATCATCAACTAATATTTTTTTTTTACTGATACTGGTCGTAAGCATGCTAAATGAATTTAAAATGTTCATAACTCTGAACATATAAGATTATGTTAAGTTGCAACTACAATATAATAAAATTCTCTTTGTTCGAACAGAATATAAGATACTAATATATATAATATTATATAAAATAAACATCAAGTATATAAATGCAAATACAAAATATAAAATAAGATACAGTTACAATTACAGCTACAGTTACTGTTACACATGTGTAAAAATGAAATACCAAAAAATGATGAAGATAAAAAAAATGAATAAAATTTGGGTTTAAAAAAATAGTAAAAATTTGTGCATTCGCACAGGACAGGATAAGGAAAGTGACGCACGATCCAAAAAAAATTTCCTGCCCTAAATCTTGTCTAAGGACAAGTGTAATGGCGCAAGTTTAGGACTATATTGCCTTATTTGTGGAGGGAATATTTAGGGCGAGGTCCACATTGTTGTCACAACATAGACCCCGTTGCTCCCGCAGCAGTAATGCAACAAACTGAGGAGCAGTCTCGTATACTCATTTTGACAGGGGATTTAAGGTGAATTGGAATACCAATTCGAATGTGTCTCTCATTACAATGGGGTGGAAGATTCTAAGGGCAATAATTTTGAACAGATCACCACTCCGAAAGGGAATAATTAGAAAAATAAAAAAATATATATATATACACCTAGTGTATGTCGAATAAAAGTCAATCCTAGAGTAATGAGAGAGAGTTTTGTCAAGTTCGGTAAAAATGTTAAGTCATGAGGTAAAAAAAATATTCACTTAATTAGCATTATTAAAATTTTAAAAAACTGACCTTAAGAGAAAAAAAAATTTTTTTTTAGTGCAATTAGTGTTACTACAATTATGTTTATAACTATTTATGAGATTTAAAAAAATATATGACATGACAAAAAGTTGAGACGGAGAATTTTTTTTTTTTTTTTTTTTTTTTTTTTTAAGTGTATATGTGCAAACACCCCATAAATATGAAAGATAATGTTCACAACAAGATTGCCATATCTGCCATTCCCTTGATGAAACAAACTTGGACCAGCCGAGAACTTTCACAAGGAAACATCAGATATAACATCAGTACATTGTGCGCAGCAATATACACAAGTGTGAACAAAACCAAAAAATTGCACAAAATACAACAATTATAAAATTATAAGCTATTTTCTAGGTCTTAAATTATAACGTGTTGAATAAGTTGGAAAGTTAATATTATTGTAACCATCATGACTTGTAAGTAAGTGATCGCTTCTTGGTGGAGCGATGATTAACCTATCAATGTGTACTCTAAAAGCAGAGTCATCAGGTGCATGTAAGCGTTTGATTGAAACAGAGACAGGTGAATATTTGTGTATAACAATGTAAGGTCCAGAATATTTTGGTTTAAACTTATCTATTGATTTTAAATATACAATATCTTTGTTCATAATTTTTCTTAGTTTAGCACGTTTTTGAAAATGATCATTTCTTTTGTTTTGAGAGTCTTTGATGTTATTGTATGCTTTCCTGTAAATAGAATTTAAATCCTGTAACAATTTGTAAGCTTCAAAATCTTTGTCTAGAACTTGATTGACATTATGGTCATAAGTATCAAATATTAAGGATAGTTCTCTTCCAAAGTGAAGCAAGTTGGGAGAATATTTTGTGGAGGAATGTAGAGATCCATTATAAAGAGATTTATGAATTGATAAAGCATTTTCAAAAGTGTGACCTTCTTGAAGTAAAGTAGAAACAGAGTATTTAATTGATTTATTAACTCTCTCTGACACGGCATTGCCTTGTGGCCTCGCTACGCTGGAATGACGCACCTTTATGCCTAATGTGTCGTTAAATTTGTCGTATATGTGTGAAGTGAATTGTTTTCCCAAATCTGACAATATTACAGAAGGTCTTCCAAAGATAGTTATGTAACTGAATAAACATTTAATTATCTTTTCAGAAGTGATGGTACGCAAAGGGAAGAGTTCTAGGTGTCGAGAAAAATGGTCAATTACTGTCAATACCGACTGTCCATTACTAAAGGGACCGACCAAATCAACACTGACTGTATCTCCTGGATGCGTAGGTGTGTATGTAGGTTGTAGTGGAGCAAGTGGAGTTTTGTGATGTTTTGCCTGTAAACATTTTGTGCAAGACGCTACAAAATTTAAAGTGTCAGCATACATTCCTTTCCAAAAATATTTTTTTGTGACAAATGCATAAGTTTTTGTTAATCCAAAATGCGAAAAATGACATATTGTTAGAACTTTGGCTTTTAATGAATTTGGGACAATAATGTGGTAAGAAAAGGTGTCATTACAAATATTTTCTTTTTTTAACATTAAAACCTTTGAATCGGGATGAATGAAGTACATAGGGAATTGTTTCGATGAGCCATTTTGCATAATTTCGTTGTAAATTTCGGATAATTTTGTGTCTTTCTTTTGTTCGTTTACAAATGTTTCATTTGAAATTTCCAATAAAGGGTCTTTTTGATTCTTGTTACCAATAACTAAGTAATTTAGAGAATGTGTACTGTATGATAAATGATCATTATTAGTGTCTGGTAGATCATTATCTACAATTGGCAATGCATATGGTTCATTGATGAGCTCTGGGTTGGAATTTAAATCACTTGTGTTTTTCTCGAAAGAACATCTGGACAAATAATCTGCAAGTACATTAGAAGAGCCGGGAATGTGATCAAAAGTGTATGTATATTCTGATAATTCTGTTAACCATCTAGTTGTTATATCAGCGGGATTAGTTGTTTTCTTGTATTTTTTTAAAGGAGCACTATCGGATAAAATTACAAACTTTCGGTTATATAGATAGTATTTAAAAGCGATTACAGATTTGTAAATGGCCATTAATTCAAGTTTTAGTGCTGGATAACGTTTTTCAGACTGTTTAAGAGATTTTGAAAAAAATGCAATGGGAAGTAATTGTCCTTCATGTTCCTGTAACAGAGCACCTCCTATTGCTATAATTGACGCATCTGTGTTTACATAAAAAGTTTTAGACCAATCGGGTAAACGAACCATGGGAGACTTAAAGAACACCTGTTGCATTTGATCAAATAATTTTTGATGTTTTTGAGTCCATTTAAATGTTGTTTTTGGTGTAGTGAGATCTATAAGTGGTTGGATAATTTTTGAAAAAGAAGGCACTAGAGATTTATAAAATGTGACCAGACCAATAAACCTTTTTAATTGTCTTTTTGTTGTCGGGGTAGGAAAAGAATTTATTTTGACAATATTTGATTGGACGGGAGAAATGGAATGATTTTCAATGTGGAAACCTAAGTAGTCAACAGCGGTTTTGTGAAATGAACATTTATTGGGCGAGAGCGTTAAATTATATTTCGATAAAATTTCAAGTACTTTCTGTAATTTTGCACATGTTTCCTCAAAAGAATTAGAACCAAAGATCAAATCGTCTTGATATGCAAAAATACCTTCCATTTCTAATTCATCAATAATAGTGTCCATTAAATTTTGAAAGAAACTACTACTATTCTTTAATCCGAAAACCAACCTTTTAAAACGAAAAGTACCGTATATGCATGTGAATGTAAGTGGATCTTGATATTTTTCAGGTAAATTTATCTGATGATAGGCTTGTTGAAAATCTAATGAAGTGAAATATTTATATGCTGATAAATTTGAAATAATGGTCTGTATTTTGGGAAGTGGATATGAAGATCCTTGTAAGACGGAATTTAGCATTCTTAAATCAAGAGCTAGTCTGTATTTTTGTTTTGCAGACCCATCAGACTTCTTTCTAACAAGCAAAATAGGACATGCCCATTCTGAACAGTTACGTTCAATAATGTTTGCTTCAAGAAGTTGATTTATTTGCTCTTTCATTTCTTGGTGTAATGATTGTGGTACAGGAAAAGGTAGTGTTTTGATTGGGTAGTCATTAATGAATTTGAGATTTGGAATAACCTTGTCTGTGTGACCTAATGTTTTCATTGATTTAGAAAAAGAACTGTAGTATTTTAGCAATAATGAGCCTAAGGTTTTTGCTTGTTGAGTGTCTAGATGTTCCAATTTGAAGTCTTGTATTGTTAAATCTTCCTTTCTTTTTTTTAAGACCTCATCTGAAGCTTGAATATAATTGCAAATAAACTGTTGTAAATTATCATGAGGTTGAATATTGAAGCTGTTGATGTTGTCGCATGACTTCATGGTCTGTGAAAAATTGTCGTTTTTAAATGGTTCCATAATTTCTGAAACTTCATATAAAATTCCTATTCGTGCATTTTTGTTTATGTGTACGGGTTTGTTAGAAGAATTTTGTAAGAATATGTATACATGTGATCTTTGTAGGTGTTTGTTATGATTTTCCTGATCGACCGATTCAACATCATTATTGTTACCTAGCAGACTGTCATAACAAATAATTTGTTTATTAGAAATAGTGCTTTCAAAACAGTACTGCATTGAAGGGTTTAAAGAATCAGTGTCGATGGAAATCCATGTTTTCTCATGTGGTTCAAGTTTTAATTTATGCGCAAGGCGAATCGTTTTGACTGAATTTGACGGAGAGTTTACATGTTCACTTAGAAGATTTATGTCTTTGCCATCAGCTGACGCGCTAAGTAATGGCACGTGAAATTCATTTGTTGACACTCTATTTTTGTGAACATCAATTATGATCCTGTGTTTATGAATAAAATCAAATCCTAATATTCCTTGAAAACTAGAGGTATCGGGAATGTCAACAATATAAAAGTTGTGGCTAAAAGATTTGTGGTGAATTCTGATTGATGCTTTTATACATGCGGAGAAATCAACATCGGAATTTACTGTTTTAAGAGTAACTGTTGTGCCTAACCTTTTATATTTAAGTTTATTCTTAATGGAATCGAAAAGGGACTGTGATAAAAGGGAAATTGTGGACCCTGTGTCTAAAAGTAAAATTGTGTCTGTTCTTGCTATAGAGGCCTTTATGAGGGGAAGTGTTGGGGAACTATTATTCACATTTGAAATAACCTCAACTTTCTTTTCGTCACCTGGCGATACAGTTTGTGATGAACTTTCAGTTGATCTGTGCACTGTTTGTGACGACCCATTCCTGGTCATTTTTATGTTTGTTGTGGTCTGTGAAGCGACCGAATTGACTAATCTTTCCTTAGAAATTTTTGGAAGAGTTTCATCAAACGACCATGGGAATGTAGGGCAAGTTGCTGATGTTAAAATGTTTTCCTGAGATGCAAAGCCATCAGCTAAATTACATCTCCTTAATAGTTTAAAAATTCCCCTTTCTGATTACTTTTTTTGCGAAAATTTGGATTGAATTTGTAGTTTTGATAACCCCCTCTATTCGCATTTGATCTTCTCCATTTAAAACATAATTTTGCAGTGTGGCCACGTTTCAAACACAACTGACAAGTGGGTGGAGAATTCGATTTGTTATGTTTATTTGTGCGGACATATCTATGACCAGTGTGTCTTGTTTTAAAGTCCTTTTTATACTGATCATGCGAGTTTTGTGGGCGAGAGGGTTGATTATGGGTGTTATTTTTGTCCTCGCTACCTGTTAACGACAAAGCGTTAATTTTTTCATTTAGTGATTTCAACTGCATTGCGATCGTGTCTGCGGAGCTAGATGACGCGCAGGGCTGCAATATTTTCTCGTTCTGCATAATTTCCTGGAGAGTTTGTGCTCTATCTACTGCTTGTTTATACGTTGATATTCCCTCTTCTTGTATTTTTACCCTTAAATTCGAGGGAATTGCTGAAATAAATTTTGTAAATTTAATATTATCAAGAGCCGTTCTATCTGCTATAGTGTCATGGACGCGAGCAGTGAGGGTGTTTATGCGATGAGCTAAATTTCGAATCGATTCCTCTGGTAGTAATAATAGATTATTAAACTCAATAAGCGCAGCTGTTTTACTCGGGGGAGCGAAAAATGCTCTGAACTCTTTCTCGACGAAATCTAAGTCGTTAGATTTATAGATCTCAGGGTTTTGCGTAAAAAAGGTTAAGGCTGGGCCTGTCAATTTTCCACCCAGAAACTGAATAGTTTCATCTTGTTTCCATTTTTGTATACGGGCTAATGTTCGTAACTGGTTAAAAAAAAGTCTAGTAACGTGGGTTCACCATCAAAATTAGTGACTTTAAATGTTAGTTTGCTGGCCATGTTTGGCTAACGAGTGAGCAAATATAAATATTTTGTTTGCAATAAATTATTAGCTAAATAAATCTTTACCTTAAAAAAATTAAAAATTCAGGAGGGGACAATTTTGTTTACCTAAAATATTCACAGTAACTTACCAGAAAATATTTTACCGCAAAAAAAAATTACATATAAACAAAATATATAATAAATGAATAAATAAAATGAATGCAATCTCTCTTTTTTTTTTAAAAAAAAAAAGAAAAAAAGAACAAAATACCTATATCTCCAGAATGAACAATTATTCACACCAAAAATATATCATCTTTCCTTTTTATTATTATCCATCTATATTTTATTTATTTATTTATTTATTTTTTTTTATTCTTAACCAAGAGATATCTTAATTTTCAAAAGAACCAACAATTTGGAAAAAATTATGCAAATATATAAATTAATCGCTCATTCTGCAGACTGCAATACTCATTGTGGCAGATAAATAAAAAGTAATATGAACTTTATATAGAAAAAGTATGTCTGCCTTATTATAAAATCAAAATTTTATGCAATATATTAAATAAAATTTCAGTCATAAAAGAAATGTGTTATCTAGGCAAACCTTCGAGAGATAATAAGAATTATATTATACCTTTCATTATAAATATTGTTTCTTCTAAATATCTAAACCTTTATAAAAATATTAAAAGAAATGCATATAGCATTATCATTTCTCCTTTCAAAATAATAATACGTTCAATATTTGAAAAAAAGTGTCATTGCATAATAGGAAGATCTTTTTTTGAAATACACAATAATATTCAAAAATTCTCTTATTCACTTATTCTCTATTAAAAATTTCTCCTGTGCATGTTTAATTTAATAATTTTTTTTTTTTTTTTTTTTTTTTTTTTTTTTACATACAGAATATATTTACCAACTTACCTATAACTGGCAAGAAAATTGATATTGAAAACAGAAAGAAATTTAAATTGTTTAATGATTACTATATAAATCATTATTAAAGCATATCTTAGTGACCATTAACAAAACATTTTTACTTTTTTTTTTTTTTTTTTTTTTTTTTAAACAATGTATCAACACATTAAAAAAATATAAAACTCTTACCTGTAGCATAAGAAAAAATAATCCATTATATTGTTATAATATTATTTTAAAAAGACAACTTTATCTATGAAAGAAAAAAAATATGCAAAGGTCCTCTTTTTAAAAAAAAAACAAATGATGAAGTAATATTGTTGCATGGAAGTTTATTTTTAGTGAAGAAAAGACAAGTCTTATTTAATTTGAATCGTAAGAATAATAACTAAGTTTGTTGTGGCCCTGAAAACTACCCGAAAACTTTCCTTGATACAGTACATTCACAACCGTATGAATGAAATTGTTTCACACTGAGGTGCAAGGTTCACGCGAGTAACAGTGAAGATGAAACAGACTGAGGTCACTCGACATATCGAAACAGGAACTAATTAGTATTATTTTCGTAAACCACCAAGGCGAGCAAAAAAATGCAGAATTACGAACGCATAGTTCGAAATTTTGAATCGTTTGGGTTACGCAGATGTTACTAAGAGTACTTTTAACGTCAGTCTTTTTTTTTTTTGTTATTTAGTTTCGATGGAGAGAAAAGGTTCATGAATGTTAGAAATAGAATCAGTAATTACTAAGTTCGGAAAGAGGCGATAAAAAGCACATAAATATTGAATTCCACTGCACAACTTGAATGCGTCGAAGGTCGATAAATTCTGGAGGAATTTGGCTTAGAGTGCATCTACAGGGAAGCGCCAAAAGTTGACGGATTTAGAAAATATAAGAAATACGGATTTCTGTAGGAGTTCTAACGGCATATGGAACGGTGATATATTTTTAAAAAATATACGTGCAGAAATCACAGGGGCTCATAGGGAGCGAAGCACAATACATGGCACTGATTGTAGAAACGTATCACTGGGCGTCATTCACATGGAGCATGAAGCACAGTCACACAGGAATCGTGCATAGATTAACACGGAGGAATGCAGGTTGGAAAATTGATGAACTTCTATTTAGCACAATTTAGTAGCAAGATTTTTTGTAATAGGCACATTTGCAGACAAACATGGACACTGGTATTATAGTTCGTGGCACTGGGCGTGATGCAGATGGAGCACGTTGGGCATAGAACACTGAGCATGGGGTTGGCAGGCACGGGGCGTTGCTGGGTAACAAAGTAGGATGAGCTGGATATGGCGTAGACAGGACACATTTCGAGCAAAGAAGTCAACCGACGATATCCGATGTAGGACAATAACTGGAGTTAAGTGGATCTCCGTCGTTCGTACCAGTGGGAGACATCTACGGAGCATGGGACTGGAAGATAGCAGGCGGGTGTTCATCCACAGACATATAGATGAGAGTTGTAGGAAAGGGACTGGAGAATAAATTTAGTGGAGATATGTGCAACAAAGTCCCGAGAATAACTTTGGGGTAAGGTGAAGCAAAAGTTTTTTTTTAAAACCGTCCACTCGGTCCGGTGGGATGAAATATGCAGGCGGTAATTTTCTTAGATGCATGCTGATAATCCAAAGCACGGGAGATCACGGGAGAGTGCAGGTGAAGAAAAAAAAAGCGTCCCCTCTTCTGCCAACAATATACCTCTTTTTTTTTTTGTTTAACTGGAGAAAAAGCTGGTTACGCACCAAAATTTGTGAAGTGGTTAGCTGATCAGATCATAGATTGTAGTTGTTGTTCGTGATCGAATAAATCCAAGGGAGTCAGGTTCGTGGTATAATAAAAAAACTCCAGAATAGATGTCAAGTCATTTTATTGTAAGATCACCATGAGGATGTCAAGATGGTCGCGGACAGAAGAGGGGGAAACAAGAAAGGCCGCTCTTAAGCAGTCATTATTATGCGGAGACAGAAGGCCAAGTGAAGTGTTTCCACAACACAAGTTGGAATTGCACTGACAAGAATCTCGCCAAAATAGGGTTGCAACAGAATGTCTAGGCGTAAATACTTTCAGACAGAGATAGGCATAACCAATGGTATTTACCCAGCAGGGTCACCAGATTTTTGGCGACAGGATGAATTTTGATTCAAAAATTAATATCACCACGGCAACACTAACCGACAAATACCTTTCTCATGAGAAAGGATTTTCGACAGACAAAATAGTATATGCCTTTAACAATGAGAATATATTTTTAGACATGGGTGTGAGTGATTGCGTTCTTACCACTACCATATAAGGGCATGCATTTGGGCCAAATGAAAGGTTCGCATAACTTTTGTAGCCACAAAAATGTGCTATGCACATATTGTGTTATAAGCTTGGTTACGGAAAGTAAAATTACGAAAAGGCATCTGTGCTGATTTAATTCTTTTCTTTTTTTATTTTAATCGAAAAGCCGTGAGATATTAGTGATCGAGCATAAGTGAAAATGAAAAAGGGAAAGGGTATAAATTACAGCGGGCTTATTGTTTGAAGTTAAAGATAACACGATTAAATTTTGACAAAGGAAGGGGGAAAATATAAATTAAATAAAGGATAGGGTTTGTTAAAGCTTAATATATGATTCTCATATCATAAGCCCCCTTTGGGAGGAAATTTCTAAATTAGCTGAAATACGTATTTAACCAATTTTTTAGAAGATTTGTTTTCCTTAATTTCGTGCTCCTACATAAAACTGCTGCTGAGATATGGCGAAATGACCTAAAACATTTGGCCATCCCCTTTAACCACCTTCAGGGGGGAAAATCTAAAATCGTTGAAATACGTGTTTAATCATTTTTTAGTAGATTTAATTTCCTAATTTTCGCGCTCCTACCTATAACTGCTGCTGAGATATGGCGAAATGACGTAAAACATTCGACCGCCACCCTTTAACCACCTCGGAGGGGAAATTCTAAAATCCCCGAAATACATGTTTAATCTTGTTTTTAGTAGATTTGTTTTCCTGATTTTTGTGCTCTTAACTAAAATTGCTGCTGAGATACGGCAAAATGACCTAAAACATTCGACCCCCCCCCTTTAACCCCTTTGGGGGGGATTTTTAAAATCGCTGAAATACATGTTTAATCATTTTTTTAGTAGATTTGTTTTCCTGATTTTCGCGCTTCTACCTATAACTGCTGCTGAGATATTTCGAAATGACCTAAAACATTCGACCCCCCCACCCCCACTCTTTTACCGCTCGGGTGGCGAATTTCTAAAATCGTTGAAATAAATGTTCAATCATTTTTTTAGTAGATTTATTTTCCTGATTTTCGCGCTCCTACCTATAATTGCTGCTGAGATATGGCGAAATGACCTAAAACATTCGACCACCCCTCTTTAACCCGCTTCTGGGGGGGGGGGGAGAGAATTTCTAAAATCGCTGAAATAGGTGTTTAATCATAATCATTTTTTTAGTAGATTTGTTTCTTGATTTTCGCGTTCCTACCTATAACTGCTGCTGAGATATGGCGAAATGACCTAAAACATTCGACCACCCCTCTTTAACCCGCTTCTGGGGGGGGGGGGGGAATTTCTAAAATCGCTGAAATAGGTGTATAATCAGTTTTTTAGTAGATTTGTTTTCTGTAATTTCAAGCTCCTACCTATAACTGCTGGCTGAGATATGGCGAAATGACCTAAAACATTCGACCACCCACCCCCCTTTAACCGCCTTCTGGGGGGAATTTCTAAAATCGCTGAAATAGGTGTTTAATCATTTTTTTAGTAGATTTTTTTTATGGAATTTCAAGCTCCTACCTATAACTGCTGCTGAGATATGACAAAATGACCTAAAACATTCGAACCCCCCCTTTAACACCCCTTCTGGGGGGAATTTCTAAAATCGCTGAAACAGGTGTTTAATCATTTTTTTAGTAGATTTGTTTTCTGGAATTTCAAGCTCCTACATATAACTGCTGCTGAGATATGACAAAATGACCTAAAACATTCGAACCCCCCTTCGGGGGGAATTTTCAAAAGTCCCTTCTTATTGCTTGCCTAGGCCATAACAGCAATCTACAGTCCAAATTACGTGACCCTAACTTTAGTAGTTTCGGCTGGGCGTTGATAAGTCACTCAGTCAGTCAGTCAGTCACCGTTTCCTCTTTATATAATAGTATAGAGAACTCTCTCTCTCTCTCTCTCTTTTCAAATTTTATGAAATATTTATGCATCTACCTCTTCCCCCTCCCACCCCTGGTTTATTTAGTTTAAGGGGAAAATTAGTTGCGGCCACTAGCTACAGATTCACTAAATAAACTGAAATGGCTATTACAAAATTATCTGCCATCGGCTATGTTTCCTATTTGAAAATTTCCACAAAATGCATCTCGTATGCCCCAAGAGAAATGATTTCTATTACTTCTCATATTGTTTTTCAGAAGATTAGCAATCAATTTACCCTTCTGTCATCGCTCATAAATATTCAAAAGCTATTCCCTATCGTTCTTTGATACTATTTGTTGACATTTCATCTTGGTACCGCATAAGCATACTATATGAGCCGTGTGGCAGAAAATTACTATGCTTTCTGTGACAAACATTATTAACAGCAAAATCTTTCCGCAAGAACAATCTCTGAAGTCAAGACACGAGTGATAATAGGCCAAACTACAAAAAAGTTTAAATATTTTGATCCGCACCCCTTTTCATCCCCGTATTTAGAAACCCCACGTGGGAAATTTAGAATGATTATATTTTGTTTCTTCACTGTAACATATAAGATAACTATGGCACTAAGGCAAGACAGCAGGCAAGTAAGGCAAAACATTTTTTTAAATATTTTTAACTTTGTATGCTGGTGTGGAGAGTGAAGGAAAGTAGGCATTTCACGGGAGAATAATTAAAAAATATATATATTATTTATTTATTGTTTATGAAAAGTAACAAATAATTCAAGTATTTTAAATGCTTTAAACATTTTTAGAACTTAACAATTTTAAAGATTTTCAAATTCAATGTTTGGAGAGTGAGGGGAGGGGGGGGATGAAAATCTGCCAAAACGCAGAAGACTGTCACCTCTTACCAATATCGTTCTGCAGAATTAAAACACAAAGATCCTTTTGCTGTTGCATAAATATCCCCCCCCCCCCTTCTCAAAAATATTTTTTTTCCCAAATGAATTTTTTTTTTTCTGCAAGAAATCTTTCCCATTCTGTGATATCACTATGAGAGAGTAAAATTTTCCTGCATGCCATCAATGATTTCATTCTTGCCAGTCGCAATATGTTATATTTATTTAGAATATTTAATTTTAAATTAATGTTAACAGAAATTTTAACAAAGATTATTGTTCACCTTTTTATTAAAAAAAACTGGTCACTGGTTTAAAAATAGAGGTCACTAGCTGCTGAAGAAATTTTCCAGTTTTGCCCTTTAGAGACAGGTCATCTTGGACATGTTAAAAAAATCGAAGTTTTAATTTTTTATCATATTTTGTTAAACGGAAGTCATATCAGTTCTGAATTTATTGATACCTAATTTATTTGCCTACGAATTTTTGTTTTAAAAGTAAGAAACAAAGAATGAACATTGAATAGACCGGTGTAACTCACTAGGTGCCGTGCGGTCCACATGTACTCAAACTTGACGATGAAAAACAGACGATGAAAACATTATATACAAGAGAACCTATCAAGACCGCATAAACAAGAAACCTTTCTCACAATGCAAAATTAAACGAGAGAGAGAGAAAAAAGTGAGTTGCAATTTTCTAGAAAAAAAAATGTTTAAAAAGGAAAGGGTTTTTTCCTTAAAAATTTTAGGAATAAAGAATTTTTTGAAGTTAAAATTTTATTAGTTTTCTCAAATATAAATATTTAACCGTATTACAATACCAACAGACAGTACCACAGTTTTTTGTATAAATATTTTTTCATCTTTCTGTTTTCTTTTTCTTTTTTATGGAAAGTAATCACTTTTTCGTATTAATATGCCAATACTACGCAATTTTGTAAAAAATATATACCAAAAATTGAAGATCATGTCAATTTATCTAATCTATAATTATATGCCAAAGCTTTTAAATTAATTTTTTAAGTACAAAATTATTATTAATATATATATATATATATATATATATATATATATATATATATAGTTGAGATGGTAAATTTTCCTTAATAGTAATGAATAAAAAACGAATTCTATAACTTTTCTTCCTTAAATAAAATGCAATTTACATTATTGAACTGAGTTATGCAGAACGCTAACAATATCTGGTGAACATCTTAAGCCAGGAGCAGTGTTCGAATCCACACTCTCGCTAGAAAACAAGAATCCCTCTTTCTGATCTCTGGCCTTAGATCAGTCGGCCATCTAGACTTCGCTCATTGTCCCTCTGAAATTAAATCAGTTAAAAACAAGAATAAAAGATAATGCGTCAAGCATAGATTATGTAACACTTTCAAAATACTTTTAGAAATATTTACCTTTTAATAAGGTCTGATGTCTAAGTAAACAATTTTGAAAACGCATAACACATTTTTAAATCCAATTTCAGGAATTACCAACAATATTCAGAAAAATATCCGAATTCTTTTGGGCAGTCCTGTATATGATCTATAGATTTGTATATATACTACATAGTATGCTAAATTTAGTTCAGTTAGGAAACGTATAGCACAATTGAAAATTACCCTTCAGCATTTTCCGTCAATAAACGCAAATGTACTCGAGATGTTTTGGTGCTGCCCTGTATATGATCATAGAATTTATACACACCAAGTAATAGGCAAAAAATTACTTAATTTTAAAAATGCGTATACTGCAATTGAAAACGCATTTCCAGCAATTATTTTTAAATTATTGTAATTTAACCAAAAACTTTTGTGTTTCGAAGTAAATGAACGATGAAAGGTATGCACACAATATTCTATAGTAAGCCTCTTGTAATGCACCTTAGTGATATATATATAAATTTCAATATGTTTGAAATAGGGAAGCATTATTAAAATAAACCGCAAAGGATTTTTCTCCATAGTCCGTAAAGTAGCGGAATTCTTTTAAGTGTCCCTGTAAAGAAACTATAAACTTCATTTTCAATACCGAACATCCATAGTAAACCTCAATAACATACATCAATTTCACGACAATCTGAGTATATTTATGCGAGTTAGAGCACGGCCAAACAGACAGACGACAGACAAACCGAATTCATAAACACTTTTCAATTATGCTGGAAAGTGTTAAAAATTAGTTTCCCCCCTCTGTTTAGCGACAGAAAAGTATCTTAAAGTGCTCCTTGCGCAGATCTGCTTTACATTTTAAACAGACATAGATATTGCAGCTCGACGTCCTGAAATAATTTTAAACATAAAACAATATTAATCTTTGGAAGGAATAAAAAAAGGGAAAATTTTTATTAGTTGTAGTATAATTCAGTAATAATTTATAACTACGAACAATATTTATTATGGAACTGTTTTCGAAACTGGAATGTATTTCTTAAACTATTCTGCGACAGAAAAGATAAATAACATTGCTAGCCGTAAGGCATGCCTTGTCAGTGAATAACGAGCTTAGTCGAAGTTAGTTTCGTTGGATTTCGTTTATTCAATAAGTAGAGGATAGTGAACGAATCAGAAATATATTTCGTAGATTTTTTTTTTTTTTTCAAAAGATTTATCTTGTTATTTTACTTGAATGTTTTGAAAACTTAAGCAAATTAGCATTTTTTTTTTTTTTTTTTTTTTTTTTTTGGAAAATATAATTGTTCAGCAGAATCTAATTACTGCTGTGATAACTATTAATTGTAATCAATATTTATTACAAAACTGTTTACCAAACTGAAATGTGTTTCTTAATCTATGATGCGGTGGAAAAGATAAATAAAGTTACAAGCCCTGGGGCATGCTTGTCAGTGAATATCGACTTTTGGGAAAGTTGGGATGATTGGATTTCGTTTATTGAGTAAGCACCAGACAGTAAACAAAATTATAAATAGATTTTGCAGTCTTTCTTATTTTAAAATTTTTACATTTTTGCCATATTTTCTTGAGATGTTGATGATGTAAGCTCTGAAAAAAAAATTATTTGCGAAATTTTATTAAAGACCCGCTCCCAAAAATAAAAGTATATTTTCCTTTAAAAAAAAAAAAAAAAAAAAAAAAAAAAAACCGCAAAGAAAATCTAAAAAGGCGGAGTCAATCAACAGCGGAAATAGAGATTGGTCTCAGCTATCCAATAAGAAAAAAATATACTAATAATAATAATTTAAAAATATTGAAATGTAAACGAGATATTAGAAAAATAATACCCCATAGGACTAACATAAGCGAGCGGGTCTTTTCGCGCGAGAGGAGAGGACCCTTAAGTTACAAAATCAAAATTCAATTATGAAACTCTCAACTGTGAAAACAATACTTATAAACGCATAAGGGCTAAAATCTCATAAGTGTGATTTTTGGTTGCTGATTTTCTGCTGACATCTGATTTTTAAAAATCTAGATTATGCTCAATTTAATTTTTTAATAACAACTGATATATTGCAGAATAATAATTATTAGATGGGCACACACTTTATTGATAAATAATAAACATGATATGGCAGTTTTTATCAGAGAAAACACAAATTTTAAGGGACAGAATTGACCATTTTTTGCAATTTTGTCACTTTACTTTAAAAAGTACATTTTTGGAATGTTATATGCAGTATTTTCAAAGACCTATCAAACCTACGATTAAATGCCTAGATATTGGTTAATCTATAATTATCAATATTTAAGTTAACAATGGGGACAGTAGTGATGGTTAATAAAATAACACTTACTCCATTTTTTTCAATCCAGAAAAACTTCTTTATCAACAAACAGCAAGCAATGGCGACTTTTTAAGAACAACATGTGCTCCGCTTCTGGAAACAATAATGAAAATGACTACATACTGCCATCTGGTGGAAATATGAGGAAGTTCATACACCGGGACAGTAGTGACCAAAATAAGTGAGGGACACAGCTACATTTCACTCATATAAAAATAATATTATTATGCTCCATGAGATTCATATCTATAATAAATGCGTTATTTTTTTTAAAAAAATTTAATGATTATTGTTTTTTGATGGTTTTAATGATCAAGTTATGGGTTGAGGACAGTGGACAATAGTGATTTTTGAAATATTTAAATTCCATTTTAAAGATTTAAAAGAAATAAAAAAAAACAGATTTTTACAGTAGCAGTAAAATAATATTGTAGAACAATCACATATAAACATTTTAACATGAAATGAGAATTTATATTGCAAAGAAATGTCGAGATATATATACTGGGATCTGAGAAATCACACTGAGATTTTGGCTTCTATAACTCTTTTAATATGTTTCTTATCTATAATAAGATTAATGACATGTCCCCAAAGTCTCTGTGAACAGCACATCTAATTCTTCTGAAACTTGTTAACAGTCCTGGGCTCTTAATACTCCAATTATGAGGTCATAGTTCAGTTCAGGTTGCACTGGGACATCGAATCAAGACAAAGAAGACCCGGAGTAAATGAGAAAATT
This sequence comes from Maratus michaelseni, assembly GCA_963931845.1. Taxonomy (NCBI): domain Eukaryota; kingdom Metazoa; phylum Arthropoda; class Arachnida; order Araneae; family Salticidae; genus Maratus; species Maratus michaelseni. The sequence goes on from OZ007593.1 coordinate 262,033,745, forward strand.
ATGTAGAGCCGCCGCCGCTTGGGGACATACTTGTTTATTCTGGTCTCTAGTTGGACTTCACCTCTTAGTATTTCAGATCGCGTGTCGTGTTATCGTTTGAGATATTTATTTCGAGGAGTTATTTCCGGGAAACATAGTTGGTGGGTTCCTTATTATTTTATTCACATGTCTACTTATTTGGCACTAGAGTGTTTCGAAGTTACGTAACCGATACAGTGTTTCAACCTATACACAGTTTCAGTTTTTCCTAAAGAGTTGATTTTGAACTTTTACTTGTCAGAAAAAAATTTTAACCTTTCGAATGAAAATATTTATTTTTTATTTAAAGAGGTTCTCAAGAAAAAAAAATAAAATAATAATAATAATAATAAATAAATAAATAAAATATCGTTCAATTGCACAAAATTCGACGATAAAAAAGTTATTGCTGGGCGATAAAGTGAAGTAAACAAGTTTTGACATTTTCGAAAAATGGAAAAAAAATTGAAGTTCGAGCTGTCATAAAATACTTTGTTAAAAAATATTTAACCCCCACGATCATACAAAAAGAGTTACAGTCTATCTTAAAGGATTCTTGTCCTTCATATTCGACGATAAAAAAGTGGGCTTACTGCGGGTAATACGCTACCGCGCATGCACGGCAGCGTATTACTGCTTATTTTACTGTTTATTACTGTTAATTTTACGGTATAATATTGGCAGCTGGAGTACCATTATTATACTGTAAAATCAACACTTTTTTTCAGTATATTCAACAGGAAATTTTTGTCTCACTATTCTGAATTTGTTGGAAATTGTTTCGTAATCTATGCTTTATGCATGATTTTTCGTTTTTTAAAGTTTATCTGGAATTCCAGGAAAGCAACTTAAAGGATTGGCGCATGGCTAGTGATTGATGAGATCTTGCCAATCATAAATCATTTTACGAATTCTTAGACGCTAAAAGCATTTTTATGAAAACAAACAGTTACAGAAAGGTTTAAAATTTTCATCGCATTGTGTGCAGTATAAGAAAAAAATATTTATTGACAATGCATTTTAGTAGATCTTAATGTTGACTAAGAGGAAAGTTTGTTTTTCTGTTGTAAATACGTATAATAATACGTACAACCGTCCGGGGAAAAAAAAAAAAAAAAAAAAAAAAAAGGATATGACCACCCCATACTCAACGCACTCTATAAAAATGTGACCGGTACCAATCGATTAGTAATTTCGTCTATACTAATTATTATTATACTTAAATTTTCCTTACAGGTCGTTTGTATATTAAAATTGCTCCAAACTTTAAAATCTTCAATACTAACACTTAATTTTGACATCATATTTGGATTTTTTTTCAGACGAATACCAAACGTGAAGTCATTCGGCCAAGTAGTTTAGTAATTATGAATGTTTAAAGTTTGGAACTCCTAATATTAAATTAATTTTTAATCGTTGCAAAAATTGCAATGTGAGTAGTTTTTTAAGCATAACTTAAAAACTACTTAGCGAAATTAACTATAATTTTGGATTCGCATATTTGAAGCTTTTAGAAATAAATTTCAGTTAAAAAAATTATAGGTTACACTTAATATTGTTTTCGAAAATTAATTTCAAATATAAATATGTATTTTAATTTTATTATTTAAATCTGTTCTATAATCTATTCTATTCTATTTTTTTTATTATTATTATTCCATTTTATTCTATTTATATCGAATTTTCTTGTAAATATTGATTCACTTGCACACAATAATATGAAATTAGTTTTGAAATATTTTTCAAATTTCCATTTTATTTCATGATTTGTATTAACATTTTATATATCACTAGCGGCCCGTTCCGGCTTCGTTCGGATAGGCAATGTGTAAACCTCCTTGGAAAAATGTCTTATGCAAAATATCTAATAAAAAATCAGCAATAGTTGTCTTATTCGTCAAATCTTACATAATCGGTTTCATTGCCAATGAAATCGGTAAAATGGCTGAAATACGTGTTTAACTAACTTTTAGCAGATTGGTTTCGCTGTATTTTATTGCTGTAATTTCATTGTTGTAACTATTATTGCGACTTTATTTTTGTAACTGTATTGTTGCAAGATTCATTCTTTTTTTTAACCCCCTCATTTAACCCTCTTAGGGAGTGAATTTCTAAAATTGTATGAAATACATTTTTAAAAATTTTTATAGTAAATTTGTGTTGTAAATAGTTGAATTTCGCGCTCCTACCTAAAATTGCTGCTGAGATATGGCGAAATTACTTAAAACTTTCGACCCCCCCCCCCCTCCTTTAACACACTTCGGAGGGGAATGTTCAAAAATCCTTTCTTATTGCTGGCATAGGTCATAACAGCAATCTACTGTCCAAATTTCATGATCCTGACTTTAGTCGTTTTAGCTGGGCGTTAATGAGTCAGTCAGGTGTTCTCTCTTTATATAATAGTATATATAGATTGACATTATTGATATTATTTTATAATTCTGAAAAAGGAAATATAAGAATCTATCACACAAATATATATCTATATATATATTTTTTTTAAGTACAAGATCTTCATATAAGAACCACTACTACATAAAATAAAAATGTGCACATATAGGCTAACAATAAACTAATAAAATACAAAAACTATCTGTTTTATTGCACACCTGAAATTGACATTTTTTATGTCTAACTCACTTTCTTACATTATTTTATCTTGAAATATCTCCAGACTTGCCTCCACCTGACACTCTGTTTACGCTCCAGTAATGAAAGAATAAATTTTATAAAGCTAAATATAACCGATGTTGACCATCAATTTATTGTATTTTTATGACATTTTAAGAATAGTCTTTTCAAGAACAAACTTTTCATTTTTCGATATTTTCTCACTTCTTTAGCTTTTCAATAGGTACAACATAATAAGAGATGTGAAGATAAGAAAAAGATTTCCATTGACCTTCCTGCCGCGAAAATGTTAACATTTTAATATTAGAATTTATTCTATTTATATAAGATAGTTTATTATTATTTTGGGAATATTGTTGGCCAGAAAATCTCTTGTTGCCAACTTAAGTTTATAAAGATTACGAAAATCGATAGACCAATAGTAAAAATAATACTGATAATCTCACTTAATCGCTTTATATGTTCAATAATTAAATTCTAACGATTAAACCAGCGTTTATCCCTTATTATTTTTATTTCAAAAAAGGACAAAAAATTTATTTTAAAAAAGGACAATAAATGTGAACGAGAAAAGTTATTAACATACAAAACTGAGTAACAGCATTTCTGGCAAATAGTTAAAAAAAAAAAAGAAGAAAAAAAAACATACATTTAATTAAAAATTTAATGAAATAAATTTTTAAATGGTGCATTTCATCGCAGACGTTAAAACTACATTTTAAGATTAAATCATCTCCTTTTATTATTAAGTCATATTTTTATTGTTGTATCATTTATGTTCCAATAGATAATACAGAATAAGTTCTGAAAAGGAAAATTTTGAGAACCTGACCATCAATTTATTCCGTTTTTCATGCCATTTATAGAGTGTCATTTAAAACAACAAATCATCAGAATATATATATTTTTTTATCATTCTTTTGTCAGAGAACATATACCAGGATACGGACTCGCAGACGAAAAATAACCATTGTTATTAAACATTTGCAAGTAAAATAACAGTAATATACATATATATATATATTCCCCAAACTTTAAAAGAAAAGTAACGTTATCAAATGAGTATGTAAATATGATAAATTTTGGGAATTTGAATTTTTCATGGATAAATTGTTTCCAGTTGGATCTTTATTACAATAAGAAAAAAAGTATTAAAAAAAGGGGGTGGGGCTTCTCTTAACTTTATTATTTTCGCGTAACGACACGAAAAGAAAGGATTTATTCAAACTTCAAGCTTTCTTCCTATCATGTTGAAAAACTAAAAAATAGCATTTTATCACAGACCTTAAAACCACATTTTTAAGACAAAATAAATAAACTCCTCATTTTACTTTTAAATGGTGATTTTATTGTTATTTCTTTTATGCTCCAGTAGTTAATAAATAAAAATCTTTATAACATATAAATGGACATAGACGAAAACATACGAACGTTAACATATAAATGGACATAGACGAAAAAATAACGATTGTTATTTATCAGTTACAGAGAGAATAATTGAAAACATTTCTCTTGTTTATTTCTCTTAGCTACGAAAACTGAAAAGGAAAGAAAAATGCTATGGAACGAGTACGTGAATATGAGAAACTTGGAAGTTTGAACTTTTATACGTAAACATGAAAACGATTTACGCTTGAAACCTTCAACCTTTTTTCATGTATAAATCGTTTCCTGTTGAACTTAGGAGAAAAAATGTAGAGAAAAATACGATTTTCTTAACTTTAAATTTTACATATTGTTTTTTTTTTTTTTTTTTTTTTTTTTTTTTCACGGGAATGAAAAGGAAGAAGTGATTCAAAACATTTCCAAACCATGTTGAAAAACAAGTGCGGTATTTCCTAGGTATATTTCATAAAAAGTTTGTTACCATCATAAGATTAGGAGAACGTTTAGTTAAAAAAAATAAATAAATAAATAAATAAATAAATAATAATTTCGATTATTGTTTTATATACTTAATAACTGGATTTTAATATTTAAAACAAGATTTCCCCCGTATTATTTCTATAGAAAATGTGCAAAAAACGGTACTTCTCTATTATCCCGTCGACCACTTTTCATAACAAAAAACTATCGTCAAACTTTAAATGCCAAATAAACGGGAGAACGTTGCCATTGGAATATCAAAATAAATAAATAAATGAAATATAAGAATTTAAGGACACAATTGTTATTTTAATTAATGAAATAACTAATAAATCAGTAAAACATAATGAAAAATACAAGCAAATGTCGAATTAAAAACCACTTGATGGCATAACAAACACGTATAATGCTTCTGGCATCAAGTAAATGGGACTGCATTTTTGGCGTTTAATCTTACAGTTTGGTGATAGTTTTTTGTTATGAAAAGTGGTCGACGGGATAATAGAGAAGTACCCAAAAAACTTTCACTGGACGAACAATGTGAATAAGGGAACTTACTATCATACAAAACACACAGAATTTCTAATAAACACTAATAATAACAAAAATATGTACATTCCAATGTTAAAAACTATTTCGGCGAAATGAAATTTTAAAAGAAAGAAGTTTGCCACAGACGTTGAAACCACATTTTAATGGTTAAACCATCTCTTTATTTTATTTTAAATTGTGCTTTTGTTGTTGTCTCTTTTATGTTCCAGTAGATAATAATACAGAGTATGTTAAAAAAAAAAAAAAACAGATTTTGCCAATTTAGTCATCAATTTATTGTGTTTTTCATGACATTTTCAGAATGTTATTTTCCAGAACATACTTTTTTCCCATTTCTTGTAAGGAAACACATAAAAACGAAAAAAAAAATTATAATTGTTATTTAACACTGACAAAGAAAATAATAGAAAAATATTTATTTTTATTTATTTCACGTTTCCACCAAATTGAGAGGGGGAAAAATGAAGAAAAGTTATCGGACGATTGTGTGATTGATTTTTTTTTTTTTTTTTTTTTTTTTTTTTTTTTTTTTTTTTTTTTTTTAAATACTTTCCTGATGAGTTTTTATTGCAAAGACAAATGAATATAAAAATGTACTTTTCCTAACTTTACATTTTATTTGTTATTTTCGTATATGGAAACGAAAAGGGAGAGTTGATTCAAAATCGCATTTTTAAAACTAAATAATCTCCATATTTTACTTTTAAATCTTGCTTTTAAAATTATCTTTTATGCTCCAATGGTTAATACATACTACGTTTTCTAAAGCCACAATATTGCCAACGTGCCCATCAACTTATTGCGTTTTTTATGACATTTTCAAAATGTTATTTCTTAGAACAAACTTTTCCCAATATTTCTAAGAGAATATATAAATTGACATGTATGCGCAGACGAAAAAATAACGATTGTTATCTAACACTTGCGAAGAGAATAATAGAAAAAAAAAAAAAAAAAAACATTTCTTTTTATTTATTGCACATTGCAACAAAACTTTAAAAGAAACATACAAAACAAGTATGTAAATATGAAAAAAATCTAGAACTGGAATCTTTCAAGCGTAAATTGTCTTTCGTTGAACCTTTATCATAAGGGGAAAAAATGTTCAAAGAAAAAAAAAAATCTTAACTGTAATTTTTTTATTATTATTTAGTATATGGAAAAGAAAAGAAAGAATTAATTGCCGAAACGTCGGTGAAGGTTCACTATGGAGGCGCAAAAAGTTTTTGGTTTCTGTCTGTTTATCGATCTATTTGTCTGTTCCGCGATAACTGCCATAAAAAACGTCCGAATAGGTTGATTTTTGATAGGTTATGTTGGTGAGGTATTCGGATGTGGCTATATAGTTTTTGGTTAAATTTGGTTCATTCGTTCGAAAAATATAGAACATTTCCTTTGATGTCATAATGCTTTACTATGGGAATGCAAACGATTTTTAAATTTCATTGTTAACTGAAATGACGCATTTGAAAAAATGGATTTAAACGTAAACTTATGGATGTTAAATTTTCGATATGTAGGTCTTAAATATAACCAATAGCTTTGAAAATTTGTTTAAATTATTGGAAAAATTGTTTGCATCTGTTCGCAAAATATAAAACATTTTATTTTCATATATGTTTTATGAATTATATATATATATATATATATATATATATATATATATATATATATATATATATATATATACTTCCCTCTTTAATTTATCCGTTGCTTAGAAACTGTATTTCAAAAAGTATCAAAATAATAAAATTCATGTAAATCGCACTATTTTGTCGCAAAACGTTTTTAGCATGTAATGAATGCACGAATGTAAGCTATTTAGCTTACATTCGTGAGGTTTTTAGCATTCAGTTGAAATAAATTGAATATTTATTTGGAAAAAGGTTCTTTTTTAACTACTTTTGAATAATCCCTAAAACACAATTTCTATACGAAAATTATAAAAATGTACGACGTGTAATTTGGATTCAAGTCTCGTAGTAGGAGTTTACATTTGTAAAAGTAAATTTCTTACATGAGATATTATTCAATTTCTGCAACAGATGCGGATGTTTCGCCGTTGAAAAGTTAGTATTATTTTAAAAAGAGGATAAAATTTCTCTTACAATGAGATGGTTATTCTAAAGAAATTAGAGTAGTAAAACGCATCTATACATATTGTCGAACATTACGGTTAGAGTTATACGATACATAGTAACATTACTGTTTAAATTTAATGAGGATACTATTAAAAGGCTATCATAAAAAAATACTTTATAGCTCCAAATCCCGTTTGCTATTTAGTCAATTGGCAGTGAACACGATTATGAAATATTACCCAATAGATTTAAAAGTTTCGAAATATGCCTATTTTTGGATGATTTTAGTATAATATTGCTATAGAGTAGATCAGGATGTATTTAGATACAATCTTACATCTAATTATTATAGAATGATCATCAAAACTTTTTTTCTGAAAGAAAAAAAATTTAAAACATTAGATTTCTAAATTAGATATAAGTGAAATATAGTAGATTTAGTTTACATTTCCATAAATTATTTTCGTAGATGAGATTTTATTCAACTTATTCATCAGATGAAGGTCTTTCAGAGTTTGCAGATAAGTAAATATTGCTATTTGGGTATTTAGACAACATGAAATTCTTTTTCCAAACAGTTGCTTATCCTAATAAAATCACAGTGCAAAACGAAATCCAGTATAATCATTCGAACAATCAATATAGGATATTACGAATGTTAGTTAAATGTGACTATGGGGGGATCAGGGAGACAGAGCCCCCCCCCTCCCCGAAGAAATATACTTTTTTATCGGAAAAATTAGAAGCAATTCATCAGAATTTCATAATATCATTCCATAATACCGTGTTTAGTTTAACGTAACTTTCGAAAAATTTTATATATTTATAAATATGTATGTAATTTTAATTTAAAAATTTTAAACTGTGGATAGTGATGTTAAATATTATAAAAAGTGAGATACAAAAAATAATGACTTGCAGAACTGACGTTGAGGCTCCTGATCTGCAGGTTCACTAGTTCGAAATTTCTTGGAACCATGTTGGAAAACAAAAAAGATTAAAATTTTATCATAGACTTTAAAATCACATTTTTATGTCTAAATAATCTTATTATTTTATCTATAAATTGCTCTTTTATTGTTATATATTTTATGCTCCAGTAGTTTATCTAGTAGTATATTTTATGCTTCAGAACATAATAAGTTTCATAAAGCCAAATTTTGCCAACTTACTCATCAAATTATTGTGTTTTTAATGACAATTTCAGAATGTTTATTTCCTAAAACAAGCTTTTTTGCATTCTTTGTAAGAGATCATACAAATCGACATGAATGCACATACCCAAAAATAAGGATTGATAATTAACACTTGCGATGGGATTAATAGAAAACATTTCTCTTTTTCATTTCTTGTTGCTATCAAACTCTTAAAAAAAGAAAAAGAAAAGAAAAGTTTTCTAGCTAGTTTGTGAATATGAAATTTTGAATATTTCATGTGTAAATAGTTTTTCTGTGGAATCATTATTACAGAGAGAGAGAAAATGTAGAAAAATACGATTTTCCTAACTTTAAATTTTATTTATTATTTTCGTGTACGGAAATGAAAAGAAAAAAAAAACTGATTCAAAATTTCTACGAATGGTATTGAAAAACAAGCAGGGTATAGTACTTTTCGGAATGTTTCACAGAAATTTTGTTGCTAGCATAAGTTTATAAAGGTTGGAAAAATTGTTACTTTAAAAGAAATAAAATATTCACAATTATTATTTTGTACGTTCAATAATTAAATTTCAACAATTAAAACAATTTATATCCCTTCTATGAAAAATTCACCAAAAAATGCCATTTCCCAATCAATATGAATAAGAGAACTTAATAACATACAAGACTTAAGAACAGCATTTCCGACGAACAATTAAAAAAAATGCATGCATTCCATTTTAAAAACTATTTCGATAAAATAATATTTTTAAAGAAATAATTTTATTACACACGTTAAAACCACATTTTAAAGGTTAAAAGTTTCTCATTTTATTTTTTAAATCATGCTTTTATCGTTGTCTCTTTTATGCTTCACTGCATAACACAGATGTTTTGCAAATCCAAATTTTGTCAACTTGGCCATCAATTTATTGTGTTTTTCAAGACATTTTCAAAATGTTTTCTTCTAGAACAAACTTATTTCCATTCTTTGCAAAAGAACATATAAATCGACATGGATGTTATTTAACACTTGCAAAGAGAATAATAGAAATCATTTAATCTTTCTTATTTATTTTGCATTGCTATTGAGATTTAACAAAAAAGAAAACGTTATCAAACGCGTATGTGAATATAAAAATTTTGAATTTTTCATGTGTAAATAGTTTCCTGTTGAACCTTTATTAGAAAGAGAGAAAAAATACGATTTTCTCAACTTTAAATTTTATTTATTATTTCCGTGTACGAAAACAAAAAGAAAAAAATATTGATTCAAAATTTCTTCGAATGGTATAGAAAAACAAGTGGGGAGTAAATTTCGGAATGTTTCGCCGAAATTTTGTTGCTAGCATAAGTTTATAAAGAATAGATAAAGTTGTTAGTTTAAAAAGAAAAAAAATATTCACAATTATTGTTTTATACATACAATAATTAAATTTTAACAATTAAAACAATTTCTTTCCCTTATTATTTCTTTGAAAAATGTAAAAAAAAATTCCGTTCAATGTAAATAAGAACTTAAGAACATACAAAACTTAAGACAGCATTTCTGACAAACAATTAAAAAAATGCATACATTCCCTATTACAAATTATTTCGATAAAATATTTTAAAAGAATAAATTTTACTATACACATTAAAACTACATTTTAAATGTAAAACCAATTCTTATTACTTACCCATCCTACGTAGTATAGGGTAAGTCTTGTAATCGTTTCGAAAATTGAAAAAAAAAAAAAATGATGGATTTACACGTTTCAGATACTGGATATTCCGAAAAACATATTTTTAGAAAAAAAAAAAAAATATTTGCCGTCCGTCTGTGTGTCTGTATGTCTGTAAACGCTGTATCTCCCGAAAAAATTGAGATGGAGACTTGAAATTTGGTATGTACTTAGTATGTAATAATGAGAAGAAGCTTATTGAATTTCGTAACCTCGATTATCCGGAACTATTTTTTTCGGACTCTCAAAATATTCGTTCTGATAAAAGGTGTACAAAAATTTTCGAAATTGTTTATTTTAAGGAGTGAATATAAAAGACAATAAAAAACCATAAATTTTGCATAAAGCATGAAGTCGATCGGATAATGAGTTGCCGAGATATTTGTAATCCTATTTTCTACACTCTTCGATTTTTCATGACCCTGTATTTCATCCAAATTTCAGTTCAAAGATATGTTTTAATTGGAAATGAGACGCTTAATCAGATGCAATAAACCGCTAGTTAATAGGATTATTGTTTTTGGAGTTATAAGGATGTTTCTTTTAAGCAATTCAGTAATCGAGCCTTAAGTTTATGACGTCATCAAGCCACGATTTTATTCGAATGACAATGCATTTTATAAGTAGTTTACACATTTTTTATTTTAATATTTTACATTATGCATACCATGATGGGTAAGTATTACGGTGGCCCCCAACGACTAGTTTTATGTTTTAATCGTGTTTTTTACTGTGTCTTTTTTATATTTCAGTAGATAATGCGGAATAAATTTTGTAAAGCCAAATTTCGCCAACTTAGTCATCAATTTATTGTGTTTTTCATAACATTGTCAGAATGTTATTTTCCAGATAAAAATTTTTTTTCCATTTTTTGCAAGGGAACATAAAAATTGACATGGGCGTGTAGACGAAAAAATAATGATTCTTATTTCACACTTGCAAAGGAAATAATAGAAAACATGTTACTATGAAACTGTAAAAGAAAAGATAAATTTATCGAACGAGTAATATGAATATAAAAATTTCTATTTTCCATGCGCAAAAACTTTCCTGTTGAACCTGTATTAGAAGAAAAGAAAATGTAGAAAAAAAAATACGATTTCCCTAACTTTAAATTTTATTTGTTATTTTCGTGTACGGACACGAAAAGAGAAACGATTCAAAATTTCTTCGAATCATGTTGAGAAACAAGTGGGGCGTTTCCTAGAATATTTTCGGAATGTTTCATATAAATTTATTTGCCAGCATAAGTTTATAATGATTAGGAAGCTTGCTAGTTCAAAAATGAAAAAAAAAAATCGAAATTATTGTTTTATATATTCAATAATTACATTTTAACAATTAAAACATCTTTTTTCCCTTATTATCTCTATGAAAAATGGACAAAAAAATTATTTCAATTGCCCAATGAAATTTAATAAGAGAACTTAATAACACACAAGAGTTAAAAACAGCATTTCAGACAAAAAAAGAAAAAAAAATAGAAAGAAAATAAAAATGCATGCATTCCTTTTTAAACACTATTTCGATAAAATAATATTTTAAAAGAAAGAATTTTATTACACACGTTAAAACCACACTTTAAAGGTTAAACCTTCTCCTTATTTTATTTGTAAATCATGCTTTTATAGTTGTCTCCTTTATGCTCTACTGCATCAGACACAATATGTTTTGTAAATCCAAATTTTTGCCAACTTGGCCATCAATTTATTGTGTTTTTCATGACATTTTCGAATTTTTTTTCTTCTAGAACAAACTTTTCCCCATTCTTTGTAAGATAACATATAAATCGACATGTATGGGCAGACGAAAAATAATAACGATTGTTATTTAACACTTGCAAAGAGAATAACAGAAAACCTTTCTTCTTTTTATTTCGCGTTTCTACCAAACTTTAAAAGAAAAGAAAAAGTTATCGAACGAGTATTTGAATATGAAAAACTTGGGAATTTGAATTTGTCATGCGTAAAACGTTTCCTGTTGAACCTTTATTACGAGGAGAGAAAAATAAAAATAATAAAATAATAATAATAATAATATGATTTTCCTAACTTTAAATTTTATTTATTTCCATGTGCGAATGATTCAAAATTTCTCCGAATTATCTAAAAGCAAGGTGTTATTTTATCGATTCATCTTTTCGGAATATTTCATAGAGAAAATATTTCTCCAATTTTAGTTTAAAAATGTAATTCTGTCTATTTTTTCCCCTATAACATTAATTTATATTAGAAATAATAGCTAGTTAATGGAGAAAATGGAATTGCATAAAAGCTCAAATTGTAGATGAGAAATTAATTTTCTCGCTGTAAATTATCTCGTGTAAGAATCTTCTTTTTAAAAAAGTAATATTAAAAAATACACGTTTTAATTTATTCCAGTGAAATATTGTACATTTAAAATAATATAATCAATATCATGTAAATTATATATTCATTAAAAATTATTATTATTATTATTATTATTATTATTTTACTATTCTGATATGTTTTACGTTAAGACATATTTGAATATTGCTAATATCTAGTCCAATTCGTTCGAAAAATAAATATTAATAGAAGCAATCGTTTTAGTGAAAAGTACCATGATTAGAAAATTTAGTATGCTCAATATTAAGCTTATCATATTTGTCTTCAATATATAACGTTGACCCAGCCCTCTCGAACTCGCTGGCCGGTGTCTTAAACTTACTGAATTTAGTTTTTAACATTTTCCGCAGCGGTCTTCCGTGGTGTAATCTCAATACTTTTTCAACTGTCTCCGTCTTTGAAAAGGGAGGTGGAGCAGAGGTTCCGCGCAAGTTATGGCGATCATTTAACTTACCAAAATTATGGGTTTAGTTACTCCATGGTTACGAATATGCAAATAAACATCAAAGCGAAAATAAAATAAAATCTGAAATGTAATCTGAAAGATAATGTGAAATATGTAAATTATGGTGTTTCAAATCATTGCATTATAGATCGTGCATCTGTAGAATATTCTCATCTGTCTCGCAAATGGCTTCGATGAAGCCGAAACATGTAGACAGAGTTTGTATTGTCTTCATTCAGATGTAACTCTAGTACTTTACAAGTTGACAGCAAAGTGATCTGCCAAGAAGGACTCGGTATCTGCCAAGAGCAACTTAATACACCTGAGTCTGCTTTAAATATTCTATTAGGATAAATAACACACGTAATTTGAATAATTTACAAAAGTATCTGAAATCAAAATTTGCAAAGCTATATTTTATTACTATATTATAGCTGTGTTTTCATACGAAGGGTGTCCAAAAAAAAAGGGATATTCCACTGTGTACTGAATGCACTTTTCATGATGTCATCCCACTTCGCACAAAGTAAGGTAGATCTGATTTTTAAAAAAATTCGTGATTATCAATAAAATATCTCCATTATTGTTGAGACTGCGAACAAAAAATTTGGGTTCTTATCGAAGTGGGTGCCTTGCATTTTTGACTGAATGAATGAAATAAAATCTTGGTATGCTATACAATAATTGTTTGTTGCAGTATGTCCTAGAGAATAGAGTACTGCATTGGGTCGGGTTAGGTTTTCGGGTCACTAACTGATTTCGTTGCGTGTCGGATTCCGGTCGGGTTAACTTTAGGTGTTTTCGGTTCGAATCAGGTTGACCCAATTTTTCAAACGAAAAAACCCTATATATTTCAATATAATTGAATGTATATGTATGTTCATTTTTATACAAACAGGATAAATTTTATATTACAGATATAACGATAGACTCCATAATTGTATTAAAATATGGATTAGTTTTCTCCACTTCAGGTTCTGGTTGAAGTGTGTCAGGTTCGAGTTAAGTTTTGGGTTGGCCAATGTTTTTGTCGGGTTCGTGTTGACTTTAAGCGGAATTTTCGGTTTTGGGTCGGGTACAACCCGACGCGTATGCAAGAATCTAGTATGTTCTGCCACATCTTAAAGTTAGTCCCATCGTTCTTGAAACACCCTCTACAAATGACCTCTAGATTGTGAAATGTATATTTTCCATCGCAGATGTCTGGTATATTCCGCGAAATAAATGAAAAAGAGAAAAGAAAAAAAAATCAAATTATTAAAAAAAAAAATGTTATTTTAAAGGGTGACGTCAAAAGGAACCACTTTTTCTGAATTCCAAGCGCCCCACCAGTGGCTGAGAGATTCTGCTCTCGAAGCTGGTAGACGGGAGGTGCTGGGTTCGATCCCAATCGCGCCCGTCGGTCTAATCGTTCGGAGAATTTGAGTTTTCGTGGTTTTCTTCGAGCCGTGGATTTATCCATGCGTAAATACGGGTTAGGTTGAAGTGTAGAAAGACCCCCACGAAAGGCACTATCCCAGGCCTATATCCCTAGTGTAGATAATTGGCCGTCAATAATCAACCAACCAACCAACCAACTGAATTCAAAGCAATCAGGAAGACTTGGAATCATTAACCTCTTAGGCTGACCGACGTGCTGTAAAATATGTGGACACAAAGAAGGATATGATCTTCGACTGAATAAAAGAAAATAACTTTGTGCTCATGGGAGGTTATGAGATCGTTAAACGCTCCATACTTTCATTGTGTTAAAAAAGCATTCTATTCAACACAGCGTAAGCGAAAAAATTGCCACATATTTGTCCAATATTAGCCGGAAGAACTTATCGTGATTGTCCTGCCCATTATCGAGAGCATCGATAAGAAGAAAATGAAGGTGATTCAAACACGTTCCTTGTAAACGCTAATGTAAAAGAAAAAGTATTAGCAAAACAAATACTATAGTTCCTGAATCCGTTATGACCTCAACAATCATCTAACAGTTCACTCATCACCTTTGCTAGTGACAATGATGATGTCCCACACAATGTAAAGTCCACACTCTCTCTCTCTCTCAGGATCTTAATCTGGATTTTGACCAGGCCAGGGATCTTAGAATCTCAGATCGAGATTGCAACAGCGTGACGATACCAGACGGGGGTGAGAATGATGTTGCAGTCACGGTTGTCGAGCTTGACCTTATATCCGGAAGAGAATTTTTATATATGTGAGTACTGCCAAATTTTGGGGTATAAAGATATAACCGATGGCAAACAAATAAATTGTTAGTGTCACTGAATCTGATGAAATTTAATATCTTTAACATGCAACCAAAATTTAGATATGAAAATGAAACCATTTTAATGGATAAGGTTCCATAAGGCAGGTGTTTGGCCCAAAATACGGTGTCAGGAATACTTATGTTCCACTTAATTAATAAATATATTATTTTAAAATTGAATATTAGTACTTTCTCGTTTAAATAATATTTTTACTTAATTGGCGAAATTTCTATATCGTTAGGATTGGGGCCTGATAACCGGCGAGGCACACTTTCACCAGTAAAAACGAATAGAAAATGTTGCCTTATCTTTGACAGAAATTTTGCATGAATATTGCGTTTAACTTTAATTTAAACTGTTTAGAAAAGTTATAAGTATATATATATATAATGTATGGTTACTTGCATAATATTTACGATAGTGATAGTTGTACTAGGTTATTTTTGACAAAATTATTCAAATTGGTAAAGAAATCATAACAGTTGTAAATTTCCCAACTGAGCGGAAAAGTCCGGGCCAGGATTCGAACCAGGGATCTTTTGGCTGTAGCTGCCAATGCTCTACCAACTGAGCAATGCCGAACATATCTGGCGGATCTAATTCACCCAGTTAAACTTACTGATCATAGTATCTGGTCTGATATCTGAATCAGCTCAAAAGAATATATCGCAGGTAATGGGAACTCCAGTAGACGCTGGATACGTGATTATACTTAGCATTGGCAAGAGCATTGTCAGCTTCAGCCAAGAGATCCCTGGTTCGAATCCTGGGCCGGACTTTATCGCCCAGTTGGGAAATTTACAACTGTTATGATTCCTTTACCAATTTGAGTAATTGTGTCAAAATTAATCCCGTATCCAGCGTTTAATGGAATTCCCATTACCTGTGATTTATTCTGTTGATCTGATTCAGATGCTATGATCAATAAGGTTAACTGGGTGAATTAGATCCGCCAGATTTATCCGGGATTGCTCAGTTGGTAGAGCATTGGCAGCTTCAGCCAAAAGATCCCTCGTTCGATTCCTGGCCTGCACTTTTTCTCCCAGTTGGGAAATTTACAACTGTTATGATATTTGTAATTGATACAAAACGAGAACAATTGGAAAAATAGAAATTTTTGTGGTTGATGCTTCAAAAGAGTCCAATAAATAAATATTAGACGTGTGTGAAATTTTTATGCTGTTCAGTATCTGATTAATAAATGAATTGATAATCGACAGTTTCAACAAGTTTTCGAAGTTTTTTCAATAACAATCTTGACATACAACTTTAAAAACAACTTTAACAGTTGTTCGCCATTTGATTTCCGATTGGTTTTATTAGTGCAAAGTAGAAACGTGTGTATTAAGGTATCGTTCATACTTAATGTTCACCTTTTATGATATACTTTTGCGTCAGAGATACGTTGATGAAGTGAAACCTCATAATACTACTTTCGGTTATTTTATGATAGATGCTATCAACCCCGAAGTGGTCAGATAGCGATTAATAACCACAAAGATGAGACATAGGTTTTATGTTCTTTTGCATTTTTTTTCTAAACATATAAATAAAATTCAACGAATGTCTAAAAACCCCATTTTGCTGCATGTATATTTCATGGGTTTTCACTTCATAATTACGATTTTAAATAAAATATTTAAAAAAAAAATTATTCATTTCCTTATTCCTTATGACATTACCTCACAGATTAAGACGGTTCTCAAGTTCCGTGCTCAACAACGCGAAACTTTCTGACTCATTTTTAAACGTAAAAGCACAAAATTGACAGGCTTAACTACTGAAGTGATTTGGAATCGAATGGTATTTTCCATTTTTTTAAAATAAATAATTTACTTATAACGTTATAAGCGGTTGTTGTCATGTGACGACAGCTTTTGCTTTTCCACGCTGTTACGTCCGAAAATTTGGTTCAAAATACCTGCTTTGATAGCATTTTCTGAAAGATATTTTGCCTTTACCAAAAAACAGAAAACACCATTCGATAGCTTTTGAATAAGAACATCTGCCAATTTCATGGATTTCCGAATACGAATTAATTCAGAAATGTGTCAGAAACTAGCTCATTTGGATTTAAGAACAGCCTTAGGTTCATTAAATTTGTTTGAGCCAAAAACCTGTCTTATGGATCCTTTATCTATTCTTCCATCATTCCACTTCACATAAGTTGCAATGCTTCATATGCATGATGCTCTTTATTCCTCAAATTTAAAAAGGAGAAATTATAATGTTCAGATATACATTAATACATCTCATTAAATAAATATGCAAATACAATTGTATCGCACATTTTAAATTATTAAAGACTTACTGAATACTTATTTTTCAAAATAAATTGGATTTTTTTTTAAAAAGAGAATAATTATGTGAAATCTCGTTGCTTAAAAAAATTTAGATCATCAAAAAGTCAGAAAGTACTAAAACTTAATTTAAACAAATCTAAGCAAGCAGCCTTGAGAGAACATAAAATATGGCAAGAGGGGAGCGAAAATGCAAAAGAAAATGGTGTAAAGAAAATGGCTCCGGAATTTAAGATTTGATATTAGAAGATAAAGAAAATTGCTTTTGACGATTCAAAACACGAAAATTGAAAATTCGGCAATAAAAATATCTTTTATATGTATGAGTACAGAATATTACTTGCAAGTTAATAAACATGAATCGGACAATGTAAAAACAAGGCACATATTTTGGTAAGTAAAATTTGACAGTCCGTGAAAAGTATTTAAGCTTCAAAAGAAATTTTTGTACTATATTTGTCTTCTCTATTTTTAATACTATATAGAAGATAATTCATTCTAATCGACATTTTGTTTATTTCGTAATCAAACTAAAAATCTTGCGGAAGTCTGCCCCGGCCCGGGCCAATTTCCTTTCACGAGATTCGGACCTAACCTAGTTTGAATTATTTTCGGGCCAGACCTTACTTTTTTCTGGCAGACTCGGGCCGGGCCGGACCAGACCAGACTTCTTTCTTTTTCGGGACGAGACGGGCCTGGACTTTATCCCCCGTCATAACCCATATTAGGCTGGCATTTTATTTAATTATTTTTGCAAAAAGAAAGTGATGTTATACATGTGTTTAGAAATTTAATTTTGGTTTAATAAATTGCACAGAAATATTTTTAAAAACCAACTTATCATACAATGGAAATTATAAATGTTTATTATTTTTTTCATATATTTTTTAACATATCATAAGCAAAATAAGCAAGTTCCTGCAGAAATTTACCGATAAGTGATCTTCCTTTTTCTAAAAAACCTGATGAACAATAAATACCACAAGATTTAAAAAATAAAATTAAAGAAAACAAAATAGAACGAAGAAAATTTTTGAGTTCTAT
Source organism: Maratus michaelseni (assembly GCA_963931845.1). NCBI lineage: Eukaryota > Metazoa > Arthropoda > Arachnida > Araneae > Salticidae > Maratus > Maratus michaelseni. The sequence goes on from OZ007593.1 coordinate 262,052,175, forward strand.
TTATTATCAATAATAACATTTTTTGTCCATTTAGCAATATAGTCTGATAAAATATGATAATTATAATGATATGATATAATCTGATGTAAATGTTTAAACAAAATCTTACACACTGATTTTTTAATCATACATAATTTTACCATCAGATTATAACACCAATTTTAAAAGAGAATTTATAGATTTAAATAAGTGTATTAATTAAATACCGCGATATATATGCAAATAAAACTACTTTAAAATATTACGGAATTTCAAATTATTAATGATTCTTTGTCTTTCGAATATAAATTAGATATAAAAAGCGTATAATTAAGTGATGGGAAATAAAATCTCGTCGCTTAAAAATCTACATCATCGAAAAGCTAGAAGGTACTAAAACCTAATCTTAAACAAATCTAAGAAAGCAGCCTCGAGAAAACATAAAATATGTAAAAAGGGAGCTAGAATGTAAAAGAAAATGGGGTCTTAAGCGCCGGAATTTAAGATTTGAAGATAAAGAAAATTGCTTTTGAAGATTCAAAACACGAAAATTGAAAATTGGACTATAAAAATCTTTTTATGTATGAGTACAGAATACTACTTGCAAGTTAATGAACACAAATCGGACAATCTAAAAGCGAGGCACATACTTCGGTAAGTAAAATTTAACAGTCTGTGAAAAATATGTATGCCTCAGAAACAATTTCTGAATTATTTTTCTTCCTTATTTTTAATATCTATAGAAAGAGCATTCCTATAAACACTGTTTCATTTATTTCCTCTTCGGGCTTTGATAAAATTTGATAAAACTTGAAGAATAAAAGAACAAAGTTTAAAGCATTTGAAATGATTTCCGCAACGCTTACTTACAAATTACGTGTTGAGAAAGAGTTAAGGAAATAGATTTTTACGTTAGAAATATTATGACGAAAAGTTTTAAAAGTATTTTTTTTTCTGTTATTGAAAAATGATGACATACAAAGAAAACGCTTCATGCTCATTTATGTGAAGACATAAAGTTTATATCATATGTAGTTTATTGCAGGATATCATAAACTTTCAAACACAAAATAATGAGAAAAAATTGCGTTATTTAATATTTCCCAAGATAATGGCTCTGTGATATTTATAAAAGATTAGGATTGTGATGGGTCACCAGGTGACATTACCATGAAGTCACCTTGTGACTCTCATGTGACTGTCATTTTGACACTCCATTGTAAAGTCATCATGATAACTGTTCTGTAACGAATTCCCAAGTGACGGAAAATGAAATCATCTGGTGACTTTTCACAAAGGAGTGCAATGATGACTTCACAATAGCGTGTCGATCAGCGAAAAGTCACCATGCGACTTCATTGTGACATTATTTGGCGACTTATCACAATGCAATGCTCCCAATGACTTCAAAGTTGAGTCTTCAACTGACAGTGACTTGAGAATCACAAGGTGACCCATCACAAAGCGACAGTCACAAAGACTTTTCAGTGTTAACAATCATTTGAGAGTAATAATGAGACAGTGAAATATCCCATATTTTGATTCACCGTAGCGATTGTGACACTTCTAACCATGTGTGACGTCAAGGGGACTTCACATCGACTGGCCGTGCTGTTAGGGTAGTACTTCTTTTCTACACTTGCTCTTTATAGAATTTCCTTTTGGGTAATCACGTGTTCAGAAATTAGCATTTTGTGTTTGTTGCTTAAGTTTTGCACACCAGTGTAGTATGCTTTATTATAAAAAAAATGCTTGCACATGAGAATGAGAATATTATAGTACTAAATAAACAATATCTTTAAAAAAAACTTCATCTCGGGACAGCCCAAAAAATGGGTGATGAATTTTTTAATATATATATAGATATTTTGATTAGTAAATAAAGTCTTAAACATACGTAATGTATTTTTTTAATGAGCAAATAAGATACATTAAAAGAATTAATAACAGTGAGTAAAAACACTAAATACTTTTCAATCAAAAAAATCTTCATTTTCGGGACATGAAATCTGCGTGTAAAATTGAAACGACTCATGTATTGTATGTATTCAATTTATTATTCTTTGTCTCATATGACGTCATTCTGTAAAGCAGTTAAAAGAGGATTTTTTTTTTTTTCTCACGCATGCCTTTTATCATCTTCGATCAGTTTTTACAGTAACTTTGATGGAATAAATGAGATAATACTCTGGCTTGACCAATGTTGTTTGCAGCCATTTGTACATTTTTATCGTTTATTTTTTTAGAAGTTTAAACTTGCATCTAAAAAATAATAGATATTTCAAAAAATATGTTACACAGCAGTGCGAAATCCTGGCACAGGTCCAATGGTAAAGTTTAATATCATCTCTAGATTATGTCAGCATATCACAAGCTTTCAAGCAGTCTAATGAGAAAAATAGTTTTGCATAATATTTTCTCAGATAATGTTTCAGTAATATTTGTAAAAGATGGGACACACAAAACTGAAGGGGTGAAGCAGGGGTCGATCCAGGAAAAATTTGGGGCCTATTTAGGGCCCCTTCACAAAAATCTATTTTATAAAATGGGCTCCTTCACAAAAATCACTTTGATAAAATAGACCCCTTCACAAAATTCTATTCCATAAAAACTTACTATTTATTATTTATTTACTATTTTGTGATGTTTTAAAATGTGTATAATTTGTAAACAAACAAGTTCACAAGAGAGGAAAACTTCAGCAAAAGGATTTAAAAAGGTTTTTGTTTATAAATGTTTGGTTCGAATTTGATTAACTCGATTTCAACATTCATTGCAAAATGTTATTTTTCACAAAAATATAATAAATTTCACAAAAATAACCTTTACTTTTCACAAAATGGACCCCAAGAAAAAAAACCTGCATCGACCCCTGGGTAAAGCATAATGAATGAAATAACCCCAAAAATATTCTCGAAGTATTTTGAGTAATTTCCGCAATGTTTACTAGTCATTTACGAGTCAAAACAGACTTTTGAAAATAGATTTAATGCAAAAAATATTACGACGGGATGTTTTTTAACTCACACGTACATATATAGAGAAAAATAAAGGTACACGAAGAGGAAGTTTTATGATCATTTGCGTAAAGAATAAAGTTTATATCATCTCTACTAAATTATGGCAGGATATCATAGAACTTCAAACACAAACTAACGAGAATATATAGCCTTGCATAATATTTTCCAGAGTAATGATTCAGTAATATTTATAATAAATGGGAGACATAAAAACGTTTTTTTTTTTTTTGTTATGAAATATGGGACAAAAAAGGCACAATTTTTTCTCATTTACGCTAAGACTATGTCCTCTCAAGCCTATGTGTGCCCATACATCATAATCCCTAAAGCAGAAACTAATGAGAAAAGATTGTTTTATAGTAATATTTTCCAGAGTCATAATGCCGTAATATTATTAAAAATGGGATATATTTATCACAATTATACTATTTTCTTTTGATTGAATGTGAAAAAATACCTCTATTATATTTTATCTCTATTATTAGAGGGTGCGTGAAGATGCATTGTAATAAGATTTAGGAAAGTATGATAAACGAGTTTCCGTGTAAGATAAAAGTTCTGAGATTTTTCAAACCCTTTTTCGTATAATAAAGCCACTGAAAAACGATTTTTAAAATGAAATATTCAGTCAAAATATTTTTTCTACCATCAGTTGCTTTCAGAAAAAAATAAAATAAAAATAAAAGTTTAAAATTAAGTGTACAGCCAACTTTAAACCAAGCCTACATTTTTTTCTGTTATTGTTGTTGCTGATATAATGTAATTATTCGATTTCTGCAGCATTAGCCAACACAACTAAGGGAGTGATTTCACTCACTTTTAAAATATTTTCAGGAGTATTCTATAAATTTTAGTACTTTTTGTAATGCTCTTTTTTTATTTATAATAAGAAATAATATTAATTATATTGAAAAGCAAAATTTAAGTACAAGTCACATTATAATTTTCTTATTATTATTTTCCCCATGTTTTTACAAGTCTAAACTCTATTTTACACTAAGAGAGAGGTCCTCAGAATCAAATTTTATAATAACGCCCAAATGGTCATCACCATCGTATATATTTATATTTATTTAACTTTATTTATTTATTTTATTTTATTTCTTTATTATTATTATTATTATTATTATTATTATTTTGAATTGAAAAGCCTTTCTCAATTGATATTCAGTGGACTCTCGTTAATGCGATCGGATTTTTTTCACAAACTGACCAAACTGTTTTTGTACATCAAGAAATTTTCAGTGGCAATAATGATGAGAAAGGAACTTTTTACGCCCAAAAACGCAAGAGGTTTAAAAATTGCTAATGGCTATTCGCCGATATTACCAATCAAAATCTGATATTACAAATCAAATTTTTGAGTGTGATATAAAACTGGAAAATAATGCGTGGTAAAAGATTATTTGTTCAAGTAATGCAAAGAGAGAAGAGAGAGATTACGTTAATTAAAGTTAAATTATGTAAGGACGGCAATTTGTTTGCGTATTTTGTTTGTCCTCTGTATGTAATTTATTTTTTTTAACAAATTGTCACTAATTTGTTTTTTTACTAAAATTACTAAATTAAAGAAAAAGTTGATAACTTGCTTAATTTCTGTCGAAAACTGAATTTTAAATTTATTCAACGAAAGTGATTATTTTACGTCATTCAAATGTTTACTCTGCTTAATACGAACTGCGGTTAGTGAGGACAAAAAAAATGGCCTCCGTTGGAAGTCTGCAATAAAGAGCTCAGTATATTAAAAAGAGGTACCGGATATACTCGCGTATAAGTCGACCCCCCAATTTTTAAATGCAAATTCTGCAAAAAATCAAAAACCCGCGTATAAGTCGATATGGTAGGAGGTAAGTCCATGGTTATGGTAAGTACAAGATTATGGTTATGGTAAGTCCATATGGTTAAGGAGAGATAAGCCAATGCGAAAAAGTGGTAAGTAAGCAAAAACAAATCAATGAAATATTTTTTAATGATAAACTATTATTATTTGTATATTTTATTTTATTATTCTTACACATAAAAAGCCAGAACTTTGAATTTTTTTTGTTGTTGTTGTTTTAATTGACTCGCGTATAAGTCGACCCCCCTCCCTCCACCCCAATTTGCTTGCCGAAAATTGTCAGAAAAACCTCGACTTATAAGCGAGTATATACGGTAATTTCAATCAAATGATAGTGTTAGTATTCTGGAAAAATAAATGATTCTTCTATTCTCAACGTACAAATTTCGAAAGTCTATCATGTTGTGGTTACGATATAATATAAAATGTTTATGTTTAATTTGTTATTATTATTAATTTTAACTTCATTTGATTTTCAGTTAAAATATCTTAGAGAAAACATAAGAAACAAAAAAGGGAAGGAAAAAGTGAAAGAAAACAGAGCTTTTAAATGAAAGAATTTAAGATTTAAAGATAAAGTTGGAGAAAATAATTTTTCAAGATTCCAAACACGGATATTGAAAACTGAACTAAAAAAAATCTTTTACGTACGAGAATAGTATACCATTCGCAAGTTAATGAACTCAAATCAAACAATCTGAAAACACTGCACATAGTTGGGAAACTACAATTTAACAGTATGTAAAAAATACTTATGCATCAAAAAATATTTTCGAATAATCTTTCCTTAATGTTCTGAATGTGTACGAGAAGAAAATTCGTTATATGAAAACCATTTATTTATACATTTTTCAAAGTAAAAATTTTTATAAAACTTAGCATGAGAAATGAAAAATGTTTACCTAATTTAACATGAGTTATACAATGTATTTCCCCAAGTCAATTGTTCAAATATAGTTTAGAATAGAAGGTTAAATTAAGGGTTTTTATATGCATGATGTTGAAAAAATACCTCTGTTTTCATATTTCTAAATTGTGTTCATAGAGTATGATGTGTATATATGTTATTTTTATTTCAAGGTATCCAGTCCTACATGGAGAAGTTTTTATGCATCGTATTTATGCATATATCGTGTTTTCTAATATGCATATATTTTAAAGAGTAAGACACTATAGCGCAGATGCTCTGGGCGGGATCAACTGGTAGTTTAGAAAATACATTAGATTTTAAGAAAATTAAAAACTTTTTCTCGTATATTGAAAGAAGAAAAATGTTTTATGTTTATTTATAAGGCTTGCGCTTTTTAACAAGAATATGGTCTATATATGATAAATTTTTACGCATAAAAAAATAAAATAATAATAATATATATATTTTTTTACATGTATGAGCAAAATTTAAATTGTTATGAAGGATAATCACAAAATAAGATCACTAAATATAATTAAAATCTAGAGAAATGCTTAAGTGATACTAAAAGAAACAACAAAAAGCTTATAAAAAACCTTTTAATGATCAACATACGTGACTAAAATTGAATAAAATTTGGCACGAGGTACTTTTCCGTTTAAAAAAGCAATAACGAAATATTAATTTTCACGATTACAGTTGGCTACTTCAAGCACCTGCTTTTATCTCTCTCTCTCTTTTTTTTTTTTTTTTTTACATATTTGATCTCGTGATACATGTTTTCAAATTTATTTTCCAAATTTGAGAGAATACTTTTTTTATCGTTATATTTCTTGAAAATGGCGCCGTAGGAGCGGAAACGTATGTTGATCATTAAAAGGTTTTTTTCTAAGCCTTTTGTTGTTTCTTTTAATATCACTTAAGCATTTCTCAAGATTTTAATATTATGAAGGATTTGTATAAAATTTAAGTGACACTATAGCTGATCTCATTTCAAAACTTTCTGATCTGCTAGCTTTTAATGTAATCACTCTGAGTAATTTTGTTCTGAAATTAAAATTTAGGGAAAAGTAGTATACGACGAAAAGAAAAAAAATATATTACAATTTTCATTAACGTCAATCTCCTCTTTCAATTAAAAAATGCTTAAATTATACTTGTAATTCATTTTTTACCTTAACCTTCCATTACATTTGTGTATCGTGTATTATACATATCAATAAATAGCAGCTGAGAAGTGTTGCTCTCAAAGCTGGTAAAGGACGGTGCTGGATTCGAATCTATGTCGTGTTCGTCGGCCTAGCCGTTCGTCGAATGATAATGATATATTTAACGCAGGGCTTTCAACTAGATCACAATAGCAGTGGAATTAAAGATTCAGAAAAATAATTGAAAACATGCATGCATTCGGTGCTTTTTTAAGACTCACTCCTTTGAAAGAAAATTAAGAGATATTAATTTGCAACTCGATTCACAGAAAATAGATTTATTGAAGCAAAAATTAATTAAAAGTGTCATGCCACTAAAAATTATTTACAAAACATGCAAACTTACTGCGTGAGCTTTATCGAAAATTAGAATGTAAATATAAACAAATAAATCTTTTTTTAATTTCAAATGTCATCCCGATACTCTGGGGGGAATACACTATATGGCCATTCGTCACTGGACACTTTCAGTTTTATACATTTTGTCGAATATTTAAAGATATACATGTCGGATTCTTCTGGAACTTCAGGATTATAAAGGATATGTTTGATCTCATATTTATCTTATGAATGACGATTTGAACAGGAGGACAATTAGGCAGCCAACAAAAAATCGAAGAAAAATAATAATATTTGCGATCACCCTGTAACGTAAAATGCACAAAAGCATCTATCATCGCTACAGCACACGAATGTGTGGATATTGTACAATATGTGTATTCATTTGTGTAAGAATATAGCATGTATATTCTCGGAAATAAAGCGATTTTTTTTCACAATTCAAATAATTCTTGCATGTTTTTTGTTTACATCATGCACGGTTTTCAACCAAATTTAACGCCAGTTTCAGAAAATTTGCCAAACTGTAGTTGTAGTAGAAATATTAGAGTATAATTGGAATATAAATATATCAAACATTTGCTGAAATATGAGCAGTTGTGTAAAATACGATTTATATGCGCATGCGCGAACGATAACAAAGATTTTTTTTTCATAGTCAACTCTATAGAGCAACTTATAATAAAAAAAACTAGTCAAATATCGTGAAAATTCAGAAAAGTATCGGCGATAGAGTGAGCTGATTTTTAGTAGTTCTCTAAAAGTAGCTGAATGATAAGGGATTTTCCACAAATTGTCATTTTTCTACTATTTTTCAATTTTTAATCATACTTTAATTCTTCTTGGAAAACTACCCTAATAATGCGATTCGAACAAAAAAAGAATTATCAAAATCAAAGAATCCGTGCCAAAACGATTATAACTTGGTACAATAAAGTTTTTCACGGAGAACTAAAGTAGCAATAAAAAATGAAAAAGAGTATAAAAATTAAATATGATAATTTTGTGGAAAATCCCTTATCATCCCTTATTATCCCACTTTTTATCTGTTATATATTTCAGAAAAATGAGTCAAAAATTGAATAATTTTTTCCTCTTCCAATTTTATGCGTTATAATAATAACTGTTACATTTAATATTTTCACATATATGAGAAAACTTAATGGATTATTGTCACAATTTATTGAAAATAGTGCTATTCTAGCAAAATCAATGCAATGACATAATAATTTTGATTGGTTGGTTGATTTATGGCGGCCGATTATACGAGGGATATAGGCCCTAGTGGGGAGTGGCCTCCGTGGGGGGTCTAGGGGATCCTAACCCGTATTTACGGCAAGATTCGAAGAAAACCGCGGAAAACTCCGAACGGTTAGATCGACGAGCGCGACAGGGGTTTGAACCCAGCACCTCTCGTCTACCAGCTTTGAGAGCAGAACCTCTCAGCCACTATATAATAATTTTGAAGCTAAATAAATTAATATATACATTACAGTATACATTTGCAAAAGGAAAACGAAATCACGTCATAGAACCACTGAATCTATCCTGCCCGAAGCAGACTTGGGTATTCCAAATAATGGTGCGTTTGAGTTGCCCGAACTGGATTCGTGCGACACGTCAAGGGTTAAAATATTAATGAAAGAAAATATAATATTTCTCGTATAAGGAATAAAATAGTATGTTTATACAGTGAAAATCTAGATTCAGATGATTTCTAAAATAAAATACTTCCAAAATGCGATTACTTTAATTCAGCATTTAAAAAAAAAAAAAAAATGCCCAATGAAAGTTAAAAAAAATAAAATGCTTGGCGAAGAAACGTTGTTTCTCGTTTAAAATTACATTTCCTACAATATTCAAATTCTCTTTTAAGAAAAAAATAATTCGTAACAAAATTTTCGAGGAGAAAAATGCGATGTAATCCGAAACGATGTTATATTGCATATTGAATCTACTGAGTTATTTTCATTTTTCTTAAATTAATTAAAATTGCTGTTGCATATGTATATCTGCGATGACATTAAAATATTCCTATCGAATAATTCTCTTTTTCCCCCCTGGATATTTTATGAAACGGAAATAGGAAATTCTAAATTTAACTGGGACTCACGCAATTCAGCGTTTTATTTATTTATTCCTTTTTATTTTTTGGCAGCAAGTAAGAAGTAGAATAAAAATAATAATAAATAAAATAATCGCATATACGTATTAGATTGCTCGTATAAGAAATAGATAGAATAGGTATTATGTATGGATAAATTCTTGGAAATTTGAACTTTTATCGGTAAAAAGGTAAAACTGATTGACAAATTTTAAAATTCTTAAAATTGTAAAAACTGTTACAAAATTATTTCTAATATATATCATACGTAGTAAAACAATATTAAGCCAATATTGTTTACTAATGTTGGCTATGTCGTGGCCAATATTGGCATGTAATATTACGGCCACATTGAAGTGCTTACATTTGCCAATATTGTAGAAATATTGGCAAGAAATACTTTGCCATTTCATAGTCACAGTTTTCAATGTAAAGTCAATATTTCTATAATAATGACGTTTAATTGAAAAAAAAAAATGGAAACAATATTCGATTACATAGCTTCTGAAAAAGAGAATCTTCCAATCTCATGCGTTTGCGATTAAAAATGCGTCAGAAAATAGCCAGTTTGGATTTGAGAACAACAGCTTTAGGGAAATCTAGTTTTACTCGCATTACTTACAAATACGACTTTCCAAAATGCTGGAAAGTTAGATTAAATTGGTCAGGATCGAAACAAAAATGAATCGAATAATTTCCTGATCCAGCGGGTCTGTGGTGTTTCTTTCAGTTTCTTTTCTTTTTTTCGTCACTTCTATTGTATAAATAATTATGAAATCTGTTTCACTCAACTCTGAAATATCAAAATAATTTAAATGCACAGAAGTTTTGCAATTTGAAGCTTTCGTTTGTAACAAAACTCATTGTTTAACATAAATTGGAACGGCGAGGGAATCTTAAACAATACTTCTTCTTCTTTTTTTTTTTTTTTTTTTACAAAATACCTACGTTATTTGTGGAGAAAATCATCAAAAATTCTGTAAAGAAAGCTTAGTCTGTGTTTGATTGGTAAGAAAATTAAATTCTTCAAGTTAATCATTAAAAAATTGCAGCAAACTAACCAGTCATTAGACCGTTTTTATAAAAAACGGTTATATAACAGTAATTTATCTTCTGACCAATGAGAACGGTTCAAATTATGGTCAAGTAACCGTTGTTTATAAAAACGGTTGAATGAGTGGATAGTTTGCTGAAGATTTTTAATAGCGTAGTTGAATTATCTGTAATTTGAACTGTAATGTCTGCAAATATCATGATATTTTGGATTAAAATGGTGCAAAAAGCCTCGTAAAACACTTCTCGTGGTTTCGGGAGGACCCGGAACCGGTAAGAGTTTTGTCGTGAAAAAAACTTTAGATTACATTAAAACGGAGCAACTGAAAATGAGTTATAAGGCTCGAAGCGCTGTGAATATCGGAGGAAAAACGATTCATTCTACATTTGCGACTTGAGAAACCAATTGGCCAATGAGCACGATTTAGTCAAGTCTATATTAGAGCGAGTCGTACCGTTTTAGGAGAGTTTACGTATCATAAGTATCATTTGATTATTGTCATTGATGAAGTGTCCATGGTAAGCGGTTGGCTCATGTATTTGATCATTCGATTTTTTTTTTTATGGATCGTACGACGCAACCCCTTTTGTTTATAACTATGGGGGACAGGCATCAACTGAATCCGGTCGAATGTAGTCATAATTTATTTTCGTTTCATTTCGGGTTGGAGAATCCTTGGGTCATTCTACTGGTGGAATTGAAAGAGAGTATGCGGTTCTTATCCTAACGCATTACGCGAGTATGTGGATAAGAAGGATGAATTGTGTCAGAAATTTTCGCTTTAAAAAAAAAAAAAAAAAAAAAAAAAAAAATCGGAAACACGTTTAATATGCAAATAAAGTTTGAATATTGAGACTTATTTTACCGAACATATGAATATTTTATTTGGAATGCAGAAAAAAATACAGATATTTAAGATAAAAATCTAGTATCAAACACTTGGAAAATAAATTATTTATGGAATTATGATTACTTTCTAACTTAGCATAAAAAAATGTATAATGAAGCTATCGAAAATCATGTAATGAAAAGAAAAAAAAGTATTTTTTTATTTCAAATTACATTTCTTATCATATTCAAATTCTCTTTCAAGGAAAAAAAAAAATCATAATCTAAAACAAAACATTCGTTTTTTCAGAAATATTGTGTGTAATCTGAAACGATACATTATTTATTGAAGCTAGCGCCTTATTTTTATTTTTGTAAAATTAATTAAAATTGCTGTTGCATATATGGATATGCGATGACATTAAAATATTCTTATCGCATTATTCTGCTTTCTTTTCTCAAGTTATTTTATAGAATGGAAATAAGGAATTCTAAATTGAACTCAGAAGCAAAACATTTTATTATTCATTCCATTCTGTTCTTTTTTAAAAGAAAGTAAGGAGCAGATATAGAAAATAAAAGTAATAATGAATAAATCATCTCGTATTATGGATTGCCTTTACAGATATATATATATTAATGTATTCATATATTCACAGAGAGTTGAATTGTTTCACCATTGAAACTGGCTGCAAATTTTAAAAACAATTTAATTCCTAACTTTTTCAAATAAATATTTGCAATTAATTCAATGTGCCAGTGAAATTATAATTCATTAAAACTCTACAATTACCGAATTGACAAAGGGAAACTAAGAAGTCAATTTATACATTTAAAATGAAACAGGTAATAAGGAAAGGGCAGCTGACGTCAATGTTGGTCAAATTACTGTTGGATAGCAAGAAACACATGTCTGTTCTTTATGGCTCCTACTGTACACATGAGTACGGGCGATTTGATTGGTCTACGTTTAACATGTCTATTATATGATTGGCCTACGTCGCCATGTCTGTTCCTGCAATGATCGCTACGACAAGAATGCAATCGTAGATTGGTTGACAAAAGTTTTTGTTTGTAAACATGCACTTTCCTTTTTTATTTGCAATAATAAGCAGATAATGTAAAAATGAGCTGCTCAATCGCAGTAAAACAAGACTCACGAAAATTTTAAAAAATGCAAAATATTTGGCTACATTATCTTGCAGAGAAGAGACCCTTGGCGGAAGTACTGGTAGTTTTCAATTACAGTTAATCATATTTTCCTTCGATGTCGAACAGTGATAAAGAGTTGTTGCTTATTTGCTCTAAGTAACCTCTTCTGTCCTGAGGTTCTCTGAGGGTGCTTTATTCCTTTCCTCATAAAAACTAAATAGTTTTTTTTTCTGTCTTTACAAAAAAAAAAAAAAAACTCTCTGAAAAACTCTTAAAAAAAAAAACTCTCTTTTTTTTTTTTTTTTTTTTTGTCTTTGATACAGTCGAAAGTTTGTGCTTTAAGGCTGCTCTCAAATGCAAAAGAGCTACTTTCTGACACATTTCTGAATTAATTTTTGTTCGGCAACATTTAATATGAAGTTTATCAGTTAATAACATTTAATATGATGTTTATCAGTTCAGACGAACAGATTGAATTTATAAAGGTTTTTTCTTTCATGGTTAGTATTTGAATACATCAGTTGACTCAATTAAAACAATACATATGTTTAAGCAAACCCATATAAACAAATTGTTCTTTCTCCTGAATATATTAAATTTGTGAAACTTAGACTGATTTATGTTGCAAATGTACGTGATGAAATTTTTTGATTATTTTTCCAGTAACCAGCAGCCAAAAAACAATAAAAGAAAAACACCACTTACTTTGGAGACAATTTTTACATAGCAGACCTGTGTATATTTTAAGGAGCTTGGTGTGTTTGAGTCTACATATATGAAATTAAAATATCTATTTCAGAAAAATGATATTTTGTTATCTATGATGTGATTATATTGTGTAAAAACAATGAATAGGGATTTAAAGCATATTACCTTTGGATCTGAAGAGAATATTAATATTCAACAGAAATTGTATCAATCTTCGTCATGATTTTGATGTGACTGGGGAATCGTCATGATTGATGCGTACTAAATTTTTTTCTGGTTCATTTTTAAATTTCTTAATACTTTCTAAGATAAATGTACTCAAACTTCTACAGAAAACCAGGTTCTCCGATTTCTTATCTTGGTATGTCCATATTAATCTTACATGTCTGTCTAGATTGGAACTTTCCCAACAAGATCTTATGAGTAATGAACTGCCTCGAATCTTGACTCAGATTTTGAAACGCGAAAACACAAATCTTCGGAACTGTGTGAACCCCCAAGGATAATAAAAATAGACTTTGATTAAAATGTATTTACTTAAATTCACTGGGTTTCCACTCATTCATTTGAACTTTTAAGAGTATTGAAAGTTTTGTTGTTGTTGTTGTTGTTTTTAATTTAACAAGGCGATCCAACCTGTGTTACACGGGTTAAACATGCTCGATATACTTCCCGGTGTATAGAATGTATGGGAAAATCCTTTTTCATTGAAAACTCTATTAGGTTTTTTACCTTTAGTTTATTTTCTTACATTGTCCATCAACGACACTAAAAAGCATATTTTGAACTTTCGTATTTGCCGCATGCCAGCGGTTAATCCCGAAAGCCTTCTGTATTTATATCTACCTTTTTTATTTTAACTATATATTACCCGTCAAGATTTGACGGGCAACTTGAAATTTTCATTAGAAATATGTTTTAATTTTTAATTAGTTGTACTTAAATTAATTAAGTATTGAAGACTTGAACAATTGCTATATTGCATAAGCGATTCCTATAGATATAAGTAGATAGACGTTTCTCTCAGTCCAAAACATACTCAATTAATGAAAGGAAAGAATTTTAAACTTGTAATTTATAGCATAATATGCTTGTTTTTTAGCAGAAGTTTAACTAAAAATATTAATTGAATCAGCAAGACCTTTATTTTTACTTATTAAAATCTCATTTTTATGAAAAAACAATATTATTATTTTTTAAATTTTATAAAACTACGCAACCTTTAAAATTTTTCATTATTTAATTATTAAACCATCAGGAAAATCTATTTTATAGTTCTCAGAGGAATATTTTAATAATTTTTATTCTTTTCTTTTTTCTTCTTTTCTTTTTCTTTTTTGCGGATAATAATCAGACATTTTTCTTAGTATACATATAAATATATTCTTGATAATGACCATACAAAATATAGCAAAAATTGTAGATCAGTTCAATTTATTTAATCGATAATTACATGCAATTTAATTTAAATATTTTTAATAAATATTTTTATTTATATTATTATATTTTTAATACAATTTTTAATTTGTAAAAATATTGTTGGGTGTTAAACTTTACTAATTAAAAAGCATTAAAAAAATACAAATCATATAACTTCTTTTCCTGAAAATATGACAGTAATTGAAATGAATTAATTGTATAGCCGAAAGTTTTGCAAAAATTATTCTGTCGAAAGCGGGATTCTAATTCGCATTTTACGCAGAGAGCCAGAGATTAAACTAGCGCCTTAAACCACTGGGGTACGCTGACCGCGTTCGAATGCACCTTAAAACTTGACAGGTTTTAGATTTAATCTCACGCAAGTGCAAAAACGTCGAATTTGCACTGAAAATTAAGATTTTAATATATAGAATTGTTTCAGGGGCCCCCGTGGCCGAGTGGTTAAGGCACCACTCGGCTAATCGTTTTATAGCGTAGGAGTCAGGTCGACCGACGGGTTAAACTCCAGCCACCTCCATTGCACACTTGTTGAGGTCCGGGCTTAATTCTTCGGTAATGTAATTTTCTTGTGTCTATCCCGTCCTCATCAAGAAGATTTATGTAATTGTCGAAGTCGTGTATGTGTTTCTGTGAATAAAAATACATGAATCATTTGAGACAACAGCCTGTGTAGCTATGGGTCTCAAAGCAACACTCCTTCAAATGTTCAAAGGATTGTTTCAGCGTTTAAGCGCGTAGTTCGATTAGATGTCTGTTTATTTATTTATTTGTGTGTGAAGTTTCAATTGTGTTTCGCAGTTTAGTTGCGGAATATTACACGGAAATAAACAAATGTCGAATTATTTATTTTGATTGTGCAAACGAGTTGATCTTCCCTAATAAATTTGCACGTTGTTTTTCGAGATAAATTTGAAAAATCCATGCCAAAAAAAAAAAAAAAAAAAAAAAAAAAATCCGTAAATAGAGATACAGTTTTCAAATTGCTTTTGAAAGTACATTTTTTCCCCCTGTTCGATGGTGTAATAATTAAAATTGTGCGATATAGTTCGAATTCAAAATTTCTATAAAACGAAATTGTTGATCGGGGCGTTGCCACCATCGGTATGACGTCAACGTTACTCACGGACATGTTTTTTGCTGTATAATAAAGATTAGACTGTTTTTAAAAAGCCTAGGAAGGAAAATGATGATAGCTGTTGTTGTTTATTTGTTTTAACTACAGTAACCCCTCGTTATATCGCGCTATCTCGCTCTTTTTTAGTTGTCCCCCCGATAACTTTTTTTTTTTTCAAAAAAGCACTTTAAACTTTCGAAACGTCGAAATCTAAGCATATAACTGAAATGCAATTAGTTATTGTCGTTCTTTAATTTCCAATGGAAAGCAGATAATCAAAGAAAATAAAAAACAAACAACTCTGGGTCTGGATTCTTATTTTTAGAAAATACTATAAAATGTAAGTAAAATGCATATTGTATATGTTCGTTTTTTTTTTTTTTTTTTTTTTTTTTTTTACTTTTTACTGTGTTTTTTGTATTGAACTTGTAGCTTATTTGAACAAGTATTAAATGGAAAACTTCGTAGCTTAATTTAGGGCTCTTTATTTTTCATTTATAAACTCTTTTCACCCCCCCCCCCCCTTGGTATATCGCGCTATTTTCTTATCTCCGAAGTAGCGCGATATATCGAGGAGTTACTGTATTAAGAAACAACAGATAGATCACTCTTCAGCCTGATTTTCATTCCATAAAAACGGCACATTTTAAAAACTTTTAGTTAACTTTTAAATTGATTATCATTCTTTAAGAAAAATATACTTGGACTTCCTGAGAAGACCAGGCTGTCTGATTTCCTCTCTAGTTACGCCCATATTAATCTTATACGTATGTCTAACTTGGAACTTGTCCAAAACTTTGTGAGTGATGAACCACTTCAAAGCTTGAAAACCGAAAACACAAACCTTAAAATTGGGTGGACCCCCGTGGATAATGAAAATGAATGTCTATTAAAATGAATTTGTTTAAGACGTAAAACCAGGGCCCGCTTAAGACTTAGAAGTAGGAGAAGCCTGACGTCACACAGGGGCCCCCCTTTTACTGTACCAATTATGCTTCAACAATTTAAAATTTTAGCATCAAAATTTCAAGTAAACAACACTTTTAATATTAAACTGAAACTAACTACCTATATACATATAAAAAATATTTTATTATATACATAATTATACATAAAAAATTAATTTTGTAAATGAATTTACAAATATGGAACAGGTGCGAATATCTGAACTTTAAAATATATTTTATACTTTGAAAATTGCAGGATTTGCCAAGTGTTAAGAACAATGCAAGGACAACAAATATTTAACGTAAATTTATACTTAGCTGCAACACAATTTTGCTTCTATTTTATAAACAGAAATTTGATATCATCTGAATGCTAATTACTTTCCACTTTATTTAAATAACCTATTTTCCATATTTTATATAATTTCTCCACACTTTATGAATATAAACAAAATATAATTACATAAATTAAATTTTCTGTTATTTTTAGCATGTTAGTCTTAAACATTTGAAATTACTGTGTAAAACATAAGAAAAATTAAAATAAGTTGCATTTAATCACTGTTTTTATACCATTTATTCCATCAAGAGAAAAAGAAAGAGTATAAATGTATCTGTAGGAAATGTCTGAGGGAAAATTTAGTAGCTAAAATTAAGAAAAAAATACATTTTTTACCCTGATTGAAATTTTTTTCCCTAAAAATTAGTTTTAAAAAGTAAATTTGGGGGGCCCTTTGAATTTCAGTGGGTAAGCTCAGGCTTCACGGGCCTATTCGGTAAACAGGCCCTGCGTAAAACCATTTTGGCGCTCTGAAATTGAAGGCTTTTCGGAATTTTTTTTTTAAAGAAATGAGAAATGTATTTAAAAATCCATTTAAATTCATTTATGCCTACATTAAAGTAGAAAAGTGTATTTTTGTTTACTTGATGCATCAAAAACGGTGGCTTGACAGCTGACGGGCCGGGAGCGCTTCGAAGCAAAGAGGGTCAAGTGGTGGACAAGTAAACTCGTAGTAGACTTGACCCACAACTTTGTAAAAAAAAAATGTTTTTTTTTTCCTCGAAAAGCTAGTAAAATGTGTAGCCGTTTTACATAATATGCATTTATAGTGAAACGGCATCGATTCAAAGTAAAATGTAAGTTTTGAACTACAAATTTCGTTACTTAAAGTTACACAGAACAGCGAGATAATGCCCGTAGGTCAGGAAATGGCGGTTTGACCTCCCTCTTCGGAGATGAGTCTATTTCGAAGACTTTGCGATGGGAAAAAATCACAAATAATCTTCTATAAAAGCAGTATATTTAATGGGAATTGATGATGCATCTCGGCAGATATATCACACTGGAATTTTTTATATATCGCAACAGATATATCGTGCTGGAATAGTTTACAGTATATATCGCAATCTTGGTGAGGAAAAAAAAATAAAGACTTTTATTTTATTTATTTTATGGAACTCGATTGTTTTTTTTTCTTTCTTTTTTTCTTCGTTAGTGTCTAAGAATATTGACTGCAAATATCGAAATTTATATTAGTGCAAGTTTTCTTTAAATCGAAGACTTTCCGAATTACCTAGAAGTACTAATATTGGAAAATGTATCGTCAGCAGTGCGCAACGCCTGATTTTAATATCTCCTCGATCCTTTCACTTTGATGAAATTACTCGCTAGTGCGTAAAGGAGGAGGAGGAGTGAAACATTTATCTCATTCCCAAAACATCGTTTAATGTATGCGACAAAAAAAAAGGTAATAATAATGTCATTGAGATTGATACAGACCCCACCCGTTTTCTTTTCTTACGTCCAATCTAAATTCACTTTTGAACTTCAAATTTTGTTTATGCATTAATATTAATTTATCGACTGAATGTGGTAACGGGTTTTAGCGTCGCGTGCGCCTTATCGGATTGCTGCCAAAAAATTTTCTGCATAAAATAGCATCAAAAAGTGGCATAAAAGAAATTCGCCTTTCTTGGCTGGAGGCTGCAAGTTTTTTAAGAAGCTAGTTACGCGCCTGAATTGAATTGAATGTTGTTCCTATGAATAATTCAAGCTCTGCTTATCTTGAGGCTACTGCTAAATAATTCATACACCTCAACTCTACTCCGCTATTTTTGCTAACTTAAAAATCTCGCCTCCCGTCCTATACCATAACTTCTGTATGGCTTTTTTTCTTCTTTTTTTTCCGATAACGTGCATGTTTTAATTTTGCTACTTAAGATTCTTGTTTTTTTTTTTTTTTTTTTTCTTCTTCTGCATTAATTTTATTTTTCTTACAACTTTATTTTCCCTATTTCTTTATTAGGTTTGTGGGTCTTTTCATTGTTATGGTTAAAATTTTATTTAATCTTTTAATTTGCGGCTTTAGTAAAATTTACTTATCATTTATAGTAAAGTTTTAGTGTATTATAACAATTAGTCAAAGGTTTGAACAATTTATAGCATATTTAATTAAATATTTATTTATTTTTTTTAATTTTTAAACAATGTACAATGCAGTCTGCTTTTTAATATGCTTGAATAAATATTTCTTCTTTTTTTTCTGGCATAATAAAAATATTGTATAATTATTAACATTTTACAAGAGTAATCGCACAATTAATATCGTTATAGTAACTTTATAAATATATTTTTACATATATTTTGTAATTAAGTGGTCTTTTAGCAGGAGTGGTGGTAATATCCACAGTTTTTCTATATTAGTATACGGTAAGTTATTTATTTCTAAATGAATACTTTAAAATCTATCAAAATTAACTGCTCATTTTTAAAGCAGTGGGCATAGCATTGCAAATATTCCATCAGGCTTATAATTATTCACAGTAACTTGATACTCCTATAATAACTAGAGAATTGCTATAACTAGTAAATCTGCAGATCAGGGGCCTCAACGTCAGCTCTGCAAGTCATTGTTCTTTAATGTCACTTTGTATATTTTTCGAAGCTTCAGCACATTAACTTTAATAACTGTCACGTTAAACATGTTTTCTTTTTTTTTTTTGGCAAAGATATTCTAAAACTGCTTATTCTCGTAATTTTATTTTACTATTATTTTTTTAAAAATGTAAAGTACATTTCTCCGGCAGAGCTTCATCCCCAAACTCCCCATTGTCATTTTGATTTTATGTTCGAAATTTCTAGCAACTGTACTATTTTAGGTTTCGAGTAAATATATGTGCGCGTTTTACACTGTAATTTCATTAGGATATATATCTCGCTGAGCAGAAGATTTTTATATTATCCTTAAAATAATACCTACTCTCCTTTCAACCACGAAACATCTGCTTTTGTTGCAGAATTTGGATAAAATCTCGAGTGAAAAAATACTTATGCAAATGTAAACTCCTCTTATGAGGCATATCTAATTTTGACATCCAACGTTTTTATAATTTCCGTTTGAAGAAAACTGTTTTTTTTTTTTTTTTTTCGTTTTATAGTATTTAAAAGAGTGCTTTTATCTAAATCCTCATCTATTTCAATAGAAAAAGTTTACTAAAATCACCCGAACGTAACCTATTTTACTAATAAAATATTGTGCCAAAATTTTGCGATTTTCATAATTTTTTTTTTTTTTTTTTTTTTTTTTTTTTTTATAATATACGGTAAGAAATACAATTGCTAGACAACAGTTAAATGAAAGAGAAAAAGAGAAGAAAAAATAGGTTGAAAGATTTGTAAAAAGTGAGAAAGTAAAATATTTTACATTTTTCGAAGAGATGCATAAAATTTCACAATTATTTTATATGCAATACAATTATTTCGAATTCTTGACAAATGTATTGACAAAATTTCAAAACGATTGGATTAATTTAAGAACTTTATATAGACAATTTAGCATCCATAAATTAACGTTTAAATCAATTGTTGAAATGTGCCATTTTCTTTTCAGTCAATTATAGAATTTTAAAATCGCTGGAATTCCTATAGAAAAGCATCGTGGCATACATGAAAGAAAATTTCTGTTTTTCGATCTAATGAACGAAATTAAACGAAAAACTATACAACTAATTCCAAGTATCTCACCAATATATCTACCAAATATCAAGCTAATTGATGCTTTTTGCGACCGTTATCGCGAGACATATACACATACTGACCGACACTAAAAACTTTTTTTCTCTACAAAAAACCTTCACTTGAAGTTTCGGCAATTACACAGCTCTTTTATTTTATTTTTTGTGAAACTTCCCTTGCTTAATCGTGTTCAAAAAATTAATCTTAAGACTTTGTGATTCAACAACTCCAATTTGAAAAAATATTTACTCAGATGTTAGAATACTTCATTTTAAGCATGTGAAAAATAATTTAAAAAACAAAAAAATTAGAACATAAAAATAGAAAAATCATTGACTAAAAGGTACTTTTTTCATATGCGCAATAAACAGAAAATTACATAATTTTCATAAATATTGTTAATTTTCTAATACAAAATTGTAAAGTATGTTTTTTTTTTCAAATTGGAGTTGTTGAATCACAAAGTTTTAAGATTAATTTTTTGAACACGATTAAGCAAGGGAAGTTTAAAATAATAATAATAAAAGAGCTGTGAAATTGTCGACGATTTTGTAAAAAGGCTATTTTTGGATGTCTCCAGCCTTTTTAATTTTACAAAATTGTAGTTCATTTTAGCAATAACAATGTGAAACTGCTCAAATGATAAACAAAACTTTGGCATGAAAAATTAACTCAGTATCGCCGTCTGTTGAGAATTCTATGAACAGTTTATATTAACTGCTGTTTTGGAAGATAGAAGCAATAAATAAAATCGCCTTTAAAAACCTACTGTGTAAGTAAATTGACTTTTGGGTATGTTGCTGATATGCAACACGGTGATACAAAGGGTTAAGATATATTTTAAACATCTTAAATAACACTTTACCTACCAGGGGAGTAACGATATATTTCGATTATAAAATGATCGATAAAACAATTATTTTAAATAATGGAATATAATTCGAGTTAGAAAGTGATGGTATATTTTACACTTCACGCTTCGATCCGCCACTCGTGAAGAGAAATGTATAACTTCCTTTCGTTGATTGGTATACTATGCTGTCATCACTGGTATAGACATGCGTGATACCGGTCACGATGCATGAGTTCGTTATTTACCGGCAAGAATATAGCAGATCCTGCTCATTTAGTAAATTACACTTATATTTGCTACGTACTCTGTTAAACACTATTAAAACACTGTTCTCGTCATTTTTAGACGTGCAGTACTAGCTTTGTCCAATATAACGACTACACAGGTCTGTAAAAATAACAGTCTGCCCTAAGGTTTTCTCTTACAAGACACCCTTAGGAAAACTAACACGACACTATCAACCTCGAAAATCAATTCAAAAAACTATCTCTCAGCCTGCACCCAGCAAGTCAAGCTTTGGATACACTCTAGTCCAACATTTGGTCTGCACCAGGGTTGGCAAGTTTTTGACGCATGACGGTTTTTACCGGTTTTAACCATGGTTTTTACCGTCATGTCAAAAACCTCCTTGTCAAAAATGTCAAAAACTGTCAAAAACCCATTTTTTAGTAGTTTGTTTTTACATATTTTTTTCATTCTATCTTTAATATTAAGTTGTTTTACATGAAATATTCAGTATCAAAAAGACTCTAAAGTAGTGATGGGAGTATTCGAATACAAAATGTCTGTGTTCTCGATTCAGCCATGTATTCAAATGGTCTCGATTTCAGACAGGTGTATTCGAATACTACTCACCTCGCATCTGTATCGGCGACGAAAACTGCGGTTTTCGACTGTATTCAGTTCTCATAGCTGGAGTTTTCTACGGTTTCATAAGATGTGCCAGCGAATGGTATTCAAATACTACCAGACTACTCGGCGCTGTTTCAGACTTTTCTCCATAATCTTGTGGTTAGCAGGATGAACAACGCTATTTTAGTTTTGAAATTTTGTTTTATTTCTTCAAGCATGCCATCAATTCAACTAATATACATGTATATTTTTAGTTAAATCGATCATATGAATTTAAATTTAAGAAAGCGATTATAATGAACAAAATTCTGTGAATTTGTATTTCAGAATTATAAATATAAAATTTTTTATTAAAATTTTAAAAATTCAACGATCAAAATAATTACTTATAATAGAACATAAAATTATACGTTCGTAAAAAAAAAAAATTTTGATTTTGCTAATCAAAGACAAATGGCTTACTTTTACGGGCATATGCAGGGGAAGGCCGGTTCTTCGCCTTTTAAATCTTGGAAAATAATAAGATATAACTTGCAATACTAAAAAATATGGACGTCGGCAGAATTATATCTTGGGAGGGGCTAGATTTTGAAACACGTGTATCAATGGTCCACAGTCTAGTCTGCTTTTAAAATTGCAGAATAAAATAATCTAAACATGATCTTAACATGATAATCTAGACATGAAATATTCTAATAATTAATAGTAGTTGGAATAGTAGTAGTTTTAAAATTGCAGAATAAAATAATCTAAACATGATCTTAACATGATAATCTGGACATGAAATATTCTAATAATTAATAGTAGTTGGATGCAGTCTTCTTAATCGGCAGAATTATATCTTGGGAGGGGCTAGATTTTGAAACACGTGTATCAATGGTCCACAGTCTAGTCTGCTTTTAAAATTGCAGAATAAAATAATCTAAACATGATCTTAACATGATAATCTAGACATGAAATATTCTAATAATTAATAGTAGTTGGAATAGTAGTAGTTTTAAAATTGCAGAATAAAATAATCTAAACATGATCTTAACATGATAATCTGGACATGAAATATTCTAATAATTAATAGTAGTTGGATGCAGTCTTCTTAAATGTAAATTAAGATTAAAATTTTCAGCATTCAAACAATTTGCAAAAAACAAAGCATTATGGCGATCGTAATATTTATATCAAAACTGAAAAACATTAAAAAGAAAATAAATTGTTCTCAGAGTTATAAATTATAAAACGTTATCATAAACAAAAGAGAAGCGTTTGTACGAAAAATAAACATTTGATTGGCTGAAAGAGGCGCTACTCATACTTTTCTAATAGACTTGTGTGAATCTGACACGTGATCATAAAAAAATGCAAACGATTTTACGTTGAATAAACATCGAAAAGTGAAACAGACGAAATGTCGCTCCTCATTTAGTTTGAATGAAGTCTGGAATAGTTCTTAGTGCTACAACATTTGAATACAAAGAATCGATTCTGATTTCGATTCTGAAAAGTTTTCGAAAACTAAGGTATCGATTCTTAAAAGATCTCGAATCGGCCCATTACTACTCTATAGTATATTTATCCATCCAAGAAAAACAAAAAAGAATTGCATTAGAATAATACGTGTACATCTCTGTTAGAAGATCTCTACAATAATCTTAAGCTATTTGGCATAGTCTAAAAAAATTAGATTTTTTGAAGAAATCCTGTAACCTATAAGTATTAGCTTAAACAATGTGTATAATTTTGGTACAATTTATTACATTGTTGAAAACAAAACTTTAAGATTCTTCTTATTGAAGTGCAAATGAAAATCACCATAATTGCATTTATGAAATACATAAGATATGCATTTTAAAATATTGTATCTAAGAATACTCAAATTTATTCACTGCCAGTCTATGCTTAACATCTATTGTCATACAATGTAACAGCATTTTTGCATCTCTAAAATAATTTTAATGTACTTTAATTAAAAATCTATATTGAATGTTATTTAATAATTATAATAATGTTAATAATTATAATAATGTTAATTAAT
The DNA here is from genome assembly GCA_963931845.1 of Maratus michaelseni. Taxonomy (NCBI): domain Eukaryota; kingdom Metazoa; phylum Arthropoda; class Arachnida; order Araneae; family Salticidae; genus Maratus; species Maratus michaelseni. The sequence goes on from OZ007593.1 coordinate 262,076,567, forward strand.
GTTAATTGCAGTTAGTAAAATCTATATTAGTGAAGATTATGGCAAATATTGTTCTTTTCTTTTACTCTTGTATTTTTAAATCTTTCCCATATTAGGAAATGATCTTTTAAATAAATTTAACAAATGTAATTGTAAATAATAATAATAACAAGAACAAGGTAAAATCAATCTAAAAATGTATTGTATGCTACACTTACACCATAAATTGGAGGACAATCGAAAATGGTAGGTTTTTGACGGAATAAACCGGTAATAACACGGTTTTTACCACTGTCATGTCAAAAACCAGTTTTTGACGTCAAAAACCCAACCCTGGTCTGCACCCAGCATCAATCAAACTCCAATTTGCACTGATTCTAATATGAACTGCTTCTCCTCCTTTCTCACTCCAAAGCTATGCCAAAGAAGATGAATATACTATAGTATATTCATCTTCTTTGGCTATGCGCCTTCATACAAATTTCTACAAGCAACCTTACGGGTCAGATAGATATGAGCGAAAAGCGTTCTAAAAACACTCTAATTACAATTTCTATGGAATTTCTAGAACAACAAAACCAATTTCAAAAGTGATGGTGACAATTTGATAGTAACATCCCCTGCTGTAACATTGCACCCTGGTCACAAGATATGCTATTCATATTTTGTTCATGAGTACCTGCTTCCACTACCAAGGACACTCTTTTGTTATTTCCCCCGCATTCCAAAACCCTTTTGTAATTTTTTTCTTCAAGAGATCTAGTTAAACCACGTTGGAATGCGTCTTTAACCAAGTACGGAGGAAAAAAAAACACATATATATATATATATATATATATATATATATAGTTATATATATATATATATATTATATATAAGTACAATACATAATAAAGAAATAATGTTCATTACTTAGCCAGTAATTTATATAAAATATACTTCTCATTAACGTCGGAAGCTTAAAAACCTGACAGAAATAATAAGAAAATCGGAATACGAGTAATAAGTTTAGAAAAACATTTAGCTCTGGATTTTAATCATACACACCCTAAAAGTGACCGATCTTTTTTTAAATTCAATTATAAATAAACGGTAACAGCTAAAGAAGTTATTCTTGCAGGACAGTAATGTGTGAAGTCAGGAATTTCTTACTTCATTTCCTTGTTTCAGTTCCTACTATCACCGGTAGTTGGCGCTTGCACTGTCTCAAACTGTAATATTGCTAAAATTAATGGTACTTTTATGTTAGCCGGCCACAAATCTCGCCAATGGTAGCTTTTTTTTTTTTTTTTTTTTTTTTTTTTTTACGTATGTAAATAAAAAAAAAAAAAAAAATGATTTGCTATTGAAATAAAATGGTTTGTCTTTGGCATTATTTCTGATTATTATTTTATTATTACTGTTATTATTTTTTTTTATTACATGAATAAAAGGCGTGTTTTTAAATATATGTTTTTTAAATGAAAGTTATGTATTTTAAATGAAATTAATTCAATGCGAATGATGACGATTTTGAACAATATTTGGCGATTTATCATCTGCACCTGGCTAACATAAAAATACCACAATAATCTTGAAATTTGAAGACGCAAGCCATTTTTATTTCTTTCTTTTGCGTTTTAACAATTAATTTGAATGAAGTTTGAAAGTGGATGACTGTTGATACACTGTCCTTCGTTAGTTTGAGCGTTCGAAATGTATGAAGCAGAGGAACGTCATCTATTAGTGATATCCGAAACCAAAACAAGGAACTATAACTATATTTCTGACTTCACTTCATCACTTTACACATTACTCTCCAGTAGGAATAGCTGTCATCGTTTACTTGTTAATGAATATTTTTTAAACGTTCAGTCAATTTTAAGGTACCCTGTAAGTTATCTCACAGCATTTTTACCTCTATATGAATATTTTTTAAACGTTCAATCAATTTTAAGGTACCCTGTAAGTTATCTCACAGCATTTTTACCTCTATGATACATTCGAACTTTATATCTAATTTTGATTCGTTGATAAATAAATTTTACTTACCGACAGGGCATAAAAATATAAAAACTATGAGCAAAATCCAATGATAAGAAATATCCTTACCTAAAAAGAAAACAGTAATTAAAATTAATAACATGCTTCAGAAAAAATTCACTGTTATTACAATAAAAATTAAGCTGAGCAAATAGATTTAAAAAAACAAAACAAAAAACAAGAGTATTTAAATGAAATATTCAATGCATCCTCACAAGTTTTTTACTCAGTTTTTGCAGATTTCAACAGAAAAAAATTACTTACGGAACAAAAAAATAATTTCTTTAAGAACAGTTCAAAGTGTTTGAAAAAAGTTTGATTTTTTAATCGTATTATTATTTATTTATCTATATTTACTAAGCATTTGTTTAATAAATTACTTTTTAAGTTTACAGTTGTTTTAATAGGGTTTTTATTGTGAGTGTGGGTTTACTTTAAAGTGCTATTTCTTTCAATATTCAAATACTCATTATCTTACATAAATTAACCACGCCAATGATATTAACAACAAAACACCTGTAAAATAATTTATACAGATGAATTTTGTAATTTTACTATAATAATAATAATAATAATGATAATAATAATAATAATAATCTCTACTAATATTATAAAGAAGTAACGAAAGTTTTTTCGTTTGTTTGTTTGTTTGTTTGTTTGTTAATGTGGTAATCTCTGAAACTACCGAATCGATTTCGAAAGTGATGGTGGCAAATTGATGATGACAATCCCTGCTCTAACATAGGTTATGTTTTATGTCGGTGCCACTACCCCCAGGGGGGTGCAGGAGCGAATAACATTCTAAAATTTCGATTTTTTTTATACTGAAGAAGCTAGAAACATGAAATTTGGCATGGTAGTTACTTATAAGATGTAAATGCTCTCTAAGAACAAATTCTAAAAAAAATTTTAATTAAAATTTGTGAGATAAGCGAAAAACGTTCTAAAAACATTCTAAATTACAATTTCTATGGAATCTCTGCGGAACTACAGAACCGTTTTCAAAAGTGATGGTGGCAAATTGATGGTGACAGTCCTTGCTCCAACATACGCTATATTTTAAGTCGGTGCCACTACCCCCAGGGGGGTGCAGGAGCGAAAGAGTTCTAAAATTTCGATTGTTTTTATACTGAAGGAGCTAGAAACATGAAATTTGGCATGGTGGTTACTTATAAGATGTAAATGCTCTCTAAGAACAAATTCGAAAAAAATTCGAAATTTAAAAGGGTGAGATGCGCGAAAAGCGTTCTAAAAACACTCTAAATTACAATTTCTATGGAATTTCTAGAACTACAGAACCATTTTCAAAAGTGATGGTGACAATTTGATAGTAACATCCCCTGCTGTAACATAGGCTATATTTTATGTCGGTGCCACTACCACAGGGAGGTGCAAAAGCGAAAAACGTTTTAAAATTTCGATTTTTTTTTTTTTTTTTTTTTTTTTTTTTTTTTTTTTTTACACTGAAGGAACTAGAAACTTGAAATTTGGAATGGTAGTTATTTATAAGATGAAAATGCTCTCTAAGAACAAATTCTAAAAAAATTCGGAATTTAAAAGGGTGAGATGAGCTAAAATCGTTCTAAAAACATTCTAAATTACAATTTCTAAGAAATCTTTGAAACTACCGGACCGATTTTAAACGTAATGCTCGCAAATTTATGGTGACAGTCTGTGCTCTAACACAGGTTATATTTTATATCAGTGTCACTATCCTCAAAGGGTTGCAAAAGCGAAGAACGTTCTAAAATTACAATTTTTATTATACTGAAGAGATTAGAAACTTGAAATTTGGCATGGTGGTTACTTATAAGATGTAAATGCTCTCTAAGAACAGTTTTAAAAAAATTCGAAATTTAAAAGGGTGAAATGAGCTAAATGTGTTCTAAAAACATTCTAAATTACAATTTCTAAGAAATCTTTGAAACTACCGGACCGATTTTAAACGTAATGCTCGCAAATTTATGGTGACAGTCTGTGCTCTAACACAGGTTATATTTTATGTCAGTGTCACTATCCTCAGGGGGTTGCAAAAGCGAAGAACGTTCTAAAATTACAATTTTTATTATACTGAAGAGATTAGAAACTTGAAATTGGGCAATTTAGTAACTTATAAGATATACATGCTCTCAAAGAACAAATTCTAAAAAAAATCGCAAGGGTGAAAGAGGAAAAAATGTTCTAAATTACGATTTTTTTTTTTTTTACTAACAGGATTAGAAACTTCAAATTTGGCATGGCGGTTACTTTTAAGATACAAATGCTCGCTAACAATGGTTTGTAAAGAAATTCAAAATTTCAAAGAGTGAAATGAGCGGAAAGCGTTTAAAAGGCGTTCTAAATTGCAATTACTATGGAATTGTTAGGGGTAGAAACTTAAAATTTTGCATGGCGGTTGATTTGGTCGCACAGAACAAATTGAAAAAAAATCGAAATTTAAAAGAGTGAAATGCGCGAGAAGCTTTCTAAATTACGATTTATTTGGAACTATTAAGGCTAGAAACTTAAAATTTCGCCTGGCTGTTACTCACGTAAATCATCACCCAGAACAGTTTACTTAAAATTCAAAATGTAAAAGGACAGGAGAAAAAAAAAATACTAAAATTGCAATTGATGTGATACAGCTGGTAAAGAAGCTTCGTATTCGGTATGGTGGTTACTCTTGAAATGCAAATGCTCGCTAAGATCGGTTTCTAAAAAAAATCGAAATTTAACAGGCTGAAATGAGCGGAAAACGGTCTAAAAACGTTCTACATGATTTAATTGGATTTATTCGGGTTAGAAACTGGAAATTTAGTATAGTTGTGACTTTTAAGATGCAGACGCTCGGTATAAACAGTCTATTAACAATTCGAAGTTTAAAGGTGCGTGTAAACTGAACGGAAAATGTTATAAATTAGGTTTTTTTCTAAATTGTTGCGATAGAAATTTAGAATTTAACATGCCTGTTATTTTTTATACGTAAATGCTTCCACAGAACAGTTTTTACGAAATTCGAAATTTAAAAAAGGTGCAGAAGCAAAAAATATTCCAAAATTGCGATTTTAGTGATGCTGCTGGTATAGGAAGTTGAAATTTGGCATGATGGCTATTTTTAAGATTTTAGTGTTCACTGAAAACAGTTTCCATAAAAAAAAATAGTGAAATAAGCTGTAAAAGTTCTAAAAACCTTCTAAACAATGATTTATCTGTAATTGTTAGGGATAAAAACTTGAAATTTTACATGGCTGTTTACGTTAGAGACACAAATGCAGTCATAGAACAGTTTTTAAAATTTTTGAAATTTTAATGTGAACAGGAACAGAAAAGTTTTAAAATTGCAATTTCTGTGATATAGTCATTACAGAAATTTGCTTAATTTGTGTGGCTTAATTAGCAATTTCTGAATTATCTGTAAAATTTCCTCTAATGAAAATAGTCCAACGAATACCACTTAGCATTTTTAAAGAATTACGCGAGCAAAGCTGCGGGTTTTGCTAGTAATAATTATAAAATTAATTTACTTGAGAGTAAAAATGAAGAAAGGACAGTGAACCAAAACTGTTATACAAATAATCAAAGACGAGAAATAAACAACGGATATTAAAAAAAAAAAAAAAAAAAAAAAAAAAAAAAGAAAAAAAAAACTTTATTTCAAGATTTTAGATGTTTAAAATAAGAGAGAGAAAAAAAGTAAAGAAATAAAGAAGGGAAAATAAAAGAGAAATAAAAAAGAAATGGACTGAAAAGTGATGTACTTTCGTACTGCGCGATATTATTTTGCGTAAAGTATTCTGCTAGGTAACTGAAAGCAGGGAGAATTCCTGTTAAATTTTGTTCATTTCTTTTTAGATTTAGAATTTTCTATAATCATTAAGATAGATTCGACACTAATCAGTAATTGTGATTGTTTTCCTTTTTCTTGATAATAGCTTTACACAGATTTTCCTTTACAATCATACTAATGTTGCTTGGAAAAATAAATATATTTTCTAAAATCAGTAAATCCGTGCTAGACTTTTTGCACTGCAATCTTGGTATGTTTGGTGGTACGTTTTCTCAATATTTAATGCTTTTTTTTTTCCCATCAAACAACCTGTTTTAACGAAATCTGAGTGTACTGTGTCGAAAGCAAGTTCCAAAAACCCTCCGTGTGATAGCTTATTCATCATCGTGCGTTTTGTATTTTGATAGAAAAAGGGATGTTGACATCAAATATATATATATGATTCTGAATATCCTAATAATATTATTTATTTTTGGAGTTTAAGAAAACAAACAAATTACATATATTTTTTTAAGCAAACTTCTGTAATTTTTCATTTACATTAAGATGATTAATCATAAAGACAAGATAATGAATGACAAAAATGTAAAAACTTAAAAAAACGAAAGCATATACGGTCAAGTTTTATTAAATTAAGAGAGCAAAATCAAACATTGTTCGAGCATGCGTGAAACTGCAATAATTTTCAAACGCAAAAATTTTAATAAAGTAGTCATCTGGCAAAATAGAAATCTGAATTATTGTCATTGTAAATAATTCAGAAGGACATAGCTAGAAAGATTTTCATACTGTGAATTTTTTTCCCAGAAAACTGCTTTAATTTTCATCTGGCAAAATAGAAATTTGAATTATTGTCATTGTAAATAATTCAGAAGAGCATATCTAAAAAGATTGGCACACAATAATAAAAAAAAAAAAATCCAGAAAATTGCTCTAATAATTATATGCCAAAATAGAAATTTGAATTATTGTCATAGTAAATAATTCAGAAGAGCATATCTAGAAAAATTAACATACAGTAAAAAAAAAAAAAAAAAAAAAAAAAAAAAATCCAGAAACTCTTAATAATCATCTGCCAAAATAATTCAGAAAATAATATCTGGAAAGATTAACATTCCTTTAATTTTTTTTTTTTCTAGAAAACTGCTCTAACAGTAATCTGGCAAAATAGAAATCTGAATTATTGTCGTTGTAAATAACTCAGATGATTATTTCTAGAACGATTAACATACAGTGAAAATTTTTTTCAAAAAAAGTGCTCTAGAAGTCATTTGGCAAAACAAAAATTTGAATTTTGTCGTTGTAAATAACCCAGAAGATCATTAGAACGATTAACATACAGTGAAATTTTTTTCGAGATAAGTGCTTTAATAGTCATCTGGCAAAATAAAAATTTTAATTATTCAAAAAGGGACTTATTAAAAGGGCTTTATGAAAAGAGGATCTAATGAAAGCAGCTGTAAATATAGAACTGGCAAAATAGAAATTTTAATTATTGTCATTGTAAGTAATTCAGACGTGCATATTTAGAAAGATTAACAAATAGTGAAAAAGAATTCCAGAAAACTACTCCAATATATCCAATATATAAATATTTATGAAAAATTCTAGCAAACTCATTATTATTCAAGAATTTGGAACGGACACCTTTCCATTATCTTCAGAAACCATTTGGAGACGAACCAATCTGAAACCTTAAAAAATAATAGGTTTACGATATTTTTAGAATTAAAAGTATCCTTTTCTATCCGTAAATTTCAGAACAGATGTTTCTATAATTCTGAATACCCATTGGTTTCTGGGTATTACGGCTAGTTTTTCTCAAAAAGGGTTTGAAGATAAAGGAAATATTTCTGGAATCGACTATGAATCGAAGTTAAACTGAACTTTTGCAAACGACTTTTCTATGTCAGGAAACGTTTTCATTAAATTTCGAAAAAGACATTTTCGTTAATTTTGCAAATATATTGGTTTCTTCTATACAGTTATATTCGTTATGTTTTACTTAACGATTCAGAAGTTTTCAAGACAGACATATTATTTTTCTTTCACTTATAAAGCCAAAACAAAATTGCATATTACCTAACGTACGATCACTTATATTATGTCATAATAATTAATATTATGTCATACATTTCAAAATCTAGCTGGAATAATCAACAGTTAATTAGACGGGCATAGAATTTTTCTAGTAAATCTAACACCGAAATTAAATGAGCATGTTGCAAAATAAGTTATGCCATAATAATTTATTATGTGCCATACGGATTAAATTATACGATATTTATTCAAGCTTTTATCTTAATTAAAGAGTGTGATTAAGTTGATAAATATAATAATTTCCGCCGCTCAAAAATTATTTTTCCTTCTATTTCCATTTCCATTACGGTGACATTTACTTATTTATTTCATGTAAACGTAATTACATTTATTATAAGCATAAAATATTTATACAATGTCGTAAATTTGTAAATGTTATAAATTCGACATATGAAAGGAGATTTTAATTTAACTTTTTGATATTAAAATGTTTCGTCGGCGCGACAAAACAAAGAAAAAAAATGCAACGCGAAAACGGTAATGAGTAAATATAGACACACAGTAAATGTTTAAAAGTAAATATTTTTGTTGTCGGCAAATTATGCATAAAACTTTAAAAAAAATCGCAAAAATATCTACAATATTTTTTTTTAATTGATTTACACTGTAAAAAAAGATAAATGTTTTTTTTTTTTTTTTTACTCTAGTAAAATATGATATATAAGCACGAACAAAAATTTGCAATAACTTAATAACTTTTTCCGTGTAACCCCACGATTCCAAAAGCGTTCTTTATCTTTAGAAGCCTTGGAAACCAATATATTTTCGAGATTGAAAGAAACATTTATAAAAAAAAAGTTTCTTTTGCTGCCACTGATTTTTGGAAACGTTTTCGAGCAGTTTTTAAAATGTATTAATTAGTTTTCTCAATCTGGACTATAGGTTTATCGCATGTTATTAATTCTCAAGTAAGCATTGTCATTTTCAACAAGAACGAAAAATCATGCGTCAAGCATAGATTATGTAACACTTTCCAACGCTTCCAAAATAATTTTACAAATCATTACCGTTTAATAAGCTAAAAGATAACATCTAAGTAAACAATTTGGAAAACGCATAACATATTTAAAAACATAATTTAAGGAATTTCCAACATATACAATATTCGAAAAAATATCCGAATACTTTTATTCAGCCCTGTATAGGATCTATAGATTTGTATATATACTACATAGATGCTAAATTTTAGTTCAGTTACGAAACGCGTAGCACAGTTTAAAATTCTCCTTCTAGAGTTTCTGTCAATAAACGGAAATGTGTTCGCGAACTTTTGTGCTTCCCTGTATAGGATCTACAGAATTTATACACACCACGTAATAAATAAAAAGTGAGTTAATTTTAAAATCGCGTTCAGTAATTTAAAACGCACTTCCAGGAATTATTGTTAACAGACAGTAGAGAATTCTTTTGTGTGTCCCTGTAAATGAACGATGACTGCTATACACACAATATTCTGTAGTAAGCCTCTTGTAATGCACCTTAGTGATATATATAAATTTCAATGTGTTTAAAATAGCGAAACATTATTTAGATAAACCGCAGACGATTTTTCTCCATAGACGTAATGTAACGGAATTCTTTTGACTGTCCCTGTAAATTAACTATAAGTGCTATGCACACCCTATTCCATTTTAAGCTTCTTCTGATACACCTTAATGATATATATCAATTACAATGTGTTTGCAATTGTGTAACATCATTAAAATAAACCGCAAATGATTTTTCCCCATAGACCGTAATGTAACAGAATTCTTTTGAGTGTCCCTGTAAAAAAACTATAAGTGCTACACACTTCAGTTGAAATAGGGAACTTGCTATAGATAACGACAATAACATATAAAAATTGCAAGGCAATCCGACCATATTTACGGGAGTTAGAGCACGGACAGACGGACAGACGGCAGACGGCCAAACGGCCAGACAAACCGAAGTCATAAACACTTTTCAACTAGGTTGGAAAGTGTTAAAAAACATATTTTACAGACAAACATGAGGAATTAACAACATTAACATTCACCTTAAAATTAATGTTATTTTGTTACTTTTACTTGCATAAATTCAATTACGTAGCTAGAAATGCTTAATTGAGAATTAATAGTATATTAAAAACTTGTATTCTGGTTTAAGTAAACTGATTATGCACTATAAAAATTACTCGGAAACGTTTTCGAAAATCAATGTCCACAAGTTTTTTTGTTTTTTTTTTAATATATATAAATGAAAATTCTCTGCCCTTGAAAAAGTGATTTTCCTTATAAGCTTTCATTTGTGTTTATACTCTTGTTTTTTTCATTTGAATTAATAATATTTCATGTATTTGGACTACATAATTTAATTTGTAATTTGACTGTACTATTTGTTATTGTGATTTCAATGTATATGGTCAATTTCTTATGTTTCAATGGTTTAATTTTACATTAAGTTTATATATATATATATATATATATATATATATATATATATATATATATATATGTATATTAATACAAATAAAATATTTTTCTATGACTTTACAAAAAGAAAAAAGGCTATAGGAAATATTAAACAAAAACGGTAAATTAACGAAATAACTTTTTTTTTTTTTTTTTTTTTTTGTAAAGAAAACATATATATAAAAGAAATTTTAATGTTCTAATTTAAAGTATTTAATGACTTTACAAGGCTTTCTTTCTTTCTTTCAGCAAAAGATTTAATAATTCTACTTATAAAATAAAGGGAAAAAAACCTTTTTTATTTACTCTAAGAGAAAAAATTCATAAATTATGGGTATTTAACTTTTATAAGTAGATACGAAAAAAAATTTAGACTAATTAAATATTCATTAAATAATAACGAAAAACTAATTAAGCAATCTCATAATAACTTAAAATCACATAATTAAAACTATGAGATTTGCAATGTATTTAAAAAAAAAAAATACTGTGTTTCTGACAGTATTACAGAAATACAAATCTGTGTACAGAAAGATAAAAGTTGAAAACTGTTTAAAATTATGGAGAGGGTGGATTTAAAATCAGCTTTAGAATATGAAAGTTATGTTTTATTTACCATAATATTTAATTCAATATTAGGAAAATGTGCGCAATTTATTGCTCCAAGTTGAATGCAGCTTTGTATTTTATTTAACAAAATCTTATTTTATATTTATACTGTAATTTGAATTTTCAATGACTGAAAATGCTCTAACTTTCGTGTATAATTTGAGATAATTTTACTTTCAAAGATGATGGATTAGATAAGCAATAATTTTCGGCCCACCCGACACATTGACATATTATACAATCATTTTGTATCATAGATGTCAATGACCCGACAGCGCCAAGTTTTTTTTCCTTTTCTGTGTTTTAATTGTTTTAACATAATTTAGTATCAATATTTAATACCTGCCTGATTGATTTTTGTTTGAAGATTGCTTAAATGCGCTACACAAGATCTGATCACAGTTGTTAAATGCCAGGAACAACTGTAGAATTTTAGAAGTTCCTAAGTATAAAAAAATTAGCTTATGACATAGTTGTGTAGAACATGCAGTAACAAACGTTGTTTTGGTAAAATTAATGTTGTATTGGTCATCCATTTGGTAATTCTTATTTATTAACTGTCAAAGTTCAAAGTATGAATGTGGAATGATTCATTATTTACTTACAATGCAGTATTAAGATTTAAGAAACTTTAAGTGGCATTTTATATTTTAGAATACACCTTATATGTGACAAACTTATGAGAAATCACAACGCATTTAAGCACAAGAACCTTATAAGAAATCGATTTTTACAAGGCCCTTCAATGTCCGATTTGGTGATAATGACTTTTCCAAATTGTCTTAACCAATCCTCAACACACGATAAGTTAAAAATATCAACAATGATAGACATATACAAAGAATAAACAGACTCTGTCAAGGATGTAAAACACGTAAACCAGTCATTACATCCATTAAATATAGTTATCAAGCAATACAATCCCAATAAAAACAATTCCTAATGATTCGAAAATGCCTTCAACCCACACAAAAGAAATATAAAACGCTAAATCTGGACAGCTCAACAGCAGATAATCACCCAATTCACCACATGTTAAAAAACTAGTTTCTGTTTTTTTTTTTTTTTTTTTTTTTTTTTTTGAAGGTAAACTGAAACAGTTGAAGAGCACGAGGGATGGAAAAACGCATTCACATTTTATAAAATAATTAAAATAAAAAACAAAGTTTTTTCAGAATTTTAAATTTGTCTTTTTTTTTTTTTTTTTTTTTTTTCATAGAAGCAAAAGATCTAAATAAATTTATTCGAATTATGGGAGAAGAAGATTCAGAACACGTTAGATATCATTTTGATTTATATGAACTTAAAACTTAGGGGTGTTTTCAAACACTCTTTTCCCGCTCAATAACGAGAAATTTTCTCACACGTATAAAAACGCATTTCCCTATTTCCCTTCCTATTTGCTTGAAAATTTCAAGATCAAAAAGCGTTCTTCATTTTCCTTTAACCCTTTCAAGGGCGGTGGTATGTTTACGAAACCACTTAATTTTAATTCCCAATTGCAACAATGACACCAGGATATAAAAATTTTCGTTTATTATGTATATGTGAAATATACCTTTTTCTTATTTTCAAATTAATTTGTTCTTAAACTCCGGTGTCATTCGTTCATTTCAACATTTTATCAATGTAAGTACTTTGCGCCTGAAAGAGTTAAATGTAGTGCACCTTAGCCGGTGACCATCATACTGCCGATGACAATCATAGTGTCAGTCTCACATATACCGAAAATCTGTTCAAAACGCCAACGGTACCATGTAATACCGGAAAAATGGACACGACGTATTTCAAATAAATTGCAGTTTCATTTTTGTTTCTAATACAGTAAAACTAGTGAAAACGGAAATTGTCTACATTAGACATCTGTCGTAAATGGAAAGATTTCATAGATTTCCCGAATAAGATAATACGGTAGAATTATAAGGGATGGCGTGCTTGCTAAGACTGAAATCCTCTGTGTATTTATAACATTTTTTAAGTGCAGTAAAACGAAGATGGAATGACAATGGAGCGTTTAAAATTTCAGTCAAATTTAGATAGTTTTCCGTCTTAACATGTACATAGTTAGTCATAATTGTATTCTTTTTTCAGGTGCGTTCGTAATTATATAAATATGTAGCACCTATAGTCGTTGTCTGGTCCATCCGTCTGTCTTGGCTGTCCACATATAACAGCGCAAACACTACCCAAACGAATGGTTTTAAATTCAATATATATATATATATATATATAATCGTTGCAGAATTTTATCGACTCATTTCAAATTTTATGAAAATTGAATCAAAACTTAAAAATACATTAATAAAAATATTTAAAGTAATTTGAATGTTTTAAAAATCGGTACTTCCTTGTTATAGAAGATCCTAGGATTGAGGATTAATCGTCAAGCGACCGAGATGTATAGCCAAGTTATCTGACATGTATGACGTTATAGACATTTTATAACCCCTATGACCAAGTTATAGTCATATTATTCATTCTATTAAATCCTATTATACGTAAATTAATTCAGTGATATCCCATGATAGGTAATGATTCTAGGTTGCCATGGTGATTACGTCCTATTTAAGATGGAGTCATATTATTTCCGTATTACTGAATTTAAAAAACGTTTTTGTATACTAAAATTGTTTAATTATAGAAATCCTATAATCTACCGACAGTTTTTCGGATAGATGTTTCCGGAGAAATAGATATTAAATGGAAAAAGAGTCTAAATGTGGATTTCAAGTTCTGAAATTTTCAAAGATAGGCTTAAGTTTCCCATTGGAATTTTCAGTAAATGTCAAAAGATAAAATGTTGCCAACTTAAAATGTACATTTTTATTACAGAAATTAATCGGATGATACAGATTAATAACAGAATTAATAACAGATGATATAATTTATTTCACTGAAACTAGTTATACTTCGAACGCACCTCATTTGTCACGTTAACGTACAATTTCCAGCTTGATTTTAACGCTTTCCAACCTAGTTGAAAAGTGTTTATGACTTCGGTTTGTCTGGCCGTATGGCCGTCTGTCCGTGCTCTAACTCCCGTAAATATGCTTGGATTGCTCTGCAATTTTTATATGTTATTGTCGTTATCTATAGCATGTTCCCTATTTCAACGGAAGTGTGTAGCACTTATAGTTTTTTTACAGGGACACTCAAAAGAATTCCGTTACATTGTGGTCTATGGGGGAAAATCATTTGCGGTTTATTTAAATAATGTTTCACTATTTTAAACGCATCGAAATTTATATATATCACGAAGGTGCATTAGAAGAAGCTTAATATGGAATAGGGTGTGCATAGCACTTATAGTTACTTTACAGGGACAGTCAAAATAATTCTGTTACATTACGTCTATGGAGAAAGATCGTCTGCGGTTTATTTAAATAATGTTTCACTATCTTAAACGCATTGAAATTTATATACATCACTAAGGTGCATTACAAGAGGCTTACTACAGAATATTGTGTGTATAGCAGTCATCGCACATTTACAGGGACACACAAAAGAATACTCTACTCTCTGTTAACAATAATTCCTGGAAGTGCGTTTTAAGTTACTGAACGCGATTTTAATTTTAACTCGCTTTTTGTCTATTACGTGGTGTGTATAAATTCTGTAGATCCTATACAGGGAAGCACCAAAATTCGCGAACACATTTCCGTTTATTGACAGAACCTCCAGACGGAGAATTTTAAACTGTGCTACGCGTTTCCTAACTGAACTAAAATTTAGCATCCTATGTAGTATATATACAAATCTATAGATCCTATACAGGGCTGAATAAAAGTATTCGGATATTTTTCCGAATATTGTATATGTTGGAAATTCCTGAAATTATGTTTTTAAATATGTTATGCGTTTTCCAAATTGTTTACTTAGATGTTATCTTTCAGCTTATCAAGCGGTATGATTTGTAAAATTATTTTGGAAGCGTTGGAGAGTGTTACATAATCTATGCTTGCCACATGATTTTTCGTTCTTGTTTTTTTTTGGTACAATGAAACTTTTACGTTCAAGGCAGGCACCCATTGTACAGGTTGAATATTTAGAAGTTTTTATAAAATAATTGTTGAACATATCTAGCCCAGTAAAATCTGTGATAAAAGAACCAGTATATGACGGAAGCGTCAAAAACAGCATGGTCTAAACGAAAATAATACAAAACAAGCCACTACAAGTTCTAACAAGTTTTACTGTTAATAGTAAAACCTTAGCTTTAATTTTTTTCCCCTTCAAAAAATGGACTGGCCCCATTTTCAAAATCAACGGCTCAATTGATTTTGAATAGAAATTTAAAATTGGAAAATACTTTCTACGCACACAAAACAAAAATAAATCGCCAAATCTGGTCACCACAACAGCGGATAATCACCTAATTCACCACATGTTAAAAAACCAGTTTTTTATTTGAGCGATACGCTGAGACAGTTGAAGTAAAGAGGGGTGGAGGAATAAACTCATTCCCCTTATGCACGCCCAGGTAAGAGCGAACAAAGAAGGACCAAAAAGGAAAGCAAAGCAGGTAGTAACTTCTTTCGAAAGATGGGAGCCTCCTGAAGCATCAAGAAAACTGGTTCGATGCACCTTGCAGAAGGATTTGACTTTCACACTGGGGCATCTTTCAGGAGAAGGAAGTCTGAGGAAAGTGGCTGAATCGGAAACATTTCAATGTAAGGTCCCTTTTGTACACAAGGCAATTCTCGAGAAAAGGACAGGTATTTTGACAGGTCAACAGGTAATAGAGGGGGCGTATAATAAAGATGATGCATGCAGAGTCATTGAAAGCCTGTGTGGGAGGTCCAAGTACTTTGAAGATGGCTTACTTGAATGAATCTAAATAAGGATTGATTTGAAAAATGGGGAGAGTTTGCTTGTTTCCCACGATTTGGAAATTTTCTGGGGGATTTGTATAATCACTCTTGCAACAAATGATTTCCCCATAGATTATGTTCACAGACGAAACAGAATGAATGAGAAAACGCATTTCAACCATTAAAAAAAAAAACAGAAAAGAAAAGTTTACATTGATCTATGTTGTTTTCAATGATATATTAACACCCATGAAAGGGTTGGTTTTTATAATTTGAATACATGAAAGATTGTAATAATAAAAAATGAATTGCCAGTTAAGGTGGTTCCAAAGAATATAGAATAGATGTTCTATTTCTTTGGTGGTTCTTAATGACCTGCTCAACAACGCGAAACTTTCTGACTCATTTTTAAACGCAAAGGCATAGAACCGGCAGGCCTGACTATAGAAGCGATTTGGAATCGAAATGAGTTTTCTGGTTTTTTGATAAATAAATTACTTATCGATTTCACAGAAAAGAAAAGTTTCACAGAAACAGAAAAGAAAAGTTTACACTGATCTATGTTGTTTTCAATGATATATTAACATCCATGAAAGGGCTGGTTTTTATAATTTGAAGAAAGATTGTAATAATAAGAAATGAATTGCCCGTTAAGATGGTTCTCAAATGACCTGCTCAACAACGCGAAACTTTCTTACTCATTTTTAAACGCAAAGGCATAAAACCGGTAGGCCTGACTATTGTAGCGATTTGGAATCGAAATGGGTTTTCTGTTTTTTTTTTTATAAATAAATTACTTATCGAGTTATAAGCGATTCGTGTCACCTACCAAACGACATTTTTTTCCCATTGTCGTGCAGCGGTATCGGAAATTCGTTTCAAAACACCGACATTTTCTGAAAGATCTTCTGCTTTTACCAAAAAGTGGAAAACGTTTTTTGATTACAGTTTCTGAATAAGAACACTTGTCAATTTCATGCGTTTCCAAACAAAAATGAATTAAAAAATCTGTCATAAAGTAGTCGTTCAATGGGAAAAGAAGATTTGGACACAGCCAGTTTGGATTTAAGAACAGCCTTAACTGCTAAAATGAATGTTACTAAAATATACGATATAGAATTCATATTTTATTTAAAAATAAAATTAAAGTAAAAACAAGTTTTCCAACATGTTTTAGAAATTTTTAAATTTATCTGTCATTTTTTCACGTTTATCGAAGCAAAAGTTCTAAATAAATGGATTTGAATTATTGGGAAGAGAAATTTAGAGCAACTTGAGATATGATTTAAATTGATATGAATTTAGTGCTTAAAGATGCAATAAACTAAAACGAATATTTATCGAATACAGTCAACAATAAACTATTTTTTTTTTCTTTTTTTCATAAATCCAGAGACAGATATACTTTAAATACAGCGTCTGCGTGGAAATCAAACAAGAAATACATTATAGAGAATTCAAATTCATTAATAGAAAGTAAAGTAACATTATCTATATATTTTAGGTTTTATTCAATTCATACTAAAAATGTTCTCTTTAGATAAGAAACTAGATCGTTAAACAATTCGAAAGATAATTTTTTAGAATTCCATTATCTGCGAGACGGGGGATTTGCATATGGAAAACACTTTAAGTATGTCTCTTTTTTATGAGGTTTTTATTTTGTATTTCGTTACTTCAAATAAAGAATCACACAGTAAGTAACAACCTGGATTCAAACAAAAATCGAGTCTTCCTTTGGAACCTTTCACAAAATTCCATTTATGAAAAGAGTCCGTCAACAAAATCCACATCCACTATGAAGTGAAATGTTCATAAACTTTTAATTTTGTTAAAATTTTTAAATGCAAGCAAAGTAAGTAAAATTTCGATGCAGTTAGCCACATCTAAAAACCGTAACAGGAGGATTTACAAAAGTTAATTCAATAATTATTGCTTAATTTGGATATTAAAACCATTATTATTTTTGTTCACACCTATTTTCCTTTATTTTTACCATTATATTATGAGTTCAAACACATCCTCATGTTAATTCCTGCACGAAAATACACTAAAACAAAAAACAGAGATATTATCACAAAATTTGCATGTGCATTCAGTATGAGCACAAAATACAATTAATTATCAATGCATTTTAATTTAGTGGAATTTTTTTTTAAAGAAATAGATTTTAAAATCTATTCCTTTTATTCCTTCTTATTTTAATCAACCCCCCCCCCCTCCTGGATTTCATATTTCAAAAAGTATTTGGTGAAACTGGAAGCACTAGAAAAAAGGTGAACCCATGTAATTATTATTTTGTTACACATTTTAAAATAAGTTTTTCAGCTTATATTATTGCCTTTTTTTAATTACTGTTTTATATTAAAAAGGTTATATATATATATATATATATATGTGTGTTACAAGAAAAATTTTAAATCACAGAATTTGTGCGCCATTACAATTTTATTAATCTCCCCCCCCCCCCCCCAATTACCTTTCCTCTACAAATTTTAAGGTCATGATTTCTCCCTGTTATTTGCATCAATCTCAAAAACAGTCAAAATTATATTAATAAAAGCTGAAAAACTAAACTAATAAAATAACGCAACTAGATGTCTGCCAATTCCTGTTTTCGATTGACTTCTGCGACTTCCAAGACCGACTACCCCCTCGCCCCCCCCCCCCCGGTCTGAAATTTAAAAAAAAATCGGCCTCTCTGCTCGATAATGTCGCATTTTCAAAGAAGTTCATCGAAAGCCCACAGCTGTCATATACGACTGGATTTATATTACAGATGGATACGAGGTCAGCAAGCTACTGAACCAAAAGGATGATATATGACAAGCTGTGTCAGCTTCGGCTGTCTCAGAAAGGTGGCACGGCGGAATGCGACAGACTCGGAAGCTAGAAACGGAGTAAATAACTGTCAAAAGTTAAAATGGCGTGTTTAAAGTCTAAAGATTGGATGTGCATTTATATAATAAGGATATTTAATCCCAACTACTGAATATGAAAGTTGTTCATAATTCAAAACACGTATGTTTGTGCCATAATCATGATATAATTTTCATGCATGCATGAAAAAAAAAAAAAGTTTCAGACATTCTAAATCAGATTCCGAATAACTGAGCATTTAAAAAAAATTAATTTTTGGAAAAGTTTTTTTCCCTTTTGTATTCTTCTTCTTTCATTATTCTGCCCCCCATCTTTTTATATCTTCCTGAAAATATTAAAAATCTGTCTTATCTGCAGATTTTATTTTTTCACCAGATGCGCAAGACGGGTTTTCAACGCTTGCGGTTAATTCAAAATATGGTGCCTCTCCTTAGCGGCTAATACAGTTTCTATGCTACAGTTGTATATATAGTGCAAGAAATTTTTAGCACCCTAGAAATTTTGTTTTACTATACTAAATAAACAACACAATCTTACACAGCAAAATCTGTGAAAGCGGAATGGATGGTACAATGAAATTGTTACTTTTAGAACAGAATTCCGTTATAAACAGGTTCATGTTTAGAGGGTTTACTGAACAAGGTACAATCAGGGCCTGTTTACCGAATAGGCCCGTGAAGCTCAAGCTTACCCACTGAAATACGAAGAAGCCCCCCCAAATTTACTTTTCAAAACTAATTTTTAGGGAAAAAAAATTTCAGTCAGGGTAAAAAATGTATTTTATTTTCTTAATTATAATTACTAAATTTTCCCTCAGACTATTACGGACACATTTATACTCTATATTTCTTTCTGTTGATATAATAAATGGTATAAAAACAGTGATTAAATGCAACTTATTTTCATTTTTCTTATGTTTTACATTTTAATTTCAAACGTGCTAAATATAACAGAAAATTTAACCTGTATAATTATATTTTGTTTATATTCACAAAGAGTGAAGAAATGATATAAAATATGGAAAATAGGTTATTTAAATAAAGAGGAAAGTAATTAGCATTCAGGTGATACTAAATTTCTGTTTATAAAATAGAAGCAAAATTATGTTGCAGCCAAGCATAAATTTACGTCAAATATTTGTCGTCCCTGCATTGTTCTGAGCACTGGCAAATCCTGCAATTTGTAAAGCATAAAATATATTTTGAAGTTCAAACAGTCGCACCTGTTCCATATTTGTAAATTCATTTACAAAATTAATTTGTTATGTATAATTATGTATATAATAAAATATTTTTATATGTATATAGGTAGTTAGTTTTAGCTTAATATTAAAAGTGTTGCTTACTAAACATTTTTATGCTAAAATTTCAAATTGTTGAAGCATAATTGGCAGAATAAAAAGGGGGGGGGGGTGCTGTGTGACGTCGGGCTTCCCCTACTTCTAAGTCTTAAGCGGCCCTAGGTACAATAAAAGCGGTGAAAACAGAATCGCTGTAAACTTCAAAATATTTTGTTTTAGACAGGCTTCCGTCTAGGCAGGTAGATTTGTAAGGTATTCCTTTCGAAGGGACTATAAAAATTTTCCATTATAGACAAGTTTTGCTTTCACAGGTTTTACTGGATTAAGTTCCACTTGATGCAGACTTACAAATAGCCATAGTACGAAAAGAAATTTGAATGTCATGAAAATCGGGACTTTTGGCGTGCGCGCATTGGTTACATCGGGCAGATCTTGGCGCCCCTGAAAATCGGGACACATGGAAACACTACTCAGGACTCCGTCACCAGGCCCTGATTATCCGAAAGGCACGTAAAGCACATGTTTCCCCTCTAAAATTTAAAAAGGGCCCCAAAATGGCTTTGAAAAGGGCCTTCTAATTCCCATTTTCGTTTTTAAATTGTATTTTTTAAATTTTATTTATTTATTTATTTATTTATTTTGGAAAAGAAAGTTTTTTTTAATGCAAGAGGAAATCTACGCACTACTTCACGAAACTTATTTAACAGGGAAATATCAATGTCACCAATAGGATGTTAATTAATCCTTATAGCATCTTCATGTGCCTGTCAGAAATCACCCAAAAAATTGATGTACTAAATATATCTGAAGTATATATAGGGAACATAAAAAGCTGTTTAATGAAATATATGGGACCTTGGTTAAGCTACTCCGGGATTAATATTAGTGTCATTGGTGAGTTTTCATGAATAAAGAATTAAGAAATCTCTTGCCAAATGAAAGGGGGCCCCGAAATACCGTGCTTTCGATAGATTCAGAGGTTAATCTGTCCGATACTGTTTCGCACGAGAATAGACAAAATATGAATTTTAAAATCAAATTAAAAAACAGTTTATCAATCTTAGCCTACTTTAACGCACAAATATAATCTGACAATAAACCTTTTTTATTATTATTTTATATATATACACACATACACACACACACACACACACATATATATATATATATATACATTTATTTATTTATTTATTGATTTTTGCCTCTACAAATACCTGTATTATGATAAAGAAACCTTAATATTTTTTCCCACTATTTCAATAAAATTGTTCAATTGTTTCTTTAATTTTATTTCATTAAAGGTATATAAATTATTAAAATATTTTATAAATTGATCTAACTAAATACTACTGCCTCATTAAATAAATAAATATTCATAAATAAACAAAAACATTATAAATCTACGAACAGAAGCATTAACTCAAAAATTGCCTGATACCAGTTTTTAAAAGAACAACCTACAAGAAATTTTCTTTCGACCAACAGTTACTCCTTAGTTTGGTATCCCGTATTATACAGTTTCCGAAAATACATAACATACAGTAATAGTTCCTCTAAAATCTATTATTAGCCTATATTAACCTTTATGTTATAATGTTACCATAGAAAAAAAAAATAATAATAATTATTATTATTATTATTATTATTATTATTAATTGCGTCGATTCCTTAAATAAACCCGTTCAGTGAAGAAGATTTTTTTTATTCTACTTTATTGATCATACATAAATAATTAGCACACATAAAATTTGCCTTATTCCTTGTTCAAATATATAAAAATGAGTTATAAATAACCTAAAAACTCATAATAAGAACCTCGACTTTTTAAATCTACTAACAGGAGCACTATCTTTAAAACTGCCGGGTACAAGTTTTTAAATATGCAAACTACTAAGAGTAATTTTTCTTATAACCAACAGTTATTCCATGACTTGGTTACCGATAATATCCTTCCGAAAACACATTATATAGCGTAATAGCTTCACAGAAATCTATACTAACCTTATCTCGACAGCACAAAAATTATTTAAAAAGCACCAAAAATATTTTAAGAGCACGTTCTTTTTCTCTACAGCATCGCCTTCCTTCCTATTGAAGAGATATCTGCTTCTATAAAAAGAGGCCGTAAAAATTTACGACATTTTACGAAAGATACGAAAAGAAACATATAACAAATACAAAATTTTCACGTATATTGGAAATAAGAAATAACGAACCGGCTAAAGCCAATAGTGCAGTATTCGTTCTCTTATTTTCGTCTTATATATTATCTTTTACAGATAAACATGTAGGAACAAAAACGGCCTATGAACCATAACCGACGACTGTAATTTATTGTCAATACTGGCTCCATTTCGTAGTGAAACAGTGGTTTAAAAAAATAGTAAAATAGCCAGAAAACTGAAGCTGAGAGTTTGCAGAGCATGAAATGCTTTATTTTGGAAGAGTTATTTCGCTTTATATTCGGTGATTCCACTTCGTTCAGTAATGCTTAACATTTGGAAAGGAGATACGCTGGAAGTAAATGAGCCTTTCAATAAATGTTTTATGAGACATTCGGAACACAAAGTTACAAATAAGAATGGTAATAAAAAGTTAACGAGAAAAGAAACAAAGTTAAAGTCATTGAAGATGACATTTAAGTGTCATCTTAGTTCTTAGTTAATTAATACTCCTGTAAGTTCGGGTGAATCTGAAACAGCACAGCACATATTTTCTTAATTAAAGTTTACAAGAGCATTTTATATTGAGGCAATATTTTTTCCCCTTTTTGTTTTTGTGCTTATAATAGTTTATATTATGACAAAATAAATAAACAAACAAAAATAATATAATAATAAAATGATAATATAGTATATATATTTTTTTCCGTCAACTCCTTCAATAAAATCGTTCTGAAAAAATTCTTTATTTCTACAAAAATTATTACACATAAATGATTAAAACTATTTCAATTGATCTACCACCTCGTCCAAATAAACAAATAAAAGTTATCACCATTTTAATCTACAAGTAGGAGCCTATTTCAAAAACTGTGCTTGATATAAGTTTTTAAAAATGCAACCAACAAATATTTTTTTTAATCCAACAATTGCACCTTAGTTTGGTATCCCATAATAATACCCTTTCCGAAAATATGTAATACGGCGTAATAGCATTCAAGAAATCGATACTAACCTTATCCCTTCCCTCAACGGCCTCACCAGTGGCTGAGAGGTTCTGCTCTCAAAGTTGGTAGACGGGAGGTGCTGGGTTCAAATCCCTGTCACGCTCGTCGACCTAACCGTTCGGAGTTTTCCGTGGTTTTCTTCGAACCTTGCCGTAAATATCCCTTAGAAAGATCCCCACGGAGTGCACTCCTCCCTAGGGCCTATATCCCTCGTGTAGATAATCGGCCGTTATCGAAAAGAAATTAGAGAAATCTTCGGAGTTGAATCAAGAATAGTTCGGAGTATGGGAATGGTCGAAGAATTTGTAGGCATCTGAAATATAGGAAAATTGTTTTCGGTGGGACATAAGCATTTAGGTCCCGATTGACGTATAGTGAATTGCATATGTTGTTTCCCGCAATGACTCAAGTTGACGACATCCTGCTGAGAACTGGAAAAAGTTTTTGTTTCGACGAGGAAGAATCAAGAAGTATTTGACAAACATCTTTTCTTTATTTTAAAACGATGAAAAGAAGACATATCCATGTAGTTATTCCACAGTTAATAATCCACGGGTACAAGAAATCACATCTTGTATGATGGGGTGACAATCCAAATTTTTGACAGAGGAGCGAAGTAAGAATATCGAGAACTTAGGCTGCATATCCGAATTTTAAAAAGTGGGAAAGTGCTTTAGGAGGGTACCATAGGGGTGGCCAAGGGGCCAGAATATTTTTAGAGACGTTACATCGCGGAGATCAGAGAGGAAAGTGTCTTTTTGATAATGACAGCGTGCGTTGAAAATACGCCAAACCATTTACATTTTTAGAGCCAAGAGTATTGTATTTTGCGTGGGAATTGTAACCGTTACATATACATCAGATCAACTTCATAATTGACGTCATTGGTAGGGAAATCTTTATTGGCGAAGATTGCACTTTGGCAAAAAAGAGAGTGAAATAGAATTTTAGTGGTTAGTTGTTTTGAGAAAATGCAGGAAAGATATTTCAGAAATATGTTATAAGGCGTCACTCAGACGGAATTAACATCTGGATTCAGTATGAAGTCAAAACTGACCATGAGAAAGGAAACATTTTATGCCTTGGATAATTTCATTTACTTTGATATGTGGGAGACCGAATAAAGTACGTTAATGATAATTTACAAACAATATGTATGATTTTGACTAAAAGTTATCGTTGAAAGAGAATGATAAAAAGGTGCGCGTTTTAACAGCCGGGAATGTATATAAGTTACGATAATGCAGAAAGGGGAAAGTATATTTAATAAAATACTTAAAATATAGATTTCTTAATTTTTGAAAAAGATATATATGGTATCTTTACCATAGCCGTCATACATCAACCCAACCCTTCCCACAACAACACATGGTATTTAAAAAAGTAAAAATAAAAAAATGATAAAATTTTAAGAGCACGTTCTTTTTTCTCAGCATCGCTTTCCATACTATTGAAGAGATATCTCCTTCTGTAAACGTGGCTGTGAAAATTTACAACACCTTACGAAAGATATGGATTCTTAAATGCAGCATTTTCATTTATATTGAAAATAAGAAATAAGGAACGGGGTAAAAACAACAGCTATTTGTTTCGTTATTCTTGTTTATATATTATTATCCTTTAAAGTTAAAAATGGAGGAACAAAAAGGGACGAGGACTTTAACGACTTGCCATGAACCATAATCGACGACTGTAATTTATTGTCAACACTGGTCCCATTTCGTAAGAAGTGAAATAAGCAGAGGGTAAGAGTTTTCAGAGAGCACCGATTGTTTACTTTTAATGAAGAATTTTTGTTTTCTTTTATAATCGGTGATTTAACGTGGTTCAGTAATGCTGAAACTTTTGGAAAGAGTATATGTGAAAATAAATGAGCCTTTAAATAAACGTTTTGTAAAACGTTCAGAAAGAGAAAATAAAATAAAATAAAATAATAATAGTAAAAAAAAAATACGAAAAAAGAGTTAGGGAAACAACACAAAATCTGGACATGATCAGTGAAACTGTTTTCTTAAAATGAAATCACTGAAAAAACACAATCTTAAATTTTAATTACGATATCTGGGATTTTAGATTTAAAAAAAAAAAAAAAAAAAAAAAAAAAATGTTTTATTTGAATTATAGTGCATTGATGCAGCAATTTTCTTTACTTTTCTTTTTGGCCTTTTGCTTTTATAACTTTCTATATCGCGATGAACGAGAATAATAATATATTTTTGTGCACTTACATAAAGAAACTCGTTCAGTTAAGAATATTTCTTTTATTCCACTTTATTTATTAAACATAAGTGATTAATACAACTTTGAATGATTTCTAATTTCGTTAAGAAATTATAATAAACTAAAACACTATAAAAAAGATCTTCACCTTTTTAATCTATTAACAGGAGAATTATCTTTAAAACTGACAAATACTGTTTCAAAAATGCAACGTACAAGATAATTATCTTTCAACAAACTTTTACGATTTAGCTTGGTATCCCATAATTCATTTTACGAAAATGCATAACATGGCGTAATAGCTGCACAGAAATCTATACTATCTCAAAAACACAAAATTATTTTTAAAGCACGCAAAATATTGTTTGTTTTTCTTCAATATCGACTTTTCTCTATTGAAGAGATTTCTACTTCTATAAACGGGACCGTAAAAATTTACCACACCATGCGAAATTTACTGGCTCTTAAGAGAAGAATTTTTACATATATTGGAAATAAGGAAAAAAAACGATCCAGGTAAAATAAACAGTGAACTATTCGTTCTCTTATTTTTGTTTTATATTTTATCATTTACAGATAAAAATGGGAGAACAAAAACTACTTTAACGACTTCCTATGAACCATAATCGACGACTGTAAATTATTGTCAATATTGGCTCCATTTCGTAAATAGTGAAATAGTGCTGTGAAAGAATAGCAAAATGGCCCGGAAGCAGAAGCTAAAAATTTTCAGAGCACGAAATGTCTTCTGCTGGAAGAGTTATTTTGTTTTATATTCAGCGATTTCACTTTGATCAGCAATGCTAAAACATTTGGAAAAGAGATACATTGGAAGTAAATGAGCCTTTCAATAAATGTTTTATGAGACATTCAGAACACAAAATTACAAATAATGATAATAATAAAAAATGAACGCGGATAGAGTTAGGGAAAGTATATAAAACTTCATAAAGAATCTAGTTTAGTTAAAAATATTTATTTCATTCTACGTTATTTATTAAACATAATTGGTTAAAACAATTTAAATTGGTCTTCTAACTTTTTTAAATACGTATATAAAAAGAATTTATAAATAAACTAAAAAGCTCATAAAAGTACCAGTATCTTTTGAATCTACCAACAGTAGCACTATCTCCAAAACTGCCAGATACAAGCTTTTGTAGCAAATGTAACCAACATTTTCAACCAAGATGTTCTCTTTGGCTTAGTGTCCCATAACACCCTTTCCTAAAGTACATTACATGAAGTAATAGCTCTACAGAAATCTATACGAACCTTACCTCGACAACACAAAAAATATTTAAAAAACACACAAAATATTTTAAAAGCACGTTCTTTTACTCAAGTACCACCCTCCTTTTTATTAAAGAGATGTCTTCCTCTTTTAAACAAGGCCGTAAAAATGTACATCTTACAAAAGATACGGGTTCTTAAATACAGAATTTTTCGGTACACTGGAAGTAAAAAATAACGAACAGAGTAAAGGCAATAGTTTGCTATTCGTTCTCTTATTTTAGTTTTATATTACCCTTTACAGTTAAAAATGGAGGTACAAAAACGGCACGAATACTTTAACGACTTTCCATGAACCATAATCGACGATTGAATTTATTGTCAACACTGGCTTCATTTTGAAAATGTGAAATAGTGTTTCGAAAAAGTGACAAAATGGCCAGAAAGCAGAAGCTAAGTGTTTTCAGAGCACCGATTGTTTTCTTTTGGAAGAATTATTTTGTTTCACATTCGTTGATTTAACTTCGTTCAGTAAGGGCGAAACATTTGGAAAAGATATATGTGAAAGCCAAGGAAGTATGGTGAAAGCAAATGAGCTTATAAATAAATGTTTTGTGAAAAATTTGGAACATAAAAATGCAAACAATAGTAATAATAAAAAGTAATCGACAAGACAAAGTTAAAGAACGACCAATAAAAGTGATTTATGTATCTTAATATGTTATCTTATTATATTATCTCAATATTTAATTAATTAATATATCTCTAACTTAATTCTAGATAAATATCAAACAACAGCAGAAAAGAAGATTATGATAATAATGATAATAATAATGAATTAAAAAAAATTGAGTATTGTAATGACGTAGTTTCTTTCTTCTTCGTCTTTGTTTTCTTTTTGTTTTGTTATAATATAGGTATAGGGATAGTAATAATAATAATAATGATAATATTTTCGTGGTTTCCTTAAGTAAACTCTTTCAGTGAAGATGATTTCTTTTATTCTATTTTATTTATCAACATAAATAATTAACAAATAAAATTTACCCCTTTCTCGTTCAGATATATGAAAATAAGTTCTGAATAAACTAAAAATTCTAAATAAGCACTTCCCCTATTTTAATATACCAACAGGAGCACTATCTTTAAAACTGCCAGATACAAGTTTTTAAAAAGGTTTTACCCCAAGTAACTTTTCTTATAACCAAAAGTTATTCCATGGCTTGATATCCGGTTAAACCCTTCCGAAAATACATAACATAGCGTAATAGCTCCACAGAAATCTATATTAACCTTATCTCGGCAGCACAAAAATTATTTAAAAAGCACACAAAATATTTTAAGAGCACGTTCTTTTCTCTCCAACATCGCCTTCTTTTCTATTGAAGAGATATCTGCTTCTATAAAAAGAGCCATAAAAATTTATGACACCTTACGACAGATACGGGTTCTTAAATACAGAATTTTCACGTATATTGGAAGTAAAAAATAACCAACAGACTAAAGGCAATAGTTTGCTATTCGTTCTTTTTGTTTTATATATATTATCTTTTACAGTTAAAAATGGAGGAACAGAAACGGCACGATTACTTTAACGACTTCTCATGAACCATAATCGACGACTGTAATTTATTGTCAACACTAGCTCCATTTCGTAAATTATGAAATAGTGTTTTGTAAAAGTAGCAAAATGGCCAGAAACCAGAAGCTAAGAGTTTTCAGAGCCCGAAATGTTTTCTTTTGAAAGAGTTATTTTGTTTTATATTCGGGGATTTCACTTCGTTCAGTAATGTTGAAACATTTGGAAAAGACATATATGTGGAAGCAAATGAGCCTTTAAATAAATGTTTTATGAGACGTTCAGAACACAAAAATATAAATAAGGATAATAAAAAGTTAATGGGAAAAGAGACAAAGTTAAAACATGTTCAACAATTGAGATTTATGAGAGGAGAAGTCACTAAAAATCGCATTTTATGCCAAATTAATTCTTAATTAATACCTCAATAATTTTAGACTAATCTCAAACAGTCAAACTTTCTTAACGAAAGCGTATATGACGTTTAATGAAGAAAGAAAGCACAGAAAATTCTGCAGCATGTCGGATTTCATTTTATTTGTAATTTATTTTATTTTAACTTGCAGATTATTTATAATTTATAATTGCTGTTAATATATTTACAACATAAGTAAATTCTAAAAAAACTGGTCGAATTTTTTGAGCCTAGAGAAAGATCTATACTAAGAAACTTTATTTGAAAGTATTATGAGTAAGGAAACGGAAAGACAATCTATAGGAGCATTTCAGTGGGTCTACATAACAAAATTTAAGCTAATTGCAACAAGTATGATCTATCCACTGTAAGTTAATAATGCAAATAATGTCAGTGAATGCTCACTGTGGAGACACGAAAAGTTTTTGGTTTCCGTCTGTTTGTTTGTCTGTCTGTCTGTTCCGCGATAACTGCCGTAAAAAACGTCCGATTAGGTAGGTTTTTGGTGGGTATGTTGGTGAGGTACCCGGAATTGGCTGTATAGTTTTTAGTTACATTTGGTTCATTCGTTCGGAAAATATAGAACATTTCTTTTTAGGCGATGATGCTTTCCTATGGGAATGCAGACGATTTTTAAATTCATTTTTAACTGAAATGAAAATCACACATTTGAATAATGGATTTAAACGTAAATTTATGGATGCTAAATTTTTGATATGCAGATTTTAAATTTATAAGAAATGTATTTTTTTAACTAAAAAATTACACGAAAAAGAAGTTCATAAGAGTGTCAAAATATTATTGCATAAACCGTATTTAATTCAACGATTCTAATTTCTTAAGCTTTCGAATTATTTTATAGGCCTACAAATACGTATGTAATTTAAAAAATTGAATTTTCGGATTGTAAGATGTTAAATATTATGAAAAGTGAGATTAACAAACGATGACTTTCAGAGCTGACGTTGAGGCTCCTGATCTGCAGATTTACTAGTTAATTTAATCATTAATTAAGGTGAAAATCACAGCTAGTAAAACTAGAATCTAGTTTTTTTTTCTTTTTCTCGTAACAATGCGAAATCTTTGAAGGTTCACTTATCTTAGCCAGAACATAAAATGAAATGCAGGGGACTTTGGTGAAATAACAAAATGGATTTCATAGAAAATGACAAGGATGTTGCTTATAAAAATCTTGGAATTCTCTCGGTAAGCTTGTCTTACAATTACAATAGTCATGTGCAATTCGAAAAATAAAATGACCACATGTATACAGATAAAGAAAAGCCCAGATAAAGAAAAAAATTAGGCTAGAAAACTATGACTTTACTGTCACGAAATACCAAAAGGTTGAAACAACACTGTGATTTTAATCGCGGAACATCTTTGTACCTTAGAGAAAATTAAAGCTCCTCAACAGTCCAATTTCAATTTAAAAATTGGTTTATTTTTTTTCATATCTGATCGCAAGGAAATAACTATTAATCCAAAATACTCCCTAATGACGATGTTTCGTGATTTTCAGGATCTTGAAAATTTGTTTAAAATAGCAAATTTCTTATTTATACCCAACCACTGGCAGAAATCTTTAAAAGTCACAATTCTTATTCTTTTAAAATATCATTGTACAACTCTTGTCGAAAGACATGAGTTCTGTTTTCCAGTAATTCTGGAAAAGTACTTCAAACAGAAAGCGAAGATAGACATGGGAAAGCCTACGGCTTATTTATGTCACCAACACTTACCGTGCAAAGGCTACAGAATCAGATAGAATATTTCTCCTTATATACCACCAATAATAATTCAATTACCTTTCAAACAAATTTTTAAAAGATTGTAAAATACTTTAAGAAACTTAGACAACATTCTTGTTTCTCAAATAGAAAGTATTTTCTTTTCTTTTATCAATTTTTGAATAAATAAAATTTTTACTTTGAGCCTGAGCCCGACAACTGGTTTAAAAACCAGTCCCGGGGTTGGTCTGAGCACGTCTCATCTCTAGTTTATACTAGAACAAAACAAAACTAATAAGGACCTTTTAAAGAGTTTCTGCTTTTCTTTTTTAAAAACTATTCAGGTAAATAACCAAGCCAATTAGAAATAATGCTTTTAAAAGTTAAAAAAAGCTACCGTGTTATTAGTTCGACAGCCACGCAGATGTTACGTATTAAATACATCGGTAATTTCAAACTTTCTAAAAACAAATTTACGTCTTTACTTATGCACCGCTAAACCGTTCATTAGCTCAAACAAGTGCAATTTACAAGTTTCAAGTGAACTACATAACTGTGTGTGCCTATGTAATAAAAGAAAACAAAAACTCTAAAACTGAGAACGTCAAAACTAGAAAAGAGAGGTAAACAAAATAAGCTTACGACACTGTTTATAAAGTGTAAGGAAAGTTTCAGGGGGATACTGAAGACTGCATTTCTTCATAACTCAGAGCATAATTATGCAAATTCAGTATACTTGCCTGCTTTCTTGTATCCAAGCATAAATTAGAATTCGGAGTTAGAACATCGGCGGGAAGAAAGGCGGTGAAAATATACGGATAGTAAAGCGCAGTGGGGATAAAGAAAAAATTCGTAATTTACGCTATAGTGCTTTCAGTTAAAGTAAAAAAGACAACGACACTTCTAGTTTATTTTTTTCATTCACTGGATTTTTTTAAGCATAGAATATGGTAAAAATATTTAGATGAGCCTTTATTTAAAAGTAAAAACCTTGTTACATAAATAATACTCTTTTCAATTATGACAGAAGTGTCTATGGCGTCAAAAAAATTCAATAATGTTAGTAAGTGTATTTTTCTTCATACAAAATCTAAATAAGCTCTCAAAAATGGCTAGTAATATTATAGAAAAATAGTCAAGACTTATTTTTTTTTAAATAAATCAAACAACTATTGTGATTTGAAATAAGAAAGGCAGTTTCAATCATAACTAAAGGTAAATTTGTAAACAATACATTTTATTGTAATAATTATATTAATAACGCAAATATACTTTAATTGGGTATGTTTTTTGTGCTTTTGTAACTTTAGAATTCGACTTTGATTTAATTCGTGGTGTTTCTACTATAAATGATATCCATTTTGGATATAAACCATGCAAGGAAAACCACTTGGATAACGGATATTTCCCCATGCATACAAAAATACTGCCGCAGACAAAAGAAAACGGAAAGCAAATTTTTGGTTGATGTCGATAGTTTTATAAGTAACTGATAATTAGTGTACATTTTGCGCAATTAAGTAAAATTTAACAATATTTATGCCTCTTAGTTATTTAAAACTTGGAAAAACCGGCATAAAAATTTTTTGGTTATAGCAATGGAATATAAGTGTTTTCATTACTTGAAAGTAAGTATATTGATTCTTATACAGCAAAAATATTTCCCTAAAGTATTTTTTGTATGCCAATGTAAAAGACAGAACATCTGCTTAAAAAAAATTATTTACCCCAAAGAATTCTGTTTTAAATGATGATTCGCTTCTTTTCTTTAAGGCGTCGTCAGTGAACTTCCCGATTCCCCTCCCTAACGTTAAACCTATGGGTATATGATGCATTCGTATATTTAAAATATCTCCTCAGGAAATTAATATATTTAACTGCTGTTTTCTTTGTACCTTAAAGGATGTCAAGGGTACACCTTATTTCTTTGGTTTTTGTACCTTAAAGGTTGTTAAAGGATGTCTCTTTTTTTCTTAGTTGTCAACATTTTTCTAAAATATATACTTAATTTTATGTGAAATGTTAAAATCTTATCCAGTTTCGCTAAGATTTTAACACATAAAATTATAAATTAAGCACATATTTTAGAAATATTTTGATAACTAAGTAAAAAGAGACATCCTTTAAGAACAGTACAAAGAAAATAGAAGTTAAAAATATTATTATTTTTTTTTAGTAGATTATGTAAATATACGAATGCATTCTGCGCAAATACAAGGGTCGATCCAGGCAAAATTTGAGGCCTTTTCAGGGCTCCTTCAGAAAAATCTATTCAATAAAACATGCCCCTTCACAATAATCAATTTAATAAAATGAATCCCTTCGCAAAAATCAATTTAATAAAATGAACCCCCTCACAAAAATGTATTCATTAAAACAGGTCCCCTTCACAATAATCAATTTAATAAAATGAATCCCTTCACAAAAATCAATTTAATAAAATGATCCCCTTCACAAAAATCAATTTGATAAAATGGCTCCCTTCACAAAATTCTTTATAATAACACAAAGCCCTTCACAAAATTCCTTTTAATAAAATAAGCCTTTTCACAAAATTCGATTCCATAAAAACTTACTATTTGTTAATTATTTATAATTTTGAGACGTTTAAAAATGTGTAATTTGTGAACAAACAAGTTCACCAGAGAGGAAAACTTCAGCAAAAGGGTTTAAAAAAGTTTTTGTTAATAAATGCTTGGTTCAAATTTGAGTAACTGGATTTCAACTTTTGTTACAAATTGTGATTTTTCACAAAAATATAATAAATTTCACAAAAATAACCTCTATTTTTCACATAATGGACCCCAAGAAAAAAAACCTGCATCGACCCCTGCAATAGGTTTAACATTAGCCAGGGGAATCGGGAAGTTCGCTGACCAACCTTAATCTACATTTTTAAGTCAGAATACACTCGTATAAAAGCGATACAGAAGAAAAAAAAATTGTTTGTTAGTTTTTAAACTAAGCGTTGAAAATGCATAATATACAACGATAAAATACGTCAGTACTCTACACAACCTCCTTCAATTGTCAACATCAAATTAGAATAAACGGAGTCTTTATATATATATATATTATATATATATAACTTTATGTAAAATTTAACCATTGAAACATATATATATATAACTGCTAACAGACCCTATATATTACCAGACGCATATTAAATGAAGGCGATATTTCCAGTATGTGACACAGTTTTGAAATTTATCCTTCCAAGCATCCCAAGAAGGTGACAAAAAAATCCAGTAACAAAGAAAGAATCCAGTAGGGGATTTATCACCATTTTTCGGTGACTGACAAAGGATTATCACGCCAAACACGCGCCGAGATTGGATGTTTGGCGAAATGAGAAAATAAAATAAATGACCAAATCCAGGCCAAGATACAAAGTTTTTTATTGGTTTTGCTATTTCTTTTTCAAGTCTCAAGGCTGAATAGCAAGCAGAGAAAGTTATTACAGAGACACGTTTACGGTGCCAAGATTCACCAGTAAAGAGATGTGATTCTTGTTTTTAAAAAAATTCTGAAGAATTTCGAGGTGATAAATGAAATCACAACAAAATAAAATTGTAGAACAGACATTTCGTCTCTACGATATTTGTATATGTAGCTTTTGCGAACATTAAAATATATAACCATTTATTTGATATCATTACATGTAACAAGTTTTAAATCTTTATATTCTCATCTAATAATTCAACTTGTGAAAATAACAATTTAATGACAGCAATGCGAAATACTTAAATATAGAGTGGAAACCGCTAATAACGAATTCGATGGAGCGTAAAAACTATTTGTTATATACGGATATTCGTTATAATTGATTTGCTTACATGTTGTAATTTATAGGAACATTTTAAAAGTCCGATTTATCTAATGCTTCGATTTAACCGGGTTTGTATTATCTGGGTTTTGCTGTATTTCTTATTGCTATCATTATTTATTGCAGAGTTAAAAAGGAAAAAAAAAAACAAAAAAAAACAGGGGTCTAATGATATACGCTGTATAACCACTGGATTGTTTAAGAGCTCCGTATACCCTTCGCTTCTCCAATAATGCCATAGAGTGCACTCTCTAGCCTATACTGTTTTTTTTTTTTTTTTTTTTTTTTCTACAATACAACACTGCGGTATAGCAAACTATAACAAACATTTTTTGTATAGAAAACCTGAGCCACAATCTACTTATTCAGACAAAAATGTCCCGATTCAAATCTGAACAGAGATTTTTGTTCATAAATAGCAATAATGAAGATATTGTCATAATGATATTTTCAACGGACTTATTTTGCTCCATGCGAAATGTGATAACATCATAAGAAGTTCTGGTAATGGCCACCATTCGTGCCCGAGCAACACGGAGCTGGACGTCCTTTAATTCGGAATGTAGCTGACAGTACATACGGTGTCATTTACCGAATTACAGTAAGCTTCTTCCAGAAATTTCCTTGGTGTCATCACATATCACTTAAAGCAAAATAATTCTATTTTCATTGTTGATTTCAAAATTTTGTAACATATCTTCACTATTTCGGAATTTATGTGTTCGGATTGGAAGGAAACACCCTGTATTTTTGACTAAATAAATGTATTGCAACCCTGGTTTCCTATACAAAAAAAAAAAAAAAAAAAAGTATGCTTATAATGTGTTTTATTACCTCTTAAATTTATCTCACATTATTTTAAGCACTCTGTATATTTATAGCAATAAAAACAGTTATAATTTTAATAACAATAGAGAACTAAATTAGTGGCTTTACAGTAATCTACAGGAAAAATCACACGTACATTTGTCATAATCCGCTCTTAGTAATAGGAAAAACTGCAATATTTACAATACATTCCAATGTCATAGTTTATGTACACTTAAAAGATAAAATAAATATTAAGATAATTTAATTAATTGGTAGTAAATAATATTTGAATATACCTGTATTCGGAGGTATAACGCGCATCTCAAACTAATATATTTAGACTAAGAAATTCATACCTTTAAAGCGAAAAGCGCTTTCTCTAAGATTCACAAAGATTTCCCCCCCCCCCAATAGATTTTCCACACAAAAATGGTCTCATTGCGCATGCTTCAACATTTTTTGAATGTTTATCCCCTCAGAAACGGGAAACCTGTTTAGCCATCACCCTCCTGGCTGACTGTTGCCCGTACGCGAAATCGAGAAGCGAAAAGGAAGTGAAGAAGGGAGCGATCTCCATTTTTCCACGTGCTTTGTTTGAGTGCGGGCTGAACGAACCAGATTGCAAAGAAACGTAATATGAGCATTGCATTAAAAACTAAAGCTTTTTTTTGGCAGGAAGGTTTTGTTTTTTATTTAAATTTTCTTTGCGTTTTTAACACTTTCCAACCTAGTTGAAAAGTGTTTATGACTTCGGTTTGTCTGGCCGTATGGCCGTCTGTCCGTGCTCTAACTCCAGTAAATATTCTCGGATTGCCATGCAATTTTTATATGTTATTGCCGTTATCTATAGCATGTTCCCTATTTCAACTGAAGTGTGTAGCACTTCTAGTTTTTTTACAGGGACACTCAAAAGAATTCCGTTACATTACGGTCTATGGGGAAAATCATTTGCGGTTTATTTTAATGATGTTACACAATTTAAAACACTTTGTAATTGATATATATCACTAAGGTGCATTACAAGAAGCTTAATATGGAATAGGTTGTGCATAGCACTTATAGTTACTTTACAGGGACAGTCAAAAGAATTCCGTTACATTACGTCTATGGATAAAAATCGTTTGCGGTTTAATTAAATAATGTTTCACTATTTTAAACGCATTGAAATTTATATATATCACTAAGGTGCATTACAACAGGCTTACTACAGAATATTGTGTGTATAGCAGTCATCGTTCATTTACAGGGTCACACAAATGAATTATCTACTGTCTGTTAACAATAATTCCTGGAAGTGCTTTTTAAGTTGCTGAACGCGATTTTAAATTTAACTCACTTTTTGTCTATTACATGGTGTGTATAAATTCTGTAGATCATATACAAGGCAGCACAAAAGTTCGCGAACACATTTCCGTTTATTGACAGAAACACCAGAAGGAGAATTATAAACTGTGCTACGCGTTTCCTAACTAAACTAAAATTTAGCATCCTATGTAGTATATATACAAATCTATAGATCCTATACAGGGCTGAATAAAAGTATTCGGATATTTTTCCAAATATTGTATTATGCTGGAAATTTCTGAAATTACGTTTTTAAATATGTTATGCGTTTTCCAAATTGTTTACTTAGATGTTATCTTTCAGCTTATTAAACGGTAATTATTTGTAAAATTATTTTGGAAGCGTTGGAAAGTGTTACATAATCTATGCTTGACACATGATTTTTCGTTCTTGTTCAACATTGTTCTGAGTTTTATCCGAAGACAGCGGGGCGCCCAATCCTAAATTCGTTTAATTCGAGGTCTGTTTGGAATAAACCGACCAGCGTAGCGGGCGAAGCTCCGCTAGTTGCATTTATTAGAATTTCACTTATTGTTGTGTCGTATATATTTATTTTTATTTATTAAATAAAATTTCGGGGTCTAAATTTGTTTGAGCTGCGCATTATACGCCGGGATATCATGAAATATCCAATGCATCTTAGAACAAAATTACTACTCTTAAATAAAGTAGTGCATTTACTTTATTAAAAGCAATTCATTTTTCAAAAATATATTCTTACATTACTCAAACTCAGACACAAGAATGTGAAATATTATTAATAACATCTGGCAAGGTAGTATTATTAAGTTAATTTATCTTCACCCTCTAGCCAAAATGGCATGTAACAGGTGTGCCAACAATTTTAATAAATGTTTGAAATTATTGCAGGACGAAAGACGATTTTAATAAA
The DNA here is from genome assembly GCA_963931845.1 of Maratus michaelseni. NCBI lineage: Eukaryota > Metazoa > Arthropoda > Arachnida > Araneae > Salticidae > Maratus > Maratus michaelseni. The sequence continues at coordinate 262,113,684 of OZ007593.1, forward strand.
GGTTACAAGATATGACAAATAAGAATGAACAGTTTAATTATTTAAGGCTGACGTTAAATGAAAGATATATTTTTAATTTACTTCGAGTTACAAGCATGAAATAATTTTTATATCTGTTCGTTATGTTCACTATTCAATTGTAAGTGTAATATGCAGCATACATTGGTTGTCGTGCGTGTAATGTTTAATTCATAAATGCGATACTATACAGGAACTATACAAGAAATCACACAGCTACGTTTGTGATAATAAACTCTACTAATGTGAAAAATCATAATATCGTAATATACTTCAGCGTCAAAGTTGATGTAAACTGAAAAGTTGACATAAAATTTGGGGCATTTTAAATAAAATTTCTAGTAAATAATATTTTAATAAATTCCTAAAAAATTAATGAGCCTTAGAACAAAATTACTACTGTAAAATAAAGTAAGACATTTACACAATTTCGAGTAGTTTATTTTTCAAATATATGCTGTTACATTAAACTCAGACATAAGAATATAAAATATTAATAATATCTGGTAATGTATAGTGTATAAATGCAATACTATACAAGTAATATACAGGGTGGTTATAATATAAGTATCTCTATTTGGACCTGTCTGCAGCTCGAAGGAATAACCCGAATGGAACCAAAATCGGTACACTTACTATTCGAGAAGGGGGAAGAAGAATGAAACAATAAAAAAAAAATAATTGCAATAATCACCGACAGATTGAGCTACTGAGTGTGAAGTGTAATGTGTGATACAAGGACAAAGAATTAAGGTGTCAAACCGGATGGCACACCTAATTTATTGGAAAATGTCACAGTGAATGTGGTTACGCTTTTGCAATTATATTATAACCACCCGGTATATAGAAAATTCACATAGATAATCGGGCTTAACTAGCTTGTGATAATCAGGTTCAACTAATTTGAAAAAGCATAATATCGCAATGCATTGTAGTCATAAATTACGTACACTGTAAAGTGTAAAGGTATATACATTAAGGTAATTATAATAATTGCCAGTAAATAATATTTTAATACAAATCATAAAATATTCAATGTATCCTAGAACAAAATTGCAACTAAACAGTTCAATTTTCAAAAATAGTCTATTACATTATTCCAACACAGGCACAAGCAGGATTCTACAAATCGGAAAAAATCTCGCAACCAGCAAAAATTTTTGGTTGCCAGTAAAAAATATTTACCCCCTTTTCAACGTTGTCAGTTTTTACCCACTGTTTTATTTATTCATGGATTTTTCAAAAAACACTAAAACTATTTTATGAATTGATTTAAAAAATATAATCACATATAATTGTCTTAACTCTTCAATTAATGAATTAATTTAGAAAGCTTATATAAATTAAGTTCCTCGACGAAACTTATAAAAAATATAATTCTAAAAAACTGAGATATAGGTATATTTATAAAGTTTGACTGAATAAAGTATGCAGCATCATAAGAAAAACAATTATTTTTTACTAAAATCATTTTTTATTTTAATAATTTTATTTATTTATTTATTTTGAAAGAATTACTTAGGCAAACCACTGACCAATAGCGTTAAAATATCAGCTTTAGTACATTTTGCCTAAAATAAGAATTTTACAAACACTTTTTGTCAGGTTCTTCATAATCCGCATCCCCCCCCCCCCCACCCCAATTTTTGCTTCTTAACTATTGGTATGTATTGTATATGCCCTTGTGTATGTCTTTATTTTATTTTATTTTTTAAATTCGAAATACCACCATGGTCTATATATTTCTCTGTTTTATAATCATTAAGTAAATCGTACAAGTGAATCATCATTAGATCATTAAATGTTGATGCTTCCAGTTAAATATTTTGGCTCCCACTGGCGACCGACATTTGCTGAGCCCGGGGCACAAGAATGGAAAGTATTAGTAATATCCGGCAAGGCAGTATTATTAAGTTAATTTAACTTCACCCTGTAGGCCCAAATGGCATGAAACAGGTGTCTCAGTATTTATAATAAATAACTGAAATTAATGCAGGTCGAAAGATTTTAATAAGGATTACAACATGTGAGAAATTTTGAAAGTGAAATAAAAAAAATCTGCAAACAAAATTGAAAAAGTAAAAAAGGGCCTGCGTAGTGATCGACCTCGACTATCCAATGCAAAAAAAGAATCATTTAAAAATATTAAAATGCAAGTAAGATATTATAAAATAACTGTCCCATAGGATTAACATTAGCGAGCGTGTGTTTCGAGTGAGTGAAGTAGCCTCTTAAGGGACTTATTTGTAAGTGTAATATATTTTTTAATATGTAGCATATCGTCGACATACATGTAAGATATAATTTGCAAAGAAAATACCTGTTTGCAAGAATGTAATACACCCTTTTTTAGCTTTTGTATTTTTTGTAGTTCTCATAACACTCCCAAAATTGTTTTGTTCATTTTTAGCAGCGTTAAAAAAACAAAACAAAAAACAGTGATATAATAAAAACAGAAAAATAAAATTAATTCTGTGAATAGAGCAATTTTTGTTAATATATATAGATAATATTTTAAAGTATGTGTAATTCAAAGTATAAATAAAATTGAAAAAAAAAAATCTCGAAAAAAGAAAATTAGGAAAACTAATCAACATTTCATTTTTTTCTTTCAATTCTTTCAGACGCGCCTAACTAATCTTTAAATAAAAGATGGCAGAACTAATGTAAATAAATGTTCATTAAAATTAATAACAACTCCTTTAACAATGTCTTTATAAGCGGAAAAGGTTAATTAAACTTTAAAAAAAAAGATAGCCTTCGGCTATTGCCACAATTTTTTCAGCTGAACCTCAAAAGCGCCTTTTTTCTCCCATTGAATAAAGAATAGTTTTATTATTGTTAGTGTATTATCAGATAGTTGACGCGTTAAAGTGACGAAAATTTTTGTTAAAGGATGTAACAAGTGTAAAATTTAACTTTTTTTTTCTTAATTGAAGATTTTCATTTCCAAAATAATTCTGTTCATCAACATGTCATTATTTCAATTTTCTAAGGGATTTTATTTCGGTCAAAATTTAGTACAAAAACATTAGTTTTGAATTTTTAGAGTGTTTTTAAATATGAGAATCAATGAATATCGCGTTTAAAAAGTTGGCTCACGATTATTGAAAATTTTTTAGAATAATTTTATAGCTGCTTACGTATAACAACGAAATATTTAAACCTTAATTTTATTCCTTCTTAGTCTCATCTTGAATTAAACGAACTAATAACAAGAACTAATTTTAAAATGTGCATAAACTTATAATTGCAGTTTAAATCTTCTTATCGGTAATTTAAATCTTGATATTAAACATTAAACATTCTCATTGGAATTTAAAGATTTCTTTAACTATGACCATATTAATCAGAGGATAAATTACACGTAATTCTTGATAGCAAAAGTCTCGGAATTATTTTAATTAATCTTTGAAACTTCTAAGAAGGAATGCTAAGAAATGCAGCGACTCATCATTTTTGCTTCTGCATTTTAACTAAGATAAATTTAGGTAGTATTAAATCAACTCTTATGTATTAAAAGATATCTCGAAGATAAATTAATTTTGATATATGTTTTTAAAGATTAAACTATTTTTTTCATTATTAAATGGAATAATTTGAAAATTGAATTATGAAATATTTTAAATTTAATAGCTCACCGCACTCGAGTCTGTATAAATTTTTCGTGTAAAATTCATCTTCATAAAATTTTCTTTAAAATACTCACTAAACAGTTGAAATTTCTAAAATAAATATTTAAAGAAGTTTTGTGTTTTAATTTAAATCGTATTAATGCATTATAAAAGCTGTTGTAATTGTTTTTATATAATGTCTAGCTTCAAACATATGAATCATTTATTTTTGTTAATATTTAAAATCGTTATGTATAATATGTACATAAAGTTTTTTTTTTAATTAAAATTAAAAAATATGTATATTTAATGATATTTAGCCATAAAAATGCACAAACTTTAAACGATATTTCCTTTTAAACAATTTTTTATAGTGTTAATTGAATCGAATTTTCACTTTACCAGATTTATTATTGATTACTTAAAAGTTTACATTAAAATTTAATCCTTAAAAAATAAATAAGAATAAAATAAAAAGGAATCTGTAAAAGATACAATCCTGTAAATTCTACAACATTTTCTGTAATTTACACAAATAATTCGGTAAACTTTAATATTATTTCTTGCTTAGTTTCATTTTAAATTAGACGAACTATTAATAAGAAATAATTTTAAAATTCCCACAAATTTATAATATTTCTCTCCTTAGCTTACAAGTTTCGATATTACACATTAGAAGCTTTCATTCGAATTTAAAGATTTACTTAACTATGGCTATATTAATCAGAGAGTAACTTACGTGTAATTCTTCATAGAAGAAGTCTCAGAATCCTCTTAATTAATCTTAGAAACTTCTAAAAATGATTGCCAAGAGTTGTGTTGATTCATCATTTTTGCGTCTGGTTTTTAACTTAGATAAACTTAAGTAGTATTAAATCAACTCTTATATATTAAAAGATGTCTGGAAGATAAATTGATTTTGATGAAATGTATAAAAGTTTAGGCAGATTTTTTTTTTCAAATTAATTGAATGATTTCAAAATGGAATTACGAGATATTTTAGATTAATAGCTAAGCACACTCGAGTTTGTATAGAGTTTTTGTGTAAAATTCCTTCTCTTATTTTTTCCCCACAAATTACGACTTTTGTATTTTTAATTAAATCTTAAATATACAGATAGCTGAGATCGATCTCTACAACCGCCGTTTCTTACTTTTCGATTTTGTTTGCAGATTTTTTTAAGAGATACTTTTATTTTCGGAACCGGTTTCGATAGTAAAAATATCCCCATAAAAAAAAAAAAAAAAAACCTGCAAATTGAAAAAGTAAAAAACGGCAGTTGTACTGAGATCTCAGCTGTCCAATGCACAAAACAAAAAAACAAAAAAAAAAAAAAAAAAAAACAAGACGAGATATTATAAAATAATTCTCCCATAGGATTACATTAGTGAGCGGATGTTTTCGCGTGAGTCAACGGGATCTTTAAAAGCGTCAAATATAAATATTTCGTCATACAAACATTTATTATTGATCATTTTACTTGCATTCAATCCTTATAGAATAAATAAAAATAAAATAAAATAATAAAACTTTTAAGATATAATTTTGTAAAACCTGTAGTATACGAAAACATTTCAGCACCTTAATTTTATTTCTTGCATAGTGTCATCTTGAGTTAAACAAACTATTTATTTATAAGATCTAATTTTAAAATTCGTATAATCTTGAAAACCCAGCCCCCTTACCGACAATTTAAATTTCCATTAGATGTTTTCACTGAATTTAAATATTTATTTAATCATAAGAACCAGGGGGTAACTTATGTTCAATTCTTCACAGCAGAATTCCCGGAATTCTCTTAATGAATCTTGAAGACTTCAAAAAATGAATGCCAAGAATTGCGCCGATTCATCATTTCTACGTCCGGTTTTTAACTAAGACAAATTTAAGTAGTTTTAAATGAACTCTTATATATTAAAAGACGTCTGGAAAATGAATTAGTTTTAATGAATGTTTTAAAAGATTACACTGAGTGTTCTTTTTTTCTCCTAAATTGAATAATTTAAAAATTGAATTAGGAAATATTTTAAATTTAAAAGCTAAGCACCGAGTCTGTAAATTATTTAAGTAAAATTACTTCTCACAGAATTTTATTTCAAATATCTTATTAATCAGCAGAAATACCGTTTTTCTAAAATAAACATTTAAAGAGTTTTCGATTTCTTTTAAAAGGTCATTAACAGTAATTAAATAAAGTCATTAAGCATTAAAAGAGCTGCAGTTTTCTTTAAAAGTCGAGTTGTAAACAAATGGAACTGTTTGAAATTTGTAGACATTACTATTTAAGATGGTTCTGAAATTCCCTGCTCAACAACGCGAACTTTCTGACACATTTTCTGACTCGTTTTTAAACGCAAAGGCATAAAATCGGCAGGCATGACTATTGAAGCGATTTGGAACAGAATAGCATTTTTCCTTTTATGATAAATAAATTATTTATCGAGTTGTAGCCATTTCTTGTCACGTGACAAGTCCCCCCCCCCCCCCCACCCCTTTCTCGTGAACTAAAAAAGATTAGACTGATCAGTTATGAAAGTTGAAGTTCACCAAAAAAGCTGAACTATGCGTGTAATACAATGTTATTTCAATATAAATGCACATGATCATGAAGAAATAAATATTATCAATAAAAACTGTAAAAAAAAAAAAAAAAAAAAAAAAAAAAAAACTAATTTAGGTATAACACGTAAAATAAATATGCAAATAAAGTTAAATGATATATTAAAACCATAATTATTTTTATTAACTATTTTCAATCATTGAAAATATATTACTAGTTCAAACATGTTAAAATTTTTGCACACTATTAAAATAGTACTCAAACTGAAGCGAAAAACTTTCTGCAAGAAAGCACACTAAAACAAAAAACAGGTAATATCACAAAATTTGTATCTGTATATAGTTAACTATTCCCTTTTCCCCGCACCCCTTTTGATTTCGTAAAAACATTTGGTTTCACACATTCTATAACTCGTGGAATTCACACAAATATATATAGGCTATATGAAATCCTTATCTCCTTATATTTTTATATGAAAATCACAATTACTCTACAGCAAATTTATAAGCATTTTCAATGTGACAGCGTCTGTTCAACCAACTGAATTTTATCAACAATCATTAGCTAATAATATCAAAAATCGAGTCTTATTTTCTTGCACACACGAAAATCTATAAAAAAGATGATTAATTCAGAGAACAAATCACAGAATTTCCGAATTAAACTTGGAGTACATATTGCAATAAATGTCGTTAATATGTTGTTCTGACTGTTGGAAATATTTCCCTGCCGCAAGCATACTCGTAAATATTAATAAATATCTATAAATCTGACGTTAGCAATAAGAGATCAGAGGTATATTTAATATATTGAATGGGTTCAAACTTTAAGTCCAATCGTAAATATTTCAAGAAATCTACAAACCTTAATTAATTAGACATTTGCAGGTAAAGATTGGTGAAATATTTATTTATCTAATGCAGTCGAAGTTAAGAAATACAAATTTATAGTTATTTAAACTATCGGCTCAATCAGTACCACGAATTCAGTTTTGAAATTATTTTTACCCACATTACCTTCAATAAAAGGTCTATAAAAACACTAATATTTTGAATACGTTTTATAATTTTCGGAATTCACAGAAAGATCTATAAGAAAATTGTAATGGGATAAAAGAAAATAGCCATTTTGTCCTCTCTTCTATCTGTTATATGAATATCTCAATTTTTCTGCAGAAATTTTATAAAAATTTCCAATCTGACATTCTCCATTAGATCTCTCGAAAATTATCAACAATCATTAACCGTCAATATCAGAAAATGTTTCCTATTTGCTTACCTCATATGAAAGTCTGTGACAACATGACTTATTCAGAGAGCAAATCTCAGTATTTCTAATTAATCTTGGAATCCGCAATGCAATAAATGTCATTTATATATCATTTCGACCAATATATTTAGTTAGATAAATTTCTCTGCCTTAAATAACCTCATAAATATCAATAAATGTCTACAAATCAGCCATTTGCAATAAGAGATCAGTGGAAGGATTCATATATTTAAATGCGTTCAAAGCTAAGTAATATAAAACGGCCCATGCTTTAAATTTATTGGCTTACTTCATTTATACCTTAAGTGCAGCAGTAAATGTTATAATGTATCTACAAATCTTAATTAATCAAACATTTCTAGTTAAAGATTTGATAAATATTTATATGTCTGATGCATTCAAAATGAAAAATATGTATTATAATTACTATTTTTAAAATTATTGGTTTAATCTGTAGCATTTGTACATTTAAAAATATTTTTCCACATATTATTTTCAATAAAATGTACATAAAAGCATTAAAATTATTTACATGTTCTGTATTTCATTTACAGAATGACCTATGAGGTAAATTGTGATGAGAAAAAGAAAAAACTCTATTTATTTTGTAATTTCTTCTATCGCTTTATATAAATACCAGAACTGTTCTTCAAAAAATTCGTTAAGGGGATTGGTCGGTCAATCAGATTTCAAATTCCCCTCGATATTGTTAAACCTATGGAAGTGGAATGCATTCTTTTTTTTTTTAAATATCTTATAAGGAACTTAATATTTTTTACTTCTTTTTTTTCTGTTTACCAATCTTACTCACAGCTCATACGATTTTAATGCATAAAATATTAAATTATGCATATATTTTAGAAATGTGTTGTCAACGGAGAAAAGAAAAAGAGATATCCTTTAAAAAGAGTATACAGAAAAAAGAAGTCACAAATATTAATTTCCTGACGAGATATTTTATAAACAAGAATGCATTCCACTCCCATAGGTTTAACATTAGTGAGTTCAATGAAATCTCACTGACCAACCCCCTTAAGGTTTTAAAATCTGACGTTCAACCAGTTGAATATCATCAACATTTATTAACTTCAATATCAGGAAACGAATCTAATTCGTGTGCCAGTGTAAGTCTACCAAAACATGACTTATTCAAAGAACAAATCTCAGAATTTCCTAATTCATCTTGAAGTTCGCAATGCAATTAATGACATTAATATATCATTTTGATCATTATATTTTGTTCGATAAATTTCTCTGCCTCAAACAAACTCGTAAATATAAATAAATGTCTACAAATATGACGTTTCAAATAAGAGATCAGAGTAAGATTTAATATATTTAATGGGTTCAAAGGTAAGCAATATAAGCTACTCTCTCTTTAAATTAATTGGTTTATTGATTTTTTCCCCTTAAATATAAATGTTAGAAGATATCTACAAACTTTGATTAATCAGACATTTGTAATCACAGATTTAAAAAATATACTTTATCTCTTTAATGTATTTAGAGTTTAATAAATATAAAATATGTATACATATTTTTTTAATTATCGACTCAATTTTTCAAAGTACTAAGGGGAAAAAATGTTCTCAAGTATGGTGTTTTAGAAAATAATTGAAATGTTTTCTTTTGCCTCTATGGAATGCAAAATTGGTTGAAGATAACAAAATTTCCCATTGCACACATTCAATAAAACATGAAATTCAAAGAAAAATAAGAAAAATTACAGAGGGGGGAGGGGACTACATATTTTGTCCTCTCTCCTATATCTGTATATGACCATCATACTTGCTCTTCAGAAAATTTATAGGCATTTAAAATCTCTATTCAACCAGTCCAATATCATAAACAATCATTAACCATTAATAACACGCATCTTATTCACTTGCACATACGAAAAAGAATCAAAACATGACTTATTCATAGAACAAATCACAGAATTTACAAATTAATATTTGAAGCACGAAATGTTATTAATATATCGTTCTGACCATTATATTTTGTTAGATAAATTTCCCTGCTTACATAAATTCGTTAAATATTAATAAATGCCTACAAATCATGGATTTGCAATTGAAGCAGAGAAAGATTTAGTACGTTTCATGTGCTCAAAGCTAAGTAATATAAAATTACCTGCTCTTCAAATTTATTAGCTTATTTTATTTTTATCGATTTACCTTAAATGCGGTAGTAAATACTGGAAAATATTTACAAAGATTAATTAATCATACGTTTGTAGATAACGATTAAGAAAAAGAGTTTCTCTTATATATTCAAAGTTATCGAACTATTCTAAAAAATTAGCGAATCTGTAGCATATTGTTTTAATAAACAACGTTGCCACGCATTTTTGAATAAAATTTTTTTGCATTTATCACATGTTTAAAAATTCGGTCATCATAACAATGCACTGATAATATACATGAACACTTGTACTAAAATCAATTAATATAATCTACTTATGCCTTTAATCATTGCTATTATTACCTTTGTTATTTTCTGAATCAAACAAATCATACAGATTTCAGAATATGAGTTCCTATTAAAACAATCTGAGACAAAATATTTGATGCTCAAACTGCACTATTGTTACATGGAAAATATTATTGCTGTTATCATAAATGTATTACTTATAAAGGATGCGCAGACAACGCTGTTTCCTTAACAATGCGCTAGTACCAGTAGATACTAATAATCGTTGGGAAATACACATAGATTTTCCTTTTTACTAGATTTATTTTATATTTTTAAATAAATTTCAAACGATTATATAGCTTCCCAAAAAAGAGTTCAATATCAATAATACCTGACATAGATTTTTTTTTTTTTTTTTTTTTTCAATTTAACTTTACTTTTATATGTTATATCATAACTGCCTTTCAGAAAATTCGTAAAAAGCGTTTAAAATTCGGCCTTCTTCGTTCGATAAACTGAATATCAACATCAAATATAAACCGTTAAGAAGGTTTCAAAAGTGGAAGTGTGATCAGACAAAAATAAATATATAAATAATATTGCAACGAAATAATAAAAATACGAAGATACCCGGTTAGACATCAATCTTAGATATCCTATGCAAAAGAAAAATAAAACAAAATAATTTAAAATAAAATAAAAAATATTGAAATGCAAACGAGTAATTTCAAAAGAACGTTGCCATTGGTTTAACATTAGATTCCGGGTGTCTTCGCATTACTAGGGTTCGCTTTTAATATATATTTGAAAACGAGTCTTGTTTTCTTGCATTCATACGAATGTATTATCCAAAACATGACTTATTCAGGGAACAAATATCAGAGTTTCGTAATTAATCTTGGAGTCCGAATCGCAATAAACGTCATTAATATATTGGTCTGACCATTATTATTTTGTTGGATGAATGTCCATGCCGCAAACAAACTCGTAAATATTAATAAATGTCTAATAATCTGACGTTTGCAATAAGAGATCAGAGAAAGATTTAATATATTAAAGTGTTCATCAAACTTAGCCATTATTTAAATTTAATCGTTTACTGCTTCTTTTTTTTTTTTGGAGTGGGGTGGGGGGGGTGGGGGGGGGGTACATTATCTTAACTTAAATGAAATCGTAAATATTAGAAGATACCTACTAATCTCAATTAATTAAACGCTTGCAGTTAAAGATTAGAGAAAGACTTAGGTCTTTATCTAATATAAGTATAGCTGATAAAATTACTATTTTTTAAGATTATTCGCTCAATGTTTAGCATTTCATTTACAAAAATATTGTTATCGTATATTTGGAAAACAATATATATATATATATATATATAAGTATAAAACTATTAAAAAGATTACAATCAAATTTCTCACATCTCGAAATGGCAAGGGAAAAGAAAAATGTTTCGAGTTATGACAATTTCAAGTTATAGAAGATGTTTTTTAATCTAGGAAATATCTAAAATTGGAGTTGTACATGCTTGAGTTATAGAAATTCTCTAATTTTTGGAGTTCACAATATAAAGACAATATTGTCAGACTATTAGAATTATTTCCAAATTTTTAGTTACATCAATTCCATAGTACAAAAATTCTAGAATTTGGATAACTTTACTTTTGAAAAGCATTTCACGCAGCGAAATATGGTCAAATATCCAATGTCTATACTGGAAAGCATTATTCATAAAACCAGTTTAAGTAACTCTATAAAAAACACCAACGCAATGATATTGTAACATATATAATGAAGCTGATGAATCTTGGAATTAAAGGCAAAACAGGGTGATTCACCAGTGAAATTCACCCGAAATTATTGAATAATAAACATGTGAAATTTAACATTACTAACTAAGCGTAATACCGACAGAGTGATAAATGGCCAAACCGGTAATCGAACCCGGACTTTTGGATGTCCAACGGCCCTGGTTCCATTCCCGACTTGGAAGCCCCACCAGTGGCTGAGAGGTTGTGCTCTCGAAGCTGGTAGACGGGAGGTGCTGGGTTCGATCCCAATCGCGCCCGTCGGCCTAATCGTTCGGAGTTTTCGTGGTTTTCTTCGAGCCGTGGATTTATCCATGCGTAAATACGGATTAGGTTCCCTTAGAAAGACCCCCACGAAGGGCACTCCCCCCGGGCCTATATCCCTAGTGTAGATAATTGGCCGTCAATAATCAACCCAACCAACCCATTCCCGACTTGGGCATTTTTCACTCTGTCAGTATTACGCTTAATTAGCAGTGTTAAAATTCACATGTTTATTATTCTATAAACTTCTGATAAAATTTCTATTAATATTAATCTAAAATTAAATAGCCGAAATAAATATTTTAATATTAAAATATTGGAACCAGCTAGAGTAGAATCATAAATGGCATGCAAAAAAAAAAAAAAAAAAAAAAAAAAAAAAAAAAGTGGTTTCTGGCAGATAATTTTTTAATAGCCACTTTTTTATTTAGTAGCCCTGTGACTGCCCTGTGTGGCCACCACTAATTTTGCACTTTACTTGAAATCCCTTGAAATTCTCACCATTCCCCTCTTGAATTAATTCGTTATCGTTGCTTAATATTGAAGACGAAGACTTATAAATTAGAATTTTGGTCAGTTTCTTTTAGAGATGGTTAAAATAAAACCTATATCTACTAAAAAACATTTTTCGTACAAACAGTATAAGTAACACTACAAACCATATAAATTCTAAGATATGGTTAAATACAGAATAAATCTTGAAAGTTCTCGAAATGCTAGCCATTCTCTCTTGTACTAATTCATTATCAGAATTGCAACTTAACACGATGATGAGAAGTTTACGTTATTTTTCCTATATTGATCAGAGTTAATACAGCATGACCTTTCATATTCGAAGCCTCAAATTTCCTTGAAATAATCACGGAAATTTCTTCCCAATGAATGGCATTAGTTGTACTATTTAAGCATTCTTACCACAACTCTTGAGATAGCTTAAGTTTCCCAATCTTAATCTGTCGTGTAAATATTAGTAGATTTCTCGAAGCTTAATTAATTTGATGCTTACTTTGCAAGATAAAGAGTGGGTTTTAGTTGGTCTAAAGAGTTCGGAAAGCTCAAGAAATAAAATTACCTGTTCTTTGCAAATAATTTTATCCTTTACGAAAATAATAGACAAACTAAACGATGAGACAAAATTTGAAATATTTAAGCAGTTAATTTTTTTTTTGAAAAATATCATGTAACTTAAACAGCACAAAAACATTTGTGCTTATTTGAAAATTTAAGTTTTAAAAAATAGATGCTACACACACACACACACACACGGGATAAGAAATTCTGATTTGTTGCAACAATAATTTCTGAATTAATGAGAGTACATTACTTCTTTATATCAAATGTTTTTTTTCTTTTTTAATCTTTCAGATAGTAATAATTCAGAGTTATCACTCTCTTAACAGAACGGAAAAAAAGGAGTTTCTAAGAACCATCAATAAAATATAAGCACTTTCAAGGGTCCTTAAAAATTAAAAGCATAAATAAGGAGTATTGAGACCTTTTTAACGACAGTTCGAAATCTGTATTTCTTTTTCAGTTAACCACCCGTAAATAAAGATTCAAGATTTCAATTGAAATAATCGATATATCCTTTATAAATTAAATCTGCTTCATTATTAATCTTTTTATTTACTTTTTCTCCAAATTTATTATAAGAGCACACGCATTCGTCTTTAGTATAGCGCAGAACATTTTATTTCTTTGTTATTATTTTTTTTAGCTATACACATAAAAAATTTCTTTCCTAATGTGAAAACTTCATCTAATTTTAGTAAAATTTAATATTCACTAGTTTGACAATTCTTTAAGCCTTCATGATTATTTCCAACATTGTCACTTTGTTACTGACATCAGCATTCAACAGACACTTAACTTTATCCGTAAGTTGAAATACAGCACAAGCTGTCCATTTTCATTAGTTTTGCTACTTGCGTTTTTGGTTAAATTCGATTTGGTTAGCTTCTTTGATCCCAAGCTTTTGTCATTTACGAAACATTATACTCTGTTTCTTTCTTTGGCATGCCTGACAAAAAATAAAAATAAATAAATAAATAAAAAAGTTGCAAATATATTTTTTAACTTTCTCAAAGTCTTTTTAAAGCTTATGAAAACAGCAGAATCTTTTTAGGAGATTGAATGGATAAAGTAAACATTAGATTAAATTTATAGAAGTTTAATCAATTTGGCGTTTGCTGTTAAAGATTATAGAATGATGATTAAATTTATATAAAGAATCTAAGAAGCAAATACCCGTACCGATAGATGGTGACAGTCAGTTTTGAAGTTAAGAACAAAGTAATCAGGAAGAGATTTTGAAATAAATAAATATTAACAGGGACGAAAAATCCTGCATCATGGCATTAGATTATGAAACATTTTCAAACACCCCCTGGAATATATATTGTTAATAAATTTCATTTTTGTGCATACAATGAAGTGAGATGACTAAATAAACATAAAAAAAAAAGTAAAATTTTGTTTCCAGCAATTGCTGTCCATAGCCGGTAATGAGTGCAAATTCTTTTGTGCAGTCCTGTATATGATCTAAACACCTCGCAACACACTAAAAATTACTTAAGTTTTAAAACTACTTTACTTTTGCTTTCTCACAGCTGAAAACGCACATCTAGCAGTGATGGGCCAATCCTGTAACGTAATTATTTTATGTGTTTCTGTAAATAAACGATAACAACTACGTACTCAATGATCTATAAATTACATGCTGTAGTGCACCTCAGTAATGTATATCAATTTCATTGAAATAGTGTAACATTATTAAAATAAACTGCAAACTATTTTCGCCCATAGTTTCCTGACGTAATGCAAGCCCCACCAGTGGCTGAGAGGTTCTGCTCTCAAAGCTGGTAGACGGGAGGTACTGGGTTCAAACCCCTGTCGCGCTCGTCGATCTAACCGTTCGGAGTTTTCCGTTGTTTTCTTCGAACCTTGCCGTAAACGGCTTAGGGTCCCGTAGAAAGACCCCCACGGAGGGCATTTTTTTTTTCTAAAACCTCCCTTCCCTCCCCCCCTTAAGGCAATTTTTAATTATATCAAAATTCTGTCATACATAAGTTTTTGACCCTGTTCCTAGAAGTAATAATAACTTTAAACGGATTCGATACGTATCATAATTAAGAAATTATGTTTTTTTTTCTGTTTTCACAAAAAGCCCCCCAATCCCCCCCCCCTTGGTTCGATTTTGCCCATTAACAAACTTGACGGAGATTTTATGCCCCTTGATTTTATGCATCAGTTTCGAAAAGATGCGGGAGTTGGAACCGCCTACTTCGAAAAATAACTTGTTTGCAGGCGGAGCCGGCAGGGATTTTTTTTGTTTTTAATTTTTTTTTTGCTATAACGGTTGGTCCTATAAAAAACTTGTCAATATAAAAGTTTTAGATAATACTAAGAGAATTAATAATAAGTTTACGCGGATTTGATATCTTGTGAATTGACGAAGCTATGATTTTTTTCCTTCTAAAACCCCCCTTTCCCCCCCCCCTCTTGGGGCCATTTTTAATTATATCAAAAATCTGTCATACATAAATTTTCGGCCCTTTTCCTAGAAGTAATAATAACTTTAAACGGATTCGATACGTATAAAAATAAAGAAATTATGAGGGTTTTTCTGTTTTCACAAAAAGCCCCCCCCCCCCCCCTTGGTTCGATTTTGCCCATTAACGAACTTGACCGAGATTTTATGACCCTTGATTTTATGTATCAGTTTGGAAGAGATTTCTGCAGAATTTTTCCAGTTATATATATATATATATATATATATATATATATATATATAAAGTTTTGAACTGGGGGTGGTTTTGGGTTCTGGGAGTCATGATCGGCGTAGATCTGCAAAAATTTTTCAAAATTTCCAACTTAGGTGAGAATGTAATAGGTAGTATTTCTTACGAAATCTACCAAAAAATTTTGTGAAGGATCTTGTTTTAAGGTGGAATGTATTGTGAAGGTTCCTGTTTTAATATGAAAAAATTTGTGGAGGGTCCTTTAAATGACTCAATTTTTTCCTAAACAGATATCTGGCCTACACTACACACAGGCAAAACAATCAAGTAATTATTTTAAATACTGTCAGTTTTGTGACATTTTCAGAATGTGGGATTGAAGGTTTTATGCTTTATAGAACTTTGCAGATTAGAGATGATGTTTAGTTTAAAAATTATCTGTTTTATTTTTGTTATAAATTAACAATATTTCTACGGAAATTAAAAACGCCAAAAGATAAATATTATGCAGAAATATAATAATTCTAAATATATTGGAAGAAATGTTATGTATATTTACATTTTATTGCAGTTATTAACATTTTAAACATTAAAAGAATGGTAGTATGTTTGAATTTTCGTTCATGATCTATAAATGTTTTTCTTTATTCTTTTGTTCTATGTTAAATTTTTGTTGCTAAATTAATATATAATCCATACCTTCCAAATAATTAAAAAAAATAATCATGCAAATCCATGCCTTACCTGTGAATTGAATTTAAAAACCATTGTGATGTTATAGCATAATATCTCTCAACAAAATGCCCTGCCCTTATGATACTAATGCATTTTTCAAACAAAGAATAAACCTTGTATGATAATATATCTTGATTTCTTTATATGTCACTATAAAAAGTTTACGTGTAATGAGATGGCTGTTTTCAAAAGTGAAAAGAGTGGGCTTCAACAACATATTCAAATTCTCAGCACATCTCACTCTGTTTTAAAAAAGCTTTGTGCAGTATGATGCTTATTTTCAAAATTAAGATACTGCTTTCTTTATCAAGATTTTCAAATTTTGTCATTATTTTTATTTTTTACGAAAGTTAGAACATTGAGGAAAATAAAGATATAAAATTTTTAGAACCTGATAAATCTAAAAATAGGACATTCTGAGAAATTATATTTCAAACAAACAAAAAGTACAGCATCCATTCAAAAATTAAACGTAAGCAAATAATAATAAAACGATAATTAAATTATTTTTACACTATATTAATTGAATTATGATTATACGTTGAGAAATCAATTTAGCAATCCTAAAAAGATAGTTTAAATAATGTTTTTTTTTTTCTTTCCTCTTTCCATACCTTAAAACAGAAAAAAAACAAAGATTATACATTTATTTTAATAAGTTTATTAGCTCTCATTTTCTACCAAGCGTAAAAAAAAAAAAAAAAAAAAAAAAAAAAAAAAAAAATCTCATTAAGCTTCGGTGTCCATGCCAAATTATAGTATTATATTGGACATTTTTTGAAAAATCCCGAATTCCAATCATAAAAGGAGGCGTGATTATGAAAATAAACATTGGATGCTTATAAAAGATGTATATTTAAAAAATATATTTAATTTAATACTTATTTTTAAGTAAGTACATAAAAAGAGAAAATAAAAGACAATAGTGATAAATTTACTCACGTATGTTGCAGTAATTTTTTTTTTCTGAAGAGTGAAAACACAATTATTATTGTCAGTATTTAATTAAAATTTTTATTCAATAAATCAGTGTAATAAAAGTATCTTATTTCAATTAAAGAAGTTCTTATTTCATTTAAATAAATCAGAGTAAGTGAACAATATACGTGCCTTTTAGCTTTAGCTTCCTGTAATTTTACCCACATGAAATGCAGTTTTTCTGTCCTAAAAGCAAATTCGAATTTAAACAAGAACGAAAAATCATGCGTCAAGCATAGATTATGTAGCACTTTCCAACGCTTCTAAAATAATTTTACAAATCATTACCGTTTAATAAGCTGAAAGATGACATCTAAGTAAACAATTTGGAAAACGCATAACATATTTAAAAACGTAATTTCAGGAATTTTCAATATATACAGTATTCGGAAAAATATCCGAATACTTTTATGTAGCCCCGTATATGATCTATAGATCTGTATATATACATAGGATGCTAAATTTTAGTTTAGTTAGGAAACGCGTAGCACCGTTTAAATTCTCCTTCTGGAGTTTCTGTCAATAAACGGAAATGTGTTCGCGAACTTTTGTGCTGCCCTGTATAGGATCTACAGAATTTATACACACCACGTAATAGACAAAAAGCTAGTTAAGATTAAAATCGCGTTCAGTAACTTAAAACGCACTTCCAGGAATTATTGTTAACAGACAGTAGAGAATTCTTTTGTGTGTCCCTGTAAATGAACGATGACTGCTATACACACACTATTCTGTAGTAAGCCTCTTGTAATGCACCTTAGTAATATATATAAACTTCAATGCGTTTAAAATAGTGGAACATTATTTAAATAAGCCGCAGACGATTTTTCTCCATAGACGTAATGTAACGGAATTATTTTGACTGTCACTGTAAAGTAACTCTAAGTGCTATACACCTACTATTCCATATTAAGCTTCTTCTAATGCATCTTAGTAATCTATATAAATTTCAATGCGTTTACAATAGTGAAACATTTTTAAAATAAACCGCAAATGATTTTTCCCCATAGACCGCAATGTAACGGAATTCTTTTGAGTGTCCCTGTAAGAAAACTATAAGTGCTACACACTTCAGTTGAAATAGGGAACGTGCCATAGATAACGACAATAACATATAAAAATTGCAGAGCAATCCGAGCATATTTACGGGAGTTAGAGCACGGACAGACGGCCATCCGGCCATACGGCCAGACAAACCGAAGTCATAAGCACTTTTCAACTAGGTTGGAAAGTGCTAAAAATAACAAAACTATTTCCGAAAGACATAATTTTGTATTTTTCGAATCCCACCAACTTCAACACTTTTCTAAATGAAAATTAATGCAAATGTATAAATTAATAGTGCATTATATTTAGATATGATAAAATAATCTTTTGTCTTTAATTTTTGTTTTTGTGTAAACGAGTCTTTAAAAGATGTTTATAGTACATAGAAAGCAATATAAAACAGCCTGCGAGCACACGGCTCTAAGCAGAATTCCCCGTTTCATGTGTAGTGACGTCAAACCAATCCCGTCGCGGTTTCCGATCACGTGGTTTTGTTTTGCTTTTAGCGGAGTTTAAAACTCCAATAACTACATAGTTTTAATTATTTTTGCGAATCCGAGTTAAGTTTTGAGGTAGGTAAAGTTGTCTTCATCAATTAAACATAAAAGAATGCATAATCTAAAGTGAGTGCAACTTCCCCATTATGCATACAAATTTCATTCTGTTTGATACTGTGTAACACCATTAAAATGCACTGAAAAAAAAATTTCAATTGACTTCAATGTAACAGAATAATTTTGAGAGTCCCTGTACACGAAAGTTGCTACTTATTCTATGCTCTGTAGAAAACATGTTATCATACCCCGCAGTGATGCATATGAATTTCTCAATTTCATTATGTTTGAAACAATGTAACATCATTAAAATGCACTGAAAATAATTTTCCCCATTTACTGTAATGTAATGAAATACTTTTCAGCGTCTCTGTAAAGTAACCATAAAAGGTAAACACATAATTTTCAATGCCAAACATGCCATGGTAAGCCTCAATAACATATTTCAATTACGTGACAATTCATGTATATGTACGCGACTTAGAGTACGGACAGACAGAAAGACAGGCAAACCGAATTCATAAACACTTTTCAACTATATTGGAAAGTGTTAAAAATCAGATTTGAAATCTAACGTCTAAGTCTAATGGCTTAATATGTTTGATGAGAGATTTACGCCTTTAAGGGCTAAGGTACCTTTAAATCAACCAATCATTATTTTATTTTTCAAAAATCATAAAATGTAGTTATTTTGTATTATTTTTACAGAATCTCATTCAAAATTTTGCATTAGAACGCGAGTTATTGGAAAAAGAACTCCAGGCATCGCCATGCATAAATAATCTTTATCTTTAAACTCATTTTATTCAAAATATTTGAAAAGCACGTTCTTTTACTCCAGTGTCACCTTCTTTTCTATTAAGGTGGTTCTCAAATTCCTTACTCAACAACGCGAAACTTTCTGGCACATTTCCAACTCATTTTTAAACGTAACGGCATAAAATTGGCAGGCTTGATTATTGAAGCGATTTAGAATCGAATGGTGTTTTCCTTTTGTTGATGAATGAATTACTTATCGAGTTTTAAGCGATTGGTGTCCTGTGAAGACAGGTTTTTCTCCTTTCTGTCGCCTCTGGAAATTCATTTCAAAACGCCAACTTTGACAGTATTTTCTGAATGATCTTCTGCTTTTGTGAAAAAATGGAAAACACCATTCGATTACGTAGTTTCCGAATACGAACACTTGCAAATATTTATTCAGAAGGGTG
The DNA here is from genome assembly GCA_963931845.1 of Maratus michaelseni. NCBI lineage: Eukaryota > Metazoa > Arthropoda > Arachnida > Araneae > Salticidae > Maratus > Maratus michaelseni. The sequence goes on from OZ007593.1 coordinate 262,133,892, forward strand.
TCAGAAAGTAGCTCCTTTGGATTTGAAAACAGCCTTGAAATGATTGTTTTGCAGCTTGCACATAGAAATTCTAACAACTTATATAGTAAATGAATCTATTTGAAATTACCTAAAATATCGATCTTTTGGTTAATATTCTTATAATATGTTTTCTTTAGGTTTTAAAAAGTTTCCAAATTAGAGATTTTTAATAAATATTTATTTTTTGTGACTGAAATAATACAAGTTTCATCCAGGTAGTAGATAATTTGAATTTAACTCTATTTTTCTAAGTATTAAAAAAGCATTAGCTCACAAAGCTAAGTTATGTTAGAGTTATCCTGCGTATAATGCACCAATTCTTTACAAAACATGCATCTATATTTGCAACTTAAAATTAATGAAAAATAAATATATTTAATTTTTTCAAAAGAGTAGGATTGTTTAAATATTTCCTTGAATTTTTATACAAGCGAGTCTAATAAATTGTAAAATAATTTTTAAAACTTTAACTAACTTCAGACATTTAAAAAATATCGGACTCCTTCCATAATCTCTCCCTTTTTTAACAAAATATAATTATCTTCTAGTCTTTCATTTCTTCTTCGTTAATATTATTGCTATAATTTTATTCAATTCAAAAGAATACAATCGAAAAAAAAAAATTCTTTTAAACAACAACAAATTTAATTATATTTTTTACATAGATAAACCAGGGGTCGATGCAAGCAAAAATTGGGGCCTATTTAAGCTCCATCACAAAATTTCATTTAACAAAACAGGCCCCTTCCCAATTGTTTTAAATAAAACAAGTTCCTGCACAAAATTCCTTTTAATAAAACAGGTCTCTACGCAAAATTCTTTTTAGTGAAATAGTCCCCTTCATAAAATTTCCTACCATAAAAGTAAACTCTTCATTAACTATTTTTGTTTTGTTGGGTTTTGAAATGTGTAATTTGTAAACAAAACATAGGAAAACTTTAGCAGAAAGACTTAAAAAAAGTTATTATTAATAAATGCTTAGTTCAAATTTCTAAATGGATTTGATCTTTCGATACAAAATTTTATTTTTCCCAAAAAATATAATAATTCATAAATATAACTTTTTTTCCCAAAATAAACCCCAAGAGAAAAAAAAAATCTGCATCGACCCCTGCAAACTCAAACTAAACGAACTGTAAATAACCGTAATTTCAAAACTCTTTAAGCCACCATAATTTCAGCTTTTTCCGCCTAACCAATTTAATATTAATATTAGTCTGTAATCATTTATCGAAAGACGTGGGTTTGTTTACTTTGTCCCATATTAATCAAGGGTTATCATAGCGTAACACTTCAAAACAGAAACCTCGAAATTACTTTAATTAATCTTGGAGTCTTTCTAAGAAATGTATGCCATAAGATGGGCGGATGCATCATTTTTGTAACCAGTATATATTTAATAGAATAAATTTTCTGAGTATTTTAACCGTCTAGTGTATTAGTAAATGTTTTGCAGCTGAATGAAGTTAGTTTATTTTAAGGGAAAGGGAATTTCTTGTATGTAAACGGGAAGCGGAGAAGGGGCAGGGGAAAAGCCACACTTTTGTGAATTGCGACATGCGAAACACATGCTGAAATGCAAACAGTTCATATTATAATTATTAGTTTATATTATTAATCGAAGAATTTGGTAAATTCATTGTCTTTGACCTTCATGATGTATCTGACCGTCATGTACAAAATTTTCCTTCGAAGGAGGGGAGGGGAGGGGGAGAGTTCACTTGAATAGGAGGAAGTACACTTCCGTAGTAACAATAAAACTTAATGCAAAAAAGACAATATTTTCAAATGTGGGGGAAGATTTTTCATTATTTGAATATTTTATCTTTGGATAAGGTGGTAACAGAAATATATAAGCTAAATTTTGGGATTTGGTTTACGAACCCCCAATTTTGAAATTTTACTGAGGGATATTTTAAAAATTGCTTAATTTCTTCCAGGAAAGGGGACTTACCTGGGAGGGGGGGGGGAGATAGCGGTTTAAAAGAAAATACAATCTATGAATTATTTCAAGTCGCTACATGGATGCATAAGCAAAGCTTATTACATATTTTTTTAACTTTCACCAATAGTTGTCTTTGTGGCTAAGGGAAGAGACAGGACATTAAAAAATAATAAATGAAACTTTTCCTATTTTGCCTTTAAACTTGCTACATGACCAGCTTATATGCCAAAACTAATGCACGAAATCTAAAACTTTACATTTACTTACTTATTAATAAGATTTTATAGTAAAATTCTTGAACCTCTCCCCTATCCCCTTTTCTTTTGAAAACCAGAAAAATGAACAGTTATGACTTATATGTAATAAGTATTTTTCTATTTTCTTTTCTAAAAGTATCAGTATTTATTTCAGCAAATTATTCTCCACGATACAGCAGTGATTTCTTTCCATGATCGGCGTGATTTTACTCTACATGACACAACTCTTTAAATATATAAGTACATATTGTTTTAATATTTGAATTTTAAATTTAGTAATAATTATTTACATTTTTTAAAATTTTCATTTCAGTCAGATTGTATTAGACCCAAATCTTCCAATTAAAGATTAGTTATTAAAAATTCTCCAAACATCAAAGAATTTCCACATCATTCGTTTCCTTTCATCTATACAAATTATTTATTTTCATTAAACCATCATTACTTGTATATGAAATGAATAAAGAATTGTTTACACGGTTTCCAATTAATTAGATGTTATTTAAACATAATTCTATGTAAAATAAACTTCGGAATTCCTTTAATTAATCTTGGAAGAGTCTTAAATTTGGATAATATTAGCTGTATTATTTTAATTACCGATATATTCTCTAAGATTAACATCAAAATTTAATAATAAAACAAATTACGATGATGCTTCAAAGAGATATAATATATTATAAGGAAATTTAAAGTACATTTTTAGTTTGAAACTCTTATGTATAATCTGAAAAGCATGAACTAAACAATATCAAGCATTAACTAATTACAATATAAACAGTGGTTCTTAATCTCATAGTTTCCATACCCTTCTTTTGGTTTTTCCTCTGTCTCCGCGGATAACTCGGCAGACCACATTATAAAGGATAATTCACTTACGCGAAACCACTCGCTGGCTGATGTTAATCCTATGGGGGGAATATTTTAAGATATCTCGTTCGCATTTCAATATTTTTAAATGTTTCTTTTTTTTTCTTTTCTTTTTTTTTTTCTTTTCCTTTTCTTTTTCTTTTCTTTTCTTTTCTTTCTTTTTTTTTTTTTTTTGCATTGGATAGCTGAGGTCGATCTCTATGCAGTCTCTTTTTTACTTTTTTGATGTTGATTGCAGTTTTTTTTTTTTTTTTTTTTTTGTTAATTGAGGAATTTCGAAAGCAGTAGTATCTTAATAAAAAAAACTTGCAATCAAAATTGAAAAAGTACAAAAGGGCCTGCATAGAGATCAACCTCAGCTATCCAATGAAAAAAAAAATCGTTTAAAAATATTGAAATGCAAACGAGCAAATCTTAAAATATTTCCTCCATAGGATTAACATTAAAGAGCGGGTGTTTTCGCGTGGGTGAAGTAGTCTCTTAAGTACCACTGATTATATAGTAACTAGATACTACCCGTGAAAACTTGACGGTAAACAACTTAAAGATTCCACATAAAATAGGTTTCATAACATTCATCAAAATTTCAGAATGTTTCACAGACTATTTGTTACTAATTGTTAAAAGAAATAAAAACCTCTCCTTTTATAACCGGTCTGGGAACCGGCTGCATTTTAACTCTCTTTACACGGATACAGAAAAACAGAACATTTCCCAGATAATTCAGTTTTTAGATCCGGAAAAGATCAACTCCCAAGTTTTATTTTCTTATAAATTTTAGAAATAAAGAAATTTGTGAAGTTAAAATTATATTAGTTTTCTCAAATATAAACATTGATCTGCATTACAATATCAATAGATGCTGCCCCAGCTTTTCATAGAAATATATTTTTTTCTTTCTGTTTATTTATTTTATTTTATTTTTACATTAAATAATTACCTTACTCTTTTATATGCTTTATCGATAAATTGTAATGAAAAACATACCAAATTTTTTTAAATAATTTCACGATTAATTAATTAATCGATAATTACACGCCAAAGCTTTTCATTAAAAATTTTGAATATAAAATCATTAATTAAAAAAATATTGGGGATGGTAAATTTTCCTCAATAATAAGGAAGAAAAAACAAATTCTATAACTTTTCCATCTGAAATAAAATATAATTTACATTATTGAACCGAGTTATCAGATCCATTATCTGAGGCCCCTTCGGTGGCTGAGAGGTTCTGCTCTCAAAGCTGGTAGACGGGATGTGCTGGGTTCAAAACCCTGTCGAGCTCGTCGTCCTAACTGTTCGGAGTTTTCCGTGGTTTTATTCGAACCTTGCCGTAAATACGGGTTAGGATCCCTTAGAAAGACCCCCACAGAGGACACTCCCTCCCCTAGGGCCTGTATTCCTCGTGTAGATAATCGACCGTCATAAAATCAACCAACCAACCGTTTAGAAAACAAGAATTCCTCTTTCTGGCGCCTTAGACCACACGGCAATCTCGACTTTACTCAATGTCCCTCTGAAATGAAATCAGCTCAAAGCTGGCTTCGTACTTCATTTAGCGACAGAAATTGCGCATGCTTAGATCAGCCGAAATCGGTCTTACCAAATCCGCTTTGCGTTTTAAATGTATAGATACTCTTCTTCTGTTTTAAAATTTTGCTTTAAGGCGGTTCTCAAGAATTAAAAAAAAAATTAATTTAAGACGGTTCTCAAGATGATTTTTTTTTTTGACACATTTACTTACTCATGTTTACACGCAAAACCATGGCGCTTGCAGGCTATTAAAGCGATTTGAAATCGAATGGTGTTTTCCATTTTTAACACTTTCCAACATAGTAGTTGAAACGTTTTTATGACTTCGGTTAGTCTGTCCGTCTGTCCATACTCTAAAACTCTCATAAATATATTGAGGTTGCCCTGTAATTTTATGTGTTATTGATGTTTACTATAGCACGATCTTCATTAAAAATGATGTAGCATTTATAATTCGTTTACATGGACAGTCAAAAGTAGTCCGTTACATTACGGTCAATGGGAAAAAATCGTTTCAAGTACATTTTAATGTTGTTACACCATTTCAAACATAATGAAATTGTTATGCATCTGAGGTGCACTAAAAAGAGCTTTCTATAGAATATGAGAAGCAAAGCATTTATTATAAATTTACAGGGTCACATAAAATTATTCCGTTACATAATGGTTTACAGGGAAAAATCGATTGTTAATAATGATTAATGATTAATAATAGTTGATTTAATAATGTTAAACTAATTCAAACATACCAAAATTTATATGATAAGGTGTACTATAAGTTGCTTACTGAAAAGTATGGTGTGCATTGCAATTGTCGTTCATTTACAGGGACACAGAAAAGAATTTGTTACAACTCTGTCTATATGAACGATGATTGCTGGAAGTGCGTTTTTAAGCTTAACTAAATTTTTTTATAGTACGTGTTGTGTATAAATTCTATAGATCATATACAGGACTGCACAAAAGAATTCGAGTACATTTCCGCTTATTGACGGAAATTGCTGAAGGTGAATTTTTAACTGTGTGCATGCGTTTCACTGTAAAAAATTTGCAGCAGAGTAACCGGTCATTCGACCGTTTTTATAAAAAACGGTTACATAACCGTAATTTAACAGTATTCTGACCCTAATATGAGCAATATTATGGTCGAAATAGCGTTTAATTACGGTTATGTACGGTCATTCGACCGTTTTCTATAAAAACGGGCCGGTTACTTTGCTACAAAAATTTTTACAGTGTTCTTAAATGATCTAAATTTTTGTATACTTTGTAGCAGATATACAAATCTATAGATCATATACAGGGCTGCACTAAATAATTTGGATATTTTCCGACTATAGATGGTAATTGCTGAAATTGGTTTTCAAATGTGTTATGTGTTTTCCAAACATAATCTTTCACTTTATTAAACGCTAAAATTTCATTGCAATAGTCTGGATGTGTTTCATAATCGATGCTTGACGCATGATTTTCCTTTCTTGCTTCGATAAATTTAATGCTTATCGAGTTATAACGATTATTGTCAAGTGACGACAAGTATTTCTCCTTTTTTCGGCTGTAGCGTCCGGAAATTCGGTTCAAAACGCGCGAACTTTGACAGCATTTTCTGAAAGGTCTTCTGTGTTTCCCAAAAAATGAAAAACACCATTCGATTACATACTTTCTGAATAAGAACACTGCCAATTTCAGGCATTTCCGAACAAAAATGAATTAAAAATGTGTAAGAAAGTAGTTTCTTTGGATTTGAGAACAGACTTAATGTCATTATTTTGCATTCAAATATGTGCAATTAAAATTGGGCTTAAAAAAATATTACGTAAACACAGAAATTACTCACGATTTATATTTGTTGATATATTACGATTTATATTTCGCATACAAAAAGTAAACAAGGTAAAATGTAAGAAAAAGTAAACAAAGGAAACACAAGGAATGTAAACAATGTTCTTAATTAATCAAGGATTTTTAAAAATAAACTATTCTTCACGCAAACTCAGAAATGTCTTAAATTAATCTTTGAAATTTCTTGAGTTTGGATAATATTAGTTACGATATTTTTATCATCTGCATGTTACCTAAGATTAAAATGAACACAGTTAACAGTTTAACAATAACTCTAACTGTTAAAGAAATTCAGAAGATTTCCCAAATGAGATGATGAACAGATTAAAGATAATACTATTTTTTAAATGTTATTAATAAACTGAAAATTAAGGAAAAAAAAATCATTTATTTTTTCAAATACAGAAAAATAATTCTTCACCTGTTAAATTAATTTAGGGGAAGGTGGCCGAAAATGATCCCCACGGGCAAAACGATCCACATATGTTTTCTTCCAGACAGGTTACGCTATCTACAGGGTAACACATAAACTAGTTGTGATAAGTGAAGAAGAAGCAATGGCGGTATTCAAGCGATCGCAGTATTACGCGTCTGAATAGAATTCTTTGAAAAAATGGGTTTTATATCATCTGTTCTAAAGGTAAGCACTAACTTTCATATTTATTTAGATATACAGTCTTTCATGTACAGAAATATGACTTGGTTTTCTTAATGGAGTATGGTTGTAGATGTGAATTACACTTATGTATTGTCATAATTACTTTAATATCCTTTATTTTGCCGATAAAAACAATTTAAAATTATTGTTTAAATGATGGATCATTTTGCCTATTGGTGAGAGTAACAGGTCCTTTGGACACTTTTTAAAAAATCTATTTTTTTTCGTTATTCAATTTGGGTTTAAAATATTATTAAAATATGTTTATAATGCAAAATATAGTGTAAAACATACTAGCAAAGGGCCAAAGTTTTATATAAACATGTTATTTTACACAAGTTTTTCCCTTAAGGTGATCATTTTAGTCCACCTTCCCCTAATTTATTTATTTGTTTGTGTTTTAAGATTCTTTCACATTAAAATGCTATAAAGATTTTATTCTTTTTAAACTTTAGGGGATGCTGAAAAAGAATACGGCATTGAAAAGTTTCCCCCATCCATCTTCATCTTAAAAGAAAAAATATTGCTTATTTTAATGTATTTTTGCAGAACATATTAACAAAGTAAACTTTTTAAAAATCAAATATAAACATTCTGATGGGTAAAAATTACATTTTATTAATGAATTATGCAATGAATAATCCTATAAAGAAATTTGCCAGTAAATTGATGATTTACGATTTGCGATGATCTCTGGGTGCTCTTCTTTAATTAAAGCTGCATTAAGCTGTCTTAAATTGGCTTAAACTGTCATGATACTGTTTTTATTAAGATTTATTGTCAGTAACAGAAAACTGAGCTATTAAGTAATTATCATTTTATATACACTGGAAAAGGCAAAGAAAATCGTTGCATAAGTAAATTTCCAATAACTGTATACACTGGACAAAAAACTATTGATTTTTTTTTAAATTCATTTAGCTAAATTCTAACTATTTTCTATAGAAAACTATCATTAGAACCGAAATAATTAGTGTCTAAAAAACATATACTTATTAAGTATTGGTTTAAAAAATCCTTTTCTAAAATTAAACACTAAAAAGTATTAAAACTCTTTAAAACGAAGAGGTTTTTTCGTTTGAGAAGAAAGTCTTTTTCATCTAAATATAATCTCTTCTCATCACTGCATTAAAAACATAAAAAACAAAATATATCTGAATTTACTAATTTGTTATGGTTTTGAAAATAATTTTTAGGCATTATATATATTTTTAAATCAATCTTTATTGCGTGTGCCCCGATTACAAAAGATTAACAAGTTTGCAGAAACAATATAAATAGTTCAGCATTTAAAACTCCATAAGGAACAAAAAAATTCATTAATAAATAAATAAGCAAATAAAATAATATAAATAATAACACAAATTTTACAGACATATAATCGAAGTATACGCTTAAACGATTGAAAGTATGAGAATAAAAAAAAAACTGCTGTAAGTAATGAAATCATTGGCGATTTCTTCGGCTATTAAGTATTCTTGGCCATACGGCTAACACAAAGGTATCACATTTAATCATTTTCAAAACTTTATTTGAATACTATTACATAATGGATATTTTTTTATATAAAAATGTTTTTTGGTGTTGTTAGTGCAGAATCTAAAAAATATATTAAATGTGAAATATCTATTACAGTTATTAATTTAAATTTTAAAAAAATCGTGTTCATGAGTATTCTATAATCCAGGAAGCCCGCGTTGGATCCCCTAGCTACATTGAATTAGCAACTGCTATAATTTCATGCCAAAATCTATTCATCTTAAACTTTCATCCCAACTAAATTCAATTTGAGTGGATCAAGGGGATTAAATACAAGCACCATCATAACCATGCTTCTCCAAAAATTCTAACTAGTATGAAGCACCGCACAGAAATTCATATATACAGCATAGAAATACACATAAATGTGTTTCCCATAGAAAACTATTGTGGAAATAGAAATATTTGTGACTCTATAATCCAAATAATAGTAACAGTTATGTCTGTTAAAATATCTAGAAAATAAACAATAAAAAGTAATAAAAGGTTTTCACATATATAATTAAAGCTACGAACTACTACGGTTTTTTGTCACCAATATTTCTAAGAAGTAATATTCGCCTTATTTAAATTCAGAAGCGATTATTAGTATTCAGAAATAAAGTTGACAAAAAAACGCAGCAGTTGGCAGCTTATGCATACATTTTTTTTTTTTTTTTTTCATATCAGTCTTTTTCGTTTAAGAAACACGCAACTCTTTTCAATACATAGAAAAAAAAAATCTCATACAGCTACATCGCTTGAATTAGCAACTGCTTATATTTCTTTTCATAATCTATTTATCTCAATTTTATATCCCAAAAATTAAATTTAAGCGTTTTAAGGAAATTAAATACAAGCATGATCATACTAAACTGCTCCACCAATTCTAACTAGCATTAGACACAGCATGGAAAATTATACAGAGAGCATGAAAATATATATATTTCCCGTAAAAAATATTATTGTATCTAAAATAATTGTTGCTTGACATCCTAAATATTAAGTATACCAATTTTCAAACGTCCATTAAGGGTGATCTCAAATTCAAACTTTCCACTTTCTCAAATATTCCTGAATTCATTTTTATTCGTAAACGCATAAAATTGGAAGGTGTTCTAAAACAGAAACGATGAAATCGAATAGTCTTTTCTGTTTTTCGATAAAAACAGGATATTTCAGAAAGTGTTGTCAAAGCTGGTGTTTTGAATTTCCGGACATGATAGCCCGAGTAAAGTCGTCATTCGACAACAATCGCTCATAACTCAAGATGTAAAACATTTATTGAAACATTAAGCTACTCGAATCCAATTCAATACATGCCTGCTGCCCTGAACATTTTATGCTTTTACATTAAAAAATGGAACTGCGAAAATGTCAGAAGATGTTACGTTTTTTGAGTGGGGGGACTTGTTTTTTTTTCTTCTTCTTCTTTATTTTATTTTATTTTACTTTATTTTTTTAAGAACTGTTTTAAAAAGTTAAACACAAGAAGTAATAAAACGTTTTTACACATACATTTTTTATAATAGTCTCTCAGTCTTTTTCGCTTAAAAAAACACACAACCCATTGCATAGGAAAAAAGAAAAAAAAAATCATACGTCTATATTGAATTAACAACTGCCATATTTCGCGTCACAATCTATTCATCTCAAACCTCTTCCATCCCAACTAAATTAAATTTAAGCGGGCTAAGGAAGCTAAATATAAGCACCATCATACTATGCTGCACCGAAAATTCTAACTAGCATTAGCCATCGCAAAGCCCCAGGGCGTATATTATGGTTTCTGGAGTTATTAAACTTCGGCGCTTTCTGATATATTTTATCAAGCAATTGCTCTGCGGGGATGGGAGGAGCAGGTTCCATTTACCCCCTCAGGCATCCGTAACTTCCCAAAGGATCAGAGCGTTGTTCCTCGCTTTCACCCAAACTGGTTTAGTAGGTTTGCAATGTTTGGCGACTCATTGCCATTTGAGATTTTACCGCAGATAACGTTTTTTTGTCTTAAAAAAAGTGTGTTACTAATATTGTTTTGTCTGATGAAATGGAAACTGTTTTTTCATATATTATATTGGTAAGAGTAAATAACAAACTCTAATAAACAACCAGGAGTCGATGCAGGCTTCTTTCTCTTAGGGCCCATTTTGTGAAAAATATAAATTATTTTTATGAAATGTGTACATCTTTGTGAAAAATAACATTTAACGAAAGATTAAATGACGAAAGACAGTTACTCAAATTCGAACCCAACATTTATTAATAATAACTTCTTTAAATGTTTCTGCTAAAGTTTTCCTTACTGATGAAATTGTTTTGTTTGCAAATTACACATTTTAAAACCGAACAAAATAAAAATAATTAATGAAAAGTATGTTTTTATGGAATGGAATTTTGTAAAGAAGTCTGTTTTATTAAAGGAAATTCGTAAACGGCCATGTTTTACTAAAAAGAATTTTTTTAAAGGGTTTTTTTTACTAAAAAGAATTTTTTTAAAAGGTCTTTTTTACTAAAAGGATTTTTTTTTAAGGGTCGTTTTTATCAAGAGGAATTTTTTGAAGGGGTAAAAATATACACATTAAACTCTGAAAATCTCCCTAATAATTTTCGGACAGTGAAGAAAAATAAGTCACAAATCTGGATGTTAAATACTCCATATTGTATTTTACAAGTAAGATAATCAAACTTTTTTGTCTCAAATATTTGAAGAAAAAAATACATCACTAAGCAAAATTTAGCAACTTATTTTAAAATTAAATTGTTATTATTGTGTTTATTAATAAGAATATGGTTTTTTTTCCCTTAAAATATGTGTTAAATTTTAAATCGCGTCTTAAACCCCAGAAAATGCACCTGTTGTTGTTGTTTTTTCCATAATTATACCGTATTTTATTCAACATGGAGCCGTATTTTATATTAAGTATGCCGTATTTTATTCAACAATTAATTAAGAAAGATTTAAATACTAAATTGATGCAGAAATACATTGATATTCACGGTCGCAAATAACTCAAACTATTTCTGAACCTACGAATTAGCATTATTACATAATATAGTAATTAGTATTCTTCATTCAATTATCATCTGTAATATATAAATATTTGGCAGAGTAGTTGGATACTTAATTTTTATTTTCTAAGCAATAAGTATTTCTGAACCTACGGTTATTATATAATATAGTAATTAGTATTCTTCCTTTAAATATTATGTGTAAGGTATTAATCTTTATGAAGAGTAGTTGGATACAGAAATTTTATTTTCTAAGCAATTATTGCGCAGACCTACACAGAAAAAAAAAAAAAAAAAAGATTGGTTCTCGCATATTTTATGGCTTTTTTCTTTATGTGGGATTTCTGTGGCTGTTGTTAAGTTAAACGCTGTCTGAATTTAAACATAGCATGGATAATCTAAGACCAGTGTTGTATAAAATGCCATTCTACCTACACTTTTTTTTTTACTTTTACATTTTTTTAATGAGATGAAAACGAGAACATATACGAAAACTTTTAATAACCTCTTGTGCCATGCTTATTTAATGTTTACTTGTTCGTTTCAGCCCATGTTTGTCATATGTTTCATCGAAAATAAACATAAAACAATATTCTTAAATGTAAGTTCAGAAGATATTATTATTGCATTTACATAAATATTTCACTGTAATTACTGCAAATTTTCATCATTAAAAAATTATTAGTTCATATGTAGCATTGATGTCATTCTTTTACTTTATGTTTTTCTCCTCAAAATATTCCTTAAATTTTAGACGTACATATGCGTCTACATACAGAAAAGCGTCTTATAGACCGAAAAATACGGTATTTTTAATTAACTCTTAATTAAGAAAGGTAAAATTAAATACTAAATTGATGCAGAAACCAATTAGAACATTAATATTCACGATCGCAAATAACCCAAACCATTTCTGAACCTACGAATTAACAATATTATAATAATTAGTATTCTTCATTTAATGATAATGTGTAATATATTAATCTTTGGCAGAGTAGCTGGATACAGAAATTTTATAATTTTATTTTCTAAGCAATCACTGAGCCGAACTACACTACACACACACACACACACACACACACACACACACACACACACAAAAAAAAAAAAAAAAAAAAAAAAAAAAAAAAAGTGATTCTCGCATAGTTTATGACTTTTTTTTTCATGTGGGATTTCTGTCGCTGTTTAATTTAAACGCTGTCTGAATTTAAATATAGCATGGGTAATCTAAGACAAGTGTTATATAAAATGCCATTCTACCTACCCGTTTTTTTTAATTTATTTATTTACTTTTGCTTTCTTTATTTTTTATAATGAGATGAAAACGAGAACATATATGAAAACTTTTAATAACCTCTTGGGTGATGCTTATTTAATGTTTACTTGTTCGTTTCAGCTCCTCTTCACATGTTTCGTCGAAAATTAAAAAGAAAAAAGTTAATTCTATAAACTTCTTTGTAGCTCTCCAAGATAATTTTCACGAACTTTTATTCAAAATGCTTCTTTCTTTAGTATTTCTAAAGCATTTTCTTCATTTTTTTCATTTTCTAGTTTGCTTTACTTTTCCGATTTCTTTAACAACAACCTCCCCCCTTTTCTTTTCTTTCTTTTTTTTTTTTTTTTTAACTACCTTTTTGTTAAATTGAAATGGAAACGACTGTAAACATTTTTTTTTTTCTCTTTTCTTAATGACAAAAGATAATTATTTTCAAGCCTTCTTAAAACCTTCTCCCTATTTTAAGAATTAAATAGCCCATTTATCTAGTCTTTTCATTGGTACATAGGAAAAAGGGTTTCATTACTAAAATAGTTTAACATTGTAAATAGTGATTTTTCCAGATTTATTTGAGAAAGAACTGCTGTGAGCCATTTTCCCAGTGCGCCAAGTTATTTTTCAAGACATTGTACCGTTTTTGACTTTTTTTTTTTTTTTTCAAACAGCGTTATAGATATTGGTAGATACCATATCGCATAACAAAATTACAGCATGAAAATATAATTAATAGAAAATGCCACACATAAATTAAATATAAAAATAAATAAATAAATATTTGTAATGGAATTTTATATGGTATATGTCATTCAATAGAATATATAATTTTCGACATATATTTTTTTTAAAATAACCTCACTAAGATAAAAGACAGAAATATAACATATCAATGTTGCATACATATGACTCTCTGTTAAACCCCCTGTTATTCTTTGACGAAAAACTAATTTATGAATTTCATAAAATATATGTCATTCAATAGAATATATAATTTTCGACATATTTTTAAAAAAAATAATCTCACTAAGATAAAAGACAGAAATATAACATATCAATGTTGCATATGTATGACTCTCTGTTAAACCCCCTGTTATTCTCTGACGAAACACTAATTTATGAATTTCATAAGATATCACCAGAAGATGTCCGAAAATATAAAATAACATCCCTTCAAAAGCAGATGCCACACAAAAGAAAATATGAAAAAGGGAAAAACAAATAAATATTTTTTAATGCAACTTTATATAGTATATATGTCATTCAATAAAATATATAATTTTCGACATATTTTTTAAAATAATAATCTCACTAAGATTAAAGACAGAAATATAACACATAAATGTTGCATACATGTATGACTACCCGCTGTTATTCTCTGACAAAACCTGGCATTCAATTCAGTGCACGAAATTTTATCTGAAGAATAACTTGTACATGAATTTCATAAGCTATAAAATAATATCCCTTCAAAAACAGATGTCACACAAAAGAAAATATAACAAAAAAAAAAAGGAAAAATAAATAAATATTTTTTAATACAACTTATATGGTATATATGTCATTCAATAAAATATATAATTTTCGACATGTATATATATATTTTTTAAATAATCTCACTAAGATAAAAGACAGAAATATAACATATAAATGTTGCATACATGTATGATTCCCTGTTATTCTCTGACGAAAACCAGGCATTCAATTCAGTGCACGAAATTTTATCTAAAGAATAACTTGTACATGAATTTCATAAGCTATAAAATAATATCCCTTCAAAAGCAGATGCCACACAAAAGAAAATATAACAAAAAAAAGGGGGGGAGAAAGGAAATAAATATTTTTAATACAACTTATATGGTATATATGTCATTCAATAAAATATATAATTTTCGACATGTATATATATATTTTTTAAATAATCTCACTAAGATAAAAGACAGAAATATAACATATAAATGTTGCATACATGTATGATTCCCTGTTATTCTCTGACGAAAACCAGGCATTCAATTCAGTGCACGAAATTTTATCTAAAGAAAAACTCATTTATGAATTTCATAAGATATCATCAGAAGATGTCGGAAAATATAAAATAATATCCCTTCAAAAACAATCATTCAAGAAAAAGATACGCTTCATACGTGATTCGTTTGAAAGTGTGTCAAGATTTCAAGAACTTGCCCTTGAAAACAGAAGAAAAAAAGAAAAGAAAGAATACACCCCACAAAAGAAATAGCCTGGGCTCCTCAGATTTTAGCTAACCAAGTATTAGTCACGTTTCACCCCCCTGTCAATGGACACTAGAATTTTCTACTAAAAAATGACCAGGTCAAAAGTAGAATCTGCACTTCAGTGAAAACTTTTTTTCAAGATGTTTTTCTTTCGATTTTGTTCGCATCTGCAGTTTCACGACGAGAAAATATTGAAACAAAATATGAAGAAGAGAAAGTACCAGGAAAGATTTTTCTGAAATACACAGGTTTTTGATAAGAATATTAATGTCCATATGAAAGTCGAATTAAAAAATAAAATATCTGGTTTTAGCATAAAATTTTAGTAGAACATTTAAAGATTACTAGCCACACATTTAATTTATATAAAAATATTCTTTACACAGTAGAAATAGAGCACTGTTTATAGGTTTATCGTTTAAACGAGTTCATTTTTTTTAGGTAGATTTCGTAAGAAATACTACCTATTACATTCTCACCTAAGTTGGAATTTTTGAAAAATTTTTGCCCATTAAACGCCGATCGTGACTCCCAGAACCCAAAACCACCCCCAGTTTAAAACTTTATATGTATATATATATATATATATATTTGTCACTTTTTTATGGACACGATAACTGCAATAATTCTGCACAAATCTCTTCCAAACTGATACATAAAATCAAGGGTATAAAATCTCGGTCAAGTTCGTTAATGGGCAAAATCGAACAAAGGGGGGGGGATGGGGGGGGGGGCTTTTTGTGAAAACAGAAAACTCCCCATAATTTCTTAATTATGATACGTGTCGAATCCGTTTAAAGTTATTATTACTTCTAGAAAAAGGGCCGAAAATTTATGTATGACAGTTTTTTGATATCATTAAAAATGCCCCCAAGGGGTGGGGAGGAAGGGGGGTTTTAGAAGAAAAAAATTCATAATTTCGTCAATTCAAAAGATATATAATCCGCTTAAATTTATTATAAATACTCTTAATAATATCTAAAACTTTTATATTGACAAGTTTTTTGTAGAACCAACCCTTATAGCAAAAAAAAAAAAAATTTTTTAAAAAATCTCTGAAGGCTCCGCTTGCAAATAAGTTAGGTTTCGAAGTGGGCGGTTTCAACTACCGTATCATGGCAAAAAGGTCATTTCTTCCGCGATTCCCAACAAACAGGTGCCCCACGTTCTGCGTCTTCGAAATCTACCTGTGCCTGTAGGCCGAGCCGTCAGGGATTTTTTTTGCATTTAAGGCTGTTCCCAAATCCAAACTGGCCACTGTATGACATATTTTTTAATTAATTTTCGTTCAGAAACGCATGAAATTGGCAGGTGTTTTTATTCAGAAACTTTGTAATCGAAAGACGTTTTCCATTTTCTGGCAAAGGCAGAAAATCTGTCTGAAGATAATGTCAAAGTCGGCATTTTGATCCGAATTCCCGATGCCGCAGCACGACGAAGGGGCAAAACGTGTCATCACGTGACACGGATCTCTTATAACTCGATAAGTACTTTATTTATCAAAAAATGGAAAACTTATTTCGATTCCAAATCGCTTCAATAGTCAGGCTTGTCAATTTTATGCCTTTGCGTTTAAAAATGAATAAGAAAATATGTCAGAAAGTTTCGCGTTGTTGAGCAGGTCCCTGACCGTGCAAAGAGTTTTTATTGCAAACTATCCCAAACATTGCGATTGTGAATAACTATTTATTGAACATGAATCACTTATTCGTAATCCTATTTCACAGAAATCATATGACGACGTCTTTATTCAAAAAATTTAAATGTTTACTACAGTTCATTTACAATTTCATGCCTGCAGTTTAAATTGAATTTTATTTTATTATTTTATTGCATAATATTTCTATGTTCTTTTCTTTTAAGTATATATATATTTGTATTGATATAATAAAATAGCTCGTGAAAGTCTAATTTTCAAATGTTATTGGTTTTTTTCTTCTTTTTTTTTTTTTAATGATCCCTCACGCACCAACAATGTTATTATTATTCTTTTCAAATAATTCATTTGGCGGCAACAATTTGCGCTTGGCGGCAATGGTGTTGGTGTAACGGAAAAGTACCAAATATACTTTAATTACTTATAAGTAATTTATTTCAAAATGAAGTATTTCTGAATTGCGCGCAAGATATTTCTGGAACTATTTGATATTTTTAAATGATATTTTTAAATGATATTTTTAGACATTATAGATTATATTTATATGTTAAGACTGAACCTAAATATGTTTATTGTTTAATCTTCAAAAAAGAAAAACAAATACACAGTTAAACTCCAAAAAAATAAATATTCAATATTTTCAACTTTATTTTAAAAATATAAATTATACTAAAATATGCACATATTCAAGGTAAGTCTTTATATATATATAATCGATAAATCCGTGATAAATATTAAGTAGTTCAAGCGCGAAAGTAAATAAAAGGACATTTTTAACATTTTGAGATTAGCGACTTATATTCTTTTCAGCGTTGATTACATAGGGATCTCTTGATATGATTCTAGTCATAACTAGCTAAATTATTTTTTACGGGATTCGTTTTAAAATGTGCTGAAAATGTTGTTTTTCATATATATATGTTCCTCAATAAATCGATTTTTTTTTAAGATTAGTAAAAAACCTTAATAAAACGAACCACATATTTGAATGTATGTGGATACCATAAAGACACAGTTTTGTGGATGAAAATCGATATTTTGCATTTTACGATTGGTGTGTGAACTGTGGGATATTTGAGAAGGGGGGGGGGGACGAAATAAAATTTTTAATTTGTGTTATTATTAACTTTTTAAATTTTATTTTTAATTGGTATCATACTGTCTTATTTTGTTTGTTGATTTGCAATTAAGGGATTTTTTTATCTTTAGTTTTTATTTCGGAATAAACCAATAATTCTTCCTAAGGTTTCAAATTCGACATCACACTCTAAAAACGACAATTTCAAAACTGAGCAAAAAATATTCAAATTTGAGTATGTCGCATAGTCAAAATGGCTCCGAATGAAAATACTCTTTAAAAATGTATATATACTCATTTCTGAAAACATGCACACACTCAAGAATAAAACATCATACTCATATTTGAGTATGTCCATGTTTCAAAAATGAGTATGAAATGACCCTAATCATTTTTTGAGTATGGTCCATGTTTCAAAAATGAGTATGAACTGACCCCTATGTGCTCAGTTTTGAGTATGTCCATATTTCAGTACTCTTGAGTATTTCTGGTATTTCAGAATTGAAAGCATTGGGTCGTCATATTTGAAAACAAAATGAAAACATCGATTTACTCAGATATGAAAGTGTCATTATTTTTCTCAGTACAGATATCATCATATCACCTGTTTTTGCAAGAGTTTCATAAAAATACATATCGATCTATACATATTAATTAGCAAGAGAAAAAAATAAGAAGATTAATACAAAAGAAATACTTTAATACAATAGAATTAAGCTTATATTGAGCCTATTTTTATCAGATTTCTAAGCTCTATTTGAAAGAATTATTTGCGCAATTACTTAACAAATGCCTTTTTTTCAGTTCAGTTTAAGTGAAATACTGAGAGTTGAAATTGCTTTAGAGAATCAGTGGATGCAGCTAAATAACCAGAAAACATCGTTACTTTGATAAATTCTTCTGCAATAAAAGCAGATGGACAGTAAGCAGAAAATAAAAGAGAGGAAAAGTAAACAAAAATGTTTCGAATTATTTCCACGGAGGCAAATTACTTAGGTACAACTAAGTAAATTGATCGCGTAACTTTATATTGTGTCGCTGTGTTTGTCTCAAAAAGAAAAATAAATAAATCAGTGTGGGTTTTACTTGAGAGATGAGACACATTCAAATTTGAAAACAAAGCAGATTGGCAGAAACTTTTCTTTCAGTTTGAATTCTGTAATATAATTAGATATTGCTATGCTCTTTTGTCTAATGAAATAGTTCGGAACACGAGACGGGATATTTTATTTAGCGTTTGCATTTATTTAAAAGTGTTATTCTTAGGAATAATAAATTAATACTGAAAACTAATAAATTTTAAAGGATTTCAACTTCACATAGAGTATTTCCTTTTGCTGGATATTTATTGACAGAAAAATGTAATGAAAAATATAAATCAAACCGATTAATTAAAGGTGGATATTTATATATATATATATATATAAGTATTGCTTTGCACTAAATTTTTAACTTATTATTCCGTCTTAAAACTTTGCTAATAAATATTGGGTTGGATTGATTTTTTGACCAAGTCTCAAAATTTTTGACACAGCCTAATATATAATTATTTATAATATTCAGGGTTATAAAGAATAAATAAAAATGAAAAAATGTGAAAATGAGAAAAATGCACTCCCACCCCCTAATTATTTGAAAAATAAACTAAGAATAATATTTCCTTAACTATATTTATGAACGAACAAATTAAAATTAAAATTCTGATGAATTTAAATATAAAGTTTCCTGTATTCATTTAACTTTTTTTTTTTTTTTTTTTTTTTTTTTTAATTGGAAAGAATTGAAATTGGATAAAAGATATTTTTAAAATCATTGAATTAAATAAAATATTAATATTAAACTTAATTTTAAGGAAATAAATATTATTTTACTAGTATTGAAAGAAAAAGAACACATTCTAAAAGAATTAATACAAATTATTGAATTTTAAGATACAAGGATGAGTTAAGAGGCTACTTCACTCAGACGAAAACACCCACTCGCTAGTGTTAATCCTATGGAGGAAATATTTGAAGAAATCTCGTTCGCAGTTCAATATTTTTAACAGATATGGGTCAATCTCTATGCACGCTCCTTTGTACTTTTTCGATTTTGATTACAAGTTTTTATTATTATTATTATTATTATTAAGGTACTTTCACTTTCAGAACCGGTTTCGAAAGTGAAAAAGTATCCTCAATAAAAAAAAACGAAAAAGTACGAAGGAGCGTGCATAAAAATTGACCTCAGCTATCCAATGCAAAAAAAAAAAAAAAAAAAAAAAAATCAGTTAAAAATATTGAAATGCGAACGAGATTTCTTAAAATATTTCCCCCATATGATTAACATTAGCGAGCGGGTGTATTAATAGAAGAACCATGGTAGTTTTGTAAAAAGGGATTACATATTCTTAGTTAGTGTTTCCTCTAGGCCATTTTTTAAGGGCGTAAGGCCCTGCCTTTTTAATTTTTTTAATTACTGGAAATTTTTAATTAAGTTGTTTTAAGTTTAATTTGATAAAGAATATAATTAAATATCGAAGTTTAATAAGAATTCCACTATTCACTCTAGGGCATTTTTTAAGGGCACAAAACCCTGCCTTTTTTTAAACTGCCAAAACGCACCCTGCCTCTTTTAAAAATAGTGAAATTCATCTTACGTTGTACTCAGAGATTTCTTGTAAAAATCTTCCCCATATCGCAGTATTTCAAAATCCATGTGCCCAAGAGCTTGCAAAAATTATAAAACATTTCTTTACAAAACACCCAGGATATTATTAAATAATGTTGTAATTTAATTACATTTTTTAATTTGTAATTCATAAAATCATTCAAAATTAATGTCACTTTATTTATCATACTTAAAAATTATATACTTTTCTTTTATTTCTTATATTATTACTAAACACATTACTAATACTTTTCCTTTTGAAATAATGCCCTTTACTACTGAACTAGTGCATTTTTCAATGACCTCCCTCTTTAAAAAAAAAAAAAAAAAAGAAAAAAGAAAGAACACTATTCTAGGTAAGTGCAGAGTAATGTGTTACAAACAGCACAATTTGACATTAAATCTCTATCACGATTAATTTAATAATTTACGATTAGACGTAACTTTTTTTTTCATTTCACTTATTCAATATTTTTTTCATTCTTAAATTAAATCTGGTACGAATAGCCCTCGGTTGTTTCGGGGGTGTTTTGAAATTATTTACACTAGAAGACACCTAGAAAACACTACTTTTCTCTCTCTGCAGACTAGGAATAATATAATGTGGTGATTCGCTCAAATGACACTCATAAAATATTTGCATCTAAGACAAAAATTATAATTGCTTATTTCAATAATAATAATTCCAAATTCAAAAACACGAATCCTTCTGACACATTCACAAACACATTTTCATTAATATTTGCTTAAAAATTTCTGGTATCCACTCTAAAAATCGAATAACGGATATATATATATATATGCCAATTACCATTGAAGCACAAGCTATGGTAAAATTATGATTGCACTTGTTAATTTATTAACTATGTGGTATTCTGTCTACACATTATTATTAATTATCTCTTTGGAGATTCAATTAGAATGTTACAAGAACTTGATTTGTTTTTTTTTTGTAATTCAAAGATATTATAAATATATATATATATATATATATATATATAACCAAAAATGAAACATTACCATAACACCTATATATAACCATTAAAACAACACAGAAACAACATACAACATTTGGGGGGAAAAAATATATATTAAATATGAAAAATGTTTATACGTATCTGTATTGTACACGTATTGTATACATGTATTGTTTGAACAATATCCATAATTATTTAGAGAATGGAGAATGAATAGAATTTAAAACAAGAGAATAATAAAGATTGAGGAGAATAACGAAAACAAAATTAAAAATCTGAACGATGAAACATAAATCTTTAATGAAATTTATCCAAAATTACCAATTAAAGAAAAATGTGAAATTGAAATACATGAAAGTGAAATTATTTAGGAACCTTGGTAGAATTTTCAAGCCCAAATTACCATAAATTCCACAAAAAATGTATGATTTCATCTTTGTACAAACTATGAAGTTAAAATTGTACAAAATTTGGGCTATCATACACTTAAAAAAACCCAGAAATAAGATAAAATGAAAATGAAATGAAAAATATATAAATAAAAGTGAGAAGAACCTCCCCACACTCAACTGGAAGAGACGTGTCTAAATGGAAAACGCCGTGTAATAATGACACAACAAAACATCACTTGTTGCCATACAACAGCTACTAATTCATTAGATGAATAACATAAGTAGTGCAGATGAACCTTACATACACTAGCTCCATACCATAATCAAGCAACATTTTGGATCAGTGCTGCCATATATATTTAAAAATGAAAACACATGTGAAAAACAAAGGACGAGACATTATAAAAAGCAATGGAAAGGATGCTGCAGGAATGAAACTTAATAAAACGAAAAAAATATATATATATATATATATATATATAAATCTTTAGTTACAGCCGATTGCTATCATAGTACACTAAGTCACCATCATTACGACTTCAATTTGAATCTGTTCCAAACGGCAACTTTGTCAACTTTTTCTGAAAGACTAATTATCTTTACAGGGAAACGAGAAATAATTTTATAGCTATTTTTTGTTATCAACATCATTATTACTACATTTTATTGATTTTTATAACTAATAATCGTTTCAGTGCTTTGTCTTGATCTTTCCAAAATATAAATATCTAGTAATGGAAATCTCTCAAAACCAGGTAGTAAGTAATCGATATAAATAACATGTAAAATATGATTGACATAACTTACGATATTTTCCCAACAAAAACAGGAAACAAATTTTACTTTCTTTAGAAATAAATAAATAAATAAAAAATAAGTATTTTGAACAAGTTTTCAGCAGTTTACACTCCAAAAAAATTTGAAATTTAAATTCTAAAAATTATAATTAACTTATTTCTGACGTTCGAATTACATTTTGAAACAGAAATCCTCTAAGTAACTTTTCATGTACGTAACGGAAACTAATAAATTACAAACAAAACAAAGTTACCGAAAATAAATGAATAAAAAGAAAAAATAAAGGTCAAAATCTCAAAGATACCGCCGAGTATAAATAAATTTAAAGAAAGCTCTGATCGTAATAAAACATTAAAAAAAAAGCTTCATTCAATTTAACTACTTTTCTTTCGTAACCTTAATGTATATTTCTCTTTCAAATAAAATTACATTTTCGTAGAATAGTTAAAAGAAATAGAATTTTTTAAAGTTTTACATTCAATAGAAAAATGAAATAAATGTTTGTTTTCATTTCAAAATCATGAGATCAAATAATTTAATAACAATTCATAAAGCAAAAAGTTATAAGCAGTCCAATAAGGCACGATGCCAATAAAAAAATAAAATAATAACAACAAATGTTAATAAAAAAAACTATAATAGTCTTAAAATATATTTAAAGAAATTGTTTTTCGAATTAAAGGAATAATAAATGCGGCATCAATTTATTATTATATCAAAACAATAATGCTAATTTCACTGTTTAAATTTTGTTTCGCATAGAAAATTTTTAGAGTTTAAATAAGTTAATAACGAAAATTTATTTAGCAATGTAAATAAATAAAATTCTAACAGCAATTACTAAGCAAAATCAATGAATTTAAAACGGATTTTTAAAATTGCTTTTAAAATTAAAAAACTTAAGATATAAGATTTTTTTTTTTTTTTTAATTTTAAATTGAAAAGAAAAACTGAAGAAAATGTTTGTTTTCATTTCAAAATCATAAGATCAAATAACTTTATAGCAATTCGTAAAACAAAAAGTTATAAAAATTATAATAAGGCATGATAATAATAAAAAAACAAATCAAATCAATAATAGCAAATGCTAATCAAAAATAATACAATTCTTAAAATATATTTAAAGAAATTGCTTTTAGAATGAAAAAAATAAGAACAGCATAAACTTAGTTTTAAATCAAAAGAATAATGCTAGCTGACTTTTTAAATTTAGTTTTGCAAAGAAAACAATTTTTAATAATTTAATAACGAAAGTATCCTAACAACGTATCTGCCACTGTAAATAAAATACTAATCAAAATCAATAATAATCTCAGAGTTCCTTATATTATATATATTATGAGCATTCAAAAAGGGCACGATGCCAATAAAAAAAATAACAGAACAGCCAATGCTAATCAATATTAATAATTGTCTTAAAATATATTTAAAGAAATTGTTTTTGGAATGAAAGCAATATCACCGTAAATTTATTTTTATATAAAATAATTAATGGTAACACACTGTAGTTTTATTTTTCAAAGCTTTTTTATTATTATTATTACTATTATTTTATTTTATTTTTAACCACCAAACATTGTTAGCAGCTCAACAGTGAAATCGGTCGAAATAAACAAATTACTAAGAGCAAATAATAATATAAAAAAATGATTTTAAAATGTATTAAAAAAAAAAGATTTTTAAAACGAAACAGTTTATGATATAATTACAGGATATAAAATTATTGGTTTATAAAAGGAAATATTTTATGGACATTAAAGAAGTTTTTTACTTGATACAGATACGCTAAAACTGTTTAAGTTTTCCTCTTTACAATGAAAATTTTTGTATTTCAAGTCATTTAACTTATAACAAACAGAAAATATGAAATTTATTCATAATACAAATACAATGAAGTAGGTTCCCGGTAAGGCAAATTAATATTTTAAAATTGTAAATAAAAATCAATAATGTTTTAAAAATATAACTTTCTTTTTCTTTTCTTTTTTTTTTTTTTTTTTAACTGAAAGAAATGTAGTGTATATATAGAGTAGAATAAATTTTACATTTTGAAAGAATAAGTTTAACTAAGTTATAAGAAGTTTAATTTAACAAAGAATATTTTTAAAAAGTTTAATCAGAATTCCAGTGCTTCCTCCAGGCCATTTTTTAAGGGCGCAGAGCCCTGCCCTTTCTAAAATTGGCAAAATTCACCCTGCCTTTTTAAAAGTAGTGAAATTCATCTTAAGTTCCAGAGATTTCGTGTAAAAATCTTCCCCATACTACAGTATTTCTAAATCGTGTGTCCGAGAGCTTGCAAAAGTTATAGAACCCTAGCACCTGCCCTTTTTCTTTCCAGAATTTCTTTCAGGGATTTTTTAGATCATAAATAAATTAATCATCTTTAAAATTAAAAGTTATAAAACAAAAATTGCCAATAAAGGCAAAATACTAATAGGAAATGATATTATAATCGTAAATGAAAAACTATTTTAAAACATTATAAAAATGATTTTTGAATTAAAAAAATAATAACACGTAAGACAAATAAATTGGTTTACCAATGGAATAATGGTTTTTAAATCGTAAAGTTTTTCGCCATAAAGAAAGCTTTTATTGTAACTTCTAACCAATAACATAGCCAGAAGTTTTGTCTAGGAGGAGTTTTGAAGTATGATTATTCACTAAAATACAAAAAGAACATATTGAGTGTTTTATAAGAATAGGCTCTTTAGTTGTTTGGGAGGGGTTTTGAAACTAGACTCACCTGCTTCAGTGCATCAATGTTTTAACCTCCAATATTTTATTTACCTACCGTGTTTTTACAGGCATCAAGTGCGTATTATTATTATTATTATTATTTTATTACTTAAAGCTGTTCGCAAAAAATAAATGCCCGCTTGCTTAACAACCTGAAAATTCACAAGCTCTTTTTCACACGCAAAATAATGAAATTTGCTGGTATGACTACCAGGGTTTGTAAATATCATATATTTTTTAAATTTTCAAAAATAATAATACAATGCAATATTTTCAAAATATTGAACTTATTGATGATTATAAATATTTTCAGACTTTTTACAATTTAGAAATTAAAACATATTACACTTAGCAAGAAAACTTAATAAAACAATATTCTCAGTATATTTTTCTTTTCTTTTTTCACTTACATATGAAAATTGAAGGTCAATTAATTGAAAACAGACATAATTTACTTTGTACGGTCACATTAAAGCAAACTATAGGATTTAGCATCAGTTATCAAGAAAATTTTATGTTTAATGCAACGAAATTTTATATACAAAATAATTTGTTTTTAATTGAAAAATTTGAACATAAATGTAAAATTATCTACTCTTTCATTCCTTAACCTGGTGTGCAGTTTAAATTACATTATCGATCGGATCTACTGTGCTGACGTGGTACCGAACTTTAGCAGCATGAAAATTATTTGCGTTCATCGAAAGATGAAAAAACTTATTATCTTTCTGAATTTCTGAATAAGAAAACCTGCTAATTTCATGCGTTTAATAATAAAAATGACTTCGTAAATGTGTCAGAAATTAGCCCAGTTTGAAATCGAAAACAGCCTTTAAAGAAATACTAGTTTAATGCTTTCTAAAGATTTTATTTATTTATTTATTTATTTATTTATTTATTTATTTATCATCTTTAATTATACAGTGATATCTGTGCATAATTAATATGTGTTAAAAAATTACGTAAAGCAAGATTAATGAATGTTTTGACTGAATAGTAAAAAAATAATATATAAAGAAACTGAATTATTTAAGCAATAAATATAAAACGATAAAAACTGCAAGAAGCAACTTCGGGGTTAATTTCACAGTTCAAATGAATTGACGCATTTTCAAATTCTGATGCATAAACTATAAAACTACTTTGATAAAAAGTAAAATATTTTGTATAGTTGGATTTCGAAGATTTAATCATTGTATAGTTCGTTCATATTATTTTACATTTATTATTTTAAAAAATGAGCTGTGTTTTATTTTTTTTTTATCTAAATATTTTAAAATAATGCAGTTAAAAATTTGTTTGTGTGCCTAGTGTGTATGGAAATAAGAAAAAAAATATAGAAAAATATATGTAATAATTTCTTTGTAAAAAATTTTAAAAAATGCCAGATATTTAAAAATAAAAAAATAGACAATTACTCGTCAAATCAATCTCACTAACTAAATTTAAAAAAAAAAAAAAAAAAAAAAAAAGAAAGAAAAAAAAAAAGAAAGAAAGAAAGAAAAAAGAAAAGAAACAACACACAGAAAGAAATAAAATTCAGATTTAGAATATTCGTTACGAAATTATTTCTTAAACGATTCGTTCGGATGATATTGGATGGCAAATCACACAAATCATTTTGAATATTTTGTTTAAGGGTTCTCTTCAGTCTTCACTCACTTTAAAACACCGGCTCGCCAATGTTAATCCTATGGGGCATTATTCTTCTAATATCTCGTTTGCATTTCAATATTTTTAAACGATTTTTTCCCCATTGGATAGCAGAGATCAATCTCTATTTCCGCCGTTGATTACTTTTTCGATTTTCTAGAAGATACCTTTCTTTTCGGAACTGGTTTTGAAAGAGAAAGTATCTTCGTAAACAAAAATCCGCAAAGAAAATCGAAAAAGTAATCAACGGCGGAAATAGAGATTAATCTTTGCTATCCAATGCAAAAAAAAAAAAAAAAAAAAAAAATCGTTTAAAAATATTGAAATGCACACGAAATATTAGAAAAATAATGCCCCATAGGATTAACATTAGCGAGCGGGTGTGTTCAAGTGAGTGAAGAGGACCCTTAACATCCTGAAAATATATACGGTAAAATGTAAAACTATTAGACATTTTCAGTGTGAGTTCTCACTCAGAAAAAAAGAAGGCGGAGAGGAAAAATGCAGTCATTACAGAATTGGCGTTAAATTATGACTAAATCTAACTTCTACAAAGCATCAACATATATTTATCTTTGTTAAAAGCTCAGCAGACAATAACACCAACCTGACCGACATGATTGCATGAGATGTAAAGTCAAGGGTACGCAATGTACGCATGACTGATTCTACGATACGTTCAAGTTCAAAATGCAGACTAAAATAATTTGGAATGAAGCCACGTGACTTTCATCCGGCATTCAAAGTTTTCAGATTTCATCTAACCATAGATTTACTTACATTAACACAAATTACACGGTTTCTGTTTCACGCGGTTGAAAGAAAGTGGAATGTCTTCTGTTTACATGATCTAGTCCTGCAATTAAACACAATTAAGTACATTTAAAAAATATTTCCTCTGCTAAACATATTAATTAAATTGAGAAATCCAGTAGCAGTTTAATAATAAAAAGAACTGTGTAAACTAAAAGGTGGTGTGGGGAGGGAGAAAAAAAAAAGCTAAGGGGACGGCCGCTTTAATGAAACTCCCTGATCGGGAAATCCCATGTTAACCTATGGGAAAATTTAAAAGCACGATTACTCATTACCTAATATAATTTTTAAAATACGGTTTTCACCATCAGCAAATAAACGTCAGGTGCCGACGTTGCGTGCTTTAAAAAATTATCTCCTTAAATGTCTAGTATTTTTAAGGCGATTATTAAAATTTCATCACGTGTAAATTTCAAAGTTTATAGGGATTTTTTAAATACATAAAATTTAAGGAGACAATTATTTTAAAACACACATGCCGGCATCTGACGTCGATTTATGATGCTTCTCAAATTCCCTGCTCAACAATGCGAAACTTTCTGGCTCATTTTCAAACGAAAAGGCATAAAAATGGCAAGTCTGACTGTTGAAGCGATTTCAAATTGAATGTTTTCCATTTTTTGACAGATAAATTACTTATCGAGTTATAAACGATTGTTGTCACGAGACAAGTTTTTCTCCTTTCCTGTGCTGTCGCGTCCGGAAATTCGGTTCAAAACGCCAACTTAGACAGTATTTTCTGAAAGATCTTCGGCCCTTAACAAAAAATGAATAACACCTTTCGATTACAGTTTCTGAATAAGAACATCTCATAATTTCATGCGTTTCCGAGCAAAAATGAATTCAGTAATGTTTCAGAAAATAGCTCATTTGGATTTCAGAACAACTTTAAGTTAACAGACAAAAATACAAGAGAGAGAAAGTAATATATTTTTTCTTTTTTATTAAAAAAAAAAAATAAATGAATAAAAAAACAAATTAATGATTTCTAAATAAAATTTCAAAAGAAATGTATTATTATCGGCAACTTTTTGTAAAAGATTGGGCAACAAATGAAATTTAATTTTAAAATTAATTGAGTAAAAGAAACATTGATTATGTAACGTTACATAATACAAGTTCTTTTATTTAAAATAAATAAAATAAATAATAAAAAATCATGCTGGAGAATCTAAACAAGAAATCTTTAGCTGTCAGCAGAATGACAGAAGACGTTGTCATTGTAAAAATATAACGAAACAATTGAAGGTGAAACCACCTGCTTTAATTTAAAATTAAATTTTAATCGTTCTCTTCTCAGAAAAATATTTATTAAACTTAATTCAAAGCATGATTAACTAATGTCGTTTAAATTTCGTGTTTTAAATAAAATATTTTTTTTAGAAATACAGTGTTTTTTTTTTAATTTTCATTTAGAAAGAAGAAATATCTAAAAAGAAAGAAGAGTACTGGTATAAGCTAATAAATTTCTCTCTTTTTTTACTAGTTATCAATTTATGCATTTTTTTCAAACTTGTAATTCTTTTTAAGGGTCTCTTGATAGTTATTACTTCTGCTTGTTATGCATTATATTATCCTCAAAGGAGTTAGATTAATTCTGGATGCACTTGGAAAGTTACAATTATTGAATCTCTTTTTAATAATTTTCATTACAAAAATTAAAGCATAAGAATGAAAATTTGTCTTATCAAAAACAGCCAGTGTATAAAGCGTTTTTTTTTCCCTTCGTCTTATAATTACCTTTTTTTCTTCTTTTTTTTTTCTAATATTGAAATAGTTAAAAGGTAAGTAACAAAATGAATGTGAAAGACAAAATCAGAAAGCAAACTTTCTAGATGTAAAAAAAATATTTGCTATGTACTTTTCATGTAAAAAATTACATACGTAATTACGGAAAATTGAACTTCATTGAAAATGCAAAAAATTAGAGATATAACATATATTGCTGTAGCACAAGAGCAGAGAAGAGTGGAAGAGTGAGAATATTCAAAAACAGAATACGAAAATGCTTGTTATTCTCAGTAGTTCTGTGTATGTATTCGTATTACAATAAAATTTCGATGACATTAAAAAAAAAAAAAAAATTAAAAATTATAATTAAGTGTATATATATATATATTATAGAAATGATTAAAAAAAAGAAGAAAAGAAAAATCCAGGAAATGTTCACTTAACAAGGATCGATCCAGACGAAATTTGGGGCCTATTTAGAACTCCTTCACAAAAATCCATTTAATAAAACAGGCCTCTTCAAAAAATTCCATTCCATAAAAACATATTCTTGATTAATGATTTTTATTTTGTTTGGTTTTAAATTCTGTAATTTGCAAACAAAACGTGGTCACCAGAAAGGAAATCTTTAACAGAAATACTTAAAGAAGTTATTATTAATAAATGCTTGGTTCGAATTCAAGAAATTGAATTTTCCTTTCGTTACAAAACATTATTTTTCACACGCACAAAAACAAAAAAACAACAAAAAAAAAAACCTTTTACTTTTCACAAAATGGAGCCTAAGGGGAAAAAACCTTCTGCATTGATCCTTGCTTAAGAGGAGCCGTTTAATTAATAAAAATAATTAAATTAAATGATTATTAAACTGACACCATAAGACAAATCACACAAACAGTATTATTTTGAATATTTTACCTATACTCTGAAGATATAAAATGAAAACTTGGAGTGATTTAGATGAACTATGGAGTAAGAAAAGGACGTTGTGCAAGCGGTATGATTTAACAGTGTATAAGGTCAGAAAGGCCTGGAAAAATTAAACAGGGGCCTACTTATCTTGAAACCCGGATCAAATGGTAATTGTTACTGAGGAATTTACTGCCAACTAATAAGTTTTCTACGGAATTCTCTACGGTTTTAAATAATAAATAGATAGTTTATAGTGCTCATTCTATAAAGAAAAATGGCAGGGCAGAGTGAAAAAGGGCAATAAAATATGTATTACTGTATTTAGCAATGATAAAAAAAAAAGGAGAGATATATGCAATTTTTAAGCATGATAAATAAAGTAACGCTAATTTTGAATGATAATACAATTCAAATACAACATAATTTAATAATCTCCTAAACTTTCTAACTTCCTCTTAACTTTCTAAAGAAATAAGTGAGTTTTATAATTTTTGCAAGCTCTTGACTCATAGATTTAAAAATACTGTGGTATGCGGAATTTTTTTAGAAGATATTTCGTAGTATATACAACCAGAACCGCAGTAACTCCATCTGGAGCCTGGTGCGAAAAACTTTGTCACACACTGTCGGCGCATCAGTAATGATAACTGACGGTGCCGATAAAGCCTGCTCGCGCCTACCCTAGTTGACAGCGCCTGGTGCGGGGGCATCATTCCCACCAATCTTGCTGCGGCTTTGGAACAGCTTTCGTATTCGTCCGCAATCAAGTTTTTAAAATTAAAACATATCTGTTTTGTTTCTCATTTCCAAAATAATTTTCATCCATATTTACTTATTATAAACACGTTATTTTATTTTAGTGACTAATTTATTTATATTTAATAATAAAAGTTAAAATGTTTTGATTTAAAAAACAAGATGGCTGAGCGCAGGCGAATACGAAAGCTAAGCCGCGGCTCTGGCAAGGGTGCATTTCATTATTATAAAAAGGGCAGGGCGTTGCGCCCTTAAAAAATTACTTAGAGAAAACGTTCAGGTAACTATGTTTTAGCTTGCATAATTATTACGTTAAACTCAGATTATTTAGAAGTTATGCAATTGTGGTTTCACTTCTAACCTCAGAACTTTCTGATATTCCTGCAGAATTTTGCATTTTTAAATGGATAGCTTGAAAAAGTCCGCAAACTTGTGGAGACTCCAGAGCATTATCCCCCCCCCCCCCCCTCAAATCCGGGTCTGATTTTTCAGTTATACGTCTCGCTTCCTTCCTTTTTATACCAAAAAGAAATAGTGACAGCGTTTATTTAACGTTCGACTAAAAGCTTTTAAAAAACCTGTGGAGCAAGAAAGCAATTTCATTTCTGTTCAATATATCTTTCGTTGCCGGGGAGATTTCTTGAAATGAGAAAACAGACGGAAAAAAAAAATGTCTGTAATGAATGAGGCATTTTTTCTCTTTCTTTCCTTGCAATTCTATTGTCCAGCAAAATCAAGTTCCTTTTTTTTATATTTTCTACCTTTTGATTACTTTGCTTACTTAAGGGTACCAGGAACCATTCTGTTATCGTTCAAGAAAACATTTTTTTTTTTTTTTTTTTTTTTTTTTAATTACTATAACACAAAATCATTTTTTTTCTTTTTTCTTTTTTCGCAGATAGCATGGTTTGAGGTAGCGTAAATTCGTTATCGACAGAAAAAAAAAATACATTTTTATACGTTAATCATTGGTAAAACTATCAACTATTCCCCGTAAAAAAGGCACGTATCAGTATATTTTCGTTGTCAAAAATCTTCCATGAAATGGGAAAATAGACGCAAAAAATGAAACTAATAAAGACAGACCTTCTTCTTCTTCCTTTTTGAAAAACTTTATCTTCCTTCTATTTTATTTTTTAATCTTACGGTCATCACAATTTATTGTCTAGGAAATTCAAGACTGTT
The DNA here is from genome assembly GCA_963931845.1 of Maratus michaelseni. Classification (NCBI taxonomy): domain Eukaryota; kingdom Metazoa; phylum Arthropoda; class Arachnida; order Araneae; family Salticidae; genus Maratus; species Maratus michaelseni. The sequence goes on from OZ007593.1 coordinate 262,166,389, forward strand.
TTTTAGTTTTATGCTTTCAAACTTGGAATAGCAAAATACGCTCAAATTGCAAATAATAATAATAATAATCATAATTTTATTTTTTATTTGCTTTAAAATTTATATTCAGCATCCTTACATGAGAAATTGAAAATGGTCAAAATTGATCAAATTTGCAAGCAAGAAAAAATATAGAAAGTTGACAAAAAATTTAAAAAGTTTAAAATTAGCTGCTGCTGCTGGTTTGAACATTTTTTCAGTTCTTTATCTTAATCAATTTTATATTCATATAGTAATAATTGATAAAATTCAAAACTAATTCTTAAATAATTGTAAAATTTTCAAATTAATTTAAATATACATAGATATTTATTTAAAGAAAATTCTTTAAATTTCCAGAAAAGTCAATTTTTAAGAATTTGTTTTTATTTCTACATATTTCTTATATTAGTTTAAAAGGTATCATTAAACTATTTCTTTAAACTTAATTTAAAACGTATAGTTAGCACATTTTAAAATTATACCTATAATTTTGTACATGAAGAAGCTTTCGATTACGTCAATTATATTACTATTTAAATTGTACAAATAGTTTCAGCAAATCGAAAAAGTTTTCGTGATAATGTGCTGCACAATACCTACATTCAAAAGTTTATATATTATAAATGTTTATTGTAAAATAAATAAATAAATTTCAACATTATACATTTTATAATGTTGCCCTATTTTATCTATCTTATTTAATAACATTTTAAATAAGGTCAATATTACTATTTCAAAATAGTGGTAGCAATCAAGCAATTTGAATAAAAAAACCAAAAAATAAATCTCGAAAAGAAATGAGCTAATCATCTGTCAATGAAAGAAGTAAAATGACAGAAAATAATTTAAACTAATACCAATAAAAATTTAATAGAAATTATTTCAAAAGAAAAAAAAGGGGGAGGGGGGGGGGGACTATACTAAATAATAAAAACGTTTGATTTTTTTTTTTTTTTTTTTTTTTTTTTTTTTTTCCCGTAAAAGTCTTTAATTTAGCAAAAAATCCCAAATTAAAATGAAATGTTTGATTTTCTTCAATTATATTTTCATTAAAGGATTTTACTAGACAATAAAGCAGAATCTAATACAAAAGCTTGGTTGCGTTGGGTGAAAGGCGTTTATTTTACAATAAAACCTAATGTAATACCACACATTTCCTTTTTATTTTGCCATATTTCTACGAAAGGATTTCGTTTTACAAGCTCATTAAAAATAGTCCTTACCATAATGTGACATATTGAATATTCGGATATATCTTGAGACTAATTGTTTAAGAAAATGAAAATTACCATATATGCTTTTATAGAGAAAAGTTTACATGTTTAACGACAGATCGGGCAAAAGTTCGGAAAATAACAGACTAATTTTCTGAAAATATATAAATGCAAAATAAATACTGTATGCTGACTTTTAAGCTAAAAGGTTTAAAAAAATACTTTATTGTATTTTGGATTAATTAACTATAATGAATTATTACAGTGTGTTTAAACTTTCGTGATTTGACAAGCGTTTGAATACTTTGCACAATAAAAATCAACCCAGTCATCCCAACTTTCTCGAAATTTTCGAATAAAAATCGAAATCTATTTATCGCAAAAAGTTGTTATAATTGCATTGTATTTGTAAGAATTTAAAAGAATAAAATTTCCATATACCTAATATCCAAATATACTGAACACACACACAAACAAAATATATGCTTTTGAAAATGTTTAATTTATTATTTTTCTATTTCATTTGCAGTGGTACTATAATAAATAAATAACAATAACAGCCCACCAAAATGTTATAAATTTAATATATGTATTAATAGGACATTTTAAAAATAAAATCGTAAGTTTTAAGCAAAATTTTAAATTAGGTATACCCGATGATAATCATTAAATAAATAAATAGCATTAACAATTAACAGCCCATCAAAACTCTATAAATTTAAGATGTGTATTAAAAGAACATTTTTAAAAAGTACAATATTTAAAATAAAATTGTATTTTTTAAGCAAATTTTTTAATTAGGTATGGCTGACTTTTACATATTTATAATAGTCTATGTTAGTATTGATGGCTGCAAAGATAAATTAGAGTTTTACATTTTCACATGTAACTAAATTTTCACAAATAATTGAATTTTCAGAAAAAAAAAATTAGATATATCTTCTAATTTAGAATATTGAAATTTAAAATATGACTTACCGTAAACGCTGACTTCCATAACAGCATGTATAGGGACATTGGTGTTCAAACTTGGGCTGAGTTTAATTTCTCCAGTTGTTTCATTAAGTATCAGTAAGTTAGCATTATTGCCAGAGGCTATCTTATATCTCAAACGGTCAGTAACATCAGCATCAAAAGCCGGAACTTTGCCGATAGGACCCACGGGAAAATAATTCTTGTAATTGTTAAACATAATAGTGAAATCTTTCAAAATAGGAGCATTATCATTAACATCTGTGACTTGAATTTCCACATCTACATCGTTTCTCAAAGGTGGTGATGAAGCTCGCACTATAACATTGTATGTTTTAACACTAGATTCATAATCCAGTTCAACACGCGTCATTAATTCAGCAGCCTCGCCAGGTCTGGAAACCAGACTAAAAGAATCTGCATCTGGCCCACCAACAATACTGTATTGGACTTCAGCATTTGGACCTTCATCTGGATCAAATGCTTTTATTTCACCAACTGTCCACCCAACAGGACTGTTTTCTGGAACCGTGAGAATCAATTTGTCTGATTCAAACCTTGGTGGATTATCATTAACATCTTCAACATATATTGTTATAGTGACAGAAGTAGATAATGGAGGAGAACCTCTATCGACGGCATATGCCATTAAATTGTATAATGCTACTGATTCCCTGTCAAGCATTCTGTTAGTCCTGATGATACCTGATGTAGGATCTACTCTAAATGCACCATCGCCATTATCACCACCGCTGAAAGAATACCTTATTTGTCCATTTAATCCTAAATCTTTGTCAGTGGCAAATATTTGAAGTACGCTAGTACCCACAAGAGCATCTTCACTAACAGCACTGACATATGAACTGGGATCGAAACTTGGGGGATTATCATTTACATCAGATACTTCTATTTCAACGTTCGTTGTGTCAGATAAAGGTGGCGATCCATTATCCATAGCTGTTACCACAATCGTATAACCAGCCATTTCTTCACGATTTAGCAATTTTGTCGTAACAAGAGCTCCGGTAGCAGGATCTATTCTGAATTCCGGAACATCGTCATCCATAGCATATGTTATCCTAGAATTTTCACCAACATCTCCATCAGATGCTTCAACAACTAAGACAGTTGTTCCAACCGGAGAATCTTCTGGTACACTAGCTGTATATGGTGTATGCTCAAATATTGGTCTGTGAGTGTTAGCATCAGTTATATTGATGTACACGGTAGCTGTATCTTGTCTACCACCGGAATCTGTAGCTGTAACAGTAAGTACAAATTTCTTTTCTAAACGGTAATCCAAAGGCTGAGCTACTGAGATAAGGCCTTGTCGATTTTGACTGATAATGTTGAATCTGCCTCTCATATTACCATTGGTTATTTGATATATAATTCTCGGATCTTCATCCTTATCTGTAGCAGTAACACTAATCACAGGAGTTCCTGGTGGATCCACTTCAGAAACTGATGCACTATAAATTTTGGGTTCAAAAACAGGATCGTTATCGTTGATGTCTTGGACTCGAATTATGACACTAGCAGTTGCAGATCGCACAGGAGAACCATGATCAGAAGCAAGAATTACAAAATCATACATTGAATTTTCTTCTCTATCTAGCACTCTTGTAGTAACAATCCACCCAGTATCTTTGTTAATCGTCATGGGCATATTTATAAATCTATTACTTTGAATTGAGTAAGATATCAAGGAATTATTTCCATCATCTGCATCATAAGCCTGAACTCTAACGATACTATGCCCAACAGGAACATTTTCCATCACAGATTCCTGAAATAAGGATGTATAAAATTTTGGATCATTATCATTAATATCTTTTATTTTCACCAAAACCTGAGTTGTATTAGATTTGGCTGGAGAACCTCCATCTTGAGCTCTAACAACCAATCTATAACTTCGGGCTGATTCATAATCAAGAGGTGAGACGACAGTAATTTCTCCACTTAAACTATCTATGACAAAATGACCCTGAGTGTTGCCACCGATTAAAGAATATCTGACAGCAGCATTGATACCAGAATCTAAATCAATCGCTTTCACTCGCGCAATAACAGGATTATTGAGCCAATTAATATCTTCAAAAGCATCAACACTATATGATTTCTCAGTAAATTGCGGATAATTATCATTATCGTCGAGAACTGTGATTTCAACTGTTGTAGTAGATTTTTTTCGATCAACAACTAAACCCAAATCAGTAGCCTGAATAACTAAAGAATAAAATGAAGTCGTTTCTCTATCAAGCGATTCTTTTATTACTATTATTCCCGTTTTACTATCAATTTTGAAAACATCATTTACGCCACTAGGATTAAGTATGCTGTATTCAATTTCAGCATTAGCTCCAGAATCTTGGTCAGTAGCTCGCACTGTTACGACTGTAGACCCTACAGATGCAGATTCTCGGATTGATGTTTCGTACATATTTTGCTCAAATGATGGAGCATGATCATTTTCATCTTTAACATTAATCTGCAAAGTTGTAGTCCCTGTTCTTTGGGGAATGCCATTATCAACAGCTGTAATTCTCAAATAATGTACATCCATAAATTCCCTATCTAAACTAGTTGTAGTCATAACAATTCCAGTTATAGAATCTATTATAAACATATTTTGACTTCTAGCATCAAGAACTGCATGAAGACTATACGTTACTTCATCTTTTTCGGGATCTACAGCAGTTAATGTTTTGACAACATATCCTTTTTCTTTCTCTTCTGGAACAGAAACAGTGTAATGGGTTCTATCAAATGTTGGAGGTTTATTATCAGCTTTTCTATTATCACGTCGTGACCTACCGCTACGTTTTTCGGACACAATATTAAAAGGAATACCTGGAAGGTGAAAATTAATATGCATAACATGTTTAGTTATTTCAGGGCTTCTATCATTAGTCACAGATGGGCATGATAAAGAAAATGGAAAAGTAACAGACCACGTTTCGGAGCTTTCGCAAAAATCTTCTCTAGCAACTAAATCTGAACCAAATACTTCCACTGCATATCTAGAATCAGATGGTTGATTATAATGAATTTCACATTTGTTTACAACATCAGATGGTATAATCCTATCTAAATCAGCAATTAACTGACTACGCATAAAACAAGCTGATACCTCTGAAGAATTTCCGAAATAAATTATATCATTTTTGCCTTTTTCTTTTAAACGAGGATTGGAATTTTTGTGGGCGTATTTTGTGGTTTTCTTTTGCACCGAACCAACGGTCAAGAACACTAAATTCTCACCCACAGAATACTTAGAAATTGATCTTTGATGACGGGGACACGTACGGTGGCCGAATCGTACTCTAAGAGGCAATACGACAGATTCGGTATCAGAGCCACTCAGCCTAAAACTTCTAGATTCCACATGAAAGCTAAAAGGATTTGGCGCGAGATTTGCTAGTCGCGAAGCTGAACACCGCAGTGTTCGTCTGAGCACTATTAAGCCACTTCGTGGGTCCACACGGACAAGATGTCGAACATAAATTGGTGTACGATTTGCCTCAAGTCTATACGTCCGGCCAGATCCAAGACTGGCATTGAAAAACACGAAACCTAATTTGTTCTCCTCTGGCTTGATAAAAACATCGTAACACAAACCTGATGTAAACAATAAACATAAACTAAGAAATCCCTTCAATAATATTGAAGGGTAAATTCTTTTCCCTGTCTTGGTCATGATAGCCATAGCAGACGATTTATACATGAAGAAAATCCAAAAGTAAGCGTGCGGCTACCGCCGGCATAGTTCTGCCGACAGCCTCGGGGTATCAACATACCAGCGACGGTTAGGCTTAGTATCCATGGCTTCGGCAGGTTGCCTTGGTAACGATCGTTTGGCACGCTCTTTAAATTGCACACTTAAATTAATTTGCTAGCTTGATCGTAGAAGCGCATAAAACATCACTGCTAGCTAAAATCATTTCCAACTGATTTTCCGATGATGAAAACACATGTAAACAAAAATTCTATTCCGAGCATGCGATGAACAAGCTAAGAGAATTGAAAACCGGATTTCTCCGATAGATGACCCAAGCGCAAACTGACGCCGGGAGAGAGCAAGCAAGCTGACTTCCCACCTGCCCTAGTGGGGGTTGCCAGATCGAATTCACAACCCTCCTTTTATCGCCAATATCGCCGAGTTGACCCCCCCTCTCGCGCACGTGAAATGTAGATTTCGTGTTAATGATTTTTTTCTTCGGGGAAACGAGCTTTCTCATTTTACTACTTGATGCTGTTAAAAAAAGGGAATCACATTTTGCAGATGTAGTTGAGAGTAAAAATGTTTGGATACAGGGTACGGAGGGAAAAAAAGTCTCTGCTCTAGATGAAATAAAATCACTGCTATTTTTTTCTTCGTTTAATTTTTTTCTTCTCTCCCGTTAAATTAAGAGAAATACAATTTAAAAGATCGATTTACCTTTTTCAGCGCTGTTCGCAGAGCTCAAAGTTTTAAATATTTAAAACATTTTTAATTTATTTTGAGATAATTTATGTACGTATTATTTTCTATTAAAATATTTATTCTTCATGACTGATGTTTATGAATTGAAATAAACTTTATATATTTAATTTTAAAAAAAATGGATTTATACATACATGTTACGGTCAATATGATTAATCCGGTCATTATTAATAATAACCGGATTAATCATATTGACCGTAACATATATATTCGTAATAATAAAAATATTACTTTTCTTTTTTTTTTTTTTTTTTTTTTTTTCGAATTCATTCAAATGTGTGCTTTTTTATATTATAAAAGAAATACATATAGATACAATTTAAAGATTGATTTACCTTTAATTTAGTTCGTAAAGCAAAAAATTTTGCATATTTTAAATTTTCTGTAAGATAATTTATGTACCAATCATTCTCTAATGAATTATTTACTCTTCTATTCTGTAGCATAGAAGTTTGTTTTATAAGGAAAATGAATGCATTTTTTACTGTACTTTTTTTAATGTATGCTCTTTTTTAATGTAAAAGTTTTACGCAATAATAAGAAATATATATATATATAATAAAATTTAATAAATAAAAGTTTAATATAAATGTAAGTGTTATGATTTTCTATAAAGATATTATTTATTTTAAGTTTTAAGTAAAACGCTTTATAAAATATAAACTGAAACGTAAATGTAAATGAACGAAACAAGTTCATTATTATTATTATTATCATTATTATTATTATTATTATTATTATTATTATTATTAGCATTAATCTATTCATATAGTTTAAAATTTTTGCTTGAAGAAATAGTATTCAGCTAATGAAACTCGAGTAAGATTATAATGTTAAAAAAAAAAAAAAAAAAAAAAAAAAAAAAAAATTGCTCATACATATACATTTATATACAATTTTTCGTAATAATAACAATAATCGTATACCTTTTTCTAATTCAACAGCGTTTTCTTTTTAATGCAAAAACTTATGTAAAAACAATAATTAAACAAAATTAATTAATTAAAGATTTTTGGAAAACCATATCTGAAAACAAAAGCATTTTATAAAATGTGAATGTAAACTGAAATGTAAACAAATGTAATTATACATATGGCTTCATTATCATTATCATCATTATTACTATTATTATTATTAGCTTTAATTTATTTAAATTGGTAAAAAAAATTTCTTGAAGTTAATTTTTTTTTTAGGTTTGGGTTGGGTTGATTGTTGACGGCCAACCTCTACACCTCTGGTTTATCTACACTTGGGATATAGGCCCAGGGGGAGTGCCCTTCGTGGGGGTCTTTCTAAGGGAACCTAACCCGTATTTACGCATGGATAAATCCACGGCTCGAAGAAAACCACGAAAACTCCGAACGATTAGGCCGACGGGCGCGATTGGGATCGAACCCAGCACCTCCCGCCGTCTACCAGCTTCGAGAGCCGAACCTCTCAGCCACTGGTGCTTTTTTTTTTTTTTTTTTTTTTTTTTTTTTTTTTTAAGGATTTAACTAATAAAACTCGAAAATTTATCAAATTTAACATGAAATTTAAAATTAAAATTAAAGGCATTTTATAAAATGTGAGTATAATATAAAAATAACTGTAAATAAATGAAGTTATGTATATAATTTTATTATTATTATTCTTATTAATAGATCTAATTTAAATATATAACAAATTATAACTCCCTATAATAATACATTTCCTTTAATTGCTAATAGGTGTAAAATAAAAACTTTATAAACTGTAAAAAAAAAAAAAAAAAAAAAAAAAAAGACTATTTAAATGTGTTTCGTCTCCATCGAAGCTATTATCAAAACAAATAAAAATACTCTAAAATTGCACGATCTATGATGTAATGATTTGAAATGCTATCATTCAATTTTTCACGTACTCTTTCATATTACGCACATTATTATTATTTTTTATTTTTACTTGGATGTTTGATTTCCATATTCGTAACCATGGAGTAAACTCAATCCATAATTTTGGTAAGCTAAATGATACTGCATCATTACATTGAATTTTTACGTGTTACAATTTCTATTGCTTCGCTTATAATGGATGGATATAGATTTGATTGGAGGGGAAATTATCTTACTTTTATTGAAATTTATTTGGATGGTTTCTTCTTGATATAATCTTGCTAGCGCTGTGGTTTTTCTAGTATTATACTTTATATCAGCTATATGCTCCTTTTTTCTATAACTAAATTTTCTGCTAATCATGTCAATATAATAATTCTTTGATCCGTCTGCTTTAATAAATTATATTTCATATACTCCTGAATTATTCTCAAAATTAATTGGGTAAATAATAATGCAAATGACATTCTTTAATTTCAGAAAGGGGGGGGGGGGGGGGTAGCTATTAAGCAGATATTGAAACGTTTAAGGCTGCATTTTAATTTCTCAAAAAAGCTTGGAAAATATTGAAGAGTATAAAGTTAAATTCTTAAAATTTACAATGTGAATAATTTTCCATTTTGTAATAAAATTTAGCTTATATTATGGAAATCAAATTTCTAAAAATAGAATAAATGTTCAATAAAGTGCTAAAATGTGATAAAAAGGTATATTATCTTTTATTTCTTAAGTTTAAACTATTTCGCACATTTTAATATTATTTAATTCCATATAATTTTCAATCTGTATTATTCTCATTAAGCTTTTGTGTGCATAAATTAGTTAATAATTAATAAAACTTCTTAAAGAATAACATTAATAATAATTAAAAGTATATCATAAAAAATACTTTGTATATTTCATTTAAATTTTTTATTTAATTTTAAATTTGTATTATTACTCTTTCAAAATATATGTATTTTTATTTATTTTTTTCAATACAGTACTAATTTGTGAATTTTTTTAATACTAAACTTTATAAAAATATTTTTATATCCACATTTTTATTCGTTAAAGATAATGTAGTTATTAATTCGTTAAAGATAATGTAGTTAATTCGTTAAAGATAAAGTATAAAGGGGGGGGAACGGAGGGGGTTAATCCCGCCTTAATTTATATAAATCGGTTTTTCATGCAGAATTATCCGATTTTCTTCAAATTTTGTATATATATTCATTGTAATTAGAGATTTACCTGATTAGTTTAAGGGGTTCATTAGTTAACTATGAGGGGGGTAACGGGGGGATGACCCCCCCCCTTAATATATTGTTTATTTGTTTATTTTTCGATGGGCTTATTTCAAATTCTTTGAAATAAGAGTATAATGTACAATTAGTGTGAATAGCCTGTGAACTCAATGCTCTCAGTTTAACTGGGCAGTTTTATTTTTATTTTTTATACTGAAGGAGCTAGAAATTTGAAATTTGTCATTGTAGTTACTTATAAGATGTAAATGCTCTCTAAGAACAAAATAAAAAAGAAATTGAAATTTAAAAGGGTGAAATGAGCGAAAAGCGTTCTAAAAACAGTCTAAATTACAATTTCTATTAAATCTCTGGAACTACAGAACCGATTTCAAAAGTAATGGTGGCAAATTGATGGGGACAATCCCTACTCCAACATAGGTTATATTTTATGTCGGTGCCACTATCAATGGGGTGCAGGATCGAAAAATGTTCGAAAATTGCGACTTTTTTATACTGAAGGGGCAAGAAATTTGAAATTTAGCATTGTAGTTACTTATAAGATGTAAATGCTCTCTAATAATAAATTTAAAAAAAAATCGAAATTTAAATGGGTGAAATGAGCGAAAAGCGTTTTGAAGTCATTCTAAATTACAATTTCTATGGAATCTCTGGAACCACGGAACCGATTTCAAAAGTGATGGTGGCAAATTGGTGGTGACAATCCCTGCTCCAACAGCCTCTTTAATAAAAAACTATGCGTTGCTGACGACTGGGTTTTTCGCTAATTGTTGCACCAGATTAATCTTGGAAAATGAAACATTTGAAGTTACTGAAAAAAATGATAGCTCAAAAAGTATTTGTCAGAAAATTGTTAGACAAACTGCGTTTGAAAGGTAAAAAATTGTATTTTTCTTGATATAAATTTCAAATCTACTGATTATGCCGTTTTTCAAATATTGAATTTCAAAAATTACCAAATTTTCCAATGGAGTACCATAGCGAAACCTTCATGCGTAAAAATATAATGACAAGGGCGACGTGTCCTGAGGTGTATATTGGTTATAGCACGAGTCACAAATTATAGTAGCCTTATTATTCTGTTAAAATATAAAAGTTATTTATGAAATGTCAATATTTTGTTTGATTAAAGGTTCGTTAAAAGAAATTGACCAGCGTAGCGGGCGTAGCTTGCTAGTAATAATATAAAATTAATTAACGAAAAATGTCTTACAAATTAATTAATTAATTAATGTAAAACAAGAAATATTATTCTAAAAAAATTATATGTTTTTCAAAATTATAGATGGTTTTAAAAATATAAATCTGTGCGAAATCATACTTGCATATGGAATTTTATTTAACATATCTTTATATTAGGGGCCGTCCATAAATGATGTCACGCTTGGAGGGGGAGAGGGGGGTTCATGAAATTGTGACAGTTTGTGACAAGGGGGTTGTAGGGGGTAAGAAGAAGTGCGACATCACACATTTTGGTTAAAATAAAATCATTAAAATCAGCAGATTAAATTTTGAAGTTATTTTGAAATTACCAGAATTTGAGTGTATTTTTTAATCGGACTAAAACAACTTTCACGTGATTTGTTTTCACTTATATCCCTTTCTTTTAAAAAAAAATATAAATATTTTATTACTAATTGTATTACTTTATAGTATATTAATTAGGTTTTTGTCGTAAATCTTAATCTTATTTTATACAAAATAAATACACGAATAATTTTTATTGTTATGCTCACAAATGTCATTAAAACATATAGTTAAAGTTGAAAAATAAAATTTGAAACATGATCTATAACGTAGTGTTTTGTTTCTGAACTCCAAGTATATGTCTATGTAATATAACGTGACATGTGACAGGGGGGGGGGGGGGGTATGGGGAAGTGTGACACTTTGTGACTAATGGGGGGGGGGAGGGGGATCAAAAATATTGAAAAAAGTGTGTCATCATTTATGGACAGCTCCTTATTAGACATTGAGTTTATAAAAGAGTTATTAAAATTAAATCAAACTTCATTAAATATGAACAAAAACTTGCACATAAATATATTTTTTTAACTTTAGTTTGAAAAGTACTGACAAATTAATGTTAAGATGTTTATTTCGAATGTATTTTTAAATGATATGAATATTAAATTAAAAGAAAATAATACACAAAATAAAATAAAATTAAAGAAATTTTAAAAATTTTAACAAATTAAAAGATTTATAAAAAAAAAAATTGTAATTGCGGGTTAGAATTTTTTTTAATCTATTTTAAAGATATATTGATTAAAACATACATGGTTATAAAATTTTAATAATGATAATATAAAATTAAGATATTATATAATATTATATAAGGAAATAAAACGTATGAAGTATTTTAAATATTAAAAAAAAATTATATGTTTTCTTTATTTAAAATTGATTGATTTTTAAAAAAAGTTATTTATATATATACATTATATATGTGCATTACATATAAAATTTCATTTTTCAGTAATAATGTTATCCGCATGTAATACTAAATGTAAATTAAAAATCAAATAATTAATTTATTGGTCTGATAAATCAAAACGCTTTTTAAAATATTATGCAATGCAGGATTTATGTGGTCATTTTGAACGGCTCGCCTTGAAATTTTTTTTTTTTAAATATTTCGAAATAAATAATGGGAAAATAAATTTTTTGTTCTGCAAATAAATTGTATTTATAAAACAATATTTTATCTCTGTGTCGCTGTCATAAAAATTATTGCTTTAAAGTAGACTTGTTCTCATGAAAAGTATATTAATAAAAAATAGGTCAGCAGATCTAAAATAATTATGCAAAGTTTTATTAAGGTCCTCAGATTTTTTTTATTTTTATAAGGAATTGTTAAAGTATCTAAAAATAAAATGATGGATAAACAAAGTTGTATTTATGAGAAAAAAAAAAGTATGTAGATGTTAAATCTAAAACAATTTGTTTGGAAAAATACGTTTGTTCCTATGACTAAAAAAGTACATATCATCGCAAATCTAAAACATTTTTTTTATAAATAAACATCTGTTCTTATAAAAAAATTAAATGCATAAACAAAAATATGCCTTAAGAGATCTAAAGTAATTTTTATCACTGTTTTCAGATATTTTGCTTCTTTCCATTTTTTTAATTAACAACAACAACAACAAATATATATAAAAATATCTAATAAAAAAGGCGAGGGTGTGTGTGGTGGTGGCGAGGGGGGAGGGGCGGGGGCCAATTATTTCGAGCATATTCTTTTAACCAAATCAACTTAACTTGATATTAATTTTATGTGCATTATAAAATGAAAATCTGTCTTTTCATTGACAGATTTCAGTTTACCGCCAAAATGCGATATCTTATGGTTAAACTTCAGTAATCAAGTCCATACCCAAATGACCTATTTGAGGAAATGTGATTCGCGCAAGAGTGTTTTTTACTTTCAATGAGATTCACATTTACTTTAAAGAATATTATAGTCCTGGCGCTTTGAAGCATGTCCAATTATGGAAGATTAATGGAATGTATAATAAAAGGAATAAAAAAATGTTTCATTTTTATTTTTAATTTGCTCTGTGCAATTAAAAAAACAGGCTTGAATATTATTATGTATAAAATCATTAAGGGTAACTTAATTGTGCCACTGTTTTTAAGCAAATTTCATTTGAAAATATATTTTTTCCCTATCCGATGTTGCAAAAATGGAAATTATGCGACATTTAGAAATTACTGCATGAGCGATAAAAGAGAAGGTCGTTACCACTATCTTTATGACATCGGCCTACCGTACTACTTTAACTGTACAAGTGTACGTTTTTTAAGCACGATTTGAAATAAATAGAGTTTGTCGTAAATAAATAATTGAATTAAAAAAATCCCTGACGGCTCGGCCTACAGGCACAGGTAGATTTCGAAGACGCAGACCGTAGGGCACCTGTTTATTGGGAATTGCAGAAGAAAGACCTATTTGCCATGATGCGGCAGCTGGGATCACCCCCCTTCGAAATGTACATCTGCCTGTAGGCGGAGCCAGCAGGGATTTTTTTTAATTTTTTTGCCATAAGAGTTGGTCCTATAAAAAACTTGTCAGTATAAAAGTTGTAGATAATATTAAGAAGTTTTATGATAAATTTAAGCGGATTTGATATATTGGGATTTGACGAAGTTATGATTTTTTTTCTTCTGAAACCCCTATTTCTCCCCCCTCCCCCCCCCCCCTCCTTGGAGGCATTTTTAATGAAATCAAAAATCTGTCATACATAAATTTTTGGCCATTTTCCTAGAAGTAATAATAACTTTAAACGGATTCGATATGTATTAAAAATTAAGAAGTTATGGTTTTTTTCTGTTTTCACAAAAGTCTCCCCATCCCCCCCCCCCCCTGGTTCGATTTTGCCTATTAACGAACTTGACCGAGAATTTATGCCGCTTGATTTTATGTTTCAGTTTGGAAGAGATTTGTGCAGAATTATGGAAGTTATAGTGTCCATAAAAAAGTGACATAGATAGATAGATAGATAGATAAAGTTTTGAACTGGGGGGGGGGGGGTGATTTTGGGTTCTAGGAGTCATGATCGGTGTAGATCTGCAAAAATTTTTCAGGAATTCGAACTTGGGAGAATGTAATAGGTAGTATTTCTTACGAAATCTACCTAATAGAGGCATGTGTTTCGAAGAATCTAAAACAGTTTTTCAAAACTTTATCATTATTTTCAATTTTTTTCAATTTTCTTTCTTTCTTTATATATATATATATATATATATATATATATATATATATATATATACAGAGTGATTATAAAAAAAACTATCCCGATATATGAGCCCCTAACTGTCATATCGTTCACAGAAACTGAATGAAATTTTGGTTTAAAGTTATTTTGAGGTATGCGCTCAAAAATCATGTGAAAAACAACAGTTAAATTTTAACAGTTACGGTTACAGTGGCAAAATTTCAAAAATTTCAAATGACAACACCTATTTTTTTTTTTTTTTTTTTTTTTTTGGAATGTGATCTTTATAGTGAAAAACCATAAAAAGCGTTGGAACGGTTACCTGCACTCTAAAAAAAATCCGTGAAAATACAAGAGATTTTCCGTAAAATTTCACGGAGAAGTTTCATTTTTCCAAAACAACAGTATAATTTCCGTAAATGACATTAGTTCCGTAAAGGAGATTTCAAATCCGTAAATATGCAGAAAGTTTTCAGTAAATTTAATGGATTTTGTCCTTATTTCTTTCAAAACAGTACAATGTCCGTATTTCTTCCAAAACGTGCAATTTTCGTAAATAACTTTTAGAGGTTTGCGTACAGAAATCGCCTTGTTTGAAATGGGTTGTGTTATTGGGTTGATTATTGACGGCCAATTATCTACACTTGGGATATAGGCCCGGGAGAGTGGGGGAGTGCCCTTCGTGGGGGTCTTTCTAAGGGAACCTAACCCATATTTACGCATGGATAAATCCACGGCTCGAAGAAAACCACGAAAACTCCGAACGATTAGGCCGACGCGCGCGATTGGGATCGAACCCAGCACCTCCCGTCTACCAGCTTCGAGAGCAGAACCTCTCAGCCACTGGTGGGGCTGTTTGAAATGGGAATTAAGATTGTTGTATTTACTAGAGTTCTTCAAGGATCCAGGCCTGACCCGGCTCGATATGCTGGCCCATTCTAACCGGGGCCATGTCTGGACAGTAATTTTTTGTGAAAATAATAGTAATATTTATATTTTCTTAATGAAATATTTAGAAATTGATTTTGTTTTTATAAGTTACAGAATTTTTTTTTTTTTAATCTTTTTTTTTTTTTTTTTTTTTTTGATAGTGTTTCAAAATTAAAACTTTTTTTTCACTAATTTTTTTTAAATTTTATTTTAATTTTTCCAACGTGAGGCAATATTGGGTTATTTAAAGTTTTCACAACATATCTCTGCAAGTTATCGCTAGGTAAATTGTATTAAACTAAACTGATTTGGCTTATAAATTTATGAATTAAACTAAAATTTATTATTTTATAAATTATAATTTTACAACGTTTATAATTTTTTCCTTAAATTTATAAAAATAGTTAATATTTTTTCTTTACTTTTATAAAAATGAAGTTGATAATTTTATTAACTTTATAACTTATTTATTTTGCTTATAATTTTATAAATTAAGCTAAATTAATTTAAACTAAATCAATAAGTCCAAATTTAAATCTTACCTATCACAAGATCATTAATTTCGAAATTGTCTTTAAGAATCAATTTTTTGTTTTAATATTAGTAAAACTATTCAGTTTGACAGAACCGTACACAAAAGTTCTCAGCAGAGCTCAAATATAATAATTTAATTTATTATAAAATTGTTTATTTACGTAAGCTTTTTAAAATAAGAGACAACGAAAAGTTATTTTAATAGCATGTTATAAATACGTCTCCTTCAGATAATTATTATTTTTATTGGAATTGATAAATAGATCATCAGACAAATAATTAAAAAAAATATATGTTAAAAAAAAAAAAAATGTTGTACTATTACAAAAGGATGCAATCATACAATGACTTTTAATACAATGTCTCTTAATATAATGTTTTACGCATATAATACATAATAAGCTAAAATTTGTCTGTTATAAAGCATCATATAATAAAGCAAAATATTGAAAAATATGAAAAGAAAATATTAAAAACATTGGAGCTGAAAAAAAAAAAAAAAAAAAAAAAATCCATGGAAGCTTCAAGTTTTTGCATCATAAAAAGCGGCGCAAATAAGTAGCAACGCTTGAAACAGTTGAATATCCAATCATGGCGTAGGGGTTAGGACCTCTGGTTCAGTAAGCGAAAGATTGCGGGTTAATCTCATCGAGGGAAGGGTTGTTTACGTTTACACAAAACTCACTCAGAAATGAGAAAAAAAAAAGCAGTACATCTGTTCTTGAGAAGAAACTTTTTTTTTTGGTCCTATAATGTTTATTTTAACATTATAAAAAATCTAAAAAAATAAGGAAGATATCTGTTATAAAACGGAAATTTAAAAACGGATATTTCAGACCATACGGTTGGGTAGTTTTTGTGCTGTTATATGCGAACAGACGGACGGACAGACCAGACGACGACTATAGGTGCTACGTATTTATATAACTACGAACGCACCAAAAAATGAGTACATTTTGCTTATTTTACAATTTTGTATACCAATTTTAACTGTGTACAAAAAGGCCATATATTACAATGGAAATGAAACAATTATTTTTAAACCTCTATCTTTCATCATTTTTCACTTCTTGAACATGTAAGAATGAAAATGGTTTTGTAGTTGCGTGAGAAAAAATATTCAAAATAAATCTGTGTAGTGGGGAGAAAGAAAGATTTGCGAACAGTCTTGATGAACCTATGCAAAAGTTTTATTTTCTATTCAGCGACCCTTCGTACCAGACAGCTGTGATCAGTAGCAAGCTTCCCTTCTCTTTATGATAATCAGCAGGGTGGATGTTTAATTCCCCCCCCCCCCCCTTCTTTTTTTTTATGACAACCATTCACAATTCATTTTCACCCCTTCTCTAAGAAAAAATTTCCTCGCTCTTGAGTATTGAGTGCAGTAAATACACTTTTTAAAAATCTCTGCAGTATAATGTAAGAGTATACCCGATTTAAAAATAACTTCTTTTGAAAAAACGTATAACTAAACTAACGCTAGGAACCAATGGCGTAGCAATTAAAAAATTATGAAAGGGGCTCAAATACTCATTTTGAAATAAATTGAATAATACGATTTTCAACATTTAAAAAAATATTTATGATAATAATTTTGTTCAAACTAATTATTAATATCATTATAAAAAAATAGTAGTAAGACCCTCTCTTTTTTTATGACAACCATTCACAATTCATTTTCACCCCTTCTCTAAGAAAAAATTTCCTCGCTCTTGAGTATTGAGTGCAGTAAATACACTTTTTAAAAATCTCTGCAGTATAAGGTAAGAGTATAACCGATTTAAAAATAACCTCTTTTGAAAAAACGTATAACTAAACTAACCCTAGGAACCAATGGCGTAGCAATTAAAAAAATATGAAAGGGGCTCAAATAGTCATTTTGAAATAAATTGAATAATACGATTTTCAACATTTAAAAAAATATTTATGATAATAATTAATTTTGTTCAAACTAATTATTAATACCATTATAAAAAATAATAGTAAGACCTTCTCTTTTTTTATGACAACTATTCACAATTCATTTTCACCCCTTCTCTAAGAAAAAATTTCCTCGCTCTTGAGTATTGAGTGCAGTATATACACTTTTTAAAAATCTCTGCAGTATAATACCCCATTTAAAAATAACCTCTTTTGAAAAACGTATAAATAAACTAACCTTAGGAACCAGTGGCGTAGCATTTCAAAAATTATGGAAGGGGCTCAAATAGTCATTTTGAAATAAATTGAACAATACGGTTATTAACATTTAATAAATTAGTTATGATAATAATTAATTGTTCAAACTAATTATTAATACCATTATAAAAAAAAATGGCAAAACCTTCTGTTTTTATGATAATCATTCACAATTCAGTTTCACTCCTTCTGTAAGGAAAAATTTCCCCGCTTTTGAGTACTGAGTACAGTAAAAATACTTTTTAAAATTATCTGCAGTATAATGTTAGAGTATACCCGATTTAAAAATAACCTCTTTCAAAAAACGTATAACTAAACTAAAAACTAACCCTAGGAAGCAGTGGCGTAGCAATTAAAAAATTATGGTAGGGGCTCAAATAGTCATTTTGAAATAAATTGAGCAATAAGGTTATCAACATTTAATAAAATATTTATGATATTAATTAATTGTTCAAACTAATTATTAATGCCATTATCCTCTTTAATAAAAAGCTACACGTTGCTGACGACTGGGATTTTCGCTAATCGTTGCCACAGATTAATCTCGAAAAATGAAACATTTGAAGTTACTGAAAAAATTAATAGCTCGAAAAGTATTTGTCAAAAAATTGTTAGACAAACTGCGTTAGAAAGGTAAACAATTGTATTTTACTTGATATAAATTTCAAATCTAATGATTATGCTGTTTTTCAAATATTGAATTTCAAAAATTATCAAATTTCACAATGGAGTACCATAGCGAAACTTCACGCGTAAAAAGATAATGATAACGGAAATGTGTCCAGACTAGCTATAGCACGAGTCACAAATTATACTAGTAGCCGGTGTCACGAGTGCATGATTTTATTTAATTTCATATAAAAACGATTTTTGGTATTGTTAGTGGGCAATATATATGAATACATATATAATGTAAAAAATCTGTTAGAGTTTTCAATTAAAAGAATGTCTTTCATCTATATTTTGTAACCCGGGAAGCCCGGGTCGGATCTCCTAGTAAAAAAATAAATAAGGTACCAAATAAGGCCACATTAAGGTTTCAAATCCCAGTAAACTGTGTTATATCAGAATTAACATTTTAAATGTTGCTGGATATAATATTTATACATATATTTACAATATTAACTCATGCGTACTCTTGTCGCTGTTTAACTGTGGCCAGGAGAGTTCAAAACAAAAGACAAAGACACTTTAAAGGGGCTTTATTAGGAGTAAGCGTTTTAAATAAGACAATAAGGCCTGAAATTCGTGATTTAACTTTAATTAACAGATATTTTGTAGGTATTACAACAAAATAAGACAAAATTAAGAGTGTTCTTTGTAATACAATATTCTGCGGCTGCTCTATTTTCGGGCCTGCCGTTTCGAACAGCCGAAGCTGCTGATTCCATTTGCCCTTCACTTTATTGAGTTCTCTTTACCACCGCACCGCTTTGATAGATTCTGTAGTTTTCTACAAATATTGACAGAGAAAATGTTTAATCAGCTTTGGTAATGACCAAGGCTTGACAAACGCGGTCGCCAAGTCGCCACTGGCGACCAAGTTTTTTTTGTACGGCGACCAAATGACAATTTATTTCAAG
Source organism: Maratus michaelseni (assembly GCA_963931845.1). Classification (NCBI taxonomy): domain Eukaryota; kingdom Metazoa; phylum Arthropoda; class Arachnida; order Araneae; family Salticidae; genus Maratus; species Maratus michaelseni. Next base: position 262,186,125 of record OZ007593.1, read on the forward strand.
AGTAGCATTTGTTACTTATCTCATTCGCAATGTTAAATTAAAATTATCATGAGATGTCTCATTATAGATGTTGTAAAGTTACAAAACATTAGAAACAAATTTAGAAATTATATTCAAACAAAATATAATTTTAACTTCTATTTTAAATTTGGAAAAAATGAGTTCATCAAATGCCAATTTTAAAATTTAAAAAAAATCAGAAATATTTGACTGATTTTGACTGGAAAATAGATGAATGTTTTCCTGTTTCACTATTTCCTCGACGCGCCCCTCACCAGTTATGGATTTTGTAGCACTCAACTATCCGGACATTTGAAACATTCAGCAAACAACATTCTCCGAACATGTCAATTAATTTATCCTTCACAGTATATATATATATATATATATATATATATATATATTTTAGATATATGTAATTTTGATAAGTTTCATTAGAAAACTTAATTTCTATTATCTTCTTTCTAAAATATGTAATTAATAATTCTAAACTACGCTTGTTATTATTCTTTCTCAAACAATTCATAAAACTTTTGTGCTTTTTGAAAATCAATGGTGGAAAGGAGGGGGGGGGGGGGGTTAAATACTTTTTTATTGGCGACTAGAATTTTTTGCTGGCTACCAGATTTTATCTAATTTGTAAAGCCCTGGTAATGAAAATATACGATGAAAATTAGGTGTCCGTTAATAAGAATAGACTTTATACTATCTGGCTTTGTTAGGGGATTTTACAGAACTACTGAGAACAAAAGATCAAATATTTTTTGCAAGTATTGGTGTGGTGTTGGCAAAATATAAACGCCCCAATGTTAGTAAATACTTTTTTATTGGCGACTAGAATTTTTTGATGGCTACCAGATTTTATCGAATTTGTAAAGCCCTGGTAATGAAAATATACGATGAAAATTAGGTGTCCCTTATTAAGAATAGGCTATACTATCTGACTTTGTTAGGGGATTTTACAGAACTACTGGAAACAAAAGATCAAATTGTTTTTGCAAGTATTGGTGTGGTGTTGGCAAAATATAAACGAACCAATGTTAGTAAATACTTTTTTATTGGCGACTAGAATTTTTTGCTGGCTACCAGATTTTATCGAATTTGTAAAGCCCTGGTAATGAAAATATACGATGAAAATTAGGTGTCCCTTATTAAGAATAGGCTTTATACTACCTGGCTTTGTTAGGGGATTTTACAGAACTACTGGGAACAAAAGATCAAATATTTTTTGCAAGTATTGGTGTGGTGTTGGCAAAATATAAACGCCCCAATGTTAGTAAATACTTTTTTATTGGCGACTAGAATTTTTTGCTGGCTACCAGAATTTATCGAATCTGTAAAGCCCTGGTAATGAAAATATACGATGAAAATTAGGTGTCCCTTATTAAGAATAGGCTTTATACTACCTGGCTTTGTTAGGGGATTTTACAGAACTATTGGGAACAAAAGATCAAATATTTTTTGCAAGTATTGGTGTGGTGTTGGCAAAATATAAACGAACCAATGTTAGTAAATACTTTTTTATTGGCGACTAGAATTTTTTGCTGGCTACCAGATTTTATCGAATTTGTAAAGCCCTGGTAATGAAAATATACGATGAAAATTAGGTGTCCCTTATTAAGAATAGGCTTTATACTACCTGGCTTTGTTAGGGGATTTTACAGAACTACTGGGAAAAAAAGATCAAATATTTTTTGCAAGTATTGGTGTGGTGTTGGCAAAATATAAACGCCCCAATGTTAGTAAATACTTTTTTATTGGCGACTAGAATTCTTTGCTGTCTACCAGATTTTATCGAATTTGTAAAGCCCTGGTAATGAAAATATACGATAAAAATTAGGTGTCCCTTATTAAGAATAGGCTTTATACTATCTGGCTTTGTTAGGGGATTTTACAGAACTACTGGGAACAAAAGATCAAATATTTTTTGCAAGTATTGGTGTGGTGTTGGCAAAATATAAACGCCCCAATGTTAGTAAATACTTTTTTATTGGCGACTAGAATTTTTTGCTGGCTACCAGATTTTATCGAATTTGTAAAGCCCTGGTAATGAAAATATACGATGAAAATTAGGTGTCCCTTTTTAAGAATAGGCTTTATACTACCTGGCTTTGTTAGGGGATTTTAATAATTTAACTATACAAAAGACGGCAATATTTTAATGCTGCTTATGTATATTTATTAAGAACATAAAATGTACACAAAATTCTTATCTTTATTTTTAAAGCAAGTGTACTTTTTTCTGTTACAGCTATACTTAACAATAATACATCCCTGTTAAATTAATACATCTCTGTCATTATTAATTTGCATATAATAACGAGATGGAATTGTAAGGTAAAATATGAAGTAACGTGCATAAGACAATACGAAAAAAGAAATTTCTTATTCTGGAATTAATTTTGTAAGCGAAACTCCCAGATGAAAAAAATGTATAATTTATTAATTCCTTCCTCAGTATAAGCGAAATTATACGTGGAAATAGGCTCCCAAAATAAAATAAAAATTAGTAAGCTCTCAAAACATGAGGAAAAAAACTGCTGTTTTATCATTTAATTATTTTACGCAATAATATTGCACGAAATGGCTTGTATCTTGCACTTCAGTTAACAAAATAGCACTATACCTGTGACGCTTCCCAAAACCCCCAAGTTATTTAGTAATGCAATTCACCATTTGCCTATTAGCTAAGTTATCAAAAAAGCCAAATCTATTCGACTTTTTGCCAAAATTTTGAGAAAATATGCCACTGTGTGCCGCTTTAGGAATCACGATCACGAGAACTCGCTTTGTCCATTATATGAAAATTAATATGTTTTTGGGGATTCTTTCTTCAATAATTTATTGCGTGTAATTTATGCTTTATAAAACTTTTAATAAAATAATCCAGTATTTACATTTTAAAGTTACATTAAGGTTATTACAAATATTGAAAATTACATCTAGCTTGTCCAATAATTTAATATATTCGCTACAACATTTGTTGTGCTGTATATTCCGGTATAATTACATTTCGGCCAAAATGGAACGCGTCTGACTCAGTGATTGACAGTATATTATAGATGTTTCCTTCACAGTTGGTTTATGAATTGAATAGAGAGTTTACTATCATTACTTATGATGATAACCTTTCATCTTCCTGAGTAGTTTGCTTGTATAGATAGGATTAAATACGGTAAAATGTCATTAATGACACTAAAGTTTTTGAGAACTGGACGAAATAAAACCAATATTTTGGAGCCAAATTTGAAACTAAGACACTCGAATGAGATAAGGAGTAAAATAATCCAAACAGATTTTTTATTTTAATTTCAAAATTTGATATGTATATATATTAAGCTTGTTTTCTAGTATTTTCTTTATCGGAATTTTAAGAACACGGTGTCCACTTGACTCCGCGGACACCGTGTTCTTACTACACGGACGGATCCAAGCAAGAGGACGGCACAGTAGGTTGTGCGTTCCTTGCTGTGTCAGGAGACCAAGTAGTAGTGGAGAGCCAGTTCCGTCTCTCAGATGGTGCGGAAGTGTTTGCGGCCGAGGTTCATGCGATCACCCATGCCCACCTGAGAGGTCTCGGGGAACTCGACGTCTTCTCAGACTCGAGGTCGGCGCCTCAGGCGCTTCACGGACTTGTGCCTCAGCACAGGGCCATTGCCGAGATAAGGGACCTGATTGGGACAGATTCAGATTCAACCAAGCAGGGTGGCCTACCATGCGGCTTAAGCTCTACAAGCCCTGCTTGGCAAGTTTATTAAAAAAAAAAATACAAATGAGGCCAATAGGCCATTAGGCTTTTACACAGTACTGAATTGAAAGTTTACAAATATATATATACAATTCAGATATGTTTTAAAAGTTTTTACAAATGATTTTAAGTCTTTGTATGATGCGGACATAGTCTATAAATATATTTTTAAAGTTTTTACAGATGATTTTAAGTCTTTTTATGGTGCTGGCATAATCTATGTATTGAAATGTTCGGTGATTATTAGTCTATAACGTTTCTAGATTAATTGAAGTCTTTTGAGCTTTGAGTTTATAGTTTTTCACTAATTTTTGTGAGCACTGTTATAATCATTTTTATTCTTCGTCATCTGAGGACTGGATGTTTCCTAATAAATGCGCTGGAGGCATCTGAAAAAGTTTTTTTTTTTTTCCAATAGGTGTACACATTCTATGATTTTTTGTTTTAAGTTTGGAGTACTAAGGACATGATGAAACCACACCGATGTTCTCAGTGAAGCCGGTTTTTTTATGTGGAAAGCGGATGTCAGAGGGCAGTTAAGAATGTAGTGAGTGGCGTCTCCTCGTTTGCCACATGTGCAGTATGGAGATGGTGCTTTCCCAAAAAGATAAAGGTATGACGGGAATGGACCATGATTTGTTGTGTATAAATAAATATTCCGGTGTGATATTAGAAAATCTTCTGTGACTTTGGGACAGTGGCTATATGCTTTTCTTCCTCTGTGTTCCATCGTCCATTGATCTTGCCATTTAGATAAATAGTATTGTTTAAGTTGTCCTCTGAGGTATGATGGAGGTGATGGATGGAAAATTTGTTTTATTGGAGTATCTGGTTTCGTAGCTTCTTTAGCCAATCTATCTGCATGTTCATTACCTTCGACTCCAAAATGGCCTTTCACCCATTTGAAGAAAATCTTTGTTGTCGTTTGCTGCAAGTTCTTTATTATTTGACCTATTAAGTAGTTGTCTGTATTTATATCCGTTAACGCCACTAAGCTAGAGCGGCTATCTGAGTTTATTGTTGCTTGACTGTATGCAGATGTTTGCAGCCAGGAGACTGCGTCTAGTATTGCCAACGGCTCTGGTTGATATATCGAGTTTGACGTTCCAAAGTGTATTTGATGTTCCTTTATTATGTTTTGATTTTCGTATATGCAGAAGGCATATCCTACTCCTTCTTCTGTCTTTGAACCGTCCGTGTATACCTGTATTCTTGGTTGATCTTCCACATCTTCCGCCCAATTAAAATATGTACTGTGTGGTATTATTTCCGTCGGAATGAATTTAGGTTGATATAGATCCGGTTGTATGTCGATCATCGGGATGCCCAGCCTGAGGATTGCTCCTTGCGCTGCTATTTTTTCGGCCCTTAATGAAAGTGGCATTATTCCCGTGAGGACACAGAGAGCAGATGTAGCAGTTTTCTTGTATGCACGAGAGATTAATAATAAGCACTGTGCTTGAATCGCTGATAATAGTCGTAGACCATGAGATTTTTGAAGTTTAGGGTACCACGTTGATGCTGCATAGGTTGTTTTCTTCTCTAAAATTTGATTGTACCATATTTTTAGGATGGATTTTGAAATACTTCGTTGTGGGGCTGCGAATTTCATGAGGTTTTGAGCTATTGTATTAATTTCCGTTCTTTTTGCATGAAGGTGTGGAAGAAAGGAAAGTGTACTGTCCAAGACCAGACCAAGATACTTTAATGTAGGATTGTGTGTAATGGATCTATTGTATATCTTTAAAATGGGTGGACGTTTCAAATATTTCCGGTTCTTGATTTGCAAGGCTGTCGTTTTTTCATGTGTAATTTGGATGTTGTGAGCATCTGCCCAGTCCTGAACCAATCGAAGAGCTTCATTGCCTTTTTCTTCTATAATTCTTCTGGTGTGACCTGATATTATTAGGAGTAGATCGTCGGCATATGCCACTACTTTAAGTCCATTTTCTTTTAGAATTTTTAAGATTTTGTTTACGAAGATTCTCCATAGAAAAGGGCCAAAACACGACCCTTGGGGACATCCTTTTTTAAACCAGTGTAGATCTCCTGAAAGCCAGTTTGTGTATGCCGATCTAAGCGATAGAAAAGATCTCGTTATGTTTACATAGGCTTTACTTATATCCATAGTCTCGAGCTCCTCCATTGTCGCATCCCAGGGCAAGTTGTCGAATGCATGGTGAAAATCTAAAGATATGAGGAAGGTATATTTTCCGTCTTGCTTGTTTAAATCTATAGTGGACATCACTTCTTGAATTGCTGTTTCGGTAGACTTACCAGGGACGAAACCGTGCTGGGATGGTTCTAATTTTGAAGTATTATGTAATTCATGTAATATGCGTTTGAGTATTAATTTCTCGTAGATTTTCCCCAGGATTGGCAGCAAGGAAATCGGTCGATATGAGTCTCCCTCCGTTGGTGATTTCCGGCTCTTCAGGAAAAAGACTAATTCACCCCGTTTCCAAGCTGTAGGAAAGTAGTTAAGTTTTAGTAGTATATTATACATATCTTGTACTAATTGCTGGTGATTTTTGAATATTTGTCTTACAATGTAGTGATCTATATTATCAATTCCTGGGGCTTTATTTTTATTAAAGTTGTATATCGCTGTTTTTTATTTCATTTATGGTAAATGGTGGAGCCGATTTATCTGGTGATGGTGGTCTTATATCTGTTATTTGTGATCTTCCATATATATGTTCCGTGAGTTCTTGATAAAAGGATTACTTAGTATGTGTTATTGTTGTTGAATTCGCTAGAGCATAAGTCTCTTGTTTGTAGAAGTCTTGAAAAGCCACTCTCTTTGTTTTCCCGTAGGGATCTGTAGTTGCTTGGCAGAATCGTAACCATGCATCGCGTTTGGCCTTATGGATTTGGAGCTTGTATTTGGCTCGCTCTTGTTTATATTTCTGTTTTTGTATCTGTGTGGCAGTTGGAGATTTTATTTGTCTTCTGAGTGCTCGTACATAATTTCTTGATTTCCTGAGATCTGGGGACCACCATTTAACTGAAGGCTTGTGAGTACTGCTTTTTTTCCTTAAATTGTTTTCACTGGTTTCTTGTATTATTTGCATTAGTTCTTCGTAGTGTTTGTCGAAATCTTCTTTACTATTTATTTGTTTAAAATCAATGTTTTTCTCTTTTAGACTTGAGTTTAATTGTTGGTTAAATCTTTTAAATGATATATTCTTAGTTTTGTATCGTCTTTTTTGGGAGTGTCGGAGTATTTTTGAAGTTCATATGCACTGGGTCCGGGCTCATGTCGGTCACATTTTTAACGAAAGGGTGGACATATTGGCAAAAGAAGCCACGGCACGACAGTCTGTCGATGTAGTGATTCTGGTCACGCGCCGCCAAGCCAAGAAAGACCTTTTTGGACGAATATTGTCCAAATGGCAGGAGAGATGGGACCGATCTGGGACTGGCCGCAGGACGTATGAATCTTTCCCACGCGTCGGCGTCCGCCGACTGCAGGGCGATTTCTATATAAATCAGGTCTTTACGGGACACGGCACCTTCGGTGACCATCAGGCTCGTTTCTTTTACCACAACTTTACATGTTTTTGTGGAGTTGGGGTAAGTAACATAAGCCATGTGCTTTTTCGGTGTGAGCTCTGGAAGTCTGTTCGGGAAAAGTACTTTCCCCACGACTTTAGGACGCGAACGCCATGCGATCTCTGCCTAGACGGCTACGCAAGGAAAGGAATTCGGCTGATAATTCACCGGCTCCTAATGCGTACGTTAGATCGAAACCTTGGTCGCCGAAGAGCTGGCCGCAATTACCGAGCTCTTCGCGGTGAAAGACCGCAGTTGAACGCACCGCCGATCGCCCGTGGTCCTCGCGGTGCAGGAGGTGGAGGTAATGGTGCAAGTACTGAAAGTTACTGAAAGCCCCCACCTCAGGAACCCGCTTTTGGCATATGGTTGGGACAAGCCCCAAAGCCTGAGGTAGGAAAATAGCTACTACTAGCGTCTTCAGTCAAGGGAACGCCCTTCGAAAAACCCCCCAGGCAGAGCCGGCCCTGATTTATTGAAAAGAAAAATTTTTGGCTTTTTACATTGAGGGTTACAATTTCTGAAGTCCTCATTCGGACTTAGACAAGTTGTTAAAATGCCACATGGCATATTGTTGAAGTTTCTTCTTTTCTTTTATACATACTATTGCCCAGTGGCAAGATAATCGCATTATTTAATGCCACATGGCATATTGTCTCAGTTTCTTCTTTTTATGGAAGATCTTATTTGACATACTTTTGCCAGTTGGCAAGAGGGTGGGCATTATAAGGGGTTAATATATATTAGTTGATTTGATTATTACTTGAAGTTACATTTGCATTATTCTTGAGTATAAATATAATATTTACAGTTTAAGATGAGTTGATTGCTTATTTACAGTTTATCGGTTAGTATTTACAATTTGTTATTGATAGTGCAGTCTTAATCACAGGTATTTATTAAATTTGAGATGTAATTATTTATTTTAAGTTTATTTAAGTTAGATATTTGTATCTGATAAATGAGTATTTTTCGTTTAGAATGTTATAGTTTTCATATAGTTTTTTAAGTTTAGTATTGTCTTTGAGGATTTCCATTATGTTTTGTTGGAAGGTTTTACTTGTGTCTTGTGGGAATTTATGTTTCATGTAGCGACACTTACCAAAAAGATAGTGAGTTGGGTCTCCACGTTGACCACATTGACAGAGGTCATCATCTTTCTTGCCTATTCTATGTAGAAATGATGGAAAGCTACCACAGCCTGATAGAAAGAACATAGAGACCCTGTCGCTACATATGAGTGAGAAATGAGCTTTCGGTATTAATGAGTATGTGTGTCTGCCACTTTCCGAGTGGTCCCAGTTATATTGCCATTTATCCAGGAGACTTTGTTTAATTATTTTATTGAGGTACGATTTTGGGAGTTTAAAGTCTCTGGATAATGGGTGATCACAGTAAGTGGCAGCCTCATTTGCCAGTTTGTCTGCAAGCTCATTTCCCTTGTTCCCAGCGTGGCCCTTCACCCATGTGAGGTAAAAGAGTTTGTTTTTGTTTTGTTTTATTGTTTGATGTATGTCGTATATGTTCTGGATTGTTGGGAATATGTTAGTTAAGGCTAGTATTGATGATTGGCTGTCGCTGAAAATTTGGAATATTGATTCTGTTCAGTTTATGGCCCATTTTATTGTGTTTATTATTGCTAGGAGTTCTGCCTGGAATACCGTGTTGTTGTTTTGTAGCTTGTGTACTTGTTCATGGATTTTAATATCATTTTTAAAAGCTATTAATGCACATGCCGTGTTTGTTTCTATCTTTGAACCATCTGTGTAGATGTGTATTGTATTGTGTTGTTTTATTATGGATTCTGTCGTTATTAAGTTATTTATGTGGTTTTCTGGGTTTATTTGATATCTATGGATTTTTTGTTCTATTTTTTCTTTTGTTATTATTTCGTTATTGTGTATTAGGATTCCTTGTTTCGTGTTAATATTATTTTTGATGTTTTTATATTCTAGAGTTATGAGTAGCGGTGGTATTCCGAGCAGAATTTGTAGGGACGGTGTTGATACGTTTTTGTAGCATTTTGTTATGGATGTGAGACATAGTCTTTGAATTGATTGGATTTTTCTCTTGTCGATTATTCGTAGGTGGTCAAACCACACCTCTGAGCCGTAATCAATGATTTTTTCAAGCACGGTGAGGTACCATTCTCTGAGGAATGCTCGATTCACCCCCCAGTTTGCCGAAAAAACTCTTTTGATTGAAGATGTTATTGATAATAGTTTGTTGTTGATGTTTTGGAGGTGGGTTTGCCATATAAGTTTTTGTTCAAAGACTATGCCTAGGAGGTTTATGTTTTCTACTTGTTTTATTGTAGTGTTATTAAGTTTTAGTGTTGGTGGGCGGGCTTTTAGGATGTTGTTACCAAACATTATGTATACTGTTTTTTCTGTAGATAGTGTGAGGTTTAAGTTGTTGCATATGTTTAGGAATAGTTTTATTCTTTTGTTAGCTCTTAATTCTAGATCGCGACGACTGTTCGCATGGATTATCATGTTAAAGTCGTCGCAGAAACATCTAAGGTTTTTAAATTTTTTATAGAACTCTATTAGTATTTTGTTAGCTATGAGTAGCCACAGCAGGGGTCCAAGGCACGAACCTTGTGGACAGCCCTGGTGGACTTTTCGTTTTGATGTGTTGTCTGTGTAGTCTGTTATTACATGTCTATTGGTTAGAAAACTTAGTAGTTGTTTCTTGATATATGTGGGAAGTGGAGAATTTATTATTGTTTCTCCCAGTACCTGCCAGTCTATGCTGTCAAAGGCTCCCTTTATGTCGAATGATATTAGGATGCAATATTTATATGTTTTTAGGAGGTCTTTTATTTTTGTGTGTGTTAATTTTAATAGTTGTGTTGTGTTTTTGCCCTCTCTGAATCCATATTGGGATGGGTGAAGATAGTTTAGATTTTCTAGATGGTGTGTTATTCTGTGTTTTAGGAGCCTCTCCAGTATTTTACCGAGCATCGGGAGGAGACAGATGGGGCGATATGATGTAGGTAGTTTTGGGTCTTTGTTCTTCTTAGTGAAAAATACTACTTGGGCTATTTTCCAGTTTGTTGGGAAGTGATTAAGGATAAGGCATTTATTTAGTAGGTCTCTTATTATGTGTTTAAAGTTTTTGAATAGGTTTTTTATGATGAATGCGTCTATTTTATCATAGCCGGGAGCTTTAAGATTATTTTGTTCTTTTATTGCGTTTTTGATTTCTTTAAATGTGAATAGTGGAGGGGATGTAGAGTGTGCGTCTTCTCCCGTTGTCAGGTCTGTTAGTTGTTGTTGTGTGACTACAGGCACTGGGAAGTGATGTGTTGTTAGATCTTTAAAGATATCTGATTTTGTCGCGTATGTGTGAGAGTCCTCTAGTGTTGTGTGTATAAAATGTTTATTAGTTATGTTTTTGGATGTTGCAATTTTGAAGGTTTGGCCAAATTTATCTTTTGTTTGTGTGCAGAAGGTTTGCCACGATTTTAGTTTTTCTGATTTAATATGTTTTTTATAGAGGGCTCTCTCTTTGTTAAGTTGAATTTTCCATTTAGTTTCGCCTGTTTTATTAAACCTTTTTCTGAGTGCCGAAATTTTGTTTCTGTGTGTTTTTAGTTTGTTGTTCCACCAGTTGAATTCTGGGTAGAGTTTGAGTTTTTTGGTTTTTAGTGTTTCATTTGCTGTTGCTGTTATTGTATCGTTAAAGTTTTCTAACCAGGTGTCTAGATGTTCTTGTGTAAGTGTGTCTTGTAGTTTTGTTTGTAAGTTATTTAGCTTATTTTTTATATGTTTGTTGAATTTTTTAAAAGTTGTGTGTTTAGTTTTGTATCTTTCTAATTCTATTTTTTTTGTTTGGAGTTTAATTGTAAAATAGATATACCTGTGATCTGAGTGGCTATCATTAGTGACGTCTACGTTCCAGGATTGGATTGTTTCTGCCACATCTTCGGTACATAACGTCACATCAGGCGTACTTGAGCACTTCCTGTTTGGTTGTCCAACAAAAGTCTCTGGGGCCTCCGTGTCGTTTATTAGTATTAGTCCTTTTGACATTATTAGGTATGTTAGGAGGGTACCTCTACTGTCCTCTTTGAGGTATCCCAACAAGGAGAGACGGGCGTTGAGATCTGCTCCTACTATGATGTTCTGTAGTGGTGTGTAATTGTCGATCCATTTCATGTCTTGTGTTATGTCTGATGTTGGTTTTGAATATATCGATCCGATGGTGATGTGTCCTGTTGTTGTGGTTATGTTTGTGAAGCTGGAGTTTTCATCTGTATATGAGTGTAGTGCTTCTATGTCCGGTCTTGTTATTATTATTGCTGCTGTGTTATTTTTACTTTCGAAGATTTGCCATCTTTTTTATGGTACTCCCCAGATCATGTTTTTGTGTTTGTAATAGTCCTGTATGAGCAGAATGGTTATTTTTTCTTGATTGGCTCTGCCCATCAGGTTGCTTGTAGCTGCTTTGGAACCCTGTAGATTAATTTGGATGCATTTTATTGTGTCGTTTTCTTGTATTGGATTTTTGGGGATGTCTTCTTCTGTGTGTTGGCTGTTATCTGTAGGTGTGTCTTGTTGGGAGTTGTTGCCTGTGTTACTTGTTTGCGTCATCGGATCGAATATGTTGGGATGTTATGTTTGTAGTTACGTGTATTTGTTGTGTCACTTCTTCTCTTCAGGTAATGTTGGTATACTGGGCATTTACTTGAGGAGGCTCTGTGATAGTCATCTTCGCCTGCGACTTTGCAGTGTATGCACCGGTGTGAGCGTGGGTAGTCTTTGTTTGGGCATAAGTTTGAATTGTGGAATCTGGTGCAGAATTCGCACACTGCGCGTGTTCTGCACCGATCTCCTGTGTGTCCGTATTTCTGGCAGTTGTTGCATCTGATGAGTGGACGGTATGATTCTATTTTACAAGTGTTGAAACAGATGGTGATTTTTCCTATTGATAGTAGTTTTATAGCTTGCTGTGCATTGGTTTGGATCACCATCTGTTTTGTTTTTGCACGTGGGTTATCTATTATCTTGTGTGTTTCTATGGAGGTGTTGTTGTTTATTTCTTGTAATATTCGTTTTATTTCTTCTTCTGTAGTTTGTTTTGGTATACCCAGTAGTATTAATTTTTTGTTGTTAGATGGTTTGGTGGTAACTTCTATTATTCCTTTTAATTTGCGTATTTTGTTTATGAAGTCTGTGATCTTGTTCATGTTGTTTTCGGTTTCTGTCGTGAATATTAGTGTTTCTTTGTCTCGTGATATGAAGCATTGGACTGGTGGCAGATTTATTTGTTTTCTTGCTTCCTGGTTAAGTATTTCTCGGATGCTGTGTAGTGTTAGGTTTGTGTCCCTTGTTCTTCTTACAAGTATTGCTGATGATGTTGCTGTTTTTGTTTGCATCGTATCTATTATCTTTTCTTTTTGTGTGATTCTTGCATATGTTGTGTTGTTGTTGTTTTCTACTGTGATTTCCTCTTCTTCATCTGTATTACGTTTTTCTTTCTTGTCTTTTTCTTGCTTTATGTGGTTAAACATTTCAAATACTTTTTGCAGTTCATCTGTTCTATTGTTTACTTCTGTGTATCGATGTTTTATTTCATGTCTTAGGTTTTTGTTATTTTCGTTTAATTTCGCGTATTCTATTTTCAGATTTTCAAGGTTTATTTCTTCTAGGTTTATTTCTTCTTCTCCTCTTAGCTTCTGTTCTTCTTCTCTTAGCTTTTGTTCTTCTTCTCTTAGCTTTTGTGCTTGTTCTCTTATTTGTGTCTGTAGTTGTTTGTTCTCTTCAGTTTGATTTTCTAGGTGGTCTTTTGTGATTTCCTGTATCTTGCTAATATGTGTGATTTCTTTATTTAAGTCTGCTATCGCTTTTAGTTGGACTTCTATCTGTGTTGACATTTCTTTTATTCTTTGGTGTTCTTTTCTGTTTTTCTCTGTTTCATCAATCTGTGTTTGTGTGTGTTTGTGAATTTTGGTTGTATTGGTTATTTTTTCCCTTAGTTTTTTGTTCTCTTCTTTCAATTTTGGTATCTCTTCTTTTTGTTCATCGATTTGTAGTTGCAGTTGTCTATTCACTTTTCTAATCGTTTCTATTTCTTGTTGTTGTGTTACGTTTTTCTGTTTTATTATTTCTGTGTTTATATCACTTGCTTTTATGACTTCTTTTAGCCTTTCGTTTTCAACAGTTATTTCTCGTTGCATTTGTAGTTGGTCTTGTTCGCTTTTCTTCAATTCTTTTTTCTCTTTCTCTATGTTTTTGATGTTCTCGTCGTATTTCTCCAGTCTTTCCATCAGTTCTTCTTTGTATGAAGCTGCTTCATCTGCGTCACCTCTATCCCTTCTTCTCAAGAAGTCATTGTGTTGTTGTAAGAGTTGTGTTAAATTCATTCGTGTAGCTGTTATATGGTTGTATTTTATGTATACGCAGGCTTGAGACTTGTCTCGTAAGCAGGCATCGATCTCTCGAAGGATCTCCTTCGCTGAGTGACTATTAAATCTGCCGGGTCCGCTCCTTTAGCGCGCTTGAGGGGGTCCACGTCCCTCAGAGTCCGGTAGTGGATCTTTCTTCTCCATTTTGAGCGTGACCTCCCAAGGGATACCGTGTCGCTTGGATCTCGATGCCTCGCGGGTATCTCCTTGGAGAAGGACTGCTCTTTTGTAGTGATATATATGTAGTTGTGATATGTAGTAGTGATGTAGTTTCTGAGCGTGACCTCCCAAGGGATACCGTGTCGCTTGGATCTCGATGCCTCGCGGGTATCTCCTTGGAGAAGGACTGCTCTTTTGTAGTGATATATATGTAGTTGTGATATGTAGTAGTGATGTAGTTTCTGAGCGTGACCTCCCAAGGGATACCGTGTCGCTTGGATCTCGATACCTCGCGGGTATCTCCTTGGAGAAGGACTGCTCATTTTATAGTGATATATGTGTAGTTGTGTTTATTTGTAGTAGTTATTTATATGTAGTAGTGTATGATATGTGTACCTCACGGAGGAAGAGGCTAGTTGCTCGCTTACATAGCATGTCAACGTTCGACCTCTGTGGGAAAGCAAAAGTTGTCGCGGCAGCACGACGACTTGGGAACCGTTTCCCCTATTGGGGTTTTCGGCGACGTGGTCGGCGGGTGGCATTCGCCAGTTTGCCACGGGTTCGTCCTGTGGGGAGTTTCCTCAGAGTGGGTTTACTGTCCTAGCGACCTATGTCATCGACCCGTGGGTACTAGGTTAGAGGGTCCGCAGTGAGGTGCGGCTCTCTGGCCGGCCGTAGCGCCGTAGCGAGACAAAGCTACTGGCGCAGTAAAAGTCTCTCAGGACTTGGGAACGGTGGTCGATTGTGTGCGGTGCGTCCCGCACCGGGACGCCTGCGGCGCATGTCTCTTTTATCGGAATTTTACGCACTATGACGAAAATCTATTATTTTAGAGATAGTAAATTTAACAAGTTGAAACTTGTACGTTAAACGTGACAAATGAGGTGCGTTCTTATTATAACTCTAGTTTTACAATGTAAAGAAATCTTCGTTATTATTTCAGTGAAATGAATTATATCATCTGTTATGAGCGTGATGAGCATGCCTTTCTTTTCTCTTATTACGTATGCCACGTTTACAGATGCGATTTTTTTTCGACACTAGATAGCGCGGCAAAATTCACCATGGATATCTTGCTTTACGAATGATTACCTCCATGGTTTAATATTTCTATGGTTCACGATGAACGAATATCTTGTGTTTATTTGCTTTAATGGATATTGGGATAAATATTGGGCAGTTAACCTAATTTTAACTGAAGTTATCTCAGAATCTATACATTTTTTAATGTAACTCATCTCTCAAGCAAACAATTTTTTTGAACGATCTTTCTAAAAATCTAACTGTTATGCAATTTTATTGGGAAAAATAATTTTGAATAAATCTGGCCGCCTGGCATATGAAAAAAGAAATGGTCAGCCCGTATTTGTTTTCCTCAGTCACATGGCTTGCGCTTTTATTATATAGATTATGTATGATTAGGAGTTAATAGAATGAAGAAAACTTTTATTAATATCTTTTTAAGTTTTGATTGGATTTTCATAAAATTTGAAATGACAAGACAAAATTCTGCAACGATTATATATATTAAATTTCAAACCATTCGGTTGGGTAGTTTTTGCACTGTTATATGCGGACAGACGGACGGACGGACTAGACGACGACTATAGGTGCTACGTATTTATATAATTACGAACGCACCTCAAAACTGCTTAACTTAAATTAAATTATTCGTTTTCAGTCATACAATTTTAGCCGGATAAACCAGTAAGTACATTGCGTAAGATTATAAGTACCTCAATCCATAAGAGAGATTCAAGGGAGTCCCAAAATGCAATAATATGAACGTGGCTTTCATTAAACATAAGCAGGCAATACAGGCCGCGGGCGGGGTGACCCCGAGACGAGAAAATATCTGCTCTACATGTTTGCAGCAGGATTGTCAGTGAACGAAGGCCCTGACTATAATCTCCAAATTCATGAACAGTTGTGTACTTCAAATGCGATGTACTAAGCCAAAATGGAACCCCTTACACTACATTATAACCTAACAGATAACTTATTTAATGTAATTTTGAATCGATATCCAGCCAAGTAATTTATTAAATGGAATAACTGAAATTGCAATGTATCTATTAAGATGCCCAGGTTAATCGCTGGGAAATTTATATTTAGAAGAAAAACAGAGACAGTAATGAATCCAACGGTACCTTTAACGTAAACAAAACTCATACTTTTTATGGTTGAAATAATAATTACTTGTAATGACTTCTGATGTGAGCATTAATAAGCGTTTAGATTACTGCGGTACTGAAGGCAAATGAACAAAAGCTTTCTTTTTATTTCTTCGTCGACGGCCAAATAAATATGCATTTGCACTGTTAACGTTTTAAAGTAGGAAAGTTTTTTTTTTTTATGTATTAACGGCTGGAAAGAACTGGTGAGCATTAAAATAAATAATTTTTATTAACCGGGATAAAAATGAAAAAAAAAAAGATATATTTTAAAAAGGGAATGGAAGTTTTAATTATTTATACGTGTAAAAGGAGAATTTTACTTCTAATTGAGGGATAATTAATGATATGTGATGATTTGATAATTACATCATCACACGCACATTGCTTCTAATGATTCAAAATTAGATTGGGTCACGTAGAGAAATAAACATACTTAAAAATAAAAAAATTCTAAATATCGAACTTAATTTACCAACTTTTAATGAGTATTTGAAGTTGTTTTTCAAACAGCAAAAAGTTTCTTTTAACCTTTCGAGAATTTCAGTATTACACGGTAAGGCCAAATATCCTTGTCACATTTCAAAATTCAATATAAAATTGAGTAATTGTAGTACTGTGGTTTAGACGAAAATATTTTTCATGTTCAAACATCTACGAGAAAAATTCATAAGCTTATTACACCTAAATTTCCAACTAAATTTTCAGCATGACTGGAACTACGCCAAAAATCTTTAAATGGCATTATAAAGGTTATGAATTTCTTTTCACTTTGCTAAACAGCGTATAACCAACAGATTGAAAAATGTGTACAGACCAGGGATCGAATCCAAATACCTTGACATAGCGCACAAAGTGCTTTACCATTTAAACCATCTGGACGATTTCTAGTCTGGCATTTTTCACTTATATGTACGTTGGCAAGACTGCAACTTCGCAGTACAAGATGGAATGTCATACATGAGCACTCTATTTAAGTGGCGCACATGAGACGAATAAGTTCCCAGCAGCGGATAATATATCTAAATTTCCAATTAAATTTTCAGCAGGACTGAAACTACGCCATAAATCTTTAAATGACAATGGATGCGCTGCGAAGTTGCAGCCTTGCCAACGTATATATAAGTGACAAAGGCCAGACTGGATGTCGTACGGATGGCTTAAATGGGAAAGCACTTGGTTCGCTATGCCAAGGTATCTGGGTTCGATCCCCGGTCTGGACACATTTTTCACTCTGCTGGTTATACGCTGTTTAGCAAAGTGAAAAGAAATTCACATCCTTTGTATCCATTTAAAGATCATGTTGGAGTTTTATTTAGATATTGTGAAAATACATATATTGTGAGGCTTTTAAAGAGGAATAAGCAAAAACCTCTCATAATAAGGACCTGACATACGTTAAAATACAAATATTATTGTCTTCGATGATATGATATTGTAAATCAATGAACAATATCATAGGTCCTTAATGTGACAGATTCCCTTGATTCTGTCAGGAAAATAAAATATTCTTAACATGCAATGTCTTTTTTATTTTTTTAAATGTGTCACTTTTGAAACTTTTTAAAAATCTAAACAAGATTAATTTTTTTTAATAAAATTTCAATACTCAAGTTTTTGTTCTGTGTTTTTTTCGATAAGATATAGGATTGGACGATCTGCCAGGTTGTCTCACGAACAGTTAATGATTCTTCAGCAATTTTTTGTCGCAGCTGATGCATATTTAAATATATTGTAGATCATGTTGCAACGTCTATATTTAGATATTGTGCAAATAAAATGGCATGTTTTTAAGTGGAATAAATGATTTTTTTTTTTTTATAATATAGACAACAACTTAATAAACATGAGTTTAACCTATTAAGTAAGACCTTGGAAGACTGTAGCTTCAGTAATATGATATCAGGAGCAGCCAGATGTGCATGCGAGATTTGCAGCTGAACATATCGAATGACTAAAGGAATCGCAAGAGAGAGAAGGCGCAGTCAAATGTTATACACAATCACACAGTCATATGAGATTTTGTATGTGGTTAGGGCAGATTATCACATGGGCACATATTAGACCTGTACCCTGGGCATGTCATTTCCAAAGGCCACTAACATTTTTTATAACGTCATTATGACATTTATTTACAATGAAAAATGTAATAATGGTCAGTAGTTTTGCTTTTAACACTTTCAAACATAGTTGAAAAGTGTTTATGAATTCGGTTTGTCTGTCCGTCTGTCTTGCGTAAATATAGTCAGATTGCCCTTTAATTGATACATGTTATTGAGTTTTACCATGGCACGTTCGGTATAAAGAGGCCTCTTCACTCACATGAAAACACCCGCTCGCTAATGTTAATCGTATTTAGGAAATATTTTAAGATATCTCGTTCGAATTTCAATATTTTTAAATGTTTTTTTTTTTCATTGGATAGCTGAGGTTGATCTCTAAGCAGATCTCTTTTTTACTTTTCTATTTTGGTTGCAGTTTTTTAATTGGGGATACTTTCACTTTCGAAACCGGTTCTGAATGTGAAAGTATCTTAATAAAAAAAATCTTTTAATCAAAATCGAAAAAGTACAAAAGGGACTGCATAGAGGTTGACCTCAGCTATCCGATGTTAAAAAAAGAAAAAAAAATCATTGAAAAATATTGAAATGTGAACGAGATATCTTAAAATATTTCCCCCATAGAATTAACATTAGCGAGCGGGTGTTTCGCGTGAGTGAAATAGCCTCTTAAGAATGAAGTGTGCATCATTTATAGCTCGTTTACAGGGACACTCAAAAGATTTCCGTTACATTGTGGTCTATAAGGAAAAATCGTTTGCGGTGTATTTTAATCATGTTAAACTATTTCAAACATATTGAAATTGATATATATCACAGAGATGCACTACAAGATGCTTACTTATGGTTCATTTACAGGGGAAACAAAAGAATTCGGTTACAGTACTGTCTTTTAAGTGCGTTTTCAGTTGTGGTACGCGTTTTTAAATTGAACTATTTTTTTTTGCATGTTATTTGGTGTGCATAAATTCTATAGATCTTATACAGGGCTATATAAAAGGACTCAAGTACATTTCCGTCTAATGACGCAAACCGCTCAAAGGGAATTTAAAATTTGGTATGCGTTTCCTAACTCAACTAAATTTTATCGTAATATATAGTATGCACACAAATAGGTATATCATATATAGGGATTCACGAAAGAATTTGAATTGTTTTTCGATATACAATGTGTCCCAAACATGACTGGTGGATTTTGAAAGTCAATATAAAAAACTGGAACGCGATAGAAATGTATCGTTTGCGGCCTTATGTTTGGCAAACCAGGGAATTTTATCCCACTAATTTGCAAATTTAGTTAACATTTTCGAAAAAAAATGGCGTTGCAGGTATGCGAGAGCTGCAGAGAAATTTAGAGCTCCTATAATACAGGCTGACGCATCCTCGCAGATTTGGGTCTCAAATTGAAGTTCCGTCGAAAAACCAAGCTAATCAGAACCGGTTCAGCCAATCAGAACCGAGTCTTAGGCAACCCCAACTCCGGCTGCGGTAGATTGATGCTGAACTGAGCACGAATAATCCGAAACAAAATGGATATGCGTCAGCTCCTATTATAGGAGTCTTAGAGAAATTGAATCCGTCACATCTGCATTCGGTATTTTGCTTACGCAATCCGTTAGTGAGTGTTTTTGAAAGAGTATACACTATTGAAAATGGTTTATTTGTTAGTTCAGCAGGTATTTCTTGTTTTGGAGTATAACCGCCTGGAACACAGCGCCACCTTTTGGCGAGAATGTTAACTAAATTTGCAAGTTGGTGGGATAAAATTCCTTGGTTTCCCAAACATAAGGCCGCAAATGATACATTTCTATCGCGTTCCTTTTTTTTATATTGATTTTTTTATTATTATTATTGATTTTCAAAATCCATCTGTCATTTTTGGGACACACTGTAGATGGTACATGCCGAAATTAGGTTTTCAAATGTTTTATGCATTTTCCAAATTGTTTACTTAGATATGACCTTATTAAACGGGAAAATTTTGTTACAGTTTTCTGAATGTGTTTGAGGGTGTTTCATAATCTATGATTGACGCATGATTTTTCTTTCTTGTTAAAATTAAATGCAGCAAATTTATCTATTTCGAAATATTTTCTTTCACAAAATTCCCTTTTATAACCGTTTCGTCCATTCCAAGCAAGCAGATTTTCAAAGTCATTTGAAAACTTAAAGTGAATTTAGAAAAATCACATAATAACGTTAGAGGCATTTTTCTAGTTATTTTTTCTATTAATCATTGTTTCTAAATTTCAAATTGCTGAAGTTATCTTCTATGTCATAAATCTTCCCCTTTTCATAAATTATTAAAAATATATTTTTTTTTTTTATCTATAAATTTGTAAACATAAAAAAAAGTGAAAATTCTAAATTAAAATAGAAATAACGTTTCCTATTTTAAAATTATAATTTTGTTCACAATTATTACAATTCTAAGATGAAAACTTGTAATACATGAAAATAAAATGTTAAGGGGCTGTCTTGTCTAGAAGTAAAGAGTCTCTACTTACTAGATAAGAAGTCCAAAATCTGAAACCCTCGTGTATATATATAAAAAATATACTGTATTGCTTCCAAACTAACCAATCAATTTACACGGGTACAAAAATCCCTAAGTCAGTTCTTGTGTGCGGGATGTGCAAAAACAGTTACTGGCTGACGCAGCCATTAAAATCCGCTGGGCCCGCGTTTGATGTAAATTAACTGCCGAATCTGGATTAATTAACTACATTTTCCTTCCTATAGTCTAATATTTATTTGCAGCGTAGCAGTATAATATGTTCTATCAATAAATGAGATAATAGAATTTGTATTGGTATGTTAACAAATATTTTTCCTGCTCGTATACTTTCATGTAACAATAAATTCAGATCACGTATTTTATTTTGATTCGCATTATCACCATTATAAGAATTTTGATTCCAGATAAGTGCCGCACGAATTATATATCATTCTTAAATATTTTTACCCATCCTAATCTATGTATAGCTTAATATATACCAGACTAGCAAACTACCCCCGTTATGTTGGTCAATTTCTCTTAACGCACTTTTAAACAAACGAAATATTGACCTTGAATTTGACCTTGTGTTTTAAAACTATATGGACCTTTACTTGGAATGGCCTTCTGCATTTCTGAAAACGATACGAACACCATTGCATTATTACATTTTTAATGTGCCAGACAAAATTTGGACTGTTAAGGACAAACTCTTTTCGTTGATCATTTACAGAATTTGGTAAAGAACGATAAAACGATATGCTATATACTATAACCATCGTTGAAAACTCATCTAACTTACAGCGAAGGTTCCGGTAAAATCCATTCGGCAGAATATTTTTAAAAGGCTAAACTTTCATAATCGGGTTCATCTGATTATAAAACTTTCCCCCATAAATCAAAGTAGAACAATGTGCGAGATACTAAAACCATATCTGATAAATTATGTAACTAACAGTGCAAGTCCCGCCAAAATCCATTTCTCAAGGTCAGTAAACATTTCCTTTTTGAATCAGCCAAAAATGTAAGTTATAACTTAATAAAAAGTATTTATGATTCAAAAAATAGTAAATTAAAATGTTTTGCATGCACTCGTGACATCATAATTCACTTTTATATTTTAACAGAATAATAAGGCTACTATGATTTGTGACTCGTGCTATAGTCAATATATATACGTCAGGACACATATCTTTTTATACGTGAAGTTTTCGCTACAGTACTCCATTGTAAAATTTGGTAATTTTTGAAATTCAATATTTGAAAAACGGCATAGTCATTAGATTCGAAATTTATACCCAGAAAAATACAATTTTTTTTACCTTTCTAACGCAGTTTGTCTAACAATTTTCTGACAAATACTTTTCAAGCTATTAATTTTTTCAGTAACTTCAAATGTTTCATTTTCCGAGATTAATCTGTGGCAACGATTAGCGAAAAACCCAGTCGTCAGCAACGCATAGCTTTTTATTAAAGAGGAGGATAATTCAAAATAGATTTGTACCGACCGTTCTTAAACCGTTAGTGACAGAAACCTACTTTTAAATATATAAAAACTATACAAATCAATCATAGCCTTTAGATATGGCATTTGTTTTACGAGAGACTGTACACAGATCAAAACACGAAATTTGAATTTTTATAAGTCCCAATTTCCTATATGTTATGTTACAAAAATCTGCGTCTAAGAAGGATATTAACAACAACAACAACAAAAAAAAATCTAGTCCTACCGCCAAAACTTACCGAATTATGATACTTTGAATTATATGGATTTTCATTCTGGTTATGGCGCTAAAATCAGAAAGACGCGTTTTTAGCAAAAATGACTGGGATATTTTTTTAAATGTCCTTCTTAGACGCAAGACAAGATCTTTCTGAATATAACTTATAAGAAATGGGGTTTAAAATAAAAATAATAATAACAATTTCGTATTTTAATATGTGTACAGTTAATACCTTGTAGCTCCTTGTAAAACAATTGCCATATTTAAAAGCTATGCCTAATTTGTATATTTTTTGTGAAAAATTGTAAAGTCATCAGCGGTTTAAGAAAAGATAATCGCGAATGTATCTATTTTGAATCCTCCAGTCTATGTGAACTGACGTCTATATAATATGCCATTATTCTACTACATTCTTAGATTCCCAATCTTAACGAGTCTTTATGGCACTCATGCATGTAATTATACTGTACTATTCAAGGATATCTATAAGATTATAGCAAACCTAGATAAAATGGACATTTCTGTTTATTCGATATGACTTAGAAATGGATTTGAATAACATGTATTCCGTGGTACTTTATTGCTTTCAATGCAAAATCTATGCATGAATTCATGCTCTCATAAATTTCACCCTCTTCTATTAAATTGTCGTGTTATATAATGTGTTATTATGACTATGATACATATATTTCGTGAATGATGATTTTGTTGAATTAACTCGATTACCCGTGTTTACATCTAGTGATTTAAAGCTGATTCTGCAACACATGTATATTACGACAAGGAATTTGGAAATTGAATAAAGCGACTCGAACATTATTTTGACAAAAATTAACATAGTGAATGGGACGAGTAATTTATAGAGTTATTTATCCCGAATGAGTTTGCATTCACAATGTCAAATAATGCACTAGGTGCCGCTTTAATGAATCACATTTGTGACTGAAAATTTGATTTAATTAAGCAGCCAACATACGAAAAAATTAATATTTTTATTTGCGTTTTGTTCTTAGTTTTTGATTAGTAAAAGTAGCCGATTTAATTAACAAAACGCAATCATTCATATAAGTGGCACCAATTGTATTATAATATCGCTGAAAACGAATTATTCACTTAACTGAAAATATTCATTATATTTTTCTTGGTACAAATATTGTTTTCCAGGATACGCAACAACACGTTGCCATATCTCTTTTAATAGAGTGGAATAAGATCGGAAACGAAATTCATTTTTTACTACGTTTAAATCAGGAGTCTCCAGAATACAGATCGCAGGTTATGACATGCCCGCGAGCACCATGAGCCCGGCCCACGACAGCTTGCTCGCCTTACATCCAGCAGATCATCATGGGTGCGTTCACGGACCGCAATCTGAGTTACGTAAGGTAAAACATGGTAATCCGAAGCGTTCAGACGCGACTTACGTTATACCACGACCTACGTTATACATGGCCGATGCATGACTTTTAAAACGTCACAAGGAGTGGATAATCTTTACACGGCGATTGGCACAAAACGAAGGGCGCGACGCTTTGTATCAATCGCCGTGTTAAGATGATCCACTCCGAGGCTAACGAAAAAGACAGGCTACCGTGGTGCATTCCACTTATTTTTTTTTACAGACCGCTAGAGTGACGTGATGCTCTTTTCGTACACCTTCATTGGTGCATTCGAGCATCACGTGACTCCGGCGGTCTGTAAAAAAAGATACGCGTAAAGCACCGCGGTAGCCTTTCTTTTTCGTCAGCCTCGATCCACTCCTTATGACGTTTTAAACGTCATGAACAGGCCTTGTATAAGACTCCTAATAAGGGGAGCTGACGGCGTCATTTCGAATTCCACTAGACTTCTGGTTCTAGCGTACTTCTGAGCCAATGAAGGTTAACGCTGGATGGAAATAAAACCTCCTCCTTGTTTACAAGCCTTGCTCCGAGGGAAGTGACAAGTTTGTTTTGTTTATATTGACTGAACAAGAATAATCTAACCTGAACTACATGTGACTATATGGATATTTGAAAAAATAGATTTACGCTCTGTGATGGTGAGAAATACCACCATCTAGATCTAAACTAGCACACACTATAAAAAAAAAAGTATTTGGTTTTTTTTCTGCATATTAGCAGAGTATTTGGTATCATTTTAATCAGTGAACAGTGAACAATACAAATTAATGATCCATTTTAGGATCAGCGCATACAGATAGATAATTGTGGAACAAAGTGAACCACGGCAGTCAAGGAAATATTTGGTTTTCCGTTCCCACGAATGATTTAACTACACCTAATAAAAATGTCATGGAGAAAATTGTCAGAACAATAATATGACACATTTATTTATGAGAGCTTAAATAGGCACGAAGACCTCACAAGTAAAAGCATCTTTACCTCCCAGACACAGCACGGCGTCAAGAGGAATCACTATTGTACCGACGGGCCTATGAAACACTCAAGGGGAGTACCAAAATTCTCCCGCCTGCCAATGGTCATCTCTCTAAAATCAGAGGTATGGCCGAAACATGCAAATTTTCAAGAAGTTATATGTATAAGGCCTTAATTTTATGTGAAAAGGGAAGAATGATTCCATCCTTTTTTTTTTTTTTGCTCCACGAAAAGAATGTGATTTTTTTTTTTTTGAGTTCAGATTCAAAAAAGATGGAAAAGTAGAAGGTTGACTGCTCTCTAACTAAAAAAACAGATTTTGAGTGTGTGTGCCAATAGATGGAAATGTACGCGCTAAGAAAAAGCGAAAACGCGTCAGCCATTACCTCCTGCTGTCAACGTTATCTAGTAATATAAGGTAACAAACAATCTTCCTTCACCATTGTTCCATTTTATTTAATTAAGCTATATTCTTTTAATAATACGAATTTACGTGTGTATGAAGATCCTACCCCGATCTAAACATAAAAAGGCTAATCAAATAAATACTTCTAGGGTATGGAACTCTGCCTTTCAAAATCGAATTTGTTAATTCAGTAAGATAAACTGTAATTCTCAGAAAATAAATGTTGAGAATACAGTTCTCAACTAGGATTGAATATTTTTATTTTTTTAAAACATTTATATTTGTTTTTAATCATATGCTTATAATTACCTTGTAAATAAACTCAATTTTATATTCAATTAATTTTAGTCAGTTTTCCTTTTGTTTACTTAATTTATTGAATTAATATTAAGTCTTTTATTTTAGGAAATGTTTTCTTTAATATTACAATCTAGGTTTTAAAATAAGCCATTATATATTTAATGTTACATAACTCTCTGCAGGTAACCTTTGATGATTGTAATTGGCTCAAAGAGGATCCGAACTTCAAAAATAATTCACAACGCAACTTTTTCTTTTCTATAATTAATTGATAATTTGTCTAATAAAATTTTCTAAGTATAAATTATCATATCAGATCCTTAGAGTCCTAGGTGCAAAATAAATACTATACGTCTCGGATAATTTAAAATACTCATATTAATCAATTAACAGCAATATAGTGGTAAATCCTATGCAGTCAGACTTAAATTCAAATAATTTAATTGATCACTCTGTAGCATTCCATCATAGGGTTTACCGAATTAGAAGTGGTACCGTTACCTCTTTCTAAATTATTTTAATATATTAATTTAATTTTAGAAATAGAACTTTAGGTTATTGTATAATTTTTTAAATATAAAAATATATATGCAATATTAAGACTAAAAAAAAAAAATTTTTTTTCTAACATAAATGTTCTTAATTCTAATTCTTTTGAAAAAATTTTTTTTCCTCTTTTCAACAACTAATTAAAAAAAAAAAAAAAAAAAAAAAAAAAAAAAATTTTAAGCATTCATTGGGGAATCTTCATACACTCTGTAACATGCATATACCTGGCAATTCTTTTTGGGTACCTCACTAAATATATAATGATATATTAAATAATAATAAGTGTTATTGGATTGATTTGTATTAACAAAGAATTGAAAATATGACTTGTGTTACATATACTGCAACAGCAGCAAATATAAAATAAATACATAATAATGCTCAAATATTGAAATGATATATATTATATATAATTAATTTCTCGAACAGTGCATAACAATTCACCATTGGGTATCTTTTATTTTATGTTAAACAATTTTTTTTTTGCTCTCTCTCTATTTTATGATTTTTGTACTTTAATTGGATGAATAAGCGTAAAAGTCAAAGAATTAGTAGAATAGATACTGGTGTCAAAACTAGACAACAATTACGCGAATTAAATAATCAAACTGTAGACACTAATATTATTTGTAATAATAGTAATAATAATAATAAGAAAAAAAAGAAAGAGAAGAAAATTATAAATTCTGAAAAAGCTACTCCTAAAATTACTACAATGGACACCCCAAATGCAGATAGCCTAATTAATCTGATTCCATACTATGATGGAAAAAAGGAAGCAAATATTAACCATTTTTTCTTACAATTTGACAATCTCATCAATAAAACTGAATTGAATAATGATTCTAAATTAACTATATTAAAGGCGAAAATTGTAGGACCTGCTAAAGATAAATTGATGAGGGATCAAAATTTGTTCGTGGAACAGAACTTAGAAACCTTTAAAACAAAGTTAAAACAATTATTCGAACCCAAAACCACATTTCTAGAAGCGCAAAAGAAATTTTGCAATCTCAAACAAAAACCGGAACAAAACATGAACGAATTTATATTAGAATTTAATGCGGCAGCAGACCTTTATCTAAAAAAAAGTGGGCAAGATATAGGAGCTAACAACAGCTCTACATTAATGGAAATGATCAAATTATCTCAGTTTTTGGAATCAATTCGTAGTGATTTAAGTCTGGAAGTAAGAAAAAACTCTCCGCCGGACTTTAAAACAGCGTGCAACATAGCCTTAAAATTAGAGGAGGCTTATTCACATGTCAATTTAAAGGACATCAACAACATTTCCAAAACTAAAGATTCTGATTTGTTAAATGAACTGCTTAAACTCAATGTAGAAAGTGCAGAGAATATAAAATTATTAACCGCGGAACTAAATAACATAAAATTAAAGGTAAATGCCACTAACAATGATACAACTAGGTTTTGCAAGTACTGTAAATCCACATCCCATACGAACCCACATTGTTGGTTTTACAAGGGCAACGAACAAAACAGCAGTAATTACGTGGACGAAAATAAAAAAATTCCTGAGAATATTCAAATCGAAAAACCAAATATTTATCAAGGGGGAAACCAACAAGCTCAGGGAAACTTTCAGCAAACCCCAAATTACACGCACCAAAACTTCAACCCTATGCAATATTCTGCTCCTCAGTACATGTACTATGCACCACCCCCACCCCACCAACAATTTATGCCGATATCATATCCCAGTTTCGGAAATTATGGAGGCAATTTCAACGAACAGAGATCATATGACCAGCGAAGAAATTATAGAGGGCATAGAGGGGGCTACAAGCAAAATAATTATAAAAAACATGATTATACAAAAAAAAATAATTCACAGCAGACATTTGAAAACAATAAACAAGATAAAGATCATGATCAGAATTCTAGTAACAATAAGGGAAACTAAAGTCGGGACTTACATTCTCAAATACAAGGCACCCGCGTAAGTCTCACTGCGGGTCTAAAAAAAATAACAAAATTATTGCTAGTGTCAAAAGTAATGACAATTCTCAACTTCCGATTATTACTTTTGAAATTAATGGTGTTAAGATTAATGCTTTGACAGACAGTGGGGCGGCAGTAACTTTGGCATCACCTATATTGTTCGAACAATTAAAGAATGCACACGTAAAATATAAAAATCTCTGTAACCAGGTAAAAATTCAAACATTAACAAATTCGACAATCTCTTTTAAGCAATGCATTAAATTAACTTTCAAATTGGAAAACGTTTTTGTATCGGGGGCATTCTATGTTACAACTCAAGATTTTGGTCGGAACTACAATATGCTATTGGGATTCGATTTCCTCAAAACAAATAATATTATCCTAGATTTTGAAGATAAAACCATGAAATTAAAAAACAAAAACATTGCACTTCAATTTCTAGAAAATGAACCTCAAAGTCTGATAAGTAACTTAACTGCTAACTCTAATGAGAATCAAAATAAAGAAACAATACGCAAAAAGAAAAAAAAAACGTATCTCGCACAAAAATTTTGTTACAGCAAAACTAACACAGACAACGGAGTTACTACCAGGCGAAAAAAAAATTGTTGCATTACTATTAGATCCAGATAAATTCGCAACTACAAATACAATACTCTTGGAACCGATTAAACATAATGTAAAGAATTGAGCTTCGACATCCAGCTGCACTATGTGTCATTCTAGCATTTCCTGTGAGTACACTTAACTGCATACCTTCCCTCGCTATTTTTGCCTTGAAGACTAGCAGACGCCGAATTCTATTGTACTGTGAGCGGAAAGTTCGGACAGTGATGAAGTGGTAAGGCGTTACCCAAAGAGGGGTCTTATGCTTTGATCCTTGCCGAGTTCGTGGGAAAGAGTTCATCTGCGAGAGAAGCGATCTCTGCACACGATTTTTAGGTTTGCGCCCGAAACTTTGCCCTTTGTCTTAGAACGTCCAATGACGGACTTAGTGAAAACGAAACAGAGGGATCTCAAGGCTGCTAAGAGGCTGGAGAGTTTCGAGGGGCCCGCCTCGACAAAGCCCCCGCCCCTAGAAGAAGTTCTCCTGCGAGAATGAAAAAGTGAGAGAGGACAGTTTTTGGAGAGATCGAAAAGGAGAGTGTTGACTCTCTGGAGAAGGGAAAAGGAAACGTCAGTTTCTAACTCAGCGTGGTGTAAGCGCTAGTGAGGTCCGACCTCTAGAATTGATACAGCAGGTATCCGGTGAAAATCCCAGCGAAGTGAAAAAGCACACCAAGTGCGAGGGTGAGAGTTCTTAGACTCAGAATTAACGAGTATTAGTAGATCTTCCGAAGAGAAGGAACGGACGAGCCTTGGTCCGAATGAACTTTATTTTGTAGTCACGACTGACTGTAATGTTTAGAGACTTTTGTTTGTTTCAGTTACACTTGGAGTCAAGGGGTCATTAATTTATAAGCGATTGACTCACGAAAAATAATTAAATGCTGTATTGACGTCTTGTATATATTTTTCATTAGAATTAACATTGTTATACAATAAAATTCTATTTTCTAATTTATGCGAGAAATTCTCTGTGCCAACGATCCGATCTCGCTACCACTCACCATCTTTTATCGGGTCGGTATAGAGGAGTTACTACAACTGGTGGCTTGCGGTGATGGATTAATTAGCAAAAATTAATGACAATCTTCAAAGACAAAGAGTGGACTCCGAAATTTAAATCATCAAAGTGCTCCAAGAAAGAGTCTCCTTGTGACTTGTGACCTGAGTCTCCTTAGACGCCCCTGTGGATCAACACAGCATCAGAAAGAGTAATCTACCAAGAATTCTGGAGAGTGTTCCCCCATCAGAAAGAGAAATCTACCAAGAATTCTGGAGAGTGTTCCCCCATCCGGAAGAGTCCCCATCCGAAAAGTGTGACAGAGAACCCCGTCTGTGCTCCTGAGAATCTCTGAAGTCTGTGCTTCTGACGCCCTGAAAGACTCTTAGTAATGGAGGTAAGCTCTTTTTATACTCAGAGTGGCTTTAATTGTTATTAGTGTTTGTATAGGTGTTGTAGGCTTCAAAAAAAAAGTTGTATGTTTATTTTTGTGAGAGTAAATATTTTGAGAAATTTTTCCGGTAGAAAAAAAAAGTATGATGAGATACTTCCGAGATTACTGTAACTTATTTAATAGACAAATTTTGTAGTTAAAAATTAAATTATTGTTGAATTAATTTAATGCAAACTGAGAGTTGTGCAGTGTTACAAAATTTTAGCTGAATCTATAAATGAGAGTTCATTGAAAAAAAAAAAAAGTATTGAACGCATTTCATATTTTACGATAACAGAGTTGATTTTATATGTTTTTTGTGAATTATTCTAATTTTTTTAAGAGTGGATGCAGAGATTAAGACCACCATTGATAAAAAAAAAAAAAAAAGGGAATTGAATGAGACTTTTGCAATTTAAAATATTTTTACTGTGCTTTTTGAATTTGAAATTTTTGTTTTGTGTAGAATTTATCCCATATGTATTTTATAACCAAATACCAAGGTGAATGTGGACGATAGGATAGGGTTGCTTAATTTTATATGTTGCATATTTCTTATATATTATTGTTATGCGTACTTTTTATGAGCGTATATTTTGGTAATATTTTGACGCACTTGGTAGGATTTGATTTAATCTTATTGTATTGTTTCATATTTGTGGGAAAGATAATTTCTAATTTTATACTTTAAAAATGTCGGAGCTTAAATATTTTAGGAAAGCTGATTTGCAAACGTTAGCTTACGAATTTGAGGTCATTTTAGAGGAAAATGATACTGTACCGAAAATTATAAAAAAAATAGAGTCGTCAGAGGGATTTGATAAAGAGCTAGCCTTAGCGCAGATTAAACTTATAGAAAAAGATAGGGAAAATAAATTATTGGCAGATAAGGAAGAAAAAGAGCGGGAACATGAGTTAGCTAGGTTAAAAGCGACGCAAGAGTCAGATGACCGGAGTACCGCATCTAGTAGCATCTCAGTTAGAACGAATCATTTACCCCTAAAAACAATTATGCATCGCTTTGATGAAAAGAATTCGGATATTTCGTTGTTTTTGAATTTATTCGAGAGACAGGCAAAAAAATGTAATCTAAATTCGGATGAGTTGGTGACGAATTTACTATCATTATTACCTGTGGGAATGGCCGAGTTAATTTTGAGAGAACCCGAAGACAAAATTGATGATTTTCAATATGTGAAAGAAAAATTGTTAGAACGATATCGTTTGAATGCAGAGACGTACAGACAAAAATTTAGTCAGCATCCCCGAAATCCTAATTCAGTTTGGAAGGACCTGATCTTTGAACTTAATAGTTTTTTAGAAGGATGGCTGTCATGCTTACAAGTTTCGGATTTTGAGGGTTTGAAAAATTTGCTTGTCACGGACCAAATCAAACGGAGAGCGTCTCCAGAAATGCGCGAACATTTTATAGATAACTGGACAGAGATTAAAAACCCGGAAGAATTAGTAAGGCTTTTAGATGCGTACGAGGCAATCAAGCGCCCCTCTAAAAAGACGTGGAATCCGAAACTCCCTTTAGAGAAGAAATTTGAAAGACCCAGAACTTTTGATAATGTGCGAAACGGTAACAGAAATCCGGAGATTAATAATAATTGGAGGGATCGCGATGATCATAAAGAAAGGGAAAGGGTTTACGAAAAAAGGCGAGAAGTCAAGTGTCACGCGTGTTTTCAAAGCAGTCACTACAAAGTAGATTGTCCGGAAATTAAAAAGAGAGATGTTGCGCGGGTCGGTCACTTAATAAGTAAACCGACACTTGAAAAAACCTTCTCCCCTTATTTGAGTAAAGTGTTAGTGAATGGAATTCAGACAACTGCTTTAACTGACACTGGGAGTGAAATTGACATCATCGCATACGACTTGGTCAGTCAAGATAAATTGAATGGAGATCACGTATGGATTAAGACTCCGCTGGATAGTAAATTATACTGTTTACCTATAGCAGAGGTCACTTTAGAAATTGAAGGCGTGGGGGTTATTGAAACGAAAGCGGGAGTTAACAATAAAGATTCAGATATGTTTTACTATTTGTTGGGTAATCACACTCAAAAATTGTTAGAACAGGCGAAGAAAAAACCCGAATTGATGAATGCAGTTTTGACACGAGCTCAAACGAGAGAAAAGGGTGGCCCAGCTCCGAATCCGGTAAATAAACAAATTATGATTTCCGAGGGGGAAAAAGAAATTTCTAGCGGAAATGTTGAAGCGGAAACGTTGATTTCCGAGGAAGGAAAAGAAGAGGATATTTCTAGCGGGAATGTTGAAACGGAAACTTTGAATTCAGTAAAAGAAAGAGAAGGGGGAATTTTTCGCGAGTGCAGTGAAGCGGAAGCGTTGAATTCAAAACTAGAGGGTGAAAATCTAGAAAGCCCTACTGAACTGGTCAGTGTAGATAAGGGATTATCGCCTTTGCCGATATGTGAGGAATCTTCGATCTTAGCAAACATTGAAAGAGGGGTTAGTAAAATGGAAAATGACAGGTATCCATATCTCGAAGAGATTAGAGGAAAAGGGGAATTTGAAGAAACGCGTTGTAATGCGGGAGATTCTTTGATAGTGGCAAAAGCCAGAGACAATCGCGTGAATGTGGGGAAGCAGGTGCTTGTCCCATTGCCTTATCAGGCAGATATTTTTGGTGCATGCCTTGAAAAAGTGTCATTACACTTAGGGAAAGGGAAAGTTAAAGGAAATGTGTCAGGATACTTTGACTTCGGGAGAAGTTTGATGAATGATTTAGCGACCGCATTTCTAAAACGGTTCTGTGTTGAGATGAGAGATTCGATAAGCGATAGTATTGCATGTTGGCATCGAAAAGTTAGAAAACTCTTGAAAGCGTTAGTATTTGGAGAATGGATAAGAGAAACGGAGGAAAATAAATTCGTGAAGGGATGTGTGTTTAATCTCACGAACAGGTTAAAAAGAGGTCGAGTTTTAGCCGTTGAAAATGTGTCAGAAAAACGAGAAAAGAGGAAATTTTGGTTTGACAGAAAGGCGGTAAAACGGAAGCTTAATGTGAAAGATGAGGTTTTAGTTTTAACTACCAGAAAGCCAATTAAAATGTCAGATAGTCGGGTAGGGCCGGGAAGAAATGACTCAATAATTACGGAAACGAATTATATTGTGAATGTTCCTGGGAGGCGACAGAAATCCCAGATTTCTCACTTGAGTTTAGTAAAGCCTTACAGAAAACGGGTGGAGTTAGCAGATATCTTAACGCGGGAAATAAACGCACCTGAGGAATTCTGTTTACCGTATCTAGATGATATGGCGATTTTTTCAGATAGTTGGGAGGACAATATGCGTCATCTAGAAATAGTATTAAAAAGGGTTAATGACGCGAAACTAAAAATCAAATTGGCGAAATGCAAGTTCGCTCAGAAAACCGTAAAATATCTTGGGCATATTGTAGGTGAGGGTAGACGGAGGCCAGCTGAGGCGAAAGTAAGGGCAATTAAGGAATTACCGGTTCCGAAATCGAAAACTGAAATTCGTAGATGTTTGGGAATGGCTGGATATTATTCCCGGTACATAAAAGATTATGCAGTGATTGTAGAACCATTAACGAGGGCGCTTAAAGGGAAAAATAAAAAAGAAAATATTGCATGGAGCGACGAAATGGGAAAAGCCTTTGAGACTTTGAAAATGAAACTTACTGAAGAACCGGTGCTTTACGCTCCTAATTTTCAGAAAGAATTCATAGTACAAACTGATGCTAGTGACTTAGGTATTGGCGTGGTTTTGGCTCAAAGAGAGGGATCGGAAGAGCACCCCATAATATATTTAAGTCGAAAATTTACTGATAGTGAGAAAAGTTTCTGCGCCACTGAAAGAGAGTGTGCAGGGATTATTTTTGCGATAAAAAAGTTAAGGCATTATATTGATGGACAAAACTTTTCTATCGAAACCGATCACAATCCTTTGGTGTTTCTAAAAAGAAATTCTGGAAATAATCCCAGATTATTAAGGTGGTCCTTAGCTCTGCAACCTTATAATTATGCCATTTCTCATCGCGCAGGCAAAGACATTCCGCATGTTGATTGTCTGAGTCGAGTTTAAGGAGATTTCTTGATAAACTTTTGTATATAATTATTTTAAGATTTTTTATTTTTTATTTCACTGTGTTTTATTTCATTATATGTTCATGATTTCTTATCAGAGCGCGGAAAAAAAAGGAAGGTAGTATTATCTTATTCGTGTATGTTTTATTTCTTGCCACTCTGATGTAATTTGAGCTTGCGATTCTTTATCCGACTCTTAGAGATTCTTAGTGTTTCACCCTTAAGAATCGTTTGAGGAGGGGGTGCTGTAAAGAATTGAGCTTCGACATCCAGCTGCACTATGTGTCATTCTAGCATTTCCTGTGAGTACACTTAACTGCATACCTTCCCTCGCTATTTTTGCCTTGAAGACTAGCAGACGCCGAATTCTATTGTACTGTGAGCGGAAAGTTCGGACAGTGATGAAGTGGTAAGGCGTTTCCCAAAGAGGGGTCTTATGCTTTGATCCTTGCCGAGTTCGTGGGAAAGAGTTCATCTGCGAGAGAAGCGATCTCTGCACACGATTTTTAGGTTTGCGCCCGAAACTTTGCCCTTTGTCTTAGAACGTCCAATGACGGACTTAGTGAAAACGAAACAGAGGGATCTCAAGGCTGCTAAGAGGCTGGAGAGTTTCGAGGGGCCCGCCTCGACAAAGCCCCCGCCCCTAGAAGAAGTTCTCCTGCGAGAATGAAAAAGTGAGAGAGGACAGTTTTTGGAGAGATCGAAAAGGAGAGTGTTGACTCTCTGGAGAAGGGAAAAGGAAACGTCAGTTTCTAACTCAGCGTGGTGTAAGCGCTAGTGAGGTCCGACCTCTAGAATTGATACAGCAGGTATCCGGTGAAAATCCCAGCGAAGTGAAAAAGCACACCAAGTGCGAGGGTGAGAGTTCTTAGACTCAGAATTAACGAGTATTAGTAGATCTTCCGAAGAGAAGGAACGGACGAGCCTTGGTCCGAATGAACTTTATTTTGTAGTCACGACTGACTGTAATGTTTAGAGACTTTTGTTTGTTTCAGTTACACTTGGAGTCAAGAGGTCATTAATTTATAAGCGATTGACTCACGAAAAATAATTAAATGCTGTATTGACGTCTTGTATATATTTTTCATTAGAATTAACATTGTTATACAATAAAATTCTATTTTCTAATTTATGCGAGAAATTCTCTGTGCCAACGATCCGATCTCGCTACCACTCACCATCTTTTATCGGGTCGGTATAGAGGAGTTACTACAATAATATGAAAATTTATTATAAAACATCAATTCACGAAATTGCCAAGGATAATAAAATTCATATAATAATCACTAACAAATCACAACAAAAATTAATCTTAACAGAGGGAATGAACATTGGCAAAATTTCTAAACATTTTGAAATAAAATCAGTTGACACTGAGGGTCAAGAAGTAACGAAGCAGGTAGTGCACATTAATAATCTGAATTTAGAGCAAGTTCGTGAACGGAGAAAAGCAGAACTTAGATCAGACGACTTTAATTTACAACATTTAGACTCGGACACAGCAGAAAAATTAAAAAAAATACTTCTAAATAATGCACATGCCTTTTCTAAGAATTACGATACACTCGGACAATCTTCATTAGTCGTCCCAAGATTTAATTTAATACATAATTATCCTCTGCAGACTAAACCATACAAAACTGCACACAATGTTAAGGAGTATGCTAAAAAAGAAATTGAAAAACTTTTGAGAGCAAATATCATTCGTAAATCCAACTCTGATTACGCTTTCCCTGTTATTTTCGTTAAAAAAAAATCTTTGCAGAAAAACGAACAGGCTAATGAAGTTAAATATCGTATGGCGGTCGATTATAGACTTTTAAATGAAATACTTCAAAATTATGCGTACCCCATACCCGAAATTAAAGAGATTCTGCGGAGAATGAGTGGAAAAAAATATTATACAGTACTGGATCTACACAGTGCGTTTTTCCAAATAAATTTACGTGAAGAAGACACTGAAAAATTAGCTTTCATAACGGAGCACGGTAAATTCTCCTTTTTAAGATTGCCTTTCGGAACGCGACTCAGTACTGCGGTGTTTGCAGAATTAATTGATAAAGTGTTGGGCCACTTTAATGAAGATCAAGTCGCTTATTTTATTGACGATGTGATCCTAGCAGCCGACTCACTCGAAGAAATGTTAGATCTGTTAGACAAAGTCCTTAAAGCTTTTATTGAAAATAATTTAACTATTGAGCCTACTAAAATACAAGTCTGTATGTCAGAAATCGAATTTCTCGGTTTCACCCTAAACAGCGAAGGATACTCTCCTTCAAAAAGAAACATAGATAAAATTCAAAATTTAGTTAAACCTAAAAATAAGAAGGGAGTTAAATCTCTACTTGGTCTTTCGAATTATTTTAGATCGCTTATTAAAGACTATTCTAAAATAGTTGACCCATTAATTAATCTTACTAAAGACAAAGTGAAATTTAAATGGTCTGACATAGAAGAAAATGCTTTCAAAGAAATCCAAGCAGCGATAGTTAAAAATCCCACATTAAAACCCCCGGATTTCTCAAAAGATTTCATTTTAATCACAGACGCTTCTAAAACAGCTATTTCTGGAATTTTAGCACAAGAATACGACGGAGAACAGCTGCCAATTGAACATTTTGGGCGAAAATTAAGGGATCCCGAAAAGAACTACCCCAGTTTCAAACTCGAACTACTGGCGGTTCATGAAGCGGTGATGTATTTCAAGCATATTCTCGCAGGGAGAAAATTTAATATTTATACAGACTCCAAAGCGCTAACGTATTTTTTAAATTTGGAAAAGCAACCAGACATTGTAGCAAGGTGGTTGGACAATTTGTCCCCTTTTAACTACTCTTTTCAGCATATCGAGGGATCTAAAAATCCTGCTGATTATGTTTCGAGGAACATTAATAATATAATTTCAAGAGAAAAATTGCAAAATTCATTGTTTACGGTAAACAAAGCTCTATCAGATGAAAACATTAAACTACAACAATTAGAAGACGAAAAATTAAATAAAATAATAAACAAAATTAAAACTGACAAACAAAACAAAACCACAAAAAAATTCACTCTCAATCAAAAAGAAATATTAATATTAAAGCCAGGCTCTGATACAAATGAACTGTTAATTGCTCCGGATAAACTTAAAGCTGAAATAATACAGGAAGCTCATAAACCACATTTCGGATTTTTTAAAACTTATCAAATAATAAAAGCTAGATTCTACTGGTACGGGATGTACAGGGATGTAAAGAATTATTGTACTAAATGTATACCATGTAACACGACTAAACAACATCAAACTATTAAAGTTCCCACACAAAAAATAATTAAAGATAAAGAAATCGGATCAGTTTTGCATATAGATTTAATTGGTTTGCTTCCAATGACGCTACGCAAAAATAAATTTGTATTTATGATTATTGATTCCACATCAAGATTCTTGGAGGCTGTACCGGTTCGCAATTGTGAATCACAAACACTTCTAAATGTATGGAATCGCTATTTTAGTAATTTCGGATTGGCGCGATCCATAAAATTGGATAATGGCCGGTATTTTCACTCTGATTTATTCAAAGAATACATGGATTCTCTTAACATAGACCTAGATTTTACGTCCGTGAATAATCCACGCAGTAATGGGCTCTGTGAAATCAGTAATAAAATATTAAAAAATTCAATTGTGGCTATGTGTAAAAACTCTTTAGAATGGGATACCAGGATTGATTTTTTTAAAATTAATTATAACAGTACGCCGCACAGAGCTACGGGATTTTCTCCGGCACTTCTATTTTTCGGTAGAGAAATAAGAACTCCTTTTTCCATACACTTGCCTGACCAAGACATAATTGTCAAAACCTACGTTAAAAATAGAGTCCAACATATTGAGGAAATAAAGAAATTAGCCTTACAAAACCAAAAAAAAATGATGGCGGAGTACATCGACAGTACTCCAGTCCAAAAAGTAAAATTTCTACAAACGGGACAAGAATGCTACTTAAAAGTCGTGGGTAAACCAGGTGTACTTCAGCCAAAATTCTTGGGACCATTCGAGGTGGTAAGGAAGCTTAGGAATAACAATTACCTATTAAAGGAAATTGCATTCCCAGATAAAGCGACTATTAAACGCCACATAAATAAATTATTCTCACCAACGAAAGTGGAATCACAGACTATACACATAAATTCCTAGATAGGGAAGCGAGAAATTTTTTTTCTCTTTTATTGCTGTCGAGGCAATATGTATATATTTATTTTAAATTTTTATCGTTTATAGATGTCTTATTTTTCTTTAGTTTAGTACACATTTTATAATTTTCCATTATTGTTTATTTACAGTACATTGAGGACAGGTTACTATTAAAAAAAAAAAAAAAAAAAAAAAAAAAAAAAAAAAAAAAAAGATCATTTAGGGAGGATACTGCAAGTTTTTTTTTCTTTGCTACACAGTGTACTACTGAGGGATTTGGCTCGTCAGAGGGAGTTATGAACAAACATGCACGTTAAATAAAAAATAATAATAATTACGGTAAAAATAAAAACAGAGGCAGCCTTGCCAGGGTATCACCCTTTCAAACCCATTTTATACTAATTTATATAACAAAACAAAAATTTTTTTTAATATATAACCTTACCCCCTCTACTAAAAGTGAAAATAAAAGTCTTTATATGTAGCACAAAACATATAACTAATCGATTTAAAATTACAAGTCAACATCTATTCACTCGGCGACACAAATATAAATAATAATAATACAACATTTTATATTGACCAATATTTATAATAATTCATCCTTTGCTTAAAGCCACGGATTGACGAATCCACTTGAATTATTATAACAAAAAAAAATCGGTCAGATTTTACAAAATTATTTTAGTTTAATATTTGATATAATCTATAACTTGGTTAGAACAACGCGTTTCAATTTTAATTTTAGAATAATCGTACGATTTCATATT
Source organism: Maratus michaelseni (assembly GCA_963931845.1). Classification (NCBI taxonomy): domain Eukaryota; kingdom Metazoa; phylum Arthropoda; class Arachnida; order Araneae; family Salticidae; genus Maratus; species Maratus michaelseni. The sequence goes on from OZ007593.1 coordinate 262,225,117, forward strand.
ATAAAACAAACAAGTAAAAAAAAAAAAATTATTAGTTGTCCCTAAGGATTAACATTTCAGATAATTTAAAAAAAAAAAAAAAAAAAAAAAAAAAAAAAAAATACCATTGAACGTTTCAATTATTACAAAACATAAATTGGATGTTTAATTTATACCTTAAATATTTAGGTAAATTATTTCATACTTAAAAAATAATAATAATAAAAAGTTGTTGGATACATGTCAATGATCATTTCAGCAATTTATTGGATGTTAAAGTCTCGTTTTTGCAGGCGAAATTGAGACTATCTGCGCAGAGCATCTAATAATGCATTTAGCTGAGATATTTCTAATTAACTAAATTTCCAAACTTTACAAAAAAAAAGAATTTGTTTAATCTTTTTTTTTTCTAACTATTATATGTAATATTTTATAAAACAAAAAATAATAAGAGAAAAGAAAAGCGAACGCTCGCTTTCGATTCCTTAAATATGTATATTTACACGTTAATATATTTTAAAATAATAATAATAAGAAGAATAAATAATTAAATAAATATTTTACAATTGCATGCACATTTTCGTTTGTGCAAAGCAACGCTCGCTTGTTCTCGCTAACTTAAATTGTAACTAGAAAATCAATATTATATTAAAAAAATATATATATTATAATACATTACGTTTTTATACACAATATAAATAAATAAGTAAATATATAAATTGACGAGAAGATAGTGCGATGCAAACGGATTTGACCACGTTACACGTGTACCGATTTTTTTTTTATAGAAAATATTAAGCAGATATACAGATTTAATTACATACCCCATTTATTTTTAAATCCAAGCCGGGTATACACGACTTTTTTTTAACCACACAGTATAATTTTTATTTTTAACAACATAAATCATAATTCCTAGCTGTAAATCATAGCTGCACTACCTTTCACCAATTACACGTGCAATTAACACATTTCACCCCTTTTTGTAGAGTCGAAAATCCAGGAGTTTAGTAATCATACACCTGAGGGATAGCAACGATCGCTAGTACATGCATTTCGCAAATCTTCCCTTGTGTACACCTGGATACGAATGTAAAAAAAAAAAAAAAAAAAAAAAAAAAAAAAAAAAAAAAGGGGGGGTCAGTTTTTCCACAGGTGAGCTCAGTAACTGTCATTTGGAATCCTTCCCCTTAGCAATTTGATGGATCGATAGGAAAGAGAAGAGATTTTTTTTTTCTTCTTTTTCTTTTCTTCGTTCTCTTTCAACCTTGTTCATTCTAGGAGCCGGGCAGTGAAATTGTACTTGTTTTGATTTTACCAACGGATAATTAAAATTTTGGTAGCAAAGGAAAGAGGAAAATTCATTTTTTAGACCTGTTTCTTTTATGAAAATATATTATTGAAAATATCTTTCATTCAGAAAAGTCATCCTTTTATAAGATCCCAAAACAAAATTGTTTTAGTAAGAATGATAAGATGTTTTTTTCACATAACATTTTCTTTATGTATATTATATAAAATAAAATAAAGATGTTTGCCTTTTTGCTCAAGAGAGACATTTCATGTGAGATTATGTATATCTATTTTCTCTCTATGTTTTTGATATAATATATATATATATATTTTTAATGTATGGTATTAATTATACAATGCATACAGTTTACTGATTATATTGAGTATTTGTTTTAAATGATTCTGTATATTGTGTTTCAACGTATGGGTACCTAATTAGCCTGTAATAATTAAAATAAAAGATTTGCCAATTTATATGTATGTAATAATTAAAAATATAAGAGTGGAAAAGAAAATTAATTTTTTTTTTCTTTCTTCTCTCGGGCATTTTATTTTATTATTAGGCTTATTCAAATTTTCCTGCTTTATTTGGATTTGGACCTATTAAAACTCAAAATTTTAATAAATGTTTTTGGAACAATGGAAATTGAAACCAACTACACATGATAACTTGCTGAAGAAGTCATGTCTTTCATCAGATTTTTCAACAGTGAACTTTTGATTACGCTTTATTTCACCAATGTGTAAAACTTTTTTCTGGTGTTGCAAACCTACTTACACTCCAAACCTAGTGACACCCCAGCTTATCCCAAGTTCCTAGACTTTTCCATGTGAACATTTTCAGTTTTGATCTTCAATATAATACGACGATGGACTTTCATCGAGTACTTTGTGGCTATATATATATATAAAAAAAAAGATACTGTGGACCTTTTTTTTCTAATGTCGGGGGAAGAGATGATGGTGAGAAATACCACCATCTAGATCTAAACTAGCACACACTATAAAAAAAAAAGTATTTGGTTTTTTTTCTGCATATTAGCAGAGTATTTGGTATCATTTTAATCAGTGAACAGTGAACAATACAAATTAATGATCCATTTTAGGATCAGCGCATACAGATAGATAATTGTGGAACAAAGTGAACCACGGCAGTCAAGGAAATATTTGGTTTTCCGTTCCCACGAATGATTTAACTACACCTAATAAAAATGTCATGGAGAAAATTGTCAGAACAATAATATGACACATTTATTTATGAGAGCTTAAATAGGCACGAAGACCTCACAAGTAAAAGCATCTTTACCTCCCAGACACAGCACGGCGTCAAGAGGAATCACTATTGTACCGACGGGCCTATGAAACACTCAAGGGGAGTACCAAAATTCTCCCGCCTGCCAATGGTCATCTCTCTAAAATCAGAGATATGGCCGAAACATGCAAATTTTCAAGAAGTTATATGTATAAGGCCTTAATTTTATGTGAAAAGGGAAGAATGATTCCATCCTTTTTTTTTTTTTTTTTTGCTCCACGAAAAGAATGTGATTTTTTTTTTAGAGTTCAGATTCAAAAAAGATGGAAAAGTAGAAGGTTGACTGCTCTCTAACTAAAAAATCAGATTTTGAGTGTGTGTGCCAATAGATGGAAATGTACGCGCTAAGAAAAAGCGAAAACGCGTCAGCCATTACCTCCTGCTGTCAACGTTATCTAGTAATATAAGGTAACAAACAATCTTCCTTCACCATTGTTCCATTTTATTTAATTAAGCTATATTCTTTTAATAATACGAATTTACGTGTGTATGAAGATCCTACCCCGATCTAAACATAAAAAGGCTAATCAAATAAATACTTCTAGGGTATGGAACTCTGCCTTTCAAAATCGAATTTGTTAATTCAGTAAGATAAACTGTAATTCTCAGAAAATAAATGTTGAGAATACAGTTCTCAACTAGGATTGAATATTTTTATTTTTTTAAAACATTTATATTTGTTTTTAATCATATGCTTATAATTACCTTGTAAATAAACTCAATTTTATATTCAATTAATTTTAGTCAGTTTTCCTTTTGTTTACTTAATTTATTGAATTAATATTAAGTCTTTTATTTTAGGAAATGTTTTCTTTAATATTACAATCTAGGTTTTAAAATAAGCCATTATATATTTAATGTTACATAACTCTCTGCAGGTAACCTTTGATGATTGTAATTGGCTCAAAGAGGATCCGAACTTCAAAAATAATTCACAACGCAACTTTTTCTTTTCTATAATTAATTGATAATTTGTCTAATAAAATTTTCTAAGTATAAATTATCATATCAGATCCTTAGAGTCCTAGGTGCAAAATAAATACTATACGTCTCGGATAATTTAAAATACTCATATTAATCAATTAACAGCAATATAGTGGTAAATCCTATGCAGTCAGACTTAAATTCAAATAATTTAATTGATCACTCTGTAGCATTCCATCACTCTGTTTTCAATTATTTGGTTGCGCTATTAAAGAGTAATATCATATATTCTAATACGAGCAAATCTTGTGTGTGGTTATATATATATATATATATATATATATATATATATATATATATGCAAATTTTATCTTAAAAACGGCTCTAACGATTTTGATGAAATTTTGTATCCTACCGTTTTGGGGCACCAGAAAACCATTGGGCTAGGTCACGTGTTCGAGAAAATTCGATTAGTGGGTCATTTTAAGTCATCAAGGGTCAGGGCCAAGCTAATTCTATCTAAAAAACGGTTCAAACAATTTTAACTAAATTTTGCATCTTACCATTTTCGGGCACGGGAAGACTATTGGGCTGGGTCACATATTCGAGAACTTTCCATTAGTGGGTCATTTTTGGGTCAACCCGGGGCAAATTAATTTTATCTAAAAAACGGCTCTAACGATTTTGATTAAATTTTGTATCCTACGAGTATCGGGCACGACAAAATCATTGGGCTAGGTCACATGTCCGAGAAAATTCGATTAGTGGGTCATTTTTGGGTCATTGTGGGTCAAGCTAATTTTATCTAAAAAATGGCTCAGACTATTTACACTATATTTTGCATCCTACGGTTTTCTGGCACGAGAAGACTGTTGGGCTAGGTCACGTGTCCGAGAAAATTCGATTAGTGGGTCATTTTGGTCATGGGTCATTATGGTCAAGCTATTTTATCTTAAAAATGGCTCAGACTAATTACACTAAATTTTGGATCCTATGGTTTTCGGGCACGAGAAGACTGTTGGACTAGGTCACATGTTCGAGAAAATGCAATTAATGGGTCATTTTGGTCATGGGTCATTATGGGTCAAGCTATTTTATCTTAAAAACAGCTTAGACTATTTAGACAAAATTTTGCCTCCTATGGTTTTTGGGCACGAGAAGACTGTTGGGCTAGGTCACATGTTTGAGAAAATTTTATTAGTGGGTCATTTTGGTCATGCGTCAAGATATTTGAACTCAAAGCTAATTTTGACCGAGCATAGCTCGGTCTTCCCTGCTCGTTTAATATTGTAAGTTGAATAAAAGAATTGTCGCCATGTAGTTTGCAGTTATTTTAGACCGATATTTGTGCTTTAAAAAAGCTAATTGCCGAAACGTCAGTGAAGGCTCACTGTGGATACGTGAAAAGTTTTTGGTTTCTGTCTGTCTGTTTGTCTGTCTGTTCCGCGATAACTGCCGTTAAAAACGTCCGATTAGGTTGATTTTTGGTAGGTATGTTGGCGAGATACCCGAAATTAGCTGTATGGTTTTTGGTTAGATTTGATTCATTCGTTCGAAAAATATAGAATATTTCTTTATAGGTCGTAATGCTTTCCTATGGGAATGCAGACGATTTTAAAATTTCATTTTTCACTGAAATCGAAATTGCATATTTGAATAATGGATTTAAAAGTAAACTTATGGGTGCTAAATTTTTAATATGGGGGTCTTAAATATATCCAATAGCTTTGAAATTTTGCTGATACATCTATTAGAATTTAGAAATTAATTACTTAAATTATTGGAAATATTTTTGCAAATGTTCGGGAAATACATAACATTTTATTTTCCTATTTTTTAAAAATTTTAAAATGCATTTCTTTTTCTTTTCTCTTTATTTTATTAGTTGCTAAGCAACCATATATCAAAGAATATCAAAATAATAAAATTCAAGTAACTCGCACTATTTCGATGCAATATTTTATTAGCAAAATAACTTATTTCCATAAGTTACTTTCGTACAGGAGATTTTATTCAACTTATCCATCGGATGAACGTCTTTCGTGGTTGGCAGGTAAGTAAGTATTGCTATTTGGATATTTAGGCAACATGAAATCCTTTTTCCAAACAGTTGCTTATCCTAATAAAATCAACGTGCAAAACGAAATCCAATATATACTGTAATTATTCAAACAATCATGAATATAAAGGAAATCATATATAGGAAATCATGAATATAAATTTAATATGATTACGAGGGGTTCAGGGGGACAGAGCCCCCTGAAGAAATGTATTTTTTTATCTAAAAAATTACAAGAATAAGAAGTTCATAAGAATTTCAGAATATCATTGCATAAACCGTGTTTAATTTAACGCTTCCAATTTCTGAAACTTCCGAAGTATTTTATATGCCTATAAATATGTATGTAATATAAAAAAAATAAATTGCAGATTGTAAGATGCTAAATAATATGAAAAGTGAGAATAAAAAAAAAATGACGTTCAGAGCTGACGTTGAGGCTCCTGATCTCCAGATTTACTAGTTGTATAATAATTAACACACAGAACAATAAAATCTTTTTAAATGCGGCTATTTCTATTATAGGTTTACTTACAAACGTTGAATCAGCATTTTCATTTCCTAATCTTCATGTTAGACCTTTATTTGAGCTTTAAAAAAAGCTATAATGTATAATAAATTAGCACACAGAACAATAAATCTTTTAAGTTCAAACGCAAAAGAAAAAACCGTGCTGCTTTCTTTTCTACTTCTACAACAGGGCTCTTGCTCTGTGAGCAAATGTGACCATGTCCGAGGCTAACGAAAAAGACAGGCTACCGCGGTGCATTCTACTCTTTTTTTACAGACCGCTAAAGTGACGTGATGCTCTTTTCGTACACCTGCATTGGTGCATTCGAGCATCACGTGACTCCCGCTGTTTGTAAAAAAAGATATGCGTAAAGCACCGCGGTAGCCTTTCTTTTTCGTTAGCCTCGACCATGTGTCTGGACTGATACTAACAAGTTTGATTGACAATACGACAAGCCAATCAGATAGTTCTGCTGAACCTCAAAAGTACGCTAGAACAGAAGTGTAGTGGAAACAGAAATGTCGCGAGCTAACGCATATCCATTTTATTGCCGAAAATAACCGCCATATTGTAACCCAGCTCAGCATTAGGAAACCGCTCGAGCAGGTGTTTGCCGTCTCTGTCACTGTCACTCGTACGGTAAGCTAACCGGTTTTAACTTAGTTTTTGGTCCGTTGGGTTATTAAATGGCGGTATGATTCAGCCTGTAGTATAAGAGCTCTAGCCGTGTATAACTTAGGTCGCGGTTCAGAGCCGTAAATTACCCAGACTTCTGGTAACCCACATTATCTCTACAAAATTTTGTTAGGGAAAGTAATCACGTGGTTGAGAAACCTGGTTTGTTAGTTCGCTTTATAGCTAACTGCAACTGTTAGCTGTCCTTCTTTATGACTCCTACCAGGGCTACACTACATACCGGGCTTGCTCATTCATTATGATGACGTCACAAAAGGTGGCTGACTAGGAGGAAAGACATACAACGATTGGCACAAAACGACGGGCGCGTTGCTTTGGACCAATCGCTGATCGCGGTCAGCCACCATTTGTGACGTTTTGAGAGTGAATGAGCAAGCCCGGTATCTAGTGTTGCCTTGCTCCTACTCGACTGTACACTTCAATTTTGACTATTTGATTGATCTACATTTAATAGGTCTATGATGTAATTAGGGCAACACTAGATACCGGGCTTGCTCATTCATTCTCATGGCGTCACATATAGTGGCTGACTGCGATCAGTGATTGGTACAAAGCGACGCGCCCATCGTTTTGTGCCAATGGCTGTATGTCTTTCGTCGCGGCCAGCCACCATTTGCGACGTCATGATAATGAATGAGCATGCCCGGTATCTAGTGTAGCTTCGATATAATTCGAAACGTCACCCGGACAATTCCGAGGCTGACGAAAAAGACAGGCTATCGCGGTGCTTTTCACTTATCTTTTTTTACAGACCGCTAGAGTGACGTGTTGCTCTTTTCGTACATCTGCATTAGTGCATTCGACCATCACGTGACTCCCACGGTCTGTAAAAAACGATACGCTTAAAGCACCGCGGTAGCCTTTCTTTTTCGTTAGCCTCGGACAAATCCTGCAATGATCGCTATGAAAAAAATGTAGTGGTAGATTGATTGACGAAAGTGTTTGTTTGTGAACATGCTTACAACTTTACCCAAATCCAACTTTACACTGTAAAACGCATATGACGCCATTCCCCAATTATCGAGACTAACAAAAAGACAGGCTGCCACGGTACGTTACACGTGTGTCTCTTTTTTCTGACCGTTTAAGTCACGTGATGGTCGAATGCAGGTGCACGAAAAGAACATCACGTGAATCTAGTTGTATAACACGAAAGGTAGCGCGGCAGCATGTTTTTTTTTGTTAGTCTCGCCAATTATACGAGTAACACCAGGGCTACACTAGATACCGGGCCTGCTCCTTCCTTATCATGACGTCACAAATGGTGGCTGGCCGCTACCAACGATTGGTTCAAAGCGAAACAACAAAATGAAAGACATACAGCGATTGGCACAAAACGACGGGCTCGTCGCTTTGCACCAATCGCTGGTCGCGGCCAGCCACCTTTTGTGACGTCATGATAATGAATGAGCAAGCCCGGTATCTAGTGCAGCCTTGGTAACACGCGTTTATGACTCTGAATAAACTCCTTGTTAAATCCGCTCCTTGTTAAATTTAATTTGTCCATTATTTATTATACATTTTACTGACGTTTTGACCGTTTTACCAGGGCTACACTACATACCGGGCTTGCTCATTCATTATGATGACGTCACAAAAGGTGGCTGACTAGGAGGAAAGACATACAGCGATTGGCACAAAACGATGGGCGCGTTGCTTTGGACCAATCGCTGGTCACGGTCAGCCACCATTTGTGACGTTTTGAGAGTGAATGAGCAAGCCCGGTATCTAGTGTTGCCTTGGTTTTACTGACCGTTATCTGTTTAGCGCCTCAAATTCTGAATACTATATTCCATTTCAATATTAATAAAAGTTCGTTTCAATGAAAATAATACATGTATCCGATAACAACGCCTCTCTTAGAAATCAGAGCCATACGGATAGTGTTTAATATCAATAAAATATCTTAACAAGACAATACTGATATACGCAGAAGTCGAATGCTCAGATTCGACGTTTATGCCCAAAATTTAACAGTTATTGTGCCTTTATAAGAAACTAGCGGCCAGTCTCGGCTTTGCACGGGTAGACAATGTGTCGACAACAATGTAGGGTAGAGAAGTGTAGGTACTTTAAAAAAGTTGTTCTAAATTGGATAAAAGTGGGAGTGAGACAAAATTGCAGTACTTAGACATTTTGAACTTTAATTAAAAGCTTGTAAAAATGTGATAAATAAATTTTTCTGTTTATGTACAAATGGAAACTAATAAATTTAATTTAATATTTCTGAATATACAACATTTTTGGTACTATTTCTTGACTTAATCATAATATATTGATTGTCTGCATTTCCAGATCTCGATAAGCCGACATACAGCTGCCCATGAGAAAAGCGTTCTTTAACCCCGTTTGGGGGGGAAATTTCTAAAATCGCTGAAATACGTGTTTAACCAATATTTTAGTACATTTGTTTTCCTGATGTTCACGCTCCTACCTATAACTGCTGCTGAGATATGGCGAAATGACCTAAAACATTCCACCCCCCCCCTTTAACCCCCTTCTGGGGGGAATTTCTAAAATCGCTGAAATATGTGTTTAATCATTTTTTAGTAGATTTGTTTTCCTGATTGTCGCGCTCCTACCTATAACTGCTGCTGAGATATGGCGAAATTACCTAAAAGATTCGACCACCCCCCTTTTACCCCTTCGGGAGGAGGTTCCAAAATCACTGAAATACATGTTTAATCATGTTTTTAGTAGATTTGTTTTCCTGATTTTTGCGCTCTTAACTAAAATTGCTGCTGAGATATGGCAAAATGACATAAAACATTCGATCCCTCTTTAACCCCCTCCGGGAGGGGAATTTCTAATCTCGCTGAAATACATGTTTAATCAATTTTTTAGTTGATTTGTTTTTCTGATTTTCGCGCTCCTACCTATAACTGCTGCTGAGATATGGCGAAATGACCTAAAACATTCGACCAACCCTGTTTAACCCCCTTCGGGGAAGCGGGGGGTTATTTCTGAAATCGCTAAAACACGTGTTCAACTATTTTTTTAGTAAATTTATTTTATGGAATTTCACGCTCCTACCTAAAACGGCTACTGAGATATGGCCACTTGCTTTAAAATTTTCGAACCATCCCTTTAACACCCTTCGGGGGGGGGGGGGGGGTTCTAAAATCGCTCAAACACGTGTTCAATTATTTTTTTAGTAAATTTATTTTCTGGAATTTTACACTCCTACCTAAAACTGCTGCTGAGGTATGGCAAAATGATCTAAAACATTCGAACCCCCTTTTAACCTCCTTCGGAGGGATTTTCAAACTCTTATTGCTTGCCTAGGCTATAACAGCAATCTACAGTCCAAATTTCGTGAACCTGACTTTAGTAGTTTCGGCTGGGCGTTGATGAGTCAGCCAGTCAGTCAGTCAGTCAGCGTTTCTTCTTCATATAATAGTATAGATTGGCGACATATGGGAAGTAAAACTTGATTGTTCGAGTGAATTTTGGACGAAAACTTCGCAAGCTTTCCATTATCACAAAAATAATGCTTGTTAACAAATTTAACTAGGGTGCCTCTATATGAGAGTGGCGACGTACGCACCGGGCGCATGCTCAGACTGCACTCCGACAGACGTTTTGTCCTACATATAGCAAACATACATTCCAGAACTTGACGATACGGAACAGATGTGTTACACTCACGCTAAAATGTAAACAAAAGATTGGCGACTGTTTGGTTGGCGCGATTTCCAAGACTGCGCCAAACGAATAACTTAATACAATGGCTAGGTTGCCATTAAAGGAAAAAATCCCCTAAATTTGGCGACTTTTTTCTTTTTTTTAACCGATTAATTTTTTTTTTTTTTAGCGTGAGTGTAAAGCATCTAAGCCGACGATACTTGCCTGGGCAAGTTCAGTTAGACGAGAAAGATAAGTAAACAAACAATTAGCTTGGCGATAATTCTACAAGTTGCTTGACTATTTCTTTTTGTCTAAAATCGCCTCAGCCAATCAAATTTTATATCCCATATATCGCCCCTCTCATATAAAGACTCCGTATATTTAACTCGCCTAATGTCAAGGCTGCACTAGATACCGGGCTTGCTCATTCATTATCATGACGTCACAAAAGGTGGCTGGCCGCGACTAAGGCTCCTATAAGGGGAGCTGACGCATATCCATTCTGTTGCCCAAAATAACCGCCATATTGTGACCTAGCTCAGCATTAGGAAACCGCCTGAGCAGGTGTTCGCCGTCCACTAGTACACGGTAAGCTAACCGGTTTTAGCTTGGTTTTTGGTCCGCTGGGTCATTAAATGGCGGTATGATTCAGCCTGTATTATAGGAGCTCTAGCCGCGACCAGCGATTGGTGCAAAGCGACGAGCCCGTCGTTTTGTGCCAATCGCTGTATGTCTTTCATTTTGTCGTTTCGCTTTGAACCAATCATTGGTAGCGGTCAGCCACCATTTGTGACGTCATGATAAGGAAGGAGCAGGCCCGGTATCTAGCGTAGCCCTGCTAATGTTCGTATTCACCATCTACATCAATCTACAAAATCTCGGTCGAACGCTCACATGGTATTCATCATTCATCCAATGGGCTTTATTGGGAATCTGGGTTCGAGATTGTAATAATACCACCAACACGTGATTTCTTACAATATCGACCAATGTATGCATGCGATACATAGACAAACACAGCAGGGAGGTCACATGATGGTGGTTTATGACGTCATGCCAATAAAGCCCATTGGACTTCGCCTTGATAAGGTCCAATCAGGTTTATCGTGAATTTTATTTGAGCGTTTGTTTGTTTATTGAACATATACATCAGACTTGTGTGCTTCTTGAGGATTCAGACAAGATTTTCTAGGTTGAAGTAGATGCTGAATACGAGCATTAGGAAGCTCATCTGGACAAGTATCTCCAAGTTCTATTATATAGATTGCCAAACTTTGTACAAAAACTTTCAGTCTGAGCATGCATTTTGTGTATATGCTGTTACTATCTTTTACTACTTATTAGCCGATTGGGATGATTATTAAGCAACTGATTTTGCAGACTGTTGTCATATTTCCATTTCGATGAAATATATTTCTTTCCATGGCAGATACATTTCCGTAATGTTGCCTCCACACCAACGCCCCTATTCAACATTGAAGTCGTGTGTTCAGAATCTCTAGAATACCTTTGTAAGAGTATCACGACATACTAACAGTACAACGCATAGTGTGGAATACATAGTGTGGAAACCGGATATCCAAGTAATGCTTTAAAAAGTGCTAAAAAATTGTAGCCGATATATGTGCAACTATGCTGTACGACAATCGGGCGATCGTAGCAACTTCTGCTAGCTCTTTTGAACGTAAACATTGTATTGCAAAAATTTAGTAAATATAATGTGTATTTTGAACAGTTATAAGTTGTTAATCAAGCAATAATATACAATAAGTTTCAGAATATCTTTTAAGAGGATAACTATATATCATTATTGCTAAATCGCTTCAGTAATGAAACGGTAAAAAGGATTTGTTTTTGCAAAAATGTGAAAATAAAAATCCGGGCAGCTTTAGCCTATTACTCAATTAAAAAGAAAAAAAAGATACTGCAAATTGATTATTATTATTATTATTATTACTTGTAATTTATCAAACAAATGCTACTCTTGAATGTTATTTAAAAGTTGCACTTTATTATTTTTTATCATTGCACATAGATAAAATTTAAATATATGTGTTAAATTACTTTAATGAAAAAAAAAGAAAAAAAGAAAGAAGCAATTTTATATATTAAAATCACATCGGAACAATCCCTTTATTGATATGATAAAGTTATGTTAGCTTTATATTTTTGTAAAATATTTTTGTGCATTTTAATTATGTGTGCATTTAAATGACAGGGCTTTGTTTACTGAAGTATATTCTTATGATAATTGTGCTAGTTTATATGTAAAATATAAAGTTTGAATCAGCCACTCGTGGGGTTATTGGAGATATTTTGAGAAGTTAAAAACCATTGTAAAACCTGTTGTAATACAGATAAAAAAATCAAACATAAAACATTCATTTATTTTTTGCAATTTGTGTGAATAAGTTTGGCAAGAATTTTTCCTATTTGCATTTACTGTCAGTGAATCAAAAAAATACCCAAATTTTATCCATTCATAGCAGGTTCTTATTAATCTGGTGTATATATAACAGTAAGGGTACATCCCATACAGCACATACGTTCATAGTACATCCAGTTTTCATCTACCAAGTTCGAAATACGTCTAAAGATGTATTTTGGACGTAGACCGCCAGCTAAAATACGTCCAGATTTTGTTAAATGTTTAACATATACATAGGGACATAATATCTACAAAATATGGACGTCACTTTATGGCGTAAATTGGATGAAAACCGAACATACCCTCGCCATATACGTACGGACGAAATATCTACAAACTATGGACGTCAGTTTAGAACATAAATTAGATGAAAACGCAACTAATCCAATTTTATGTCCATATGGACATAACATAAAGTAAATGGGCCAGTAATGAACGCCTTTAAGGAATTTATTTTTTATAATAATTTAAATATTTAAAGTACTTATCATAGGCCGAAACGTTTTTTCAACTTGATTCTTATACAATGTTTACGTTGAAAAGAGCTAGCAGATGTCCCTGCGATCGACCCCTCATCGTTCAGCATCGTTGTACATTTATCAGATTCAATTTTTTAGTTACTATCTTGTAGCCGTTTTCCACACTATTTATTCTAGACGCTGTACTAACAGGGTGTATGCTCTTGCTCAGATTAAAAGTTTTTGTTCAAAGTATAGCAACAAAACTTAGCCATAATGGCAGGGCTACACTAGATACCGGGATTGCTCATTCATTATCATGATGTCACAAATGGTGGCTGGCCGCGACGAAAGACATACAGTGATTGGCACAAAACTATGGGCGCTTCGCTTTGTACCAATTGCTGGTCACGGCCAACCACTATCTTTGACGTCATGAGAATGAATGAGCAAGTCCACACTATTAAAAATCTTCAGCTTTTGCTGCATAGTCACTCCACCGCTTTTATAGAATATCTCTATTTTATTTATCTATAGAATATTTCTATTTTTATTTATTTGAATATCTCTATTTATTTCTATTTTCTCTATTTCTTTTATAGAATTTCCCTATTAGTCCTGATTGTCACACAATGGTTGCCTTCCTTTCCTACTCCCTCACCGATTTCGTTTAGTTTGATACCGATGGCTAATTAATTTCTTAGCCTCCGTCTCAGAAAAAGAAATACTTTGCTTTTTTCCAATGTTTTTTGATAGAATTTTTTAAAGTGGTGTAATGAAGAACAGTTGCATAGTATAATTTTAAATTTCATTTATATTAAAAATATTCTAATTTAATTTTTGTTTATTTTTAAGCAGTTTACAAAAAAGGCTGCCCCCCCCCCTTTACTTCCCCTGACGAGCCACTCTCGGTTGGTTGTCATTTTTACATAAATACTTGGAGAATCATGAAGGATAGAAATTACAAAATAAGATCATGATCTTATGCGTCCTGACAATAACGGATATAACTTGAAAAATAACTTTGAGTATCCTATTTCAGTAAACGTAGTAGAAAAACTAGGGTTCCACAATAACGGAGTGGAACGCGACCTACGTTATACACGGCCGGTGCATGGCGTTTAAAACGTCACATGAAGTGGATAATTTTTACACTGCGATTGGTGCAAAGCGGCGTGCCCATCGTTTCGCACCAATCGCCGTGTAAAACGGAGTTGAACCGCGACCTGCGTTATACACGGCCGGTGCATGACGTTTAAAACGTCACATATAGTGGATCATTTTTACAAGGTGATTGGTGCAAAACGGGGGGGGGCGTCGCTTTACACCAATCACCGTGTAAAAATGATGTACTACATGTGACGTTTTAAACGTCATGCACCGGCCGTGTATAACGCAGGTCGCGGTTGAACATACGCACAAGACCAGGGCTACACTACATACCGGGCTTGCTCATTCATTATGATGACGTCACAAAAGGTGGCTGACTAGGAGGAAAGACATACAGCGATTGGCACAAAACGATGGGCGCGTTGCTTTGGACCAATCGCTGGTCGCGGTCAGCCACCATTTGTGACGTTTTGAGAGTGAATGAGCAAGCCCGGTATCTAGTGTTGCCTTGACAAGACGTATGCTCAAATTGAAGTTTTTGTCCAAACTATGGCAAGCCACAACTTGGGAATATTAGCCTTAACGAGTTCAGATTAGATGAAGGAGAGAAGTAAAAAACATTAGCTTCTAAATAATGGCAGCCTCTGGTGACTCTATTCTGTTCAAAATGGTCTCAAACAACCAAATTTTATTTCTTGTGTGCCGCCACTTTCTTATAGATGCACTCTTATAGTGTAAAATTTCTGCCCTATATTTCTGCTCTATGCAACAATTCCTATGCTGGCTTTCAATAATTTATTGTAGAGAATTTATCTGATTGATTATTTGTCGAATTAAATGTTATGGAAGAACCAATAAATGCAGCAAACCTCATGACAATTATAAAGAAATTTTTAAAAAATGATTAAAAATAGCCAGATATTAAATTTAATCACATATTGAGCGAACATTCCATGAAGTTATGAAAGTAAAATATCATAAACTCAAGAGTAACAGTTATAAAAAATGTGTGTGCGTGTATGTGTTTTTACCAATAATAGGGATAAATCTTTAAAAAAAATATTTTGATCAATTTTCCAGAAAAGAAGTCAACATATGAGTTACAAGTCACGCAAAAAGAATTATTGAAAGCAGATATAAAAGAAATAATATTATTTAAA
Organism: Maratus michaelseni; assembly: GCA_963931845.1. NCBI lineage: Eukaryota > Metazoa > Arthropoda > Arachnida > Araneae > Salticidae > Maratus > Maratus michaelseni. The sequence continues at coordinate 262,240,674 of OZ007593.1, forward strand.
CTTTATTGGCTTCCCGTTTCAGATTTTTTTACGCTTTTAATGATTTCCCGACTTTAGCTTATTTATAACAATTTAGGCAACTATTTCAGTAAATAAACTTCAATCAGTTATTACACAATTTAAGCAGTAAGTGATTTTTTACATAAATTTAAACTTTTTTTGTAACGTATTAGCATCATATGTTGTTTCACTAAAGAAAATGTTTTTAACTGATTTATATTTCTTTCATTATCCTTTTTAAAATCTTAGTGTAAACTATCTACCATTTAGAAAAGACAATTCTCTCATTCTTTCGTTTGACTGATCAAACAGAAGAGATAAAGAAGTGTTTAAATATATCAGAATTTCAAGAAAAAAAACATTTCCGGATAACATTTTTAGATTTTAAGAAAATCCAAAAGACATTTCGGAAAAATTCACATTCAGAATGCCCTCATAAATGTTACTTTCTACTAAACATTGTACTGATATAAGTGTTGCAATTTAAGTTGCGAAAAGTTGCAAGTCTTTACTTGAATAACAATTTTAATTTTACTCTCATATATTTCTAACATTCTTTTGAATGTATGTAAAATTCTGTGAAAAGAAACAGCCCAATAGAAATGCATGCTCTTCCACCAATGAATACATATCACTCAAAACTTCCTAGTAAAAAACGAGAAACGAAATAACATAATTAACATTAAGGTGGGAACTAAGACCAAAGAATAGAATACGAAGAAAAACAAGATTTGTTATACTGTCTTTTACAAAGAGAAAAAGTAACGTAAGTTAATTCATTTTAAATTTAACATGTCATTGAAAGTTGTATTTTGAATTTTTCGCAAGTGACTACAGCGTCATAACTATTTACTTAATTTTCGTTACAATCAAAAATTGTTGTACGGGTATCTTTAAATTTGGATTTTAGATAAAACTTACACAAATAGATTGCACTTATTGTAAATTGTCTTCAGAGATATAAATGTTTAAATTCATTTTCGTTTCAATCAATCTTTATTCTGTGAATTTGACTACGAATTTACATATCTTAATTTTATGAAAGGAGTCTTTTAACAAAGCATCGAATGCATGCATGTTTTCGACTAAATTTTTTAAATCTTTCATTCTTTTGATATTTATATTTGAGAAAATTAAAAATCTTTCGCCTTATATCGTTATCTATTTGACTCTGCGTTTCTTTTAAATTATTTTACGCTAGGCTTTAGAATAAGCCTGCTATCGATCGGCCGTTCTGTTTGGCATTTTGCACAACACGTTTAACTCTCGTGTGTTCGAAACACTTAAGCCGGTTGAAAAGAGAAAGCCAAACTTCGGGCTTGTCCGGGATGTGAACCTAGGACCTCTCGCACCCAAATCGAGAATCATAGCCCTAGACCAACGAGCCACGACATTTTAAAATGAATCGGTAGTTAGTAAAGATTACTTTTCTGTATACAAGAACGTAGAGACAAATCATAGGAATCAAAATGCGCGTACTTTTAGAATGAATAACAGGTGTTAATTTAAATTAATAGACAAGCAGCGATGGTTCAGTGGTAGAATGCTCGCCTGCCACGCGGGCGGCCCGGGTTCGATCTCCGGCCGGTGCAACAGCGTCCGTGACGTTTTTTATATTTTCCGAATTTAGGTGTGACATTTGAAGTGAAAAAAAATCAGGTTATCTTTACAATCGTATTTTTGATAAAACTTATACAGCAAGTTTCCATTTTTTGTAAATTGTCTTTAGCTATATAAATGCTTTAATTCATTTTCGTTTCAATCAATCTTTATACTGTGAATTTGACTATGAATTTACATATCTTAATTTTATGAAAGGAGTCTTTTAACAAAGCATCGAATGCACGAATGTTTTCGACTAAATTTTTTAAATCTTTCATTCTTTTGATATTTATATTTGAGCAAATTAAAAATCTTTCGCCTTATATCGTTATCTATTTGACTCTGCGTTTCTTTTAAATTATTTTACGCTAGGCTTTAGAATAAGCCTGCTATCGATCGGCCGTTCTGTTTCTCAATTTGCACAACACGTTTAACTCTCGTGTGTTCAAAATACCGGTATAAAACTTAAGCCGGTTGAATATAGAAAGCCTAACTTCGGGCTCGTCCGGGATCTCTCGCACCCAAAGCGAGAATCATACCTCTAGACCAACGAGCCACGATATTTTAAAAGGAATCGGTAGTTAGTAAAGATTACTTTTCTGTATACAAGAACGTAGAGACAAATCATAGGAATCAAAATGGGCGTACTTTTAGAATGAATAACAGGTGTTAATTTAAATTATTAGACAAGCATCGGTGGTTCAGTGGTAGAATGCTCGCCTGCAATGCGGGCGGCCCGGGTTAGATTCCCGGTCGATGCAACAGCATCCGTGATGTTTTTTATATTTTCCGAATTTAGGTGTGACATTTGAAGTGAAAAAAAATCAGGTTATCTTTACAATCGTATTTTTGATAAAACTTATACAGCAAGTTTCCATTTTTTGCAAATTGTCTTTAGCTATATAATTGCTTTCATTCATTTTCGTTTCAATCAATCTTTATTCTGTGAATTTGACTATGAATTTACATATCTTAATTTTATGAAAGGAGTCTTTTAACAAAGCATCGAATGCATGCATGTTTTCGACTAAATTTTTTAAATCTTTCATTCTTTTGATATTTATATTTGAGCAAATTAAAAATCTTTCGCCTTATATCGTTATATATTTGACTCTGCGTTTCTTTTAAATTATTTTACGCTAGGCTTTAGAATAAGCCTGCTATCGATCGGCCGTTCTGTTTGGCAATTTGCACAACACGTTTAACTCTCGTGTGTTCAAAATACTGGTATAAAACTTAAGCCGGTTGAATAGAGAAAGCCAAACTTCGGGCTCATCCGGGATTTGAACCCGGGACCTCTCGCACCCAAAGCGTGAATCATACCCCTAGACCAACGAGCCACGACATTTTAAAAGGAATCGGTAGTTAGTAAAGTTTACTTTTCTGTATACAAAAACGTAGAGACAAATCATAGGAATCAAAATGCGCGTACTTTTAGAATGAATAACAGGTGTTAATTTAAATTATTAGACAAGCATCGGTGGTTCCGGTTGCAAGATATCGGCGTCTGATGCGAACGTGATCGCTAGCGATTTTAAGCGAGATTAAAGTGCGATAAAAGTTATTTTTTCAAGCGGAAACATTCCCGTGTTCTGTCCGTATCTTTTCGGAGTTCGGACTTTAATTTTTTCTGGGAATCTCTAGTTCGCATTAGATAGGACTGTGGTGTCGCCTTGACGTGGCGCAACCGGCTGTCTCCAAGCTAAGTCTCCTCTGACGGTCTAGGAGACAGGATAGCGTTGGGGCTAAGAACACCCAGTCGTTCCAATTTGGGAGCCATTGGAAAGTCCGATATCATATTGGATAACAGTTTAATTAAAGGTAAGCACAGCTACTTCTTGTTAAAGAAGATGGAAAATAAACGTTCAAGTAGTTTTCCGAACCTGAATGAGTCTACTCTTTCAGATTTCGGACTTGACGTTGATGGTGGAGATGGAAAGCCTGATAAACGGCTCAAGGCAAGAAACCTGATTACCAAATCAGTGACCATGATAATGGGAAAGTGTAATAAAGCAGAGAAAGATGTCGTTGTGCAACATCTTGAGCAGGTCTATGAGCTCTTTGTTCAACAGAGCTTGGAGCTCGTAGAGGTGAAGAAGGAATTAGAACAGGCGGCTTTGAAAGTTGCAGAGGCTGAGTTCCGTACATTTGCCGATGTCGCCCAAACATCGGCAGGGGAGGAGCAACAGGAGAAGAAAGAACAGTCAAAGACAAAGCATCCTGGCAAGAAGAGAGGAAAGACCCGTTCCGCAGGTTCCACCACAGACCACGTTGTTCTTGTCTTTCCGAAGGATGAGAATGAGAGCAACAAGTCTCTGGAAAAAAGAGTTACGGGGGCAATTAATCCGGCAGCACTTCAGATAGAAGTCACGGGGAAGAGGCCCCTACGCTCGGGGGGTTTGTTGGTTCGCCTCTCGGACAAGAAGGATGCAGAACTCCTCGAACGCACAATCCGTGAGAATGAGAGGTTGAAGGACACAGTCTCGTGCTCTGTTCCGAAACTTCGACTTCCTCGGATCATTTGCTTTGACGTTCCTAACGACATCTCAGGGGAGGGTGTCGTAAAAGAAGCATTGAGTCAGACGGGATCGGAAGAGGGTTCCGTCAAAATCAAATTTCCTATCCGGGGAAAAGATACGACGAACTGGGTCCTGGAATCTCAGCCAGGCGCCTTCCGGTCTTTGTTGAATCTGAAAAGACTTGTGCTCAGGTGGACAAGCGCAAAACTAGCAGAGCACCTCCGACCCACACAATGTTATCGCTGTGGCCAATACGGTCACATTAGTAAGAACTGCAAAAGTAGAGAAATCTGTCTGGATTGTGGAAAGTGTAAACAGACAGGTAAGAAATGTCAAAATTCAAAATGCGGAGAGGAATTTAAATGCTTGAATTGTCACACAGTGAACAAGCAGTTTCCGCCACATCAGCAGGTGGAAACAAACCACTCGTCGCTATCCCCCTTTTGTCCTACAAGAGCTCTCGAAACGAACCGCCTGATGCGTAGGACTGACTATGGTTAATCTGCGTATCGGGCAACAGAATGTGGGCAGGTCTATGACGGCAACCGATCAAATAAATGTTGATTCAGGTGAGTATCACATTCTGTGCATCCAGGAGCCTCACATCCTCCAGAATGGAGGAGTTGGCGGGGTTCCTATGGGGGCTACCGCATTCTTCTCCCATGAGGGACCAAGGGCCACTATTTTTGTCTTGGACAGGTCCATTCCCGTAGTGGAGCTCATGGCCGAGAGGGATGTCGTAGCGGTGCAACTCGCACTGAGTGATGAAATTCAGGTAATTGTGGTGTCAGTATATTTACCACCACATCGTACAGCAGTTGATATCACAGGGCAGATCGAGTTGCTTCAGGATCTGCTCAATAGATCAGAGGGCAAGTCTGTCATCCTTTTAGGAGACTGGAATGCAAAGAGCTCTGTATGGGGGAATCCTCTCCGTAGTGTGGATGCTCGGGGAACTCTAATTCTAGAGTTTTGTGCTCAATTCAATTTGGAAATCTGGAACGATTCCACTAGCGATCCCACGTTCCATGGGCCACAGGGAGAAAGTTGGATAGATCTGACTCTGGGCACATTGGTTGCTCCAACCCGCTTAGTAAGTTGGGAGTTGGAGCCTCGTGAGACGGCGACCGATCATCGACGTATTGTGTCGGTCATTTCTTCGGAAATGCCGATTCCGCAATCGAAATACAGAATTCGAATTGGTGATCTGAGCTTGTCGAAACTCCGGGTGAACCTGTCCCGTCGGATAGGTAACATAGCCCCGGCTTGGTTGGAAGGTAAGTCTGTCGACGAGAGCGTAGCACAAATCACCCATATCGTTCAGGATATATGTGATAATGCCAAACGTAAAAAGAAACCTAGAGCAAGAAAGGTTCCTTGGTGGAGCGAAAGCCTAACGGTTGAGAGAAAGAAAGTAAGAGCAGCAAGAGTCCGGTTCCAGCGTTGCACTGAGGACCAGGAGTTGAGAAAGAGTTATGAAATAACCTTTCGCAAACTTCGAGCCCAATTTAGAAAATCAATTCGCAGGTCGAAATGGGAGCATTATCGGACTGTTTTGGATGAAATAGATCCAAAGAAGCCTTTTGGTCCTTATTTCGACTGGGCTCGGGGGAAAACAACAGGTAGACTAAAACTAAGTGCAGTTCTCGACCGAGGTGGGAGCCGAACCAAGGACTTTAGCTCGACGGTAGAACGGCTATTGGAGTATCATTTTCCACATGATACCCAAGACCGCCCTGTTCGCAATTACGCTCTCGGAGAAGACGATCCGGAATTCACCCAGAAGGAGATTGAGACAGCTTTCAGATCGCTGAATCGCGGCAAGGCTCCAGGGATGGATGGAATCCCCCTCGAGGTAGTGGAACTCCTATATAAGGCTAATAAACCGCTGTTTGGTGCGATATTGAACAAGTGTCTCCAGGATGGCGTCTTCCCTACTCACTGGAAAACAGCGGACCTGGTCTTGTTCAACAAGGTGGGAAAGGATAGGGGATCGCCCAGCTCCTACCGTCCAATATGTCTTTTACCCGCTTGGAGTAAGGTACTTGATAAGCTAGTGACTAACAGACTGGTGTTTCACTCCAGGAAGAATGGTCACATGAGTGGCAATCAGTACGGATTTACTCCGGGCAAGGGTACGGAAGACGCACTTTTTAAGCTGCGTCAGACAATAGAGGGTTGTCATGAAAGAGGTAACGATGCGTGCCTCATCATGTTGGACGTGAAGGGAGCCTTCAACAGCTTGTGGTGGCCCTCTATCCTCAGCGGTTTGGAGAGGATCCGTTGTCCAAGGAACTTGTTTCTTTTGGTTCAGAGTTTCCTATCTCAGAGGAAGACAGCGTATAGGACCGATGTCAAATCCTTGGAGCGAGAATACAATGTCGGTTGTCCGCAGGGATCCAACTCCGGTCCGTTCTTTTGGAACTTAGTTGCAAACACTCTGTTGGAATTGGATCTTGGAGAGATGATTGAGCTGATAGCGTACGCAGATGACTTCGGTCTGTTGGTGGAGGCGCCTAATGCTTATCAATGTTCACGCCGGGCGAATCTTGCCCTCGCAAGAATTGCCGAATGGGCGGCAGCACAAAGGTTAGCTTTCAGTGCAGAAAAGACTGTCGCTATTTATTTCCGGAAGTTCAGACGGGCAGGTCGTAGAAGAGGTCCCTCGACCCTTCCTCGAATGCGCTTCCTTGGCGTGCCTGTTCGAATGACGAACTCTGCGAGATACCTGGGCGTACACGTCGATGCGAAGCTCAACGGCATGGCGCATGTCGCCTACGTAAGGGAGAGTATCGCCAATTACGTCAGAGCGATCCATTCGTTCAGTCGTCGTGATTGGGGTCTGAGTGGTGATGCGCTCAAACAGCTTTATAAAAATGGAATTGAACGCTTGGCGACGTACGCCTGTAGCTTCTGGTGGACAGGTACCGGTCGCATGAGAGATAAACTGGTTTCGGCTCAGAGACCAGCGCTCCTGCATATAACAGGCAGCTTCCGTACAACTAGTACGGCAGCGATTCAAGTCCTGGCCGGTACCATGCCTCTGGATCTTCAGGTGGAGAAGGAGTGCCTTCTCACACGTGCGTTCAGAATGGGGTTTGACCTCGATGTGGGACGAGTGTCAATCAGAGCTGTTGATATTCAAGGTAGTGCAGAGAGATGGAGAGTACATCCTGCAAGGGCCCCTTTTATCGACTTCGAAGACGCCCATATTCCCTTGGAAGACTCCGAATTTCATCAAGGAGTTTGCGTCTTTACGGATGGTTCAAAAACAGCCGAAGGTGTCGGCGCTGGCGTGGCGATATATGTAGATGGGACACAGACCCAAGGACTCTCCTTCGGGCTACCATCCCATGCGACTGTGTTCCAGGCCGAGCTTCAGGCAATCATACAAGCACTGCAAATCACTAGAACGCACAAAAGCATTTCCCTCTTTAAGGATTCGAGGTCCTCGCTAGAAGCTCTTTCAAATCCGGAATGTCTTAACCCGTTGGTTGCGCAGGTGCACGTGTTGAGCGAGGGCATGGATATTAGTTGGTTTTGGGTGAAGGCCCACATTGGAATCACTGGAAATGAGGCAGCCGATCAATTGGCGAAGCTGGGTGCGGCCTCAGGAGTTATTTCAGTCCCAGTCCAGTATTCCCGGCGAGCTGTCAAGAGTCTCATTCGAGCAGAGTTTCTTCGATTCTGGCAAGCTCGTTGGGAGGGGGAGACTACGGGCCGAAGCGTCTTCCGGATATTCCCAAGAGTATCGGAGAGACGTGCTTGTACTTCTCCTATGATAAACTGGGCTATGACGGGACATGGGCCATTCCCCGCATACTACCGACGCTTCCATGTCAGACCGATACGCCGCGCCTGTCAGTTCTGCTGTTCGCCAATTCCAGCCACCAGCGAACATCTCCTGGTAGAGTGTGTTGGTACGAAGAAGCTCAGAGAAAGGTTTTGCCCGAGGTTGAATGCAGCCTCAGTTCGTTCCTACTTTCGGGAACCGAACATGAGAAAGCGCCTACTAGCCTTTCTCAAAGCAATGGAACCCCATCTTTGGGTGTAACATTAATGGTGTCTCCTTCTTTGAGTGCCTGTTCAAGAAAGCCACTACTTTCAACTCACTTTCCCGTTTCATGGGTAGAAGAGAAGATTTTCAAGTCAAGAAGGTGCATTCACCTTACGTTGTAAAAATGTAAATAAATTTTTCATCTTTTTGTGTGGCATCTTATTTAGTTTAGTCTTTTTATTATTATTATGATTATTATTATTACAATCTTATATTGTTTAATCCTATGTAAAGCCCATTTAATAATAAGTGAAGATGTAATTAAAGTCCGCTTTCGTGTGGACACCACCTCCCTTACTGTACTTGTTATGTGAAAGTTGTTTTGAAATAAAAGTTGTTTCATCTTTTGTGAAGTTTATTGTGTCTAGTCTAATTAGACTTTAGGGATTTATTTAAGGGTATGTTGGGACTACCCAGTACAGGGGAGGCGGCGAGTAGTCGGTGAGTCATCCTTCTAGAGAATGTGTTCTCTAGCGACACGTACAGCGATAGTGAACTAGGGTGGCATCACTTCGTTGCATGCTCGACGCGGTAAAGCACATTACTATTGCTCCCACGATCAGTCAGAAGTTGATAAGGCCGGCAATGTCCAGTATTGGACGGGAGCCACGCTTTAGCAGGCCGCACTAGTCTTACAATTGTATTTTTGATAAAACTTATACAGCAAGTTTCCATTTTTTGTAAATTGTCTTTAGCTATATAAATGCTTTAATTCATTTTCGTTTCAATCGATCTTTATTCTGTGAATTTGACTATGAATTTACATATCTTAATTTTATGAAAGGAGTCTTTTAACAAAGCATCGAATGCATGCATGTTTTCGACTAAATTTTTTAAATCTTTCATTCTTTTGATATTTATATTTGAGCAAATTAAAAATCTTTCGCCTTATATCGTTATCTATTTGACTCTGCGTTTCTTTTAAATTATTTTACGCTAGGCTTTAGAATAAGCCTGCTATGGATCGGCCGTTCTGTTTGGCATTTTGCACAACACGTTTAACTTTCGTGTGTTCAAAATACCGGTATAAAACTTAAGCCGGTTGAATAGAGAAAGCCAAACTTCGGGCTCGTCCGGGATTTGAACCCGGGACCTCTCGCACCCAAAGCGAGAATCATACCCCTAGACCAACGAGCCACGACATTTTGAAAGGAATCGGTAGTTAGTAAAGATTACTTTTCTGTATACAAGAACGTAGAGACAAATCATAGGAATCAAAATGCGCGTACTTGTAGAATGAATAACAGGTGTTAATTTAAATTATTAGACAAGCATCGGTGGTTCAGTGGTAGAATGCTCGCCTGCCACGCGGGCGGCCCGGGTTAGATTCCTGGCCGATGCAACTGCGTCCGTGACGTTTTTCATATTTTCCGAATTTAGGTGTGTGGGTTGAGTTGATTATTGACGGCCAATTATCTACACTAGGGATATAGGCCCGGGGGGAGTGCTCTTCGTGGGGGTCTTTCTAAGGGAACCTAATCCGTATTTACGCATGGATAAATCCACGGCTCGAAGAAAACCACGAAAACTCCGAACGATTAGGCCGACGGGCGCGATTGGGATCGAACCCAGCACCTCCCGTCTACCAGCTTCGAGAGCACAACCTCTCAGCCACTGGTGGGGCCGAATTTAGGTGTGACATTTGAAGTGAAAAAAAATCAGGTTATCTTTACAATTGTATTTTTGATAAAACTTATACAGCAAGTTTCCATTTTTTGTAAATTGTCTTTAGCTATATAAATGCTTTAATTCATTTTCGTTTCAATCGATCTTTATTCTGTGAATTTGACTATGAATTTACATATCTTAATTTTATGAAAGGAGTCTTTTAACAAAGCATCGAATGCATGCATGTTTTCGACTAAATTTTTTAAATCTTTCATTCTTTTGATATTTATATTTGAGCAAATTAAAAATCTTTCGCCTTATATCGTTATCTATTTGACTCTGCGTTTCTTTTAAATTATTTTACGCTAGGCTTTAGAATAAGCCTGCTATCGATCGGCCGTTCTGTTTGGCATTTTGCACAACACGTTTAACTCTCGTGTGTTCAAAATACCGGTCCCAACAAACACGAGATTTTTGGCCACCTGTTGTAAACGTTGTGGCCAAAAAAGTTTGCGGCAATTTGTATCCAGCCATTAATGTATTTTAACTGAAGCGCCCGCACACCGGATGTCTATCGCCAAATCGTTAACGGGCAAATGGCGGGGAAACTTAATGCAATTTCAGTGCCCAATAGCGAATGAAAGTACGTTTGCGGCCAAGATATACAAATCTATCATTGTTTAAAAGTCAGTGGCCCAGTATAATCTTCTCGACATTTTTATTATAAGAAATAAAAAGTATCTTTACTTCACATTTTATAAGATGATTTTCGCTATTTTAAACCTGGATTTATCTGAAACTATAAAATATGCTGCATTTAAATATTACATCTAATATTGCATTTAAATAAATGCAATAAAAAATACACAAAGTACCCTTCTTTAATTTAAAGAGTTTTTATGGAAAAAATATATCATAAAAACTGTAAATGTTTTTGCTTTTAAAGTATGCATTAATATCTTTAAATGAATATTTTTTGTGAGCACCTAGAATGAAAATGAATATTGCAATCTTTAGACATACATATTATATAAACATATTAAAAAAATTAATGATAAATGGGAATTTATTTCAATTTCAATGAAAAAATATTTGTCAAAAGAAATAAATGCCACTTTGCCAAAAAGCAGTTACTGTTAAACAAGAGAAAAAAAAAAAAATCTTTTTTTTCTTGGGGGTGGGGGGGGGGGTGATTTTATATTATCTGTATATTATCTATAAATCAGTTCCAAAAAATAAGTTATTTTCATTTTTTGAAACACTCAAAATTTAGATTTAAAAGAAAAAAAAATCTTAACTATCTTAAATAAGCAGTAATAGCAAATACCGATCCCCCCCCCCCTCCCACTCCTTTCACACGGCAAGCCGGGACCGGGAGGAATGCAGGGAAAGATAAACTAAGATTTCCCCTTTTCCGACACATTTTTTTTCCCAGTGGGGATTTTTGTAAATATATTTTTAAATGTTTTCCGCTTTGTAATAATCAGCATTGAAAAATTTCCACTTTTAAAATTATTTAATATTGTATGAGAAATTTTGAAGATAAAAAAAACCTTGAAAAAAATAAATCTATTGAAATATAGCTTTTTTTCTGCGGTCTCGTAGGGATTTTTATGTCTTTTTTGCAGCGTCATCGCAGCAATGTTTACATTTTCCTTGCCTGGCATCGCATCGTGTTCGTGGCGTCGTCTATGTCTAAAAGTCTCGTCATTCACTGGTTTTTGGATATTTAGATTTACAAATTAGGTAAGATTTTTTTTCTATATTATTCCAAGAGTTAGTTAAAAATTAGTTTTCATCATTCTCAGGGACAGATTTAAGTTCAAGATAAAGAAAGCTGAGAAAAAGCATCAGCAATTGTGTAAAATTAACTGCATTGCTTTGCTTATTATGCGACTTAATTCTACAGAAGTGAATAAAAAAAAAAGTTCTTTACTGATCTTACATCTGCCCTGAATATGCTATTAATAAGTTGATTGTAATTATATATATATATATATATCAGAGTAAAATGTGTCCGTAATGAACAATCTCGGAAGTTTTTGGTTTATAAAAAAATTCAGCTTTTATTTTTTTCATAATTCTCCGTTGCCTGTTTTATAATTTGCTTTATTGCTGACAATCTTAAACCAGTCAGGAAGCAGAAAGTAATATTTTACAGCTCCAGTGTCTTTCAGTGAAATTTTACTTCATATGTTAAGATCTGGTTTTAATTAACTAATATATATTCTGTATTTTCTGATGATACTGGCATATTTTTGTTTTGATAGTAATAGAAAACTTCGAATTTTATGTACTAATTAATGACCATTTGCAAAATTTCACTTATTTTTAAGATTTTAATAAAGTAGGTAATTTCTTTTTAATTCATTAATGTGATTTTTAATTAATCATGTCATGGCAATAGTGCCCAAAATGTTTTGGTTTAGCCGAAAAGCTAAGTAATCTGATTTAATTTTTAAATTCCACTTATCAGAGTGTAATAGGAACACAACTTGGTACTTTTTTGTTATACCAACACATGCCAAAATATACGCTAATCTGCCATTTATTTCTACCCTAACCGTGTAAAGAATTTTTTATTGCAAACTGTACCAAACATTCTGATTGGACTATTTATTGAACGTGAATATTTTATTTTTATTATTATTTAATCGTAACCTCATAAAACATCTTAACTTGCTACTTTTCAAATAGAAAATATTTATTAAATTATAACTTGCATTTATTTTTGACACTGAAATGAATTTTACCATTAAGCTGTTACTTGATGATGTAGAAGCGGCAATAAAATTGTTTTAGGACTTTAGATACATAAAAAAAAGTTTTTATCAAAAAAACTCATAAACATCTTCATTTAAAAAATGAAATCTTTACAGCAGAACAATGTAAAGAATTTTTTATTGCAAACTGTACCAAACATTCTGATTGGACTATTTATTGAACGTGAATCTTTTATATTATTATTATTATTTAATCGTAACCTCATAAAACATCTTAACTTGCTACTTTTCAAATAGAAAATATTTATTAAATTATAACTTGCCTTTATTATTGACACTGAAATGAATTTTACCATTAAGCTGTTACTTGATGATGTAGAAGCAGCAATAAAATTGTTTTAGGACTTTAGATACATAAAAAAAAAGTTTTTATCAAAAAAACTCATAAACATCTTCATTCAAAAAATGAAATGTTTACAGCAATCCTAAGAGACATTTACAATTTCAAGCCTGTAGTTTAAATAGAGTTATATTTTATTACCTTATGTAATATTTATTTGTTCTTTTATTTTAAGTGCATATTTGTATTGCAATTTTCAAACGTTTTATTTTTAAGTGCTTAAATTCGTGCCAACAATGTTATTTTTGTTTTCAAATGATTCGTTTCATGTGAATTTCCTTTTGTGCCGATTATTACGCTTAGCGACAATGGTGTTGGTATAACAGAAAAGGACCCAAACTTTTTATAAACAGTTGCTTTTAATATATTTTCATGTTGTAAATATTTTTTTAATAACAAACCAGATTAATTTTTAATGGGTTTTTTTTCCTAATGAAAGCACATAATTTGTTTGGGTACATTTTGGTTAGCCGGGCACCAGTGATATATATACAAGTATTTAGGGTTTAATCTAGAGCTAGGCAAATAGCCAAAAAGCTAACTGAAAGCACCTTTTGCCCCCAAAGCATTTAGTGGATTAGCCAAATAGCAACAGCCAAAAATATATATATCATTTTGATTTTTTGTTCTTGCCTTTCGTAAACCTGCAGCTGCTGCGTGAAAAAAAAAATCTCAAACCGCCTCTGTCCCGGCAACTCACTTCAAAATTTGTCTCATCCTCTCTGTGTAAGCATCTTACAAATAGTATGACATCATTTGCATTAAACAAGTATCGAGGAAATTAAAAGAGTTTGTTTATTTTTTGTTGATAATCCCAACTTAGGAAATGAAACCAAAACGGTTCATGAATGGAAGTTGTTCAGGCAGGTTCTGGCTACAAGGGGTAAATAAATGAAACCAGCTGATTGTATTATTTTTCCATAAAAATGGCATTACTGACATGTTTCCCAATGTGAATTCTTTGTATGAATTTGTAGCAACAATTCTGTTGTCTACGGCAGATTGTGAAAGGGGATTTAGTCTCGTGAATATAACAAAAACTGACTTGAGAAATAGACTGACAGCCAAAAATTTAAGTAACTTAATGGTGATTAATTTGGAAGGGGAAGTTTGAAAAGAATTTCCATTTAAAAAAACATTTGATGTGTGATGTATGGCCAAATCTCGAGAGGGTCAATCTTACAGAGTGGTGTACTGTTTATATATTGTATAATTAAAAATAATACTCATTTATATAGAAAATTTGTATAAATAAAAGTTTTTTTTTTCTTGGGTAAAGCTATTTTTATTTGGCTAACAGTTATTGGCTGCAATTAGCCAAAAAGCTACAAATCTCTTTTTCCTAGATTAAACTCTAGTATTGTATATATACACATATCTATGTATATACACATATGTCTGCATATACATATATATACATACATATATTTATGTATATATATGTATGTATATACATATATAGGTATATACATTATGTATTTATATATGTTGATATATATCAGTGGCACCCGGCTAACCGAAATGTACCTTTTTTTGTTTCAAAGTATTGCATCGTCCCTTACCCCTCCTGCAAAAACAAATTTGTCTTTAAGGACGTCTTCCTTTTTAAAACTTGTTTTAAGCCTTTGTAAGTATTTTTTTTTTTAACCTCATCTCCCCCGTGTCTGAAATTTTCTTTCTGTGTTTGTGACAACATACTCTCAAAGCATGCAATTTCTTTCTTGGAATCCAAAATAGTTGCACACTGTTATACTATACTGTTACATTTTTTTTTTTTTACACCCATCCAAAATATTAAGAGAAGAGAGCCTGTCTGATATTATACTTTTAATTTTATGTTAAATAAAACATTGGGTACTTTTCCGTTAGCCAGGTGCCAATGATGTGTACAAGTACATACATGTATATATATCACTGGTGTCCGGCTAACCGAAAAGTACCAAACATTGTATCAATTATCTTCCTTAATTACTTTCCTGGAATTATAATTTATCTCCATCTTTTATATTATGTTCTGCAGTGTTTTTCTTTTTCAGTACCATAATTTCAGTAAAAAGCGCTATAGTGCATATGCGTGTAAAAATTTAAAACAGTCTAAGTGCACAGCACTTCTGCTGGTGTGGCTGATTCAGTAATTTTTTTTTTCTTTTCCTCCCCATAGCAATATTTAGATAAGATGCCATTTTATTTAATGCAAATTATGTGTGTGTGCATGTTGAAATAAGTTTTGATTTAAAAGAAGAAGAAAATGATTCACTGGCATCAGTTATATACATTAATCAGTTGTACTTTTTCTTTTTAATTTTCTAGTTGAATATGATAAATGCTTAATATTGCAACCTATTACAATTTATTTTCATATTTTTCTGGAGACTGTGGTGGCGCAGTTCAGAGATGGCAGCAGAGATAGATAGTGTAGAAAAGATGACTGTGCAGCATAAAGTCGTTTGGCATTCAAGCAAACGTAAGTTGTCAATTTACTCAGTTTGTAATGCAGGGCTTTTATCTTAGGGCCCATTTTGAAAAAAGTAAAAGTTATTTGTGTGAAATTTATTCTTTTTTTTTTTTTTTTTTTTTGTGAAAGATAACATTTTGTAATGAATATGAAATTTAGTTACTCCAATTTGAACCAAAAAACAAATTTGTCTTTAAAGACTTCTTCCTTTTTAAAACTCAATTTTTTTTAAGGTGCCTGTGTTATTTAAAAAAAAAATGGGAAGAGATCCTGTTTATTAAAAGGTATATTGTGAAGGGACCTGCTTTACTTGGAAGAATTTTGGGATGGTCCCCTAAATAGGCTCCAAATTTTGTCTGTATTGATCAATTTACATTAGTAAATTTACATTTGCATTTACTGTATTTTCTGTTTCTACACACTGCTTCTTTATCCAAAATCATAGTCTTTTCCAACAGTTCTAAAAATGACTTTTTTTTTTTTTTTTTTTTTTTTTTTTTTTTTTTTTTTAATATAAAACTAAACTTTAATTTTGCATGAGGTTTTTTTCTTTATCTGTTTCTATGTGTTATAGATAATTTTTTTATGTACCGAGTAAATAGTTTTTATGAAATATGGCATATATTATACATTTATATTCAAATAACTTTTTATAGATCACTTATTGTCTTTAAATATGCTTAAAAAATGAAATTCTTGCAACTACTCGGCTGAAATATGGCTGATTAACGAGTATATACCAAGTACTTGGTACAGCTCTAGTTTCTCATAAGCATGGCTCTTTTCTCAATTTTCATAGAAAATCAATATCAATGTTTAAAAATGAAAGCTGTGTGTTTTAGAGATTGATACAAAAATGTGGAGAAATCATGATACAAATATAAAAAACGAGAAGAGGGCTAAAATAAAATGCATTTTTAATATATAATATGCCAATATATTCAAAGTAATTAAAACTTAAGTTTAATTGTTGACTCCAGTTGAACATTAAAATAATTATTCATTACATACATTGCCACTTTTTATCTGGTGTTCACAATTTTACCAAGTATTTTTTTTTTTTTTTTAATCTTGTACATGATCATGTACTAATACTATTAGTTCTGTTTTTCACTTGAGTGTGTGTGCAGTAATGTTTGCTTCAGTTTGCCTAATTTTGATATTATAGTGCAGAAATTTTAACATGTGCAGGGTAAGGTGTGTTTGAATTCAAAATTCATTATACATTACAAAAGAAAGAAAACTGACAGGAAAAATAGTAAATAAAAGGTTTTTTTGTTTTACTTTAATAAAATTTTGTATTATGCACATCACATACTTAAATTTTTCTGGTGAGTTTCAACTTACATATGTAACATAATTTTAGAAAGCAAGTTTTTCAAAATGATTTATTAAAATGTTGTTTAAAAGGAAATCCTCATTTCTATCTCTTGTGTGAGTTTTATAGAGTTTTTACTGTGTTTTATATATGGGAAAATATAATTAAGTCATTGTTAACTTTGATTTAAAACTTTTAAGACAAAAATATTCTTGTCACCTTGATTTAAAATTAATCACAAAGGAATATATAAAATGAGTACACAAATTACATGTTTCATAAAGAAGTTATTTAATTCATGTAATTTATAGAATTGAAGAATACTCAATACATCATTAAAACTATAATAAAAAAGCTGTTAAATGATATCTTTTAAGTGACCAAAAAATCATTTTTTAAATTTAAGGTATTTTGAAAATATTCTTATGTTTTGCCCAAAATTATTTTGCAAATGTAAGATTCTGGAGAGGGGTTGAAAGCTCAAATCCATGTTTTATAAATTTTTGATTTAAATCATATATCAAATCATAAACATGTGTATTTTTACATTGCTAACTAAGCATAAAACCGACAGAGTGAAAAATGTCCAAGCCTGGAAGTTTGGTTACGCTTAGTTAGCAATGTAAAAATTCGCATGTTTATTATTCAGTAATTTCATGTGAATTTCACTGCTGAAAATTAATTGAAAAAATAATTAAAGTTACTCAAATATAAAGTTTTTACAATAAAATAACTGTGGCATATTATAATTTTTTATGCTGAAAAGAACTTTTCCTAGTATTTTTATTTAGTATCCAAAATATAACTGTGTAATTTTCATTCATTAAAAAAATTGTATATGTGAAAAAAATATTTAACAAATACCACAATTTTGGGCTTATACATGTTTAAAAATAAAATTTTACCTATATCTACCAGTGCGGCATTTGATAATCTGAAGATGTGGTTACATTAATGGGTCGTGGGAGTGTTCAACATTGGCTGAGGACTCTGTTTCCCTTATGGGATCCCGGCTACGGAGCCGTTGTTCACTTCCGCGTTCCGCCTAAGTGTGTTGGTGTGGTGTCCTCTGAGTTTCGGCTCCTATAAGGGGAGCTGATGCATATCCATTCTGTTTCCCAAAATAACCGCCATATTGCAACCCAGCTCAGCATTAGGAAACCGCCTGAGCAGGTGTTTGCCGTCCCTGTTACTGTCACTCGCCGTCCACTAGTATGGTAAGCTAACCGGTTTTAGCTTGGTTTTTGGTCTGTTGGGTTATTAAATGGCGATATGATTCAGCCTGTAGTATGAGAGCTCTAGGCTCCACCGTATCATCACAGCGACCTCTGTCGTCATTCATTTGGAAAATGGTGATGAAGCGCAAGAGGCTTAAGCCCCTGCTTCTCCCCTGGCCGAAGAGCACCACCTTAACCAAGGCGCACATTGAGACGCAGCCAACACGCGCGGGGCAGGTTCTCACGTCACGCGATTTTGTAAAGCATTGAGTTGGGTTGGGTTGATTATTGACGGCCAATTATCGACACTAGGGATATAGGCCCGGGGGGAGTGCCCTTCGTGGGGGTCTTTCTAAGGGAACCTAATCCGTATTTACGCATGGAGAAGATCCACGGCTCGAAAGAAAACCACGAAAACTCCGAGCAATTAGGCCGACGGGCGCGATTGGGATCGAACCCAGCACCTCCCGTCTACCAGCTTCGAGAGCACAACCTCTCAGCCACTGGTGGGGCTTGTAAAGCATTGAAATGAGCGGGAGAGCGCATATTGACTCACGCGCAGTTTTTCTGACGCAGGTCCTGCCTGCCACTTGTGTTCCGAACACAGTTTCAAGTGCGAGTGTGTCACGTTTTTCAGCGAAAATGAAGGAAAAACTGATCGAAGCTGTTCGCACCTATCCTGTTTTGTAAACATTTCAGTAAATAATGGACGTTAGTCCTAAAACTTTAAAAATAAATGTAATTTTGTAAATGGTTATTATTATATAAAATTAAAAGTTTTCTATTCTGTTTTTCAGAGTAATAATGATAAAAAAATCTTGTTTAATATAAAAAGTTTTATTAATCACATGAAATTTATTAAAACTAGCTAATTTTTTTTTAAAGGTACTTTTCTGTTACCTGGGTGCCAGTGATATGTATATTTATGTTTATATATATCACTGGCGTCCAGCTAACAGAAAAGTACCTAAAAAAATTGTTCTAAATACGTTATGGTAAGTGGAATTCAAAAATTAAATTTTATTACTTCCATTTCAGTTACATCAATTTTAAGTGCTATGAACATTAAACTGAAATTGTCTTTTAATTATAATATCCATTACTGAAAAATGCCTAGTTAAACATTTCAGCAATGGACATTGGTCCTAAAACTTAAAAAAAGAAAATGTAAATGGTTTTTATTATATATATAAAAAAATTATTCTATTTTTCAGAGTATTAATGATTAAAAAAAAAAAAAAAAAAAAAAATCGGTTTAATATTAAATATTTTATTACTCGCTTAAAATTTATTAGCTATTTTTTTTTATTTTTTAATGTTCTTATTAATACATTATGGTAAACAATTGCATGTTTTGATTTTAATCTGCTGCTAAATAATGAAATTTAATTTTTAAATTGTTTACCATAATGTATTAATAAGAACATTTAAAAAAAATAGCGAGTTATAATCAATTTTAAGCGAGTTATAATCAATTTTAAGCGAGTAATAAAATATTTAATATTAAACTAATTTTTTTTTTTCATTATTACTCTGAAAAATAGAATACAAAATTTTTAATTTTATATAATAAAAACCATTTACATTTTTTTTTTTTTTTTTTTTTTTTTTTTTTTAAAGTTTTATGACCAATGTCCATTGCTGAAATGTTTAATTAAATTTTATTATTTAGCAGCAGATTAAAATCAAAACATGCAATTTTTGCAAGAAAATGAAGAAGATATAAATTAAGTAAAACCAAGCTTGTTTAAAAATTTTCAATGAAAACAGAATACTGTGAAACATTTTCTGTATGAAACTTGCAAAAGAGAGTTATAAGAAAAAATTAAAACTGAATTTTTATTGGTTATTTTTTTATAAACAAAAAACTTTAGAGGGGGTGTGGGGAAGGGGGGGGGGGCATTACCAGAACATATATTGTATCATGAACAGTACAAATTTTTTAGTCTAAAAATAAAAAATCTCTGACGGCTCGGCCTACAGGCACAGGTAGAATTTGAAGACGCAGACCGTGGGCGCCTGTTTGTTGGGAAATGCGGAAGAAATTACCTTTTTACCATGATGCGACAGTTGGAACCGCCCACTTCAAAACCTAAATTGTTTGCAGGTGAAACAAGCAAAGATTTTTTTTGTTGTTGTTATAAGGGTTGGTTTTATAAAAAACTTGTCAATATAAAAGTTTTAAATAATATTAAGAGGACTTATAATAAATTTAAGCGAATATGATATCTTGTGAATTGACGAAGCTGTGAATTTTTTTCTTCTTCTTAACCATTTTTAATTACATCAAAAATCTGATAAATTTTCGTCCATTTTCCTAGAAGTAATAATAACTTTAAACGGGTTCGATACGTATCATAACTAAGAAGTTATGGTTTTTTTTTCTGTTTTCACAAAAAGCCGTACTAATATATACTAATAAGCACGCATCCATTTCAGAATCAGATAATCGGATTCTGAATTTAAATCTATGTACTGATCCATGGCAAAAAATATCTAAAAATCCCAAAAAATGAACTAATTGTTTCTTATTCTACGAAAAACGAGCCGTTTTACACGCGTGGCATACGTTAGCAATGTAAACAAACGTGAACGTGACGGAAAACTGAGTCGCAATATGCGCACACCCTGCCGCGCACAGTTTTTTCCGAGCAGCATCGCTTCACCTGCGCGTGGCAGCTGCGTCTCAATGTGCGCCGCGCCTTAGAGGTGTCCGGGTAAACCGGCCCTTTTTGGTAGTGACCTCGTATAGGCTCACGAGAGCCTGGAATCGGCGGTGAAGTAAGACTGCCTTCGGCAGCCATAGCTTATCATATCTACCAGTACAGTGTATACGAAGCATTCGTGTTTATTATTATTTTCTTTCCTTGGAAAAAAAAACCCAATCATTTAATATTGTTGAGTGAACAGCCGAAAACAATATTAAAATTGCTTTTTTCATGAGTCTGCAATAATAATCACTCAAAATATGTTGTGCCCCAAAGCAGAATATTTTACAATGTTCTGCGACGAATCTTCAGCTGATCAAAAATGTTCTGTGGGAATTTGAAAAAAAAAAAAAACAGGGAGATGTCCTTGTATATGTATATATAGGAGTGCAATTTCATCTTTTATAGAAATGCAAAAGACGTTTCATAAAGCACTGACACATACACACCAAAAACACGTTATTTTGGGTTAAGATTTATTTTTAAAACTGTCGCATTGACAAAGAATTTACAGTTCTGTCAATAACTATACGAAAGATATATTTTGAGATATCACCTTTATAGAGGAAAAGTCTGGATATTTGGTCCATACATAGTTATAAGTCCAGCTTTTAGAACTTTTCTAACAGATTTATATCCAAGCGGAGGCCCATGGGATTTTCTTTTGTTACTGAATACATGTTATTAGTAATATTTTTTGTAGCAACTTCACTGTACATGAGATTTCAAATTTTTTATTAGTAATGAATATAGTGTTGACTCTAGAACTAAAGCGTAGCCGGATGGAAATATTTTTAAAACGGTCACACTGTTCTCCAAAAGAGCACTCTTGCATCCTGTTCAAAAGATATATTTTGAACTGGTTTGTTTATTATCCCCACTTATCAATAGAATTTTGCGATATTTTCCCATGACCAATTGACTAATTTTGCGACCGACTGACAAATGGGATTTTTTTTCACGACCAAGTAACAAATTTCACAATATTTGAGATTTTTCACTCGATCGACTGGCGAATTTCACCATTTTTTCTCACAACCGATCAATATAGGTGAAAACTGGGAAATCGGATTAGTAGCCAGTGACCGGTAGACTCGGTTTCATTAATGGCCACTTTTTAAAGTACTGACTGATGTTTCAAATTTTCTAGATAAAGTTTAATCATATAGAAACATATTTTTGTATAAATCAGAGTTTTATACCAGCGAAGTGTTCATGATAAAAATAGGGAAGAAGTCAAAATTCAAGAAAATTTCCTTAAAATCAGAAAGTCTATCACATTAATTTTTTTAGAATATGTACATGGATTATTTGTCAGGGGTGATTGTGTTCCAGTTATATACTGGAATTGCAGTATTTTTTTCTTTTTCAATACCAGAATGCCTTTTTTTTTTCGTATAGATCGGTCATAGGGAAAAAATCTCGAAATTCGTCAGTCGGTCAGGAAAAAAAAAAAAAAAAAAAAAAAAAAAAAACCCGTAAATTTCGTCAGTTAGATGCGGGAAGAATATTGCAATGATCGTCAATTGGTTGCAGGAGAATATAGCTAAATTTGTTAATCAATTGCATGAAAAAAATCTTGAAGTCTGGAAATTCTTTAGTCGGTCGCATGAAAAACCCCCGCAAATTTCGCTAGTAAGCTGCAGGAAAAAAAACACGTAAATTTGCTGATTGGCCGCAAGAAAAAACTGAACAATAAGCCAATTGATAGGAGGGAAAAAAAGCGTGAAATTCGTCAATCGGGTAGCAGGGAAAATTTGAGAAATTTGTCAGTCGTCAATCCTAAGAAAAAAAATCCCCAAATTCTTCTGTCGTTCACGAGGTGAAACTTGTCAGTTGATCAGGGAAAAAAAATCGTGCAATTCGTCGATCGATCATGGAACAAACCTACAAAATTTGCCAGTCGGTCAAGTGAAATTATCATGAAATTCGATCGTCAGGGGTGAAAAAAATTGTGCTATTCGTCAAACAAATGGAGGGGGGGGGGGGGGGAATCGCAAAATTCTTAACACATTCTTGGGGGGAAAAATCTTAAAATTCGTCAGTCACTCAAGGATTGCAATGGAATTTGTAACTGGGAAGTGACCGCATAGGGGTGGCAGGATATCAATGACAATTTTTTAATCGCCACAGGGCAAATGGCAAAAGTTTCAAGATTTTTTTTTTCTGCGACTTATTGAAGAATTTTGCGATTTTTTCCCGTGACTGATTGGAGAATTCTGTGATTTTCTTCTCGATAGACTGATGAATTTCACAATGTTTTTTAGATTTTACCCTTGATTGACAGGTGCATTTCATAATTTTTTCTTGCTACCAGTGAACGATTTTTGCGATTTATTTACTGCGCCTGGTTGAAGAATTTCTCGATTTTTTCCGACAATCCACTGACGAATTTCATATTTTCTTTTCTCAAGCACCTGAAGAATTTAAAGATTTTTTTTCACGATCGACTAACAAGTTTCGTGATTTTTTTTCCTGTGACTGATTGTAGAATTTTGAGATTTTTTTTTTTCCTCCGACAATCCATTGACTAATTTTAAGATTTTTTACCACGATTGGCTGATAAATTTGGCGATATCTTTTAAATGGCCAAAAAATCATTTTGTAAACTTTTTCATATTAAAATTTAGTTAAATTGTAATATTTTAACAAAACTGTATTCAAAACGTTATCATAAAAAAATCTTCGTCTATTACCAATTGCATAGGAATTGTTCATTTTTATTAAAATTATTTTATTCAAAATTGTTATTTTACAGTTTGTTAAAACAGTTTAGCAGAGTTTCACGAAATGTAAACATCTTGTACAATGGGTCCTTCAAATTACTCAAAATTTTGATGCTACAGCTCATGTGCTTAGAAAATGTTTGCTTTAAAATGTTTTAATATTTGTTTCAAGAGTGATGATTCAGTTTTGTGATTATTGTGACACTTCTGGAAATATAGTGCATCTAATCTGGACTTACATTTAATAAAAATTAAATTAATTTAAATTTTTGAAATGTAAAATTTAATAGAAAAAGATTGAGTATTTTTTAAAGTTTTGCAGAAATGTGTCAAATAATTTTTGTTAACAGGGTTTTTGACTTTCATGAACTTTGACAATACTTAAGATTACACAGATTTATGCTAAATAATTTTTTTTTAATTTATGCTATGTATGTAGAAGAGGAAGGGAGAAGGTGATAAAATTTATTTAATCTTCTGACCTCTAAATTAAGGATTTTTTTTTAATATGTTGTCATATAAATTAATTTGGATTTTGATTATATGTATAATTTTTAACAAATTAAAAATAAAGCAGATTCTTTGGAGAAAGGGACCTTCTTTAATACTTTCTTTGACCCTTTTTTCTTAAGAAACTTTAAAAAATGATATTTAAATTCAAGGTATTTTTAAAACATTCTTATGTTTTGCCCAAAATATTTTGCAAATGTAAGATTCTGGAGAAGAGCTGAAGGCTCAAATCCATGTTTTTAAATTTTCCTTTAAATCAAATATCAAGTAATAAAAATGGCGATTTTTTTTCATTGCTAACTAAGCGTAAAACTGACAGTGTGAAAAATGTTCGAGCCTGGAAGCTTGGTTACGCTTAGTTAGCAATGTAAAAATTCACATGTTTGTTATTCAATAATTTCGAGTTAATTTCACTGCTGAAAATTAATTAAAATTACTCAAATATCAAGTTTTTAGAATAAAATAACTGTGGCAATATTTGTATTGGAGTAAATAGTGTTTCCCCTAGACGTTTTCGAGAGGGCGCAGCACCCTGCCCATTTTTTTATAGTTGTAAATGCACCCTGTCCGTTTTTATATAGCTGGAAATGTGCCCTGATTATTGTGGATTCGCAAGAATTTGCTTTCGCGAATTTCGCCAAAATGTAGCGGGAAAATATCACAAAAATCATCTATCGGTCGTGAGAAAATATCGCAAGATTCGTCTATCGGTCACAGTAAAATATGACAAATTTTGTCACTTGGTCGCAAGAAAAATTACAAAATTCAAAAATCTCGAAATTCGGTAGTTTGTTGTAGGAAAAAAAATCAGGAAATTTGCTTATTTGTCGCAAAACCTCCCTCCCTGCACAATTCGGTAATTGGTAGCAGGAAAATATTCTGAAATTCATCAGTCAGCTGCGGGAAAAATCACGAAACTATTCAGTCAGTCATGGGAAAAAATAGCGAAATTCTTCCATTGATCGCATGAGAAAAATTGCGAAATTTGTCAATCGATTGCGGCCAAAAATAGAGAAATTTATATATCTGTCATGGGCAGAGCATTCGGGGCACGGGCCCAGGGTCCCCGATTTTCAGGAGTCCCCAAATGCTACTAAAAAATTTTCAATTATTGGCCAAAACAGTTTTAACTGTTAAAAAAACAAAATTAAAATGGAAAAATCTGTTTGTCAGAGATTGTCTATGATGTGTCAAAGCAGGGTTGGCAAGTTTCTTCCAAAGTGGAAAAAACCAGCTGGAAGAAATAGGTTTCTTCCAAGTGGAAAAAATGGAAGAAACTGTTTTTCTTTAAGAATTTACCATATAAGTTACAACTTTGTAAAATACAATAAAAATAAATGTATTTTCTAATAGATAACCTTACATAAATTTAATTAGACTTATAAAAATTTAATTATGTATGATAAATTGATAATTACACCAGTTTTTTAGCCAAGATCACACACCTGTCTAAAGCTTTCCAATCATTGTGTACCTGAATAAAATAAATGGGACTTTTCTAACACCATGCCAAAATGTATGCTAATGTGCTATTTATTTCAACCCTGAACGTGTAAATATTTTTATTGCAAACCGTGCCAAACATTGTGATTTGCTATTTATTGAACATGACACTTTTTAATTATTATTATTATTACTTAATTTACTCTGTAACCTCACAAAACATCTTAATTTGCTATTTTTCAAATAGAAAATATTTAATATTAAGTAGTAACTTATATTTATTGTTGACACTAATGTGGATTTTACCATTTGGCAGTTACCAGATGATGAGGACGCTGCAATAAAATTGTTTCAGGACTTTGGATACATAAAAAAAGTTTTTATTCAAAAAAAAGTATGAACGTCTTCATTCAAAAAGTGAAATGCTTACTGCAATGCTAAGAGACATTTACAATGCTATGCCTGTAGTTTAAATTGAGTTAATTTTATTAATTTATCATATAATATTTATTTGTTCTTTTATTTTAAGTCTATATTCGTGTCGATTTAATAAAATAGTTCGTGAAAGTCTGTAATTTTCAAATGTTATATTTTTAAATGCTCAATTTTGTGCCAACATTTTTTTTTTCCAATTGAATCCTTTCACATGAATTTCATTTTGTGCCAATTATTGCACTTGGTGACGACAATGGTGTTGGTATAACGGAAATGTACCAAATAAATTTATCCAAAATACACAAAATCAATTAAATGTAATTCAATTCAAAAGAGGCACATTTTTTTTTAATATATATAATTTAAACTTCTGTAACCAGTAGTAAATAGTATGTGGATCATTTACCTATTGTAGAATGAAACTCTTTTAAATAAAAGACAGTGCTTTGAATTTACTCCCATTTTATTAAGGAAACTAATATACAGTAATTACTGTATTGAAGGATTTCATTAAAATCTCCATTTTCCTTACTACAGTGCAACATTGTTTAACAAAACAGAAGTAATTTAGCTTTAAGATGCTGCAATCAATTTCTCAACTTAGAATGGATGAATGCAAACGATGAAAAAAATTCTTATCCCTGTAGAGTTTATTTTTAGAACATTTATCTTTTAAATCAGCATGCTAGTATACATAATTACAAATTTGTTTGTTTTAAGTTTTGCACAATAGTTTTTAAAATATTACATTTTTATATGATAAATAAAGAATTGGTAGGTTTTTTTTTTTTTTTTTTTTTTTTTTACAGAAATTACATAAACAATAAAAAAATACCCCCCTACCTCTAAAGTTGTAAAAAACATAACCTGTAAATACCTGCTGAACCTGAAGTTTGTTATTAAAAAATAACTTATTTTTCCATAAATAATATTTTTAATATTAATTAAAATTTCCAATTTAAATTTCATATAATTAGGTTTTGAATTTAATTCTTTTATATAGTTAATATATTTTAATTTTGAGCATCTGTTTTGTTTTCTTCCAGTTTTTTCCATTTCTTCCGGTTTTTTCCAATTTCTTCCGGAAGAAACCCAACCCTGTGTCAAAGTAACTTCATTTTTTCTTTATTGTATTTTAACCCTTTGAGGCGTGGTGGGATATATTATATCCCACCTAATTTTAATACGATTCAAACCAGAAACTTTGAATTAAATTTTACTTTTTTAACTTTGACGGGGAAAAGTTGAAAAATTGCTTTTCCTTATTTTGAACTAAATTACGGTGAGAATTGAAATGCTATTGTTTTATGAGTGATAATATCAGATTTATAGCTTGGAGGTACACAATGTATTTTCCTACTTTACAAATCCATTTTGAAGGAAATGTTATGTGAAAATATAAAGTGAAGAAAATAAAGAACTGCTGGTTTCTAGCAATACAAATTCTAGAAACATTGACAAAGTGAGTAATACCACATTTATGAAATGAAAGAAAGAGCACCCATACATCATATGTAAAGAATATGAATTTATATATTTGAAGTTATTAGAAAGAATTTATAGAAAGCCTGTTTTTATTTTGTTTTAGTGATTAACACAGAGATAAAGTATTTAATATATACAGCCCCCCCCCCTGCTCTTAACACATAAAAATAGAAATAATATTATTGTTAACATGGTTGCAAAAAGAAATGAGAGAATATGATATAACATAAAATTGCCACCATGAAATGCAGTTTCGCACCTAGAAAAAAAAAAAAAAAAAGGAATTAGGCGTCATTTGACAACGCTGCCCTTTCATGAGTTTTTGTTAAAAGCAAATATAGGTATACTGCAATAAAATAGTTTCATTGTGTACAAATAACTTGAACTACAAAGCTTTTTGTAAATAGTCTTTTTAATTATAATTTCTGTTCCGATTATATTTATAAATGGCTAATTAATAAGTGGTGTTTTTAAAGTAAGGCATTTTAATTTTGTTATGTAAAATTTATTTTTTGTTTTTCAGAAGAAGAATAAAAATCTGGAAAGAAAAAAGTTCTCTGTGAAGATGACTGTAGATTTTCAGCTCTTGTTTATCAACTTAAATTAAGAAACATCAGAAATTTAATTGTAACAGGATTAAATTTTCTTGTAAAATATTTCTGATAAATTTTGAGCATCTTGTAAATACATAAATAAATGTTTTTTGGTTGGTTTGTTTTACATTTGTTGTGAAAAATAAAATTTATATGAAAAAAAAAAGCATTCAGTTCTAGTGTTTTTAAATATATATATTTATTTATGCAAGTGATGTTGTTAAAAAGGATGTACTATATATTTTCCCCTTTCTCATTCTAAGAACATTCCCCCTTCTTTTTACAGGTTAAGATATAATTCAATAAAAGTGTTTTATGTAGGCTATATTTTAAAAACTGACAGCCTGATAAACTGTTTTTGTTGGTTGATTATAAATTAGCATTGCTTGGAGATCAGGTATTAAAAATAATTTGCTGTATAAATACTTTTGAAAATTTTAATAAAAATTTCATCATAATCTCATTAAAAGTTGAGATTAAAATTTTAATGTACATAATATTGTATGAATCAGTTTGAAATTTTGTTAGTCAAAAAGTCACATACCTCCTGCTGGAAGGAAAAATATTTTAAAGATTTCTTTATTGGTAATATATTAAAAAAAAAAAAAAAAATCAGTACTCATTACTTGCTAATCTTTAAAAAATAAAAACAATGATATATTATTATTTATGAGTAATGTTTAGTCCATTTAAAAAAACAAACAAAAGATTTAGTGTATGAATGGTGAACCTGCCGTGATCTAGAAGATCAACTGCCACTACTATTTTGAAAAAATATTAAACTTATTTAATAAGAGAAATTTTAAGATTACATAAGAAGGAAAATAG
Source organism: Maratus michaelseni (assembly GCA_963931845.1). Classification (NCBI taxonomy): domain Eukaryota; kingdom Metazoa; phylum Arthropoda; class Arachnida; order Araneae; family Salticidae; genus Maratus; species Maratus michaelseni. The sequence goes on from OZ007593.1 coordinate 262,269,301, forward strand.
TGACAATTGGCTTTCTGTCAATTAGTAATATTTTGTAAATATATATACATTGAAATTTTGTTCTATGATGTGTATAAGGGGGGGGGGGAGAGTCCTTAACAGACTAAAACATTACTTTATAGGAATACTGCTACATTTTTCTGATATTATATGCCAAAGAGATGAAGATAGTGAAATGACATTTTTTGAACGGACCTAATTTACATATATGTATAGTTACATCATTAAAAAAAATTCTTAAATTTCAATGATCAGTAATGTCAACATTTTACCAATTTTATAAAATAGAGTTCCTGCGTTTTTGTTTTATTTTCAAGCTGGATAATTGGAAGAAACATCCAGGTAAGAAATTGTATTATAAAAGCACCAGTGGACCCATGCGAAGATTTCACACTGCAGTCTAATACTTTTTAGCAATATCTAATACTCTTTAGATGCAGGTTTAAACTTGTAAAGGAAAATTAAGGACTGAAACTATCTTCAAACAACATTAGTCGAGCCAGAATATCATCTCGTTTATTCCATCACAGTTACAGTAAAAACTGATCGAGCATAGCAAAGAAAAAAAATATATATATATCTATAGTTAATTAACTGCTTTAGAGGATGACATCAGTTTCGGAAAAAACATGGGACAAAGAAAAATAAATTGAGCATTTCAATTTTGCTTTTTAGTCATAAATATAAAATAAACCCGTGCAGCAACTATGTCCCACTTAATCTTTTTTGTAGTATTTATTTTTTATAATCATTTTAAGCATTATATAATGTGGTATTTTATTTTTGTGGCCACACTAATTTGAGGAAAGCCTTTCATTTCTTTTATGAAAACAATGCAGATTTAATTTTTAATTTACAGTAATTTTTAATCAAAAAATATGTTTTACCGAGATGTGAGTGCAGTATGTCAGAAGCTGGTTCAAAATCCTTTCTTATGGCATCTCGTTCATTGTTTTGCATTTCATATTTTCTGAGAAAAGGGGATGTTGATAACAGAAATAATATATACTAGTGGGCCTGTGTGAAGATTTCACACTGCAGCCTAATATTTTTTAGATGTATGTTTAAACTTCTAAAAAAAAATAAAGCCAGAATATAATCCAATTTATTCTTTCACATTTTACAGTAAAAACTGACTGAAAATATCAAGAGCGATATATATTGTATTTTAACTACATTAGAGGGTGACATAATGTTTTGAAAAAAAAAAATTGAGCGTTTGAATTTAAATTTTGCTTTTTTATCATAAATATAAAATAAACCCATGCAGCAACCATGTCCACTTTATCTTTATTGAACATTTTTTTAATAATCATTGCTGTGGAATTTAATTTTTGTGACAACAGTAATTTGAGGAAAAACTTTCATTTCATTTCTGAAAACAATGCCTATTTAATTTATTACTTGCAATTTTAACCAAAATACATGTTTTAAAGAAATGTGAGTGTACTATGTCAGAAGTCGCTCGAAAATCCTTTCATATGGTATCTCATTTAACATTATGCATTTTTATTTGCTTCGAAAAAGGGATGTTGAATATAATCATTAGATAACAATTTTCAATGGAAATTCTGGCTGGACAATCCACCTGGTGAATTAGCTTGAAGAAACATAAATTGAAACTACTTAAAAATTTACTCCTTTGAATAGAATGTTTAAACCTATAATTTAATTAAAAATTGAAGAAAATTAGTTTTTTTTTTCGTATTCTCACCATCATTGGTAATTTAACGCTCAATATATATTTTACACCTTGTGTTATCAACTTTTTTTTATTAATTACAATTATGGCTTTTGCAACTTTTTCAGAATAACATTAAAAAAAAAATCATAACCATATGGCCTTTTATTCCGATCTAATGAGATGAGTGGATACGGCCAATTTTTGCCTCCATTGGGACACTTTTTTTTTTTTTTTAAATTATTATTGCTTCCAGATTGAAAGTATTCTATACAAGATCTGAAACACTTTCGATTTTATTGTATTTTGACCTTTTTTAATATGGGGTGCTTATAACACCATTGCAGTTTTAACTGAAAAATATTATAATAAAGTGAAACATGTATGCATAAAAGTCAGGTTGGTGTTATGAGCTCTTGTTAAGAAAAATATTCCAATAGATTTTTTTTTTTTTTTTTTCAAATTTTGAATAAAATATTTAGAGTTTTCAGACAAAAATTATGGACCAGTAAATTTAGATTCTAAAGTTTAAAATAACTTAAAAAAAGAAAAAAAATTGTCCCTGCCAAAGGAGTAAAAATGAGCCTTTCTTGCTCAACTTTACTTTTTTGAGGACCATAAAAAGTATGATTCTGGCCAGCTTCCATTCATGATATCTAATAGTGGCATGAATATGGCTAGCTTTGGGCTATCATTCATTAATGATGCCCATTGATGGCGACAAAGTGGCTAGCTTTCGGCATGCATTCATTAATGATTACCATTGATGACAACAAAGTGGCTAGATTTCGGCTTGCATTCATTAATGATGGCAACGAAGTGGCTAGTTTCGGCTTGCATACATTAATGATGCCCATTCATGGCAACAAAGTGGCTAGCTTTCGGCTTGCATTCATTAATGATGGCAACGAAGTGGCTAGCTTTCGGCTTACATACATTAATGATGCCATTCATGGCAACAAAGTGGCTAGCTTTCGGCATGCATTCATTAATGATTACCATTGATGGCAACAAAGTGGCTAGCTTTCGGCTTGCATTCATTAATGATGGCAACGAAGTGGCTAGCTTTCGGCTTGCATACATTAATGATGCCCATTCATGGCAACAAAGTGGCTAGCTTTCATTAATGAATAGCATTGATGGTATGTGGATGGCTGGCTTAAGGCTAGTTTACATTTATGATGACCAATAAATTAACATTTATGGCCAGCTTTGGGGTAGCATTTATTCTTAACAAACGCAGGTGGCATGGCTGTGGCGATCTTCTGGCTAGATTTTATTCACGATGATCGTTAATGGCCAAACTGTGGCTAGTTTTCATTAATAATTGCCACTTAAAGTATAACTGTGGCCAGTTTTAGGCTATCCGTCAATTATGATTAACCACTTGTGGCACAATTATGGGCATCTTAATGTAGTTATGGCCAATTCTGTTGCGGCCACATTGTGGCCGGCGTGACAGTTTTTTTAAGTTGCCGTTACGGCAAACGATTGCGGCCCCTCATCTACTAGTTTGGGCCAAGGCTAACGTAGCCATCAGTGGCCCGCAAGTTCTGTGTTAGTTGGGGTATAAAACTTAAGCCGGTTGAATAGAGAAAGCCAAACTTCGGGCTCGTCCGGGATTTGAACCCGGGACCTCTCGCACCCAAAGCGAGAATCATACCCCTAGACCAACGAGCCACGACATTTTAAAAGGAATCGGTAGTTAGTAAAGATTACTTTTCTGTATACAAGAACGTAGAGACAAATCATAGGAATCAAAATGCGCGTACTTTTAGAATGAATAACAGGTGTTAATTTAAATTATTAGACAAGCATCGGTGGTTCAGTGGTAGAATGCTCGCCTGCCACGCGGGCGGCCCGGGTTCGATTCCCGGCCGATGCAACAGCGTCCGTGACGTTTTTTATATTTTCCGAATTTAGGTGTTGTGCTCTCGAAGCTGGTAGACGGGAGGTGCTGGGTTCGATCCCAATCGCGCCCGTCGGCCTAATCGTTCGGAGTTTTCGTGGTTTTCTTCGAGCCGTGGATTTATCCATGCGTAAATACGGGTTAGGTTCCCTTAGAAAGACCCCCACGAAGGGCACTCCCCCCGGGCCTATATCCCAAGTGCAGATAATTGGCCGTCAACAATCAACAATCAACTCAACCCGAATTTAGGTGTGACATTTGAAGTGAAAAAAAATCAGGTTATCTTTACAATTGTATTTTTGATAAAATTTATACAGCAAGTTTCCATTTTTTGTAAATTGTCTTTAGCTATATAAATGCTTTAATTCATTTTCGTTTCAATCGATCTTTATTCTGTGAATTTGACTATGAATTTACATATCTTAATTTTATGAAAGGAGTCTTTTAACAAAGCATCGAATGCATGCATGTTTTCGACTAAATTTTTTAAATTTTTCATTCTTTTGATATTTATATTTGAGCAAATTAAAACTCATTCGCCTTATATCGTTATCTATTTGACTCTGCGTTTCTTTTAAATTATTTTTCGCTAGGCTTTAGAATAAGCCTGCTATCGATCGGCCGTTCTGTTTGGCATTTTGCACAACACGTTTAACTCTCGTGTGTTCAAAATACCGGTATAAAACTTAAGCCGGTTGAATAGAGTAAGCCAAACTTCGGGATCGTCCGGGATTTGAACTCGGGACCTCTCGCACCCAAAGCGAGAATCATACCCCTAGACCAACGAGCCACGACATTTTAAAAGGAATCGGTAGTTAGTAAAGATTACTTTTCTGTATACAAGAACGTAGAGACAAATCATAGGAATCAAAATGCTCGTACTTTTAGAATGAATAACAGGTGTTAATTTAAATTATTAGACAAGCATCGGTGGTTCAGTGGTAGAATGCTCGCCTGCCACGCGGGCGGCCCGGGTTCGATTCCCGGCCGATGCAACAGCGTCCGTGACGTTTTTTATATTTTCCGAATTTAGGTGTGACATTTGAAGTGAAAAAAAATCAGGTTATCTTTACAATTGTATTTTTGATAAAACTTATACAGCAAGTTTCCATTTTTTGTAAATTGTCTTTAGCTATATAAATGCTTTAATTCATTTTCGTTTCAATCGATCTTTATTCTGTGAATTTGACTATGAATTTACATATCTTAATTTTATGAAAGGAGTCTTTTAACAAAGCATCGAATGCATGCATGTTTTCGACTAAATTTTTTAAATCTTTCATTCTTTTGATATTTATATTTGAGCAAATTAAAAATCTTTCGCCTTATATCGTTATCTATTTGACTCTGCGTTTCTTTTAAATTATTTTTCGCTAGGCTTTAGAATAAGCCTGCTATCGATCGGCCGTTCTGTTTGGCATTTTGCACAACACGTTTAACTCTCGTGTGTTCAAAATACCGGTATAAAACTTAAGCCGGTTGAATAGAGTAAGCCAAACTTCGGGCTCGTCCGGGATTTGAACCCGGGACCTCTCGCACCCAAAGCGAGAATCATACCCCTAGATCAACGAGCCACGACATTTTAAAAGGGATCGGTAGTTAGTAAAGATTACTTTTCTGTATACAAGAACGTAGAGACACATCATAGGAATCAAAATGTGCGTACTTTTAGAATGAATAACAGGTGTTAATTTAAATTATTAGACAAGCATCGGTGGTTCAGTGGTAGAATGCTCGCCTGCCACGCGGGCGGCCCGGGTTCGATTCCCGGCCGATGCAACAGCGTCCGTGACGTTTTTTATATTTTCCGAATTTAGGTGTGACATTTGAAGTGACAGGAACTTAGAAAGAGTTATGAAATAACCTTTCGTAAACTTCGAGCCCAATTTAGAAAATCAATTCGCAGGTCGAAATGGGAGCATTATCGGACTGTGTTGGATGAAATAGATCCAAAGAAGCCTTTTGGTCCTTATTTCGACTGGGCTCGGGGGAAAACAACAGGTAGATTGAAACTGAGTGCAGTTCTCGACCGAGGTGGGAGCCGAACCAAGGACTTTAGCTCGACGGTAGAACGGCTATTGGAGTATCATTTTCCACATGATACCCAAGACCGCCCTGTTCGAAATTACGCTCTCGGAGAAGACGACCCTGAATTCACCCAAAAGGAGATTGAGACAGCTTTCAGATCGCTGAATCGCGGCAAGGCTCCAGGGATGGATGGAATCCCCCTCGAGGTAGTGGAACTCCTCTACAAGGCTAACAAACCACTATTTGGTGCGATATTGAACAAGTGTCTCCAGGAGGGCGTTTTCCCTACTCACTGGAAAACAGCGGACCTGGTCTTGTTCAACAAGGTGGGAAAGGATAGGGGATCGTCCAGCTCCTACCGTCCGATATGTCTTTTACCCGCTTGGAGTAAGGTACTTGATAAGTTAGTGACTAACAGACTGGTGTTTCACTCCAGGAAGAATGGTCACATGAGTGGCAATCAGTACGGTTTTACTCCGGGCAAGGGTACGGAAGACGCACTTTTTAAGCTGCGTCAGACAATAGAGGGTTGTCATGAAAGAGGTAACGATGCGTGCCTCATCATGTTGGACGTGAAGGGAGCCTTTAACAGCTTGTGGTGGCCGTCTATCCTTAGTGGTTTGGAAAGGATTCATTGTCCAAAGAACTTGTTTCTTTTGGTTCAGAGTTTCCTATCTCAGAGGAAGATAGCGTACAGGACTGAGGTCAAGTCCTTGGAGCGAGAATACAATGTCGGTTGTCCGCAGGGATCCAACTCCGGTCCGTTCTTTTGGAACTTAGTTGCAAACACTCTGTTGGAACTGGATCTTGGAGAGATGATTGAGCTCATAGCGTACGCAGATGACTTCGGTCTGTTGGTAGAGGCGCCTAATGCTTATCAATGTTCACGCCGGGCGAATCTTGCCCTCGCAAGAATTGCCGAATGGGCGGCAGCACAAAGGTTAGCTTTCAGTGCAGAAAAGACTGTCGCTATTTATTTCCGGAAGTACAGACGGGCAGGTCGTAGAAGAGGTCCTTCGACCCTTCCTCGAATGCGCTTCCTTGGCGTGCCTGTTCGAATGACGAACTCCGCGAGATACCTGGGCGTACACGTCGATGCGAAGCTCAACGGCATGGCGCATGTCGCCTACGTAAGGGAGAGTATCGCCAATTACGTCAGAGCGATCCATTCGTTCAGTCGTCGTGATTGGGGTCTGAGTGGTGATGTGCTCAAACAGCTCTACAAAAATGGAATAGAACGCTTGGCGACGTACGCCTGTAGTTTCTGGTGGACAGGAACCGGTCGCATGAGAGACAAACTGATCTCGGCTCAGAGACCAGCGCTCCTGCATATTACAGGCAGCTTCCGTACAACTAGTACGGCAGCGATTCAAGTCCTGGCCGGTACCATGCCTCTGGATCTTCAGGTGGAGAAGGAGTGCCTTCTCACACGTGCGTTCAGAATGGGGTTTGACCTCGATGTGGGACGAGTGTCAATTAGAGCTGTTGATATTCAAGGTAGTGCAGAGAGATGGAGAGTACATCCTGCAAGGGCCCCTTTCATCGACTTCGAAGATGCTCATATTCCATTGGAAGACTCCGAACCTCATCAAGGAGTTTGCGTCTTTACGGATGGTTCAAAAACAGCCGAAGGTGTCGGCGCTGGCGTGGCGATATATGTAGATGGGACACAGACCCAAGGACTCTCCTTCGGGCTACCACCCCATGCGACTGTGTTTCAGGCCGAGCTTCAGGCAATCATACAAGCACTGCAAATCACTAGAACGCACAAAAGCATTTCCCTCTTTACGGATTCGAGGTCCTCGCTTCAAGCTCTTTCAAATCCGGAATGTCTTGACCCGTTGGTTGCGCAGGTGCATGCGTTGAGGGAGGGCATGGATATTAGTTGGTTTTGGGTGAAGGCCCACATTGGAATTACTGGAAATGAGGCAGCCGATTTATTGGCAAAGCTGGGTGCGGCCTCAGGAGTGATTTCAGTCCCAGTCCAGTATTCCCGGCGAGCTGTCAAGAGTCTCATTCGAGCAGAGTTTCTTCGATTCTGGCAAGCTCGTTGGGAGGGGGAGACTACAGGCCGAAACGTCTTCCGGATATTCCCAAGAGTATCGGAGGGACGTGCTTGTACTTCTCCCATGATAAATTGGGCTATGACGGGACATGGGCCTTTCCCCGCATACTACCGACGCTTCCGAGTCAGACCGATACGCCGTGCCTGTCAGTTCTGCTGTTCGCCAGTTCCAGCCACCAGCGAACATCTCTTGGTAGAGTGTGTTGGTACGAAGCATCTCAGGGAAAGGTTTTGCCCGAGGCTGAATGCAGCCTCAGTTCGTTCCTACTTTCGGGAACCGAACATGAGAAAGTGCCTACTAGCCTTTCTCAAAGCAATGGAACCCCACCTCTGGGTGTAACATTAATGGTGTCTCCTTCCTTGAGTGCCTGTTCAAGAAGCCACTACTTTCATCTCACTTTCCCGTTTCATGGGTAGAAGAGAAGATTTTCAAGAAAGAAGGTGCACTCACCTTGTGTTGTAAATATGTAAATAAATTTTTCATCTTTTTGTGTGGCATCTTATTTAGTTTAGTCTCTTATTATTATTATGATTATTATTATTATTACAATCTTATATTGTTTAATCCTATGTTAAGCCCATTTAATAAAAGTGAAGATGTAATTAAAGTCCGCTCTCGTGTGGACACCACCTCCCTTACTGTACTTATTTTGTAAAAGTTGTTTTGAAATAAAAGCTGTTTCAACTTTGGTGAAGTTTATTGTGTCTAGTCTAATTAGACTTTAGGGATTTATTTAAGGGTATGTTGGGACTACCCAGTACAGGGGAGGCGGCGAGTAGTCGGTGAGTCATCCTGTTAGAGAATGTGTTCTCTAACGACACGTACAGCGATAGTGAACTAGGATGGCCTCACTTCGTTGCATGCTCGACGCGGTAAAGCACATTACTATTGCTCCTACGATCAGTCAGAAGTTGATAAGGCCGGCAATGTCCAGTATTGGACGGGAGCCACGCTTTAGCAGGCCGTACTAGTCTTACAATTGTATTTTTGATAAAACTTATACAGCAAGTTTCCATTTTTTGTAAATTGTCTTTAGCTATATAAATGCTTTAATTCATTTTCGTTTCAATCGATCTTTATCCTGTGAATTTGACTATGAATTTACATATCTTAATTTTATGAAAGGAGTCTTTTAACAAAGCATCGAATGCATGCATGTTTTCGACTAAATTTTTTAAATCTTTCATTCTTTTGATATTTATATTTGAGCAAATTAAAAATCTTTCGCCTTATATCGTTATCTATTTGACTCTGCGTTTCTTTTAAATTATTTTACGCTAGGCTTTAGAGTAAGCCTGCTATCGATCGGCCGTTCTGTTTGGCATTTTGCACAACACGTTTAACTCTCGTGTGTTCAAAATACCGGTGTAAAACTTAAGCCGGTTGAATAGAGAAAGCCAAACTTCGGGCTCGTCCGGGATTTGAACCCGGGACCTCTCGCACCCAAAGCGAGAATCATACCCCTAGACCAACGAGCCACGACATTTTAAAAGAATCGGTAGTTAGTAAAGATTACTTTTCTGTATACAAGAACGTAGAGACAAATCATAGGAATCAAAATGCGCGTACTTTTAGAATGAATAACAGGTGTTAATTTAAATTATTAGACAAGCATCGGTGGTTCAGTGGTTGAATGCTCGCCTGCCACGCGGGCGGCCCGGGTTCGATTCCCGGCCGATGCAACAGCGTCCGTGACGTTTTTTATATTTTCCGAATTTAGGTGTTGTGCTCTCGAAGCTGGTAGACGGGAGGTGCTGGGTTCGATCCCAATCGCGCCCGTCGGCCTAATCGTTCGGAGTTTTCGTGGTTTTCTTCGAGCCGTGGATTTATCCATGCGTAAATACGGGTTAGGTTCCCTTAGAAAGACCCCCACGAAGGGCACTCCCCCCGGGCCTATATCCCAAGTGCAGATAATTGGCCGTCAACAATCAACAATCAACTCAACCCGAATTTAGGTGTGACATTTGAAGTGAAAAAAAATCAGGTTATCTTTACAATTGTATTTTTGATAAAATTTATACAGCAAGTTTCCATTTTTTGTAAATTGTCTTTAGCTATATAAATGCTTTAATTCATTTTCGTTTCAATCGATCTTTATTCTGTGAATTTGACTATGAATTTACATATCTTAATTTTATGAAAGGAGTCTTTTAACAAAGCATCGAATGCATGCATGTTTTCGACTAAATTTTTTAAATCTTTCATTCTTTTGATATTTATATTTGAGCAAATTAAAACTCTTTCGCCTTATATCGTTATCTATTTGACTCTGCGTTTCTTTTAAATTATTTTACGCTAGGCTTTAGGTTGAGTTGGGTTGACTCAACCTAAAGCCTAGCGTAAAATAATTTAAAAGAAACGCAGAGTCAAATAGATAACGATATAAGGCGAAAGAGTTTTAATTTGCTCAAATATAAATATCTGAGCAAATTAAAACTCTTTCGCCTTATATCGTTATCTATTTGACTCTGCGTTTCTTTTAAATTATTTTTCGCTAGGCTTTAGAATAAGCCTGCTATCTATCGGCCGTTCTGTTTGGCATTTTGCACAACACGTTTAACTCTCGTGTGTTCAAAATACCGGTATAAAACTTAAGCCGGTTGAATAGAGTAAGCCAAACTTCGGGCTCGTCCGGGATTTGAACCCGGGACATCTCGCACCCAAAGCGAGAATCATACCCCTAGACCAACGAGCCACGACATTTTAAAAGGAATCGGTAGTTAGTAAAGATTACTTTTCTGTATACAAGAACGTAGAGACAAATCATAGGAATCAAAATGCTCGTACTTTTAGAATGAATAACAGGTGTTAATTTAAATTATTAGACAAGCATCGGTGGTTCAGTGGTAGAATGCTCGCCTGCCACGCGGGCGGCCCGGGTTCGATTCCCGGCCGATGCAACAGCGTCCGTGACGTTTTTTATATTTTCCGAATTTAGGTGTGACATTTGAAGTGAAAAAAAATCAGGTTATCTTTACAATTGTATTTTTGATAAAACTTATACAGCAAGTTTCCATTTTTTGTAAATTGTCTTTAGCTATATAAATGCTTTAATTCATTTTCGTTTCAATCGATCTTTATTCTGTGAATTTGACTATGAATTTACATATCTTAATTTTATGAAAGGAGTCTTTTAACAAAGCATCGAATGCATGCATGTTTTCGACTAAATTTTTTAAATCTTTCATTCTTTTGATATTTATATTTGAGCAAATTAAAAATCTTTCGCCTTATATCGTTATCTATTTGACTCTGCGTTTCTTTTAAATTATTTTTCGCTAGGCTTTAGAATAAGCCTGCTATCGATCGGCCGTTCTGTTTGGCATTTTGCACAACACGTTTAACTCTCGTGTGTTCAAAATACCGGTGTAAAACTTAAGCCGGTTGAATAGAGTAAGCCAAACTTCGGGCTCGTCCGGGATTTGAACACGGGACCTCTCGCACCCAAAGCGAGATTCATACCCCTAGACCAACGAGCCACGACATTTTAAAAGGGATCGGTAGTTAGTAAAGATTACTTTTCTGTATACAAGAACGTAGAGACACATCATAGGAATCAAAATGTGCGTACTTTTAGAATGAATAACAGGTGTTAATTTAAATTATTAGACAAGCATCGGTGGTTCAGTGGTAGAATGCTCGCCTGCCACGCGGGCGGCCCGGGTTCGATTCCCGGCCGATGCAACAGCGTCCGTGACGTTTTTTATAATTTCCGAATTTAGGTGTGACATTTGAAGTGACAGGAACTTAGAAAGAGTTATGAAATAACCTTTCGTAAACTTCGAGCCCAATTTAGAAAATCAATTCGCAGGTCGAAATGGGAGCATTATCGGACTGTGTTGGATGAAATAGATCCAAAGAAGCCTTTTGGTCCTTATTTCGACTGGGCTCGGGGGAAAACAACAGGTAGATTGAAACTGAGTGCAGTTCTCGACCGAGGTGGGAGCCGAACCAAGGACTTTAGCTCGACGGTAGAACGGCTATTGGAGTATCATTTTCCACATGATACCCAAGACCGCCCTGTTCGAAATTACGCTCTCGGAGAAGACGACCCTGAATTCACCCAAAAGGAGATTGAGACAGCTTTCAGATCGCTGAATCGCGGCAAGGCTCCAGGGATGGATGGAATCCCCCTCGAGGTAGTGGAACTCCTCTACAAGGCTAACAAACCACTATTTGGTGCGATATTGAACAAGTGTCTCCAGGAGGGCGTTTTCCCTACTCACTGGAAAACAGCGGACCTGGTCTTGTTCAACAAGGTGGGAAAGGATAGGGGATCGCCCAGCTCCTACCGTCCGATATGTCTTTTACCCGCTTGGAGTAAGGTACTTGATAAGTTAGTGACTAACAGACTGGTGTTTCACTCCAGGAAGAATGGTCACATGAGTGGCAATCAGTACGGTTTTACTCCGGGCAAGGGTACGGAAGACGCACTTTTTAAGCTGCGTCAGACAATAGAGGGTTGTCATGAAAGAGGTAACGATGCGTGCCTCATCATGTTGGACGTGAAGGGAGCCTTTAACAGCTTGTGGTGGCCCTCTATCCTTAGTGGTTTGGAAAGGATTCATTGTCCAAAGAACTTGTTTCTTTTGGTTCAGAGTTTCCTATCTCAGAGGAAGATAGCGTACAGGACCGAGGTCAAGTCCTTGGAGCGAGAATACAATGTCGGTTGTCCGCAGGGATCCAACTCCGGTCCGTTCTTTTGGAACTTAGTTGCAAACACTCTGTTGGAACTGGATCTTGGAGAGATGATTGAGCTCATAGCGTACGCAGATGACTTCGGTCTGTTGGTAGAGGCGCCTAATGCTTATCAATGTTCACGCCGGGCGAATCTTGCCCTCGCAAGAATTGCCGAATGGGCGGCAGCACAAAGGTTAGCTTTCAGTGCAGAAAAGACTGTCGCTATTTATTTCCGGAAGTCCAGACGGGCAGGTCGTAGAAGAGGTCCTTCGACCCTTCCTCGAATGCGCTTCCTTGGCGTGCCTGTTCGAATGACGAACTCCGCGAGATACCTGGGCGTACACGTCGATGCGAAGCTCAACGGCATGGCGCATGTCGCCTACGTAAGGGAGAGTATCGCCAATTACGTCAGAGCGATCCATTCGTTCAGTCGTCGTGATTGGGGTCTGAGTGGTGATGTGCTCAAACAGCTCTACAAAAATGGAATAGAACGCTTGGCGACGTACGCCTGTAGTTTCTGGTGGACAGGAACCGGTCGCATGAGAGACAAACTGATCTCGGCTCAGAGACCAGCGCTCCTGCATATTACAGGCAGCTTCCGTACAACTAGTACGGCAGCGATTCAAGTCCTGGCCGGTACCATGCCTCTGGATCTTCAGGTGGAGAAGGAGTGCCTTCTCACACATGCGTTCAGAATGGGGTTTGACCTCGATGTGGGACGAGTGTCAATTAGAGCTGTTGATATTCAAGGTAGTGCAGAGAGATGGAGAGTACATCCTGCAAGGGCCCCTTTTATCGACTTCGAAGATGCTCATATTCCATTGGAAGACTCCGAACCTCATCAAGGAGTTTGCGTCTTTACGGATGGTTCAAAAACAGCCGAAGGTGTCGGCGCTGGCGTTGCGATATATGTAGATGGGACACAGACCCAAGGACTCTCCTTCGGGCTACCACCCCATGCGACTGTGTTTCAGGCCGAGCTTCAGGCAATCATACAAGCACTGCAAATCACTAGAACGCACAAAAGCATTTCCCTCTTTACGGATTCGAGGTCCTCGCTTCAAGCTCTTTCAAATCCGGAATGTCTTGACCCGTTGGTTGCGCAGGTGCATGCGTTGAGGGAGGGCATGGATATTAGTTGGTTTTGGGTGAAGGCCCACATTGGAATTACTGGAAATGAGGCAGCCGATTTATTGGCAAAGCTGGGTGCGGCCTCAGGAGTGATTTCAGTCCCAGTCCAGTATTCCCGGCGAGCTGTCAAGAGTCTCATTCGAGCAGAGTTTCTTCGATTCTGGCAAGCTCGTTGGGAGGGGGAGACTACAGGCCGAAACGTCTTCCGGATATTCCCAAGAGTATCGGAGGGACGTGCTTGTACTTCTCCCATGATAAATTGGGCTATGACGGGACATGGGCCTTTCCCCGCATACTAACGACGCTTCCGAGTCAGACCGATACGCCGTGCCTGTCAGTTCTGCTGTTCGCCAGTTCCAGCCACCAGCGAACATCTCCTGGTAGAGTGTGTTGGTACGAAGCATCTCAGGGAAAGGTTTTGCCCGAGGCTGAATGCAGCCTCAGTTCGTTCCTACTTTCGGGAACCGAACATGAGAAAGTGCCTACTAGCCTTTCTCAAAGCAATGGAACCCCACCTCTGGGTGTAACATTAATGGTGTCTCCTTCCTTGAGTGCCTGTTCAAGAAGCCACTACTTTCATCTCACTTTCCCGTTTCATGGGTAGAAGAGAAGATTTTCAAGAAAGAAGGTGCACTCACCTTGTGTTGTAAATATGTAAATAAATTTTTCATCTTTTTGTGTGGCATCTTATTTAGTTTAGTCTCTTATTATTATTATGATTATTATTATTATTACAATCTTATATTGTTTAATCCTATGTTAAGCCCATTTAATAAAAGTGAAGATGTAATTAAAGTCCGCTCTCGTGTGGACACCACCTCCCTTACTGTACTTATTTTGTAAAAGTTGTTTTGAAATAAAAGCTGTTTCAACTTTGGTGAAGTTTATTGTGTCTAGTCTAATTAGACTTTAGGGATTTATTTAAGGGTATGTTGGGACTACCCAGTACAGGGGAGGCGGCGAGTAGTCGGTGAGTCATCCTGTTAGAGAATGTGTTCTCTAACGACACGTACAGCGATAGTGAACTAGGATGGCCTCACTTCGTTGCATGCTCGACGCGGTAAAGCACATTACTATTGCTCCTACGATCAGTCAGAAGTTGATAAGGCCGGCAATGTCCAGTATTGGACGGGAGCCACGCTTTAGCAGGCCGTACTAGTCTTACAATTGTATTTTTGATAAAACTTATACAGCAAGTTTCCATTTTTTGTAAATTGTCTTTAGCTATATAAATGCTTTAATTCATTTTCGTTTCAATCGATCTTTATTCTGTGAATTTGACTATGAATTTACATATCTTCATTTTATGAAAGGAGTCTTTTAACAAAGCATCGAATGCATGCATGTTTTCGACTAAATTTTTTAAATCTTTCATTCTTTTGATATTTATATTTGAGCAAATTAAAAATCTTTCGCCTTATATCGTTATCTATTTGACTCTGCGTTTCTTTTAAATTATTTTTCGCTAGGCTTTAGAGTAAGCCTGCTATCGATCGGCCGTTCTGTTTGGCATTTTGCACAACACGTTTAACTCTCGTGTGTTCAAAATACCGGTGTAAAACTTAAGCCGGTTGAATAGAGTAAGCCAAACTTCGGGCTCGTCCGGGATTTGAACCCGGGACCTCTCGCACCCAAAGCGAGAATCATACCCCTAGACCAACGAGCCACGACATTTTAAAAGGGATCGGTAGTTAGTAAAGATTACTTTTCTGTATACAAGAACGTAGAGACACATCATAGGAATCAAAATGTGCGTACTTTTAGAATGAATAACAGGTGTTAATTTAAATTATTAGACAAGCATCGGTGGTTCAGTGGTAGAATGCTCGCCTGCCACGCGGGCGGCCCGGGTTCGATTCCCGGCCGATGCAACAGCGTCCGTGACGTTTTTTATAATTTCCGAATTTAGGTGTGACATTTGAAGTGACAGGAACTTAGAAAGAGTTATGAAATAACCTTTCGTAAACTTCGAGCCCAATTTAGAAAATCAATTCGCAGGTCGAAATGGGAGCATTATCGGACTGTGTTGGATGAAATAGATCCAAAGAAGCATTTTGGTCCTTATTTCGACTGGGCTCGGGGGAAAACAACAGGTAGATTGAAACTGAGTGCAGTTCTCGACCGAGGTGGGAGCCGAACCAAGGACTTTAGCTCGACGGTAGAACGGCTATTGGAGTATCATTTTCCACATGATACCCAAGACCGCCCTGTTCGAAATTACGCTCTCGGAGAAGACGACCCTGAATTCACCCAAAAGGAGATTGAGACAGCTTTCAGATCGCTGAATCGCGGCAAGGCTCCAGGGATGGATGGAATCCCCCTCGAGGTAGTGGAACTCCTCTACAAGGCTAACAAACCACTATTTGGTGCGATATTGAACAAGTGTCTCCAGGAGGGCGTTTTCCCTACTCACTGGAAAACAGCGGACCTGGTCTTGTTCAACAAGGTGGGAAAGGATAGGGGATCGTCCAGCTCCTACCGTCCGATATGTCTTTTACCCGCTTGGAGTAAGGTACTTGATAAGTTAGTGACTAACAGACTGGTGTTTCACTCCAGGAAGAATGGTCACATGAGTGGCAATCAGTACGGTTTTACTCCGGGCAAGGGTACGGAAGACGCACTTTTTAAGCTGCGTCAGACAATAGAGGGTTGTCATGAAAGAGGTAACGATGCGTGCCTCATCATGTTGGACGTGAAGGGAGCCTTTAACAGCTTGTGGTGGCCCTCTATCCTTAGTGGTTTGGAAAGGATTCATTGTCCAAAGAACTTGTTTCTTTTGGTTCAGAGTTTCCTATCTCAGAGGAAGATAGCGTACAGGACCGAGGTCAAGTCCTTGGAGCGAGAATACAATGTCGGTTGTCCGCAGGGATCCAACTCCGGTCCGTTCTTTTGGAACTTAGTTGCAAACACTCTGTTGGAACTGGATCTTGGAGAGATGATTGAGCTCATAGCGTACGCAGATGACTTCGGTCTGTTGGTAGAGGCGCCTAATGCTTATCAATGTTCACGCCGGGCGAATCTTGCCCTCGCAAGAATTGCCGAATGGGCGGCAGCACAAAGGTTAGCTTTCAGTGCAGAAAAGACTGTCGCTATTTATTTCCGGAAGTCCAGACGGGCAGGTCGTAGAAGAGGTCCTTCGACCCTTCCTCGAATGCGCTTCCTTGGCGTGCCTGTTCGAATGACGAACTCCGCGAGATACCTGGGCGTACACGTCGATGCGAAGCTCAACGGCATGGCGCATGTCGCCTACGTAAGGGAGAGTATCGCCAATTACGTCAGAGCGATCCATTCGTTCAGTCGTCGTGATTGGGGTCTGAGTGGTGATGTGCTCAAACAGCTCTACAAAAATGGAATAGAACGCTTGGCGACGTACGCCTGTAGTTTCTGGTGGACAGGAACCGGTCGCATGAGAGACAAACTGATCTCGGCTCAGAGACCAGCGCTCCTGCATATTACAGGCAGCTTCCGTACAACTAGTACGGCAGCGATTCAAGTCCTGGCCGGTACCATGCCTCTGGATCTTCAGGTGGAGAAGGAGTGCCTTCTCACACATGCGTTCAGAATGGGGTTTGACCTCGATGTGGGACGAGTGTCAATTAGAGCTGTTGATATTCAAGGTAGTGCAGAGAGATGGAGAGTACATCCTGCAAGGGCCCCTTTTATCGACTTCGAAGATGCTCATATTCCATTGGAAGACTCCGAACCTCATCAAGGAGTTTGCGTCTTTACGGATGGTTCAAAAACAGCCGAAGGTGTCGGCGCTGGCGTGGCGATATATGTAGATGGGACACAGACCCAAGGACTCTCCTTCGGGCTACCACCCCATGCGACTGTGTTTCAGGCCGAGCTTCAGGCAATCATACAAGCACTGCAAATCACTAGAACGCACAAAAGCATTTCCCTCTTTACGGATTCGAGGTCCTCGCTTCAAGCTCTTTCAAATCCGGAATGTCTTGACCCGTTGGTTGCGCAGGTGCCTGCGTTGAGGGAGGGCATGGATATTAGTTGGTTTTGGGTGAAGGCCCACATTGGAATTACTGGAAATGAGGCAGCCGATTTATTGGCAAAGCTGGGTGCGGCCTCAGGAGTGATTTCAGTCCCAGTCCAGTATTCCCGGCGAGCTGTCAAGAGTCTCATTCGAGCAGAGTTTCTTCGATTCTGGCAAGCTCGTTGGGAGGGGGAGACTACAGGCCGAAACGTCTTCCGGATATTCCCAAGAGTATCGGAGGGACGTGCTTGTACTTCTCCCATGATAAATTGGGCTATGACGGGACATGGGCCTTTCCCCGCATACTACCGACGCTTCCGAGTCAGACCGATACGCCGTGCCTGTCAGTTCTGCTGTTCGCCAGTTCCAGCCACCAGCGAACATCTCTTGGTAGAGTGTGTTGGTACGAAGCATCTCAGGGAAAGGTTTTGCCCGAGGCTGAATGCAGCCTCAGTTCGTTCCTACTTTCGGGAACCGAACATGAGAAAGTGCCTACTAGCCTTTCTCAAAGCAATGGAACCCCACCTCTGGGTGTAACATTAATGGTGTCTCCTTCCTTGAGTGCCTGTTCAAGAAGCCACTACTTTCATCTCACTTTCCCGTTTCATGGGTAGAAGAGAAGATTTTCAAGAAAGAAGGTGCACTCACCTTGTGTTGTAAATATGTAAATAAATTTTTCATCTTTTTGTGTGGCATCTTATTTAGTTTAGTCTCTTATTATTATTATGATTATTATTATTATTACAATCTTATATTGTTTAATCCTATGTTAAGCCCATTTAATAAAAGTGAAGATGTAATTAAAGTCCGCTCTCGTGTGGACACCACCTCCCTTACTGTACTTATTTTGTAAAAGTTGTTTTGAAATAAAAGCTGTTTCAACTTTGGTGAAGTTTATTGTGTCTAGTCTAATTAGACTTTAGGGATTTATTTAAGGGTATGTTGGGACTACCCAGTACAGGGGAGGCGGCGAGTAGTCGGTGAGTCATCCTGTTAGAGAATGTGTTCTCTAACGACACGTACAGCGATAGTGAACTAGGATGGCCTCACTTCGTTGCATGCTCGACGCGGTAAAGCACATTACTATTGCTCCTACGATCAGTCAGAAGTTGATAAGGCCGGCAATGTCCAGTATTGGACGGGAGCCACGCTTTAGCAGGCCGTACTAGTCTTACAATTGTATTTTTGATAAAACTTATACAGCAAGTTTCCATTTTTTGTAAATTGTCTTTAGCTATTTAAATGCTTTAATTCATTTTCGTTTCAATCGATCTTTATTCTGTGAATTTGACTATGAATTTACATATCTTAATTTTATGAAAGGAGTCTTTTAACAAAGCATCGAATGCATGCATGTTATCGACTAAATTTTTTAAATCTTTCATTCTTTTGATATTTATATTTGAGCAAATTAAAAATCTTTCGCCTTATATCGTTATCTATTTGACTCTGCGTTTCTTTTAAATTATTTTACGCTAGGCTTTAGAATAAGCCTGCTATCGATCGGCCGTTCTGTTTGGCATTTTGCACAACACGTTTAACTCTCGTGTGTTCAAAATACCGGTATAAAGCTTAAGCCGGTTGAATAGAGAAAGCCAAACTTCGGGCTCGTCCGGGATTTGAACCCGGGACCTCTCGCACCCAAAGCGAGAATCATACCCCTAGACCAACGAGCCACGACATTTTAAAAGGAATCGGTAGTTAGTAAAGATTACTTTTCTGTATACAAGAACGTAGAGACAAATCATAGGAATCAAAATGCGCGTACTTTTAGAATGAATAACAGGTGTTAATTTAAATTATTAGACAAGCATCGGTGGTTCAGTGGTAGAATGCTCACCTGCCACGCGGGTGGCCCGGTTTCGATTCCCGGCCGATGCAACAGCGTCCGTGACGTTTTTTATATTCTCCGAATTTAGGTGTGACATTTGAAGTGAAAAAAAATCAGTTTATCTTTACAATTGTATTTTTGATAAAACTTATACAGCAAGTTTCCATTTTTTGTAAATTGTCTTTAGCTATATAAATGCTTTAATTCATTTTCGTTTCAATCGATCTTTATTCTGTGAATTTGACTATGAATTTACATATCTTAATTTTATGAAAGGAGTCTTTTAACAAAGCATCGAATGCATGCATGTTTTCGACTAAATTTTTTAAATCTTTCATTCTTTTGATATTTATATTTGAGCAAATTAAAAATCTTTCGCCTTATATCGTTATCTATTTGACTCTGCGTTTCTTTTAAATTATTTTACGCTAGGCTTTAGAATAAGCCTGCTATCGATCGGCCGTTCTGTTTGGCATTTTGCACAACACGTTTAACTCTCGTGTGTTCAAAATACCGGTATAAAACTTAAGCCGGTTGAATAGAGAAAGCCAAACTTCGGGCTCGTCCGGGATTTGAACCCGGGACCTCTCGCACCCAAAGCGAGAATCATACCCCTAGACCAACGAGCCACGACATTTTAAAAGGAATCGGTAGTTAGTAAAGATTACTTTTCTGTATACAAGAACGTAGAGACAAATCATAGGAATCAAAATGCGCGTACTTTTAGAATGAATAACAGGTGTTAATTTAAATTATTAGACAAGCATCGGTGGTTCAGTGGTAGAATGCTCGCCTGCCACGCGGGCGGCCCGGGTTCGATTCCCGGCCGATGCAACAGCGTCCGTGACGTTTTTTATATTTTTCGAATTTAGGTGTGACATTTGAAGTGAAAAAAAATCAGGTTATCTTTACAATTGTATTTTTGATAAAACTTATACAGCAAGTTTCCATTTTTTGTAAATTGTCTTTAGCTATATAAATGCTTTAATTCATTTTCGTTTCAATCGATCTTTATTCTGTGAATTTGACTATGAATTTACATATCTTAATTTTATGAAAGGAGTCTTTTAACAAAGCATCGAATGCATGCATGTTTTCGACTAAATTTTTTAAATCTTTCATTCTTTTGATATTTATATTTGAGCAAATTAAAAATCTTTCGCCTTATATCGTTATCTATTTGACTCTGCGTTTCTTTTAAATTATTTTTCGCTAGGCTTTAGAATAAGCCTGCTATCGATCGGCCGTTCTGTTTGGCATTTTGCACAACACGTTTAACTCTCGTGTGTTCAAAATACCGGTATAAAACTTAAGCCGGTTGAATAGAGAAAGCCAAACTTCGGGCTCGTCCGGGATTTGAACCCGGGACCTCTCGCACCCAAAGCGAGAATCATACCCCTAGACCAACGAGCCACGACATTTTAAAAGGAATCGGTAGTTAGTAAAGATTACTTTTCTGTATACAAGAACGTAGAGACAAATCATAGGAATCAAAATGCGCGTACTTTTAGAATGAATAACAGGTGTTAATTTAAATTATTAGACAAGCATCGGTGGTTCAGTGGTAGAATGCTCGCCTGCCACGCGGGCGGCCCGGGTTCGATTCCCGGCCGATGCAACAGCGTCCGTGACGTTTTTTATATTTTCCGAATTTAGGTGTGACATTTGAAGTGAAAAAAAATCAGGTTATCTTTACAATTGTATTTTTGATAAAACTTATACAGCAAGTTTCCATTTTTTGTAAATTGTCTTTAGCTATATAAATGCTTTAATTCATTTTCGTTTCAATCGATCTTTATTCTGTGAATTTGACTATGAATTTACATATCTTAATTTTATGAAAGGAGTCTTTTAACAAAGCATCGAATGCATGCATGTTTTCGACTAAATTTTTTAAATCTTTCATTCTTTTGATATTTATATTTGAGCAAATTAAAAATCTTTCGCCTTATATCGTTATCTATTTGACTCTGCGTTTCTTTTAAATTATTTTACGTTGGCTTTAGAATAAGCCTGCTATCGATCGGCCGTTCTGTTTGGCATTTTGCACAACACGTTTAACTCTCGTGTGTTCAAAATACCGGTATAAAACTTAAGCCGGTTGAATAGAGAAAGCCAAACTTCGGGCTCGGCCGGGATTTGATCCCGGGACCTCTCGCACCCAAAGCGAGAATCATACCCCTAGACCAACGAGCCACGACATTTTAAAAGGAATCGGTAGTTAGTAAAGATTACTTTTCTGTATACAAGAACGTAGAGACAAATCATAGGAATCAAAATGCGCGTACTTTTAAAATGAATAACAGGTGTTAATTTAAATTATTAGACAAGCATCGGTGGTTCAGTGGTAGAATGCTCGCCTGCCGCGCGGGCGGCCCGGGTTCGATTCCCGGCCGATGCAACAGCGTCCGTGACGTTTTTTATATTTTCCGAATTTAGGTGTGACATTTGAAGTGAAAAAAAATCAGGTTATCTTTACAATTGTATTTTTGATAAAACTTATACAGCAAGTTTCCATTTTTTGTAAATTGTCTTTAGCTATATAAATGCTTTAATTCATTTTCGTTTCAATCGATCTTTATTCTGTGAATTTGACTATGAATTTACATATCTTAATTTTATGAAAGGAGTCTTTTAACAAAGCATCGAATGCATGCATGTTTTCGACTAAATTTTTTAAATCTTTTGATATTTATATTTGAGCAAATTAAAAATCTTTCGCCTTATATCGTTATCTATTTGACTCTGCGTTTCTTTTAAATTATTTTACGTTGGCTTTAGAATAAGCCTGCTATCGATCGGCCGTTCTGTTTGGCATTTTGCACAACACGTTTAACTCTCGTGTGTTCAAAATACCGGTATAAAACTTAAGCCGGTTGAATAGAGAAAGCCAAACTTCGGGCTCGTCCGGGATTTGATCCCGGGACCTCTCGCACCCAAAGCGAGAATCATACCCCTAGACCAACGAGCCACGACATTTTAAAAGGAATCGGTAGTTAGTAAAGATTACTTTTCTGTATACAAGAACGTAGAGACAAATCATAGGAATCAAAATGCGCGTACTTTTAGAATGAATAACAGGTGTTAATTTAAATTATTAGACAAGCATCGGTGGTTCAGTGGTAGAATGCTCGCCTGCCACGCGGGCGGCCCGGGTTCGATTCCCGGCCGATGCAACAGCGTCCGTGACGTTTTTTATATTTTCCGAATTTAGGTGTGACATTTGAAGTGAAAAAAAATCAGGTTATCTTTACAATTGTATTTTTGATAAAACTTATACAGCAAGTTTCCATTTTTTGTAAATTGTCTTTAGCTATATAAATGCTTTAATTCATTTTCGTTTCAATCGATCTTTATTCTGTGAATTTGACTATGAATTTACATATCTTAATTTTATGAAAGGAGTCTTTTAACAAAGCATCGAATGCATGCATGTTTTCGACTAAATTTTTTAAACCTTTCATTCTTTTGGTATTTATATTTGAGCAAATTAAAAATCTTTCGCCTTATATAGTAATGTATTTGACTCTGCGTTTCTTTTAAATTATTTTACGCTAGGCTTTAGAATAAGCCTGCTATCGATCGGCCGTTCTGTTTGGCATTTTGCACAACACGTTTAACTCTCGTGTGTTCAAAATACCGGTATAAAACTTAAGCCGGTTGAATAGAGAAAGCCAAATTTCGGGCTCGTCCGGGATTTGAACCCGGGACCTCTCGCACCCAATGCGAGAATCATACCCCTAGACCAACGAGCCACGACATTTTAAAAGGAATCGGTAGTTAGTAAAGATTACTTTTCTGTATACAAGAACGTAGAGACAAATCATAGGAATCAAAATGCGCGTACTTTTAGAATGAATAACAGGTGTTAATTTAAATTATTAGACAAGCATCGGTGGTTCAGTGGTAGAATGCTCGCCTGCCACGCGGGCGGCCCGGGTTCGATTCCCGGCCGATGCAACAGCGTCCGTGACGTTTTTTATATTTTCCCAATTTAGGTGTGACATTTGAAGTGAAAAAAAATCAGGTTATCTTTACAATTGTATTTTTGATAAAACTTATACTGCAAGTTTCCATTTTTTGTAAATTGTCTTTAGCTATATAAATGCTTTAATTCATTTTCGTTTCAATCGATCTTTATTCTGTGAATTTGACTATGAATTTACATATCTTAATTTTATGAAAGGAGTCTTTTAACAAAGCATCGAATGCATGCATGTTTTCGACTAAATTTTTTAAATCTTTCATTCTTTTGATATTTATATTTGAGCAAATTAAAAATCTTTCGCCTTATATCGTTATCTATTTGACTCTGCGTTTCTTTTAAATTATTTTACGCTAGGCTTTAGAATAAGCCTGCTATCGATCGGCCGTTCTGTTTGGCATTTTGCACAACACGTTTAACTCTCGTGTGTTCAAAATACCGGTATAAAACTTAAGCCGGTTGAATAGAGAAAGCCAAAATTCGGGCTCGTCCGGGATTTGAACCCGGGACCTCTCGCACCCAAAGCGAGAATCATACCCCTAGACCAACGAGCCACGACATTTTAAAAGGAATCGGTAGTTAGTAAAGATTACTTTTCTGTATACAAGAACGTAGAGACAAATCATAGGAATCAAAATGCGCGTACTTTTAGAATGAATAACAGGTATTAATTTAAATTATTAGACAAGTATCGGTGGTTCAGTGGTAGAATGCTCGCCTGCCACGCGGGTGGCCCTGGTTCGATTCCCGGCCGATGCAACAGCGTCCGTGACGTTTTTTATATTTTCCGAATTTAGGTGTGACATTTGAAGTGAAAAAAAATCAGGTTATCTTTACAATTGTATTTTTGATAAAACTTATACAGCAAGTTTCCATTTTTTTGTAAATTGTCTTAAGCTATATAAATGCTTTAATTCATTTTCGTTTCAATCGATCTTTATTCTGTGAATTTGACTATGAATTTACATATCTTAATTTTATGAAAGGAGTCTTTTAACAAAGCATCGAATGCATGCATGTTTTCGACTAAATTTTTTAAATCTTTCATTCTTTTGATATTTATATTTGAGCAAATTAAAAATCTTTCGCCTTATATCGTTATCTATTTGACTCTGCGTTTCTTTTAAATTATTTTACGTTGGCTTTAGAATAAGCCTGCTATCGATCGGCCGTTCTGTTTGGCATTTTGCACAACACGTTTAACTCTCGTGTGTTCAAAATACCGGTATAAAACTTAAGCCGGTTGAATAGAGAAAGCCAAACTTCGGGCTCGGCCGGGATTTGATCCCGGGACCTCTCGCACCCAAAGCGAGAATCATACCCCTAGACCAACGAGCCACGACATTTTAAAAGGAATCGGTAGTTAGTAAAGATTACTTTTCTGTATACAAGAACGTAGAGACAAATCATAGGAATCAAAATGCGCGTACTTTTAAAATGAATAACAGGTGTTAATTTAAATTATTAGACAAGCATCGGTGGTTCAGTGGTAGAATGCTCGCCTGCCGCGCGGGCGGCCCGGGTTCGATTCCCGGCCGATGCAACAGCGTCCGTGACGTTTTTTATATTTTCCGAATTTAGGTGTGACATTTGAAGTGAAAAAAAATCAGGTTATCTTTACAATTGTATTTTTGATAAAACTTATACAGCAAGTTTCCATTTTTTGTAAATTGTCTTTAGCTATATAAATGCTTTAATTCATTTTCGTTTCAATCGATCTTTATTCTGTGAATTTGACTATGAATTTACATATCTTAATTTTATGAAAGGAGTCTTTTAACAAAGCATCGAATGCATGCATGTTTTCGACTAAATTTTTTAAATCTTTTGATATTTATATTTGAGCAAATTAAAAATCTTTCGCCTTATATCGTTATCTATTTGACTCTGCGTTTCTTTTAAATTATTTTACGTTGGCTTTAGAATAAGCCTGCTATCGATCGGCCGTTCTGTTTGGCATTTTGCACAACACGTTTAACTCTCGTGTGTTCAAAATACCGGTATAAAACTTAAGCCGGTTGAATAGAGAAAGCCAAACTTCGGGCTCGTCCGGGATTTGATCCCGGGACCTCTCGCACCCAAAGCGAGAATCATACCCCTAGACCAACGAGCCACGACATTTTAAAAGGAATCGGTAGTTAGTAAAGATTACTTTTCTGTATACAAGAACGTAGAGACAAATCATAGGAATCAAAATGCGCGTACTTTTAGAATGAATAACAGGTGTTAATTTAAATTATTAGACAAGCATCGGTGGTTCAGTGGTAGAATGCTCGCCTGCCACGCGGGCGGCCCGGGTTCGATTCCCGGCCGATGCAACAGCGTCCGTGACGTTTTTTATATTTTCCGAATTTAGGTGTGACATTTGAAGTGAAAAAAAATCAGGTTATCTTTACAATTGTATTTTTGATAAAACTTATACAGCAAGTTTCCATTTTTTGTAAATTGTCTTTAGCTATATAAATGCTTTAATTCATTTTCGTTTCAATCGATCTTTATTCTGTGAATTTGACTATGAATTTACATATCTTAATTTTATGAAAGGAGTCTTTTAACAAAGCATCGAATGCATGCATGTTTTCGACTAAATTTTTTAAACCTTTCATTCTTTTGGTATTTATATTTGAGCAAATTAAAAATCTTTCGCCTTATATAGTAATGTATTTGACTCTGCGTTTCTTTTAAATTATTTTACGCTAGGCTTTAGAATAAGCCTGCTATCGATCGGCCGTTCTGTTTGGCATTTTGCACAACACGTTTAACTCTCGTGTGTTCAAAATACCGGTATAAAACTTAAGCCGGTTGAATAGAGAAAGCCAAATTTCGGGCTCGTCCGGGATTTGAACCCGGGACCTCTCGCACCCAATGCGAGAATCATACCCCTAGACCAACGAGCCACGACATTTTAAAAGGAATCGGTAGTTAGTAAAGATTACTTTTCTGTATACAAGAACGTAGAGACAAATCATAGGAATCAAAATGCGCGTACTTTTAGAATGAATAACAGGTGTTAATTTAAATTATTAGACAAGCATCGGTGGTTCAGTGGTAGAATGCTCGCCTGCCACGCGGGCGGCCCGGGTTCGATTCCCGGCCGATGCAACAGCGTCCGTGACGTTTTTTATATTTTCCCAATTTAGGTGTGACATTTGAAGTGAAAAAAAATCAGGTTATCTTTACAATTGTATTTTTGATAAAACTTATACTGCAAGTTTCCATTTTTTGTAAATTGTCTTTAGCTATATAAATGCTTTAATTCATTTTCGTTTCAATCGATCTTTATTCTGTGAATTTGACTATGAATTTACATATCTTAATTTTATGAAAGGAGTCTTTTAACAAAGCATCGAATGCATGCATGTTTTCGACTAAATTTTTTAAATCTTTCATTCTTTTGATATTTATATTTGAGCAAATTAAAAATCTTTCGCCTTATATCGTTATCTATTTGACTCTGCGTTTCTTTTAAATTATTTTACGCTAGGCTTTAGAATAAGCCTGCTATCGATCGGCCGTTCTGTTTGGCATTTTGCACAACACGTTTAACTCTCGTGTGTTCAAAATACCGGTATAAAACTTAAGCCGGTTGAATAGAGAAAGCCAAAATTCGGGCTCGTCCGGGATTTGAACCCGGGACCTCTCGCACCCAAAGCGAGAATCATACCCCTAGACCAACGAGCCACGACATTTTAAAAGGAATCGGTAGTTAGTAAAGATTACTTTTCTGTATACAAGAACGTAGAGACAAATCATAGGAATCAAAATGCGCGTACTTTTAGAATGAATAACAGGTGTTAATTTAAATTATTAGACAAGTATCGGTGGTTCAGTGGTAGAATGCTCGCCTGCCACGCGGGTGGCCCTGGTTCGATTCCCGGCCGATGCAACAGCGTCCGTGACGTTTTTTATATTTTCCGAATTTAGGTGTGACATTTGAAGTGAAAAAAAATCAGGTTATCTTTACAATTGTATTTTTGATAAAACTTATACAGCAAGTTTCCATTTTTTTGTAAATTGTCTTAAGCTATATAAATGCTTTAATTCATTTTCGTTTCAATCGATCTTTATTCTGTGAATTTGACTATGAATTTACATATCTTAATTTTATGAAAGGAGTCTTTTAACAAAGCATCGAATGCATGCATGTTTTCGACTAAATTTTTTAAATCTTTCATTCTTTTGATATTTATATTTGAGCAAATTAAAAATCTTTCGCCTTATATCGTTATCTATTTGACTCTGCGTTTCTTTTAAATTATTTTACGTTGGCTTTAGAATAAGCCTGCTATCGATCGGCCGTTCTGTTTGGCATTTTGCACAACACGTTTAACTCTCGTGTGTTCAAAATACCGGTATAAAACTTAAGCCGGTTGAATAGAGAAAGCCAAACTTCGGGCTCGGCCGGGATTTGATCCCGGGACCTCTCGCAACCAAAGCGAGAATCATACCCCTAGACCAACGAGCCACGACATTTTAAAAGGAATCGGTAGTTAGTAAAGATTACTTTTCTGTATACAAGAACGTAGAGACAAATCATAGGAATCAAAATGCGCGTACTTTTAAAATGAATAACAGGTGTTAATTTAAATTATTAGACAAGCATCGGTGGTTCAGTGGTAGAATGCTCGCCTGCCGCGCGGGCGGCCCGGGTTCGATTCCCGGCCGATGCAACAGCGTCCGTGACGTTTTTTATATTTTCCGAATTTAGGTGTGACATTTGAAGTGAAAAAAAATCAGGTTATCTTTACAATTGTATTTTTGATAAAACTTATACAGCAAGTTTCCATTTTTTGTAAATTGTCTTTAGCTATATAAATGCTTTAATTCATTTTCGTTTCAATCGATCTTTATTCTGTGAATTTGACTATGAATTTACATATCTTAATTTTATGAAAGGAGTCTTTTAACAAAGCATCGAATGCATGCATGTTTTCGACTAAATTTTTTAAATCTTTCATTCTTTTGGTATTTATATTTGAGCAAATTAAAAATCTTTCGCCTTATATAGTTATGTATTTGACTCTGCGTTTCTTTTAAATTATTTTACGCTAGGCTTTAGAATAAGCCTGCTATCGATCGGCCGTTCTGTTTGGCATTTTGCACAACACGTTTAACTCTCGTGTGTTCAAAATACCGGTATAAAACTTAAGCCGGTTGAATAGAGAAAGCCAAATTTCGGGCTCGTCCGGGATTTGAACCCGGGACCTCTCGCACCCAAAGCGAGAATCATACCCCTAGACCAACGAGCCACGACATTTTAAAAGGAATCGGTAGTTAGTAAAGATTACTTTTCTGTATACAAGAACGTAGAGACAAATCATAGGAATCAAAATGCGCGTACTTTTAGAATGAATAACAGGTGTTAATTTAAATTATTAGACAAGCATCGGTGGTTCAGTGGTAGAATGCTCGCCTGCCACGCGGGCGGCCCGGGTTCGATTCCCGGCTGATGCAACAGCGTCCGTGACGTTTTTTATATTTTCCCAATTTAGGTGTGACATTTGAAGTGAAAAAAAATCAGGTTATCTTTACAATTGTATTTTTGATAAAACTTATACAGCAAGTTTCCATTTTTTGTAAATTGTCTTTAGCTATATAAATGCTTTAATTCATTTTCGTTTCAATCGATCTTTATTCTGTGAATTTGACTATGAATTTACATATCTTAATTTTATGAAAGGAGTCTTTTAACAAAGCATCGAATGCATGCATGTTTTCGACTAAATTTTTTAAATCTTTCATTCTTTTGATATTTATATTTGAGCAAATTAAAAATCTTTCGCCTTATATCGTTATCTATTTGACTCTGCGTTTCTTTTAAATTATTTTACGTTGGCTTTAGAATAAGCCTGCTATCGATCGGCCGTTCTGTTTGGCATTTTGCACAACACGTTTAACTCTCGTGTGTTCAAAATACCGGTATAAAACTTAAGCCGGTTGAATAGAGAAAGCCAAACTTCGGGCTCGCCCGGGATTTGATCCCGGGACCTCTCGCACCCAAAGCGAGAATCATACCCCTAGACCAACGAGCCACGACATTTTAAAAGGAATCGGTAGTTAGTAAAGATTACTTTTCTGTATACAAGAACGTAGAGACAAATCATAGGAATCAAAATGCGCGTACTTTTAGAATGAATAACAGGTGTTAATTTAGATTATTAGAAAAGCATCGGTGGTTCAGTGGTAGAAAGCTCGCCTGCCACGCGGGCGGCCCGGGATCGATTCCCGGCCGATGCAACAGCGTCCGTGACGTTTTTTATATTTTCCGAATTTAGGTGTGACATTTGAAGTGAAAAAAAATCAGGTTATCTTTACAATTGTATTTTTGATAAAACTTATGCAGCAAGTTTCCATTTTTTGTAAATTGTCTTTAGCTATATAAATGCTTTAATTCATTTTCGTTTCAATCGATCTTTATTCTGTGAATTTGACTATGAATTTACATATCTTAATTTTATGAAAGGAGTCTTTTAACAAAGCATCGAATGCATGCATGTTTTCGACTAAATTTTTTAAATCTTTCATTCTTTTGATATTTATATTTGAGCAAATTAAAAATCTTTCGCCTTATATCGTTATCTATTTGACTCTGCGTTTCTTTTAAATTATTTTACGCTAGGCTTTAGAATAAGCCTGCTATCGATCGGCCGTTCTGTTTGGCATTTTGCACAACACGTTTAACTCTCGTGTGTTCAAAATACCGGTATAAAACTTAAGCCGGTTGAATAGAGAAAGCCAAACTTCGGGCTCGTCCGGGATTTGAACCCGGGACCTCTCGCACCCAAAGCGAGAATCATACCCCTAGACCAACGAGCCACGACATTTTAAAAGGAATCGGTAGTTAGTAAAGATTACTTTTCTGTATACAAGAACGTAGAGACAAATCATAGGAATCAAAATGCGCGTACTTTTAGAATGAATAACAGGTGTTAATTTAAATTATTAGACAAGCATCGGTGGTTCAGTGGTAGAATGCTCGCCTGCCACGCGGGCGGCCCGGGTTCGATTCCCGGCCGATGCAACAGCGTCCGTGACGTTTTTTATATTTTCCGAATTTAGGTGTGACATTTGAAGTGAAAAAAAATCAGGTTATCTTTACAATTGTATTTTTGATAAAACTTATACAGCAAGTTTCCATTTTTTGTAAATTGTCTTTAGCTATATAAATGCTTTAATTCATTTTCGTTTCAATCGATCTTTATTCTGTGAATTTGACTATGAATTTACATATCTTAATTTTATGAAAGGAGTCTTTTAACAAAGCATCGAATGCATGCATGTTTTCGACTAAATTTTTTAAATCTTTCATTCTTTTGATATTTATATTTGAGCAAATTAAAAATCTTTCGCCTTATATCGTTATCTATTTGACTCTGCGTTTCTTTTAAATTATTTTACGCTAGGCTTTAGAATAAGCCTGCTATCGATCGGCCGTTCTGTTTGGCAATTTGCACAACACGTTTAACTCTCGTCTGTTCAAAATACCGGTATAAAACTTAAGCCGGTTGAATAGAGAAAGCCAAACTTCGGGCTCGTCCGGGATTTGAACCCGGTACCTCTCGCACCCAAAGCGAGAATCATACCCCCAGACCAACGAGCCACGACATTTTAAAAGGAATCGGTAGTTAGTAAAGATTACTTTTCTGTATACAAGAACGTAGAGACAAATCATAGGAATCAAAATGCGCGTACTTTTAGAATGAATAACAGGTGTTAATTTAAATTTTTAGACAAGCATCGGTGGTTCAGTGGTAGAATGCTCGCCTGCCACGCGGGCGGCCCGGGTTCGATTCCCGGCCGATGCAACAGCGTCCGTGACGTTTTTTATATTTTCCGAATTTAGGTGTGACATTTGAAGTGAAAAAAAATCAGGTTATCTTTACTATTGTATTTTTGATAAAACTTATACAGCAAGTTTCCATTTTTTTGTAAATTGTCTTAAGCTATATAAATGCTTTAATTCATTTTCGTTTCAATCGATCTTTATTCTGTGAATTTGACTATGAATTTACATATCTTAATTTTATGAAAGGAGTCTTTTAACAAAGTATCGAATGCATGCATGTTTTCGACAAAATTTTTTAAATCTTTCATTCTTTTGATATTTATATTTGAGCAAATTAAAAATCTTTCGCCTTATATCGTTATCTATTTGACTCTGCGTTTCTTTTAAATTATTTTACGTTGGCTTTAGAATAAGCCTGCTATCGATCGGCCGTTCTGTTTGGCATTTTGCACAACACGTTTAACTCTCGTGTGTTCAAAATACCGGTATAAAACTTAAGCCGGTTGAATAGAGAAAGCCAAACTTCGGGCTCGTCCGGGATTTGATCCCGGGACCTCTCGCACCCAAAGCGAGAATCATACCCCTAGACCAACGAGCCACGACATTTTAAAAGGAATCGGTAGTTAGTAAAGATTACTTTTCTGTATACAAGAACGCAGAGACAAGTCATAGGAATCAAAATACGCGTACTTTTAGAATGAATAACAGGTGTTAATTTAAATTATTAGACAAGCATCGGTGGTTCAGTGGTAGAATGCTCGCCTGCCACGCGGGCGGCCCGGGTTCGATTCCCGGCCGATGCAACAGCGTCCGCGACGTTTTTTATATTTTCCGAATTTAGGTGTGACATTTGAAGTGAAAAAAAAATCAGGTTATCTTTACAATTGTATTTTTGATAAAACTTATACAGCAAGTTTCCATTTTTTGTAAATTGTCTTTAGCTATATAAATGCTTTAATTCATTTTCGTTTCAATCGATCTTTATTCTGTGAATTTGACTATGAATTTACATATCTTAATTTTATGAAAGGAGTCTTTTAACAAAGCATCGAATGCATGCATGTTTTCGACTAAATTTTTTAAATCTTTCATTCTTTTGATATTTATATTTGAGCAAATTAAAAATCTTTCGCCTTATATCGTTATCTATTTGACTCTGCGTTTCTTTTAAATTATTTTACGCTAGGCTTTAGAATAAGCCTGCTATCGATCGGCCGTTCTGTTTGGCATTTTGCACAACACGTTTAACTCTCGTGTGTTCAAAATACCGGTATAAAACTTAAGCCGGTTGAATAGAGAAAGCCAAACATCGGGCTCGTCCGGGATTTGAACCCGGGAACTCTCGCACCCAAAGCGAGAATCATACCCCTAGACCAACGAGCCACGACATTTTAAAAGGAATCGGTAGTTAGTAAAGATTACTTTTCTGTATACAAGAACGTAGAGACAAATCATAGGAATCAAAATGCGCGTACTTTTAGAATGAATAACAGGTGTTAATTTAAATTATTAGACAAGCATCGGTGGTTCAGTGGTAGAATGCTCGCCTGCCACGCGGGCGGCCCGGGTTCGATTCCCGGCCGATGCAACAGCGTCCGTGACGTTTTTTATATTTTCCGAATTTAGGTGTGACATTTGGTGTGAAAAAAAATCAGGTGATCTTTACAATTGTATTTTTGATAAAACTTATACAGCAAGTTTCCATTTTTTGTAAATTGTCTTTAGCTATATAAATGCTTTAATTCATTTTCGTTTCAATCGATCTTTATTCTGTGAATTTGACTATGAATTTACATATCTTAATTTTATGAAAGGAGTCTTTTAACAAAGCATCGAATGCATGCATGTTTTCGACTAAATTTTTTAAATCTTTCATTCTTTTGATATTTATATTTGAGCAAATTAAAAATCTTTCGCCTTATATCGTTATCTATTTGACTCTGCGTTTCTTTTAAATTATTTTACGTTGGCTTTAGAATAAGCCTGCTATCGATCGGCCGTTCTGTTTGGCATTTTGCACAACACGTTTAACTCTCGTGTGTTCAAAATACCGGTATAAAACTTAAGCCGGTTGAATAGAGAAAGCCAAACTTCGGGCTCGTCCGGGATTTGATCCCGGGACCTCTCGCACCCAAAGCGAGAATCATACCCCTAGACCAACGAGCCACGACATTTTAAAAGGAATCGGTAGTTAGTAAAGATTACTTTTCTGTATACAAGAACGTAGAGACAAATCATAGGAATCAAAATGCGCGTACTTTTAGAATGAATAACAGGTGTTAATTTAAATTATTAGACAAGCATCGGTGGTTCAGTGGTAGAATGCTCGCCTGCCACGCGGGTGGCCCGGGTTCGATTCCCGGCCAATGCAACAGCGTCCGTGACGTTTTTTATATTTTCCGAATTTAGGTGTGACATTTGAAGTGAAAAAAAATCAGGTTATCATTACAATTGTATTTTTGATAAAACTTATACAGCAAGTTTCCATTTTTTGTAAATTGTCTTTAGCTATATAAATGCTTTAATTCATTTTCGTTTCAATCGATCTTTATTCTGTGAATTTGACTATGAATTTACATATCTTAATTTTATGAAAGGAGTCTTTTAACAAAGCATCGAATGCATGCATGTTTTCGACTAAATTTTTTAAATCTTTCATTCTTTTGATATTTATATTTGAGCAAATTAAAAATCTTTCGCCTTATATCGTTATCTATTTGACTCTGCGTTTCTTTTAAATTATTTTACGCTAGGCTTTAGAATAAGCCTGCTATCGATCGGCCGTTCTGTTTGGCATTTTGCACAACACGTTTAACTCTCGTGTGTTCAAAATACCGGTATAAAACTTAAGCCGGTTGAATAGAGAAAGCCAAACTTCGGGCTCGTCCGGGATTTGAACCCGGGACCTCTCGCACCCAAAGCGAGAATCATACCCCTAGACCAACGAGCCACGACATTTTAAAAGGAATCGGTAGTTAGTAAAGATTACTTTTCTGTATACAAGAACGTAAAAACAAATCATAGGAATCAAAATGCGCGTAATTTTAGAATGAATAACAGGTGTTAATTTAAATCATTAGACAAGCATCGGTGGTTCAGTGGTAGAATGCTCGCCTGCCACGCGGGCGGCCCGGGTTCGATTCCCGGCCGATGCAACAGCGTCCGTGACGTTTTTTATATTTTCCCAATTTAGGTGTGACATTTGAAGTGAAAAAAAATCAGGTTATCTTTACAATTGTATTTTTGATAAAACTTATACAGCAAGTTTCCATTTTTTGTAAATTGTCTTTAGCTATATAAATGCTTTAATTCATTTTCGTTTCAATCGATCTTTATTCTGTGAATTTGACTATGAATTTACATATCTTAATTTTATGAAAGGAGTCTTTTAACAAAGCATCGAATGCATGCATGTTTTCGACTAAATTTTTTAAATCTTTCATTCTTTTGATATTTATATTTGAGCAAATTAAAAATCTTTCGCCTTATATCGTTATCTATTTGACTCTGCGTTTCTTTTAAATTATTTTACGCTAGGCTTTAGAATAAGCCTGCTATCGATCGGCCGTTCTGTTTGGCATTTTGCACAACACGTTTAACTCTCGTGTGTTCAAAATACCGGTATAAAACTTAAGCCGGTTGAATAGAGAAAGCCAAACTTCGGGCTCGTCCGGGATTTGAACCCGGGACCTCTCGCACCCAAAGCGAGAATCATACCCCTAGACCAACGAGCCACGACATTTTAAAAGGAATCGGTAGTTAGTAAAGATTACTTTTCTGTATACAAGAACGTAGAGACAAATCATAGGAATCAAAATGCGCGTACTTTTAGAATGAATAACAGGTGTTAATTTAAATTATTAGACAAGCATCGGTGGTTCAGTGGTAAAATGCTCGCCTGCCACGCGGGTGGCCCGGGTTCGATTCCCGGCCGATGCAACAGCGTCCGTGACGTTTTTTATATTTTCCGAATTTAGGTGTGACATTTGAAGTGAAAAAAAATCAGGTTATCTTTACAATTGTATTTTTGATAAAACTTATACAGCAAGTTTCCATTTTTTTGTAAATTGTCTTTAGCTATATAAATGCTTTAATTCATTTTCGTTTCAATCGATCTTTATTCTGTGAATTTGACTATGAATTTACATATCTTAATTTTATGAAAGGAGTCTTTTAACAAAGCATCGAATGCATGCATGTTTTCGACTAAATTTTTTAAATCTTTCATTCTTTTGATATTTATATTTGAGCAAATTAAAAATCTTTCGCCTTATATCGTTATCTATTTGACTCTGCGTTTCTTTTAAATTATTTTACGTTGGCTTTAGAATAAGCCTGCTATCGATCGGCCGTTCTGTTTGGCATTTTGCACAACACGTTTAACTCTCGTGTGTTCAAAATACCGGTATAAAACTTAAGCCGGTTGAATAGAGAAAGCCAAACTTCGGGCTCTTCCGGGATTTGAATCCGGGACCTCTCGCACCCAAAGCGAGAATCATACCCCTAGACCAACGAGCCACGACATTTTAAAAGGAATCGGTAGTTAGTAAAGATTACTTTTCTGTATACAAGAACGTAGAGACAAATCATAGGAATCAAAATGCGCGTACTTTTAGAATGAATAACAGGTGTTAATTTAAATTATTAGACAAGCATCGGTGGTTCAGTGGTAGAATGCTCGCCTGCCACGCGGGCGGCCCGGGTTCGATTCCCGGCCGATGCAACAGCGTCCGTGACGTTTTTTATATTTTCCGAATTTAGGTGTGACATTTGAAGTGAAAAAAAATCAGGTTATCATTACAATTGTATTTTTGATAAAACTTATACAGCAAGTTTCCATTTTTTGTAAATTGTCTTTAGCTATATAAATGCTTTAATTCATTTTCGTTTCAATCGATCTTTATTCTGTGAATTTGACTATGAATTTACATATCTTAATTTTATGAAAGGAGTCTTTTAACAAAGCATCGAATGCATGCATGTTTTCGACTAAATTTTTTAAATCTTTCATTCTTTTGATATTTGAGCAAATTAAAAATCTTTCGCCTTATATCGTTATCTATTTGACTCTGCGTTTCTTTTAAATTATTTTACGCTAGGCTTTAGAATAAGCCTGCTATCGATCGGCCGTTCTGTTTGGCATTTTGCACAACACGTTTAACTCTCGTGTGTTCAAAATACCGGTATAAAACTTAAGCCGGTTGAATAGAGAAAGCCAAACTTCGGGCTCGTCCGGGATTTGAACCCGGGACCTCTCGCACCCAAAGCGAGAATCATACCCCTAGACCAACGAGCCACGACATTTTAAAAGGAATCGGTAGTTAGTAAAGATTACTTTTCTGTATACAAGAACGTAAAAACAAATCATAGGAATCAAAATGCGCGTACTTTTAGAATGAATAACAGGTGTTAATTTAAATTATTAGACAAGCATCGGTGGTTCAGTGGTAAAATGCTCGCCTGCCACGCGGGTGGCCCGGGTTCGATTCCCGGCCGATGCAACAGCGTCCGTGACGTTTTTTATATTTTCCGAATTTAGGTGTGACATTTGAAGTGAAAAAAAATCAGGTTATCTTTACAATTGTATTTTTGATAAAACTTATACAGCAAGTTTCCATTTTTTTGTAAATTGTCTTTAGCTATATAAATGCTTTAATTCATTTTCGTTTCAATCGATCTTTATTCTGTGAATTTGACTATGAATTTACATATCTTAATTTTATGAAAGGAGTCTTTTAACAAAGCATCGAATGCATGCATGTTTTCGACTAAATTTTTTAAATCTTTCATTCTTTTGATATTTATATTTGAGCAAATTAAAAATCTTTCGCCTTATATCGTTATCTATTTGACTCTGCGTTTCTTTTAAATTATTTTACGTTGGCTTTAGAATAAGCCTGCTATCGATCGGCCGTTCTGTTTGGCATTTTGCACAACACGTTTAACTCTCGTGTGTTCAAAATACCGGTATAAAACTTAAGCCGGTTGAATAGAGAAAGCCAAACTTCGGGCTCTTCCGGGATTTGAACCCGGGACCTCTCGCACCCAAAGCGAGAATCATACCCCTAGACCAACGAGCCACGACATTTTAAAAGGAATCGGTAGTTAGTAAAGATTACTTTTCTGTATACAAGAACGTAGAGACAAATCATAGGAATCAAAATGCGCGTACTTTTAGAATGAATAACAGGTGTTAATTTAAATTATTAGACAAGCATCGGTGGTTCAGTGGTAGAATGCTCGCCTGCCACGCGGGCGGCCCGGGTTCGATTCCCGGCCGATGCAACAGCGTCCGTGACGTTTTTTATATTTTCCGAATTTAGGTGTGACATTTGAAGTGAAAAAAAATCAGGTTATCATTACAATTGTATTTTTGATAAAACTTATACAGCAAGTTTCCATTTTTTGTAAATTGTCTTTAGCTATATAAATGCTTTAATTCATTTTCGTTTCAATCGATCTTTATTCTGTGAATTTGACTATGAATTTACATATCTTAATTTTATGAAAGGAGTCTTTTAACAAAGCATCGAATGCATGCATGTTTTCGACTAAATTTTTTAAATCTTTCATTCTTTTGATATTTGAGCAAATTAAAAATCTTTCGCCTTATATCGTTATCTATTTGACTCTGCGTTTCTTTTAAATTATTTTACGCTAGGCTTTAGAATAAGCCTGCTATCGATCGGCCGTTCTGTTTGGCATTTTGCACAACACGTTTAACTCTCGTGTGTTCAAAATACCGGTATAAAACTTAAGCCGGTTGAATAGAGAAAGCCAAACTTCGGGCTCGTCCGGGATTTGAACCCGGGACCTCTCGCACCCAAAGCGAGAATCATACCCCTAGACCAACGAGCCACGACATTTTAAAAGGAATCGGTAGTTAGTAAAGATTACTTTTCTGTATACAAGAACGTAGAGACAAATCATAGGAATCAAAATGCGCGTACTTTTAGAATGAATAACAGGTGTTAATTTAAATTATTAGACAAGCATCGGTGGTTCAGTGGTAAAATGCTCGCCTGCCACGCGGGTGGCCCGGGTTCGATTCCCGGCCGATGCAACAGCGTCCGTGACGTTTTTTATATTTTCCGAATTTAGGTGTGACATTTGAAGTGAAAAAAAATCAGGTTATCTTTACAATTGTATTTTTGATAAAACTTATACAGCAAGTTTCCATTTTTTTGTAAATTGTCTTTAGCTATATAAATGCTTTAATTCATTTTCGTTTCAATCGATCTTTATTCTGTGAATTTGACTATGAATTTACATATCTTAATTTTATGAAAGGAGTCTTTTAACAAAGCATCGAATGCATGCATGTTTTCGACTAAATTTTTTAAATCTTTCATTCTTTTGATATTTGAGCAAATTAAAAATCTTTCGCCTTATATCGTTATCTATTTGACTCTGCGTTTCTTTTAAATTATTTTACGCTAGGCTTTAGAATAAGCCTGCTATCGATCGGCCGTTCTGTTTGGCATTTTGCACAACACGTTTAACTCTCGTGTGTTCAAAATACCGGTATAAAACTTAAGCCGGTTGAATAGAGAAAGCCAAACTTCGGGCTCGTCGGGGATTTGATCCCGGGACCTCTCGCACCCAAAGCGAGAATCATACCCCTAGACCAACGAGCCACGACATTTTAAAAGGAATCGGTAGTTAGTAAAGATTACTTTTCTGTATACAAGAACGTAGAGACAAATCATAGGAATCAAAATGCGCGTACTTTTAGAATGAATAACAGGTGTTAATTTAAATTATTAGACAAGCATCGGTGGTTCAGTGGTAGAATGCTCGCCTGCCACGCGGGCGGCCCGGGTTCGATTCCCGGCCGATGCAACAGCGTCCGCGACGTTTTTTATATTTTCCGAATTTAGGTGTGACATTTGAAGTGAAAAAAAATCAGGTTATCTTTACAATTGTATTTTTGATAAAACTTATACAGCAAGTTTCCATTTTTTGTAAATTGTCTTTAGCTATATAAATGCTTTAATTCATTTTCGTTTCAATCGATCTTTATTCTGTGAATTTGACTATGAATTTACATATCTTAATTTTATGAAAGGAGTCTTTTAACAAAGCATCGAATGCATGCATGTTTTCGACTAAATTTTTTAAATCTTTCATTCTTTTGATATTTATATTTTAGCAAATTAAAAATCTTTCGCCTTATATCGTTATCTATTTGACTCTGCGTTTCTTTTAAATTATTTTACGCTAGGCTTTAGAATAAGCCTGCTATCGATCGGCCGTTCTGTTTGGCATTTTGCACAACACGTTTAACTCTCGTGTGTTCAAAATACCGGTATAAAACTTAAGCCGGTTGAATAGAGAAAGCCAAACTTCGGGCTCGTCGGGGATTTGATCCCGGGACCTCTCGCACCCAAAGCGAGAATCATACCCCTAGACCAACGAGCCACGACATTTTAAAAGGAATCGGTAGTTAGTAAAGATTACTTTTCTGTATACAAGAACGTAGAGACAAATCATAGGAATCAAAATGCGCGTACTTTTAGAATGAATAACAGGTGTTAATTTAAATTATTAGACAAGCATCGGTGGTTCAGTGGTAGAATGCTCGCCTGCCACGCGGGCGGCCCGGGTTCGATTCCCGGCCGATGCAACAGCGTCCGTGACGTTTTTTATATTTTCCGAATTTAGGTGTGATATTTGAAGTGAAAAAAAATCAGGTTATCTTTACATTTGTATTTTTGATAAAACTTATACAGCAAGTTTCCATTTTTTGTAAATTGTCTTTAGCTATATAAATGCTTTAATTCATTTTCGTTTCAATCGATCTTTATTCTGTGAATTTGACTATGAATTTACATATCTTAATTTTATGAAAGGAGTCTTTTAACAAAGCATCGAATGCATGCATGTTTTCGACTAAATTTTTTAAATCTTTCATTCTTTTGATATTTATATTTGAGCAAATTAAAAATCTTTCGCCTTATATCGTTATCTATTTGACTCTGCGTTTCTTTTAAATTATTTTACGCTAGGCTTTAGAATAAGCCTGCTATCGATCGGCCGTTCTGTTTGGCATTTTGCACAACACGTTTAACTCTCGTGTGTTCAAAATACCGGTATAAAACTTAAGCCGGTTGAATAGAGAAAGCCAAACTTCGGGCTCGTCGGGGATTTGATCCCGGGACCTCTCGCACCCAAAGCGAGAATCATACCCCTAGACCAACGAGCCACGACATTTTAAAAGGAATCGGTAGTTAGTAAAGATTACTTTTCTGTATACAAGAACGTAGAGACAAGTCATAGGAATCAAAATACGCGTACTTTTAGAATGAATAACAGGTGTTAATTTAAATTATTAGACAAGCATCGTTGGTTCAGTGGTAGAATGCTCGCCTGCCACGCGGGCGGCCCGGGTTCGATTCCCGGCCGATGCAACAGCGTCCGCGACGTTTTTTATATTTTCCGAATTTAGGTGTGACATTTGAAGTGAAAAAAAATCAGGTTATCTTTACAATTGTATTTTTGATAAAACTTATACAGCAAGTTTCCATTTTTTGTAAATTGTCTTTAGCTATATAAATGCTTTAATTCATTTTCGTTTCAATCGTTCTTTATTCTGTGAATTTGACTATGAATTTACATATCTTAATTTTATGAAAGGAGTCTTTTACCAAAGCATCGAATGCATGCATGTTTTCGACTAAATTTTTTAAATCTTTCATTCTTTTGATATTTATATTTGAGCAAATTAAAAATCTTTCGCCTTATATCGTTATCTATTTGACTCTGCGTTTCTTTTAAATTATTTTACGCTAGGCTTTAGAATAAGCCTGCTATCGATCGGCCGTTCTGTTTGGCATTTTGCACAACACGTTTAACTCTCGTGTGTTCAAAATACCGGTATAAAACTTAAGCCGGTTGAATAGAGAAAGCCAAACTTCGGGCTCGTCCGGGATTTGAACCCGGGACCTCTCGCACCCAAAGCGAGAATCATACCCCTAGGCCAACGAGCCACGACATTTTAAAAGGAATCTGTAGTTAGTAAAGATTACTTTTCTGTATACAAGAACGTAGAGACAAATCATAGGAATCAAAATGCGCGTACTTTTAGAATGAATAACAGGTGTTAATTTAAATTATTAGACAAGCATCGGTGGTTCAGTGGTAGAATGCTCGCCTGCCACGCGGGCGGCCCGGGTTCGATTCCCGGCCGATGCAACAGCGTCCGTGACGTTTTTTATATTTTCCGAATTTAGGTGTGACATTTGAAGTGAAAAAAAATCAGGTTATCTTTACAATTGTATTTTTGATAAAACTTATACCGCAAGTTTCCATTTTTTGTAAATTGTCTTTAGCTATATAAATGCTTTAATTCATTTTCGTTTCAATCGATCTTTATTCTGTGAATTTGACTATGAATTTACATATCTTAATTTTATGAAAGGAGTCTTTTAACAAAGCATCGAATGCATGCATGTTTTCGACTAAATTTTTTAAATCTTTCATTCTTTTGATATTTGAGCAAATTAAAAATCTTTCGCCTTATATCGTTATCTATTTGACTCTGCGTTTCTTTTAAATTATTTTACGCTAGGCTTTAGAATAAGCCTGCTATCGATCGGCCGTTCTGTTTGGCATTTTGCACAACACGTTTAACTCTCGTGTGTTCAAAATACCGGTATAAAACTTAAGCCGGTTGAATAGAGAAAGCCAAACTTCGGGCTCGTCGGGGATTTGATCCCGGGACCTCTCGCACCCAAAGCGAGAATCATACCCCTAGACCAACGAGCCACGACATTTTAAAAGGAATCGGTAGTTAGTAAAGATTACTTTTCTGTATACAAGAACGTAGAGACAAATCATAGGAATCAAAATGCGCGTACTTTTAGAATGAATAACAGGTGTTAATTTAAATTATTAGACAAGCATCGGTGGTTCAGTGGTAGAATGCTCGCCTGCCACGCGGGCGGCCCGGGTTCGATTCCCGGCCGATGCAACAGCGTCCGCGACGTTTTTTATATTTTCCGAATTTAGGTGTGACATTTGAAGTGAAAAAAAATCAGGTTATCTTTACAATTGTATTTTTGATAAAACTTATACAGCAAGTTTCCATTTTTTGTAAATTGTCTTTAGCTATATAAATGCTTTAATTCATTTTCGTTTCAATCGATCTTTATTCTGTGAATTTGACTATGAATTTACATATCTTAATTTTATGAAAGGAGTCTTTTAACAAAGCATCGAATGCATGCATGTTTTCGACTAAATTTTTTAAATCTTTCATTCTTTTGATATTTATATTTTAGCAAATTAAAAATCTTTCGCCTTATATCGTTATCTATTTGACTCTGCGTTTCTTTTAAATTATTTTACGCTAGGCTTTAGAATAAGCCTGCTATCGATCGGCCGTTCTGTTTGGCATTTTGCACAACACGTTTAACTCTCGTGTGTTCAAAATACCGGTATAAAACTTAAGCCGGTTGAATAGAGAAAGCCAAACTTCGGGCTCGTCGGGGATTTGATCCCGGGACCTCTCGCACCCAAAGCGAGAATCATACCCCTAGACCAACGAGCCACGACATTTTAAAAGGAATCGGTAGTTAGTAAAGATTACTTTTCTGTATACAAGAACGTAGAGACAAATCATAGGAATCAAAATGCGCGTACTTTTAGAATGAATAACAGGTGTTAATTTAAATTATTAGACAAGCATCGGTGGTTCAGTGGTAGAATGCTCGCCTGCCACGCGGGCGGCCCGGGTTCGATTCCCGGCCGATGCAACAGCGTCCGTGACGTTTTTTATATTTTCCGAATTTAGGTGTGATATTTGAAGTGAAAAAAAATCAGGTTATCTTTACATTTGTATTTTTGATAAAACTTATACAGCAAGTTTCCATTTTTTGTAAATTGTCTTTAGCTATATAAATGCTTTAATTCATTTTCGTTTCAATCGATCTTTATTCTGTGAATTTGACTATGAATTTACATATCTTAATTTTATGAAAGGAGTCTTTTAACAAAGCATCGAATGCATGCATGTTTTCGACTAAATTTTTTAAATCTTTCATTCTTTTGATATTTATATTTGAGCAAATTAAAAATCTTTCGCCTTATATCGTTATCTATTTGACTCTGCGTTTCTTTTAAATTATTTTACGCTAGGCTTTAGAATAAGCCTGCTATCGATCGGCCGTTCTGTTTGGCATTTTGCACAACACGTTTAACTCTCGTGTGTTCAAAATACCGGTATAAAACTTAAGCCGGTTGAATAGAGAAAGCCAAACTTCGGGCTCGTCGGGGATTTGATCCCGGGACCTCTCGCACCCAAAGCGAGAATCATACCCCTAGACCAACGAGCCACGACATTTTAAAAGGAATCGGTAGTTAGTAAAGATTACTTTTCTGTATACAAGAACGTAGAGACAAGTCATAGGAATCAAAATACGCGTACTTTTAGAATGAATAACAGGTGTTAATTTAAATTATTAGACAAGCATCGTTGGTTCAGTGGTAGAATGCTCGCCTGCCACGCGGGCGGCCCGGGTTC
This sequence comes from Maratus michaelseni, assembly GCA_963931845.1. Taxonomy (NCBI): domain Eukaryota; kingdom Metazoa; phylum Arthropoda; class Arachnida; order Araneae; family Salticidae; genus Maratus; species Maratus michaelseni. The sequence continues at coordinate 262,312,909 of OZ007593.1, forward strand.
GATTCCCGGCCGATGCAACAGCGTCCGCGACGTTTTTTATATTTTCCGAATTTAGGTGTGACATTTGAAGTGAAAAAAAATCAGGTTATCTTTACAATTGTATTTTTGATAAAACTTATACAGCAAGTTTCCATTTTTTGTAAATTGTCTTTAGCTATATAAATGCTTTAATTCATTTTCGTTTCAATCGTTCTTTATTCTGTGAATTTGACTATGAATTTACATATCTTAATTTTATGAAAGGAGTCTTTTACCAAAGCATCGAATGCATGCATGTTTTCGACTAAATTTTTTAAATCTTTCATTCTTTTGATATTTATATTTGAGCAAATTAAAAATCTTTCGCCTTATATCGTTATCTATTTGACTCTGCGTTTCTTTTAAATTATTTTACGCGGGGCTTTAGAATAAGCCTGCTATCGATCGGCCGTTCTGTTTGGCATTTTGCACAACACGTTTAACTCTCGTGTGTTCAAAATACCGGTATAAAACTTAAGCCGGTTGAATAGAGAAAGCCAAACTTCGGGCTCTTCCGGGATTTGAACCCGGGACCTCTCGCACCCAAAGCGAGAATCATACCCCTAGACCAACGAGCCACGACATTTTAAAAGGAATCGGTAGTTAGTAAAGATTACTTTTCTGTATACAAGAACGTAGAGACAAATCATAGGAATCAAAATGCGCGTACTTTTAGAATGAATAACAGGTGTTAATTTAAATTATTAGACAAGCATCGGTGGTTCAGTGGTAGAATGCTCGCCTGCCACGCGGGCGGCCCGGGTTCGATTCCCGGCCGATGCAACAGCGTCCGTGACGTTTTTTATATTTTCCGAATTTAGGTGTGACATTTGAAGTGAAAAAAAATCAGGTTATCATTACAATTGTATTTTTGATAAAACTTATACAGCAAGTTTCCATTTTTTGTAAATTGTCTTTAGCTATATAAATGCTTTAATTCATTGTCGTTTCAATCGATCTTTATTCTGTGAATTTGACTATGAATTTACATATCTTAATTTTATGAAAGGAGTCTTTTAACAAAGCATCGAATGCATGCATGTTTTCGACTAAATTTTTTAAATCTTTCATTCTTTTGATATTTATATTTGAGCAAATTAAAAATCTTTCGCCTTATATCGTTATCTATTTGACTCTGCGTTTCTTTTAAATTATTTTACGCTAGGCTTTAGAATAAGCCTGCTATCGATCGGCCGTTCTGTTTGGCATTTTGCACAACACGTTTAACTCTCGTGTGTTCAAAATACCGGTATAAAACTTAAGCCGGTTGAATAGAGAAAGCCAAACTTCGGGCTCGTCGGGGATTTGATCCCGGGACCTCTCGCACCCAAAGCGAGAATCATACCCCTAGACCAACGAGCCACGACATTTTAAAAGGAATCGGTAGTTAGTAAAGATTACTTTTCTGTATACAAGAACGTAGAGACAAATCATAGGAATCAAAATGCGCGTACTTTTAGAATGAATAACAGGTGTTAATTTAAATTATTAGACAAGCATCGGTGGTTCAGTGGTAGAATGCTCGCCTGCCACGCGGGCGGCCCGGGTTCGATTCCCGGCCGATGCAACAGCGTCCGCGACGTTTTTTATATTTTCCGAATTTAGGTGTGACATTTGAAGTGAAAAAAAATCAGGTTATCTTTACAATTGTATTTTTGATAAAATTTATACAGCAAGTTTCCATTTTTTGTAAATTGTCTTTAGCTATATAAATGCTTTAATTCATTTTGGTTTCAATCGATCTTTATTCTGTGAATTTGACTATGAATTTACATATCTTAATTTTATGAAAGGAGTCTTTTACCAAAGCATCGAATGCATGCATGTTTTCGACTAAATTTTTTAAATCTTTCATTCTTTTGATATTTATATTTGAGCAAATTAAAAATCTTTCGCCTTATATCGTTATCTATTTGACTCTGCGTTTCTTTTAAATTATTTTACGCTAGGCTTTAGAATAAGCCTGCTATCGATCGGCCGTTCTGTTTGGCATTTTGCACAACACGTTTAATTCTCGTGTGTTCAAAATACCGGTATAAAACTTAAGCCGGTTGAATAGAGAAAGCCAAACTTCGGGCTCGTCCGGGATTTGAACCCGGGACCTCTCGCACCCAAAGCGAGAATCATACCCCTAGACCAACGAGCCACGACATTTTAAAAGGAATCGGTAGTTAGTAAAGATTACTTTTCTGTATACAAGAACGTAGAGACAAATCATAGGAATCAAAATGCGCGTACTTTTAGAATGAATAACAGGTGTTAATTTAAATTATTAGACAAGCATCGGTGGTTCAGTGGTAGAATGCTCGCCTGCCACGCGGGCGGCCCGGGTTCGATTCCCGGCCGATGCAACAGCGTCCGCGACGTTTTTTGTATTTTCCGAATTTAGGTGTGACATTTGAAGTGAAAAAAAATCAGGTTATCTTTACAATTGTATTTTTGATAAAACTTATACAGCAAGTTTCCATTTTTTGTAAATTGTCTTTAGCTATATAAATGCTTTAATTCATTTTCGTTTCAATCGATCTTTATTCTGTGAATTTGACTATGAATTTACATATCTTAATTTTATGAAAGGAGTCTTTTAACAAAGCATCGAATGCATGCATGTTTTCGACTAAATTTTTTAAATCTTTCATTCTTTTGATATTTATATTTGAGCAAATTAAAAATCTTTCGCCTTATATCGTTATCTATTTGACTCTGCGTTTCTTTTAAATTATTTTACGCTAGGCTTTAGAATAAGCCTGCTATCGATCGGCCGTTCTGTTTGGCATTTTGCACAACACGTTTAACTCTCGTGTGTTCAAAATACCGGTATAAAACTTAAGCCGGTTGAATAGAGAAAGCCAAACTTCGGGCTCGTCCGGGATTTGAACCCGGGACCTCTCGCACCCAAAGCGAGAATCATACCCCTAGACCAACGAGCCACGACATTTTAAAAGGAATCGGTAGTTAGTAAAGATTACTTTTCTGTATACAAGAACGTAGAGACAAATCATAGGAATCAAAATGCGCGTACTTTTAGAATGAATAACAGGTGTTAATTTAAATTATTAGACAAGCATCGGTGGTTCAGTGGTAAAATGCTCGCCTGCCACGCGGGTGGCCCGGGTTCGATTCCCGGCCGATGCAACAGCGTCCGTGACGTTTTTTATATTTTCCGAATTTAGGTGTGACATTTGAAGTGAAAAAAAATCAGGTTATCTTTACAATTGTATTTTTGATAAAACTTATACAGCAAGTTTCCATTTTTTTGTAAATTGTCTTTAGCTATATAAATGCTTTAATTCATTTTCGTTTCAATCGATCTTTATTCTGTGAATTTGACTATGAATTTACATATCTTAATTTTATGAAAGGAGTCTTTTAACAAAGCATCGAATGCATGCATGTTTTCGACTAAATTTTTTAAATCTTTCATTCTTTTGATATTTGAGCAAATTAAAAATCTTTCGCCTTATATCGTTATCTATTTGACTCTGCGTTTCTTTTAAATTATTTTACGCTAGGCTTTAGAATAAGCCTGCTATCGATCGGCCGTTCTGTTTGGCATTTTGCACAACACGTTTAACTCTCGTGTGTTCAAAATACCGGTATAAAACTTAAGCCGGTTGAATAGAGAAAGCCAAACTTCGGGCTCGTCGGGGATTTGATCCCGGGACCTCTCGCACCCAAAGCGAGAATCATACCCCTAGACCAACGAGCCACGACATTTTAAAAGGAATCGGTAGTTAGTAAAGATTACTTTTCTGTATACAAGAACGTAGAGACAAATCATAGGAATCAAAATGCGCGTACTTTTAGAATGAATAACAGGTGTTAATTTAAATTATTAGACAAGCATCGGTGGTTCAGTGGTAGAATGCTCGCCTGCCACGCGGGCGGCCCGGGTTCGATTCCCGGCCGATGCAACAGCGTCCGCGACGTTTTTTATATTTTCCGAATTTAGGTGTGACATTTGAAGTGAAAAAAAATCAGGTTATCTTTACAATTGTATTTTTGATAAAACTTATACAGCAAGTTTCCATTTTTTGTAAATTGTCTTTAGCTATATAAATGCTTTAATTCATTTTCGTTTCAATCGATCTTTATTCTGTGAATTTGACTATGAATTTACATATCTTAATTTTATGAAAGGAGTCTTTTAACAAAGCATCGAATGCATGCATGTTTTCGACTAAATTTTTTAAATCTTTCATTCTTTTGATATTTATATTTTAGAAAATTAAAAATCTTTCGCCTTATATCGTTATCTATTTGACTCTGCGTTTCTTTTAAATTATTTTACGCTAGGCTTTAGAATAAGCCTGCTATCGATCGGCCGTTCTGTTTGGCATTTTGCACAACACGTTTAACTCTCGTGTGTTCAAAATACCGGTATAAAACTTAAGCCGGTTGAATAGAGAAAGCCAAACTTCGGGCTCGTCGGGGATTTGATCCCGGGACCTCTCGCACCCAAAGCGAGAATCATACCCCTAGACCAACGAGCCACGACATTTTAAAAGGAATCGGTAGTTAGTAAAGATTACTTTTCTGTATACAAGAACGTAGAGACAAATCATAGGAATCAAAATGCGCGTACTTTTAGAATGAATAACAGGTGTTAATTTAAATTATTAGACAAGCATCGGTGGTTCAGTGGTAGAATGCTCGCCTGCCACGCGGGCGGCCCGGGTTCGATTCCCGGCCGATGCAACAGCGTCCGTGACGTTTTTTATATTTTCCGAATTTAGGTGTGATATTTGAAGTGAAAAAAAATCAGGTTATCTTTACATTTGTATTTTTGATAAAACTTATACAGCAAGTTTCCATTTTTTGTAAATTGTCTTTAGCTATATAAATGCTTTAATTCATTTTCGTTTCAATCGATCTTTATTCTGTGAATTTGACTATGAATTTACATATCTTAATTTTATGAAAGGAGTCTTTTAACAAAGCATCGAATGCATGCATGTTTTCGACTAAATTTTTTAAATCTTTCATTCTTTTGATATTTATATTTGAGCAAATTAAAAATCTTTCGCCTTATATCGTTATCTATTTGACTCTGCGTTTCTTTTAAATTATTTTACGCTAGGCTTTAGAATAAGCCTGCTATCGATCGGCCGTTCTGTTTGGCATTTTGCACAACACGTTTAACTCTCGTGTGTTCAAAATACCGGTATAAAACTTAAGCCGGTTGAATAGAGAAAGCCAAACTTCGGGCTCGTCGGGGATTTGATCCCGGGACCTCTCGCACCCAAAGCGAGAATCATACCCCTAGACCAACGAGCCACGACATTTTAAAAGGAATCGGTAGTTAGTAAAGATTACTTTTCTGTATACAAGAACGTAGAGACAAGTCATAGGAATCAAAATACGCGTACTTTTAGAATGAATAACAGGTGTTAATTTAAATTATTAGACAAGCATCGTTGGTTCAGTGGTAGAATGCTCGCCTGCCACGCGGGCGGCCCGGGTTCGATTCCCGGCCGATGCAACAGCGTCCGCGACGTTTTTTATATTTTCCGAATTTAGGTGTGACATTTGAAGTGAAAAAAAATCAGGTTATCTTTACAATTGTATTTTTGATAAAACTTATACAGCAAGTTTCCATTTTTTGTAAATTGTCTTTAGCTATATAAATGCTTTAATTCATTTTCGTTTCAATCGTTCTTTATTCTGTGAATTTGACTATGAATTTACATATCTTAATTTTATGAAAGGAGTCTTTTACCAAAGCATCGAATGCATGCATGTTTTCGACTAAATTTTTTAAATCTTTCATTCTTTTGATATTTATATTTGAGCAAATTAAAAATCTTTCGCCTTATATCGTTATCTATTTGACTCTGCGTTTCTTTTAAATTATTTTACGCTAGGCTTTAGAATAAGCCTGCTATCGATCGGCCGTTCTGTTTGGCATTTTGCACAACACGTTTAACTCTCGTGTGTTCAAAATACCGGTATAAAACTTAAGCCGGTTGAATAGAGAAAGCCAAACTTCGGGCTCTTCCGGGATTTGAACCCGGGACCTCTCGCACCCAAAGCGAGAATCATACCCCTAGACCAACGAGCCACGACATTTTAAAAGGAATCGGTAGTTAGTAAAGATTACTTTTCTGTATACAAGAACGTAGAGACAAATCATAGGAATCAAAATGCGCGTACTTTTAGAATGAATAACAGGTGTTAATTTAAATTATTAGACAAGCATCGGTGGTTCAGTGGTAGAATGCTCGCCTGCCACGCGGGCGGCCCGGGTTCGATTCCCGGCCGATGCAACAGCGTCCGTGACGTTTTTTATATTTTCCGAATTTAGGTGTGACATTTGAAGTGAAAAAAAATCAGGTTATCATTACAATTGTATTTTTGATAAAACTTATACAGCAAGTTTCCATTTTTTGTAAATTGTCTTTAGCTATATAAATGCTTTAATTCATTGTCGTTTCAATCGATCTTTATTCTGTGAATTTGACTATGAATTTACATATCTTAATTTTATGAAAGGAGTCTTTTAACAAAGCATCGAATGCATGCATGTTTTCGACTAAATTTTTTAAATCTTTCATTCTTTTGATATTTATATTTGAGCAAATTAAAAATCTTTCGCCTTATATCGTTATCTATTTGACTCTGCGTTTCTTTTAAATTATTTTAAGCTAGGCTTTAGAATAAGCCTGCTATCGATCGGCCGTTCTGTTTGGCATTTTGCACAACACGTTTAACTCTCGTGTGTTCAAAATACCGGTATAAAACTTAAGCCGGTTGAATAGAGAAAGCCAAACTTCGGGCTCGTCGGGGATTTGATCCCGGGACCTCTCGCACCCAAAGCGAGAATCATACCCCTAGACCAACGAGCCACGACATTTTAAAAGGAATCGGTAGTTAGTAAAGATTACTTTTCTGTATACAAGAACGTAGAGACAAATCATAGGAATCAAAATGCGCGTACTTTTAGAATGAATAACAGGTGTTAATTTAAATTATTAGACAAGCATCGGTGGTTCAGTGGTAGAATGCTCGCCTGCCACGCGGGCGGCCCGGGTTCGATTCCCGGCCGATGCAACAGCGTCCGCGACGTTTTTTATATTTTCCGAATTTAGGTGTGACATTTGAAGTGAAAAAAAATCAGGTTATCTTTACAATTGTATTTTTGATAAAATTTATACAGCAAGTTTCCATTTTTTGTAAATTGTCTTTAGCTATATAAATGCTTTAATTCATTTTGGTTTCAATCGATCTTTATTCTGTGAATTTGACTATGAATTTACATATCTTAATTTTATGAAAGGAGTCTTTTACCAAAGCATCGAATGCATGCATGTTTTCGACTAAATTTTTTAAATCTTTCATTCTTTTGATATTTATATTTGAGCAAATTAAAAATCTTTCGCCTTATATCGTTATCTATTTGACTCTGCGTTTCTTTTAAATTATTTTACGCTAGGCTTTAGAATAAGCCTGCTATCGATCGGCCGTTCTGTTTGGCATTTTGCACAACACGTTTAATTCTCGTGTGTTCAAAATACCGGTATAAAACTTAAGCCGGTTGAATAGAGAAAGCCAAACTTCGGGCTCGTCCGGGATTTGAACCCGGGACCTCTCGCACCCAAAGCGAGAATCATACCCCTAGACCAACGAGCCACGACGTTTTAAAAGGAATCGGTAGTTAGTAAAGATTACTTTTCTGTATACAAGAACGTAGAGACAAATCATAGGAATCAAAATGCGCGTACTTTTAGAATGAATAACAGGTGTTAATTTAAATTATTAGACAAGCATCGGTGGTTCAGTGGTAGAATGCTCGCCTGCCACGCGGGCGGCCCGGGTTCGATTCCCGGCCGATGCAACAGCGTCCGCGACGTTTTTTGTATTTTCCGAATTTAGGTGTGACATTTGAAGTGAAAAAAAATCAGGTTATCTTTACAATTGTATTTTTGATAAAACTTATACAGCAAGTTTCCATTTTTTGTAAATTGTCTTTAGCTATATAAATGCTTTAATTCATTTTCGTTTCAATCGATCTTTATTCTGTGAATTTGACTATGAATTTACATATCTTAATTTTATGAAAGGAGTCTTTTAACAAAGCATCGAATGCATGCATGTTTTCGACTAAATTTTTTAAATCTTTCATTCTTTTGATATTTATATTTGAGCAAATTAAAAATCTTTCGCCTTATATCGTTATCTATTTGACTCTGCGTTTCTTTTAAATTATTTTACGCTAGGCTTTAGAATAAGCCTGCTATCGATCGGCCGTTCTGTTTGGCATTTTGCACAACACGTTTAACTCTCGTGTGTTCAAAATACCGGTATAAAACTTAAGCCGGTTGAATAGAGAAAGCCAAACTTCGGGCTCGTCGGGGATTTGATCCCGGGACCTCTCGCACCCAAAGCGAGAATCATACCCCTAGACCAACGAGCCACGACATTTTAAAAGGAATCGGTAGTTAGTAAAGATTACTTTTCTGTATACAAGAACGTAGAGACAAGTCATAGGAATCAAAATACGCGTACTTTTAGAATGAATAACAGGTGTTAATTTAAATTATTAGACAAGCATCGTTGGTTCAGTGGTAGAATTCTCGCCTGCCACGCGGGCGGCCCGGGTTCGATTCCCGGCCGATGCAACAGCGTCCGCGACGTTTTTTATATTTTCCGAATTTAGGTGTGACATTTGAAGTGAAAAAAAATCAGGTTATCTTTACAATTGTATTTTTGATAAAACTTATACAGCAAGTTTCCATTTTTTGTAAATTGTCTTTAGCTATATAAATGCTTTAATTCATTTTCGTTTCAATCGATCTTTATTCTGTGAATTTGACTATGAATTTACATATCTTAATTTTATGAAAGGAGTCTTTTACCAAAGCATCGAATGCATGCATGTTTTCGACTAAATTTTTTAAATCTTTCATTCTTTTGATATTTATATTTGAGCAAATTAAAAATCTTTCGCCTTATATCGTTATCTATTTGACTCTGCGTTTCTTTTAAATTATTTTACGCTAGGCTTTAGAATAAGCCTGCTATCGATCGGCCGTTCTGTTTGGCATTTTGCACAACACGTTTAACTCTCGTGTGTTCAAAATACCGGTATAAAACTTAAGCCGGTTGAATAGAGAAAGCCAAACTTCGGGCTCGTCCGGGATTTGAACCCGGGACCTCTCGCACCCAAAGCGAGAATCATACCCCTAGACCAACGAGCCACGACATTTTAAAAGGAATCGGTAGTTAGTAAAGATTACTTTTCTGTATACAAGAACGTAGAGACAAATCATAGGAATCAAAATGCGCGTACTTTTAGAATGAATAACAGGTGTTAATTTAAATTATTAGACAAGCATCGGTGGTTCAGTGGTAGAATGCTCGCCTGCCACGCGGGCGGCCCGGGTTTGATTCCCGGCCGATGCAACAGCGTCCGTGACGTTTTTTATATTTTCCGAATTTAGGTGTGACATTTGAAGTGAAAAAAAATCAGGTTATCTTTACAATTGTATTTTTGATAAAACTTATACAGCAAGTTTCCATTTTTTGTAAATTGTCTTTAGCTATATAAATGCTTTAATTCATTTTCGTTTCAATCGATCTTTATTCTGTGAATTTGACTATGAATTTACATATCTTAATTTTATGAAAGGAGTCTTTTAACAAAGCATCGAATGCATGCATGTTTTCGACTAAATTTTTTAAATCTTTCATTCTTTTGATATTTATATTTGAGCAAATTAAAAATCTTTCGCCTTATATCGTTATCTATTTGACTCTGCGTTTCTTTTAAATTATTTTACGCTAGGCTTTAGAATAAGCCTGCTATCGATCGGCCGTTCTGTTTGGCATTTTGCACAACACGTTTAACTCTCGTGTGTTCAAAATACCGGTATAAAACTTAAGCCGGTTGAATAGAGAAAGCCAAACTTCGGGCTCGTCGGGGATTTGATCCCGGGACCTCTCGCACCCAAAGCGAGAATCATACCCCTAGACCAACGAGCCACGACATTTTAAAAGGAATCGGTAGTTAGTAAAGATTACTTTTCTGTATACAAGAACGTAGAGACAAGTCATAGGAATCAAAATACGCGTACTTTTAGAATGAATAACAGGTGTTAATTTAAATTATTAGACAAGCATCGTTGGTTCAGTGGTAGAATGCTCGCCTGCCACGCGGGCGGCCCGGGTTCGATTCCCGGCCGATGCAACAGCGTCCGCGACGTTTTTTATATTTTCCGAATTTAGGTGTGACATTTGAAGTGAAAAAAAATCAGGTTATCTTTACAATTGTATTTTTGATAAAACTTATACAGCAAGTTTCCATTTTTTGTAAATTGTCTTTAGCTATATAAATGCTTTAATTCATTTTGGTTTCAATCGATCTTTATTCTGTGAATTTGACTATGAATTTACATATCTTAATTTTATGAAAGGAGTCTTTTACCAAAGCATCGAATGCATGCATGTTTTCGACTAAATTTTTTAAATCTTTCATTCTTTTGATATTTATATTTGAGCAAATTAAAAATCTTTCGCCTTATATCGTTATCTATTTGACTCTGCGTTTCTTTTAAATTATTTTACGCTAGGCTTTAGAATAAGCCTGCTATCGATCGGCCGTTCTGTTTGGCATTTTGCACAACACGTTTAACTCTCGTGTGTTCAAAATACCGGTATAAAACTTAAGCCGGTTGAATAGAGAAAGCCAAACTTCGGGCTCGTCCGGGATTTGAACCCGGGACCTCTCGCACCCAAAGCGAGAATCATACCCCTAGACCAACGAGCCACGACATTTTTAAAGGAATCGGTAGTTAGTAAAGATTACTTTTCTGTATACAAGAACGTAGAGACAAATCATAGGAATCAAAATGCGCGTACTTTTAGAATGAATAACAGGTGTTAATTTAAATTATTAGACAAGCATCGGTGGTTCAGTGGTAGAATGCTCGCCTGCCACGCGGGCGGCCCGGGTTCGATTCCCGGCCGATGCAACAGCGTCCGTGACGTTTTTTATATTTTCCGAATTTAGGTGTGACATTTGAAGTGAAAAAAAATCAGGTTATCTTTACAATTGTATTTTTGATAAAACTTATACAGCAAGTTTCCATTTTTTGTAAATTGTCTTTAGCTATATAAATGCTTTAATTCATTTTCGTTTCAATCGATCTTTATTCTGTGAATTTGACTATGAATTTACATATCTTAATTTTATGAAAGGAGTCTTTTACCAAAGCATCGAATGCATGCATGTTTTCGACTAAATTTTTTAAATCTTTCATTCTTTTGATATTTATATTTGAGCAAATTAAAAATCTTTCGCCTTATATCGTTATCTATTTGACTCTGCGTTTCTTTTAAATTATTTTACGCTAGGCTTTAGAATAAGCCTGCTATCGATCGGCCGTTCTGTTTGGCATTTCTCACAACACGTTTAACTCTCGTGTGTTCAAAATACCGGTATAAAACTTAAGCCGGTTGAATAGAGAAAGCCAAACTTCGGGCTCGTCCGGGATTTGAACCCGGGACCTCTCGCACCCAAAGCGAGAATCATACCCCTAGACCAACGAGCCACGACATTTTAAAAGGAATCGGTAGTTAGTAAAGATTACTTTTCTGTATACAAGAACGTAGAGACAAGTCATAGGAATCAAAATACGCGTACTTTTAGAATGAATAACAGGTGTTAATTTAAATTATTAGACAAGCATCGTTGGTTCAGTGGTAGAATGCTCGCCTGCCACGCGGGCGGCCCGGGTTCGATTCCCGGCCGATGCAACAGCGTCCGCGACGTTTTTTATATTTTCCGAATTTAGGTGTGACATTTGAAGTGAAAAAAAATCAGGTTATCTTTACAATTGTATTTTTGATAAAACTTATACAGCAAGTTTCCATTTTTTGTAAATTGTCTTTAGCTATATAAATGCTTTAATTCATTTTCGTTTCAATCGATCTTTATTCTGTGAATTTGACTATGAATTTACATATCTTAATTTTATGAAAGGAGTCTTTTACCAAAGCATCGAATGCATGCATGTTTTCGACTAAATTTTTTAAATCTTTCATTCTTTTGATATTTATATTTGAGCAAATTAAAAATCTTTCGCCTTATATCGTTATCTATTTGACTCTGCGTTTCTTTTAAATTATTTTACGCTAGGCTTTAGAATAAGCCTGCTATCGATCGGCCGTTCTGTTTGGCATTTTGCACAACACGTTTAACTCTCGTGTGTTCAAAATACCGGTATAAAACTTAAGCCGGTTGAATAGAGAAAGCCAAACTTCGGGCTCGTCCGGGATTTGAACCCGGGACCTCTCGCACCCAAAGCGAGAATCATACCCCTAGACCAACGAGCCACGACATTTTAAAAGGAATCGGTAGTTAGTAAAGATTACTTTTCTGTATACAAAAACGTAGAGACAAGTCATAGGAATCAAAATACGCGTACTTTTAGAATGAATAACAGGTGTTAATTTAAATTATTAGACAAGCATCGTTGGTTCAGTGGTAGAATGCTCGCCTGCCACCCGGGCGGCCCGGGTTCGATTCCCGGCCGATGCAACAGCGTCCGCGACGTTTTTTATATTTTCCGAATTTAGGTGTGACATTTGAAGTGAAAAAAAATCAGGTTATCTTTACAATTGTATTTTTGATAAAACTTATACAGCAAGTTTCCATTTTTTGTAAATTGTCTTTAGCTATATGAATGCTTTAATTCATTTTCGTTTCAATCGATCTTTATTCTGTGAATTTGACTATGAATTTACATATCTTAATTTTATGAAAGGAGTCTTTTACCAAAGCATCGAATGCATGCATGTTTTCGACTAAATTTTTTAAATCTTTCATTCTTTTGATATTTATATTTGAGCAAATTAAAAATCTTTCGCCTTATATCGTTATCTATATGACTCTGCGTTTCTTTTAAATTATTTTACGCTAGGCTTTAGAATAAGCCTGCTATCGATCGGCCGTTCTGTTTGGCATTTTGCACAACACGTTTAACTCTCGTGTGTTCAAAATACCGGTATAAAACTTAAGCCGGTTGAAAAGAGAAAGCCAAACTTCGGGCTCGTCCGGGATTTGAACCCGGGACCTCTCGCACCCAAAGCGAGAATCATACCCCTAGACCAACGAGCCACGACATTTTTAAAGGAATCGGTAGTTAGTAAAGATTACTTTTCTGTATACAAGAACGTAGAGACAAATCATAGGAATCAAAATGCGCGTACTTTTAGAATGAATAACAGGTGTTAATTTATATTATTAGACAAGCATCGGTGGTTCAGTGGTAGAATGCTCGCCTGCCACGCGGGCGGCCCGGGTTCGATTCCCGGCCGATGCAACAGCGTCCGCGACGTTTTTTGTATTTTCCGAATTTAGGTGTGACATTTGAAGTGAAAAAAAATCAGGTTATCTTTACAATTGTATTTTTGATAAAACTTATACAGCAAGTTTCCATTTTTTGTAAATTGTCTTTAGCTATATAAATGCTTTAATTCATTTTCGTTTCAATCGATCTTTATTCTGTGAATTTCACTATGAATTTACATACCTTAATTTTATGAAAGGAGTCTTTTAACAAAGCATCGAATGCATGCATGTTTTCGACTAAATTTTTTAAATCTTTCATTCTTTTGATATTTATATTTGAGCAAATTAAAAATCTTTCGCCTTATATCGTTATCTATTTGACTCTGCGTTTCTTTTAAATTATTTTACGCTAGGCTTTAGAATAAGCCTGCTATCGATCGGCCGTTCTGTTTGGCATTTTGCACAACACGTTTAACTCTCGTGTGTTCAAAATACCGGTATAAAACTTAAGCCGGTTGAATAGAGAAAGCCAAACTTCGGGCTCGTCCGGGATTTGAACCCGGGACCTCTCGCACCCAAAGCGAGAATCATACCCCTAGACCAACGAGCCACGACATTTTAAAAGGAATCGGTAGTTAGTAAAGATTACTTTTCTGTATACAAGAACGTAGAGACAAATCATAGGAATCAAAATGCGCGTACTTTTAGAATGAATAACAGGTGTTAATTTATATTATTAGACAAGCATCGGTGGTTCAGTGGTAGAATGCTCGCCTGCCACGCGGGCGGCCCGGGTTCGATTCCCGGCCGATGCAACAGCGTCCGCGACGTTTTTTGTATTTTCCGAATTTAGGTGTGACATTTGAAGTGAAAAAAAATCAGGTTATCTTTACAATTGTATTTTTGATAAAACTTATACAGCAAGTATCCATTTTTTGTAAATTGTCTTTAGCTATATAAATGCTTTAATTCATTTTCGTTTCAATCGATCTTTATTCTGTGAATTTGACTATGAATTTACATATCTTAATTTTATGAAAGGAGTCTTTTAACAAAACATCGAATGCATGCATGTTTTCGACTAAATTTTTTAAATCTTTCATTTTTTTGATATTTATATTTGAGCAAATTAAAAATCTTTCGCCTTATATCGTTATCTATTTGACTCTGCGTTTCTTTTAAATTATTTTTCGCTAGGCTTTAGAATAAGCCTGCTATCGATCGGCCGTTCTGTTTGGCATTTTGCACAACACGTTTAACTCTCGTGTGTTCAAAATACCGGTATAAAAATTAAGCCGGTTGAATAGAGAAAGCCAAACTTCGGGCTCGTCCGGGATTTGAACCCGGGACCTCTCGCACCCAAAGCGAGAATCATACCCCTAGACCAACGAGCCACGACATTTTAAAAGGAATCGGTAGTTAGTAAAGATTACTTTTCTGTATACAAGAACGTAAAGACAAATCATAGGAATCAAAATGCGCGTACTTTTAGAATGAATAACAGGTGTTAATTTAAATTATTAGACAAGCATCGGTGGTTCAGTGGCAGAATGCTCGCCTGCCACGCGGGCGGCCCGGGTTCGATTCCCGGCCGATGCAACAGCATCCGCGACGTTTTTTATATTTTCCGAATTTAGGTGTGACATTTGAAGTGAAAAAAAATCAGGTTATCTTTACAATTGTATTTTTGATAAAACTTATACAGCAAGTTTCCATTTTTTGTAAATTGTCTTTAGCTATATAAATGCTTTAATTCATTTTCGTTTCAATCGATCTTTATTCTGTGAATTTGACTATGAATTTACATATCTTAATTTTATGAAAGGAGTCTTTTAACAAAGCATCGAATGCATGCATGTTTTCGACTAAATTTTTTAAATCTTTCATTCTTTTGATATTTATATTTGAGCAAATTAAAAATCTTTCGCCTTATATCGTTATCTATTTGAATCTGCGTTTCTTTTAAATTATTTTTCGCTAGGCTTTAGAATAAGCCTGCTATCGATCGGCCGTTCTGTTTGGCATTTTGCACAACACGTTTAACTCTCGTGTGTTCAAAATACCGGTATAAAACTTAAGCCGGTTGAATAGAGAAAGCCAAACTTCGGGCTCGTCCGGGATTTTAACCCGGGACCTCTCGCACCCAAAGCGAGAATCATACCCCTAGACCAACGAGCCACGACATTTTAAAAGGAATCGGTAGTTAGTAAAGATTACTTTTCTGTATACAAGAACGTAGAGACTAATCATAGGAATCAAAATGCGCGTACTTTTAGAATGAATAACAGGTGTTAATTTAAAATATTAGACAAGCATCGGTGGTTCAGTGGTAGAATGCTCGCCTGCCACGCGGGCGGCCCGGGTTCGATTCCCGGCCGATGCAACAGCGTCCGTGACGTTTTTTATATTTTCCGAATTTAGGTGTGACATTTGAAGTGAAAAAAAATCAGGTTATCTTTACAATTGTATTTTTGATAAAACTTATACAGCAAGTTTCCATTTTTTGTAAATTGTCTTTAGCTATATAAATGCTTTAATTCATTTTCGTTTCAATCGATCTTTATTCTGTGAATTTGACTATGAATTTACATATCTTAATTTTATGAAAGGAGTCTTTTAACAAAGCATCGAATGCATGCATGTTTTCGACTAAATTTTTTAAATCTTTCATTCTTTTGATATTTATATTTGAGCAAATTAAAAATCTTTCGCCTTATATCGTTATCTATTTGACTCTGCGTTTCTTTTAAATTATTTTACGCTAGGCTTTAGAATAAGCCTGCTATCGATCGGCCGTTCTGTTTGGCATTTTGCACAACACGTTTAACTCTCGTGTGTTCAAAATACCGGTATAAAAATTAAGCCGGTTGAATAGAGAAAGCCAAACTTCGGGCTCTTCCGGGATTTGAACCCGGGACCTCTCGCACCCAAAGCGAGAATCATACCCCTAGACCAACGAGCCACGACATTTTAAAAGGAATCGGTAGTTAGTAAAGATTACTTTTCTGTATACAAGAACGTAGAGACAAGTCATAGGAATCAAAATACGCGTACTTTTAGAATGAATAACAGGTGTTAATTTAAATTAATAGACAAGCATCGTTGGTTCAGTGGTAGAATGCTCGCCTGCCACGCGGGCGGCCCGGGATCGATTCCCGGCCGATGCAACAGCGTCCGCGACGTTTTTTATATTTTCCGAATTTAGGTGTGACATTTGAAGTGAAAAAAAATCAGGTTATCTTTACAATTGTATTTTTGATAAAACTTATACAGCAAGTTTCCATTTTTTGTAAATTGTCTTTAGCTATATAAATGCTTTAATTCATTTTCGTTTCAATCGATCTTTATTCTGTGAATTTGACTATGAATTTACATATCTTAATTTTATGAAAGGAGTCTTTTAACAAAACATCGAATGCACGCATGTTTTCGACTAAATTTTTTAAATCTTTCATTCTTTTGATATTTATATTTGAGCAAATTAAAAATCTTTCGCCTTATATCGTTATCTATTTGACTCTGCGTTTCTTTTAAATTATTTTTCGCTAGGCTTTAGAATAAGCCTGCTATCGATCGGCCGTTCTGTTTGGCATTTTGCACAACACGTTTAACTCTCGTGTGTTCAAAATACCGGTATAAAAATTAAGCCGGTTGAATAGAGAAAGCCAAACTTCGGGCTCGTCCGGGATTTGAACCCGGGACCTCTCGCACCCAAAGCGAGAATCATACCCCTAGACCAACGAGCCACGACATTTTAAAAGGAATCGGTAGTTAGTAAAGATTACTTTTCTGTATACAAGAACGTAGAGACAAATCATAGGAATCAAAATGCGCGTACTTTTAGAATGAATAACAGGTGTTAATTTAAATTATTAGACAAGCATCGGTGGTTCAGTGGTAGAATGCTCGCCTGCCACGCGGGCGGCCCGGGTTCGATTCCCGGCCGATGCAACAGCGTCCGTGACGTTTTTTATATTTTCCGAATTTAGGTGTGACATTTGAAGTGAAAAAAAATCAGGTTATCTTTACAATTGTATTTTTGATAAAACTTATACAGCAAGTTTCCATTTTTTGTAAATTGTCTTTAGCTATATAAATGCTTTAATTCATTTTCGTTTCAATCGATCTTTATTCTGTGAATTTGACTATGAATTTACATATCTTAATTTTATGAAAGGAGTCTTTTAACAAAGCATCGAATGCATGCATGTTTTCGACTAAATTTTTTAAATCTTTCATTCTTTTGATATTTATATTTGAGCAAATTAAAAATCTTTCGCCTTATATCGTTATCTATATGAATCTGCGTTTCTTTTAAATTATTTTTCGCTAGGCTTTAGAATAAGCCTGCTATCGATCGGCCGTTCTGTTTGGCATTTTGCACAACACGTTTAACTCTCTTGTGTTCAAAATAACGGTATAAAACTTTAGCCGGTTGAATAGAGAAAGCCAAACTTCGGGCTCGTCCGGGATTTGAACCCGGGACCTCTCGCACCCAAAGCGAAAATCATACCCCTAGACCAACGAGCCACGACATTTTAAAAGGAATCGGTAGTTAGTAAAGATTACTTTTCTGTATACAAGAACGTAGAGACAAATCATAGGAATCAAAATGCGCGTACTTTTAGAATGAATAACAGGTGTTAATTTAAATTATTAGACAAGCATCGGTGGTTCAGTGGTAGAATGCTCGCCTGCCACGCGGGCGGCCCGGGTTCGATTCCCGGCCGATGCAACAGCGTCCGTGACGTTTTTTATATTTTCCGAATTTAGGTGTGACATTTGAAGTGAAAAAAAATCAGGTTATCTTTACAATTGTATTTTTGATAAAACTTATACAGCAAGTTTCCATTTTTTGTAAATTGTCTTTAGCTATATAAATGCTTTAATTCATTTTCGTGTCAATCGATCTTTATTCTGTGAATTTGACTATGAATTTACATACCTTAATTTTATGAAAGGAGTCTTTTAACAAAGCATCGAATGCATGCATGTTTTCGACTAAATTTTTTAAATCTTTCATTCTTTTGATATTTATATTTGAGCAAATTAAAAATCTTTCGCCTTATATCGTTATCTATTTGACTCTGCGTTTCTTTTAAATTATTTTACGCTAGGCTTTCGAATAAGCCTGCTATCGATCGGCCGTTCTGTTTGGCATTTTGCACAACACGTTTAACTCTCGTGTGTTCAAAATACCGGTATAAAACTTAAGCCGGTTGAATAGAGAAAGCCAAACTTCGGGCTCGTCCGGGATTTGAACCCGGGACCTCTCGCACCCAAAGCGAGAATCATACCCCTAGACCAACGAGCCACGACATTTTAAAAGGAATCGGTAGTTAGTAAAGATTACTTTTCTGTATACAAGAACGTAGAGACAAATCATAGGAATCAAAATGCGCGTACTTTTAGAATGAATAACAGGTGTTAATTTATATTATTAGACAAGCATCGGTGGTTCAGTGGTAGAATGCTCGCCTGCCACGCGGGCGGCCCGGGTTCGATTCCCGGCCGATGCAACAGCATCCGCGACGTTTTTTATATTTTCCGAATTTAGGTGTGACATTTGAAGTGAAAAAAAATCAGGTTATCTTTACAATTGTATTTTTGATAAAACTTATACAGCAAGTTTCCATTTTTTGTAAATTGTCTTTAGCTATATAAATGCTTTAATTCATTTTCGTTTCAATCGATCTTTATTCTGTGAATTTGACTATGAATTTACATATCTTAATTTTATGAAAGGAGTCTTTTAACAAAGCATCGAATGCATGCATGTTTTCGACTAAATTTTTTAAATCTTTCATTCTTTTGATATTTATATTTGAGCAAATTAAAAATCTTTCGCCTTATATCGTTATCTATTTGACTCTGCGTTTCTTTTAAATTATTTTACGCTAGGCTTTAGAATAAGCCTGCTATCGATCGGCCGTTCTGTTTGGCATTTTGCACAACACGTTTAACTCTCGTGTGTTCAAAATACCGGTATAAAACTTAAGCCGGTTGAATAGAGAAAGCCAAACTTCGGGCTCTTCCGGGATTTGAACCCGGGACCTCTCGCACCCAAAGCGAGAATCATACCCCTAGACCAACGAGCCACGACATTTTAAAAGGAATCGGTAGTTAGTAAAGATTACTTTTCTGTATACAAGAACGTAGAGACAAGTCATAGGAATCAAAATACGCGTACTTTTAGAATGAATAACAGGTGTTAATTTAAATTAATAGACAAGCATCGTTGGTTCAGTGGTAGAATGCTCGCCTGCCACGCGGGCGGCCCGGGTTCGATTCCCGGCCGATGCAACAGCGTCCGCGACGTTTTTTATATTTTCCGAATTTAGGTGTGACATTTGAAGTGAAAAAAAATCAGGTTATCTTTACAATTGTATTTTTGATAAAACTTATACAGCAAGTTTCCATTTTTTGTAAATTGTCTTTAGCTATATAAATGCTTTAATTCATTTTCGTTTCAATCGATCTTTATTCTGTGAATTTGACTATGAATTTACATATCTTAATTTTATGAAAGGAGTCTTTTAACAAAACATCGAATGCACGCATGTTTTCGACTAAATTTTTTAAATCTTTCATTCTTTTGATATTTATATTTGAGCAAATTAAAAATCTTTCGCCTTATATCGTTATCTATTTGACTCTGCGTTTCTTTTAAATTATTTTTCGCTAGGCTTTAGAATAAGCCTGCTATCGATCGGCCGTTCTGTTTGGCATTTTGCACAACACGTTTAACTCTCGTGTGTTCAAAATACCGGTATAAAAATTAAGCCGGTTGAATAGAGAAAGCCAAACTTCGGGCTCGTCCGGGATTTGAACCCGGGACCTCTCGCACCCAAAGCGAGAATCATACCCCTGGACCAACGAGCCACGACATTTTAAAAGGAATCGGTAGTTAGTAAAGATTACTTTTCTGTATACAAGAACGTAGAGACAAATCATAGGAATCAAAATGCGCGTACTTTTAGAATGAATAACAGGTGTTAATTTAAATTATTAGACAAGCATCGGTGGTTCAGTGGTAGAATGCTCGCCTGCCACGCGGGCGGCCCGGGTTCGATTCCCGGCCGATGCAACAGCGTCCGTGACGTTTTTTATATTTTCCGAATTTAGGTGTGACATTTGAAGTGAAAAAAAATCAGGTTATCTTTACAATTGTATTTTTGATAAAACTTATACAGCAAGTTTCCATTTTTTGTAAATTGTCTTTAGCTATATAAATGCTTTAATTCATTTTCGTTTCAATCGATCTTTATTCTGTGAATTTGACTATGAATTTACATATCTTAATTTTATGAAAGGAGTCTTTTAACAAAGCATCGAATGCATGCATGTTTTCGACTAAATTTTTTAAATCTTTCATTCTTTTGATATTTATATTTGAGCAAATTAAAAATCTTTCGCCTTATATCGTTATCTATATGAATCTGCGTTTCTTTTAAATTATTTTTCGCTAGGCTTTAGAATAAGCCTGCTATCGATCGGCCGTTCTGTTTGGCATTTTGCACAACACGTTTAACTCTCTTGTGTTCAAAATAACGGTATAAAACTTTAGCCGGTTGAATAGAGAAAGCCAAACTTCGGGCTCGTCCGGGATTTGAACCCGGGACCTCTCGCACCCAAAGCGAAAATCATACCCCTAGACCAACGAGCCACGACATTTTAAAAGGAATCGGTAGTTAGTAAAGATTACTTTTCTGTATACAAGAACGTAGAGACAAATCATAGGAATCAAAATGCGCGTACTTTTAGAATGAATAACAGGTGTTAATTTAAATTATTAGACAAGCATCGGTGGTTCAGTGGTAGAATGCTCGCCTGCCACGCGGGCGGCCCGGGTTCGATTCCCGGCCGATGCAACAGCGTCCGTGACGTTTTTTATATTTTCCGAATTTAGGTGTGACATTTGAAGTGAAAAAAAATCAGGTTATCTTTACAATTGTATTTTTGATAAAACTTATACAGCAAGTGTCCATTTTTTGTAAATTGTCTTTAGCTATATAAATGCTTTAATTCATTTTCGTTTCAATCGATCTTTATTCTGTGAATTTGACTATGAATTTACATATCTTAATTTTATGAAAGGAGTCTTTTAACAAAGCATCGAATGCATGCATGTTTTCGACTAAATTTTTTAAATCTTTCATTCTTTTGATATTTATATTTGAGCAAATTAAAAATCTTTCGCCTTATATCGTTATCTATTTGAATCTGCGTTTCTTTTAAATAATTTTTCGCTAGGCTTTAGAATAAGCCTGCTATCGATCGGCCGTTCTGTTTGGCATTTTGCACAACACGTTTAATTCTCTTGTGTTCAAAATACCGGTATAAAACTTTAGCCGGTTGAATAGAGAAAGCCAAACTTCGGGCTCGTCCGGGATTTGAACCCGGGACCTCTCGCACCCAAAGCGAGAATCATACCCCTAGACCAACGAGCCACGACATTTTAAAAGGAATCGGTAGTTAGTAAAGATTACTTTTCTGTATACAAGAACGTAGAGACAAATCATAGGAATCAAAATAAGCGTACTTTTAGAATGAATAACAGGTGTTAATTTAAATTATTAGACATGCATCGGTGGTTCAGTGGTAGAATGCTCGCCTGCCACGCGGGCGGCCCGGGTTCGATTCCCGGCCGATGCAACAGCGTCCGTGACGTTTTTTGTATTTTCCGAATTTAGGTGTGACATTTGAAGTGAAAAAAAATCAGGTTATCTTTACAATTGTATTTTTGATAAAACTTATACAGCAAGTTTCCATTTTTTGTAAATTGTCTTTAGCTATATAAATGCTTTAATTCATTTTCGTTTCAATCGATCTTTATTCTGTGAATTTGACTATGAATTTACATATCTTAATTTTATGAAAGGAGTCTTTTAACAAAGCATCGAATGCATGCATGTTTTCGACTAAATTTTTTAAATCTTTCATTCTTTTGATATTTATATTTGAGCAAATTAAAAATCTTTCGCCTTATATCGTTATCTATTTGAATCTGCGTTTCTTTTAAATAATTTTTCGCTAGGCTTTAGAATAAGCCTGCTATCGATCGGCCGTTCTGTTTGGCATTTTGCACAACACGTTTAATTCTCTTGTGTTCAAAATACCGGTATAAAACTTTAGCCGGTTGAATAGAGAAAGCCAAACTTCGGGCTCGTCCGGGATTTGAACCCGGGACCTCTCGCACCCAAAGCGAGAATCATACCCCTAGACCAACGAGCCACGACATTTTAAAAGGAATCGGTAGTTAGTAAAGATTACTTTTCTGTATACAAGAACGTAGAGACAAATGATAGGAATCAAAATGCGCGTACTTTTAGAATGAATAACAGGTGTTAATTTAAATTATTAGACATGCATCGGTGGTTCAGTGGTAGAATGCTCGCCTGCCACGCGGGCGGCCCGGGTTCGATTCCCGGCCGATGCAACAGCGTCCGTGACGTTTTTTATATTTTCCGAATTTAGGTGTGACATTTGAAGTGAAAAAAAATCAGGTTATCTTTACAATTGTATTTTTGATAAAACTTATACAGCAAGTTTCCATTTTTTGTAAATTGTCTTTAGCTATATAAATGCTTTAATTCATTTTCGTTTCAATCGATCTTTATTCTGTGAATTTGACTATGAATTTACATATCTTATTTTTATGAAAGGAGTCTTTTAACAAAGCATCGAATGCATGCATGTTTTCGACTAAATTTTTTAAATCTTTCATTCTTTTGATATTTATATTTGAGCAAATTAAAAATCTTTCGCCTTATATCGTTATCTATTTGAATCTGCGTTTCTTTTAAATTATTTTTCGCTAGGCTTTAGAATAAGCCTGCTATCGATCGGCCGTTCTGTTTGGCATTTTGCACAACACGTTTAACTCTCTTGTGTTCAAAATACCGGTATAAAACTTTAGCCGGTTGAATAGAGAAAGCCAAACTTCGGGCTCGTCCGGGATTTGAACCCGGGACCTCTCGCACCCAAAGCGAGAATCATACCCCTAGACCAACGAGCCACGACATTTTAAAAGGAATCGGTAGTTAGTAAAGATTACTTTTCTGTATACAAGAACGTAGAGACAAATCATAGGAATCAAAATGCGCGTACTTTTAGAATGAATAACAGGTGTTAATTTAAATTATTAGACAAGCATCGGTGGTTCAGTGGTAGAATGCTCGCCTGCCACGCGGGCGGCCCGGGTTCGATTCCCGGCCGATGCAACAGCGTCCGTGACGTTTTTTATATTTTCCGAATTTAGGTGTGACATTTGAAGTGAAAAAAAATCAGGTTATCTTTACAATTGTATTTTTGATAAAACTTATACAGCAAGTTTCCATTTTTTGTAAATTGTCTTTAGCTATATAAATGCTTTAATTCATTTTCGTTTCAATCGATCTTTATTCTGTGAATTTGACTATGAATTTACATATCTTAATTTTATGAAAGGAGTCTTTTAACAAAGCATCGAATGCATGCATGTTTTCGACTAAATTTTTTAAATCTTTCATTCTTTTGATATTTATATTTGAGCAAATTAAAAATCTTTCGCCTTATATCGTTATCTATTTGAATCTGCGTTTCTTTTAAATTATTTTTCGCTAGGCTTTAGAATAAGCCTGCTATCGATCGGCCGTTCTGTTTGGCATTTTGCACAACACGTTTAACTCTCTTGTGTTCAAAATACCGGTATAAAACTTTAGCCGGTTGAATAGAGAAAGCCAAACTTCGGGCTCGTCCGGGATTTGAACCCGGGACCTCTCGCACCCAAAGCGAGAATCATACCCCTAGACCAACGAGCCACGACATTTTAAAAGGAATCGGTAGTTAGTAAAGATTACTTTTCTGTATACAAGAACGTAGAGACAAATCATAGGAATCAAAATGCGCGTACTTTTAGAATGAATAACAGGTGTTAATTTAAATTATTAGACAAGCATCGGTGGTTCAGTGGTAGAATGCTCGCCTGCCACGCGGGCGGCCCGGGTTCGATTCCCGGCCGATGCAACAGCGTCCGTGACGTTTTTTATATTTTCCGAATTTAGGTGTGACATTTGAAGTGAAAAAAAATCAGGTTATCTTTACAATTGTATTTTTGATAAAACTTATACAGCAAGTTTCCATTTTTTGTAAATTGTCATTAGCTATATAAATGCTTTAATTCATTTTCGTTTCAATCGATCTTTATTCTGTGAATTTGACTATGAATTTACATATCTTAATTTTATGAAAGGAGTCTTTTAACAAAGCATCGAATGCATGCATGTTTTCGACTAAATTTTTTAAATCTTTCATTCTTTTGATATTTATATTTGAGCAAATTAAAAATCTTTCGCCTTATATCGTTATCTATTTGAATCTGCGTTTCTTTTAAATTATTTTTCGCTAGGCTTTAGAATAAGCCTGCTATCGATCGGCCGTTCTGTTTGGCATTTTGCACAACACGTTTAACTCTCATGTGTTCAAAATACCGGTATAAAAATTAAGCCGGTTGAATAGAGAAAGCCAAACTTCGGGCTCGTCCGGGATTTGAACCCGGGACCTCTCGCACCCAAAGCGAGAATCATACCCCTAGACCAACGAGCCACGACATTTTAAAAGGAATCGGTAGTTAGTAAAGATTACTTTTCTGTATACAAGAACGTAGAGACAAATCATAGGAATCAAAATGCGCGTACTTTTAGAATGAATAACAGGTGTTAATTTAAATTATTAGACAAGCATCGGTGGTTCAGTGGTAGAATGCTCGCCTGCCACGCGGGCGGCCCGGGTTCGATTCCCGGCCGATGCAACAGCATCCGCGACGTTTTTTATATTTTCCGAATTTAGGTGTGACATTTGAAGTGAAAAAAAATCAGGTTATCTTTACAATTGTATTTTTGATAAAACTTATACAGCAAGTTTCCATTTTTTGTAAATTGTCTTTAGCTATATAAATGCTTTAATTCATTTTCGTTTCAATCGATCTTTATTCTGTGAATTTGACTATGAATTTACATATCTTAATTTTATGAAAGGAGTCTTTTAACAAAGCATCGAATGCATGCATGTTTTCGACTAAATTTTTTAAATCTTTCATTCTTTTGATATTTATATTTGAGCAAATTAAAAATCTTTCGCCTTATATCGTTATCTATTTGACTCTGCGTTTCTTTTAAATTATTTTACGCTAGGCTTTAGAATAAGCCTGCTATCGATCGGCCGTTCTGTTTGGCATTTTGCACAACACGTTTAACTCTCGTGTGTTCAAAATACCGGTATAAAACTTAAGCCGGTTGAATAGAGAAAGCCAAACTTCGGGCTCTTCCGGGATTTGAACCCGGGACCTCTCGCACCCAAAGCGAGAATCATACCCCTAGACCAACGAGCCACGACATTTTAAAAGGAATCGGTAGTTAGTAAAGATTACTTTTCTGTATACAAGAACGTAGAGACAAGTCATAGGAATCAAAATACGCGTACTTTTAGAATGAATAACAGGTGTTAATTTAAATTAATAGACAAGCATCGTTGGTTCAGTGGTAGAATGCTCGCCTGCCACGCGGGCGGCCCGGGTTCGATTCCCGGCCGATGCAACAGCGTCCGCGACGTTTTTTATATTTTCCGAATTTAGGTGTGACATTTGAAGTGAAAAAAAATCAGGTTATCTTTACAATTGTATTTTTGATAAAACTTATACAGCAAGTTTCCATTTTTTGTAAATTGTCTTTAGCTATATAAATGCTTTAATTCATTTTCGTTTCAATCGATCTTTATTCTGTGAATTTGACTATGAATTTACATATCTTAATTTTATGAAAGGAGTCTTTTAACAAAACATCGAATGCACGCATGTTTTCGACTAAATTTTTTAAATCTTTCATTCTTTTGATATTTATATTTGAGCAAATTAAAAATCTTTCGCCTTATATCGTTATCTATTTGACTCTGCGTTTCTTTTAAATTATTTTTCGCTAGGCTTTAGAATAAGCCTGCTATCGATCGGCCGTTCTGTTTGGCATTTTGCACAACACGTTTAACTCTCGTGTGTTCAAAATACCGGTATAAAAATTAAGCCGGTTGAATAGAGAAAGCCAAACTTCGGGCTCGTCCGGGATTTGAACCCGGGACCTCTCGCACCCAAAGCGAGAATCATACCCCTAGACCAACGAGCCACGACATTTTAAAAGGAATCGGTAGTTAGTAAAGATTACTTTTCTGTATACAAGAACGTAGAGACAAATCATAGGAATCAAAATGCGCGTACTTTTAGAATGAATAACAGGTGTTAATTTAAATTAATAGACAAGCATCGGTGGTTCAGTGGTAGAATGCTCGCCTGCCACGCGGGCGGCCCGGGTTCGATTCCCGGCCGATGCAACAGCGTCCGCGACGTTTTTTATATTTTCCGAATTTAGGTGTGACATTTGAAGTGAAAAAAAATCAGGTTATCTTTACAATTGTATTTTTGATAAAACTTATACAGCAAGTTTCCATTTTTTGTAAATTGTCTTTAGCTATATAAATGCTTTAATTCATTTTCGTTTCAATCGATCTTTATTCTGTGAATTTGACTATGAATTTACATATCTTAATTTTATGAAAGGAGTCTTTTAACAAAGCATCGAATGCATGCATGTTTTCGACTAAATTTTTTAAATCTTTCATTCTTTTGATATTTATATTTGAGCAAATTAAAAATCTTTCGCCTTATATCGTTATCTATTTGACTCTGCGTTTCTTTTAAATTATTTTACGCTAGGCTTTAGAATAAGCCTGCTATCGATCGGCCGTTCTGTTTGGCATTTTGCACAACACGTTTAACTCTCGTGTGTTCAAAATACCGGTATAAAACTTAAGCCGGTTGAATAGAGAAAGCCAAACTTCGGGCTCGTCCGGGATTTGAACCCGGGACCTCTCGCACCCAAAGCGAGAATCATACCCCTAGACCAACGAGCCACGACATTTTAAAAGGAATCGGTAGTTAGTAAAGATTACTTTTCTGTATACAAGAACGTAGAGACAAGTCATAGGAATCAAAATACGCGTACTTTTAGAATGAATAACAGGTGTTAATTTAAATTAATAGACAAGCATCGTTGGTTCAGTGGTAGAATGCTCGCCTGCCACGCGGGCGGCCCGGGTTCGATTCCCGGCCGATGCAACAGCGTCCGCGACGTTTTTTATATTTTCCGAATTTAGGTGTGACATTTGAAGTGAAAAAAAATCAGGTTATCTTTACAATTGTATTTTTGATAAAACTTATACAGCAAGTTTCCATTTTTTGTAAATTGTCTTTAGCTATATAAATGCTTTAATTCATTTTCGTTTCAATCGATCTTTATTCTGTGAATTTGACTATGAATTTACATATCTTAATTTTATGAAAGGAGTCTTTTAACAAAACATCGAATGCACGCATGTTTTCGACTAAATTTTTTAAATCTTTCATTCTTTTGATATTTATATTTGAGCAAATTAAAAATCTTTCGCCTTATATCGTTATCTATATGAATCTGCGTTTCTTTTAAATTATTTTTCGCTAGGCTTTAGAATAAGCCTGCTATCGATCGGCCGTTCTGTTTGGCATTTTGCACAACACGTTTAACTCTCTTGTGTTCAAAATAACGGTATAAAACTTTAGCCGGTTGAATAGAGAAAGCCAAACTTCGGGCTCGTCCGGGATTTGAACCCGGGACCTCTCGCACCCAAAGCGAAAATCATACCCCTAGACCAACGAGCCACGACATTTTAAAAGGAATCGGTAGTTAGTAAAGATTACTTTTCTGTATACAAGAACGTAGAGACAAATCATAGGAATCAAAATGCGCGTACTTTTAGAATGAATAACAGGTGTTAATTTAAATTATTAGACAAGCATCGGTGGTTCAGTGGTAGAATGCTCGCCTGCCACGCGGGCGGCCCGGGTTCGATTCCCGGCCGATGCAACAGCGTCCGTGACGTTTTTTATATTTTCCGAATTTAGGTGTGACATTTGAAGTGAAAAAAAATCAGGTTATCTTTACAATTGTATTTTTGATAAAACTTATACAGCAAGTGTCCATTTTTTGTAAATTGTCTTTAGCTATATAAATGCTTTAATTCATTTTCGTTTCAATCGATCTTTATTCTGTGAATTTGACTATGAATTTACATATCTTAATTTTATGAAAGGAGTCTTTTAACAAAGCATCGAATGCATGCATGTTTTCGACTAAATTTTTTAAATCTTTCATTCTTTTGATATTTATATTTGAGCAAATTAAAAATCTTTCGCCTTATATCGTTATCTATTTGAATCTGCGTTTCTTTTAAATAATTTTTCGCTAGGCTTTAGAATAAGCCTGCTATCGATCGGCCGTTCTGTTTGGCATTTTGCACAACACGTTTAATTCTCTTGTGTTCAAAATACCGGTATAAAACTTTAGCCGGTTGAATAGAGAAAGCCAAACTTCGGGCTCGTCCGGGATTTGAACCCGGGACCTCTCGCACCCAAAGCGAGAATCATACCCCTAGACCAACGAGCCACGACATTTTAAAAGGAATCGGTAGTTAGTAAAGATTACTTTTCTGTATACAAGAACGTAGAGACAAATCATAGGAATCAAAATAAGCGTACTTTCAGAATGAATAACAGGTGTTAATTTAAATTATTAGACATGCATCGGTGGTTCAGTGGTAGAATGCTCGCCTGCCACGCGGGCGGCCCGGGTTCGATTCCCGGCCGATGCAACAGCGTCCGTGACGTTTTTTGTATTTTCCGAATTTAGGTGTGACATTTGAAGTGAAAAAAAATCAGGTTATCTTTACAATTGTATTTTTGATAAAACTTATACAGCAAGTTTCCATTTTTTGTAAATTGTCTTTAGCTATATAAATGCTTTAATTCATTTTCGTTTCAATCGATCTTTATTCTGTGAATTTGACTATGAATTTACATATCTTAATTTTATGAAAGGAGTCTTTTAACAAAGCATCGAATGCATGCATGTTTTCGACTAAATTTTTTAAATCTTTCATTCTTTTGATATTTATATTTGAGCAAATTAAAAATCTTTCGCCTTATATCGTTATCTATTTGAATCTGCGTTTCTTTTAAATTATTTTTCGCTAGGCTTTAGAATAAGCCTGCTATCGATCGGCCGTTCTGTTTGGCATTTTGCACAACACGTTTAACTCTCTTGTGTTCAAAATACCGGTATAAAACTTTAGCCGGTTGAATAGAGAAAGCCAAACTTCGGGCTCGTCCGGGATTTGAACCCGGGACCTCTCGCACCCAAAGCGAGAATCATACCCCTAGACCAACGAGCCACGACATTTTAAAAGGAATCGGTAGTTAGTAAAGATTACTTTTCTGTATACAAGAACGTAGAGACAAATCATAGGAATCAAAATGCGCGTACTTTTAGAATGAATAACAGGTGTTAATTTAAATTATTAGACAAGCATCGGTGGTTCAGTGGTAGAATGCTCGCCTGCCACGCGGGCGGCCCGGGTTCGATTCCCGGCCGATGCAACAGCGTCCGTGACGTTTTTTATATTTTCCGAATTTAGGTGTGACATTGGAAGTGAAAAAAAATCAGGTTATCTTTACAATTGTATTTTTGATAAAACTTATACAGCAAGTTTCCATTTTTTGTAAATTGTCTTTAGCTATATAAATGCTTTAATTCATTTTCGTTTCAATCGATCTTTATTCTGTGAATTTGACTATGAATTTACATATCTTAATTTTATGAAAGGAGTCTTTTAACAAAGCATCGAATGCATGCATGTTTTCGACTAAATTTTTTAAATCTTTCATTCTTTTGATATTTATATTTGAGCAAATTAAAAATCTTTCGCCTTATATCGTTATCTATTTGAATCTGCGTTTCTTTTAAATTATTTTTCGCTAGGCTTTAGAATAAGCCTGCTATCGATCGGCCGTTCTGTTTGGCATTTTGCACAACACGTTTAACTCTCTTGTGTTCAAAATACCGGTATAAAACTTTAGCCGGTTGAATAGAGAAAGCCAAACTTCGGGCTCGTCCGGGATTTGAACCCGGGACCTCTCGCACCCAAAGCGAGAATCATACCCCTAGACCAACGAGCCACGACATTTTAAAAGGAATCGGTAGTTAGTAAAGATTACTTTTCTGTATACAAGAACGTAGAGACAAATCATAGGAATCAAAATGCGCGTACTTTTAGAATGAATAACAGGTGTTAATTTAAATTATTAGACAAGCATCGGTGGTTCAGTGGTAGAATGCTCGCCTGCCACGCGGGCGGCCCGGGTTCGATTCCCGGCCGATGCAACAGCGTCCGTGACGTTTTTTATATTTTCCGAATTTAGGTGTGACATTGGAAGTGAAAAAAAATCAGGTTATCTTTACAATTGTATTTTTGATAAAACTTATACAGCAAGTTTCCATTTTTTGTAAATTGTCTTTAGCTATATAAATGCTTTAATTCATTTTCGTTTCAATCGATCTTTATTCTGTGAATTTGACTATGAATTTACATATCTTAATTTTATGAAAGGAGTCTTTTAACAAAGCATCGAATGCATGCATGTTTTCGACTAAATTTTTTAAATCTTTCATTCTTTTGATATTTATATTTGAGCAAATTAAAAATCTTTCGCCTTATATCGTTATCTATTTGAATCTGCGTTTCTTTTAAATTATTTTTCGCTAGGCTTTAGAATAAGCCTGCTATCGATCGGCCGTTCTGTTTGGCATTTTGCACAACACGTTTAACTCTCTTGTGTTCAAAATACCGGTATAAAACTTTAGCCGGTTGAATAGAGAAAGCCAAACTTCGGGCTCGTCCGGGATTCGAACCCGGGACCTCTCGCACCCAAAGCGAGAATCATACCCCTAGACCAACGAGCCACGACATTTTAAAAGGAATCGGTAGTTAGTAAAGATTACTTTTCTGTATACAAGAACGTAGAGACAAATCATAGGAATCAAAATGCGCGTACTTTTAGAATGAATAACAGGTGTTAATTTAAATTATTAGACAAGCATCGGGGGTTCAGTGGTAGAATGCTCGCCTGCCACGCGGGCGGCCCGGGTTCGATTCCCGGCCGATGCAACAGCGTCCGTGACGTTTTTTATATTTTCCGAATTTAGGTGTGACATTTGAAGTGAAAAAAAATCAGGTTATCTTTACAATTGTATTTTTGATAAAACTTATACAGCAAGTTTCCATTTTTTGTAAATTGTCTTTAGCTATATAAATGCTTTAATTCATTTTCGTTTCAATCGATCTTTATTCTGTGAATTTGACTATGAATTTACATATCTTAATTTTATGAAAGGAGTCTTTTAACAAAGCATCGAATGCATGCATGTTTTCGACTAAATTTTTTAAATCTTTCATTCTTTTGATATTTATATTTGAGCAAATTAAAAATCTTTCGCCTTATATCGTTATCTATTTGAATCTGCGTTTCTTTTAAATTATTTTTCGCTAGGCTTTAGAATAAGCCTGCTATCGATCGGCCGTTCTGTTTGGCATTTTGCACAACACGTTTAACTCTCTTGTGTTCAAAATACCGGTATAAAATTTTAGCCGGTTGAATAGAGAAAGCCAAACTTCAGGCTCGTCCGGGATTTGAACCCGGGACCTCTCGCACCCAAAGCGAGAATCATACCCCTAGACCAACGAGCCACGACATTTTAAAAGGAATCGGTAGTTAGTAAAGATTACTTTTCTGTATACAAGAACGTAGAGACAAATCATAGGAATCAAAATGCGCGTACTTTTAGAATGAATAACAGGTGTTAATTTAAATTATTAGACAAGCATCGGTGGTTCAGTGGTAGAATGCTCGCCTGCCACGCGGGCGGCCCGGGTTCGATTCCCGGCCGATGCAACAGCGTCCGTGACGTTTTATATATTTTCCGAATTTAGGTGTGACATTTGAAGTGAAAAAAAATCAGGTTATCTTTACAATTGTATTTTTGATAAAACTTATACAGCAAGTTTCCATTTTTTGTAAATTGTCTTTAGCTATATAAATGCTTTAATTCATTTTCGTTTCAATCGATCTTTATTCTGTGAATTTGACTATGAATTTACATATCTTAATTTTATGAAAGGAGTCTTTTAACAAAGCATCGAATGCATGCATGTTTTCGACTAAATTTTTTAAATCTTTCATTCTTTTGATATTTATATTTGAGCAAATTAAAAATCTTTCGCCTTATATCGTTATCTATTTGAATCTGCGTTTCTTTTAAATTATTTTTCGCTAGGCTTTAGAATAAGCCTGCTATCGATCGGCCGTTCTGTTTGGCATTTTGCACAACACGTTTAACTCTCTTGTGTTCAAAATACCGGTATAAAACTTTAGCCGGTTGAATAGAGAAAGCCAAACTTCGGGCTCGTCCGGGATTCGAACCCGGGACCTCTCGCACCCAAAGCGAGAATCATACCCCTAGACCAACGAGCCGCGACATTTTAAAAGGAATCGGTAGTTAGTAAAGATTACTTTTCTGTATACAAGAACGTAGAGACAAATCATAGGAATCAAAATGCGCGTACTTTTAGAATGAATAACAGGTGTTAATTTAAATTATTAGACAAGCATCGGTGGTTCAGTGGTAGAATGCTCGCCTGCCACGCGGGCGGCCCGGGTTCGATTCCCGGCCGATGCAACAGCGTCCGTGATGTTTTTTATATTTTCCGAATTTAGGTGTGACATTTGAAGTGAAAAAAAATCAGGTTATCTTTACAATTGTATTTTTGATAAAACTTATACAGCAAGTTTCCATTTTTTGTAAATTGTCTTTAGCTATATAAATGCTTTAATTCATTTTCGTTTCAATCGATCTTTATTCTGTGAATTTGACTATGAATTTACATATCTTAATTTTATGAAAGGAGTCTTTTAACAAAGCATCGAATGCATGCATGTTTTCGACTAAATTTTTTAAATCTTTCATTCTTTTGATATTTATATTTGAGCAAATTAAAAATCTTTCGCCTTATATCGTTATCTATTTGAATCTGCGTTTCTTTTAAATTATTTTTCGCTAGGCTTTAGAATAAGCCTGCTATCGATCGGCCGTTCTGTTTGGCATTTTGCACAACACGTTTAACTCTCTTGTGTTCAAAATACCGGTATAAAACTTTAGCCGGTTGAATAGAGAAAGCCAAACTTCGGGCTCGTCCGGGATTTGAACCCGGGACCTCTCGCACCCAAAGCGAGAATCATACCCCTAGACCAACGAGCCCCGACATTTTAAAAGGAATCGGTAGTTAGTAAAGATTACTTTTCTGTATACAAGAACGTAGAGACAAATCATAGGAATCAAAATGCGCGTACTTTTAGAATGAATAACAGGTGTTAATTTAAATTATTAGACAAGCATCGGTGGTTCAGTGGTAGAATGCTCGCCTGCCACGCGGGCGGCCCGGGTTCGATTCCCGGCCGATGCAACAGCGTCCGTGACGTTTTTTATATTTTCCGAATTTAGGTGTGACATTTGAAGTGAAAAAAAATCAGGTTATCTTTACAATTGTATTTTTGATAAAACTTATACAGCAAGTTTCCATTTTTTGTAAATTGTCTTTAGCTATATAAATGCTTTAATTCATTTTCGTTTCAATCGATCTTTATTCTGTGAATTTGACTATGAATTTACATATCTTAATTTTATGAAAGGAGTCTTTTAACAAAGCATCGAATGCATGCATGTTTTCGACTAAATTTTTTAAATCTTTCATTCTTTTGATATTTATATTTGAGCAAATTAAAAATCTTTCGCCTTATATCGTTATCTATTTGAATCTGCGTTTCTTTTAAATTATTTTTCGCTAGGCTTTAGAATAAGCCTGCTATCGATCGGCCGTTCTGTTTGGCATTTTGCACAACACGTTTAACTCTCTTGTGTTCAAAATACCGGTATAAAACTTTAGCCGGTTGAATAGAGAAAGCCAAACTTCGGGATCGTCCGGGATTTGAACCCGGGACCTCTCGCACCCAAAGCGAGAATCATACCCCTAGACCAACGAGCCACGACATTTTAAAAGGAATCGGTAGTTCGTAAAGATTACTTTTCTGTATACAAGAACGTAGAGACAAATCATAGGAATCAAAATGCGCGTACTTTTAGAATGAATAACAGGTGTTAATTTAAATTATTAGACAAGCATCGGTGGTTCAGTGGTAGAATGCTCGCCTGCCACGCGGGCGGCCCGGGTTCGATTCCCGGCCGGTGCAACAGCGTCCGTGACGTTTTTTATATTTTCCGAATTTAGGTGTGACATTTGAAGTGAAAAAAAATCAGGTTATCTTTACAATTGTATTTTTGATAAAACTTATACAGCAAGTTTCCATTTTTTGTAAATTGTCTTTAGCTATATAAATGCTTTAATTCATTTTCGTTTCAATCGATCTTTATTCTGTGAATTTGACTATGAATTTACATATCTTAATTTTATGAAAGGAGTCTTTTAACAAAGCATCGAATGCATGCATGTTTTCGACTAAATTTTTTAAATCTTTCATTCTTTTGATATTTATATTTGAGCAAATTAAAAATCTTTCGCCTTATATCGTTATCTATTTGAATCTGCGTTTCTTTTAAATTATTTTTCGCTAGGCTTTAGAATAAGCCTGCTATCGATCGGCCGTTCTGTTTGGCATTTTGCACAACACGTTTAACTCTCTTGTGTTCAAAATACCGGTATAAAACTTTAGCCGGTTGAATAGAGAAAGCCAAACTTCGGGCTCGTCCGGGATTCGAACCCGGGACCTCTCGCACCCAAAGCGAGAATCATACCCCTAGACCAACGAGCCACGACATTTTAAAAGGAATCGGTAGTTAGTAAAGATTACTTTTCTGTATACAAGAACGTAGAGACAAATCATAGGAATCAAAATGCGCGTACTTTTAGAATGAATAACAGGTGTTAATTTAAATTATTAGACAAGCATCGGTGGTTCAGTGGTAGAATGCTCGCCTGCCACGCGGGCGGCCCGGGTTCGATTCCCGGCCGATGCAACAGCGTCCGTGACGTTTTTTATATTTTCCGAATTTAGGTGTGACATTTGAAGTGAAAAAAAATCAGGTTATCTTTACAATTGTATTTTTGATAAAACTTATACAGCAAGTTTCCATTTTTTGTAAATTGTCTTTAGCTATATAAATGCTTTAATTCATTTTCGTTTCAATCGATCTTTATTCTGTGAATTTGACTATGAATTTACATATCTTAATTTTATGAAAGGAGTCTTTTAACAAAGCATCGAATGCATGCATGTTTTCGACTAAATTTTTTAAATCTTTCATTCTTTTGATATTTATATTTGAGCAAATTAAAAATCTTTCGCCTTATATCGTTATCTATTTGAATCTGCGTTTCTTTTAAATTATTTTTCGCTAGGCTTTAGAATAAGCCTGCTATCGATCGGCCGTTCTGTTTGGCATTTTGCACAACACGTTTAACTCTCTTGTGTTCAAAATACCGGTATAAAATTTTAGCCGGTTGAATAGAGAAAGCCAAACTTCAGGCTCGTCCGGGATTTGAACCCGGGACCTCTCGCACCCAAAGCGAGAATCATACCCCTAGACCAACGAGCCACGACATTTTAAAAGGAATCGGTAGTTAGTAAAGATTACTTTTCTGTATACAAGAACGTAGAGACAAATCATAGGAATCAAAATGCGCGTACTTTTAGAATGAATAACAGGTGTTAATTTAAATTATTAGACAAGCATCGGTGGTTCAGTGGTAGAATGCTCGCCTGCCACGCGGGCGGCCCGGGTTCGATTCCCGGCCGATGCAACAGCGTCCGTGACGTTTTATATATTTTCCGAATTTAGGTGTGACATTTGAAGTGAAAAAAAATCAGGTTATCTTTACAATTGTATTTTTGATAAAACTTATACAGCAAGTTTCCATTTTTTGTAAATTGTCTTTAGCTATATAAATGCTTTAATTCATTTTCGTTTCAATCGATCTTTATTCTGTGAATTTGACTATGAATTTACATATCTTAATTTTATGAAAGGAGTCTTTTAACAAAGCATCGAATGCATGCATGTTTTCGACTAAATTTTTTAAATCTTTCATTCTTTTGATATTTATATTTGAGCAAATTAAAAATCTTTCGCCTTATATCGTTATCTATTTGAATCTGCGTTTCTTTTAAATTATTTTTCGCTAGGCTTTAGAATAAGCCTGCTATCGATCGGCCGTTCTGTTTGGCATTTTGCACAACACGTTTAACTCTCTTGTGTTCAAAATACCGGTATAAAACTTTAGCCGGTTGAATAGAGAAAGCCAAACTTCGGGCTCGTCCGGGATTCGAACCCGGGACCTCTCGCACCCAAAGCGAGAATCATACCCCTAGACCAACGAGCCGCGACATTTTAAAAGGAATCGGTAGTTAGTAAAGATTACTTTTCTGTATACAAGAACGTAGAGACAAATCATAGGAATCAAAATGCGCGTACTTTTAGAATGAATAACAGGTGTTAATTTAAATTATTAGACAAGCATCGGTGGTTCAGTGGTAGAATGCTCGCCTGCCACGCGGGCGGCCCGGTTTCGATTCCCGGCCGATGCAACAGCGTCCGTGATGTTTTTTATATTTTCCGAATTTAGGTGTGACATTTGAAGTGAAAAAAAATCAGGTTATCTTTACAATTGTATTTTTGATAAAACTTATACAGCAAGTTTCCATTTTTTGTAAATTATCTTTAGCTATATAAATGCTTTAATTCATTTTCGTTTCAATCGATCTTTATTCTGTGAATTTGACTATGAATTTACATATCTTAATTTTATGAAAGGAGTCTTTTAACAAAGCATCGAATGCATGCATGTTTTCGACTAAATTTTTTAAATCTTTCATTCTTTTGATATTTATATTTGAGCAAATTAAAAATCTTTCGCCTTATATCGTTATCTATTTGAATCTGCGTTTCTTTTAAATTATTTTTCGCTAGGCTTTAGAATAAGCCTGCTATCGATCGGCCGTTCTGTTTGGCATTTTGCACAACACGTTTAACTCTCTTGTGTTCAAAATACCGGTATAAAACTTTAGCCGGTTGAATAGAGAAAGCCAAACTTCGGGCTCGTCCGGGATTTGAACCCGGGACCTCTCGCACCCAAAGCGAGAATCATACCCCTAGACCAACGAGCCCCGACATTTTAAAAGGAATCGGTAGTTAGTAAAGATTACTTTTCTGTATACAAGAACGTAGAGACAAATCATAGGAATCAAAATGCGCGTACTTTTAGAATGAATAACAGGTGTTAATTTAAATTATTAGACAAGCATCGGTGGTTCAGTGGTAGAATGCTCGCCTGCCACGCGGGCGGCCCGGGTTCGATTCCCGGCCGATGCAACAGCGTCCGTGACGTTTTTTATATTTTCCGAATTTAGGTGTGACATTTGAAGTGAAAAAAAATCAGGTTATCTTTACAATTGTATTTTTGATAAAACTTATACAGCAAGTTTCCATTTTTTGTAAATTGTCTTTAGCTATATAAATGCTTTAATTCATTTTCGTTTCAATCGATCTTTATTCTGTGAATTTGACTATGAATTTACATATCTTAATTTTATGAAAGGAGTCTTTTAACAAAGCATCGAATGCATGCATGTTTTCGACTAAATTTTTTAAATCTTTCATTCTTTTGATATTTATATTTGAGCAAATTAAAAATCTTTCGCCTTATATCGTTATCTATTTGAATCTGCGTTTCTTTTAAATTATTTTTCGCTAGGCTTTAGAATAAGCCTGCTATCGATCGGCCGTTCTGTTTGGCATTTTGCACAACACGTTTAACTCTCTTGTGTTCAAAATACCGGTATAAAACTTTAGCCGGTTGAATAGAGAAAGCCAAACTTCGGGCTCGTCCGGGATTTGAACCCGGGACCTCTCGCACCCAAAGCGAGAATCATACCCCTAGACCAACGAGCCACGACATTTTAAAAGGAATCGGTAGTTCGTAAAGATTACTTTTCTGTATACAAGAACGTAGAGACAAATCATAGGAATCAAAATGCGCGTACTTTTAGAATGAATAACAGGTGTTAATTTAAATTATTAGACAAGCATCGGTGGTTCTGTGGTAGAATGCTCGCCTGCCACGCGGGCGGCCCGGGTTCGATTCCCGGCCGGTGCAACAGCGTCCGTGACGTTTTTTATATTTTCCGAATTTAGGTGTGACATTTGAAGTGAAAAAAAATCAGGTTATCTTTACAATTGTATTTTTGATCAAACTTATACAGCAAGTTTCCATTTTTTGTAAATTGTCTTTAGCTATATAAATGCTTTAATTCATTTTCGTTTCAATCGATCTTTATTCTGTGAATTTGACTATGAATTTACATATCTTAATTTTATGAAAGGAGTCTTTTAACAAAGCATCGAATGCATGCATGTTTTCGACTAAATTTTTTAAATCTTTCATTCTTTTGATATTTATATTTGAGCAAATTAAAAATCTTTCGCCTTATATCGTTATCTATTTGAATCTGCGTTTCTTTTAAATTATTTTTCGCTAGGCTTTAGAATAAGCCTGCTATCGATCGGCCGTTCTGTTTGGCATTTTGCACAACACGTTTAACTCTCTTGTGTTCAAAATAACGGTATAAAACTTTAGCCGGTTGAATAGAGAAAGCCAAACTTCGGGCTCGTCCGGGATTTGAACCCGGGACCTCTCGCACCCAAAGCGAGAATCATACCCCTAGACCAACGAGCCACGACATTTTAAAAGGAATCGGTAGTTCGTAAAGATTACTTTTCTGTATACAAGAACGTAGAGACAAATCATAGGAATCAAAATGCGCGTACTTTTAGAATGAATAACAGGTGTTAATTTAAATTATTAGACAAGCATCGGTGGTTCAGTGGTAGAATGCTCGCCTGCCACGCGGGCGGCCCGGGTTCGATTCCCGGCCGGTGCAACAGCGTCCGTGACGTTTTTTATATTTTCCGAATTTAGGTGTGACATTTGAAGTGAAAAAAAATCAGGTTATCTTTACAATTGTATTTTTGATAAAACTTATACAGCAAGTTTCCATTTTTTGTAAATTGTCTTTAGCTATATAAATGCTTTAATTCATTTTCGTTTCAATCGATCTTTATTCTGTGAATTTGACTATGAATTTACATATCTTAATTTTATGAAAGGAGTCTTTTAACAAAGCATCGAATGCATGCATGTTTTCGACTAAATTTTTTAAATCTTTCATTCTTTTGATATTTATATTTGAGCAAATTAAAAATCTTTCGTCTTATATCGTTATCTATTTGAATCTGCGTTTCTTTTAAATTATTTTTCGCTAGGCTTTAGAATAAGCCTGCTATCGATCGGCCGTTCTGTTTGGCATTTTGCACAACACGTTTAACTCTCTTGTGTTCAAAATACCGGTATAAAACTTTAGCCGGTTGAATAGAGAAAGCCAAACTTCGGGCTCGTCCGGGATTTGAACCCGGGACCTCTCGCACCCAAAGCGAGAATCATACCCCTAGACCAACGAGCCACGACATTTTAAAAGGAATCGGTAGTTAGTAAAGATTACTTTTCTGTATACAAGAACGTAGAGACAAATCATAGGAATCAAAATGCGCGTACTTTTAGAATGAATAACAGGTGTTAATTTAAATTATTAGACAAGCATCGGTGGTTCAGTGGTAGAATGCTCGCCTGCCACGCGGGCGGCCCGGGTTCGATTCCCGGCCGATGCAACAGCGTCCGTGACGTTTTTTATATTTTCCGAATTTAGGTGTGGCATTTGAAGTGAAAAAAAATCAGGTTATCTTTACAATTGTATTTTTGATAAAACTTATACAGCAAGTTTCCATTTTTTGTAAATTGTCTTTAGCTATATAAATGCTTTAATTCATTTTCGTTTCAATCGATCTTTATTCTGTGAATTTGACTATGAATTTACATATCTTAATTTTATGAAAGGAGTCTTTTAACAAAGCATCGAATGCATGCATGTTTTCGACTAAATTTTTTAAATCTTTCATTCTTTTGATATTTATATTTGAGCAAATTAAAAATCTTTCGCCTTATATCGTTATCTATTTGAATCTGCGTTTCTTTTAAATTATTTTTCGCTAGGCTTTAGAATAAGCCTGCTATCGATCGGCCGTTCTGTTTGGCATTTTGCACAACACGTTTAACTCTCTTGTGTTCAAAATACCGGTATAAAACTTTAGCCGGTTGAATAGAGAAAGCCAAACTTCGGGCTCGTTCGGGATTTGAACCCAGGACCTCTCGCACCCAAAGCGAGAATCATACCCCTAGACCAACGAGCCACGACATTTTAAAAGGAATCGGTAGTTAGTAAAGATTACTTTTCTGTATACAAGAACGTAGAGACAAATCATAGGAATCAAAATGCGCGTACTTTTAGAATGAATAACAGGTGTTAATTTAAATTATTAGACAAGCATCGGTGGTTCAGTGGTAGAATGCTCGCCTGCCACGCGGGCGGCCCGGGTTCGATTCCCGGCCGATGCAACAGCGTCCGTGACGTTTTTTATATTTTCCGAATTTAGGTGTGACATTTGAAGTGAAAAAAAATCAGGTTATCTTTACAATTGTATTTTTGATAAAACTTATACAGCAAGTTTCCATTTTTTGTAAATTGTCTTTAGCTATATAAATGCTTTAATTCATTTTCGTTTCAATCGATCTTTATTCTGTGAATTTGACTATGAATTTACATATCTTAATTTTATGAAAGGAGTCTTTTAACAAAGCATCGAATGCATGCATGTTTTCGACTAAATTTTTTAAATCTTTCATTCTTTTGATATTTATATTTGAGCAAATTAAAAATCTTTCGCCTTATATCGTTATCTATTTGAATCTGCGTTTCTTTTAAATTATTTTTCGCTAGGCTTTAGAATAAGCCTGCTATCGATCGGCCGTTCTGTTTGGCATTTTGCACAACACGTTTAACTCTCTTGTGTTCAAAATACCGGTATAAAACTTTAGCCGGTTGAATAGAGAAAGCCAAACTTCGGGCTCGTCCGGGATTTGAACCCGGGACCTCTCGCACCCAAAGCGAGAATCATACCCCTAGACCAACGAGCCACGACATTTTAAAAGGAATCGGTAGTTCGTAAAGATTACTTTTCTGTATACAAGAACGTAGAGACAAATCATAGGAATCAAAATGCGCGTACTTTTAGAATGAATAACAGGTGTTAATTTAAATTATTAGACAAGCATCGGTGGTTCAGTGGTAGAATGCTCGCCTGCCACGCGGGCGGCCCGGGTTCGATTCCCGGCCGGTGCAACAGCGTCCGTGACGTTTTTTATATTTTCCGAATTTAGGTGTGACATTTGAAGTGAAAAAAAATCAGGTTATCTTTACAATTGTATTTTTGATAAAACTTATACAGCAAGTTTCCATTTTTTGTAAATTGTCTTTAGCTATATAAATGCTTTAATTCATTTTCGTTTCAATCGATCTTTATTCTGTGAATTTGACTATGAATTTACATATCTTAATTTTATGAAAGGAGTCTTTTAACAAAGCATCGAATGCATGCATGTTTTCGACTAAATTTTTTAAATCTTTCATTCTTTTGATATTTATATTTGAGCAAATTAAAAATCTTTCGCCTTATATCGTTATCTATTTGAATCTGCGTTTCTTTTAAATTATTTTTCGCTAGGCTTTAGAATAAGCCTGCTATCGATCGGCCGTTCTGTTTGGCATTTTGCACAACACGTTTAACTCTCTTGTGTTCAAAATACCGGTATAAAACTTTAGCCGGTTGAATAGAGAAAGCCAAACTTCGGGCTCGTCCGGGATTCGAACCCGGGACCTCTCGCACCCAAAGCGAGAATCATACCCCTAGACCAACGAGCCGCGACATTTTAAAAGGAATCGGTAGTTAGTAAAGATTACTTTTCTGTATACAAGAACGTAGAGACAAATCATAGGAATCAAAATGCGCGTACTTTTAGAATGAATAACAGGTGTTAATTTAAATTATTAGACAAGCATCGGTGGTTCAGTGGTAGAATGCTCGCCTGCCACGCGGGCGGCCCGGGTTCG
This sequence comes from Maratus michaelseni, assembly GCA_963931845.1. Taxonomy (NCBI): domain Eukaryota; kingdom Metazoa; phylum Arthropoda; class Arachnida; order Araneae; family Salticidae; genus Maratus; species Maratus michaelseni. Next base: position 262,355,241 of record OZ007593.1, read on the forward strand.
ATTCCCGGCCGATGCAACAGCGTCCGTGACGTTTTTTATATTTTCCGAATTTAGGTGTGACATTTGAAGTGAAAAAAAATCAGGTTATCTTTACAATTGTATTTTTGATAAAACTTATACAGCAAGTTTCCATTTTTTGTAAATTGTCTTTAGCTATATAAATGCTTTAATTCATTTTCGTTTCAATCGATCTTTATTCTGTGAATTTGACTATGAATTTACATATCTTAATTTTATGAAAGGAGTCTTTTAACAAAGCATCGAATGCATGCATGTTTTCGACTAAATTTTTTAAATCTTTCATTCTTTTGATATTTATATTTGAGCAAATTAAAAATCTTTCGCCTTATATCGTGATCTATTTGACTCTGCGTTTCTTTTAAATTATTTTTCGCTAGGCTTTAGAATAAGCCTGCTATCGATCGGCCGTTCTGTTTGGCATTTTGCACAACACGTTTAACTCTCGTGTGTTCAAAATACCGGTATAAAACTTAAGCCGGTTGAATAGAGAAAGCCAAACTTCGGGCTCGTCCGGGATTTGAACCCGGGACCTCTCGCACCCAAAGCGAGAATCATACCCCTAGACCAACGAGCCACGACATTTTAAAAGGAATCTGTAGTTAGTAAAGATTACTTTTCTGTATACAAGAACGTAGAGACAAATCATAGGAATCAAAATGCGCGTACTTTTAGAATGAATAACAGGTGTTAATTTAAATTATTAGACAAGCATCGGTGGTTCAGTGGTAGAATGCTCGCCTGCCACGCGGGCGGCCCGGGTTCGATTCCCGGCCGATGCAACAGCGTCCGTGACGTTTTTTATATTTTCCGAATTTAGGTGTGACATTTGAAGTGAAAAAAAATCAGGTTATCTTTACAATTGTATTTTTGATAAAACTTATACAGCAAGTTTCCATTTTTTGTAAATTGTCTTTAGCTATATAAATGCTTTAATTCATTTTCGTTTCAATCGATCTTTATTCTGTGAATTTGACTATGAATTTACATATCTTAATTTTATGAAAGGAGTCTTTTAACAAAGCATCGAATGCATGCATGTTTTCGACTAAATTTTTTAAATCTTTCATTCTTTTGATATTTATATTTGAGCAAATTAAAAATCTTTCGCCTTATATCGTTATCTATTTGAATCTGCGTTTCTTTTAAATTATTTTTCGCTAGGCTTTAGAATAAGCCTGCTATCGATCGGCCGTTCTGTTTGGCATTTTGCACAACACGTTTAACTCTCTTGTGTTCAAAATACCGGTATAAAACTTTAGCCGGTTGAATAGAGAAAGCCAAACTTCGGGCTCGTCCGGGATTTGAACCCGGGACCTCTCGCACCCAAAGCGAGAATCATACCCCTAGACCAACGAGCCACGACATTTTAAAAGGAATCGGTAGTTAGTAAAGATTACTTTTCTGTATACAAGAACGTAGAGACAAATCATAGGAATCAAAATGCGCGTACTTTTAGAATGAATAACAGGTGTTAATTTAAATTATTAGACAAGCATCGGTGGTTCAGTGGTAGAATGCTCGCCTGCCACGCGGGCGGCCCGGGTTCGATTCCCGGCCGATGCAACAGCGTCCGTGACGTTTTTTATATTTTCCGAATTTAGGTGTGACATTTGAAGTGAAAAAAAATCAGGTTATCTTTACAATTGTATTTTTGATAAAACTTATACCGCAAGTTTCCATTTTTTGTAAATTGTCTTTAGCTATATAAATGCTTTAATTCATTTTCGTTTCAATCGATCTTTATTCTGTGAATTTGACTATGAATTTACATATCTTAATTTTATGAAAGGAGTCTTTTAACAAAGCATCGAATGCATGCATGTTTTCGACTAAATTTTTTAAATCTTTCATTCTTTTGATATTTATATTTGAGCAAATTAAAAATCTTTCGCCTTATATCGTTATCTATTTGAATCTGCGTTTCTTTTAAATTATTTTTCGCTAGGCTTTAGAATAAGCCTGCTATCGATCGGCCGTTCTGTTTGGCATTTTGCACAACACGTTTAACTCTCTTGTGTTCAAAATACCGGTATAAAACTTTAGCCGGTTGAATAGAGAAAGCCAAACTTCGGGCTCGTCCGGGATTTGAACCCGGGACCTCTCGCACCCAAAGCGAGAATCATACCCCTAGACCAACGAGCCACGACATTTTAAAAGGAATCGGTAGTTAGTAAAGATTACTTTTCTGTATACAAGAACGTAGAGACAAATCATAGGAATCAAAATGCGCGTACTTTTAGAATGAATAACAGGTGTTAATTTAAATTATTAGACAAGCATCGGTGGTTCAGTGGTAGAATGCTCGCCTGCCACGCGGGCGGCCCGGGTTCGATTCCCGGCCGATGCAACAGCGTCCGTGACGTTTTTTATATTTTCCGAATTTAGGTGTGACATTTGAAGTGAAAAAAAATCAGGTTATCTTTACAATTGTATTTTTGATAAAACTTATACAGCAAGTTTCCATTTTTTGTAAATTGTCTTTAGCTATATAAATGCTTTAATTCATTTTCGTTTCAATCGATCTTTATTCTGTGAATTTGACTATGAATTTACATATCTTAATTTTATGAAAGGAGTCTTTTAACAAAGCATCGAATGCATGCATGTTTTCGACTAAATTTTTTAAATCTTTCATTCTTTTGATATTTATATTTGAGCAAATTAAAAATCTTTCGCCTTATATCGTTATCTATTTGAATCTGCGTTTCTTTTAAATTATTTTTCGCTAGGCTTTAGAATAAGCCTGCTATCGATCGGCCGTTCTGTTTGGCATTTTGCACAACACGTTTAACTCTCTTGTGTTCAAAATACCGGTATAAAACTTTAGCCGGTTGAATAGAGAAAGCCAAACTTCGGGCTCGTCCGGGATTTGAACCCGGGACCTCTCGCACCCAAAGCGAGAATCATACCCCTAGACCAACGAGCCACGACATTTTAAAAGGAATCGGTAGTTAGTAAAGATTACTTTTCTGTATACAAGAACGTAGAGACAAATCATAGGAATCAAAATGCGCGTACTTTTAGAATGAATAACAGGTGTTAATTTAAATTATTAGACAAGCATCGGTGGTTCAGTGGTAGAATGCTCGCCTGCCACGCGGGCGGCCCGGGTTCGATTCCCGGCCGATGCAACAGCGTCCGTGACGTTTTTTATATTTTCCGAATTTAGGTGTGACATTTGAAGTGAAAAAAAATCAGGTTATCTTTACAATTGTATTTTTGATAAAACTTATACAGCAAGTTTCCATTTTTTGTAAATTGTCTTTAGCTATATAAATGCTTTAATTCATTTTCGTTTCAATCGATCTTTATTCTGTGAATTTGACTATGAATTTACATATCTTAATTTTATGAAAGGAGTCTTTAAACAAAGCATCGAATGCATGCATGTTTTCGACTAAATTTTTTAAATCTTTCATTCTTTTGATATTTATATTTGAGCAAATTAAAAATCTTTCGCCTTATATCGTTATCTATTTGAATCTGCGTTTCTTTTAAATTATTTTTCGCTAGGCTTTAGAATAAGCCTGCTATCGATCGGCCGTTCTGTTTGGCATTTTGCACAACACGTTTAACTCTCTTGTGTTCAAAATACCGGTATAAAACTTTAGCCGGTTGAATAGAGAAAGCCAAACTTCGGGCTCGTCCGGGATTTGAACCCGGGACCTCTCGCACCCAAAGCGAGAATCATACCCCTAGACCAACGAGCCACGACATTTTAAAAGGAATCGGTAGTTAGTAAAGATTACTTTTCTGTATACAAGAACGTAGAGACAAATCATAGGAATCAAAATGCGCGTACTTTTAGAATGAATAACAGGTGTTAATTTAAATTATTAGACAAGCATCGGTGGTTCAGTGGTAGAATGCTCGCCTGCCACGCGGGCGGCCCGGGTTCGATTCCCGGCCGATGCAACAGCGTCCGTGACGTTTTTTATATTTTCCGAATTTAGGTGTGACATTTGAAGTGAAAAAAAATCAGGTTATCTTTACAATTGTATTTTTGATAAAACTTATACAGCAAGTTTCCATTTTTTGTAAATTGTCTTTAGCTATATAAATGCTTTAATTCATTTTCGTTTCAATCGATCTTTATTCTGTGAATTTGACTATGAATTTACATATCTTAATTTTATGAAAGGAGTCTTTTAACAAAGCATCGAATGCATGCATGTTTTCGACTAAATTTTTTAAATCTTTCATTCTTTTGATATTTATATTTGAGCAAATTAAAAATCTTTCGCCTTATATCGTTATCTATTTGAATCTGCGTTTCTTTTAAATTATTTTTCGCTAGGCTTTAGAATAAGCCTGCTATCGATCGGCCGTTCTGTTTGGCATTTTGCACAACACGTTTAACTCTCTTGTGTTCAAAATACCGGTATAAAACTTTAGCCGGTTGAATAGAGAAAGCCAAACTTCGGGCTCGTCCGGGATTCGAACCCGGGACCTCTCGCACCCAAAGCGAGAATCATACCCCTAGACCAACGAGCCACGACATTTTAAAAGGAATCGGTAGTTAGTAAAGATTACTTTTCTGTATACAAGAACGTAGAGACAAATCATAGGAATCAAAATGCGCGTACTTTTAGAATGAATAACAGGTGTTAATTTAAATTATTAGACAAGCATCGGTGGTTCAGTGGTAGAATGCTCGCCTGCCACGCGGGCGGCCCGGGTTCGATTCCCGGCCGATGCAACAGCGTCCGTGACGTTTTTTATATTTTCCGAATTTAGGTGTGACATTTGAAGTGAAAAAAAATCAGGTTATCTTTACAATTGTATTTTTGATAAAACTTATACAGCAAGTTTCCATTTTTTGTAAATTGTCTTTAGCTATATAAATGCTTTAATTCATTTTCGTTTCAATCGATCTTTATTCTGTGAATTTGACTATGAATTTACATATCTTAATTTTATGAAAGGAGTCTTTAAACAAAGCATCGAATGCATGCATGTTTTCGACTAAATTTTTTAAATCTTTCATTCTTTTGATATTTATATTTGAGCAAATTAAAAATCTTTCGCCTTATATCGTTATCTATTTGAATCTGCGTTTCTTTTAAATTATTTTTCGCTAGGCTTTAGAATAAGCCTGCTATCGATCGGCCGTTCTGTTTGGCATTTTGCACAACACGTTTAACTCTCTTGTGTTCAAAATACCGGTATAAAACTTTAGCCGGTTGAATAGAGAAAGCCAAACTTCGGGCTCGTCCGGGATTCGAACCCGGGACCTCTCGCACCCAAAGCGAGAATCATACCCCTAGACCAACGAGCCACGACATTTTAAAAGGAATCGGTAGTTAGTAAAGATTACTTTTCTGTATACAAGAACGTAGAGACAAATCATAGGAATCAAAATGCGCGTACTTTTAGAATGAATAACAGGTGTTAATTTAAATTATTAGACAAGCATCGGTGGTTCAGTGGTAGAATGCTCGCCTGCCACGCGGGCGGCCCGGGTTCGATTCCCGGCCGATGCAACAGCGTCCGTGACGTTTTTTATATTTTCCGAATTTAGGTGTGACATTTGAAATGAAAAAAATCAGGTTATCTTTACAATTGTATTTTTGATAAAACTTATACAGCAAGTTTCCATTTTTTGTAAATTGTCTTTAGCTATATAAATGCTTTAATTCATTTTCGTTTCAATCGATCTTTATTCTGTGAATTTGACTATGAATTTACATATCTTAATTTTATGAAAGGAGTCTTTAAACAAAGCATCGAATGCATGCATGTTTTCGACTAAATTTTTTAAATCTTTCATTCTTTTGATATTTATATTTGAGCAAATTAAAAATCTTTCGCCTTATATCGTTATCTATTTGAATCTGCGTTTCTTTTAAATTATTTTTCGCTAGGCTTTAGAATAAGCCTGCTATCGATCGGCCGTTCTGTTTGGCATTTTGCACAACACGTTTAACTCTCGTGTGTTCAAAATACCGGTATAAAACTTAAGCCGGTTGAATAGAGAAAGCCAAACTTCGGGCTCGTCCGGGATTTGAACCCGGGACCTCTCGCACCCAAAGCGAGAATCATACCCCTAGACCAACGAGCCACGACATTTTAAAAGGAATCGGTAGTTAGTAAAGATTACTTTTCTGTATACAAGAACGTAGAGACAAATCATAGGAATCAAAATGCGCGTACTTTTAGAATGAATAACAGGTGTTAATTTAAATTATTAGACAAGCATCGGTGGTTCAGTGGTAGAATGCTCGCCTGCCACGCGGGCGGCCCGGGTTCGATTCCCGGCCGATGCAACAGCGTCCGTGACGTTTTTTATATTTTCCGAATTTAGGTGTGACATTTGAAGTGAAAAAAAATCAGGTTATCTTTACAATTGTATTTTTGATAAAACTTATACAGCAAGTTTCCATTTTTTGCAAATTGTCTTTAGCTATATAAATGCTTTAATTCATTTTCGTTTCAATCGATCTTTATTCTGTGAATTTGACTATGAATTTACATATCTTAATTTTATGAAAGGAGTCTTTTAACAAAGCATCGAATGCATGCATGTTTTCGACTAAATTTTTTAAATCTTTCATTCTTTTGATATTTATATTTGAGCAAATTAAAAATCTTTCGCCTTATATCGTTATCTATTTGAATCTGCGTTTCTTTTAAATTATTTTTCGCTAGGCTTTAGAATAAGCCTGCTATCGATCGGCCGTTCTGTTTGGCATTTTGCACAACACGTTTAACTCTCTTGTGTTCAAAATACCGGTATAAAACTTAAGCCGGTTGAATAGAGAAAGCCAAACTTCGGGCTCGTCCGGGATTTGAACCCGGGACCTCTCGCACCCAAAGCGAGAATCATACCCCTAGGCCAACGAGCCACGACATTTTAAAAGGAATCTGTAGTTAGTAAAGATTACTTTTCTGTATACAAGAACGTAGAGACAAATCATAGGAATCAAAATGCGCGTACTTTTAGAATGAATAACAGGTGTTAATTTAAATTATTAGACAAGCATCGGTGGTTCAGTGGTAGAATGCTCGCCTGCCACGCGGGCGGCCCGGGTTCGATTCCCGGCCGATGCAACAGCGTCCGTGACGTTTTTTATATTTTCCGAATTTAGGTGTGACATTTGAAGTGAAAAAAAATCAGGTTATCTTTACAATTGTATTTTTGATAAAACTTATACCGCAAGTTTCCATTTTTTGTAAATTGTCTTTAGCTATATAAATGCTTTAATTCATTTTCGTTTCAATCGATCTTTATTCTGTGAATTTGACTATGAATTTACATATCTTAATTTTATGAAAGGAGTCTTTTAACAAAGCATCGAATGCATGCATGTTTTCGACTAAATTTTTTAAATCTTTCATTCTTTTGATATTTATATTTGAGCAAATTAAAAATCTTTCGCCTTATATCGTTATCTATTTGAATCTGCGTTTCTTTTAAATTATTTTTCGCTAGGCTTTAGAATAAGCCTGCTATCGATCGGCCGTTCTGTTTGGCATTTTGCACAACACGTTTAACTCTCGTGTGTTCAAAATACCGGTATAAAACTTAAGCCGGTTGAATAGAGAAAGCCAAACTTCGGGCTCGTCCGGGATTTGAACCCGGGACCTCTCGCACCCAAAGCGAGAATCATACCCCTAGACCAACGAGCCACGACATTTTAAAAGGAATCGGTAGTTAGTAAAGATTACTTTTCTGTATACAAGAACGTAGAGACAAATCATAGGAATCAAAATGCGCGTACTTTTAGAATGAATAACAGGTGTTAATTTAAATTATTAGACAAGCATCGGTGGTTCAGTGGTAGAATGCTCGCCTGCCACGCGGGCGGCCCGGGTTCGATTCACGGCCGATGCAACAGCGTCCGTGACGTTTTTTATATTTTCCGAATTTAGGTGTGACATTTGAAGTGAAAAAAAATCAGGTTATCTTTACAATTGTATTTTTGATAAAACTTATACAGCAAGTTTCCATTTTTTGTAAATTGTCTTTAGCTATATAAATGCTTTAATTCATTTTCGTTTCAATCGATCTTTATTCTGTGAATTTGACTATGAATTTACATATCTTAATTTTATGAAAGGAGTCTTTTAACAAAGCATCGAATGCATGCATGTTTTCGACTAAATTTTTTAAATCTTTCATTCTTTTGATATTTATATTTGAGCAAATTAAAAATCTTTCGCCTTATATCGTTATCTATTTGAATCTGCGTTTCTTTTAAATTATTTTTCGCTAGGCTTTAGAATAAGCCTGCTATCGATCGGCCGTTCTGTTTGGCATTTTGCACAACACGTTTAACTCTCTTGTGTTCAAAATACCGGTATAAAACTTTAGCCGGTTGAATAGAGAAAGCCAAACTTCGGGCTCGTCCGGGATTTGAACCCGGGACCTCTCGCACCCAAAGCGAGAATCATACCCCTAGACCAACGAGCCACGACATTTTAAAAGGAATCGGTAGTTAGTAAAGATTACTTTTCTGTATACAAGAACGTAGAGACAAATCATAGGAATCAAAATGCGCGTACTTTTAGAATGAATAACAGGTGTTAATTTAAATTATTAGACAAGCATCGGTGGTTCAGTGGTAGAATGCTCGCCTGCCACGCGGGCGACCCGGGTTCGATTCCCGGCCGATGCAACAGCGTCCGTGACGTTTTTTATATTTTCCGAATTTAGGTGTGACATTTGAAGTGAAAAAAAATCAGGTTATCTTTACAATTGTATTTTTGATAAAACTTATACAGCAAGTTTCCATTTTTTGTAAATTGTCTTTAGCTATATAAATGCTTTAATTCATTTTCGTTTCAATCGATCTTTATTCTGTGAATTTGACTATGAATTTACATATCTTAATTTTATGAAAGGAGTCTTTAAACAAAGCATCGAATGCATGCATGTTTTCGACTAAATTTTTTAAATCTTTCATTCTTTTGATATTTATATTTGAGCAAATTAAAAATCTTTCGCCTTATATCGTTATCTATTTGAATCTGCGTTTCTTTTAAATTATTTTTCGCTAGGCTTTAGAATAAGCCTGCTATCGATCGGCCGTTCTGTTTGGCATTTTGCACAACACGTTTAACTCTCTTGTGTTCAAAATACCGGTATAAAACTTTAGCCGGTTGAATAGAGAAAGCCAAACTTCGGGCTCGTCCGGGATTTGAACCCGGGACCTCTCGCACCCAAAGCGAGAATCATACCCCTAGACCAACGAGCCACGACATTTTAAAAGGAATCGGTAGTTAGTAAAGATTACTTTTCTGTATACAAGAACGTAGAGACAAATCATAGGAATCAAAATGCGCGTACTTTTAGAATGAATAAGAGGTGTTAATTTAAATTATTAGACAAGCGTCGGTGGTTCAGTGGTAGAATGCTCGCCTGCCACGCGGGCGGCCCGGGTTCGATTCCCGGCCGATGCAACAGCGTCCGTGACGTTTTTTATATTTTCCGAATTTAGGTGTGACATTTGAAGTGAAAAAAAATCAGGTTATCTTTACAATTGTATTTTTGATAAAACTTATACAGCAAGTTTCCATTTTTTGTAAATTGTCTTTAGCTATATAAATGCTTTAATTCATTTTCGTTTCAATCGATCTTTATTCTGTGAATTTGACTATGAATTTACATATCTTAATTTTATGAAAGGAGTCTTTTAACAAAGCATCGAATGCATGCATGTTTTCGACTAAATTTTTTAAATCTTTCATTCTTTTGATATTTATATTTGAGCAAATTAAAAATCTTTCGCCTTATATCGTTATCTATTTGAATCTGCGTTTCTTTTAAATTATTTTTCGCTAGGCTTTAGAATAAGCCTGCTATCGATCGGCCGTTCTGTTTGGCATTTTGCACAACACGTTTAACTCTCTTGTGTTCAAAATACCGGTATAAAACTTTAGCCGGTTGAATAGAGAAAGCCAAACTTCGGGCTCGTCCGGGATTTGAACCCGGGACCTCTCGCACCCAAAGCGAGAATCATACCCCTAGACCAACGAGCCACGACATTTTAAAAGGAATCGGTAGTTAGTAAAGATTACTTTTCTGTATACAAGAACGTAGAGACAAATCATAGGAATCAAAATGCGCGTACTTTTAGAATGAATAACAGGTGTTAATTTAAATTATTAGACAAGCATCGGTGGTTCAGTGGTAGAATGCTCGCCTGCCACGCGGGCGGCCCGGGTTCGATTCCCGGCCGATGCAACAGCGTCCGTGACGTTTTTTATATTTTCCGAATTTAGGTGTGACATTTGAAGTGAAAAAAAATCAGGTTATCTTTACAATTGTATTTTTGATAAAACTTATACAGCAAGTTTCCATTTTTTGTAAATTGTCTTTAGCTATATAAATGCTTTAATTCATTTTCGTTTCAATCGATCTTTATTCTGTGAATTTGACTATGAATTTACATATCTTAATTTTATGAAAGGAGTCTTTTAACAAAGCATCGAATGCATGCATGTTTTCGACTAAATTTTTTAAATCTTTCATTCTTTTGATATTTATATTTGAGCAAATTAAAAATCTTTCGCCTTATATCGTTATCTATTTGAATCTGCGTTTCTTTTAAATTATTTTTCGCTAGGCTTTAGAATAAGCCTGCTATCGATCGGCCGTTCTGTTTGGCATTTTGCACAACACGTTTAACTCTCTTGTGTTCAAAATACCGGTATAAAACTTTAGCCGGTTGAATAGAGAAAGCCAAACTTCGGGCTCGTCCGGGATTCGAACCCGGGACCTCTCGCACCCAAAGCGAGAATCATACCCCTAGACCAACGAGCCACGACATTTTAAAAGGAATCGGTAGTTAGTAAAGATTACTTTTCTGTATACAAGAACGTAGAGACAAATCATAGGAATCAAAATGCGCGTACTTTTAGAATGAATAACAGGTGTTAATTTAAATTATTAGACAAGCATCGGTGGTTCAGTGGTAGAATGCTCGCCTGCCACGCGGGCGGCCCGGGTTCGATTCCCGGCCGATGCAACAGCGTCCGTGACGTTTTTTATATTTTCCGAATTTAGGTGTGACATTTGAAGTGAAAAAAAATCAGGTTATCTTTACAATTGTATTTTTGATAAAACTTATACAGCAAGTTTCCATTTTTTGTAAATTGTCTTTAGCTATATAAATGCTTTAATTCATTTTCGTTTCAATCGATCTTTATTCTGTGAATTTGACTATGAATTTACATATCTTAATTTTATGAAAGGAGTCTTTAAACAAAGCATCGAATGCATGCATGTTTTCGACTAAATTTTTTAAATCTTTCATTCTTTTGATATTTATATTTGAGCAAATTAAAAATCTTTCGCCTTATATCGTTATCTATTTGAATCTGCGTTTCTTTTAAATTATTTTTCGCTAGGCTTTAGAATAAGCCTGCTATCGATCGGCCGTTCTGTTTGGCATTTTGCACAACACGTTTAACTCTCTTGTGTTCAAAATACCGGTATAAAACTTTAGCCGGTTGAATAGAGAAAGCCAAACTTCGGGCTCGTCCGGGATTCGAACCCGGGACCTCTCGCACCCAAAGCGAGAATCATACCCCTAGACCAACGAGCCACGACATTTTAAAAGGAATCGGTAGTTAGTAAAGATTACTTTTCTGTATACAAGAACGTAGAGACAAATCATAGGAATCAAAATGCGCGTACTTTTAGAATGAATAACAGGTGTTAATTTAAATTATTAGACAAGCATCGGTGGTTCAGTGGTAGAATGCTCGCCTGCCACGCGGGCGGCCCGGGTTCGATTCCCGGCCGATGCAACAGCGTCCGTGACGTTTTTTATATTTTCCGAATTTAGGTGTGACATTTGAAATGAAAAAAATCAGGTTATCTTTACAATTGTATTTTTGATAAAACTTATACAGCAAGTTTCCATTTTTTGTAAATTGTCTTTAGCTATATAAATGCTTTAATTCATTTTCGTTTCAATCGATCTTTATTCTGTGAATTTGACTATGAATTTACATATCTTAATTTTATGAAAGGAGTCTTTAAACAAAGCATCGAATGCATGCATGTTTTCGACTAAATTTTTTAAATCTTTCATTCTTTTGATATTTATATTTGAGCAAATTAAAAATCTTTCGCCTTATATCGTTATCTATTTGAATCTGCGTTTCTTTTAAATTATTTTTCGCTAGGCTTTAGAATAAGCCTGCTATCGATCGGCCGTTCTGTTTGGCATTTTGCACAACACGTTTAACTCTCGTGTGTTCAAAATACCGGTATAAAACTTAAGCCGGTTGAATAGAGAAAGCCAAACTTCGGGCTCGTCCGGGATTTGAACCCGGGACCTCTCGCACCCAAAGCGAGAATCATACCCCTAGACCAACGAGCCACGACATTTTAAAAGGAATCGGTAGTTAGTAAAGATTACTTTTCTGTATACAAGAACGTAGAGACAAATCATAGGAATCAAAATGCGCGTACTTTTAGAATGAATAACAGGTGTTAATTTAAATTATTAGACAAGCATCGGTGGTTCAGTGGTAGAATGCTCGCCTGCCACGCGGGCGGCCCGGGTTCGATTCCCGGCCGATGCAACAGCGTCCGTGACGTTTTTTATATTTTCCGAATTTAGGTGTGACATTTGAAGTGAAAAAAAATCAGGTTATCTTTACAATTGTATTTTTGATAAAACTTATACAGCAAGTTTCCATTTTTTGCAAATTGTCTTTAGCTATATAAATGCTTTAATTCATTTTCGTTTCAATCGATCTTTATTCTGTGAATTTGACTATGAATTTACATATCTTAATTTTATGAAAGGAGTCTTTTAACAAAGCATCGAATGCATGCATGTTTTCGACTAAATTTTTTAAATCTTTCATTCTTTTGATATTTATATTTGAGCAAATTAAAAATCTTTCGCCTTATATCGTTATCTATTTGAATCTGCGTTTCTTTTAAATTATTTTTCGCTAGGCTTTAGAATAAGCCTGCTATCGATCGGCCGTTCTGTTTGGCATTTTGCACAACACGTTTAACTCTCTTGTGTTCAAAATACCGGTATAAAACTTAAGCCGGTTGAATAGAGAAAGCCAAACTTCGGGCTCGTCCGGGATTTGAACCCGGGACCTCTCGCACCCAAAGCGAGAATCATACCCCTAGGCCAACGAGCCACGACATTTTAAAAGGAATCTGTAGTTAGTAAAGATTACTTTTCTGTATACAAGAACGTAGAGACAAATCATAGGAATCAAAATGCGCGTACTTTTAGAATGAATAACAGGTGTTAATTTAAATTATTAGACAAGCATCGGTGGTTCAGTGGTAGAATGCTCGCCTGCCACGCGGGCGGCCCGGGTTCGATTCCCGGCCGATGCAACAGCGTCCGTGACGTTTTTTATATTTTCCGAATTTAGGTGTGACATTTGAAGTGAAAAAAAATCAGGTTATCTTTACAATTGTATTTTTGATAAAACTTATACCGCAAGTTTCCATTTTTTGTAAATTGTCTTTAGCTATATAAATGCTTTAATTCATTTTCGTTTCAATCGATCTTTATTCTGTGAATTTGACTATGAATTTACATATCTTAATTTTATGAAAGGAGTCTTTTAACAAAGCATCGAATGCATGCATGTTTTCGACTAAATTTTTTAAATCTTTCATTCTTTTGATATTTATATTTGAGCAAATTAAAAATCTTTCGCCTTATATCGTTATCTATTTGAATCTGCGTTTCTTTTAAATTATTTTTCGCTAGGCTTTAGAATAAGCCTGCTATCGATCGGCCGTTCTGTTTGGCATTTTGCACAACACGTTTAACTCTCGTGTGTTCAAAATACCGGTATAAAACTTAAGCCGGTTGAATAGAGAAAGCCAAACTTCGGGCTCGTCCGGGATTTGAACCCGGGACCTCTCGCACCCAAAGCGAGAATCATACCCCTAGACCAACGAGCCACGACATTTTAAAAGGAATCGGTAGTTAGTAAAGATTACTTTTCTGTATACAAGAACGTAGAGACAAATCATAGGAATCAAAATGCGCGTACTTTTAGAATGAATAACAGGTGTTAATTTAAATTATTAGACAAGCATCGGTGGTTCAGTGGTAGAATGCTCGCCTGCCACGCGGGCGGCCCGGGTTCGATTCACGGCCGATGCAACAGCGTCCGTGACGTTTTTTATATTTTCCGAATTTAGGTGTGACATTTGAAGTGAAAAAAAATCAGGTTATCTTTACAATTGTATTTTTGATAAAACTTATACAGCAAGTTTCCATTTTTTGTAAATTGTCTTTAGCTATATAAATGCTTTAATTCATTTTCGTTTCAATCGATCTTTATTCTGTGAATTTGACTATGAATTTACATATCTTAATTTTATGAAAGGAGTCTTTTAACAAAGCATCGAATGCATGCATGTTTTCGACTAAATTTTTTAAATCTTTCATTCTTTTGATATTTATATTTGAGCAAATTAAAAATCTTTCGCCTTATATCGTTATCTATTTGAATCTGCGTTTCTTTTAAATTATTTTTCGCTAGGCTTTAGAATAAGCCTGCTATCGATCGGCCGTTCTGTTTGGCATTTTGCACAACACGTTTAACTCTCTTGTGTTCAAAATACCGGTATAAAACTTTAGCCGGTTGAATAGAGAAAGCCAAACTTCGGGCTCGTCCGGGATTTGAACCCGGGACCTCTCGCACCCAAAGCGAGAATCATACCCCTAGACCAACGAGCCACGACATTTTAAAAGGAATCGGTAGTTAGTAAAGATTACTTTTCTGTATACAAGAACGTAGAGACAAATCATAGGAATCAAAATGCGCGTACTTTTAGAATGAATAACAGGTGTTAATTTAAATTATTAGACAAGCATCGGTGGTTCAGTGGTAGAATGCTCGCCTGCCACGCGGGCGACCCGGGTTCGATTCCCGGCCGATGCAACAGCGTCCGTGACGTTTTTTATATTTTCCGAATTTAGGTGTGACATTTGAAGTGAAAAAAAATCAGGTTATCTTTACAATTGTATTTTTGATAAAACTTATACAGCAAGTTTCCATTTTTTGTAAATTGTCTTTAGCTATATAAATGCTTTAATTCATTTTCGTTTCAATCGATCTTTATTCTGTGAATTTGACTATGAATTTACATATCTTAATTTTATGAAAGGAGTCTTTAAACAAAGCATCGAATGCATGCATGTTTTCGACTAAATTTTTTAAATCTTTCATTCTTTTGATATTTATATTTGAGCAAATTAAAAATCTTTCGCCTTATATCGTTATCTATTTGAATCTGCGTTTCTTTTAAATTATTTTTCGCTAGGCTTTAGAATAAGCCTGCTATCGATCGGCCGTTCTGTTTGGCATTTTGCACAACACGTTTAACTCTCTTGTGTTCAAAATACCGGTATAAAACTTTAGCCGGTTGAATAGAGAAAGCCAAACTTCGGGCTCGTCCGGGATTTGAACCCGGGACCTCTCGCACCCAAAGCGAGAATCATACCCCTAGACCAACGAGCCACGACATTTTAAAAGGAATCGGTAGTTAGTAAAGATTACTTTTCTGTATACAAGAACGTAGAGACAAATCATAGGAATCAAAATGCGCGTACTTTTAGAATGAATAAGAGGTGTTAATTTAAATTATTAGACAAGCGTCGGTGGTTCAGTGGTAGAATGCTCGCCTGCCACGCGGGCGGCCCGGGTTCGATTCCCGGCCGATGCAACAGCGTCCGTGACGTTTTTTATATTTTCCGAATTTAGGTGTGACATTTGAAGTGAAAAAAAATCAGGTTATCTTTACAATTGTATTTTTGATAAAACTTATACAGCAAGTTTCCATTTTTTGTAAATTGTCTTTAGCTATATAAATGCTTTAATTCATTTTCGTTTCAATCGATCTTTATTCTGTGAATTTGACTATGAATTTACATATCTTAATTTTATGAAAGGAGTCTTTTAACAAAGCATCGAATGCATGCATGTTTTCGACTAAATTTTTTAAATCTTTCATTCTTTTGATATTTATATTTGAGCAAATTAAAAATCTTTCGCCTTATATCGTTATCTATTTGAATCTGCGTTTCTTTTAAATTATTTTTCGCTAGGCTTTAGAATAAGCCTGCTATCGATCGGCCGTTCTGTTTGGCATTTTGCACAACACGTTTAACTCTCTTGTGTTCAAAATACCGGTATAAAACTTTAGCCGGTTGAATAGAGAAAGCCAAACTTCGGGCTCGTCCGGGATTTGAACCCGGGACCTCTCGCACCCAAAGCGAGAATCATACCCCTAGACCAACGAGCCACGACATTTTAAAAGGAATCGGTAGTTAGTAAAGATTACTTTTCTGTATACAAGAACGTAGAGACAAATCATAGGAATCAAAATGCGCGTACTTTTAGAATGAATAACAGGTGTTAATTTAAATTATTAGACAAGCATCGGTGGTTCAGTGGTAGAATGCTCGCCTGCCACGCGGGCGGCCCGGGTTCGATTCCCGGCCGATGCAACAGCGTCCGTGACGTTTTTTATATTTTCCGAATTTAGGTGTGACATTTGAAGTGAAAAAAAATCAGGTTATCTTTACAATTGTATTTTTGATAAAACTTATACAGCAAGTTTCCATTTTTTGTAAATTGTCTTTAGCTATATAAATGCTTTAATTCATTTTCGTTTCAATCGATCTTTATTCTGTGAATTTGACTATGAATTTACATATCTTAATTTTATGAAAGGAGTCTTTAAACAAAGCATCGAATGCATGCATGTTTTCGACTAAATTTTTTAAATCTTTCATTCTTTTGATATTTATATTTGAGCAAATTAAAAATCTTTCGCCTTATATCGTTATCTATTTGAATCTGCGTTTCTTTTAAATTATTTTTCGCTAGGCTTTAGAATAAGCCTGCTATCGATCGGCCGTTCTGTTTGGCATTTTGCACAACACGTTTAACTCTCGTGTGTTCAAAATACCGGTATAAAACTTAAGCCGGTTGAATAGAGAAAGCCAAACTTCGGGCTCGTCCGGGATTTGAACCCGGGACCTCTCGCACCCAAAGCGAGAATCATACCCCTAGACCAACGAGCCACGACATTTTAAAAGGAATCGGTAGTTAGTAAAGATTACTTTTCTGTATACAAGAACGTAGAGACAAATCATAGGAATCAAAATGCGCGTACTTTTAGAATGAATAACAGGTGTTAATTTAAATTATTAGACAAGCATCGGTGGTTCAGTGGTAGAATGCTCGCCTGCCACGCGGGCGGCCCGGGTTCGATTCACGGCCGATGCAACAGCGTCCGTGACGTTTTTTATATTTTCCGAATTTAGGTGTGACATTTGAAGTGAAAAAAAATCAGGTTATCTTTACAATTGTATTTTTGATAAAACTTATACAGCAAGTTTCCATTTTTTGTAAATTGTCTTTAGCTATATAAATGCTTTAATTCATTTTCGTTTCAATCGATCTTTATTCTGTGAATTTGACTATGAATTTACATATCTTAATTTTATGAAAGGAGTCTTTTAACAAAGCATCGAATGCATGCATGTTTTCGACTAAATTTTTTAAATCTTTCATTCTTTTGATATTTATATTTGAGCAAATTAAAAATCTTTCGCCTTATATCGTTATCTATTTGAATCTGCGTTTCTTTTAAATTATTTTTCGCTAGGCTTTAGAATAAGCCTGCTATCGATCGGCCGTTCTGTTTGGCATTTTGCACAACACGTTTAACTCTCTTGTGTTCAAAATACCGGTATAAAACTTTAGCCGGTTGAATAGAGAAAGCCAAACTTCGGGCTCGTCCGGGATTTGAACCCGGGACCTCTCGCACCCAAAGCGAGAATCATACCCCTAGACCAACGAGCCACGACATTTTAAAAGGAATCGGTAGTTAGTAAAGATTACTTTTCTGTATACAAGAACGTAGAGACAAATCATAGGAATCAAAATGCGCGTACTTTTAGAATGAATAACAGGTGTTAATTTAAATTATTAGACAAGCATCGGTGGTTCAGTGGTAGAATGCTCGCCTGCCACGCGGGCGACCCGGGTTCGATTCCCGGCCGATGCAACAGCGTCCGTGACGTTTTTTATATTTTCCGAATTTAGGTGTGACATTTGAAGTGAAAAAAAATCAGGTTATCTTTACAATTGTATTTTTGATAAAACTTATACAGCAAGTTTCCATTTTTTGTAAATTGTCTTTAGCTATATAAATGCTTTAATTCATTTTCGTTTCAATCGATCTTTATTCTGTGAATTTGACTATGAATTTACATATCTTAATTTTATGAAAGGAGTCTTTAAACAAAGCATCGAATGCATGCATGTTTTCGACTAAATTTTTTAAATCTTTCATTCTTTTGATATTTATATTTGAGCAAATTAAAAATCTTTCGCCTTATATCGTTATCTATTTGAATCTGCGTTTCTTTTAAATTATTTTTCGCTAGGCTTTAGAATAAGCCTGCTATCGATCGGCCGTTCTGTTTGGCATTTTGCACAACACGTTTCACTCTCTTGTGTTCAAAATACCGGTATAAAACTTTAGCCGGTTGAATAGAGAAAGCCAAACTTCGGGCTCGTCCGGGATTTGAACCCGGGACCTCTCGCACCCAAAGCGAGAATCATACCCCTAGACCAACGAGCCACGACATTTTAAAAGGAATCGGTAGTTAGTAAAGATTACTTTTCTGTATACAAGAACGTAGAGACAAATCATAGGAATCAAAATGCGCGTACTTTTAGAATGAATAAGAGGTGTTAATTTAAATTATTAGACAAGCGTCGGTGGTTCAGTGGTAGAATGCTCGCCTGCCACGCGGGCGGCCCGGGTTCGATTCCCGGCCGATGCAACAGCGTCCGTGACGTTTTTGATATTTTCCGAATTTAGGTGTGACATTTGAAGTGAAAAAAAATCAGGTTATCTTTACAATTGTATTTTTGATAAAACTTATACAGCAAGTTTCCATTTTTTGTAAATTGTCTTTAGCTATATAAATGCTTTAATTCATTTTCGTTTCAATCGATCTTTATTCTGTGAATTTGACTATGAATTTACATATCTTAATTTTATGAAAGGAGTCTTTAAACAAAGCATCGAATGCATGCATGTTTTCGACTAAATTTTTTAAATCTTTCATTCTTTTGATATTTATATTTGAGCAAATTAAAAATCTTTCGCCTTATATCGTTATCTATTTGAATCTGCGTTTCTTTTAAATTATTTTTCGCTAGGCTTTAGAATAAGCCTGCTATCGATCGGCCGTTCTGTTTGGCATTTTGCACAACACGTTTAACTCTCTTGTGTTCAAAATACCGGTATAAAACTTAAGCCGGTTGAATAGAGAAAGCCAAACTTCGGGCTCGTCCGGGATTTGAACCCGGGACCTCTCGCACCCAAAGCGAGAATCATACCCCTAGGCCAACGAGCCACGACATTTTAAAAGGAATCTGTAGTTAGTAAAGATTACTTTTCTGTATACAAGAACGTAGAGACAAATCATAGGAATCAAAATGCGCGTACTTTTAGAATGAATAACAGGTGTTAATTTAAATTATTAGACAAGCATCGGTGGTTCAGTGGTAGAATGCTCGCCTGCCACGCGGGCGGCCCGGGTTCGATTCCCGGCCGATGCAACAGCGTCCGTGACGTTTTTTATATTTTCCGAATTTAGGTGTGACATTTGAAGTGAAAAAAAATCAGGTTATCTTTACAATTGTATTTTTGATAAAACTTATACCGCAAGTTTCCATTTTTTGTAAATTGTCTTTAGCTATATAAATGCTTTAATTCATTTTCGTTTCAATCGATCTTTATTCTGTGAATTTGACTATGAATTTACATATCTTAATTTTATGAAAGGAGTCTTTTAACAAAGCATCGAATGCATGCATGTTTTCGACTAAATTTTTTAAATCTTTCATTCTTTTGATATTTATATTTGAGCAAATTAAAAATCTTTCGCCTTATATCGTTATCTATTTGAATCTGCGTTTCTTTTAAATTATTTTTCGCTAGGCTTTAGAATAAGCCTGCTATCGATCGGCCGTTCTGTTTGGCATTTTGCACAACACGTTTAACTCTCGTGTGTTCAAAATACCGGTATAAAACTTAAGCCGGTTGAATAGAGAAAGCCAAACTTCGGGCTCGTCCGGGATTTGAACCCGGGACCTCTCGCACCCAAAGCGAGAATCATACCCCTAGACCAACGAGCCACGACATTTTAAAAGGAATCGGTAGTTAGTAAAGATTACTTTTCTGTATACAAGAACGTAGAGACAAATCATAGGAATCAAAATGCGCGTACTTTTAGAATGAATAAGAGGTGTTAATTTAAATTATTAGACAAGCGTCGGTGGTTCAGTGGTAGAATGCTCGCCTGCCACGCGGGCGGCCCGGGTTCGATTCCCGGCCGATGCAACAGCGTCCGTGACGTTTTTTATATTTTCCGAATTTAGGTGTGACATTTGAAGTGAAAAAAAATCAGGTTATCTTTACAATTGTATTTTTGATAAAACTTATACAGCAAGTTTCCATTTTTTGTAAATTGTCTTTAGCTATATAAATGCTTTAATTCATTTTCGTTTCAATCGATCTTTATTCTGTGAATTTGACTATGAATTTACATATCTTAATTTTATGAAAGGAGTCTTTTAACAAAGCATCGAATGCATGCATGTTTTCGACTAAATTTTTTAAATCTTTCATTCTTTTGATATTTATATTTGAGCAAATTAAAAATCTTTCGCCTTATATCGTTATCTATTTGAATCTGCGTTTCTTTTAAATTATTTTTCGCTAGGCTTTAGAATAAGCCTGCTATCGATCGGCCGTTCTGTTTGGCATTTTGCACAACACGTTTCACTCTCTTGTGTTCAAAATACCGGTATAAAACTTTAGCCGGTTGAATAGAGAAAGCCAAACTTCGGGCTCGTCCGGGATTTGAACCCGGGACCTCTCGCACCCAAAGCGAGAATCATACCCCTAGACCAACGAGCCACGACATTTTAAAAGGAATCGGTAGTTAGTAAAGATTACTTTTCTGTATACAAGAACGTAGAGACAAATCATAGGAATCAAAATGCGCGTACTTTTAGAATGAATAAGAGGTGTTAATTTAAATTATTAGACAAGCGTCGGTGGTTCAGTGGTAGAATGCTCGCCTGCCACGCGGGCGGCCCGGGTTCGATTCCCGGCCGATGCAACAGCGTCCGTGACGTTTTTGATATTTTCCGAATTTAGGTGTGACATTTGAAGTGAAAAAAAATCAGGTTATCTTTACAATTGTATTTTTGATAAAACTTATACAGCAAGTTTCCATTTTTTGTAAATTGTCTTTAGCTATATAAATGCTTTAATTCATTTTCGTTTCAATCGATCTTTATTCTGTGAATTTGACTATGAATTTACATATCTTAATTTTATGAAAGGAGTCTTTAAACAAAGCATCGAATGCATGCATGTTTTCGACTAAATTTTTTAAATCTTTCATTCTTTTGATATTTATATTTGAGCAAATTAAAAATCTTTCGCCTTATATCGTTATCTATTTGAATCTGCGTTTCTTTTAAATTATTTTTCGCTAGGCTTTAGAATAAGCCTGCTATCGATCGGCCGTTCTGTTTGGCATTTTGCACAACACGTTTAACTCTCTTGTGTTCAAAATACCGGTATAAAACTTAAGCCGGTTGAATAGAGAAAGCCAAACTTCGGGCTCGTCCGGGATTTGAACCCGGGACCTCTCGCACCCAAAGCGAGAATCATACCCCTAGGCCAACGAGCCACGACATTTTAAAAGGAATCTGTAGTTAGTAAAGATTACTTTTCTGTATACAAGAACGTAGAGACAAATCATAGGAATCAAAATGCGCGTACTTTTAGAATGAATAACAGGTGTTAATTTAAATTATTAGACAAGCATCGGTGGTTCAGTGGTAGAATGCTCGCCTGCCACGCGGGCGGCCCGGGTTCGATTCCCGGCCGATGCAACAGCGTCCGTGACGTTTTTTATATTTTCCGAATTTAGGTGTGACATTTGAAGTGAAAAAAAATCAGGTTATCTTTACAATTGTATTTTTGATAAAACTTATACCGCAAGTTTCCATTTTTTGTAAATTGTCTTTAGCTATATAAATGCTTTAATTCATTTTCGTTTCAATCGATCTTTATTCTGTGAATTTGACTATGAATTTACATATCTTAATTTTATGAAAGGAGTCTTTTAACAAAGCATCGAATGCATGCATGTTTTCGACTAAATTTTTTAAATCTTTCATTCTTTTGATATTTATATTTGAGCAAATTAAAAATCTTTCGCCTTATATCGTTATCTATTTGAATCTGCGTTTCTTTTAAATTATTTTTCGCTAGGCTTTAGAATAAGCCTGCTATCGATCGGCCGTTCTGTTTGGCATTTTGCACAACACGTTTAACTCTCGTGTGTTCAAAATACCGGTATAAAACTTAAGCCGGTTGAATAGAGAAAGCCAAACTTCGGGCTCGTCCGGGATTTGAACCCGGGACCTCTCGCACCCAAAGCGAGAATCATACCCCTAGACCAACGAGCCACGACATTTTAAAAGGAATCGGTAGTTAGTAAAGATTACTTTTCTGTATACAAGAACGTAGAGACAAATCATAGGAATCAAAATGCGCGTACTTTTAGAATGAATAAGAGGTGTTAATTTAAATTATTAGACAAGCGTCGGTGGTTCAGTGGTAGAATGCTCGCCTGCCACGCGGGCGGCCCGGGTTCGATTCCCGGCCGATGCAACAGCGTCCGTGACGTTTTTTATATTTTCCGAATTTAGGTGTGACATTTGAAGTGAAAAAAAATCAGGTTATCTTTACAATTGTATTTTTGATAAAACTTATACAGCAAGTTTCCATTTTTTGTAAATTGTCTTTAGCTATATAAATGCTTTAATTCATTTTCGTTTCAATCGATCTTTATTCTGTGAATTTGACTATGAATTTACATATCTTAATTTTATGAAAGGAGTCTTTTAACAAAGCATCGAATGCATGCATGTTTTCGACTAAATTTTTTAAATCTTTCATTCTTTTGATATTTATATTTGAGCAAATTAAAAATCTTTCGCCTTATATCGTTATCTATTTGAATCTGCGTTTCTTTTAAATTATTTTTCGCTAGGCTTTAGAATAAGCCTGCTATCGATCGGCCGTTCTGTTTGGCATTTTGCACAACACGTTTAACTCTCTTGTGTTCAAAATACCGGTATAAAACTTTAGCCGGTTGAATAGAGAAAGCCAAACTTCGGGCTCGTCCGGGATTTGAACCCGGGACCTCTCGCACCCAAAGCGAGAATCATACCCCTAGACCAACGAGCCACGACATTTTAAAAGGAATCGGTAGTTAGTAAAGATTACTTTTCTGTATACAAGAACGTAGAGACAAATCATAGGAATCAAAATGCGCGTACTTTTAGAATGAATAACAGGTGTTAATTTAAATTATTAGACAAGCATCGGTGGTTCAGTGGTAGAATGCTCGCCTGCCACGCGGGCGGCCCGGGTTCGATTCCCGGCCGATGCAACAGCGTCCGTGACGTTTTTTATATTTTCCGAATTTAGGTGTGACATTTGAAGTGAAAAAAAATCAGGTTATCTTTACAATTGTATTTTTGATAAAACTTATACCGCAAGTTTCCATTTTTTGTAAATTGTCTTTAGCTATATAAATGCTTTAATTCATTTTCGTTTCAATCGATCTTTATTCTGTGAATTTGACTATGAATTTACATATCTTAATTTTATGAAAGGAGTCTTTTAACAAAGCATCGAATGCATGCATGTTTTCGACTAAATTTTTTAAATCTTTCATTCTTTTGATATTTATATTTGAGCAAATTAAAAATCTTTCGCCTTATATCGTTATCTATTTGAATCTGCGTTTCTTTTAAATTATTTTTCGCTAGGCTTTAGAATAAGCCTGCTATCGATCGGCCGTTCTGTTTGGCATTTTGCACAACACGTTTAACTCTCGTGTGTTCAAAATACCGGTATAAAACTTAAGCCGGTTGAATAGAGAAAGCCAAACTTCGGGCTCGTCCGGGATTTGAACCCGGGACCTCTCGCACCCAAAGCGAGAATCATACCCCTAGACCAACGAGCCACGACATTTTAAAAGGAATCGGTAGTTAGTAAAGATTACTTTTCTGTATACAAGAACGTAGAGACAAATCATAGGAATCAAAATGCGCGTACTTTTAGAATGAATAACAGGTGTTAATTTAAATTATTAGACAAGCATCGGTGGTTCAGTGGTAGAATGCTCGCCTGCCACGCGGGCGGCCCGGGTTCGATTCCCGGCCGATGCAACAGCGTCCGTGACGTTTTTTATATTTTCCGAATTTAGGTGTGACATTTGAAGTGAAAAAAAATCAGGTTATCTTTACAATTGTATTTTTGATAAAACTGATACAGCAAGTTTCCATTTTTTGTAAATTGTCTTTAGCTATATAAATGCTTTAATTCATTTTCGTTTCAATCGATCTTTATTCTGTGAATTTGACTATGAATTTACATATCTTAATTTTATGAAATGAGTCTTTTAACAAAGCATCGAATGCATGCATGTTTTCGACTAAATTTTTTAAATCTTTCATTCTTTTGATATTTATATTTGAGCAAATTAAAAATCTTTCGCCTTATATCGTTATCTATTTGAATCTGCGTTTCTCTTAAATTATTTTTCGCTAGGCTTTAGAATAAGCCTGCTATCGATCGGCCGTTCTGTTTGGCATTTTGCACAACACGTTTAACTCTCTTGTGTTCAAAATACCGGTATAAAACTTTAGCCGGTTGAATAGAGAAAGCCAAACTTCGGGCTCGTCCGGGATTTGAACCCGGGACCTCTCGCACCCAAAGCGAGAATCATACCCCTAGACCAACGAGCCACGACATTTTAAAAGGAATCGGTAGTTAGTAAAGATTACTTTTCTGTATACAAGAACGTAGAGACAAATCATAGGAATCAAAATGCGCGTACTTTTAGAATGAATAACAGGTGTTAATTTAAATTATTAGACAAGCATCGGTGGTTCAGTGGTAGAATGCTCGCCTGCCACGCGGGCGACCCGGGTTCGATTCCCGGCCGATGCAACAGCGTCCGTGACGTTTTTTATATTTTCCGAATTTAGGTGTGACATTTGAAGTGAAAAAAAATCAGGTTATCTTTACAATTGTATTTTTGATAAAACTTATACAGCAAGTTTCCATTTTTTGTAAATTGTCTTTAGCTATATAAATGCTTTAATTCATTTTCGTTTCAATCGATCTTTATTCTGTGAATTTGACTATGAATTTACATATCTTAATTTTATGAAAGGAGTCTTTTAACAAAGCATCGAATGCATGCATGTTTTCGACTAAATTTTTTAAATCTTTCATTCTTTTGATATTTATATTTGAGCAAATTAAAAATCTTTCGCCTTATATCGTTATCTATTTGAATCTGCGTTTCTTTTAAATTATTTTTCGCTAGGCTTTAGAATAAGCCTGCTATCGATCGGCCGTTCTGTTTGGCATTTTGCACAACACGTTTAACTCTCTTGTGTTCAAAATACCGGTATAAAACTTTAGCCGGTTGAATAGAGAAAGCCAAACTTCGGGCTCGTCTGGGATTTGAACCCGGGACCTCTCGCACCCAAGGTTGAGTTGATTATTGACGGCCAATTATCGACACTAGGGATATAGGCCCGGGGGGAGTGCCCTTCGTGGGGGTCTTTCTAAGGGAACCTAATCCGTATTTACGCATGGAGAAGATCCACGGCTCGAAAGAAAACCACGAAAACTCCGAGCGATTAGGCCGACGGGCGCGATTGGGATCGAACCCAGCACCTCCCGTCTACCAGCTTCGAGAGCACAACCTCTCAGCCACTGGTGGGGCCCTCTCGCACCCAAAGCGAGAATCATACCCCTAGACCAACGAGCCACGACATTTTAAAAGGAATCGGTAGTTAGTAAAGATTACTTTTCTGTATACAAGAACGTAGAGACAAATCATAGGAATCAAAATGCGCGTACTTTTAGAATGAATAACAGGTGTTAATTTAAATTATTAGACAAGCATCGGTGGTTCAGTGGTAGAATGCTCGCCTGCCACGCGGGCGGCCCGGGTTCGATTCCCGGCCGATGCAACAGCGTCCGTGACGTTTTTTATATTTTCCGAATTTAGGTGTGACATTTGAAGTGAAAAAAAATCAGGTTATCTTTACAATTGTATTTTTGATAAAACTTATACAGCAAGTTTCCATTTTTTGTAAATTGTCTTTAGCTATATAAATGCTTTAATTCATTTTCGTTTCAATCGATCTTTATTCTGTGAATTTGACTATGAATTTACATATCTTAATTTTATGAAAGGAGTCTTTTAACAAAGCATCGAATGCATGCATGTTTTAGACTAAATTTTTTAAATCTTTCATTCTTTTGATATTTATATTTGAGCAAATTAAAAATCTTTCGCCTTATATCGTTATCTATTTGAATCTGCGTTTCTTTTAAATTATTTTTCGCTAGGCTTTAGAATAAGCCTGCTATCGATCGGCCGTTCTGTTTGGCATTTTGCACAACACGTTTAATTCTCTTGTGTTCAAAATACCGGTATAAAACTGTAGCCGGTATAATAGAGAAAGCCAAACTTCGGGCTCGTCCGGGATTTGAACCCGGGACCTCTCGCACCCAAAGCGAGAATCATACCCCTAGACCAACGAGCCACGACATTTTAAAAGGAATCGATAGTTAGTAAAGATTACTTTTCTGTATACAAGAACGTAGAGACAAATCATAGAAATCAAAATGCGCGTACTTTTAGAATGAATAACAGGTGTTAATTTAAATTATTAGACAGGCATCGGTGGTTCAGTGGTAGAATGCTCGCCTGCCACGCGGGCGGCCCGGGTTCGATTCCCGGCCGATGCAACAGCGTCCGTGACGTTTTTTATATTTTCCGAATTTAGGTGTGACATTTGAAGTGAAAAAAAATCAGGTTATCTTTACAA
Source organism: Maratus michaelseni (assembly GCA_963931845.1). Classification (NCBI taxonomy): domain Eukaryota; kingdom Metazoa; phylum Arthropoda; class Arachnida; order Araneae; family Salticidae; genus Maratus; species Maratus michaelseni. The sequence goes on from OZ007593.1 coordinate 262,382,244, forward strand.
TTGTATTTTTGATAAAACTTATACAGCAAGTTTCCATTTTTTGTAAATTGTCTTTAGCTATATAAATGCTTTAATTCATTTTCGTTTCAATCGATCTTTATTCTGTGAATTTGACTATGAATTTACATATCTTAATTTTATGAAAGGAGTCTTTTAACAAAGCATCGAATGCATGCATGTTTTCGACTAAATTTTTTAAATCTTTCATTCTTTTGATATTTATATTTGAGCAAATTAAAAATCTTTCGCCTTATATCGTTATCTATTTGACTCTGCGTTTCTTTTAAATTATTTTTCGCTAGGCTTTAGAATAAGCCTGCTATCGATCGGCCGTTCTGTTTGGCATTTTGCACAACACGTTTAACTCTCGTGTGTTCAAAATACCGGTATAAAACTTAAGCCGGTTGAATAGAGAAAGCCAAACTTCGGGCTCGTCCGGGATTTGAACCCGGGACCTCTCGCACCCAAAGCGAGAATCATACCCCTAGACCAACGAGCCACGACATTTTAAAAGGAATCGGTAGTTAGTACAGATTACTTTTCTGTATACAAGAACGTAGAGACAAATCATAGGAATCAAAATGCGCGTACTTTTAGAATGAATAACAGGTGTTAATTTAAATTATTAGACAAGCATCGGTGGTTCAGTGGTAGAATGCTCGCCTGCCACGCGGGCGGCCCGGGTTCGATTCCCGGCCGATGCAACAGCGTCCGTGACGTTTTTTATATTTTCCGAATTTAGGTGTGACATTTGAAGTGAAAAAAAATCAGGTTATCTTTACAATTGTATTTTTGATAAAACTTATACAGCAAGTTTCCATTTTTTGTAAATTGTCTTTAGCTATATAAATGCTTTAATTCATTTTCGTTTCAATCGATCTTTATTCTGTGAATTTGACTATGAATTTACATATCTTAATTTTATGAAAGGAGTCTTTTAACAAAGCATCGAATGCATGCATGTTTTAGACTAAATTTTTTAAATCTTTCATTCTTTTGATATTTATATTTGAGCAAATTAAAAATCTTTCGCCTTATATCGTTATCTATTTGAATCTGCGTTTCTTTTAAATTATTTTTCGCTAGGCTTTAGAATAAGCCTGCTATCGATCGGCCGTTCTGTTTGGCATTTTGCACAACACGTTTAATTCTCTTGTGTTCAAAATACCGGTATAAAACTGTAGCCGGTATAATAGAGAAAGCCAAACTTCGGGCTCGTCCGGGATTTGAACCCGGGACCTCTCGCACCCAAAGCGAGAATCATACCCCTAGACCAACGAGCCACGACATTTTAAAAGGAATCGGTAGTTAGTAAAGATTACTTTTCTGTATACAAGAACGTAGAGACAAATCATAGAAATCAAAATGCGCGTACTTTTAGAATGAATAACAGGTGTTAATTTAAATTATTAGACAGGCATCGGTGGTTCAGTGGTAGAATGCTCGCCTGCCACGCGGGCGGCCCGGGTTCGATTCCCGGCCGATGCAACAGCGTCCGTGACGTTTTTTATATTTTCCGAATTTAGGTGTGACATTTGAAGTGAAAAAAAATCAGGTTATCTTTACAATTGTATTTTTGATAAAACTTATACAGCAAGTTTCCATTTTTTGTAAATTGTCTTTAGCTATATAAATGCTTTAATTCATTTTCGTTTCAATCGATCTTTATTCTGTGAATTTGACTATGAATTTACATATCTTAATTTTATGAAAGGAGTCTTTTAACAAAGCATCGAATGCATGCATGTTTTCGACTAAATTTTTTAAATCTTTCATTCTTTTGATATTTATATTTGAGCAAATTAAAAATCTTTCGCCTTATATCGTTATCTATTTGACTCTGCGTTTCTTTTAAATTATTTTTCGCTAGGCTTTAGAATAAGCCTGCTATCGATCGGCCGTTCTGTTTGGCATTTTGCACAACACGTTTAACTCTCGTGTGTTCAAAATACCGGTATAAAACTTAAGCCGGTTGAATAGAGAAAGCCAAACTTCGGGCTCGTCCGGGATTTGAACCCGGGACCTCTCGCACCCAAAGCGAGAATCATACCCCTAGACCAACGAGCCACGACATTTTAAAAGGAATCGGTAGTTAGTACAGATTACTTTTCTGTATACAAGAACGTAGAGACAAATCATAGGAATCAAAATGCGCGTACTTTTAGAATGAATAACAGGTGTTAATTTAAATTATTAGACAAGCATCGGTGGTTCAGTGGTAGAATGCTCGCCTGCCACGCGGGCGGCCCGGGTTCGATTCCCGGCCGATGCAACAGCGTCCGTGACGTTTTTTATATTTTCCGAATTTAGGTGTGACATTTGAAGTGAAAAAAAATCAGGTTATCTTTACAATTGTATTTTTGATAAAACTTATACAGCAAGTTTCCATTTTTTGTAAATTGTCTTTAGCTATATAAATGCTTTAATTCATTTTCGTTTCAATCGATCTTTATTCTGTGAATTTGACTATGAATTTACATATCTTAATTTTATGAAAGGAGTCTTTTAACAAAGCATCGAATGCATGCATGTTTTCGACTAAATTTTTTAAATCTTTCGATATTTATATTTGAGCAAATTAAAAATCTTTCGCCTTATATCGTTATCTATTTGAATCTGCGTTTCTTTTAAATTATTTTTCGCTAGGCTTTAGAACAAGCCTGCTATCGATCGGCCGTTCTGTTTGGCATTTTGCACAACACGTTTAATTCTCTTGTGTTCATAATACCGGTATAAAACTGTAGCCGGTATAATAGAGAAAGCCAAACTTCGGGCTCGTCCGGGATTTGAACCCGGGACCTCTCGCACCCAAAGCGAGAATCATACCCCTAGACCAACGAGCCACGACATTTTAAAAGGAATCGGTAGTTAGTAAAGATTACTTTTCTGTATACAAGAACGTAGAGACAAATCATAGGAATCAAAATGCGCGTACTTTTAGAATGAATAACAGGTGTTAATTTAAATTATTAGACAAGCATCGGTGGTTCAGTGGTAGAATGCTCGCCTGCCACGCGGGCGGCCCGGGTTCGATTCCAGGCCGATGCAACAGCGTCCGTGACGTTTTTTATATTTTCCGAATTTAGGTGTGACATTTGAAGTGAAAAAAAATCAGGTTATCTTTACAATTGTATTTTTGATAAAACTTATACAGCAAGTTTCCATTTTTTGTAAATTGTCTTTAGCTATATAAATGCTTTAATTCATTTTCGTTTCAATCGATCTTTATTCTGTGAATTTGACTATGAATTTACATATCTTAATTTTATGAAAGGAGTCTTTTAACAAAGCATCGAATGCATGCATGTTTTCGACTAAATTTTTTAAATCTTTCATTCTTTTGATATTTATATTTGAGCAAATTAAAAATCTTTCGCCTTATATCGTTATCTATTTGACTCTGCGTTTCTTTTAAATTATTTTTCGCTAGGCTTTAGAATAAGCCTGCTATCGATCGGCCGTTCTGTTTGGCATTTTGCACAACACGCTTAACTCTCGTGTGTTCAAAATACCGGTATAAAACTTAAGCCGGTTGAATAGAGAAAGCCAAACTTCGGGCTCGTCCGGGATTTGAACCCGGGACCTCTCGCACCCAAAGCGAGAATCATACCCCTAGACCAACGAGCCACGACATTTTAAAAGGAATCGGTAGTTAGTAAAGATTACTTTTCTGTATACAAGAACGTAGAGACAAATCATAGGAATCAAAATGCGCGTACTTTTAGAATGAATAACAGGTGTTAATTTAAATTATTAGACAAGCATCGGTGGTTCAGTGGTAGAATGCTCGCCTGCCACGCGGGCGACCCGGGTTCGATTCCCGGCCGATGCAACAGCGTCCGTGACGTTTTTTATATTTTCCGAATTTAGGTGTGACATTTGAAGTGAAAAAAAATCAGGTTATCTTTACAATTGTATTTTTGATAAAACTTATACAGCAAGTTTCCATTTTTTGTAAATTGTCTTTAGCTATATAAATGCTTTAATTCATTTTCGTTTCAATCGATCTTTATTCTGTGAATTTGACTATGAATTTACATATCTTAATTTTATGAAAGGAGTCTTTTAACAAAGCATCGAATGCATGCATGTTTTCGACTAAATTTTTTAAATCTTTCATTCTTTTGATATTTATATTTGAGCAAATTAAAAATCTTTCGCCTTATATCGTTATCTATTTGAATCTGCGTTTCTTTTAAATTATTTTTCGCTAGGCTTTAGAATAAGCCTGCTATCGATCGGCCGTTCTGTTTGGCATTTTGCACAACACGTTTAACTCTCTTGTGTTCAAAATACCGGTATAAAACTTTAGCCGGTTGAATAGAGAAAGCCAAACTTCGGGCTCGTCCGGGATTTGAACCCGGGACCTCTCGCACCCAAAGCGAGAATCATACCCCTAGACCAACGAGCCACGACATTTTAAAAGGAATCGGTAGTTAGTAAAGATTACTTTTCTGTATACAAGAACGTAGAGACAAATCATAGGAATCAAAATGCGCGTACTTTTAGAATGAATAACAGGTGTTAATTTAAATTATTAGACAAGCATCGGTGGTTCAGTGGTAGAATGCTCGCCTGCCACGCGGGCGGCCCGGGTTCGATTCCCGGCCGATGCAACAGCGTCCGTGACGTTTTTTATATTTTCCGAATTTAGGTGTGACATTTGAAGTGAAAAAAAATCAGGTTATCTTTACAATTGTATTTTTGATAAAACTTATACAGCAAGTTTCCATTTTTTGTAAATTGTCTTTAGCTATATAAATGCTTTAATTCATTTTCGTTTCAATCGATCTTTATTCTGTGAATTTGACTATGAATTTACATATCTTAATTTTATGAAAGGAGTCTTTTAACAAAGCATCGAATGCATGCATGTTTTCGACTAAATTTTTTAAATCTTTCATTCTTTTGATATTTATATTTGAGCAAATTAAAAATCTTTCGCCTTATATCGTTATCTATTTGACTCTGCGTTTCTTTTAAATTATTTTTCGCTAGGCTTTAGAATAAGCCTGCTATCGATCGGCCGTTCTGTTTGGCATTTTGCACAACACGTTTAACTCTCGTGTGTTCAAAATACCGGTATAAAACTTAAGCCGGTTGAATAGAGAAAGCCAAACTTCGGGCTCGTCCGGGATTTGAACCCGGGACCTCTCGCACCCAAAGCGAGAATCATACCCCTAGACCAACGAGCCACGACATTTTAAAAGGAATCGGTAGTTAGTAAAGATTACTTTTCTGTATACAAGAACGTAGAGACAAATCATAGGAATCAAAATGCGCGTACTTTTAGAATGAATAACAGGTGTTAATTTAAATTATTAGACAAGCATCGGTGGTTCAGTGGTAGAATGCTCGCCTGCCACGCGGGCGGCCCGGGTTCGATTCCCGGCCGATGCAACAGCGTCCGTGACGTTTTTTATATTTTCCGAATTTAGGTGTGACATTTGAAGTGAAAAATAATCAGGTTATCTTTACAATTGTATTTTTGATAAAACTTATACAGCAAGTTTCCATTTTTTGTAAATTGTCTTTAGCTATATAAATGCTTTAATTCATTTTCGTTTCAATCGATCTTTATTCTGTGAATTTGACTATGAATTTACATATCTTAATTTTATGAAAGGAGTCTTTTAACAAAGCATCGAATGCATGCATGTTTTCGACTAAATTTTTTAAATCTTTCATTCTTTTGATATTTATATTTGAGCAAATTAAAAATCTTTCGCCTTATATCGTTATCTATTTGAATCTGCGTTTCTTTTAAATTATTTTTCGCTAGGCTTTAGAACAAGCCTGCTATCGATCGGCCGTTCTGTTTGGCATTTTGCACAACACGTTTAATTCTCTTGTGTTCATAATACCGGTATAAAACTGTAGCCGGTATAATAGAGAAAGCCAAACTTCGGGCTCGTCCGGGATTTGAACCCGGGACCTCTCGCACCCAAAGCGAGAATCATACCCCTAGACCAACGAGCCACGACATTTTAAAAGGAATCGGTAGTTAGTAAAGATTACTTTTCTGTATACAAGAACGTAGAGACAAATCATAGGAATCAAAATGCGCGTACTTTTAGAATGAATAACAGGTGTTAATTTAAATTATTAGACAAGCATCGGTGGTTCAGTGGTAGAATGCTCGCCTGCCACGCGGGCGACCCGGGTTCGATTCCCGGCCGATGCAACAGCGTCCGTGACGTTTTTTATATTTTCCGAATTTAGGTGTGACATTTGAAGTGAAAAAAAATCAGGTTATCTTTACAATTGTATTTTTGATAAAACTTATACAGCAAGTTTCCATTTTTTGTAAATTGTCTTTAGCTATATAAATGCTTTAATTCATTTTCGTTTCAATCGATCTTTATTCTGTGAATTTGACTATGAATTTACATATCTTAATTTTATGAAAGGAGTCTTTTAACAAAGCATCGAATGCATGCATGTTTTCGACTAAATTTTTTAAATCTTTCATTCTTTTGATATTTATATTTGAGCAAATTAAAAATCTTTCGCCTTATATCGTTATCTATTTGAATCTGCGTTTCTTTTAAATTATTTTTCGCTAGGCTTTAGAATAAGCCTGCTATCGATCGGCCGTTCTGTTTGGCATTTTGCACAACACGTTTAACTCTCTTGTGTTCAAAATACCGGTATAAAACTTTAGCCGGTTGAATAGAGAAAGCCAAACTTCGGGCTCGTCCGGGATTTGAACCCGGGACCTCTCGCACCCAAAGCGAGAATCATACCCCTAGACCAACGAGCCACGACATTTTAAAAGGAATCGGTAGTTAGTAAAGATTACTTTTCTGTATACAAGAACGTAGAGACAAATCATAGGAATCAAAATGCGCGTACTTTTAGAATGAATAACAGGTGTTAATTTAAATTATTAGACAAGCATCGGTGGTTCAGTGGTAGAATGCTCGCCTGCCACGCGGGCGGCCCGGGTTCGATTCCCGGCCGATGCAACAGCGTCCGTGACGTTTTTTATATTTTCCGAATTTAGGTGTGACATTTGAAGTGAAAAAAAATCAGGTTATCTTTACAATTGTATTTTTGATAAAACTTATACAGCAAGTTTCCATTTTTTGTAAATTGTCTTTAGCTATATAAATGCTTTAATTCATTTTCGTTTCAATCGATCTTTATTCTGTGAATTTGACTATGAATTTACATATCTTAATTTTATGAAAGGAGTCTTTTAACAAAGCATCGAATGCATGCATGTTTTCGACTAAATTTTTTAAATCTTTCATTCTTTTGATATTTATATTTGAGCAAATTAAAAATCTTTCGCCTTATATCGTTATCTATTTGAATCTGCGTTTCTTTTAAATTATTTTTCGCTAGGCTTTAGAATAAGCCTGCTATCGATCGGCCGTTCTGTTTGGCATTTTGCACAACACGTTTAATTCTCTTGTGTTCAAAATACCGGTATAAAACTGTAGCCGGTATAATAGAGAAAGCCAAACTTCGGGCTCGTCCGGGATTTGAACCCGGGACCTCTCGCACCCAAAGCGAGAATCATACCCCTAGACCAACGAGCCACGACATTTTAAAAGGAATCGGTAGTTAGTAAAGATTACTTTTCTGTATACAAGAACGTAGAGACAAATCATAGGAATCAAAATGCGCGTACTTTTAGAATGAATAACAGGTGTTAATTTAAATTATTAGACAGGCATCGGTGGGGTCAGTGGTAGAATGCTCGCCTGCCACGCGGGCGGCCCGGGTTCGATACCCGGCCGATGCAACAGCGTCCGTGACGGTTTTTATATTTTCCGAATTTAGGTGTGACATTTGAAGTGAAAAAAAATCAGGTTATCTTTACAATTGTATTTTTGATAAAACTTATACAGCAAGTTTCCATTTTTTGTAAATTGTCTTTAGCTATATAAATGCTTTAATTCATTTTCGTTTCAATCGATCTTTATTCTGTGAATTTGACTATGAATTTACATATCTTAATTTTATGAAAGGAGTCTTTTAACAAAGCATCGAATGCATGCATGTTTTCGACTAAATTTTTTAAATCTTTCATTCTTTTGATATTTATATTTGAGCAAATTAAAAATCTTTCGCCTTATATCGTTATCTATTTGACTCTGCGTTTCTTTTAAATTATTTTACGCTAGGCTTTAGAATAAGCCTGCTATCGATCGGCCGTTCTGTTTGGCATTTTGCACAACACGTTTAACTCTCGTGTGTTCAAGATACCGGTATAAAACTTAAGCCGGTTGAATAGAGAAAGCCAAACTTCGGGCTCGTCCGGGATTTGAACCCGGGACCTCTCGCACCCAAAGCGAGAATCATACCCCTAGACCAACGAGCCACGACATTTTAAAAGGAATCGGTAGTTAGTAAAGATTACTTTTCTGTATACAAGAACGTAGAGACAAATCATAGGAATCAAAATGCGCGTACTTTTAGAATGAATAACAGGTGTTAATTTAAATTATTAGACAAGCATCGGTGGTTCAGTGGTAGAATGCTCGCCTGCCACGCGGGCGACCCGGGTTCGATTCCCGGCCGATGCAACAGCGTCCGTGACGTTTTTTATATTTTCCGAATTTAGGTGTGACATTTGAAGTGAAAAAAAATCAGGTTATCTTTACAATTGTATTTTTGATAAAACTTATACAGCAAGTTTCCATTTTTTGTAAATTGTCTTTAGCTATATAAATGCTTTAATTCATTTTCGTTTCAATCGATCTTTATTCTGTGAATTTGACTATGAATTTACATATCTTAATTTTATGAAAGGAGTCTTTTAACAAAGCATCGAATGCATGCATGTTTTCGACTAAATTTTTTAAATCTTTCATTCTTTTGATATTTATATTTGAGCAAATTAAAAATCTTTCGCCTTATATCGTTATCTATTTGAATCTGCGTTTCTTTTAAATTATTTTTCGCTAGGCTTTAGAATAAGCCTGCTATCGATCGGCCGTTCTGTTTGGCATTTTGCACAACACGTTTAATTCTCTTGTGTTCAAAATACCGGTATAAAACTTTAGCCGGTTGAATAGAGAAAGCCAAACTTCGGGCTCGTCCGGGATTTGAACCCGGGACCTCTCGCACCCAAAGCGAGAATCATACCCCTAGACCAACGAGCCACGACATTTTAAAAGGAATCGGTAGTTAGTAAAGATTACTTTTCTGTATACAAGAACGTAGAGACAAATCATAGGAATCAAAATGCGCGTACTTTTAGAATGAATAACAGGTGTTAATTTAAATTATTAGACAAGCATCGGTGGTTCAGTGGTAGAATGCTCGCCTGCCACGCGGGCGGCCCGGTTTCGATTCCCGGCCGATGCAACAGCGTCCGTGACGTTTTTTATATTTTCCGAATTTAGGTGTGACATTTGAAGTGAAAAAAAATCAGGTTATCTTTACAATTGTATTTTTGATAAAACTTATACAGCAAGTTTCCATTTTTTGTAAATTGTCTTTAGCTGTATAAATGCTTTAATTCATTTTCGTTTCAATCGATCTTTATTCTGTGAATTTGACTATGAATTTACATATCTTAATTTTATGAAAGGAGTCTTTTAACAAAGCATCGAATGCATGCATGTTTTCCACTAAATTTTTTAAATCTTTCATTCTTTTGATATTTATATTTGAGCAAATTAAAAATCTTTCGCCTTATATCGTTATCTATTTGAATCTGCGTTTCTTTTAAATTATTTTTCGCTAGGCTTTAGAATAAGCCTGCTATCGATCGGCCGTTCTGTTTGGCATTTTGCACAACACGTTTAACTCTCTTGTGTTCAAAATACCGGTATAAAACTTTAGCCGGTTGAATAGAGAAAGCCAAACTTCGGGCTCGTCCGGGATTTGAACCCGGGACCTCTCGCACCCAAAGCGAGAATCATACCCCTAGACCAACGAGCCACGACATTTTAAAAGGAATCGGTAGTTAGTAAAGATTACTTTTCTGTATACAAGAACGTAGAGACAAATCATAGGAATCAAAATGCGCGTACTTTTAGAATGAATAACAGGTGTTAATTTAAATTATTAGACAAGCATCGGTGGTTCAGTGGTAGAATGCTCGCCTGCCACGCGGGCGGCCCGGGTTCGATTCCCGGCCGATGCAACAGCGTCCGTGACGTTTTTTATATTTTCCGAATTTAGGTGTGACATTTGAAGTGAAAAAAAATCAGGTTATCTTTACAATTGTATTTTTGATAAAACTTATACAGCAAGTTTCCATTTTTTGTAAATTGTCTTTAGCTATATAAATGCTTTAATTCATTTTCGTTTCAATCGATCTTTATTCTGTGAATTTGACTATGAATTTACATATCTTAATTTTATGAAAGGAGTCTTTTAACAAAGCATCGAATGCATGCATGTTTTCGACTAAATTTTTTAAATCTTTCATTCTTTTGATATTTATATTTGAGCAAATTAAAAATCTTTCGCCTTATATCGTTATCTATTTGAATCTGCGTTTCTTTTAAATTATTTTTCGCTAGGCTTTAGAATAAGCCTGCTATCGATCGGCCGTTCTGTTTGGCATTTTGCACAACACGTTTAACTCTCTTGTGTTCAAAATACCGGTATAAAACTTTAGCCGGTTGAATAGAGAAAGCCAAACTTCGGGCTCGTCCGGGATTTGAACCCGGGACCTCTCGCACCCAAAGCGAGAATCATACCCCTAGACCAACGAGCCACGACATTTTAAAAGGAATCGGTAGTTAGTAAAGATTACTTTTCTGTATACAAGAACGTAGAGACAAATCATAGGAATCAAAATGCGCGTACTTTTAGAATGAATAACAGGTGTTAATTTAAATTATTAGACAAGCATCGGTGGTTCAGTGGTAGAATGCTCGCCTGCCACGCGGGCGGCCCGGGTTCGATTCCCGGCCGATGCAACAGCGTCCGTGACGTTTTTTATATTTTCCGAATTTAGGTGTGACATTTGAAGTGAAAAAAAATCAGGTTATCTTTACAATTGAATTTTTGATAAAACTTATACAGCAAGTTTCCATTTTTTGTAAATTGTCTTTAGCTATATAAATGCTTTAATTCATTTTCGTTTCAATCGATCTTTATTCTGTGAATTTGACTATGAATTTACATATCTTAATTTTATGAAAGGAGTCTTTTAACAAAGCATCGAATGCATGCATGTTTTCGACTAAATTTTTTAAATCTTTCATTCTTTTGATATTTATATTTGAGCAAATTAAAAATCTTTCGCCTTATATCGTTATCTATTTGAATCTGCGTTTCTTTTAAATTATTTTTCGCTAGGCTTTAGAATAAGCCTGCTATCGATCGGCCGTTCTGTTTGGCATTTTGCACAACACGTTTAACTCTCTTGTGTTCAAAATACCGGTATAAAACTTTAGCCGGTTGAATAGAGAAAGCCAAACTTCGGGCTCGTCCGGGATTTGAACCCGGGACCTCTCGCACCCAAAGCGAGAATCATACCCCTAGACCAACGAGCCACGACATTTTAAAAGGAATCGGTAGTTAGTAAAGATTACTTTTCTGTATACAAGAACGTAGAGACAAATCATAGGAATCAAAATGCGCGTACTTTTAGAATGAATAACAGGTGTTAATTTAAATTATTAGACAAGCATCGGTGGTTCAGTGGTAGAATGCTCGCCTGCCACGCGGGCGGCCCGGGTTCGATTCCCGGCCGATGCAACAGCGTCCGTGACGTTTTTTATATTTTCCGAATTTAGGTGTGACATTTGAAGTGAAAAAAAATCAGGTTATCTTTACAATTGAATTTTTGATAAAACTTATACAGCAAGTTTCCATTTTTTGTAAATTGTCTTTAGCTATATAAATGCTTTAATTCATTTTCGTTTCAATCGATCTTTATTCTGTGAATTTGACTATGAATTTACATATCTTAATTTTATGAAAGGAGTCTTTTAACAAAGCATCGAATGCATGCATGTTTTCGACTAAATTTTTTAAATCTTTCATTCTTTTGATATTTATATTTGAGCAAATTAAAAATCTTTCGCCTTATATCGTTATCTATTTGAATCTGCGTTTCTTTTAAATTATTTTTCGCTAGGCTTTAGAATAAGCCTGCTATCGATCGGCCGTTCTGTTTGGCATTTTGCACAACACGTTTAATTCTCTTGTGTTCAAAATACCGGTATAAAACTTTAGCCGGTTGAATAGAGAAAGCCAAACTTCGGGCTCGTCCGGGATTTGAACCCGGGACCTCTCGCACCCAAAGCGAGAATCATACCCCTAGACCAACGAGCCACGACATTTTAAAAGGAATCGGTAGTTAGTAAAGATTACTTTTCTGTATACAAGAACGTAGAGACAAATCATAGGAATCAAAATGCGCGTACTTTTAGAATGAATAACAGGTGTTAATTTAAATTATTAGACAAGCATCGGTGGTTCAGTGGTAGAATGCTCGCCTGCCACGCGGGCGGCGCGGTTTCGATTCCCGGCCGATGCAACAGCGTCCGTGACGTTTTTTATATTTTCCGAATTTAGGTGTGACATTTGAAGTGAAAAAAAATCAGGTTATCTTTACAATTGTATTTTTGATAAAACTTATACAGCAAGTTTCCATTTTTTGTAAATTGTCTTTAGCTATATAAATGCTTTAATTCATTTTCGTTTCAATCGATCTTTATTCTGTGAATTTGACTATGAATTTACATATCTTAATTTTATGAAAGGAGTCTTTTAACAAAGCATCGAATGCATGCATGTTTTCGACTAAATTTTTTAAATCTTTCATTCTTTTGATATTTATATTTGAGCAAATTAAAAATCTTTCGCCTTATATCGTTATCTATTTGAATCTGCGTTTCTTTTAAATTATTTTTCGCTAGGCTTTAGAATAAGCCTGCTATCGATCGGCCGTTCTGTTTGGCATTTTGCACAACACGTTTAACTCTCTTGTGTTCAAAATACCGGTATAAAACGTTAGCCGGTTGAATAGAGAAAGCCAAACTTCGGGCTCGTCCGGGATTTGAACCCGGGACCTCTCGCACCCAAAGCGAGAATCATACCCCTAGACCAACGAGCCACGACATTTTAAAAGGAATCGGTAGTTAGTAAAGATTACTTTTCTGTATACAAGAACGTAGAGACAAATCATAGGAATCAAAATGCGCGTACTTTTAGAATGAATAACAGGTGTTAATTTAAATTATTAGACAAGCATCGGTGGTTCAGTGGTAGAATGCTCGCCTGCCACGCGGGCGGCCCGGGTTCGATTCCCGGCCGATGCAACAGCGTCCGTGACGTTTTTTATATTTTCCGAATTTAGGTGTGACATTTGAAGTGAAAAAAAATCAGGTTATCTTTACAATTGTATTTTTGATAAAACTTATACAGCAAGTTTCCATTTTTTGTAAATTGTCTTTAGCTATATAAATGCTTTAATTCATTTTCGTTTCAATCGATCTTTATTCTGTGAATTTGACTATGAATTTACATATCTTAATTTTATGAAAGGAGTCTTTTAACAAAGCATCGAATGCATGCATGTTTTCGACTAAATTTTTTAAATCTTTCATTCTTTTGATATTTATATTTGAGCAAATTAAAAATCTTTCGCCTTATATCGTTATCTATTTGAATCTGCGTTTCTTTTAAATTATTTTTCGCTAGGCTTTAGAATAAGCCTGCTATCGATCGGCCGTTCTGTTTGGCATTTTGCACAACACGTTTAACTCTCTTGTGTTCAAAATACCGGTATAAAACTTTAGCCGGTTGAATAGAGAAAGCCAAACTTCGGGCTCGTCCGGGATTTGAACCCGGGACCTCTCGCACCCAAAGCGAGAATCATACCCCTAGACCAACGAGCCACGACATTTTAAAAGGAATCGGTAGTTAGTAAAGATTACTTTTCTGTATACAAGAACGTAGAGACAAATCATAGGAATCAAAATGCGCGTACTTTTAGAATGAATAACAGGTGTTAATTTAAATTAATAGACAAGCATCGGTGGTTCAGTGGTAGAATGCTCGCCTGCCACGTGGGCGGCCCGGGTTCGATTCCCGGCCGATGCAACAGCGTCCGTGACGTTTTTTATATTTTCCGAATTTAGGTGTGACATTTGAAGTGAAAAAAAATCAGGTTATCTTTACAATTGAATTTTTGATAAAACTTATACAGCAAGTTTCCATTTTTTGTAAATTGTCTTTAGCTATATAAATGCTTTAATTCATTTTCGTTTCAATCGATCTTTATTCTGTGAATTTGACTATGAATTTACATATCTTAATTTTATGAAAGGAGTCTTTTAACAAAGCATCGAATGCATGCATGTTTTCGACTAAATTTTTTAAATCTTTCATTCTTTTGATATTTATATTTGAGCAAATTAAAAATCTTTCGCCTTATATCGTTATCTATTTGAATCTGCGTTTCTTTTAAATTATTTTTCGCTAGGCTTTAGAATAAGCCTGCTATCGATCGGCCGTTCTGTTTGGCATTTTGCACAACACGTTTAACTCTCTTATGTTCAAAATACCGGTATAAAACTTTAGCCGGTTGAATAGAGAAAGCCAAACTTCGGGCTCGTCCGGGATTTGAACCCGGGACCTCTCGCACCCAAAGCGAGAATCATACCCCTAGACCAACGAGCCACGACATTTTAAAAGGAATCGGTAGTTAGTAAAGATTACTTTTCTGTATACAAGAACGTAGAGACAAATCATAGGAATCAAAATGCGCGTACTTTTAGAATGAATAACAGGTGTTAATTTAAATTATTAGACAAGCATCGGTGGTTCAGTGGTAGAATGCTCGCCTGCCACGCGGGCGGCCCGGGTTCGATTCCCGGCCGATGCAACAGCGTCCGTGACGTTTTTTATATTTTCCGAATTTAGGTGTGACATTTGAAGTGAAAAAAAATCAGGTTATCTTTACAATTGAATTTTCGATAAAACTTATACAGCAAGTTTCCATTTTTTGTAAATTGTCTTTAGCTATATAAATGCTTTAATTCATTTTCGTTTCAATCGATCTTTATTCTGTGAATTTGACTATGAATTTACATATCTTAATTTTATGAAAGGAGTCTTTTAACAAAGCATCGAATGCATGCATGTTTTCGACTAAATTTTTTAAATCTTTCATTCTTTTGATATTTATATTTGAGCAAATTAAAAATCTTTCGCCTTATATCGTTATCTATTTGAATCTGCGTTTCTTTTAAATTATTTTTCGCTAGGCTTTAGAATAAGCCTGCTATCGATCGGCCGTTCTGTTTGGCATTTTGCACAACACGTTTAACTCTCTTGTGTTCAAAATACCGGTATAAAACTTTAGCCGGTTGAATAGAGAAAGCCAAACTTCGGGCTCGTCCGGGATTTGAACCCGGGACCTCTCGCACCCAAAGCGAGAATCATACCCCTAGACCAACGAGCCACGACATTTTAAAAGGAATCGGTAGTTAGTAAAGATTACTTTTCTGTATACAAGAACGTAGAGACAAATCATAGGAATCAAAATGCGCGTACTTTTAGAATGAATAACAGGTGTTAATTTAAATTATTAGACAAGCATCGGTGGTTCAGTGGTAGAATGCTCGCCTGCCACGCGGGCGGCCCGGGTTCGATTCCCGGCCGATGCAACAGCGTCCGTGACGTTTTTTATATTTTCCGAATTTAGGTGTGACATTTGAAGTGAAAAAAAATCAGGTTATCTTTACAATTGAATTTTTGATAAAACTTATACAGCAAGTTTCCATTTTTTGTAAATTGTCTTTAGCTATATAAATGCTTTAATTCATTTTCGTTTCAATCGATCTTTATTCTGTGAATTTGACTATGAATTTACATATCTTAATTTTATGAAAGGAGTCTTTTAACAAAGCATCGAATGCATGCATGTTTTCGACTAAATTTTTTAAATCTTTCATTCTTTTGATATTTATATTTGAGCAAATTAAAAATCTTTCGCCTTATATCGTTATCTATTTGAATCTGCGTTTCTTTTAAATTATTTTTCGCTAGGCTTTAGAATAAGCCTGCTATCGATCGGCCGTTCTGTTTGGCATTTTGCACAACACGTTTAATTCTCTTGTGTTCAAAATACCGGTATAAAACTTTAGCCGGTTGAATAGAGAAAGCCAAACTTCGGGCTCGTCCGGGATTTGAACCCGGGACCTCTCGCACCCAAAGCGAGAATCATACCCCTAGACCAACGAGCCACGACATTTTAAAAGGAATCGGTAGTTAGTAAAGATTACTTTTCTGTATACAAGAACGTAGAGACAAATCATAGGAATCAAAATGCGCGTACTTTTAGAATGAATAACAGGTGTTAATTTAAATTATTAGACAAGCATCGGTGGTTCAGTGGTAGAATGCTCGCCTGCCACGCGGGCGGCCCGGTTTCGATTCCCGGCCGATGCAACAGCGTCCGTGACGTTTTTTATATTTTCCGAATTTAGGTGTGACATTTGAAGTGAAAAAAAATCAGGTTATCTTTACAATTGTATTTTTGATAAAACTTATACAGCAAGTTTCCATTTTTTGTAAATTGTCTTTAGCTATATAAATGCTTTAATTCATTTTCGTTTCAATCGATCTTTATTCTGTGAATTTGACTATGAATTTACATATCTTAATTTTATGAAAGGAGTCTTTTAACAAAGCATCGAATGCATGCATGTTTTCGACTAAATTTTTTAAATCTTTCATTCTTTTGATATTTATATTTGAGCAAATTAAAAATCTTTCGCCTTATATCGTTATCTATTTGAATCTGCGTTTCTTTTAAATTATTTTTCGCTAGGCTTTAGAATAAGCCTGCTATCGATCGGCCGTTCTGTTTGGCATTTTGCACAACACGTTTAACTCTCTTGTGTTCAAAATACCGGTATAAAACTTTAGCCGGTTGAATAGAGAAAGCCAAACTTCGGGCTCGTCCGGGATTTGAACCCGGGACCTCTCGCACCCAAAGCGAGAATCATACCCCTAGACCAACGAGCCACGACATTTTAAAAGGAATCGGTAGTTAGTAAAGATTACTTTTCTGTATACAAGAACGTAGAGACAAATCATAGGAATCAAAATGCGCGTACTTTTAGAATGAATAACAGGTGTTAATTTAAATTAATAGACAAGCATCGGTGGTTCAGTGGTAGAATGCTCGCCTGCCACGTGGGCGGCCCGGGTTCGATTCCCGGCCGATGCAACAGCGTCCGTGACGTTTTTTATATTTTCCGAATTTAGGTGTGACATTTGAAGTGAAAAAAAATCAGGTTATCTTTACAATTGAATTTTTGATAAAACTTATACAGCAAGTTTCCATTTTTTGTAAATTGTCTTTAGCTATATAAATGCTTTAATTCATTTTCGTTTCAATCGATCTTTATTCTGTGAATTTGACTATGAATTTACATATCTTAATTTTATGAAAGGAGTCTTTTAACAAAGCATCGAATGCATGCATGTTTTCGACTAAATTTTTTAAATCTTTCATTCTTTTGATATTTATATTTGAGCAAATTAAAAATCTTTCGCCTTATATCGTTATCTATTTGAATCTGCGTTTCTTTTAAATTATTTTTCGCTAGGCTTTAGAATAAGCCTGCTATCGATCGGCCGTTCTGTTTGGCATTTTGCACAACACGTTTAACTCTCTTATGTTCAAAATACCGGTATAAAACTTTAGCCGGTTGAATAGAGAAAGCCAAACTTCGGGCTCGTCCGGGATTTGAACCCGGGACCTCTCGCACCCAAAGCGAGAATCATACCCCTAGACCAACGAGCCACGACATTTTAAAAGGAATCGGTAGTTAGTAAAGATTACTTTTCTGTATACAAGAACGTAGAGACAAATCATAGGAATCAAAATGCGCGTACTTTTAGAATGAATAACAGGTGTTAATTTAAATTATTAGACAAGCATCGGTGGTTCAGTGGTAGAATGCTCGCCTGCCACGCGGGCGGCCCGGGTTCGATTCCCGGCCGATGCAACAGCGTCCGTGACGTTTTTTATATTTTCCGAATTTAGGTGTGACATTTGAAGTGAAAAAAAATCAGGTTATCTTTACAATTGAATTTTTGATAAAACTTATACAGCAAGTTTCCATTTTTTGTAAATTGTCTTTAGCTATATAAATGCTTTAATTCATTTTCGTTTCAATCGATCTTTATTCTGTGAATTTGACTATGAATTTACATATCTTAATTTTATGAAAGGAGTCTTTTAACAAAGCATCGAATGCATGCATGTTTTCGACTAAATTTTTTAAATCTTTCATTCTTTTGATATTTATATTTGAGCAAATTAAAAATCTTTCGCCTTATATCGTTATCTATTTGAATCTGCGTTTCTTTTAAATTATTTTTCGCTAGGCTTTAGAATAAGCCTGCTATCGATCGGCCGTTCTGTTTGGCATTTTGCACAACACGTTTAACTCTCTTGTGTTCAAAATACCGGTATAAAACTTAAGCCGGTTGAATAGAGAAAGCCAAACTTCGGGCTCGTCCGGGATTTGAACCCGGGACCTCTCGCACCCAAAGCGAGAATCATACCCCTAGACCAACGAGCCACGACATTTTAAAAGGAATCGGTAGTTAGTAAAGATTACTTTTCTGTATACAAGAACGTAGAGACAAATCATAGGAATCAAAATGCGCGTACTTTTAGAATGAATAACAGGTGTTAATTTAAATTATTAGACAAGCATCGGTGGTTCAGTGGTAGAATGCTCGCCTGCCACGCGGGCGGCCCGGGTTCGATTCCCGGCCGATGCAACAGCGTCCGTGACGTTTTTTATATTTTCCGAATTTAGGTGTGACATTTGAAGTGAAAAAAAATCAGGTTATCTTTACAATTGAATTTTTGATAAAACTTATACAGCAAGTTTCCATTTTTTGTAAATTGTCTTTAGCTATATAAATGCTTTAATTCATTTTCGTTTCAATCGATCTTTATTCTGTGAATTTGACTATGAATTTACATATCTTAATTTTATGAAAGGAGTCTTTTAACAAAGCATCGAATGCATGCATGTTTTCGACTAAATTTTTTAAATCTTTCATTCTTTTGATATTTATATTTGAGCAAATTAAAAATCTTTCGCCTTATATCGTTATCTATTTGAATCTGCGTTTCTTTTAAATTATTTTTCGCTAGGCTTTAGAATAAGCCTGCTATCGATCGGCCGTTCTGTTTGGCATTTTGCACAACACGTTTAATTCTCTTGTGTTCAAAATACCGGTATAAAACTTTAGCCGGTTGAATAGAGAAAGCCAAACTTCGGGCTCGTCCGGGATTTGAACCCGGGACCTCTCGCACCCAAAGCGAGAATCATACCCCTAGACCAACGAGCCACGACATTTTAAAAGGAATCGGTAGTTAGTAAAGATTACTTTTCTGTATACAAGAACGTAGAGACAAATCATAGGAATCAAAATGCGCGTACTTTTAGAATGAATAACAGGTGTTAATTTAAATTATTAGACAAGCATCGGTGGTTCAGTGGTAGAATGCTCGCCTGCCACGCGGGCGGCCCGGTTTCGATTCCCGGCCGATGCAACAGCGTCCGTGACGTTTTTTATATTTTCCGAATTTAGGTGTGACATTTGAAGTGAAAAAAAATCAGGTTATCTTTACAATTGTATTTTTGATAAAACTTATACAGCAAGTTTCCATTTTTTGTAAATTGTCTTTAGCTATATAAATGCTTTAATTCATTGTCGTTTCAATCGATCTTTATTCTGTGAATTTGACTATGAATTTACATATCTTAATTTTATGAAAGGAGTCTTTTAACAAAGCATCGAATGCATGCATGTTTTCGACTAAATTTTTTAAATCTTTCATTCTTTTGATATTTATATTTGAGCAAATTAAAAATCTTTCGCCTTATATCGTTATCTATTTGAATCTGCGTTTCTTTTAAATTATTTTTCGCTAGGCTTTAGAATAAGCCTGCTATCGATCGGCCGTTCTGTTTGGCATTTTGCACAACACGTTTAACTCTCTTGTGTTCAAAATACCGGTATAAAACTTTAGCCGGTTGAATAGAGAAAGCCAAACTTCGGGCTCGTCCGGGATTTGAACCCGGGACCTCTCGCACCCAAAGCGAGAATCATACCCCTAGACCAACGAGCCACGACATTTTAAAAGGAATCGGTAGTTAGTAAAGATTACTTTTCTGTATACAAGAACGTAGAGACAAATCATAGGAATCAAAATGCGCGTACTTTTAGAATGAATAACAGGTGTTAATTTAAATTATTAGACAAGCATCGGTGGTTCAGTGGTAGAATGCTCGCCTGCCACGCGGGCGGCCCGGGTTCGATTCCCGGCCGATGCAACAGCGTCCGTGACGTTTTTTATATTTTCCGAATTTAGGTGTGACATTTGAAGTGAAAAAAAATCAGGTTATCTTTACAATTGAATTTTTGATAAAACTTATACAGCAAGTTTCCATTTTTTGTAAATTGTCTTTAGCTATACAAATGCTTTAATTCATTTTCGTTTCAATCGATCTTTATTCTGTGAATTTGACTATGAATTTACATATCTTAATTTTATGAAAGGAGTCTTTTAACAAAGCATCGAATGCATGCATGTTTTCGACTAAATTTTTTAAATCTTTCATTCTTTTGATATTTATATTTGAGCAAATTAAAAATCTTTCGCCTTATATCGTTATCTATTTGAATCTGCGTTTCTTTTAAATTATTTTTCGCTAGGCTTTAGAATAAGCCTGCTATCGATCGGCCGTTCTGTTTGGCATTTTGCACAACACGTTTAACTCTCTTATGTTCAAAATACCGGTATAAAACTTTAGCCGGTTGAATAGAGAAAGCCAAACTTCGGGCTCGTCCGGGATTTGAACCCGGGACCTCTCGCACCCAAAGCGAGAATCATACCCCTAGACCAACGAGCCACGACATTTTAAAAGGAATCGGTAGTTAGTAAAGATTACTTTTCTGTATACAAGAACGTAGAGACAAATCATAGGAATCAAAATGCGCGTACTTTTAGAATGAATAACAGGTGTTAATTTAAATTATTAGACAAGCATCGGTGGTTCAGTGGTAGAATGCTCGCCTGCCACGCGGGCGGCCCGGGTTCGATTCCCGGCCGATGCAACAGCGTCCGTGACGTTTTTTATATTTTCCGAATTTAGGTGTGACATTTGAAGTGAAAAAAAATCAGGTTATCTTTACAATTGAATTTTTGATAAAACTTATACAGCAAGTTTCCATTTTTTGTAAATTGTCTTTAGCTATATAAATGCTTTAATTCATTTTCGTTTCAATCGATCTTTATTCTGTGAATTTGACTATGAATTTACATATCTTAATTTTATGAAAGGAGTCTTTTAACAAAGCATCGAATGCATGCATGTTTTCGACTAAATTTTTTAAATCTTTCATTCTTTTGATATTTATATTTGAGCAAATTAAAAATCTTTCGCCTTATATCGTTATCTATTTGAATCTGCGTTTCTTTTAAATTATTTTTCGCTAGGCTTTAGAATAAGCCTGCTATCGATCGGCCGTTCTGTTTGGCATTTTGCACAACACGTTTAACTCTCTTGTGTTCAAAATACCGGTATAAAACTTTAGCCGGTTGAATAGAGAAAGCCAAACTTCGGGCTCGTCCGGGATTTGAACCCGGGACCTCTCGCACCCAAAGCGAGAATCATACCCCTAGACCAACGAGCCACGACATTTTAAAAGGAATCGGTAGTTAGTAAAGATTACTTTTCTGTATACAAGAACGTAGAGACAAATCATAGGAATCAAAATGCGCGTACTTTTAGAATGAATAACAGGTGTTAATTTAAATTAATAGACAAGCATCGGTGGTTCAGTGGTAGAATGCTCGCCTGCCACGTGGGCGGCCCGGGTTCGATTCCCGGCCGATGCAACAGCGTCCGTGACGTTTTTTATATTTTCCGAATTTAGGTGTGACATTTGAAGTGAAAAAAAATCAGGTTATCTTTACAATTGAATTTTTGATAAAACTTATACAGCAAGTTTCCATTTTTTGTAAATTGTCTTTAGCTATATAAATGCTTTAATTCATTTTCGTTTCAATCGATCTTTATTCTGTGAATTTGACTATGAATTTACATATCTTAATTTTATGAAAGGAGTCTTTTAACAAAGCATCGAATGCATGCATGTTTTCGACTAAATTTTTTAAATCTTTCATTCTTTTGATATTTATATTTGAGCAAATTAAAAATCTTTCGCCTTATATCGTTATCTATTTGAATCTGCGTTTCTTTTAAATTATTTTTCGCTAGGCTTTAGAATAAGCCTGCTATCGATCGGCCGTTCTGTTTGGCATTTTGCACAACACGTTTAACTCTCTTATGTTCAAAATACCGGTATAAAACTTTAGCCGGTTGAATAGAGAAAGCCAAACTTCGGGCTCGTCCGGGATTTGAACCCGGGACCTCTCGCACCCAAAGCGAGAATCATACCCCTAGACCAACGAGCCACGACATTTTAAAAGGAATCGGTAGTTAGTAAAGATTACTTTTCTGTATACAAGAACGTAGAGACAAATCATAGGAATCAAAATGCGCGTACTTTTAGAATGAATAACAGGTGTTAATTTAAATTATTAGACAAGCATCGGTGGTTCAGTGGTAGAATGCTCGCCTGCCACGCGGGCGGCCCGGGTTCGATTCCCGGCCGATGCAACAGCGTCCGTGACGTTTTTTATATTTTCCGAATTTAGGTGTGACATTTGAAGTGAAAAAAAATCAGGTTATCTTTACAATTGAATTTTTGATAAAACTTATACAGCAAGTTTCCATTTTTTGTAAATTGTCTTTAGCTATATAAATGCTTTAATTCATTTTCGTTTCAATCGATCTTTATTCTGTGAATTTGACTATGAATTTACATATCTTAATTTTATGAAAGGAGTCTTTTAACAAAGCATCGAATGCATGCATGTTTTCGACTAAATTTTTTAAATCTTTCATTCTTTTGATATTTATATTTGAGCAAATTAAAAATCTTTCGCCTTATATCGTTATCTATTTGAATCTGCGTTTCTTTTAAATTATTTTTCGCTAGGCTTTAGAATAAGCCTGCTATCGATCGGCCGTTCTGTTTGGCATTTTGCACAACACGTTTAACTCTCTTGTGTTCAAAATACCGGTATAAAACTTAAGCCGGTTGAATAGAGAAAGCCAAACTTCGGGCTCGTCCGGGATTTGAACCCGGGACCTCTCGCACCCAAAGCGAGAATCATACCCCTAGACCAACGAGCCACGACATTTTAAAAGGAATCGGTAGTTAGTAAAGATTACTTTTCTGTATACAAGAACGTAGAGACAAATCATAGGAATCAAAATGCGCGTACTTTTAGAATGAATAACAGGTGTTAATTTAAATTATTAGACAAGCATCGGTGGTTCAGTGGTAGAATGCTCGCCTGCCACGCGGGCGGCCCGGGTTCGATTCCCGGCCGATGCAACAGCGTCCGTGACGTTTTTTATATTTTCCGAATTTAGGTGTGACATTTGAAGTGAAAAAAAATCAGGTTATCTTTACAATTGAATTTTTGATAAAACTTATACAGCAAGTTTCCATTTTTTGTAAATTGTCTTTAGCTATATAAATGCTTTAATTCATTTTCGTTTCAATCGATCTTTATTCTGTGAATTTGACTATGAATTTACATATCTTAATTTTATGAAAGGAGTCTTTTAACAAAGCATCGAATGCATGCATGTTTTCGACTAAATTTTTTAAATCTTTCATTCTTTTGATATTTATATTTGAGCAAATTAAAAATCTTTCGCCTTATATCGTTATCTATTTGAATCTGCGTTTCTTTTAAATTATTTTTCGCTAGGCTTTAGAATAAGCCTGCTATCGATCGGCCGTTCTGTTTGGCATTTTGCACAACACGTTTAATTCTCTTGTGTTCAAAATACCGGTATAAAACTTTAGCCGGTTGAATAGAGAAAGCCAAACTTCGGGCTCGTCCGGGATTTGAACCCGGGACCTCTCGCACCCAAAGCGAGAATCATACCCCTAGACCAACGAGCCACGACATTTTAAAAGGAATCGGTAGTTAGTAAAGATTACTTTTCTGTATACAAGAACGTAGAGACAAATCATAGGAATCAAAATGCGCGTACTTTTAGAATGAATAACAGGTGTTAATTTAAATTATTAGACAAGCATCGGTGGTTCAGTGGTAGAATGCTCGCCTGCCACGCGGGCGGCCCGGTTTCGATTCCCGGCCGATGCAACAGCGTCCGTGACGTTTTTTATATTTTCCGAATTTAGGTGTGACATTTGAAGTGAAAAAAAATCAGGTTATCTTTACAATTGTATTTTTGATAAAACTTATACAGCAAGTTTCCATTTTTTGTAAATTGTCTTTAGCTATATAAATGCTTTAATTCATTGTCGTTTCAATCGATCTTTATTCTGTGAATTTGACTATGAATTTACATATCTTAATTTTATGAAAGGAGTCTTTTAACAAAGCATCGAATGCATGCATGTTTTCGACTAAATTTTTTAAATCTTTCATTCTTTTGATATTTATATTTGAGCAAATTAAAAATCTTTCGCCTTATATCGTTATCTATTTGAATCTGCGTTTCTTTTAAATTATTTTTCGCTAGGCTTTAGAATAAGCCTGCTATCGATCGGCCGTTCTGTTTGGCATTTTGCACAACACGTTTAACTCTCTTGTGTTCAAAATACCGGTATAAAACTTTAGCCGGTTGAATAGAGAAAGCCAAACTTCGGGCTCGTCCGGGATTTGAACCCGGGACCTCTCGCACCCAAAGCGAGAATCATACCCCTAGACCAACGAGCCACGACATTTTAAAAGGAATCGGTAGTTAGTAAAGATTACTTTTCTGTATACAAGAACGTAGAGACAAATCATAGGAATCAAAATGCGCGTACTTTTAGAATGAATAACAGGTGTTAATTTAAATTATTAGACAAGCATCGGTGGTTCAGTGGTAGAATGCTCGCCTGCCACGCGGGCGGCCCGGGTTCGATTCCCGGCCGATGCAACAGCGTCCGTGACGTTTTTTATATTTTCCGAATTTAGGTGTGACATTTGAAGTGAAAAAAAATCAGGTTATCTTTACAATTGAATTTTTGATAAAACTTATACAGCAAGTTTCCATTTTTTGTAAATTGTCTTTAGCTATACAAATGCTTTAATTCATTTTCGTTTCAATCGATCTTTATTCTGTGAATTTGACTATGAATTTACATATCTTAATTTTATGAAAGGAGTCTTTTAACAAAGCATCGAATGCATGCATGTTTTCGACTAAATTTTTTAAATCTTTCATTCTTTTGATATTTATATTTGAGCAAATTAAAAATCTTTCGCCTTATATCGTTATCTATTTGAATCTGCGTTTCTTTTAAATTATTTTTCGCTAGGCTTTAGAATAAGCCTGCTATCGATCGGCCGTTCTGTTTGGCATTTTGCACAACACGTTTAACTCTCTTATGTTCAAAATACCGGTATAAAACTTTAGCCGGTTGAATAGAGAAAGCCAAACTTCGGGCTCGTCCGGGATTTGAACCCGGGACCTCTCGCACCCAAAGCGAGAATCATACCCCTAGACCAACGAGCCACGACATTTTAAAAGGAATCGGTAGTTAGTAAAGATTACTTTTCTGTATACAAGAACGTAGAGACAAATCATAGGAATCAAAATGCGCGTACTTTTAGAATGAATAACAGGTGTTAATTTAAATTATTAGACAAGCATCGGTGGTTCAGTGGTAGAATGCTCGCCTGCCACGCGGGCGGCCCGGGTTCGATTCCCGGCCGATGCAACAGCGTCCGTGACGTTTTTTATATTTTCCGAATTTAGGTGTGACATTTGAAGTGAAAAAAAATCAGGTTATCTTTACAATTGAATTTTTGATAAAACTTATACAGCAAGTTTCCATTTTTTGTAAATTGTCTTTAGCTATATAAATGCTTTAATTCATTTTCGTTTCAATCGATCTTTATTCTGTGAATTTGACTATGAATTTACATATCTTAATTTTATGAAAGGAGTCTTTTAACAAAGCATCGAATGCATGCATGTTTTCGACTAAATTTTTTAAATCTTTCATTCTTTTGATATTTATATTTGAGCAAATTAAAAATCTTTCGCCTTATATCGTTATCTATTTGAATCTGCGTTTCTTTTAAATTATTTTTCGCTAGGCTTTAGAATAAGCCTGCTATCGATCGGCCGTTCTGTTTGGCATTTTGCACAACACGTTTAACTCTCTTGTGTTCAAAATACCGGTATAAAACTTTAGCCGGTTGAATAGAGAAAGCCAAACTTCGGGCTCGTCCGGGATTTGAACCCGGGACCTCTCGCACCCAAAGCGAGAATCATACCCCTAGACCAACGAGCCACGACATTTTAAAAGGAATCGGTAGTTAGTAAAGATTACTTTTCTGTATACAAGAACGTAGAGACAAATCATAGGAATCAAAATGCGCGTACTTTTAGAATGAATAACAGGTGTTAATTTAAATTATTAGACAAGCATCGGTGGTTCAGTGGTAGAATTCTCGCCTGCCACGCGGGCGGCCCGGGTTCGATTCCCGGCCGATGCAACAGCGTCCGTGACGTTTTTTATATTTTCCGAATTTAGGTGTGACATTTGAAGTGAAAAAAAATCAGGTTATCTTTACAATTGTATTTTTGATAAAACTTATACAGCAAGTTTCCATTTTTTGTAAATTGTCTTTAGCTATATAAATGCTTTAATTCATTTTCGTTTCAATCGATCTTTATTCTGTGAATTTGACTATGAATTTACATATCTTAATTTTATGAAAGGAGTCTTTTAACAAAGCATCGAATGCATGCATGTTTTCGACTAAATTTTTTAAATCTTTCATTCTTTTGATATTTATATTTGAGCAAATTAAAAATCTTTCGCCTTATATCGTTATCTATTTGAATCTGCGTTTCTTTTAAATTATTTTTCGCTAGGCTTTAGAATAAGCCTGCTATCGATCGGCCGTTCTGTTTGGCATTTTGCACAACACGTTTAATTCTCTTGTGTTCAAAATACCGGTATAAAACTTTAGCCGGTTGAATAGAGAAAGCCAAACTTCGGGCTCGTCCGGGATTTGAACCCGGGACCTCTCGCACCCAAAGCGAGAATCATACCCCTAGACCAACGAGCCACGACATTTTAAAAGGAATCGGTAGTTAGTAAAGATTACTTTTCTGTATACAAGAACGTAGAGACAAATCATAGGAATCAAAATGCGCGTACTTTTAGAATGAATAACAGGTGTTAATTTAAATTATTAGACAAGCATCGGTGGTTCAGTGGTAGAATGCTCGCCTGCCACGCGGGCGGCCCGGTTTCGATTCCCGGCCGATGCAACAGCGTCCGTGACGTTTTTTATATTTTCCGAATTTAGGTGTGACATTTGAAGTGAAAAAAAATCAGGTTATCTTTACAATTGTATTTTTGATAAAACTTATACAGCAAGTTTCCATTTTTTGTAAATTGTCTTTAGCTATATAAATGCTTTAATTCATTTTCGTTTCAATCGATCTTTATTCTGTGAATTTGACTATGAATTTACATATCTTAATTTTATGAAAGGAGTCTTTTAACAAAGCATCGAATGCATGCATGTTTTCGACTAAATTTTTTAAATCTTTCATTCTTTTGATATTTATATTTGAGCAAATTAAAAATCTTTCGCCTTATATCGTTATCTATTTGAATCTGCGTTTCTTTTAAATTATTTTTCGCTAGGCTTTAGAATAAGCCTGCTATCGATCGGCCGTTCTGTTTGGCATTTTGCACAACACGTTTAACTCTCTTGTGTTCAAAATACCGGTATAAAACTTTAGCCGGTTGAATAGAGAAAGCCAAACTTCGGGCTCGTCCGGGATTTGAACCCGGGACCTCTCGCACCCAAAGCGAGAATCATACCCCTAGACCAACGAGCCACGACATTTTAAAAGGAATCGGTAGTTAGTAAAGATTACTTTTCTGTATACAAGAACGTAGAGACAAATCATAGGAATCAAAATGCGCGTACTTTTAGAATGAATAACAGGTGTTAATTTAAATTATTAGACAAGCATCGGTGGTTCAGTGGTAGAATGCTCGCCTGCCACGCGGGCGGCCCGGGTTCGATTCCCGGCCGATGCAACAGCGTCCGTGACGTTTTTTATATTTTCCGAATTTAGGTGTGACATTTGAAGTGAAAAAAAATCAGGTTATCTTTACAATTGAATTTTTGATAAAACTTATACAGCAAGTTTCCATTTTTTGTAAATTGTCTTTAGCTATATAAATGCTTTAATTCATTTTCGTTTCAATCGATCTTTATTCTGTGAATTTGACTATGAATTTACATATCTTAATTTTATGAAAGGAGTCTTTTAACAAAGCATCGAATGCATGCATGTTTTCGACTAAATTTTTTAAATCTTTCATTCTTTTGATATTTATATTTGAGCAAATTAAAAATCTTTCGCCTTATATCGTTATCTATTTGAATCTGCGTTTCTTTTAAATTATTTTTCGCTAGGCTTTAGAATAAGCCTGCTATCGATCGGCCGTTCTGTTTGGCATTTTGCACAACACGTTTAATTCTCTTGTGTTCAAAATACCGGTATAAAACTTTAGCCGGTTGAATAGAGAAAGCCAAACTTCGGGCTCGTCCGGGATTTGAACCCGGGACCTCTCGCACCCAAAGCGAGAATCATACCCCTAGACCAACGAGCCACGACATTTTAAAAGGAATCGGTAGTTAGTAAAGATTACTTTTCTGTATACAAGAACGTAGAGACAAATCATAGGAATCAAAATGCGCGTACTTTTAGAATGAATAACAGGTGTTAATTTAAATTATTAGACAAGCATCGGTGGTTCAGTGGTAGAATGCTCGCCTGCCACGCGGGCGGCCCGGTTTCGATTCCCGGCCGATGCAACAGCGTCCGTGACGTTTTTTATATTTTCCGAATTTAGGTGTGACATTTGAAGTGAAAAAAAATCAGGTTATCTTTACAATTGTATTTTTGATAAAACTTATACAGCAAGTTTCCATTTTTTGTAAATTGTCTTTAGCTATATAAATGCTTTAATTCATTTTCGTTTCAATCGATCTTTATTCTGTGAATTTGACTATGAATTTACATATCTTAATTTTATGAAAGGAGTCTTTTAACAAAGCATCGAATGCATGCATGTTTTCGACTAAATTTTTTAAATCTTTCATTCTTTTGATATTTATATTTGAGCAAATTAAAAATCTTTCGCCTTATATCGTTATCTATTTGAATCTGCGTTTCTTTTAAATTATTTTTCGCTAGGCTTTAGAATAAGCCTGCTATCGATCGGCCGTTCTGTTTGGCATTTTGCACAACACGTTTAATTCTCTTGTGTTCAAAATACCGGTATAAAACTTTAGCCGGTTGAATAGAGAAAGCCAAACTTCGGGCTCGTCCGGGATTTGAACCCGGGACCTCTCGCACCCAAAGCGAGAATCATACCCCTAGACCAACGAGCCACGACATTTTAAAAGGAATCGGTAGTTAGTAAAGATTACTTTTCTGTATACAAGAACGTAGAGACAAATCATAGGAATCAAAATGCGCGTACTTTTAGAATGAATAACAGGTGTTAATTTAAATTATTAGACAAGCATCGGTGGTTCAGTGGTAGAATGCTCGCCTGCCACGCGGGCGGCCCGGTTTCGATTCCCGGCCGATGCAACAGCGTCCGTGACGTTTTTTATATTTTCCGAATTTAGGTGTGACATTTGAAGTGAAAAAAAATCAGGTTATCTTTACAATTGTATTTTTGATAAAACTTATACAGCAAGTTTCCATTTTTTGTAAATTGTCTTTAGCTATATAAATGCTTTAATTCATTTTCGTTTCAATCGATCTTTATTCTGTGAATTTGACTATGAATTTACATATCTTAATTTTATGAAAGGAGTCTTTTAACAAAGCATCGAATGCATGCATGTTTTCGACTAAATTTTTTAAATCTTTCATTCTTTTGATATTTATATTTGAGCAAATTAAAAATCTTTCGCCTTATATCGTTATCTATTTGAATCTGCGTTTCTTTTAAATTATTTTTCGCTAGGCTTTAGAATAAGCCTGCTATCGATCGGCCGTTCTGTTTGGCATTTTGCACAACACGTTTAATTCTCTTGTGTTCAAAATACCGGTATAAAACTTTAGCCGGTTGAATAGAGAAAGCCAAACTTCGGGCTCGTCCGGGATTTGAACCCGGGACCTCTCGCACCCAAAGCGAGAATCATACCCCTAGACCAACGAGCCACGACATTTTAAAAGGAATCGGTAGTTAGTAAAGATTACTTTTCTGTATACAAGAACGTAGAGACAAATCATAGGAATCAAAATGCGCGTACTTTTAGAATGAATAACAGGTGTTAATTTAAATTATTAGACAAGCATCGGTGGTTCAGTGGTAGAATGCTCGCCTGCCACGCGGGCGGCCCGGTTTCGATTCCCGGCCGATGCAACAGCGTCCGTGACGTTTTTTATATTTTCCGAATTTAGGTGTGACATTTGAAGTGAAAAAAAATCAGGTTATCTTTACAATTGTATTTTTGATAAAACTTATACAGCAAGTTTCCATTTTTTGTAAATTGTCTTTAGCTATATAAATGCTTTAATTCATTTTCGTTTCAATCGATCTTTATTCTGTGAATTTGACTATGAATTTACATATCTTAATTTTATGAAAGGAGTCTTTTAACAAA
This sequence comes from Maratus michaelseni, assembly GCA_963931845.1. NCBI lineage: Eukaryota > Metazoa > Arthropoda > Arachnida > Araneae > Salticidae > Maratus > Maratus michaelseni. The sequence continues at coordinate 262,412,974 of OZ007593.1, forward strand.
GCATCGAATGCATGCATGTTTTCGACTAAATTTTTTAAATCTTTCATTCTTTTGATATTTATATTTGAGCAAATTAAAAATCTTTCGCCTTATATCGTTATCTATTTGAATCTGCGTTTCTTTTAAATTATTTTTCGCTAGGCTTTAGAATAAGCCTGCTATCGATCGGCCGTTCTGATTGGCATTTTGCACAACACGTTTAACTCTCTTGTGTTCAAAATACCGGTATAAAACTTTAGCCGGTTGAATAGAGAAAGCCAAACTTCGGGCTCGTCCGGGATTTGAACCCGGGACCTCTCGCACCCAAAGCGAGAATCATACCCCTAGACCAACGAGCCACGACATTTTAAAAGGAATCGGTAGTTAGTAAAGATTACTTTTCTGTATACAAGAACGTAGAGACAAATCATAGGAATCAAAATGCGCGTACTTTTAGAATGAATAACAGGTGTTAATTTAAATTATTAGACAAGCATCGGTGGTTCAGTGGTAGAATGCTCGCCTGCCACGCGGGCGGCCCGGGTTCGATTCCCGGCCGATGCAACAGCGTCCGTGACGTTTTTTATATTTTCCGAATTTAGGTGTGACATTTGAAGTGAAAAAAAATCAGGTTATCTTTACAATTGTATTTTTGATAAAACTTATACAGCAAGTTTCCATTTTTTGTAAATTGTCTTTCGCTATATAAATGCTTTAATTCATTTTCGTTTCAATCGATCTTTATTCTGTGAATTTGACTATGAATTTACATATCTTAATTTTATGAAAGGAGTCTTTTAACAAAGCATCGAATGCATGCATGTTTTCGACTAAATTTTTTAAATCTTTCATTCTTTTGATATTTATATTTGAGCAAATTAAAAATCTTTCGCCTTATATCGTTATCTATTTGAATCTGCGTTTCTTTTAAATTATTTTTCGCTAGGCTTTAGAATAAGCCTGCTATCGATCGGCCGTTCTGTTTGGCATTTTGCACAACACGTTTAACTCTCTTGTGTTCAAAATACCGGTATAAAACTTTAGCCGGTTGAATAGAGAAAGCCAAACTTCGGGCTCGTCCGGGATTTGAACCCGGGACCTCTCGCACCCAAAGCGAGAATCATACCCCTAGACCAACGAGCCACGACATTTTAAAAGGAATCGGTAGTTAGTAAAGATTACTTTTCTGTATACAAGAACGTAGAGACAAATCATAGGAATCAAAATGCGCGTACTTTTAGAATGAATAACAGGTGTTAATTTAAATTATTAGACAAGCATCGGTGGTTCAGTGGTAGAATGCTCGCCTGCCACGCGGGCGGCCCGGGTTCGATTCCCGGCCGATGCAACAGCGTCCGTGACGTTTTTTATATTTTCCGAATTTAGGTGTGACATTTGAAGTGAAAAAAAATCAGGTTATCTTTACAATTGTATTTTTGATAAAACTTATACAGCAAGTTTCCATTTTTTGTAAATTGTCTTTAGCTATATAAATGCTTTAATTCATTTTCGTTTCAATCGATCTTTATTCTGTGAATTTGACTATGAATTTACATATCTTAATTTTATGAAAGGAGTCTTTTAACAAAGCATCGAATGCATGCATGTTTTCGACTAAATTTTTTAAATCTTTCATTCTTTTGATATTTATATTTGAGCAAATTAAAAATCTTTCGCCTTATATCGTTATCTATTTGAATCTGCGTTTCTTTTAAATTATTTTTCGCTAGGCTTTAGAATAAGCCTGCTATCGATCGGCCGTTCTGTTTGGCATTTTGCACAACACGTTTAACTCTCTTGTGTTCAAAATACCGGTATAAAACTTTAGCCGGTTGAATAGAGAAAGCCAAACTTCGGGCTCGTCCGGGATTTGAACCCGGGACCTCTCGCACCCAAAGCGAGAATCATACCCCTAGACCAACGAGCCACGACATTTTAAAAGGAATCGGTAGTTAGTAAAGATTACTTTTCTGTATACAAGAACGTAGAGACAAATCATAGGAATCAAAATGCGCGTACTTTTAGAATGAATAACAGGTGTTAATTTAAATTATTAGACAAGCATCGGTGGTTCAGTGGTAGAATGCTCGCCTGCCACGCGGGCGGCCCGGGTTCGATTCCCGGCCGATGCAACAGCGTCCGTGACGTTTTTTATATTTTCCGAATTTAGGTGTGACATTTGAAGTGAAAAAAAATCAGGTTATCTTTACAATTGTATTTTTGATAAAACTTATACAGCAAGTTTCCATTTTTTGTAAATTGTCTTTAGCTATATAAATGCTTTAATTCATTTTCGTTTCAATCGATCTTTATTCTGTGAATTTGACTATGAATTTACATATCTTAATTTTATGAAAGGAGTCTTTTAACAAAGCATCGAATGCATGCATGTTTTCGACTAAATTTTTTAAATCTTTCATTCTTTTGATATTTATATTTGAGCAAATTAAAAATCTTTCGCCTTATATCGTTATCTATTTGAATCTGCGTTTCTTTTAAATTATTTTTCGCTAGGCTTTAGAATAAGCCTGCTATCGATCGGCCGTTCTGTTTGGCATTTTGCACAACACGTTTAACTCTCTTGTGTTCAAAATACCGGTATAAAACTTTAGCCGGTTGAATAGAGAAAGCCAAACTTCGGGCTCGTCCGGGATTTGAACCCGGGACCTCTCGCACCCAAAGCGAGAATCATACCCCTAGACCAACGAGCCACGACATTTTAAAAGGAATCGGTAGTTAGTAAAGATTACTTTTCTGTATACAAGAACGTAGAGACAAATCATAGGAATCAAAATGCGCGTACTTTTAGAATGAATAACAGGTGTTAATTTAAATTATTAGACAAGCATCGGTGGTTCAGTGGTAGAATGCTCGCCTGCCACGCGGGCGGCCCGGGTTCGATTCCCGGCCGATGCAACAGCGTCCGTGACGTTTTTTATATTTTCCGAATTTAGGTGTGACATTTGAAGTGAAAAAAAATCAGGTTATCTTTACAATTGTATTTTTGATAAAACTTATACAGCAAGTTTCCATTTTTTGTAAATTGTCTTTAGCTATATAAATGCTTTAATTCATTTTCGTTTCAATCGATCTTTATTCTGTGAATTTGACTATGAATTTACATATCTTAATTTTATGAAAGGAGTCTTTTAACAAAGCATCGAATGCATGCATGTTTTCGACTAAATTTTTTAAATCTTTCATTCTTTTGATATTTATATTTGAGCAAATTAAAAATCTTTCGCCTTATATCGTTATCTATTTGAATCTGCGTTTCTTTTAAATTATTTTTCGCTAGGCTTTAGAATAAGCCTGCTATCGATCGGCCGTTCTGTTTGGCATTTTGCACAACACGTTTAACTCTCTTGTGTTCAAAATACCGGTATAAAACTTTAGCCGGTTGAATAGAGAAAGCCAAACTTCGGGCTCGTCCGGGATTTGAACCCGGGACCTCTCGCACCCAAAGCGAGAATCATACCCCTAGACCAACGAGCCACGACATTTTAAAAGGAATCGGTAGTTAGTAAAGATTACTTTTCTGTATACAAGAACGTAGAGACAAATCATAGGAATCAAAATGCGCGTACTTTTAGAATGAATAACAGGTGTTAATTTAAATTATTAGACAAGCATCGGTGGTTCAGTGGTAGAATGCTCGCCTGCCACGCGGGCGGCCCGGGTTCGATTCCCGGCCGATGCAACAGCGTCCGTGACGTTTTTTATATTTTCCGAATTTAGGTGTGACATTTGAAGTGAAAAAAAATCAGGTTATCTTTACAATTGTATTTTTGATAAAACTTATACAGCAAGTTTCCATTTTTTGTAAATTGTCTTTAGCTATATAAATGCTTTAATTCATTTTCGTTTCAATCGATCTTTATTCTGTGAATTTGACTATGAATTTACATATCTTAATTTTATGAAAGGAGTCTTTTAACAAAGCATCGAATGCATGCATGTTTTCGACTAAATTTTTTAAATCTTTCATTCTTTTGATATTTATATTTGAGCAAATTAAAAATCTTTCGCCTTATATCGTTATCTATTTGAATCTGCGTTTCTTTTAAATTATTTTTCGCTAGGCTTTAGAATAAGCCTGCTATCGATCGGCCGTTCTGTTTGGCATTTTGCACAACACGTTTAACTCTCTTGTGTTCAAAATACCGGTATAAAACTTTAGCCGGTTGAATAGAGAAAGCCAAACTTCGGGCTCGTCCGGGATTTGAACCCGGGACCTCTCGCACCCAAAGCGAGAATCATACCCCTAGACCAACGAGCCACGACATTTTAAAAGGAATCGGTAGTTAGTAAAGATTACTTTTCTGTATACAAGAACGTAGAGACAAATCATAGGAATCAAAATGCGCGTACTTTTAGAATGAATAACAGGTGTTAATTTAAATTATTAGACAAGCATCGGTGGTTCAGTGGTAGAATGCTCGCCTGCCACGCGGGCGGCCCGGGTTCGATTCCCGGCCGATGCAACAGCGTCCGTGACGTTTTTTATATTTTCCGAATTTAGGTGTGACATTTGAAGTGAAAAAAAATCAGGTTATCTTTACAATTGTATTTTTGATAAAACTTATACAGCAAGTTTCCATTTTTTGTAAATTGTCTTTAGCTATATAAATGCTTTAATTCATTTTCGTTTCAATCGATCTTTATTCTGTGAATTTGACTATGAATTTACATATCTTAATTTTATGAAAGGAGTCTTTTAACAAAGCATCGAATGCATGCATGTTTTCGACTAAATTTTTTAAATCTTTCATTCTTTTGATATTTATATTTGAGCAAATTAAAAATCTTTCGCCTTTTATCGTTATCTATTTGAATCTGCGTTTCTTTTAAATTATTTTTCGCTAGGCTTTAGAATAAGCCTGCTATCGATCGGCCGTTCTGTTTGGCATTTTGCACAACACGTTTAACTCTCTTGTGTTCAAAATACCGGTATAAAACTTTAGCCGGTTGAATAGAGAAAGCCAAACTTCGGGCTCGTCCGGGATTTGAACCCGGGACCTCTCGCACCCAAAGCGAGAATCATACCCCTAGACCAACGAGCCACGACATTTTAAAAGGAATCGGTAGTTAGTAAAGATTACTTTTCTGTATACAAGAACGTAGAGACAAATCATAGGAATCAAAATGCGCGTACTTTTAGAATGAATAACAGGTGTTAATTTAAATTATTAGACAAGCATCGGTGGTTCAGTGGTAGAATGCTCGCCTGCCACGCGGGCGGCCCGGGTTCGATTCCCGGCCGATGCAACAGCGTCCGTGACGTTTTTTATATTTTCCGAATTTAGGTGTGACATTTGAAGTGAAAAAAAATCAGGTTATCTTTACAATTGTATTTTTGATAAAACTTATACAGCAAGTTTCCATTTTTTGTAAATTGTCTTTAGCTATATAAATGCTTTAATTCATTTTCGTTTCAATCGATCTTTATTCTGTGAATTTGACTATGAATTTACATATCTTAATTTTATGAAAGGAGTCTTTTAACAAAGCATCGAATGCATGCATGTTTTCGACTAAATTTTTTAAATCTTTCATTCTTTTGATATTTATATTTGAGCAAATTAAAAATCTTTCGCCTTATATCGTTATCTATTTGAATCTGCGTTTCTTTTAAATTATTTTTCGCTAGGCTTTAGAATAAGCCTGCTATCGATCCGCCGTTCTGTTTGGCATTTTGCACAACACGTTTAACTCTCTTGTGTTCAAAATACCGGTATAAAACTTTAGCCGGTTGAATAGAGAAAGCCAAACTTCGGGCTCGTCCGGGATTTGAACCCGGGACCTCTCGCACCCAAAGCGAGAATCATACCCCTAGACCAACGAGCCACGACATTTTAAAAGGAATCGGTAGTTAGTAAAGATTACTTTTCTGTATACAAGAACGTAGAGACAAATCATAGGAATCAAAATGCGCGTACTTTTAGAATGAATAACAGGTGTTAATTTAAATTATTAGACAAGCATCGGTGGTTCAGTGGTAGAATGCTCGCCTGCCACGCGGGCGGCCCGGGTTCGATTCCCGGCCGATGCAACAGCGTCCGTGACGTTTTTTATATTTTCCGAATTTAGGTGTGACATTTGAAGTGAAAAAAAATCAGGTTATCTTTACAATTGTATTTTTGATAAAACTTATACAGCAAGTTTCCATTTTTTGTAAATTGTCTTTAGCTATATAAATGCTTTAATTCATTTTCGTTTCAATCGATCTTTATTCTGTGAATTTGACTATGAATTTACATATCTTAATTTTATGAAAGGAGTCTTTTAACAAAGCATCGAATGCATGCATGTTTTCGACTAAATTTTTTAAATCTTTCATTCTTTTGATATTTATATTTGAGCAAATTAAAAATCTTTCGCCTTATATCGTTATCTATTTGACTCTGCGTTTCTTTTAAATTATTTTTCGCTAGGCTTTAGAATAAGCCTGCTATCGATCGGCCGTTCTGTTTAGCATTTTGCACAACACGTTTAACTCTCGTGTGTTCAAAATACCGGTATAAAACTTAAGCCGGTTGAATAGAGAAAGCCAAACTTCGGGCTCGTCCGGGATTTGAACCCGGGACCTCTCGCACCCAAAGCGAGAATCATACCCCTAGACCAACGAGCCACGACATTTTAAAAGGAATCGGTAGTTAGTAAAGATTACTTTTCTGTATACAAGAACGTAGAGACAAATCATAGGAATCAAAATGCGCGTACTTTTAGAATGAATAACAGGTGTTAATTTAAATTATTAGACAAGCATCGGTGGTTCAGTGGTAGAATGCTCGCCTGCCACGCGGGCGGCCCGGGTTCGATTCCCGGCCGATGCAACAGCGTCCGTGACGTTTTTTATATTTTCCGAATTTAGGTGTGACATTTGAAGTGAAAAAAAATCAGGTTATCTTTACAATTGTATTTTTGATAAAACTTATACAGCAAGTTTCCATTTTTTGTAAATTGTCTTTAGCTATATAAATGCTTTAATTCATTTTCGTTTCAATCGATCTTTATTCTGTGAATTTGACTATGAATTTACATATCTTAATTTTATGAAAGGAGTCTTTTAACAAAGCATCGAATGCATGCATGTTTTCGACTAAATTTTTTAAATCTTTCATTCTTTTGATATTTATATTTGAGCAAATTAAAAATCTTTCGCCTTATATCGTTATCTATTTGAATCTGCGTTTCTTTTAAATTATTTTTCGCTAGGCTTTAGAATAAGCCTGCTATCGATCGGCCGTTCTGTTTGGCATTTTGCACAACACGTTTAACTCTCGTGTGTTCAAAATACCGGTATAAAACTTAAGCCGGTTGAATAGAGAAAGCCAAACTTCGGGCTCGTCCGGGATTTGAACCCGGGACCTCTCGCACCCAAAGCGAGAATCATACCCCTAGACCAACGAGCCACGACATTTTAAAAGGAATCGGTAGTTAGTAAAGATTACTTTTCTGTATACAAGAACGTAGAGACAAATCATAGGAATCAAAATGCGCGTACTTTTAGAATGAATAACAGGTGTTAATTTAAATTATTAGACAAGCATCGGTGGTTCAGTGGTAGAATGCTCGCCTGCCACGCGGGCGGCCCGGGTTCGATTCCCGGCCGATGCAACAGCGTCCGTGACGTTTTTTATATTTTCCGAATTTAGGTGTGACATTTGAAGTGAAAAAAATCAGGTTATCTTTACAATTGTATTTTTGATAAAACTTATACAGCAAGTTTCCATTTTTTGTAAATTGTCTTTAGCTATATAAATGCTTTAATTCATTTTCGTTTCAATCGATCTTTATTCTGTGAATTTGACTATGAATTTACATATCTTAATTTTATGAAAGGAGTCTTTTAACAAAGCATCGAATGCATGCATGTTTTCGACTAAATTTTTTAAATCTTTCATTCTTTTGATATTTATATTTGAGCAAATTAAAAATCTTTCGCCTTATATCGTTATCTATTTGAATCTGCGTTTCTTTTAAATTATTTTTCGCTAGGCTTTAGAATAAGCCTGCTATCGATCCGCCGTTCTGTTTGGCATTTTGCACAACACGTTTAACTCTCTTGTGTTCAAAATACCGGTATAAAACTTTAGCCGGTTGAATAGAGAAAGCCAAACTTCGGGCTCGTCCGGGATTTGAACCCGGGACCTCTCGCACCCAAAGCGAGAATCATACCCCTAGACCAACGAGCCACGACATTTTAAAAGGAATCGGTAGTTAGTAAAGATTACTTTTCTGTATACAAGAACGTAGAGACAAATCATAGGAATCAAAATGCGCGTACTTTTAGAATGAATAACAGGTGTTAATTTAAATTATTAGACAAGCATCGGTGGTTCAGTGGTAGAATGCTCGCCTGCCACGCGGGCGGCCCGGGTTCGATTCCCGGCCGATGCAACAGCGTCCGTGACGTTTTTTATATTTTCCGAATTTAGGTGTGACATTTGAAGTGAAAAAAAATCAGGTTATCTTTACAATTGTATTTTTGATAAAACTTATACAGCAAGTTTCCATTTTTTGTAAATTGTCTTTAGCTATATAAATGCTTTAATTCATTTTCGTTTCAATCGATCTTTATTCTGTGAATTTGACTATGAATTTACATATCTTAATTTTATGAAAGGAGTCTTTTAACAAAGCATCGAATGCATGCATGTTTTCGACTAAATTTTTTAAATCTTTCATTCTTTTGATATTTATATTTGAGCAAATTAAAAATCTTTCGCCTTATATCGTTATCTATTTGAATCTGCGTTTCTTTTAAATTATTTTTCGCTAGGCTTTAGAATAAGCCTGCTATCGATCGGCCGTTCTGTTTGGCATTTTGCACAACACGTTTAATTCTCTTGTGTTCAAAATACCGGTATAAAACTTTAGCCGGTTGAATAGAGAAAGCCAAACTTCGGGCTCGTCCGGGATTTGAACCCGGGACCTCTCGCACCCAAAGCGAGAATCATACCCCTAGACCAACGAGCCACGACATTTTAAAAGGAATCGGTAGTTAGTAAAGATTACTTTTCTGTATACAAGAACGTAGAGACAAATCATAGGAATCAAAATGCGCGTACTTTTAGAATGAATAACAGGTGTTAATTTAAATTATTAGACAAGCATCGGTGGTTCAGTGGTAGAATGCTCGCCTGCCACGCGGGCGGCCCGGGTTCGATTCCCGGCCGATGCAACAGCGTCCGTGACGTTTTTTATATTTTCCGAATTTAGGTGTGACATTTGAAGTGAAAAAAAATCAGGTTATCTTTACAATTGTATTTTTGATAAAACTTATACAGCAAGTTTCCATTTTTTGTAAATTGTCTTTAGCTATATAAATGCTTTAATTCATTTTCGTTTCAATCGATCTTTATTCTGTGAATTTGACTATGAATTTACATATCTTAATTTTATGAAAGGAGTCTTTTAACAAAGCATCGAATGCATGCATGTTTTCGACTAAATTTTTTAAATCTTTCATTCTTTTGATATTTATATTTGAGCAAATTAAAAATCTTTCGCCTTATATCGTTATCTATTTGAATCTGCGTTTCTTTTAAATTATTTTTCGCTAGGCTTTAGAATAAGCCTGCTATCGATCGGCCGTTCTGTTTGGCATTTTGCACAACACGTTTAACTCTCTTGTGTTCAAAATACCGGTATAAAACTTTAGCCGGTTGAATAGAGAAAGCCAAACTTCGGGCTCGTCCGGGATTTGAACCCGGGACCTCTCGCACCCAAAGCGAGAATCATACCCCTAGACCAACGAGCCACGACATTTTAAAAGGAATCGGTAGTTAGTAAAGATTACTTTTCTGTATACAAGAACGTAGAGACAAATCATAGGAATCAAAATACGCGTACTTTTAGAATGAATAACAGGTGTTAATTTAAATTATTAGACAAGCATCGGTGGTTCAGTGGTAGAATGCTCGCCTGCCACGCGGGCGGCCCGGGTTCGATTCCCGGCCGATGCAACAGCGTCCGTGACGTTTTTTATATTTTCCGAATTTAGGTGTGACATTTGAAGTGAAAAAAAATCAGGTTATCTTTACAATTGTATTTTTGATATAACTTATACAGCAAGTTTCCATTTTTTGTAAATTGTCTTTAGCTATATAAATGCTTTAATTCATTTTCGTTTCAATCGATCTTTATTCTGTGAATTTGACTATGAATTTACATATCTTAATTTTATGAAAGGAGTCTTTTAACAAAGCATCGAATGCATGCATGTTTTCGACTAAATTTTTTAAATCTTTCATTCTTTTGATATTTATATTTGAGCAAATTAAAAATCTTTCGCCTTATATCGTTATCTATTTGAATCTGCGTTTCTTTTAAATTATTTTTCGCTAGGCTTTAGAATAAGCCTGCTATCGATCGGCCGTTCTGTTTGGCATTTTGCACAACACGTTTAACTCTCTTGTGTTCAAAATACCGGTATAAAACTTTAGCCGGTTGAATAGAGAAAGCCAAACTTCGGGCTCGTCCGGGATTTGAACCCGGGACCTCTCGCACCCAAAGCGAGAATCATACCCCTAGACCAACGAGCCACGACATTTTAAAAGGAATCGGTAGTTAGTAAAGATTACTTTTCTGTATACAAGAACGTAGAGACAAATCATAGGAATCAAAATGCGCGTACTTTTAGAATGAATAACAGGTGTTAATTTAAATTATTAGACAAGCATCGGTGGTTCAGTGGTAGAATGCTCGCCTGCCACGCGGGCGGCCCGGGTTCGATTCCCGGCCGATGCAACAGCGTCCGTGACGTTTTTTATATTTTCCGAATTTAGGTGTGACATTTGAAGTGAAAAAAAATCAGGTTATCTTTACAATTGTATTTTTGATAAAACTTATACAGCAAGTTTCCATTTTTTGTAAATTGTCTTTAGCTATATAAATGCTTTAATTCATTTTCGTTTCAATCGATCTTTATTCTGTGAATTTGACTATGAATTTACATATCTTAATTTTATGAAAGGAGTCTTTTAACAAAGCATCGAATGCATGCATGTTTTCGACTAAATTTTTTAAATCTTTCATTCTTTTGATATTTATATTTGAGCAAATTAAAAATCTTTCGCCTTTTATCGTTATCTATTTGAATCTGCGTTTCTTTTAAATTATTTTTCGCTAGGCTTTAGAATAAGCCTGCTATCGATCGGCCGTTCTGTTTGGCATTTTGCACAACACGTTTAACTCTCTTGTGTTCAAAATACCGGTATAAAACTTTAGCCGGTTGAATAGAGAAAGCCAAACTTCGGGCTCGTCCGGGATTTGAACCCGGGACCTCTCGCACCCAAAGCGAGAATCATACCCCTAGACCAACGAGCCACGACATTTTAAAAGGAATCGGTAGTTAGTAAAGATTACTTTTCTGTATACAAGAACGTAGAGACAAATCATAGGAATCAAAATGCGCGTACTTTTAGAATGAATAACAGGTGTTAATTTAAATTATTAGACAAGCATCGGTGGTTCAGTGGTAGAATGCTCGCCTGCCACGCGGGCGGCCCGGGTTCGATTCCCGGCCGATGCAACAGCGTCCGTGACGTTTTTTATATTTTCCGAATTTAGGTGTGACATTTGAAGTGAAAAAAAATCAGGTTATCTTTACAATTGTATTTTTGATAAAACTTATACAGCAAGTTTCCATTTTTTGTAAATTGTCTTTAGCTATATAAATGCTTTAATTCATTTTCGTTTCAATCGATCTTTATTCTGTGAATTTGACTATGAATTTACATATCTTAATTTTATGAAAGGAGTCTTTTAACAAAGCATCGAATGCATGCATGTTTTCGACTAAATTTTTTAAATCTTTCATTCTTTTGATATTTATATTTGAGCAAATTAAAAATCTTTCGCCTTATATCGTTATCTATTTGAATCTGCGTTTCTTTTAAATTATTTTTCGCTAGGCTTTAGAATAAGCCTGCTATCGATCCGCCGTTCTGTTTGGCATTTTGCACAACACGTTTAACTCTCTTGTGTTCAAAATACCGGTATAAAACTTTAGCCGGTTGAATAGAGAAAGCCAAACTTCGGGCTCGTCCGGGATTTGAACCCGGGACCTCTCGCACCCAAAGCGAGAATCATACCCCTAGACCAACGAGCCACGACATTTTAAAAGGAATCGGTAGTTAGTAAAGATTACTTTTCTGTATACAAGAACGTAGAGACAAATCATAGGAATCAAAATGCGCGTACTTTTAGAATGAATAACAGGTGTTAATTTAAATTATTAGACAAGCATCGGTGGTTCAGTGGTAGAATGCTCGCCTGCCACGCGGGCGGCCCGGGTTCGATTCCCGGCCGATGCAACAGCGTCCGTGACGTTTTTTATATTTTCCGAATTTAGGTGTGACATTTGAAGTGAAAAAAAATCAGGTTATCTTTACAATTGTATTTTTGATAAAACTTATACAGCAAGTTTCCATTTTTTGTAAATTGTCTTTAGCTATATAAATGCTTTAATTCATTTTCGTTTCAATCGATCTTTATTCTGTGAATTTGACTATGAATTTACATATCTTAATTTTATGAAAGGAGTCTTTTAACAAAGCATCGAATGCATGCATGTTTTCGACTAAATTTTTTAAATCTTTCATTCTTTTGATATTTATATTTGAGCAAATTAAAAATCTTTCGCCTTATATCGTTATCTATTTGACTCTGCGTTTCTTTTAAATTATTTTTCGCTAGGCTTTAGAATAAGCCTGCTATCGATCGGCCGTTCTGTTTAGCATTTTGCACAACACGTTTAACTCTCGTGTGTTCAAAATACCGGTATAAAACTTAAGCCGGTTGAATAGAGAAAGCCAAACTTCGGGCTCGTCCGGGATTTGAACCCGGGACCTCTCGCACCCAAAGCGAGAATCATACCCCTAGACCAACGAGCCACGACATTTTAAAAGGAATCGGTAGTTAGTAAAGATTACTTTTCTGTATACAAGAACGTAGAGACAAATCATAGGAATCAAAATGCGCGTACTTTTAGAATGAATAACAGGTGTTAATTTAAATTATTAGACAAGCATCGGTGGTTCAGTGGTAGAATGCTCGCCTGCCACGCGGGCGGCCCGGGTTCGATTCCCGGCCGATGCAACAGCGTCCGTGACGTTTTTTATATTTTCCGAATTTAGGTGTGACATTTGAAGTGAAAAAAATCAGGTTATCTTTACAATTGTATTTTTGATAAAACTTATACAGCAAGTTTCCATTTTTTGTAAATTGTCTTTAGCTATATAAATGCTTTAATTCATTTTCGTTTCAATCGATCTTTATTCTGTGAATTTGACTATGAATTTACATATCTTAATTTTATGAAAGGAGTCTTTTAACAAAGCATCGAATGCATGCATGTTTTCGACTAAATTTTTTAAATCTTTCATTCTTTTGATATTTATATTTGAGCAAATTAAAAATCTTTCGCCTTATATCGTTATCTATTTGAATCTGCGTTTCTTTTAAATTATTTTTCGCTAGGCTTTAGAATAAGCCTGCTATCGATCCGCCGTTCTGTTTGGCATTTTGCACAACACGTTTAACTCTCTTGTGTTCAAAATACCGGTATAAAACTTTAGCCGGTTGAATAGAGAAAGCCAAACTTCGGGCTCGTCCGGGATTTGAACCCGGGACCTCTCGCACCCAAAGCGAGAATCATACCCCTAGACCAACGAGCCACGACATTTTAAAAGGAATCGGTAGTTAGTAAAGATTACTTTTCTGTATACAAGAACGTAGAGACAAATCATAGGAATCAAAATGCGCGTACTTTTAGAATGAATAACAGGTGTTAATTTAAATTATTAGACAAGCATCGGTGGTTCAGTGGTAGAATGCTCGCCTGCCACGCGGGCGGCCCGGGTTCGATTCCCGGCCGATGCAACAGCGTCCGTGACGTTTTTTATATTTTCCGAATTTAGGTGTGACATTTGAAGTGAAAAAAAATCAGGTTATCTTTACAATTGTATTTTTGATAAAACTTATACAGCAAGTTTCCATTTTTTGTAAATTGTCTTTAGCTATATAAATGCTTTAATTCATTTTCGTTTCAATCGATCTTTATTCTGTGAATTTGACTATGAATTTACATATCTTAATTTTATGAAAGGAGTCTTTTAACAAAGCATCGAATGCATGCATGTTTTCGACTAAATTTTTTAAATCTTTCATTCTTTTGATATTTATATTTGAGCAAATTAAAAATCTTTCGCCTTATATCGTTATCTATTTGAATCTGCGTTTCTTTTAAATTATTTTTCGCTAGGCTTTAGAATAAGCCTGCTATCGATCGGCCGTTCTGTTTGGCATTTTGCACAACACGTTTAATTCTCTTGTGTTCAAAATACCGGTATAAAACTTTAGCCGGTTGAATAGAGAAAGCCAAACTTCGGGCTCGTCCGGGATTTGAACCCGGGACCTCTCGCACCCAAAGCGAGAATCATACCCCTAGACCAACGAGCCACGACATTTTAAAAGGAATCGGTAGTTAGTAAAGATTACTTTTCTGTATACAAGAACGTAGAGACAAATCATAGGAATCAAAATGCGCGTACTTTTAGAATGAATAACAGGTGTTAATTTAAATTATTAGACAAGCATCGGTGGTTCAGTGGTAGAATGCTCGCCTGCCACGCGGGCGGCCCGGTTTCGATTCCCGGCCGATGCAACAGCGTCCGTGACGTTTTTTATATTTTCCGAATTTAGGTGTGACATTTGAAGTGAAAAAAAATCAGGTTATCTTTACAATTGTATTTTTGATAAAACTTATACAGCAAGTTTCCATTTTTTGTAAATTGTCTTTAGCTATATAAATGCTTTAATTCATTTTCGTTTCAATCGATCTTTATTCTGTGAATTTGACTATGAATTTACATATCTTAATTTTATGAAAGGAGTCTTTTAACAAAGCATCGAATGCATGCATGTTTTCGACTAAATTTTTTAAATCTTTCATTCTTTTGATATTTATATTTGAGCAAATTAAAAATCTTTCGCCTTATATCGTTATCTATTTGAATCTGCGTTTCTTTTAAATTATTTTTCGCTAGGCTTTAGAATAAGCCTGCTATCGATCGGCCGTTCTGTTTGGCATTTTGCACAACACGTTTAACTCTCTTGTGTTCAAAATACCGGTATAAAACTTTAGCCGGTTGAATAGAGAAAGCCAAACTTCGGGCTCGTCCGGGATTTGAACCCGGGACCTCTCGCACCCAAAGCGAGAATCATACCCCTAGACCAACGAGCCACGACATTTTAAAAGGAATCGGTAGTTAGTAAAGATTACTTTTCTGTATACAAGAACGTAGAGACAAATCATAGGAATCAAAATGCGCGTACTTTTAGAATGAATAACAGGTGTTAATTTAAATTATTAGACAAGCATCGGTGGTTCAGTGGTAGAATGCTCGCCTGCCACGCGGGCGGCCCGGGTTCGATTCCCGGCCGATGCAACAGCGTCCGTGACGTTTTTTATATTTTCCGAATTTAGGTGTGACATTTGAAGTGAAAAAAAATCAGGTTATCTTTACAATTGTATTTTTGATAAAACTTATACAGCAAGTTTCCATTTTTTGTAAATTGTCTTTAGCTATATAAATGCTTTAATTCATTTTCGTTTCAATCGATCTTTATTCTGTGAATTTGACTATGAATTTACATATCTTAATTTTATGAAAGGAGTCTTTTAACAAAGCATCGAATGCATGCATGTTTTCGACTAAATTTTTTAAATCTTTCATTCTTTTGATATTTATATTTGAGCAAATTAAAAATCTTTCGCCTTATATCGTTATCTATTTGAATCTGCGTTTCTTTTAAATTATTTTTCGCTAGGCTTTAGAATAAGCCTGCTATCGATCGGCCGTTCTGTTTGGCATTTTGCACAACACGTTTAATTCTCTTGTGTTCAAAATACCGGTATAAAACTTTAGCCGGTTGAATAGAGAAAGCCAAACTTCGGGCTCGTCCGGGATTTGAACCCGGGACCTCTCGCACCCAAAGCGAGAATCATACCCCTAGACCAACGAGCCACGACATTTTAAAAGGAATCGGTAGTTAGTAAAGATTACTTTTCTGTATACAAGAACGTAGAGACAAATCATAGGAATCAAAATGCGCGTACTTTTAGAATGAATAACAGGTGTTAATTTAAATTATTAGACAAGCATCGGTGGTTCAGTGGTAGAATGCTCGCCTGCCACGCGGGCGGCCCGGTTTCGATTCCCGGCCGATGCAACAGCGTCCGTGACGTTTTTTATATTTTCCGAATTTAGGTGTGACATTTGAAGTGAAAAAAAATCAGGTTATCTTTACAATTGTATTTTTGATAAAACTTATACAGCAAGTTTCCATTTTTTGTAAATTGTCTTTAGCTATATAAATGCTTTAATTCATTTTCGTTTCAATCGATCTTTATTCTGTGAATTTGACTATGAATTTACATATCTTAATTTTATGAAAGGAGTCTTTTAACAAAGCATCGAATGCATGCATGTTTTCGACTAAATTTTTTAAATCTTTCATTCTTTTGATATTTATATTTGAGCAAATTAAAAATCTTTCGCCTTATATCGTTATCTATTTGAATCTGCGTTTCTTTTAAATTATTTTTCGCTAGGCTTTAGAATAAGCCTGCTATCGATCGGCCGTTCTGTTTGGCATTTTGCACAACACGTTTAACTCTCTTGTGTTCAAAATACCGGTATAAAACTTTAGCCGGTTGAATAGAGAAAGCCAAACTTCGGGCTCGTCCGGGATTTGAACCCGGGACCTCTCGCACCCAAAGCGAGAATCATACCCCTAGACCAACGAGCCACGACATTTTAAAAGGAATCGGTAGTTAGTAAAGATTACTTTTCTGTATACAAGAACGTAGAGACAAATCATAGGAATCAAAATGCGCGTACTTTTAGAATGAATAACAGGTGTTAATTTAAATTATTAGACAAGCATCGGTGGTTCAGTGGTAGAATGCTCGCCTGCCACGCGGGCGGCCCGGGTTCGATTCCCGGCCGATGCAACAGCGTCCGTGACGTTTTTTATATTTTCCGAATTTAGGTGTGACATTTGAAGTGAAAAAAAATCAGGTTATCTTTACAATTGTATTTTTGATAAAACTTATACAGCAAGTTTCCATTTTTTGTAAATTGTCTTTAGCTATATAAATGCTTTAATTCATTTTCGTTTCAATCGATCTTTATTCTGTGAATTTGACTATGAATTTACATATCTTAATTTTATGAAAGGAGTCTTTTAACAAAGCATCGAATGCATGCATGTTTTCGACTAAATTTTTTAAATCTTTCATTCTTTTGATATTTATATTTGAGCAAATTAAAAATCTTTCGCCTTATATCGTTATCTATTTGAATCTGCGTTTCTTTTAAATTATTTTTCGCTAGGCTTTAGAATAAGCCTGCTATCGATCGGCCGTTCTGTTTGGCATTTTGCACAACACGTTTAACTCTCTTGTGTTCAAAATACCGGTATAAAACTTTAGCCGGTTGAATAGAGAAAGCCAAACTTCGGGCTCGTCCGGGATTTGAACCCGGGACCTCTCGCACCCAAAGCGAGAATCATACCCCTAGACCAACGAGCCACGACATTTTAAAAGGAATCGGTAGTTAGTAAAGATTACTTTTCTGTATACAAGAACGTAGAGACAAATCATAGGAATCAAAATGCGCGTACTTTTAGAATGAATAACAGGTGTTAATTTAAATTATTAGACAAGCATCGGTGGTTCAGTGGTAGAATGCTCGCCTGCCACGCGGGCGGCCCGGGTTCGATTCCCGGCCGATGCAACAGCGTCCGTGACGTTTTTTATATTTTCCGAATTTAGGTGTGACATTTGAAGTGAAAAAAAATCAGGTTATCTTTACAATTGTATTTTTGATAAAACTTATACAGCAAGTTTTCATTTTTTGTAAATTGTCTTTAGCTATATAAATGCTTTAATTCATTTTCGTTTCAATCGATCTTTATTCTGTGAATTTGACTATGAATTTACATATCTTAATTTTATGAAAGGAGTCTTTTAACAAAGCATCGAATGCATGCATGTTTTCGACTAAATTTTTTAAATCTTTCATTCTTTTGATATTTATATTTGAGCAAATTAAAAATCTTTCGCCTTATATCGTTATCTATTTGAATCTGCGTTTCTTTTAAATTATTTTTCGCTAGGCTTTAGAATAAGCCTGCTATCGATCGGCCGTTCTGTTTGGCATTTTGCACAACACGTTTAACTCTCTTGTGTTCAAAATACCGGTATAAAACTTTAGCCGGTTGAATAGAGAAAGCCAAACTTCGGGCTCGTCCGGGATTTGAACCCGGGACCTCTCGCACCCAAAGCGAGAATCATACCCCTAGACCAACGAGCCACGACATTTTAAAAGGAATCGATAGTTAGTAAAGATTACTTTTCTGTATACAAGAACGTAGAGACAAATCATAGGAATCAAAATGCGCGTACTTTTAGAATGAATAACAGGTGTTAATTTAAATTATTAGACAAGCATCGGTGGTTCAGTGGTAGAATGCTCGCCTGCCACGCGGGCGGCCCGGGTTCGATTCCCGGCCGATGCAACAGCGTCCGTGACGTTTTTTATATTTTCCGAATTTAGGTGTGACATTTGAAGTGAAAAAAAATCAGGTTATCTTTACAATTGTATTTTTGATAAAACTTATACAGCAAGTTTCCATTTTTTGTAAATTGTCTTTAGCTATATAAATGCTTTAATTCATTTTCGTTTCAATCGATCTTTATTCTGTGAATTTGACTATGAATTTACATATCTTAATTTTATGAAAGGAGTCTTTTAACAAAGCATCGAATGCATGCATGTTTTCGACTAAATTTTTTAAATCTTTCATTCTTTTGATATTTATATTTGAGCAAATTAAAAATCTTTCGCCTTATATCGTTATCTATTTGAATCTGCGTTTCTTTTAAATTATTTATCGCTAGGCTTTAGAATAAGCCTGCTATCGATCGGCCGTTCTGTTTGGCATTTTGCACAACACGTTTAACTCTCTTGTGTTCAAAATACCGGTATAAAACTTTAGCCGGTTGAATAGAGAAAGCCAAACTTCGGGCTCGTCCGGGATTTGAACCCGGGACCTCTCGCACCCAAAGCGAGAATCATACCCCTAGACCAACGAGCCACGACATTTTAAAAGGAATCGGTAGTTAGTAAAGATTACTTTTCTGTATACAAGAACGTAGAGACAAATCATAGGAATCAAAATGCGCGTACTTTTAGAATGAATAACAGGTGTTAATTTAAATTATTAGACAAGCATCGGTGGTTCAGTGGTAGAATGCTCGCCTGCCACGCGGGCGGCCCGGGTTCGATTCCCGGCCGATGCAACAGCGTCCGTGACGTTTTTTATATTTTCCGAATTTAGGTGTGACATTTGAAGTGAAAAAAAATCAGGTTATCTTTACAATTGTATTTTTGATAAAACTTATACAGCAAGTTTCCATTTTTTGTAAATTGTCTTTAGCTATATAAATGCTTTAATTCATTTTCGTTTCAATCGATCTTTATTCTGTGAATTTGACTATGAATTTACATATCTTAATTTTATGAAAGGAGTCTTTTAACAAAGCATCGAATGCATGCATGTTTTCGACTAAATTTTTTAAATCTTTCATTCTTTTGATATTTATATTTGAGCAAATTAAAAATCTTTCGCCTTATATCGTTATCTATTTGAATCTGCGTTTCTTTTAAATTATTTTTCGCTAGGCTTTAGAATAAGCCTGCTATCGATCGGCCGTTCTGTTTGGCATTTTGCACAACACGTTTAATTCTCTTGTGTTCAAAATACCGGTATAAAACTTTAGCCGGTTGAATAGAGAAAGCCAAACTTCGGGCTCGTCCGGGATTTGAACCCGGGACCTCTCGCACCCAAAGCGAGAATCATACCCCTAGACCAACGAGCCACGACATTTTAAAAGGAATCGGTAGTTAGTAAAGATTACTTTTCTGTATACAAGAACGTAGAGACAAATCATAGGAATCAAAATGCGCGTACTTTTAGAATGAATAACAGGTGTTAATTTAAATTATTAGACAAGCATCGGTGGTTCAGTGGTAGAATGCTCGCCTGCCACGCGGGCGGCCCGGGTTCGATTCCCGGCCGATGCAACAGCGTCCGTGACGTTTTTTATATTTTCCGAATTTAGGTGTGACATTTGAAGTGAAAAAAAATCAGGTTATCTTTACAATTGTATTTTTGATAAAACTTATACAGCAAGTTTCCATTTTTTGTAAATTGTCTTTAGCTATATAAATGCTTTAATTCATTTTCGTTTCAATCGATCTTTATTCTGTGAATTTGACTATGAATTTACATATCTTAATTTTATGAAAGGAGTCTTTTAACAAAGCATCGAATGCATGCATGTTTTCGACTAAATTTTTTAAATCTTTCATTCTTTTGATATTTATATTTGAGCAAATTAAAAATCTTTCGCCTTATATCGTTATCTATTTGAATCTGCGTTTCTTTTAAATTATTTTTCGCTAGGCTTTAGAATAAGCCTGCTATCGATCGGCCGTTCTGTTTGGCATTTTGCACAACACGTTTAACTCTCTTGTGTTCAAAATACCGGTATAAAACTTTAGCCGGTTGAATAGAGAAAGCCAAACTTCGGGCTCGTCCGGGATTTGAACCCGGGACCTCTCGCACCCAAAGCGAGAATCATACCCCTAGACCAACGAGCCACGACATTTTAAAAGGAATCGGTAGTTAGTAAAGATTACTTTTCTGTATACAAGAACGTAGAGACAAATCATAGGAATCAAAATGCGCGTACTTTTAGAATGAATAACAGGTGTTAATTTAAATTATTAGACAAGCATCGGTGGTTCAGTGGTAGAATGCTCGCCTGCCACGCGGGCGGCCCGGGTTCGATTCCCGGCCGATGCAACAGCGTCCGTGACGTTTTTTATATTTTCCGAATTTAGGTGTGACATTTGAAGTGAAAAAAAATCAGGTTATCTTTACAATTGTATTTTTGATAAAACTTATACAGCAAGTTTCCATTTTTTGTAAATTGTCTTTAGCTATATAAATGCTTTAATTCATTTTCGTTTCAATCGATCTTTATTCTGTGAATTTGACTATGAATTTACATATCTTAATTTTATGAAAGGAGTCTTTTAACAAAGCATCGAATGCATGCATGTTTTCGACTAAATTTTTTAAATCTTTCATTCTTTTGATATTTATATTTGAGCAAATTAAAAATCTTTCGCCTTTTATCGTTATCTATTTGAATCTGCGTTTCTTTTAAATTATTTTTCGCTAGGCTTTAGAATAAGCCTGCTATCGATCGGCCGTTCTGTTTGGCATTTTGCACAACACGTTTAACTCTCTTGTGTTCAAAATACCGGTATAAAACTTTAGCCGGTTGAATAGAGAAAGCCAAACTTCGGGCTCGTCCGGGATTTGAACCCGGGACCTCTCGCACCCAAAGCGAGAATCATACCCCTAGACCAACGAGCCACGACATTTTAAAAGGAATCGGTAGTTAGTAAAGATTACTTTTCTGTATACAAGAACGTAGAGACAAATCATAGGAATCAAAATGCGCGTACTTTTAGAATGAATAACAGGTGTTAATTTGAATTATTAGACAAGCATCGGTGGTTCAGTGGTAGAATGCTCGCCTGCCACGCGGGCGGCCCGGGTTCGATTCCCGGCCGATGCAACAGCGTCCGTGACGTTTTTTATATTTTCCGAATTTAGGTGTGACATTTGAAGTGAAAAAAAATCAGGTTATCTTTACAATTGTATTTTTGATAAAACTTATACAGCAAGTTTCCATTTTTTGTAAATTGTCTTTAGCTATATAAATGCTTTAATTCATTTTCGTTTCAATCGATCTTTATTCTGTGAATTTGACTATGAATTTACATATCTTAATTTTATGAAAGGAGTCTTTTAACAAAGCATCGAATGCATGCATGTTTTCGACTAAATTTTTTAAATCTTTCATTCTTTTGATATTTATATTTGAGCAAATTAAAAATCTTTCGCCTTATATCGTTATCTATTTGAATCTGCGTTTCTTTTAAATTATTTTTCGCTAGGCTTTAGAATAAGCCTGCTATCGATCGGCCGTTCTGTTTGGCATTTTGCACAACACGTTTAACTCTCTTGTGTTCAAAATACCGGTATAAAACTTTAGCCGGTTGAATAGAGAAAGCCAAACTTCGGGCTCGTCCGGGATTTGAACCCGGGAACTCTCGCACCCAAAGCGAGAATCATACCCCTAGACCAACGAGCCACGACATTTTAAAAGGAATCGGTAGTTAGTAAAGATTACTTTTCTGTATACAAGAACGTAGAGACAAATCATAGGAATCAAAATGCGCGTACTTTTAGAATGAATAACAGGTGTTAATTTAAATTATTAGACAAGCATCGGTGGTTCAGTGGTAGAATGCTCGCCTGCCACGCGGGCGGCCCGGGTTCGATTCCCGGCCGATGCAACAGCGTCCGTGACGTTTTTTATATTTTCCGAATTTAGGTGTGACATTTGAAGTGAAAAAAAATCAGGTTATCTTTACAATTGTATTTTTGATAAAACTTATACAGCAAGTTTCCATTTTTTGTAAATTGTCTTTAGCTATATAAATGCTTTAATTCATTTTCGTTTCAATCGATCTTTATTCTGTGAATTTGACTATGAATTTACATATCTTAATTTTATGAAAGGAGTCTTTTAACAAAGCATCGAATGCATGCATGTTTTCGACTAAATTTTTTAAATCTTTCATTCTTTTGATATTTATATTTGAGCAAATTAAAAATCTTTCGCCTTATATCGTTATCTATTTGAATCTGCGTTTCTTTTAAATTATTTTTCGCTAGGCTTTAGAATAAGCCTGCTATCGATCCGCCGTTCTGTTTGGCATTTTGCACAACACGTTTAACTCTCTTGTGTTCAAAATACCGGTATAAAACTTTAGCCGGTTGAATAGAGAAAGCCAAACTTCGGGCTCGTCCGGGATTTGAACCCGGGACCTCTCGCACCCAAAGCGAGAATCATACCCCTAGACCAACGAGCCACGACATTTTA
The DNA here is from genome assembly GCA_963931845.1 of Maratus michaelseni. Taxonomy (NCBI): domain Eukaryota; kingdom Metazoa; phylum Arthropoda; class Arachnida; order Araneae; family Salticidae; genus Maratus; species Maratus michaelseni. Next base: position 262,436,057 of record OZ007593.1, read on the forward strand.
AAAGGAATCGGTAGTTAGTAAAGATTACTTTTCTGTATACAAGAACGTAGAGACAAATCATAGGAATCAAAATGCGCGTACTTTTAGAATGAATAACAGGTGTTAATTTAAATTATTAGACAAGCATCGGTGGTTCAGTGGTAGAATGCTCGCCTGCCACGCGGGCGGCCCGGGTTCGATTCCCGGCCGATGCAACAGCGTCCGTGACGTTTTTTATATTTTCCGAATTTAGGTGTGACATTTGAAGTGAAAAAAAATCAGGTTATCTTTACAATTGTATTTTTGATAAAACTTATACAGCAAGTTTCCATTTTTTGTAAATTGTCTTTAGCTATATAAATGCTTTAATTCATTTTCGTTTCAATCGATCTTTATTCTGTGAATTTGACTATGAATTTACATATCTTAATTTTATGAAAGGAGTCTTTTAACAAAGCATCGAATGCATGCATGTTTTCGACTAAATTTTTTAAATCTTTCATTCTTTTGATATTTATATTTGAGCAAATTAAAAATCTTTCGCCTTATATCGTTATCTATTTGACTCTGCGTTTCTTTTAAATTATTTTTCGCTAGGCTTTAGAATAAGCCTGCTATCGATCCGCCGTTCTGTTTGGCATTTTGCACAACACGTTTAACTCTCTTGTGTTCAAAATACCGGTATAAAACTTTAGCCGGTTGAATAGAGAAAGCCAAACTTCGGGCTCGTCCGGGATTTGAACCCGGGACCTCTCGCACCCAAAGCGAGAATCATACCCCTAGACCAACGAGCCACGACATTTTAAAAGGAATCGGTAGTTAGTAAAGATTACTTTTCTGTATACAAGAACGTAGAGACAAATCATAGGAATCAAAATGCGCGTACTTTTAGAATGAATAACAGGTGTTAATTTAAATTATTAGACAAGCATCGGTGGTTCAGTGGTAGAATGCTCGCCTGCCACGCGGGCGGCCCGGGTTCGATTCCCGGCCGATGCAACAGCGTCCGTGACGTTTTTTATATTTTCCGAATTTAGGTGTGACATTTGAAGTGAAAAAAAATCAGGTTATCTTTACAATTGTATTTTTGATAAAACTTATACAGCAAGTTTCCATTTTTTGTAAATTGTCTTTAGCTATATAAATGCTTTAATTCATTTTCGTTTCAATCGATCTTTATTCTGTGAATTTGACTATGAATTTACATATCTTAATTTTATGAAAGGAGTCTTTTAACAAAGCATCGAATGCATGCATGTTTTCGACTAAATTTTTTAAATCTTTCATTCTTTTGATATTTATATTTGAGCAAATTAAAAATCTTTCGCCTTATATCGTTATCTATTTGACTCTGCGTTTCTTTTAAATTATTTTTCGCTAGGCTTTAGAATAGGCCTGCTATCGATCGGCCGTTCTGTTTGGCATTTTGCACAACACGTTTAACTCTCGTGTGTTCAAAATACCGGTATAAAACTTAAGCCGGTTGAATAGAGAAAGCCAAACTTCGGGCTCTTCCGGGATTTGAACCCGGGACCTCTCGCACCCAAAGCGAGAATCATACCCCTAGACCAACGAGCCACGACATTTTAAAAGGAATCGGTAGTTAGTAAAGATTACTTTTCTGTATACAAGAACGTAGAGACAAATCATAGGAATCAAAATGCGCGTACTTTTAGAATGAATAACAGGTGTTAATTTAAATTATTAGACAAGCATCGGTGGTTCAGTGGTAGAATGCTCGCCTGCCACGCGGGCGGCCCGGGTTCGATTCCCGGCCGATGCAACAGCGTCCGTGACGTTTTTTATATTTTCCGAATTTAGGTGTGACATTTGAAGTGAAAAAAAATCAGGTTATCTTTACAATTGTATTTTTGATAAAACTTATACAGCAAGTTTCCATTTTTTGTAAATTGTCTTTAGCTATATAAATGCTTTAATTCATTTTCGTTTCAATCGATCTTTATTCTGTGAATTTGACTATGAATTTACATATCTTAATTTTATGAAAGGAGTCTTTTAACAAAGCATCGAATGCATGCATGTTTTCGACTAAATTTTTTAAATCTTTCATTCTTTTGATATTTATATTTGAGCAAATTAAAAATCTTTCGCCTTATATCGTTATCTATTTGACTCTGCGTTTCTTTTAAATTATTTTTCGCTAGGCTTTAGAATAAGCCTGCTATCGATCGGCCGTTCTGTTTGGCATTTTGCACAACACGTTTAACTCTCGTGTGTTCAAAATACCGGTATAAAACTTAAGCCGGTTGAATAGAGAAAGCCAAACTTCGGGCTCGTCCGGGATTTGAACCCGGGACCTCTCGCACCCAAAGCGAGAATCATACCCCTAGACCAACGAGCCACGACATTGTAAAAGGAATCGGTAGTTAGTAAAGATTACTTTTCTGTATACAAGAACGTAGAGACAAATCATAGGAATCAAAATGCGCGTACTTTTAGAATGAATAACAGGTGTTAATTTAAATTATTAGACAAGCATCGGTGGTTCAGTGGTAGAATGCTCGCCTGCCACGCGGGCGGCCCGGGTTCGATTCCCGGCCGATGCAACAGCGTCCGTGACGTTTTTTATATTTTCCGAATTTAGGTGTGACATTTGAAGTGAAAAAAAATCAGGTTATCTTTACAATTGTATTTTTGATAAAACTTATACAGCAAGTTTCCATTTTTTGTAAATTGTCTTTAGCTATATAAATGCTTTAATTCATTTTCGTTTCAATCGATCTTTATTCTGTGAATTTGACTATGAATTTACATATCTTAATTTTATGAAAGGAGTCTTTTAACAAAGCATCGAATGCATGCATGTTTTCGACTAAATTTTTTAAATCTTTCATTCTTTTGATATTTATATTTGAGCAAATTAAAAATCTTTCGCCTTATATCGTTATCTATTTGAATCTGCGTTTCTTTTAAATTATTTTTCGCTAGGCTTTAGAATAAGCCTGCTATCGATCCGCCGTTCTGTTTGGCATTTTGCACAACACGTTTAACTCTCTTGTGTTCAAAATACCGGTATAAAACTTTAGCCGGTTGAATAGAGAAAGCCAAACTTCGGGCTCGTCCGGGATTTGAACCCGGGACCTCTCGCACCCAAAGCGAGAATCATACCCCTAGACCAACGAGCCACGACATTTTAAAAGGAATCGGTAGTTAGTAAAGATTACTTTTCTGTATACAAGAACGTAGAGACAAATCATAGGAATCAAAATGCGCGTACTTTTAGAATGAATAACAGGTGTTAATTTAAATTATTAGACAAGCATCGGTGGTTCAGTGGTAGAATGCTCGCCTGCCACGCGGGCGGCCCGGGTTCGATTCCCGGCCGATGCAACAGCGTCCGTGACGTTTTTTATATTTTCCGAATTTAGGTGTGACATTTGAAGTGAAAAAAAATCAGGTTATCTTTACAATTGTATTTTTGATAAAACTTATACAGCAAGTTTCCATTTTTTGTAAATTGTCTTTAGCTATATAAATGCTTTAATTCATTTTCGTTTCAATCGATCTTTATTCTGTGAATTTGACTATGAATTTACATATCTTAATTTTATGAAAGGAGTCTTTTAACAAAGCATCGAATGCATGCATGTTTTCGACTAAATTTTTTAAATCTTTCATTCTTTTGATATTTATATTTGAGCAAATTAAAAATCTTTCGCCTTATATCGTTATCTATTTGACTCTGCGTTTCTTTTAAATTATTTTTCGCTAGGCTTTAGAATAAGCCTGCTATCGATCGGCCGTTCTGTTTGGCATTTTGCACAACACGTTTAACTCTCGTGTGTTCAAAATACCGGTATAAAACTTAAGCCGGTTGAATAGAGAAAGCCAAACTTCGGGCTCGTCCGGGATTTGAACCCGGGACCTCTCGCACCCAAAGCGAGAATCATACCCCTAGACCAACGAGCCACGACATTGTAAAAGGAATCGGTAGTTAGTAAAGATTACTTTTCTGTATACAAGAACGTAGAGACAAATCATAGGAATCAAAATGCGCGTACTTTTAGAATGAATAACAGGTGTTAATTTAAATTATTAGACAAGCATCGGTGGTTCAGTGGTAGAATGCTCGCCTGCCACGCGGGCGGCCCGGGTTCGATTCCCGGCCGATGCAACAGCGTCCGTGACGTTTTTTATATTTTCCGAATTTAGGTGTGACATTTGAAGTGAAAAAAAATCAGGTTATCTTTACAATTGTATTTTTGATAAAACTTATACAGCAAGTTTCCATTTTTTGTAAATTGTCTTTAGCTATATAAATGCTTTAATTCATTTTCGTTTCAATCGATCTTTATTCTGTGAATTTGACTATGAATTTACATATCTTAATTTTATGAAAGGAGTCTTTTAACAAAGCATCGAATGCATGCATGTTTTCGACTAAATTTTTTAAATCTTTCATTCTTTTGATATTTATATTTGAGCAAATTAAAAATCTTTCGCCTTATATCGTTATCTATTTGAATCTGCGTTTCTTTTAAATTATTTTTCGCTAGGCTTTAGAATAAGCCTGCTATCGATCCGCCGTTCTGTTTGGCATTTTGCACAACACGTTTAACTCTCTTGTGTTCAAAATACCGGTATAAAACTTTAGCCGGTTGAATAGAGAAAGCCAAACTTCGGGCTCGTCCGGGATTTGAACCCGGGACCTCTCGCACCCAAAGCGAGAATCATACCCCTAGACCAACGAGCCACGACATTTTAAAAGGAATCGGTAGTTAGTAAAGATTACTTTTCTGTATACAAGAACGTAGAGACAAATCATAGGAATCAAAATGCGCGTACTTTTAGAATGAATAACAGGTGTTAATTTAAATTATTAGACAAGCATCGGTGGTTCAGTGGTAGAATGCTCGCCTGCCACGCGGGCGGCCCGGGTTCGATTCCCGGCCGATGCAACAGCGTCCGTGACGTTTTTTATATTTTCCGAATTTAGGTGTGACATTTGAAGTGAAAAAAAATCAGGTTATCTTTACAATTGTATTTTTGATAAAACTTATACAGCAAGTTTCCATTTTTTGTAAATTGTCTTTAGCTATATAAATGCTTTAATTCATTTTCGTTTCAATCGATCTTTATTCTGTGAATTTGACTATGAATTTACATATCTTAATTTTATGAAAGGAGTCTTTTAACAAAGCATCGAATGCATGCATGTTTTCGACTAAATTTTTTAAATCTTTCATTCTTTTGATATTTATATTTGAGCAAATTAAAAATCTTTCGCCTTATATCGTTATCTATTTGAATCTGCGTTTCTTTTAAATTATTTTTCGCTAGGCTTTAGAATAAGCCTGCTATCGATCCGCCGTTCTGTTTGGCATTTTGCACAACACGTTTAACTCTCTTGTGTTCAAAATACCGGTATAAAACTTTAGCCGGTTGAATAGAGAAAGCCAAACTTCGGGCTCGTCCGGGATTTGAACCCGGGACCTCTCGCACCCAAAGCGAGAATCATACCCCTAGACCAACGAGCCACGACATTTTAAAAGGAATCGGTAGTTAGTAAAGATTACTTTTCTGTATACAAGAACGTAGAGACAAATCATAGGAATCAAAATGCGCGTACTTTTAGAATGAATAACAGGTGTTAATTTAAATTATTAGACAAGCATCGGTGGTTCAGTGGTAGAATGCTCGCCTGCCACGCGGGCGGCCCGGGTTCGATTCCCGGCCGATGCAACAGCGTCCGTGACGTTTTTTATATTTTCCGAATTTAGGTGTGACATTTGAAGTGAAAAAAAATCAGGTTATCTTTACAATTGTATTTTTGATAAAACTTATACAGCAAGTTTCCATTTTTTGTAAATTGTCTTTAGCTATATAAATGCTTTAATTCATTTTCGTTTCAATCGATCTTTATTCTGTGAATTTGACTATGAATTTACATATCTTAATTTTATGAAAGGAGTCTTTTAACAAAGCATCGAATGCATGCATGTTTTCGACTAAATTTTTTAAATCTTTCATTCTTTTGATATTTATATTTGAGCAAATTAAAAATCTTTCGCCTTATATCGTTATCTATTTGAATCTGCGTTTCTTTTAAATTATTTTTCGCTAGGCTTTAGAATAAGCCTGCTATCGATCCGCCGTTCTGTTTGGCATTTTGCACAACACGTTTAACTCTCTTGTGTTCAAAATACCGGTATAAAACTTTAGCCGGTTGAATAGAGAAAGCCAAACTTCGGGCTCGTCCGGGATTTGAACCCGGGACCTCTCGCACCCAAAGCGAGAATCATACCCCTAGACCAACGAGCCACGACATTTTAAAAGGAATCGGTAGTTAGTAAAGATTACTTTTCTGTATACAAGAACGTAGAGACAAATCATAGGAATCAAAATGCGCGTACTTTTAGAATGAATAACAGGTGTTAATTTAAATTATTAGACAAGCATCGGTGGTTCAGTGGTAGAATGATCGCCTGCCACGCGGGCGGCCCGGGTTCGATTCCCGGCCGATGCAACAGCGTCCGTGACGTTTTTTATATTTTCCGAATTTAGGTGTGACATTTGAAGTGAAAAAAAATCAGGTTATCTTTACAATTGTATTTTTGATAAAACTTATACAGCAAGTTTCCATTTTTTGTAAATTGTCTTTAGCTATATAAATGCTTTAATTCATTTTCGTTTCAATCGATCTTTATTCTGTGAATTTGACTATGAATTTACATATCTTAATTTTATGAAAGGAGTCTTTTAACAAAGCATCGAATGCATGCATGTTTTCGACTAAATTTTTTAAATCTTTCATTCTTTTGATATTTATATTTGAGCAAATTAAAAATCTTTCGCCTTATATCGTTATCTATTTGACTCTGCGTTTCTTTTAAATTATTTTTCGCTAGGCTTTAGAATAAGCCTGCTATCGATCGGCCGTTCTGTTTGGCATTTTGCACAACACGTTTAACTCTCGTGTGTTCAAAATACCGGTATAAAACTTAAGCCGGTTGAATAGAGAAAGCCAAACTTCGGGCTCGTCCGGGATTTGAACCCGGGACCTCTCGCACCCAAAGCGAGAATCATACCCCTAGACCAACGAGCCACGACATTTTAAAAGGAATCGGTAGTTAGTAAAGATTACTTTTCTGTATACAAGAACGTAGAGACAAATCATAGGAATCAAAATGCGCGTACTTTTAGAATGAATAACAGGTGTTAATTTAAATTATTAGACAAGCATCGGTGGTTCAGTGGTAGAATGCTCGCCTGCCACGCGGGCGGCCCGGGTTCGATTCCCGGCCGATGCAACAGCGTCCGTGACGTTTTTTATATTTTCCGAATTTAGGTGTGACATTTGAAGTGAAAAAAAATCAGGTTATCTTTACAATTGTATTTTTGATAAAACTTATACAGCAAGTTTCCATTTTTTGTAAATTGTCTTTAGCTATATAAATGCTTTAATTCATTTTCGTTTCAATCGATCTTTATTCTGTGAATTTGACTATGAATTTACATATCTTAATTTTATGAAAGGAGTCTTTTAACAAAGCATCGAATGCATGCATGTTTTCGACTAAATTTTTTAAATCTTTCATTCTTTTGATATTTATATTTGAGCAAATTAAAAATCTTTCGCCTTATATCGTTATCTATTTGAATCTGCGTTTCTTTTAAATTATTTTTCGCTAGGCTTTAGAATAAGCCTGCTATCGATCCGCCGTTCTGTTTGGCATTTTGCACAACACGTTTAACTCTCTTGTGTTCAAAATACCGGTATAAAACTTTAGCCGGTTGAATAGAGAAAGCCAAACTTCGGGCTCGTCCGGGATTTGAACCCGGGACCTCTCGCACCCAAAGCGAGAATCATACCCCTAGACCAACGAGCCACGACATTTTAAAAGGAATCGGTAGTTAGTGAAGATTACTTTTCTGTATACAAGAACGTAGAGACAAATCATAGGAATCAAAATGCGCGTACTTTTAGAATGAATAACAGGTGTTAATTTAAATTATTAGACAAGCATCGGTGGTTCAGTGGTAGAATGCTCGCCTGCCATGCGGGCGGCCCGGGTTCGATTCCCGGCCGATGCAACAGCGTCCGTGACGTTTTTTATATTTTCCGAATTTAGGTGTGACATTTGAAGTGAAAAAAAATCAGGTTATCTTTACAATTGTATTTTTGATAAAACTTATACAGCAAGTTTCCATTTTTTGTAAATTGTCTTTAGCTATATAAATGCTTTAATTCATTTTCGTTTCAATCGATCTTTATTCTGTGAATTTGACTATGAATTTACATATCTTAATTTTATGAAAGGAGTCTTTTAACAAAGCATCGAATGCATGCATGTTTTCGACTAAATTTTTTAAATCTTTCATTCTTTTGATATTTATATTTGAGCAAATTAAAAATCTTTCGCCTTATATCGTTATCTATTTGACTCTGCGTTTCTTTTAAATTATTTTTCGCTAGGCTTTAGAATAAGCCTGCTATCGATCGGCCGTTCTGTTTGGCATTTTGCACAACACGTTTAACTCTCGTGTGTTCAAAATACCGGTATAAAACTTAAGCCGGTTGAATAGAGAAAGCCAAACTTCGGGCTCGTCCGGGATTTGAACCCGGGACCTCTCGCACCCAAAGCGAGAATCATACCCCTAGACCAACGAGCCACGACATTTTAAAAGGAATCGGTAGTTAGTAAAGATTACTTTTCTGTATACAAGAACGTAGAGACAAATCATAGGAATCAAAATGCGCGTACTTTTAGAATGAATAACAGGTGTTAATTTAAATTATTAGACAAGCATCGGTGGTTCAGTGGTAGAATGCTCGCCTGCCACGCGGGCGGCCCGGGTTCGATTCCCGGCCGATGCAACAGCGTCCGTGACGTTTTTTATATTTTCCGAATTTAGGTGTGACATTTGAAGTGAAAAAAAATCAGGTTATCTTTACAATTGTATTTTTGATAAAACTTATACAGCAAGTTTCCATTTTTTGTAAATTGTCTTTAGCTATATAAAGGCTTTAATTCATTTTCGTTTCAATCGATCTTTATTCTGTGAATTTGACTATGAATTTACATATCTTAATTTTATGAAAGGAGTCTTTTAACAAAGCATCGAATGCATGCATGTTTTCGACTAAATTTTTTAAATCTTTCATTCTTTTGATATTTATATTTGAGCAAATTAAAAATCTTTCGCCTTATATCGTTATCTATTTGACTCTGCGTTTCTTTTAAATTATTTTTCGCTAGGCTTTAGAATAAGCCTGCTATCGATCGGCCGTTCTGTTTGGCATTTTGCACAACACGTTTAACTCTCGTATGTTCAAAATACCGGTATAAAACTTAAGCCGGTTGAATAGAGAAAGCCAAACTTCGGGCTCGTCCGGGATTTGAACCCGGGACCTCTCGCACCCAAAGCGAGAATCATACCCCTAGACCAACGAGCCACGACATTTTAAAAGGAATCGGTAGTTAGTAAAGATTACTTTTCTGTATACAAGAACGTAGAGACAAATCATAGGAATCAAAATGCGCGTACTTTTAGAATGAATAACAGGTGTTAATTTAAATTATTAGACAAGCATCGGTGGTTCAGTGGTAGAATCCTCGCTTGCCACGCGGGCGGCCCGGGTTCGATTCCCGGCCGATGCAACAGCGTCCGTGACGTTTTTTATATTTTCCGAATTTAGGTGTGACATTTGAAGTGAAAAAAAATCAGGTTATCTTTACAATTGTATTTTTGATAAAACTTATACAGCAAGTTTCCATTTTTTGTAAATTGTCTTTAGCTATATAAATGCTTTAATTCATTTTCGTTTCAATCGATCTTTGATTAAAAATCTTTCGCCTTATATCGTTATCTATTTGACTCTGCGTTTCTTTTAAATTATTTTTCGCTAGGCTTTAGAATAAGCCTGCTATCGATCGGCCGTTCTGTTTGGCATTTTGCACAACACGTTTAACTCTCGTGTGTTCAAAATACCGGTATAAAACTTAAGCCGGTTGAATAGAGAAAGCCAAACTTCGGGCTCGTCCGGGATTTGAACCCGGGACCTCTCGCACCCAAAGCGAGAATCATACCCCTAGACCAACGAATTCTGTGAATTATTCTGTGAATTTGACTATGAATTTACATATCTTAATTTTATGAAAGGAGTCTTTTAACAAAGCATCGAATGCATGCATGTTTTCGACTAAATTTTTTAAATCTTTCATTCTTTTGATATTTATATTTGAGCAAATTAAAAATCTTTCGCCTTATATCGTTATCTATTTGAATCTGCGTTTCTTTTAAATTATTTTTCGCTAGGCTTTAGAATAAGCCTGCTATCGATCCGCCGTTCTGTTTGGCATTTTGCACAACACGTTTAACTCTCTTGTGTTCAAAATACCGGTATAAAACTTTAGCCGGTTGAATAGAGAAAGCCAAACTTCGGGCTCGTCCGGGATTTGAACCCGGGACCTCTCGCACCCAAAGCGAGAATCATACCCCTAGACCAACGAGCCACGACATTTTAAAAGGAATCGGTAGTTAGTAAAGATTACTTTTCTGTATACAAGAACGTAGAGACAAATCATAGGAATCAAAATGCGCGTACTTTTAGAATGAATAACAGGTGTTAATTTAAATTATTAGACAAGCATCGGTGGTTCAGTGGTAGAATGCTCGCCTGCCACGCGGGCGGCCCGGGTTCGATTCCCGGCCGATGCAACAGCGTCCGTGACGTTTTTTATATTTTCCGAATTTAGGTGTGACATTTGAAGTGAAAAAAAATCAGGTTATCTTTACAATTGTATTTTTGATAAAACTTATACAGCAAGTTTCCATTTTTTGTAAATTGTCTTTAGCTATATAAATGCTTTAATTCATTTTCGTTTCAATCGATCTTTATTCTGTGAATTTGACTATGAATTTACATATCTTAATTTTATGAAAGGAGTCTTTTAACAAAGCATCGAATGCATGCATGTTTTCGACTAAATTTTTTAAATCTTTCATTCTTTTGATATTTATATTTGAGCAAATTAAAAATCTTTCGCCTTATATCGTTATCTATTTGACTCTGCGTTTCTTTTAAATTATTTTTCGCTAGGCTTTAGAATAAGCCTGCTATCGATCGGCCGTTCTGTTTGGCATTTTGCACAACACGTTTAACTCTCGTGTGTTCAAAATACCGGTATAAAACTTAAGCCGGTTGAATAGAGAAAGCCAAACTTCGGGCTCGTCCGGGATTTGAACCCGGGACCTCTCGCACCCAAAGCGAGAATCATACCCCTAGACCAACGAGCCACGACATTTTAAAAGGAATCGGTAGTTAGTAAAGATTACTTTTCTGTATACAAGAACGTAGAGACAAATCATAGGAATCAAAATGCGCGTACTTTTAGAATGAATAACAGGTGTTAATTTAAATTATTAGACAAGCATCGGTGGTTCAGTGGTAGAATGCTCGCCTGCCACGCGGGCGGCCCGGGTTCGATTCCCGGCCGATGCAACAGCGTCCGTGACGTTTTTTATATTTTCCGAATTTAGGTGTGACATTTGAAGTGAAAAAAAATCAGGTTATCTTTACAATTGTATTTTTGATAAAACTTATACAGCAAGTTTCCATTTTTTGTAAATTGTCTTTAGCTATATAAATGCTTTAATTCATTTTCGTTTCAATCGATCTTTATTCTGTGAATTTGACTATGAATTTACATATCTTAATTTTATGAAAGGAGTCTTTTAACAAAGCATCGAATGCATGCATGTTTTCGACTAAATTTTTTAAATCTTTCATTCTTTTGATATTTATATTTGAGCAAATTAAAAATCTTTCGCCTTATATCGTTATCTATTTGAATCTGCGTTTCTTTTAAATTATTTTTCGCTAGGCTTTAGAATAAGCCTGCTATCGATCGGCCGTTCTGTTTGGCATTTTGCACAACACGTTTAACTCTCGTGTGTTCAAAATACCGGTATAAAACTTAAGCCGGTTGAATAGAGAAAGCCAAACTTCGGGCTCGTCCGGGATTTGAACCCGGGACCTCTCGCACCCAAAGCGAGAATCATACCCGTAGACCAACGAGCCACGACATTTTAAAAGGAATCGGTAGTTAGTAAAGATTACTTTTCTGTATACAAGAACGTAGAGACAAATCATAGGAATCAAAATGCGCGTACTTTTAGAATGAATAACAGGTGTTAATTTAAATTATTAGACAAGCATCGGTGGTTCAGTGGTAGAATGCTCGCCTGCCACGCGGGCGGCCCGGGTTCGATTCCCGGCCGATGCAACAGCGTCCGTGACGTTTTTTATATTTTCCGAATTTAGGTGTGACATTTGAAGTGAAAAAAAATCAGGTTATCTTTACAATTGTATTTTTGATAAAACTTATACAGCAAGTTTCCATTTTTTGTAAATTGTCTTTAGCTATATAAATGCTTTAATTCATTTTCGTTTCAATCGATCTTTATTCTGTGAATTTGACTATGAATTTACATATCTTAATTTTATGAAAGGAGTCTTTTAACAAAGCATCGAATGCATGCATGTTTTCGACTAAATTTTTTAAATCTTTCATTCTTTTGATATTTATATTTGAGCAAATTAAAAATCTTTCGCCTTATATCGTTATCTATTTGACTCTGCGTTTCTTTTAAATTATTTTTCGCTAGGCTTTAGAATAAGCCTGCTATCGATCGGCCGTTCTGTTTGGCATTTTGCACAACACGTTTAACTCTCGTGTGTTCAAAATACCGGTATAAAACTTAAGCCGGTTGAATAGAGAAAGCCAAACTTCGGGCTCGTCCGGGATTTGAACCCGGGACCTCTCGCACCCAAAGCGAGAATCATACCCCTAGACCAACGAGCCACGACATTTTAAAAGGAATCGGTAGTTAGTAAAGATTACTTTTCTGTATACAAGAACGTAGAGACAAATCATAGGAATCAAAATGCGCGTACTTTTAGAATGAATAACAGGTGTTAATTTAAATTATTAGACAAGCATCGGTGGTTCAGTGGTAGAATGCTCGCCTGCCACGCGGGCGGCCCGGGTTCGATTCCCGGCCGATGCAACAGCGTCCGTGACGTTTTTTATATTTTCCGAATTTAGGTGTGACATTTGAAGTGAAAAAAAATCAGGTTATCTTTACAATTGTATTTTTGATAAAACTTATACAGCAAGTTTCCATTTTTTGTAAATTGTCTTTAGCTATATAAATGCTTTAATTCATTTTCGTTTCAATCGATCTTTATTCTGTGAATTTGACTATGAATTTACATATCTTAATTTTATGAAAGGAGTCTTTTAACAAAGCATCGAATGCATGCATGTTTTCGACTAAATTTTTTAAATCTTTCATTCTTTTGATATTTATATTTGAGCAAATTAAAAATCTTTCGCCTTATATCGTTATCTATTTGAATCTGCGTTTCTTTTAAATTATTTTTCGCTAGGCTTTAGAATAAGCCTGCTATCGATCGGCCGTTCTGTTTGGCATTTTGCACAACACGTTTAACTCTCGTGTGTTCAAAATACCGGTATAAAACTTAAGCCGGTTGAATAGAGAAAGCCAAACTTCGGGCTCGTCCGGGATTTGAACCCGGGACCTCTCGCACCCAAAGCGAGAATCATACCCCTAGACCAACGAGCCACGACATTTTAAAAGGAATCGGTAGTTAGTAAAGATTACTTTTCTGTATACAAGAACGTAGAGACAAATCATAGGAATCAAAATGCGCGTACTTTTAGAATGAATAACAGGTGTTAATTTAAATTATTAGACAAGCATCGGTGGTTCAGTGGTAGAATGCTCGCCTGCCACGCGGGCGGCCCGGGTTCGATTCCCGGCCGATGCAACAGCGTCCGTGACGTTTTTTATATTTTCCGAATTTAGGTGTGACATTTGAAGTGAAAAAAAATCAGGTTATCTTTACAATTGTATTTTTGATAAAACTTATACAGCAAGTTTCCATTTTTTGTAAATTGTCTTTAGCTATATAAATGCTTTAATTCATTTTCGTTTCAATCGATCTTTATTCTGTGAATTTGACTATGAATTTACATATCTTAATTTTATGAAAGGAGTCTTTTAACAAAGCATCGAATGCATGCATGTTTTCGACTAAATTTTTTAAATCTTTCATTCTTTTGATATTTATATTTGAGCAAATTAAAAATCTTTCGCCTTATATCGTTATCTATTTGACTCTGCGTTTCTTTTAAATTATTTTTCGCTAGGCTTTAGAATAAGCCTGCTATCGATCGGCCGTTCTGTTTGGCATTTTGCACAACACGTTTAACTCTCGTGTGTTCAAAATACCGGTATAAAACTTAAGCCGGTTGAATAGAGAAAGCCAAACTTCGGGCTCGTCCGGGATTTGAACCCGGGACCTCTCGCACCCAAAGCGAGAATCATACCCCTAGACCAACGAGCCACGACATTTTAAAAGGAATCGGTAGTTAGTAAAGATTACTTTTCTGTATACAAGAACGTAGAGACAAATCATAGGAATCAAAATGCGCGTACTTTTAGAATGAATAACAGGTGTTAATTTAAATTATTAGACAAGCATCGGTGGTTCAGTGGTAGAATGCTCGCCTGCCACGCGGGCGGCCCGGGTTCGATTCCCGGCCGATGCAACAGCGTCCGTGACGTTTTTTATATTTTCCGAATTTAGGTGTGACATTTGAAGTGAAAAAAAATCAGGTTATCTTTACAATTGTATTTTTGATAAAACTTATACAGCAAGTTTCCATTTTTTGTAAATTGTCTTTAGCTATATAAATGCTTTAATTCATTTTCGTTTCAATCGATCTTTATTCTGTGAATTTGACTATGAATTTACATATCTTAATTTTATGAAAGGAGTCTTTTAACAAAGCATCGAATGCATGCATGTTTTCGACTAAATTTTTTAAATCTTTCATTCTTTTGATATTTATATTTGAGCAAATTAAAAATCTTTCGCCTTATATCGTTATCTATTTGAATCTGCGTTTCTTTTAAATTATTTTTCGCTAGGCTTTAGAATAAGCCTGCTATCGATCGGCCGTTCTGTTTGGCATTTTGCACAACACGTTTAACTCTCGTGTGTTCAAAATACCGGTATAAAACTTAAGCCGGTTGAATAGAGAAAGCCAAACTTCGGGCTCGTCCGGGATTTGAACCCGGGACCTCTCGCACCCAAAGCGAGAATCATACCCCTAGACCAACGAGCCACGACATTTTAAAAGGAATCGGTAGTTAGTAAAGATTACTTTTCTGTATACAAGAACGTAGAGACAAATCATAGGAATCAAAATGCGCGTACTTTTAGAATGAATAACAGGTGTTAATTTAAATTATTAGACAAGCATCGGTGGTTCAGTGGTAGAATCCTCGCTTGCCACGCGGGCGGCCCGGGTTCGATTCCCGGCCGATGCAACAGCGTCCGTGACGTTTTTTATATTTTCCGAATTTAGGTGTGACATTTGAAGTGAAAAAAAATCAGGTTATCTTTACAATTGTATTTTTGATAAAACTTATACAGCAAGTTTCCATTTTTTGTAAATTGTCTTTAGCTATATAAATGCTTTAATTCATTTTCGTTTCAATCGATCTTTGATTAAAAATCTTTCGCCTTATATCGTTATCTATTTGACTCTGCGTTTCTTTTAAATTATTTTTCGCTAGGCTTTAGAATAAGCCTGCTATCGATCGGCCGTTCTGTTTGGCATTTTGCACAACACGTTTAACTCTCGTGTGTTCAAAATACCGGTATAAAACTTAAGCCGGTTGAATAGAGAAAGCCAAACTTCGGGCTCGTCCGGGATTTGAACCCGGGACCTCTCGCACCCAAAGCGAGAATCATACCCCTAGACCAACGAATTCTGTGAATTATTCTGTGAATTTGACTATGAATTTACATATCTTAATTTTATGAAAGGAGTCTTTTAACAAAGCATCGAATGCATGCATGTTTTCGACTAAATTTTTTAAATCTTTCGATATTTATATTTGAGCAAATTAAAAATCTTTCGCCTTATATCGTTATCTATTTGAATCTGCGTTTCTTTTAAATTATTTTTCGCTAGGCTTTAGAATAAGCCTGCTATCGATCCGCCGTTCTGTTTGGCATTTTGCACAACACGTTTAACTCTCTTGTGTTCAAAATACCGGTATAAAACTTTAGCCGGTTGAATAGAGAAAGCCAAACTTCGGGCTCGTCCGGGATTTGAACCCGGGACCTCTCGCACCCAAAGCGAGAATCATACCCCTAGACCAACGAGCCACGACATTTTAAAAGGAATCGGTAGTTAGTAAAGATTACTTTTCTGTATACAAGAACGTAGAGACAAATCATAGGAATCAAAATGCGCGTACTTTTAGAATGAATAACAGGTGTTAATTTAAATTATTAGACAAGCATCGGTGGTTCAGTGGTAGAATGCTCGCCTGCCACGCGGGCGGCCCGGGTTCGATTCCCGGCCGATGCAACAGCGTCCGTGACGTTTTTTATATTTTCCGAATTTAGGTGTGACATTTGAAGTGAAAAAAAATCAGGTTATCTTTACAATTGTATTTTTGATAAAACTTATACAGCAAGTTTCCATTTTTTGTAAATTGTCTTTAGCTATATAAATGCTTTAATTCATTTTCGTTTCAATCGATCTTTATTCTGTGAATTTGACTATGAATTTACATATCTTAATTTTATGAAAGGAGTCTTTTAACAAAGCATCGAATGCATGCATGTTTTCGACTAAATTTTTTAAATCTTTCATTCTTTTGATATTTATATTTGAGCAAATTAAAAATCTTTCGCCTTATATCGTTATCTATTTGACTCTGCGTTTCTTTTAAATTATTTTTCGCTAGGCTTTAGAATAAGCCTGCTATCGATCGGCCGTTCTGTTTGGCATTTTGCACAACACGTTTAACTCTCGTGTGTTCAAAATACCGGTATAAAACTTAAGCCGGTTGAATAGAGAAAGCCAAACTTCGGGCTCGTCCGGGATTTGAACCCGGGACCTCTCGCACCCAAAGCGAGAATCATACCCCTAGACCAACGAGCCACGACATTTTAAAAGGAATCGGTAGTTAGTAAAGATTACTTTTCTGTATACAAGAACGTAGAGACAAATCATAGGAATCAAAATGCGCGTACTTTTAGAATGAATAACAGGTGTTAATTTAAATTATTAGACAAGCATCGGTGGTTCAGTGGTAGAATGCTCGCCTGCCACGCGGGCGGCCCGGGTTCGATTCCCGGCCGATGCAACAGCGTCCGTGACGTTTTTTATATTTTCCGAATTTAGGTGTGACATTTGAAGTGAAAAAAAATCAGGTTATCTTTACAATTGTATTTTTGATAAAACTTATACAGCAAGTTTCCATTTTTTGTAAATTGTCTTTAGCTATATAAATGCTTTAATTCATTTTCGTTTCAATCGATCTTTATTCTGTGAATTTGACTATGAATTTACATATCTTAATTTTATGAAAGGAGTCTTTTAACAAAGCATCGAATGCATGCATGTTTTCGACTAAATTTTTTAAATCTTTCATTCTTTTGATATTTATATTTGAGCAAATTAAAAATCTTTCGCCTTATATCGTTATCTATTTGACTCTGCGTTTCTTTTAAATTATTTTTCGCTAGGCTTTAGAATAAGCCTGCTATCGATCGGCCGTTCTGTTTGGCATTTTGCACAACACGTTTAACTCTCGTGTGTTCAAAATACCGGTATAAAACTTAAGCCGGTTGAATAGAGAAAGCCAAACTTCGGGCTCGTCCGGGATTTGAACCCGGGACCTCTCGCACCCAAAGCGAGAATCATACCCCTAGACCAACGAGCCACGACATTTTAAAAGGAATCGGTAGTTAGTAAAGATTACTTTTCTGTATACAAGAACGTAGAGACAAATCATAGGAATCAAAATGCGCGTACTTTTAGAATGAATAACAGGTGTTAATTTAAATTGTTAGACAAGCATCGGTGGTTCAGTGGTAGAATGCTCGCCTGCCACGCGGGCGGCCCGGGTTCGATTCCCGGCCGATGCAACAGCGTCCGTGACGTTTTTTATATTTTCCGAATTTAGGTGTGACATTTGAAGTGAAAAAAAATCAGGTTATCTTTACAATTGTATTTTTGATAAAACTTATACAGCAAGTTTCCATTTTTTGTAAATTGTCTTTAGCTATATAAATGCTTTAATTCATTTTCGTTTCAATCGATCTTTGATTAAAAATCTTTCGCCTTATATCGTTATCTATTTGACTCTGCGTTTCTTTTAAATTATTTTTCGCTAGGCTTTAGAATAAGCCTGCTATCGATCGGCCGTTCTGTTTGGCATTTTGCACAACACGTTTAACTCTCGTGTGTTCAAAATACCGGTATAAAACTTAAGCCGGTTGAATAGAGAAAGCCAAATTTCGGGCTCGTCCGGGATTTGAACCCGGGACCTCTCGCACCCAAAGCGAGAATCATACCCCTAGACCAACGAATTCTGTGAATTATTCTGTGAATTTGACTATGAATTTACATATCTTAATTTTATGAAAGGAGTCTTTTAACAAAGCATCGAATGCATGCATGTTTTCGACTAAATTTTTTAAATCTTTCGATATTTATATTTGAGCAAATTAAAAATCTTTCGCCTTATATCGTTATCTATTTGAATCTGCGTTTCTTTTAAATTATTTTTCGCTAGGCTTTAGAATAAGCCTGCTATCGATCCGCCGTTCTGTTTGGCATTTTGCACAACACGTTTAACTCTCTTGTGTTCAAAATACCGGTATAAAACTTTAGCCGGTTGAATAGAGAAAGCCAAACTTCGGGCTCGTCCGGGATTTGAACCCGGGACCTCTCGCACCCAAAGCGAGAATCATACCCCTAGACCAACGAGCCACGACATTTTAAAAGGAATCGGTAGTTAGTAAAGATTACTTTTCTGTATACAAGAACGTAGAGACAAATCATAGGAATCAAAATGCGCGTACTTTTAGAATGAATAACAGGTGTTAATTTAAATTATTAGACAAGCATCGGTGGTTCAGTGGTAGAATGCTCGCCTGCCACGCGGGCGGCCCGGGTTCGATTCCCGGCCGATGCAACAGCGTCCGTGACGTTTTTTATATTTTCCGAATTTAGGTGTGACATTTGAAGTGAAAAAAAATCAGGTTATCTTTACAATTGTATTTTTGATAAAACTTATACAGCAAGTTTCCATTTTTTGTAAATTGTCTTTAGCTATATAAATGCTTTAATTCATTTTCGTTTCAATCGATCTTTATTCTGTGAATTTGACTATGAATTTACATATCTTAATTTTATGAAAGGAGTCTTTTAACAAAGCATCGAATGCATGCATGTTTTCGACTAAATTTTTTAAATCTTTCATTCTTTTGATATTTATATTTGAGCAAATTAAAAATCTTTCGCCTTATATCGTTATCTATTTGAATCTGCGTTTCTTTTAAATTATTTTTCGCTAGGCTTTAGAATAAGCCTGCTATCGATCGGCCGTTCTGTTTGGCATTTTGCACAACACGTTTAACTCTCGTGTGTTCAAAATACCGGTATAAAACTTAAGCCGGTTGAATAGAGAAAGCCAAACTTCGGGCTCGTCCGGGATTTGAACCCGGGACCTCTCGCACCCAAAGCGAGAATCATACCCCTAGACCAACGAGCCACGACATTTTAAAAGGAATCGGTAGTTAGTAAAGATTACTTTTCTGTATACAAGAACGTAGAGACAAATCATAGGAATCAAAATGCGCGTACTTTTAGAATGAATAACAGGTGTTAATTTAAATTATTAGACAAGCATCGGTGGTTCAGTGGTAGAATGCTCGCCTGCCACGCGGGCGGCCCGGGTTCGATTCCCGGCCGATGCAACAGCGTCCGTGACGTTTTTTATATTTTCCGAATTTAGGTGTGACATTTGAAGTGAAAAAAAAATCAGGTTATCTTTACAATTGTATTTTTGATAAAACTTATACAGCAAGTTTCCATTTTTTGTAAATTGTCTTTAGCTATATAAATGCTTTAATTCATTTTCGTTTCAATCGATCTTTATTCTGTGAATTTGACTATGAATTTACATATCTTAATTTTATGAAAGGAGTCTTTTAACAAAGCATCGAATGCATGCATGTTTTCGACTAAATTTTTTAAATCTTTCATTCTTTTGATATTTATATTTGAGCAAATTAAAAATCTTTCGCCTTATATCGTTATCTATTTGAATCTGCGTTTCTTTTAAATTATTTTTCGCTAGGCTTTAGAATAAGCCTGCTATCGATCGGCCGTTCTGTTTGGCATTTTGCACAACACGTTTAACTCTCGTGTGTTCAAAATACCGGTATAAAACTTAAGCCGGTTGAATAGAGAAAGCCAAACTTCGGGCTCGTCCGGGATTTGAACCCGGGACCTCTCGCACCCAAAGCGAGAATCATACCCCTAGACCAACGAGCCACGACATTTTAAAAGGAATCGGTAGTTAGTAAAGATTACTTTTCTGTATACAAGAACGTAGAGACAAATCATAGGAATCAAAATGCGCGTACTTTTAGAATGAATAACAGGTGTTAATTTAAATTATTAGACAAGCATCGGTGGTTCAGTGGTAGAATGCTCGCCTGCCACGCGGGCGGCCCGGGTTCGATTCCCGGCCGATGCAACAGCGTCCGTGACGTTTTTTATATTTTCCGAATTTAGGTGTGACATTTGAAGTGAAAAAAAATCAGGTTATCTTTACAATTGTATTTTTGATAAAACTTATACAGCAAGTTTCCATTTTTTGTAAATTGTCTTTAGCTATATAAATGCTTTAATTCATTTTCGTTTCAATCGATCTTTATTCTGTGAATTTGACTATGAATTTACATATCTTAATTTTATGAAAGGAGTCTTTTAACAAAGCATCGAATGCATGCATGTTTTCGACTAAATTTTTTAAATCTTTCATTCTTTTGATATTTATATTTGAGCAAATTAAAAATCTTTCGCCTTATATCGTTATCTATTTGACTCTGCGTTTCTTTTAAATTATTTTTCGCTAGGCTTTAGAATAAGCCTGCTATCGATCGGCCGTTCTGTTTGGCATTTTGCACAACACGTTTAACTCTCGTGTGTTCAAAATACCGGTATAAAACTTAAGCCGGTTGAATAGAGAAAGCCAAACTTCGGGCTCGTCCGGGATTTGAACCCGGGACCTCTCGCACCCAAAGCGAGAATCATACCCCTAGACCAACGAGCCACGACATTTTAAAAGGAATCGGTAGTTAGTAAAGATTACTTTTCTGTATACAAGAACGTAGAGACAAATCATAGGAATCAAAATGCGCGTACTTTTAGAATGAATAACAGGTGTTAATTTAAATTATTAGACAAGCATCGGTGGTTCAGTGGTAGAATGCTCGCCTGCCACGCGGGCGGCCCGGGTTCGATTCCCGGCCGATGCAACAGCGTCCGTGACGTTTTTTATATTTTCCGAATTTAGGTGTGACATTTGAAGTGAAAAAAAATCAGGTTATCTTTACAATTGTATTTTTGATAAAACTTATACAGCAAGTTTCCATTTTTTGTAAATTGTCTTTAGCTATATAAATGCTTTAATTCATTTTCGTTTCAATCGATCTTTATTCTGTGAATTTGACTATGAATTTACATATCTTAATTTTATGAAAGGAGTCTTTTAACAAAGCATCGAATGCATGCATGTTTTCGACTAAATTTTTTAAATCTTTCATTCTTTTGATATTTATATTTGAGCAAATTAAAAATCTTTCGCCTTATATCGTTATCTATTTGAATCTGCGTTTCTTTTAAATTATTTTTCGCTAGGCTTTAGAATAAGCCTGCTATCGATCGGCCGTTCTGTTTGGCATTTTGCACAACACGTTTAACTCTCGTGTGTTCAAAATACCGGTATAAAACTTAAGCCGGTTGAATAGAGAAAGCCAAACTTCGGGCTCGTCCGGGATTTGAACCCGGGACCTCTCGCACCCAAAGCGAGAATCATACCCCTAGACCAACGAGCCACGACATTTTAAAAGGAATCGGTAGTTAGTAAAGATTACTTTTCTGTATACAAGAACGTAGAGACAAATCATAGGAATCAAAATGCGCGTACTTTTAGAATGAATAACAGGTGTTAATTTAAATTATTAGACAAGCATCGGTGGTTCAGTGGTAGAATGCTCGCCTGCCACGCGGGCGGCCCGGGTTCGATTCCCGGCCGATGCAACAGCGTCCGTGACGTTTTTTATATTTTCCGAATTTAGGTGTGACATTTGAAGTGAAAAAAAATCAGGTTATCTTTACAATTGTATTTTTGATAAAACTTATACAGCAAGTTTCCATTTTTTGTAAATTGTCTTTAGCTATATAAATGCTTTAATTCATTTTCGTTTCAATCGATCTTTATTCTGTGAATTTGACTATGAATTTACATATCTTAATTTTATGAAAGGAGTCTTTTAACAAAGCATCGAATGCATGCATGTTTTCGACTAAATTTTTTAAATCTTTCATTCTTTTGATATTTATATTTGAGCAAATTAAAAATCTTTCGCCTTATATCGTTATCTATTTGACTCTGCGTTTCTTTTAAATTATTTTTCGCTAGGCTTTAGAATAAGCCTGCTATCGATCGGCCGTTTTGTTTGGCATTTTGCACAACACGTTTAACTCTCGTGTGTTCAAAATACCGGTATAAAACTTAAGCCGGTTGAATAGAGAAAGCCAAACTTCGGGCTCGTCCGGGATTTGAACCCGGGACCTCTCGCACCCAAAGCGAGAATCATACCCCTAGACCAACGAGCCACGACATTTTAAAAGGAATCGGTAGTTAGTAAAGATTACTTTTCTGTATACAAGAACGTAGAGACAAATCATAGGAATCAAAATGCGCGTACTTTTAGAATGAATAACAGGTGTTAATTTAAATTATTAGACAAGCATCGGTGGTTCAGTGGTAGAATGCTCGCCTGCCACGCGGGCGGCCCGGGTTCGATTCCCGGCCGATGCAACAGCGTCCGTGACGTTTTTTATATTTTCCGAATTTAGGTGTGACATTTGAAGTGAAAAAAAATCAGGTTATCTTTACAATTGTATTTTTGATAAAACTTATACAGCAAGTTTCCATTTTTTGTAAATTGTCTTTAGCTATATAAATGCTTTAATTCATTTTCGTTTCAATCGATCTTTGATTAAAAATCTTTCGCCTTATATCGTTATCTATTTGACTCTGCGTTTCTTTTAAATTATTTTTCGCTAGGCTTTAGAATAAGCCTGCTATCGATCGGCCGTTCTGTTTGGCATTTTGCACAACACGTTTAACTCTCGTGTGTTCAAAATACCGGTATAAAACTTAAGCCGGTTGAATAGAGAAAGCCAAACTTCGGGCTCGTCCGGGATTTGAACCCGGGACCTCTCGCACCCAAAGCGAGAATCATACCCCTAGACCAACGAATTCTGTGAATTATTCTGTGAATTTGACTATGAATTTACATATCTTAATTTTATGAAAGGAGTCTTTTAACAAAGCATCGAATGCATGCATGTTTTCGACTAAATTTTTTAAATCTTTCATTCTTTTGATATTTATATTTGAGCAAATTAAAAATCTTTCGCCTTATATCGTTATCTATTTGAATCTGCGTTTCTTTTAAATTATTTTTCGCTAGGCTTTAGAATAAGCCTGCTATCGATCCGCCGTTCTGTTTGGCATTTTGCACAACACGTTTAACTCTCTTGTGTTCAAAATACCGGTATAAAACTTTAGCCGGTTGAATAGAGAAAGCCAAACTTCGGGCTCGTCCGGGATTTGAACCCGGGACCTCTCGCACCCAAAGCGAGAATCATACCCCTAGACCAACGAGCCACGACATTTTAAAAGGAATCGGTAGTTAGTAAAGATTACTTTTCTGTATACAAGAACGTAGAGACAAATCATAGGAATCAAAATGCGCGTACTTTTAGAATGAATAACAGGTGTTAATTTAAATTATTAGACAAGCATCGGTGGTTCAGTGGTAGAATGCTCGCCTGCCACGCGGGCGGCCCGGGTTCGATTCCCGGCCGATGCAACAGCGTCCGTGACGTTTTTTATATTTTCCGAATTTAGGTGTGACATTTGAAGTGAAAAAAAATCAGGTTATCTTTACAATTGTATTTTTGATAAAACTTATACAGCAAGTTTCCATTTTTTGTAAATTGTCTTTAGCTATATAAATGCTTTAATTCATTTTCGTTTCAATCGATCTTTATTCTGTGAATTTGACTATGAATTTACATATCTTAATTTTATGAAAGGAGTCTTTTAACAAAGCATCGAATGCATGCATGTTTTCGACTAAATTTTTTAAATCTTTCATTCTTTTGATATTTATATTTGAGCAAATTAAAAATCTTTCGCCTTATATCGTTATCTATTTGACTCTGCGTTTCTTTTAAATTATTTTTCGCTAGGCTTTAGAATAAGCCTGCTATCGATCGGCCGTTCTGTTTGGCATTTTGCACAACACGTTTAACTCTCGTGTGTTCAAAATACCGGTATAAAACTTAAGCCGGTTGAATAGAGAAAGCCAAACTTCGGGCTCGTCCGGGATTTGAACCCGGGACCTCTCGCACCCAAAGCGAGAATCATACCCCTAGACCAACGAGCCACGACATTTTAAAAGGAATCGGTAGTTAGTAAAGATTACTTTTCTGTATACAAGAACGTAGAGACAAATCATAGGAATCAAAATGCGCGTACTTTTAGAATGAATAACAGGTGTTAATTTAAATTATTAGACAAGCATCGGTGGTTCAGTGGTAGAATGCTCGCCTGCCACGCGGGCGGCCCGGGTTCGATTCCCGGCCGATGCAACAGCGTCCGTGACGTTTTTTATATTTTCCGAATTTAGGTGTGACATTTGAAGTGAAAAAAAATCAGGTTATCTTTACAATTGTATTTTTGATAAAACTTATACAGCAAGTTTCCATTTTTTGTAAATTGTCTTTAGCTATATAAATGCTTTAATTCATTTTCGTTTCAATCGATCTTTATTCTGTGAATTTGACTATGAATTTACATATCTTAATTTTATGAAAGGAGTCTTTTAACAAAGCATCGAATGCATGCATGTTTTCGACTAAATTTTTTAAATCTTTCATTCTTTTGATATTTATATTTGAGCAAATTAAAAATCTTTCGCCTTATATCGTTATCTATTTGAATCTGCGTTTCTTTTAAATTATTTTTCGCTAGGCTTTAGAATAAGCCTGCTATCGATCGGCCGTTCTGTTTGGCATTTTGCACAACACGTTTAACTCTCGTGTGTTCAAAATACCGGTATAAAACTTAAGCCGGTTGAATAGAGAAAGCCAAACTTCGGGCTCGTCCGGGATTTGAACCCGGGACCTCTCGCACCCAAAGCGAGAATCATACCCCTAG
The DNA here is from genome assembly GCA_963931845.1 of Maratus michaelseni. Lineage (NCBI taxonomy): Eukaryota > Metazoa > Arthropoda > Arachnida > Araneae > Salticidae > Maratus > Maratus michaelseni. The sequence continues at coordinate 262,461,428 of OZ007593.1, forward strand.
ACCAACGAGCCACGACATTTTAAAAGGAATCGGTAGTTAGTAAAGATTACTTTTCTGTATACAAGAACGTAGAGACAAATCATAGGAATCAAAATGCGCGTACTTTTAGAATGAATAACAGGTGTTAATTTAAATTACTAGACAAGCATCGGTGGTTCAGTGGTAGAATGCTCGCCTGCCACGCGGGCGGCCCGGGTTCGATTCCCGGCCGATGCAACAGCGTCCGTGACGTTTTTTATATTTTCCGAATTTAGGTGTGACATTTGAAGTGAAAAAAAATCAGGTTATCTTTACAATTGTATTTTTGATAAAACTTATACAGCAAGTTTCCATTTTTTGTAAATTGTCTTTAGCTATATAAATGCTTTAATTCATTTTCGTTTCAATCGATCTTTATTCTGTGAATTTGACTATGAATTTACATATCTTAATTTTATGAAAGGAGTCTTTTAACAAAGCATCGAATGCATGCATGTTTTCGACTAAATTTTTTAAATCTTTCATTCTTTTGATATTTATATTTGAGCAAATTAAAAATCTTTCGCCTTATATCGTTATCTATTTGACTCTGCGTTTCTTTTAAATTATTTTTCGCTAGGCTTTAGAATAAGCCTGCTATCGATCGGCCGTTCTGTTTGGCATTTTGCACAACACGTTTAACTCTCGTGTGTTCAAAATACCGGTATAAAACTTAAGCCGGTTGAATAGAGAAAGCCAAACTTCGGGCTCGTCCGGGATTTGAACCCGGGACCTCTCGCACCCAAAGCGAGAATCATACCCCTAGACCAACGAGCCACGACATTTTAAAAGGAATCGGTAGTTAGTAAAGATTACTTTTCTGTATACAAGAACGTAGAGACAAATCATAGGAATCAAAATGCGCGTACTTTTAGAATGAATAACAGGTGTTAATTTAAATTATTAGACAAGCATCGGTGGTTCAGTGGTAGAATGCTCGCCTGCCACGCGGGCGGCCCGGGTTCGATTCCCGGCCGATGCAACAGCGTCCGTGACGTTTTTTATATTTTCCGAATTTAGGTGTGACATTTGAAGTGAAAAAAAATCAGGTTATCTTTACAATTGTATTTTTGATAAAACTTATACAGCAAGTTTCCATTTTTTGTAAATTGTCTTTAGCTATATAAATGCTTTAATTCATTTTCGTTTCAATCGATCTTTATTCTGTGAATTTGACTATGAATTTACATATCTTAATTTTATGAAAGGAGTCTTTTAACAAAGCATCGAATGCATGCATGTTTTCGACTAAATTTTTTAAATCTTTCATTCTTTTGATATTTATATTTGAGCAAATTAAAAATCTTTCGCCTTATATCGTTATCTATTTGAATCTGCGTTTCTTTTAAATTATTTTTCGCTAGGCTTTAGAATAAGCCTGCTATCGATCGGCCGTTCTGTTTGGCATTTTGCACAACACGTTTAACTCTCGTGTGTTCAAAATACCGGTATAAAACTTAAGCCGGTTGAATAGAGAAAGCCAAACTTCGGGCTCGTCCGGGATTTGAACCCGGGACCTCTCGCACCCAAAGCGAGAATCATACCCCTAGACCAACGAGCCACGACATTTTAAAAGGAATCGGTAGTTAGTAAAGATTACTTTTCTGTATACAAGAACGTAGAGACAAATCATAGGAATCAAAATGCGCGTACTTTTAGAATGAATAACAGGTGTTAATTTAAATTATTAGACAAGCATCGGTGGTTCAGTGGTAGAATGCTCGCCTGCCACGCGGGCGGCCCGGGTTCGATTCCCGGCCGATGCAACAGCGTCCGTGACGTTTTTTATATTTTCCGAATTTAGGTGTGACATTTGAAGTGAAAAAAAATCAGGTTATCTTTACAATTGTATTTTTGATAAAACTTATACAGCAAGTTTCCATTTTTTGTAAATTGTCTTTAGCTATATAAATGCTTTAATTCATTTTCGTTTCAATCGATCTTTATTCTGTGAATTTGACTATGAATTTACATATCTTAATTTTATGAAAGGAGTCTTTTAACAAAGCATCGAATGCATGCATGTTTTCGACTAAATTTTTTAAATCTTTCATTCTTTTGATATTTATATTTGAGCAAATTAAAAATCTTTCGCCTTATATCGTTATCTATTTGACTCTGCGTTTCTTTTAAATTATTTTTCGCTAGGCTTTAGAATAAGCCTGCTATCGATCGGCCGTTCTGTTTGGCATTTTGCACAACACGTTTAACTCTCGTGTGTTCAAAATACCGGTATAAAACTTAAGCCGGTTGAATAGAGAAAGCCAAACTTCGGGCTCGTCCGGGATTTGAACCCGGGACCTCTCGCACCCAAAGCGAGAATCATACCCCTAGACCAACGAGCCACGACATTTTAAAAGGAATCGGTAGTTAGTAAAGATTACTTTTCTGTATACAAGAACGTAGAGACAAATCATAGGAATCAAAATGCGCGTACTTTTAGAATGAATAACAGGTGTTAATTTAAATTATTAGACAAGCATCGGTGGTTCAGTGGTAGAATGCTCGCCTGCCACGCGGGCGGCCCGGGTTCGATTCCCGGCCGATGCAACAGCGTCCGTGACGTTTTTTATATTTTCCGAATTTAGGTGTGACATTTGAAGTGAAAAAAAATCAGGTTATCTTTACAATTGTATTTTTGATAAAACTTATACAGCAAGTTTCCATTTTTTGTAAATTGTCTTTAGCTATATAAATGCTTTAATTCATTTTCGTTTCAATCGATCTTTATTCTGTGAATTTGACTATGAATTTACATATCTTAATTTTATGAAAGGAGTCTTTTAACAAAGCATCGAATGCATGCATGTTTTCGACTAAATTTTTTAAATCTTTCATTCTTTTGATATTTATATTTGAGCAAATTAAAAATCTTTCGCCTTATATCGTTATCTATTTGAATCTGCGTTTCTTTTAAATTATTTTTCGCTAGGCTTTAGAATAAGCCTGCTATCGATCGGCCGTTCTGTTTGGCATTTTGCACAACACGTTTAACTCTCGTGTGTTCAAAATACCGGTATAAAACTTAAGCCGGTTGAATAGAGAAAGCCAAACTTCGGGCTCGTCCGGGATTTGAACCCGGGACCTCTCGCACCCAAAGCGAGAATCATACCCCTAGACCAACGAGCCACGACATTTTAAAAGGAATCGGTAGTTAGTAAAGATTACTTTTCTGTATACAAGAACGTAGAGACAAATCATAGGAATCAAAATGCGCGTACTTTTAGAATGAATAACAGGTGTTAATTTAAATTATTAGACAAGCATCGGTGGTTCAGTGGTAGAATGCTCGCCTGCCACGCGGGCGGCCCGGGTTCGATTCCCGGCTGATGCAACAGCGTCCGTGACGTTTTTTATATTTTCCGAATTTAGGTGTGACATTTGAAGTGAAAAAAAATCAGGTTATCTTTACAATTGTATTTTTGATAAAACTTATACAGCAAGTTTCCATTTTTTGTAAATTGTCTTTAGCTATATAAATGCTTTAATTCATTTTCGTTTCAATCGATCTTTATTCTGTGAATTTGACTATGAATTTACATATCTTAATTTTATGAAAGGAGTCTTTTAACAAAGCATCGAATGCATGCATGTTTTCGACTAAATTTTTTAAATCTTTCATTCTTTTGATATTTATATTTGAGCAAATTAAAAATCTTTCGCCTTATATCGTTATCTATTTGACTCTGCGTTTCTTTTAAATTATTTTTCGCTAGGCTTTAGAATAAGCCTGCTATCGATCGGCCGTTCTGTTTGGCATTTTGCACAACACGTTTAACTCTCGTGTGTTCAAAATACCGGTATAAAACTTAAGCCGGTTGAATAGAGAAAGCCAAACTTCGGGCTCGTCCGGGATTTGAACCCGGGACCTCTCGCACCCAAAGCGAGAATCATACCCCTAGACCAACGAGCCACGACATTTTAAAAGGAATCGGTAGTTAGTAAAGATTACTTTTCTGTATACAAGAACGTAGAGACAAATCATAGGAATCAAAATGCGCGTACTTTTAGAATGAATAACAGGTGTTAATTTAAATTATTAGACAAGCATCGGTGGTTCAGTGGTAGAATGCTCGCCTGCCACGCGGGCGGCCCGGGTTCGATTCCCGGCCGATGCAACAGCGTCCGTGACGTTTTTTATATTTTCCGAATTTAGGTGTGACATTTGAAGTGAAAAAAAATCAGGTTATCTTTACAATTGTATTTTTGATAAAACTTATACAGCAAGTTTCCATTTTTTGTAAATTGTCTTTAGCTATATAAATGCTTTAATTCATTTTCGTTTCAATCGATCTTTATTCTGTGAATTTGACTATGAATTTACATATCTTAATTTTATGAAAGGAGTCTTTTAACAAAGCATCGAATGCATGCATGTTTTCGACTAAATTTTTTAAATCTTTCATTCTTTTGATATTTATATTTGAGCAAATTAAAAATCTTTCGCCTTATATCGTTATCTATTTGACTCTGCGTTTCTTTTAAATTATTTTTCGCTAGGCTTTAGAATAAGCCTGCTATCGATCGGCCGTTCTGTTTGGCATTTTGCACAATACGTTTAACTCTCGTGTGTTCAAAATACCGGTATAAAACTTAAGCCGGTTGAATAGAGAAAGCCAAACTTCGGGCTCGTCCGGGATTTGAACCTGGGACCTCTCGCACCCAAAGCGAGAATCATACCCCTAGACCAACGAGCCACGACATTTTAAAAGGAATCGGTAGTTAGTAAAGATTACTTTTCTGTATACAAGAACGTAGAGACAAATCATAGGAATCAAAATGCGCGTACTTTTAGAATGAATAACAGGTGTTAATTTAAATTATTAGACAAGCATCGGTGGTTCAGTGGTAGAATGCTCGCCTGCCACGCGGGCGGCCCGGGTTCGATTCCCGGCCGATGCAACAGCGTCCGTGACGTTTTTTATATTTTCCGAATTTAGGTGTGACATTTGAAGTGAAAAAAAATCAGGTTATCTTTACAATTGTATTTTTGATAAAACTTATACAGCAAGTTTCCATTTTTTGTAAATTGTCTTTAGCTATATAAATGCTTTAATTCATTTTCGTTTCAATCGATCTTTATTCTGTGAATTTGACTATGAATTTACATATCTTAATTTTATGAAAGGAGTCTTTTAACAAAGCATCGAATGCATGCATGTTTTCGACTAAATTTTTTAAATCTTTCATTCTTTTGATATTTATATTTGAGCAAATTAAAAATCTTTCGCCTTATATCGTTATCTATTTGACTCTGCGTTTCTTTTAAATTATTTTTCGCTAGGCTTTAGAATAAGCCTGCTATCGATCGGCCGTTCTGTTTGGCATTTTGCACAACACGTTTAACTCTCGTGTGTTCAAAATACCGGTATAAAACTTAAGCCGGTTGAATAGAGAAAGCCAAACTTCGGGCTCGTCCGGGATTTGAACCCGGGACCTCTCGCACCCAAAGCGAGAATCATACCCCTAGACCAACGAGCCACGACATTTTAAAAGGAATCGGTAGTTAGTAAAGATTACTTTTCTGTATACAAGAACGTAGAGACAAATCATAGGAATCAAAATGCGCGTACTTTTAGAATGAATAACAGGTGTTAATTTAAATTATTAGACAAGCATCGGTGGTTCAGTGGTAGAATGCTCGCCTGCCACGCGGGCGGCCCGGGTTCGATTCCCGGCCGATGCAACAGCGTCCGTGACGTTTTTTATATTTTCCGAATTTAGGTGTGACATTTGAAGTGAAAAAAAATCAGGTTATCTTTACAATTGTATTTTTGATAAAACTTATACAGCAAGTTTCCATTTTTTGTAAATTGTCTTTAGCTATATAAATGCTTTAATTCATTTTCGTTTCAATCGATCTTTATTCTGTGAATTTGACTATGAATTTACATATCTTAATTTTATGAAAGGAGTCTTTTAACAAAGCATCGAATGCATGCATGTTTTCGACTAATTTTTTTAAATCTTTCATTCTTTTGATATTTATATTTGAGCAAATTAAAAATCTTTCGCCTTATATCGTTATCTATTTGACTCTGCGTTTCTTTTAAATTATTTTTCGCTAGGCTTTAGAATAAGCCTGCTATCGATCGGCCGTTCTGTTTGGCATTTTGCACAACACGTTTAACTCTCGTGTGTTCAAAATACCGGTATAAAACTTAAGCCGGTTGAATAGAGAAAGCCAAACTTCGGGCTCGTCCGGGATTTGAACCCGGGACCTCTCGCACCCAAAGCGAGAATCATACCCCTAGACCAACGAGCCACGACATTTTAAAAGGAATCGGTAGTTAGTAAAGATTACTTTTCTGTATACAAGAACGTAGAGACAAATCATAGGAATCAAAATGCGCGTACTTTTAGAATGAATAACAGGTGTTAATTTAAATTATTAGACAAGCATCGGTGGTTCAGTGGTAGAATGCTCGCCTGCCACGCGGGCGGCCCGGGTTCGATTCCCGGCCGATGCAACAGCGTCCGTGACGTTTTTTATATTTTCCGAATTTAGGTGTGACATTTGAAGTGAAAAAAAATCAGGTTATCTTTACAATTGTATTTTTGATAAAACTTATACAGCAAGTTTCCATTTTTTGTAAATTGTCTTTAGCTATATAAATGCTTTAATTCATTTTCGTTTCAATCGATCTTTGATTAAAAATCTTTCGCCTTATATCGTTATCTATTTGACTCTGCGTTTCTTTTAAATTATTTTTCGCTAGGCTTTAGAATAAGCCTGCTATCGATCGGCCGTTCTGTTTGGCATTTTGCACAACACGTTTAACTCTCGTGTGTTCAAAATACCGGTATAAAACTTAAGCCGGTTGAATAGAGAAAGCCAAACTTCGTGCTCGTCCGGGATTTGAACCCGGGACCTCTCGCACCCAAAGCGAGAATCATACCCCTAGACCAACGAATTCTGCGAATTATTCTGTGAATTTGACTATGAATTTACATATCTTAATTTTATGAAAGGAGTCTTTTAACAAAGCATCGAATGCATGCATGTTTTCGACTAAATTTTTTAAATCTTTCGATATTTATATTTGAGCAAATTAAAAATCTTTCGCCTTATATCGTTATCTATTTGAATCTGCGTTTCTTTTAAATTATTTTTCGCTAGGCTTTAGAATAAGCCTGCTATCGATCCGCCGTTCTGTTTGGCATTTTGCACAACACGTTTAACTCTCTTGTGTTCAAAATACCGGTATAAAACTTTAGCCGGTTGAATAGAGAAAGCCAAACTTCGGGCTCGTCCGGGATTTGAACCCGGGACCTCTCGCACCCAAAGCGAGAATCATACCCCTAGACCAACGAGCCACGACATTTTAAAAGGAATCGGTAGTTAGTAAAGATTACTTTTCTGTATACAAGAACGTAGAGACAAATCATAGGAATCAAAATGCGCGTACTTTTAGAATGAATAACAGGTGTTAATTTAAATTATTAGACAAGCATCGGTGGTTCAGTGGTAGAATGCTCGCCTGCCACGCGGGCGGCCCGGGTTCGATTCCCGGCCGATGCAACAGCGTCCGTGACGTTTTTTATATTTTCCGAATTTAGGTGTGACATTTGAAGTGAAAAAAAATCAGGTTATCTTTACAATTGTATTTTTGATAAAACTTATACAGCAAGTTTCCATTTTTTGTAAATTGTCTTTAGCTATATAAATGCTTTAATTCATTTTCGTTTCAATCGATCTTTATTCTGTGAATTTGACTATGAATTTACATATCTTAATTTTATGAAAGGAGTCTTTTAACAAAGCATCGAATGCATGCATGTTTTCGACTAAATTTTTTAAATCTTTCATTCTTTTGATATTTATATTTGAGCAAATTAAAAATCTTTCGCCTTATATCGTTATCTATTTGACTCTGCGTTTCTTTTAAATTATTTTTCGCTAGGCTTTAGAATAAGCCTGCTATCGATCGGCCGTTCTGTTTGGCATTTTGCACAACACGTTTAACTCTCGTGTGTTCAAAATACCGGTATAAAACTTAAGCCGGTTGAATAGAGAAAGCCAAACTTCGGGCTCGTCCGGGATTTGAACCCGGGACCTCTCGCACCCAAAGCGAGAATCATACCCCTAGACCAACGAGCCACGACATTTTAAAAGGAATCGGTAGTTAGTAAAGATTACTTTTCTGTATACAAGAACGTAGAGACAAATCATAGGAATCAAAATGCGCGTACTTTTAGAATGAATAACAGGTGTTAATTTAAATTATTAGACAAGCATCGGTGGTTCAGTGGTAGAATGCTCGCCTGCCACGCGGGCGGCCCGGGTTCGATTCCCGGCCGATGCAACAGCGTCCGTGACGTTTTTTATATTTTCCGAATTTAGGTGTGACATTTGAAGTGAAAAAAAATCAGGTTATCTTTACAATTGTATTTTTGATAAAACTTATACAGCAAGTTTCCATTTTTTGTAAATTGTCTTTAGCTATATAAATGCTTTAATTCATTTTCGTTTCAATCGATCTTTGATTAAAAATCTTTCGCCTTATATCGTTATCTATTTGACTCTGCGTTTCTTTTAAATTATTTTTCGCTAGGCTTTAGAATAAGCCTGCTATCGATCGGCCGTTCTGTTTGGCATTTTGCACAACACGTTTAACTCTCGTGTGTTCAAAATACCGGTATAAAACTTAAGCCGGTTGAATAGAGAAAGCCAAACTTCGGGCTCGTCCGGGATTTGAACCCGGGACCTCTCGCACCCAAAGCGAGAATCATACCCCTAGACCAACGAATTCTGTGAATTATTCTGTGAATTTGACTATGAATTTACATATCTTAATTTTATGAAAGGAGTCTTTTAACAAAGCATCGAATGCATGCATGTTTTCGACTAAATTTTTTAAATCTTTCGATATTTATATTTGAGCAAATTAAAAATCTTTCGCCTTATATCGTTATCTATTTGAATCTGCGTTTCTTTTAAATTATTTTTCGCTAGGCTTTAGAATAAGCCTGCTATCGATCCGCCGTTCTGTTTGGCATTTTGCACAACACGTTTAACTCTCTTGTGTTCAAAATACCGGTATAAAACTTTAGCCGGTTGAATAGAGAAAGCCAAACTTCGGGCTCGTCCGGGATTTGAACCCGGGACCTCTCGCACCCAAAGCGAGAATCATACCCCTAGACCAACGAGCCACGACATTTTAAAAGGAATCGGTAGTTAGTAAAGATTACTTTTCTGTATACAAGAACGTAGAGACAAATCATAGGAATCAAAATGCGCGTACTTTTAGAATGAATAACAGGTGTTAATTTAACTTATTAGACAAGCATCGGTGGTTCAGTGGTAGAATGCTCGCCTGCCACGCGGGCGGCCCGGGTTCGATTCCCGGCCGATGCAACAGCGTCCGTGACGTTTTTTATATTTTCCGAATTTAGGTGTGACATTTGAAGTGAAAAAAAATCAGGTTATCTTTACAATTGTATTTTTGATAAAACTTATACAGCAAGTTTCCATTTTTTGTAAATTGTCTTTAGCTATATAAATGCTTTAATTCATTTTCGTTTCAATCGATCTTTGATTAAAAATCTTTCGCCTTATATCGTTATCTATTTGACTCTGCGTTTCTTTTAAATTATTTTTCGCTAGGCTTTAGAATAAGCCTGCTATCGATCGGCCGTTCTGTTTGGCATTTTGCACAACACGTTTAACTCTCGTGTGTTCAAAATACCGGTATAAAACTTAAGCCGGTTGAATAGAGAAAGCCAAACTTCGGGCTCGTCCGGGATTTGAACCCGGGACCTCTCGCACCCAAAGCGAGAATCATACCCCTAGACCAACGAATTCTGTGAATTATTCTGTGAATTTGACTATGAATTTACATATCTTAATTTTATGAAAGGAGTCTTTTAACAAAGCATCGAATGCATGCATGTTTTCGACTAAATTTTTTAAATCTTTCGATATTTATATTTGAGCAAATTAAAAATCTTTCGCCTTATATCGTTATCTATTTGAATCTGCGTTTCTTTTAAATTATTTTTCGCTAGGCTTTAGAATAAGCCTGCTATCGATCCGCCGTTCTGTTTGGCATTTTGCACAACACGTTTAACTCTCTTGTGTTCAAAATACCGGTATAAAACTTTAGCCGGTTGAATAGAGAAAGCCAAACTTCGGGCTCGTCCGGGATTTGAACCCGGGACCTCTCGCACCCAAAGCGAGAATCATACCCCTAGACCAACGAGCCACGACATTTTAAAAGGAATCGGTAGTTAGTAAAGATTACTTTTCTGTATACAAGAACGTAGAGACAAATCATAGGAATCAAAATGCGCGTACTTTTAGAATGAATAACAGGTGTTAATTTAACTTATTAGACAAGCATCGGTGGTTCAGTGGTAGAATGCTCGCCTGCCACGCGGGCGGCCCGGGTTCGATTCCCGGCCGATGCAACAGCGTCCGTGACGTTTTTTATATTTTCCGAATTTAGGTGTGACATTTGAAGTGAAAAAAAATCAGGTTATCTTTACAATTGTATTTTTGATAAAACTTATACAGCAAGTTTCCATTTTTTGTAAATTGTCTTTAGCTATATAAATGCTTTAATTCATTTTCGTTTCAATCGATCTTTATTCTGTGAATTTGACTATGAATTTACATATCTTAATTTTATGAAAGGAGTCTTTTAACAAAGCATCGAATGCATGCATGTTTTCGACTAAATTTTTTAAATCTTTCATTCTTTTGATATTTATATTTGAGCAAATTAAAAATCTTTCGCCTTATATCGTTATCTATTTGACTCTGCGTTTCTTTTAAATTATTTTTCGCTAGGCTTTAGAATAAGCCTGCTATCGATCGGCCGTTCTGTTTGGCATTTTGCACAACACGTTTAACTCTCGTGTGTTCAAAATACCGGTATAAAACTTAAGCCGGTTGAATAGAGAAAGCCAAACTTCGGGCTCGTCCGGGATTTGAACCCGGGACCTCTCGCACCCAAAGCGAGAATCATACCCCTAGACCAACGAGCCACGACATTTTAAAAGGAATCGGTAGTTAGTAAAGATTACTTTTCTGTATACAAGAACGTAGAGACAAATCATAGGAATCAAAATGCGCGTACTTTTAGAATGAATAACAGGTGTTAATTTAAATTATTAGACAAGCATCGGTGGTTCAGTGGTAGAATGCTCGCCTGCCACGCGGGCGGCCCGGGTTCGATTCCCGGCCGATGCAACAGCGTCCGTGACGTTTTTTATATTTTCCGAATTTAGGTGTGACATTTGAAGTGAAAAAAAATCAGGTTATCTTTACAATTGTATTTTTGATAAAACTTATACAGCAAGTTTCCATTTTTTGTAAATTGTCTTTAGCTATATAAATGCTTTAATTCATTTTCGTTTCAATCGATCTTTATTCTGTGAATTTGACTATGAATTTACATATCTTAATTTTATGAAAGGAGTCTTTTAACAAAGCATCGAATGCATGCATGTTTTCGACTAAATTTTTTAAATCTTTCATTCTTTTGATATTTATATTTGAGCAAATTAAAAATCTTTCGCCTTATATCGTTATCTATTTGAATCTGCGTTTCTTTTAAATTATTTTTCGCTAGGCTTTAGAATAAGCCTGCTATCGATCGGCCGTTCTGTTTGGCATTTTGCACAACACGTTTAACTCTCGTGTGTTCAAAATACCGGTATAAAACTTAAGCCGGTTGAATAGAGAAAGCCAAACTTCGGGCTCGTCCGGGATTTGAACCCGGGACCTCTCGCACCCAAAGCGAGAATCATACCCCTAGACCAACGAGCCACGACATTTTAAAAGGAATCGGTAGTTAGTAAAGATTACTTTTCTGTATACAAGAACGTAGAGACAAATCATAGGAATCAAAATGCGCGTACTTTTAGAATGAATAACAGGTGTTAATTTAAATTATTAGACAAGCATCGGTGGTTCAGTGGTAGAATGCTCGCCTGCCACGCGGGCGGCCCGGGTTCGATTCCCGGCCGATGCAACAGCGTCCGTGACGTTTTTTATATTTTCCGAATTTAGGTGTGACATTTGAAGTGAAAAAAAATCAGGTTATCTTTACAATTGTATTTTTGATAAAACTTATACAGCAAGTTTCCATTTTTTGTAAATTGTCTTTAGCTATATAAATGCTTTAATTCATTTTCGTTTCAATCGATCTTTATTCTGTGAATTTGACTATGAATTTACATATCTTAATTTTATGAAAGGAGTCTTTTAACAAAGCATCGAATGCATGCATGTTTTCGACTAAATTTTTTAAATCTTTCATTCTTTTGATATTTATATTTGAGCAAATTAAAAATCTTTCGCCTTATATCGTTATCTATTTGACTCTGCGTTTCTTTTAAATTATTTTTCGCTAGGCTTTAGAATAAGCCTGCTATCGATCGGCCGTTCTGTTTGGCATTTTGCACAACACGTTTAACTCTCGTGTGTTCAAAATACCGGTATAAAACTTAAGCCGGTTGAATAGAGAAAGCCAAACTTCGGGCTCGTCCGGGATTTGAACCCGGGACCTCTCGCACCCAAAGCGAGAATCATACCCCTAGACCAACGAGCCACGACATTTTAAAAGGAATCGGTAGTTAGTAAAGATTACTTTTCTGTATACAAGAACGTAGAGACAAATCATAGGAATCAAAATGCGCGTACTTTTAGAATGAATAACAGGTGTTAATTTAAATTATTAGACAAGCATCGGTGGTTCAGTGGTAGAATGCTCGCCTGCCACGCGGGCGGCCCGGGTTCGATTCCCGGCCGATGCAACAGCGTCCGTGACGTTTTTTATATTTTCCGAATTTAGGTGTGACATTTGAAGTGAAAAAAAATCAGGTTATCTTTACAATTGTATTTTTGATAAAACTTATACAGCAAGTTTCCATTTTTTGTAAATTGTCTTTAGCTATATAAATGCTTTAATTCATTTTCGTTTCAATCGATCTTTATTCTGTGAATTTGACTATGAATTTACATATCTTAATTTTATGAAAGGAGTCTTTTAACAAAGCATCGAATGCATGCACGTTTTCGACTAAATTTTTTAAATCTTTCATTCTTTTGATATTTATATTTGAGCAAATTAAAAATCTTTCGCCTTATATCGTTATCTATTTGAATCTGCGTTTCTTTTAAATTATTTTTCGCTAGGCTTTAGAATAAGCCTGCTATCGATCGGCCGTTCTGTTTGGCATTTTGCACAACACGTTTAACTCTCGTGTGTTCAAAATACCGGTATAAAACTTAAGCCGGTTGAATAGAGAAAGCCAAACTTCGGGCTCGTCCGGGATTTGAACCCGGGACCTCTCGCACCCAAAGCGAGAATCATACCCCTAGACCAACGAGCCACGACATTTTAAAAGGAATCGGTAGTTAGTAAAGATTACTTTTCTGTATACAAGAACGTAGAGACAAATCATAGGAATCAAAATGCGCGTACTTTTAGAATGAATAACAGGTGTTAATTTAAATTATTAGACAAGCATCGGTGGTTCAGTGGTAGAATGCTCGCCTGCCACGCGGGCGGCCCGGGTTCGATTCCCGGCCGATGCAACAGCGTCCGTGACGTTTTTTATATTTTCCGAATTTAGGTGTGACATTTGAAGTGAAAAAAAATCAGGTTATCTTTACAATTGTATTTTTGATAAAACTTATACAGCAAGTTTCCATTTTTTGTAAATTGTCTTTAGCTATATAAATGCTTTAATTCATTTTCGTTTCAATCGATCTTTATTCTGTGAATTTGACTATGAATTTACATATCTTAATTTTATGAAAGGAGTCTTTTAACAAAGCATCGAATGCATGCATGTTTTCGACTAAATTTTTTAAATCTTTCATTCTTTTGATATTTATATTTGAGCAAATTAAAAATCTTTCGCCTTATATCGTTATCTATTTGACTCTGCGTTTCTTTTAAATTATTTTTCGCTAGGCTTTAGAATAAGCCTGCTATCGATCGGCCGTTCTGTTTGGCATTTTGCACAACACGTTTAACTCTCGTGTGTTCAAAATACCGGTATAAAACTTAAGCCGGTTGAATAGAGAAAGCCAAACTTCGGGCTCGTCCGGGATTTGAACCCGGGACCTCTCGCACCCAAAGCGAGAATCATACCCCTAGACCAACGAGCCACGACATTTTAAAAGGAATCGGTAGTTAGTAAAGATTACTTTTCTGTATACAAGAACGTAGAGACAAATCATAGGAATCAAAATGCGCGTACTTTTAGAATGAATAACAGGTGTTAATTTAAATTATTAGACAAGCATCGGTGGTTCAGTGGTAGAATGCTCGCCTGCCACGCGGGCGGCCCGGGTTCGATTCCCGGCCGATGCAACAGCGTCCGTGACGTTTTTTATATTTTCCGAATTTAGGTGTGACATTTGAAGTGAAAAAAAATCAGGTTATCTTTACAATTGTATTTTTGATAAAACTTATACAGCAAGTTTCCATTTTTTGTAAATTGTCTTTAGCTATATAAATGCTTTAATTCATTTTCGTTTCAATCGATCTTTGATTAAAAATCTTTCGCCTTATATCGTTATCTATTTGACTCTGCGTTTCTTTTAAATTATTTTTCGCTAGGCTTTAGAATAAGCCTGCTATCGATCGGCCGTTCTGTTTGGCATTTTGCACAACACGTTTAACTCTCGTGTGTTCAAAATACCGGTATAAAACTTAAGCCGGTTGAATAGAGAAAGCCAAACTTCGGGCTCGTCCGGGATTTGAACCCGGGACCTCTCGCACCCAAAGCGAGAATCATACCCCTAGACCAACGAATTCTGTGAATTATTCTGTGAATATGACTATGAATTTACATATCTTAATTTTATGAAAGGAGTCTTTTAACAAAGCATCGAATGCATGCATGTTTTCGACTAAATTTTTTAAATCTTTCATTCTTTTGATATTTATATTTGAGCAAATTAAAAATCTTTCGCCTTATATCGTTATCTATTTGAATCTGCGTTTCTTTTAAATTATTTTTCGCTAGGCTTTAGAATAAGCCTGCTATCGATCCGCCGTTCTGTTTGGCATTTTGCACAACACGTTTAACTCTCTTGTGTTCAAAATACCGGTATAAAACTTTAGCCGGTTGAATAGAGAAAGCCAAACTTCGGGCTCGTCCGGGATTTGAACCCGGGACCTCTCGCACCCAAAGCGAGAATCATACCCCTAGACCAACGAGCCACGACATTTTAAAAGGAATCGGTAGTTAGTAAAGATTACTTTTCTGTATACAAGAACGTAGAGACAAATCATAGGAATCAAAATGCGCGTACTTTTAGAATGAATAACAGGTGTTAATTTAAATTATTAGACAAGCATCGGTGGTTCAGTGGTAGAATGCTCGCCTGCCACGCGGGCGGCCCGGGTTCGATTCCCGGCCGATGCAACAGCGTCCGTGACGTTTTTTATATTTTCCGAATTTAGGTGTGACATTTGAAGTGAAAAAAAATCAGGTTATCTTTACAATTGTATTTTTGATAAAACTTATACAGCAAGTTTCCATTTTTTGTAAATTGTCTTTAGCTATATAAATGCTTTAATTCATTTTCGTTTCAATCGATCTTTATTCTGTGAATTTGACTATGAATTTACATATCTTAATTTTATGAAAGGAGTCTTTTAACAAAGCATCGAATGCATGCATGTTTTCGACTAAATTTTTTAAATCTTTCATTCTTTTGATATTTATATTTGAGCAAATTAAAAATCTTTCGCCTTATATCGTTATCTATTTGACTCTGCGTTTCTTTTAAATTATTTTTCGCTAGGCTTTAGAATAAGCCTGCTATCGATCGGCCGTTCTGTTTGGCATTTTGCACAACACGTTTAACTCTCGTGTGTTCAAAATACCGGTATAAAACTTAAGCCGGTTGAATAGAGAAAGCCAAACTTCGGGCTCGTCCGGGATTTGAACCCGGGACCTCTCGCACCCAAAGCGAGAATCATACCCCTAGACCAACGAGCCACGACATTTTAAAAGGAATCGGTAGTTAGTAAAGATTACTTTTCTGTATACAAGAACGTAGAGACAAATCATAGGAATCAAAATGCGCGTACTTTTAGAATGAATAACAGGTGTTAATTTAAATTATTAGACAAGCATCGGTGGTTCAGTGGTAGAATGCTCGCCTGCCACGCGGGCGGCCCGGGTTCGATTCCCGGCCGATGCAACAGCGTCCGTGACGTTTTTTATATTTTCCGAATTTAGGTGTGACATTTGAAGTGAAAAAAAATCAGGTTATCTTTACAATTGTATTTTTGATAAAACTTATACAGCAAGTTTCCATTTTTTGTAAATTGTCTTTAGCTATATAAATGCTTTAATTCATTTTCGTTTCAATCGATCTTTATTCTGTGAATTTGACTATGAATTTACATATCTTAATTTTATGAAAGGAGTCTTTTAACAAAGCATCGAATGCATGCATGTTTTCGACTAAATTTTTTAAATCTTTCATTCTTTTGATATTTATATTTGAGCAAATTAAAAATCTTTCGCCTTATATCGTTATCTATTTGACTCTGCGTTTCTTTTAAATTATTTTTCGCTAGGCTTTAGAATAAGCCTGCTATCGATCGGCCGTTCTGTTTGGCATTTTGCACAACACGTTTAACTCTCGTGTGTTCAAAATACCGGTATAAAACTTAAGCCGGTTGAATAGAGAAAGCCAAACTTCGGGCTCGTCCGGGATTTGAACCCGGGACCTCTCGCACCCAAAGCGAGAATCATACCCCTAGACCAACGAGCCACGACATTTTAAAAGGAATCGGTAGTTAGTAAAGATTACTTTTCTGTATACAAGAACGTAGAGACAAATCATAGGAATCAAAATGCGCGTACTTTTAGAATGAATAACAGGTGTTAATTTAAATTATTAGACAAGCATCGGTGGTTCAGTGGTAGAATGCTCGCCTGCCACGCGGGCGGCCCGGGTTCGATTCCCGGCCGATGCAACAGCGTCCGTGACGTTTTTTATATTTTCCGAATTTAGGTGTGACATTTGAAGTGAAAAAAAATCAGGTTATCTTTACAATTGTATTTTTGATAAAACTTATACAGCAAGTTTCCATTTTTTGTAAATTGTCTTTAGCTATATAAATGCTTTAATTCATTTTCGTTTCAATCGATCTTTATTCTGTGAATTTGACTATGAATTTACATATCTTAATTTTATGAAAGGAGTCTTTTAACAAAGCATCGAATGCATGCATGTTTTCGACTAAATTTTTTAAATCTTTCATTCTTTTGATATTTATATTTGAGCAAATTAAAAATCTTTCGCCTTATATCGTTATCTATTTGAATCTGCGTTTCTTTTAAATTATTTTTCGCTAGGCTTTAGAATAAGCCTGCTATCGATCGGCCGTTCTGTTTGGCATTTTGCACAACACGTTTAACTCTCGTGTGTTCAAAATACCGGTATAAAACTTAAGCCGGTTGAATAGAGAAAGCCAAACTTCGGGCTCGTCCGGGATTTGAACCCGGGACCTCTCGCACCCAAAGCGAGAATCATACCCCTAGACCAACGAGCCACGACATTTTAAAAGGAATCGGTAGTTAGTAAAGATTACTTTTCTGTATACAAGAACGTAGAGACAAATCATAGGAATCAAAATGCGCGTACTTTTAGAATGAATAACAGGTGTTAATTTAAATTATTAGACAAGCATCGGTGGTTCAGTGGTAGAATGCTCGCCTGCCACGCGGGCGGCCCGGGTTCGATTCCCGGCCGATGCAACAGCGTCCGTGACGTTTTTTATATTTTCCGAATTTAGGTGTGACATTTGAAGTGAAAAAAAATCAGGTTATCTTTACAATTGTATTTTTGATAAAACTTATACAGCAAGTTTCCATTTTTTGTAAATTGTCTTTAGCTATATAAATGCTTTAATTCATTTTCGTTTCAATCGATCTTTATTCTGTGAATTTGACTATGAATTTACATATCTTAATTTTATGAAAGGAGTCTTTTAACAAAGCATCGAATGCATGCATGTTTTCGACTAAATTTTTTAAATCTTTCATTCTTTTGATATTTATATTTGAGCAAATTAAAAATCTTTCGCCTTATATCGTTATCTATTTGACTCTGCGTTTCTTTTAAATTATTTTTCGCTAGGCTTTAGAATAAGCCTGCTATCGATCGGCCGTTCTGTTTGGCATTTTGCACAACACGTTTAACTCTCGTGTGTTCAAAATACCGGTATAAAACTTAAGCCGGTTGAATAGAGAAAGCCAAACTTCGGGCTCGTCCGGGATTTGAACCCGGGACCTCTCGCACCCAAAGCGAGAATCATACCCCTAGACCAACGAGCCACGACATTTTAAAAGGAATCGGTAGTTAGTAAAGATTACTTTTCTGTATACAAGAACGTAGAGACAAATCATAGGAATCAAAATGCGCGTACTTTTAGAATGAATAACAGGTGTTAATTTAAATTATTAGACAAGCATCGGTGGTTCAGTGGTAGAATGCTCGCCTGCCACGCGGGCGGCCCGGGTTCGATTCCCGGCCGATGCAACAGCGTCCGTGACGTTTTTTATATTTTCCGAATTTAGGTGTGACATTTGAAGTGAAAAAAAATCAGGTTAGCTTTACAATTGTATTTTTGATAAAACTTATACAGCAAGTTTCCATTTTTTGTAAATTGTCTTTAGCTATATAAATGCTTTAATTCATTTTCGTTTCAATCGATCTTTATTCTGTGAATTTGACTATGAATTTACATATCTTAATTTTATGAAAGGAGTCTTTTAACAAAGCATCGAATGCATGCATGTTTTCGACTAAATTTTTTAAATCTTTCATTCTTTTGATATTTATATTTGAGCAAATTAAAAATCTTTCGCCTTATATCGTTATCTATTTGAATCTGCGTTTCTTTTAAATTATTTTTCGCTAGGCTTTAGAATAAGCCTGCTATCGATCCGCCGTTCTGTTTGGCATTTTGCACAACACGTTTAACTCTCTTGTGTTCAAAATACCGGTATAAAACTTTAGCCGGTTGAATAGAGAAAGCCAAACTTCGGGCTCGTCCGGGATTTGAACCCGGGACCTCTCGCACCCAAAGCGAGAATCATACCCCTAGACCAACGAGCCACGACATTTTAAAAGGAATCGGTAGTTAGTAAAGATTACTTTTCTGTATACAAGAACGTAGAGACAAATCATAGGAATCAAAATGCGCGTACTTTTAGAATGAATAACAGGTGTTAATTTAAATTATTAGACAAGCATCGGTGGTTCAGTGGTAGAATGCTCGCCTGCCACGCGGGCGGCCCGGGTTCGATTCCCGGCCGATGCAACAGCGTCCGTGACGTTTTTTATATTTTCCGAATTTAGGTGTGACATTTGAAGTGAAAAAAAATCAGGTTATCTTTACAATTGTATTTTTGATAAAACTTATACAGCAAGTTTCCATTTTTTGTAAATTGTCTTTAGCTATATAAATGCTTTAATTCATTTTCGTTTCAATCGATCTTTATTCTGTGAATTTGACTATGAATTTACATATCTTAATTTTATGAAAGGAGTCTTTTAACAAAGCATCGAATGCATGCATGTTTTCGACTAAATTTTTTAAATCTTTCATTCTTTTGATATTTATATTTGAGCAAATTAAAAATCTTTCGCCTTATATCGTTATCTATTTGACTCTGCGTTTCTTTTAAATTATTTTTCGCTAGGCTTTAGAATAAGCCTGCTATCGATCGGCCGTTCTGTTTGGCATTTTGCACAACACGTTTAACTCTCGTGTGTTCAAAATACCGGTATAAAACTTAAGCCGGTTGAATAGAGAAAGCCAAACTTCGGGCTCGTCCGGGATTTGAACCCGGGACCTCTCGCACCCAAAGCGAGAATCATACCCCTAGACCAACGAGCCACGACATTTTAAAAGGAATCGGTAGTTAGTAAAGATTACTTTTCTGTATACAAGAACGTAGAGACAAATCATAGGAATCAAAATGCGCGTACTTTTAGAATGAATAACAGGTGTTAATTTAAATTATTAGACAAGCATCGGTGGTTCAGTGGTAGAATGCTCGCCTGCCACGCGGGCGGCCCGGGTTCGATTCCCGGCCGATGCAACAGCGTCCGTGACGTTTTTTATATTTTCCGAATTTAGGTGTGACATTTGAAGTGAAAAAAAATCAGGTTATCTTTACAATTGTATTTTTGATAAAACTTATACAGCAAGTTTCCATTTTTTGTAAATTGTCTTTAGCTATATAAATGCTTTAATTCATTTTCGTTTCAATCGATCTTTATTCTGTGAATTTGACTATGAATTTACATATCTTAATTTTATGAAAGGAGTCTTTTAACAAAGCATCGAATGCATGCATGTTTTCGACTAAATTTTTTAAATCTTTCATTCTTTTGATATTTATATTTGAGCAAATTAAAAATCTTTCGCCTTATATCGTTATCTATTTGACTCTGCGTTTCTTTTAAATTATTTTTCGCTAGGCTTTAGAATAAGCCTGCTATCGATCGGCCGTTCTGTTTGGCATTTTGCACAACACGTTTAACTCTCGTGTGTTCAAAATACCGGTATAAAACTTAAGCCGGTTGAATAGAGAAAGCCAAACTTCGGGCTCGTCCGGGATTTGAACCCGGGACCTCTCGCACCCAAAGCGAGAATCATACCCCTAGACCAACGAGCCACGACATTTTAAAAGGAATCGGTAGTTAGTAAAGATTACTTTTCTGTATACAAGAACGTAGAGACAAATCATAGGAATCAAAATGCGCGTACTTTTAGAATGAATAACAGGTGTTAATTTAAATTATTAGACAAGCATCGGTGGTTCAGTGGTAGAATCCTCGCTTGCCACGCGGGCGGCCCGGGTTCGATTCCCGGCCGATGCAACAGCGTCCGTGACGTTTTTTATATTTTCCGAATTTAGGTGTGACATTTGAAGTGAAAAAAAATCAGGTTATCTTTACAATTGTATTTTTGATAAAACTTATACAGCAAGTTTCCATTTTTTGTAAATTGTCTTTAGCTATATAAATGCTTTAATTCATTTTCGTTTCAATCGATCTTTATTCTGTGAATTTGACTATGAATTTACATATCTTAATTTTATGAAAGGAGTCTTTTAACAAAGCATCGAATGCATGCATGTTTTCGACTAAATTTTTTAAATCTTTCATTCTTTTGATATTTATATTTGAGCAAATTAAAAATCTTTCGCCTTATATCGTTATCTATTTGACTCTGCGTTTCTTTTAAATTATTTTTCGCTAGGCTTTAGAATAAGCCTGCTATCGATCGGCCGTTCTGTTTGGCATTTTGCACAACACGTTTAACTCTCGTGTGTTCAAAATACCGGTATAAAACTTAAGCCGGTTGAATAGAGAAAGCCAAACTTCGGGCTCGTCCGGGATTTGAACCCGGGACCTCTCGCACCCAAAGCGAGAATCATACCCCTAGACCAACGAGCCACGACATTTTAAAAGGAATCGGTAGTTAGTAAAGATTACTTTTCTGTATACAAGAACGTAGAGACAAATCATAGGAATCAAAATGCGCGTACTTTTAGAATGAATAACAGGTGTTAATTTAAATTATTAGACAAGCATCGGTGGTTCAGTGGTAGAATGCTCGCCTGCCACGCGGGCGGCCCGGGTTCGATTCCCGGCCGATGCAACAGCGTCCGTGACGTTTTTTATATTTTCCGAATTTAGGTGTGACATTTGAAGTGAAAAAAAATCAGGTTATCTTTACAATTGTATTTTTGATAAAACTTATACAGCAAGTTTCCATTTTTTGTAAATTGTCTTTAGCTATATAAATGCTTTAATTCATTTTCGTTTCAATCGATCTTTGATTAAAAATCTTTCGCCTTATATCGTTATCTATTTGACTCTGCGTTTCTTTTAAATTATTTTTCGCTAGGCTTTAGAATAAGCCTGCTATCGATCGGCCGTTCTGTTTGGCATTTTGCACAACACGTTTAACTCTCGTGTGTTCAAAATACCGGTATAAAACTTAAGCCGGTTGAATAGAGAAAGCCAAACTTCGGGCTCGTCCGGGATTTGAACCCGGGACCTCTCGCACCCAAAGCGAGAATCATACCCCTAGACCAACGAATTCTGTGAATTATTCTGTGAATTTGACTATGAATTTACATATCTTAATTTTATGAAAGGAGTCTTTTAACAAAGCATCGAATGCATGCATGTTTTCGACTAAATTTTTTAAATCTTTCGATATTTATATTTGAGCAAATTAAAAATCTTTCGCCTTATATCGTTATCTATTTGAATCTGCGTTTCTTTTAAATTATTTTTCGCTAGGCTTTAGAATAAGCCTGCTATCGATCCGCCGTTCTGTTTGGCATTTTGCACAACACGTTTAACTCTCTTGTGTTCAAAATACCGGTATAAAACTTTAGCCGGTTGAATAGAGAAAGCCAAACTTCGGGCTCGTCCGGGATTTGAACCCGGGACCTCTCGCACCCAAAGCGAGAATCATACCCCTAGACCAACGAGCCACGACATTTTAAAAGGAATCGGTAGTTAGTAAAGATTACTTTTCTGTATACAAGAACGTAGAGACAAATCATAGGAATCAAAATGCGCGTACTTTTAGAATGAATAACAGGTGTTAATTTAAATTATTAGACAAGCATCGGTGGTTCAGTGGTAGAATGCTCGCCTGCCACGCGGGCGGCCCGGGTTCGATTCCCGGCCGATGCAACAGCGTCCGTGACGTTTTTTATATTTTCCGAATTTAGGTGTGACATTTGAAGTGAAAAAAAATCAGGTTATCTTTACAATTGTATTTTTGATAAAACTTATACAGCAAGTTTCCATTTTTTGTAAATTGTCTTTAGCTATATAAATGCTTTAATTCATTTTCGTTTCAATCGATCTTTATTCTGTGAATTTGACTATGAATTTACATATCTTAATTTTATGAAAGGAGTCTTTTAACAAAGCATCGAATGCATGCATGTTTTCGACTAAATTTTTTAAATCTTTCATTCTTTTGATATTTATATTTGAGCAAATTAAAAATCTTTCGCCTTATATCGTTATCTATTTGACTCTGCGTTTCTTTTAAATTATTTTTCGCTAGGCTTTAGAATAAGCCTGCTATCGATCGGCCGTTCTGTTTGGCATTTTGCACAACACGTTTAACTCTCGTGTGTTCAAAATACCGGTATAAAACTTAAGCCGGTTGAATAGAGAAAGCCAAACTTCGGGCTCGTCCGGGATTTGAACCCGGGACCTCTCGCACCCAAAGCGAGAATCATACCCCTAGACCAACGAGCCACGACATTTTAAAAGGAATCGGTAGTTAGTAAAGATTACTTTTCTGTATACAAGAACGTAGAGACAAATCATAGGAATCAAAATGCGCGTACTTTTAGAATGAATAACAGGTGTTAATTTAAATTATTAGACAAGCATCGGTGGTTCAGTGGTAGAATGCTCGCCTGCCACGCGGGCGGCCCGGGTTCGATTCCCGGCCGATGCAACAGCGTCCGTGACGTTTTTTATATTTTCCGAATTTAGGTGTGACATTTGAAGTGAAAAAAAATCAGGTTATCTTTACAATTGTATTTTTGATAAAACTTATACAGCAAGTTTCCATTTTTTGTAAATTGTCTTTAGCTATATAAATGCTTTAATTCATTTTCGTTTCAATCGATCTTTATTCTGTGAATTTGACTATGAATTTACATATCTTAATTTTATGAAAGGAGTCTTTTAACAAAGCATCGAATGCATGCATGTTTTCGACTAAATTTTTTAAATCTTTCATTCTTTTGATATTTATATTTGAGCAAATTAAAAATCTTTCGCCTTATATCGTTATCTATTTGACTCTGCGTTTCTTTTAAATTATTTTTCGCTAGGCTTTAGAATAAGCCTGCTATCGATCGGCCGTTCTGTTTGGCATTTTGCACAACACGTTTAACTCTCGTGTGTTCAAAATACCGGTATAAAACTTAAGCCGGTTGAATAGAGAAAGCCAAACTTCGGGCTCGTCCGGGATTTGAACCCGGGACCTCGCGCACCCAAAGCGAGAATCATACCCCTAGACCAACGAGCCACGACATTTTAAAAGGAATCGGTAGTTAGTAAAGATTACTTTTCTGTATACAAGAACGTAGAGACAAATCATAGGAATCAAAATGCGCGTACTTTTAGAATGAATAACAGGTGTTAATTTAAATTATTAGACAAGCATCGGTGGTTCAGTGGTAGAATCCTCGCTTGCCACGCGGGCGGCCCGGGTTCGATTCCCGGCCGATGCAACAGCGTCCGTGACGTTTTTTATATTTTCCGAATTTAGGTGTGACATTTGAAGTGAAAAAAAATCAGGTTATCTTTACAATTGTATTTTTGATAAAACTTATACAGCAAGTTTCCATTTTTTGTAAATTGTCTTTAGCTATATAAATGCTTTAATTCATTTTCGTTTCAATCGATCTTTATTCTGTGAATTTGACTATGAATTTACATATCTTAATTTTATGAAAGGAGTCTTTTAACAAAGCATCGAATGCATGCATGTTTTCGACTAAATTTTTTAAATCTTTCATTCTTTTGATATTTATATTTGAGCAAATTAAAAATCTTTCGCCTTATATCGTTATCTATTTGACTCTGCGTTTCTTTTAAATTATTTTTCGCTAGGCTTTAGAATAAGCCTGCTATCGATCGGCCGTTCTGTTTGGCATTTTGCACAACACGTTTAACTCTCGTGTGTTCAAAATACCGGTATAAAACTTAAGCCGGTTGAATAGAGAAAGCCAAACTTCGGGCTCGTCCGGGATTTGAACCCGGGACCTCTCGCACCCAAAGCGAGAATCATACCCCTAGACCAACGAGCCACGACATTTTAAAAGGAATCGGTAGTTAGTAAAGATTACTTTTCTGTATACAAGAACGTAGAGACAAATCATAGGAATCAAAATGCGCGTACTTTTAGAATGAATAACAGGTGTTAATTTAAATTATTAGACAAGCATCGGTGGTTCAGTGGTAGAATGCTCGCCTGCCACGCGGGCGGCCCGGGTTCGATTCCCGGCCGATGCAACAGCGTCCGTGACGTTTTTTATATTTTCCGAATTTAGGTGTGACATTTGAAGTGAAAAAAAATCAGGTTATCTTTACAATTGTATTTTTGATAAAACTTATACAGCAAGTTTCCATTTTTTGTAAATTGTCTTTAGCTATATAAATGCTTTAATTCATTTTCGTTTCAATCGATCTTTGATTAAAAATCTTTCGCCTTATATCGTTATCTATTTGACTCTGCGTTTCTTTTAAATTATTTTTCGCTAGGCTTTAGAATAAGCCTGCTATCGATCGCCCGTTCTGTTTGGCATTTTGCACAACACGTTTAACTCTCGTGTGTTCAAAATACCGGTATAAAACTTAAGCCGGTTGAATAGAGAAAGCCAAACTTCGGGCTCGTCCGGGATTTGAACCCGGGACCTCTCGCACCCAAAGCGAGAATCATACCCCTAGACCAACGAATTCTGTGAATTATTCTGTGAATTTGACTATGAATTTACATATCTTAATTTTATGAAAGGAGTCTTTTAACAAAGCATCGAATGCATGCATGTTTTCGACTAAATTTTTTAAATCTTTCGATATTTATATTTGAGCAAATTAAAAATCTTTCGCCTTATATCGTTATCTATTTGAATCTGCGTTTCTTTTAAATTATTTTTCGCTAGGCTTTAGAATAAGCCTGCTATCGATCCGCCGTTCTGTTTGGCATTTTGCACAACACGTTTAACTCTCTTGTGTTCAAAATACCGGTATAAAACTTTAGCCGGTTGAATAGAGAAAGCCAAACTTCGGGCTCGTCCGGGATTTGAACCCGGGACCTCTCGCACCCAAAGCGAGAATCATACCCCTAGACCAACGAGCCACGACATTTTAAAAGGAATCGGTAGTTAGTAAAGATTACTTTTCTGTATACAAGAACGTAGAGACAAATCATAGGAATCAAAATGCGCGTACTTTTAGAATGAATAACAGGTGTTAATTTAAATTATTAGACAAGCATCGGTGGTTCAGTGGTAGAATGCTCGCCTGCCACGCGGGCGGCCCGGGTTCGATTCCCGGCCGATGCAACAGCGTCCGTGACGTTTTTTATATTTTCCGAATTTAGGTGTGACATTTGAAGTGAAAAAAAATCAGGTTATCTTTACAATTGTATTTTTGATAAAACTTATACAGCAAGTTTCCATTTTTTGTAAATTGTCTTTAGCTATATAAATGCTTTAATTCATTTTCGTTTCAATCGATCTTTATTCTGTGAATTTGACTATGAATTTACATATCTTAATTTTATGAAAGGAGTCTTTTAACAAAGCATCGAATGCATGCATGTTTTCGACTAAATTTTTTAAATCTTTCATTCTTTTGATATTTATATTTGAGCAAATTAAAAATCTTTCGCCTTATATCGTTATCTATTTGACTCTGCGTTTCTTTTAAATTATTTTTCGCTAGGCTTTAGAATAAGCCTGCTATCGATCGGCCGTTCTGTTTGGCATTTTGCACAACACGTTTAACTCTCGTGTGTTCAAAATACCGGTATAAAACTTAAGCCGGTTGAATAGAGAAAGCCAAACTTCGGGCTCGTCCGGGATTTGAACCCGGGACCTCTCGCACCCAAAGCGAGAATCATACCCCTAGACCAACGAGCCACGACATTTTAAAAGGAATCGGTAGTTAGTAAAGATTACTTTTCTGTATACAAGAACGTAGAGACAAATCATAGGAATCAAAATGCGCGTACTTTTAGAATGAATAACAGGTGTTAATTTAAATTATTAGACAAGCATCGGTGGTTCAGTGGTAGAATGCTCGCCTGCCACGCGGGCGGCCCGGGTTCGATTCCCGGCCGATGCAACAGCGTCCGTGACGTTTTTTATATTTTCCGAATTTAGGTGTGACATTTGAAGTGAAAAAAAATCAGGTTATCTTTACAATTGTATTTTTGATAAAACTTATACAGCAAGTTTCCATTTTTTGTAAATTGTCTTTAGCTATATAAATGCTTTAATTCATTTTCGTTTCAATCGATCTTTATTCTGTGAATTTGACTATGAATTTACATATCTTAATTTTATGAAAGGAGTCTTTTAACAAAGCATCGAATGCATGCATGTTTTCGACTAAATTTTTTAAATCTTTCATTCTTTTGATATTTATATTTGAGCAAATTAAAAATCTTTCGCCTTATATCGTTATCTATTTGAATCTGCGTTTCTTTTAAATTATTTTTCGCTAGGCTTTAGAATAAGCCTGCTATCGATCGGCCGTTCTGTTTGGCATTTTGCACAACACGTTTAACTCTCGTGTGTTCAAAATACCGGTATAAAACTTAAGCCGGTTGAATAGAGAAAGCCAAACTTCGGGCTCGTCCGGGATTTGAACCCGGGACCTCTCGCACCCAAAGCGAGAATCATACCCCTAGACCAACGAGCCACGACATTTTAAAAGGAATCGGTAGTTAGTAAAGATTACTTTTCTGTATACAAGAACGTAGAGACAAATCATAGGAATCAAAATGCGCGTACTTTTAGAATGAATAACAGGTGTTAATTTAAATTATTAGACAAGCATCGGTGGTTCAGTGGTAGAATGCTCGCCTGCCACGCGGGCGGCCCGGGTTCGATTCCCGGCCGATGCAACAGCGTCCGTGACGTTTTTTATATTTTCCGAATTTAGGTGTGACATTTGAAGTGAAAAAAAATCAGGTTATCTTTACAATTGTATTTTTGATAAAACTTATACAGCAAGTTTCCATTTTTTGTAAATTGTCTTTAGCTATATAAATGCTTTAATTCATTTTCGTTTCAATCGATCTTTATTCTGTGAATTTGACTATGAATTTACATATCTTAATTTTATGAAAGGAGTCTTTTAACAAAGCATCGAATGCATGCATGTTTTCGACTAAATTTTTTAAATCTTTCATTCTTTTGATATTTATATTTGAGCAAATTAAAAATCTTTCGCCTTATATCGTTATCTATTTGAATCTGCGTTTCTTTTAAATTATTTTTCGCTAGGCTTTAGAATAAGCCTGCTATCGATCGGCCGTTCTGTTTGGCATTTTGCACAACACGTTTAACTCTCGTGTGTTCAAAATACCGGTATAAAACTTAAGCCGGTTGAATAGAGAAAGCCAAACTTCGGGCTCGTCCGGGATTTGAACCCGGGACCTCTCGCACCCAAAGCGAGAATCATACCCCTAGACCAACGAGCCACGACATTTTAAAAGGAATCGGTAGTTAGTAAAGATTACTTTTCTGTATACAAGAACGTAGAGACAAATCATAGGAATCAAAATGCGCGTACTTTTAGAATGAATAACAGGTGTTAATTTAAATTATTAGACAAGCATCGGTGGTTCAGTGGTAGAATGCTCGCCTGCCACGCGGGCGGCCCGGGTTCGATTCCCGGCCGATGCAACAGCGTCCGTGACGTTTTTTATATTTTCCGAATTTAGGTGTGACATTTGAAGTGAAAAAAAATCAGGTTATCTTTACAATTGTATTTTTGATAAAACTTATACAGCAAGTTTCCATTTTTTGTAAATTGTCTTTAGCTATATAAATGCTTTAATTCATTTTCGTTTCAATCGATCTTTATTCTGTGAATTTGACTATGAATTTACATATCTTAATTTTATGAAAGGAGTCTTTTAACAAAGCATCGAATGCATGCATGTTTTCGACTAAATTTTTTAAATCTTTCATTCTTTTGATATTTATATTTGAGCAAATTAAAAATCTTTCGCCTTATATCGTTATCTATTTGACTCTGCGTTTCTTTTAAATTATTTTTCGCTAGGCTTTAGAATAAGCCTGCTATCGATCGGCCGTTCTGTTTGGCATTTTGCACAACACGTTTAACTCTCGTGTGTTCAAAATACCGGTATAAAACTTAAGCCGGTTGAATAGAGAAAGCCAAACTTCGGGCTCGTCCGGGATTTGAACCCGGGACCTCTCGCACCCAAAGCGAGAATCATACCCCTAGACCAACGAGCCACGACATTTTAAAAGGAATCGGTAGTTAGTAAAGATTACTTTTCTGTATACAAGAACGTAGAGACAAATCATAGGAATCAAAATGCGCGTACTTTTAGAATGAATAACAGGTGTTAATTTAAATTATTAGACAAGCATCGGTGGTTCAGTGGTAGAATGCTCGCCTGCCAAGCGGGCGGCCCGGGTTCGATTCCCGGCCGATGCAACAGCGTCCGTGACGTTTTTTATATTTTCCGAATTTAGGTGTGACATTTGAAGTGAAAAAAAATCAGGTTATCTTTACAATTGTATTTTTGATAAAACTTATACAGCAAGTTTCCATTTTTTGTAAATTGTCTTTAGCTATATAAATGCTTTAATTCATTTTCGTTTCAATCGATCTTTATTCTGTGAATTTGACTATGAATTTACATATCTTAATTTTATGAAAGGAGTCTTTTAACAAAGCATCGAATGCATGCATGTTTTCGACTAAATTTTTTAAATCTTTCATTCTTTTGATATTTATATTTGAGCAAATTAAAAATCTTTCGCCTTATATCGTTATCTATTTGAATCTGCGTTTCTTTTAAATTATTTTTCGCTAGGCTTTAGAATAAGCCTGCTATCGATCGGCCGTTCTGTTTGGCATTTTGCACAACACGTTTAACTCTCGTGTGTTCAAAATACCGGTATAAAACTTAAGCCGGTTGAATAGAGAAAGCCAAACTTCGGGCTCGTCCGGGATTTGAACCCGGGACCTCTCGCACCCAAAGCGAGAATCATACCCCTAGACCAACGAGCCACGACATTTTAAAAGGAATCGGTAGTTAGTAAAGATTACTTTTCTGTATACAAGAACGTAGAGACAAATCATAGGAATCAAAATGCGCGTACTTTTAGAATGAATAACAGGTGTTAATTTAAATTATTAGACAAGCATCGGTGGTTCAGTGGTAGAATGCTCGCCTGCCACGCGGGCGGCCCGGGTTCGATTCCCGGCCGATGCAACAGCGTCCGTGACGTTTTTTATATTTTCCGAATTTAGGTGTGACATTTGAAGTGAAAAAAAATCAGGTTATCTTTACAATTGTATTTTTGATAAAACTTATACAGCAAGTTTCCATTTTTTGTAAATTGTCTTTAGCTATATAAATGCTTTAATTCATTTTCGTTTCAATCGATCTTTATTCTGTGAATTTGACTATGAATTTACATATCTTAATTTTATGAAAGGAGTCTTTTAACAAAGCATCGAATGCATGCATGTTTTCGACTAAATTTTTTAAATCTTTCATTCTTTTGATATTTATATTTGAGCAAATTAAAAATCTTTCGCCTTATATCGTTATCTATTTGAATCTGCGTTTCTTTTAAATTATTTTTCGCTAGGCTTTAGAATAAGCCTGCTATCGATCGGCCGTTCTGTTTGGCATTTTGCACAACACGTTTAACTCTCGTGTGTTCAAAATACCGGTATAAAACTTAAGCCGGTTGAATAGAGAAAGCCAAACTTCGGGCTCGTCCGGGATTTGAACCCGGGACCTCTCGCACCCAAAGCGAGAATCATACCCCTAGACCAACGAGCCACGACATTTTAAAAGGAATCGGTAGTTAGTAAAGATTACTTTTCTGTATACAAGAACGTAGAGACAAATCATAGGAATCAAAATGCGCGTACTTTTAGAATGAATAACAGGTGTTAATTTAAATTATTAGACAAGCATCGGTGGTTCAGTGGTAGAATGCTCGCCTGCCACGCGGGCGGCCCGGGTTCGATTCCCGGCCGATGCAACAGCGTCCGTGACGTTTTTTATATTTTCCGAATTTAGGTGTGACATTTGAAGTGAAAAAAAATCAGGTTATCTTTACAATTGTATTTTTGATAAAACTTATACAGCAAGTTTCCATTTTTTGTAAATTGTCTTTAGCTATATAAATGCTTTAATTCATTTTCGTTTCAATCGATCTTTATTCTGTGAATTTGACTATGAATTTACATATCTTAATTTTATGAAAGGAGTCTTTTAACAAAGCATCGAATGCATGCATGTTTTCGACTAAATTTTTTAAATCTTTCATTCTTTTGATATTTATATTTGAGCAAATTAAAAATCTTTCGCCTTATATCGTTATCTATTTGACTCTGCGTTTCTTTTAAATTATTTTTCGCTAGGCTTTAGAATAAGCCTGCTATCGATCGGCCGTTCTGTTTGGCATTTTGCACAACACGTTTAACTCTCGTGTGTTCAAAATACCGGTATAAAACTTAAGCCGGTTGAATAGAGAAAGCCAAACTTCGGGCTCGTCCGGGATTTGAACCCGGGACCTCTCGCACCCAAAGCGAGAATCATACCCCTAGACCAACGAGCCACGACATTTTAAAAGGAATCGGTAGTTAGTAAAGATTACTTTTCTGTATACAAGAACGTAGAGACAAATCATAGGAATCAAAATGCGCGTACTTTTAGAATGAATAACAGGTGTTAATTTAAATTATTAGACAAGCATCGGTGGTTCAGTGGTAGAATGCTCGCCTGCCACGCGGGCGGCCCGGGTTCGATTCCCGGCCGATGCAACAGCGTCCGTGACGTTTTTTATATTTTCCGAATTTAGGTGTGACATTTGAAGTGAAAAAAAATCAGGTTATCTTTACAATTGTATTTTTGATAAAACTTATACAGCAAGTTTCCATTTTTTGTAAATTGTCTTTAGCTATATAAATGCTTTAATTCATTTTCGTTTCAATCGATCTTTATTCTGTGAATTTGACTATGAATTTACATATCTTAATTTTATGAAAGGAGTCTTTTAACAAAGCATCGAATGCATGCATGTTTTCGACTAAATTTTTTAAATCTTTCATTCTTTTGATATTTATATTTGAGCAAATTAAAAATCTTTCGCCTTATATCGTTATCTATTTGACTCTGCGTTTCTTTTAAATTATTTTTCGCTAGGCTTTAGAATAAGCCTGCTATCGATCGGCCGTTCTGTTTGGCATTTTGCACAACAC
Organism: Maratus michaelseni; assembly: GCA_963931845.1. Lineage (NCBI taxonomy): Eukaryota > Metazoa > Arthropoda > Arachnida > Araneae > Salticidae > Maratus > Maratus michaelseni. The sequence goes on from OZ007593.1 coordinate 262,493,490, forward strand.
GTTTAACTCTCGTGTGTTCAAAATACCGGTATAAAACTTAAGCCGGTTGAATAGAGAAAGCCAAACTTCGGGCTCGTCCGGGATTTGAACCCGGGACCTCTCGCACCCAAAGCGAGAATCATACCCCTAGACCAACGAGCCACGACATTTTAAAAGGAATCGGTAGTTAGTAAAGATTACTTTTCTGTATACAAGAACGTAGAGACAAATCATAGGAATCAAAATGCGCGTACTTTTAGAATGAATAACAGGTGTTAATTTAAATTATTAGACAAGCATCGGTGGTTCAGTGGTAGAATGCTCGCCTGCCACGCGGGCGGCCCGGGTTCGATTCCCGGCCGATGCAACAGCGTCCGTGACGTTTTTTATATTTTCCGAATTTAGGTGTGACATTTGAAGTGAAAAAAAATCAGGTTATCTTTACAATTGTATTTTTGATAAAACTTATACAGCAAGTTTCCATTTTTTGTAAATTGTCTTTAGCTATATAAATGCTTTAATTCATTTTCGTTTCAATCGATCTTTATTCTGTGAATTTGACTATGAATTTACATATCTTAATTTTATGAAAGGAGTCTTTTAACAAAGCATCGAATGCATGCATGTTTTCGACTAAATTTTTTAAATCTTTCATTCTTTTGATATTTATATTTGAGCAAATTAAAAATCTTTCGCCTTATATCGTTATCTATTTGACTCTGCGTTTCTTTTAAATTATTTTTCGCTAGGCTTTAGAATAAGCCTGCTATCGATCGGCCGTTCTGTTTGGCATTTTGCACAACACGTTTAACTCTCGTGTGTTCAAAATACCGGTATAAAACTTAAGCCGGTTGAATAGAGAAAGCCAAACTTCGGGCTCGTCCGGGATTTGAACCCGGGACCTCTCGCACCCAAAGCGAGAATCATACCCCTAGACCAACGAGCCACGACATTTTAAAAGGAATCGGTAGTTAGTAAAGATTACTTTTCTGTATACAAGAACGTAGAGACAAATCATAGGAATCAAAATGCGCGTACTTTTAGAATGAATAACAGGTGTTAATTTAAATTATTAGACAAGCATCGGTGGTTCAGTGGTAGAATGCTCGCCTGCCAAGCGGGCGGCCCGGGTTCGATTCCCGGCCGATGCAACAGCGTCCGTGACGTTTTTTATATTTTCCGAATTTAGGTGTGACATTTGAAGTGAAAAAAAATCAGGTTATCTTTACAATTGTATTTTTGATAAAACTTATACAGCAAGTTTCCATTTTTTGTAAATTGTCTTTAGCTATATAAATGCTTTAATTCATTTTCGTTTCAATCGATCTTTATTCTGTGAATTTGACTATGAATTTACATATCTTAATTTTATGAAAGGAGTCTTTTAACAAAGCATCGAATGCATGCATGTTTTCGACTAAATTTTTTAAATCTTTCATTCTTTTGATATTTATATTTGAGCAAATTAAAAATCTTTCGCCTTATATCGTTATCTATTTGAATCTGCGTTTCTTTTAAATTATTTTTCGCTAGGCTTTAGAATAAGCCTGCTATCGATCGGCCGTTCTGTTTGGCATTTTGCACAACACGTTTAACTCTCGTGTGTTCAAAATACCGGTATAAAACTTAAGCCGGTTGAATAGAGAAAGCCAAACTTCGGGCTCGTCCGGGATTTGAACCCGGGACCTCTCGCACCCAAAGCGAGAATCATACCCCTAGACCAACGAGCCACGACATTTTAAAAGGAATCGGTAGTTAGTAAAGATTACTTTTCTGTATACAAGAACGTAGAGACAAATCATAGGAATCAAAATGCGCGTACTTTTAGAATGAATAACAGGTGTTAATTTAAATTATTAGACAAGCATCGGTGGTTCAGTGGTAGAATGCTCGCCTGCCACGCGGGCGGCCCGGGTTCGATTCCCGGCCGATGCAACAGCGTCCGTGACGTTTTTTATATTTTCCGAATTTAGGTGTGACATTTGAAGTGAAAAAAAATCAGGTTATCTTTACAATTGTATTTTTGATAAAACTTATACAGCAAGTTTCCATTTTTTGTAAATTGTCTTTAGCTATATAAATGCTTTAATTCATTTTCGTTTCAATCGATCTTTATTCTGTGAATTTGACTATGAATTTACATATCTTAATTTTATGAAAGGAGTCTTTTAACAAAGCATCGAATGCATGCATGTTTTCGACTAAATTTTTTAAATCTTTCATTCTTTTGATATTTATATTTGAGCAAATTAAAAATCTTTCGCCTTATATCGTTATCTATTTGAATCTGCGTTTCTTTTAAATTATTTTTCGCTAGGCTTTAGAATAAGCCTGCTATCGATCGGCCGTTCTGTTTGGCATTTTGCACAACACGTTTAACTCTCGTGTGTTCAAAATACCGGTATAAAACTTAAGCCGGTTGAATAGAGAAAGCCAAACTTCGGGCTCGTCCGGGATTTGAACCCGGGACCTCTCGCACCCAAAGCGAGAATCATACCCCTAGACCAACGAGCCACGACATTTTAAAAGGAATCGGTAGTTAGTAAAGATTACTTTTCTGTATACAAGAACGTAGAGACAAATCATAGGAATCAAAATGCGCGTACTTTTAGAATGAATAACAGGTGTTAATTTAAATTATTAGACAAGCATCGGTGGTTCAGTGGTAGAATGCTCGCCTGCCACGCGGGCGGCCCGGGTTCGATTCCCGGCCGATGCAACAGCGTCCGTGACGTTTTTTATATTTTCCGAATTTAGGTGTGACATTTGAAGTGAAAAAAAATCAGGTTATCTTTACAATTGTATTTTTGATAAAACTTATACAGCAAGTTTCCATTTTTTGTAAATTGTCTTTAGCTATATAAATGCTTTAATTCATTTTCGTTTCAATCGATCTTTATTCTGTGAATTTGACTATGAATTTACATATCTTAATTTTATGAAAGGAGTCTTTTAACAAAGCATCGAATGCATGCATGTTTTCGACTAAATTTTTTAAATCTTTCATTCTTTTGATATTTATATTTGAGCAAATTAAAAATCTTTCGCCTTATATCGTTATCTATTTGACTCTGCGTTTCTTTTAAATTATTTTTCGCTAGGCTTTAGAATAAGCCTGCTATCGATCGGCCGTTCTGTTTGGCATTTTGCACAACACGTTTAACTCTCGTGTGTTCAAAATACCGGTATAAAACTTAAGCCGGTTGAATAGAGAAAGCCAAACTTCGGGCTCGTCCGGGATTTGAACCCGGGACCTCTCGCACCCAAAGCGAGAATCATACCCCTAGACCAACGAGCCACGACATTTTAAAAGGAATCGGTAGTTAGTAAAGATTACTTTTCTGTATACAAGAACGTAGAGACAAATCATAGGAATCAAAATGCGCGTACTTTTAGAATGAATAACAGGTGTTAATTTAAATTATTAGACAAGCATCGGTGGTTCAGTGGTAGAATGCTCGCCTGCCACGCGGGCGGCCCGGGTTCGATTCCCGGCCGATGCAACAGCGTCCGTGACGTTTTTTATATTTTCCGAATTTAGGTGTGACATTTGAAGTGAAAAAAAATCAGGTTATCTTTACAATTGTATTTTTGATAAAACTTATACAGCAAGTTTCCATTTTTTGTAAATTGTCTTTAGCTATATAAATGCTTTAATTCATTTTCGTTTCAATCGATCTTTATTCTGTGAATTTGACTATGAATTTACATATCTTAATTTTATGAAAGGAGTCTTTTAACAAAGCATCGAATGCATGCATGTTTTCGACTAAATTTTTTAAATCTTTCATTCTTTTGATATTTATATTTGAGCAAATTAAAAATCTTTCGCCTTATATCGTTATCTATTTGACTCTGCGTTTCTTTTAAATTATTTTTCGCTAGGCTTTAGAATAAGCCTGCTATCGATCGGCCGTTCTGTTTGGCATTTTGCACAACACGTTTAACTCTCGTGTGTTCAAAATACCGGTATAAAACTTAAGCCGGTTGAATAGAGAAAGCCAAACTTCGGGCTCGTCCGGGATTTGAACCCGGGACCTCTCGCACCCAAAGCGAGAATCATACCCCTAGACCAACGAGCCACGACATTTTAAAAGGAATCGGTAGTTAGTAAAGATTACTTTTCTGTATACAAGAACGTAGAGACAAATCATAGGAATCAAAATGCGCGTACTTTTAGAATGAATAACAGGTGTTAATTTAAATTATTAGACAAGCATCGGTGGTTCAGTGGTAGAATGCTCGCCTGCCACGCGGGCGGCCCGGGTTCGATTCCCGGCCGATGCAACAGCGTCCGTGACGTTTTTTATATTTTCCGAATTTAGGTGTGACATTTGAAGTGAAAAAAAATCAGGTTATCTTTACAATTGTATTTTTGATAAAACTTATACAGCAAGTTTCCATTTTTTGTAAATTGTCTTTAGCTATATAAATGCTTTAATTCATTTTCGTTTCAATCGATCTTTATTCTGTGAATTTGACTATGAATTTACATATCTTAATTTTATGAAAGGAGTCTTTTAACAAAGCATCGAATGCATGCATGTTTTCGACTAAATTTTTTAAATCTTTCATTCTTTTGATATTTATATTTGAGCAAATTAAAAATCTTTCGCCTTATATCGTTATCTATTTGACTCTGCGTTTCTTTTAAATTATTTTTCGCTAGGCTTTAGAATAAGCCTGCTATCGATCGGCCGTTCTGTTTGGCATTTTGCACAACACGTTTAACTCTCGTGTGTTCAAAATACCGGTATAAAACTTAAGCCGGTTGAATAGAGAAAGCCAAACTTCGGGCTCGTCCGGGATTTGAACCCGGGACCTCTCGCACCCAAAGCGAGAATCATACCCCTAGACCAACGAGCCACGACATTTTAAAAGGAATCGGTAGTTAGTAAAGATTACTTTTCTGTATACAAGAACGTAGAGACAAATCATAGGAATCAAAATGCGCGTACTTTTAGAATGAATAACAGGTGTTAATTTAAATTATTAGACAAGCATCGGTGGTTCAGTGGTAGAATGCTCGCCTGCCACGCGGGCGGCCCGGGTTCGATTCCCGGCCGATGCAACAGCGTCCGTGACGTTTTTTATATTTTCCGAATTTAGGTGTGACATTTGAAGTGAAAAAAAATCAGGTTATCTTTACAATTGTATTTTTGATAAAACTTATACAGCAAGTTTCCATTTTTTGTAAATTGTCTTTAGCTATATAAATGCTTTAATTCATTTTCGTTTCAATCGATCTTTATTCTGTGAATTTGACTATGAATTTACATATCTTAATTTTATGAAAGGAGTCTTTTAACAAAGCATCGAATGCATGCATGTTTTCGACTAAATTTTTTAAATCTTTCATTCTTTTGATATTTATATTTGAGCAAATTAAAAATCTTTCGCCTTATATCGTTATCTATTTGACTCTGCGTTTCTTTTAAATTATTTTTCGCTAGGCTTTAGAATAAGCCTGCTATCGATCGGCCGTTCTGTTTGGCATTTTGCACAACACGTTTAACTCTCGTGTGTTCAAAATACCGGTATAAAACTTAAGCCGGTTGAATAGAGAAAGCCAAACTTCGGGCTCGTCCGGGATTTGAACCCGGGACCTCTCGCACCCAAAGCGAGAATCATACCCCTAGACCAACGAGCCACGACATTTTAAAAGGAATCGGTAGTTAGTAAAGATTACTTTTCTGTATACAAGAACGTAGAGACAAATCATAGGAATCAAAATGCGCGTACTTTTAGAATGAATAACAGGTGTTAATTTAAATTATTAGACAAGCATCGGTGGTTCAGTGGTAGAATGCTCGCCTGCCAAGCGGGCGGCCCGGGTTCGATTCCCGGCCGATGCAACAGCGTCCGTGACGTTTTTTATATTTTCCGAATTTAGGTGTGACATTTGAAGTGAAAAAAAATCAGGTTATCTTTACAATTGTATTTTTGATAAAACTTATACAGCAAGTTTCCATTTTTTGTAAATTGTCTTTAGCTATATAAATGCTTTAATTCATTTTCGTTTCAATCGATCTTTATTCTGTGAATTTGACTATGAATTTACATATCTTAATTTTATGAAAGGAGTCTTTTAACAAAGCATCGAATGCATGCATGTTTTCGACTAAATTTTTTAAATCTTTCATTCTTTTGATATTTATATTTGAGCAAATTAAAAATCTTTCGCCTTATATCGTTATCTATTTGAATCTGCGTTTCTTTTAAATTATTTTTCGCTAGGCTTTAGAATAAGCCTGCTATCGATCGGCCGTTCTGTTTGGCATTTTGCACAACACGTTTAACTCTCGTGTGTTCAAAATACCGGTATAAAACTTAAGCCGGTTGAATAGAGAAAGCCAAACTTCGGGCTCGTCCGGGATTTGAACCCGGGACCTCTCGCACCCAAAGCGAGAATCATACCCCTAGACCAACGAGCCACGACATTTTAAAAGGAATCGGTAGTTAGTAAAGATTACTTTTCTGTATACAAGAACGTAGAGACAAATCATAGGAATCAAAATGCGCGTACTTTTAGAATGAATAACAGGTGTTAATTTAAATTATTAGACAAGCATCGGTGGTTCAGTGGTAGAATGCTCGCCTGCCACGCGGGCGGCCCGGGTTCGATTCCCGGCCGATGCAACAGCGTCCGTGACGTTTTTTATATTTTCCGAATTTAGGTGTGACATTTGAAGTGAAAAAAAATCAGGTTATCTTTACAATTGTATTTTTGATAAAACTTATACAGCAAGTTTCCATTTTTTGTAAATTGTCTTTAGCTATATAAATGCTTTAATTCATTTTCGTTTCAATCGATCTTTATTCTGTGAATTTGACTATGAATTTACATATCTTAATTTTATGAAAGGAGTCTTTTAACAAAGCATCGAATGCATGCATGTTTTCGACTAAATTTTTTAAATCTTTCATTCTTTTGATATTTATATTTGAGCAAATTAAAAATCTTTCGCCTTATATCGTTATCTATTTGAATCTGCGTTTCTTTTAAATTATTTTTCGCTAGGCTTTAGAATAAGCCTGCTATCGATCGGCCGTTCTGTTTGGCATTTTGCACAACACGTTTAACTCTCGTGTGTTCAAAATACCGGTATAAAACTTAAGCCGGTTGAATAGAGAAAGCCAAACTTCGGGCTCGTCCGGGATTTGAACCCGGGACCTCTCGCACCCAAAGCGAGAATCATACCCCTAGACCAACGAGCCACGACATTTTAAAAGGAATCGGTAGTTAGTAAAGATTACTTTTCTGTATACAAGAACGTAGAGACAAATCATAGGAATCAAAATGCGCGTACTTTTAGAATGAATAACAGGTGTTAATTTAAATTATTAGACAAGCATCGGTGGTTCAGTGGTAGAATGCTCGCCTGCCACGCGGGCGGCCCGGGTTCGATTCCCGGCCGATGCAACAGCGTCCGTGACGTTTTTTATATTTTCCGAATTTAGGTGTGACATTTGAAGTGAAAAAAAATCAGGTTATCTTTACAATTGTATTTTTGATAAAACTTATACAGCAAGTTTCCATTTTTTGTAAATTGTCTTTAGCTATATAAATGCTTTAATTCATTTTCGTTTCAATCGATCTTTATTCTGTGAATTTGACTATGAATTTACATATCTTAATTTTATGAAAGGAGTCTTTTAACAAAGCATCGAATGCATGCATGTTTTCGACTAAATTTTTTAAATCTTTCATTCTTTTGATATTTATATTTGAGCAAATTAAAAATCTTTCGCCTTATATCGTTATCTATTTGACTCTGCGTTTCTTTTAAATTATTTTTCGCTAGGCTTTAGAATAAGCCTGCTATCGATCGGCCGTTCTGTTTGGCATTTTGCACAACACGTTTAACTCTCGTGTGTTCAAAATACCGGTATAAAACTTAAGCCGGTTGAATAGAGAAAGCCAAACTTCGGGCTCGTCCGGGATTTGAACCCGGGACCTCTCGCACCCAAAGCGAGAATCATACCCCTAGACCAACGAGCCACGACATTTTAAAAGGAATCGGTAGTTAGTAAAGATTACTTTTCTGTATACAAGAACGTAGAGACAAATCATAGGAATCAAAATGCGCGTACTTTTAGAATGAATAACAGGTGTTAATTTAAATTATTAGACAAGCATCGGTGGTTCAGTGGTAGAATGCTCGCCTGCCACGCGGGCGGCCCGGGTTCGATTCCCGGCCGATGCAACAGCGTCCGTGACGTTTTTTATATTTTCCGAATTTAGGTGTGACATTTGAAGTGAAAAAAAATCAGGTTATCTTTACAATTGTATTTTTGATAAAACTTATACAGCAAGTTTCCATTTTTTGTAAATTGTCTTTAGCTATATAAATGCTTTAATTCATTTTCGTTTCAATCGATCTTTATTCTGTGAATTTGACTATGAATTTACATATCTTAATTTTATGAAAGGAGTCTTTTAACAAAGCATCGAATGCATGCATGTTTTCGACTAAATTTTTTAAATCTTTCATTCTTTTGATATTTATATTTGAGCAAATTAAAAATCTTTCGCCTTATATCGTTATCTATTTGACTCTGCGTTTCTTTTAAATTATTTTTCGCTAGGCTTTAGAATAAGCCCTGCTATCGATCGGCCGTTCTGTTTGGCATTTTGCACAACACGTTTAACTCTCGTGTGTTCAAAATACCGGTATAAAACTTAAGCCGGTTGAATAGAGAAAGCCAAACTTCGGGCTCGTCCGGGATTTGAACCCGGGACCTCTCGCACCCAAAGCGAGAATCATACCCCTAGACCAACGAGCCACGACATTTTAAAAGGAATCGGTAGTTAGTAAAGATTACTTTTCTGTATACAAGAACGTAGAGACAAATCATAGGAATCAAAATGCGCGTACTTTTAGAATGAATAACAGGTGTTAATTTAAATTATTAGACAAGCATCGGTGGTTCAGTGGTAGAATGCAATAGGGTCCGTGAGGTTTTTTATATTTTCCGAATTTAGGTGTGACATTTGAAATGAAAAAAAAAAATGGAATTGGTAGTTAGTGATGATTACTTTTCTGCATACAAGAACGTTAAAAAAAAGTTTTTAAAAAAAGTTAAATTTTTGCTTTTCGTTTATTTTATTCTTTTTAATTTGTGTTTGAAGAAATAAATTTTAATACGTTAATAATTTTACGTTAATTTTACTTTAAATAATTTATATAATATACGTTAAATAATTTTACGTTAAGTTTTTATATATGTATTTATTTAAAAATGAAAGCACATGTTAAAAACTAAGGATTAGCAATTATAAAAAGCAGTGAATGCTGTCAGCATTATATATATATATATATATATATATATATATATATATATATATATATATATATATATATATATATATATATATATATATATATATATATAATAATGTGAACACATATATATGTGAGATTTATTTAATTATATCTCTTTTTATTTTAATAAAAGAAATTTTCGTTTTCGCACTTTCGGTATATTCTGTCTTAGTGTATGTAGAAATAATATTTGATGACCAGATTCAATGAAAATGTACTATTTCTTAGTAAAAGAGGAAAAAGAAGACGGAATCCAGATCTACGAGCCGTCTCTATCATGATGCATATTTTGTTCTTTATTACTTTAAACGCAGTGTTCTATTAGGAAACTGGCTCAGGGGTAAAGCTGTGGTGTTTTATTATTTTTTTGTTTGCTCACCGAATGACCCAAGTTCGATTCTGAGTGGAGCTTATTATCATTCTCTATAGATATTTGTTTTCGATAATTTGATTTTACACTATACGCTTTCCGTGACCTAATGTAAATGTGCTATTTTCTGTTTCAGCTTGTTTGAAAATTGCTTAATATATATTTTTTTTTGTACACAGATTTCTTCCGTATTTTTTTTAATTTATTTAAAATTACAATTATATTTAGAATTTTCTATTATCTAAATAATTTCGATTTTTATTTTATTTCTATATAGACTTACGAAAAGTATATATTAATTGAATGTGAGTGAAATAAAATATAAATCTCAATTTAGAAATAAAATATCTCAATTTTATAGTGGTACCTAATCTGTGTACATTTCAAAATGTGTTATATCTTTTTAATTTATCGCTCTTCTGACACTTTTTTTAATCCAGATGTTAGTTTGTTAAACATTTTAAATTAGTGTTGTAAATTTCTGCCTGTTGTATCTTTCTCTCTCTCTTCCTGATATTTTTTTCACATTTACTTTAATGAAATAAAAATTTTATAGCTTTTTTTTCTTCCGAATATTGTTTTTTTTCTTCTTTATCAGATTTATTTCGATAAACTTTCCTCAATACTATCAAACTTATTATTAGAAGAATCTTCACAAAAATTTATAATCTTTTTTTTCCCCCCTGTAATCTTAATTTTAATTTTAAATTTATATGAAAATTTTTTCCTTTTTAATTGTCGGGTATATTATGCATTGGAAAATAGTCCTATCAATGTGCATACACTCCTTAGAATTTGAAAGGAGTAAGAAAATTAATGCAGATTGGAAATGTATGCCATTATGAATTTTTTTCATCAGCTTGAAATCTTTCTGTGATTAATCACTCGATTTGTAATATTTTTCTGCGATTAAATATAAGACTGAAAATTATATTCCAAAATTGTAGTAAGCACCCTGGTTCTATAAAATGCAGATACACTTTCGTGATATTTTTTTACGTGCCTTATTGTGGTGGTCAAACAAATTTTCATCACTTTATATTTTTAATTTTTTTAAACCAAAGTATTTTGATTTTCTTCCCTTTTCTTACAAGAAAAATTAACATTTCATTTTTATATATAATTTAATCTTCTATCAAGTATCTACGTTTTCAAAGTTCAATTTTCCAAGAATTCCGATTGTGAATAAAACACATTTACACATATTGAAAGAGAATTTTTTAATATGATATGCTTTTTATAAAATTTCGGCTGACAATATTTAAGATTTTAATTTTCAATAATATATTTATTTTAACATTTATTGGGTATAAACTCTTTAAATTAAACTTTGAAAAACTGAAGTCTTTAGTTTTTCATTTTTTTAAAGTTAGATTTCATTAAAATAGCATTTAGATCGTAATCATTTTGGGTTTTGGGTTCAAAAGAAAAGAAAAAGAGAAAAATTTCGGCTTATATACTTTTCTAAATTACCGCAAAACTTGTAAAAGTGTGATGCGTGTGGCGCCATCTCTCGATCATTTAACAAAACAATTAAGTTATGTCGTAGCCTACGATGATCCGCCGCGCATCGTCGTAGGCTACGGTTATGTCCATTTTTGTAAAAATCTCCCACAAAAAATCATTGTTACAAACATAATATTTTTTTTTTTTTGACAATGAATTTGTGTGTATATTAATATTTTAATACAGATTGAAAAATATTTTGGTACATCATATGATTTATGTCCTGTCTTATAGTTCGAAATTTAGCGATTGTTGTTGTATACAAATTTATTTGCTGACTAAATTATTTACTTCATCCATTAATCTTGAAATTTTTTCTTTTTTTCGTAATGCGTACTATATTTTTGGACAAAAGGAGGGTATTATACAACCGAAAATAGGGAAGAGCAAGCGGGACATATGCCCCCGGACGCCAGTGTAGAAGGGGGCGCCAAAAGAAAATTTGATTCGTCTTTCGGTACCAAAACACAAATAACGACATTTGGGAAAAAAAGGTCTTCCAATCGGGCAAACCAAAGTAAAAAGGTATTCTTTCATTTTATACTCTGCTTAAAAAAAATACCGGTTTTTCTATTAGGGGACCTTGTAGAGGCACCTAAACAATACTTGATTAATGAAATAATCCAAGATACTTCCAAGAACAATACACTGTCCCAATTAGGTTTGAATTGGTTCAGTATTTCGGACCAGTGTTGAATTCAGAGACTTTTCTCCGGGAGGGATTTCTGGGGCTCCGGGGAGGACATTGTAGAGTTCCGGGGGGGATTGAACTTTTTAACCATTAAAAGCATAAAACCTCAAATCTTCTGGGGGGGGGGATGTCCCCCCTCCCGGGCTACCCCCTGAATTCAACACTGTTTCGGACGTTATCGTGATGACAACTTTTGTATGTCCCTGTAAATGAACTATAACAACTACATGCTTGATAAAAGAACTCCTAGAAGATTCTGGTAGATCAATTTACTGTCCTAATTAGGTTCGAATTGGCTCAGTATTTAGGATGTTGTCGTGCTCACAAGATTTGCGATTGTGTTATATATATAGAAGCGAAATGATTGCAATAGATCGATTTCTAAATAAATAAATAAAAATAATATTAACATTAATATACTTTCTAACAATCCTAATAATATTATAAATCTGATTGTGTGCAAATGTTAGGCTGAAGCCAGCGTCAAAATGGAGCATTTAATGATCCTGTATATTTGCATACAGGTTGATTATAACCCTCAAATGAACATAGGCTGGTTTTTGTTTATTATATTCAAATATTTTTCTTAATAATTGAAAATTTCGTTATTTTCATAGAGAATAAATGGACATTTTTCCATACAATTTAACCATTTTACTTTATCCTTGGAGGACATTGTGATTGTTTGATTGTTGCGAATAAATAAAAACATGGACAAATAATTTTTCCTCAACAATTAATTTTCAATTGAACGATTTTCACGTGAAAACTGAAAATTAAAAATAATTCAAAAGAAGATGAATTTCCGTGATATTTGAAACAAAAATATGGAGTATTTGTTATTATACATGAAGTATGAATATCGTTTACATTAAAAAGATCTTTTTCTGTCAAAAATTGCGTTATAATTAGAAGGAAAAATGAACAAGAATTATATTATTAAAAATAGATTTCGCTTGGACCATGGAACTATGAAAAGGATCCTCCTCGGCTTGGACAAATATGACGTCATAAATAAAACATGTATTTTCAAATATTCGTAATAATACAAGGAGCATGACTATCAATGTATAATGAAAGTAGATAGATAATGGACGTAATATTTACGATGAAAAGCTGAAATATTTTTTATCGATGCTAATTAATAATTAGCTTGAATACCAGTTACATACAAATGTGAGTTTTCCGCTAAAATTTACGTCCTGATTGTCAGAAAAAGAAAATTAATAAGAATTATGCCATTAAAAAGAAATTTCTCTGAGGAAAAAGTGACGTCATATTTGAAATAAAACGGGAATTTTCAAATGTGTTTTACAAGGAACGTGAATCAATTCATTACATTAATAATACAAGGATCAGTAAGTATCAAAGCCTAGAAGGTAGAGGAGTTCCACGCCATATTTAAAACGAAAAATTTAAATATTTTTTTTATCTATACCGATTATTAAGCATGAATATGAGTTACATACAGATGAAAGTTTTTTGCCAAAAACCACACAATGATTATTAGGAAAATAAAAATAAATACGAATCTATTATATTAAAATCTGACCGCCTGTTTGTATTTCGCAACTACTCCTTTCAGATTGTCGAATGCAACGCGATTTACTTAACACCGGTTATCATTGTTCCGAGGATGTCATAAACTCTCAGAATTTAAAAAAATGATTTAAATTCCGAGATATTATTATTATTATTATTATTGTTATTATTATTGCAAATTTTAACGAAGTTTCTCTAAAAATGGCAACTAAATTATTTTAATTTTGTGGATAAAAAAGAAGAAATAAAACGGATTAATATATTTTTCTCATTAAAACTGAAAAAAAGAATTTATTTTCAATTTGAATAGATGGTGAAAGAAAAAAAAAATCTTGATTACAGTAAAATTTTTGAAAAGTAAAAACGTATTTTCACACATTCAAACTTCATGAATCAATTTATTCTGGAGAACAAAAATCGTCTGTCAATATATTTCCATTTAGAAATAAAGATTTTTTTTCAGTTATAGATTAAATCAAGGAGGCAAATTTAAGCTCCTTGCATTTAGGTCTACAATTATTACTCCCTATTCACAAGAATTTAATTTAATGAAAAAGAATATACTATTTCCATTATCTTTAAAGGGTGGCTATTAAAACGTTTCACAAAGGCGTTAAAAGTAAAATGGTTTACCAGGTAAACTTGACATATGTTTTTACACAATTCGCCGATCTCCACGATTTTATTTGGCCCACCTTTCTTCATTGGTTGCAGTTTCCATTTCGTGATTATTTGTCACAAAATTTAACTTTTTTAAAACTTAGTTATATCCAGGCCTCTATAACATAGAAATACTGTATTGTCTTCTATGGAATGTGATAAAGAGTTAGTTAATTATTTACGTTTCTAACTATCGGGAATGAAATATTTTGCTTAATTAATGTATTTATTCTTCTTTTAATGATACGTGAACGAAGTCACGTGTAACAGCTAGTTACTTCATATTTTAAATAAAAAAATAAAAGTAATTTATCGAAAACTTCTGTTTATAAATTTATTTTGGAAAAGGGGGCGGAGTGCCAAATTTCATGCTTGCTCCGTGTGAAAAAAAAATCCTAGTTTCGGTTCTGCTGCCGTGTAATCTTTATCATACGTTACTTTGTATTAGTACATGGAAATAATTGCATAAATAGGATAATTATCGCGCGTCTGGAGATCGGAAACGCTAATAATATTGAAATGGGCTTTGATACTTGTTAAAAATTAGCAGTCTTCTTCCGTAATACTTTTTCATTTGAAAGACATTCAAATCTTAGTATACTTTACTGTTTAGGTCAGTGTTGAATTCAGACACTTTTCTCCGGGAGGGATTTCTGAGGCTCCGGGGGGGGGATAGCACTTTTTAACAATTAAAAGCGTAAAATCTGATATCTTCCGGACGGGGGACATTTCAATGCTCCGAGGAAAATCCCCCCCCCCCCCCGGGCCAACCCCTGAATTCAACACTGGTTTAGTCGTTATTGCTTGAACTGAATTTTTGGAGGCGTTATATATTAGACTGAAATGAAAGTGAACTGAAAAGTGACCATTTTCATTACCATCAGTTAGGTTTCGTATAACATAATTTTTACATGCAGGAGTAACAACAAATGTGAATGCTAATGTTGTTAGTGTGTGATTGCATGTTTGTCTGTTTAATATCTTTGTTGAATATGAAAATGTTTACTTGAGAATTGATAGCATCCGAAAAACTGATATTTCGTGATGAGAAAACTGATTAACACACTATAAAAACAACTCGAAAACGTTTCCGAAAAACAGTGGCAGCAACAGAAACTTTGTTTTTATAAACACTTCTTTAAATCTTAAAAATATATTGGTTTCTGAGGTTTCTAAAGAAAATGAACGAATCAGTGATATTCCTTGATAGGTAATGATTTTAGGTTGCCATGGTGATTACGTCCTATTTAAGATGGTGTCATATTATTTTGGCCTTACTGAATTTAAAAACCGAATTTGTATACTAAAATTGTTTAATTATAGCAATCCTAGTATCTAACGACATTTTTTTGGATAGATGTTTCCGGAAAAATAGATATTAAATGGAAAAAGGGTTTAAATATGGATTTCAAGTTCTGAAATTTTCAAAGCTAGGCTTAAGTTTCCCATTAGAATTTTCAGTAAATGTCAACAAAAGATAAAATATTGCCAACTTAAAATGTACTTATTTTATTACGGAAATTAATCATGTAGTAATAACAGACGATATAATTAATTTCACTGAAACTATTTATAGTATGAACGCATCTCATTTGTCACGTTTGATGTACAATTTCCAACTTGTTTTACTGTGTGCCAGGCTTATGTAAGGTATGAAATTGGAGATAAATATCTTCAAAAAAGCTTTACATGTATCAAATAAAAATAAGTTTTTATTTGATTCAGTTTTAATTGTGAAACAAAAGTTTCTTTTGCTGCCCATAATCTTCGGAAATGTTTACGAGTAGTTTTTACAGTGTATTAATCAGTTTTATTATACCGGTATTAACACAAAATGTCTGTTTTCCGGATGCAATTCAATTCTCAAGTAAACATTTTCATGTTCAACAAAATTGTTCAGTAGACAAACATGATAAATTATTAGTTTAAAATGAATATTATTTTGTTAATCTTCCATATATAAATTCTGTTACGCAGCTGAAAATGTTTTACTTGAGAAATCTAAAAAATCGATATTTCGTGTTGATAAAACTGATTACTATTTTCAGAAATATTTCTCTCTTAATTTTTTTTTTATAGCAAACGTACGTTGCCACTGACCAAATGACTAAAATTTTATCACTTTTCATGATGTATGTCATTTTGCACAAAGCAAGTTTACTTTTTTTGAGAACTTTGTTAAATATCTTTATTACACTGCTAAAAAAAAAAAAAAAAAAAAGAAAGTTTTTTTTCCCCCCTTAATCTATGTTTTTTAAGAGGCTGCTTCGCTCAGACGAAAACACCAGCTCGCTAATGTTAATCCTATGGGGGGATATTTTACGATATCTCTTTCACATTTCAATATTTTTAAATGATTTTTTTTAATTGGATAGCTGATTTCAATCTCTATGCAGGCCCTTTTGTACTTTTTCGATTTTAATTACATTTTTTTTTAATTAAGATAAATTGCACTTTCGGAACCGGTTTCGAAAAGGAAAGTATCCCCAATAAAAAACAAGAAAGAAAAATCATGCCCCAAGCATAGATTATGAAACACTTTCCAACACTAACTGTCAACAAATTTTAACAAACTATCGCTGTTTAATAAAGTAAATAAAATAAGGTATCTAAGTAAACATTTCAGAAAAACACAAAACACATTTGAAAACCAGATTTCAGCAATTACCGTCCATAGCCGGAAAAGTACTCCAATTCTGTTCTGCAGTCATGTATATAATTTATATATTTGTATATGCTCTATAGTATGCTACAACTTAGTTTAGTAATAAAACACATAAAACACTTGGAAATTCTTCTTCAACAGTTTCTACCAATAGACAGAAACATACTTAAATTATTTTGTACAGCCCTGTATATTACCTTAAGCTTTTTATGCACTCCACACATTAGGCTATAGTTTAATTCAGGCAAATACACGCTGAAATCACACTTCAGAAATTATCATACATAGGCAGCCATGTATTCAGTTCTTTGCGTGGTCCTGTATATGATTTTATTTATATTCTACAAACCTTTCTTGGTATACTAAATATATTTCACGTTCAAAAGGCATAACTAGATTAAAAACCCATTTTAATCAATTTACGCTGATGCACCGTAATGCTTACGCATTTTTTTGTATAGCCCTGTATATTGTGTATAGCATTTATACATACCTCCTAGCATTCAAAAATTTAGTTAAACGCATACCTTGCCTGAAGTATTAAATATGAATTTATGAATTTTTTAACCTCGTATAAATATAATATAAATGAAACTCTATTAAAAAGATAATTTCTTGATAATTATCTTTCATTTTTGAAACAGTGTGAAAGATTTTACGTCATAATTCCTTTTTGTAAACTGTGCTTAACATGATTGTAGGTATTAATATTTAATCAGAATTAAAAAATAGTACAATCTATTCTCTCAAGAAATTACTCGATTCTTCTACCACATATACTATTGCTGAAGCTAAACATTCCTGATACATATTCATGTCCTTCAAAACATTATCATAATTATGTACATCATAATTATATACATAATTTGAACTTGATAGTTTCCTTACTCAGAATTAACCGAAAGATAATCCTCTAAGCCAAACAATTTTCTTAAGAAATTACAGTAGTAATTGGTTTGCTACATTTATTGCTTCATTTTCCATTTGCCTTAATAATTAATTAATATCTGTATTTTTTTCAATTAGTTGCACTAATTTAAGATTGGATAAAGGGAAAAAAATTATATGCTTCATTAATCTCTATTTCGATTGACGAAATAGTACTTATTTTTATATATATTTTTTTCATTTATAATTACAATCAATTCCTGATTCATTTATTTAGCTTGCTGTTATATCAGCGTATAGTAAATAAGATATTAAAGTAAAACAGTATTAATAGTGGATTCCTTAAGTACATTTTTCTCTTATTTTTATTGCACCGTTCTTAGTATTTGTGTCTGCGCCTGTGAACATAGCGAGAGTGTTCAGTATCTCAATTAACTCTTTCTGTACACGAGTTTAATACAAAAATTTCTTCTTTAAACATTATTCGCAAAAAATTAACTTTTCTCGGAGAGCTTAAAATACAATAGTAGACACCTGTCTATCTGTTACAATACTGGACACCTATTTGTTCCAATACTGAATATCTATCTGTTTCAGTACATGACACTTATCAGTTCCAGTAATGGACACCTACCTGTTCCAGTACGGGACACTTATCTGTTCCAATAGTAGACACGGTCGAATTCTTGCAAAAAACGTGAAATAAAAGACGAAACGGCTAGAAATATATATTTTACAAATAAAATATTACGTTAATGACTAATACAAACATAAATGCATGAAAATAAATTACAAAATTGTATGCAAAGCGGAAAAAAATCTTCAAAATGTGTAACAACTTTGTTGCATAAGACATTTCAATAACAGCACTTTAATCGCAGCATTTTATTGCAACTAAGTCTTAACTAGTAATTGGAATTTTAATCCCAGCATTGTGTACTGACCTTAAAAAGTCTAGAATACTATGAGTGCGCGCTGACTCAAACAATGGCGGCTGTCGTAAGTGAATTTTTCTTAGCGTTCGCACGGTCTCTTGAATTTGGCTACACTATTTCCGAATGGTAACCTTGGACTTTTTTTCTTCAATTAAATAAGGCAAAGATTACAATTAAGAAATAGTAAACTTAAGTAAACTGTTTTGTTCCCTTTTAAAGCGAGAATTTTTAGAAATAAGAAAGAATGCTGTGTCGCTGCCATAAAATATACTCTTCAAGTATATCTTTTTTTAACCTTTTTGTAACAGATAGCTGTGGATCTCCTTGAACCATTTTGAGCCATTTAATCGAACCTTTATAGCCCAATCAAATAAGGATACAACCTCGGAATGAAAGATAACAAGCTGAAAATTTCCAAAAATCTTTGTTTTGACATTCTAAAAGTTAGCTAAAAAGTCTCATACAATCTCGTATCCGCGTCTCGAGATATTCAAGGTCAAAGGACAAGAAAATCGTTTTTTTTAAATCTACATCTCCAAAACTCTGCGTTTTATTAAAAAACCCAATTACAAAATTAAAGTAGACACAATTTCCTGTAAAATACATATATTAGTTTTAACTTTCTAACAAAGGCTTTAGGCGCAAGAGCGTGCTGAAGAAAGACGACTTTTTGACCTTCTGGTCAAAACGAGAGAAACTCCATCTCTCACCACCGATTTCTCCATGAACATAGAACTAAAGAAAGATTTCCAACGAAATAGTGTTAATATCGTGTTGCGACTATGGAACGAAATGGCAGCTGCACAGCTACGCACACGGTTCTGCGCAGCCGGCGAGAATCTCTGCTAAGGCGTCACCTACATCATCAAA
Source organism: Maratus michaelseni (assembly GCA_963931845.1). Lineage (NCBI taxonomy): Eukaryota > Metazoa > Arthropoda > Arachnida > Araneae > Salticidae > Maratus > Maratus michaelseni. The sequence continues at coordinate 262,512,922 of OZ007593.1, forward strand.
CCGAAATTGTATATCAGATACATATCAGACGACAGACGGTTTGAAGAAGCAGACGAACTGGTGATAGACGGAGAAGCTGTGCTACACATGCGCCACCTATTTGAGACATTTTTACAGGAATGATTTTCTTGGAAAGGCTATCTCGTTAGAAGTCCTTCTTTAGATCTATGTTCATGGATTTCTCAAAAACTATGCCTTTTATCCAGAAAACATCGGTTACAAAATCAAAGTAGACAATATTTTCAACAAAATTCACAAATTAGTTTTAATTTTCTGACAAAGTGTTTAGGCGCTAAATAGCGCTTAAAAAAAAAGAGGCTTTTTGACCTTTGAGCCAAAGAAACGCCCTTTTCTACCCTCTATTACGCGAAAACTATGCATTTTATCGAAGAATCCGAATTACAAAATTGATGTAGATAACATTTTCTGCAAAATGCCTACATTAACGTTAATTAGTTTTTGGCCCTCTGGCCAAAAAGAAAGAAAAGTCCACTCGAGACTGTTTCTTATGTTTCAAATGATGTTTGGAGCTATTAGAAAACTTGTAGAGCATAAAACTCTCTACAAATTTTGTCTTAATTTATTTCATTATTTACTTACTTATAAATATTATTAATAAATAAGACATTCGTATGATACTACTTTGTTAAATTATATAAATAATAAGATACTGAAATAAGTTTAAATACATTTTAATTACATTTTTATTTATCATAAGTTTATCGTAAATCTATTACATTTTATTTAAGTTAAATTATAAGGCGATTTTTTTTTTTACCTTTGATTATCAATAGCAGGCATGCAGCTTAATTTTCCTCTTGTTCATCGTCGTCTCCTTCATCTGGTCGCCCATATAAAATTTCCAGATCGTTATCATCATCGTCTGTAATATTTGGCACTAAAGCCTCAAGAACCTCTGGTACATATTCACTTTCTTCATCAAGATCATTTCGATATGATGAAACGTTGAGGCATGCTTTGTCCATGACACTGGCCACAAACTGAGGAGCATTGCAACCCTACTTTACTACATCTACAGTTCGCGCCATAGCCTTTCTTGCAATTGCAAAAGATTGTACTGAATAGTTCTTCTGGGGCTGAAGATAATAATGTTGTTGTGGGTTCCAGGATCTCATTTTGTATTACCCATGTCCATTCCCTGTTTTCCAAATATTTCCCTAACCAAGTTTGTCAATCAGTAGTCAGTCAGTCTCTACTTAATCAAGTGGTTTATAGTGATTAATCAGTTTTTTCAAACCGTAATATCGTTATGTATGCTAATTAAATTTTCAGCAGAGCTGAAATTACGCTGGGGATTACTTATATAACAAAATATGTAAATTATTACTTACTTACTCAGCGTATAACAAACAGAGTGAAAAAATGTCCAGACTGGTGATCGAAACCGCCACCTTTGGTATTAGGTTCTACTATTTGGAGCTTTCCGGACACATTTTTTCAATGGTCACATTTTTTTCAAGATGTTTCACATAAAACACCCTGTGTCTAAAATAATGCAGACAGATTCCAACTTCAACTCTGAATAAAGTGCAAACTAGCACTTAAAATTTCAAATTGAATTCAGCTATTAATAGATGATAATCTATTTACTTCACCTTTTACGCCCTTATTTAGAATGCTCGAACTGACTTCCGGAATGAGAAAATCAGTGGTCCTATTCTATGAGTTAATTGTCCTTTTGCAAATATGTAATGTAATTTAATATTTTTACAATAAATTAGTTTATCTACAGTAGTTATTTCATTTATTTATTTATTGATTTTTAAAAATTAATCTATTTGTAAACTTTGTATTAGGTGCGTTAGTAATTATATAAATACGTAGCACCTATAGTCCTCGTCTGGTCCGTCCGCCTGTCTGTCTGTCCGAACATAACAGCGCAAAAACTACCGAACCGAATGGTTTGAAATTTAATATATATAATCGTTGCAGAATTTTGTTGAGTCATTTCAATATTTATGCAAATCGAATCAAAACTCAAAAAGATATTAATAAAAGTTTTCTTCATTGTATTAAATCCTATCATACGTAATTAATTCAATGATATCCCATGATATGTAATGATTCTAGGTGGCCATGGTGATTACGTCCTATTTAAGATGGAGTCATTTTATTTCCGCATTACTGAATTTAAAAACCGAATTTGTATACTAAAATTGTTTAATTATATCAATCCTATAATCTACCGACAGTTTTTTGGATAGATGTTTCCGGAGAAATAGATATTAAATGGAAAAAAACAAAACAAAAAATAGATTTCAAGTTCTTAAATTTTCAAAGCTGTAATTTTTGGTAAATGTGAACGAAAGATAAAATGTTGCCAACTTAAAATGTGCTTATTTTATTACGGAAATTAAAGCTATCATAATAACAGATGATATAATTATTTTCATAGAAACTGGTTATAGAAATAATGCTCCTCATTTTTCACGTTTGACGTACAATTTCCAACTTGTTATATATTCCACAGGTTAGGGATTGTTTATTACTCCTGATCATATATTTTTACTAATGATTTTCATATAGGCGATAGAATTTTACAATAAATTGGCAGTAAATACATCCATTACTGACAGTGGAATAACTTTATTTTCATGCGTTTATCATATATTATAATACGAGCAAATCTTGTGTGTCTGTCTGTCTGTCTCTCTGTGTGTGTGTGTATGCAAATTTCATTTTAAAAACGGCTCTAACGATTTTGACGAAATTTTATATCCTACCGTTTTGGAGCACCAGAAGACCATTGGGCTAGGTCACATGTTCGAGAAAATGCGATTAGTGGGTCATTTTGGGTCACACTGGGTCAAAGTCAAGCTAATCATATCTAAAAAATGGCTCAAGCGATTTTGACTAAATTTTATATCCTACCGTTTTTGAGCACAAGAAGATTAATGGGCTAGGTCACATGTTCGAGAAAATTCCATAAGTGGGTCATTTTTGGGTCAAGCTAATTTTATTTAAAAAACGGCTCCAACGATTTTGACCAAATTTTGTATCCTATCATTTTCAGGCAATAGAAGACTATTGGGCTTGGTCACATGTTCGAGAAAATTCGAATAGTGGGTCAATTTTGGGTCAATATGGGTCAAGCGAATTCTATCTAAAAAAAGGCTCTAATGGTTTTGACAAATTTTTTATATCTTATCGTTCTCGGGGACAAGAAGGTCATTGGTCTAGGTCACATGATAATAAAAATATCGATTGACGGGTCATTTTGTGTCACTGCGGGTCAGGGTCAAGCTTATTTTATGTAAAAAACGGCTGAAATGATTTTGATTAAATTTTTTATCCTACCATTTTCGAGCACAAGGAGACCATTAGGCTAGGTTACATGTTCGAGAAATTTCGATTAGTGGGTCATTTTGGGTCACTATGGGTCAGGGTTAAACTAATTTTATGTAAAAAACGTTTGAAATGATTTTCACGAAATTTTTTCTCCTAACCTTTTCGAGCACGAGATGACCATTGGGCTAGGTCACGTCTTCGAGAAAATTTGATTAGAGGGTCATTTTGGGTCAACATGGGTCAGGTTCAAGCTAACTTTATGTAAAAAACGGCTGAATTGATTTTCACAAAATTTTGTATTATCAGAAGACTATTTGGCGAAGACAAATGTTCGTGAAAATTCGATTAGTGGGTCACTTTTGGGTCACTACAGGTGAAGCTAATTCTATCTAAAAAATAGTTGTAACCATTTTGACTAAATTTTGCCTCAAATAGTCTTCGGGAATTCGATTAATAGTTCATTTTGGGTCACTATGGGTAAGGGTCAAGCTAATTTTATGTAAAAAACAGCTGAAACGATTTTGACTACATTTTTGTTTTTACCTTTTTCGAGCATGAGAAGACCATTAAACTAGGTCACATGTTCGAGAAAATTTTATTAGTGGGTCATTTTTGGGTCACTGTAGGTGAAGCCAATTTTATCTAAAAAAGGCTCTAACGATTTTGACTAAATTTTGTATCCTACCATTTTCGGGCACGAAAAGAGCATTGGGCTAGGTCACAGGATAAAAAAAAATCGATTTATGGGTCATTTTGGGTCACTAAGGGTCAGGGTCAAGCTAATTTTATGCAAGATCGACTGAAACGATTTTGACTAAAAAATCGAAAAAAATGGTTTAGGCTTATAATAAGACCATTGAGCTAGGTCATATGTTTAAGAAAATGTGATTAGTAATCATTTTTGGGTCACTACGGGTCAATGAAATTCAATGTGAATGAAGGTTGAAAAAGTTATTAAGTTTTAGAATAGTTGGCAGTAAACGAAATCGCAAAGTTAACAACATTTCACCAAACCGCCAAATTGTGCATAATGTTGGCGCCATTGACGAGATTTGACTGGAAAATAGACTTTCAAGATTACTAATGTCAAAACACATGATTGGCGCCAATTGAAGGAATTTCGCCAAGTTTGCGACAATGTTGGCGACTTTTAGCGAAAAAATGGGCTTTCAGAATCTGAAGGAATTTTCTAGAAATTTCAAATAGGAGCTGACATACATGATCAGAGTCACAGTCCTTTGTGCACGGAATGCTGTACTTTGCTTTCTGACATACGTCAGAAATAGGTGTATAAAAAGGCGTACAGGCCTAAAAGTCCTGCTACCAAAAGAAAGTGTGCAATGAACTAAAAATGTAGTTTGGAAGGACGCCCTTTCGTTGTAAATTTGTCCGTAATCTAAAATTTAGAAATATATACATAGTTTTAAGATTGATTGTTTCTGTAAATAATTATGTTATAAAACAAAATGCTTTCTATCAATAATACAGCGAGAATTTATTGTTATATTGAGCTGAAGACAAAACTGACTTTAACCGAGCGTAGCTTTGTCTTCCCCGCTGGTGAGACTGAAATTTTCAGCTTAAAAATTGAAAATAGAAATTAATTGAATGACAGCGTGTCTGCTCTAATGTTTGAAATAATATTCAAAATCACAGCATACGACTTATTCGAAGTACAATTATGAACATAAGTATTTTTTTCAGGAAAAACAAAAAACAAACAAACAAACAAAAAAAAAGTGGGTAAGTGTGATCAAAGATCTCACAAAGGGTTTTGTTTAATATTCCTTCCATAACACTTTATCCCATCTCTTAATAAATAAAAAAATAAAAAAATAAAAAAATAAATAAAGCTATGTTTTTTATAACTTAAAAATTTACTGGTCTATTTTTCTTGTTTTTTCGAATATCTGAACCGGCCCGATAGCGGGCTAAGCCCGCTATTATACTCAGTCATAATAATATCTGTCATGCGGACTAAATGCGATATTAAAAAAAAATCTATTTCAAAATTAAACATGTTGTATAGAGACCTTCAAAATGTTAAAATATGCCAATATTTCCATAATCAGGTTTTTATCATGATTCAATACGTTCCTCAAACTCATATATTTACTATTCTCTATTACTCATATTGATACTCTCTTTGTATTATTCTCAAACATTTGAAAAATCCGTTAAACTTCCAATATGACGTCAGATTAATTTTCTTTTTAATTCTCTAATGACGTCATATGAAGCTGCTTTCTGTATTTACACATACTCATACTCGTTGTATTATTGAGAAATGTTTGAAAATTTCCGTTTTATTAGCAATATGATGTCATATTAATCTTTTTTTCAATTGGTGATACTTTTTATTTCATTTTCATTTTTCACGTGTAAATCTTTCAATAGAAAATTAATTACTGTAGAAAGAATTTTATTGTGCATTTTTAATTGTTGGCAACTGCTATAACGAAAAATGTTTAAATTTAATAGGAAAAGGATGTTAGATTTTTGATTTTTTATCTCTATGTATTAAAATAATACGATTTTTTCAAATTTTATGGTTTTGAGTTTCATAGTAGATATTCAGCTGTAAGTACACAAATTTTCATGCCTGCAAGTTCTATAGTTTCTGAGAAGCGGCTCTGTGACGGACAGACAATGGAGCGGGAGTAATAGAGTTTCGTGAGATAAACGAAACACTAAAAAAAAAAAAAAAAAAAAAAAAAAAAAAAAAAAAAAAAAAAACAAGAAAAGTATATTGTTTCAGTTGTAGGAGTTTATAAACGCATACGATTAATCTTACTTTAAAGTGTCAAGTAAACATTTTTCAATATTAATTATTAATTAATGCTACACGATTTATAAAATGTAGGTTTACGCATATTTCACTGTATCCATAGTTAATTTAAAATAAAAAAAGTTATATAAATATAAATATCTTATCTTTTGTTTCACCATTGAGATTATCATGCTGTATGCTTTTAAGAAAATAATTAAGAATAAAAATGGATAAAATCAACATTCTTCGTGGAACACATCATAAAGAAGCACAGCAAACGAAGTATATTTTAAATCCCTTTCATTCTCAAACTCAAATACCCTTTTGACAAATCTAAAATATTAAGTAAGTTTTAGATAAGTTTACTAGATTTCTAGAGAAAAATCTCCTTTTTTCTACAGATTAAAATTTGTTCAACAAATCTTTTGCGATAATAGTTTATAGATTGTTTAAAACATATCCTCTCTTTAGTTTGAAAATTTTTCGCGAAAAAGGATTTCTCAGATCAAATATTTTTTCTTTATTTCTTACACCCGTTCGTAATGTTCTTTATTGAAGAAAGTTAAAGTATATTAAGAATGCATTTCCGACAGAAAATATGACATTACTACTTCCTTATCTTACAATGCTTGTCAAATGTTATACATTTTGCTATAACGGAAATTAATTTTTTTTATTAAAACTTGAAATTAGTTTTTATCTATCTAGTATAAAGTAAGGCTTCAAATAATTGGTTGATTTTATGACGGCCGATTATCTACACGTGGGATATAGGCTCTAGGGGGGGAGTGCCCTCCTTGGGGGAGGGGGTCTTTCTAAGGGATCCTAACCCGTACTTACGTCAATGGTCGAAGAAAATCACGGAAAACTCCAAACGGTTAGGTCGACGAGCGCGACAGGGGTTTGAACTCAGCACCTCCCATCTACCAGTTTTGAGAGCAGAACCTCTCAGCCACTGGTGGGGCTACGCCATCAAACGGAAAATCCTAATTGATGTAAGCATACCATTTATTAAATGAACATATCAGTATAATGAAAAACTCAAGAGTTTTGAGATTTATTATTTTTTGCCACCACATTTCAACATAAGGAAAGAAATGGAATATCGTTTGGATGTCACTCGAACTACAAAGAGCGCACACGTTGAAAAAATGAAGTAGATTTTACAAGATAAATGACCTATAACTGCATGAGTTTTTTGTTCTTTGTGCATCTTTATAGTTATAGTGCCATCTATGGGCAATTTTTTGAACTAAACTTAAGCAAAACTTTCAATGATGCGAAGCATTTTCGTCCAAACCGTTCTGTAATATGGCAATAACTTTATTATTATTATTATTCAACCAGCTGGCTTGCGTCTCTAATTACATCGGGGCCTCGAATTCCTACGAATCTCGCAAAAAACTGCCCTAATAATTCGTTAACACCAGGCAGCGCTGCCAAAGATATTGTTAAACGCGGAGTACTCTTTCTTTCTTCATGTAAAAAAGAAATGCTTAGTTTATTTTACTTTAATTTTTTTGTGTTAACATTCTTCTGCTAAATTCTCCCTTTCCTTTTTTCTCGTTTTCCAAAACTTTTCTTCTACTTCACAAATAATTAGATGACATCTTTATCCATGAAATCAGATTTATTTTTGTTATATACTAAGACTAATATCTCTTTTTTCTTTATTAATTAGAAATATTAGCTTCATTAGCATATACATAAAAATACAAAACAGAATAACGCATCTTTATATTAAAAAAATCTGCGTATTTCTTTCATATTTTTATATCCTATATTATAAGTGTCTCTATTTTTACGTCTATGAAATATTTATTTCTAATTTACCAAAGTGATGTTAAGACTTTATGTTTTTTAGTTCAGTTTAACTCATTTTTTAAATATTTCAAGCTTATAATTTATTTCCCATGACGGCAATGTTAACAGACAATGTTATTGAGACTGATTTTATGGAATTATAAAAAATATTTTGTACCTTTTCATAACTTGATTGAACTTAATTAAATGTCAAAAAGGAATTTTGAATCTTGAATATGACTAAAATTCTTGTAAAAACGCATTTCTGAATACTATATTCAATTTACCATTTTCTAGATTTAATAATCCAAAGAGGAGATTGGTTAATGATTTAGTTCCAATCACATCAAAATTTTATTTGTCAGAAAATTTTAAGAAAATCATATTATCTTAAATAGTGTGCTTACAAAAACCACTTTTTAGTTTTGCAGCAAACTTCTGGAGCAGAGAAGAGGATGGGAGGATTAGGGGTTAGAGGATAAAATCTCTAGCACGTAAAAGCTGATAAGATGCATACAAGAGAATACATATATTAGGTAAAAACCAACGAAAACAAAAGTATCCACAGGCACAAATATTTAAATACTTTTTTATAATAAAAACAACAACTTCAGCACTAAATTAATAAAAGAAAAGGTGAGGAGCAATAGCGGTGAAGCAAGTTTTTTACAGTTACTGCTTTCCCTTTCTCTTTCCTCCATCTTCATGAAGAGTGAAGACTTGAAGATTGAAGACTACTTTTGTGACACATTGAAACACCTGAATGGTAAATTTATTTAAGCTACTTGTGCTTTTCATTACGTTGATTTTTACACGTCATGTATTTACTAAATACTACTTTATTCAACACGTAGAACACGAAAATTTTCATTTTATGAAGGAATAATGGGTAAAAACTCTTTCCAGGTAATGTTTTTGGGTGCGCCTGTATCATAAACAATATGAAGTCTTGCCAGCGTGATAATTCCAGAACTTAATAAAATATATATGATAAGCATCAATCAGCCTTCAACATGTTTTCAAAATATTTTGTGTTATCATGTTTCATATTTCTTTACTTTCCTGAAAAATTATATAAAGTTTGTCTTATTTCTAAATGTTATGACTTATCCATCATATGTAGTATAGGGTAAGTCTTGTAATCGTTTTGAAAATTGAAAACAAAATTTTGACGGATTTTTACGTTTCAGACACTGGAGATTCCGAAAAACATATTTTTAGAAAAACAATTTTGCCGGCCGTCTGTGTGTGTGTGTGTGTAAACGCTCTATCTCCCGAACAAATTGAGATAGAGACGACTTGAAATTTGGTGTGTACTTAGTATGTAATAATGGAAAGAAGCTAATTGAATTTCAGTAACCTCGATTATCCGGAACTATTTTTTTCGGACTCTCGAAAAATTCGTTCTGATAAAAGGTATAGAAAAATTTTCGAAATTGTTTATTTTAAGGAGTGACTATAAAAGACAATAAAAAATATAGATTTTGCATAAAAAATGAAGTCGATCGGATAATGAGTTGCCGAGATATTTGTAATCCTATTTTCCACACTCTTCGATTTTTCATGACCCTGTATTTCATTCAAATTTCAATTCAAAGATATATTTTAATTGGAAATAAGACGCTTAATCCGACGCAGTAAACCTTTAGTTAATATGAGTATCAGTTTTGGAGTTATAAGGATGTTTCTTTTACGCAATTCAGTAATAGAGCATTTACAGTTTATGACGTCATCAAGCCACGATTTTATTTGAATTTCAATGCATTTTATAAATAGTTTACACATGTTTAATTTTTATATTTTATACTATGCATATCCATGATGTTTAAGTATTACGGTGGCCCCTATCGACTAGTTTTTCTTTGTGGCTGGTGATTTTTTTTAAAACCTTGCTTAGTTTGCATAAATACGGGTTAGGATACCAGATTACACGGAAGGCGTTCCTCTCCTTCGGCTTATATCTATCGTGTAGATAATAGCCCGTAACAAAATCACCAACACCAAGTTTGTGGATGACTGTCAGTTATCCAATTTCAAGATTTTGCATCACATATACTAGTTGAAATAATGGAAGAAAAACCCCTTATTTTAGACATTACATGGGGAGTTCTTTCCTGTTCAAATCCCACATGAGTACAACATTCCTCTTAAGAGTTATCAAAAATGCTTATTTTGGAAATAATTCCAAATTTAAATTGGTATAAATTAGGTAAGAACAGAGATAACAACCATGATTTGTTCACAGTGCATATGTGGATGTAGTAATAATACATATAAAAATACATTCTGTTATCTCTTTCCCTTCATGAGTATTTGATGATTTGTCCAAAAACTGGCATTTTAAACCTTTAATTCAGTAGATTTTAACAAAGTACTCACTTTTTTAAAAGAAAATATACAGATAAATCCACAATAAGTGCATGATCTAATACAAAAGTTGTTTAGATGATAATAAAATAATCTTTTTGTGAATTTTTTCTGTTTGTTTACAAATTTTGAAATTTTTTTTATAAATCTTTGAATTTCGTAAAAAACGTGGAAAATCACAGTTTAGACACACAATGTTCTAATTAAAAGGAATTTTAAGATAGATTTTTTTTTCTTTGCAAATGGATTTTAACTTATTTTTTATATAGGTTAACACAAATTATGGAGGAAAATGGTGCGACAGCCAAAAATAAATAAAGAAATAAAGAAAAACAAGTAAAGAGATAAAAAAGAAAAAGAAAAATGAAATAAAATAAAATTTGTCGAAATTTTGCGGAATAACGCATAAGCAAGAATATTGAGTGCCACAAGGTGGAAATTAACTTTAAATATACAATACTTTTTTGTTTTTACTGCGTAACAAGTAAAGCCAGTAGAAAGTAAGGTTCATGTTCATAAAGAATGTTACTAAAATTTCTTTTTACCCAAAAATCTTACAGTTTACTTCTGAAATCATCGTAAAACACATTATCTTTCCAAATGGTCAGGAGAGCAACATAAATGACACGCATTATTCCAAAAAACTACAAAGGAAGGAAAATATGAACAATACAGTGTGTTCCACCTTAACACGTTTCAAACAATTAAAAAATGCCGTGGCAACAAAAATAAATAAATAAATAAAATAAAATAAAATAAAATAAATAAATAAATAATTAAAATAAATAAATAAATAATATAGATATATAAATAAAAAATAAAACAAAAAATGAAATAAAATAGAATTTGTTGAAATTTTGTGGAATAACTCATAAGCAAGAATATTGAGTGCCACAAGGTGGAAATTAATTTCAAATATACAATACTTTTTTGTTTTTACTGCGTAACAAGTAAAGCCAGTAGAAAGTAAGGTTCATGTTCATAAAGAATGTTACTAAAATTTATTTTTACCCAAAAATCTTACAGTTTGTTTCTGAAGTAATCGTAAAACACATTATCTTTCCAAATGGTCAGGAGAGCAACGTAAATGACATGGATTATTCCAAAAAATTACAAAGGAAGGGAAATATTAACAATACAGGGTGTTCCAAATTTAACTTCACAATTTTGAACCTGCATAAAACAGTAGGTGCAGGTGCTGGTGCAGCACTCTGTGTATTGTTGTCGATGGAAACCTCAACTGTCTGAAAGCTGTACGAATGGACTTCGTTGGATTGCGTTGGACTGCGTGGAAACTTTGTCAAACACGATCCGTATACTTTTGACTTGCGCATGGCCGAACAGCGCCCTTTTTATACAACCCTTTTTATACAGCACTCTACCAGTTTCCATAAACTTCTTGTTATAGGGTAAGGCTACAATACGGGCTGACTCACGCCGCCATTTTATTGCCCGTAAGAGAAGAACGATTGGCCACGCCGCGTCGCGCCGCGTGGGCAACAATCACTGATAGGTGGGCATCAACATGCTTGATGATTCAGCCTGTAATATAGTAGCCCTATTATAGTTTAGTTGCAAAAGACGTCACAAATCAATCGCTGGAGGGCAGTTATGATTGGTAACTGAGAGGATTATCGGCATTGCTGGAGGTCAACCGGGTAGTTGTGATTGGCGGTTGAGAAGGTCATCAGCTGATTGCTACTTCCCTCACGTCCGTATTTTGTTCCGATCATTCTGATTTATTACGTCCCATATGAACCAGGCCACACACTATACCTTTCTCGTGGAATAGTTATCACCAGTTCTGGGTCTTACTGAGTCGTACCTGAAAGTAATAATCAGTTCTTTTAGATCAAATAAAATATACGAGTTGCTGTTACATCCACACAAAACTGAACTTTGCTATGTTATTTCGTTTAGGTTTTTATGGAGGATAAAATTTGTAAACAAAATTTAAGAACATCTTGTACATTCTCTAATATATTATTGTTTTATAAATTTGAGATTTTATAAAACTTTTATGCATCTATACTATACATAAATAATGAGCAAAATAACTAAAAATTTTTTTCATGTATATTAAAAATTCTGTTTATATTAAGCAAACAGATCCGATTTCCAAGAAACACTCAAAGCCTTACATTATAAAGAAAACTTTTAAAACCAAAAAATGTGCTTTTAAATTTAGCTGAAGCGTCTGGTGATAAAATTGCAAAGTATTCAAATGCACTTCCAGTAATCTTTGTAAATCAAAACAAAGTTAGTTTCAGGAAATTTTGAATCTACTTTAGAAAAATAAAATGGAAATAAAAACAACTTAATGCAGATTAAACTATTCACTGAAGCACATTTCTGAGATAAAATCTTTTTCACCATTTTAAAATATCCTATAGGATTTTTGATGATCTTTATCTCGCCTTTTGCTTTTTTTTTTTCTTTTTCGCAAAATATGTTTAGTAGTTTAAAATCTCGTTTATATTCTACGATAATAAAAAGAAAGATAGTTAAAATTTTCCCCTATATGCTTTAATCTTCTGCTATATATATTTTGTATTGTAAAATATGTTTTTCTAACTTACCTTTATTTATACATTTTTATATGGAAAAATATGCGACAATGCAAATGAAATCATTTATAAATGTTGTTGCCAATAAATTCGTAAATAAAACACGCTTTAAAATAAAATAAAATCTGATAAAATACGGATATAATAGAATTACATAAAATTTTAGTTTTAAAATGCTGGTAAAAAGAAAATACAGGGTGTCCATAATTAAACGACCCTACTTTAAAGTTGTCTACAGACGAAACTATTTGTCAGAAAGTTGTGAAATTTTGTGAAGGACATAATGAAGGAATGGGAATTTGTTTAAGCGAAAAGAAAAATTAGTATAAAATTTCGCCACCAGATGGCGTTTTTAATGAGTCAATTGCATTTGAAACATTTGGTAAGTCATGATAAACCAAGAACTTTACCTGATCTTAAAGACAGCACTTCACGACATGTTTTTAGCATTTCCCAGAACACACTGCAGTCAACTGTGGAACATGCTATCCTACGATTCCAGATGATAGCTGAAAATGATGGCCGTCTTGTGGAACATGTTTTGTTGCAATAAAACATGTAAACTATCGTAAATGTATGCTAAATGTATAATTCATTAAACGTTCTTGGTTTATCATGACTTGACAAATGTTTCAATTGCGATTGATTCATTAAAAACGTCATCTGGTGGCAAAATTTTGAACTAATTTTTTTTCACTTAAACAAATTCCCATTCCTTCATTATCTCCTTCACAAAATTTCACAATTTTCTGACAAATAGTTTCGTCTGTAGACAACTTTAAAGTAAGGTCGTTTAATTATGGACACCCTGTACAATAAAAATAACTCTTTAAATACATCCTAAAAATGTAGCTATTGCATTGCGTTCCAGAAGATTTATTCTTTCTTCTTCAGGCAAAGAGATGAATGCTATCACGAGAAAACAAGATTTAGACAGTAGAAGCAGTTTTTGCTTCTTTGTTAGGGCTGCGTGACATCAAAATTTCAGTATCGTGATGTGTTGCCAGATTCCAATAACTTCAAGCATATCACTTCAAGATATGTCAATATATTGTGATAAACAAAAATTGTGATCGAGTAAATATAAAACTGAAAAAAATGTTTTATAAGCATTCAATATTTATTTTTAAAATCAAGGCTCATTTTATAACTGCAATTAACGTTGTTCCAAAACATATGACCGTTAAAATACATGAATTTGTTATGAGTTTTGATTATGAAAAATTCACCGCTTTTATTTATCTTTAATAGAGAGCTCGAACTAGGGAATTTATTAAAAATAATAAATATTTTTCAGTTTAAGGATATGGCAATATGAACGAAAATGAAAAAGAAAAACATTTTTGCATTATTTCAAATGTCACATTATTGTAACCAACTGATAGGAATCAAATTAAATTTTTAAATGTCCACGATTCTTCAAATCTTTTTTTCACTCCTATTTCTTTTTTTTTATCAGTGAAATTGTTATGTATGTCAATATATTGTGACGAGTACAAAATTCAATTAATTATCACTCTATCTATCGGTGCATATAATTAGATTCATCGTTGTAAATCACATAAAAATCTGCCAAGAAACAGTAAAGTTTTACACAACATGCATTTTACTAATATGTTAAAGGTTTTATTCAATATACAGGGGGATTCCTTTCACCTAAAACAACTGGGGAGCCGAGTTAGATGCAGCCATAAATGGGGTATCTAGCTATAGATAGAAAAACGGCTCCCAGCGTCCCCTAAGCAGCAGCGTCCTCTAGTGTTAAATTTCGGTATTATAGAGTAACAACGAAAAATTTATCTGGATGCGAATACGATCAAGCAACGATTATGTATAAAATATGTCTTTTATTATTAAGTAGATGGCGCTGTACATCTTTACACTTTTCTATACATTTTTCGTCATATCTCCTAATTTACCGTGAGAGGGTGCTGCAAAGTACATAATCATGTAGCAGCTTGGTTATGAGTCTTTCCACAAAATTTCGGCAAAGTTTATTTTATTTCATCTTTATTTTTATTTAGTATTTATTTTACACCTTTATTTATATTTTATTTTTATGGTTGCCATTTAAATTTTTTCTTATACTTTTGTTCGTGTTAACCAATATAGAAAAGAAGCTGAAATACATTTGAAAAAAAATCTCTCTTATAAAACTCTTTTTGATTAGAACACTGTGTATCGAAACTGTGATTTTGCAAGTTTTTACAAAACTCAGATATTTATAAAATCTTGAATAATCCGTGAACGAATAGAGAAAATTCAAAGACATCTGAACTCTACAAAATTTTTGCATTAGATCATGTAAATGTTTATTATTGAGTCGTGTGGTAAAAGATTTAATTATTTTTAAAATGTGTGTTAATTTTCTTTTTAAGATATGGTAAGAGGAAAGAATAGAAAATATTATGGGTCATCGGGAAAGTTCTGCGGTTTTTCAAAGATAGTTATTTTGCTACTGCTGATAAGGAGTGACCTTGAATGATCCAGATATGTACATTCAGTCTTTTCTTCTTGCGCTGCATAATTCTCCCTTGTGTTGTGGCATAATTTTTGTTTCACTTCAGTGCTAAGAATGGAGAAACAAAAAGTTAACTTTTGTCATATTATGCTCTTTTATTTCAAGGAAGGTAAAAACGCTAGTCAGCCTGCTCGTAAAATTTTTTGCCGTATATGGACAAAGTGCTGTTTCAGATGACACAGTTCAAAGGTAGTTAGAGAACTTTAAGCGCGAAATTTTCAGCCTTAAAGATAATGCCTCCTCTTGATGACCGTCAACTGTAAAAGAGGACTTCTTAAAAGAAGCTATAGCTGAAAATCCACGTTACACAGTTCAGGAGCTATCACACTGAGAAAAATGACACTTTCAAATCTGAGTAAATCGACGTTTTCATTTTGTTATGAAACTTTTTGTTTCAAATATGACGAACCAATGCTTTCAATTCTGAAGTAACCAGAAATACTCAAATATTGAAACATGGACATACTCAAAAATGAGTACAGAGAGGTCAGTTCAAACTCATTTTTGAAACATGGACATACTCAAAAATGAGCATATATGAGTCAGTTCATACTGATTTTTTTTAAAACATCGACATACTCAAATATGAGCACATGATGTTTTATTCTTGAGTGTGTGGATGTTTTCAGAAATGAGTATATATATGTTTCGAAAGTGAGTAATTTTGATTCGGAGCCATTTTGACGATGCGACATACTCAGATTTGAGTATGTTTGGCTCAGTTTTGAAAATGCCGTTTTTAAAGTGCACACAGACTAAATATTTTGAAAATTACCGTGAATGAGGATTTGATTAGTTTCTTTTAAGAGGTCCTCCTTTACAGATGATGGTTGTTCAGAACGGGCATCCTCTTTGAGGCTGAAATTTCAGCACTTAAACTTCACAAATCACCTTCGAACTGTGTCATCTGAAACAGCACTTTGTCCATATACAGTACAAATTTTACGAGCAGTCTAACTAGCATTTTTACCTTTGTTGAAATAAAAGAACATAATATGATGAAAATCAACTTTTGGTTCTTCATTCTCAGCACTGCACTGAAACAAAAATTACACCACAACACAAGCGAGAATTATGTAGCGCAAGCAGAAAAGATCGAATCGACATATATGGGTCATTCAAGGTCACTCCTTATCAGCAGTTAGCAAAATAGCTAGACAAAACTGCACTTCGCTTTTTGAAAAACAGCAGAACTTTCCGAATGACCTAATATTTTAGCTATCAGTTCAGGATTTCTAAATTCTTTTATCAACGTATAATAACAATTTAATTAATATTAATATATCAATTGATAATTAAGTTCTGAAAGTATTAAAATATTATGTTGCCATCGGGAACGCACAATTGTACTTAAAATTCTAGATCTGTAGCACACCAGTGGATGAAACATTGATCCCAAAATTCCATCTTTACACCCATGAACCAAGATAAGTTAAATAAACGAGTGTAAAAATTTGAAATAATATTTTGGCTAATGTTTACAAATAAATATTATCATGAAAATTACTAAAGTTTCATGTAGCTAGGATAAAAACAAACTGTAAGTGTACATACATCATACATACATTCCCTTCAATTTTAAGAAACGCCAACAAAGAAAGAAAAAAAAGCTAGAGACTCATAGTATACACTAACCAGATAGTTTTCCAAATTTTCTTATGCTGCCTCAGACAATATGAAACCGAATGCGAATATGTTTTATGTACCGCAACTAAATATTTCCCATTTCACCCTTCTTTGCATGTTTATTGAAGTTTTGAGAGAATTTAAGCTTTTCCACAGTTCATAAACTAACCAAAAATGTAAAAAATTAACAAAGAAAAAACGATCGGATTCCTTGTTTAAAAAACAATTTCTGCATAGGCTGTTAAAAATTAACTATATATTATATCACATCATAAACAAGCACAGTTACTCATTAGGAAATTTTTTGTTCGGGGCAGTATAAAAATTTAAACTTTGTATTTCCTCAAATTTAATCCTCTGAAAATTTTAATCGATTTCATAAAATTTTGTACTTCTTTTTATGTAACTTTGTAATTTATACAATATGTATATGATCAATATTTAAGGAATAACAGCCGAGGTCAATGTTTTTGGGACACCCTGTGTAATTGTCATGTATCTTATTCTGATAGAAAGCAATCGAGAGTAATTTGCTCTTTTCCTATAAAAGCATCGGATTTTTCAGATAACGGTGTCAAATTTTTAATTTAAGCTGCTTTTCAGGGAATGACAATCACGAAAGATTGCTATGAGGCAGGAATCGATTATAGTTTAAGATGTACACATTTTATAGGAAATTTTAAAACGTTATTCAATTTTTCGGCACATAAAAAGTAATTTTTGCAAATTTCATACATTTATTCATAAAACACACTTTATTAATGTGTCCATCAGATTTGTTTGTTGAAAGAGGAAATGTTTGAGAATCCTTTTAAGTATGAAGTATATTTTTATTTGGTACTTTTCGGTTAGCCGGGCGCCAGTGATTTATATACATGTATATATACACATATATATATAGTTACAAAAATATCTACATACGCATATATATACATACATATATGTACACACATATTTGTATGAATATACATATATATGCATATACATATATATTTATATATGTACATATATCACTGGCGCCCGGCTAACCGAAAAGTACCTTTTATTTTACTTTTGATAAGATTGAATGTAAATTTTCATAAAAATAATTGTACGCTGGCAATTAATAGTTATTTCTATGAAAAAGTTGTTTAAAAATGAGATATTACTTTTAAAACAATTTTTAGATGTTATGATTTTATTTCTATTACATGCTTTCGGTATCGGGTTCGAATAGGCTCAGGCTTTCATAACAAAAAAAATTTCGGGTTCTCATTTAAAATCAGATGGGCACAGGGTAAACTCGGGTGGGCCCAGGTTCGGAAAAAAAAGAGCACGAACTCATCTCTAACTACGATAATGTGCTATGATATTGGTATCACGAATCTTTTTGTTACGAAATAAGAATTCATATAACAAAAAATCGGCGAAATATCGTGTTGACCACATATTGTTAATCAGGGTTCTTTTATTTGATCACAGAATAGGTGAAATATCGTGTTGGCAATATACCATTATCAATACAAACAAACAAAACAAAAACATTATAACAAATATATCTATTTTCTTTACATTTATTACATGCCAAATTAATCTCTCTCTCTATTTTTTTTAATTGCAAATTAAATTAATTTAATTTAAAATAGAATCAGTACTTTCCTTTTTTTTCCTTCTCTTTAGAATTAAAGTTATCGTGCAACTGAACTATACAATATCTAACAAAAAACTCTTCATTTAAATTTATTTTATTCGAATATGAAAAGCTGCATATTAAATAGAGTTAACTCCTACAAAAAGCAGAGTGTTTTGCATGATAATCAAAAATTTTAAATCGAAAAGAAGAGGGAATATTTTAAAATTTGTCTAAGGCAGTTTGTGATGAAATTCAAAAGCTTTCAGCTTTCAATAATTTTTTTGAACCAAAACAAACTTAGTTTGAGAATTTTTTAAATTACCTTAGTAATAATACAAAAAGAAAACAAATATCCAGACGAAACTGCACTGAAGTTTGCCAACATATAAAAACTCTATATTAAATTATATTAAAGTACTTTTTGAGAATCATATTTTTTCACAACTCTTTTGAAAAATTTTGTAGGATTTTGTAATGTTATTGTTGGATTTTATTTGAATAATTTATTTTACAATTCAGTTTGAATTTTTTTTTATTAGATAATAAAATATGTTTTGTTTACTTTATTCTCTTGGGTTATGATAAAAGCTGTTGCTATAATTCCAATTTTTGTATTTACAATTGATTAATTAAATGCAAATTTAAACAAATTATTTTTTGAAAAATTACAAAAGAGTGCTTTTTTAAATATCCAAAGATCCATAATACTTGTATTTTTTAAAATCATAATTCTTCATTTATTGATTTTTGAACAAAGAGTAGTCAAGGGAAAATATTAACTGAAGGTTTTCATTTCTTCATGTTTTCATTCATTTTTGAAGTTTTTCATTAAAAGCTACAAACTGAAAGACAATACAACAAGTTTAGAACTGTTTATGCCTGATATGATACAGAATTAAACTTTAAAATGACCACATTTGTTCCAATATTTTTTCACGTTTTCCTTTGTTGTCTGTAAAATACAGAATTTGTTATATTTTTATCAATTAATCTTTTATATATCTGTACAGGTAATTAGATATATGGTTGTAAATCACATCAAAAGCTGCCCAGAAACAACAAAGTTATACATAACACAATGTAAACTGAAATGTCTGAAATTCAGACATATAAGTGTCTGAAACGGATGATTAAAAAAAGAGACACTTTAAAGTGTCTTAATTTTTCAGTGGCTTGTAAGTTTCTGAATTTCAGACATTTTAAATGCCTGAAATATCGCCATTTTTTTTTTACCCTGGTAAACAGCTAGATAAAAGTGCTAGTGCTGCTATCCACGGAAGTATCACTATTTACCATTATGGGAGGATAATCAAAATTTACGTTTTTATCCAGGCTGCCTTGTCCATTTCGCCATCCAGATCACATGAGTGAGTTATTTTAAATGCAAGTCATCGAATGATTTGGACGCGTATTGATATTTTTATAGGATTCATTAATTTGTTGCTGAGAAAATTGAAAACTTTGAACAGGATTTTGGTGAGATTTGGTCAATTTGAGAGGGTGATTAAGATGGAAAAACTTTTTTATTTATGTGGGGAGAGAGATATAACTTATACAAATTTTACATTCGATTGTTATGAGTATATTTCTTAAATTAAAAAGCGCTCCCTGGATATTGGAATTTAACCAACTAAATTTTCTTTTTAACCTATTTGAACCCATTAACGCCACAAATATTTTTCTTTTGAAAAATGGAAATATTGCATTTCATACCGCTTTTTTAGAATAGAAATTTTTGTCTTATTTTATTGAGGAGTGTTTGGTCATCAAAAAAAGCGAAATTTTCTTTTCAGAAATACTGGTGTGCAAACAACAAAGGTATTGTTAGCTATGATGTTGCATTAATGAAACGCTAGGCTTAATAAGTTAAACACGGTAAAATTATTCTTTTCGAATAACTTAAAATAATCGAATACTAAAAGTACAGTTAAGCAATCATTCCCCCTCCGAACCGGGTTTTGAAATTTAAATGCTATTTAGATGTGAATTTAAAATGTGAAAAAATATAAAATTCAATCTTCCCACAGAGTTTATTCTCTGAATCCTGTAAATCTTCCAAGTGAAATGGCACCTTCTATTATCTGAAAATACAAACTAATTCAAAATTACATTAATAGTTCATAGAAATAAAAATTCCCAGTCATGTAAATTAAACTACCTTATTGTGATTTACTAACGACAAGGAATTATAATATAAACTTTGAAATTCGCAGAAGAACGTGTATTACATCAAACATGTTTAAAGATTTATTTAGAATTAAAAATGTATTAATTCTAAATAGCATATAATGCAGAAGATTTTACCTTCATATAATTTTTAATCCATTTTTATATGTGTCTGCAATATAATATTTTCTGAAAAGCTGTAGTTTAAATTTTAAAATGCATGTAAAGCTGTATGTCATGTTTATAATACAATACATGAATTTTCCTGTGAAAGGGGGGTGTGGCTACATGGCCTGTGTGCCCTGGTCCTCACTTAGAGATGATGAGGCCCTGTATACGATCAGGGCCGGCGCAATAATTGGGCAAACGGGAAGCCTGTCCAGGGCCTCGCGCCAGTTGAGCCTTGTTAGAGGGCACAGAGCTTTTCTATACAATTCAAAATAACGTTACCCTGTGTAAAATAATGTCAATTTGTATTTAAATGTTTTTTTGCAAAAAAATTTAAATTAATTTTATTTCTTACAGCCAAAGATGATAAACTTGTTGGGGGATGTATAGATGTGAGGATCTTGAAAGTAACCTTAAACGCTAAAAATAAATATTTAAAATATTCTAAAAGATAGCAGATTTTTAGAAATTAAAAATAGTTATACACATTACATGCTGAAGAAATTGCATGCTTTCTTTCTTACTCTTTATTCTCTATATTAAAAATTATTCTATGATATATACAAATTTTAAAGCAGATTTTTATTAGTTGAATATTCAAATCAGGGACGTTGAGCCCCGCTAAGTAATTGGCCAGGGCCCCGCGCGACATTGTGCCGGCCCTGGGTCTAATCAAAATTTAGTGGATGGAAAAGTATTTTAAACAACATTCATCTGTTCGGAATTATTATCTGATATGGCTGGCATATACAGGGGCACGATTGTATCACAAGTCACCGAGCATATCACACAATTATATTAAATTCAGACACTTAAGTGTCTAAATTGCTAAATGTCTTAATTTCAGACATATTATCATTATTCAGACATTTTTCTCAGTTCTTTTATACCCTGATCATAGTAAAACACTTATGTGTCTTAAATTCAGACATGTATGATGTCTTAAATTTCACATTCATACACGTAAGTGTCTGAATTTCTTTTTCAGACACATATGTGTCCGAATTTAAGGCTCTTCTATTTGCAGTGCATGCATTTTGCTAAAATAGCAAATTTTTTGCTCAATATACTTCGAATTAGATTCCTTTCACCTAAAACAACTGAGGAGCCGAGTTAGCTACAGCCATGAATGGGGTATGTAGCTATAGAAAAACGGCTCTTAGCGTCTCCTAAGCAGTGTCCTCTAGTGTTAAATTCCGAAATTATACAGTATCTCAAAAAATATCGGGTCAGGAAGTTCTAAATTCAGGCAACAATTTATCTTGCATGTGTGAAATATGATTGTTATCATTAAGTAGATAGCGCTCTATAACATAGTCATTGTACACTCTAAAAAAAATCCGTGAAAATACAAGAGATTTTCCGTAAAATTTTACGGAGAAGTTTCATTTTCCCAAAATTTCAGTACAATTTCCGTAAATGACATTAGTTCCGTTAAAGAAACTTCAAATCCGTAACTATGCAGAAAGTTTTCCGTAAATTTAATGGATTTTTTCCGTATTTCTTTCAAAACAGTACAATGTCCGTATTTCTTCCAAAACAGTGAAATTTCCGTAAATGACGTTTAAAGGATGAGTACAGAAATCGCTTTTTTGAAATGCGAATTAAGATTGTTGTATTTACTAGAGTTCTTCTAGGATACAGGCCTGGCTCAGCTCGACCCGCTGGCCCATTCTAACCGAGCCCATGTCAATTTATTGTGAATAGAATAGTAATATTTATATTTTTTAATGAAATATTTAGAAATTTAGTTTATTTTTATCAATTACAGAATTTTGCTTCTTTTAAATCTACTTATTTTTTCTTCATAGTACTTTAAAATTATAATTTTTTTTCACTATTTTTTTTTTTTAGTTTATTTTTTTTAATGTGATGCAATATTGTGTTATTTAAAGGTTTCATAATATAATATCCCTGCAAATTATAGCTATGAAAATTGGTATTGAACTAAACTGTTTTGGCTTACAAATTTGTGAATTACGCTAAAATTTATTATTTTATAAATTATAATTTTACAAAGTTTAAAATTTTTTCCTTAAATTTATAAAATTAGTTAATATTTTTTCTTTACTTTTATATAAATCAAGTTTTTAATTTTATAACGTTTTTAATTTATTTCGTTAGTTCATATTTTTATAAATTAAACTAATTTAATTAAAATTAAATTAGTTAGTCCATATTTAAACTTAACTATCCCAAAGTCATTAATTTCAAAATTTTCTCCTTTTTTAAAAATATTTTTTTAATGTAATGTTAAAAATATAATGTTTAACAGAACCGTATGCAAAATCTCTCAGCATAGCTGAAACATAATAATTTAATATTTATTTATGGTACCATTTAGCAAATGTTGTATTTGAATTATAATAATTTAATTTATTGTAAAATTGTTTATTTGCATAAGTTTTTTTAAATAAGAGATTAAAAAAAATATATACATTAATAGCATGTAATAAACAAGTCTGATTAAGATAATTGTTGTTTTTATTGGAATTGATAAATAGATAATCAGGCAAATAATAATAAAAAAAGTATATGTTCGAAAAAAGAAAATGTTGGTACCAGTGTTGAGTTCAGGAGGTGGCCCGGAGGGGACATTATCCCCCTGAAAATTGTATCCCCCCCGGAAGATTTGAAAATTTATACTTTTAATGGTCAAAAAGTGCAATTCCCCCCCCCCCCCCCTGAGCCACAAAAATCCCTCCCGGAGAAAAATGTCTGAATTCAACACTGGTTGGTACTGTTGCAAAAAGAAGCAATTATTCTTAATACAATGTTTTATTGCATATAATACATAATAAATTAAAATTTATCTGTTATAAGGCACCAAATAATACAGCAAAATATTGAAAATTATGAAAAGAAAATATTAAAAACAGTGGAAAAATCCATCTGCAGATGAAACCTCAAGTTTTTGCATTTTAAAAAGCGATTCAAATAAGTACACCGCATTTGAGCGAAAACTGCGACCGATCATAACGCCGTGGTCTAGGTCATCGGGTTAGTACACGGGACTTTATGGGTTCAAATCCGCTCGCGGCAAGGGTTGGTAAAATTCTGAAAACTCATTCAGAAATGAAAAAAGCAAGCCGAAATGTATCTGCCCCTTATAAGGTTGTCCTCGCGAAGTACTTCTTTTTTTTTTTTTTTTTTGGTCCTATAAATTTTATGTTAACGAAATAAAAATTTCTAAAAATTACGGAAGATATCTGTTATAAAATGGAAATTTAACGGAAAATTTCCTGGAATTTACCGAATTTTCTTTCCGTCAAAATACGGAAATAGTACTGGCGTCTCGATTGCCAGTACAATTTCCGTTTTTTTCAGGAATTTTTTTTTACAGTGTACTTTTGGTCGTAACTCCTAATTTACCGCAAGAGGGCGCTGGAAAGTACATAATCGTATAGCACACACCTGTTTTACTATATCTAGACACCATGGATTTTGATAATTCATTTTGTAAAATAGTGCCTATAGCTACTGCTTTTATAGAGGTACTGTGTTGTCGAGTGAGCTTTGATGATTTGTGTGC
Organism: Maratus michaelseni; assembly: GCA_963931845.1. NCBI lineage: Eukaryota > Metazoa > Arthropoda > Arachnida > Araneae > Salticidae > Maratus > Maratus michaelseni. Next base: position 262,537,363 of record OZ007593.1, read on the forward strand.
GATTGTGGTGTCCCGAATTCTAACATATGTGCAGGGATGAGCTATCTATTTTGTCATTTCTTTAAATTGCATAAGGTATGTCTGAATTTTTGAAAATCTGATTGTCATGGTTATTTCTTGCAGTGATATGATAACTCGGTATCTGTGGTTGTATAGTTGCTACATATATATTGTGCCAGGAATTGGTTTTGATGGATCTGGGCGCATCTTGCTCTTAGTGGTAAATTAGTCTGGATTTTCACCGTATCCTGCTTTTAAACCTCAAACTTTCCACATACCGAGTAACAAACGAAGTTTTCGTTTAGCCCTTCTTGTACAGAATCTAAGGTTGTGAGTACGCTAGCGTAGTAAGAAGTTAAAATTCACATTAGAAAAAAAAAATATCGGAATTTACGGGTTTCTCTTTTATAGTGATAGGACAGTGTTTGAAGTAACATTTTATAGTAGTAATTACAGTGTTTCTAGTGAGCTAAAGTGGCTTTTCCTTAGGTTCCTGAAAACGAACAGCGAGGTCATTTTGTGTTGAGCTAAGTGTTTTAATTTAATAAGTATTTTTGGTAAAGTATTCCTGTCTCAGTTTTTAGTGAATTTCAGCTTATTTTTGATCATCTTAGTTAAATCCACTGCTGATGCCCTTATTATTGATTTTATTAAATTGTTGTTGATTGTTAAATTTGTATCATGACTTCCCTTCAAGTCAACTAGTTGACAGAAGATGTATGTCACAAGTTCTTCAATTATTCGAGAAGAAACGAACTTAAGGTTGGCTGGTTGATTGATTTATGACGGCTGATTATCTACACGAGTGATATAGGCCCTAGGAGCGAGTGCCCTCTGTGGGGGTCTTTTTAAGGGATCCTAACCCGTATTTACGGCAAGGTTAGAAGGAAACCACGAAAACTCCGAACGGTTAGGTCGACGGGCGTGACAGGGGTTTGAACCCAGCACCTCCCGTCTATCAGCTTTGAGAGCATAACCTCTCAGCCGCTGGTGGGGCACGGACTTAAGGAATCACCTTTTATAAGCACGTGAAACATTAAAACATGTAATTAAAGACCATGTAATTATGAAAACATTTTCAAACAGGTACAAGATTAAGAAGATTTGGCGAAAAGATATGAAGACTGTTAGAAAACAAAATCCGAATATATTGTTGGACAAATATTTGTTTTAAAAAATTATTGTAGTCATTAACAGTTTTAGTAATGAGTGAACAATCCCAGATTTAAAATGTCTTTGATGTGAGCTTTTATCATGCATATAATTTGCCATGTAACTGAAAATAGTACTCCCAAAAAATATATAAAGCCTTCAAGACATCGCGCATCGCCTGAAATCGAGATGCGGCCGCACGACAAAACATTATAAATGACGATTCGTACATATTTTCATGCTTCCAAATTTTCCAAAATTGCTTAGCTTAAAATGATTTAGACATCGATATTAATTGTTTTTTCAAACAGGAATCCAAAAATGGGTCTTGATTCTGAACACTGTTATTAAAATTCATGTCAAAAACAGGCATTTATGTTTAATAAAAAAACAAAAAACAAGGATTATTATTATTACAATGACGGTTGTTCTGTATCTTGGAACATGCTGACAAAGTATAGAAGCATATTCCTTGAACCATTGTAATACTTAATATAATAAATAATAACAATAACAGCAAAGTAATGCTTAAGACAAAATGTTTCCAAGTCAACGTAATACAAAAAGGGAAATACTTTTTAATTATTTGTTAAAGTAAGAAGAATAACGATGATATGCAGAAAACTAACAACCTATACTTAATCCTTTGAAGGGCGGTGGGAAATTATATCCCACTTAATTTTAATCCCCAAATGCCACAATCACACTACAATTTTGGAATCAAATTTTGTTTTTATAATGTATGACAAGAAAAGCTTTTACTTATTTTCAAATAAATTTGTTCTTAACTCACGGTGTTATTCAATCATTTCAACATTTCAGTAGTTAGAAGAACTTTGCTCCTGAAACGGGTTAAGTAAAAGTAAAACACAGTTCTGAAAATTTCCAGATATCCATGCGTTATTTAAAAATTACACAAACGATTTTGTGTTTTGTTCATATCTACGAGTTGAGATTTTTATATCTTGGAAATATTTTAATATTATCGGATAATCTATAATTGTCAAAATATTTACGTAAGAAAACGTATTTGGTACATGGGCACAATAAAACTCAAATACATTATCAAATGTAATGTAAAGTTAATGTATAGAGTATTGGTGTATAGGTACAATAAGCTCAAATTAATGAAATTGTACTTTCAACCGGTAGTTGTAGGTACAATGCTGTTCTGCCAACAATAGCATTACAATTGGTACGGTTGTATGGAGTAATATGTTTATAGCAATTATAGTATGATTGTCCTACAATAGTGATACAGGTGTTATAAAATGAATGACTAAGTTTTAGAAACATGACAATTATCCATTCTAACATATGTATAAATGTAATGATGCTATCCATATAGGCAGTTATTACATACGGAATACGTGTAGTATTACTTTTACAAAAGTATTAGGATTTAAAAGTTCTTAAGCTATAATGACATAATGGTGAGTAATATCAAAGTTTCGGAGATCCAGGGTAAGACATGAGTTTAAAAAACAGGTAATATTAAGTATTTTCTATATTTTTGAAATATAATTACTTGGGTATTTCTAACTGTTTGGTATCAACCATATTAATTACAGATTTCAAAGTTAGAGGTTAAAGGTTGATTTTCATATCTTACAGAGTAAAAACTATCCAGGCCCTGAATCGAATCCGGGATTTTTGGCTTTACATGCTAATGTTTTAGCCAGCTGAGCTATTTTGGATTATTCTGGCTAGCGCAAATCAGTTCCACGTTGATGTAATGATATATTCTCCAATTGCAGTAGTATAGATAAAATATTCATGCTATGGAACTCCAATACCCATAGCATTCAATATATGTAAATCTTTAGATTTCATCGACATTAATTACAGATCTTAATGTTGAAGGTTAAAGGTTTATTTTCATATCCAGTCCAGGAATCAAACCCGGCACCTTTGGTGTTAATATGGATTAGTTAAACAACTAAGCCTGAATACTGTTGGACATGAAAATCAAACTTTAAACACCGACATTGAGATCTGTAATTATTTAAGACAGTAATTACTAGAAAAAAGAATGCATTTTTGTTTAATGACAACATTGCGATTAACATTCATTTAGAAATATGCATATTTTAATAAAGTAACTAAATTTAACTTTTATATACGCAAGTCTATTTTTCATACAGAAAGAAAATAAATGTGTTTCTCTTGTTATCTCTTCCAACAGGCGACGAATTTCACTTTCGAAAATGACTCGTAGTGCAAAATGTGTTTTCTTCGACGACGTTAACTTCGTTAAAATCTTGGTGATAAATGAACTGTGCTTCAGAAGGTTAAAATTTAAAGGAGATTTTTTCTCCCTAATATAAGGCTCCACTTGATGCTTAATTCAAAAAATAATAAATCATCTTTTGTTTGAGAAATTGTCCTTGAAAATTGCAATTAAGAATTTCTGTTTTCGAGAAATAGTTAAAGAAAGATATTTTCTTTTTTAAAAAATTGCTTTATGTGAAACATTCTGAAGCAATTTTTAATAAAATCAGCATTTATTTAAATAAACATTTAAAAAATTAACTTTGCCAAGAATGGGAGTTATTTCCCAAATTCTAAGTGAATGGGATTTTGTTTTAAGTAACTCGTTCTCGCTTACGAGCATTCTAATTTTCTGTAATGATTGTAACACTCCAAATAATATGATGTGAGTATAGCCAATGCACAGAGTGGTATTATTTTGGAAAAGCTGTCCAAAAGTCAAAAATTTAAATCTCATGTTTAATTGCTAATTTTCATGTTAGCATGAGCGCACAACCCCATCCACATAATAATAGGTTCATTATGCTCTATAGGTTCTCTAAATTTTCGCTATCTCACACTAAATTCTGTATTGTGCTTATCATTCGTTGTGTCCTCAACCTATGTATTTTATATTGAAATTATAGAGTACTATTATTTCTCGAATTGTAGAAACATTGCACGGTTTTTAAAGAAGGTGATATGTACTTCCTTTTTGCATAAATATACAGGGTGTCCCAAAAGTCTCCGTACAACTTCAAAAATTAATTTTAAAAAAAATAATAGGCCTACAGCAAAAATAATTACAACAGTACCTAGAGTAACTTAAAAAGTTTTTTTCTACTACCTTAGTATACTTCTACATGAGATCCTTTCGTTGCACGAAGAAGACGATATTCCAATCAAGACGATATTCCAATTCAACCCACGAACGTTTTAGCATGCTAACATCAACAGTAGCTACAACTGTTTGAGGAAATCCGAACAAACGTGAACAGTCTCGTGGAATTGAAACAAAAGATCCAAACAGCTGTAGCTACTGTTGATGTTAGCATAGGAACTTTTCTCCACGAGGAAAAATGTTTATATTGAAAATTCATATTTTAGAATACAGATGTTGAATATTACATTAGAGATTAAAATAAAATTAGTACAAAGTTAGTTTTTACAATACTGGTTCAAATCACAACATTTCTTAATATAAAAAAAAATGATATAAGAAAAAGTATAAAAGAAAGTAATTAGAAAATTTATGAAAAGAATACTTAATCATAACACAATTAGTAATTTTGCATGGTTCAAACAGTCAGTTGAAATAGGAACAGTATAAGTACAAAAATGTGATCCGTATGTGAACTATAATATACAAATTTCAAAAACAAAATATATTCTGTTAAAAAGTACTTTATAAATGTAGGAAAAAGGATCATAGATCTTTTTTAATAAAGGAGAAATGTTTATTTTGAATGTTGTAATTTTAAACATAAAACATTAGCAAACTAAAATATACAAGAAATTTCAATTCAGCTGGGACCAGACTTAATACTTAAAAGACATTTAATATTGATACGTGAACAAACTTAAAACAAATTGGAGAATATACTTACTTAATATAAAAATTAAAGAAAATTACCTATGCTGTTGAAGGAACCAGCTGGAAAGGTATGTAATTACAGAATAACAAATGGAGATATTTAAATGTAAATAAAATAGTTTCAGTACAAAATAAATTTACAGAAAATTAAACTTATATAATAATAAATTATCAAGTTGTATAAGTACTTTTAGACCTGTTACCGATTTTAAATTTCAATTTGGTCCTACTAAATCTTTCTGAATTCCTTATTCTTACAAATTTTATAGTCGGTTTAAGTTACAATCGACTTTAGTAAATTTTAGCAACTTATATTTGTAGAATAAATTTTCACCCTGAATATTTCATATTGAAATACTTCACAATTATTGCTATGGCTGCTGCATGAATGGTTGAAATTGGTGTAAAGTTTTTTTCATGGAAGAGACGTCTAGATTAAGAAATGTCCGGGAAATAAAATACATTTACTTCGGAATAAATTAAATCCGTTAAGCATCATTATAAACAGAAATAAGCATCAGCCAAATTCATCGAACATCGTTTCCAAGAAAACAACAAGGAATGGCTAAAATAAACAATATCCTTACTTACCTGAACAGTATAGAAATCTGGTAGCCTGGTAAAGGAATGTTAGGATAGTAGTAATCAAGGATTTATAAATTTGATAAAATTTGGTAGCGAGCAAAAAATTCTAGTCGGCATTAAAAAAATATATATATTTACCATCATGGTTTGGCTACTCTTACCCGGTCTTATTCTGCCTGAACACGTAGGTAAAGAAAAAGAACAGAGAGGAAAAAAAATGAAATTAGCCATAAGCTTGAGAAACGAAACAGTGCAAGATTAGTGTGATTTCATAAAAGAGTGATGCACGGGGTGCATGTTCATATTGTAAAAAAAAGTCCAAATTATGAGAACTCTTATTACAACCTGCGGATATTATCTTGGACGAGCCCCCCATTAAATCATCATTAAAATGAAGTTCATATGTCGCCATTATCTTAAAATATGACAGTTTATATGAGAGTGAAGACAGTACAAAATCTTTGTTTGAATAAAAAATTTGAATCGGAGCATGTGCCTTGTGCGTAAGTAGCCCTACTGATATATAACCGTACTCTAAGATATCTTCATGGATGAATCTTCCATATTATTTTGATAAAAAAATGGATTTTATAGTTCCTGTTCCATAGGTTTTTAATTCACGTTTTATATATTCCAAAACAAAATTAAAATGCAATTTTAAAGTTATTTCTGGGTATTAAGTAACTATAACTTTGAAGTTATTTTAAATTAATTCCATTGTTAATCCCAAGTAAAATCAAATTAAATGCCTAATCTTTTCTGAATGCAGAGTCATCCTTTTAAAATATAATTATCCGTTTAATCTTATACCTGCTCATTCAGCTAAAGATTTCTGGAAAATCGAGTCCATTAAAAATGAATTAGAAACGTAGGTAATTACTTAAGATTAGAAATCCAATATGGAAAGTATGTTTATTCTGATAGAATTCTTGGGAAAAAAACTGATTAACACTGGAACTAATCATTAATCTGTACCTTCTGTTTCCCGTATTAGTTAGATAAGAACTTTCGTGTATTTTGGCTGTGCAGAGATCTGAAAGTTTAATCATACTGGTAAAAGAACACATATTTTATATCTGTTAATACTAAACTTATTTAACGGTACCATTTATTAATGATGCTTTGTGTCTTTAATTATTCTCTGGCATTGTACTGTTTTAAAGTTTGATCTAAAATGTTTAAGGTATCTGACTATTTTCGAAGAGGAATTTTTTTTACATATTTAAAAATAGACTTACTTTTGGTATTAGATTGTGGAACTAGCTGACCCGACCGGCGTGATATTAGCCTTAAATATACCTAAATATATTTTAACTAAGTGTTGAAGGATTTTATATTTTTAAACGAAAATCTAAGTAAAAAGGCTTAGAAGAAGCGCTCTTCTATTTTTTTTTTTTTTTTATCATCGGCTACCATTAAAGCTAATACATATATATATATTGTCGAAACTCTTTGCAATTTTTATAAGTTATAAATATAATGTTTCCAAACGCTGTGTATAATTTTCGCTAAATTATTGATAGTTAGTGGTAAAAGGGCAGGGGATCGAGAGCGAAAGCCATGAACGTATTCATCATTTAAGCTACAGAGAAAAAGTCCTGAAGTGACTTCCAGAAATGAATTTTTTTAAAGGGTTAATATTAATATAGTCTAAAACCAATTTGGTGTAATTAGTTTTTTTGAATTTTGGTTAGTAAAACGGATTTAAGCTTCGAAAAAAGAAAAAAAAGAAAAACGCGAATTCAACGTTTTTTAATTCATTATTTTTAAAGGGTATAAATATTTATATTACTAAATATTTTTTTTAAAGAACTTTCCATTAGAGATCGTAAAGAATGTAGATGTGATTTGGTGTCTTTCGTTTTTACGTATTTGGAACGGTTTGGCCGATACGTGTTTAGAAAGATGGGGGAAAACCCGTTTTCGTACTTTTGGATCTTCCCTGCTTCGGATTCTCTGGAATTGCTTTCCGGCCACCGCGCTGGGAATTTTTGCGCCATTTTGTGATATTCATTATGGCTTTTAATTAATATCTCGGTTAATTAACAAAAAAATAATCTAAGCCTCAGGTGCCTCAGGAGCATCCTCATCCAAATTTTTAGCGCTCTACACACAGTAGATTTTCCTAGTAATCAGACAGACACACATACACAAACAAACATATTTCTTTTATTAGTATAGATATGGCTAAGAAATTTGAATAACATATAAAATAGCTGTATATGTTTTAAATACTTCGGTTTTTTATTTCGAAAATGCATAAAAATAGAAATAAAATGACATTTACGCAAAACACCGAAAGGTTATTCAGAAGATATTTTTATTTTGCAAATTTTATTACGATGACTGAAAATTCCTTTAAAGAATGAAGCGTTCTATAAATTGAAAACATCCAGTTTAAAATTTTTTGTAGTACCTTTATGTTTTAACACAGAATTTTTTTCAATTTTTACAACAATTCTTAATTTGTTTCAACAATAAAATCAAAAATAATGTTATTGCAATCATTGTAGAGGTTAATTTCGTATTTAAATTCCATTTGATTATTCCAAAAATGTTTCATAATATTACAACTCTAAATTTTAGCATTATGATGTTTTGTGTTAAAGGATTGCTCCAAAAAATCTAGTTAGGCAAAAACGTAAAAATACAAAATAATTTAATCCTATATTCTACTTTTTATTTTACTAATATTAAAATGCCTGTAACTCAGTTTCTAAATATGATCTAGAAATGAAATTCCGAAAGCTAAAATAAAAGCTTAAATAATGTAGAAAACTGAGAAATAATTTTTTCCTATTCGATCAAAAGTAGGAAAATAATATTTTGACTGAACATTGCTTTATGAAGATAGTCTGATACCATAAATGTTACTTAATTATGAAAAACTGAATGTAAAATGTCATTACGTTTAACAAAATGGGTATTCTAGCGAGGAAATATCATCTCCGATACTTTCATGAAAAAAAAAGTTTTTGAAAAATTATTTCTTTATATTTATGACTCTTTCAATTCTCATCACGATTGTAAATCAAATTATGATATCGGCGATCGGAATAAAACGTAATCTGTAAAATATATTTTATGAATGAAATGTACCGTGCCTCATAAATGCGAAAGCGTGACAGGGGTATTTTGGATTTAGGATTTTAATTCTTTGTTACCAACTTTATGAATTAAAGAAATTTGCACATTTGAAATCAATTTTCCTTAAAGTTTTGAAAATATATTAGATTTGTACAATCATTAAATATATTGTTGAAAGATTTCTTCTTTTAAAATTAATAAACTAAATTCGGTATTTATTAGGGATATTGTAAAATATTAACAACTCTATCGAAATAATTTCTTTAACTACCCAACTGAACGATTTCGAATTTAATATATATAATCGTTGCAGAATTTTGTCGAGTCATTTCAAATTTTATGAAAATCTAATCAAAACTTAAAAATATATTAATAAAAGTTTTATTTATTCTGTTGAATCCTATCATACATAATTATTTAAATGATATCCCATGATAGGTAATAATTTTAGGTTGCCATGGTGATTACGTCATATTTAAGATGGAGTGATATTATTTCGGTATTACTGAATTTAAAAACCGAATTTGTATACTAAAATCTATAATTATAGCAATCATATAATCTACCGACAGTTTTTTGGAGAGATGTTTCCGGAGAAATGGATATTAAATGGAAAAAAGAGTCTAAATATGGATTTCAAGTTCTGAAATTTTCAAAGCTAGGCTTAAGTTTCCCATTGGAATTTTCAGTAAATGTCAACAAAAGACAAAATGTTGCCAACTTAAAATGTACTTATTTTATTACGGAAATTAATCATATCATAATAACAGACGATATGATTTATTTTTTCAGTGAAATAATAACGAATATTTTTTTACGTTGTCTTGTTTTGGATATTTGCGCTTAGTACAATTTTAATTTAAAAGAATTGTAATTAATTGTTTGTAAAAGTGTATTGAAACTTAATTTCATAAAATAAAATTAATATCTATAATATAAAAATCTGCACATGAAATAAATTTTGTATTCGTGCATTTTTGCATAAGAGTGCAACAGCTATTGCACCAAGATCTGAATATTTATAAAACAAGTTATAGTACCAACGCACTTCATTTGTTACAATTGACGTACAATTCCCAACTTGTTTGTATTTTATAGAATTAGAAAATGTAGAAATATAATGGCTTTCTTTCCAAAATATAGATTTTTTTTTATTTTTCCAGAATTGAAACTTTTCACTCTATATCTTTCAACATCAAGATAACTAAACAATTGCTAAAGATAACTAAACAAAGAAATTATTCATTTAAAATATTTTTGGTTGGTACAACGAATAAGGATTTCGGATTACGATAAATTAGAGTATCTGTAAATTCATTCTAATTTATATTACTGCCAATCGATATGTTAAACGAATTTTATAACAGGTTTTTTTAACGGTATTTTAAAATACCGTCGAGAGATCGATGCATCGTTGAGGGGTACATCAGCTTATGCGCTTTGAATGTAGAATCTCTCAATTTTTTGTCCCAAGAAATAACGAAAATCTTCTTTAAGAAATTTTGAATTATAATGGTTTTAATTCTCAGATTTCTTTCTTTTTTACTTTCTCTTTTTATTCTAAAAGTATATGTAGGCTCGAGCACTTGGTTGTATTTTTCAGCCTTCAGCCTTCAGCAAGGGGAAAAAATAAAAGAAAATTTCACTTAGTTTTTTTTTCCTTTTCTAAAAAAAAAAAAAAAAAAAAATTGCTTTTTTTTTTTATAGATTTCTTCCAGCAAACTAGTGGTTTTTTAATTTGCAGAGGAGCGGGTAGATTTTATTAATTTTACGAGCAGAGTGTGCCAAAAATCATAGATACATTATAAAAATTAATAAAAATTCAAGTAATTAGCGCACGAGAATGCGGTTGCGAAGATAATGTTTCTGATGATCAAAAGTTTTTTTTAAACAAATAATAATTAAAAAAAAAAAAGAATAAAATATCTCCAAAAATTTCCCATAGATGTTGCAATACCTGCAAAGTTGCAAAAAAGCCTCAAAAACTTCAGATAATAAACAGCTACAGAAGATTTATTTTCTTTTTTGTACAATCCACTGCTATATTTCAACGTGTGCGTTATTTTTAGTTCGATCCACATCCAAAGGGTACTAAAATGTCACTCCACACACTAAAATATGATTAATAGGCTGTACAAAATAAATGGTCTGTAGCTCTGTGGTTTTTAATGCTTTTTTGCAGCTCTGAATGTATAGCGCCATCTATGGACAATTTTGGGATCTATTGCCGTTCAAACCGCATTCTCGTACGTCAGTAACTTGATTTTTAGGTAGATTTCGTAAGAAATTTATCTATTACATTCTCCCCTATGTTGGAATTTCTGGAAATTTTTTGAAGATCTACGCCGATGTATGACTCCCAGAACCCAAACCCCCCCCCAGTCCAAAACTTTATCTATCTATCTATATCACTTTTTTAATGACACGATAACTTTAATAATTCAGCACAAATCTCTTCCAAACTAATACATAAAATCAAGGGGCATAAAATCTCTATCAAGTTCGTTAATGGACAAAATCGAACCAGGGGGGGAAAATGGGGGTGCTTTTTGTGAAAAAAAAAAAAAAAAACCCATAACTTCTTAATTATGATACGTATCGAATCCGTTTAAAGTTATTATTACTTTTAGGAAAATGGCCGAAAATTTATGTATGACGGATTTTTGATATCATTAAAAATGGCCTCAAGGGGGGAGGAGGGGTAAGGGTTTAAGAAGAAAAAAATTCCTAACTTTGTCAATTCACAAGTTATAAAATTCTCTTAAATTTATTATAAATCCTCTTAATATTATCTACAACTTTTATGTTGACAAGGTTTCTTTTATAGAACCCCCCCCCCCCCCTAGCCTAAAAGAAATTAAAAAAATTATAAAAAAAAATTAATTAAAAAAAATTAATTAAAAAAAATTAATTAAAAATAAAATTAAAAATAAAACAAAAAAAATCCCTGCCTGCTTCGCCTACAAACACAGGTAGATTTCAAAGTGGGCGGTCCCAACTGCCGAAACATGGCAAAAAGTCATTTCTTCTGCGATTCCCAGTAAACAGGTGCCCACGGTCTGCGTCTTCGAAATCTACCTGTGCCTGTTGGCCGAGCCGTCAGGGATTTTTTTTTTGTTCTTATTATAAAATTTTAAAATGTGTCAAGGATTTTTGACCAAACCTGTATTACGGTTTCACTGATTTAATTACTGTTTCAATTCAGCATCTACAAATTCACGAATATGTATGGTTTTGGTTACAATCGTAAATATATTTTAATTAATTTAATGTGTATTATTTAATTAAAAAAATTTAAGGGTTTCTAGAACCTTTTAACTGCTTGAAGTGATCATAAAAATTGCCACATTGTAACTAAAAGACTGGAGCAATATGATAGAAAGACAATCAAAATTGCCTTATACATGGTAGAACATATTCTATAATGGATGTTATACTAAAAACATAAATATTTACTAAATATTATTTTTAATTGAAAATCTTATATTTTTAATACATAATTGGAAACAAATTATTGTTGTACGCATGATAAAACTAATAATTGTTTCAGGCAATAAAACATTTCTGGTCAAAATATATTTGTAACATCTTTGGTTTTAATTTGGTACCGAAATAGTCTAAAAAAAATCTTGATTACGTTTAAAAAGAAGTATAAAATTCATTTTTTTAGTATAATTTTTCTCTGTTTATTTTCCAAAGGAAATTATTTATTTATTTATTTATTTTTTAACAAATTTCAAAATTTATTTATTTATTTTTGTTTATTTTAGCATGTAAACTTTCTAAAAGAGCATATATCGTTGTAATATTTTCAATGTACTGTAAGCGGTTTATGAATAACGATATGCCAGGCTTTCTCATTTTGGAAAACAATAGAAATCACTTTAAAGTTTTAATTAGCACTGTTGTTCAATAGTAGAGTTTTTTGAAACGGGCTGTTATTTCGGAAATAATGCGCATTTTCAAATGCGTTTTATTTTCACATTGGTCACATTATAAACATGGGCGCCCATTGTAACTCCCAAAACTGGAACAGTATGATAGAAGGAAAATTAAAATTAACTTATACATGAAAAGATGCATTCTATTGGATGTTATACTAATAACTCAAAGTCGTAAATATATCATAAATACTAAATTTTGAATTCAAAATCTTATATCAGAGAAATGAGAATTAAATGAAATGAGAATAAATTTAAAGAATGAGAATAAATTAATAACAAATGACAACAGATTTTTGGCTAATTTAAATATATTGCAGTCCCTAACTCTAATAACTACAAATTTTTCAATTTTATTTTATTATGACAAACAGATGTAAAAAAACAGATGAAAAAAAAAAGTCACAGAAAGTTATAATTAATAGACTGCAAATTAATACAAAGTAAATTATGGGGACAAGATAACATCTAGAATAACTTCATGAGAAATAATTTTTTTACTTATCACGCTATCGTTTTTTACTCTGATTATAAATCAAATAATGGTATCGGCGATCAGAAAAAATTGTTATCTTTAAAAAAGATAACTTATGGAATAAATGTTTCAAGTCTGATAAATGTGACATTATAAGGCCATTTCATTTTCCATTGCCGCTGGGATTTTTGGCTTATGATATAAAATCAGATTTTGTTCTTTAAAAGTACGATCGTGACACTCCATTTATAACACCAGGGTAAAAATATAGGGCGTTATGAAATTTGAATTATATTGAGATAGTTGTCATTCTTATATTGCTGAAAATCATTTTAAGTTATTTAATTAATCTAAATATCTAGTTAATATATTTCATCTACACTGTTAAAAATTTGCAGCAAACTGTCCAGTCATTGGACCGTTTTTTGGAAAGACGGTTACATAACCGTGATTTAACTCTTTTTTGACCATAATATGGGCAATAATATAGTCAGAATAAAGTTAAATTATGGTTATGTAACAGTTTTCTAAAAAAACGGTTGAATGACTGGACAGTTTGCTGCAAATTTTTAACAGTGTAGTTAATCTATTTTAAATTCATTAATCTAACCAAGTTAAATAAAAATCTAAAACATTATCAAATAATTTTATTTATGTGTTTTTTAAGATATGATCTGAAATTTTTTTCTATATGGAATTAACTTTTTGTTTGTTTCATACATCTTTGGTATGCAATGAATAAATCACAAATTTATTAGTGCTTGAAGATCACACTTTCAAATTAATACCTTTACGACAAGCGTCTCTTGCATTAATTTTAATCTTTGGATACTCACTAATTAGAAAAATATTTTTAGTTTACCTTATCGCCTGAAATTTTGTGATCAAATAAATAAAAAAATTCTGTTAAAAAATACTGATGTTCAAATTCAAGGGTTTTGTGCACAGTATACGGCACGTATACGAAGCTCGTTGCGAAGGGGTTAATATATATATCATATATATGTATATTTTTTATATGTATATATATTTTATATTTCTTATATATATATATGAAAATATGTCTATAGTATGTCTAAATATATATATAAATATTTCTCCCCCCTTTTTCGAGTAAAGACAAGATAATTGTTTCTTGTCAAAATGAGAAATATATTTAAAGTATATTCAGTCAAGAAGCTACATCATTCATCCATCTGTCAGACAAAAAGGGAATCCCAAAACGGAAGAAGCTTGTTTCTTCTGAAGCAATTTGGTCCACGCATAAGATATGAACTGCTCTCCAGAAATAGTGCTCTGCATGGAGTGAAACAAATGGTAATATGAAGGAGCAACATCTAATGAATACACACATCTCACCTAACTGCTTCTAGAGGCTTTTTGTTTGGTCTTGTTAGGTGTGGGCGAGCATCTGGTTGGACGAAGCGGGTGTAGTCTACATTGAACTTTTGCAACTACATCAGACAGTTAATGGTGAATGTTACAAGCAAGTATTAATATACAGTAATCTCTCACTTATGCGTCACCTCTTTTATGTATCTCTCTCATTTATATGCCGATTTTCGGTAGTCCGGCATAAAGATATAGCGATGTATGTTTCGCTTATGCGTCGCAATGTGAAATGTATTTTTCATATAACGTTGAATAAATCTTCCTTAAATTTTGACAAGAAGCAAGTGTACTTTTTCTTTCTCGCAGTCGTGTTTATACATTTAATAAAAGAAGAATAAAATGAGTTAAAAGAAATGTTAAGTGAAAGTATATTTTGCTTAAGGCTGTTCTCAAATGCAAAGTGTTGATTATCTGACACATTTTTTATATTTCATTTTGATTCGCAAATGTATTAAATTGGTGGGTGTTCTTATTACGAAACTATGTAATCGAACTGTTTTTTTCCGTAAAGACAGGATTTTTCATAAAATGCTGTGAAAGTTGGCATTTTGAACAGAATTTCCGGACGCGACAGCACAGGAAAGACAAAAAAATGGCGTTCTGGCACAACAATTGATTATAACTCAAGATGTAATTCCTTTATCGGAAAAAAAAACAAAACTGTTCGAATACAAATCACTTCAATAATCATGCCTGTATGTATCATGCTTTTATGTTTAAAAATGAGTCAGAAAATGTGTCGGAAAGTTTCAAATAGAGTATTAACTTTTTTTCTTACATGCAAATGTTATATAACTGTCAGGGAATGTATAGATGTGATGATCCTGAAAGTAACCGTGAACACAAAAATAAATATTTAAAATATTATAAAAGATAGAAGGTTTTGCAAAATTAAAAATAATTATGCATATTAAATGTGAAGGTAGTGATATTTTTTATGCATTTTTATTATCTATATTATATATTATTCTATTATATATACGATTTAAAAATAAATTTTATTACTTCAGTATTGCAGTTTACGTTGGGACCAGTAACTGTTTTGCCATGGTACCGCGCATCGTAGAGCGCCGGCCCTGACCTTGACTATTAATTAAATAATGATATTGTTGATCGAAAAAAAAATACTAATCTTCAAAAAGATAACTTATGCACTAAATGTTTCGTATTTGATAAAAGTGACAGGATAAAGTCATTTAAGCCGATAGGATTTTTGGTCTGGAATTTAAAAGCAGATTTTAGAGATCCATTTGTTACTGAAAGATTAAAAAAAAAAAGAAAAGTGACTCTGAAACATTGTCAAATTAAAGAATATATATTTTGAGAAAGTTTACATTATTTTATCGTTTAAATTATTTCCCTAAAATAATATTTATATTTATAAATTTGATTTTAAAATATTTCTAAAGAAATACTTTAAACCAGTTGATATCAAGTTCTATTTTAAGAAATATTTTGAAAGAGTTTGATTTTTTTTTTCAAATTATATAAATTTCTGATATTAATTTTCATTATAGGTTAGCCTCATTGTAAATGATATTACGATCATTAATTTTTAACGCTGGATGGGATCACTAATTAATGCGTAATTGCTTGTTTATTATCTGTACTAATAAAAGAAAGTTTCGCTCTGTCTCGCCCTCTCTCTCTCTGTGTGTGTGTGCTGGCTTGGAAAATCTAGCCCTCCTGGAAGTCTGAAAATTTATGTAAGGATAGTCCAAAACTTGTCCTCGTACACCTGAGAATCATAATTTTAATATTTTGATAATTAGCTGAAATATTAATTAAAATACATTAAAAACTGCTTCCAAAATACTACTTTTTTCTGAAAATGGTGCAAAAGAAATATCAAAGCCGCAAATTGGGTCTATGTTGTAAGGGTGAAGAAAGATTTTGGGTTTACATGAAAAAGGCTGGGCTGAAAGACTGACTTTTAACCACGCCTTTTCGAAACACGTCAAAATAACAAAAGCTATTAAGTCTATCGACACGAAAATTTACAGATCTAGATAAAATAAAAATTCCGATTCCGAAAAAAAAAAAAAAAAAAAAAAAAATCCATCCGTAACTTCACTGTCGACAGTGTATATTATCACTGTCGGCAGTGATATTATTTAACAGATAATTAACTTTCCTTTTGAAATTAAAATGATTTTACCTTGCAAAGGCACCTGCTTTTATTTTGAAGGCTATCATTTTCACACTCAAAGTGAAACAAACCACAAAATGGAGAACTACAAAGTTTTCGAGCTCTAGAAAATTATTAAAAATATATAAGATACGGATTTGAAAATTGGTATATATACGCAAAATCATATACTGATTAAATTTTTAAAAATAAAAAAAATTGGCCGGTGAGTTTTTATTTTATCAATATATATATATATATACCAGTTACTTTCAGATACAAAAGATAAATTAAAAAAAAAATAATGTTTTGAATAATTAAAAACCGCACTCACAAATCTTAACGTAAGTTCAACATTTTAAAACTATATAAGATAGGGATTTAAAAATTGGTATATATACGTAAAATCATATTTTATTTAAGAAATTCGAAAAAAAAAAAGAATCAACTGGTAAGTTTTTATTTTATCAAAAACCTGATTTTTTTATGGAAAAATAAATTTATTGTGCTTTTATCCTATCTTGAATCCACAGACCTTAGAAAGAGAGGTGAACGTGGGGGGGGGGGGGGGGGGGCAAATTGACATTTTAATCTTTACCTCTTTAGCCCTTGGTTAACCGCTATTTCAGAATATTAATCTCCAAGGTGGGGGGAGGGATTTATTTTCTCGGGTTCTATGGGCCCGATCACAACGGGGTTATGGCTAATCGCTCATTCAACTGGATTTCGATTGCCTTACAGATTTTAGTTCCACTTTCCATCACCAGGGGCCGCAATTCTGTTTCGGATTCTTTGTGCCCGATCACAACGGGGTGTGGGTAATTCGACTTGGTTTTCGATCGCCTTACAGATTTTAGTTCCTCTTTCCACCACCAGGGGTGCATTCTTATTTCGGGTACTATGGGCCCGATCACAACGGGATTTGGTTCATTCAACTTGGTTTCAATTGTGTTATAAATTTTAGTCCTACCTTCCACCGCCAGGGGCGCATTTTTTCTCGTGTTCTATGGGTCCGATTTCGACGAAAATTGTTTCATTCAACTCCCTTGAGACAACGGGTACCCGTGTTGGATGTTCGTGTAGAACATATTGCGCTCTTTGGCGATGGAAGGTGGAACTAAAGGATTTTGTAGTGCGTGCGCAGCATGCTTGTTACACGGTGCCGGAGGTAGCGGGGACACGTGTCGGAGTATCGTTCGGAAAGCGGTTTTTTAGAACACAGTGTGCCACCTGGCGGCGGAAGGTGGAACTAAAAGATTTGCAGCGCGTGCGCAGCACACCTACTAATACTGCAGGCAGCGGGGACACGTGTCGGAGATTCGTTTAGATCAGAATGCGCCTCCTGTCGAAGGAGGATGGAAATAAAGGATTTTCTGGCGCGTGCGCAACACTACAAAATCGGGTTAAGGATATAAAATCATACAATTTGAGATTTGTTTTAATTTATTATCACGGGCCAGGGCAACGCCGGGAGGGTAAGCTAGTTGTAAAATATTTGCTCACCGCAACCCTTCGCGGGCCCCTCTTGATTTTCGTCTGTTTGGTGCTTACGTCACGTGACTCGCCCCACGGAGGACAGTTAAAACTATTTTTTACTGTAGAAGTCATCTTGTTTTGGACATGAAAACATGCTTTTTTATTACGGCTTCCTAATGGAAGAAAATAATTGTTTGAGTTTTTAAGTGAATTTAAATTGCTTCGTTCCCATGAAGGAACAATGAAAAAATGTCTATTTATACAGTGGAATTTTGTATATAGTGTACATTGAATTTTAAGTATGTGAATTTTTTTAAATTGGTATGATTTTTGAACTCTTGACACACGAACATATCTACTAACTAGATTTATAGAAAATCAATGCTCCATTGATTGTACTGTATGCTGACCATTTTAGGATCACATGGTCAGATGAATTTTTACTATATTAATACTAAATCTTGATGGATAACCTCGAGTTATTTAATTAATTATTGTGGACTTTAGTGAGTGCTATGGATTATAAAATTGAGTTTGGTGAATAATTCGCGAATTCTTGCATTCGTGGATTTAAATTCATCAATTATATTTATAAGCTAACTTGCGTAAGCTTAAGGCTGTTCTCAAATCTAAATTGGCTACTTTCTGACACATTTTTAAATTAAATTTTGTTTGCAAATATATCAATTGACAGGTGCTCTTATTAACCCGTCAGAACACGCGCCCCTTTCCATTACGTTACTACACGCGCGGGATAAATTCTACCCCAATGGGTTTTCTTGTGTCAATTTCCCCCCGGTTTGATTATAAACAAAAAATTATATTTTGAAATAAACTGTAAACCAATAAAGAACATAATTTAACTTAAAATAAGACGTTCTTTTATACTTAAAGCAAAAAAAAAAAAAAAAAAAAAAAAAAATTACCGCTAAGATTTTTTTCTGCATATCATTACATACAAAGCTTTTACAATCCAAATTCAGCCATAATAATACAAAAAAATATAAAACTGATATATAGAAACTGTATGTACAAGTGCTGTTAACGTTTAAAAGAACAATTATATTATTATTTGCATTGCATAAACATTTGCATTAACATTTTCCTATCATTATGGGTTACGTTATAACACGCGTGGGGTAAATTTCCTCCCACGTGACATTTTTATAACAAAATAACGGAAAATCCATAGCTGGAGGTAAATTATTTTTGCCCACATCTTGATATTTTTCAGCTTGAAAGGTACTATAAAGCTCAGAATGATCACGAACGATTTTCGCACATTTTTAAGTAATAGTTGTGAGCTAAGGCAGATTTTATCCCAGCGCGTGTGCTGACGGGTTAAGAAACTGTGTAATCGAACTTTTTTTTTCATTGTCCGATTTTTGATTGAATGAATAATAACAATAACAATATATTAATAAAACTATTTATAAGTATGTACTTTTATTTTCTTACGACTATGTGTTTGTTACATTAATAAACAAGTATACATTATATGGATTAAGATGATAAAGTATGTTACTTTTATTAATTTATTTTAATTATTTAATTAATTTAATGCAGATTGCAAATTAAAAAAATCGACTAAGCCTGTATTTAATGACTTGTGTTACCCGGACAAATCGATGAAAGGACGGTAATAATACTGAATAGGATTATCCAATTAATTTGAGATCTTAAACTTTTACTCTTTAAAATAGTTTGGATTAAATATCAACAGTTAAAGAACCCGACACAAACAGATTAGCGAAAGATCCTTCTTATCAAAATAACACACCAAACTTTTCCTTTCAAATTAATGAACATTATTGGATTTCAGTTTTAAAAAAATCTTTTCAGAATATTCGCACACATTTTCTATTAAGCTTCTAATCCTAACTAATTACTCAAACATTATAATAATTTCTAATGACTTAAATTTCCCCAAAATCTTTAACTGAATGGGCAGACTTAGATTAAACTAATAATTATTTTTTAAAAGGAATCTTCTTCACCGAGAGAAAATCAGGCGTTTAGTTGAATTTTACTCGGAATTTCTAATGTCATTGATTTAAGATACTGGAAATATATTTGAGCCCTTTTTAAGTGTTGATATAATTAAAAGTTCATTACGATAGATATTTGAATTTTTTGTATAAAGTAATCTTAAATAAAAATGGAAAAGTTAAGACTTAAAATACGAGAGGATTTATTACGTTAAAGAAATAAATCTGATTAATATACTCATGAACTGTTTTGAGGACTATGATGTTTAGTCATAATAATAACAAGTAGGAAATTGTACGTTAAACGTGACAAATGAGGAGCGTTCGTTTCGTGCTATAACTAGTTTTACAATGTAAAAAAAAAAACGTAGTTATTGTTTAGTGAAATAAATTATATCGTCTGCTATAAGCGAAATGAGGATGACTTTTTTTTTTCTTATTACGTATGCCCCGTTTACAGATGCAATTTTTTTTTTCGATACCAGACAGCGCTGTAAAATTCACCACGGAGATCTTGCTTTGCAAATGATTACCTGCAGGATTTAATATTTCTATGACTCACGATGAATGAATCTTTTGTTTATTTACTTTAATGGATTGAGATATTCGGCTGTTAACCTAATTTTCACTGAAGTTATCTCAGAATTTATACATGTTTGAATGTAACATGTATAAATTTTTTAATGTTCAAGCAAACAAATTTTTTGAACGATATTTCTAAAACTGTAACTTTTAGGCAATTTTATTCGAAAAAAAATAATTTTGAATAAAAATGGCCGCTTGGCATATAGAAAAAAATGTGGTTAGGCCGTATTTGTTTTCCTCAGTCACATGATTTGCTTATTTACTGTATAGATTACGTATGATATGATTTAATAGAATAAAGAAAACTTTTATTAATATATTTTTAAGTTTTGATTCGATTTTCATAAAATTTGAAATGACGTATTTTTATATCATTACGAATGCACCTAATAATAATAATAATAAACCACTTTTCAAGCAATATAGTAGATTATTGCTTTCAATCGCAGAATGACATGTCTTTTATGATGGGCTTCGTTTCCTGTGTGAATTCCGTGATGAATTCTGAAATGCTTGTTACATATATTTATAACAATATTGATAATATTAATATATTTTTTTATTTGCATTTCCAATATTAGATATCTTTGTCAATTAGCTTCTGTGTGAATAAAAAAAATCTTTTGCTATTACTATTCAGTGTTACTACTCGATGGATTAACTAATAAATAAGGCTTGACAAATGCGGTCTCGCCAGATTGCCAATGTTTTAATCAATTTGGATTAAAAATTTTAATTAAAAAGATTTGTCTAAGCCTGTATTTAATAACTTGTGTTACACACAAAAAGTGATGAAATAATTGTAATAACACAATTGAATTATTCTATTTATCTGAAACTTCGGCTTTTTGAAATGGTTCTATATAAACGATCAACAGGTACACAACACAACTCAGACGGATTAAGACAAAACCCTTCTTATCAAAGTAACACTCCAAACTTTCCTTTCAAAGTAAGGAAATTTATTGGAAATCAGTTTTTCAAGAATTTCCTTTTAGAATATTCCTACACATTTTCTATTAAGCAGCTGATCCTAACTAATTACCCAAGCTTTTAATTCATTTTTAATGGTTAAATTTACCCAAAATCTTTAACTGAATGGGCAGACTTAGATTAACCTAATAATTAGATTTTAAAAGGAAGTCTCTTCACAGAGAGAAAATTATGCTTTTAGTTGGATTTTACTTTGGATTGCTAATTTTATTCATTCGAAATATATTTGAGCTCTTTTTAGCATGTTCAAATAATTAAAAATGTTAGATGTTTGAATTTGTTTGTACAGAGTAATATTATCTC
The DNA here is from genome assembly GCA_963931845.1 of Maratus michaelseni. Lineage (NCBI taxonomy): Eukaryota > Metazoa > Arthropoda > Arachnida > Araneae > Salticidae > Maratus > Maratus michaelseni. The sequence continues at coordinate 262,559,312 of OZ007593.1, forward strand.
TCGGTGGAAAAGTGAAGTCTTATAATGTGAGAGAAATTTTTACGTTGAAGAAATAAATCCAATTAATATTCACGTGATGTTTCCAGGGTTGACGTTCTGTTCTAATAAAAATGTTAAATTTTTATGAAATAGAGCAGCTTATTGTTTTCAATCGTAGGAAAAAGTCGTGTTATTTATTTTATATACTAATTTGTAAGTATTGAACTTCGGTTTTGGAAACTTTGAACTTAACGTCTGTTAACTGTTTCAGAAGGCCATCTTAACCGATTTGAAAAGCATTTTTCTACTGTTGGGTAATTTTTCCAGGACATTTTTAGTATATTTACATCTTTAAAGAGCTTTTGTGTTTTGAGTGTAAGGACCAACTTTTAGAATGGAAAAAAGGGGGCAAAAGGCCGACATGTTCCCCATTTTTGAATGGAAAAGTAGAGGCACCATCTATACTAATAAAAGAAAGTTTCGCTCTGTGTGTCGGTGATGGTTAGTGAAATCTAGCGCACCTAGAAGTCTGAAAATTTCGGTGAGGATAGTCCAAATCAGGTTCTGATGCACCTTAGGCTCAGAATTTTAATATTTTGATAATTAGTCGAGATATTAATTAAAAACTTATCAAATGCTCATTTCTTTCTTTGCGAGTCGGCGGAGGCGTTAGTGCATGTCCGGAACCTGATTTACGCAGCGCACAGAGTGGTATTTAGTCCCAAAACATGGTCAAAAAGTATTTTTTTTAAATCGGTTGCCTACTCTGTATTATAATTCCTCAAAAAGGTAAGTAGTTACTGCATCCAAAGGCAAAATGCGCAAGGCGTTTGCGGGCTACAGCGCGCCACGCAATCAGTCGAAAGTTGCCGTTCGCCTACAGTGGTCGTGTGATTTTTCGATGCGTTCAGAGTTTAGTGTTTTAAAATCTCCTGTAGTTTTGTGTCTAAACAATTTAGTGGTTGTTGCTGTGATGGATTATTCTGAACCAGTTATGTACTTTATACACACTACATTTACCTAATAAATATCCAGCCGATTTTTGTCTATATGGTCGACAACTTAGGTGTAATTAACAGTAGCATAAATAATTATTTATAATATTTAGAAAGGAGTTTGTTATATTTCTAAACATATATAAGCAACGAAAACTATTGTGTAATATGCAGTTCTTAGTATACAAGACAATTATAACAAAATCAGCCGCCCGAATCCACCCCCTCCTATTTTTAACCCTATTTTTTTTGTTGGTTCCTACAATTTTTGATATAAATTACTGCTATTTAGTTTTTTACTTATTTTGTTAACAGGACCTTCTGGATTGAGGTCTATTACTCAAAATGAGTTGTATGCCGTCATGCAATGCTCAAATGAGTCAACATTTGATGGAAAACTTCAATTTATGGAGCAAGAATTATCAAGAAATTATTCTGAAGGTGATTCAAGGATAGCTGAGATGAAGCAAAAGTTCTCCGTTATTAAAAACCAGTTCAAACAAAAATGGTTAGCTGCTCATAAAACAAGGGCAAGATTCGAAGAAAAAAAATGTTGAATGGTTAAACAGCATTATATTGCTACCTATTGCAGTTTCGTGAAACACAATAGATGCAAACCCTTTACTCTTATTATTATTTTGTGCTTCGTATTTTGCTTATATTTCGTCTTCTGTGCAATGAAACGAAACTTGTTTTTATTATTACAAATATATTAAGTACGTACTTGTTATTGTTACAGGAGTCCGGCAATTCACAGGATAACAGAGACATGTGCCGAAGTAAAGGTGCAAAAGTTGATGGATCACACGGCAACACGACTGATTTTACATCATAGAGACGTTGTAGAGAATCTTTCAGTTAAAACGATCTTTAATTTTAATAAGTGGGGTTGTGACGGGTCACAGCAGATGCAATATAAAATGAAGTTTGAAAATGACGTTACGTGATTGAAGTTACGGAGTTCCTCTTCGATTAGTTTACGGGCCCTAAAAGAAATTTTTCTGGCAAAATCCAATACCATCATCACTTAACTACTGTTGACCTATAAGAATACGATTCCTCAAGGAGACAAATGACGTGAAAAACGAAGAAATGAAATATATCAAATCACAGATCACAACATTTACTAGAACAGAAATTGAAGATGTGTCCATGTCCATAAAACATCGAATGTTATTCACCATGGGGAATGGAAAATATGCATTGCCGCAACGCATATCAAATCCACAATGAAGTGCTACATATGTAATGCTACTTCATGAAAATTTAATAACTTATCAAAGAAGGGGGAGTGAAAAAAGAAAATTTAAGTTTCGCGCTTTCCTTGCTACATGCTCGCATACGATTTTTCGAGAGTATATAACATGTAGCATACAGACTATCTGTAAAAAAATATAACGTCCGCCTTTCTGCTGAGGAGAAACAAGCAGTAGACAATAAAAACAAGTGGGTAAGTGTGATCGAAAATCGCTCAAAGTGTTTCGTTTAATACTCCTTTCAAAACACTTTATCCTTTCTTTAATAAATCCAAATAAATTTCATTTAGCAACCAAAAAAAAAAAAAAAAAAAAAAAAAAGTCTCATGTTTTTTGTTTTTTATAAAGTAAAAATTTACCGGTCTATTTTTTCGTTTTTTCGAGTAACCAAACCAGCCCGGTAGCGGGCGAAGCCGGCTATTATATTCTGTCATAATAATATCTATCACGGGGACTAAATGTGATATAAAAAAATAATTTCAAAATTAAACATGTTGTACACCTTCAAAATCTTAAAATATGCGAATATTTCCATAATCGGATTTTTATCATGATTCAATATGTTTCTCAAACTCATAAATTTACTATTCTCTATTACTCATATTGATACTCGCTTTGTATTATTCTCAAACATTTGAAAAATTTGTTAAACTTCCAATATGACGTCAGATTTTCTTTTTAATTCTCCAATGACATGATATTAATCTGCTTTATGTGCATACACATACTCATACGCCTTGTATTATTGAGAAATCTTTGAAAATTTCCGCTTTATTACCACTATGGCGTCAATCATTTTTATTTCATATTAATCTTTTTTACTTTCTTCTATCTATAATAGAAGAAAGTATTGTAATCGAAATTTTTTTTCGACTTCCAGTTTTCGACGGATTTACAAGTTTTAGGGGTCAGAGATTCCGAAAAACATGTTTTTACAAAATGTCTGTCTGTCCGTCTGTCCGTCCGTCCGTCCGTCCGTCTGTCCGTCTTCATTGTACCATCTAAAAGTGTATGAAGTTATGCTTCAAATTGAACCAAATTCTTTTTCCAAGTTTTTGGCTATGGCAAGCAGGTTCTATCAGAAATTGGGGATATTTCGACAAAAGGGGGCGCTGTGATCGATATTTTTATTCCATTTTCACTATTGTACCATCTAAAAGTGTATGAAGTTATGCTTCAAATTGAACCAAAATTTTTTTCTAAGTTTTTGGCTATGGCAAGCAGGTTCTATCAGAATTTGGGGATATTTCGACGAAAGGGGGCGCTGTGATCGATATTTTCGTTCCATTTTGACTATTGTACCATCTAAAAGTGTATGAAGTTATGCTTCAAATTGAACCAAATTTTTTTTCTAAGTTTTTGGCTATGGCAAGCAGGTTCTATCAGAATTTGGGGATATTTCGATGAAAGGGGGCACTGTGATCGATATTTTTGTTCCATTTTCACTATTGTATCAGCGAAAAGTGTATGAAGTTATGCTTCAAATTGAACCACATTTTTTTTCTATGTTTTTGGCTATGGCAAGCAGGGTCTTTTAGAATTTGGGGATATTTCGACGAAAGGGGGCGCTGTGATAGCCATTTAAAGATTTCAAATTAAAAAAGATGTGCAAATTCAAAAAAATTAGAAATCCTATAACTTTTTTTCGTTAAATGTTCGGCCTTGATCGGAAGATTCCGGAGCAATTTTTTTTTGCCTCTATCTTAAAAAATGGCTGAGATATAGCGGTATGAAATTTTAGGGTGGTTGACATTTTCAAACAAGACAGCAGAATTCATCCATAAACGGGTTTAATTTATGAGTTTTAGTTAACATGGTTTCTGCAAATTTTCTTTCATTGTTGCAACAATTGTTCCTATTCTTATATGCTTAACACTATATATTTATATTCGCCAACGTCAGATTCTCGCCAAATTAAGCGACAGGTGGCGGAATATCGCCAAATTTGGCGACCAAAATAAGTTGCCATAAATGAAGCCAACTTGGCTGTAGAGGACTAATTTGGCGATATTCTCATTCAAATTCAATGTTGACGAGAATTGGGATTGAATCTTCTTTATTTAGGTTCCACGCATTTTACCTTCGTGTTTTCCAGTAAAATTAGCTAAAATCGTAAAACCAAGGAATAGGGAGGCTATCTGTTCCTGTCGGTACAGGCCAGAAGGACTTTTCGTAGTTTAGTATACATCGGTCGTTCCCATCCCTGTAACCCGACGATTCGTAAGCAGCTGGCGTACAACATGACGAAACAGAATGACGAAATATATTGATTTTATTGGCGATGTGATAGCGAATTTTGAAGTAAACATGACTGAGATAGAAGAAAGTTTTGGGATTGGCACATCCGACTAGTTTTCAATTGGTGAAACTTTTTATTTCATTTTCATTTTTCACGTGGAAATCGTCTGATAGAAAATTAATTATTGTAGAAATAATTCCATCGTGGATTTTTAATTTTCGGCATCTGCTATAACGAAAAATGTTTAAATTTAATAGGAAAAGGCTGTTAGAATTTTGTTTTTTTATCTCTATTTATTAAAATAATACGAATTTTTCAAATTTTAATATTTTGAGCTTTTCATAGCTGGTATTCAGCTATATACACAAAGTTTCAACTCTGTAAGTTACATAGTTTCTGAGAATAGCTCTGGACAGACAGACAACGGAGCGGGAGTACTAGGGTTTCGTGAGATGAACGAAACACTAAAAAAGAAATTCAGGATAATTTCAAACAACAACTCGGGCTCTTACTGGACATCCCCAAAGCAAATTTGGGAAATACTAACGATGGAAATACCAGCAGAAGACATTTTGAGGTATACGAAATATCGGCGGCAATAACGGGAATTGATAGAAATTTTATGTATCGGCTACAAGTGATATTAGATGCATTGTGTTGCGGAAACAAAATGAATACAGAAGAATTTGAAAAATATTGCCAAGAAGCGGCTGAACTGTATGTGTCACTATATGGTTTTTACCCCATGTTCCCTACAGTGCACAAGATACTTCATCATGGAGCAGATGTCATAAAAGAAGCAATTCTGCCTAGAGCTCCTATAATACAGGCTGAATCATACCGCCATTTAATAACCCAGCCGGACCAAAAACCAAGCTAAAACCGGTTAGCTTACCGTACTAGTGGACGGCGAGTGACAGTAACGGGGACGGCGAACACCTGCTCAGGCGGTTTCCTAATGCTGAGCTAGGTCACAATATGGCGGTTATTTTGGGCAACAGAATGGATATGCGTCAGCTCTCCTTATAGGAGCCTTAATTCTGCCAATAGGCCAACTATCTGAAAAGGCTGCAGAAGCTCGCAATAAACATATTAGGTCATTTAGATTAAATTACACAAGAAAGTTTTCGCGCGTGGCCTGCAACCTGGATGTACTGAATAGGCTTCTTTTAACTTCTGATCCCCCTAATAACGGTCATGAGATGCATCACAAACAAGAAAATAATGCCCGTATTTCTGAAGTATTTAAATTGGTTTTCAGAAAGTAATCTTACAAATGTTAATATTCTTGATGAAAGTAATAGTGATGAAACTGACGAATAAATGTTTTGATTTATAAAAAAGACTTTGTTTTACCATTTTAACTCGACAATTCAAATAAAAACGTGGATCTGTAGCTGTTAGAGGTATACAATAATTTAAGCCAGGTTTTGGGACTAAATACCACACTGTGCAGCAATTGGAAATGAAGAACCATTTGAATGAAGAATGCGTTCATTTCGATATTCTGTTTTAACTTTTATCGACTAAACAATTTGGTTTATTTAAAAAATGAAAGACATATTCTGAAAGACTGCACTCTTACGTCTCAAATGCCGCAATCAATTCGAAAAAAAATATGTTATCCATTTGAAAAACATTTTTGAAAAGGGTAGTTTTCCCGGGTGCATGTTTTGCCCCTAACGGCAACGCCCCTTAAGGGCGCAGTTTTACACCCAAGAGAAAAGTTTTGTTGAATCAACAAAAATTTGGTTGGCCCAACAAAACTTTCCGTTTAAATATGGGTCAATGGAAAATTTGTTTGAATCAACAAGAAAAATAATGTTGATTTTTTTTTTTGCAATTCCAACAAAAAATTTTGTATTGTCAGCAAAAAAATGTTCTGTTAATTCAAGTAAAAATGTTTCAATTTTACTTAAATTAACAAAATTATTTTGTTGAAAGTTTTCTCAAAATAAATATAATTATCTGTTACTTTAAGAGTTCTTTTCAGTTTCGACAACAAAAACTTTTGTTTAAAGAACAATTGTTTTGTGTAATTTTAAGAATTTTCTTTGTTTTAACAACAAATGGTTTTTGTATATAAACAATTATAATATTTACTTTAATTTTTTTTTTGTTTTAGAACCAATCTAAACTTAACTTTTTTTCAGGTAACTTTTAACAGTGAATTACGCCTGTAATCCTTGAACAATAACAAGCGTATTTTTATCCTGCTTTTTTTTCAAGCGTAAACCAACAGATTGAACAATGTCCCAAGCTGGGAATCGAAACCGGATCCTCAGAATAACGATCTGAGACTCTAACCACTCAGCCAGAAGGAACAATATCCAAGCACGAAATTTCTCACTCTTATATATGTCGGACGGGCTACAACCGCAGCACAAGATGGAAATGTCATCATGAGCACAGGGCCCGCTTAAGACATAAAAGTAGGGGAAGTCCGACGTTACTCTGGGGCCCCCTCTACCAATTGCTTTGTTATTTACTAAATCCATTTTTGGTATGCTGCAAGAATTACAAATTTTACCATCAAAATTTCGAGTAAACAACAATTTAGAATGAGCGAGCTTCTTAGATAAAAATTTCGTAAGGAAAAAATGCATTTTTTACCCTGATTGATTTTATTTTATTTTTATTTTTATTTATTTTTTTTGTAAAAAGTTATTCTGAAGAGTAAATGTGGGGGACCTTTGTATTTCTTTGGGTGAGCACGGGCTTCCCGGGACTATTCGGTAAACAGGCCCTGCACGAGCATGCAAATTTCTGCGGCAAACATGAGACGAAAATACAAAGCCCAGCATACGGCAACATATAGTTAATTTTAAATTAATTTTCAGCAGTGAATTACGACTGTAAAAAACAGGATAAAAATTCACTGGGATTACCGGCGTAATTTACTGCAGAAAATTAAGCAGCTGTTGGGCTATTTACACCGAAACGTAATCAGCTTCTATTTATGTCAAGGTCTAACTCAATCTGTATTTTGATGTAAATCAGTGCATTAGTTCTTGAGAAATAGCGAATCTATTGCAGAAATCGCGAAAATTGTAACATAGCAGCACCACCTGTTGCGCGATTTACGCCAAAAACTAATCAGCATCAATTTATATCAGGAAGTAACTGAATATAAAGTTTTATTAAATTCCGTGCATCAGTTCTTGAAATAGAGCACCCTCAAAATTTTTGTCACAAACAGACAGACAGAGTCATAGACAGTCATTTTCTAAAAACAGTCCAATAGTGTTCAGGAGCTTGTAAAATCCGTCGAAAACCAGAAGTTGGAAAATTTTCATAACTCCAATACTTTCTTCTTGTAAAGATAGAAGAAAGTAATAAATGGGATAGCGGGATTTTTAAAACTACCTTGGTCCGTCCCAATGAAAATTTTTTTTATGGAGTCATATTATTCCGTATTACTGAATTTAAAAACCGAATTTGTATACTAAAATCTATGATTATAGCAATCATATAATCTACCGTCAGTTTTTTGGAGAGATGTTTCCGGAGAAATAGATATTAAATGGAAAAAGAGTCTGAATATAGATTTCAAGTTCTGAAATTTTCAAAACTAGACTTAAGTTTCCCATTGGAATTTTCAGTAAATGTCAACAAAAGATGAAATGTTGCCAGCTTAAAATGTACTTATTTTATTACGGAAATTAATCATATCATAATAACAGACGATATAATTCATTTTTTCAGTGAAATAATAACGATGATTTTTTTTTACATTGTCTTGTATTAGATATATGCGCATAGTATAATTTTAATGTAGCAGAATTATAATTAATTGTTTGTAAAAGTGTATTGAAACTTAATTTCCTAAAATAAAATTAATATCTATAATATGAAAATCTGTAAATAAAAAAAATTGTATTAATGCATTTTTGCATCAGAGTGCACTCCATCATACTTGAGGTCGTCTTCTAAGTCGTTTTACATCTCTGCACCCAGAAAAAAGTTTTGTTGAATCAACAAAAATTTGGTTGACCCAACAAAACTTTTCGTTTAAATATGGGTCAATAGAAATTTTGTTTGAATCAACAAAAAAATATATTTGATATTTTTTGCAATTCCAACAAAAAAATTTTGTATCGTCAGCAAAAAAAAGTTTTGTTAATTCAAGTAAAATGGTTCAATTTTACTTGAATTAACAAAATTCATTTTGTTACATAGATATATGCTATGTGTTATTTTAACAATCTATTTTCTTTTTTCAACAAAATATATTTTGCTTGTTTAAATAAAAAAATATATTATATTACGAACTTGTTTTGTTTATACTATAAAAAATCTTGTTAAATAAACCAATCTAATATGTAATTTTAACTATTTTTTAATTCATTTTCAGCAGTGAATTACGCTTGTAATCCATGAATAATAAGAAGTAATTTTTTTTTCAAGTGTAAACCGACAGAGTGAAAAACGCCCCAAGCCGGGACTCGAACCCGGGTCCTCAGAACAGCGCTCTGAGGTTCTACCACTGAGTTACTAGGAACAATATCCTCGCTGGGCATTTCTCACTCTTATATATGTCGGACCGGCTGAAACCGCAGCACAAGATGGAAATGTCATCAGGAGCACGCAAATTTCTGCGGCAAACATGAGACGACAATACAACACCCAGCATCTGGCAACACATAGTTAATATTTAATTCATTTTCAGCAGTGAATTACGCCTGTAAAAAGCAGGATAAAAAATCACTGGCTATTATTCAAAGATTGCAGGCGTAATTCACTGCTGAAAATAAGATAGAGCTATTGCAGAAATCGCGAAAAATGCAACATACCAGCGCCACCTGTAGCACGATTTACACCAAAAACAAATAAGCAACAATTTATATCAGGAAGTAACTGAATATAAAGTTTTATTAAATTCCGTGCATTAGTTCTTGAGATAGAGCGAGCGCCCACAAACTTTTTGTCACATACAGACAGATAGAGTCATCGACAGTCATTTTCTAAAAACAGTCAAATCATGTTCAGAACCTTCTAAAATCCGTCGGAAACCGGAAGTAGAAAATTTTCATGAATGCAATACTTTCTGCTTGTAAAGATAGAAGAAAGTAATAAATGGGGCAGGGGGATTTTTAAAATTACCGTGGTCCGTCCAAATGAAAAAAAGTTTTAATTATCCAAAAATTATGTTAATCCTTTAATTATCTATACTAATATTATAAAGGAGTAAAGATTGTTTGTTTGTTTGTTTGTAAGGGGTAATCTCTGGAACTACCGAACCGATTTCAAAAGTGATGGTGGCAAATTGATGGTGACAACCCCTGCTCCAACATAGGCTGTATTTCATGTCGGTGCCACTAACCCCAGGGGGTGCAGGAGCAAAAAACGTTCTAAAATTGCGATTTTTTAGCTATCAAACTGGCTATCAAGCCCTGAGAGCTTGGCAGCCGGTTCTGTATGTATGTATGTACGTACGTAATGCGATAACTCTTCATAGAAATATCCGTTTTACTTCAAATTTTGTTTAGAGGTTCACTGTGTTAAGGCGCTTCCCTGATTAGTTTTCGGGATTGATTGGTTAAGTATAAAGGGGGGGGGACGGGGGGCTAATCCCCCCCCCTTAATTTATATAAATGGGTTTTTCATGCAGAATTATTCCGTTTTCCTTCAAATTTTGTTTATAGGTTCACTGAGTTAAGGCTTTTTCACTTATCCCTGGCTTATCAGGGCTTATCCCTGATTAGTTTTCGGGATTGAATAGTTAAGTATAAAGGGGGGGGGGATCGAGGGGCTAATCCCCCCTTAATTTATATAAATGGGTTTTTCATGCAGAATTATTCCGTTTACCTTCAAATTTTGTTTATAGGTTCATTGGGTTAAGACGCTTCCCTGATTACTTTTCGGGATTGATTGGTTGAGTATAAAGGGGGAACGGGGGGCTAATCCCTCCTGAATTATATAAATGGGTTTTTCAAGCAGAATTATTCCGTTTTCCTTCAAATTTTGTTTATAGGTTCACTGTGTTAAGGCGCTTCCCTGATTAGTTTTTCGGGATTGATTGGTGAAGTATAAAGGGGGGAACGGGGGGCTAATCCCCCCCACCTTAATTTATATAAATGGGTTTTTCATGCAGAATTATTCCGTTTTCCTTCAAATTTTGTTTATAGGTTCACTGTGTTAAGACGCTTCCCTGATTACTTTTCGGGATTGATTGGTTAAGTATAAAGGGGGGGAACGGGGGGCTAATCCCTCCTTAATTTATATAAATGGGTTTTTCATGCAGAATTATTCCGTTTTCCTTCAAATTTTGTTTATAGTTTCACTGTGTTAAGGCGCTTCCCTGATTAGTTTTCGGGATTGATTAGTTAAGTATGAAGGGGTGGATCGGGGGGCTAATCCCCCCCCTTAATTTATATAAATGGGTTTTTCATGCAGAATTATTCCGTTTTCCTTCAACTTTTGTTTATAGGTTCACTGTGTTAAGGCGCTTCCCTGATTAGTTTTCGGGATAGATTGGTTAAGTATAAAGGAGGGAACGGGGGCATATCCCCCCTTATTTTATATAAATGGGATTTTCATGCAGAATTATTCCGTTTTCCTTCAAATTTTGTTTATAGGTTCACTGTGTTAAGGCGCTTCCCTGATTAGTTTTCGCAATTGATTGGTTAAGTGTAAAGGGGGGGAACGGGGATAATCCCCCCTTAATTTATATAAATGGGTTTTTCATGCAGAATTATCCCATATCCTTCAAATTTTGTTTATAAGTTCACTGTGTTAAGACGTTTCCCTGATAAGTTTTCGGGATTGATTGGTTAAGTATAAAGGAGGGAACGGGGGGCATATCCCCCCTTATTTTATAAAAATGGGTTTTTCATGCAGAATTATTTCGTTTTCCTTCAAATTTTGTTTATAGGTTGACTGTGTGAAGGCGCTTCCCTGATTAGTTTTCGGGATTGATTGGTTAAGTATAAAGGGGGGGAACGCTTGGATAATCCCCCCTTAATTTATATAAATGGGTTTTTCATGCAGAATTATCCCATTTCCTTCAAATTTTATTTATAGGTTCACTGTGTTAAGGCGCATCCCTGATTAGTTTTCGGGATTGATTGGTTAAGTATAAAGGGGGGAACGGAGGGCTAATACCCCCTTACTTTATATAAATGGGTTTTTCAAGCAGAATTATTCCGTTTTCCTTCAAATTTTGTTTATAGGTTCACTGTGTTAAGGCGCTTCCCTGATTAGTTTTTCGGGATTGATTGGTTAAGTATAAAGGGCGGAACGGGGGGGCTAATCCCCCCAGTAATTTATATAAATGGGTTTTTCATGCAGAATTATCTCATTTCCTTCAAATTTTGGTTAAAGTTTCACTGTGTTAAGACGCTTCCCTAATTAGTTTTCGGGATTGATTGGTTAAGTATAAAGGGGGGGGGAACGGGGGGATAATCCCCCCCTTATTTTATATAAATGGGTTTTTCATGCAGAATTATTCCGTTTTCCTTCAAATTTTGTTTATAGGTTCACTGTGTTAAGGCGCTTCCCTGATTAGTTTTCGGGATTGATTAGTTAAGTATAAAGGGGGGGGATCGGGGGGCTAATCCCCCCTTTAATTTATATAAATGGGTTTTTCATGCAGAATTATTCCGTTTTCCTTCAAATTTTGTTTATAGGTTCATTGGGTTAAGACGCTTCCCTGATTACTTTTCGGGATTGATTGGTTAAGTATAAAGGGGGGAACGGGGGGCTAATCCCTCCTTAATTTATATAAATGGGTTTTTCATGCAGAATTATTCCGTTTTCCTTCAAATTTTGTTTATAGGTTCACTGTGTTAAGGCGCTTCCCTGATTAGTTTTCGGGATTGATTAGTTAAGTATAAAGGGGGGGGATCGGGGGGCTAATCCCCCCTTAATTTATATAAATGGGTTTTTCATGCAGAATTATTCCGTTTTCCTTCAAATTTATTTATAGGTTCACTGTGTTAAGGCGCTTCCCTGATTAGTTTTCGGGATTGATTAGTTAAGTATAAAGGAGGGAACGGGGGGTATATCCCCCCTTATTTTATATAAATGGGTTTTTCATGCAGAATTATTCCATTTTCCTTCAAATTTTATTTATAGGTTCACTGTGTTAAGGCGCTTCCCTGATTAGTTTTCGGGATTGATCGGTTAAGTATAAAGGGGGGGGGGACGGGGGGATAATCCCCCCCCCCCTTAATTTATATAAATGGGTTTTTCATGCAGAATTATCCCATTTCCTTCAAATTTTGTTTATAGGTTCACTGTGTTAAGGCGCATCCCTGATTAGTTTTCGGGATTGATTGGTTAAGTATAAAGGGGGGGGGGAACGGAGAGGGCTAATCCCGCCTTAATTTATATAAATGGGTTTTTCATGCAGAATTGTCCGATTTTCTTCAAATTTTGTATACATATTCATTGTAATTAGAGATTTACCTGATTAGTTTAAGGGGTTCATTAGTTAACTATGGGGGGGGGGGTTAACGGGGGGATGACCCCCCCCCCTTAATATATTGTTTATTTCTTTATTTTTCGATGGCTTATTTCAAATTCTTTGAAATAAGAGTATAATATACAATTAGTGTGAATAGCCTGTGAACTCAATGCCCTCAGTTTAACTGGGCAGTTTTATTTTTATTTTTTATACTGAAGGAGCTAGAAATTTGAAATTTGTCATTGTAGTTACTTATAAGATGTAAATGCTCTCTAAGAACAAAATAAAAAAGAAATTGAAATTTAAAAGGGTGAAATGAGCGAAAAGCGTTCTAAAAACAGTCTAAATTACAATTTCTATAAAATCTCGGGAACTACAGAACCGATTTCAAAAGTAATGGTGGCAAATTGATGGGGACAATCCCTACTCCAGCATAGGCTATATTTTATGTCGGTGCCACTAACATCAATGTGGTGCAGGATCGAAAAATGTTAGAAAATTGCGACTTTTTTATACTGAAGGGGCAAGAAATTTGAAATTTAGCATTGTAGTTACTTATAAGATGTAAATGCTCTCTAAAAATAAATTTAAAAAAAAATCGAAATTTAAATGGGTGAAATGAGCGAAAAGCGTTCTGAAGTCATTCTAAATTACAATTTCTATGGAATCTCTGGAACCACGGAACCGATTTCAAAAGTGATGGTGGCAAATTGGTGATGACAATCCCTGCTCCAACAGCCTCTTTAATAAAAAACTATGCGTTGCTGACGACTGGGTTTTTCGCTAATTGTTGCTCCAGATTAATCTCGGAAAATGAAACATTTGAAGTTACTTTAAAAAATGATAGCTCAAAAAGTATTTGTCAGAAAATTGTTAGACAAACTGCGTTTGAAAGGTAAAAAATTGTATTTTTCTTGATATAAATTTCAAATCTAATGATTATGCCGTTTTTCAAATATTGAATTTCAAAAATTACCAAATTTTCCAATGGAGTACCATAGCGAAACCTTCATGCGTAAAAAGATAATGATAAGGGCGACGTGTCCTGACGTTAATATTGGCTATAGCACGAGTCACAAATTATAGTAGCCTTATTATTCTGTTAAAATATAAAAGTTATTTATGAAATGTCAATATTTTGTTTGATTAAAGGTTCGTTAAATGAAATTGACCAGCGTAGCGGGCGTAGCTTGCTAGTATAGTTATAAAAGTCAAATAAATCAAGTTACGTGAGAGAGTTATGGCTACTACACAACAATTTAAATTTTGCCAAAACAACAAAATTTTTCTGGAATTACAAATTTAAATTACAAAATTATTGCAAAATTTAAAAAAAACAGATTCTGTTAATTCAAGTAAAATTGATGAAATTATGTTAAAATTTTGTAAGAGTGTTAACAATATTTTTTTTGTCCAAGCAACAAAACCAATTTTTTACTTCAACAAAATATTTTGCTTAAAACAACCAAAATGTACTCAACAAAACATGTTTTGTAGTTTTAATCAATGCCTTTTTCTGGGTGTGGGATACTACTGTAGGGTGTTTGTGCGCCATCTATTGTCTTGCTTTCTTGCAATGTGCCCGGCGCATTTCCATTTTAATTCTTTCAATGATGTCAAAAACTTTCATCTAACTTCTTATCAAGATTATTCTCTTTCTGTCTCTTCTAGTTATGCCTAGCATACATCTTTCCATACTTCGCTGTGTTGTTTGTAATCTTTGTACCATCCGTTTTGTTAGCGTTCATGTTTCTGCTCCATAAGTTAGTTCAAGCAAAACACAATGGTTAAACACCTGTCTTTTCAAATAAAAAGGCATGTTTCTCTTCAGAATAATATTGTTCTTCCCAAAAGCACTCCACCCATTTCTTATTATTCTATTGATTTCATTCATGGTACTGTTGTCCGATGATATTTTCTGTCCAAGGTACACATAAAATTACACTAAAAATTGATCAAATCAAACGGTTACACTAAAAATTATGTAATTTTTAAAAATTCTAATTCTAAAAATCCTGATTTTTCAAGTCTAATCATTGAACACTATCCCATAATTTTTTCGAAACTGAATTTACTTATCTCTTGTTTGTGAAAAATATACTTAAAATCAATAGTTAAACGTTTTAAGTTGAATAAGCTAAAAAAAAAAAAAAAAAAAAAAAAAAAAAGTAGTCTAGTAGTAGTAGATCTAGTAAAATTTTTTTTATATTTTCTTACTAGATTGGAATTTATTTTTATACTATCAGTAGAACAACAGGCTTCCAAAAAGTTTTTATTTGGAAATATTTTTTAATTAATACAATAATTTAAAAATATAATTTTTATTTTAATATTTATTAAAATTCGAGATAACGCTCGCCAACCCCCGTACAGACCCCTCGGGCTCTAAACCCACGCTAATTTTCTCTGTTTTAAAAAATATTTCTCTGTTATAGAAGATTGAATGATACTATTACGACCAGTAGAGATCTGTTATCGGGTTGCCATGAATTTTCTTTACCTGGGGATTTTTCGGTTCCCAAAGCCGCATACATCATTGTCGTGGCAGCTGACGGCCGTTTTCGTGACTGATTAAATAATATAAATTGCACATTTGAAAATCAGCTTGTATAAAATGGTTAAGTAAGAAATGTTGCTCCCTCCCAGACTTAACAACTCAATGGACAATATTCTTCCTTTGAGTTCGAGGCTAAAAAAATTCGTCTGCTTGGGAATAAGATTGGGTACCGCGTCATTGAGAAATACTGTATTTAGAGAATTTACGCTTATATTTTATCTTTATCTCGAGTTTTACATCTTTTCAGGAACAGATATAGGTTACATGAAATATTTTCTCTATTTTAATGAAACTTCATGCATATTTTCCTTTTTATTTATAAAATGAAAATTGTTAATTTAATTAATAAGTATCGTCTTCTTTTTGGTGACATTTTGGTGGCGAAATTGGCATGTGTTGGGTGTGTATGCGCGCGTGAACGACGAATAATTGCTCCATGACGATTGATTCGACGAGTGATTGGTGAATGATTGCTCCATTGTTGTAACACAGTGTTAACCACAGTATTCACAGCTTAAACATGATGTCAGAACTACTGACGCGCACGTTTGTCCCTTATAGATGGTTGTTTCAAATCTTTATTGGAAATTAACCGATTATTGGAGATTTTTCTTCTTATTTGATTACAAAAAATTGCTTTTAATTGAGTTCAAATTAAGGTTTTGTAACAACATCTACACGTTTAATATTTTCGGGGAAGAATTTGGCAAATTTTAAAGAACTTGGTTCTGTTATCTTGGCAGATTAATTCCAATTTAAATTTTAATATTTTTTCAACTTTACATACCTTAATTTCGGCACAAGTGGAATCCAAAATGAGAGGAAAAATTGCGCTGCTTTTATCCCAGTTGTCAGTAAATGTTTAGTATGATGTATAAAAACACACATTTTCAGCTAAACGCAACATCACTTTCTCCTCTCAAGCTTTTCAACTTTTTCTGACCAAAAGCCGTAAGTTAATATTTGAAAACTTTTCTATTTGACGATGAAAGCTTACAGAGTTTTAAACTGAATACGAAAGAAGCATTTTAACCAGTTAAATTGCGTGATGTTAAAAGAAATATAATATCTATTACAGCTTTAGATTTTTATAAAATGTAGTGAAATGGTTTAGCCAAAATTTAAAGAGAAGGTGGTCGAAAAAAAAATTCTTTTAATTTTTACATGTAAGAATTTTGCTGATCTCAATTCCAAACTGGCTACTTTCTGACACATTTTTAATTCATTTTTATTCGCAAACGTATATAATTGACAGTTGCTCTTATTAATAAACTATGTAATCGAACTGTTTTTTCCGTTTTTGGTAAAAGCAGAAGAATTTTTAGAAACTGCTGTGAAAGTAGGCGTTTTGAACCGAATTTCCGAACGCGACAGGTCAAGAGGGAAAATATACAACAATCGCTCATAACTCAAGATGTAATTCATTAATCGGAAAATGAGAAAAAAAAAACCTGTCCGATTACAAATCACTTCAGTAATGAACTTGGTTTTTTTTATCTTGGCAGATTAATTCCAATTTATATTTTAAAAGTCTTTCAACTTTACATACCTTAATTTCGGTACAAATGGAATCAAAAATGAGAGGAAAAATTACGCTGGTTTTATCCCAGTTGTCAGTAAATATTTAGTATGATGTATAAAAATACACATTTTCAGCTAAACGCAACATCACTTTCTCCTCTCAAGACTTTCTACTTTTTCAGACCAAAGCCGTAAGATTATATTTGAAAACTTTTCTATTTGACGATGAAAGCTTACAGAGTTGTAAACTGAATACGTAAGAAGCATTTTAACCAGTTAAATTGCGTGATGTTATAGGAAATATAATATCTATTACAGCTTTAGATATTTATAAAATGTAGTGGAATGATTTAGCCAAAATTTAAAGAGAAGGTGTTCAAAAAACAATTATTTTAATTTTTACATGTAAGAATTTTGCTATTTAAAGGCAGAAGAATTTTTAGAAACTGCTGTCAAAGTAGGCGTTTTGAACCGAATTTACGAACTCGACAGCGTCAACAGGAAAAATAAACAACAATCGCTCATAACTCAAGATGTAATTCATTAATCGGAAAATAAGGAAAAAGAAAACCTGTCCTATTACAAATCACTTCAGTAATCAACTTGGTTTTGTTATCTTGGCAGATTAATTTCAATTTATATTTTAATAGTCTTTCAACTTTACATACCTTAATTTCGGTACAAATGGAATCAAAAATGAGAGGAAAAATTACGCTGCTTTTGTCCCAGTTGTCAGTGAATATTTAGTATGATGTATAAAAGATCACATTTTCAGCTAAACGCAACATCACTTTCTCCTCTCAAGACTTTCTACTTTTTCAGACCAAAGCCGTAAGATTATATTTGAAAACTTTTCTATTTGACGATGAAAGCTTATAGAGTTGTAAACTGAATACGTAAGAAGCATTTTAACCAGTTAAATTGCGTGATGTTAAAATAAATATAATATCTATTACACGTTTAGATTTTTATAAAACATAGTGGAATGATTTAGCCAAAATTTAAAGAGAAGGTGGTCGAAAAAAAATTCTTTTAATTTTCACATGTAAGAATTTTGCTGTTCTCAATTTCAAACTGGCTAGTTTCTGACACATATTTAAATTCATTTTTATTCGTAAACGTATAAAATTGTCAATTTTTCTTATTAAGAAACTATGTAATCGAACTGTTTTTTCCGGTTTTTTGTAAAAGCAGAAGAATTTTTAGAAACTGCTGTGAAAGTAGGCGTTTTGAACCGAATATCCGAACGCGACAGCGTCAACAAGAAAAATATACAACAATCGCTCATAATTCAAGATGTAATTCATTAATTGGAAAATGAAAAAAAAAATGACCGATTTCTCCGATTTGTCGAAAATTTGTCCGATTACAAATCACTTCAGTAATGAACTTGGTTTTGTTATCTTGGCAGATTAATTCCAATTTATATTTTAATAGTCTTTCAACTTTACATACCTTAATTTCGGTACAAATGGAATCAAAAATGAGAGGAAAAATTACGCTGCTTTTATCCCAGCTGTCAGTAAATATTTAGTATGATGCATAAAAATACACAACGCAACGTCCTTTTCTCTTCTTAAGACTTTCTACTTTTTCAGACCAAAGCCGTAAGATTATATTTGAAAATATTTCTATTTGACGATGAAAGCTTACAGAGTTGTAAACTGAATACGTAAGAAGCATTTTAACCAGTTAAATTGCGTGATGTTAAAAGAAATATAATTTCTATTACAGCTTTAGATTTTTATAAAATGTAGTGGAATGATTTAGCAAAAATTTAAAGAGAAGGTGTTCGAAAAAAAAAAGTTCCTTTAATTTTTACATATAAGAATTTTGCTATTTAAAGGCAGAATAATTTTTAGAAACTGCTGTCAAAGTAGGCGCTTTGAACCGAATTTAAGAACGCGACAGCGTCAAAAGGAAAAATAAACTACAATCGCTCATAACTCAAGATGTCATTCATTAATCGGAAAATAAGGAAAAAGAAAACCTGTCCGATTGCAAATCACTTCAGTAATCAACTTGGTTTTGTTATCTTGGCAGATTAATTTCAATTTATATTTTAATAGTCTTTCAACTCTACATACCTTAATTTCGGTACAAATGGAATCAAAAATGAGAGGAAAAATTACGCTGGTTTTATCCCAGTTGTCAGTAAATATTTAGTATGATGTATAAAAATACACATTTTCAGCTAAACGCAACATCACTTTCTCCTCTCAAGACTTTCTACTTTTTCAGACCAAAGCCGTAAGATTATATTTGAAAACTTTTCTATTTGACGATGAAAGCTTACAGAGTTGTAAACTGAATACGTAAGAAGCATTTTAACCAGTTAAATTGCGTGATGTTATAGGAAATATAATATCTATTACAGCTTTAGATATTTATAAAATGTAGTGGAATGATTTAGCCAAAATTTAAAGAGAAGGTGTTCAAAAAACAATTATTTTAATTTTTACATGTAAGAATTTTGCTATTTAAAGGCAGAAGAATTTTTAGAAACTGCTGTCAAAGTAGGCGTTTTGAACCGAATTTACGAACTCGACAGCGTCAACAGGAAAAATAAACAACAATCGCTCATAACTCAAGATGTAATTCATTAATCGGAAAATAAGGAAAAAGAAAACCTGTCCTATTACAAATCACTTCAGTAATCAACTTGGTTTTGTTATCTTGGCAGATTAATTTCAATTTATATTTTAATAGTCTTTCAACTTTACATACCTTAATTTCGGTACAAATGGAATCAAAAATGAGAGGAAAAATTACGCTGCTTTTGTCCCAGTTGTCAGTGAATATTTAGTATGATGTATAAAAGATCACATTTTCAGCTAAACGCAACATCACTTTCTCCTCTCAAGACTTTCTACTTTTTCAGACCAAAGCCGTAAGATTATATTTGAAAACTTTTCTATTTGACGATGAAAGCTTATAGAGTTGTAAACTGAATACGTAAGAAGCATTTTAACCAGTTAAATTGCGTGATGTTAAAATAAATATAATATCTATTACACGTTTAGATTTTTATAAAACATAGTGGAATGATTTAGCCAAAATTTAAAGAGAAGGTGGTCGAAAAAAAATTCTTTTAATTTTCACATGTAAGAATTTTGCTGTTCTCAATTTCAAACTGGCTAGTTTCTGACACATATTTAAATTCATTTTTATTCGTAAACGTATAAAATTGTCAATTTTTCTTATTAAGAAACTATGTAATCGAACTGTTTTTTCCGGTTTTTTGTAAAAGCAGAAGAATTTTTAGAAACTGCTGTGAAAGTAGGCGTTTTGAACCGAATATCCGAACGCGACAGCGTCAACAAGAAAAATATACAACAATCGCTCATAATTCAAGATGTAATTCATTAATTGGAAAATGAAAAAAAAATGACCGATTTCTCCGATTTGTCGAAAATTTGTCCGATTACAAATCACTTCAGTAATGAACTTGGTTTTGTTATCTTGGCAGATTAATTCCAATTTATATTTTAATAGTCTTTCAACTTTACATACCTTAATTTCGGTACAAATGGAATCAAAAATGAGAGGAAAAATTACGCTGCTTTTATCCCAGCTGTCAGTAAATATTTAGTATGATGCATAAAAATACACAACGCAACGTCCTTTTCTCTTCTTAAGACTTTCTACTTTTTCAGACCAAAGCCGTAAGATTATATTTGAAAATATTTCTATTTGACGATGAAAGCTTACAGAGTTGTAAACTGAATACGTAAGAAGCATTTTAACCAGTTAAATTGCGTGATGTTAAAAGAAATATAATTTCTATTACAGCTTTAGATTTTTATAAAATGTAGTGGAATGATTTAGCAAAAATTTAAAGAGAAGGTGTTCGAAAAAAAAAAGTTCTTTTAATTTTTACATATAAGAATTTTGCTATTTAAAGGCAGAATAATTTTTAGAAACTGCTGTCAAAGTAGGCGCTTTGAACCGAATTTAAGAACGCGACAGCGTCAAAAGGAAAAATAAACTACAATCGCTCATAACTCAAGATGTCATTCATTAATCGGAAAATAAGGAAAAAGAAAACCTGTCCGATTGCAAATCACTTCAGTAATCAACTTGGTTTTGTTATCTTGGCAGATTAATTTCAATTTATATTTTAATAGTCTTTCAACTCTACATACCTTAATTTCGGTACAAATGGAATCAAAAATGAGAGGAAAAATTACGCTGCTTTTGTCCCAGTTGTCAGTGAATATTTAGTATGATGTATAAAAATACACATTTTCAGCTAAACGCATCATCACTTTCTCCTCTCAAGACTTTCTACTTTTTCTGACCAAAGCCGTAAGATTATATTTGAAAATATTTCTATTTGACGATGAAAGCTTACAGAGTTGTAAACTGAATACGTAAGAAGCATTTTAACCAGTTAAATTGCGTGATGTTAAAAGAAATATAATTTCTATTACAGCTTTAGATTTTTATAAAATGTAGTGGAATGATTTAGCAAAAATTTAAAGAGAAGGTGTTCGAAAAAAAAAAAAAGTTCTTTTAATTTTTACATATAAGAATTTTGCTATTTAAAGGCAGAAGAATTTTTAGAAACTGCTGTCAAAGTAGGCGCTTTGAACCGAATTTAAGAACGCGACAGCGTCAACAGGAAAAATAAACAACAATCGCTCATAACTCAAGATGTCATTCATTAATCGGAAAATAAGAAAAAGAAAACCTGTCCGATTACAAATCACTTCAGTAATCAACTTGGTTTTGTTATCTTGGCAGATTAATTTCAATTTATATTTTAATAGTCTTTCAACTTTACATACCTTAATTTCGGTACAAATGGAATCAAAAATGAGAGGAAAAATTACGCTGGTTTTATCCCAGTTGTCAGTAAATATTTAGTATGATGTATAAAAATACACATTTTCAGCTAAACGCAACATCACTTTCTCCTCTCAAGACTTTCTACTTTTTCAGACCAAAGCCGTAAGATTATATTTGAAAACTTTTCTATTTGACGATGAAAGCTTACAGAGTTGTAAACTGAATACGTAAGAAGCATTTTAACCAGTTAAATTGCGTGATGTTATAGGAAATATAATATCTATTACAGCTTTAGATATTTATAAAATGTAGTGGAATGATTTAGCCAAAATTTAAAGAGAAGGTGTTCAAAAAACAATTATTTTAATTTTTACATGTAAGAATTTTGCTATTTAAAGGCAGAAGAATTTTTAGAAACTGCTGTCAAAGTAGGCGTTTTGAACCGAATTTACGAACTCGACAGCGTCAACAGGAAAAATAAACAACAATCGCTCATAACTCAAGATGTAATTCATTAATCGGAAAATAAGGAAAAAGAAAACCTGTCCTATTACAAATCACTTCAGTAATCAACTTGGTTTTGTTATCTTGGCAGATTAATTTCAATTTATATTTTAATAGTCTTTCAACTTTACATACCTTAATTTCGGTACAAATGGAATCAAAAATGAGAGGAAAAATTACGCTGCTTTTGTCCCAGTTGTCAGTGAATATTTAGTATGATGTATAAAAGATCACATTTTCAGCTAAACGCAACATCACTTTCTCCTCTCAAGACTTTCTACTTTTTCAGACCAAAGCCGTAAGATTATATTTGAAAACTTTTCTATTTGACGATGAAAGCTTATAGAGTTGTAAACTGAATACGTAAGAAGCATTTTAACCAGTTAAATTGCGTGATGTTAAAATAAATATAATATCTATTACACGTTTAGATTTTTATAAAACATAGTGGAATGATTTAGCCAAAATTTAAAGAGAAGGTGGTCGAAAAAAAATTCTTTTAATTTTCACATGTAAGAATTTTGCTGTTCTCAATTTCAAACTGGCTAGTTTCTGACACATATTTAAATTCATTTTTATTCGTAAACGTATAAAATTGTCAATTTTTCTTATTAAGAAACTATGTAATCGAACTGTTTTTTACGGTTTTTTGTAAAAGCAGAAGAATTTTTAGAAACTGCTGTGAAAGTAGGCGTTTTGAACCGAATATCCGAACGCGACAGCGTCAACAAGAAAAATATACAACAATCGCTCATAATTCAAGATGTAATTCATTAATTGGAAAATGAAAAAAAAAATGACCGATTTCTCCGATTTGTCGAAAATTTGTCCGATTACAAATCACTTCAGTAATGAACTTGGTTTTGTTATCTTGGCAGATTAATTCCAATTTATATTTTAATAGTCTTTCAACTTTACATACCTTAATTTCGGTACAAATGGAATCAAAAATGAGAGGAAAAATTACGCTGCTTTTATCCCAGCTGTCAGTAAATATTTAGTATGATGCATAAAAATACACAACGCAACGTCCTTTTCTCTTCTTAAGACTTTCTACTTTTTCAGACCAAAGCCGTAAGATTATATTTGAAAATATTTCTATTTGACGATGAAAGCTTACAGAGTTGTAAACTGAATACGTAAGAAGCATTTTAACCAGTTAAATTGCGTGATGTTAAAAGAAATATAATTTCTATTACAGCTTTAGATTTTTATAAAATGTAGTGGAATGATTTAGCAAAAATTTAAAGAGAAGGTGTTCGAAAAAAAAAAGTTCTTTTAATTTTTACATATAAGAATTTTGCTATTTAAAGGCAGAATAATTTTTAGAAACTGCTGTCAAAGTAGGCGCTTTGAACCGAATTTAAGAACGCGACAGCGTCAAAAGGAAAAATAAACTACAATCGCTCATAACTCAAGATGTCATTCATTAATCGGAAAATAAGGAAAAAGAAAACCTGTCCGATTGCAAATCACTTCAGTAATCAACTTGGTTTTGTTATCTTGGCAGATTAATTTCAATTTATATTTTAATAGTCTTTCAACTCTACATACCTTAATTTCGGTACAAATGGAATCAAAAATGAGAGGAAAAATTACGCTGGTTTTATCCCAGTTGTCAGTAAATATTTAGTATGATGTATAAAAATACACATTTTCAGCTAAACGCAACATCACTTTCTCCTCTCAAGACTTTCTACTTTTTCAGACCAAAGCCGTAAGATTATATTTGAAAACTTTTCTATTTGACGATGAAAGCTTACAGAGTTGTAAACTGAATACGTAAGAAGCATTTTAACCAGTTAAATTGCGTGATGTTATAGGAAATATAATATCTATTACAGCTTTAGATATTTATAAAATGTAGTGGAATGATTTAGCCAAAATTTAAAGAGAAGGTGTTCAAAAAACAATTATTTTAATTTTTACATGTAAGAATTTTGCTATTTAAAGGCAGAAGAATTTTTAGAAACTGCTGTCAAAGTAGGCGTTTTGAACCGAATTTACGAACTCGACAGCGTCAACAGGAAAAATAAACAACAATCGCTCATAACTCAAGATGTAATTCATTAATCGGAAAATAAGGAAAAAGAAAACCTGTCCTATTACAAATCACTTCAGTAATCAACTTGGTTTTGTTATCTTGGCAGATTAATTTCAATTTATATTTTAATAGTCTTTCAACTTTACATACCTTAATTTCGGTACAAATGGAATCAAAAATGAGAGGAAAAATTACGCTGCTTTTGTCCCAGTTGTCAGTGAATATTTAGTATGATGTATAAAAGATCACATTTTCAGCTAAACGCAACATCACTTTCTCCTCTCAAGACTTTCTACTTTTTCAGACCAAAGCCGTAAGATTATATTTGAAAACTTTTCTATTTGACGATGAAAGCTTATAGAGTTGTAAACTGAATACGTAAGAAGCATTTTAACCAGTTAAATTGCGTGATGTTAAAATAAATATAATATCTATTACACGTTTAGATTTTTATAAAACATAGTGGAATGATTTAGCCAAAATTTAAAGAGAAGGTGGTCGAAAAAAAATTCTTTTAATTTTCACATGTAAGAATTTTGCTGTTCTCAATTTCTAACTGGCTAGTTTCTGACACATATTTAAATTCATTTTTATTCGTAAACGTATAAAATTGTCAATTTTTCTTATTAAGAAACTATGTAATCGAACTGTTTTTTCCGGTTTTTTGTAAAAGCAGAAGAATTTTTAGAAACTGCTGTGAAAGTAGGCGTTTTGAACCGAATATCCGAACGCGACAGCGTCAACAAGAAAAATATACAACAATCGCTCATAATTCAAGATGTAATTCATTAATTGGAAAATGAAAAAAAAAATGACCGATTTCTCCGATTTGTCGAAAATTTGTCCGATTACAAATCACTTCAGTAATGAACTTGGTTTTGTTATCTTGGCAGATTAATTCCAATTTATATTTTAATAGTCTTTCAACTTTACATACCTTAATTTCGGTACAAATGGAATCAAAAATGAGAGGAAAAATTACGCTGCTTTTATCCCAGCTGTCAGTAAATATTTAGTATGATGCATAAAAATACACAACGCAACGTCCTTTTCTCTTCTTAAGACTTTCTACTTTTTCAGACCAAAGCCGTAAGATTATATTTGAAAATATTTCTATTTGACGATGAAAGCTTACAGAGTTGTAAACTGAATACGTAAGAAGCATTTTAACCAGTTAAATTGCGTGATGTTAAAAGAAATATAATTTCTATTACAGCTTTAGATTTTTATAAAATGTAGTGGAATGATTTAGCAAAAATTTAAAGAGAAGGTGTTCGAAAAAAAAAAGTTCTTTTAATTTTTACATATAAGAATTTTGCTATTTAAAGGCAGAATAATTTTTAGAAACTGCTGTCAAAGTAGGCGCTTTGAACCGAATTTAAGAACGCGACAGCGTCAAAAGGAAAAATAAACTACAATCGCTCATAACTCAAGATGTCATTCATTAATCGGAAAATAAGGAAAAAGAAAACCTGTCCGATTGCAAATCACTTCAGTAATCAACTTGGTTTTGTTATCTTGGCAGATTAATTTCAATTTATATTTTAATAGTCTTTCAACTCTACATACCTTAATTTCGGTACAAATGGAATCAAAAATGAGAGGAAAAATTACGCTGCTTTTGTCCCAGTTGTCAGTGAATATTTAGTATGATGTATAAAAATACACATTTTCAGCTAAACGCATCATCACTTTCTCCTCTCAAGACTTTCTACTTTTTCTGACCAAAGCCGTAAGATTATATTTGAAAATATTTCTATTTGACGATGAAAGCTTACAGAGTTGTAAACTGAATACGTAAGAAGCATTTTAACCAGTTAAATTGCGTGATGTTAAAAGAAATATAATTTCTATTACAGCTTTAGATTTTTATAAAATGTAGTGGAATGATTTAGCAAAAATTTAAAGAGAAGGTGTTCGAAAAAAAAAAAAGTTCTTTTAATTTTTACATATAAGAATTTTGCTATTTAAAGGCAGAAGAATTTTTAGAAACTGCTGTCAAAGTAGGCGCTTTGAACCGAATTTAAGAACGCGACAGCGTCAACAGGAAAAATAAACAACAATCGCTCATAACTCAAGATGTCATTCATTAATCGGAAAATAAGAAAAAGAAAACCTGTCCGATTACAAATCACTTCAGTAATCAACTTGGTTTTGTTATCTTGGCAGATTAATTTCAATTTATATTTTAATAGTCTTTCAACTTTACATACCTTAATTTCGGTACAAATGGAATCAAAAATGAGAGGAAAAATTACGCTGCTTTTGTCCCAGTTGTCAGTGAATATTTAGTATGATGTATAAAAATACACATTTTCAGCTAAACGCAACATCACTTTCTCCTCTCAAGACTTTCTACTTTTTCTGACCAAAGCCGTAAGATTATATTTGAAAACTTTTCTATTTGACGATGAAAGCTTATAGAGTTGTAAACTGAATACGTAAGAAGCATTTTAACCAGTTAAATTGCGTGATGTTAAAAGAAATATCTATTACAGCTTTAGATTTTTATAAAATGTAGTGGAATGATTTAGCAAAAATTTAAAGAGAAGGTGTTCGAAAAAAAAAAAGTTCTTTTAATTTTTACATATAAGAATTTTGCTATTTAAAGGCAGAAGAATTTTTAGAAAC
Source organism: Maratus michaelseni (assembly GCA_963931845.1). NCBI lineage: Eukaryota > Metazoa > Arthropoda > Arachnida > Araneae > Salticidae > Maratus > Maratus michaelseni. The sequence continues at coordinate 262,586,236 of OZ007593.1, forward strand.
TGCTGTCAAAGTAGGCGCTTTGAACCGAATTTAAGAACGCGACAGCGTCAACAGGAAAAATAAACAACAATCGCTCATAACTCAAGATGTCATTCATTAATCGGAAAATAAGGAAAAAGAAAACCTGTCCGATTACAAATCACTTCAGTAATCAACTTGGTTTTGTTATCTTGGCAGATTAATTTCAATTTATATTTTAATAGTCTTTCAACTTTACATACCTTAATTTCGGTACAAATGGAATCAAAAATGAGAGGAAAAATTACGCTGCTTTTGTCCCAGTTGTCAGTGAATATTTAGTATGATGTATAAAAATACACATTTTCAGCTAAACGCAACATCACTTTCTCCTCTCAAGACTTTCTACTTTTTCTGACCAAAGCCGTAAGATTATATTTGAAAACTTTTCTATTTGACGATGAAAGCTTATAGAGTTGTAAACTGAATACGTAAGAAGCATTTTAACCAGTTAAATTGCGTGATGTTAAAAGAAATATCTATTACAGCTTTAGATTTTTATAAAATATAGTGGAATGATTTAGCCAAAATTTAAAGAGAAGGTGGTCGAAAAAAAAAATTCTTTTAATTTTCACATGTAAGAATTTTGCTATTTAAAGGCAGAAGGATATTTAGAAACTGCTGTCAAAGTAGGCGTTTTGAAACGAATTTCCGGACGCGACAGCGTCAACAGGAAAACCTCCATCCTGATATAACAAACTCCCATAACTCAAGATGTAATTAATTCATTCATCGGAAAAAAATCTATCCTGTTACAAATCACTTCAATAATCATGTCTGTAAGTATTGTGCTTTTACTTTAAAAATGAATAAGAAAATTTGTCAAGAAGTTTCATGTTGTTGAGCGGAGAAAAATATTTTTGGGCTCATTTTCATGCAGTCGTAAAGTAAAATGTTACGAATTCATGTATGCAAATGCAGGTTTTCTTTTAAAAATTACTCAGTTTCAATGACGGATTTTTGCCATTTATCTCTTTTAATAGTTTCACTATTTGGTTTACCTTTGACAATTAAACCAACTTATATTTGTGATGTGGGACTTTAATCTTAGTCTAGGCTGAAAAGAAAAGAGAAAAGTACATGTCTTTTTAACAATCATTGTAATATGTTTCATTTTATGGATGAAATGGCCGATATATACAGGGTGATTTTTTTGTAAAGTTGTGAAAGTAAAATCCTATAACAAAAGAACCACTGATCCAAATGACCTGAAATTTCACCAGTATGTTCCCAAAGCAATGGGAATTTTCTAGGCGTGGTTAAAAAAAACCCTTAAAATTACACCGACAGATGGCGCTGTATATGCAGTAGAGACTAGCTTGCGCACGTCCAGTCTGTTCAAATTTCAAAACTATCTTCCGTAGGCCTTCTGTCGTCATTAGACCTTTTCTTAGATTCTTAAGTGTCCTAAATCTCAAGGGGACAGTACACCTTTAAAATGGTAAAAAATTCAATTTCAAGGTTTTGATGTCAGTAAATAGTGCATATTATTCTGAGTAGAAAGGTACCAATGTTTTTCAGAGGCGATAATTATGGACGAAGATATAAAGTAAAACGCAATCGTCATTCTTTGTTTTTGAAAGGAGAGTGAAAATTTTAAATGCATTTAATTCACAACAATGATTTTCAAACTTGCGCGCAAGATTGCTCCAAAAATAATTTAGATAGAACCTCAATTTTTTTCGAACTTATTAATGTTGTAACAATGAACAAAATGGACTAGAATCTTTTAATTTGATCAATAAATTAAAAAATAATTAACTGTAATTCATTGAAAAGCGCATTCAAAATGCGTGTTTAATTTAATTACAGTTAATTATTTTTTTATTTATTGACCAAATTAAAAGATTCTAGTTCATTTTGTTCATTGTTACAACATTAATAAGTTCGAAAAAAATTGAGGTTCTATCTAAATTATTTTTGTAGAAATCGTGCGCGCAAGTTTGAAAATCATTGTTGTGAATTAAATGCATTTAAAGTTTTCACTCTCCATTCAAAAACAAAGAATGACGATTGCGTTTTACTTTATATCTTCGTCAATAATTATCGCCTCTGAAAAACATTGGTACCTTTCTACTCAGAATAAAATGCACTATTTACTGACATCAAAAACTTGAAATTGAATTTTTGACAATTTTAAAGGTGTACTGTCCCCTTTAGAGCAGTTGCTGCGCTGTCTCTATTCTGATAATACAGTTTCACTAACAACGTGTCAATTACACAGTCATTGCGAAGATATCCGTAGAATAATGAACACGAGGTCTGCGTGCTTCACGATTTTATCGCCAATGTGCATGTGTCGTGCGCAAGCTCGTCTCCCGACTTTACTGTATATACAGCGCCATCTGTCGGTGCGATTTCAAGATTTTTTTTAACGACGCCTAAAAAATGCCCATTGCTTTGGCAGCACACTGGTGAAATTTCAGGTCATTTGGATCAGTGGTTCTTTTTTATAGGGTTTTACTTTCACAACTTTAAAAAAAATCACCCTGTATTTTACATATGTCATTTTCATCGGTGGAAGCGTTGCATCTGGAGTATGCTGCTAGTATTAAATAAGTCATACAGCGCTCAATTTCGTATAGAATGTTGTAAAATACACAAAATATTTTTAAAGTAAAGAAGAATTAATTTTAGACTGAGGCCTTACAAAAATCAATAAAACTTGTTCTACTATATTCAGTTGCTTTACAATAAATTACAAATCTTGTTTATGACACAATAATATGTATTATTCTTTATGTTGAATGTTTGTGTAGTTGTAGAAAAGTAACTTTGTTTTGGACGGAAATTTTTAATTTGTTAATTATTCGCAGTTTCCTTTCTAACTTCATTTACTTCAACAATTATAATGATCGCCCTCCAAAATAGAGAGTCGATTACAGCTAATTACAATAAGTTATAATTAGTGCTATTTTTGATAATTTATCTTAAAATGGCAGATTTAACACTGAAAGTTAGAAGAGATTAAAGAATAGACATCGCAAGATAAAAAAAAGTCAGATGTTTCTTAATCAAGGAAAATATAATATAAACACAAACGAAAATATACGATAACTCACGATTGCTGTATCTTTAGAAATGTCAGAAAACAATATATTTTCCAAATTTAAAGCAGCATTTATAAAAATAAAGTTTTTTTTGCTGCCATTGATTTTCGGAAACGTTTCCGAGTAGTTTTTATAGTGAAATAATTCATTTTTCAACCCAGAATATAGGTTTATCGCAGGCTATTAATTCTCAAGTAAACATTTTCATGTTGAAGAAACATGTGCTACAGACGACCCTGATAAATTAATATAATTCACATAACCATTAACATGAATACTATTTTGCTACTCTTTTATGTATAAATTTAATTACGCAGCTAAATATATTTAGCTGAAAATAAATAGCATCCTAAAAAACCTATATTCCGGTTTTAGAAAACTGATTAATACACTACAGAAATTACTCGGAAACGTTTCCGAAAATCAGAAGCAGCAAAAGATACTTTATCACTATTAATAAAATAAAGTTTCGCTCTGTGTGTGTGTGTGTGTGTGTGTCTGTTGGAGATGGCTAGGTAAATCTAGCCCACCTAGAAGTCTGAAAATTTAGGTGTGGATAGTCCAAGGTCTGACCATGTACACTTGAGTCTCAGAATTTTAATATTTTGATAATTACTCAAGATATTAATTACAATATCATTAAACATCACATCGAAAATGCCATCTTTTAAATCAAAATGGCTAAGGAAAAGAACTCCTGTTGTGGATTTGCAAGCAGAAATGAACGGTTTCGAAATTATTTCACTAATTAGCGAATTTAAAGAAAACTAATTAAGATATCAATTTGAAAATTTCTGAGCATATGTAAAAAAAAAAAAAAAATCTTCATCCGACTACGTGATTTTTGAAAAATTCGGCCGGTAATTGTTCTTAATTTATGCAAAAAACTGCCAAAAATCTGCCAACGCCAGTGAAAAAAATCCGAGAACGTTTCAGACAGGGATCTGCTTTCATTAAAAACTGAACTACAAAGAGATCTGTTTCTCTGGCCGATCATTTCATTTAGTTTGCGAAAATGAAAGGAAATAATTGCCAATTTTTACTAATGAGCAAAAATTTAGATAACTAATTAAGATATAGATCTGAAATTGAGGATGGGAAGTGTTGTCATCTGCCGGCTATTTTAGCGTGGCGTCTTCGTTATGTTCTAATTATCAGAAAAAAATTATTATTTTTTTAATGATCGCGTTAATGTAGGTGAAGGTGGTTTTCTTGAACAAATTATTTGTTATATTTGCGGGTATGGGGAGGAAGGGGATTAACAACGTCTTTCTCTGACATTGTTATTATCTCGGGCCCGGTCAACGCCGGGCGGGTAGCTAGTATTTTTTATAAATTATTCTTTAAATCTAGAAAATACATTAGTTTCTCAGGTTTCTAAAGATAAAGAACGCTTTTCGAACTCATAGGCAACTAGGAAGAGGTTGTTGAATGTTTTCGTTCATCGTTATATTATATTTTCGCAGAGTAAGAAATATCTGTCTTTTTTTACAGTGTAGGTTCTTTGATAATTCGCCATACTCGAACTTTAATCTTAGACTGGTTATTTTAACTGAATATTTAAATGACATATCAACATTTAAATTAATTTCCACATTTCAATATTTAAAAAGATATGTTTTATTTTTTATGACAATCATATTACTCAAAGTTAGATAGAATTCATATTAAAATTAGACAAAATTTTTAAAATAACACTTTGTCGCTGCTAAATTAATACCGAGGGCAATGTTAAAAAAAAAAAAAAATCATCTTATCCAAAATAAACTAGATTAATATATTTGTTGAGCATGAAAGTGGTTGCTTGAGAATAGATAGCATCCGAGAAACATATATTCCGAGTTGAGAAAACTGATTAATACACTACAGAAATTACTCGGAAACATTTCCGAAAATCAGTGGCAGCAAATAGAACTATATTTTTCAGAATGCTTCTTTAAATCTCAAAAATATATTAGTTTCTGAGGTTTCCAAAGATAAAGAGCACTTTTGGGAACTATGGGTAGCTCGGAAGAAGTTATTGTATATTTTCGTTGGTGGCCATATTATAATTTCGTAGATTAAGAAACATTTGTCATTTTTTACAGTGGGTATAAAACTCAGATAATTAATAACTTTTAAGGCGCTTAATTGTTTATAGAACTTCGTTATATAGAATTATTAAGATTTTCTTTTGGGCTGAAACTTTAGTAGATCCCTTAAAGTAAGTCGGTACACTGTAAAAAATTTCAGTTGATGTTAAACCTATATTTGGTGCAAATTTTCGAATTGCACGAAAATTTCGTTAAATAATAGGCTATATTCAAGTTGATTGCACCATAAATTGATAACTAGAACCAAAATTCGTGCCCATGGTGCAACTGATTGCACCAATTTTTGGCGTCCCAACCAGCTTTAACGGTAACCCAGAAATCGTTTAACTGCTTGCGGCAGAATTCTGGAATGTTGTCATTCTTTTCCGTTCCACCATGTGATTGTGATTTGTTTCTGTTTGACAATTTTCGTTTAACTTACAGGTAAGTAATATTCTTTATGAAATTAAGTAATTTTTTGCTTTAAAATTGTCATCTTTGAAATAGCTGGTTTATTTTTATTTTTTTGAGCATATTTTTTACGATTTGAAATCGATAATCAACATGTGTTCGTAGTTAGCACTTCGCGAATTAAAAATAAATAAGACTTTAGTGCATATGATTTTAACAAAAATACTGATGTAATTATTCAAAATTATAATTGAAATTAATATCTCAGAAACAAGACGTTCTAAAAAATCACCATGAACTATTATTAAAATAAGTAACTAAAAATAATGATCAGTGTACAGTGAAATTATGCATTGAAAGATATGAATAATTTTAATAATTCATTTCTAATATTGAAATATATTATAAAAAATGTGCTTTAGTGATCAACATTATCTTCATATTTCTAAATTATGATATAGTAATGACTAAAGAAGTTGGAAAAGTTGGATTTCAATTGAATCAACTGTGCTAAATGTATTATTAATGTATTATTCGGCCTGCCGAATGCTTAAAAAAAAGCTTTTTGAAACCTTAGAGAACTTGTACTTTTAACCTGTCAATTTATAAAGATATTCATAATAATCAGAAACAGAATCATATATAAACAAAAGAGAAGGTTTTTACATTATTTATTTGCTTTTGTAAACCATCACTTAAGAAAATTAATCATTAATGAGGATTTTCATAGGAATAAATGATTTACAAATGAAAGTTCCTGAATATTGTCTAGTAAATAATCTGTTTATTGCTTTTTCACAAAAAAAGGTGTTTCTAAACAACAACAAAAAAAAAAAAAAAAACTAAGTGTTTTGATAGTAGGGGAGACCGGTATACACTGGACCTATGGACACAGTGGACCACCCCCTAATATTTTATTTATTTAATTTTTTTTAAGCTTCTCTTCTATCCTAATACACAACAGCCCTGCAATGATTATTTATGGCCTTCAGAAAATATGTTTAGCTCAGATTGAACTATTTTATTCTGATTGGTTGTTTTGAGCTTCTAAAAGTAAAATTTTTCATCATCCTATTTTTATTTTTTTAGTAATTAAAGGTTGTAGATAAATAAAATAAAACAGCTTTTTTGCAAAGCTAAGATACTTGTCTTTATTTAACTTTAATGTTAATATGTTTAAAAGAAAGCTATAAACATTATTAATATGATTATTTATTGAACTTCAACATGGGGTACAGTGGACCACCCACTCCTGGGGCACAGTGGTCCACAATCCACTCTGCTCCTTTAATGCAGAATGTTCAAAATATTTAATAATTGCTTATTTTCTATAAAGAAAGATTGTTTTAAAGTAGATTTAACTGTAAAATAAAGTAAACAAATAAAAATAACAATTTATTTAACATAGTAAGAAATATTTTGTTTTGCATTTACTGCCTTTGATAAATATAACTGTAGTCTAATTGTTGATGATTCTATTCAAGTAAGATTCATGAGACGCAAATTGAATGGAAATCAGTTTATTTCTCCCAAAACTGTAGATGAATCTGCTGTTGATGTCAATGATTTCATAATGTTGCTCTCAGACCCAAAATTATTTCTTGAAAATTCCAGGCTCAATCTTACTCATAAGTACTTTGGAATTTCATTTGAAAATTTTAATGTGCGCTGATTTTTTTGTTACTTAAGTAATAACTTCAACTAAATTGCAATTGTTCCTGTATTAATCTGTTATTATTTTCAAAACATAATTAATTTTTTGTTTTTGTTTCAAAATTTATATTACTATGTTATTTTGCGGGTGAAGGGGCAACAAAAAAGAATTAGATTCATGAAAAATAGATTTATATTGTATTTTAGATAATACCTAATAGTGGTCCACTGTACCCCAGTGGGTGGACCAGTGTATATATATTTTTTTTTTGAAAAATGTATTGACAACTATGTTGTGATAAAATTATGATGGATGTAAGAAGGTTTAAGGAATATTCAAAAATATTTTCATACAGATCGGTCAGTCTGTTAAAGAGAAAAAAAATGTTAACTGAAAAAGTGGTTCACTGTGTACCGGTCTCCCCTATACGTCAAGATAAACAATTTTTGTCTAGAAAATTATAATCGCAATCCATATATTGTCATATTAAAATACAGTGCATCTCATCTCACTCTAGGTGTCAAACATCAATTTGTATTTGTTACTTTAATAATAATAAAGATATCGTAACTATATTTTCAACAGACATGCTAATTTCTGTGAAATATGATATCACAATGAGAAGTGCTGAACGTGGCCATCATTAATATCTAAACAACTATGAGCTAGACATTCCTTTATTCAGAATCCGGTTGACAGTACTTATTCTGTGTCGTTGGTCAAAATTCGGTCATTTTCAATATCATCACATTGAGATTTAATGCAAGCAAAATTAATGTGAAACAAATCTCGCTAAAATATCTTCATTGTTGTTAAAGTTGTGTACGGAAATTCAGTTTCGGCTTTTAATTACACACCCAGTGCTTTTGACTGAATGTATTGTACTTTTGATAGAATAAATAGATTGTGATGTTTTTTGGATGTATCCACAGCAGATACTCATCTAAGTTACATTAAAAAACTTCCTTGCTAAACCAAAGGGAGTGGAAAACTTATTCTTGCTGAGATGCCATCATTTGAATAAATTGCGTTAATTTATTTTTAGTTTAGTCTCTTCCTGACAAGTAGACAATATATGACACTGTAAAGTTTTTCTTCCAATTTTTTACAATTTCTCTTTGATTTTAAAACGTATGTTTTATAGAATTTAAGAAAATTTTATTAATTAAAAAAGTGTTACAACTACCCTCTTCTTACATTTCTCAAAGATTTTTTTCAGTATAAAATTTACCTGTGAAAAACTCTTGTTTATCAAAATGTAAGTTTCTGTATTAAACATTATGTAAAATTGTTTTAAAATTTAATGCCTTTAAACTTTGAAATGTAATCGGCCAGCCGAATATTCGGTATTTGGCCGAATATTTACTATTCGGCTGGCCAAATATTCGGTATTCATCTAAAATCACTATTTGGTGCATCCCTATTGCTGACTCATTTTAAGTGTACATATTGTATTTTGTTAGCTAAACAATGTTTTCCCATTCATTTTTATGCAAAAAATTATAAGTTTTTTAATGCTACATAGATTTATTAGTGTTCCAGCTATGCCATTTAAGATTGGCAAAATGCATCCTGCCCTTTTTTTACGATTAGTCACGTGTGCTAGAAGTTTTACCTAGCGATCGTGTGTGAAAGCTTAGCTTTTTCAGTATCAGTATCATGAATCTTGTGAATTTCTACTTTCTTGGAAAGCATTGTTTTTTTCCCATCAACTTGCCTACTTTCATCTAAGTGAGTGTATATCTAAATACACTCAGGAGTTTAAGCAAAAATAAAATTTGGCGATCTTCAAACGGACCCCTTCACAAATCTCAAAACTGCTCAATCCTAGCATCTCCAAGACACTTAGCGACAATGAATTTTGCGAGGCGATTTTTTATTTTTGGCTACGCCTACTTGAAAACATTGTTTATTGACGTCATTGATGATGTATTTTGACATTCGAATTTTTAAACTTGGCTGAAAGTGGTTTTGACCAGGGGTGCAGAAAATGTTTCTACACCCAACATTTTTCCCAATCCATTTGAAAATTAGCTCCAAAATTTTACTCAAATTTCACAACAGAAAAAACACAAATTTCATTAAAAATCACTGGAAAATGCAAAATTCATCAATCAATCGCAGAAAAAAAACAAATTTTGTAAAAAAATTAGCAGAAAAAACTCGAATTTCTTCTAAAGATTTATGAAAAAAGCACTGTTTTCGTCAAAATATCGTGAAAAAAGCATTGTTTTCGTCGAAAGGGCATTGGAAACAGCATGGTTTTCGTCAAATGGTCGTAAAAAACCCACGATTTTCATCAAAATATCGTGAAAAACGCTCAATTTTCATCAAAAGATCACAAACAACGCTCCATTTTCGTCAAATGATAGCTAAAAACATGCAATTTTCGTCAAAAGATTGCAAAAAAAAAAAAAAAAAAAAAAAAAAAAGTGAAATTTTATCATTAAATTGTGCAAATGATTCTTCTTTTGTCAAAAGATTGTGGGAAAAAACACAAAATAGGGCTTGAATTTCAGGGCGGGATTCGCGCCGAAAATTTTGAAATCCCGCCCAAAAAAGTATCGTGGGCGAGACCCTCCCGCCCAAAAAATTTAATCATTTTCAGGAGAAATTTGCATTATTTAATTTGCCTGCAACCGAACGAGAAATTTCGTGATATTTTCCCCACAACTGATCAACGAACTTTGCGTTTTTCCATGTCTGACCGACGAACTTTCCGTTTTTTAAGCGACAGATCGACGAACTTTCCGTTTCTTCCGCGACAGATCGACGAACTTTCCGTTTCTTCCGCGACAGATCGACAAACTTTGCGTTTTTTCCGTGACAGATCGACGAACTTTGCATTTTTTTCGCGACAGATCGACGAACTTTGCTTTTTTCCGTGTCTGACCGACGAACTTTCTGTTTTTTAAGCGACAGATCGACGAACTTTCCGTTTCTTCCGCGACAGATCGATGAACTTTCCATTTCTTTCGCGACAGATCGACGAACTTTCCGTTTTTTCCGCGACAGATCGACGAACTTTGCATTTTTTAAGCCATTGATCGACAAACTTTACGTTTTTTAAGCGACTGATCGACAAACTTTGCGTTTTTTTCTGCGATCAGTCGACGAACTTTGCATTTTTTGTGCAATAGATCGACGAAACTTTGCATTTTTTAAGCAACAGATCGACGAACTTTGCGTTTTTTCGGCAACAGATCGACGAATTTTGCGTTTTTTCCACAAACGGTCGACGAACTTTTCGTATTTTCCTTGAGCGGTCGACGAATTTTGTATTTTTTCCGCGACAGATCTACAAACTTTGCGTTTTTCTGCAATCGATCGACGAAATTTGCTAAATTTTTCATTTTTTTATTTTGACAGTTTCGTCGTTTTTTTATTCCTGTGTCCGACTGAAAAATTTAGATTTTTTTCCCTGCGTTCAACTGATGAATTTCACGATTTTTCCCCACGACTGACTGATAAATTTCACAATATTTTCCTGTGACTGATTGACGAATTTTGCGATTTTCCTGGCGAGCAATCAACGAACTTCATGTTTTTTGCCTTGACCAACTGACGAACTTTGCGAATTTTTCCGTAACCGATTGACGAATTATTCAGTTTCTTCTGGCGACAGATTGATGAAATTCACTATTTTTTTTCTCGTGTCTCACTGAAAAATTCCAAGATTTTTTCTGCAACTGACTGATGAATTTAACGTTATTTTCTTGCGACGATTGGCAAACTTCGCCTTTTTTTCCCGCGACTGATCGACGAATTTAGAGATTTTTTTTCTATGAACATAAGACATAGATAAGGACTTCCAATAAAATAGCCTTTCCCAGAAGAAAATAGTCTCTCGAAAAATGTTTCAAATATAATGTATGTGTAGTATAGGTGCTATTTCACGGTCGCCAGTCGCCACGTGGCGACTAAATATTTTGCTGTGGCCACTAACTTTCGGTGTTTATGTCGTCATGTGATTTAAAAGTGATCAATTTCTGGTATTCCAATCACCATTATTATTTTTTTTTTTTAAAGATTAAGCGCAAAAATCTAATCATAACAAATCATAAACATAACAAAATTTATTATTACATTTTCATTTATTATTATCTTTATTATGTTTATTATTATTATTTCAGAATTATCTGTTTAATACAACAAACTATTAAATTGAGTCGTCTCTAGAAGTTCATAAAAAGTGTGAAGCGGAGGCTTCTTATGGAATTACGATGCTACCATTTCTTTTAAAGGAGCCCATTGATTTCTTTTTTCTAGTAAGTACTAATGTTTGACTTTTTAGATATTAATTTACTTGGTAGATTTATTTTCACCTGAATTTACTTATGGAGGATATTTTCCTTATTTCAGCTTTTCTCCATCTAGGGGAAAATGGGGGGGGGGGGGGGTCCTACTGTGGAGATCGAGCAACTTTAATAATTTTGTTATTTTTGGTTACAGTTTCTCTGTAAATTTTTGTGAAGGGTCTGTTCGAAGATTGCAGATTTTTGTGAAGGGTCTGAAAACTGACCTAATTTTTGCCTAGATAAATCCCTGAAGTGATATATGATCAGGGGTCTGTTCCAGGTTTTTTTTTCCAGGGTAAAAAATCCTATTCGTCTATAAATCCCAAAAAAAAAAACGCAAATTTCGTCAAACGAGCGCAAAAAAAAGAGAAGTTATTGGAGTGGATTTTTCTGTTTCAAAAACTGATTTTGTTGCTACAAATTTTTTTTCTTTACTTTCAGCAAAAACTGATTTTGCTGCTACAAAAACAGATTTTCCTGCTCTAAAATTCAGTGCAGCATTGAAGTGAGTGCTGCAGATTATTTTAGGCTTTACAGATTAATTTAACAGATTAAAAATAAATTTTGTGTTAAAAAATAAATGTTGATCTCTTTTAAATAAAATTTATTTGGTTGGAAGTTTTAGTGAATGTTTATGCACTTGTTTGGAGTCCTTACGCAATTTATTTTACATTCGAAAGGGGAATTCGGTTTTAATAACTAAATAAATATTAACCCTCTTGTCAATAAAGTTTAATTCAGAAAACTGGAGGATGGGTGGGGTTTTAGTGCATGTAACAACATAATACGAAAGATTGGAAAGAGGGCATATAACTTTTTTTGCATATAACTTTTCATTTTTGCTGTTAGCGGCGATAAAGATAGAGGGATGCAGCGTTTTTTGCAGAAAATTTTTAAGAAATTATTTGAGTTTGCAGACAGTTTTACATTTTATCTAAGTCTCCCTGTATGCTTAATTACGAGCTTAAGAACACTTTTCCATTTACAGACAAAACACTGATAAATCGTACACGATTATCATTACCTGACATAATTGTGTAACAAAGCAAATTATTCTGATTTTCTCAATGTCATGTGATGTGCAGGGGTGGGGGATTTTAAGAAAATCTTACCAGCCAGCAAGATGCAACACAGAGAAGAAGTTTGTAATGACAAAATATAAGTGACTGCATAAATAGTTAATTACTGTTACTACGGTGCATTTTCATATTTTCAGTAAATTCAACAAATATATACAACACGGAAAAGTTGAGTATAGTAATGTTTACATTGTTGTAATTCGGAAATTTGCAAAATATATCTAACTAATTAAAAAAAAAAAGTTTTTTGAATATCTCTATAGCTTGCAGTTTTCAAAAAACTAGCTAAAAACTCACTCGCCCTCTCAGAAAATCCACATGCCAGTGGCGAATAAAATGATGTATTCTCCCACCCCTGGTGATGTGTATTTAAATATGAATATGCTTCACAAAATTTACAATTTTCTTTTCACAATCGTTTCACAAAATTAGATTTTTTTTTTTTTTTCCCAATACTCATTCTGAAAAAATGTTAATTTTGACCTATACATTGTGCCAAGCTTAATATACCTGGTTTAATCTGTGGACGAAAGCCATTAGACCAACAACTCAGCGCATGTAATTCCCCCCCTCCCCTCCCTCTCCAAAAAAAATTCATGCTATGTTGCACAGCCATGATATAATACATTTAATGTTTTCCCACCTGCCAAAATGGTAATTTTTATTGCCCCAGAGTATTCTGGCTTAATTTTCTTATTTATTATTCTAGTCAGAGAAGCTTTTTAAAGTACGATTACACTCATTAAGTATTTTGAAATTTATTCACTCTGATTTATCACTGATTAATCACTAACTTTTCTTTTGATTTAGTGAGACCTTTGGATTTTCAAATTGAAATCTTGTTTAGAAAGTTTCATGTATGTATTGGTACGTTAGGGCATACAGAATGTTGTTTTGGTGAGTTTTAACACAAATCACATAAATAGTTCTATTAATTTGTAATTCTGACACTGAATTATAAATTTACTTTAATGCAAGCATTCAAATCCATTTATTTGTCAACAGAAAAATTGCAATATTTTCTAGTTAAATAGTTTTAAATTTTTTAGTACTTTTTTTGCAAAATATTAATCCTCAGAAATAACTTTATTTGTTATTTTTTTTTTTTTAATTTAAAGTTTTTTCAATATGTGATTAAACATTTCTTATAAGATATCTGCTTTTAAAAATTTAATCTTTCAGTCTCAGAGTTTCCAAATAAAAAAAAAATTTCATCGGTATGTAAACAAAAGAATGGGAACAATAGATATTGAATCCTGTCGAATGTTAGCGATAAAACTGGTAATGCAACAGGTACACCAGTAGTAACGCATGATTGCATCACCAGATAACAATCACAGTAGAAATAAATGGGTTGAATTAAATGATACAAAGTTTCTTTAGCACAATTATAGGTAAAGAGAAATTTCAAAAGAAAATGAGCGGTTGTTAAGTATCATACATTACTTTAAATACCGAAAGTGCTATAAATAGTTTCTGCTGGCTAATGATGATGGTTTAAATCAGCGAAAAATATAAAGAACACACTAAATCTAAATTAAAAGAAAATTTTAAAATGGAATCAGGATAAACCAGACTAAACAAACAAACAATAAAGTAACAAAATACCTAAAAAGCGACCAGGAAAGGGTGGCACATGTGTAAAAGGGGTCAAAAACGCTGTCTTATCTTACAGAAATCGCAATCCGTTTTAATGTATATATTTTTTATATTATCCTTAATCCAAATTTTTTACATATTTGCTTGTGTTTTAAACTAGAAGATTAAGAAGTTTTCCAAAACTTTCTTGTTTAGCAAAACAGCACTTAATTATCTAATTAAATTAATTTTTGACTATCATTTACTAAGATTGAGTATGTTTAATAAGAATTGTATGAATATATTTATTCATAGTGTTTTGTTTTAAATCGGAATATCTAAGTTAATATTCAGCTAAAGCATTACTCTTTACATTTCGACATTTTAATAATACATTATTGCTTTAATACTTTACATCTGTGTTGAATATGTACTTATTTATATTCATGTGTTATAGGTTTCTCCTGATGATGAAACACAAAAGTTAGATTCTATTTATCCTGTTATACAAGGAGATATTGAAGAGAGAGAGATCTCCTGAAGAAATGTTATATCACTATCCTCTTTCTGTGTACAAATATAGAAATAATAGTGTTGTCATTCCAAAGTATTTATTGTTTGATCATGTAAACAATTTCTAATATCCATCATTTCATCTTGTGCAGTAATCAATTTCTTAGATGTATATGTTGAGTATTTTCTAAAGCCACTTATTTTGTGTAATCTATCAGAAGTTGTTATTAAAAAAAAAAAGAAGAAAAAAACTGTCCTTTTGTTTGTTTTTTTTGTATACATGTAAAATTTTGTTCTAAATATTTGCTTTTAATAAATTTAATTTTACTCAATAAGTTGTCCTTTAAAAAAAAAAAAAAAAAAAAAAAAAAAAAAAATGAATGTGGTATAATGATTGACTAAACTATGTACTTATAGTAACTGATCTTAATGAATATTCTTCAAGGGATAAAGTTAAGTTCAAGTTTGTTATAGTAATTAAACACCAATCGTTCTTACTTCTGTGTGAAGAGCACTTTTTTTAAAGTAATTTCAACAGGGTTCCCAGCGTCATGGAATTTCAAAGTAGTCAGGGAAATTTTAAAATACATAGAAAAAGTCAGGGAATTTACAAATATTTTCTAAAAAGTCATGGAAAAGTTTTGGAGAAAAAATGAAAAATGATGCGAAATTCATCATATAGTCTCAGGAAAAAAAAATAGAGAATTTTGAAGAGAAAAAAAAATCGCTAATTTTCGACAAAGGATTGCAAAAATAAGTAACAAATTCCATTGTATGCCCGTTTGGTCAGAGAATTTTTTGAGATTTGGTCAGGGGATTTGCCAGTCATGTTTTGCTGGGAACCCTGTTCAAAGTTTTGCACATAAATTTTTAAAGGAAAAGTTTTATCTTTCAGAGTATTTAAATTTTTATTTATTAATTAATTAATTTATTAACATTGTTTTTTTATTTTATTTACTTGATTTTTTTTTCTTTTTTTGTTCTAATATCTAAATTAAATTGGAAAGTGTTTTATATTATAAAATTTGTTCAATATTTTGAAATAGGGGGGATGCAGTATGGGTATTTGTATAAATCAAAAAGTATATATATATATATATATATATATATATATATAATAATAATAACTGTTACAATTTTAACTTTTTTTCACTAAATGATGAATAAGATTGAAAACTGACTTAATGTTACCAGGTATTTTAGTATACCAGATACTATGTATAACTAGCTACGGCATTATGAGAAATAATTCTAAACTCTTTCCAGGTGAAGGTCTTGACTGCATCCCTGCCCATTGTTTGATGGGCAGGGGCACAGCCTTTTTATCTCTGACGGTAGGCATAGCAACTTAAACATTAGGTTGGGACTAAGTTCATTTTTTAAAATAGCATTTAAGCACTCAAAAATAGCTATTCTCTGGTTCACATGTATTGTAGTAAAAGTCTACAATCAGACTTCTCATTCTCGTGATTTTTTTTTTTTTTTATATCTTTATTTTTCAGAAAATTATATGCGAATTTTCATTTAAAAAAACTATATATATCAGGAGTCGGCAAGTAATTTTAAGTAGGGTCTGAATACTTTTGAAATTTTTTATCGAGGTCCAGAGAGAAAAAAGCACTCAAGTAATATTAGTACTTATTAATTTTAAATTGTTATTTTTACACATACATACACTATAGAATAGAAAAATCGTATTCGTTATGAAAAATTACTATGTACACAAGTATACGTTGTGAAAAATTTTATATACACATTATAAAATAAAAAAAGCAGATAATTTATTCAAATTGAAAAATTTTGGCGGTCCACAATTTGACCTTTCGCGGTCCGCCAGTTGCCGACCATTGATATATGTCTTTTTTTTATTATTGTTTTAAATATTGTTCATATTATTTTTAAAAATATAAAATTAAAATGAAATTGAATTTTTCCTAGAAGAAAATATCTTAATTGAAAAGTAACTGTATAAAAAGTTTAAAACAGATGGCCAATCAGAAGCAAATGAGCATAAAAATACGTTTCTATTTGGGAATTCCTCCTTAACCAGTTCATCTTTTCATTTAAACTGATCTATTAAACATATTAATTATGTAGTTTTTTTTCTTGTGTTATGGAGTGCTTAAGTAGAGGAAGGTATGTTAAATTGGCCTTTTCATATAGTGTCTTCTTCTTTTTCTCTCAGAACATCTTGTAAATTTTTTACTTAATTTAATAAAATTTATATTCGAAATTCCTAAAAGTGTTTTATGTGCACTTTTATCAATATGTAATATTAAAACATCTGTCCGCAAAAAACAGTACTTTTTTATGAAAAACTGCTCATATTTGCCATAAAATTGCCAATTTATTCCTTAAAAAAATCTATTAAGCTAAAAGTTTTCAGTTGCGTGTTGAAATGTTTTATTTATGCAGCATACAATATATTTTTAATTCATTAAATATATATTTAACAAAGTTTTTATCTATTTTATAACACATTTTGTGGAGAGACTAGAGATGTAAAATTTACGGAAATTTTGAACTGGCGGAAAAAAACCCATTTTCTTTTCTGGAAAAATTGATTTATTAAAAATATTTCTCAAAAGTAAGTTACATTTTCTTAAAAAACATAAAATATTAAACATTTTTAAAATTTCTGCATACTAAAAAATATTTTTTTTTTCACTTTACATGAATATATTACAAAAAAGAAAAAAAAGTCATCTTTTAAAAATTTAGCCTTTCAGTCTCAGAATTTTCACAGTAGCTTTCCTTGCTTAATTTAACACCATTGTTTATAATATATCAGTTTTCAATTGCATTTCTTAAATTACCAGTAGAGAAAATTTAAAAAATAACAACAAAAAATTTTTTTTAAGTTTCAACCAATATCACTGCAGTTTGAAAGAAAACTTAAATTGCATTAAATATTACCTCAACATAATATTGCTTAAGTATATAAATGATGCCATTTTAAAGAAACAAATTATTGTAGTTGTGACATTATAAATATTATCACACTTTTAAATCTCCCATTCCTTAAAAATTTATACCAATTTACAATATTACATTTTTTTCCCTTACAATTAAAATTTTCATTTCTCGTGTATTTAGTTTTGGTATAGCTTTCCAGTCTAAACATAAACCAACCTATATGTTTTGGTTTCAGTTTATGTTTTAGATTCTTAATATACATATGTATATTTCTTTAATGAAAGTTATAAAATTTGTGGACTTTTAAATACTTGGTTTCAACAAAAATTTTCACAGAAAATTTGTATTTTCTTTGCAACGTTTATTTGTATGCATTTATTTAAAAAACAAAAAAATACAGTTAGACAAGTCTTAGAATCTATATTTTAAATAAAATGAAGAGAAGAGAAACTAGTCGGATGTGCCACTCCCAAAACTTTTTTCTATCTCACACAGGTTTTGCATAGATTAAAAAATATCAGCACCAATTTATATCAAGGTCAAACTGAATCTAAAGTTTTATTAAATTCCGTGCATTAGTTCTTGAGATATGACTATATTGCTAAAATTGTGTAAATCCTGCAAAATGTAGCATAATAGCGCCACCTGTTGGGAGATTTAGACTAAAACCTAATCAATAACAATTTATGTCAATGTCTAACTGAATCTGAAGTTTGATACAAATCCGTGCATTAGTTCTTGAGATATAGTTATCGTCATAATAATGAAAAAAGTAGCATAGCAGCGTCGCCTTTTGGGCTATTTACACCTAAACGAGCTATGACTGATGAGATATGACTATATTGCTGCAACATCTATTTATGTCAATGTCTAACTGAATCTGAAGTTTGATGAAAATAAGTGCATTAGTTATTGAGATAGAGCTATTGCGGAAATCACAAAAATTGCAGCATAGCAGCGCCACAATTTTGCACACGGATTTTCATTTTTAACAAGAGAAGTTGCATGAGTCTGCTTCCATTTTTTTCACACGATCCTGTTTTTGTAAACCCTTGTATAAAAAATATTACCTTTATAAAAAAAAAAATCTTTCAAAATTGTCATAAAAAATGTAATCAAAATTTTATGAATTAGAAATTGTCGTTATATTTAGGTTCCTATTTGGATATTTTTAATAAGGTCCTTCATACAGCTAGATAATAGATTCATTGATTATTTCAGCTATTATGTGACAGGTTTTGTCATTCTAAAATCGTCACATTTCAGGATTCAGAATGAAGATTGAAAAATTTTCCGAATTTGTGAAGGGTCTTATGTTTTAGGTGAAAAAATTGTGAAGGATCCTTTAAAGGACCGGAGTTCTTCCTAAACTGCTTACAGATCATATTTTTCATGGTTAAAATTTTCATGCGAGACACTGAACATGAAAAAATATCTGAATGCAGCTATAACAACATTTTGTATGTATTATTTTAAAAATTAAATTTCAATTTTTCCAATTTGGAAAAATTAAAAATTACACCTTCGGAAAAAACCCGGTCCCAAAGTTTCCGGTTTTTTTCCGAGCATTCCCATCTCTAGGAGAGACATTTTGCAAAACTGGGCTATGTTGCACCAAAGCTATTTAGACCTGCACCATAAATAAGGGTTTTAAAATAATCAAATATTGAGAAAAAATTGCACCATAAATAGGTGTTTTATGGTGCAACCTTTTCTCAATATTTGGTGCTTTTAAAAACCTCATTTTTTTGCTGCAACCTTTTCTCAATATTTGGTTCTCTTAAAAACCCTTATTTTTGGTGCAACCTTTTCTCAATATTTGGTGTTTTAAAAACCCCATTTTTTGGTGCAATCTTTTCTCAATATTTGGTTCTTTAAAAACCCTTATTTTTGGTGAAACCTTTTCTCAATATTTGGTTCTTTTAAAAATCCTTATTTTTGGTGCAACCTTTTCTCAATATTTGGTTCTTTAAAAATCCCTATTTTTGGTGCAACCTTTTCTTAATATTTGGTTATTTAAAAAACCCCTATTGTTGGTGCAACCTTTTCTCAATACTTGGTTTTTTCAAAACCCTTATTTATTGGTGCAAATTTTTCTTCTTTTTGGTGCAAGTCTAAGCACCAAAATGTAGTATAGTTTTGCACCTTTTTTTATAGCCAGCAAATTGGCTCCACTTTTTGGTGCAACATAGCCCAAAATTTTTTACAGTGTAATAGGAAAACACATTTGATAGTTATATAGAATAGTTCAGTTTTTCAAAACGAGCAATATTTAATTAGCTTTCCCAAAATATTATAATACCCCGTTAAATTGATAAGGCATTCATATTTTACAATATCCTTATTACCACAAGAAGCAATGCTTTTATTTCATTATTTTGTTCTATTTGTGTTACATTACTAAGAAATGATTTTTTTTTTTTTTTTAAATCTTGCTCTTACTTCTTTTTTCCTCCCTTCAAAATTGCATATATTTTGTTTAACACCTTGCTATAAAGTAAATGCACTAACGTGTAATATAGATACTGTATATTTTCTGAATTATCATTACTTTTTGTCTTGTTTTTTTTAATAGCGTCTACCTTGCTTTCAACCCTTTGAACGCGATTTTTTTCTTTCAAAGTGCTGACTTTTTGTACGTTCCAAAATAAAATATAAAAGCAAAAAATCTATAAAAAAAATCAGAAAAAATGTTAAATTTAATTTTTAGTACAAAAATATTAGAAATTTATGTCTTCAAATATTTTAATTTCGTCTTTCTCAGTTTTAAACGTTTTCCAGTTATTTGAAAGAATATTTAATATTTTCTAAGAAAAGAGTCCCATAAATTATATTTTGCAAATAGAAATTCTTAATTGCAATTTTGAAATCCAACGTGATGAAATAAAGAAGATTTATGCACTTTAAGACTGAACATCATGTGGAAGATCTAAATTGACAAAAAAAAAACTACGCTGAGTTTTAATCTTCTTTTGCATAAATCATTTATATTGCACTTTTTAGTGAATGTAAATTATGAAAAAACATATTTTATTATTCGAATCAATTAAGGAAGTGGAAGACGCTTTTTGGAAGAAATAGTCAGAGAATTATTTTTTCCCTAATGCCTGTTTTTGACATTAATAATTTTGTGTCGCGTAAATATTTTTCAGAATATTTGTATTTATTTTCTCTGAATAAAGTTCAACTGTAAGATAAACAAATTTTAGATGAATGTGTTGAATTTTCTTTAAAAATTCTTATGTGTTATGAATTAATTAGTTACTAATTTTTAACAAGCCTGGTTTTGCAATCCACATGTTCTTATTATATACAGTCATTAACAAAATTTTAACACCACTCAATGTTTAGGATAACATTTAAGACCAATTGTTATTCGTGATGGCAATCCAAATTTCTTGCTTGAACGCCTAAAATACGCTCACCAGGCTTACATTTCTTTCTGCCGCAAGCAAAGCTGTCTTTATGTTTTTAAAGACTGATAGCCTAAATGGTAATTTACCCAAAGAACCATGATAAAATAAGTAGAAATTCAAGCAAGTGACAACAATCATCTTATAATATAGACAAACTAATGGTTACAACTGGCTCCACCTCTGTAGCACAACAAGCAATCAAGCGTGCCAATGTCAAAAAGTTAACAAATAAAATAAAAGCGAAAATTCACAGCTTTCATTCTGGTGGTGGAAATCAAATAAGATGAACCTAAAAGTCGACTATGACTCCACCCCATAATGTCACTACAACAGAGCCAATTATAATACTAATGAAGAGAATCAACCAATTAAAAAGTCAACTTATACCAACGCAAGCGACATCATCCCAAGAAATTGTCAAACCACCAAGAAACGATAACCTCCAAATGACACTGACAAAAATCTAATGAATATCAACCACTGATAATGATAACAAGCACCACTTTGAATGAGAGGAACATCCACGATCAAGTGAGAACTCCATTTATTAAGAGACAAAAGGGAAACAAAAAAGTGAAAATAGAAACTACCCATGATAGAGACAGCCAGTGGCGGCTCGTGGATGACTTTATTTGGGCCAATAAATGCATGGCTGTCAAATTTACTCTTTTCTTACCACTATTATTAAAAAGAAATACTTTCTTTTATCTATTACCCAAAAGTTCTGACATTAAACAAGGAAATGATTTCTTGTAAAAAATAATGGCATGAAAATAGTAAATTTTTCATACATGCATTTAGTGCCCCCCAAAAAGACAGTGACGAGCCACCACTGGAGACAGCTAATCACAAAAAAGAGTGATCAGTATAACTATGATCAGCGACAACTCATCCTGACAAAAGAGAACCAGCTCCAAGCACTTAAGCGGACAAGATAACTGATAATTATAAACCCAATTAGGAGGACGATCAAATAGTAGTTATCAAAAGAAGGTCAGCAAATACTCCAGTATCCCACATCCGCCCAGAATGATTTCTCTGCTCTGTGGAGTGCCGAATCGACTCATCGAATCATCAATTAGCAACTGACCAACCAAGGAAAAGCAACGAAGGTAATAAGAAGCACTGCACCCACTGCACGGCCTGGAGGTTTGTCACTGTTGCTAGGCATCAACAGGTTCAGATAGGCAAAAGCCCGGCAGGTACGGGCCAGGTCAGCAGTCTAAACAAAAAAAGCTGTCTTTATTTTCTTACGGGTACTCCTAAGCGAAAGTACAGCTATTTGTCGTATGATATGGTCGTCCCGAGACGTTGTTGCTCTAGGTCAACCTGATCGTTCCCTTGCAATACATATCCCATCTAAACTTACTGTAAGTAAGAATATTGTACATAATGCCATAATGAAGCATAAAGTAGATGGGATATTCACTACAATGGGATTATCAAGTCGGCCAAGAACAACAACGTCTCAAGACGACCATATTATAAGGCGAATAGCTGTACGTTTGCCTAAGACTATCTGTAAGAAAATAAAGACAGCTTGGACTTGGAGACCACTGACCAGGCCCCTACCTACCGGGATTCGACCCAGTTTGACGGGTTTGAGTGCCTGGTCATTGGGGCGAAATTCGCCTGATCGCCCTATTGGGGCGGTCCACAAGGACAAGTACCCATTTCGGCCAATCAACTGAGTCCGGATTTTTCTGTGTTGTTCACTCCTAAATTTAAATGTTCTGAGATCTGACGCCGCACACCACGTACTCGTCATGACAGTTGAAATGGGGCTGGACAATTTAGTGCCGAAACGTTGGTACTGAACTTAGCTTGAAAAAGGGGAGAGAATTTTGAGGGAAACTAAATAAAGAAATTAACTAGATAATGAAACCACTGAAATGAAAATATAATTAGCCAATAACTAAGTCGTACCATCGGGGAAAATTTTTGGGCCGAGTTGCAAGGCAGACGAAAACGCTGCGGGGGCTGACGGGACTGCGCCTTTCTACCGTACCCCACCTGGTAAAAACTGGCTCCGTGGGCTGTCCCATTAGAGCGGGTCCGGTAGCTTTTGCGGACAATGTCCAATTGCACCTAATAAAGAGGCGAACAGTCAAAAATAAAATGAATAAAAAAAACTGCTCCTAAAAAAAAAACCCTTGTGCTACCAGTTGGGGCCGGCCATTGGCTCGTCCCAACCGGCAGCACGAGGAACTGCAAGGGGAACCTGGAAGAGAAGAATGTTACATTTTAAACTGAACTTATTCTGAATTACACTTTAACTACATTATTGAAATTAATTTACTTTTATTGTGCTAATTGACTTGGCTACCCATCCATTGGGCCCATGAAAGGTTGTTAAATAATTAATAATTTGTAATTTAAAATATGTACTATTGCCGTTAACTGACTAAACCATAATGGGTTGTTGTTGTTGGTTTGGCCCAAGAGCCCGGTTTTGCAGCTTTTTATTTCTAAAAAAATAAAGACAGCTTTGCTTCCGGCAGGAAGATATGCAAACCTGAAGACCGTATCTAGGCTTTCAAGCAAGGAATTTGGATTGTCATCGCGAATAGAAAGTGGTCTTAAATGTCGTCAAAACATCGAGTGGTCTTGAACTTTTGTTAATGACTGTATATAATAAGAACTTGCGGATTGCAAAATCAGGCTTTTCAAAACTTTGTAACTAATCATTTACAAACATTTTTCGAGAACATTCAGTACATTTATCTAACATTTGTGTATCCTATCGTTAAATTTTATTCAGAAGAAATAAGTATAAAAATTTTGAAAAATATTTACGCGACACAAAATTATTAATGTCAAATACAGGCATTAGGAAAAAAAAATATTTCTCTAATTGCCTCTTCCAAAAAGCGTCATCCACTTTGTTAATTAATTCGAATCATAAAACATGCTCTTTCATAATTTACCTTCACTAAAATGTGCAAGACAAATGAGCGTCTTTTTTTTTTTTTTTTTTCTATTTAGATCTTCCACATAAAGCTGAGTCTTAAAGTACATGAATCATCTTTCTTTCAAGATGTTGTCTTTCAAACGTGCAATTAAGAATTTCTATTTGCAGAAAATAATTTATGAGATTATTTTCTTAGAAAATATTAAATATTCAAACAGCGATGATTTATGTATTTTAAGACTCAGCATCCCATGGAAGATTTATACAGAAAAAAAATTACCCTGAAATTTAATCTTTTTTCGCATAGTTTATTTATCTTGCCCATTTCAGAGAAGATAAGTTATAAGAGAGCATATTTTAATGATCTGAGTCAATTAAGAAACTGAAACATCCTTTCTGAAGGAAGAGATAATTGGAAAAATACATTTATTTTAGTAAAGTTTGTTTTGGGCATTAAAAATTTTGTGAAACGTAAATATTTTTCGGAATAGCTGTATTTATATTCTTTGAAGTTTAACTAGAATGATATAAAGGTTTTACAGAATGTGTTCATTTTCCTTAAAAAAAGTCATCTGAGTTTTTTTTTTAAAGAAGCATGATTTTGTAATCCAAAAGATATTAATATACAAGGTCTACCCTTAAATCCGTTACGCTCAAATAACTGATGAACCAAATTAACTACATTAATGAACGCGGTGTCTAGTTATAATATAAACGGTATGCCGGTATACGATAAGGTACCTATCAGATCCCCATAAGGGTAAATTCCGGAATTAGGACTGTGTCTAGAAAGCTATAGAAGATACGACTAAAAATTTAAAGACAAATTTGTCTATCGTCCTTTATTTAGTAAGAAATTGTGGCTTACATGTAAAAATAACTTTATTAGGTGCCCTGAAACTTAATTGTTTAAAATCTAATCACCAGCTTAAATACCCCACTAATTGCATACGCCACTATAATTGCGTTGAAGTATGGCAGTATAAGGAAGATGCTCATTTATTAATAAAACTAAGGCATGTAAGCAGTAAGTTACAATGCATTTTAATAAAAAATCAAGTTATGTATGTCTAATGTGTACACCATCGGAACGGTCTCGCGTCAATTCGTGGCGCACAATTCATCGCGGCACAATTCATCGCAGCGTCAATTCGTCGCAGCGTCAATTCGTCACGGCGACAACTCATCGCAGCGTCATTTCGTCGTGGTGTCAATTCGTCGAAACGAAAATGGTTTTGAAGGCTATGATGATAAAATTAAAGATAATGTAGTAAAATTATTTAATGACAATATGTTTTTTAGATATAGAGAATTATAACTAATAATTTACATCATTAAATAATTTTACTAAATTATCTTTACTTGTATTCAAATATATTCAAATATATTTTCGTTGCGACGAATTGACGCCGCGATGAGTTGTCGCCGCGACGAATTGACGCTGCGACGAATTAACGCTGCGATGAACTGTGCGCGATGAATTGTTCCGTGATGAATTGTGCGCGACGAATTGACACAGAACCCATCGGAACACATGCAGATGCATGATTTATTGCTGTATAATGCATTGTGACTTTAGTAATTTTTGTGCATGTTCCTGGCTAATTCTTGTTAATCTTCAATTTGTAATGTAAAGATAGTTTGTTATATGTAAGAAAAATCCTTATAAAATCAGTAAAAGTACTCGGAATAGGAAAATTAATTAATAATCATACGACATTTTTGTCTTTTAAACTTAGTAATCTGTAACATGTTGGTTGTAACAAAATGCTATAATTTCATATTAAACTATTATTGACGTTTTCATATTTTTCACCTGAAATCATTATTTGCCATAATAAAATAATCCTTGACATACACTAAGCGTTATACCAAGAAAATTATTGTTCTATCCCAAATTAACTTTACTGAAAAACATCAAATCTAAAATAAACTTGCGGTGCTACAGTACATTAAGTATCAAGCCAACAGAATACAGCCCTAGCCCTATTATCTTGACCAATTGCTTTGAACTGCTATACAGCATATGTCCCGGTCAGTTGGCCAGTAACGTGGACCCTCAGTGTTTAGTTTCCGGACAACCCAATATAAGGAAAATGAGCACATTTTGTAAAATCTTTATATCTTTCTAGATGATAGTACAAAAATATTTCGTCAGTATATTATCGAGAATGAAAAATGCTTTATTATTTACTAAAATGTGTATTAATTATTTCCGGATTACAGAATATTGCTTTTATTGTTGTTATTATTATTATTATTAATTATTCAAAGAAGATAACACCTGTCATGAAAAATCAACACAGTCTCTTAAAAATCGTATATTTTTACAAATATTTTTTATTATCTTATATTATCTTATATTTTTACCAGAGACACTATTTGCAAATAATTGGAAAAATAATAGCGCGACATAAAATTGTTAACACTAGAAACAATCTTTAACAAATGAATGTATTTCTCCAATTATCTGTTACTTTAGACAGCGTCTTGCACTTCCTTAATTCACTGAAATCGCAAAATATGCTCTTTTATAATTTACCTTCGCTAAAACGTGTATGATAAATGAACTGCGCAAAAGAAGATTAAATTTGAGTAGATTCTTTTTTTCTGTTTAGATCTTCCACATTATTCTGGGTCTTAAAATGCATAAATCATCTGGCTTTCAAGGCGTCGACTTTAAAAATTGCAATTAAGAATTTCTATTTACAGAAAATAATTTATGGAGTCTGTTTTCTTGGGAACTATTTGGCATTCTTTCAAATAACTACAAAAGTATGTAGGACTGAGAAAAGCATTCATGAAAAGAAAATATTTATAAATATGAGCTTCTCTAATTATTTTTTTCCTGACAATCAAAACTTAACACATTGTGATAAAATTTTCAACTGTTTTTTTTCTTTTCGTTTCTTTTTGAAAAGTTAAAAAAATCGTGATCGAAGTGTTGAAGCAAGGCATATGCTACTTGCAAATTGATAATTTAAAAATAATGGATACATAATGCAGAAAATATAAATTGGTTTGATTAATCGTCGTAGTCTGGTAGCTTAGTGATCACCATGTCGCGTTACATAATGCATACATAATAATGGATACATAATGCAGAAATATAAATTGCTTTGATTAATCGTCGTAGCCTGGTAGCTTAGTGATCATCATGTCGCGTTACGTAATGCATACATAATAATGGATACATAATGCAGAAAATATAAATTGCTTTGATTAATCGTCGTAGCCTGGTAGCTTAGTTGCTTAGTGATCATCATGCTGCAGGCACAGAGTTCATCTCCGGACCTGGGCAGCGTTCACTCAAACTTTCTTACTTTCAAGATCGATAAAATGAGTAGCAAGCTTGCTTGAGAAATTCGTGTCGGTTGGAAAAATCAATTCGCACCGGAAAATTCTGCCCGTTAATTATTAGAGATTAGATATCAGATTCAATGTCTAATAATTAAATGATAGAATTTTCCGGTACGAATTGATTTTCCCAACCGGCACGAACTTTCCGGACAACACAATAAAATGTCATTTGAAATGAAAAAAACAAGCATTATTTTATAATCCAAAATATATTAATATATAGGGTTTATAATTAATGTACATTTTTCACAAATAATTGATGAACCGAGTTAGCTACTGTCTTGAACGTAGTGTCTAAGAGTAATAAAATGGATATGCGGTACACGTTAAGGTATTTCGCAGCTCCGTATAGCGGTAAATTTCGGAATTATGACTGATTTTTGTAACCTATAGGAGATACGACCAAAAGTTTAATGACAAAGTTATCGAGTACTCTTTTGATTTAGTATGAAATTTTATTTTACATGTAAAAAAAAAAAAAAAAAAAAAAAAAAAAAAAAAAAAAAATCTCGGAAACATAATTTTTTTATATCCAATCACCGGCTTAAATAGGCCTCTAATTATGTATATAAATGTGAGAGTATAAGGAAGATGCTCATTTACTAATAAAATTAAGACATGTAATTAGTAAGTTACAATGCAGTTTAATAAGAAAATGAAATTAAGTATGCCTAATGTGTCCACCATCGGGACACATGCACGATGCAGGATTTACTGCTGTATGATGCATTGTGACTTTTGTAATTTTTGTGTGTTCTCAACTAATTGTTGTAAATCTTCAATTTGTAATGTAAAAATAGTTTGTTATTATATCTAAGAGAAAACCTTAGAAAATCAGTAAAATACTTGGCAATATAAAAATGAATTAACAATCATACGGTCGGCATTTCTGTCTTTTAAGAGCCTACGCCAGTCACGCGAAGAAACGCTCAAGCTAATGTTAAGTCTATGGGAAGGTTTTTGCACGATTTCTCACTCGCATTTTAATATTTTTAATTGATTTTTTTTGCATAGGATAGCTGAGGTCTATCTCTAACGCTGTTAGTTTTTACTTTTTTGATTTTGGTTACAGTTTTTTTTAAAAGCGGACATTTTCAATTTTGGAACCGGTTTGAACCGGTTCTGAAAGTGAAAGTCCCTTATATAAAAAAACTGGAAACAAAATCGAAAAAGTAAAAACTAACAACGTTAGAGATCGACCTCAGCTATCGTATGCAAAAAAAAAAAAAAAAAAAAAAAAAAAATCCTTTAAAAATATTAAAATGCGAGCAGAAATCGCGCAAGAACCTTCCCATTGACTTAACATTAGCTTGAGCTTTTTTCTCATGACTGATGTAGGCTCTTAAGCTGAACAATCGGAAACATGTTAATTGTACCAAAATGTTGTAATATCTATTGACACTTTCACATTTTGTATCAGTAATCATTATTTTCCATAATAAAATAATCATTGATATACATTAAGTGTTTTATTACGAAGACAATTATTGCTGTTTCTCAAATTAACTTATAATTAATCAAAGGAATTTATATTTTCCGCATTATGGTATCATTATTTTTAATTTAGTAATTTGGAAGTAGATAGCTCTTGATTCAAAACTTCGAGCCGATTTTTTTCTTTAAAGTTTTTGTTATACTTTTCAAAAGGAAAAGAAAAAAAAATGTCTAAAATTTTATCACAAAGTGTTAAATTTTATTTTCAGTAAAAAACAATTAGAAATTTTTATTTATAAATATTTTCTTTCCGTGAATGCTTTTCTCAGTCCTACATACTTTTGTAGTTACTTGAAAGAATGCCAGATGTTTGCCAAGATAAGATATATCTTAAATTATTTTTTTGTAAATAGAAATTCTTAATTGCAATTATGAAAGTCGACGTCTTGAAAGCCATAATATTTATATATTTTAAGAATATATTATTAATAATGTGGAAGATCTAAATAGGAAAAAAAAACTACACAAAATTAACCTTTTTTGGCACAGTTCATATTTATCTTACACATTTTAGTGCAGATAAATTATAAAACAGCATATTTTATGATCTCAGTCAATTAAGAAGGTGTAAGATGCTTTCTGATGCAAAAGATAACTGTAGAGATACATTTATTTTTTTAAAGCTTGTTTCTGTTGTAAACAATTTTGTGTCGCGCAAATATTTTAAAAATTATATTTGGAAATTTTTTCTCTGGATAAAGTAAAAATATAAGATTTTTAAGCGAATATGCTGATTTTTCATGAAAAGTGTTATCTTCTTTGAGTAATCAATAATAATAATAATAATAAAAGCAATGTTCTGTACTCCGGAAGTTATTAATAGATATTTTAGTATAGAGTAAAACATTTTTCATTGTCAATAATATGCTGACGAAATCTTGTTATGCTAGCATCTAGAATGATAAAAAGATTTTAGAGAATGTGTTTATTTTCCTTATAAAATGCCCTTTTAAATTAAAAAAAAAAATCGTGATTTTGTAATCCAAAATATATTTCTATACAGGATCTATCATTATGTCCGTTTGTCTCAAATAACTGATGAACGGGGTTAGCTACAGTCATGAAAGTATTGTCTAGGTGTAATAAAACGGTATATGCAGTATACGATAAGGTACTTGGCATCCCCTCACTGTAAATTCTGAAATTCAGACTGTGTCTCGAAAGCTATAGTTGATACGTCCAAAACATTAATGACAAATTTGTCGAGTGTTATTCGTTAACGAACATTATCTGAAATGATGCCTTGCAAATAATGTCGTAAAAATAACTTTATTAGAATCCCAAAATCTTCTTTTTTTATAACAACGTGAAGATTTCTGATACATTTTCTGACTCATTTTTAAACGTAACAGCATCAAATTGACAGGACTGACTGTTGAAGTGATTCATAATTTAAATGAATTTTCCATCTTTTGATAATTAAATTACTTATCGAGATATAAGCGATTCGTGTCACGTCACAACACGTTTTTCTCCTTTTTTTTTGTGCTGGCGCGTAGGGAATTAGGAACAAAACGCTTATTTTGACAGTATTTTTTGAAAGATCTACTGTATTTACCAAAAAATGGAAAACGTCTTTCGATTACAAAGTTTCTGAATAAGAGCATCTGCCAATTTAATACATTTGCGAACAAAGATGAATAAAAAAATGTGTCATAAAGTAACCAGTTTGAATTTGAGAACAGCCTTAAATACGTCATTAATTGCATGTAGAAGCGTGACAGTATAAGGAAGATGCCCATTTACTAATAAAACTAAGACATGTAAGCAAGGTATAGTAATGTTTTAATAAGAAAATCAAGTTAGCTCTATTTAACCCTAGTGTTTTCACCATCGGGACACATACAGGATGCATAATTTAGTGCTGTATGATGCATTGTGACTTTTGTAACACGCCTGAATTTTTGTATGTGTTCCCGATTACTTGTTAATATTGAATTGTAAAGTAACAATAGTTCGTTATATCTCAGAGAAATCCTTAGAAAATAGGTAAAAGTACTCACTCGATAATAAAAAAATGAATTAATAGCCATATGGAATTTCTGTTTTTCAAACCTATCAGTCTGTAACATGTTGATTGTACAAAATGCGATAATATCGTATTAAACTATAAACGCTTTCATATTTTTCACCAGTAATCATTATTTGCCATATTAAAATAACTTTTCATATAAAATATGTGTTACATATTACCAAGAAAATTATCCCCCATTCTCAAATGAACTTTACTGATAATTAATCAAAGGGATTTATATTTTCTGCATTACGAATCAATTATTTTTGAATTAGCGATTTCCCCTTTCTTCAACACCTTGATCACGATTTTTCTCTTTAAAGATTTTTTAAAAATTATTTTCAAAATGAAAAGGAAAGAAAAAAAAATATTTAAAAATTTATCACAAAGTGTTAAGTTTTATTTTTCAGTATAAAATAATTAGAAGTTTATGTTTATAAATAATTTCTGTTCGTGAATGCTTTTCACAGTCCTACATACTTTTGTAGTTGTTTGAAAGAATGCCAAATGTTTCCCAAGAAACTCATAAATTATTTTTTGCAAATAGAAATTCTTAATTACAAGTTTTAAAGTCGACGTCTTGAAAGCCGGATGATTTATGCATTTTAAGACCCAGAATAATGTGGAAGATCTAAAAAGAAAAAAAGAATCTACTCAAATTTAATCTTCTTTTGCACGGTTCATTTATCTTGTACATTTTAGGATTTTAGGGAAGGTAAATTATTAAAGAGCATATTTTATGATCTTAGT
Organism: Maratus michaelseni; assembly: GCA_963931845.1. Taxonomy (NCBI): domain Eukaryota; kingdom Metazoa; phylum Arthropoda; class Arachnida; order Araneae; family Salticidae; genus Maratus; species Maratus michaelseni. The sequence continues at coordinate 262,617,770 of OZ007593.1, forward strand.
CAATTAAGAAAGTGCAACGCGCTTTCTGGAGGAAGAAAAATACATTTATTTATTTTATTTTATTTATTTTTTCCAAAGGCCGCTTCCGATATTAAAAATTTTGTACCGTGCAAATATTTTCCAGAATATTTGCAAATATTTTCTCTGTATAAAGTAAAAATATAAAGTAAAAATATATTTAAAAGAATGAGTTGATTTTTCATGAAAAGTGTTATTTTCTGCAAATAGTCAGTATTAATAATAAACTAGTCGTTGGGGGCCACCGTAATAATTACCCATCATGGATATGCATAATATAAAATATGAAAATAAAACATGTGTAAACTATTTATAAAATGCATTGCAATTCGAATAAAATCGTGACTTGATGACGTCATAAACTTTAAATGCTCTATTACTGAATTACGGAAAAGAAACATCCTCATAACTCCAAAAATGTTAATCATATTAACTAACAGTTTACTTCGTCAGATTAAGCGTCTCACTTCCAATTAAAATATATCTTTGAATTGCAATTTGAATGAAATACAGGGTCATGAAAAATCGAAGAGTGTGGGAAATAGGATTCAAAAATATCTCGACAACTAATTATTCGATCGACAACATTCTTTATGCAAAATTTACGTTTTTATTGTTTTTTATATTCACTCCTTAATGAACAATTTCGAAAATTTTTATATACCTTTTATCATAACGAATATTTCAAAAGTCCGAAAAAAATAGTTCCGGATAATTGAGGTTACTGAAATTCAATAAGCTTCTTCCCATTATTACATTCTAAGTACATACCAAATTTCATGTCTCTATCCCAATTTGTTCGGGAGATAGAGAGTTTACAGACACACACACACAGACACACAGACAGACGGACGGCAACATTTTTTTTCTAAAAATACGTTTTTCGGAATCTCCAGTGTCTGAAACGTGTAAATCCGTCATTTTTTTTTCGATTTTTAAAACGATTGCAAGGCTTACCCTGTACTACGTATGATGGGTAAGTAACAAGAAAAAAAAATCATGCATCAGGCATAGATTATGAAACACTTCCCAACACTAAAGGAATATTAAGAAAATACTTTTTCATACATTGAAAACGATCGTAGGCTATTCTGTATCTGAATTCTTTTGTTAGTCTCCGTAAATGAAGATAAATGCTACGAACTCCTTAATCTACAGAAATATGTTATAAGGATCATTTTAAATATTATTATGTTTGAAGTATCATAACATCACTGCAATGCATCGCAAAGTAATTTCCTCATAAATAATAATGTAATGAATTAATTTGTGTCATCTCTGCAAACGAACTATAAATGTTACTGTTATATACCCTAAGAAAGTATTTTTCTATCTTACTCAAAGAATCATATCAATTTCATTATGTTTAAATATTTTAACATCATTAAAATGGATCAGAAACAATTTTTCCCTACACTGTAAAAAATATTTGGAACGTTTAGTATTCTAAAAGGAACGTTTCTGATACTATCGGATATCTCAGAGCTATTTTCACTTTCTGAAACCATCAGAAACCTTTCCGAATTTTTGGGGTTCGTTTGTGCTGTGGAGGAAAATCCCCTCCCCATCCCCTCCCAAAAACCCTCTTCCAAGTATTTCCCAACTACTTGTCCATCGCCGGAACAGGAAGTGCCGAAAGTATACGCCATTTCTCCTACCCCTAGAACCTCCTCCGTCCGGTGTGGTGTGTGTAGTTTACGCGAACAGCACGTTGTTAGCGGTGGAAGTATTGTTCCAGCGGTCCAAAAATACAATTCTAAAGAAAGAACACTTAAAAAGGTAAGAATTTCTGCTGTTTTAAATACTCTAATCATGTTTTTTATAATGATTCTGTTTTATACTCATTATTATTCCACATATGCCATGATATGCTTCAGTTTATATCAATATTTTAAACAAATATGTCTTAACCCTAACATTTAGGACTATTTATATGAGTGAGGAATTAGATCTTTTGAGTTGGAAGGATAGTTATTAAAATATACTCTAAAATATAACTATACAAATCCTTTGTCTCTCATTTTAAGTTATTTAATGTTGCTTGAATAAATATGATTTATAAATAGCATTTAGTAGCAATTTAATTTCTTAAAGAATATTATCTCCCGTCGATAGTGTGTGTTTGTTTATATATTTTTTTAACGATGTTTCAGAACTAACTTTTATAATACTATATATTAAAAATTTACTTGTCTTACTTTAAAAATATTATTTTAAAGTAAACAAACTATATTTATTTAAATTATTCTGATTATGGAAAAAAAATGTCACGGGTGTTTTTATTAATCTCCGGGTTATGTCCAGATTTTTCGCACAGGGTGATTTTTTGTGAAATTGTGAAGTTTTTTTTAATATTTTTGAAAATTCCAGTCATAATTTTGTGAATTTGAAATTATTGTTATATCAGGTTCCGTTGTATCTATCCTTTACACATAAAAAAAATTATGCACTTTGATAAGTTCAATTGTTTTGCGATAGGTCAGATTTTATTTTTAAATGATTAAATTTGTGAAAAGTTCAGTTTGGAGGTGGTAAAGTTTTATGAAAGGTTTGTTTTTAAGACAAAGAATTTTGTGAAGGATCCTGTTTTGTTACGAAAAATTTTGTGAAGGGTCCAGTTTTTTGATGAGAATTTGTGTAAAGTGTCTTGTTTTAATATAAAAAATTACCTTTTAAAGACCGATTTTTTTTTTTAACAGATCTCTCACTGTTAAAAATTTGCAGCAAACTGTCCAATCATTTGACCGTTTTTATAGAAAACGGTTACATAAACATAATTTAACTCTATTATGACCATATTATTGTCCATATTGGTCAGAATAGAGTTAAATTACGGTTATATAACCATTTTCTATAAAAACGGTCAAATGACTGGACAGTTTGCTGCAAATTTTTAACAGTGCTGAAGCTGCATTACTTTTGGGAAAGCTCTTAAGTTTTAATCATTTTATGTTGTTGGGAGTTAGAATTTTTGAAATGCATCTAAAATATATTAGTATAGCTTTAGTATGTCTTTTTAATGTTAATGAAAAGTTTTGAAAGTTTTCTTTCTAAATATAAATGCTATTTTAATATTTTAAAATAAATACTTTTTTTGTGGAGCTGTATGAATTCCATATTTTTTTCATGATATGTTGTTAAAAAACAAGGTAAATATCTCCATTCTCCAATATTCACTGCGTGAATATTCTTTAATATTAGGGTTAAAACATATTTGATGAATATATTGATATAAACTGAAAAATATCACACAATATACCGCATAATTTCGCCTAGAAAAAAGAATCATAAAAAAAAAAGAGTTTGATTAGAGTATTTAAAAGAACAAAAAATCTTATATTTTCAAGTATTCTTTTAAAATTCAGATAATTTATAATAAAAATAGATAAAAATATATTTAGAAACACTTCAGATATATTCAGAAAGGTTTCAGATATATTATGAAAGATTTTCGATATAATCAGAAACTTTTCTGATCCGTAATGAAAGATATTCTATCTATTCAGAAAGGTTTCAGATATATTCAGGAAGCTTTCAGATATATTCAGGAAGGTTTCATTACGAATCGGAAAGGTTTCGTGTTTTAGCCGAAACATTTTTCTGATCGAATCAGAAACCTTTCTGTTAGTATCGTGCAGCACAGGTCTCCGTTACTTTCAGAAACGTTTCTGAAAATTTTTTACAGTGTATAAGCCACAATATATTGGAATTCTTTTATGTGTCCCTGTAATTGAGATATAATTTCTACAAGCTTCATTTATAGTACAAAAATTCTATAGTAACCATTATAACATAAAAAAAAACTTTCATGGTAATCAGAGTATATTTACGTGAGTTAGAGAACGAAGACGCAGACAGACAGAATTCATAAACACTTTTCAAATGTGTTGGAAGGTGTTAAAATTGCAATATTCTGTAATTCGAAAGCTATTAATATATATTTTAGTATAAACTAAAACATTTTTCACTCTCGAGAATATGCTGACAAAATATTGCTATGTTTTCATTGTTATTTACGCATAATAGGTAAAACACAAATTGTTTAACAGTTATCATTAACAGAATGAAAAACAACAAAAATTTTCAGTTCCCATGAAGATAAATTGAAATATAATAAAGTTAATGAAGGAGGAGTTTGTGCCAGCGCGATTAAATTATCTCGAAAATTTTTTAAAGTTTCCTTTTTCAGTTCACCATTGATATCAGTTTTGTTGAATAAGGATAAGAAAATTCTCTTACCTTTTCTGAAGGTGCTTTCACATGGTTATCCAGTATACGTTTTACTCTAAAGATCTATTTATTTATACATCGGTTTATCCATTGGTGATCTCGTTGATAGAACACGTTTCACTTTCTTCTGAAAACTAAATAATTAGATTAATATGGAGACTAAATAATTTTAGACATCTTTCTTATCTTGAACGTATATATTTTGATTATAATACACTGGGACGTAACAATGATTACATTTAACATTTAAGTTTAGATTTAAAGTATAAAGCATTATAACATATATTTTATCTGAGCTTTAGAAGCTCACGTATGTTCTCGGTTACATATTTTATTAGGGATTGAAGTATAAAGTCATAAATACAGATATTCAGAGTTTTTTACTTTCGTCATTCTTACGTCAGTGGCATTACACATCGCAAGGTTTTCCCGTAAGAATGTAATCAGTTAATTAAATTTTTTTTACTTGTTATAATTATTGTTCTAATATTCAGCATATTTCACAAACAACAGTTTATCAATGTAGAGTGGTTTCCCATCATTTGTCTGACGTTGAGGGGCTATTAATATTTATAATTGGTTTTCACTGCGCGATGAAGAATGAGTTGATGATTTCGTGTTTTTCCCTCTTTTGATTATCAAGTTCTTTTATTTTCTTTATTTCACTAGGAAATGAAGATTTATATTTTGATCGTTAATTTCGCGGATGAGATTAATATTTCTAACAGTTAAATGAAAAGTAAAATCTACTAAATAGCTCTTTGTAGAATTGAGCTTTTACGTAGAATTCAGGAGTAGTTGTGAATGTTAAACTTTTGTAGTTTTTGTGGGTATTTCCAAATAAGATTTATTAATTTTTAATTTGTAGTACGAATATATAGTTGGTTATATACAATAAAAATACTTTTACAGAAATGTGATTTTTTTTAAAGTTCTAGCTGATGTGAAATAATCAATAAAAAATTACAAAATTCACAATTAAGCAGTCTAGAAGTTCTTTATATATGCTTCAAATATATATACTTTGAAAAATATGCCCACAAAATATTGGTATATTTTTCTGAACCTATTATTCAATCCATGCCTCCAAAAATAAGGTACGATCTGGTTTTGATATTCATTATAAAAAAAATAGAATAAATATAAAAAGCATGGTTTATATGCAACGTCATCAGTATATAGTAAAATTCAATTATAAATGGAAGTGATAGATGATAGTTTTGAAAAAAGTGAGTTCTGAAGCAGAAGAAAGAAGTACTATTAGTTAAGGGTACCAAACTTTAATGTTTTTGGTTGTGTTTCAAGTTAGTATTTGCTGATCTTCAATTTGTACTATGAAGATGTAGTTATTTATATCAAAGAAATTTTGTTCTAGATTTCTTAAAATTAATAGTGATTGGATGGATAAAAATGTATACTTCTCTTACGCTAATGTTTATGGATTGGATATTGTATCTCCGAAAAATAAAGTACGTACATACTGTGAGTTTCAAATTGATACCTCCAATAGTTTTCCTAATTACTCGAGGATGAGTGAAAATGAGAATATTTCGTTGTCTGGGATTATCAAATCGGTAACTTTCTTTTGCGGTTTCGATAAAAATAGCCATTTTCGGTGCACGCGTATGAAAATATTTTAGTTTCACCGTCAGGGGATGCATTCTATTCTAAACAAATTCCGACACATATCCCCTCTGCCTACGGCACCGTATAGAAGACGTGCTGCGCACGTGCTACAAATACTTTTAGTTCAAATTTCCACCACCAGGTAGCGCATTCTGTTCTAAACAAACCTCTTTCCGAACAAAATTCCGCGACGTGTACCCGCTGCCTACGACACCATATAACCAGGCGTGCTGTGCATGCGCTGGAAAAAATTTATTTTCATTTTCAACCGCCAGGGGGCACAAAACCTATATCTTACTTAGTTATATATATATCTTAATTAGTTCATGTTAAGTTGAATGGAAAAATTCTTGTTGAAATCGGGTCCATAGAACCCGCGAAAGTACCCCCTCCCCCCTGGTGATTAATGTTCAGAAATAGTGGTAACGAAGGGCGGAAAAAAATATCGTATGTTTATTTAGTACCTGGAGGACCTGAGAAGAATCTTAGAAAAGGTTTTGTTTGAATCGAACAAATATAAAAAAGTTCTGATTTGGGAGGCAGGGGTGAAGTAGAGAGTTTCTCGATCAGGGCATTAACTCTATATTTAATTAAGACACTCCCCTCTCCCCTCAAAATTAAACCAACGGCATTTAACATTCAAAATTATCGTTAAATTTTGAACAAAATGACACAGTTAAAGCAGAAAAAAATGATGCCTTTTTTATTATTTTTTATTTTTTTTTTGCTTTGAGTTACAAACACAGTAAGTTATCGTTGCCAATTTCTGAAATCAAGTACATAAATAACGTCACGTACATGAAAAAACTCGAGAAAACGATAAAACAGATCGCGAAAAATTTACAAACCGCTGTTCGAATTCAGAATATTTTTTATTGAAAAGAGGACAAAATTTACTATAGTGAAGTTGCAATCAGCTGATGACGTTTTCATCCGCCAATTACAGTAGTCCGGTTGACTTCCATCCATGCTTACAATCCTCTCAGCTACCAATCACAATTGGCCTTCAACGGTGTTTGACTTCCAATGGGCAATTTGTGACGTCATTTGGAACAAAAAAGCTGCAAAACATGAAAAAAGGTTAAAAAAAAGCATAAAAAGTGAAATAAAAAAAATCTAATCAAAAATCCAAATTAAGATAATTAATAACCCACCCTTCACTTTTAAAATCACGATTTTTTAGCTTTAAAGAACTATTAACCCTCTCCACGCTAAAAAGAAAAAAATAACGATTTTGGACATAACTGAGGCGGAAATGGAGGCAACCAACGAACCAATCAAGCATTCTGAGGAAAATTTCTTAGGCGAAAGAAAAATAAAATCGTCCAATATTTAAATTCACTGTACGGATTCCGAATTAACTTTATTAGATGGATATTATCAGAGCGCAGAATTTACTATATTGGTCTAAAAGATTAAAGCCGGAATCCTATTACTAATGTGAAAAAATTGCAGCAAAACGTGAAAAAACGCTATAAATCTAATAATATATATATATATATATATAAAATCTAATCAAAAATTCAAACATTGGGCTTCAAGGTGCAAAACTACATCAGACCTGCCAAGTCTCCGGATTTTTGGATACCAGTAATTTAGTACAGAAAATGTTGTTTTATTGAATCGGATCATTTTGCGATTTAATAGGACAACATTTTCTCAAAAAAATTACTGGTGTTCAAAAAGCCGGAGACTTGGCAGGTCTGCTACCTACACAGAAGTATCTTCCATATTTTCTAGCTCTGCAAGCAGCGGTCTCTTCAGGACACAGTCCACACATACACATACACACCCAGAGAGACAGAGAGAGACACACACACAGTTCTTTCTTTATTATAGTTAGAGATAACAACGAAACAGTACAGAAATTTCGGTAATTTTGACTGTCTCTGCATTGAAATCACTGGATTACCAATAGTCAGCGAGTGAGTTTTCAACCACGCTTCTTTTTTAACACTTTCCAACATAGTTGAAAAGTGTTTAGAAATTCTTTTTGTCTGTCTGTCTGTCGGTGCTTTAACTCGCGAAAATATACTCGGAATGCCCTGCAAATGACATATGTTAATGAGATTTATTATGGTATTCTTTTCTGTATTGAAAATGAAGTGTATTATAGCCTTTATAGTTCACTTACATGGACACTCAAAAGAATTCCGTTCCATTACGGCGTATGGGGAAAAATCGTTCACGGTGTATTTTAATGATATTACACTATTTCAAACATATTGAAATTGATATATCTCACTGAGGTGCACTACAGGAGTCTTAATATAGAATACGGTATGCATAACATTCATTTTCAGGGACAGACAAAAGAGTTCGGTTACAGTACAGTCTATTAACGATATAATTACTAGAAGTGCGTTTTAAGTTGTCGTATTCGTTTTTAAATTAAACTCATTTTTTGCCTATTGCTTGGTGTTTATAAATTCTATAAATGATATACAGGGCTGCACAAAAGAATTCGGATACTATTCCGACTACAGATGGTAATTGTTGAAATTGAGGTTTGAAACGTGTTATGCGTTTTTCAATGAAGTTTTGTTAAAGTATTCTAAAAGTGTTGGAAAGTGTTTCATAATCTATGCTTGACGCATGATTTTCCTTTCGTATTAATTTTTATAATCCTGTCTGTGCACATCCACGGAATTTCAAAAATTTTTTGTGTGCTTTAACTCGAACTTTTGCTTTACATTTTGGGTGATTTATTTCATTATATCGCCTGAAAATAAATGTGATTTTAATGATGCAAGAATTTTCACTCTCTTGGTTTTCCGAAATGGCCAATGTTTTTGAGGAAAAAAAAAAGCATTAAATTTTGATTTTGTAATGAAATTTATACTAAAAAAGCATTTGAAGTGTTGCAAAAAACTTTTAAAGACAACTGTTTATCAAAAACAATAGTATTTGATTGGTATAAAAAGTTTAAAGATGGTAGAGAATCCGTAGTAAATGATTCGAGATCTGGTACACCATCTCACTTCGATTAATGATCAAGATATCGACAAGATCAGAGAATTGGTGCTTGGGGATCATCATTTGACAATAAGAGAGATTATTGGACAAGTTCCTATATCATTTCATAAGTAAATTTTTAAAAGAGGCAAACGTTGAGATATATATGTAAAAAAGTATGCGAGTTTGTTATATTAGAAATGTACAAAATCTGTGATTATTTCTTTATTGTTGTTTGTAAAATGATGTCATATGTTTTATCAGTGTTTCAGCATAAATGAAGTCGGATGTATAATGTTAAAGGAATCACACAGTGCTTATATCTGCAGGCAGAACTAGTTCACTCTTCTTTTATTTCAAATTAGTCACATAAGTAATGGTGGTTTTAATTGAATTTTCACCAATGAAATGCATGTAAACAGGATTGTAACACTTCCAACATAATTAGAGTACATTAGGGTGCACGCAAACACACTTGAGACATGTTTCAAACGGACATTTTTCATTCACTCTCTAAATTTCTTAAAAATGCTTGAAAAGCCTATGGCAGTGACTAGGATCTTATGAGGGTAGTCTAGTTATTTCTTGTGAACGTGTTGTCCGTGAAAATACGACCTATGTGACGTTCCTCTTACTTTCGTAAGTATGATTGTTTCTCATCGAATCTGGCAGTCGTGGTTATTTTGTGCGGTATTATACTAATTAGCCTGCTGTGGTCAACTGGCGAGTATAAATACGCTGATTGGAGTTGGATATGGCGGATATGTCGAGTTTTGCCCCAGTGGTTTTACAAGGTAGCTTTTCAGAGCTTGATTTCAAGCCTCGTGTCAGTTTCGCGTGGCGTTTCACGTTGATTAAGAGAGAAGTTAGTTTCTGCAGCCTAGAAACGTGCTTTCGGTAGAAGTTAATTTTAATACTTCGATCAAAGTGCATTTTGGAGTCCACAGGTTTCCAGCTTTTTAGTGACATTTGACGTATTTTCCGAGTGCTATTATTCAAAGTGTCTATAGTGCTATTAAAGAACTCCAGCGTAGCAGCCTTCTTAAGTACGATTAGAGCAGCCATTTTCTTTACGTAAGTTGAGTTTTGAATTTAGAAAATTGCATTCAGTTTATTTCAGAGTTAGTTGCATCATTAATTTACGTTTATCACCAACTCCACTGCGCCGATCCTTTTTATATTGCTTTTAATAAACTTGTGTTTTATCTTAAATACGATGTCATGACTACATTTTTATGTGCCGTGTCCAACGGGTACGTCACAAGCCATGAAGTTTACATGTATTATTATAGATCTCTACAATAAGTTCTCAACTGAAAACAGTTTATTTAAGTTTCATAGCTCTTTTACACTAAATAATCAAGATGCACTTCTATCTATGGTCGATCATGCTGCAATAGATTTTAATTATGTTACTTTATTTCACATTTAATTAAATTTATGTATGTTACTGCAGATTGTTAATTCTTGATTCATTGTTTCTGAAAATAATTCGTTTAGACTTTTTAGTTATTTGACAGGCTCGGTCCGAGAAGAGGACAAACTCATTGGTTTATCACTTAATTGCTTGCAGTTATTTGAAAAAGCGACATAAAAGAATTTACATACATGTATGTCCATTGGCAGAAATGGTTTGAAGTGTATTTCAAATATGTTTTGATTTTATTTTGCCAAAGTAAAGTAATTTTAATTTTCTGTGTATGTTTTTAATGGAAAGTAAACTGTGAAGTTTAAAAACGAAAGCTTAAATATGAAACTTGAGTTCTTAAATGTTTCAAAGTGTGGCAATTTTTATAAGTGAGGAGTGACGCCTTTGTTTAGTTTATAATAAAATTAAAATATTTGAAATATTGAAGCACAATTTAAAGAAAAACTTTTAATGTATTTATTAAAGCGTTTTTCATACATTCGACGCGGCATTGCTGACGTACCTACATTTTTACTTTGAATAAATTAAATTCAAACTGTTGAATATTTTTCTATTTTATCATTAAATTATTACACACATTAGACTACAAATCATAATTAAATCTGTACAAAAATAAGGTGAAATACAAAAGACACTCTTCATTTAAATCCGGCTAATTAGAGTATGATTTAAGGTAGATAATTTAAACATAAATTTATTCCCCTATACAAGCAGCATTTAAACATGATTTATTTCATTTTGTTTACCGATAACGGTAGTTCTGAAATTATTTGTTATCTTTCAGTATAAATTATGGTGAATTACGTTTTTAAAATAAATATTACATTAATATATATATATATATATATATATATATATATAACCATAAATGAAACATTATCATAACACCAACTTAAACCATGAAATAATTAAGTATGAAATAATTAGTTGACAATGAAAGATTCCCCAACACACTTAATATGGAATAAAAAAACATTGAAAGAATAAGAAATTAAATAAAAATTGAATCAATGGAATTAAATGAATTAAATGAAATGAAATTTGTGGAATTTAGACAGAATTATCAAGTCCCAATTGCCTAAATACCACAAATAAAATGAGATGTTTCATCTTCATATTAGCCAAACATTGCTAAAAAATATGATATTGGGACTACATCTCAAATACAATGATTCAAATCAGTGATAAAATAAAAAATAAAATACAATATAAAAAAGGAAAGAAACCATACTTATAAAAAAAAATCCATAAAGATGAATAGAGATATAGATAAGATACCTTGCAGTTCATGAACTATCATGAAAACTCCAACATGACTGGGGAATGAATTGCATAAAAAATCATATCATGTTGCCAATTTTAGAAAGATAAATTGCTTAGAAATATAAATTGCTTTGCAGTGATGCCAGAAATAATGTTAAAATATAATGGATTATAAAATAAACAGGAACATTAGTGCTGCCATCTATTAGTAAAAAAAAAAAAAAGTGGACATAGTCTAAATCGAAGGAATAGGATGGAAATAAATGTTTCATAAATCAACCAAATTACTAACTTAATTGATACCAATTAGTTAAATAATAAATAAATGAAATTAATTAATAAATAGAAAATCGAATTACATTAAAGGATGTATTAATGTATAATACTATGTTATAAATAAATATTAAGATGGAAAAATTAATAATAAAAAACAACTTAAAATAGTGCTGCCCTCTAGTGGTAAAAGTAAATATAAAGTATGGATGGAAATTAGTTTTTAATAATTAAACCAAATTACTATCTTAATGATAGCCATTAGTTAAATAATAAATAAATGAAATTAATTAATAAATAGAAAGTTGAATAATATCTAAGTAATGGATGTATAAATTAATAATACTATGTTATAAAAAAGTAGTAATATGGAAAAATTAATAATTAATGCAACATTAAAAATGTACCATATAATGTCAACAACGATTAAATAACTGTACTAAAAATGCAACATCATTTAAAATAAATTAAATTAAAATACTAATATAATAATTATATATATATATATATATATATATATTTAAACAAATATTGAGAAACTTTATAAAAACTGGCAGAATATTTTAGAAAAGGAAGAAAAAATAATATCGCTCAAAAGATTTAGTACGTTTAGTTTAACATGCATAAAAGTGTTCCATTTTTCTGATTAAAAAAATGTATTTTAAGAGGGTTTAATTTTTTTAAAACTAAGTTTATTTTGTTTTTCAAAGAGAAGTGGAAATGTTTTCATATTTGATCATAATTTTTTTAAATCTAAATTTAAAAATAAACTATTTGCAGACTAGAAATTTTGGTTGTTAAATAAATAAAATTATGCAATTATTTTTTTTTACAGATTATTTATTTAATGTGAAGTTTTTCTTTAAGTTAAAATAAATTTTAATCAAGATTTTTTTATTTCATATTTATAGTTTATATTCGCGAAAAATATACTTATTTCAATTAAACAGAAAATTCAATAATATGTATACGAGTTTGAAACATTTATACGGGGATATGTTAATAAATTTCATGATTTAATAAATTTTTAAGTGTATTAAACTAGTCCGTAAAGAAAATAGAACTTATGCCTTTCTGAAAAGCAAATTTGTGAATTATAGAGTTTGACATTGCTAAGTCTAAATATCCTAAATCGAATTTGCACAAGCTCGTACCATTTTTATGAGAAAAACCTTTATAAAAATACAAAATAATGTATCAGTTGAAGAATTGTTATATTAATTTACAATCTATATTATAAACAAAAATATGTCCGTGAGTAACGCTGACGTCATATTGATTGTGCAAAAAATTGACAAATAAATGTTTCTTTTAAGGCATTTTTTTTTAATCTTCTAAACATTGCACAATTTCAAATTTTACACCGTCGAATAGGGTAAAAATTTTCTTTTAAATGCAATTTGTTTGAAAATTTTTAAGATAAATGCAGCCCGATAGATAATTGCAGCATTGGGTTTTAAGATAATTGCAGCCCGACTACGAAAGATTAATAAGTTTGCACTTAAAATAATATAAATAGTTCAGCATATTTTTCCAGCTAATATTCTACAACGAAATTAAAACACCAGCAAATAAATAAAACACAAATTCAACAGATATGTCGAGCTACGAGCTTAAACCACTGGAATAAAGTAAATGAGAAAAAAAAATGCTCTAAATAACGAAATTTTTGACGATTTATTCCGCTATCAACAACTAAGTATGCTTTAATAAATTTAAAAAAAGTATTTGAATACATTATTGATTTTTTTCATATTAAAATGGTTTTTGTTGTTAGGTGGTGTTGTTAGTGAAAAATCTAAAGAATATATTAAATGAAAACATCTAGTAGAGTTTTAAATTTAAAAAAAATGGCTTTCACTATTATGTAACCCAAGAAACCCGTGTTGAATCCCCTAGAATTAGATAAAACTGAAAACACAGAAAAAATATTTTTATTGTCATACATAACAAACCAATAATTTCTATCATGAAAATTCGTCATATTCCCTTTTGCCTCGTATATTGTTCTTTTGATGTCGCCCATATTAGTAGTGTCGAGCAGTAATTCGTTAATATACCGGGTAAGTCAAAATGAATATAGCGATTACAAATGGCTATAACTATTTAATGAAAAAGAATTTATCGATAAGATTAACACACAGAATGTAAACGGAACTTCAAAATTTTACATACGTCAGAGATGTTCTATGCGACTTCCCTTGGTCACACGGACAATATCTAGGCAGTAGTCCATTTCACGCCATACATTCTGAAGCATTTGTTCAGTCACCAATGCAAGCGCATTACAAAAGCGTACTTTGAGTTCTTCAATTGTTTTGGGCAGGGGAGGCACATATACCATGTCTTTCACATAACCCTATAGAAAAAAATCGCAGGATGTCAAGTCCAGAGATCTTGGTGGCCAGAGCAGAAGACATCGTCGGCATCTCCACTTCGACCGATCTATGGATTGACTAAGGGAAGTCACATAGAACATCTATTTCGTATGTATACAAAATTTTGAAGTTCCGTCTACATTCTGTGTTAATCTTATCGATAAATTCTTTTCCATTAACTAGTTATAGCCGTTTGTAATCGCTATATTCACTTTGACTTTACCCTATATTTTCATTTCTATTGTTTGTGTATAACAGATAATGGAAATTAATATAATTAATTTGGAAAGTATGGGAAACGAAAGTATTAATCACAGATATACTGTGATGAAAAAGCATCCGGAATGCTTCATTTAAAATGCACCTATAGTAGATATCGTCTGCGACATTTTTACTACTTCTGTAAACATCTGGAAATAGACAGATTTTTTTTTTCCTTTTATCGGCTGAAAAAAAATATTTTTTTAAATGTGAAAAGAATTTTTACTCTCTTGACTTTCAGGAAGGGCGAATGTTCTTGAGCAAAGAAAATGCAGCAAATTATTTTGTTTTCACAATGAAATTTCTGCTACAAAAGCATTTGAAATGTTGCAAAAAACTTTTAAAGGCGACTGTTTATCAAAAACAATAGTATTTGATTGGTATAAAAAGTTCAAAGATGGTAGAGAATCCTTCGTAGATGATCCGCGATCTGGTAGATCATCCACTTTGATTAATGCTCAAGATATCGATAAAGTCAGAGAATTGGTATTTGAGGATCGTCGTTTGATATTAAGAGATATTATTGAACAAGTTCTTATATCATTTGGTCCCTGTTAAGCAATTTTAAAAGATCATTTAGGGTTGCGACGCGTCGCTTCTCGAGTTGTTCCAAGAACTTTGAATTTCTTCCAAAAATAACAAGGTGCTTAAGTGGCCCGATATATGCTTTCTCAAGGCGATTCCTTTCTAAAACGCATTATTACCGGTGATGAAACTTGGATATATGCTTTTGATACAGAAACAGCTCAACTTTCAAGTGAATGGCGCTTGAAAGGTGAAGCAAGACCGAAAAGACCACGTCTAAGTCGTTCAAAAATCAAGGTAATGTGGACTGTTTTCTTTGATTATCGTGGTTTTGTGCATTAAAAATTCCTACCAACTGACCCGCCAGTCAATAAAAATTATTTTTTGAGTATTTTGCGCCGTTTGCGTGAAGCAATTCGTCGAAAACAGCCTGAAATGTAGCGAAAAATCTCATGGATTTTGCACCATGGTAATGCTTCTTCTCACAGTGCAATTATTATTCGTGAGTTTTTAACAAAGCATTCATCAAATACGGCTCCACAAGCTCCATATTCACCTGATATGGCACCGTGTGACTTTTTCTTATTTTCATGGTTGAAATTGCCTCTTCGTAGTTACCATTTTGAGTCCATTAATTCGATAAAAAAAATTCTCTACGATCTCTGAAAGGGTTTCACAAAAGGCATGTTTTAATGATTGGAAAAAACATTGGCAGAAGTGCATTGCAGTCGGAGGAGATTACTTTGAAGAGGATGCAATAAATTGATACCTTTTTTTATGCCACTATTGCGGATACTTTTTGTTCACAGATATGTAAAACACACATATTTTTCTCAGTTAACAAAAATAAAATTTTAATGGTAATGTTAACAATAATAATAATATCAATAAAAATAAGATAAATAATAACAACAATAGTAATATTAATAAATAAGTAATAATAATAACAACAACAATAAAAGTGATAAAAAATAATAATAACAACATTAATATCAATGATATTAATACTAGCAATAATAATACTACTAATAATAAAACACCATACTTCCTTTTCCTTACCTAAACGCTTTACTACTAAAAGAGTTCAAGCAAAATTTACAATTCATTTTTAAGACACTGTAAGACACAAAAACCTCAAAATAATAATAAAAAAATTCTTTTTGGCTTCAAATATACTCTAGATGAATTGATTTTATAATAACTGTTTGAATACCGACTACGACAATTTTTTTTTAATTTTAATCCCGTGTTTGTTTGTTTCACCACCATCGTTATTAAGCAGTGGTGTCCACCATACTGTAAAAAAAGACAGATGTTTCTTATTCCACAAAAATATTATCTAACCACAAACAAAAATATAATATAACTTCTTCCGAGATATCCACGATTCCGAAAAGCGTTCGTTTATCTTTAAAATCCACAGAAACAAATAGATTTTTGGGATTAGGAGAAGCAGTTATAAAAACAGGGTTTCTTTTGCTGCATGTAATTTTGAGCAATGGGCCTAAAATAAATAATATATATATATGTTGCTCGTAATTTTCGGAATCGTTTCTGCGTAGTCGTACAGTGCATTAACCAGTTTTCACAACCCGGCATATAGGTTTGTGGAATGCTATCAATTCTCAAGTGAAAATTTTTATGTTCATATATAGCAGACAAATATTCTAAATTAACAGTATTAACATTAAGATTAAAATAAATATAATATTGTTAGTTTTGAATGTATAAATTGAGTTACGCGGCTTAAAATGTTTACTTGAGAATTGATAGCATCCGAAAAACCAAAATTTATGTAATTGATAGTATAATAAAGCCAGGAAAAAGACATCACAAAAGTCTGCAAATCTTTAACTTTCAATCGATGTAGCCATTAAAATAATTCCCAAATGAGGCTTCTTGAAACCACGTTTTCAATAATTCTGTTTTAAATATACTTGTAAAAATTTTTGTTATTCATTAGCTCCAGCTTTTGTCATAAAATACTAAACTGTCCAAGTCAGGAAAATAACATGGATGTCAAGTAGCAAAAGATTTATTTACAAAAAAATATTGACACTGCAAAAAAAAGCCTTAATCTACAAAAATATAATATAACCACGTACGAAAATACACAAAAACCTCTTCCGAGTTACCCATAACTCCGAAAAGTTTTCTTTATCTTTAGAAACCTCAGAAATTTATAGAACTATTTATAAAAACAATTTTTCTTTCTCAACTACAGATTTTCGGAAACGATTCTGAATAGTTTTTACAGTGTATTAATCACTTTTTTTAAACCGGAATATTTGTTTTTAGTATGTTATCCATTCTCATTCAAACATTTGCAGTTTTGTAACTGAATTTATACATGCAAGAGTAATAAATTAATATTAATTTTAGTGTTAACGTTAATGCTTTTAATTTATCACGTTTGTCATTAGAATATGTTTGTTGAACTTGAAAATATTTACTTGAGAATGGATAGCATCCAAAAATCTATATTTGAGATGGAAAAAACTAATTAGTATATTACAAAAACTACTCGGAAACGTTTCCGAAAATCAGTGTCAACAAAAGAAACTTTGATTTTATAAATGTTTCTTTCAATATCGAAAATATATTTGTTTCCAAGATTTCTAAAGATAAAGAACGCTTTTCGGAATCGTTGGTAACCTGGAAGAAGTTATTGTATATTTTCGTTCGTTGTTATATTATATTTTCCTAAATTAAGAAACATTTGAGGGGGTTAGAATGACAGTCAGAGTAAGTCAAAAATTTTGAAAATCGAGATAACCATATTTTCTCTGAACGTATATTAAAATATGTTCAATGTGCCAGTCAAATAAGTCACAGTTCACTTAGGGAGCTGCTAGTGGGCAAAACAAGTTGGACCACTCAATGCAACGGAATTACAACAACTTTCACAAAACCCTTCATTTTTCAAATCACTAAATTTTGATTTACTCCACTGTCATTCTAACCCCTTCATTTGTCTTTTTTTTATAGTATAAAACACTTATTTTTGAATACAACTGCCATTTGAAAGAATAAATATGTATATGATGGGACCTTTTAATGTTTATTGCAACACCAAATGTAATCCGTCGCATGCTAGAAAAATGACTTTTCTTACTTTTAAAAAAGATATTTTCATATGTGTTCATTTAAAAAAAATGTAATATTGCACGAATATATATTTATTTCTCATACATAAATATTTATGCAACAAAAAGTTTTCATCCATAATATCAAATAGAGAATATATCGGTCAACTGCGAGTATAACTTGCGCTCAAAGGATTCGTACATTACATTTATTAATTACTATTTATTAATTAACAAACTCCTACTACCCTTAATTTTTTCATAATTTTAGTTCCAGTAGATTCAAAAATGAGAAGAGGGGGGGGGGGCATATTTTTGCACTACACTTCGACGTTATCTCTGAAAATATAATGTCAAAATTAAAACAAATATATTTTTTAATTTGGTGTTACGAGATCTTTCGAACGATACCATACACGATATATATATATATATATATATATATAATTTTTTTCAAGTAACTTAATTAATATCTTGGCTAATTACCGACAATTTTTATCGAAAATCATTATCCTCTATCTTTGGATAATTCTGAGTCGATAGATATCTCGAGCGCCCATCATCTCCCTCGCTGACCGGCCGTAAAGTAAAAATTGTGTGTAACGGGAAAGTGAGTTTTTCTCAAAAACTATGTGACCTAGGAAAATCGCAATAGTTTTCCTGCAAGGTTTAATTAAACTCTTACCACCCCTAATTTTTTCATAATTTTAGTTTCTGTAGATTCGGAAACAGAGCGGGGGGGGGGGGGGCATATTTTTGACGTTATCTCTGAAAATATAATACCTAAAATTAAAACAAATGTATTTTTAAGTTCTATATTACGAGATCTTTTATTTGATACCTCACACGATACACAAAAAGATAATTTGTTTTTTCAAGTAACTTAATTGGCTCCCCTAAATTGTTCCTAAGCATATTTGTGAGTGGTTGATAATCTGAAAATATGTGGGTCAATAGGTTTTATAACTTTCCACAATTTACGAGTAAAAGGGCTCTGACAGACGAACAGACTGACACAGGAGTGATCGTATAATGGTTCCGTTTTTAGGTGCGTTCGTAATTACATAAATACGTAGCACCTATAGTCCTCGTCTGGTCCGTTCGTCTGTCCGCATATAATAGCGCAAAAACTACCCAACCGAATGGTTTGAAATTTAATATACATTATCGTTGCAGAATTTTGTCGAGTCCTTTCAAATTTTATGAAAATCGAATCAAAACATAAAAATATATTAATAAAATTTTTCTTCATTCTATTAAATCCTATCGCACGTAATCTATATAATGAAAACGTACGTCATGTGACAGAGGAAAACAAATACCGACAAACCACTTCTTTTTTCATATACCAAGCGGCCATTTTTATTCAAAATTATTTTTTCGATTAAAATTGCATAAAAGTTACATTTTTAGAAAGATCGTTCAAAAAAATTGTTTGTTTGAGATATGAGTTACACTGAAAAATGTATAGAATCTGAGATAACTTCAGTGGAAATTAGGTTAACCGAATATCTCAATCCATTTGAGTAAATAAACACAGGAGATTCGTTCATTATGAGTCATAAAAGTATTAAACCATGGAGGTAATCATTCGCAAAGCAAGATCTCCATGGTGAATTTATCAGCGCTGTCTGGTGTAGAAAAAAATATCGCATTTGTAAACGTGGCATACGTAATACACTATTATGCAAAACTTAAGCAACAAACACAAAATGCAAATTTCTGAACACGTGCGTACTCAAAAGGAAATTCTATAAACAGCAAGTGTAGAAAATAGGTACTATCCTAAGAGCACAGACAATCGATGTGAAGTCTTCTTGACATCACAAATGGTCACAATTTTCATAGTCACTACAATGAACAGAAATGAAATATCTTTCATTCGTCTCATTTTTACTCTCATTTGGTCACTTTACTGAACAGTCACCATGACTGCTGCTTTTTGACGAGTCACCAGGTGACTTTACAATGAAGTCATCTTGTGACTCTCATGTGACTGTCATTTTGACACTCTATTGTAAAGTCATCATGATAGGTGTTCTGTGATGAGTTCCCAAGTGACAGAAAATGAAATCATCTGGTGACTTTTCACAAAGGAGAGCAATGATGACTTCACAATAGAGTGTTGATCACCGGAAAAACACCATGCGACTTCATTGTGACATTATTTGGCGACTCATCACAATGCAATGCTCACAATGACTTTAAAGTTCAGTCTTCTAATGACAGTGACTTGAGAATCACAAGGTGACTTCAAGGTGATTATAATGTCACCTGGCGACCCATCACAAAGCGACAGTCACAGTGACCTTATTTCAGTGTTAACAATCATTTGAGAGTAATAATGAGGCAGTGAAATATCCCATATTTTGATTCACCGTAGCGATTGTGACACTTCAGACCATGTGTGACGTCAAGGGGACTTCACATCGACTGGCCGTGCTGTTAGGATAGTACCTCTTTTCTACATTTGCTCTTTATAGAATTTCCATTTGAGTACTCACGTGTTCAGAAATTAGCATTTTGTGTTTGTTGCTCAAGTTTTGCACACCAGTGTAAGAAAAAGAAAGGCATGCTCATTTCGCTCATAGCTCACGATATAATTCATTTCACTGAAATAATAAGGATGATTTTTAGGTAGATTTCGTAAGAAATACTACCTATTTCATTCTCACCTAAGTTGGAATTTTTGAAAAATTTTTGCAGATCTACGCCGATCCCAGAACCCAAAACCACCCCCAGTTCAAAACTTTATCTATCTATCTATCTATCTATGTCACTTTTTTATGAACACGATAACTGCAATAATTCTGCACAGATCTCTTCGAAACTGATACATAAAATCAAGGGGCATAAAATCTCGATCAAGTTCGTTAATGGGCAAAATCGAACCAAGGTGAGGAGGGTGTGGGGGCTTTTTGTGAAAACAGAAAACCCCCCATAATTTCTTAATTATGATACGTATCGAATCCGTTTAAAGTTATTATTACGTCTAGGAGAAGGGCCGAAAATGTTTGTATGCAGATTTTTGATATAATTTAATATGGCCCCAAGGGGGGGGGGGGAAGGGGGTGTTTTAAAAGAAAAAAATTCATAACGTCGTCAATTCACAAGATATCAAATCCGCTTAAATTTATTATAAATTCTCTTAATATTATCTAAAACTTTTATATTGACAAGTTTTTTATAGGACCAACCGTTATAGCAAAACAAAATTAAAAACAAAAAAAATCCCTGCCAGCTCGCCTGCAAACAAGTTATTTTTCGAAGTAGGCGGTTCCAACTCCCGCATCTTTTCGAAACTGATACATAAAATCAAGGGGCATAAAATCTCGGTCAAGTTCGTTAATGGGCAAAATCGAACCAAGAGGGGGGGGGGGGCGGCTTTTTGTGAAAACAAATAAAAAACCCCATAATTTCTTAATTATGATACGTATCGAATCCGTTTAAAGTTATTATTAGTTCTAGGAACAGGGCCAAAAACTTATGTATGACAGATTTTTGATATAATTAAAAATTGCCTTAAGGGGGGGGGGGTTTAGAAGAAAAAAATTTATAACTTCGTCAATTCCCAAGATTTCAAATCCGCTTAAATTTATTATAAATCCTCTTAATATTATCTAAAACTTTTATTTTGATAAGTTTTTTATAGGACCAACTCTTATAGCAAAATATAAATAAATAAATAAATAAATAAATAAATAAAAAATCCCTGCTGGCTCCGCCTGCAAACA
Organism: Maratus michaelseni; assembly: GCA_963931845.1. NCBI lineage: Eukaryota > Metazoa > Arthropoda > Arachnida > Araneae > Salticidae > Maratus > Maratus michaelseni. The sequence continues at coordinate 262,639,548 of OZ007593.1, forward strand.
AGTTAGGTTTCGAAGTAGGCAGTTCCAACTGCTGCATCATGGCAAAAAGGTCATTTCTTCCGCAATTCCCAACAAACAGGTGCACCACGGTCTGTGTCTTCGAAATCTACCTGTGCCTGTAGGCCGAGCCGTCAGGGATTTTTTTACATTGTGAAACTAGTTATAAAACGACCGCAGCACCTATGTCACGTTTAACGTACAATTTCAAACGTACAGTTCATGAAACAACGTTTAACGTTACAGTTCATGAATATTAATCAGATTTATTTCTTTAACGTAAAAAATCCTCTCGTATTTTAAGTCTTGACTTTTCCATTTTATGTAGATTTCGTAGGAAATACTATCTATTACATTCTCCCCTAAGTTGGAATTTTTGAAAAATTTTTGCAGATCTACGCCGATCATGACTCCTAGAACCCAAAAAATTTATGTATGACAGATTTTTGATTTCATTAAAAATGCCCCAAGGAGGGGGGGGGGGGGAAATAGAGGTTTCAGAAGAAAAAAATTCATAACTTCGTCAATTCCCAAGATATCAAATCCATTTAAATTTGTTGTAAATCTCCTTAATATTATCTACAATTTTTACACAGACAAGTTTTTTATAAGACCAACCCTTACGGTAAAAAAATTAAAAACCAAAAAATCCCTGCTGGCTCCGCCTATAGGCAGAGGTATATTTCGAAATGGGTGGTCCCAAGTGCCACATCAGGGCAAATAGGTCTTTCTTCTGAAATTCCCAATAAACAGGTGCCCCACGATCTGCGTCTTCGAAATCTACCTGTGCCTGTAGGCCGAGCCGTCAGGGATTTTTTATTTAATATTACTTTATACAAAAAATTTAAACATCTGACACGGAACCCTGAAAGTGGACAAAGACATGTTATGTTTTCTTAAGAATCCCATATATATTACAATCTTTTATTTAATTCAAATGGATTTACGTATGTGAAAATGGAATTTTGTAATCGATTTTTAACTGTCTTTCTGATATGCTAAAATGTAAAAAAATATGTACAAAGCTGTGTTTCTGATGACAATGTAACATTTAATATTTTTAGAACTTAATTGTAAATTCATAACTTAATTTAAAAACATTTTTTCGTTAGTCTGCCGCTGGTGACGCCAAATATTCTTTACTAGCAAGCTCCGCTACGCTAGTCGGTTTTCCCCAAATACAGAGATCGACATTTGCACCTAAATAGCCCCAAAAGTTACCTAATTGACAAAGTAAGTCCCGATTTTACCTTTATATACATATTAAATAAAAATCATGCACTCGTGGCATCACAATCCACTTGTATAATATTTTAACAGAATAATACGGCTACCGTGATTTGTGACTCGTGCTATTATAGCCAGTATACACCCCAAGACACATTGCAGTTATCATTATCTTTTTACGCGTAAAGATTTCGCTATGGTACTCCATTGTGAAATTTGGTAATTTTTGAAATTCAATATTTGAGAAACGGCATAAACATTAGATTTGAAATTTATATCAAGAAAAATACAGTTGTTTACCTTTCTAACGCAGTTAGTCTAATAATTTTCTGACACCGAACTATTATTTTCGAACTATCAATTTTTTCATTAACTTCAAATATTTCATTTTCCAAGATTATTCTGGGACAACGATTAGCGAAAAAGCCAGTCGTCAGCAATGCGTAGCTTTTTATTAAAGAGGATGGTTACAGTTTTATACGAGTTACAGCAATGGATTTAATTATGCGCCAAACGACGCTGGCTAAAAAAAGGCCAACTGGCTGTGAAGCTGCAATAGCGAATTATTTTAAACACTATAAAGTAGAGAATGTAAATAAAAATAAAGAATGTAATATATATATTTAAAAAAATATGCTTTAAGCAATTGGCAGTTTCATATTAATAAAATTATAATTATCTGTTGACAAATTAATTTAGAAATCCTAACAAAATAGTTCAAATATTGCTTTTTTTTTCTTCTTTCTGTTTCCCGTTGCCGACTATCTTTTAAAAATTACATTGCAAAAATTATAATTTTTTTTCAGTAACTTCACTAGCTCGTGCTTTCTATCAAGGGTAAAAAAAAAACAGTCAATTTTCTACAATCGCGTTTACATAAGAAACGAAGTATTATTTTATCAGTATCATTAGCGAGAGAAATTAAATCTCCGATGTAAATAGAGGATCTAATTTATTTCATCGGTACAAAAAGCAAATACATAAAAATTGATTCAATGAAAGGACTTTTAATTATGAACAGCTAAATGCGTATGAAAACAAAGTTTTCTTACGCGAAGATTAATATTGATTAAAGCAAAACACTCATTAGTAAAATACAAAGCTTTCTTTTCGAGATGAAATAATTAAAGCTATTTTCATGCTATACAAATTTAATATGATTGAGAAATCATACGCATTAATTAATCATTAAAGTATAAAGAAATGAATGGCGGAAGAAAAAAGAGAACGTAATTAATGAAAACACAGTAGATGATAGTTTCATATAAAAGCAGTCAAACCGAATTCATAAACATTTTTCAACTATTTTGGAAAGTGTTAAAAATGATCTGGCACTCTGGTCTCTCTGATCTGGAATAACACTCCTACACCCGCAACATGAAATGAATAAATATAAAAGTTCCGTTAGTATGAAACCTATTTTTATGAGCTTTTCAATGTATTTCTCGTCCATTGTTTAAGATTCAGTTTTTACTGGATCGCAGAAATATTGTTTAAATACTAGTCAGATGTGCCAATCCCAAAACTTTCTTCTATCTGACACAGGTTTTGCATACACTAAAAAGAATCAGCACCAATTTATATCAAGGTCTAACTGAATCTAAAGTTTTATTAAATTCCGTGTATTAGTTTTTGAGATATCTTTTTATGTGATATCACTTCTTTTTATGGCTGACGTTTTAGGTTTGTGGCTTGGCGGGATCATTTACAACGAGTTGTTTTTGATGAGATTAGTTTTTGAGATATGACTATTGCTAAAATCGTTTAAATCCTGCAAAATGTAGTATAGCAGCGCCACCTGTTGGGAGATTTAGATCAAAACCTGATCAACAACAACTTATGTCAACGTCTAACTGAATCTGAAGTTTGATGAAAATACGTGCATTAGTTATTGAGATACAGTTATCGTGATAATAATGAAAAAAGTAGCATAGCAGCGCCACCTACATGGCTATTTACACCAAAATGTAAGCAGCATCTATTTATGTCAACGTCTAACAGAATCTGAAGTTGGATGAAATTCCTTGCATTAGTTCTTGAAATATAGCTATCGTAAAAACCATGAAAAAAGGGGTATAGCAGCGCCACCTGTTGGGATATCTTTATGTCAAAGTCTAAATGAATATGAAGTTTGATGAAAATAAGTGTATTAGTTCTTGAGATAGAGCTATTGCGGAAATCGCGAAAAATGAACCATAGCAGTGCCACCTATTGTGCGATTTTCATTAAAAACTAATCAGCACCAATTTATATCAGGGACTAAATGAATATAAAGTTTTATTAAATTTCGTGCATTAGTTCTTGAGATAGAGCGCCCACAGAATTTTTGTCACATACAGACACAGACAGACAGACATTTTCTAAAAACGGTCAAATCGTGTTCAGGACCTTCTAAAACGCATAAATCCGTCGAAAACCGGAAGTCGAAAATTTTCATGAATCCAATACTTTCTTCTTGTAAAGATGAAAGTAAGTAATAATGTATAGTCTCTAAACAACTTACAACAGCAGGAAAAATTCAATTTCAAAAGTCTAATTCTATTACAACCTTTTAAGGTGGAATAAAATTCTGTTAACGTATGTAAACAAAGGTTACAAAATATTAAATAAATAAATATATATCTTTTTTTTTTCAGTAGTTGTATAGAATTTTTTTTGTTGTTGTTTACATGAATATATTTATAATCTCTACACAACTTGCATAAGCATGACAAAATTCAATTTTAAAAGTCTTATGCAGGCTTTTAAGGTGGTGCGTAGAGCGAAAGCTGTAAAGTACATAAACTGTGTTTACAAAATATTGAATAAATATATATTATTTATCTTAAATAATAGCATACAAATAAATAATGTTATTGTTTACATAAATGTATTTGTAATCTCTAAACAACTACCAGCATGACAAAATTCAATTTTAAAAGTCTTATGCAGGCTTTTAAGGTGGTGCGTAGAGCGAAAGCTGTAAAGTACATAAACTGTGTTTACAAAATATTGAATAAATATATATTATTTATCTTAAATAATAGCATACAAATAAATAATGTTACTGTTTACATAAGTGTATTTGTAATCTCTAAACAACTACCAGCATGACAAAATTCAATTTTAAAAGTCTTATGCAGGCTTTTAAGGTGGTGCGTAGAGCGAAAGCTGTAAACTACATAAACTGTGTTTACAAAATATTGAATAAATATATATTATTTATCTTAAATAATAGCATACAAATAAATAATGTTACTGTTTACATAAGTGTATTTGTAATCTCTAAACAACTACCAGCATGACAAAATTCAATTTTAAAAGTCTTATGCAGGCTTTTAAGGTGGTGCGTAGAGCGAAAGCTGTAAACTACATAAACTGTGTTTACAAAATATTGAATAAATATATATTATTTATCTTAAATAATAGCATACAAATAAATAATGTTACTGTTTAAACAACTACCAGCATGACAAAATTCAATTTTAAAAGTCTTATGCAGGCTTTTAAGGTGGTGCGTAGAGCGAAAGCTGTAAACTACATAAACTGTGTTTACAAAATATTGAATAAATATATATTATTTATCTTAAATAATAGCATACAAATAAATAATGTTACTGTTTACATAAGTGTATTTGTAATCTCTAAACAACTACCAGCATGACAAAATTCAATTTTAAAAGTCTTATGCAGGCTTTTAAGGTGGTGCGTAGAGCGAAATCTGTAAAGTACATAAACTGTGTTTACAAAATATTGAATAAATATACATTATTTATCTTAAATAATAGCATACAAATAAATAATGTTATTGTTTACATAAATGTATTTGTAATCTCTAAACAACTACCAGCATGACAAAATTCAATTTTAAAAGTCTAATATAGTTTTTTTTATAGTGTTATTTAGAGTAAAAACTGTAAACAGATGTAAATATTAAATAAATATTTTTTTTGCCCTCAATAATTGTATGTATATATACTTGTTGTTTATGTACATTTCTTTATCTATTTTAATAAAACTTTGAAGAAAGTTTTATCTTTAAAACAATGTTTAAAGCTAAAACTGGAGTAGCAGAAGTTTCGACTAAAAAATACACTTACCTCAAAAAATCTGGATAAATTGCTTTCAATTCCAAACATGTGATGCGTAAAATCAAAATAGCATAAATTTCTTATCTAGAAAGTGTTTTCTGCAATACGTGGTAGTAGTGTTTTCTGGGGAACACAATTCTTATTATTTATTTCACTAAATAGAAATACAACGACAAAGGTTAATTTAATTGCATTCAGTTTAAAAGCAAATAGTTTAATTAAATAGAACATATTTATTAGATTATTAAAACTGTCGATTAGATGAAGACAGATAAAGATTATGTTAATCAAGATTTGTTTTTAAATATAGAGTATTTAAATTTTCGTTTATAGTTATTTGGAAAACTGAATTTTTACAACTAAATAGGAAGGAAATGGGCCTACCATAATTTCCGGCATATTATCAGTAGTTTTAGTAAATCTGATTCCGACCAGATATTTTATTTAATAAAATGTAACTACTTGATATTTATTTGACTTTATTTATTAAATGAAATTTCAGGTTTGAAACAGACTTATTTTAGCTGCGGCTTACAAGTCTAAAATTACGGTAATTGAGAAAAAATAAATAAAATTATCGAGTAAAATAATTTAAAATAAATAGTTATCATGTTCTTTTCTAAGAGATGAGAGAAAAAAAATATTGCCACTTATGTCTAATGGAAGAAAGTGTTAAGTTGTGTACATGAAAACCTTAACCCCTTGGGGACGAGCGACACGTATACATGTCGCATAAGATGCTCAGAATCGTCGACTATTCCCACCAGTTATTTTTAGGTGCGTTCGTAATTATATAAATACGTAGCACCTATTGTCGTCGTCTGGTCCGTCCGTCCGCATATAACAACGCAAAAACTACCCAACCGAATGGTTTGAAATTTAAGATATATTATCTTTGCAGAATTTTGTCGAGACATTCCAAATTATATAAAAATCGAATCAAAACTTTAGAAAATATTAATAAAAACATTCTAAGAATTTTTTTTTTAAAAATATCTATGCCATCTTGTTATAGGAGCTTCCGAGGTTTAATCGTCAAGCGACCGAGATACATATTTTATGACAGAAGTTAATCTGCAGACGATATAATTCGTTTCACAGAATTAAAAATCACCAAGATCTGAATATTTATATAACTAGCTGTAGTACGAACGCACCTCATTTGTCACGTTTGACGTACAACTTCCAACTTGTTTATTATAAGCTTTGCCTTATTTAATGATAGCATTTCTGCGATTCAATTAGGCGAAAATTTCTGTTTTGAAAAACCGGTGGTAAAAGATTAAAAATTCTGTAAAGGACGCTCGTCGCGAAGGGGTTAAGTGAAACTGGTTAGGGGAATCTTTTGAATTTTTCCTTATTGTTAATGAATGAAGTAATGTTCTAATATTTTTTAAATCGAGTATCATTCTTTGAACAAATGTTTGACTAAACAAGGATAACCCAAAAGTATAAAAACAACTCTGGGTTCATGTATATTGTGGTCCGTCCTCCTCCAGTTCTACTAGTGAAAAAAGTTTGGCATGGGCTGATAATCCATAAATTATCCTCGTGAATTTGAACCATTAGTGTCAAGGACATAAGAAATTATTGCTTGTGTTCAGAAGAAGATATTGAGAGGCGGGAAATTTAAACAATCAAAGGATAGTATGGAGAATGAATCTACCCGGTGCAAAAATTTTGAGTATTCTACACAATAAAAATTTGTCGTTGGGGGCCACCGTAATACTTACCCATCATGGATATGCATAATATAAAATATGAAAATAAAACATGTGTAAACTATTTAGGGTGGTGCAAAATTTTAATTAGATTAACTATTGAAAACTAACGATTAAAAGTTTAATCATGACTAAAGATTGACGATAAAGTTCAATGGTCAATCTTTAGTCATGATTAAACTTTTAATCGTTAGTTTTCAATAGTTAATCTAATTAAAATTTTGCACCACCCTGATTTATAAAATGCAGTGCAATTCGAATAAAATCGTGGCTTGACGATGTCATAAACTTTAAATGCTCTATTACCGAATTGCGTAAAAGAAACATCCTTATAACTCCAAAATTGATAATCCTATTAACTAACGGTTTACTGCGTCAGATTGAGCGTCTCATTTGCAATTTAAATATATCTTTGAATTGAAATTTGAATGAAATACAGGGTCATGAAAAATCGAAGGATTACAAATATCTCGACAACTAATTATCCGATCGACTTCATTCTTTATGCAGAATTTGTTTTTTTATTGTCTTTTATATTCCTTCCTTAAAATAAACAATTTCGAAAATTTTTATATACCTTTTATCAGAACGAATATTTCGAGTGTCCGATAAAAAATAGTTCCGGATAATCGATGTTACTGAAATTCAATAAGCTTCTTTTCGTTATTACATACTTTGTACATATCAAATTTCAAGTCTCTATCTCAATTTGTTCGGGAGATAGAGCGTTTAAAGACACACACACAGACAGACACACACACACACACACACACAGACGGACGGCAATTTTTTTTTTCTAAAATATGTTTTTTGGAATCTCCAGTGTCTGAAACGTGTGTAAATCAGTCATTTTTTTTTTTTCAATTTTTAAAACGATTACAAGACTTACCCTATACTACATATGATGGGTAAGTCAAAAGGTAAATGTTTATTAATCTACAAAAATATAATATAACCACACACGAAAATATACAATAACATCTTCCAACTTACACATGATCCCAAAAAGCGTTCTTTATCTTTGGGAACATTAGTAATGAATATATTTTCGAGATTTAAAGAAGCATTTATAAAACCAAAGTTTCTTTACTGCCACTGATTTTCAGAAATGTTACCGAGTAGTTTTTATAGAGTCAGTCTGTAAAATTTTATAAATCAGTTTCTGAAACCGGAATATTGGTTTTCAAGATGCTATCCATTCTCTATTAAACATTTTCAGCTGCGTAAATGAATTTAGACATGCAAAAGTAACAAAGTATTACTAATTTTAAAGTTTATGTTAATACTGTTAATTTATTATGTTATTCTGTAAAACATGTTTGTTGAACATGAAGATGTTTACTTGAGAATGGATAGCATCTGAAAAACGGGTATTTCTGTTAGAGGAGAGTGATTAATCCACTTTTAAAGGTATACTTGGAAACGTTTCCGAAAATCAGCTGGAGCAGAAGGTATTTTGTTCCTATATTGTTTTTATAAATGTTTATAATTTTTTAGGTTTCTGAAGATAAAAAGCGCTTTTCAAAAACGCGGGTAATTTGGAAAAGGTTATTGTATATTTTCATTTATGGCAATATTTTATTTTCCTAGATTAATTTTTTTTCCAGTGTACATGAACAAGCTCATATGATAAGTCTCTATAAAATGGATTTCACAACTTCTTTCTCCGATTAAAAAATTGCCGGTGCCCTTTAAAATGATTTAGTATAGAAATTTGGATTTGTTTTTATTTTTTTTCTAAGAGATGACAGAAAAAATTGTTATTGCCACTTGCATCTAATGAAAAAAAAGTGCAAAGTTGTGGACATGAAAACCTTAAGTAAAACTGGTTTCACTCGTTAGTGGAATCGTTGGAATTTTTCCTAATTTCTAATGAATGAAGTAATGCTGTAAAGTTTTTAAAATCGAATATCTTTCTTCGAATTAATTTTTGACTAAACAAGGGTAATCTCAAGGAATAAAAACAACGCCGGATATATATATATAGTGGTCCGTCTTCTTCCAGTTCTACTGCTAAAGAATAGCGAAAAAAGTTTCGCTCTGGCTGAGAATCCATAGAAAATTATCCTCGTGAATGTGAACCATTAGTGGCAAGGACTTCAGGAAATATTGCTTTCGTTCAGGAAAATATATTGAGTGGCAGAAAATTTAAAACAATTAAGGGAATGAATATGGCGAATGGAATAAGGAGAATTAATTTATCCGATGTAAAATCGTTGAGCATTCTACACTGTAAAAAAAGGCAATTGTTTAATAATATACGAAAATATAATATAACCACTGTGACATGTTGAAAATTTCACATTCTCACATACTTGGAAGATAAAGATAATCCCTTAGGAATGAAAGGCCTTTTGTGAATTGTCACTATTCAAGTAAGAGTACTAAACAGAAGGGTGACAGGTGGACGTGAATCGGCTAATCACTTACTTGGAGAAATTGGATAATCTCCTAAGAATGAAAAATAGAACTATAGATGTTGCTCTTTTTTGTCACCTGGAGATAAGCAGACTGGAGCAGGTGTGGTAGTGGAAGCAATGCTTTCTGAGAAATTCCTGGGATGCAATGAAAGCCCCTGGAAGTGAAATTGCAGACGGCAGTTAGAGGTTGAAGGAGATGGGAGGAAGGTCCTTTTTTGAGCGGACGTGAGAATCTGAGTTTTTCAGACAGCGTAATTTTACAAGACGAATATGATTGTCATATTTTTTCATTTTTACTTTTGTTTCTTTTTTTCAATGTGTTAATTTAAAATAAAGTTTTTTTCGTTTCAAACGATAAATGGATTTCATTAATTATATATACATGTGTCCACGTTACCACACCACATACGAAAATATACAATAACCTCTACCAAGTTACCCACGATTCCGAAATGTATTCTTTAACTTTAGAAACATTAGTAATCAATATATGTTAGAGAATTAAAGGAGCATTTATAAAAACAAAGTTTCTTTTGCTGCCACTGATTTTCGTAAATGTTTCCGAGAAGTTTTTATAGAATATTAATCAGTTTATAAAACCTGAATATCGATTTTCAGGTTGCTACCTATTTTCATTTAATTATTTTCAGCTGCTTAACTGAAATTAGAGATGCAAAACTAACCAAATATTATTAATTTTAAAGTTTATGTTAATTCTGTTAATTTATTATGTTTGTTCGTAAAAATGTTTGTTGAACATAAAAATATTTAATTGAGAATGGATAGCTGCGTAAATTACCGATATTCTTCTTAGAATAAACTGATTAATGTGTTAGGGTAGGTTTTTTCATTTATTCTAAATTTTCCATTTTTTCTTTTTTTCTCTATATTAATTGTAAGCCCCCCCCCCCCTTTCTCTACTGTTTTATACCATTAGTCTTTAATTTCGGAGTTAAAATACCTTTTCTTTCTTTTAAATGTCTAAGCTAAAACAAATTCATTGTCTCTTTTACTTAAAATCATAATTTTTATATTTCCCCTGTAAGTTATAATTTCACTGGGGTGGTCCTTGTTACCATGGGAAATTTTCAAATGCTCTCGGACACTTGGGCAATAAAAAAATCCATTTCCCAGACAACGTATATTAGCTTGTATTGTCAGGAGTTTTATGACTCCATTTATGCTGTTTTTTCGTAAACAACATTCACGTTGTTGGTCGCCAGTAATCTGCTATGTAGATCTTTCGTGGAAAAAGCAGGACTCGGGCGGCAGATAGTGGCCCGTATTGTTAAAGTTTTATTATTCGTTTTTACGAGCCCAATTATTCCGTTTTACGTAAACAACAGTTCACGTGGGAGGTCGAAAGAAGGAACAGCAGACCCTTTTACTTTCGTGGAAAGGGGAGCGAAAACGGAGCAGCTGTACACATGCCATCACCCCTATGCGAAGTAGTTCCACCCGCGAGAGAGCGACGTCCAATGGTTTTACGTAACGTATTCGCGGGGAATGTTTTTTTTTCCTGGTATAGTTTAGCGCGGGAGATTGTAGCCTGGGAGATACGGTATATGAGTTTTTTAGGGGAAGGCTGAGGCTTTTCCTCTCTCTCTCCCCCCCCCCCCCCTTGGAGTTTTCCTGGTGGTGGCCAGAGAATTTGAGATTGATTCGAATGTAAATTGAAGAGATGGTAGCTAGAAAAATCATGCCTCGTGCCGCGAGGTAGAAGTCTAATATTATGAATCCTGATGCTGAGAATAAAAAGATGTTCTGATCGAGAAACTAGCGGGTCGCTATTGTAGTGGTGTTTGAAATCAAGAATTTTGCCATCGGGAGCTGTGATGGTTGAGAGTGTTTGTCGTTGAAATCGGTGGTCATTTCGATAATAGTAAAACGTAGATCCGGATGACTAAAAGATTGCTCTGAAGATCAGTGCTGCTTGGAGTCTCATCGACTGGTCCCTTTTGTATCCGCAAACGGAATTGTCAGAGGAGGCACTGTCAGCTGCCTACTTCATATTATTCATGGAAAAGTAAAGATTGCTCTGAAAGTCAATGCTGCTGAAGTATCTTCGAGAAATACCCTCTTGGTTTTTTGTTCTTCAAAAAAAAAAAAAAAAAATAGACTGCCAACCCTAGAACATTATTAACTCACCTATTACGGCTGATAAACCCCAGTCTTACGAATGCTGAACCTGCAAGTAAAATTTTGGTAAATATTTTTATTTTAATGAATAAGTGTCTTTTATTATTACTATTATTCTACATGAATATGTTTTGATACACCTGTGTATAATTTAGATCACCTGTTGTCATACAAACTAACCTAACACCTATAAATTTAAATATGTTGGTGTTTTATTTAACATTTTTTTTTAGTTAATAAAAATCAAATTCATGGTGATATTCTGTCTGTGAATTGTTTGTATGCATTATAGAAATTCATTTGTTTTTTATCTAAATTTAACATTACTATTTAATGGATAATGAATTTTGTTTAATTATTTAAACAATCAGAGAAAGTAATTATTTAATATTTAAACCTTGCTAAATTTAATTTACTTTGATTGTGACTTCAGTTAATTTTCCTTCATAAATTAAAATTAATAAAGTAAATTTAAATTCTTGATTTGTTTCTGAAAATGTTTATTAATTTGGTTTTCTTTAAACATTAAATTGCTTCTTAAAAATATTGTGAAGTACTTTTATTTTCCTTTATAGAGAAAAGGATTTAATAGATAAGGTAAATTTAACCTGCTCTTAATTGAAGTAAAAGAATTGAAGATGAATGTAAAAGAAAAATTTAATATTAACTATATTTAATTCTTAAAGCTTATCAGCTACAGTTAAGGTAATTAAGTTACACCAAATTCTTATTAAAAAGGAAAACTATGTTTTATCTAGTTACTCTTGGTTTGTTACTAGCCACTATACAAAATCACTCACATGGTTCTGGCAAATTGGTACATTGATATGATCATGTTTTGTAACTTTAATTAATTATCTATATTCTTATTTTAATTAACTTCTTTCCCCCTTTTTTTTGTGCCTTTCAAATTCTGGAAGGATTACAGGACCCTTTTTTATATCTTTCTTATTCAAAATCTGTTCTATAAAGTTTTAATGAATTTCATTTAATTTACCATAGCAATGTTCCAATTCGTCAAACCACTTGTTGGGTATAAGCGGTATGGTGATAAATGAGAATTTTGTTGATACCTTTTGGCAAATTTATTCATTTACTTAATTAATTTTTCAGTTATTCAAAATTTATTTGGTTTGTTTTGTTTATAGCATCTCTCTATTTTGATTTTTAATTAGTAATAGTGTAAAAATTGCTTCAATTTCTGAAATCAACAAAATTTATTCTTTTGGTTATTTATCACTTTATCAAATACCCCAACAAATGCATTATAAAAAGCTACTTAGAAACGTTTCATAAAATCAGCGCGAGTAAAATATATTTCGTTCCTATATTGTTTTTTATAAATGCTTCTTTAATTATAAAAAAATATATTAGTTTTTGAGGTTTCTAAAGATAAAAAGTGCCCTTAGAAAATGCGGGTAACTCGGAAGGGGTTATTGTATATTTATTTTCCTACATTAAGATTTTTGTTTCAGTGTACATGATCAAGCTCATATGATCAGTCTCTCTAACATGGATTTCTCAGCTTCTTTCTCCGATTAAAAAATTGCAGGTGCCTTTGAAAATGATTTAGTACAGAAATTTGGATTTTAAGAACTTGTCCGTTCTATTTAAAGTCAAGATTTAGCTTTAACCGACAATTATCAGTTTTTGACACTCAAATCTGTGTAACTGAGAAATCCAAATGATTTGGGATAAATAAATTCACACAAATACATACATTTTCCTGGACTGCCGACCTATTGAGTTTAACACCGGGAACATCCCTAAATCCCAAGGGGAAGGATCCATATGTATTCCCAACAAACCCAGCGAGACACCAGCCTGGAGATTCCCCATTTATTGAAGCTTTGAAGAAGAAATTTTACAATGCTTTACATTGACATTACACATTTAGAGTTTGAATATAGGATTTTGAAGTCACAGTTTCAAAGATGTAATTTTTTAACTATTTACCATTTTAATATATATATTTATATATATATACATATATAATTAAATATTTACGAAATAATAAATCATATACGAGTTGTAATTTTCGAACTGAGTGAAAATGTGTCCTGGCCAGCATTTGAACCAGAGACCTTTGGCGTAATCTGCCAAAGCTCTACCAACTGAGCTATGCTGGACATATATGGCGGACACAATTCTCTCCTCTGACAACCTTTTGCTAATGACATCTGGTTTGTAATCTGTAACAGCTCAACATAATAAATCGCAGTTAATGGAAATTCAAGAAAACGTTGGATACATACTTAACTAGTAATAATATAAATTGAAATTACGTATCCAACGTTTTATTGAAGTTCTATTACTTGCGATTTATTCAGTTGAGTTGTTTCAGTATCGAAATGTTGCCTGAGTAAATTGTGTCCGCCAGAGTTGTTCAGCGTAGCCCAGTTGGTAAAGCGTTGTTATCTTAAGACAAAGGTAACGTGTTGAATTTCTGCCCTGGACACTATCTCACTCAGTTGTAAAATTACATCTCGCATGATTTATTTACTAGTTTGAATAATTGTGTTAAAATTAATGCAGTGTAATAAAATCATTTCATAAAGTTCATTTAGATCGTAAATTTCAGTTTAAATTTTATGTAAACCACAGAATCTGATTCTATTACTGCATAGATGAGAAATGATTCTTGAGGTTTTCACAAAAATGACACACTGAGAAAAATGATACTTTCAAATCTGAGTAAATCGATGTTTTCATTTTGTTATGAAACTTTTTGTTTCAAATATGACGAACTAATGCTTTCAATTCTGAAATACCAGAAATACTCAGAATATTGAAACATGGATATAATCAAAACTGAGCACATAGAGGTCAGTTCATACTCATTTTTGAAACATGGACATATTCAAATATGAACACATGCTGTTTTATTCTTGAGTGTATGCATGTTTTCAAAAATGAGTAAATCATGTTTAAAACGTGAGTAATTTTGATTCGGAGCCATTGTCTATGCGACATACTCAGATTTGAGAATTTTTTACTCAGTTTTGAAAATGTCGTTTTTAGACTGTAGACTTTCTTTATTAACCCTGATAAAGCTACATAACAAAATACTTTTATTATTATAGCATAATAAAATGCTAAATTAAAAAAGTACGACAGCTTTCATTTTCAATTGTTTCTTCGCCTTTAATAAATACTGCAGAAAAACTTAAATGAGAAAATAAAATTCCCCTTTGTTTTGCAAAATTACAAAACTGTTAATTTCATTTATCTTCTGTAACGTAATTAAAATAAATAAAAGCTTAATTATATAAGATATCTGTTTTTTTTTTCAAAATTAAGATATAAATGAATGCAGAGCGAAAACTAAAACGCGCTAACTACGTTACTGGAATGAAAAAGTACATAAAACTGCACCTTTTCTATAGAAAAATTAATATTATCAGACAAAACATCTTTAATGATTTTATTGCAATATTTTTATTACGATGAAGCTATAAAACGTTTATTTTTATTTTCCTATCATGATGAACAACAATACATAATTTAATTAATAAATAAAAATGTAGAAGAAAAGGATGAAGGGGAATTTAGTTGAGTGCGAATTAAAATTTGAATAATTAATTGTAAAGCTTAATTATTATGGTTAGGTCAAACATAGGTCATTAGGTCATCCATCGATTTTATTTTGTTTATAATGCATGGATTTTATTTACAACGTACGATAAGAAAACTAATGATAATTTTAGCTTAATAAAATCCGTCCTTATGTAATGCATGTAAAAAGTGAATGTACATGATTATAATTATTATGGACTTATTAGAACGTTCTGTTTTTCAAACTGATGTACAGGGTAATTAAAAAAGATTAGACAATCTTTAAAAAGTGGTAAAGCACCGTACAGCAAACAATTTTTGCATGTGAAATCAAAGTCGCATTCCACTTTTCCAGTCGAAATTACATAGTGTTTCACTTCTAGCCGAACATGGATTTTAATACATAAACTTTAACAATAATTTAGATATTCTAATGATATTTACAGAATAACTTCGATTTCTGTGAAATGTGTCATGAAAAAAGCTGAAATAACTACTATTCGCGTCCAAACAACTATGCTTAAAGCACTCCATAATTCGGAATGTAGCTGGCTGTACAGTTGATTTTTTAAACATAATTCACAACTACATGGCGGAATGAGGTGCACTTTTCGATTCGATTATTTAAAGTTTCTAAAAATCGATTTCTGTTATAATTTTTATAGCTTACACTGCATAATTTGTTTCGAGTAGTAATTTCAAAGGGCATAAATTATGAAATTGATATTCCAAAAAAAATATGCATCGCAAGCTATAAAAAACTTAACAGAAAGCGATTTCATGAAACTTTAAATATGAGAATTCAAAATTACAGCTCTTTCCACCAAGTAGTTTTTGAGTTATGTTTAAAAAATTACTGGCATTGCAGTGTGTTTTGCATCTATTAAACAAGTTGGAAATTGTACGTCAAACGTGACAAATGAGGTGCGTTCGTACTATAGCTAGTTATATAAATATTCAGATCTTGATGATTTTTAATTCTGTGAAATGAATTATATCGTCTGCAGATTAATTTCTGTCATAAAATAAGTATCTCGGTCGCTTGACGATTAAACCTCGGAAGCTCCTCTAACAAGAAAGCACCGATTTTTTTTCTTTTAATTCAAATTTTTTAATAAATATTTTTATTAATATCTCCTAAAGTTTTGATTCGATTTTTAAAAAAATTGAAATGTCTCGACAAAATTCTGCAAAGATAATATATCTTAAATTCCAAACCATTCGGTTGGGTAGTTTTTGCGTTGTTATATGCGGACGGACGAACAGACAGACGGACAGACAGACGGACGGACAGACGGACGGACCAAGCGACGACAATAGGTGCTACGTATTTATATAATTACGAACGCACCTAAAAAGGATTTAACATTAGAATCAAACTTCGCATTTATATAATTCTCAAAGTACTTCGCTGAATGACTTTTCGTTTGGTATAAGGAACTAAAACGTACCGAGGAATCCAAATATGGTGTCAATATTTGGTATTTGTAATAAAATTTCAAAGTTTCTTACAGATTCAATATTAAAACGTCCTCTAAGTTTATTCTGTTAACATATATATAAAGAAGGTATAATTCACTATTAAATGGCTATTTTAGGTTTCGCTGTGTTCTATTCAGCAATAAAAAAAGACTTGTGTGTGGGGGGAAGTGGGGGGGTGATTCTTTTTTTTTATTTCGTTTTGACCGATATTATACATACAGCGTCACGCAATGAATTGTAAACCCCGGATAGAGGATGTCACAAATCGATGCTTTGTTCGATATATGTGACGCTTATATTTCCAGTTTAGGTGCGCAGAATCTTACGAAACATCAAATTTAGAATTCTCATGATAGAAATAGATTGTCATTCAATTTTAGTTTCAGTCATCTAAGAGGGGTTGTCAAAATTCAATGATTTGTTCAAAAAATGCGATGCTTATATCTCCAGTTTAAAGGTACACAATACAACGAACCTTTACCTTTAGAATCCTCACTGGAATAGATTGTCATTTAATTTTTATTTCAGAATTCTAAGGGGGGGGGGGGACAAGGCAAAATTCAATGATTTGTTCAAAAATGCGATGCTTATATCTCCAGTTTAAAGGTACACAATACAACGAACCTTTACCTTTAGAATCCTCACTGGAATAGATTGTCATTTAATTTTGATTTCAGACTTCTAAGGGGGGGGGGGAGGCAAAATTGAATGATTTGTTCAAAAATGCGATGCTTATATCTCCAGTTTAAATGTACACAATACAACGGACCTTTACCTTTAGAATCCTCACCGGAATAGATTGTCATTTAAGTTTGATTGCAAACTTCTAAGGGGGGGGGGAGGTAAAATTCAATTATTTGTTCAATAATGCGATGCTTATATCTCCAGTTTAAAGGTACACAATACAAATAACCTTTATCTTTAGAATCCTCACAGGAATAGATTGCCATTTAATTTTGATTGCAGACTTCTAAGGTAGGAGGGGGGGGGGAAGGCAAAATTCAATGATTTGTTCAAAAATGCGATGCTTATATCTCCAGTTTAAAGGTACACAATACAACGAACTTTTCCCTTAATCCTCCCCGGAATAGATTGTCATTTAATTTTGATTGCAGACTTCTAAGGGGGGGGGGGGCAAAATTCAATGATTTGTTCAAAAATGCGATGCTCATATCTCCAGTTTAAAGGTACACAATACAACGAACTTTTCCCTTTAGAATCCTCCCCGGAATAGATTGTCATTTAATTTTGATTGCAGACTTCTAAGGGGGGGGGCAAAATTCAATGATTTATTCAAAAATGCGATGCTTATATCTCCAGTTTAAAGGTACACAATACAACGAACCTTTACCTTTAGAATCCTCACCGGAACTGATTGTCGTTTAATTTTGATTGCAGATTTCTAAGGAGGGGGGGGGGGAGGGTGCCAAAATTCGATGATTTGTTTGAAATATATATATGTCCGATATTTATATCTTCAGTTTAAATGCACGTAAATAAATTTGTTTTTTCCGCATTAAAAGTCTTCATTGTCCAAGATTCCATAATAATATTATGCGTTTATATATATAAAAATATCCTATTTGCTGAATGAATATAATTTCGCCCACTATTTATAAATCATTTAATTGATTTGATTTATATGGAATAAAGTTTTTTGATGGCCACAACATAATAGTTTTTTATGAGCAACAATATTTTTTTCCGAATTATGTAGAGTTAAAAAATATACTGAGATAATCGATTACATATCTCCCTAGAAAATAATTAGAAGATATTTTACTTCTTCAAAGTTATACTCCTACCGAACTCGTGATAGTGATATATGATGTCAGACAATCAGAAAGACAAAACGTACAATCACCGAAAGGATCTTTTATAAATGAAATGTTCCGCTACTGATAAAGGTGATAGCATAAGTCATTTTAGCCGACGGGTTTTTTGATTTGGGATTTATAATCAGATTTTGCACTTTGGAGTAGAATCGTTACATCCCATTTTTTACACTGGGTTAGAAGAAAAATGACTGCGGAAAGTTTTCAAATTTAAAACTATTTGGAAGTACTTTCTCTTACATTATTACGAAGTATTTTTTTAGAATTAATAAAAGTCACATGTAAGTGATTTTAAAAGAATTTAAATTTGAAACGTTTTACTTTCTGAAAGTTTACATACTACTGAATAATTTGGTCAGAATAAAGAGCCATCACCAAGCTTGGTGACGGCAAATGATTGGTTAACAAATATTCCGTAAATTGAGCTTACTCCTTGATTTTACTTGTGTTACTGCAAATGTTAATGTACAATGTTTTAGCAAAGAAATATTTATTATTACTTCAAGTGTTCATAGAATAAAAAAAATCACATGTTTGAAAATTCTTTTAAAAATCTGTTAATTAAGGTATATTTTTCAAATAAACTATTCAAAAACACATCTTTTGTTATATTGGATGAAGTTAAGAATAAAATTATGCAATTTTCAGAAAAGAAGATATATGCTGGCAGACGACAATGCAGGTTGCTGTATCTAATGTTAATTTTGGGCTTTGTTTTAGTGAGGAATTGATACATTCGTGCTCTATAAAGTAGAAAGTTTCTTTCAATATATACCTGTACCGGACTTTACGACATTGATATATCAAGTCAGACTATCACAAAGACTAAAAGTGCAATCACCGAAAAGATATTTTATAAATTAAATGTTCCGTGTCTGATAAAGATGACAGCATAAGTATTTAAGCCGACGGGATTTTTGATTTGGGACGCAAAATCAGATTTTTCATTTTACGATAGGATCGTTACGCTCACTCAGAAGAAAGTTGTCAAATTTAACAATACTTTGAAATAGCACTTGCTCTTATCCATATTATAATGCAACAACGTGGCCTTGAGAAATGATGACGTCATATTGACGGTGGCAGCGTCCTCAGCAATCAATTTTACTTTTATAGGAATTTTTTTAACTTCTAAATATCGCAAAGTTTCAGTTTTTACACCGTAGAATAAAGGAAAAAATTATTTGTAAATTAATTGTTTTGAAAACTCTACCTTAATTAACCGATTTTTTATTGTTTTAATTATAATTTTCAAGCATGATTTATATATATATATATATATAAAGAAATAATTCTATCTCTATCGCGTGCAGCCCTGCTACGGAATATTAACCCGTTTGAACTTAAAATAATATAAATAGTTTAGAATTTATTTCTGGCTAATATTCCATAACGAAATTAAAACCTCGTGAATAAATAGATAAATAAATAATATCTTATAAATAAAAATACAAATTTAACAGATTTGTAATCGAATCACGCCTTAAACACAGAAATAATCAGATTCAAGAAGATTGCTATAAATAGTGAAATCTTAGCTATTAACCATTGGCATGCAGTTTATACGAAAGTACTGTTTTTAATAAATTTCCAAACCTCATTTGAAGATATAATCTATTTTTTTCATATATGTTTTATTTTTGTTCGTGTGCAATCTAAAAAATACTAAATGTAAAAAATCTATTACAGTTTTCAATTAAAAATGATTTGATTGAGCAGTATGTTCTTTAACCCGGGAAGCCCAGTTTGAATCTCCTGGTATTATTTAAACGTAATTTTTAGATTAAAAAAAAGACACATTTAAGCGTTTTAAAATGAGTTTTAATAATTTTCTGAATGTTTGCATTCTGCTTATAAATTTAACAAGAAGAAAAAGGGAACTCGACATATTTGGATAACAAATCATGTGTTGTGGTAACCCTGTTATATTTTTCTTAGTTTTGCATATTTATTTATGTTTTACGTTACTGTAAAAAAGAAGTATTTATTATTATGTAATATCAGATTAAAAATCACCTGCTTTAAAATTATTTAAAGAGCTTGTAAATTAAGTTAAAATTTTCAAATAGATTTTACTTGAAATTACACCCCCTCCCCTCCTATTCAATACAGTTCATTTTAAAATTATTCAACATTTAGAAGCGAAGTTATAAGTGGTCAAAGCGATAACTCAGGTTGTTATATGGAATGTTATCTTTGAGCATAGCGTTACTGGGTGTCGGATACATTTATATTTCATAAAATAGAAATATATTGTATTTCTTTAAAACTATCCCCTACTGAAATCCTGATATTGATATACTAAGTCAAACTATCAGAAAGACAAAAAGTGCAATCACTAATAGGATATTTTATAAATAAAATGTTCCGTATCTGATAAGAGTGATAGCATAACTCATTTCAGGGGACGCGATTTTAGATTTGGGATTTGAAATCAGATTTTGTATTTTGAAGTAGGATCGTTACACCCCATTTATTACTGTATTAGAAGAAAAATGACGGCAAAAATTTCCAGAATTTAAAATTGAGTTTCTTTTTCTTCTTATGTAGTTTTAAACTAACTTCTTAGAATAAGAAAGCTTTTATAAGGCTTTAAAAAAAAAATGGATGTATTAATGAATTTTTTCTGGATTCCGTCTGAAATTTGCAATCTGATTATTAATTTGATCAAAATAAAGCGTTCTTATGCAGTATGGATAAGAAATTACGAGTGTAGTACTTTTCTATTTTCTCCATTGTGTATTCAATTATTTTACTGTTGAATTACTTGATTGCTTTGCTTAATTTTACTTAGTTTATACTTTACATTATTGTAGCACCTAAATGTTTATAGTTACGTCACGTATTTATAGACTGAAACATTGCATGCTTGAAAATTATTTAATAAACATGAAAAATCGGTAAATTAATTCACAGTTTCGAAACAAGCTTTATTTGAAAGTAACTTTTTTTTGTTCTATTCGTTGAAGTTAAGAATACAATTATGCAATATTTAAAAAAAAAGAAGATATATGCGATCGCAGGTCTCTATACTTAGTGTTAATTGTAAGCTTAGTGTTACTGAGGGACATACAAGTTTGTGCTTTATAAAATAGAAAACAAATTATTTCTTTAAATCTATACATTTACTGAACTTCACGATGCAATATATCAAGTAAGAATAACACAAAAAGCCAAAAGCGCAATCACTGAAATGATTTTTTATAAATGATATGTTCTGTCGTTCCGTGTCAGCTTAAAAAAGTGACAATATAAGTCATTTCGCAGACGGGATTTTCAATTTGGGATTTAAAAACAGATTTTGAACTTGATGTAGAACCGTTAGACTTCATTTATTACAGTGGGCTAGAAGAAAAATAACTCACTCATTTAATGGGTTTTAAAAACAGAACTTTTTAATGTATTTAAATCTATTACTGAAGCGTTGTGCGCTCACGAAGTGTTGATAAATCGCAAGTTGTGGTAAACTTACACCTTTCTCCTTAGTTTTGCATATTTATTTATGCTACTGCAAAAGTTATTTTACAATATTGTAGCAAAAAAAAAAATAATAATGTCATTGCAATGTCACACATTGATAGATTAAAAAATTACATGCTAGAAAATTATTTTAAAAATCATCCAAAAACGGTAATGTAAGTTATGGTTTTCTAACAAACTTTATTTGGAAATATATTTTCTTGTTCTATTCGAAGAAGTCAAGATTAAAATTATGCGATATTTCGAAGCGAAGATATACAGTGTGATTCACAAATATCGAAACAATAGGCTATCTCCTTAAATATTGCCCCATGGCACATACTTCCAATTGCAAAGTTTCATAAAAAAAAGTACTAAATTTGATGAGATAAGTTGCAACTCCATAGGGGGTCTATTTGAGAAAATACAAAAATTAAATTTTTATACGGCCCCCGTAGGATAAAATTTCCAATTAGGAAAATTTCCCTTATCCATTCCTGAATTAAACAAACAAACAAACAAAAAAATTCATATAATAAAATATAACACCTTGTAATAGTATATTACTTTTAAATGCTAAAGGTGTAAAATTAACAACTATAATATAAATTAAAATAACTTTTATTAGTTGTTTTACATGTTTCGACTCTTCTGAGTCATTTTCAAAAACAAAATGAGAATATTCTAAAGCTGCACGGGCTTTGAAGTTATTATGTACATGTACTTTTTAAAAAATTACGCATGTTATCTATTATTTTTTACCTGATTGTTTAGTTTCATATCTTTGAGCATGGAGTAATTCTAGCCACAGTTTCGGTAAATTAAAAGATGCCGCATCGTTACATATTGTATTTTTGCGCGTGAGTATCTCTATGGTTTCTCTTATTATGGATGGATAGTGTAGACTGGAGGGAAATATTATTTTACTTTCATTGAAATTTATTTGGATAGTTTCTTCTTGATATAATCTTGCTAGGGCTGTAGTTTTTCTATTGTATTTTATATCAGCTATATGCTCTTTTTTTCTGCAATTAAATTTCCTGCTGCGATTCCTGCTGACTCCACTCCATATTTTAATTTATATTACAGTTGTTAATTTTACACCTTTAGCATTTAAAAGTAATATAAAAAAAATTCAACTTGATATCTGCAAAATTCATAGAGATATTAAAATTCAAAATTCGTGACCACTTAAGAGCCTACACTAGTCACGAGAAGAAATGCTCAAGCTAATGTTAAGTCTATGGGAAGGTTCTAACTCGATTTCTCGCTCGCATTTTAATATTTTTAAATGTTTTTTTTTTTTTTTTTTTTTTTTTTTTTGCATAGGATAGCTGAAGTCAATATCCAACGTTGTTAGGTTTTAATTTTTCGATTTTTGTTGCAGTTTTTTTTTTATAAGCGGCCATTTTCAATTTTGGAACCGGTTCTGAAAGTGAAAGTTCCCTTATATAAACTAATTGGAACCAAAATCGAAAAAGTAAAAACTAACAACATTGGAGATTGACCTCGGCATTCCTATGCAAAAAAAAAAAAAAAAAAAAAAAAAAAAAAAAAACATTTAAAAATATTAAAATGCGAGCGAGAAATCGAGTTAGAACCTTCCCATAGACTAAACATTAGCTTGAGCGTTTTTTCGCGTGACTGATATAGGCTCATAAGCATACCTCTGAGCAAAGCGATATCAGTTCATTTGAAATGCAAGTTAGGGATCGACCATAAATTTACACATTATTAAAAGTCGATATATGACAATGCCTTAACTTTAGATATAAAATAACAGCATATAGATTTTTGCGTTAAACTTGCTTGAGAAATATGCTAGAGGTCTGCATGAGTCTGAGCTTTGCACTAGGCCCCTGTTTTTATTGTTCTTAAGACGTGTCGGGCTGGCAATAACTTTTGTAAAAATAGTAATAGCGATAATGAAACTTCTGTTAACGGAGTCATTGGAAATATATTTTAATATATTACACTGAAATATTTTCAAAAATCTACTTTTTGTTATACAGCTTCAAAAGTTATGATGTTTTTAAACCTATTTTTCATTTATTCCAAACGACATTGTTTTTTTAAAATAAATCTTTATTCGAATGTAATAGTCAAGAGTATAAATAATCATTAACGTTGCTATTGTGTATTTTTTGAATAGATGCCAAGCTCCCAGTAATCTTTCCTAATACGTGTGTTTATTTGACCCAGGTTTATTACGTTCGAACCAGAAACTCTTTTAAGAAATTCAATTGAATAAATTCGACTTAAAACCTTTAAATTAAATAAGTCAAAGATTCATTAAATAAATTTTCTGGTTTTGAAGTGGTTAACTGGTTCAAATTAATCTACATATTACGGAGGATTAGTGGGAGGTTTGGAAGCTACGTTTTTGTCATGCGAATACATAGTAATCTAAAATATACTGTAAAATTTTCCTATAAATATGTATGTAGATTATAAAAATAATCTTAATAAATAAAAATAATCTCTAAAATAATCTTAATTGTATCTTAAGAAAAATGGGAATTTTTTGTACAAATTTCGACCTGTGCAGAAATCTAAAATATGCACAGACACCTGTCTAGATAATGAATGAAATAAAATTAAGTGCATCGCCCATGAAAATGGTTTTCTTTCGCATCATATCAATAAACCCATCTATGACCTGAAACATAAAGTGCATAAAAGAAATGTATATCTCTTAACTTAAATCTTATCTCTTAACTTAAATCCTATCTCTTAAACTTATCTCTTAAATATAAATTTAAATTTTGTAACTTTGGCTGTATACCAGATTTGTATGAAAGACTAGGGTATGCGTTAAACAAATTTAATATCTGTACCCGAGAGCCAAACTATCGAAAGTCACATTTCACTTATTTTTCATGAGAAAGAAAATAAAGAAGACAACTGTGCTAGACAATATGTTACTTACAATGTTATAAAAAAACAAAATATCTGTGAAATAACGTATGATAGAAGTATAGCGATAGTTTTGCTCGAAAGAGAACAGTTTTTTATTACTTTTTTTAATTATTATTTCATTATTTTTTTTTTTAATTTCGTAAGTAGTCTTATGATGTGATTCTGTTTACAAATTATATGGTTAACCATCACGAAAAAATTAAAAATTCTAACTCTATAAATAAAAATAAATAAATAATAAATGTTTTCCGAACACCTTACAGTAACATTGTTTCTTAAATTAACCGCATTTCCATTTGTGTCTGATTCTTTGAAACCTCACGAATTATGAAAACGAACATATCTCTATGAGTTTTGCAGATAATAGAATTTTTTTTTGTTTAATTCAGGAGTGGATAAGAAAAAAATTCCTAATTGTAAATTTTTTCCAACGGGGCCGTATAAAAATTTAATTTTTGTATTTTCTCAAATAGACACCCCATGGTGTTGCAACTTATCTCATCAAATTTTGTACCTTTTTTTATTAAGATTTGCAATTGGAAGTATGTGTCATGGGGTAAAATTTAAGGAGATAGCCTATTGTTTCGATATTTATGAATCACACTGTATGTGATAGCGTATCAAATGATAGCGTTAGGTCATTATATTTAGTGTTAGTTTCGAGATTAGGCTTAGTTAATGATGAAGATGTTTGTGTGAAAAAAAAATTTTAAAGCTATACTCCCCTATAGAATCTTGATAGTGATATATCAAGTCAGATTATCACAAAAACAAAAAAATGCAATCACCAAAAGGATCTTTTATAAGTGAAATGTTCCGTGTCTGATAAAAGGGACAGCATAAGTCATTTCAGCCAACGGGAAATTTGATTTGGGATTTAAAATCAGTTTTTGCATTTTGAAATTAGATAGTTACACACTATTTATTACACTCGGGGAAAAAAATTACTACGGAAAGTTTCGACATTTAAAATTACTTTGAACTAGTTACTTTGAAACAGTTTACCATCACTAAAAAAATGTTAAAAAGTTTCACATAAAACTAATAAAATCAATTTCTTAAATAACAGAAACGAAAAGATTATCTACATAGGTATGACTAAAAGAAAATTTAAGAAAGAAAGAAGCAACACACCAGAGATTTAAAATTGAATAAACAGACAACAGCCCTTGCAAGATCAAATATAAAATCTCCCATAGGGAATTGAAACCCTAGAAATACAAAAAATGGCTAATTATGAAAACCTGCATAATGCTCTAATAAGGGAAGCTATAGAGATTAATACATCAAAAGTAGAAGTTTCTAATGATATGGCACATGCAATGCTGGACTGCAGCTGCAAAAAGATGTTAGAAGAAGAGGGAAAGGGGTGAAAATAAAGGGAATTCTTCAATCCCCAGTCGGTTAAATAGCGAGAGGAGGACCTCAGAGGGGGGGATATCATTGAATTTCTTGTCGGAAACAAATTTTCAATCATCAATGCCGATAATCGGAAACACACCTTCGTCAAAAAAACCAAAACAGGACAAACAATAGCAAAAGGCTTTCCAGATCATACATTAGTTAATCCACTTGCTAATCCAAACGTTCGCAACTGGCAAGTATTTGATACACATAATTTCTCAGACCACAAATACATTGAATTTAACTACAACACAACACCACTCTTCGCAGCACAACGAAGATTTAACACAAAACATGGAAACTATAAAAAATTCACCATGCAGCTTAAAGCCAGTAAACACTTCCTTAGAGACGCCCTTAACACAATCACAAACATTGAACAGCTTAATTCCTTCACAGAAAAACTTGTAGCCACAATTCAATCAGCAGCGCGTTCCTCCTTCCGTCTCAAAACCCTTAGAAAATCTCCAACATACATATTCTGGACACCACAATTAAGAGCCAAACGCAACCAGCTAACAGCTCTTAGGAGAAAACTTAGATCGCTTAAGAACAACTGCAGTCCACCTGAAACAACTAAACCACTGCAAATAAAGTACAATAAACTCGCTGCACAGTACAAACGTTGTATTCTTGACGCCAAGAGCACAGCCTGGAAATCTTTCTGCTCCAACCAAAAAGATCCCTTTGGTACTGCACATAAATTCTTCACGGGAAAATATTTCACGCCAGATGAAATCCTCCTTGCATTGCCTTCAGGCCAATTATCCAGACAGAGAAACCTAGAATTCCTTACAGAACAATTATTTGGCGAAACCGCCTACCCACAACATGACAATACAGATATCACCTTCTCTGCCCAGAACGACAAACCCTTCACCAAAGCTGAGCTTCGGGCAACCCTTAGCAAATTCAATGACAATAAAGCCCCGGGCCCGGACTCCATTGACTTTCATCTACTTAAGCGCACTTTTAAAACACTCCCAGAGATCTTTACCCTTTGGCCAAATCTCTGTCTGCACCACCAATATTTTCCCCTTACACTGAGGCAAGGAGAGGTAGTCTATTTTCTGAAGCAAGGGAAGACACCCTCTGAACCCACCTCATATCGCCCAATCTGCCTACTTCCAACCCTAGGTAAATTACTAGAAAAGCTAATCGTTAACAGACTAACTTTCTTCTTAGAATCAAACAATCTTCTACATGAACGGCAATTTGGGTTCAGAGAGGGCAGATCATGTGAAAAAGCATTGAATGAAATTCTATCTTCCTGCGCCTTAAAAATTAAAGAAGGAAAATACACCTCCCTTGTATCACTGGATATCAAAGGAGCGTTCGATAATGTCGAATGGAGAGATATCCTACTACAGCTCTGTCTTCTAAACTGCCCAGGAAACATCGCTGGAGTCATCAGATCCTATCTATCGAATAGAAGCATCCTAGTCAACTGGGGAGCAGGTACATCCAGCCACAACCAACAGAAGGGATGCTCTCAAGGCTCATGCCTTGGGCCAATCCTCTGGCTCCTCATAGCAAACCTGATCCTTAAAGAATTAGATCGTTTAGGCTTTCTCCTCTTTGCTTTTGCAGATGACTTCAGCTTCATCTTCTCTGGTCGAAGACGTCTGGATTTAGAACTTGAGGCAGCTTCAGCCCTTCCCTTTTTTTGCCAGCTCCTGGAGTCTCTACACCTACAACTATCAGCTGCAAAATCACAAGCCCTCACATTCGCGAAACCCTACAAACTAAAAAGGAAACCAACCATCAGAATTAATGGCACCAGTGTACACCATGTCTCCACCTTAAAACTTCTAGGCCTAACCATAGACTAACACCAAAATTGGTTTGCACACATAAATTACTTAAAACTTAAGCTCATTAATTACTACCACAACTCCACTAAATTAACATCTAAATCATGGGGTATTAAAAATACAATGCTAAAAATATGGTACACAACAACAACAGAAAAAATTGTAACTTATGGTGCAGGAATTTGGGGAATACGAATTTCAAAGGAGTAACATCTTACACCTTCATAATAATGACATAACACAAATCCACTTCCCACATTTAACCATTCAACACAAGATACAGAGCTGGCAAATTCACCCAGCTGATGAAACTTCCCACTTCCAAGTTAACCCTAAATGCAATTCCTACTCCCCTTCCCACCGCCTAACAGTCTTCACCGACGGCTCATGCACCGAAACCGGCGTAGGCGCAGCTTTCTGTGCTACGGAAGGCGGAGTGCTGACTCACCGGTGGGCCTGCAGATTGGACAACTACAACTCAATATATCAGGCTGAACTCTTTGCTATCCACAAAGCTCTAGAATGGATTTCGGAACAACAAACAACCATTGCAATCCCTATCTATAGTGATAGCCTATCCAGCCTGCAGGCTATCTACGCCTTTAGAACCATCAATCCACAAATCCACGAAATTAAAACCCAACTTAGAAACCGGCTACATAAAACTTCGCTAGGTCATGTGACAGCACACAAGGGGATCTTCGGCAATGAATCTGCGGACTTGCTAGCAAAGGAAGCAACGACAAAAACATCCATAGACATCTCGCTACCTGCACCCCACTCCTATATCAAAAGATCCCTTAAAATGCGCATGTTGCAACAGTGGCAAGACCACTGGGACTACTCAGAGAAAGGTAGATATACCTATGACATAGTCCCGGCGGTATCTTGCAATCTTATTACTTTAACTCCCTCAACCACTGCCTTCCTAACGGGACACGGCCCTTTTGGGTCATATCTAAACAGGTTTAAAAGGGCCCGAACTCCCACCTGTGAGTGTGGCGCAGAGGCGTCAGCCTCACACTTCTGTTTTAACTGCCCCCTTACAGCTCGCTGGCACATCCGTCGCCCTTCTTCTCCCCCTAGTGGTTGGCTAGATAATATCCTTTCCCGTCTAACACTTTTAAATAAACTGAAAAACATCTTTAAGTTCTTGATGGATCTTTCTAACTTGACCCGCTCCTGAGCTATGGACTTCATTCCTGGTATGAACATCATTCAATCACAAATCATCTTCACTGCCCAGTGTCGCGCTGGAGGTATGTCTCCGGCAGTGAACTACCTGTAATGTACATTAAGATAACATCACCTTAGCATATCTATTTCCACCCCGCCCCCTGTCGCGTTTTCTGGCGGGTTCAGCTCCAGCTGAAATAGGTATATATATATATATATATATATATTCTTTTTTTTTTTTTTAAGACCTTAATAAAGGGACCGGGAGGGACATCTATGCTCTACAGATCTGGTTCCCAGTCTGAGCAGTCCCTCTTAGGCATTCAAAATAGCGAGAGGAGGGACGCTTGAGGATTACAACTGATGATGCTTCGGCTGGAGTGAAAACGTTTCTGTGTAATGGTGGCAGTTTTTTGTGAGACTTTTAAACATTTTTTAGTGATGGTGAAGTGTTTTTTGTGAAACTTTTACCAGATGTTTTTAATTAATGTCTGAGAGTAAAAATTGGTAATATGAGGAATAAATACTTAATATACTAATTAATATTAACCTCCTAATTATTTACCTAAATTTTATTAGCTTGTTATTAATTTTTTTAGAGCCAAAAATAAACGAAAGTTAAAACAAAAACAAAAATAGAAATGAGCGAATCAACATGGAGGATACAGAATTAAATTGAATCATGTAAAATGGGTAGCTCACTCGCTTGAATCCAATTAAATCCCATGGTTCGGAGGGATTCCCGGCCTGGTATCCGCGTTGCCTGATTCTCCGGATGGCAACATCGATCACTCCAATCACGTCTATCTTTTACCGGACACTTTTCGCTGAAATTTTACGTAAGTGTTTTTTTAACATTCTGGTCAGTATCAAAACTTGGTCTCAACTCTTCTTGGTGATACGACGTAAGCGGCACTTGATTTGATTGGGCAGTACCTCTTTTGACCCTCAACCTCAAACACATGTAGGTCATTCGGACCATCGGATCACTGTGGAGGCGCTCGGAGGCGACTGCATCCTGTCACAAATCTCTTAAGAACTTATATTGTTGTTTATGCTAGAATTGTAGACATCGAGGCAATAGGATTTGCGGGTCGTTTAGTGTAATTAGACGTATTGTCCCGAAGAAATTAATTAAAATAAAAAGTATAGTAAGTAAGATAGATCAGAATGGATGGAAAATTTGGAATACAAGCAGGGAAGACCGAGCTATGCTAGGTCAAAATTAGCTTTGAGTTCAAATATCATGACCCATGACCAAAATGACCCACTAATCAAATTTTCTCGAACAAAGCACAATCGTCTTCTCGTGCCCGAAACCCGTAGCATATAAAATTTAGTCAAAATAGTCTGAGCCGTTTTTTAGATAAAATTAGATTGACCCACAGTGACCCAAAATGACCCACTAATCTAATTTTCTCGAGTATGTGACCTAGCCCAATGATTTTCCCGTGCCCAAAATCCGTAGGATACAAAATTTAGTTCAAATCGTCTGAGCCGTTTTTAAGATAAAAATAGCTTGACCCATAATGACCTATGACCAAAATGACTCACTATTCGAAATTTCTTGAACATGTGACCTAGCCCAATAGTCTTCTCATTCCCTAAAACTGTAGGATACTAAATTTAGTTCAAATTCTCTGAGCCATTTTTAAGATAAAAATAGCCTGACCCATAATGACCCATAATTAAAATGATCTACTAATCGAATGTTCTCGAACATGTGACCTAGCCCAACAGTCTTCTTGTGCTCGAAAACCATAGGATGCAAAATTTCAAGTCAATATTTCGTTTGATTAAAGGTGCGTTAAGAGAAATTGACCAGCATAGCGGGCGTAGCTTGCTAGTCTTTTTATAATCAATGATTTTTGGACAAAAAATTGCTTTAAATAGAAAACCTTTTTTTCTTTATTTTTAAGAAATTTTTGTTCATTTGCATGTGTGGAAGCTATTTCAAAATTAATTCACAGTTTAAAAAAGCAACGAAGTTTAATATTCTTTACGGGTAACTGACACAATGATAATAGACATATTGAAATCAGAAACAAGTAAACACAGAGCACCAGATTTTAAATGCAAGGTTACTTATTTGAGAAAAGGGTAGATGACACTTTGCCATTTTTAATTTTGTAAAGAGTTTCAAACACATTATCGATAGAAAGTAAGATATTTCGTACAAGATTGTTAAGGCAGGTTAATCATCCTTATACTAATGATAAATGTTTTAAAATGTTTTTGAATTCCATCTATTTTCTAAATCTAAATTTTTAATAGAAAATATGTCATTGATAAGGTAAACAGGGTACAACAATGAAATCCGATCAATGTGTTCATAAACACAAGTTTTTAGCCAGATCAGGAAAAATGCTTTTATTCCTTTGCTTTATGCTCATTTCTATTCGAAGTAATAAATGGCGTGTTTGGAATGTACTTTTAAAACAAAAATACAGTTCATGAAAACTCTGCTAAAAACCTCTCTCTGTATCGCATGGAGAACACTCGTCACACGACTTTGAATTTACCAGCGTTATCCAGTCGTTGTAGTGAAACAATTTATTACACGTAGAAGATATTTTAACCTTTGTTCATCTACCATACTTACCTGATCTTACTCTACATAGATAGATTCTTTTTTTTTATGTATACTTGAAACGAACTTTAAAAGGAGAGCGATTTCGGATTCAAATATTTAAAGCCATGTTATGAGATATCTTTACGCGATATTAAAATAAGACTTTTTCCGTAGTTTTTTGAAACTATACAGTAGTTAATAAAAGTGAATTGCAAACAACAGTCATTACATGAAAGGAACATAAAGTGTTTTACCGGATTTAGGTAAATATCTTTTGTTTATGAGATCATTAATCAAACTTTATTATCATACATTGTAAATATGTCTTTATATATTTTTTATATAAAAGCGAATTCTATAAATAAATATAATTTGAATAGCTCTGTAACTTAAAATGATAAAAAATTCTTATGATAGTTAATGTGCATTAAAAACAAATTGATTCTAAAGAATTTGTCTAATACTTAAAGAAATTTATTAATAAAAGATATTTAAGAATTAGCCTTATTCAGATGAAATGATGAAAGAATTGCAATAATGATGAATCAAATAGTCCAATCATTATTAGCTTTACAACATTCGCTCTTTCAGATGGTTTTAAATAAACACCAAAAATAACATTTTAAGCTTGACCAGATTCTGAGTAAACTTCTAATGCTACAGAAAAAAATATATGATTCCAAATTAAGGATATTTAAAGACTTTATTTAGAAAAGAGCTAACCTTATTTTATTAACTGCTTTGAGAACACCCACATCTTCAGAATTCATGTATTAAGCCTAAGTAATTACCAAAAGTTTTAATTCATTATTAATGATACTACTTTTCTTGAACTTTTTATCTGAATGAATAAACTCAGAATTAAATGAATAATTTAATTTTAAATGTAAAATTCTTTATTCAGAGAAGTTAATGCTTTGAATTTCAAGTAAAGCTGATTTAAATTACCGAAATTATGTTAAATATTTTTGTTTTCATTTCGGAAATCATTTTAGATGATATGTGAACTTTTTATTTAGACTAAAGATGGCTCATTCATGCCTGATGTTATTGAATTAAGAAATTCTTCGAAAAGCTAAACTTAAATAATATAAGTCTTAATATTTTCAGACAGCTTGAGTGAGCAAGTGACAGAAAAAGTTCATCATTCGGGGATTTTACTTTGAAACTACAGACCGGTGCATTATATAGTATTTCTTCTTTGGATGTTTTGCAGTTTATATTTGTATTTTTTGTTATTGTAGCAAAATAAATAATGTTTGCTTAAATTTTTTAATGAACAGATATTTTTAACGAAAAATTTTTAAGTAAAGTTTTTGAAACAAAAATTATCTCTTTTTAAATATACAAATGTTAATATATTTTAATTAATTTTTTCATATTGCTCAAAATTTTACATGTGCTGTTTCATTTTCATATTGTGCCGAAATTCTAAGTCTTTTTACATTTTATCAATATTACTATGTATCTACAGACAGATTCTATTCTTAATAGAATGCATGTACTGACAAACACTGTTATTAAAAAGCATTTATATTACAAACAAATATTCTTATAAAAAAAAAAAAAGAAAGAAAAAAAAAGAAAAAAAAAAAGGATTCACAAGTAAACAATGCATTTTTATTGTGCAATGAAGTGGGCCTGATCTTTGTTCTAATGGAACGAACAATAAAGATTACACAAATTTTAGAGCAATCGCAATAAAATATTTAAAATTTATGGATAAATATACATATGAAACATACCGTCATCTTCAAGAGTGGAAGTTTTCCGAACGCTGCGTTAATATTGTGTCTTGTTGATAAAAGTTTATTTTATCAGCCTCGTATAAAGTTATATGATCTGTGGCAAATTACTCTAACTGAATAAACTCTAAAATTTATCGGATGGTGTTTTACTATCATCATATACAATTTCAAATTTTGTTATGTGGTCCTTGTTTAAAAAATTATTTATGGTAAAGAACTCCAACTGAAAAAAAATCTAAAATTTAGCAGAAAGTGTTTTATTATCGTCAAATAACATTTAACATTTTCTTATGTAGTCCTTGTTTTTTTTTTTTTTAAATCCATGCAAAATACTCTAACTGAAAAAAGTCTAAAATCTATCAGAGAGTGTTTTACTATCATCATATAACCATTTCAAATTTTGTTACATTGTCCTTGTTTGAAAATCAATAAGTTAATGTTGTTTTTAAAAATATAACTATTTTTAGAATTAGTTTAAAACAGGAAATCTAATGTTTTGCAATGAATCAATCAAAATCCTGATTTGAAGCTTGATTTGTCGGATTCATCTGAACAACAAAAAAATTATTCTGCTAATTTACCTGATTTGTTGTTGTTAATGAATGGAGCTATATTTCAGATGAAAAACTTCAAAACTTAGTCTCTTCAATAAAAAAACAGAGTGTCCAAGATTAATAAAAATGCAAGTGGGCTGATTTCATATTTATAATTTGCATATAAATCCCATTAACAGAAAAGTTGTTTTATTATTTATTAACAGCATATTTTCATTTTTTTAAAAATTAATGCAGTAATTAAATATAATTTACAATTTATAATAACTTTATATAATGTAATATATGGTACTTTTTCAGTATAGGGTTTGTGGCGAGATGGAGAAAATGGCATTGGCGAGAGTAAATAATAATATATAAATAATAATTTATAAATTGTAAATATAATTTACAATTTATAATAACTTTATATAATGTAATATATGGTACTTTTTCAGTATAGGGTTTGTGGCGAGATGGAGAAAATGGCATTGGCGAGAGAAAGAAATTGTTCGTGCATATTTTCTGGCAACCTATTCACTGTTTCATATACGCAAGCAAATACAGTAGAACCTCGATCCATCGTTCCCGCATCTTTCGTTATCTCGTATGTATCGTCTAGTTTTAAAGGTCCCGTCACGAATAGTATTTAAATAATGTTAATTATACCCGCTTAAGTCGTTTTTGAAACATGCAGATTCCCGCATCCATTGTTCAAAAATTTTATCGACCTTCGAAAAAAATGGAGAATTTATCCATTGTATTCATGTTTAAGAAAAAAAAAGTTGTTGTAATTGTGACCTTGGATGTACGTGCGTATTGATAAACCGAGAGCGATTTCATGTGAGTGTGGTGATCTTAAATACAATCCCCAAACGGGCGATAAACATGCCATTCTGTAAGTGGCAACCCTCCAGTGTATAGGTGGAATGAAAAAAAAGTTTGCAATAGAAAAAAAATGTAAAATGATGAGCAGTGAATTGTCTTTATAAAAAGTAGAATAAGAACTTAGTTTTAGTTAACGACGAGGCGTCAGTTATCTGTATTTATTAAAGTAGTCACCTTGAGAGCGAGAAAGGGAGGGGGATGAAGGCCTTTCAAACAATGAAATTAAGCAGGACAGTAGATCCTTCGTGTGTTTTTTGAAAAATTTTGAAAGAGTGAATGATTGACAGAGAGAGCAAGGATTAGCTGCAAACGTCATAGCTTCTAGAAGCTAAGACATTGTCACTTTACGTTAGGCTCTCATTTCGGTTTTGGCTGTGATAGGCTATTGTTGTGTGTCTATTGTTTTTATTATTTTTCACTTGTTTGTGACTAACATGACTAAACAAATTTGTACTTTAGAGGAAAGAATTCATATCATTGAAGAAGTAGAAAAACATCCGTTTGAAAAAAAAAAGAGTTCAAATTGCTAAACGTTTAAATTTACCACCTTCAACATTGAATTCTATAATTTAAAAAAAAGCCGAAATTAGAAAGCAGTTTGATAACGATATTTCGGCAAAAAAACAAAAAAATGGTCGAGAATCAATATACAAAGATTTAGAAACTGTTTTGTACAACTGGTATTCTCAAGCTCGAGGATCACAAATTCCAATAGATGGGACAATTCTGCTTGAAAAAGCCCTAGAAATCGCTGCTTTAAAAGGTATTGGAAATTTCACAGCCTCAAATGGATGGATTTCAGGCTTTAAAGAGCGGCGTGGATTAAAATTAAAAAAATTGTGGGGTCAAAGCGCAGCTGTTGATGACAGAGTGGTTCAAGATTGGTTTTCCAAATTACCGGCATTAATTGAAGGATATGACTCTCGTGGCATTTTCAATGCGGTTGAAACGGGGCTTTTTTATAGATGTTTGCCGGACCGTACTCTGGCACTAAAAGGAGAGGCTTATCATGGAGACAAAAGTTCTAAAGAAAGACTGATTGTTTTATTTTGCACAAATAGTGATGGAAGCGATGAAAGAATGCCGATTGTAATCGGAAAGTCAGAAAAGCCAAGGTATTTCAAAAACATCAAAAAATTACCTGTGTCGTACCGTGCTAATTCAAGAGCATGGATGACAAATGAAATTTTCTCTGAATTTCTGAATGAATTTGACAAGTCAGTTGAAAAATAAAAAATAAAAGTAGTTTTATTCATTGACAACTGTTCAGCGCACCCTCCAGATATATCTTCATTAAAAAATGTGACAGTTCATTTTTATCCCCCTAATTGCACTAGTAGGGTTTAACCTCTGGATTTGGGTATTGTTCACAGTTTCAAGCGCCGTTATAGAAAGAATTTAGTTAGAAAAGCTCTAGCTATGATGGATGAAGGGAAATACAATAGCATCAAAATTGATGTTTTACAAGCCATTTATTTCGTTGTCTCTTCCTGGGAGAGTGTAATCCATGAAACTATAATTAACTCTTTTAATAAGGCTAAGGGGGATGTCACTGAACTCGAAAATGTAACTGATGATTCTAACGATGGAGAGGAAAATGATTTATCACAGTTTGGGGCAAATTCCTCGAACATCACCTTTGACGATTATGCATCAATTGATGAAGAGGTTGCGACATGTGGCTTCATTTCTGCTCAAGAAATGATCGCAGAGAATGAAAAAATGGACGATGATACCGATGAAGACAAAAATGTCAATACAGAACCAGTTTCAACGTTTGTTGAAGCACTTAAAGGATTTGAAACAATGAGAAATTTTCTTTATTCACATGCATTAAGCGAAAAAGAGCAGAAAGATGTCACTAATGTCGAAAATTTATTTTTTGGGTTAAGAAGAAAACAGTGTGTACAAGCTAAAACTTCCCAATATTTCCCATAAATAAATATATATATTCCCCTTTATTCTACTTCGTAAATTTTTTGCAGTAAGTAAGTATTTTTATCCTTGAAATTTCCTATATTTCAATGTAATACATTTATTTATGCCATGTACTTTTTCACACGAATATATTTTATGCTGACCCGCATTAATCTTTTTCCCGTAACTATCGTTTGAAACGAATGGTCCCTTGAGAAACGATCGATCGAGGTTCTATTGTATTTCAATATTTATACAATTTATTTAACATAAAGAAGCCATTTATCTATTTTTATAGACAAACAGAAGTAAATTTTATATAAAAAACAATAATAAATAATAAAAATAAAATATTCATGTATAAAAGTTCATTATAGGAAGTAAACAAGTTCATCAGGTTTGTTTTCATAGCTGTTTAAATCATTTGGCAATAAAGCCCACTTTCTGAACCCGAATTGCGCCAATCGTTTAACCAAAAGGCCAGTGTCCCTAATAAAGGAAAAGTACCTTATATTTATACGATGAGTCAAATTTAAACAGATTATTTTGTTTGGATTGAAATTTGCAATATTAAGTTGGTCTTATATTTTCTTAATACACTGTATGATTTTAGTTTAAGTCCCTCAACTTGAAGCTATTCACTTAACCTTTATTTTTTAATTTAAAGACAAAATCGTTAAATAAAACTTTTCAGCCTCGAAATATGTGAAGCAAATTATTTAGTTAATATTAACTTTTTATGTTTTTTTTTTATTATACATTATTTATATTTATTTGACAGAAAAAATATTTTTCTTTCTTTGAAGAAAAAATAAATAATCAAAGCTTCTTCCTGAAAATAGCAACTTTTAATTGAATTTATCACAGATAACATCCTGAAGAAAACATCATTGTGTCTTGGGATCAACTAGAGTCTTTCTAAAGTCACAAAATAAAATCTAAATTTAAACATCTTAAGGCACAGTTCATTTATCTCTCAGATTTTAAGAAAAGCAACACCTAAAAAAATATACTTTACACCGTCAGTAAATTAAGAAAGTAGAACGCGCCGTCTGAAGGAGAAGATAATTAGCACAAAATAAAGCATTTATTTTCGGGGGATAAATATAAGTTTCTATAAATGAAAGATTGACTGTTCAAAATTCTTATGGTTGTTTTATTAATAAAACTTTGTTCACTGACTTTATTTTATTTTAGAAAATATTTTATTTATTTAAATATTATTTATTGTTATTTATTATTTTATTTATTATTATTTATTATTTTATTTATTATTATTTATTATTTTATATATTATTATTTATTAATTTATTATTATTTATTTAAATATTATTTATTATTTATTTAAATATTATTTATTATTTATTACTTTATTTATTATTATTTATTTAAATATTATTTTTTATTTTTTACTTTTTTACTTATTATTATATTATTATTTATTTAAATATTTTATTTTTATTATTTTATTTTATTTTAAATTATTTGAGTTTTTTTTTTATTTAGAAAATTTAAATTTTAAAAATGTCAAAATTTGCATTGGGTCGTATAAGCCGACTTTAACTCATTGTGTCGGGTTGAAGCTAATTTTTTTCATTGTGTGTTGGGTTTGATGTCAGGTTGAGTTTAAATGTTTCGAGTTCGGGTCAGTTTCGGGTTGAGTTTTGATTCTTTCGGGTGGGGATCGGGTTGACTCGATTTTTCAAAAGAAAATCCTGAATATTTTCCAACCGAAAAAACCACCTATGTATTTCAATGTTAATGAGTGTCTATATATTCATTTTTATACCAAAAAGATAAATTTGATATTAGGGATATAATTAGGCTACTTTCCATAACTGTATTAAAAAATGGATTAATTTTCTTTCATTTTGGTTTTGGATCGGGTTTCGAGTTGACGAATTTTTTTTTGTCGGTTTCTGGTCGGGCTTCCGGTTGACTTTAAGCAGAATTTTTGTGTTCGGTTCGGGTTTGAACGGGTTTGTTCACGGGTTTGTTCGGGTTTGTGATCGGTTCGGGTTCCTGCCCAACCCGTGCAGGACTCTAGTTAGAACTGGGCTTTTTTAATTTAAGGAACATATTCATATCAGCGTGTACTAACAAAATCGTAAGCTAAAACATATAACGATTTTTTGAAACACGATAAATTCGTTTTAGATAATAAAGACGGTCAGGAAATTTTGATATAGTGTTATGGTTACTTGCAACATATTTCCACTTTAAAATATCGTCCCATTAAATGTATAATGTATGCATATAAAAGTTCGGATAAGTCCGAAAGTAAAAACCGATACGATTTCTACCTACATATTATAAATCGTTCAAATAATGGTAATAATATGTGGTTTAAACGAAAATTACTAAATAACGTTGGAAAAATTTCTTATTTTCTGCAAATCGACGGAGTTGTTATGGAAATGACTGGGCGATATTTTTACAACTCGATTACTAATTAATAATATTAACTTTTAACTTTCTAATAAATTATTACTATTTATTTAAAAAAAGAAATCATTTACCTTGTACGATAAAATTGAAGGCAACTGGTTCTATAGAGAAAGCTTATAACAAAGTGATGTTCCAAATTTGGTGTAATATTATTATTCGAACCTCTACAGCTATATTTGATCAACCAAAAAATTCACCTTTTTTGGAAAATCATTTAGGTCATTAGGTTTAACATTTAAAAATAATTTTCAGATTGTTTCAGTTTGAAGAAATCAGGGCAATACTGTTGCTTGTTTTGTTCCAGATTTCTCGAACAGCAATACAGGGTGTCTCAAAAATGTATACACAGTTTGAATGATTATAACTTCAGTTTTTAATCGCACATAATCAATATTTAAATTGCAAAGGAATCTACATAAAATGTATAATATATACTTCTGCCGCAGATGTTCAAAATTATTACCGTTCTGGTCAATACACTGCTAATAACAGTAGGATTCATAAACACATTCTTGCTCAGTTGCGGCTATTAATTCTTCCACTGTCGTCGTTTCAAACTTAACTTTTATCCGATTAATTGTAAGTAACGTAGGTTGGATCTGCTTGCAACTTCTTGCGATATTTGTCTTTTTTACTTCTTTTACATTTTCACACTTCCAATAGCATTTTAAAATATTTTTTCTGTTTTTAAAAGTTAATCTTGGTAATTAATCACACCCTTAAAAGAATGAAAAATCAGAAAGCTATGACTCGTTAAACAATGTATACATTTTGTGGAACACTGTCAGGTTTCTGACTTTAACAGAACCTATATTGTATATTTCTAATTAATTTAATTAATTATATTTAATCATTATTATATATTACTGTATTCTGTTATATATTTTTCTTTTTTTGTAAAACTTCCGTATGTGATTGACAATGGAATTTCCCTGATCCGATTATATATTTGTGGGAGGTTCACGAGATCATTGTGAAAGTGACTAATCCGGCTTTGGAAGGAGAACACAATGAGCACTGGATTCCTAGCGAACTGAATTCAGATGATAATGGAGGGGTGGAATGTCCGAGAAGAATTGTTCCTACAAGTATGGAAACTGCGTGAAATAAGAAATACAGCCCCGTTGATCTGGATGTGTCGCGAAGAGTGAGAGACGTGACAGTTACTGGTGTGCCACGGAGAGTGTAGGACGTGACTCGTTGATGTGCAAAGGAGAGTGTAGGACGTCAGAGTCGTTGGTGTGCAGCGTAGTGAGTAGGTACAGGCAGTGTACTGGGAGAGAGTAGAGGATAGACGTGCAGAGCCAAGTGCGCAGAGGTGTGTGTAGAATTGCAGAGAGAACGTGCATCGGAGAGCTTGGTCCAGGGTGAATTAATTACAGCGTAGACGGAACGGTGTGTACGAGTGATGCACAACGAAATAGAGAAAAACGTGCGATCAGGGAGATTGTCATTCTACAGTCGCATACGGCAAGTGATAATAATCTGTATTGACCAATAATGACTATCACTGTAACATTTTTTTTTCATGCTAATTAACAAATTATTAGTTGATTATTTACGTGCGAACTTCTTTCACAACGTGTCCGGTATCAGTCTAATACAGGTGGTGGCAGCAAATACCGTATTACTAAGGCCTCAAGGATAGGAGAAATACTACGGTGACCGCAAAAGGCGACAAGATGATAACAGACACGCTGTATGTTTTATTACAAAGAAAAGACAACTGAATAATCCGATATTTGCAAATTGATTCAGTCAGTTCTGTTTATTTATTAAGATATTCCAGATAAACTTCTAATTAAATAAGCAAGAAAAATGCACAAAATACATCTACATTTACTTTTACATGCCACATATATTTAATTAATAGCAAATCGTATATAAAAGAGATACCTTCAGGTTTTGGATTGAACTCCTTTTCAGCGGTCAAAGTGATTCAAGAGTTTCATAAAAGAATGTAAGCATGTGAATGTAAGTAATGTTGTGGTACGCGTTTTTAAATTTAACTAATTTTTCGCATATTACTTGGTGTGTATAAACCATATAGATTCTATATAAGGCTGTGCAAAAGAATTCTAGTACATTTCCGTTTATTGATGAAAATTAATAAAAGGGAATTTTCTAAAGCGTTAAGCGTTTCCAAACTGTACTAAATTTTAGCATACTATTGAGTATATATACAAATCTTTTCAACTATGTTGGAAAGTGTTAAAAAAAGATATTTTATTCATTTTTTGCCAAATGTAGGGTATATAGTTTCATTTTAAACGACTACAAAGGAAACGTAACTAGACACTTGATGGACATACTCTTTCATATCACAAGAACTTTTATAATGATATAAACAGATTCTAATCTTTTCATTTAATACACAGGTAATATTAGTTCATTTTTATTCTATACCTTTATAAATTAAACTTTATAAGTTAAAAGGTGAAAATTCAAAAAGAAAGTGTCTTAAATCAAAAATATTTTATTTCAGTTTAAGAGAATGCATTTTAAATGAAGTTAATTAAAAAAAATACATGAAGTTTCGTATTAAAATGAAAAATTTTAATTAAAGAAAATCCACATTTAAATTTAGCTGAAGTATTTTGTGACCAAAATAAAAAGCTTTCAAGTGCACCTCTCTTAACTTTTCTAATTCAAAGAAGAATTAGTTTTAGAAATTATCAAAATTGCCTTAGAAAATTAAAACTTAAAGCAAAAGTTTTGTATGCCGATTAAACAACATAACAAAGCACTTCCGGGAATTAATTTTTTTTTTTTTTTGTTAATCTGGCTTTCTCATCATGAATATTTAAGTTTTATTTGCATAATAAATTTCACAATTTAACTGATGTTCTGTACTACAAAATAATATTTAAACTTTTCTTTTAAATATATTTTTTATTTTACCATCTTTACTTCCGGAGCGCATTTCTCAGTATTCTAATCTTTGAAATTGTAAAATAATTAAGATACCTTTATCTTTTATTAACACTATTTTCTCTTCCTTTTCAAAAACTCTCGGTATAAAAAACATTTTTCATATTATGTTTCTTACATTTATTTACTATATGATATTAAAAATTTAAGTAAAACAACATAGGGAAATGAAAGCAAACCCTTTTTCTGAATTTTCATTAATAATAAATTTTTAGAGCCTGTTGGCATTAAAAACGCGTCTTTCCGTTTTAGTGTCGAAAAACATTAAAAATCATAACATTCAAAGTATCATAATTCGGTAAGTTTTGGTCGTAAACACATGTGACCATTTTTATGCCCTTCTTAGATGCAGATGGACATTTTTCTAAATGTAAGTTATAGGAAAAAGGGCACTGTGTAAAAATAAAATTTCGTATTTTAATATGTGTACCCAACTTCTTGTATATCTGTATCCAGCTTGTATGTTTTCTGTACTTTTTAACATTTTCCAACGCAGTTGAAAAGTGTCTATGATTTCGGTTTGTCTGTCTGCCGTTTGCCCATGCTCTAACTCTAGTAACTATACTCGGACTCCCATGTAATTGATATATGTTTCTAATGTTTACTATAGCATGTTTTCTATTGAAAATTAAGTATGTCGAATTTATAGTTCGTTTACAGAAATACTTAAGAGAATTCCGTTACGTTACGGTATGGGGGAAAAAATTGTTTGCTGTGTATTTTAATGAAGTTATACTATTACAAAGATAATGAGGCACTTTTCCAGCATAGGGGCCTTGGCGAAATAGAGAAAATGGCCTTGCGGAGAGAAGGAAATTTGGCGACATATTATCTAAAACCTATTCACTGTTTCATATACACAAGAAATTTTTTTGATATTTAAACAATTTATTTAAAATAAAGAAGATGACATTTATCTAATTTTATATTAAAACAGTAGTAAATTGTATATAAACTAGTCGTTGGGATGAAATACAGGGTCACAAAAAAGCGAAGAGTGTGGAGAATAGGATTCCAAATATCTCGGCAACTAATTATCCAATCGACTTCATTCTTTATGTAAAATTTATGTTTTTTTAGTGTCTTTTATATTCAATTCTTAAAATAAACAATTTCGAAAAATTTTATATTCCTTTTATCAGAACGAATATTTC
Organism: Maratus michaelseni; assembly: GCA_963931845.1. Lineage (NCBI taxonomy): Eukaryota > Metazoa > Arthropoda > Arachnida > Araneae > Salticidae > Maratus > Maratus michaelseni. The sequence continues at coordinate 262,682,957 of OZ007593.1, forward strand.
GAGAGTCCGAAGAAAATAGTTCCAAATAATCGAGGTTACTGAAATTCAATAAGTTTTTTCCCATTATTACATACTAGTATACATACCAAATTTCAAGTCTCTATCTCAATTTGTTCAGGAGATAGAGCGTTTACAGACAGACGGGCGGCAATTTTTTTTTTCTAAAAATATGTTTTTCGGAATCTCAGTGTCTGAAACGTGTAAATCCGTCAAATTTTTTTTTTCGATTTTCAAAACGATTACAAGACTTAACCTATACTACGTATGATGGGTAAGTAATAAAACTGCCTCTATATACTTTTCTAAAACTTTCTCCTACCTCAATAGACTAACCATTAGCACTACTATCCTCGCCCGGAAAGATGACAATAAATATCTGGGGGTTTCCTTGCTAAAAATCTTAATTTCAGAAAACATATTCTTAACTATAAAAGCTAAGGTCGAGTTTCCAAATCTTTAGAACCCTTCCTTAAAAATCCTGCTCTCTTTATTCGCAACAAAACACTAATATATAAAGCTTGCATTCTTTCATACATATATAAATAAAATGTTTATATATATATATATATATATATATATATAAACAAGTATAAAAGTTCATCAGGGTTTGTTTTCATAGATGTTAATATTATGTGGCTATAATCTCATTTTCTGAAACCCGAATTGCGCCAAACTTAAAAAAAAAAAACCCGCCAAGTCCCTATAGTGGAGAGGTACCGATTTTGAAATTGATATGAATTCTTATGTGCCCTAGAAAATCCTTTTTGTAGAATATGGGGCGCAGAGAATTTACCATTCATTTACAGGGTCACACAAAAAAAATCAGTTACAGAATGGTCTACAGAAAAAAACTGTTTGCAGCGTATTTTAATAACGTTACATCCTTTCATACATCATGAAATGTATATAAATTTCTGAGATTAATTATAGAATGCTTTCTGTAGAATATAATGTGCATAGTATTTATCGTTACAGGTTCACATAAAAGATTTCGGTTACAGCGGTATTACCTATTAGCGGTAATTGCTGGAAGTGAATTTTCATTTGTGGTATGTGTTTTAATGTTTAATTAAATTTCTACGTATAGTGCATGGTGTGTATAAATGGTATAGATCATATACAGGGCTACACAAAAGAATTGGAAAACATTCTTGTGTTATTTTAGTATAATTTTCTTTAATTTATGCCAGTAATTCTTACAATTTCGTTTGGTGGTGTTTCATACATATTTACTATTGAAGTTTGATGATACATTTGGATCCTTTTTAAAAAATAAGGGGCTTTTACCATTTTCTGATTGACCCCTCCCCCACATCACCCCTTGACCAATAAATGGCCCATAACCAGCAATAAAATTAAAATAGTTTTATATAATTTATTTTATTATTTTTTTTTCTCATTTAAACTGTGAGGCCGGTCGTAGCCCTTGTTTTTAGATTAATATTGTGTTTGTTGCCAAACAGAAATCTATAAAGTATCAAATGAAAAACCCATAAATTATCTCTTTTGATAATTAGAGATCTAACATTATTTGGCGATGTGATAATAAACTTAAATGATAAAATGAATCAAAAGTAAAAAAAAAAATATTGACAATGAAAACAATGAAAATATTAACTTTCAAAAAATATATTACATCCTCCTGTTACATAGTAATATTCTTTACTCAATATTTCTGTAAGTTCTAAAAAATGTTCAGTCGTACTAATGATAAGAAAGATTCTATCGAAGCTTTTAATTACGAAAACATTAATTTGATTTATTTCTTGTACCTTAAATAAAAACAGACAAACAAAAGAATCTACGTAAATGCGATATCTGATTCTTTGTGATGAATTGTTGAAAGCCAGGGCAGATAAATGAATTTCTAATGAGGATTGCAATTATGGATGGAAGAATTGTATATGTATATAAAAACTTAATTTTATGAAGCAAAAAATGGTTATTAATACAGCACAAATATATTTTTTAGAAGATATATAAGAAAAAGTTAATTTCGCGGTATCGTGTATTAATATAATTTTAAAAATGCGTAGGTTTTTTAGTTAATAAAGAGTGTAAGGAAACAAACCGAAGGAATAGCCAAAAAATGTTCTAATGAAATTTCCCCAAATGATAATTTGACATAGAGAAAACATTTAATTTTTTTTTTTTTTTGTGGAAAACATCGATGAAAGTATATTCTGTGAATGTACGGTCTAATTTTAAAAATCATCCTTTTAATATATTGGTTTTATTTGTCACATAGAATTAAAGAGCGTACTAGTATGCTTTCATTACCTTTCAATTAAAATAAAAAACTATTACATTATATTCAAACTCAATATGAATGCTATTTTTGGATTAATAATTACCCAATTAATTGAACTGTGTCGATCATGTATTCTGTTTCGTAAAGTAAACCTTCCAAACTATGTCCATAGATTACACTAGATTAATTTTACCACAGTTATTTCTAATTGGTAAAGAAATCATATCAGATGTAATCTTCCAAACTGTGTGAAAAATTCCGGGCCAGGATTCGAACCCGGGATCCCTTGGCTGATGCTCCCAATGCTCCACCAACTGAGCAATCCCCGATCAATATGGCTGAACTAATACACTCAGTTAATCTTAATCATTATAGCATCTGGTCTGATATCTGAATCAGCACAACAGAATAAACCACAGGCAATGGGACCTCCAGTAAACGCTGGAAACGTGATTACACTAGATTAATTTTACCACAATTATTTCTAATTGGTAAAGAAATCATATGAGATGCAATCTTTCAACCGGGCGAAAAAGTCTGGGTCAGGAGGATTCGAACCCGATTAATTTTATGAACACGATAATTAGCCAAGGGATCCCGGGTTCGAATGCTGTCCCGGACTTTTTCGCCCATTCGGGAAGATTACATCTCATATGCCCATAGATATTTCAAAACTTTGGAGCCTATTTATTTTTACTACAAATTTTTAAGTTGCAGCCAGTAAAGAATTCGCTAGTTCATTATGCAAGCAGAGTAAGCAGGGTACCTCATATAAAACATTTAAATAACACAAACACGACAAAATTATTTACAAAGCTAGAAATGTGAATTTGCACAGACAAGTTTCTTAGATTATACGAGTGATTTATATTTGGTACTTTTCCGTTATACCAACACCATGCCAAAATGTATGCTAATGCGCCATTTATTTCAGCACTGACCATGCAAAGGATTTTTTTTTTCAAACCCTGAAAAACATTGTGATTTGGTATATATTGAACGTCGATCATTATTATTATAATTATTATTTAATCGTAATCTCGCAAAACATTATAATTTGCTATTTTTAGAATAGGAAATATTTGTTATTTAGTCTTAAGTTACATTTATTATTGACGCTGAGATTGATTTACAATTTGGCAGTTAGCTGATGATGAGTAAGTATGAATAAAATTGTTTCAGTACTTTCGAAATATAAAAACTTTTTATATAAAAAAAAAACCCTGAACGTCTTCATTCAAAATATGAAACGTTTACTGCAATGCTAAGAGACATTTACAATTTCATCCCTTCAGTTTAAATGGAGTGTTATTTTATTATAGACCGGGAGGCGGCAGCACAGACAATCACCTCATCGAGTTCACGGCTGAAATTCCAGAATTAGTTAAAACTCGGTTCGCATATTAAAACGCAATCGGTCTGCCAAGTCTTATCTTGGTGGAAAACATCCGAAAACCCGATTTTAGCAGTTGACTCGTAGGTTTACCATTGTGTTTTCCTGCACCCAAAGGTCTGAAAACATGGCGGACTGGGAGCAGGAACACACAATGGTAAACCTACGAGTCAAACGCTAAAATCGGGTTTTCGGGTGTTTTCCACCAAGGTATGACTTGGCAGATCGATTGCGTTTTAATATGCGAACCGAGTTTTAACTAATTCTGGAATTTCAGCCATGAACTCGATGAGGTGATTGTCTGTGCTGCCGCCTCCCGGTCTATTACTTTATGGTGTAATATTTATTTGTTATATTATTTTAAGTATATAATTTAGTGTCAACAATGTTTTTTTTTTTCGAATTATTCATTTCACTTGTATTTTATTTTGTGCCAACTATTACGCTTGGTGAGAATGGTGTTGGTATAACGGAATTTTAATAACACAAACACGAAGAAAATATTTACAAATCTGGAATGCGACTTATCGCTGACATCTTTCTTACTCAACAGAAATATTCTCGTTCACAGAGTCGTATAGTACACAGTGACATCACTATAGGCATGCACACAATATGTTTGAAAGTAGAAAATAAATATTGCATTCCAACAAAATTAAAGTATTTTTTAGCACTTTTTGTACGCGTTAAGAACGGAGTAAAATTTAAATACCGATAAATCATCTTGTTTTGGCGTAATGCCAGTTCTTGATGCGGCAGCTCAACACCTCTATTATTTTCTTGATCTTTTTTTAGCTTTCGATAAAAAATAAATCAGTCAGTTGAATTTTTGTCATGACACGTATCTGACAAAATAATTCTTGATCATGGTATAAAAATAAATGTTCGATTTTCTCATGGCTCCTGTTGGAGAATTTTATTATTATTTTATACGAATCATATTTTGTGCTTTACGATGTAATGTATTTGATATTGGTTAACGTTAAGAATTATGATTATATGTGACTGTGTTGGGGTAATAAAGTATGTTAACTCTAATTCTTCTACCACCATTTATTTATTTACTGTTGAAGTGACTTATTATTTCGTAAAGTCATTGAATACATCTATTTTCTAAATTACATCTTTTTCCATTGTAATATGAATTAAATTTTACTTTCAAATTAAAAATTTAACATGTTAAGAAATGTGATACCAAATAAGTTACCAAGTGAGAACTTATGTCAGATTAAATAAAAACCAAAAACTTCAGTTTTGTAATAACAGCGATCTAACATTTTACCGGGATATAATAACAAGTTGAAATGATAAAATATATTAAAACTAAAAACAAGTAATTTTTCTTTCAATGGATAGGATGAAAATATTAAAGTTTGAAAAATACATTATTATTCCTAACTCACTACATCTAGAATTTCGGAAAAATGCTCAACCACATTAATGATAAGAAATATTTTTTAAAGGCTTTTAATTACGGAAATGTTAATTTGATTTGTTTCTTGTATCATTAATTATAAGCAAAAAGCCAGAAAATCTTCGTAAATGCGATATCTGATTATTTGTATTGAATTGATAAAGTTACGATGCAGAAAAGAATTCGTAATGGGTATTGTAACTGAACAGGATAAATTTATATATACGTGTAAAAGAAATTTTATGAACCAAAGTAAAAAAGGGAATGAGAAAAGAAATATATTCAAATAAAGAACAAAACTATTTTTCCCAAGATGTATAAGGAAAAAGTTGTCTTCGTGCTATTTCGTATTACTAATATATTCACAAAAAATACATAGCTTTATCAATTATTGGAGCGTAAAGGAAACGAAACGGAAGAAAATGCAAAAAACACAGTTTCTAATGAAATTTCTTTAATTAATTATTTGCCATAAAGAAAACATTTAGTTAATTTTTTGTGCAAAATATCCAGGAAATAATTCTAAGAATGTATAATCTTATATTAAATATATTCGTTTATAATGTATTGGTTTAATTAGTAACATAAGATTAAAGAAATATTAGAATAATATTATTATCATCTTTCATTTAAAATTTAAGAACTATTATATTAATTTTACACTTCCGTATAAATATTAATTATGGATTAATAACTTCCCTCCAATAAATAGAATTGCGATACTATGATATTTTTCTCTTAGTAAAGCAAATATTTTAGACTATTTAAAAATATTGGATCCAATTTTTTTCCAATAAAAGTTTTATGTTGCACACAGTAAAAAAATTAAAATAAAGATAATTATGAAGTTTTTTTTGTATTTCTCGCTTTATAGCCGAAGTAAAATATCTATAACGATAAGTCATTTTTTAATTACATATTGTTTCATTTTAATATTAATTAAATTATCTTTTGAAATTAACAGTTAATTTATTACCAAATGAGTAAAATAATTAAATTACCAAGTGGTATCGGTAAAAGATTAAATAAATACCTCATAAATTTATTACTATATAAATAGTGAGAAAACATTATGTGGTGAGGTGATAGCTGGTTCAAGTAAAAAATAATAATTTTCTAAAAATGGAAACATTGAAATATTATCTTTTGAAGAATACATTACTTTTTCTTTCTACATTTTCAATGTTTTTCATTCACTACTTCCGAAAAATATTTAAACACATTAAAAGTAAGAATGCCTTTTTTAAAGCTTTTAATTACAAAATATTAATTTGATTTATTTCTTGTAGCATAGAGAAAATAAACAATAAAATTATCTTAAATGCGATATTTGATACTTTATAATAAAATATAAGAGTCGTGGTATAGAAATAAATTCGCAATAAGGATTGCAGTTATGAATGAGGAGAAATGTATACACAAAAACAAATTTTTTATGCTCGAAAATAAAGGACGATAACGGAAATAATTTTTTGTTAGCCTTTACACGGGGGCTCGGACAGTATCTGTCCAAGTTTGCATGTATTCTCGGATAGATGCTGTACGAATCCCCGTGTAAAGGTTAAAAAAGCACAAAAATATTTTTCATAACGTACATTGGTAAAAGATATTTTTGTGATATCTTGTATTAATACAATCCAGAAACATTAATGGCTTTATTAATTGCCAGATTGTCAATAAGGAAATGAACAGAAATAAGAGGCAAATAAATAAATAAATAAAAAATAAATAAAAATTCTAGTTTTATCAAATGATAGATCTGGCTTAAAGAAATCACAAAAATAGATTTTATACAAAACATCCATAAAATTATTCTATATGTGTATAATCTAATTTAAGAATATTTTCTTTTATGATGTATTGATAAATTACTAAGTAAGATTTTTACAAAGCTTTTAATTACTGAAAAATTTGCATATCAGATCAACATAAATTAAAAAGAAATCTATTTTAATGCGACTTCTGATTTTTTATAATTATTTGAAAAGTTACGTCATGAATTCATAATAAGGATTGTAAATGAGAATGGGAAAAATGTATACATTCATATGTATTTTTTATACACAAAAATGGGAAGAAGGAAAGAAATAGTTATTAATAAAGCACAAACATATTTTCTTGGAATATGCACTAGGAAAATTTATTTTAAGACTATCTGTTAAGAATATATTTCACAAAAATCCATAGCCTTATTATTTATTACATTGTAAAAAAAGACAAATCTTTCTTAGCCCAGGAAAATATTATATAACCACAAACGAAAATATACAATACTCTCTTCCGAGTTACCCACAATTCAGAAAAGCGCTCTCTATCTTTATAAAACTCAGAAACGAATATATTTTCAATATTTAAAGAAAAATTTATAAAAACGAAATTTCTTTTGCTGCTATTAATTTTCAGTAACCTTCTTGAGTAGTTTTTATAGAGTATTAATCAGATTTCTCAAACTGGAATATTTGTTTTTCGGATGCTATAAATTTTTAAGTAAATATTTTAATGTTCATCAAACATGTTTTATAGACAGACATGATAAATTAACAGAACAGCACGAACATTAACATTAAAATTAATATTATATTTTTACTCTTGTATGAATAAGTTCTATTACGTTGCTGAAAATGTTTACCTGAAAATTGATAGCATCCAAAAAACCGATATTCCAGTTTGACTAAACTGATTAATAAATTAAAATATCTACATGGAAATATTTCCGAAAGCGTTAGTAAAAGAAACATTGTTTTTAAGAATGCTTCTTGAAATCAATAAAGTTTCTTCAGAAATTTCTTCAAATGATATTTTGGATTAGAACTAGAACAGCGATGATGGGCCATTTTGACTCGTACCATATGGATATATTTCGATTTGAATTAGAAGTGAGTCTATAAAATAAGTTAAATTTTTACCACAAAGAAAAAAGTTAAATAAGTTAAATAGTTTTAAATAAAAGTTCTATTGTAAATTATATATTTTTTTCTATATAAAATTAGAGTAAAATTTCTCATTGTTCTAGTGTTAAGAAAACATTTAAGTACTTTCTTTTTCTTTCTTTCTTTTTTTCCTTTTTTTTTTTTTTTTTTGTAGAAAATATACAAAAAATATTTTATGAATAAATATATAAATATAAATATATTTATAAATATTATATATAAAGGTATATTTATAAATAATATATATTTATAAATATTTTATATAAAAGTATATTTATAAATAATATATATTTATAAATATTTATAAAAAATATATATTTATAAAATTTTATATAAAGGTATATTTATAAATAATATATATTTATAAATATTTTATATAAAAGTATATTTATAAATAATATATATTTATAAATATTTATAAAAAATATATATTTATAAAATTTTATATAAAGGTATATTTATAAATAATATATATTTATAAATATTTATAAATATTTTTATAAAATTTTATATAAAGGTATATTTATAAATAATATGTATTTATAAATATTTTATATAAATATATTTATACATATTTTATTTTGTGAAGTAATTTTACTTTTATAATATATTTATTTTGTTAGCGACATAAGATTGAAGAACTATTAGTGTATTGTTATTACCCTTCAATTAAGATTAAGAAGCATTTACATTATAATTTCCTTTCAATATGAATATTATCTTTGGGTTAATAATTATCCAATGAAAAGAGCTGCGAACGTATCATACATTCTTCTTTGTAAAGCGTAACTTTCAAACCATGCGATAAAAATTTAGAAATTATGGTTCATATTTATTTATTCTGCAAATTTTTAAGATGCAGTGAGTAAAAAACTAAAATAAATGGTATTTTTTTTAGAGGTTTTGTGAGCTTATTGCCGAAACAAATTTAACATACCGATAAATAAGTTCATTTTACTTACCCATCATACGTAGTATAGGGTAAGTCTTGTAATCGTTTTGAAAATCGAAAAAAAATTTTTTTGACGGATTTACACGTTTCAGACACTGGAGATTCCGAGAAACATATTTTTAGAAAAAAAAATTTGCCGCCCGTCTGTGTGTCTGTGTGTCTTTAAACGCTCTATCTCCCGAAAAAATACAGATAGAGATTTGAAATTTGGCATGTACTTAGTATGTAATAATGGAAAGAAGCCTATTTAATTGCAGTAACCTCGATTAACCGGAACTATTTTTTTCGGACTCTCGAAATATTCGTTCTGATAAAAGGTATATAAAAATTTTCGAAATTGTTTATTTTAAGGAGTGAATATAAAAGACAATAAAAAAACATAAATTTTGCATAAAGCATGAAGTCGATCGGATAATTGCCGAAATATTTGTAATCCTATTTTCCACACTCTTCGATTTTTCATGACCCTGTATTTCATCCAAATTTCAATTCAAAGATATATTTTAATTGGAAATGAGACACTTAATCAGATGCAATAAACCGCTAGTTAATAGGATTATTGTTTTTGGAATTATAAGGATGTTTCTTTTAAGCAATTCAGTAATCGAGCCTTTAAAGTTTATGACGTCATCAAGCGACGATTTTATTCGAATTGTAATGCATTTTATAAATAGTTTACACATGTTTTATTTTCATATTTTATATTATGCATATCCATGATGGGAAGTATTACGGTGGCCCAAACGACTAGTTTTAAACTGCAGATTGACTCATTTTAATATAAATTAAACATAATGTATTAAATATGCTGCTAAATGTTTACCAAAACGTTTTACAAGTGTAAACCCATAAAACATTAAATAAATATCGTATGCAGGGCTCGCACGCTTTTACCACATTTTTTTTTCTGCTTAATATTTAAATGACAAAAATTGTAGCCATCACGTTCAATTGCAGGATTTGTAATACATTTCTGAATTTAAATAAGGTGAAAAATTCTATTAAAAATTGTGGTAAAAGCATACGAATCCTGGTATAATCTTAATTTTGCAAAAGTAGCAAGTGCACTGTTAAAAAGAGAATAGTTTCTTGATTTTGCGAGAAGCTTACAAAATACAGCTTTTTCAAGTCACCCACAATTCAGAATAGCATCCCTTTATCTTCAGAAACCTCCGAAACCCATAGATTTTCTAGATTTAACGAAGTATTTCACCGACAAAAATTTCCTTTGCTTTTCGTAATTTTACGAAACATATCAGATAGAATTTTACGGTGTATTAATTAGTTATCTCAACCCGGTATCATTATGAGTTATTGTTTTTTTGGATGCTAGCAATTCTCAACTATTTTTTTTTTTTAACAACAAACATGTTTAAAAAACAAATATGCCAAATTAACATCGTAAAATGAACATTATTTGTTACTCTTGCTGGTATAAATTCTGTTGCGCAACTGAAAATGTTTACTTGAGAATTGATAATATCTAAAAATCTCCGGGATGTTGATATCGGGTTGAGAAAACTGATTAATACACTGTAAAAACTACTCGGAATCCTTTCCACAAATTAGGGCAGCAAAAGATAAATGTTTCTTTAAATATCGCATAGCTATTGTTTTCTATGATATCTGAAGATAACACTTTTCGGAATCGTGGAACGCTTGGAAGATTATACATTATATTTTTGTAAACCTTTTTGCTAGATCCAGAAAATACTCTTTTCTTTTACACTGTTTGCCGTGATGTGATAACGAGCTGAAGTGATGAATTACACTGTAAAAAAGATAAATAATTGTTAATTTACGAAAATATAATATAACGAGGAACGAAAATATAGAATAACCTCTACCGAGTAACCCATGATTCGGAAAAGCGTTCCTTAGAGACATCAGAAACTATATTTTCAAGATTTAACGAAGAATTTATAAAACAACGTTTCTTTTGTTGCCACTGATTTTCAGAAACGTTTCTGAGTAGTTTTTATAGTGTATTAATGAGTTTTCTCAAACCGGAATATCTGTCAATACTTAATTAAACATTTTCAGTCGCGCAATTTTATTTATGCATGTATGAGTAACAAAACAATATTATATATATTTAAGGAAGGGGTTATTAAATATTTTCATTCGATTTTATATTTTCTTAAATCAAGAAACATTTGTCTTTTTTTTTTTTTTTTTTTTTTTTTTTTTACATTTCATCTTAAAAGTAAAACATAATAATTTTTTTTTTTACAATGGAAACGATGGAAACAAATTAACTTAAAAAACATTACTTACAGTTTCTTTTCACGTATTCTTTTTCTGCGGCGACATTTCTTGAAAATCTAGAAAATATTCAACCACATTAATGATAAAGAAGCTTTTAATTAATATTTGTGTAACAGTTAAAACAAATAAAATATATCTACTCAAATGTGATATCTAATTATTTGAGATGTATTGAAAAAATCATGACAAATAAATGAATTCATAATAAGGATTGCAATTATGAGTAAGAGAAATGATTTTATAAATACGCATTTTTTATGCAGAAAAGTAAAAAGACTAAAATATTTATTATTGAAGCATAAATACTCTTTTCTCAAGATTAATTAGAGAAAGTCATTTTCATGATATACTGTATTAATATGCTTATAATAAAAGCATTGATTAATTATTTGTTAGAAAATAAAAGAAAATAGGGGATAGATGCGAAAAAATACAGTTTGAAATGAATTTCATTGAATGATACACTGTCAAAAAAAAGACAAACGTTTCTTAATCTACAAATATATAATTTAATCATGATCGAAACTATACAATAACCTCATCCTAGTTACCTGCAATCCATAATAGCGTTCTTTATTTTTAGAAACCTCAAAAAATAATATATTTTCGAGAGTTAAGGAAGCATTTATATAAACAAAGCTTCTTTTGCTGCCACGGATTTTCTGAAGCGTTTCCGAATATTTTTATTGTGTATTAATCGGTGTTTTCAAACCGAAAAACCTAGTTTTAGGATGCTATCATTTTCAAGTAAACATTTTCAATTGCGTAATTGAATTTATATATGCAAGAGTAACAAAATAATATTACTATTAATGTTTATGTTAATGCTTTTAATGTATCATGTTTGTCTATAAAACATGTTTGTTGAACAAGATTTTATTTTTTTTCTGAGAATTGATTGTATACGAAATACTTAAATTTTGGGTTAAAAAATGAAAAATTATTAATAGATCGTAGAAACTGCTCGGAAACGTTTCCGAAAAAAAGTGGCAGCAAAAGAAACTTTGTTTTCATAAATGTTTCTAAAATCTCAAAAATATACTAATACTTTCTGAATAATACTTTCTAGCGATAAAGAATATGTTTTGGAATCGTGGGTAATTTGGAAGGGGCTATTAAAGATTTTCATTCGCCGTTATATTTTCCTAGATTATGAAACATTTGTCTTTTTAGGGTTTCGTTCATCTCACGAAACTCTCTTACTCCAGCTCCGTTGTCTATCTGTCACAGACCCGTTCTTAGAACCTATATAACTCACAGAGTCGAAACTTTATATATATATATATATATATATATATATATATATATATAACTGAATACCTGCTATGAAGCTCACAATATTAAAAAATTTGAAAAAATCGTATTATTTTAATAAATAGAGATAAAAAAACAAAGTTCTAGCAGCCTTTTCCTATTAGATTTAAACATTTTTCGTTATAGCAGTTGCCAACAATTAAAAATCCACAATAAAATTCTTTCTACAATAATTAATTTTCTATTGAAAGATTTCCACGTGAAAAATGAAAATGAAACAAAAAGTTTCACCAATTGAAAAAAAGATTAATATGAAATAAAAATGATTGACGCATATTGGTAATAAAACGGAAATTTTCAAAGAATTCTCAATAATACAAGGAGTATGAGTATGTGTATCTACAGAAAGCAGATTAATATCACGTCATTAGAGAATTAAAAAGAAAATTAATCTGACGTCATATCGGAATTTTAACGGATATCCCAAATGTTTGAGAATAATACAAAGCGAGTATCAATATGAGTAATAGAGAATGGTAAATATATGAGTTTGAGGAACGTATTGAATCATGATAAAAAATCGATTATGGAAATATTCGCATATTTTAACATTTTGAAGGTGTACAACATGTTTAATTTTGAATTTTTTTTCTTTAAATATCGCATTTAGTCCACATGACAGATATTATTATGACAGAGTATAATAGCGGGCTTCGCCCGCTATCCGGCTGGTTTAGATATTCGAAAAAACGAAAAAAATAGACCGGTAAATTTCTACTTTACTAGCAAGCTACGCCCGCTACGCTAGTCAATTTCTCTTAACGAACTTTTAATAAAACAAAATATTGACATTTCATAATTCACTTTTATATTTTAACAGAATAATAAGGCTACTATAATTTGTGACTCGTGCCAATATACATGTCAGGACACGTCGCCCTTATCATTATCTTTTTACGCATGAAGGTTTCGCTATGATACTCCGTTATGAAATTTGGTAATTTTTGTAATTCAATATTTGATAAGCGGCATAATCATTAAATTTGAAATTTATATCAAGAAAAATACAATTTTTTACCTTTTGAACGCAGTTTGTCTAACAATTTTCTGACAAATAATTTTCGAGCTATTATTTTTTTCAATAACTTCAAATGTTTCGTTTTCCGATATTAATCTGTGGCAACAATTAACGAAAAACCCAGTCATCAGCAACGCATAGCTTTTTATTAAAGAGGCTGTTGAATTATGGATTGTCACTATCAATTTGCCACCATCATTTTTGAAATCGGTTCGGTAGTTCCAGAGATTCCGTAGAAATTGTAATTTAGAATGTTTTTAGAACACTTTTCGCTCATCTCACAATTTTAAATTTCGATTTTTTTTAGAATTTGTTCTTAAAGAACATTTACGTCTTATAAATAACTACCATGCTAAATTTCATGTTTCTAACACCTTCAGTATAAAAAAAATCGAAATTTTCGAACGTTTTTTGCTCTTGCACCCCTCCTCCCCCCGTGGTAGTGGCACCGACATAAAACATATCCTATGTTACAGCAGGGACTGTTACCATCAATTTGCCACTATCACTTTTGAAAATTGTTCTATAGTTCCAGAGATTCCGTAGAAATTGTAATTTAGAATGTTTTTAGAACGCTTTTCGCTCATCTCGCCCTTTTTAATTTCGAATTTTTTTAGAATTTGCTCTTAGAGAGCATTTACATCTTATATGTAACTACCATGCTAGATTTCATGTTTCTAACACCTCCAGTTTAAAAAAATCGAAATTTTAGAACGTTTTTCGTTCCTGTACCCCCTGGGGGTAGTGGCACCGACATAAAATATAGCCTATGTTGGAGCAGGGACTGTCACCACCAATTTGCCATCATCACTTTTGAAAACGGTTCTGTAGTACCAGAGATTCCATATAAATTGTAATTTAGAATGTTTTTAGAACGCTTTTCGCTTATTTCACCCTTTTAAATTTCGAAATTTTTTTTCATTTGTTTTTAGAGAGCATTTACATTTTATAAATAACTACCACGTCAAATTTCGATTTTCTACTTCCTTCAGTATAAAAAAAATCAAAATTTTAGAACGTTTTTCGCTTTTGCACCTCCCTGTGGTAGTGGCACCGACATAAAATATAGCCTATCTTGGAGCAGGGACTGTCACCATCAATTTGCCACCATCACTTTTGAAAACAGTTCTGTAGTTCCAGAGATTCCCTAGAAATTGTAATTTAGAATGTTTTTAGAACGCTTTTCGCTCATCTCACCCTTTTAAATTTCGAATTTTTTTAGATTTTGTTCTTATAGAGCATTTACATCTTATAAGTAACTACCATGCCAAATTTAATGTTTCTAGCTCCTTCAGTATGCAAAAAATCGAAATTTTAGAACGTTTTTCGTTCCTGTACCCCCTGGGGGTAGTGGCACCGACATAAAATATAGCCTATGTTGGAGCAGGGACTGTCACCATCAATTTGTCACCATCACTTTTGAAAACTGTTCTGTAGTTCCAGAGATTCCATAGAAATTGTAATTTAGAATGTTTTTAGAACGCTTTTTGCTCATCTCACAATTTTAAATTTCGATTTTTTTTTAGAATTTGTTCTTAGAGAGCATTTACATCTTATAAGTAACTACCATGCCAAATTTCATGTTTCTAACACCTTCAGTATAAAAAAAAATCGAAATTTTCGAACGTTTTTCGCTCTTGCACCCCTCCTCCCACCGTGGTAGTGGCACCGACACAAAACATAGCCTATGTTACAATAGGGACTATTACCATCAATTTGCCACCATCACTTTTGAATATGGTTCTCTAGTTCCAAGAGATTCCATAGAAATTGTAATTTAGAATATTTTTAGAACGCTTTTCGCACATCTCACCGTTTTTAGTTTCGAATTTTTTTAGAATTTTTTCTTAGAGAGCATTTTTATCTTATATGTAACTACCATGCTAAATTTCATGTTTCTAACACATTCAGTTAAAAAAAATCTAAATTTTAGAACGTTTTTCACTCCTGCACCCCCCTGAAAGTAGTGGCATCGACATAAAATATAGCCTATCTTGGAGCAGGGACTGTCACCATAAATTTGCCGCCATCACTTTTGAAAACAGTTCTGTAGTTCCAGAGATTCCCTAGAAATTGTAATTTAGAATGTTTTTAGAACGCTTTACGCTCATCTCACCCTTTTAAATTTCGAATTTTTTTTTACAATTTGTTCTTAGAGAGCATTTACATCTTATAAGTAACTACCATGCCAAATTTAATATTTCTAGCTCCTTCAGTATACAAAATCTCGAAATTTTAGAACGTTTTTCGCTCCTGCACCCCCTGGGGGTGGTTGCACCGACATAAAATATAGCCTATGTTGGAGCAGGGATTGTCACCATCAATTTGTCACCATCACTTTTGAAATCGCTTCAGTAGTTCCAGAGATTACCCCCTACAAACAAACAAACAAACAAACAAACAAAACCAATCTTTACTACTTTATAATATTAGTATAGATAAAAAAACGACTTTTTTTTTTGCTAAATGAGATTTATTTGGATTTATTAAAAAAAGGATAAAGTATTTTGAAAGAAATATTAAACGAAACCCTTCGTGCGATCTTCGATCACACTTACCCACTTGTTTTACAATGCTTCTTAAAAAGTAAAACATTATATATATTTTTTAAGTACGTAAACAACGGAATTATCCTCTTTAATAAAAAGGTATGCGTTGCTGACGACTGGAATTTTCGCTAATCGTTGCCACATATTAATCTCGGAAAATGAAACATTTGAAGTTACTGAAAAAATTAATTGCTCGAAAAGTATTTGTCACAAAATTGTTAGACAAACTGCGTTAGAAAGGTAAACAATTTTATTTTTCTTGATATAAATTTCAATTCCACTGATGCCATTTTTCAAATATTGAATTTCAAAAATTACCAAATTTCACAATTGAGTACCATAGCGAAATCTTCACGCGTAAAAAGGTAATGATAACGGCCATGTGTCTGACGTATACTGGCTATAGCACGAGTAACAAATTATAGTAGCCTTACTATTCTGTTAAAATATAAAAGTGAATTATGATCCCACTAGATTTATTTCATTTTAATATAATGATCTTAGAAAGAAGGTTTTGGAAATTTTTTTCGAATGGGACTAATAAATTTTCCAATACCGTATATTATTTTGAGTTTAAAAGTGGTGGGGTAGCGCTTTATATTATTTAGGTTTCCTCAAGAACTTTTGGTCAGAATTGAAAGTTTAATAGATAAAAACGTCAGAAATTAAATCGACATTAAATCGGCAATAACTATAACGACAGTCCTTCAGTTCGTTTGGATATATTTTCATTTAAAAATATAAAATCATTCAACATTGATTTTAGGTATTTTTAAGGTTATTGTCACAGGCCCGGGCAACGCCGGGCATGTCAGCTAGTTAACTTATAATATATGTACATTATACATTCTCTTTTTCCATATTTGTTTCTTCGGCGACATTTCTAGATAATCTGGAAAATTTTCACCCACATTAATAATAAAGAAGCTTTTTTCGAGGCTTTTAATTAATTTTTGTATCTCATTTGAAACAAACAAAAAATATCTAAGCAAATGCGATATCTGAATCTTTGAAATGACTTGAAAAAGGTCAGGATAAATAAATGAATTCATAATAAGGATTGGAATTGTGAATAAGAGAAATGATTATATAAATACGTATTTTTCATACACAAAAGTAAAAAGACTAAAATATTTATTATTGAAGCATAAATAGTTTTTCCTCAAGATTAATTAGAGGAAGTCATTTTCATGATATCCTGTATTAATATACTTATAATAAACGCATTGCTTAATTAATTGTTAGAAAATAAAACAAAATAAGAGATAGAAAAAAAATACAGTTTGTAATGAAATTTGATTGAATGATACACTGTAAAAAAAGACAAATGTTTCTTAATCTACAAATATATAATCTAACTATGATCGAAACTATACAATAACCTCACCCTAGTTATCCACGATTCCTAATAGCGTTCTATATTTTTAGAAACCTCAGAAGCTAATATATTTTCGAGATTTAAGGAAACATGTATAAGAACAAACTTTCTTTTGTTGCCACTGATTATCTGAAACGTTTCCGAATATGTTTTATAGTGTATTAATTAGTGTTCTCAAACCGAAAAAAATGCTTTTAGGATGCTATCAATTGTCAATTAAACAGTCTTGTAATTGAATTGATACATGCATGACTAACACAATAATATTACTTTTAATGTTTATGTTAATGCTTTTAATGTAGCATGTTTGTCTGTAAAACATATTTCTTGAACATGATTTTTTTTTGTTTTCAGAATTGCTAGAATCCTAAAAAGTGATATTCAAGTTTGAGAAAACTGATTAATACACTATAAAAACTACTTGGAAAAGTTTTCAAAAATCCGTGGCAGAAATAATAATAATAATAATTGGTTATATAAATGCTTCTTTAAATCTACAATATATACTAGTTTCTGAGGTTTCTAAAGATAAGGAACACTTTTCGGAATCGTGAGTAACTCGGAAGTGGTTATTGTATATTTTCGATCGTGGTTATATTATATTTTCATAGATTAAGAAATATTTGTCTATTTTACAGTGAAAGTTCGCTTAAAGAAAATCTTTAAGTAGTTTTTGTGCAAAAAATTCATGAAATTATTCTGTGAACGTGTGATCTAAAATTAAATACTTTAATTTATAGTGTTCTGAACAATAACAACAAAATTAAGGACGAGATTCCTTTATCAAAGCTTTTAATTACAAAAAACGTCAATTTAATTTATTTATAATATATCAGTTGAAAAAAATCTGTATAAATGTGATGTCTGATTTTCTGTGATTATTGGAAAAAGTCGCGATACATATAGGATATTTTAGTAATGATTGCAATTATGATAGGTAGAAATGAATATATAAAAATACCTTTGTTATTTACGAACACCAAGCAAACTACTCGGGGTATCTGGGTTGAACATACTCGATGTTCTAACCCGCATACAGAACGCTGATGAATATCTACATGTTACGCTCGATCATAATTGCAGCTTGAATTTAAGAAGCAAACACATGAATTTCCTGTAAGGCCAGCGTTTTCAGTAGCTAGTATATACGACGCACAAGGCCAGAAGTTTGAATTCATTTAAGTCACTCTATGAATACGGGTTTTTGTACATGGAATGCTATATGTTTTTTTTTTTTTTTTTTTTTTTTTTTTTTTTTTTTTTTTACACAGCTAAGTGGCGAAACAGTTTAAAAGTACTTCTACCTAAAGAAAGTTCTCGTCAAACAAGGAATCTTTAATGGACAGATGTGTTAAAACCCCTGACCCAATTTCATTGGGGCCAATTCATTGTTTACGAAAAAACCAATTTCAAAACCAATTTCAAAACCAATTTCATTGTTTACGAGTGCGAAAATGTATAATAGAAAAAAAACTGTTATCCCGACAACATAAAAAACTTTAATATGGAAATGTTGTACATAATAATTACACATATAAAATCCCCTCCAAAAACGAATCCTGAGCATTTGTTAACGTTAATTTAGGAAACTAGAAATTACACTTTTATGAAGAAGTATATAACAAAACTGTATCATAACAGAAAAATAAAATAAAATTTTTAGTTATTATTAGTTTGTAGTGAAATTTTATCAAGTTATATTCCGTCATAATATATATATATATATATATATATATATATATACTTATTTATTTAAAGTTTTATGTGAAATATCCATGAAATTATTCCAGAATGAATATATGAACTAATTTTATATGTATATATATGTAGATATATGTTACATGCTCGGTCGTCTAAAGATATGAATAATTAAAGTCCAGGGCAGATTTTTGGTGAAATGTTACACTGTTTCATTTTCTTGAATATATATGTTATATAATTACAAATATTTACAAGTTTACAGATAATAATAACAACATTGCAGCTCGTAAAGGCAGTTTTCCGATCAAACATTGGTCAACTCAGCTCGCCCGCTGGCTGCAAAGATTTTCGGAGCATCCTCCGAGAGTCCGTCTGACTAAGTCTGCATCTCGACTCCTTCTACCTCGTTCTCACGCAGTAAAAATCACTGCACTCATCAAAACCTATTGTTCGGCAGTTTATGTTTTCATCAAGAGCCTCATTAAGGAATCTGCTGGCTTTGCGGTACAGAGTCCACATAGTCGGTTTCCAGTCACTACAATTCGGCCTACCTGACCGGGCTGGGTCCTCCCAGTCATCATCTTTGTATACCAGATGAGTACTGGACTACTTTTCCAGAACGTATAAGATACAAAAAAAAAAACACACAAACATAAAAATAAAGTAATAGCAAGATCAGTCACTAAATACTACTGAATAAAATGTTCTTAGTCCTTAAATAATATTTTTGGAGTTTGGAAAGTTAGTTAAAGTTCTTTTCTTTGTTTGTTACTTGGACGCAGTTCTTTTCACAGTTTATTTACATTAGTCGAAAAAATATCAATAAAACACATATAAATAATAATAATAATTATAAAAATAATAAACACAAAATCACCTAAAAGCACATTTGCTTCGTTTCAGACAGTAGAAGTCCATGGTTTCATGTGATCTGCAGCACTTGAGGTCGTATTTGGACCCTCATGGTGTCCAACTTTGTTTACTTTGTACCGATCGTTTCTTTTTACTGCGGTAATCTCATAGGGACCAAAAAACTTAGGCTTTAGTTTGGTACCTGTCCCAAACTGCGTTTTTTGAATGGCCACCAAATCACCGAGTTTATAGGTGTTGGCCGTTTTTCTTTTTTTATTATAGGTTTTACGATTTTCTTCCTGTATTTTTAAAATGTTCTCTTTTGCAATTTTCCTATTGAAATTTATTTCTGACATAATCGAATTTACATGTTCTTCGTCTAACAACTCTTTTATCTGCAAATCGTTTTTATGTCGCAATTTAACTCCTGTTAGAAGCTCAAATGGTGAAAATTTTGTGCTTCTAGATATAGTGCTATTTATAATTCGCTGTACCGATGCTACATATTTGTACCATTTAGTGGGGTCTTCTATGCTAAGTTTCGCTAATATTGATATCAGGATTCTATGCATCCGTTCTTCTGGCCATTTCCTCTTGGAACACCTGTCGTTATTGGGACATGTTGTATTTTTTGTTCGCTACAATATGCTTCAAAATCGTCGGCCGTAAACGCGGGTCCTTTGTCGGTTTTTATTCGGGACGGGTTTCCGAAAATGTTGTGTTGTAATTTTAATTTATCTATAACTTCTACGGCAGCAGTAGTTTTAACTGGGTATAACCAGACAAATTTTGTGAAAGCATCTACGACGGTAAAAATATGATTATAATTTTTATGAGTGGATGGCATTGGTCTGATATGGTCAATATGATAAGTCTCAAGGGGGATATTTTGTTTTGGAATTGGGTCCAATAAACCTTCTCCTTTACCTTGCTTTTTATTACACAAAATGCACTCTACGCAATTCGCAATGACATTTTCTATTTGCTTCCTTAACTGGGGTATAAAATAGTTTTCTTCTAGAATTGTTTCGGTTTTTGCTACCGCATAATGACCTTTATTGTGAACATTGCGCATTATTTCTTTTTGAATATTTACGGGAATCATCAACAGTTCTCTGTCGTTTTCATATTTATACAGTATGTCATTTCGATTAAAATATTCCGAGCTTTCATTTTTTCTATTAATATTTTAATGGTTTGAATATGTTCATCTTCTTGTTGCGCTAATTTAATTTTTGCTGTTAATTCGTCATAAGAACGTGTTACTACCAATACTGTATTTCTGCTTAATGCGTCGACATGCTTCATTTGATTTCCTGCTCGATGTACTATTTCATAATCAAATTCCTGTAAGAATAGCGCCCATCTTGCTACTTTTGGCGTAATGTCTTTTTTGTCCACAGTCTTTTGAAACGCGGAACAATCTGTCACAATTTTAATTTCGTGCCTAATAAGTAGTTTCGGAATTTTTTGATCGATTCTATTACCGCGAGGGTCTCTAATTCGTAACTCGAAAATTTTGCTTGAGTAGGTGTAGTTTTACGGCTCATGTAATGAATAGGATGTAAGTTTTTGTTCTCATCTTCTTGTAGTAGGACACTACCAAAACCTATGGCGCTTGCATCGGTGTGCAATTCTAGTCTAGCGCCTCGTCGGAATACATGCAATACTGGGGGGTTAACTAATTTTTCTTATAGAGTTTCAAAAGCTTGCTTTTCGGGTATTCCAAATTTAAATTTATTTCCCGCTTTTAATAAATCACTTAAAGGTCGCGCTATAGTTGCATAATGGGGGATGTATTTTCTGAAATAAGAAGTTAGACCCAGAAAACTGTGTAGTTGTTTAAGGGTGCGGGATTCAGGAAATTTCTTTACTGCCAAAGTTTTGGCTTCCGAGGGTCTAGTAGTTCCGTTTTCGATAATATAGCCTAAAAATTAAATTTTCCGTTTAAGAAATTGACATTTTGCAAAATTAAATTCAAGTCCGTAATCCGATGCAACTTCTAGGACGCGTTTCAGTTTTACCAAGGCTTCTTCCTCAGTTTCCGCAAGTATTATGACATCGTCTAAGTAAATTAATATTACCTTTTCTTTAATTAACTGTTTAAAAACAGCTTGAATATATCTTTGAAACTGTTGTGGCCCAACCGATAATCCGAATGGGAGCTTTAAGTACTCGTACTGTGAGTTATGCGTGACAAATGCTGTATATTTCCTACTCTCCTCTGCTACGTCTATATGAAATTTTTTTTTTTTTTAATCCAATGTTGTGAAAACCTTTGCATCCTCAATGTTATCTAAAACATCTTCTATTCTTGGCAAGGGAAAATTATCTCTAATTATTTTTTTTATTTAGCAATCTATAGTCTACGCAAAGTCTCCAAGAATTATTTTTCTTTTTCGCTAACACTATAGGAGATGCATAATTAGAGTTGCTCTCCGTTACAATTCCCGTTTCCAACCATTCCTGTATTTGTTTGTCCACAAACTCCTGCTCCGGATACGCTAATCTACGCGGTCATTGCGCAATCGGAATATCATCAGTTAATATTATATATACTTTTAACTCTGTGTCCTTAACCTTGTTTGGCTTATAATTAGTAATCAGTTCTGTTAACTCTTTCTTAATAGTGTTGTTTGTAATATGATTTATCTCATCTTCTTGAAAATTAATAGAATTTGCTGTTTCAGCTAAATAAATGTCTGTGGTTTTCGTTAAGTCTAACTGTGGGATAGAACACTGTTCACTTTCTAATAAACAACTATTTTCAGTACTTAATTGCATGTTTACTTTTTCACTAAAGTTAAAAGCTCGTTCATTTTGATTAGTTTGTTCCTTTCTCACTAATTCAGCTGTCGAAATCATTTTTCCTATCGTGGGATTGTTTTGTTTTTCTGACCGCAACATCGCATGATATCTGTGTGTGACATAGCTGACGCGTCTGATTTTCGTCATGGCTGTTTCTTGTGGGAAAGCAGTGACGTAATTTACCCTAACTTCTTTTAACTTCCGTTTTCCCATAATTTGCAATCCTTTTTCTGAAATATTGAAATTTAATTGTCTCAAAAAGGTATTTCCTAAAATTATAGAATGATTCAAATTTTTTACGATGTATAAATCTGAATTTACTGTATAACCATCTATTTCAATGTTTACGGTCGTAAATCCTATGGGTGTTATTTGGTTTCCACCAATACCTGACAAAACCAAGTCATTTTCATGTAATTTAGGGCATCCCAGAGCAATATAAATATCGTTGTTCCCCATATTCACGTCGCTCCCTGTGTCTATCAAGGCATCTATATTTTTTCCTAAAATCCTCACGTCCTTTATTATTTTATCTGCTGGATTAGAGTTGTTGCTTACGGCGGCATTGGCATTTTTAGGAGAATTGTTTGTACACTGGTCAGACCTGTGGCCAGGAATTTTACACTTCCAGCACACCGGGCCTTCTTTTTTTGGGACAATCCATCCAGCGGTGAGAAAATTCATTACAATTAAAACAACGTATTCTTGTATTTGAATTCTTTTGGGGGGCATTTGCGAAATTTTTTTCATATGGTACGCGGCTAAAATCATTTCCGTGGAACGCTCTATTATTTTCAATACCTTGACGTTTTCGAAATTCCGTATTTGGGGACTTAATTTCAGCCTTCCGTAAGTTAATTCGGGCAGTTTCAAAATCATCCAATTTATTAGTCAAATCATCTATATTCGTAATTTTGGGTAATTCATCACAAAAGTGCTCTTTCATTTCTAGGGACAATTTTCTCCTAATTTGATCAATAATTAAAATATTTTTTAATTGTTCGTACGTTGATATATGCAGACCAGATAACCAATTATCCAAGAAATTTGACAGTTCAAAAGAGAAATCTTTCCACGAAGCCGAATTTTGCTTTCTATGTAAGAAGAATTTTTGCCGAAATTGCTCCGGTGTAAGTTTAAAGCGTCTTAAAAGTATTTTTTTACATAGTCGTAGTCACTGGATTGTTCCTCACTTTCACGATTTATTAAACTTACTATATCAAGCGGTAATAATGCGAGAAGATAGGTTACCCATTCATCTTTTTCTATCTCTAAACGCTTTGCCTGGCGTTCGAAAAGGGTTAAGTATATGCTGATTTCCTCCTCGTTATTGTACCTATTTAACAATTTTAAAACATCGGAACCCTTTCCGGCGATTGTAGGTACAGAGTTATGTAATTGGGCTTTTTGTGTATTTTCCAATTCCAATCGTTTTAATTCAAACTCGCGATTCTCAGCTTCTTTTTGCTGTAATAATCGTTCAGCTTCTTCGCGCTCGCTCACTACTCCCGCTAGCAAATTTTTCACTAAATATTCATCATACCCTTAGGATTTTACAATTAAGTCAATTAACTGAGTTTTATTGGCGCCTTCTGGTGGATTTAAACCTAATTCGATTGCCACAGTAGTCAGATGATGTTTTTCGACCTTATTAAATGTGCCATTTTTATCTCAAACTAATTAACACATAAAAATAAAAATTTTCAATAAATAAATCAATAATATACGTATTTTCACCCGATAAATCAAATATAAACATATAAATACAACAATTATAAAAACACTTACTTCCATATATTCTAAATTGAATATATATTTCTTTCTTTTCACATAAAAAATAACAAGATAAAAAAAATATTTATCTTTGTACCACTTAACTCTATTCTAGAAAAAAGAAACATTCAGTTTCACGAGGAAGCAATAAAAATAACACCTTCCTCCATTTATAAGTATACCATACGAAGAAAAAGAGAAAAAAAACATTAAGCGCTTCACTTTTTCCTTTTTCAGTCTGCAAAAAAAATACACAGCAGACGTTTATATTTTCATTCGAGCATCACCACAACTCGACTATTTGCTGATAAACGAACGACACATTCTCTTCTTGCGTACACTAAAAGCAGAAGAAAAAAATATCACCAGGAAAAAAAAATCACCTTCCCCCACCGCGAAAAACACAACACATATATCGGCACACACGAAATTCTGAATGGGTCAGTGGGTCATTCTTTCTCCACCGACACTCGAAACATTTCACTCTTTCTTTAGTGAAAGATTTTTATCAGTTCATCACTGATTCATCACTGAACATCACTAACACATAATCGCACAGCTGATCGTAGCACTCACATACACTTGGATGTGTAATAATACGCAGATGAAAAAAAAAATTCGAAGCACAACCAACTTTCTCGTGAACCACTTATATACGATGCACAAATCTTTTTTCTTCTTTATTAGAAATTCACGTAGATCACGTTGATCCCGGCCGATCCCCCATTTTTGTAGATGTATGTTATATGCTCGG
Source organism: Maratus michaelseni (assembly GCA_963931845.1). Lineage (NCBI taxonomy): Eukaryota > Metazoa > Arthropoda > Arachnida > Araneae > Salticidae > Maratus > Maratus michaelseni. Next base: position 262,708,312 of record OZ007593.1, read on the forward strand.
CCGTCTAAAGATATGAATAATTAAAGTCCAGGGCAGATTTTTGGTGAAATCTTACACTGTTTAATTTTCTTGAATATATATGTTAAATAATTACAAATATTTACAAGTTTACAGATAATATTAACAACATTGCATCTCGTAAAGGCCGTTTTCCGATCAAACATTGGTCAGCTCAGCTCGCCCATGGCCGCAAAGAATTTCGGAGCATCCTCCGAGAGTCCGTCTGACTAAGTCTGCATCTCGACTCCTTCTACCTCGTTCTCACGCAGTAAAAATCACTGCACTCATCAAAACCTATTGTTCGGCAGTTTAAGTTTTCATCAAGAGCCTCGTTAAGTATATATATATATATATATATATATATATATAAACATCTTCATTAATAATATTCTGAAAAATAACCAACAACAAATATGACGAGAAAGCTTTACTCGAAATTTTTGAGCTGTAATACCACTGTGATGCCGTGAAAATTAAGGCTTTTTCGGGAATTTTTCGTTAAGAAAGGAATGTGAAACGCTCATAAAAATCCATTTATACTAATTTATTATACATTTGCTAAATACGAAAATTGTATTTTCTTTTGAGTTTGTACATTAAATGATGACGGCTCGATATCTGATGGTCGGGAGCACTTAAAAAAAAAAAGAAAGCCAAGCAGTGAGCACGGTAACACATCGTATATTTTCTGTAGAACAATGAAACAGAAAAATATTTTTTTAGTTCAGAAGTTAGTAAAATACGTAACCGTTTTAAAAAATATCCATTTTTAATGAAATAACATTGATTTAAAGTAAATATAACTTACATAAACGGAAATTTCGTTAATTTAAAGTTACATAGAAAAGCGAGATAACAGTATTAAAAAAATATCATTCATATTTCACTACAAAAATATGTGCTGATTAATTAAAAAATATTCTAGTTGATTTATTGAAAAGTGATGGAGCTAGAGTGCGCAAATTGTGAAAATGCTATTCTAAGGAAAAAACGTTTTAACTTTCGCAATTGATTTCTAATAAAATATGATTTTCTTGTACATAAGAAACATTTTAAGCGAAAAAAAAATTGAAATTTTGTACCGAGGACGTTACCCCTTACACACAAGAACGTTAGTTTCATTTACTTCTATATCTCAATTGAAATAAGAATTGTATTTAAATGCGATATCTGGTTAATTGTAACGAATTGAAAAACTGACGATAGGGATATTTACTTAAGGATTGCAATTATGAATGGAAAAATGTATACATATATGATACATAATGTGTATTTTTTATTCCTGAAAATAAAACATGATGATGATAAGAAATAATTGCTGATAAAGCAAAAAAATATTTTCCAGGAGGTGAATTAAAAGCTATTTTCATGTTAGCCTATAAAATACCCTATATATATTGTAAAGCAAATACATGTCCACGAGTAACGCTGACTTCATGCTGACGATGGGAACTAACTGAGCAACCAATTTTGCGTTTTTTTCGGAAATTTATTAACTTCTAAACGTTGCACAATTTTAATTTTTACACCTCCGAATAGAAAAGAAAAAATACTTTGAAATGCGGTTTGTTTGAAAATTGTATCATAATGCAAGGATTTTTTTTTAAAATAATTTTCAAGCATGATAAAAAAAAAATTCTGTTGCTATCACGTGTAGCGCGATTGCGGATATTATCCGTTTACAAATAAAACAATATAAACAATTCAGCATTTGTTTTCTGCTAATATTGCATAATGAAATTAAAACTTCATCAATAAATATATAAAATACCACAAATAAAAGGCAAATTTAACTGATATGTAAAGGAACTACGCATTTAAACACTGAAATAATGAGAATAAAAAATCTGCGATAAATAGCGAAATAATTGCTGATTCCTTCAGCTATTAATTCCTGGCATGCGGCTAATAATAAAATATCGCTATTAATAAATTTTAAAACTTTGAATACATAATTGATATTTTCCATATAAAAATGCTTTTTTGTGTTGTTAGTTGGCAATCTAAATATATATGTATACTGAGGATACAAAAAAATTATTTTCTATAATATGTTTTCTATAATAGATATATCACATATTTTGAATAATTACCCTATCTTAAATGCAACGATAGCATCAGATGTGTTGCTGTTTAAAAGGGTTGGGTTGATTATTGACGGCCAATTATCGACACTAGGGATATAGGCCCAGGGGGAGTGCCCTTCGTGGGGGTCTTTCTAAGGGAACCTAATCCGTATTTACGCATGGAGAAAATCCACGGCTCGAAAGAAAACCACGAAAACTCCGAGCGATTAGGGCGACGGGCGCGATTGGGATCGAACCCAGCACCTCCCGTCTACCAGCTTCGAGAGCACAACCTCTCAGCCACTTGCTGTTTAAAAGGTATCGGGATAAGGTAACATTGAAGCAATGCAAAGTTGAAAAACAAAACGCCCTTTGTTTGTAAAGAAATGAAGTGTTGTATGTGTCTATGCAATAAAATGTCTGCATTTACGCAATCTCCATATAAGTAAGTTGACTCTTTAATTATTTCATAAACAACATGCTTGTATAAAAATATTTGTTTGTTAAAAAAAAAAAAAAAAAAAAAAAAAAGAGAGAGAGAGAGAGAGAGGGTGTCGCGTCAATTCATCTCGCACAATTCATCGAGGAACAATTCGTCGCAGCGTCAATTCGTCGCGGCTCAATTCGTCGCGACGTCAATTCGTCGCAGCGAAAATGTCTTTGAAGGCTATTATGATAAAATTAAGGATAATTTAGTAAAATTATTTAATGATAATTTGTTTTTTAGATATACAGAATTATAACTTACATTTTAAAGGCGATTTCGGAGGAATTTTTTTATAAGTGATTTTGTTGGGAATTTCCTTATTGTGAACATGAAAGTTTAATGAATAAGAGCAAGTCATTTCTTATTTAAATTAGAGATAGAATAAATATTGCTTTAGATAATCGAAAAAATGGCGTAGGATTTAGGATAAAATCACCCAGATCATGAAAAAATGACGAATACAAATGCTAGAAATTAAAAAAAAAAAAAAAAAAAAAAAAACTAATCAGGGAAGCGCCTTAACACAGTGAACCTATAAACAAAATTTGAAGGAAAACGGATATTTCTATGAAGAGTTATCGCGTTACGTACGTACATACATACATACAGAACCGGCGCGGGCACATAAGCTCTCAGGCTTTGATAGCCTGTGAGCTAAAAAATCGCAATTTTAGAACGTTTTTCGCTCCTGCACCCCCTGGGGTTAGTGGCACCGACATAAAATATAGCCTATGTTGGAGCAGGGGTTGTCACCATCAATTTGCCACCATCACTTTTGAAATCGGTTCGGTAGTTCCAGAGATTACCCCTTACAAACAAACAAACAATCTTTACTCCTTTATAATATTAGTATAGATTTAGGGCACAAAAATTTTAAAGTGTCCAGGAGGGTCGGGACTTGACCGAGAAAATTTTGTCGTTCTTTTGTAGCTGGAAGTCCTAAAAAGTTATCAGTAAACAAAAGCTTAGTGGATCGGTCAATTTTTAAGGTAGAGGTCCCAAAAGGGGCCAACTAATAGTTTTGAGTAAGACCTTAAGAGGAAAACATCTTAAAAGATCCTAGTACGTAGCGCTTTACATCTTCAATTCGACGAAAGGGGGCATAGATTATAAATTAATCGTTAGAATAAAATTTGAAAGAAATGCTAAAAAAGGCCCTTGGGCTTCAATAGAAATATGAGGGTGGTGGTCCGTTGAGAGGTCCAAGACTCAACTTAAAAGTCACGCATTGAGAGAGTGACACAATTAGAGAGGGTGAAAAATGCATGGCACACAAAAGGTTCAAGTGAACAACGCATCGGGCCACAGGGGGCCAGGGCCCTAACTGCAATGTGGAAATGGGGGGAAAGCTTAATGGAGAAATGGCTACGAAAACAAGGGAGATTGGATAAAACCGGTGCAAATTATTAACAATTTAGATGCAAAAACCTTAAAAGGGCCCCAGGGGCCCCGGGTCTTAAAATATGAAAAATCTGAGCCTCAGGTCTTCAGGGACTGCCTTGGACTATCCGCACCCAAATGTTCAGACTTCTACGTGCGGTAGATTTCGCTTGTCATCTCGCACACACACACACACAGAACTCAGAAAAACAAACAACTTTCTTTTATTAGTAACTATAGATGAAATGAATAAAAAAACTTTTAAAGCCAAAATATCATATAATGAAATTGCATTCATGAAGCGATCAGTTCAATCACAATCACAAAAAGTTTTTATGTGTACATCTCTAAATACTTTTTTTACTTCCTAATTCTTTCAAATATAAGGAGGAGGTGGGGGGAGGGTCCTCTTTTGTTCCCTGTGTACGCATATGTAATTTTTTTCTAGCATTTGTATTCGTCATTTTTTCATGCTCTGGGTGATTTTACCCTAAATCTTCCGCCATTTTTTCGGTAATCTAAAGCAATATTTATTCGATCTCTAATTTAAATAAGAAATGAGTTGTTCTAATTCATTAAACCTTCATGTTCTCATCAGGGAAATTCACAAAAATCACATATTAAAAAAGATTCCTCCAAAATTGCCTGTAAAATGTTAGTTACAATTCTCTAAATCTAAAAAACAAATTATCATTAAGTAATTTTACTGAATTATCTTTATTTTTATCATAATAGCCTTCAAAGACGTTTTCGCTGCGACGAATTGACGTTGCGACGAATTGAGCCCGCGGCGAATTGAGCTCGCGACGAATTGAGCCGCGACGAATTAACGCCGCGACGAATTCACGCCGCGACGAATTGTCGCCACGACGAATTGTCGCCACGACGAATTGACGCTGCGACGAATTGTGCGAGATGAATTGTTCCACGATGAATTGTGCGTGACGAATTGACGCAGAACCGAGAGAGAGAGGTTTAAGGTGTTTCGATAAAGCCAATTTTCGGATAACCGGGATTCGGATAGTCGGGGTTCTACTTTATTAAACAATTTTGTTAAACAGGAATATTGGTTTTTAGGATACTATCAATTCTAAGTTAAACATTTTCAGCTGAGTAAATGAATTTATATATACAAAAGTAATAAACTGATATTAATTTTAATGTTAACGTTAACGCTGTTAATATATCATGTTTGTCTTTAAAACGCGTTTGTTGAATATGAAAATGTCTACTTGAGAAATGTACCATCCGAAAAAAACCTATATTCCGGGTTTAGAAAACAAATTATTACATTAAAAAACTACTCGGAAATTTTTCGAAAATCAGTGGTAGTAAAAGAAACTTTGTTTTTATAAATGCTTGTATAAATCTCAAAATTATATCGGTTTCTGAGGTTTCTAAAGATGAAGGACGCTTTTCGGTATCGTGGGTAATCCGGAAGAGGTTATTGTATATATATTTTTTTGTGTTTATTAAGGGGTCTGGTAACCTTTAAAGTGTCAGAAATTCGAATTTTTTTTTTATTAGCTTATAATTAAATATGATTCTTTAGGAACAATTTAAAATAAACCCCATGCAAAAATTCACTTTAGAAGTGGAGTTATGTCTAAAACAGTCTGAGCTTTTTTTATATGATCAAGGGACAGTTTGATCTTTGAAGTCAATTTTCTCAAAACGACGATTTTGGTCATTGCGCGCACGATTTAAGAAAAATGGTTGGTTAGAATTTCATGAAATTTTGACGGAATGTCTTAACCAGACAGATGCACAAAATGACCTACTATTATCTTTCTCAAGTAAAAAGTTTAGAATTTATGACTACTTTTGTAGTAAAAAAACCTCGATATTTTGAATTTCTCTAATTTTTTTTTCTTTTTCTCAAGATCTACACATTTTATTTGTTTTTATCGTAGGTCATTTTGAGAACACGTTGTATATGTACTCATTAAAAAAAATTTGCCTGATTTTAGCATTTCAAATGTGATAAATCATGCGCGCAGTACATGCAAGAATAATTCTTTCGTAAAAAAATTATTATATGTTAAAATAAATTTAAAAGCTTTATATGAGTGTATGCGTTTTTTGATAATTTTATTTTATAAAATAAATCTTTATTAATATGCATTTAAAATTTTATAATTCAAAGTCAAATAGCTACGGAATTATTGTAATTCTTATAGAGGTCCTTTTTTCATGTATTTTGTAAGTTCAAAGGTAATCTGACTCCTTAACCATTGGGGAAATGGTAGTTGTGTTTTCGGTCGAGTATGGGCCTCTTGACGACGTCATTTATTTTTTAAGCGTTTTTAACGAAATTCTGTAACTTTAGAAGAATTTTTCTTTGAATAGGCAATAGAAATGCATAAAATCGTTACAAAAATGTTAAAGTTACAAAAAGGATAGATACAAATTATCAGATATGAAAAATAAAGTGGAAATTTGGTACTTTCGTGTTACAGCGGTCCATGCAAATTATCAGATATGTAAATAAAGTAGAAATTTGGCACTTTCGTGTAATAGCGGCAGCCCAAGGATGAAATATTTTTGTTTCTGTTTTCATTAATATATTGTAAATTTGGTGCTTTCGTGTTATAGCGGTCCCCAAGGATGAATCGCCAAGCGAACAAGATTTATCGCCAAATTATAAAGCATGTATGACATTATAATAATATATGATATATATATATATAACATTTCTTGACATATGTCGCCCAGTTATATTCATGTATGATGCATATATGATGTATATACGACATATAAGACATAAATAATATGCGTATAATGACGTATATGGCACATATAGGAGTGTTTGGAATATATATATGCGTATATAGGATGCATATATAAGCTTTGCGGTGATCTTAGCGAAATCATAACTGCAACCTTGGCATAATCATAATCGTGGAGGCCGCTATAACACGAAAGTATAGTAATTTTCTTTCTTTCTTTTTCTTTTCTCTCTCTCTCTTTTTTTTTTTTTTAAGATTTCGGAACATTTTTTCAATTGTAATTTGTCAAATTATAATTCTTATTTTTTTTAATTATACTTTCCTATATCAAGAAACACTTGTCTTTTTTTATGGTGCAGTTTATAATAAAATTTCGTCAAATTATAGTTTGGCGAAAAAAACAAAAAAAAAAACAAAAAAAAAACATTTAAGTGTTTTTTGTGCAAAACATCCACGAAATTTTTCTACAAAGGTGTGATCTAATTTTGAAAATCATCATTTATATTGAAAAAAAAAACAAAAACAAAAAAAAAACCTTAATGCTGAAAATTGTTTTTCCGTAGCTCTTAATTACGAAAAAGCTAATTTAATTTTTTTTTTGTACCTGTGCTGAAAAAAAAATCTATACGCAAAGTCGATATCTGATTCTTTGTGATAAATAGAAAAAGTCGCGGTAAATAAATGAAATCGTATTAAAGATTGCAATTATAAAAGAGAGAAATAAATATACTTAAAGATATTTTTTATTTACAAGAGTAAACGATGATGAATAGAAGAAGTACAGTAGTTTCCATTGTCTAAGATGTTTCTTTATATAAGATGCGCCGCAAAATGTAACGCATTTTTTAGAAAAAAATATGAAAGTAAAAGAGTCATCTTACTCTTATTTAGAAATAAAAGTATTTATAGCAAAATACTGCAATAGATCTTGAACTGTAGACAATTTAGAAACCTACAAAAGCATCATAAAAACCTGTTATAAAGTATACTAATAACAAAAGCGTAATGATTGGGTATAAATACAAAAATAGATTTTAAATAGATTACCAGGGATAAGAAAATAACAAAATGTTGTCATGAAGGAATATTTAGTTTTACTACTCATTTCTATTTTTAAATATAAGAATATTAATCATGAAGCAATTTTAAAATATTATGAAATTTTTTTACTACGTACTTTCTATATCGGTTCGGGTTTTCATGACGACAGATTTGTCGAGCTTGTGCGGGTTCGAATTTCAATTCGCCGGACTCGGGCTCCGTTAAATCGCCCGAACTCATCTCTAATATACACCATACATCCATGAAAAATGGAATGCTCCAAAGGAAATGTCAAAAAAAAAAAAAAAATCTGTACCTTCATTGCATAAGACGGTAAAAAGAATAGCGGAAAATACGGTGGTTATTAATAAAGCGCAAAATGTTATATCGAAGATGTCTTAGAATTTTTTTTTTGATGCAATCCTGTAATTATGTAATCGGCAAAAATTGCATAGCTAAATTAATTGTAAAATAATAACACAATCAAAATGGAAAAGACGGGGAAGAAAAAAAAGAAATTTTTAAGAAAATTTCACCATACAATAATTTGGCGTAAATAAAATATATAATATTTTATTCCTTGCATTTTTATAGTCTTTAATTAGTAATATTCTTACTATCAGTAACAATTAGGTTTGGGAATCAATTAAAAGTCTTAACTGAGTTAATCGAAGTGTTTCTATTTTGTTTTACAGAATTTAAAGTTTCATTTAATGAATTAAAAAACCTTCAGTATAAAATAAATGTAACTATTGGTTTTTCTTTTGCTAATAAATGCAAAAACATTTTAAAATTTTAAATACGTAGATAATATAATAGTCCGATAGGCAACTACAAAAAATCTTATGTTACTGAGCATCCGTAAACCAACGAATTTATTTTATTTTATTAATTACATTTCCTACTAAATTCACCTGTAATTATGAGATTGTTTGGTTACATTAGTTTTTCTTGCAGTTGCCTCTCGATTCATATTTAATCATTAAAAAAATTTTATTAAAAATCTTACGAATCTTATATTAAAATTTGACTGTCTGCTGGAATTTTACAATTACTACTTCTGTAATATGGAATGAAGCAGGATGTAATGTACCCAGTTACACGCATTAATCCGTATAATTGGTTGTCATATAATCTTTCAAAATTTAAAATACAATTATTTCCGAGATATTAACTTGTTTGTAACTTTTAATGAAGTTTATCTAAAGGTAGTAACTAAACCATTCCATTTTTTGGTGAATAAAAGATGGAAATGTGAAAAAATAACTCATTATTTTTAGCGACGGCATTTTCTCATTAAAATTGAAAGAAAAAAATCAATTTGAATATATTATAGAATCGTCATTAAAATTAATTTTCCACGAAAAAAAAAATAAAATAAAAAAAATAAAAACATATTTTCACATATTCAAGCTTTATAAACCAATTTTTTTTAAACTACAGAACCAAAAATCCTCTGTCGATATATTGACGTTTATAAATCATTACATGGTATTTTTTTTCAACTTTTCATTCAACCAAGGAAAAAGATTTAAGCTCCTTGTATTTAGGGGGACATTTGATGCTCCTATTCACAAGAATTAAATTTAAAGAAAATAACATCTACTATTTTTAATTAATTATTTCTGAAAGGAGGTGGTTAACGAGCGGCGGTTTAAAAGTGAACCAGCATGTTCCGTTGCGAGTTCATCCAACAGGATGGTGCACTACCCCATTGGCACCTTTCTGTACGAGAGTTTTTGAACGAGCAACTGCCAAAACGGTGGATTGGTCGCAGAACAGATTTCGACACTGCTCTTCAGCAGTGGCCCCCAGGAAGTCCGGTCTTAACTCCGTGCGATTTTTTTCTTTGGGGATACGTAAAAGATAAAGTGTTTTTCCACCTCTACTAGCTGACACTGCTGAACTGAAAACGAGGATAACTGCAGCTATTGCAACTGTAACACTCGACATGCTGAAAACCGTGTGGGACGAATTCTCCGACAGAATGGATGTCGTTCGTGTTTCTGCTGGTGGTCACATTGAACATTTAAAAACTTTTGCTATTAGTAATTTCACAATCTTCTTTCGTATGTCTTTATCACAAATGCGTGTATTTTCTATAATTTTGTTAATAAAGCCCTTCAAATTTAGGATATTCATTTGTAATCTCCCTGTATAATGAAAGACTAGAATTAAACTCACCTATATGTCTATTTTTATATGGTGTAGATCATGGTACAAAAATGATATACGATACTATTTTAGCCAGTTTCGTAAGAAAACGAACATATTTATTAATTTGAATGATCTAGTATAAGCTCGATCTAATTCTAAAATAAAATCAGCACTACTAAGTATTCATTTAAAGCAAACTTTTAGAATATTTTTTGGTAAAATATTGAAAAAAATTATTTTGTTGACAGAAATGCATTTTAAATTTTTACCTTAGTTAACTAAAAAAAATCGAATTTTGCGAAATTTTAATCGAGTTAACCGAACAGATTAACTCGATTTAAAAATTGATAATGACTGTTTTGGTGCTGGTTTTATTTTAAAATTAGATCGAGCTTACTAGATCCTGCAAATTAATAAATATGTTTGTTTGCTTATGAAACTGGCTAAAATAGTTATTTATGTCAGTGAGAATGTACAAAATCCAGTCTATCGCATTTCATATCTCGAGTGACAATATTCTTCGTTTTCGGTTTGTAGCTGATTTATAATTAGATAAGGAAGTTTTTATTCTGAGTTTTAAATGGCATCCTTATCTTAAAAAATAGCAATTTTCTTACTGTGAAGATAAAGAGATACATTACATTACCATTTTTACGCATTCTTGACACAATATTTATAGAAATTCCATAAATTAATAATATAAGTGATAAGAGAGCTTTTTTTTTCAGCTTCTAATTTTGGAAACTTAATTTCATTTATTTCTTATATCTCAGTTGAATGAAAAAAAAATACTCCAATTCGACATCTGATTCTTTGTGATGAATGGAAAAAGTCACGATAGATAAATGAAATCGTAATAAGGAAAACAATTATGAATGAAAAAAAATGCATGAATAAATACGTATTTTCATTCATAAAAAATAGGAATATAAAAAGATATAGTTATCAATAAAGCGCATATAATAATTTACCCAAAGATGTATTAAAAAAACAAAAAAAAAATGTTATTTGGTATTAAAAAATTTGCCAGAAAATGCATAGAAAATACCAGAAAATGTTTAATTAATTATTAGAAAATAATAGAAGCGATTCAAAAGAAGATAAAATGAATAGTTTCTAACGAAACTTCATCGAATGATAGTTTGGCATAAATAAAACATTTACGCAATGTTTTCTGCAAACATTCATGATTATTTTACGAATGTTTTATTTAAATTTAAACCTTCATTTATAATTCTCTGAAATATAACTTACAACATTAATGACAAGACGTTTTCTTAAAGCTTAATTTAATTACAAAAGCTTTAATTTTCATTTATTTATTATATATCAGTTGAAAAATAAAATACAAATGAAACATTTCTAGTTATGGGATTGTTAGTGCACTGTAAAAAAAGACATGTTTCTTAATCTACGAAAATATAATATAACCACGAACGAAAATATACAATAACCTCTTCCGAGTTACCCATGATTTTGAAAGCGGTTCTTTATTTTTAGAATCCCCAGAAACCAGTAAATTTTCTATAATTAAAGATTCATTTATAAAAAGAAATTTTCTTCTGATGTCACCGATTTTTGGAAACGTTTCCGAGTAATCTTTATAGTGTATTAATCAGTTTTCTGATCTCAGATTATAAGTTTTCAATTTATCAATTTTATCAATCGAATCAATTCTCAATTAAACATTTTCAGTTGTGTAATTGAATTTATACATGCAAATGCAACAGTAACAAATTAATATTAATTTTAATTTTAATGTTAATGCTGTTAATTTATCATTTTTGTCTATAAAACATGCTTGTTGAACATGAAACTGTTTGCTTGAGAACTAATAGCATACCAAAAACCTACATCCCGGGTTGAAAAAACTGATTAATACATTATAAAAACTGTTTGGAAACATTTCGAGAAATCAGTGGCAGTAAAAGAAACTTTGTCTGAAGCTAAAATCCATTTCAAACAAACTCCCATCTTACAATTTCTATCAGAAGGGTCCAAAAGTGCAATTTAGCTCTCCCCCGATTTTTTTTTTTTTTTTTTTTTTTTTTTTTTTTACAAAATTGAAATGTTTTGAACTAATAAAGAAAATGCTCTGAAATTTACACACTTTCAGATTGTATAAATGTTGTGGATTTATCTTTTCCCCCCAAAAAAATTGGAGTGCTTTAAAATTACTTAAAAATTAGAATCTAATCAATTCTCAATTAAACATTTTCAGTTGTGTAATTGAATTTATACATGCAAATGCAAAAGTAACAAATTAATATTAATATTAATTTTAATGTTAATGCTGTTAATTTATCATTTCTGTCCATAAAACATGCTTGTTGAACATGAAACTGTTTCCCTGAGAATTGACAGCATACGAAAAACCTACATCCCAGGTTGAAAAAACTGATTAATACATTATAAAAACTGTTCGAAAACATTTCGAGAAATCAGTGGCAGCAAAAGAAACTTTGTCTAAAGCTAAAATCCATTTCAAACAAACTCCCATCGTACAATTTTTACCAGAAGGGTACAAAAGTGCAATTTCGCTCCCCCCCCCTTTTGTTTTATAAAATTAAAATGTTTTGAACTAATAAAGAAAATGTTCTGAAATTTACACACTTTCAGATTATATAAGTGTTGTGGATTTATCTTTTCCCCCCAAAAAATTGGAGTGCTTTAAAATTACTTAAAAATTAGAATCTAATCGATTCTCAATTAAACATTTTCAGTTGTGTAATTGAATTTATACATGCAAATGCTAAAGTAACAAATTAATATTAATATTAATTTTAATGTTAATGCTGTTAATTTATCCTTTTTGTCTATAAAACATGCTTCTTGAACATGAAGCTGTTTGTTTGAGAATTGATACGATACAAAAACCTACATCCCGGGTTGAAAAAACTGATTAATACATTATAAAAACTGTTTGGAAACATTTCGAGAAATCAGTGGCAGTAAAAGAAACTTTGTCTAAAGCTAAAATCCATTTCAAACAAACTCCCATCTTACAATTTCTATCAGAAGGGTCCAAAAGTGCAATTTAGCTCTCCCCCGATTTTTTTTTTTTTTTTTTTTTTTTTTTACAAAATTGAAATGTTTTGAACTAATAAAGAAAATGCTATGAAATTTACACACTTTCAGATTGTATAAATGTTGTGGATTTATCTTTTCCCCCCAAAAAAATTGGAGTGCTTTAAAATTACTTAAAAATTAGAATCTAATCAATTCTCAATTAAACATTTTCAGTTGTGTAATTGAATTTATACATGCAAATGCAAAAGTAACAAATTAATATTAATATTAATTTTAATGTTAATGCTGTTAATTTATCATTTCTGTCTATAAAACATGCTTGTTGAACATGAAACTGTTTGCCTGAGAATTGACAGCATACGAAAAACCTACATCCCAGGTTGAAAAAACTGATTAATACATTATAAAAACTGTTCGAAAACATTTCGAGAAATCAGTGGCAGCAAAAGAAACTTTGTCTAAAGCTAAAATCCATTTCAAACAAACTCCCATCGTACAATTTTTACCAGAAGGGTACAAAAGTGCAATTTCGCCCCCCCCCCCCCTTTTGTTTTATAAAATTAAAATGTTTTGAACTAATAAAGAAAATGTTCTGAAATTTACACACTTTCAGATTATATAAATGTTGTGGATTTTCCCCCAAAAAATTGGAGTGCTTTAAAATTACTTAAAAATTAGTCTAAGTGCCAGTTTTTGAAAGATTTTATCTGATGAAGGAAAATAGATAACAATATGGACTTTTATGTTTATTATTATTATTACTTCCAAAAATTTCCAGAAAAAATAAGCAGGCTATTATCTCTTTTTCCTCTTCAATTATAACAATTTCAATTTTGAAAAAATTTAAAAATCGGTATTTTTGCCAGCTTGTAACCCAAAAAGGAAAAGTGGTATACATAAGCAATTTGGCAAGGAAAGATTTCGCGATATAATGTCTGTAAACTGTAAATCTAATCTTTGTCTTCTAACTGGATTGTGAGACAGAATATTGAAATTGGACAAATAACAGTCAACTAGGAAGAAAAAAAACACTTAGAAACAAGACATGTAATAAGTAATAGTTAATATATATATATTAAAACATTTCAATAAACATATTAAAATATTATTAAATACTTTTTCTTGGTTTAGTTAAAGGCATATTTCTAGAATACATCACTCTTTTGTGTTCTTATTAAAAGTTCAAGCGACAGCAGAATTTTTTAACAAGATGTGACGTACCAATCAGAGCAGCACATTGGGATGCAAACATAGTCAGGATTAAGTTTAAAACACTGCTTATTCAACTCCAAATTCGACAGGGCTGCGATGGAGCTTCTTTAATTTTTCCTATACTACGCTGCACTTAACAATAATTTGTCCTTCCATGCATATTCAATAATACAAAAAAATGCAAGATTATTAATTCATAACACTCTTACGTATATAAGATTGGTGGCTCTTCAAGTACGGCTGTCGCTATAAAATAAATGTTATCTCACAATTTTACAAACTAGCTATAATGTCACTAAACCCAGCAAACCGTGGTTGGCGACCAATTTTATTGAATTATAAGCATATTTAACTCTTACTAAACTGCAACTCGCCTTAAACTCAAAACTTTTCGATGCCCTGGTGTACGTGGCAACTGGTCTCGTTGTCCTTGAAAGGCAGGTTTCGATCTCGACCCAAGATCCTGCTTTTATACTCAGCAGATTGACCAACGTAACCTAATTTGCATAAAATCACAGCGGACTAACCACGATCTGAGAGCCACAAAAACACTCCCGAAAATTAAAGTAAAATAAAGTACAGATATCGCTCTTGTGCACACATGTTAATATCAATAGAAAATTCACATTAAAAAAACTCAACTTCCTTATAAGAGAGATGCTGGTCCACTACAAACTGAGTTGATACCTGTTATTGAATCTGTCCCTGTCTGTAAAATTATACCTTCAATATTATTTATATTGATCTTAAGGTATCAATATTCATTTCAAAATTAAAATATCATAAAACTAGAACACAGGAATAGGTTAGGCTTACCTAAACAGTCCTATTTCTGGAGATAAGATATCTTAAATTATTCTAACTTTTCGAGAATAAATGTTCATGTTGTTCAAAAAATAATTGAATCTACACAATGTAGACACACAAACATATATTGACGATCACGAACACAATATACACAACGTTTTCGCGCACATCATAAATATTACATATTATATTCCGTATTACATTTTCTAGTTCAATTCATAAAACATTCTAAGACAGATCCATTTTTTTTTTATCAACAGAAAAATATCGTCTGCGCCTGGCGCAAAAAAGAAACGATTAAATTAAAACCATGGAAGTAGCGATAAAACGCAACACACTCCCACCTTTGAGTTTCGAATTCAATGAAACTCTACAGTCACCACAGGAGAGTCACTAGCACCTTTATGGAAAATAGGTTCAGTAGATTCAGTATCTAAAAAGTAGTCTTTAACAGAATGTTGGATCATTGGCTTACTCGTAGCAGGGTCTAAATAACAGTTTTTACCAGTCAATTTTACCGTCGGTTTGGTAGGAGCAGGATCTAAAGGACATTCTTTATCATTCGACTGAACTGTAGAATGGAGTTCAGTACCTCTTTCATGGGTTACTTCTAGAGGAATCAATCTGAGAACAGGACGTAGAAATTCGCCGCCTTTCATCTTTACCTTTACTAATCGTACATTTCCATCTTTTGAAGGATAAAGTTCAATAATTTTTGCAAGTGGCCATTCAAGTTTTTTAACATTCTCACTAGTCACAAGAACTACATCACCAATTTGGACAGGTCGCTGATTTTTGTTAAATTTCGAGGATTGTTTTAAACATCCCAAATATTCAGTGCGGAATCTTTTTCGCAAATCTTGTTTTAATCGCTGTCTATAGGCATGTCTCTTATTAATAGACAATGAATCCAAAATGTCAAGATCAGGAATACTTGATTCTCTAATGTCTTGTAAAAACATAGAAGGAGTAAGTGGTATTAAATCATCAATTTCCTCTGAAACATAGGTCAAAGGCCGCTGATTAACAATATTTTCAGTATCGCAAATAACAGTTTGCATTTCTTCTAAGTCCAAAGAGCTCGTCCTAAGACTTTTCGAAGGATCCTGGAAGGATCGAAGGATCTGACGATCCTTTCGAAGGATCTGACCACCTCGAAGAAGTAAAGGACCGGCGTAGTCAGTCCCTACAACCTCGAATACTGCAGCTTCTTTTATACGATCTTCCGGAAGAGGTGCTTCTATAATCGGTTTAGGTCTTGAGTTAAATCTTTTACAACGTACACAGTTTCTAATTACCTTTCTAACAGTCTTCCTGCATTTCAAAATCCAAAAGTCTTCTCTTAAATTAATCATCAATATCTGGGTACCAGCATGATTTAAACTAAGATGTCTTGTCCGAATAAGTATTTCCACAACTGGATGGCTACAGGGTAACAGTATCGGAAATCGGAAATTTCTTTTATCTTCTCTCATCAGAATACGTGTCTTTACTTTAAGTAGTCCATTCGATTCTACATAACATTGAAGTGATTTTAAGCGTTTATCTTCAGTTCCTAAAAAGGATTCCTTTTGTACTATTTTTAACAAAGATATTTCAGCTCTATTTATTTCTTCTAGAGTTAAGAGTCCAGAAATCCGGTTGGCACGTTCCACTTTACAGTTAGTAAAAAATCTATAAATCCAAGCAATAGTTCTGATCAGTTTGTCGTACGACGAAATTCTGTTATAAATTTTTTCAGTTGATTCTTCATGATTTGCAGTGCTAACAACAGTTTTTCTCTTTTCGGAATATACTATGTTGAAATCAGGAACAACGTTGGATTTTGGCCATTCTTTTTCCGGTCTTCGCAACCATTCCGGGCCCTCCCACCATTTCGATTTCACTAAAGTTTCTGCATTACAACCACGAGAAGGGAGGTCTGCTGCATTTAATGATCCAGGTATGTGATACCAATTATCAGGTTCTGTCAAAGATCGGATTTCTTTAACTCTATTGAAAACAAAAGGAGCCCAGTTTTCAGTTCCCTTGATCCAATATATAGCATTTGCTGAATCAGACCAGAAAAATTTCGGGATATCTTTCAACTGAAGATCGTGTATAACACTTTGTGCCAGTCTAGCTTCTATATTACAGGAAAGTAGTTCCAATCGAGGAATAGAAATGGTTTTCATTGGAGCAACTCTGCACCTAACCTGTACAAGCTGACAAGATATTGTATTTTCAGTCGCACTTCTTAAAAATATACATGTAGAATATGCATTCTTGCTTGCATCGCAGAATATGTGCAAAGAAAGATTTTCTGGCGCTTCATAATTGGAAATAATACATCGAGGGGTTCCTATTTCCTTTAATTTAGAGACATCCTTCCGCCATTTTTCAAATTTCTTGGTAATAGATTCAGGCAATTCAGCATCCCACGAAACTCTCAATTTCCAACATTCTTGAAGGAGAATCTTTGGCCCCAAGGTGACAGGACACGTGAAGCCAATGGGGTCGAAAATTCTATGAACAGCACTCAGGATTGTTCTTTTCGTTACATTAGTAGAATCTTCAAAACATTTTCGTAAATCTATTTTCAGAGTATCAGATTTTACATTCCACATCAGTCCCAAAACGGGAATATTCTTTTCTTCTAATAACGGGAAGTTTTCTGCTTCTGTTTTGTTGAGATTATACTCCCACCCTCGAAGATCAAATTTAGCATTTTGGAGAATAATTGTGGATTCTTCAATAAATCTTTCAAGCTCCTCATAGTTTTCAACACTAGTGACGCAGTTATCTACGTAAAAAGACTTTAACAACTTGTCTGCTGTTTCTTTATATCTAGAAGGCACATTCTTCAGATGATATCGGATAGTTGCACCAAGTAAATAAGGCGAACATGTAAGACCGAAAACAACCCTTTTATGCTGGAAAATTTTGAACTTTTCGGGGTCACCTTCCTCACACCATAAAAACTTCAGAAATGGTCTATCTCGCTCATTTAAACCAATTTGTAGAAAGGCTCTTCGAATATCTGCAATCACGCCTATTTTCTTCAATCGAAATTTATTTAATATAGTCGGAATGAGCTCTACGATATTAGGACCTTTCTCTAAACAATCATTGATCGAAGGTGAATCTTTTTGTCTAGCTGAACCATCAAAGACTGGTCTAACTCTGGTGGTAGAATTTTCTTTGATCACAGCTCTGTGTGGCAAGTAGTGTTCACTTTCGTCATTACAGGAGTTTTTAACTTCTTCAATAACGCCTTCTTGTATCCATTCTTTTAATACATCTTCATACTCTTGTAATGTTTCAGTTTTCTTTAGTGATTCAACACAATTTCTTAATCGTCGTTCAGCGATTTTTCGACCAGTTGGTAAGGGAGGATGGTTTTCAATCCATGGGAGGCTCACTTCATACCTTCCTTCTGCATCTATTTTTATATTTTTATTAAAATGTTCTTCAGTTGCTTTTTCTATTTCTTGTCTGCTTCCGTTTTCGCCAGGATCGAGAATTCCAAGAGTGTCTAGCCGCCATAAATCTGAAATTTTTGCATCATTTACATGAAGTGACATGACGCTGTTTGTGCTATCGGATATGTTACATAGGTCAGTTTTTCCCATCAAAGTCCAACCAAGACGTGTTTCCATCAATATTAAGCCAGAAATCAATTGTTTGATTTTTCCGGTGTACAATTTACCTGCTACATCAGCTCCTATAAGCCCATGAATTTCGTTAGGTGAAAACTCGTATAGCAATTCAACCTGGTTATTCAAATCAGAGAGAAAGATTTTTTGTTTCTTAATTTCACTCATAAATGAGCCACGAGGAATTTTAGGAATGTCCGAACAAATTTTTTCTTGATCTAATACTTCGACACAACAGCGATAATTATCAAAGAAGTCGCTCAGACTGATCAAATATTTCTTATGTGATAATACAGTCTCCGTGCCACCGAATAAACTATGTGTCAAATTTTCTTCCCCAATGCATTCATATCCCATCTCGGCCAATGCAAAAGGTGATAAATAAGATTTACTGCTACCTGAATCAATTAATATTCTTATGTATTTCATCTTATTATTACATCTAAGACGGACAATAAGCGTTTGTAAAAGTACGCGATGAGTACCTGTTTCATTGGATAAAGCAGTGTCCTTTTTACTTTCGATATCTGACTTTTCCATAATCGGGTTTTCATTATCATTTTTTGCCGGACACATTATTTTGAAATGTAATTTACCGCAATCACAGGGTGGTATTTTCGGTCTACAAAAACGTGATATGTGTTTTCTTATCTCTAAACATTTAAAACAAGCCCCTTTTTTCATTAATATTTGTTTTTTCTCTTCATGAGATAAACTATTAGCATGTCTACATTCGTTACTTAAATGTGACTTGTTACAAAAAATACACGTTTCCCTTTTCATTTTTGATGAATTATGTAATTCCGTAGCCGTTGAAATATCTCTTTCTCGCCTATTTGACACTGTATAAATATTTTTGTTCACATTTTCTAAATTAAACCCACTTCTAGCCAAACGGACTTTTTCTTCGCTTTCGATTTCGTGCTGCAAAAATTTCATCAAAGAATCTAACTTATTATTACTTTCGTCTTTTGAATTTAAAGTAATAGAATTTAAGTTTCTTTCCCAAATTCTCAATATTTCAACTGGTAAGCACGATTCAATCAATGGATAAAGAATTGCAGAATAATGTTCGCTTGAAACACCTAACATTTTTAATGATCTTAAATAAGTTTCAATTTTGTCGTATAATTTAAAAAGAGGAATTCTTGGTCCTTTTCCTGTAGCATTATTCATCATTAAAGAGAGCACTTCTCTTATATATACTTCTGTTAACATATCAGTACGACCAAATCGAGCCTTTAAACATTCAATAACATTTTCATAACTATCACCAGTAGCGGGGTACGACTCGACTATTTCTCTTGCCCTAGAACCCTTTAACGTTGCTTGTAACAAGTACTGATATTTATCTTCTTTCGCGATTTCAGAATCGTTATGTATTTTTTCAAACTGAGCCCAAAAGGCCAACCACTCCTTAATATCTCCCCCAAATAATTTAAATTCTATCTTAGGAAGTTTAAACTTCCGTTTCGTGATATTTTCAGTTTCGAAAACCTTTAAAATCTTTTGAACTTTCGTTTTTAACTTAATAAATTTCTCTTCATACACGCTAAAACCTTCGTATTCCTTATCATAATTTTCTTGAGAACATGTTTTATCGTTTAAAAGAAGATCTAACATTTCTTTTTCTTTTGGTTGTAGATCTGTCCATTTTTCACCTAATTGAGCATATAAAATCTCAATTTCTTCAATATCTTTATTTTCATCAGTTAATTTGTTCTCAAGTAAATTAGCAATTCGCGTAAAAGCGCTTCTTAATGGAGTACGCAATTTTTTAATCCGTTCCATTATCGTATTTTATTTTCTTAAATAATATAATATCCCGGCAGGGATGCCAAAATAATATTGAATCTGTCCCTGTCTGTAAAATTATACCTTCAATATTATTTATATTGATCTTAAGGTATCAATATTCATTTCAAAATTAAAATATCATAAAACTAGAACACAAGAATAGGTTAGGCTTACCTAAACAGTCCTATTTCTGGAGATAAGATATCTTAAATTATTCTAACTTTTCGAGAATAAATGTTCATGTTGTTCAAAAAATAATTGAATCTACACAATGTAGACACACAAACATATATTGACGATCACGAACACAATATACACAACGTTTTCGCGCACATCATAAATATTACATATTATATTCCGTATTACATTTTCTAGTTCAATTCATAAAAGATTCTAAGACAGATCCATTTTTTTTATCAACAGAAAAATATCGTCTGCGCGAGGCGCAAAAAAGAAACGATTAAATTAAAACCATGGAAGTAGCGATAAAACGCAACACCTGTAATAAAATGTTGAATAATAAAATGTTGAAGTAACCACGATTAATATAAATATAAATTTTTAGTGATGGTTTTGTTAATAAAGTGCTTAGAAGGGCAGATTTCACGGACACATATGGTACAAACATAAGGATATAACTGTGACAACTTCCGGTATTCAGTATCCTAATACGTATTATCAAATCATTTGGAAACAAATTCTTCTGTCTCTTGAACCTTTCATTGTAACACAAAAGTACATTGGTTTTTAGGAATATTTCGTTAAATAAACCTAGAAATCTTATTTAATTAATTGTGCTTTGTTTCTAAATGTTATTACTTACCCATCATACGTAATATAGGGTAAATCTTGTAATCGTTTTGAAAATCGAAATTTTTTTTTTGACGGATTTACACGTTTCAGACACTGAAGATTCTAAAACACATATTTTTAGAAAAAATTTTTTGCCGTCCGTCTGTGTGTCTGTAAACTCTCTATGTCCCGAAAAAATTGAGATAGAGACTTGCAATTTGGTATGTACTTAGTATGTAATAATGGGAATAAGCCTATTTCATTTCAATAACCTCGATTAACCGGAACTATTTTTTTCGGACTCTCAAAATATTCGTTCTGATAAAAGGTATATAAAAATTTTCGAAATTGTTTATTTTAAGAAATGAATATAAAAAACAATTAAAAAACAAATTTTGCATAAAGCATGAAGTTGATCGGATAATTAGTTGCCGAGATATTTGGAATCCTATTTCCACACTCTTCGATTTTTCATGACCCTGTATTTCATCCAAATTTCACTTCAAAGATATATTTTAATTAGAAATTTGACGCTTAATCAGACGCAATAAACCGCTAGTTAATAGGATTATTATTTTTGGAGTTATAAGGAAAAATCTCTTTCAAGCAATTCAGTAATCGAGCCTATAAAGTTTTTGACGTCATCAAGCCACGATTTTATTTGAATTGCAAGTAGTTTACACATTTTTATTTTAATATTTTACATTATGCATATCCATGATGGGTAAGTATTACGGTGGCCCCCAACGACTAGTTTTTCCTTCGTCGTTGACTGCAATTTTTCCAATTTCAAGACTATATATCAAAGTATTAGACTTACAGATTACAGACATTATATGAGAAGGTCTTACCTCTGCTTATTGATTTTGAAAAGCACATTTCCTTTTTGAGTTATAAGCTGTCAAAAATACCGATTTTTGAAAATTTAAACTATTGTATTTCAGGAAGGAAAGAGATAACAGCCTGCTTATTTTTCTGGACATATTTAAAAGTAGTTGTAACACATATAAAGAGTCTATATATCTTTGTCCTTTCATGAGTTGTATCTTTTTCAAAAACTGGTGTTTTGATAATTATTTCAGTTCTTATTTAAGTAATTTGAAAAAGAAAAAATAAATAAAGTGCTCATAAATCCACGATAATTGAATGATCTGTTAGAAAAGATTGTGTGTCTTTCAGATCTATTAAACTATTTTGTTGTCTGTAATAGTTTAAAAATTATGCGAGATTTTGTAATTTTTTTTAATTAAAAAAAGATAAAATCGAACTCTCCGACCCCCTCTAATTAAAAAGATTTTCTATATTGATTTTTTTTTTTTGCAAATGAATTTTGTAAGGATTTTTTTCAAATGGATTATTTTTCTACATAGGTTTCCTCGTTCAAAGTATGGTAAAAATAAAAAATAGTGAGCCAAATCAAATAAATAAAAATAAATAAATAAATAAATAAAACAAATAATAAATAAATAAAAATAAATAAATAATAAATAAAAATAAACAAATAATAAAAATAAATAAATAAATAAACAAATTTTGTCGTAATTCTGCGTAATGACCCAGTTATTAATAGAGCACATAAATATTTCCCCAAAAATGTATTGAGAAAAGTTAACTTCACGCTATCCAATTTTAATATATTCGAGAAAAAAGCATAAGTTAATTAATTATGAGAGCATAAAATAAGAGAAAATAAACACAGTTACTAGGGAAATTCCACCAAACGATAATTTTGCCAAAAGAAGTAATTTTTTTTTGCAAAGCATCCATGGAATTATTATACGAATGTATATTTTATTTTAAATAGCTACATTTATAAAGTTCTGTTTTTATTATTAACGTAGGATAAAATCATTCATTTTCTAAACAATACGCGTCATTTTGTAACTGATGTTTTACACATTTCGTCTATTTAAAGCATTAAGCATTTGAGAAGTTTTTGAGCAAAATAAGCATAACATTTTTCATATGTTTATACGATCTAACTTTGAGCATTTTTGTTCAGAATGTTTTTATTTATTAATGGATAATAATAATATAATTAACATTTTACGAAAAAAATGTATTTTCTTGCAATTTAAGAGTAACATTTTATGTAATTTAATTTATGATATCAATATTTAATTTTCATATAATCAATATTTAATTTTCATTATCATAAAAGATTAATTGTTTTTGATGAATCTTGTTATATTTTCATTTATTCTTCAACTTTCAATCCACATCCATCAAATTTTGAACTAAAAATTAATCCCAAATAAAAAAGCTATCAATTTAGCTTACCCTTAACGATAAAGGTATAACTCTCATGTAAAAATCTTCAAACGAGATATCACTCGGGGGAGTTCTTATTTTTTATCA
Source organism: Maratus michaelseni (assembly GCA_963931845.1). Lineage (NCBI taxonomy): Eukaryota > Metazoa > Arthropoda > Arachnida > Araneae > Salticidae > Maratus > Maratus michaelseni. The sequence continues at coordinate 262,731,803 of OZ007593.1, forward strand.
AAATTAATATAATTAACATTTTACGAAAAAAATGTATTTTCTTGCAATTTAAGAGTAACATTTTATGTAATTTAATTTATGATATCAATATTTAATTTTCATATAATCAATATTTAATTTTCATTATCATAAAAGGTTAATTGTTTTTGATGAATCTCGTTATATTTTCATTTATTCTTCAACTTTCAATCCACATCCATCAAATTTTGAACTAAAAATTAATCCCAAATAAAAAAGCTATCAATTTAGCTTATCCTTAACGTTAAAGTTATAACTCTCATGTAAAAATCTTCAAACGAGATATCACTCGGGGGAGTTCTTATTTTTTATCAAAATTAATATAATTAACATTTTACGAAAAAAATGTATTTTCTTGCAATTTAAGAGTAACATTTTATGTAATTTAATTTATGATATCAATATTTAATTTTCATATAATCAATATTTAATTTTCATTATCATAAAAGGTTAATTGTTTTTGATGAATCTCGTTATATTTTCATTTATTCTTCAACTTTCAATCCACATCCATCAAATTTTGAACTAAAAATTAATCCCAAATAAAAAAGCTATCAATTTAGCTTATCCTTAACGTTAAAGTTATAACTCTCATGTAAAAATCTTCAAACGAGATATCACTCGGGGGAGTTCTTATTTTTTATCAAAATTAATATAATTAACATTTTACGAAAAAAATGTATTTTCTTGCAATTTAAGAGTAACATTTTATGTAATTTAATTTATGATATCAATATTTAATTTTCATATAATCAATATTTAATTTTCATTATCATAAAAGGTTAATTGTTTTTGATGAATCTTGTTATATTTTCATTTATTCTTCAACTTTCAATCCACATCCATCAAATTTTGAACTAAAAATTAATCCCAAATAAAAAAGCTATCAATTTAGCTTACCCTTAACGATAAAGGTATAACTCTCATGTAAAAATCTTCAAACGAGATATCACTCGGGGGAGTTCTTATTTTTTATCAAAATTAATATAATTAACATTTTACGAAAAAAATGTATTTTCTTGCAATTTAAGAGTAACATTTTATGTAATTTAATTTATGATATCAATATTTAATTTTCATATAATCAATATTTAATTTTCATTATCATAAAAGGTTAATTGTTTTTGATGAATCTCGTTATATTTTCATTTATTCTTCAACTTTCAATCCACATCCATCAAATTTTGAACTAAAAATTAATCCCAAATAAAAAAGCTATCAATTTAGCTTATCCTTAACGTTAAAGTTATAACTCTCATGTAAAAATCTTCAAACGAGATATCACTCGGGGGAGTTCTTATTTTTTATCAAAATTAATATAATTAACATTTTACGAAAAAAATGTATTTTCTTGCAATTTAAGAGTAACATTTTATGTAATTTAATTTATGATATCAATATTTAATTTTCATATAATCAATATTTAATTTTCATTATCATAAAAGGTTAATTGTTTTTGATGAATCTCGTTATATTTTCATTTATTCTTCAACTTTCAATCCACATCCATCAAATTTTGAACTAAAAATTAATCCCAAATAAAAAAGCTATCAATTTAGCTTATCCTTAACGTTAAAGTTATAACTCTCATGTAAAAATCTTCAAACGAGATATCACTCGGGGGAGTTCTTATTTTTTATCAAAATTAATATAATTAACATTTTACGAAAAAAATGTATTTTCTTGCAATTTAAGAGTAACATTTTATGTAATTTAATTTATGATATCAATATTTAATTTTCATATAATCAATATTTAATTTTCATTATCATAAAAGGTTAATTGTTTTTGATGAATCTTGTTATATTTTCATTTATTCTTCAACTTTCAATCCACATCCATCAAATTTTGAACTAAAAATTAATCCCAAATAAAAAAGCTATCAATTTAGCTTACCCTTAACGATAAAGGTATAACTCTCATGTAAAAATCTTCAAACGAGATATCACTCGGGGGAGTTCTTATTTTTTATCAAAATTAATATAATTAACATTTTACGAAAAAAATGTATTTTCTTGCAATTTAAGAGTAACATTTTATGTAATTTAATTTATGATATCAATATTTAATTTTCATATAATCAATATTTAATTTTCATTATCATAAAAGGTTAATTGTTTTTGATGAATCTCGTTATATTTTCATTTATTCTTCAACTTTCAATCCACATCCATCAAATTTTGAACTAAAAATTAATCCCAAATAAAAAAGCTATCAATTTAGCTTATCCTTAACGTTAAAGTTATAACTCTCATGTAAAAATCTTCAAACGAGATATCACTCGGGGGAGTTCTTATTTTTTATCAAAATTAATATAATTAACATTTTACGAAAAAAATGTATTTTCTTGCAATTTAAGAGTAACATTTTATGTAATTTAATTTATGATATCAATATTTAATTTTCATATAATCAATATTTAATTTTCATTATCATAAAAGGTTAATTGTTTTTGATGAATCTTGTTATATTTTCATTTATTCTTCAACTTTCAATCCACATCCATCAAATTTTGAACTAAAAATTAATCCCAAATAAAAAAGCTATCAATTTAGCTTACCCTTAACGATAAAGGTATAACTCTCATGTAAAAATCTTCAAACGAGATATCACTCGGGGGAGTTCTTATTTTTTATCAAAATTAATATAATTAACATTTTACGAAAAAAATGTATTTTCTTGCAATTTAAGAGTAACATTTTATGTAATTTAATTTATGATATCAATATTTAATTTTCATATAATCAATATTTAATTTTCATTATCATAAAAGGTTAATTGTTTTTGATGAATCTCGTTATATTTTCATTTATTCTTCAACTTTCAATCCACATCCATCAAATTTTGAACTAAAAATTAATCCCAAATAAAAAAGCTATCAATTTAGCTTATCCTTAACGTTAAAGTTATAACTCTCATGTAAAAATCTTCAAACGAGATATCACTCGGGGGAGTTCTTATTTTTTATCAAAATTAATATAATTAACATTTTACGAAAAAAATGTATTTTCTTGCAATTTAAGAGTAACATTTTATGTAATTTAATTTATGATATCAATATTTAATTTTCATATAATCAATATTTAATTTTCATTATCATAAAAGGTTAATTGTTTTTGATGAATCTCGTTATATTTTCATTTATTCTTCAACTTTCAATCCACATCCATCAAATTTTGAACTAAAAATTAATCCCAAATAAAAAAGCTATCAATTTAGCTTATCCTTAACGTTAAAGTTATAACTCTCATGTAAAAATCTTCAAACGAGATATCACTCGGGGGAGTTCTTATTTTTTATCAAAATTAATATAATTAACATTTTACGAAAAAAATGTATTTTCTTGCAATTTAAGAGTAACATTTTATGTAATTTAATTTATGATATCAATATTTAATTTTCATATAATCAATATTTAATTTTCATTATCATAAAAGGTTAATTGTTTTTGATGAATCTTGTTATATTTTCATTTATTCTTCAACTTTCAATCCACATCCATCAAATTTTGAACTAAAAATTAATCCCAAATAAAAAAGCTATCAATTTAGCTTACCCTTAACGATAAAGGTATAACTCTCATGTAAAAATCTTCAAACGAGATATCACTCGGGGGAGTTCTTATTTTTTATCAAAATTAATATAATTAACATTTTACGAAAAAAATGTATTTTCTTGCAATTTAAGAGTAACATTTTATGTAATTTAATTTATGATATCAATATTTAATTTTCATATAATCAATATTTAATTTTCATTATCATAAAAGGTTAATTGTTTTTGATGAATCTCGTTATATTTTCATTTATTCTTCAACTTTCAATCCACATCCATCAAATTTTGAACTAAAAATTAATCCCAAATAAAAAAGCTATCAATTTAGCTTATCCTTAACGTTAAAGTTATAACTCTCATGTAAAAATCTTCAAACGAGATATCACTCGGGGGAGTTCTTATTTTTTATCAAAATTAATATAATTAACATTTTACGAAAAAAAATGTATTTTCTTGCAATTTAAGAGTAACATTTTATGTAATTTAATTTATGATATCAATATTTAATTTTCATATAATCAATATTTAATTTTCATTATCATAAAAGGTTAATTGTTTTTGATGAATCTCGTTATATTTTCATTTATTCTTCAACTTTCAATCCACATCCATCAAATTTTGAACTAAAAATTAATCCCAAATAAAAAAGCTATCAATTTAGCTTACCCTTAACGATAAAGGTATAACTCTCATGTAAAAATCTTCAAACGAGATATCACTCGGGGGAGTTCTTATTTTTTATCAAAATTAATATAATTAACATTTTACGAAAAAAATGTATTTTCTTGCAATTTAAGAGTAACATTTTATGTAATTTAATTTATGATATCAATATTTAATTTTCATATAATCAATATTTAATTTTCATTATCATAAAAGGTTAATTGTTTTTGATGAATCTCGTTATATTTTCATTTATTCTTCAACTTTCAATCCACATCCATCAAATTTTGAACTAAAAATTAATCCCAAATAAAAAAGCTATCAATTTAGCTTATCCTTAACGTTAAAGTTATAACTCTCATGTAAAAATCTTCAAACGAGATATCACTCGGGGGAGTTCTTATTTTTTATCAAAATTAATATAATTAACATTTTACGAAAAAAAATGTATTTTCTTGCAATTTAAGAGTAACATTTTATGTAATTTAATTTATGATATCAATATTTAATTTTCATATAATCAATATTTAATTTTCATTATCATAAAAGGTTAATTGTTTTTGATGAATCTCGTTATATTTTCATTTATTCTTCAACTTTCAATCCACATCCATCAAATTTTGAACTAAAAATTAATCCCAAATAAAAAAGCTATCAATTTAGCTTACCCTTAACGATAAAGGTATAACTCTCATGTAAAAATCTTCAAACGAGATATCACTCGGGGGAGTTCTTATTTTTTATCAAAATTAATATAATTAACATTTTACGAAAAAAATGTATTTTCTTGCAATTTAAGAGTAACATTTTATGTAATTTAATTTATGATATCAATATTTAATTTTCATATAATCAATATTTAATTTTCATTATCATAAAAGGTTAATTGTTTTTGATGAATCTCGTTATATTTTCATTTATTCTTCAACTTTCAATCCACATCCATCAAATTTTGAACTAAAAATTAATCCCAAATAAAAAAGCTATCAATTTAGCTTATCCTTAACGTTAAAGTTATAACTCTCATGTAAAAATCTTCAAACGAGATATCACTCGGGGGAGTTCTTATTTTTTATCAAAATTAATATAATTAACATTTTACGAAAAAAAATGTATTTTCTTGCAATTTAAGAGTAACATTTTATGTAATTTAATTTATGATATCAATATTTAATTTTCATATAATCAATATTTAATTTTCATTATCATAAAAGGTTAATTGTTTTTGATGAATCTCGTTATATTTTCATTTATTCTTCAACTTTCAATCCACATCCATCAAATTTTGAACTAAAAATTAATCCCAAATAAAAAAGCTATCAATTTAGCTTATCCTTAACGTTAAAGTTATAACTCTCATGTAAAAATCTTCAAACGAGATATCACTCGGGGGAGTTCTTATTTTTTATCAAAATTAATATAATTAACATTTTACGAAAAAAATGTATTTTCTTGCAATTTAAGAGTAACATTTTATGTAATTTAATTTATGATATCAATATTTAATTTTCATATAATCAATATTTAATTTTCATTATCATAAAAGGTTAATTGTTTTTGATGAATCTCGTTATATTTTCATTTATTCTTCAACTTTCAATCCACATCCATCAAATTTTGAACTAAAAATTAATCCCAAATAAAAAAGCTATCAATTTAGCTTATCCTTAACGTTAAAGTTATAACTCTCATGTAAAAATCTTCAAACGAGATATCACTCGGGGGAGTTCTTATTTTTTATCAAAATTAATATAATTAACATTTTACGAAAAAAAATGTATTTTCTTGCAATTTAAGAGTAACATTTTATGTAATTTAATTTATGATATCAATATTTAATTTTCATATAATCAATATTTAATTTTCATTATCATAAAAGGTTAATTGTTTTTGATGAATCTCGTTATATTTTCATTTATTCTTCAACTTTCAATCCACATCCATCAAATTTTGAACTAAAAATTAATCCCAAATAAAAAAGCTATCAATTTAGCTTATCCTTAACGTTAAAGTTATAAATCTCATGTAAAAATCTTCAAACGAGATAACACTCGGGGGAGTTCATAATTTTTATCATAATTACAACCTCATTTGCATGAAATATTTAAAAATAATGCCATAATGAAAATAATAATAATAATTAAAAAAACGCAAATAAAATTTAAATACTTTTTTTTTCAAAAATTAACAGAAAGATATGTTGTAATGATAATTGATCGTTATCGTTAAAAATTTATGTTTCAAGCTATTTCGGTACACCGAAAATCCAGGTACAAAAACAGACAATTAGTAAGAAGAGTAGGTGAGGAGTAGATGAAAATAATTTAATTGTCCAGGTTCACATCATAATACATAAGTACAAAAACAATATTATAAATTTCCATTGCTAACGATTGCCTGAGGCAGAGCCACCCACGATAGTTATGTTATGTTGAATACTACATGTTAACAGCAGAACGGTTAGAGACCCACTGATTAATATAATACGCCACAAATTGTTCCTTTGACTTATTCTCATATTTAATTTGACGAGGGCATAAGGAAAATAAGGTATCCTTTAGGTATTAATATACGGATATTTTTGAATTTATAAGATTAAACTTAATAAGTTAGCAAGACTTAACACACGCCAACAGTACGTTATACAATAATTTTGGAAACCCCGTGAGAAGCGCATAGATAGGCAAAAAAAAGATAGGCTACCGCTTAGCCATTGTATGAATAAGAAAGAAACAAATGCATAAATGACAAATTACAACAGACTCTAAAACGCCTGACGTTAAAATCCCCCATCATGTGACTTACAGGAGAAACTACCAGATATAATTGTAAAAATAACTGTATTTGTGAGTTGTGATTTGTTTATTTACGATTTTGATTTTACTTTTGCCGCCAAACAATGCGATTTTACACCAAAAAATGCGTAAGAGAGACATTAGCACGAGCGATGTTTACAATAATGTTGTTTTTTCAAGCGTAGGAGAGCATTTTTGGAGGCAATTTTTATATTCAAATATAAATTATATAAATAGCAGTTAATATTATAAAAGTGGAGTGATTATTTTCAAATTTCTGTGTAAATGTTTGCCACACTCATACGTATTGTAAAATAATTTTATTTGAGACAGTTAAAAATGTTTTCACCACACTTTTCTACTGAAACATGCCGGTTATATATACTTATACTAAAAAAAAAGTTTTCGATGTCAGAGATTACAATTGAAACAATATTTGACGATTTTTTTTTTTTTTTTTTGCACAAGGATAAGAGAAAACATCTGATTTTTTGATTAGATTAAATCTGAGTGACATATTTTTAAACATTTTTAAAAAATTTTATCAGTTGTCTCAGTTTTACTTTTCCCTTTATTCAAATTCATTGATTTTTTTTAAAAACACGACGTCAGTTTCACTAACAGAAACATTCACTGCATCAGAAGTTAGGAACTAAAGATAGTACTTACAAATGTTTATGCAATTAAATGCATTAATAATATCAGAAAAGCCGACATAGCCGACATTAAAATTGCTTGTTCAAATAAACTTTCGATATTCTTTTTAATTCTTAATTTGATTTTAGTTTTCCTTGATATCTTCTTTTTTAGGTAGGTATGTATAAGCTTTTGGGCTAATCTTCCATTATCAGATCACCCGCCAATTGGCGTATTTACTATATTGTTGGAAATTTCGATCTTGTTTGAAGATAAATAGGATTAGAGAAAATAATATCATCACCATCTACTATATTTATTAAACACAAATTCGTATTTCGTTCCGATCTTTTAGAACTCAGACTTTAGAACTGAACAGATTTTGATGGACGGGGAAAAGTTCTAAAAATAGGTGAACCCGATTATGAAAGATTACGCCTTTTTAAAACGTTCTTATGAACGGATTTTCATGGGAGTTGCATCGTTAGTAATTTATTTTTCAGGTATAGCTTTAGTATATAACATAACATTCTACTTTGTTTAGTTACACAGCTTTGGAAAAAGTTCTATAATTAGATGATCGCCATTATGAAAGATATATCTACCATATAAATAAAATTAAAATTTGTATTTCATTCCTGCGATTTAAAACTCGAGTTCTGCTGAACGGATTTTGATGGGACTTACAGTTTTAGTTAGGTAATTTTTGGGGATGTTTGGTACTCTTTTGTTAGCCGGTCACCGCTGATTAATTGTCAAATAATGTTCAGTTAAAATATAAATCTTTCACTCATTTTAATTAAAATAGATAACTTACACTTAAAATACACATATCTATATATATACTCCTGTCAAAAAATGTTATTTCAAATATTCGAGAAAATCATTGAACCAGTGTGCATGTTTTATAGTTTAGTAGAACGGGCTTGACACCTGCGGTCGAAAAAAATTTAAATTTTCACCTCTGACCCTCCAATAACTTATAGGGTTAATTAAAACCCATTAACGCAATCATGCATCAACCCAATAAAACGATAACTAGGATTATGGAAAGGTTAATTTTACTTCTGTTATTCGCATGACAATGTATACAAAATTTTTATACAATCTTAAAATGTTAGGGAAAAAAAACCAAAGGTTTTTTTTTTTTTTGAGAGAGAAAAGTTTTTCATGATGTATTAAAAAAGTGTCTTCCACTTCAACTGATGATGGAAGATGGAATTAAAATTGTTTGGAAATAACAAAGCTCTCTGTTATTGCTACTTTATTTTTACTGTTCTCTGTATAGAAATAATTGCTGCTACTTCCTGTTTTCTGTGACTACAGTTTAATTTACTATTACATTTTTGTAGTAATTAACTACTACATTAAGACCGCACTTTCTCTGCTGGAACCAAAGTATGGGAAACCGTTGTAGACCCTGCCAGAAGAGGACATGTATTACGAAATATACCGGAACGTAGAATGAGATTGCATTTAAGTAAAATTTTCATCGTAAAAAAGTATTTTCTAAATATCATTCACATTTACAGCAGAGCCATAATATGTTTTCTACCGTTTACATTCGGGGAAAAAATCCCCAGGTGAGACCAGATTTGGTTAACGAGAAACAGATGTGCTAATTACTGGCTCCCCTGCGTTCGTCACCTGTACTCAAAAGGGGGAAGCGGTCATCTAGTCCAGGCATTAGGGGATAAAAAAGAGCAAATAAAGGAAAGTTTTGGTGTAGTTTTTTTGGGGGGGTCCCTTTATGTTTTTTGGGTCGCTGAACACGAATCCGAGGTTTTCCAACAAAATTTTTTTCGGGAAATATGTTTTTTTTACAAAAAACGTGTAAAAAAACGGACTTTTTTCCGTTTTTTCAAAATAATTTTAAAATTGTGCATTTTACGTGAAAGTCAGCAATATATGAATTAAAGAAAATAAAATTTCCTATATTTTATGTAATAAAAGTTTTTTTCTCTGATCAATGGTTTAGCCGTGAGAGTGCCGCAAAAAAGGGTGTTAAAAACAAAAAACTGTAAAAAAACGGGAATTACGGTAGTGTATGTCGATGTAACATAAAACTAACCATTTTACGCAAACGGTAATCATTAATGATACTAAAGATTATATGTTTGACTGTATTTTAGGCATTTGAGGTAGAGGAAAAGTGCGGATCCTGCGCCAGGGGAAGGTGGGAGCAGTGGAGCAGTTCCACCTTCTCTCATGAGTCGAAGGTGCTCCTCCGCCGGAGTGCTCATACTGTAAAATTGGGAGGTGTAAAAGACAAAAAACTGTAAAAAACGGGAATTACGACTCTGTATGTCGATGTAACATGTATTCACAATATTGAAAAAAACCAATATTTTTCGGCACTCTTTTCGATTTTTCTTAAAAAACTCAAGTTTAGTGCATTTTACAGAAAAAAGCACTTTACCATTTTGTAGAGCATAAAATTCTCTACAACATACAGTATTCAGGTTTGCAAATTGTCCAAATAGGGGGTAAGATACGGAGCCGGGGAAATAGGGTAAAATTTGCAAAAATACACTAAAGACATTAGTTTTTGCTTAATAACCTACTTTTAATGCGTTTTACAGACAAAAGCACTTTCACCATTTTGTAGAGCATAAAATTCTCTACAACATGCAGTATTCATGTTTGTAAATTGTCCAAATAGGGGGTAAGCTACGGAGCCAGGAAAATAGTGTTAAATTTGGAAAAAATGTAAAAATCCACAAATGACGTAAGTTTTTGCTTAATAATCTACTTTTAGTACGTTTTAGAGACAAAAGCACTTTCACCATTTTGTAGAGCATAAAATTCTCTACAACATGCAGTATTCATGTTTGTAAATTGTCCAAATAGGGGGTAAGATACAGAGCCGAGAAATAGGGTTAAATTTGGAAAAAAATGTAAATATCCACAAATGACGTTAGTTTTTGCTATAACTTACCCCCTATTTGGACAATTTACAAACATGAATACTGCATGTTGTAGAGAATTTTATGCTCTACAAAATGGTGAAAGTGTTTTTGTCTCTAAAACGCACTAAAAGTAGGTTATTAAGCAAAAACTAATGCCATTTGTGGATTTTTACATTTTTTCCAAATTTAACCCTATTTTCCCGGCTCCATATCTTACCCCCTATTTGGACAAGTTACAAATATCAATACTGCATGTTGTAAAGAATTTTATGCTCTACAAAATGTTGAAAGTGCTTTTGTCTCTAAAACGCACTAAAAGTAGGTTATTAAGCAAAAACTAACGTCATTTGTGAATTTTTACATTTTTTCTAAATTTTACCCTATTTTCCTGGCTCCGTATCTTACCCCGTATTTGGACAATTTACAAACCTGAATACTGCATGTTGTAGAGAATTGTATGCTCTACAAAATGGTAACTCTGCTTTTGTCTGTAAAAAGCACTAAAATTGAGTCATTTAAGAAAAATCGAAAAAAGTGCCGAAAAATATTGGTTTTTCCAATATTGTGAAAAACGCACAAGGTCTAGAAGGTCGAAAACTTGTTTTTTTTATTAGAGGGTCAACCTTTACATCATATCCAAAAATCAGAGCTACCTGAATTTTTGTAAGGTAAAATGCTATTTCTACTGGACTACAATGTTACCGCCTCTTAGAATACGAGCTCTCCGGAGGAGTAGCACCTTCGACTCATGAGAGTAGCTGGATCTGCCCCACTGCTCCCACCTTCCCCTGGTGTCGGATCCGCACTTTTCCTCTACCTCAAATGCATAAAATATAGTCAAACATATAATCTTTAGTAACATTAATAGTTAACATTTGCGTAAAAGGATTAGTTTCTATGTTACATTGACATACAGTACCGTAATTCCCGTTTTTTTTACAGTTTTTTGTTTTTTCCACCCATTTTTGAGGCACTCTCACGGCTAAACTATTGATCAGAGAAAAAAACTTTCAATACATAAAATGTAAGAAATTTTATTTTCTTTAATTCATATATTGCCGACTTTCACGTAAAATGTATAATTTTGGAATTATTTTGAAAAAACGGAAAAAAGTCCGTTTTTTTACACGTTTTTTCTAAAAAAAACATATTTCCCGAAAAAAATTTTGTCGGAAAACTTCAGATTCGTGTTCAGCGACCCGAAAAACATAAAGGGACCCCACAAAAAAAACTACACCAAAACTTTCCTTTATTTTCTACCAAATGCCTGGACTAATCATAATCTTCCCGTAAGGAAACAACAAGTGTAGATTCCTGTTCCCGAAGCCAAAAGGTTAAATTACCGGAACCACACATGGCGCCAAGCTGAGAGGCCTGGAATTGAAGAACTAACAAACGAGAGTAAATCACCCAAACATTATTTATTGGGTTGGCAGATAAGTTAGTTCTGTTCTTCGTCGGATGATGTTTAATTCTGTTTCCGCCTTCCCTTTCTTGGTGCCACCGCGCAACTAGACTGTGCGTTTAAAAGGTTATATTTCTCAGAAGTTGTCAGTTAATGTTTTGCTTCGTAGATATTTGTATTACGTGCGCGGCATAGCTATACAAATGGACGCGAAAAACTTGCCTTATCGTCATATTTTGTTGTACTATTTCAAAAAAGGCAAACGAGTGGCCTAGGCTCGAAACAATATAGGCAGTGTATACATGAATGATGCCGTAACAGAACGCGTGTATCAAAAGTAGTTTACTAAATTCCGTTTTGGATATTTTAACATCAATGTCGCGCCACGCTCTGGCAGCCCGATCGAGATTGATTCAAGCGCTGTCAAGGCAATTGTTGATGCGAATCTATCCTAAATTGTGTTGGAGATTGCTACAGAGTTAAATATTTCCCATACAACCGTGGAAAATCATTTACGTGAACTGGGATAAGTTTCCCGTCTCAGTATTCAAATGCCGGATAAATTAACCAAGCCAAATTTGATCAATCATATTTCCATTTGTGATTTAGTGCTCAAACGTCAGAAGGACGAAACTTTTTTGAAACAAAGGTGACGGACGATGAAAACTGGAACATCTAGAATAATGTAGTGTGAAAAAGATCGTGCGGATAAAGCAACGAGCGACCGCAAACAACTTCAAATGTGGGGCGGCATCCCAAAGAGATTTTGTTCTCCGTGTGGTGGTATTTCAAGAGTGTGCTTTATTACGAGTTGTTACCAGCAGGCAGAATCATTGATTCGACTGTATACTTCTCACAGTTAAATAAACAGAGCAATGCTTTACGCCAAAAACAGGCAGAATTTGTTAATCGATAAGCTGGTGTTTTCCACGTAATTAACCACCCCGTAGAAATTTCTGAATATTGATATAGATGTTTCGCCTCATCTTCTATACTCACCGGACTTGGCGCCATCTGATTACCACTTGTTTAAGTCGCTGAAAAACTCTTTGAATGGGAAAATCTTCGCTGATGAGAGGGAAGTAAAAACGCATATGGAGAAGGTTTTCGCCGATCAGTCACAGACGTTCAATGAACACGACATTATGGAAAGGTGGCAAAAAGTCACGGATAACAACCGTCAACACATATTTGATTAAAATATACAAAGTGTGTAGAAATCATTGTTTTTTTTTGTTTTTTGTTTACATTAAAAACCAAACGAGCATATTTGCCAACCCAATAGGTGCAATGGACAATTCCTGCAATCGTTGTATTGCTCTGCATTTCAATAGTTTGGCGACTAGACGACATTTTAATTCTAGTTGTCATAACGGCCTCTTTTGCCTAACAAATCCTACTGTAAATGATCTACTAAATGAGTTGATCTTTAATAGCCTAAATTTTGCTTATAAATATGAAAATATGAAAACGAAATGGAGTTCGCATCATGCGGAAGGGCATTCCTGGTAAAGGTCCATGTTACAAGATCAAATTCAGCATATTTCGTTTATTCAAGATTATATATATATATATATATATATATATATATATATATATATATTTCTAGGAAACTAGGATTTTCTAGTATATATATATATATAGATTTTTAGAGACATGTAAAAAATATTTTTAAATACAAAATATATAATTCTATGTCCCGGGACCATCTTAAAAGAAAAGCATGTGAAAAGGATTCAAAATATTACTTGAAATGTCTAAAATTTATCCAAGTATAAAATACAATAAGCTAACAAAATAAACAAATGTATTAATGCGACGAGATAAGTGTTCCTACATTTCTATGGGAAATAACGAAAGAATAACATATTTCGAGTTAAGTCATGGACAATTAATCTCCACGATTGATATAAATCAAGTAAATTTATCACCAGTCAGGAAAAAAAGTATAATCTCGAAAAATATGTTCCATGAAATGTTCCATGTCTGATAAAGATGACAGCATAAGTCATTTTTGCTGACGAGATTTTTGGTTAGGGATTTAAAATCAGATTTTGAAGTTTGAAAGTATAGTCGTTACACTGTATTTGTTACACCAGAGTTGAAAAAAAAAAGATTCTTCGGTTTTTTTTTTTTTTTTTTTTTGTCAAATTTAGGATTTTATTGAATTGTTTTTTTTTTTAAATTTCGGTGCTTCTTGCAAAAAAAAGGTTCTTGTATATAATAAAGCTTCTATTTCACATTTTCTAAAAATTACATTGTAAAAAAGTGACGGGGAATATTTGAACACGTATTGGTGTAGCATTTGCCTGAACATTTGCTATAATGTTTGAATTTTACAATGTAATTAATGTCAATGCAATGTGGGTAATGTGGGGTACTCCACGCGCCCTTAGTGCGCAAACCCCCGACTTTCAACAGGCTTGCGGGTTACAGATTTCTTCCTAATTCATCCATTGGCGGATTAAAATTCTTGTGTTTAACAGCATTTTAAGAAATTTAAATTGTGTATGGACGGGCAGACCGGAAGATAGATTAGTTGCATATAACTTGCGTTTGATTGTTTTATGTAAATCTTAGTTGATTGTTTAGTATCAGTAATGAATTGCTAATTGTAGCTATTTCCACATTCATAATTAAAAATTTTATTTATATTTTGAAATGAGTTTCATAAAATCATAAATTTTAAATTCAAAGTATTCACCATAAATGTCTTCATACAGTAAAATATAAAAATAATTTTATTTAAATGTAGACAGCTTATTTCCCGTTAAGGGCTGCTATAAACGTAAAACAAATTTGTGTTAAATCAGCACTACCTATTTTTATCTTGAGTACTACCTATTTTTTTTTTCTTAACCGTTTAACTTCAGTACTTATAAACGGAGATAAAATTGTAGAATTGTATTTCTTTGAGCATCTTTATCTAATACAATTATAAAATTTCTGGAAAAATGTTTTTCTTGTTTTTCTGCTATGTTCCATTATTGGAACATTGGCGCTTCGTTGGTTATATTTCTACACAACATTTTTAATAGATAGAAATATTTAATAAAGAGCATTTTTACTGATATTTACTGAGTATATATGTGTTATTACGCATTTTAATCTTAAAATATAATAAAATATATAATTTTACACAATTTAAATAAAATTTCCAGATGTATCCACATCGAATGTTAGGAAACAAGTTAGATAAACACGTTTGTAGCTCTAAAAACATTATTTTGTAATTTTTTTGACAAACTGCACAACGCTTGTGCGTTGTGGGTAAAATATAATGCCCACACTATATTCCGAATTTCTATTTTCACCTGACTACGGAATCAATGATGAAAGACACATTTTTGCCCGGCGCATTTTCTCTTTAAAAGATAAGTCTCAATTTGCTATGAAATTCTAAATGCAATATTTTGTTTTCGTTCAGTTGAGAGTGCAGAATCCAACTTGAAACAACTATCACGTTTAAAACCTTTATGAAAAGATCCCACCTACATTTCTTACTCTTCATTTTTGGTCTTTAACTGTCTAAAGGTTTGTCCATAACATCGACTCATCCCATGCCTTCATTGTATTTCTTGATAATGTGAGGCTGCATGACTGTTGCAGCAGGTTCAGGTGTGCATACGTTACATGATACTGAGACCATTGCATTATTATTGTAACCACAGACCGTTCAGTCAGAACGAAACTCATAATTTCCTCTTTCTTCTTTCGCGACTTCTTTTTTACATTTCAATGGGTAAAAAGGGCTTTGCGATTTTCATAACTTGTTCCTATCGCTCGCATTCCTCGCTTTTCAAGCTCAGAAATTAAATCGTATGAAATAAAAAAGTTACCAATGTACCGGGTGGTTATAATATAAGTATCTCTATTTGGAGTTGTCTGTAGCTTGAAGGAATAACCCGAATGAAGCCAAAATCGGTACACTTACTATTCGAGAAGAGGGAAGAAGAATGGAACAATAAAAAATAATAGAAATAATCACCGACAGATGGCGCTATTGAGTGTGAAATGTAATGTGTAATACAAGAACACAGAATTAAAGCGAAACTGGATGACACACCTAATTTATTGGAAAATGTCTGAGTGAATGTTATTACGCTTTCGCATGTCGGTGCCGATTGTTCAGGTTCCAAATGGCCAATGTGCTGGAAGATGCAATTCAGGCGGTGCACGACGTGCTACGCATAAGGAGTGATGTTTAGCACACGTTGTGATATGCGGTAAAGTCATTGAGGTTTGCGGCACCTCCACGGTACACAATATAACACATTACATTTCACACTGAAAAGCACCATCTGTCGGTGATTATTGCAATTAATTATTTTTATTGTTCCATTCTTCTTCCCCCTTCTTGAATGGTAAGTGTACTGATTTTGGTTTCATTCCGGTTATTCCTTCAAGCTACAGACAGCTTCAAATAGAGATACTTATATTATAACCACCCTGTATATTTCATGCTTTGAATTGTCTTGCAAGTTTGATAATAATTCATTCCCAACTCTTGAACCCAGCTGCAGAACGGACGAGATTCCCTTTCTTCCACTTTTTATCTCCATAGCACATGGATATCCATTTGATGAACAGAACACCCATATAGTAAATCCAAATCTAATAAGTTTTCCTTTGATAAACATTTTGCATGTATGCCGGCCATAGTATGGAACCATTGATTCATCTACGTTCAACTATCCATGCCAGATTCCAAATTGCTGCAGACTTTTAAGTAACTCTTTATATATAGGTGCTATTATAACAAGTTTGTTACTTTTTCTCAATTGATTATTGTGCATCAAGTAAAAATACTTCTGGATCTTTCTAAAGCGGTTGCGGGTCATAACAGTTGGAACAACAGGGAAGTACGTATCTTCCACTGTGTTCCAATTCATTTCTTTTGTAGGAACTGAATTTGCCCCTCCCTTCATTCCCTCCCTCCCCTCCTTTCATTTGCTCCTGCCTTCAATGCAAAATTCACTTACATAATAAAATAAAATCATTTAGGTACATACTTTGACACTGTCTGATCTGTGACCTTGGCGATACCATCGTCGAGTCAGCTTGCTGATTATGTAATGGGTATTTTTGTGAAATCTTATTGCTAAAGCGCCAATGTTCCAAAATTGGATCGTCGGTTTTTGAAACTGCATCAAACAATTATATTATATTTTAGTAAGTTTTCAATAGCGTTTATTTACAAATAGTAGTTATCTTCCTAAGACTATAATAAATATTTTTCAATTTTAGGCATAATAAATGTGTTAGGGAATTTTATTTGAAATAGTGCAAAATACACCAAAAAAATAAAATTTCTAAAAATCATAAAAAATAAAATTATTAAATTTTTAATTTTAATTTTTAATGAAAAACATATTTCAAAATCTTAGTTATTATTATACAAAAAAAAGTAATAATTCGAAAATTATTTTCATTGGCAATATTTAGTTAAAACTTCTGTTCAAATTTTAGGACACTGGCGTTTAAACGGTTAAGACTGTCGCACAGTGAAACATAAAATAAGGAATAATCTTTGATATCCTGTGAGCTAAAAAAGAAATCTCTGATTTTTTTTTTTTTTTTTTTTTTTTTTTTTTTTTTTTTTAATGAAATATTCTATGTCAGATAAAGAAGACAGCATAAGTCATTTTTCTGGCGAGATTTTTAGTTAGGGATTTAAAACCAGATTTTGCACTTTGAAAGTGGAATCGTTATGTTCCATTTGTTACATTAGGATTGAAGACAAAGGATTCTGATATATTTTCTTTTAAATTTATGATTTTATTGAATGGATCCCTGTTCTGATTTTTCTACTCTGATTCTAAAAAATGTTTCTTTTGTAAAAAAGCTCCTATTTCATATGTTCTAAAAATTACATTGTTAATAGTGTGTGAGACGATTTTAACACTTATTGGTGTTGTATTTATTTTATTATTTTTCCTATAATGCTTAGATTTTACAGAGTATTTAAGTTATGTGCATGTCAATGGCATATAATGGACAAACAGAAATAAACTAGATTAAAATACTGAACAACACATTTGAAAAACATTAATTATATTTTTTTGTATTTTAAGTACATAAAGATACAAGATTACTACAAGTACTGATGTAATATTAAAGCATTTTTTTACAGTGTATGTATCGAAAACTCGTTCTTTATATCTACTCTTTACGAAACTACTAAATATTTTTTTTTAGTAAGTTACGTAGCTTCTCCCTGCTTTCAAAAGGGGAACACATTAAAATAATATATTTTATAAGTGAAATATTTCATGCTTGTTAGAGATGACAGTGCAAGATTTTTTGACTTGCAATTGGTTGAAAATCCGATTTTGCACTTTGAAAATAAAATCTTTCTGCCCCATTTGTCAATCTAGAGCAGAATCTTAGATCTATTCAAATTTATGATTTTATTAAGCTAGATTCTATTTTGGGGAGTTGGTTTCGATTCTGAAATGTTACCTTTCATAAAAATGCTCCAATATTCATCTGATTTGAAATCTTTAACCAAAAAAGTTTCATTAAAATCAAGTCTAAAATGTAGAATAATAATCAATTATCAGAACTATCAAATTATTCTTTTAAATTACCGAAGTTTTATATGAAGTAATTGACGCAGAATTCATTAAAATGTCTGAGTAAATGTTCTGCATCTGTATATTCCTTATAAACTTATATAGCATTAATTGCAAGAACGGTTAAATAGAGCAAGAAACCTACAATCAATGCTTTAGTGGAGGACATGCCGTGGTATACGAACAGAGCAATGAATAAGTTCGAAGCCACCTCGAACGTCTATTGTTTTAAACACCACAGCAGAACTCGCTGGCCTGGTATTTAACTTATTGAATGTTGCCTTAAAAATCTTTCCTAAGGGATCTTCCGTAATCGGCGCACTCTTCCGAATAGTCGTCATGAAGGAGGTACCATAGTTCTTCCTGTTCCGAAAATAGCGTCGGTGGAATACATTGAGAGCATAATGAATGAGCTCGAAGCTGCTTCGGTCATCCGATGTGTTAAACGTACGTGTCCTCCCGAACCCGCTGGTTGATGTATTTAACTTATCGAATTTCGCTTTAAAATTTTTGATATGCCTTTAGTGATTTCTAAGAACCTCCGTATAATCCTTGTTTCTTAAATAAAACTGTAGCATACACTCTATAGCGTAGAGGTGAACAACTTTTCTTTGCGGTTTGCCAAACTTTAAAAGCAAAGTATGGCCGCAGATAATTTTACTAATTTTAGCCAACTCCAGAACTTTTTCGCAGCTGATGGGTTAAAAGAAACATCCGGTGCAAATACGCATAAAAATATGATTTTAAATAGATACATTGTAAAATTCAATCCGGGCGTTCATTTGAGATTACCACGGGCAGCACCTGTCGAGAGAAATGTCTATAGGAAGAATCCTATATAATACAGAAAACATAATTGAAATATTAAAAATTGCGAATATTCGATACAGCGTTGAACTATTCTAACTGACTATATTCCAGTGCCACATTAAGGGTGGTGTACTGTGTGACTGAGTTAAGAAAGACTCTGGAACCGGTCTCGGCCCAGTCCTTTTGCCAGTGTAACTGGACAGTCGACTTTAACTTAGGGAAGTGCGGCATTTTCTTTTCTTGCCAATTTTCTACTGTTCAATCGGTCATTCCGACAATTATCGCAGTCTTTTGTTCTTCCGCTCTTAAAGACGCAGTTCCCTCCCTACAGGTTTTGGAACCTTCGAAAACAGGAAACCTAATCAGGATTTTTTAAATGAGAGCCCCACAGTAGATAACACACTAGTACAAGTTGCCAAGCTGATAGACATTTCATTGACCAACATTACTACCAATGTACCGTTGATCATTAGAAATAGCGCCAAAAAATTTTCATGCGCCAAATACAGTTGCTCCGATGTTACTACTTACACTATTATAAAATTACATAAAAATATTTGAATTTAATAACTTATTTTACGTTATAGACTGTGACAAAGACAAAATGAAGGAAATAAATATTTTAATAAGACACTTGACAATGTTTGGCAGAACAAAGTATATACAAATCTATTTCGACTAATGTCCTTTCGACACGCAAGGCGTTTTACAGATGTTCATCTGTAAATTTAGATGTCAGTTGGGATTTAATATGTTTCATACTACTAAGAAGTTGTTCGCACACATATTTGTTTCCAAATAATGAACACATGAATACCAACTCCTTATACAGCTCCTGATATTTATTTTTGCCCAAATAAGTTTTTTTAAATTCCACAAATCCAAATTTTTAATTTAATAATTTTTTTTAATTTAAAATTTTTAATTTAATCCAAATTTTCTCTTTCAATACTAAATCACACTGTAATCCACAACTTTCCATCTGTAAATATTCTGGTAAGGAATTTATATCAGTTGAAAATGGCATTGAAGATAAGGAAAAATTTGAGCGGAGCCTCTTGAAGTCTTCGAATTTATTTTCAAATTTGAGTTTCAGATCCGTAATCAAAATAGAATACCTGTTCAAATAATTATTTTTTGATTGAGCAGACAATGTAGGGAAATGAATAAGTTTATTTCTCCTATTTGTTATCATAGCCACGCCGGGGGTCCGACTCCTTGAAAATTTCCTCACAAGTTACGACGGATTTTTATCAAGGACTCAGCATTATGGTTCAGCGAAAGATACCCGACAAATAAAGGCATATTTCCTTGATTGTACCTTTTTGGCTGAGAGAAACAGATAGGGACATAAAATGAAATTGCCGTGCCGCTACATAATTAATTATTTATAGCATTGGTAGGCAAATTTACAAATTTTATCTTTCGGTTTCGGTTCATATCACATCGGGGAGTTCAGTTCATATGACATCCTTTCAAAAATGTAAAAATTTAAGATATTCTAGTGATTGTGGAAAAAGAACAGCTGGCTACAAAATAAGGCCGGCACGAGTTGTCCACTCGTATACACTCAATTTATTTTACGACTGCAGCACAGCCTGTAATGTTTATTTTTCTTAAGTGATTAATTAAACACTAAAAGAAAAGTAAGATTGAAGGCAAGAGTTTTTTTATTTATCTATTTATCTACTAGCAGTAAATCCGTTCTTCACACTGTGAGAATGAAAAAAAATATATATCAACCCTAAAGACAGAAAGGCAAACGCTCCCATTGAAGAATATGACATATGTAAAAGCAGATCGATAATTCCATCCAGACCTGCCAAGTCTCCGGCTTTTTGGACACAGTAATTTAGTACAGAAAATGTTGTTTTATTCAATCAGAGCCTTTTGTGATCTATAAAAATGAAACATATTACAATAATTGTTTAAAGGAGATGCACTTTTTATTTTTATTTCCAGCTTGGACTAAGATTAAATTCCCATTCGAATATCTTATCGAATATCAGAAAGGGAAATTGTTTTAATATCCACAGATAAACCAAGCAGTAAAACTACTCAAGAGGCAAAATATCAAAAATCCGTCATTGACACTGAGTCATTTTTAAAAGAAAAAGTGCATTTTCATATATGAATTTCGAGCATTTTACTTACGCCTATACTAAAATGAGCCACTTTCCATTTAGTCGTAGAATTCTAACTAATGTGAAAATTAAAAGTTTGTTTTTTCGACCAACCTCTCTTTCAGTTTTGTCAAAATCATTTCACTAAATTTTACAAAAATTTAAAGCTGTAAAAGAAATTACATTTCCTTAACATCATCTAATTTAATCGCTTAAAATGCTCAATGCGTGTCGTGAGGTAGAAACGTTTTCAAATAAACTTACGGTTAAATAAAAAAAAAAAATAAAAAAAAAAAAAAAACGAAAGGCATTCGGGGTGAAAGTGATGTTGCATTTAGCAGAATGTGTGCAATTTTATCTTTAATTCATACTAATCATTTACTGGCAATTGGCCGTTACATCATGACCTAAGGAGAAAAATCATTTGCATTTTATTTTTAAAATATCACACTATGTCAAACATAATGAAACTGATGTGCTACGACACACTGGTGTGTGCCACACAACTGGTGTGCTACGACACACTACAACATGCTTACTGTAGAATATGGAAACATAACATTTATTAGGAGCGTTCGCAATTATATAAATACGTAGCACCTATAGTCGTCGTTTGGTCCGGCCGTCTGTCCGTCTGTCTGTCGTGGCTGAGAGGTTGTGCTCTCGAAGCTGGTAGACGGGAAGTGCTGGGTTCGATCCCAATCGCGCCCGTCGGCCTAATCGTTCGGAGTTTTCGTGTTTTTCTTCGAGCCGTGGATTTATCCATGCGTAAGTACGGGTTAGGTTCCCTTAGAAAGACCCCCACGAAGGGCACTCCCCCTGGGCCTATATCCCAAGTGTAGATAATTGGACGTCAATAATCAACCCAACCCAACCCGTCTGTCTGTCTGTCCGTCTACCCGCATATAACAACGCAAAAACTACCCAACCGAATGGTTTGAAATATAATATAACTGTTGCAGAATTTTGTCAAGTAATTTCAAATTTTATGAAAATCGAATCAAAACTTAAAAATATATTAATAAAAATTTTCTTTATTCTATTAAATCCTATCGTACGTAATTTATATAATAAAAACGGATGTCATGTGACTGAGGAAAACAAATACGGGCTAACCACATCTTTTTCCATATGCCAAGCGGCCATTTTTGTTCAAAATTATTTCTTCGAATAAAATTGCATAAAAGTTACATTTTTAGAAAGATCGTTCAAAAAAATTGTTTGCTTGAGATATGAGCTACATTAAAAAATGTATAGATTCTGAGATAACTTTAGTGAAAATTAGGTTAACAGCCGAATATCTCAATCTATTACAGTAAATAAACAAAATATTCATTCATCGTGAGTCATAGAAATATTAACCATGGAGGTAATCATTCGCAAAGCAAGATCTCCATGGTGAATTTACAGAGCTGTCTGGAGTCGAAAAAAAAATAGCATGTGTAAACATGGCATATGTACTAAGGAAAAAAAAAGGCATCTTCATTTAGTTCATAGCGGATGATATAATTTATTTCACTGAAATAATAACGATGATTTTTTACATTGTAAAACTAGTTATAGCACGAAACGAACGCACCTCATTTGTCACGTTTAACGTACAATTTCCAACTTGTTTGTTCATTTATAAGTACACAAAAAGGAATTCGGCTACAGTACTGTCTATGAGCGATAATCGCCAGAATTGCACTTTCAGAGGCGGTATGCGTTTTTAAGCTTAACCAAAATTTATGTATAATTTTTATAAATTATAAACAGGGATGCGCAAAAAATGTTCGTAAGTATTACTGTCTATGGCGTGAATTGCTTAGAGTAGTTCTTGTGTTATACATTTTCTAGCTTAGCTAGAAGTAGTATATACTAAGTTATGTTTTTTTCATATAACAGTGCTAAGCAAAATACGCAATATATTGCCGTCTATAGACCGTAATTGCTGAAAGTGCGATTGCAGTTATGTTATGGGTTTCCTATTGGAAATAAATTGTAGCTTAATATGTGGTGTGTATAAATATTTGTAGTTCATATACAGGGATGCATAAAATATTTGAATTTACCATATATGAGCGGTAAATTCAGAAAAAAAAATTAAAATGCGTTTTATGTTGTATGACTGAATTAAAAGTTTTCAAACCATGTGAAGTTATTGCAAATCTATAGATCATATACAGGGCTGCTCAAAACAATTCGAATATCTTATCGATTGTGGGTACTAATTGCTGAAATTGGATGTTCAACAGTGTTATACGTTTTCTAAATTGTTTATTTAGATATCTTGTTTTTCTTATCAAAGAGTGAAATGTCGTTACATTATTCTGGAAGTATTGGAAAATGTTTCATAATCTATGCGTGACGCATGATTTTTCTTTCTTGTTTATTTTTAAATTCAGTACAAAAAAGTCTGTTCCTTTCTGCTTTATAGTCCTCTTATTTAGCAAATGATGTTGCCGGGTTCCCCTCTCAATCTAGCCGCTCATAATATTTGCTCATATGAATACGGCATTAGCCAGTTACGTTTGTTAGCATCAGTTAAATTGAGTTAGAATATTGACATACGTATTTAAAAGGATTTTGATCATTTTAAATATACCAACTGTTGTAATCATTGTTGTAAATGACCAATTGGCATTTATGAAATATTAAAATCTGCATGTTAAGCATATCTTCTAATTAATTAAATTTAATCAATAATTGAGCATATCTCTACTTTTTCCAACTATCAATGCCATTTTTATTAAATCTAAACAAATTTAATCAGGATGATTATTGGAGTAAATAGCTATAAATTTATGAGTGTTCTTCATATAGACACAGGGTGATACAAAATTGGCCAAAAATTCCAAGTAAATACCCCATTACCGTTGTGTACAGTTTTACCAATTTAGACTCTTTTATCATATAGAAAACTACCACCATATCAGGATTTCTGTATAGTATTTTTTTTTGTTTTATTACATCATGAAATGTCTAAAAAAACTAAAATTACTGTACAGAAATATTGCTAGGATCGCAGTCTGTTTGAATAGAAAAGGGGGCTAAGTTGTCAACACTGTTTGTATATCACATTACTATGATTTTATTCCAAAAAAAATTATTTTTTATAATGTATTTTGCGCATAAAACTCAAATAATTTTGGTGCCTGTATCATTCTGTTCCAAACAGTGCGGTCATTTTGACCTATTTTGAGAGTAGCTTTTTCTCATTGACTTGATTACTTTGATTTATTTTTAAGCTAAAACACAAATCAATGTATTGTATAGTCCTTGCATGCTTATTTTACTTTTAACCCCTTGAAGGGCGGTGGGATATAATATATCCCACTTAAATTTAATTCCCAAACGCCAGAATGACACCGGAATTTTGGAATCATATTTTTCTTTTATAATATGCGTGAAGAAAAGCTTTTACTTATTTTGAAATAAATTTATTTTTAAACTTTGGCGTGATTCAGTGATTTTAATATTTTACAAACATAAGTGCCTTGCCCCTGAAAGTATTAACAGATGGTGCGTGCATTATTTTTAATGAGTAAATTTACTTTTAGCTTGTTGTCAAGCTAATCTTTGACTTTAAAATTATTTACGAAAACGACCACACCTATTCAAATATGGCCATTTTTTATGTACGAGAAAAGAGCTTTTATCTCTTCATCTTGTTTAAAAAATATGTCGTTTCAAAATCATTAAATATGCAGGTATAAAACTATGTTAAATATAATTGTTATCTAAATCGTGTTTAATATCATTTTTTAAGACAAAGCTTTTGATATGAAATTATAGCTCCAGTGTGGGGTTTTCAAATAATAATGATAATGAATGGTGACCTATAACAGTTTTTCCCTATATGTGTATTTTCACATTTGTGTATAGCATTTAACACATACCTTTTAAAATGTTCTCTACTTAAAAAATAGCGATTTTATATATAGAGATTAATTCGTTCAGAGTTTATTTTAACTAATATAACTAATTATGTAAAAAATCTTAACACCTACTAGTATTGCTAATTTAGCTGTTTTGTTATTCAGAATTTTACTAATGTTTATATTCGCCTTATTTACATAATTTACTATATTACATATTTACTATATTACATAAGTCGAGTATATTCAGAAAAAGTGGCAGATATTTGATTAAAAAATCTGGCAATGCACGAATATATATCGAAAATTTGGCAATATCGAAAATTTATCAAATTTTAATATTAATTTTTTTTTTTTGAAAATTTATCGAAAATTTATCGAATTCAATAACATCGAAAATTTGGCAATGCACGTTGACTGCCATTACTTTCTTTCAAAGACAACTTTGAAATGTCGCACGGTCCCTATAGGGTCATGCTGCCCCTGACAAGAGTCTGAGAAAAGTAACAACAAGTAATATTTCGTGGTACTTTAACCTATATTTCTTACTATATTTCTACAATTTTCTTTTACCATATCATACTGTGCCTTATTCTGTCTATAATTTCCAGAAACATTAAATTTCAGAACAACAGTTAAAATTTATAATTTGAATACGTTATTTCTACATTCATAAGGTAAAGCTAGGAGAGTCTGCGCACAATTCAAAAGAATAACAATAAAAAATCTAAATATTAATTTTTTGTTAAACTATCCATGAATAATTTTTGCTTCATTTATTTTTTTATGCATTTCGATTGCTATTTTATTGTTATGTTGCAATTTAATAGAACAGTTGTAATAAAACCAAGAAAGTTATTTTGCGCAATCTGTCCTTACAGAATTGGTGTGATTGCGTACATGGGTAGGAGAGACTGTTACTAATAATAACTACAATTAAATTGTTAACAATAATAATTACACTTAAATGACATTATTTTAAGGTTTTTGTGAACAAATATTATTGTATTAGGAGTGAATATTTCAACCTAATGATTAAATAATCAGAAAAAGGTAATAATTTTAAAAACGATTAAAAAAATTTAATTAAAGGAAAAAAATTAAAGAATCAGAAAATGTAAGCCCAGATAAGATTACAAGATAACATTAAGTTACTTGATAACACGTTTAACTTAAAATTAGTCCATTTTCATTTTTCATTTTTTATGCAAATTTATCATCAAGCTGCGTAATCTCTCCTAGCATGGAAACTAATGGGAACAATGCGCCATCTCTCCTAAGTAGCAGATGCGCAAACTCTCCAATTTCGGTAGGAGAGATTGCGCGGCCTTTTATTTAAACATGGCCTCTACTAAAACGAACCGTTGATGTTCACATTGTTAGTCTATATTAGTAGCTTATGAGAAATCGTTTGAGTTTAAAATATTTTGTACTACTGACATTGTATAGAAATTCTTATGAATAGCTGTGAAAATTCACCCACTGACTTTGGGAAAACAAAACAAAATAGCAATGCTTTATCTTAGACGCTCAAAACAATCAACGTACACTTTCAAGTAGACACTCCACTACTGCTGTTGTACAACTACCTGCAGTCGCTGTGCGCTCTCTCTACTCCTTCCTCCCGCACCTCTATGTGCGCAATCTCTCCGACCGCGCCATCTCACCTGGTTTTACCTTATATTTTTTCTTGACAAAGTGTTCATATTATATTACACTCAATTCAAAATTTCAAAATCCTTGCGAGAAAGTGAGCTAATTATTTAGATTCTTTAATAGTTGAAATAAACATTCATGCATTAAAACAAATTTAATATTATGTTACTCTTATTTATAAGTATCGAGATTCTGATAATATGAGCCATTAATACATACTTTTCAGAATAAGCATAAGAGCCCTGAATATTTCAAATAATACCCAACAAATACACGAAAATTCCGTTGTAAGTCAGCCTTAAGTATTACGCAAACCCTAAAAAAATAATTTTTATTTGCAAGAAACCCTACCGGAACCCAACACACTCAACCAAAAAGCGATAAAACGTCGACATGCTTAAACTAAATTCCAAACCAAAGTAAAAAATAAAAGAAAATTAATGCATTTATGAAAAAAAAATAACTCTATATTATCACACATATCTTCAATATTAATTTTACCTTTCTGAAGTAAAATTAATAGCTATACTCATTTATATTAAAATATGTAGTTTTATTATCTCAAAAAAGAATGTGGTCTTTTAGAAACTCGGGTATGCTCATAACAACCCAATCCAAACTCAAGCACCAACCTGACAGGAAACTGATGCGCAACAAAAAAACTAGTATAATACTGGATTGAACCCCACCCTCAGCAATGTATTAGAGTCAACTCGATTCGATGCAGGATTCTAATAAACATCACATCAGTAAAACAGCAAGATATCCTGTTAAAATTCGCCAGCTTTTAATCATAGTCAAATATATGAACTCTGCAAATTAAGTGTTTTCCTGCACTTATTTTTCAGCAAAAATGCTTTAAATTTCCAGATACAAATACATATACCATGTATACAGATATAACGATACGAAGGGAAATCGCAAAATGAGTTCCTCTCTCTTATTTTCTCGAGAAATCGTAATACAGTGGGACAAAGAAGACAATTTGTTTAATGCGAGAGCCATCCATACGACATTTGGTGACATGCGACCTAGATCCTGGAGAGATTGCGCAGTGCTAGCAGAAATCTCAGATGAGTGGTCCAGTTTGTGCAGATATGGAGAGTAGACCTTAGATTTTTATAGCTGGCAGATATGGAGAGTAGACCTTAGATTTTTATAGCTGGCAGATATGGAGAGTACACCTTAGATTTTTATAGCTGGCAGATATGGAGAGTAGACCTTAGATTTTTATAGCTGGCAGATATGGAGAGTAGACCTTAGATTTTTATAGCTGGCAGATATGGAAAGTAGACCTTAGATTTTATAGCTGGCAAATATGGAGTGTAGACATCTTTTGCAATCATAAACAAAGGAGGCAGTGAGAGGTAGTGAGCGGTAGGTATTGGTCTTGGTGACAAAATGTTTAGAAATCTATAAAAAGGCTCATACAAACGGATGGCCCAGGTGTCATTGCCATCCTCGACTGAGAGCGCCTTGACTATTCGCTCTACAAACCTGAAATGGCGCCAAACGAATTCCACCCAACTCTTCCCGGTATTGAAAAAATTCTCAGGGGAAGGCAATTTGGCACCAATGAAGAAGGGCAGACAAATAAACTGTTCTTCCGTATGTAGGACATGCATTTTTTTTTCACGGTGTTGTTCTATATTTGTAAGTGTGTCGATAATACATCAACGTCCTGTTTGATTATGTAGCAAAATAAAGTAAGCTTACTTCTTTATGTATGCAATCTATTATTTGTCCTGAATAAAGCTCTGGCCACAGTAGCCTTAGGAAACTTATTTTTATCGTAGCATATAGTTCTTGCACATGATTTTCTCACATTTTTTTTTTTTTTTTTTTTTTTTTTTTTTTTTTTTGTAAACTTCATTGAAATCTATTCAAACTATTAAGACTGAAGACTTTATAACGTGATCTTGCATGACATTTATGATATATAGATTAACATAAATTTTCTTAATACATTAAATATAGCGCTTTTGATTTATTTTATAGCACATAAAATTGGAAAAAAAGTAAAATATTATTCCATTCATATCTGCCCGAACATAATTGCAAATCACTCCACAACAACCATTATTACAGTTTCGTTTCATTGTAATTATGTTGCAGCTTAATTTCCAGTGAAGCGAATTATTGTAATTAGTGTAATTTATTCCTTAACGGACAATGAAATCTGAGTAATCAAATTACGTTTATGAAAATTATTCAATGAGGCCTCGTTCCCATTAATCGCATTAATGTTTGTTGTTGGAGATTTGTTTATGAATTTTATTTAGTAGATAATTACTTGTATGTTAGATATGTTCAAAGCAGCATATTTTCTTAACATTTTATAACTTCTTCCGTGCTTTTGTATTGCATAAAATATCTAGGTTATTGGATGAGTTTAATTGTTTGGAATTTAAAATATAATGAAAAATAGATTAAAATAGGAGCATCGCAAATATTATGTTTCTGAACACGTTTCACATCAATAGTGTTGTAAAATATTCAGTAAATTTCCAATAAAAATAAATTTACGAACAGAGTACATAGAATATCATACGAAAAATATATTTAGTTGCCATTAAATGAAAGAAAACATTATAAAATTACTTACTTTGTGATATTTTTCGTAAATTTAAAAGCGCACAAGCCGTAAATTTATAATTGTATTAAAAGACGAAACATTATAAATGATACTATAATTTACTGAATATATAATCTGTTACGCTAACGTGATATCTTCGCTATTTAAACCGCTATTAAAGTTTGAAAGTCACATCTTTGCATTCTGGAGTGAAATTTGTAGTATGTATTATAATTTTTGAAGTATATGACATAGAATTGTGTTGATTAGTGTGTAAACAAAGTAAGTGCTTGAGTAAAATGTGTGAAATTTTAACTAATTTTTAAATTATCTTTACTATATAAACTTACGTTTAGTCATTCAAAGTTAAATGTAACACAATACATCTTTCTTTATATACATATAACACATTTTAAATTTCTATATTTTTTCTCATTTAATTTACTTATGCCCACGTTAAAATAATTCATTTCATTCCTTAGTTTAAATTAAAATTTTAATTGCCTAGAATTTTAGCATTCCCGTATCAAAATTCGTTTCATTTCAGAATATTATATTTATGCTGTAAGTCTAGTTTTTATTTCCCCGGGACGCGTTCTAAGATGTTTCGCGCCAAATTAGGCGCCGTTTTGTAGCAGTTTTTCCATACGCCTTTCACGAGTTACGGCGGGCGCGTTGATTGTTCAAAGGAGTTGTCGCAGTGTGAAATTTTGGGTTTTGTATTCATAAGCCTTGTTCTATAAAAGCTGATACATGGACTCAGAGAGAGTATTATTAGTTGTTTTTCATTGTCATTAAAATTCATCTGGGCATCAGAGAATAATTAAATAATGTTCAGTGTGTGTATGAATATGTAAATCTGTATATGTAACGAGTTGTGGAATGTTGTTGAATATGGAAATAGTAATGATTATAGAGCTATGACGAAGATTCCAATACTTTTATATGTTGAAAGAACTAGTTTATTTTCCTGATCGGGGAGTCTTCCCATTAAACTTGTTGATTTGACTATTCTAAATAAAAAACGTTTTCGAAGAAAACTGCTTAATTTTTTCGACTATCCGAGAAATTTACTGTGTTAAGTTTTACAACTCAAATCACGATCGGTTGATACAAACAGTGACAGCAAATCTAGCCATTATAAGCATCTGATATATGAAAATCTTCAAATCAGATGTCATATTTTAAAAAAACAAAACGGTTTAAGCAGTGGAGGTGTGACAGATACGTCTTTAGACAGGGTATTGGGGGAAATAGTCACATATATATACTAATTACTATGATTTGAATCCACAATACACAAAATATGTACGCAGTATAATTTCGCTTTTAAAAAGTCTTTCTACAAACATTACACAGTTTTTTTTAAAATAAGATTGGGCAAATTTTAAGGAATGGGAGAGCCAGAACACTACATCAACTAATTTTTGCAGAAAAAATCAAGGCTGTAATCCATTTATTTAGTAAAAAATACAAGGTGTCCAAACCCGGATTTTTGGTGATTGTTTTAAGCAAAGTTTGACGCGGTCGCCAGGTCGCGAGATTCTAACAGATAGTCGCCCCACCAGTGGCTGAGAGGTTGTGCTCTCGAAGCTGGTAGACGGGAGGTGCTGGGTTCGATCCCAATCGCGCCCGTCGGCCTAATCGTTCGGAGTTTTCGTGGTTTTCTTCGAGCCGTGGATTTATCCATGCGTAAATATGGGTTAGGTTCCCTTAGAAAGACCCCCACGAAGGGCACTCCCCCCGGGCCTATATCCCATGTGTAGATAATTGGCCGTCAATAATCAACCCAACCCAACTCTAACAGATTGTCATGTGCTGGGTAGAATAAGTGTCAGGTCTATTTTGAGTTTCGGCGTCTGTGGGTAGCAGGGTCAGTCGTATTATTTCACCTTTATGTAGAAGTCTGGCAGTTGCGAAGTATGACAGCTGAATAGCAATAAAAAGCGGCTCACCGGGCACACGGGCCAAACAAACAACAACAACAACAACCATCGAAAATCACTTAAGATATTTTGATGACATTTTATAAAACGAGAGTGGAACTGTTTAGATAGCTGTATAAAGTTTTTAAAATGGTATGACAAGTACTTTTTCAGAAAATGGAAATTAAAAATGAAATTTTGCTTTTTTTACTTTATAATAAAAAAAATATGAAAATTCCCACATTGCTCCAAAAAATTTAATAACTATCGTTAGAAAAACCTTTTCCTACAGTTTAAGATAGTATAAAAATATTAAAATATATATATATAAGCTCTTATTAAATAAACATAAGCGTCAATTCTGAAAAAAATCAAAAAATTCTGTCTAAAAGAAATTAATTAAAAAACGCTGTATGTTTTTAAATAACTTTTGAACATAAAGAATTAACATTGCAGAAAATATTATATAAAAACTTTTGTATATCTAAGTTGATTTTTTTCTTATTTATGCTACGTTGTCCTTTTAAAATAAAAGTTTAATATTATGTAAAAAAAAAAAAATGTATAATGGGAATTTTTTTTAAACTACTAGTATTTACTCATGTGTAATCCATTAAAGCCGTATACTAATTTTTACTAATCTGCTTTAAATAAATAATACTCTAAGCCATCTCATATTATCGTAGATGTTCTTATTATGAATCTGATGGTATTTGTATTTCTATAAAGGCTGTAGTTTCCGAATAATCTTAATATGCATAGACGTACGCAGGAGGGTGTAGAGGAAAACTACGCTCTGCTCCCTCTCTAATAAATCTTTGAATAAGGTAAGAATTTAAAGAAAAAGTATATAGAATACAAATATCAAAAGTGCATGCATTGAACTTTTTATCTGGTTATTGCATGATTGCAATAGGTTTTACACTCTTTTATTTAATTTAACTTGGTTCATGTATCTACAGATGGAATTTTGAAATTTATTTTTCATTCACTTCCTGATAAGCTAAAGTTATAAAAATTATGTACACAGTGGTGTTTCCGATGGCAATACAACATTTTAATATTTTTAGACCTTATTCATAAATTAATTTTAAGGCATTTTAACGTGAGCCGGGCAAAGCTGATAAATTGCCAAATATTCTTTATGGTTACAACTGTAAACGAGTTACAGCAAGAATGGAGGTTATGCGCCAAACCATATTCTCTAAAATATGCCAACTAGCTGTGAAGCACCAATGAAATATTTAAGCACTAAAATGTAAAACATAAATACAAAATAAAGAGTATAATAAAGAAATACGCTTTTATCAGTTAATAGTTTAATAATTAATTAAATTACTATTATACGTTGTAAAAATAATTTAGAAGTACTGAATAGATAGTTTAAATAATCATTTTTTTTAATTTCTTGTTACTATATGTTAAAACAAGAAACAGAGCAAAAATTATAATTCTTCTTATTAAATTCACTAGTTCGCGCTTTCTACCAAGCATAAATCAAAGCGGTGAATTTTCCGTAATCAGGCCGCAATTCAAATTAACACCTTGTAACGGAAATGTTTTGGAATAACATGAGTTACAGTCCTGAAATTAGGTGTGATTTTTACCAATAAACATTCAATGCTGATAAAACAATATTTAAGAAAAAACTTTTTTACTTTCATACTTGTTTTATGGGGGAGAGAATCTTATAGGTTTTCAGCTACGATATATTTCTTTAAAATAAAAGTACATGATGATTAATTCATTTCACAATGAATTTGGGGGAGGGACGCACGTGCCTTCCCGATTTTTATCCAAACTTGGTGAAATTAGGTAATAATTTTAAAATTATTACTGGTGTTTTTTTCTTACAAATTTTTTCTTTTATCGTTTTTCTGCAGTTGAAGGTAGATAATTTTCATTCCTTCTCCCCCTCCCCCATCATAACATTTTTTGTTTAAATTTTGTACTATTTACGCTTACATTTAACTAGAATTTATAATGTTTTAATTTATTTTTTCAGTATCTTAAAGTCTAGAAAAAGTCCTTTCTGATCATAGTTATTATTTTTTTTCTAGATTAATTAGGTTAATTTCTGTGTCCCTTAAATTAGGTTAATTTCTATGAAAAAAACAAAACAAAAGCATGATTTAATATTAAATTTATTAAAATAAAATAAATAACGTATAAATAAGTATTAAAACTTCAATTAATTTTATAAAATTTTCTGTTTTAAAAATTTACATTTAAACAAAATGCGCAATACAAAGAAAAATTAAAGCTTTTTAAATAATTTACAGTTGTTTGCTTTGGGGTAATAATAATCAACAGTATGAATAGAGGCCATACTAATTAACATTTATCATTAGTCATGGTTGTTTAATGACTTATATTTTAGGGAGGAAAATCGGAGACCAGTTTGGACGTAGCATTCAAACATTTACATTTTTCGACATCATCTCCAGCAAGGGCCATCATTAAAACAAAACTGAAACTATATTTGTAAGCTGTTCAATTTTCGAAAATTTCCAAGACTTATAGAAGTACGTCAAATCTAAAACGCCAGATTACAACAGCGTCTATGACTAATTACTCATAACAGCGAATGAAAACGCAGCTCAAGCCAATATTGCTAAAACATGACTGTCTGTTATAATCGCCAGTTCACCACTGCCGACCAAGTTTTTTTTTTTTTTTTTTTTTTTTTTTTTTTTTTTTTTTTTAAATCTGGCAACCCAGTAATTTACTCTTTTACTCTGGCGAGATTTTTTTGTATAAAAATTAACTTAAGAAATGAGCACAAACGGCATTTTTTCTCTCCCCCACCTCTAATCGTGCGCGGCAACCAATGATTTTCCTCTTCCCTAGAAGTAATAATAACTTTAAACAGATTTGATACGTATCATAATTAAGAAGTTATGGGGTGTTTTCTGTTTTCACAAAAAGCCCCCCCCCCTCATTCCCCCCCCCCCTTGGTTCGATTTTGCCCATTAACGAACTTGACCGAGATTTTATGCCCCTTGATTTTATGTATCAATTTGGAATAGATTTGTGCAGAATTATTGCAGTTATCGTGTCCATAAAAAAGTGACATAGATAGATAGATAGATAGATAGATAGACATAAAGTTTTGAACTGGGGGTGGTTTTGATTTCTGGGAGTCAGGATCGGCTTAGATCTGCAAAATTTTTTCAAAAATTCCAAATTACGGGAGAATGTAATAAGTAGTATTTCTTACGAAATCTACCTAAAAATGCTCAAATTTGTTTGTAAGTTTCAAATCAGATTTTTGTGTTTAGAATTAAATCTGATTAATCTATCAAATTCATTTTAATGACAGACTGAGGAGGGGGTGGGAAAATATTTTTTACTAGCCACTAGAATTTTTGGCAGGTTACAAGGTTTTATCAAATTTGTAAAGCCCTGGTTTTAAGAATAATGGAAAGATTTTAATGAAACTTTCAACAGACATACCTAGTTTTGCTTGAAATGTAATGGTATTTCGAGAAGCGATGGAAGGGCTCACCATCTAAATACAAACATGCTTTATATTTCGGTATGTAATAACATACGTTTTCACTGATCGAATTACTGTACATTTGAAACACAATTTAGAATGGCAAAGAATTAAAAGCAATGTAAGTCTGTTAAAAATTTAGTTTAAATATATCAACTATAATTTAAATTATGAAAAAAAATCCGGTTTACGAATTGAAGTTAGACACCCGATTTTATAGTGAATAAATGTATTGCGACCATTGTTTTCTACACAAAAATTACTTGTCTTTACTGAATCTGAAAGTTTTACATCTTAAAAAAATAAAAAAAAGCACTGTGCATTTAATCAAATTTATAATGTTTAACGTAGATTTCATATAAGTAAATTACAATTAATTTTTAGGAGTGAAATTTGCCCCAAACTAATGAATAGTAAACATGTGAATTTTTTCATTGCT
Organism: Maratus michaelseni; assembly: GCA_963931845.1. Lineage (NCBI taxonomy): Eukaryota > Metazoa > Arthropoda > Arachnida > Araneae > Salticidae > Maratus > Maratus michaelseni. Next base: position 262,767,246 of record OZ007593.1, read on the forward strand.
ATACTGAGCATAAAACCAACAGAGTGAACAATGTCCGAGCCGGGAAACGAACCCGGGTCCTTGGAATAACGCTCCAAGGGTCTACCACTGAGCTCCGAGGACTATACCCAACTCGGCATGTCTAACTCACATATGCCGGTAAGGCTGCAACCGCAGCGCAAGATGGAAATGTCATCATGAGCACACAAACCTTGTGGCAAATTTGAGACGATATATAAATTACACATTGTTTACTATTCATTCATGTTTATTATTCATTAGTTTCGGCCGAATTTCACTCCTGAAAATTAATTGAAAAATTAATTGTAATTTACTTATACTTATTTACTTATTTACTTATAATTGTAATTTACTTGACTTGGTGTAGCTTTATATGTCGTCTTAAATTTGCCACGAGGTTGCCAAAAGGTGATGACATTTCCATCTTGGGCTGCGGTTAGAGCCTTACTGACATATGTGACTGAGAGATGCCAAGTTGAGTATCGTCTTCGTAGTTCCGTGGTAGACCTTGTACCGTTATTCCAAGAGCCCGGGATCGATTCCCGGGTTGCACATTTTTCACTCTGTCGGTTTTACACGCAGTGTAGCAATGTAAATGATCATTTATATTGTTTATTATTCAGTAGATTTCATAGTTTTAAATTAGTAATTCAATATATAAATATCCATTAATAATTTAATTGCAGTGTTATTTTTCTATAAAATAATAAAAGTTTATCTAAAAGTAGCTTTAAATGTGGCTTTCAAATTTCGACGTGCTACTGTATTCGGCAGAGATAACTAAAACATGTTTTTTAAAACAATCATATCCCAACAAAAATTGTCTGGTATGGTTAAAAATTAAATTTCATTAAATATAAATTTATATTTTGTATCCATAACTATTGTGAGAAACTAAAATATTTTATATCCTTAGCTTTTGAAATAGTGGAAGAATTGTTTGATTAATTATTCTTATTTAAAGAGCTGATTAATGTGTTAAAAGTACTGTCTAACTTATCAGAAAAGTTAAACTCTACAATTTTTACACTAATTTTGGAAGATAACGAAATGTGTTATCTATTGACATTCTGTTTTCTAGGTTTGATAAAAAGTCACATGTACGAATTTCAAAAGATAATACAATGGGATTAGTTCCGGGATAGCTTTTCGAAAATTATCTGTGAAATGACATTAATAACAGTTGACGCAGATATTGTACTTCTTTCCGGGGAGTAATCTTTTATCCAGAACGTTAATTTCTTAATGAGCATAGAAACAATTCTATACTAAAAGATTTGAGAGATTGTTTCAAAAACAATAAAATATTTTATTTTGGAAAATAATGTATAATCTACGAATTCGATTTATTTATTTATATATTTTTATAATTTAATAAATATATACTAAATGGTTTGCGAGATTGTTTCAAAAACAACAAAATATTTTATTTTGGGAAATAATTTATAACCTACGAATTCGAATTATTTATTTATATATTTTTATAATTTAATAAATATATACTAAATGGTTTGAGAGATTGTTTCAAAAACAACAAAATATTTTATTTTGGGAAATAATTTATAACCTACAATTTCAAATTATTTATTTATATATATTTTTATAATTTATTAAATATAAGAAAATTAACTGAAATATATATATTTTTTAAATTCTGTATACTAACATATACCAAAAAGTTTCCTCCCAACTTCATTACATTTTAAAATACTGTCAAAATGATTTTCCTTTATGAAGATTTACTATATTTTAGAATATAATGGATTTGGAAGATATGTTTTCCATGTTTGTATAGCAATTTAAAAAAAATATATATTAAGTTCAATTTTGTTTCCCCTAGAGAATAAAGGTGTTGTGAAATTTATTTCATCGATAAAATGTCTTATATTCTAAAAAAAATTTACTTTTACAAATACGTAGATTACTGAACATATAATGTATAAATACATTTCTAAATAATAAAGGAAGAGAAGAATTTAACGGGCATTTTTTATTGTAAGGGAAATAAGCAAAAAGAACAAATGATCCGAATGATAAACAAACATAGAAAACCTAAGCAATATTACAGCTGATATAGAAGAAATTGCATGTAACAAGCACAATTTTCTTTAATTGTGCAAGCTTTTAATCTTAATTTAAACTAACAAGAACACGATTCATTTATCCTTGCCTTAATACAATTTAGAAGGATCAAATGAAATCTGTAATTTTAATAGTAATTGATTTAGAAAGCTATCTCAGAGTTATTACTAACAAGCGTGAACAAGCGCAAATCATCATAAAATTCATAGCTATAAGTGAAGATTAGAAGAGTTATAAGGGGCTTTCTGATTATGCAGACAGACTTCCTTATTATACAGTATATCAAACAAATAATTACGAATTTTGTTTATGTAAAATATTCCAAATATGGCAAACAAAAGCATTTTATAGCAGGCATCGGGTTCGGGTTCAAAGGGAAAATTGTATTTATTTACATATTGAAAAAAGAAAATAAATATTCTTGCTATTTCAGAAACAAGAGTGTAATCTAAGTTTCTTAAAGTGTTTTACAATGCTTGAAAAATCAGTTTGAAAGGAAACTGAATTGTCATTGATGAGATGCAAGGAGAAATATTCTATCTGATTCTGAAGCCTTTTCACGGTCAGTATTAGTAACATAAAGAAAAAGTGGGATATCCCTTATCTATCCCCGCTTTCTGTTTAAAGTCCTATTCCAGGATTACTGGAAAATTTAACTCATGTCTTTGTGCGATCATGTCTTAGTTGCACAACGATATTTTGAAAGAAAAATAATTGTGACTTTTGCAGATGTCTTCTAGTAGCTGAGTAAAAAAATAACAAATTTGCTATTTTAAATATATTTTCAAGGGTATGAAAATCACGAAACTTCGTCATGTTGAAGTATTTAGGATTAATATGTACTTCTATGCGAGAAAAAATTTTTAAAGAAGAAAATTAATCTTGAAACAATTTTAAAATGTTATTAACAATTTTCTACTGCGGTCTTTCGGTGTCGGTCTTCGGCTCTGATGACACAAAATGTTTCGGGCTCGGAATTCAAGTCGTCGGGCACGGACTCCGAAAAAAGATCCCGGACTCATCTCTAATGTGTGATATTAAGTTAGATTTCGAGTGGTGAACTTTATGAAAAGAAAATGAGACAAATTCTGAATCATGTGTACGATTCTTTAATGAATGGCAATATTACCTCATAACTTAGATTGAGTATTTTAAATAGTCAAAAAATAAGCTTATTTGTTTATTTATATTTATTTATTTTTTTACCATTTGGGTTTCCTTACGTTTTACTTTCAGTTTATTATGCAGCTTTTATTTAAAGCTTAATTTATTTAAAGCTTAATTTATTTAAAGCTTTATTATGCTGCCAGCATTATTTAAAACAAATATCATTAACCATTTCCTAGACAAATTATATTTATGAATTCATTCGATTTAAATTTATAATTTATTTTGAACTTTTTTCAGAAGAATGTTTTTTTCTTTTTGAGTTCTTATCACTTATTTAAAATGAAATTTGTTAAAGTTGTAGAAGAGGATAAAAGTAAATAATATCCTTAAATAAATTTTAAATAAAACACAATTCAAAGAAATTTTTTCATTTAATATTATGCAATTTAATTCAAGAAAATAACAAGATTATATCAGAAAATTAAATTTTTATCTTTTATAAATATTTGTTTAACATAACAACATATATCGGTACTTTTATCGGTACTTTCATACTTTTACACGGTGTTTCATGTAATGTACTTTATGATAAATGCAAAATAAATGAACTTAATATATTTAATGAAAATATTGTTCTCTAAGAAATATTAATGGAAGTGTTTTGTTAGAAATGAAATTTCAGAAATAAATATTTGTTTAACTTTGTTCCTCTAAAAAGTAGTTTAAACTAAAATATTTTTTTATTCGACTGTATTAGTTATTGCTTTTGTATTTATAATTATCATAAGCGTAAAAGTTTAATACAATTATTCCTAAAAAATGATTAAATACAAAAAAAGAGGGCGTCTTATGTCATCTCTAAATTATTTCCCACTTTCGTTATTAATTTATATTTTAGTTTACACATTTTATGAGCTTCCATTTCCATTTACGCTATTCGCTGTTAAAAAAGAGAAAAGCTAGATTGCTTTAACTCTATTTTACCATATAGCCAAATTATGACGAAAATAATTTATTTTAATTATGAAGAAAATTAAAATAAATTACTATTTCGATGATTATCACCTTTATTTGAAACGATAAAGTAGAATGCATTTGACAAACAAAAGTTCAATTAAACAAAATCAAGAAAGAAAAATCATACATTTAAAAAAATACTAATCATTTTTCAACATTAATGACTTAAGTTTTATGATTTCAATTTACGCTAGCCTTTGCGGTACTTCTCCAGTACAGGGGCCTTGGCGTTTTTGTAAAAAGCTTGGCGCAAAACGCTTCAGAAAGTTCAGATTTGTTGCCAAATGATATAAACAGCTATGAAAACAATCCTGATTAACTTTTATGCTTGTTTATTATATGTATTATATATATATAAAAAAACATTTTATTTATATTATTATTGCTATTTTTATAAACAATTTACTCCTATTTGTATATAAAAATAGATAATTAATCGTTGATAAACAGGGTTAGCTATGTGATAGGTTTCCCTTTTAGCTCGCATCAGGCGGCCGTGTGGTATCATCATCAACAACAAGAAAATTCAGTCCATTTTTTCGTCGAAGAACATTTTATTTCCAGTTAAAGACATCTCTTCAGGGAAAATGCTCGTTAGCCAACGCTAAACAAAATAAAAATACAACGCTCCATTATTTTCTAGAATCCGTCCCGATTCTTTTAGTAAACACCAGCGTCAAAAAATTCTCTCCGAATCTGGAGGATCGTGTTTTTAAAACTAGCTTGCGTAATAATACAGAATACGTCACGTGACCCACTTCTATCGAATCAAAAGGTCTCTTTAGGAACTCTATCAGTATTTCCGGTGGATTTATTTTGTCGTGAAATGACTTCCTTACCGCCAAAAACTTTCTACGCCCTTCCAGAATATTCCATAATCTCGTACCAGATGCCTGCCATATCAACAAACGAGCTTATCTGTTTTGAGGCTGTAGCTAAACTTCGAATTTAATACGTAATAAAAATAATAAGAAGAAAAGAAAATGAATCTTTATAAAAGGGAAAAAAAAAGAAAGAATTAAAGTTTTTCGGAAATATTTTAATAGACATTTGATATTTAATAATAGGATAACTTTATGAAATAAGGTTTTTTGAGCGGAATATTTTAAGAGATACGATATTTTAGCATTAAAATAAAGATGTTCTATGTAAAGAATAAATTAAAAAAGCTATCGCAATTTTTAGACTAACTACTTTCGAATAAATATTATTAAGTGGATTAGGACAAATTGACTTTACATATGGATAGTAAAAGGCTATTTTAAGAATGAGAATTATTTTAATAAGCTGGGTTATATACCGAATATTATTGAATGGAAAAATTATATAGAATAATTGCGGAAAAAAAATTAAATTTTGTAATATTATCCCCCCTCCCTAAAGATTTTGGATGAAGTTACTAGTTAAGTAACTATAAATTCAGACAATATAAATTTAATACTTTAGAAATTTGAATTTTGACTAGTATAAATTTAGAGAATGCCAGCAAGGAGATGGGAAATTTCTGAAGAACTGGGAGACAAAAACAAAAACAAAAATAAAATAATAGTAATCAATTAAAATTAATAGATAAATAAAAATAAAGCTACGAGCATTTCCCCTGTAAAATAATACAAGAAATGGTTACAATCTCACTTACCATTTGTAAGTGCACAAGAAAAATACAATAACAATAAATAATAAATATTAATAAACAAGAAAAACAGGATAATAATAGTAACAGAATTTTGCTTTTACCAAGTTCACAAGCTTTAGAATAAGTAGTCACTAGCAAATTGTTAAAACAAAGTTAAAAAAAAAATTCGACTTCATTCAAATTTGAGTTCATTAGATCCAACTGTTTTATTTCAGTCTCTTTCTTGGATCGTGATAAGTCCTCATTTTGTTTTTAAAAATGATTACTGCAGTCCCTTTCTTAAAAATACAGTTTTTATGTAAAGGCTGAAAATAAAGACATTACTCCATCAAAATTTTAAAACTGTAGTCATTCTTACCAATACTTTATAATGACTTTATAATGCTAGCATTTTTCACAACATCTTTCTCTTTCTCTTAAGTATCACAGTAAATTTCTCACATAATAAACAAGTCAAATTATCTCTTGGTCGTTTATTGTACTTGGAATATGTTATCTTTGTTATATTCCTGTGGGATCCCAACATCTTTAACTAATTTTTGTCAAACATTTTTTCACTAATAAATAATATAACTCTTCAATAATATAAATAAATGCTATAATAAAATTCAATTCATAAACATAACAATAATAACTTTCAATATAACTAATACTTCTCAACATATGTAGTAATTCATAATATAATTCAATAGTAGAAATAATAATATTATAATAACATTTGTATAATTTAAGAAAATATCACAGTTTGTTTATTTATTGTTAGGGAAAATATTGGTTGAGGAATAAAATAATTACATAGCAAATAAATAAATTTCTTATTTTTTAATTATATAAGAAAGTATTTTTGCCAGTCGAAAGTATACAAAAAAAAAATAATTTCAAAATCCAAATAAATTTAAATCTAAATATTTAGAAATTGAACTCTCAACCAGTAGTTCCTTACAATAATTTTTTCCTCTGATACCCTTTTACAAAATTATACTATTAAGTTATAAGTATTCATCCTAAATGCAGAGAGTTGTTTTTTTGGCAAACTTAGAATAAATAAAGACAATAAATAACAAATAAAAGATGTTAATTTTAGCTGAGAAATGGAATACAAAGGCAATTAGTTTAGATACTTAATTTTCTATTGTCACACCAAAACAATCACTGTAAAATCATATCATCACTATCCAATCATTTATATAATTATAGAAATACTTATAAACGGTTACTATTTGATTATCTATTGAAGTAAATAACATAATATTAAATTTTTGAAACAATTGGTTTAAGAAAAAGTAAATAAAGTAAAAATAGTTTATTTTGATATATGGTTAAAACATTTAAATTTATTTTTCAACATCAATTTGAAAATTCCTAAAATCAAAATACACATCTTATGCCTGCATAAGGTGTCTACTCAACCTCAAAAACTCTCAAAAACAAGTAAATATTTTAGTTGATCAGGCTAAAATATAACCACAATGTTGAAATAAAAGCTGTGACATTTATTTTAAAATTTTAAAATATTAAACTTTTAAAAATGGGTAATATCTCTGTTGTACACCAAAGACATACCTGATAATGTTGAAACTAGAGTAATAAGAGATATTTAAAGAATTAGAATTTATTCTATTGTTTTTACTTTAGTTTAATTTTGTGATGGTGATTGTGGTGTCTGTGGTGATTTTGATTGTTGTTTGGGTTGCTCATGAAATAGTCTGAAGTTATCTGGTGAAAAATATGGTCTTAATTTAGACACATGTACAATAACTGAATTTAGTTTAGTCTCATAATTAAATTTGTCTATTTCATAGGTCACATCAGAAAGTTTATTTATTATTTTGTATCGTCCAGAGAAAGTAGGTTCTAATTTTCTAGTGTTAGGATATTTAAATTCTTCACAAATTACATAATCTTGTATTTCTAGTGGAGATTCGACAAATTTTTTATCATAGAGTCTTTTACTTTTAAGGTGGAATTCACAAGTTCGCGCTTTTGCAATTTTGAGTGCTTTATTAACAGGAGGGTAATAATTTTGTTTTAAAGGAGATTTATAAGGTAATTGACCATAAAATAAATAGGCAGGTGGGAATTTGGTTATGGAATGTGGTGTGTTATTGTATTCTTGGATGACTTGGTCTAATAATCTAGTCCAAGGTATTTTAGAAGAAATGGAATTAACTTTGCATTTAAGTCTAGTAACTATAGTTTGGTTAACTCGTTCTACCTTCCCATTGGTTTGGGGGTGATGTGATGATGTAAAACGTTGTTGAACATGATATTTTCTGAGGAATTTTTTGAATCTTGGAGACCTAAAAGATTTATGTCTATCGCTAAGTATTGTTTTAGGTGCTTGAATATTGAAAATTTGTTTTAAACAGTTAGTATATGTTTCGGTAGTAACACTTTTGGATGGAAAAGCCCAAACAAACCTAGTTGCATGATCTATTATTATGTGTAAGAATTTTTTTGTTGAATTGTAATAATTAAATCCACCCACAGTATCAATAGAAAGACATTCAAAAGGTTGATCTGTGGCTGGCATAGCTTGTAACAAGCCAAATCTTTTTTGTTTTGGTTTTTTATTTCTCTGGCATGTATCACAATGTTTAACAAATTGTGTAATATCTATTGTCATGTTGGGCCAATAATAGTTTGGAGATATTAAGTTAAGCATTTTTTGTATTCCTAAGTGTCCAAAATTATCATGAGCAATATGTAATAATTTTCTCCTGAGTGACATTGGTACTACTATTTTTTTTAATCCTTTTCTCTGAATAATTATAATACCATTCTCTTTTTTGTACTTTCTGTCACAAACATTATCTTTATCTTGCATCGCTATAATTTCTTTTTTGTCCAATAATAAACTTACATGTTGATTAAGATAAGCAAAAGGATTTCGTGACAACATATCCGCTTCGACATTTGTAGAACCTTTTTGATACTTGATCTCATAATCGAACATGCTAAGTTTTAAAGACCATCGAAAAAGTCTACCTCTTAGATTTTTAACATTCTTTAACCATACCAGAGATGCATGGTCGGTATGGATTGTGAATTTAGTACCATGAAAATAGTGATAAAACTTATCAAGAGTATCTATGATAGCAAGGCATTCCAATTCAGTTATAAAGTAATTTTGTTCATAACTCTTCAAAATTCTAGAATGGTAAGCAATAGGATGCAAAAAATTATCTTTCCCTGGTTGTTTTAGAACTGCACCTACTGCTACCTGAGAGGCATCTACAAACATGTGGAGGGGTAATTTTGGGTCATAAATTTTTAGAATTGGTTTTGCAATTAGAGTATTTTTTAATTTCTCAAAAGAGTTTTGACATTCTGAGTTCCATTCCCATTTTGTGTTTTTCCTAAGTAATTTATTGAGGGGGTATCTAATTTCAGCATATTTATCTATGAATTTGTGATAAACATTAATGGAACCTAAAAATCGTTGTAGTTCTTTAACATTAGAGGGAGGTTTCAATTTTTTAATTGTCTCAATATTGGTATTAGCTGGAGTTAAAATCCCATTGGTGATCTCATAGCCTAAGAAATTAATTTTATTTTGATTTAGTTTACATTTAGAAAGTTTAAGTTTAAGGTTTTCTAATTTACAGATTTCAAAGATTTCCGCTAAATGATTTAAATGTTCTTCTAGAGAGGAGGAGAAAGTTATGATATCGTCAAAATAATGGCAAGCAAAATCAATTTTATACTTATTGAGGATTGTTCTAATGGTTCTATTAAATATCGGGGGTCCTGTCTTTATACCAAAGGGGAGCACCAGCCATTCGAAGAGGCCAAAATTGGTGGCAAAAGCTAATTTTTCTGTATCGGATGGATGTATTGGTATGTGCCAGTAGCCAGAGGCTAAGTCCAAAGTGGAGAAATACTGGGCACTACTCAATTTATCTAAAATTTCATCGATATGAGGTAAAGGTTCTGCATCATTTTTAACTATTGCATTTAATTTCCTATAATCTATACATAGTCGGGTCTTTTTACCTTCCTCTCTTTTCATAGCCAAGGTGACGGGGGCAGAATACGGGCTATTGCTTTCTTTTATGAGACCAGCCGCTAATAAAGATTGAACTTGATTTTTTATTTCTTTTTCTTCTAAGGGGGAAGTTCTGTAGGGCCTCAAAGATATAGGTAGGTCAGATTTTAGTAAATCGCTTTGTGGTTCAATGTTTATCTTACCCACATCATATTTATGTTTTGCAAAAATATCCCTATAATTTTGAACTATTTCCCTTAAATCCCCATTTTCAATTAAATTTATTTCCCCATTAAATCTGAATCATAATCATTAATATCGCGAAAATTTTGAGGAGTCATTGAACTTCTGTAATCAGGCTGCATGTTACAATCATTGTAATTAGCTGCAAAAAAGTCCTGAGTATTCACAAAATTTTCATTAGTATATGGTGATACTTTGTCATCATTATATCCATTTAAACTCTTATTACTATCACCATTTGTTAATAACTCATCTTTACATGAAATAGTATCTTCATTAAAAGTTGTTATCAAGTTACCATCATTAAATAAATTTAAACTGTCACAATCAGAAGTTATCAAGTTATCATTACCTTGTTGTAGTTTTTTTGGAGTTACAGTATTAAAATGAAGTGATCTCTCATCATGTATGGATATACTCCTATTTATAATCTTCCTTCCCTGTTTTACTGTACAATTCTTACAATTTATATTTAAATTAAATTTTGAACATTCTTTTAACCCCAAGATGCAGTAATCCAAATCTGTATCACATACTAAAAAGTTAACATATTTTTGGATTTTACTCACTTTAAGAAGAATACTACACTTTTGATTAATTTGTAAAAATCCCTTTGCCTGACCAATAGTAACTGGAGGAACAATTTCAATTTTAGCATTCAATTTTTTAACAAACTTTAATGGTAAAATTGCGATAGTTGAACCGGTATCGACGACACATGGTAAATTATAATTATTCGTATATCCATACACAATTAATAGTCAAACATTAGGAATACCTATTGGAAGAGTATCAGAGGGTGTTGAGTTGTTATTAAAAATACACTCTTTTTCCCAGTGAAAAGCATTCATTACACCCTTGTTTACACAAATTCTACATGGCCTAGATGGGTGCTGGTTCTGAAAATAATTGTTTTGTACTCTGTTTTGGAAATTTCTAGGTCTTTGAAAATTATAGTTTGGTCGAGGAACCCAGTTTCGAGGAGAATTAAATTGATTATTGGGCCGATTTGACTGAATCCAATGCCTAGGAGTATTAATTTGTTGAAAATTTGGTCTATTAGGCTGCACACTATATCGAGGAATGTCAAAATTAGTTGCATTAGGTTTACTTGGTAATGATGGACTTGTAACAGCAGGGGTGGAAACTTCCACAAATTGCTTAACAATTCTATACCATTCTGTCGTACTCTCAGGAGGGTTAACAATTAGATAATTTTGATATTCTGGTTTTAAACCATCGGTTAATCCTTGTAGTAATATAGTTTCACATAAATGCAATTTCCTACCAATTTCAATTTTCTTTCTAAAATAAGTTTCTAAGTTACTTAAACTATCCAATTTCAAAGCAGAAAATTCAGAAAATTTCGGGATATTTACCCTAATAAAATTCTCAGTTAAGATATCAGCTTTCTGTTCGTATTTAGTGCAATTAAGGCAATCATTAATGTAAATCTTAAGAGCTTCTCCCTTTAAATTTTGAGAAATATTTTTAAACTTCCAATCATCATCCTTCTTTTCTTTTTCACAAGCATCATCGAAGTATTTTAACCACGCTTGTATCTCAACTCCTAAATCTGGATCAAATGCTATAAATTTTGGTTCTGCCATAATATTTAATCTAACAAAAGAGTTAACTCGATCTTCTTTTAAATATCCGGATCTTAAAAACATTAAATGTTAAACTTATAACACTATATACCATACAAATAACGAAATAGATAAAATAGTAAATAAATATGTAATTCAAGAATATCTGTTCTTAAAACATGAAAATATAAAATTATATCGCTGTCTATAACATTACAATGACGTATTACACGAAATCATCAAATAAATTAATTAACCTTAACAACACTTAAATATTTGCAACAGAAATAAATTTTAAAAACAAAAATTTAATCAGTATAACATAGTATATAAAACCTTTAAATTTCAAAGTAGACTATTAAATAAATAAAACATTTTAAATATAACATATACTAATAAATATCAACATATAAAAATATCAATAAATAAAAATACCAACTTACAGTTACTCTTGAACATATTTCACAGGAAAGTTTCACACATCTAAAAATCTTTAATTTCCTGATAACACAAAAGTTCTGCTTTTTCGCAATCCTTTAAAACCAACACCATGAAGACGCTTATGAAGATGAATAGTATATTCTCTAGCAACAACTTCACTTAGGCCAAATTTTCCTCTTCTTTTCTCTTTTAGGCTTGACCATTTTTAATTTATTATAAAGCTACAAAATAGCAACACACCAGACGTAAACGTGCTGTAATGGCGTAGACGTCCTCGTAACATATTTTTCCAATCGGCAAATTTCACGTTTAAACTACACAAACTTTCTGTTGATCACCAGCTGTTTATCTAATGTCCAATCCTTATCCTGTCGACTTATTATATTATGTCGTATTTCTAAGTTCAAATCCGGGATGAAAGGCAGTCGTGCTCGTTGATAAACAGGGTTAGCTATGTGATAGGTTTCCCTTTTAGCTCGCATCAGGCGGCCGTGTGGTATCATCAACAACAAAAAGAAAATTCAGTCCATTTTTTCGTCGAAGAACATTTTATTTCCAGTTAAAGACATCTCTTCAGGAAAAATGCTCGTTAGCCAACGCTAAACAAAATAAAAATACAACGTTCCATTATTTTCTAGAATCCGTCCCGATTCTTTTAGCAAACACCAGCGTCAAAAAATTCTCTCCGAATCTGGAGGATCGTGTTTTTAAAACTAGCTTGCGTAATAATACAGAATACGTCACGTGACCCACTTCTATCGAATCAAAAGGTCTCTTTAGGAACTCTATCAGTATTTCCGGTGGATTTATTTTGTCGTAAAATGACTTCCTTACCGCCAAAAACTTTCTACGCCCTTCCAGAATATTCCATAATGTCGTACCAGATGCCTGCCATATCAACAAACGAGCTTATCTGTTTTGAGGCTGTAGCTAAACTTCGAATTTAATACGTAATAAAAATAATAAGAAGAAAAGAAAATGAATCTTTATAAAAGGGGAAAAAAAAAGAAAGGATTAAAGTTTTTCGGAAATATTTTAATAGACATTTGATATTTAATAATAGGATAACTTTGTGAAATAAGGTTTTTTGAGCGGAATATTTTAAGAGATACGATATTTTAGCATTAAAATAAAGATGTTCTATTTAAAGAATAAATTAGAAAAGCTATCGCCATTTTTAGACTAACTACTTTCGAATAAATATTATTAAGTGGATTAGGAAAAATTGACTTTACATATGGATAGTAAAAGGCTATTTTAAGAATGAGAATTATTTTAATAAGCTGGGTTATATACCGAATATTATTGAATGGAAAAATTTTCTAGAATAATTGCGGAAAAAATTAAATTTTGTAATATATATATAAAAAAAACATTTTATTTATATTATTATTGCTATTTTTTATAAACAATTTACTCCTATTTGTATATAAAAATAGATAATTGTCTTGTTTACATTAAACAAATTGTATAAATATCCAAAAAAATTGCTTGTGTATATCAAACAGTGAATAGATTGCCAAAATTTCCTTCTCTCGCCAAGCCAATTTTTGCTATATCGCCAATGCCCCTATACTGAAAAAGTACCGCTTTTGCTAACCACTGAAGTCATTTGACAACCACTGTCTTCGTGCGTCAGTGGTCCAATGTTAGCTTGGTACTAGAGATGTTACGTAGTTAAAAAGTAGGTACAGATACTTTTAGAAGATTACATGAAACAGATATATAAATGAATTCAGCCTGTCAATTTGCAAGTCAGCGTATATGTTCATTTGCTCGTAGGCTTTTTAATTAAAATATTCGTATAATTTATTATCGAGTTCAAGCATTGTTACTAAAGTAAACTACCTATTGATTCACAATATTCAAAATACTTTTATAATTTTTACTATTCCTCAAAAGACGCGCTGTAAAAATTTCAGAAACATTACATTTGCTAAATTAATAAATGTAAAATCCATTTTTATCTAACTTTTACATATTTATGCTTAACTAAACTTTAATATGAAACTTAAATATTATTTTTTATAAATTCAGTTTCGTAGTCGGTTGTTCTGTTCGTGAGCATATGTGTATATCTCTCTGTGTTTTTACTCCTGTAAAAATGTTGTGATAGAAACTGAATTAGAAAATGTTATTAAAATAGAAAACGACTTTTTATTTAAAATAAACATCATTTTATAATATTCAGTTTAAGTTTTTGAAATATATGTATATGTTTGTTTAGTTTTTTGTTTTGTTTCATTTTAAAAATCTTTCAAGGGAAATTAATTCATTGCAAAGTATTATGAAGATTATAAATAGCTAAAGTTATAAATAATTTAATGATTGAAAAATTATATTAAAAATTGCCTCTTACCTTTTTATCTAGGATCAATTTAATAATACAATGCGTTATTTACTTATTATTTGTTATTCTTTTTTTTTTCTCAACTTGAATATATTTTATACTTTTGCGCGAAATGTTTCGCATTTTTTTAATTTAAGCTAACAAGTTTTTAAAAAGTATGTTAAATTAAATTTGTTTAAGTAGTTTCTTCTCTGCCTTGTTTATAAAATTGTGCTTAAGCATGCTTTATCTCACATTTAAATTTGTCCGAACTGTATAAAAATACGCGTACGTAATTATTGCAGTAGGACTACTATAATACAGGCTGATTCAAGCATTTTGTTGCCCACTTAACCAATCAGCGATTGTTGCCCACGCGGCTAGAAGTGTCTTGGCCAATCGTTCTTCTCCTACGGACAATTAAATGGCGGCTTGAGACAGCCCGAATTGTAGGAGCGTTATATTACAGCAATACGCAAAAGTACTGCACCCTTGCCAAGAGCTGCGATAAAGGGACAAGGCTGAGGACTACTGCTAGTAAAATTTCATCCCCAAATGCCTCACTTCACATTGGTTACCTCGTCTCCACTTCTTGCAGGTGAAGACATGGGTATGCACTATATAGATAGTACACTTATTTTGAGGCCAAGACATACATAAGTAAGAGTACTCGAGCCAAATAATTTACAGTTTACATTATCAGTGTTCCGAAAAATTTAAATGAAGTAGCACATGAGCAAATGAACAGACATGCTGATATATAAATTATAAGGTATATTCATATATAAGTTTTACGTAGACTTGTAGACTAATAACATTTTATATAATTGCTTCTTCGCTGAATAACCTGACAGATAAAAACTTCAGAAAAATATTTTCACAAAGAGGGTTATCTAAAATAAATCCTTTGTGCGATCTTATAAAAGAACTATAAAATATATAGTGACCATTTTAAATAAAAGATAACGTAATAATATACTAGTGATAGGCTTCATGAATGACTTTGGCATTCGAATGATTCATTTGGGCATGCGCAAAATCATAGTTGCCAACCTTCGTGTTTTTTTTAATCAATCACTACCGGATATTTTGTTAAAAAAAAGAAACAAACAAAAGCATTATTGCCAACATCCGTATTTTTTAAAAATCAATTACCTCCAGAAAGTTTCTAAAAATTAAATAAGTTTCTTAATTTTACGTGACTTATTTAATTCTAATTAAAATAGAAAACCTCTTTTTTTCTAACAAAATTTCTGGTTGTAATTGATTAAAACATACGAAGGTTTGCAGCTATTCTTTGGCAGCTATGCGATTGATTAATTCGCATATAAAAATCATTCATTCTGCTCATCACTATAATATACTACAATAATGTATTTTGAGATTTAAGCGGGCGTGATTTGATTTTTTAATAAAGTAGGAGCTCATCTTATTTTTTATGCACAGTTGTTTACAAATGCAAGATATTTCATAACAGTAAAATATACATGTTAGAGGAGCAATTATACACAACAGTTGTAAAAATTTAATTTTAATTTCGATGCCGCTTGTCAAAACAAAGTATAATTTAAAAAAATCCCTGACGGATCGGCCTACAGGCACAGGTGGATTTCGAAGACGCAGACCGTGGGGCGCCTGTTTGTGGGGAATTGCAGAAGAAGTTACCTTTTTGCCATGATGCTGCATTTGGAAACGTCCACTTAGAAACCTAACTTCTTTGCAGGTGGAGCCGGCAGGGATTTTTTTTGTTTTGAATTTGTTTTCGCTATAAGGGTTGGTCCTATAAAAAACTTGTCAATATAAAAGTTTTAGATAATATTAAGAGGATTTATAATAAATTTAAGCGGATTTGTTATCTTTTGAATTGACGAAGTTATGCATTTTTTTCTTTTAACCCCCTTCCCTTTCCCCCCCTTGGGGCCATTTTTAATGATATCAAAAATTTGTCATACATAAATTTTCGGCGTTTTCCTAGAAGTAATAATAACTATTAACGGATTCTATACGTATCATAATTAAGAAATTATGTTTTTTTTCTGTTTTCCCAATAACCCCCCATTCCCCCCCCCTTGGTTCGATTTTGCCCATTAACGAACCGAGATTTTATGCCCCTTGATTTTATGTATCAGTTTGGAAGAGATTTGGGCAGAATTATGGGAGTTATTGTGTCCATAAAAAAGTGACATATATATATATTTTGCTTCTCAGAAACAAATTGTATCAGATCCTAATTTATTAACTTTTTGTAAAGCATTTAATGTTATTTATAGTATTAAATGTAACTTATGTGGTTGGAAATATGTAGGTGAAACATCAGGTCCATTACATAAACGTATTAATCAACATCGTTCAGACACTAACAAGAACAAAGCAAAAAATTTACAGTCTACAGCAGAAATACAACATTTTCATAAACATAAATTTAACAATACTACAATTGAAATTATACAAATAATAAAAACTAAATCAAAACGTTTGTTTATGGAGTCTTCATATATGAAATATTATAACACTATTTATCCTTATGGACTTAATAGTGAATTATTTAACAGACCAGTTAAAGTTTTTTCAACAAATAATACTACAGATTATTCTCCTATTTATCCTACTCTAAATCATAATTTAAATCATAAAACAACACGTAACAAGCGAGGAAAGTGTACTGCTACAGTTGTTATTTCCAAAAAATTTATTGTTAAACAAATCAATACTCTTCATCATAACTATATTAAGAATTACAACTGGTTTTTAATACGAAAATACATTTTTGCTATTAAAAAGAAACAGATAGTACAATATTTAAATGTATTTCTTAGTAAATCTTACTCAAATCATTTCTCTGATATTTTTTATGATCTAATTATGACAAGAGCTAATCTTTTAAACATTAAAAACATAAAAACATACATAAAAAAACAAAAAAATCAAAGCACTAATACTCAAATGATTTTTTTCAAATCAAATCTTTAATAAAATTAATATTAATTCTATAATTAATGATAAAAACTGTTATTTGCCTATTAATAATCTTCAAATTTCAAAAACATTTAAATATCCTAATACAATCGGAAGAAAGATTTTTAACTATAATGCATTTTCAAAAAATACATCTGATGCTAGTACTTTTCAGTGTAAATGCAATGACCCCACTCTAAAAAAATTCATTAATAATGATCATGGACATATAATCGCTGGTAATCTTAATATTGTGAATGATTATAAACTACAAAAACTAATGGGTTATGGTACTAAATATAGACTTCCTTAAAAATTTAATGTAAATTCTATTATAAAACGGTTTACATACGATATAGACATTTTTATTTATAAAATTTCAATCTCATATAGTAAACCTATTGAATATTTTAATCAATGGAAAATACTTGTTATTGAAAAATTAAGTTCGTCTTTAAAACATAATTTATCGCATATGGTTAAAATTAACACAAAACATTTGTTCCAGCAAATTACTAAATTACAAAAAAACTATGTAATAACATATATTGACAAATCTCCTAATAATTATGCAATCATATGTAAAGCTTATTATCACCAACTACTTACATCCTGTATTTCTACTAACAATTCTTTTTAAAAAAACTAATGAAAATGTAATTGTAAACAATCGTAAAATTCACAGTTATTATAAATGATTAAATATTACTTCTACTAAATTTAATTATCCTTATTTAGTTCTTATACCCAAATTTCATAAAAATCCAATTAAATTTAGGACTGTAACTATAGGATGCAATACATATAATAATATAGCCAATAAACATCTATTAAAAATTCTCAATCAAATTTATACACTGACAACATCCACTGATAATACACATTGTATAAAAAATAGCTATCAACTCGTCAATATTTTGAAAAATCTAAATGTGTTAACAATATAATGACATATGATTTCAAAGATCTATTTAATAATATAGATTTATTAGATCTACATAATATTATAAATGCATTATTTAATAAGTATCATCATTCACTTAATTTACCAATTCATATAGATACAGCTTATTTTAAAACTTTAACAAATTTCATTATATATAATAATTATATAATGCATGATAACACGTTATATTTACAGAAAGTCGGTATACCACAAGGGGGATGTACATCTAGTATACTTTCAGACTTATACTTGTATCATTATGAACGTACTTTTATTAACAGTAATATACATTTATTTCATTATATTGATAACATAATTTTAATTGCCACTGATCACACTAATATTTCTATATTTCCAATTGATTATCCTACGAACTTAGAATTAACGGAAAACCTCCTTTCTAACAATTACTATTAACTTTTTAGATCTTAAAATTACACTTAAAAAAACAAAACAATAATTGATCTATTTGATAAACGTAAAGAATTTAAATTTAATGTTAATTCATTTACTAATTTTAAATCATGTCTTCATAATTCTGTATATCGTAAATATACTCCTTAATCATATTTATAGAATAAAAAGTTTATGTTCTTCTCAACTAATTAACAACAATATTAAAAAACTTATATATGATGCATTACAACATGGTTTTCCCAAAAAATTCATATATTCCTTAATGTATAGTTAGTTCTTATACAATCTTTGCAACCAAATTAACACATGCGTTAAAAAATGTATAAAAAAATCATATAATCTTAGAAAATAGTAAAAAAAAAAATCATAACAGGACGGTTGGGTGGGTAGATGTTGGATTGAGGAGGTGTGTGGCGGAGTTGTATGGAAAAAACGCATGGTTAATTTATATTATTATAAAAAAAAGAGGGGGGGGGGCATTTTGATTTACACAATTGTTTGATTTTACACATTTTATAATGGACTGTGATGTGATATTTTTATATGTATATTAATTTAGTTATATTTACATATTCATTATTTAATTAATTTAAATGAATTTATATTCATTAATATTAAGAATGTTTTTGATCTAATGATTTGGATTAATACCTACGGTGGACAATATCATATTAACTTCTAATATAATGTATACTTTTCTAAAGTGTTAATATAATATGTTTTAATTTTTATTAAACGTTCTACCCTTACCACTTATATTAAATGTTTGTAATTTTTTAACTTTGTATGAAGAAATATTATATGTTACTAATTCATTTCAATATTTAATTAATATTAATTTTAAATTTTTTGTATCTTAATTCAAATATTTAGTATTTTATTTTAATTTAATTTATGTGATGTTGCATTTTTGGCACAGTTATTTAATAGTTTTTGTCATTTAATGGTACATATATTTTTATGTTGCTTTAATTATTAATTTTTTGATCTTACAACTTATTTTTAACATAGAATTATTCATTAATACATCCATTACTTTAATGTAATTAGATATTCTATGTATTAATTAATTTCATTTATTTATTATTTAACTAATTGCTATAATTTCAGATAGTAATTTGGTTTAATTATTAAACATTTATTTTCATCCAATACTTTTTATTCAGATTATATTCACTTTTACCAACATAGATTGCAGCACTAATGTTCCTGTTTACTTTACAATATTCATATTATTCTAACATTTTTTTGGCAACATAGTAAAGCATTTTCTTTTTCTAAATTTGGCAACATGTAATGATTTTTTGCAATTCATTCCCTAGTTTTGGTTGTGTTTCATGTGTGGTTCTTGTGGTGCACAGGTATCTTTTTTAATCATAATGGATTTTACACTTTCTGACTCTATTTAATGTTTTCTCTGTATATTATAGGTATGGCTTCTTTCCTTTTTAATATTGTATTTATTTTTTATTTTTTCACAGGTTTGATTCAATGTTTATGAGCAGGTAGTCCCAAAATCACATTCTTTAGCAATTTATGGCTAATATGATGATGAAACCTCTCATTTCATTTTATTTGTGGTATTTAGGCATTTGGGACTTGATAATTCTGTCTAAATACCACAAATTTCATTTCATTCATTCATTTAATTCCATTTATTCAATTTTTAATTTAATTTCTTATTCTTTTAATTTGTTTTTGTTTCCATATTCAGTGTGTTGGGGAATCTTTTATTGACAACTAATTATTACATACTTAATCATTATTTCATTCTTTAAGTTGGTGTTATGATAATGTTTCATTTATGGTTATATATATATAACATTATATATATATATATATATATATATATATATATATATATATATATATATATATATATATATATATATAGATACTATATATATATATATATATATATATACTATATATATATATATATATATATATATATATATATATATATATATAGATATAGATATAGATATAAAGTTTTGAACTGAGGATGGCTTTGGGTTCTGGGAGTCATGATCGGCGTAGATCTGATTTTTTTTTTCAAAAATTCCAACTTAGGGGAGAATGTAATAGATAGTGTTTCTTACGAAATCTACCTAAAAGACACTTTTATCGAAATTTTATGATAACGCGCTCCCTAATTTTAAAGGATTATTGTTATAACGTAATTATGTTACATAATTTATTTACGAATATTAGAGAAAGTAAGGCAAACAGCGAAAAGAAAAAAATAGCAGAATGAACTTATAAAACACTTCAAAAAACATGCTAAAGTTTCTTTGACTCGTATAAGATAACTACAATAAAATGCGCTTCAAGTGACAACCTCATACAGACTGTAATGTATCAGACGGTATTATTCAAATTGATTTTAGGAAAAATTTAAATACTACGGAGGCGAAACAAATATAAATTCAAATGAAAAGTCTGTAAAAAAATCTAGCATAATTTATGTTTATCTTTTACTTTTAAAAATGCAGTAAAAAATGAGCTTTTATTAAATTATCTTTTCCGTTAAAACACAAATTCTTTTTGAAAGGGCTTTCTAGTACAACAGGATCGCTAATTTTTATAAATTTAATTAATGTTTATCTACAACGTTTTGAAATTTATATTTTGACAACAACTTCCAATTGAAACTAGTAAACATATCGGTCCTATTAATAAGTTTTCCTCTACAACTCAATGTAGTATTTATTTTATAAGGTAATAATTTAATTTTTAACGGAAAGAATGCTTTTAAAAGTAATCTAATTATTCAAAGGTATTTTTAAATTATACACACTTAAAGAACATTAATGCATCTTTTAATTTAACGTAAATGTGTTTATTGTTGACACAAGTATTTTAACAAAAGAAATGTTAGGCTGAATAAATATTTTCCACTAACTTTACGTAACTTTTGTAAATAATACTTTAAAAGATAAAGTGAAGGGTTTTTCAAAAATAACTTCGAACCTCTAAGATATATTTTCTAAGCTGAAATTACTCTTCTAAAAACTTCATCAGAAAAGAGAAATAATTACAATCTTAAACATTTTAAATGTTTCCATTGAAAGATGGATAAATCTTTCTTTTTGAAAATGAACGTTAAATCTCAGAAGAGAATTTATAAAGAAAAGAAACTTAATTTTTCTCGGTATAAGTCTTCTTTTTTGCAATAATAATTATAAACTAGTAAATCTGCAGATCAGGAGCCTCAACGTCAGCTCTGAAAGTCATTGTTTTTTAATCTCACTTTTCATATTATTTAGTATCTTATAATCCGCAATTTAATTCTTTTTATATTACATACATATTTATAGGCATATAAAATACTTCGGAGGTTTCAGAAATTAGAAGCGTTAAATTAAACCCAATGTATGCAATGATATTCTGAAATTCTTATTAACTTTTTATTATTGTATTTTTTAAAATAAAAAATACATTTCTTAAGGGAGCTCTGCCCCCCTGAAACCCCCGTAATCTTATTAAATTTATATTCATGATTTCTTATTGATTCTATGAATGATTCTAGTATACCTTGGATTTCGTTCTACACAGTGGTTTTATTAGGATAAGCAACAATTTCTAAAATAATTTCATATTAATTTAATATCCAAATAGCAATATTTACTTACCTGACAAAGACGAAACACCTGCATCTGATGAATAAGTTGAATAATATCTCATGTACAAAAGCAACGTGTATGGAAATGTAAACTGAATCTACTATATTTCACTTATATCTATTTTAGAAATCCAGTGTTATTACAATTTTTGCTGACAAAAACAGTTTTGATGGTCATTCTATAATATTTATCTTATCTAAGTACACCCGGATCTAACTCGAGGGAAATAGCATACAAAATCTCCCCAAAATAGGCATATTTGGAAACTTTTAAACCTATTTGATAATCATTCATAATCGTGCCCACTGCGGATTTACTAAATAGCAAACGTGATTCGGCCCTATAAAGTATTTTTTGTAATAGCTTCTTTTTTCTCAATTTCCAGTAATTGTAAAATTTCAGGATCGGACGATATGTATGGAAGCGTGTTACTATTCTAATTTCTTTAGTTTAACCACCTCGTTGTACGAGCGATTTTTATCCTATTTTTAAAAGAATATGAACTTTTCAACGACGAAACATCACATCTGTTTCAGAAAATGAATAAATTCTCATGTAAGAAATATACTTACACAAATGTAAACTACGAGACTTGAATTACACGTTTAATATTTTTGTAATTTTCGTTTAGAAAAAATATTTTAGTAGTCATTCTATAGTAGTTAAAAGGTAACTTGTATCAAAATAAATTGTCATTTATGTCAATAGAATACTAACCACCCTAAAATAAGTTATTTTGTTAATAAAATATTGCAGCGAATTTTATTTGAGTAATATTTTTTTTAATACAAACAGTAATTAATAAAAAATGTGAGTTAAATGTCCGATTTCGTTTAAGAAATATCAAACAAGAAGAAACAAGAAAACAAAATCTTGCGTCAAGTCTAAATTATGAAACAATTTAAAACATTTCCTAAATACTGTAACAGAACTTCCCCGTTTAAAAAAGTGAAAAAATATATCTTACGTAAACAATTTAGAAACACAAAACAACTGAAAACGTACTTTCAGAAATAATCATCCATAAATGACAATGTCTCCAGTTCTTTGTGTAGCCCTGTATTTGAATTTATTTATATTCTAGAAAAATCTAATTTGTACTAAATATAATTTCGCAGCTATAGTTCTGCGATGATACATAACTCAAGTAAAAAACAGTCTTAAGCAATTCACGCTCATACATAGTAAATCTTACGAATTCTTTTGTATAGACCTGTTTATGATATATACAATTTATACACACAACCTAATACGAAAAAAAAAATAGTTAAACTTAAAAACGCATACCAAAATTGAAACCACACTTCCAGTATTTATCGCTTATAAACAGTACTATAATTGAATTTTTTTTGTATGTGTAAATGAAGAATAACTAATTATGCACGTCATATTCTACAATAGGTATCTTCTAATGCATCACAAAAATGTATATAAATTTCATTATGCTTGAAATAGTGTATATTGTTAAGGAGGGTTTACTAAAATTAACTATCCTTTTCGATCATTTAGTATGTCTGGAAAATAATTCGTTTTTAGTAAAGTTCATGAAAAGACTCAAAAACGGTAGAATTATGGAAGCGTAACTAATGCATTTTTAATTTTTATTTCTTACCGAATGATCATTTTTATATTTTAGCTGTTGCCAAAACTGTTAAAAAATGTATTGAAATTGCTTAAATTAATCTCGAGGAAAAGTTAATTCAATATAAGCTGTCTTCGATAAAATTTTCAAAGCATGGTTGTATTTTAAATCCTATATATTATTTTTGCTGTCAACGTCCCATTTTCTAAGCAAATGAAAAACGCAGAACGATAAATGCGATACCATATGAAAGGATTTTGCAGCGGCTCCTGAGATTGTACACTCACATTTCGTTAACACATGTTTTTTTTATTAGAAATTGCTTTTAATTTAAAATTAAATCAGCATTGTTTTCATAAATAAAATTAAAGGTTTTCCTCAAATTAGTGTTGCCACAAAAATAAAATACCGCAACAATGATTGTAAAAAATGTTCAATAAAGATAAAGTGGGACATAGTTGCTGCACAGGTTTATTTTATATTTATGTTTAAGAAGCAAAATTTAAATTCAAATGCTCAGCTTATTTTTCTTTATCCATGTTTTTTTTTCGAAATAGATGATGTCCTTCACCCTTTAATGCAGTTAAAATGCGATTGATATTTTTTTTTTTGCGTTTGCTATCTTTGGTCAGTTTTTAGTGTAACTTTGATGGAATAAATGAGATGATATTCTTCTGGCTTGAATAATGTTGTTTGTATATAGTTTTAGTCCTTATTTTTTTAGAAGTTTAAACCTGCATGTAAAAATTATCAGTACAAAAACCCTTAACGGGTTAAAAGTTGTGACGCAGCATTTTCTTTTGGCTCTAAGAATTTTAAATATGGGTCTCAAAAGCAATGATATCGAATTTGAGTGACGCTATGTTAATAATATTTTTAAAAATCATCATTTTCTTTTTAGTTTTATTTATATTCACAGGTGCAATTATTATTTTAACATGAAAAAATATATAAAATTTATTCGCTGATGCTTTTTTATTCAGATCTCTCAGGAATTCAAAATATGGGTTTTAAAAGAAATGATATCAAAATTTGAGTGACACCTTGAGGTGAATTTAGTAGGATTGTTTTAAAATTCAATTTAAATTATTTTTCGTTTGTCTTCTAAAGTATATTTACACATAGAAACAATACTTTTAATTTTTCAATACACTGTTAAATATATTACTTTCACTGACCCTATATTATGTATTGAAATGTATTTATTTCAATAAACTGATTTATGTTTTGTGCCACGCTATCCAAAATCATAAGTAAAATTTATGTAAATGATTATTTTGCGTCATATTATCCACTTGCATACATTTCCCTTTGTTTGGATAAAATGACGCAAAATAATCATTTACATAAATTTTACTTATGATTTTGGATAGCCTGGCACAAAACATAAATCAGTTTATTGAAATAATTACATTTCAATACATAATATAGGCTCAGTGAAAGTACTATATTTAACAGTGTATTGAAAAATTAAAAGTATTGTTTGTATTTGTAAATATACTTTAGAAGACGAACGAAAAATAATTTAAATTGAATTTTAAAACAATCCTACTAAATTCACGTCAAGGTGTCACTCAAATTTTGATATAATTTCTTTTAAAACCCATATTTTGAATTCCTGAGAGATCTGAATAAAAAAGCATCAGCGAATAAATTTTATATATTTTTCATGTTAAAATAATAATTGCACCTGTGAATATAAATAAAACTAAAAAGAGGAGATGATTTTTAAAAATATTATTAACATAGCGTCACTCAAATTCGATATCATTGCTTTTGAGACCCATATTTAAAATTCTTAGAGCCAAAAGAAAATGCTGCGTCACAACTTTTAACCCGTTAAGGGTTTTTGTACTGATATCATTACTTTTTTGAGGTTATTGATGAAAATGTCAATTAATCGACACTAAGCATAGGGTATAAATTAATCATTAGAATAAAATTTTAAAGAAATGCTAAAAAAGACCCCTAGGGCCCCAATAAAAATATAAGGGTGGTGGCCCGGGGAGAGGAGTGCAAGACTCAACTTTAAAGTTATGCAGCGAGAGAGTAACATAATTAGAGGGATGAAAATGCATGGCACAAAAATGTTCAAGTGTCCCGGACCGGGTTCAGGCCAGTGTCCTAAATGGACTGTAGAAATGGTGGAATAATTAAATGGAAAAAAGGTCAGAAAAAACGAAGAAGATCAGATTAAAAGGAGCCAAGTTATTTACAATTTATGGAACAAAAACGTCAAGGGGCCACGTACCGGACCCTAGGGTCTTTACTAGAACGTAGAAATGGAAAAATAACTGACTGGAGAAAGGGAACCCAACAACGAAGAAAATCAGACAAAAAAAGAGTAAAGTTATTAAAAATTTAGGGCACAAAAACTTAAAAGGTTACAGGGGGACCGGGTTTTGTCCGAGAAAATTTTGTGTTGTTCATGTAGTAGCTGGAAGTCCTTGGAAGTTGCTAGAAAAAAAAAGCTAGTGAATTGGACGATTTTTAAGGGAGCTATAGTGAGGGCCTCAAAAGGGGCCAGCTGACAGTTTTGAGCAGGACCTTAGGATGAAGGGTCTGAACTGGAATGCAGAAATGGGGACTAATTGGAAACAGAAATTGGAACTAAAATCGATGTATCCTGTCGATGTCGAGTCGAAGGAATCAAACCGCGTTGCAATGGGACCCATAGAACTCGAGTTAGCTGCAAAATCCGTTAGTTCCACCGCCAGGGGACGCACTCCGTTCTATACAAACATAGCTGAAATCTTCGAGGCTGTCGATTTCAAATCGAATGAACCATACCTCGTCGTGATGGGACCAATAAAACTCGAGTTAGCTGCAAAATCTGTTAGTTCCATCTTCCACCACCAGAGGGCGCACTCTGGTCTATACAGACATATCTGAAATCTTTGAGGATGTCGATTTCGAATCGAATTAGCCATACCTCGCAATGATGGGGCCCATAGAATCCGAGATAGGAAAGCGCCCCCTGGTGGTGAGAATTGAGACTAAAATCGATATATCCTGTCGATGTCGAGTTGAATGAATCAAAGTGCATTATGATGGTACCCATAAAACTCAAGTTAGCTGAAAAATCCTTTAGTTCCACGTTCCACCGCCAGGGGGCGCACTCTGTTCTATACGAACATAACCGAAATCTGTAAAGCTATCGAAATCCAGTTGAATGAGACAATTTTTGTCGTAATCGGGCCCATAGAACACGAGATACGAAAGCGTTCCCTGGTGGCAAAACTTGGAACTAAAATCGATATATCCTGTCGATGTCGGGTCGAATGAATCAAACTGCATTGTGATGGGATCCATAGAACTCGAGTTAGCTGCAAAATCTGTTAGTTCCATCTTCCACCACCAGGGGACGCACTCTGGTCTATACAGACATAGCTGAAATCTTTGAGGCTGTCAATTTCGAGTCGAATGAGCCATACCTCATAGTGATTGGGCCCATAGAACCTGAGATAGGAAAGCGCCCCTGGTGGTGAGATTTGAAACTAAAATCGATATATCCTGTCAATGTCGAGTTGAATGAATTAAACTGCATTGTGATGGGACCCAAAGAACTCAAGTTAGCTGAAAAATCCTTTAGTTCCACGTTCCACCGCCAGGGGGCGCACTCTGTTCTATACGAACATAACCAAAATCTGTACAGCTATCGAAATCCAGTTGAATGAGCCAAACCTTGTCGTAATCGGGCCCATAGAACTCAAGATAGAAAAGCGCCCCCTGGTGGGGAAACTTGTACCTACAATCGATAAATCCTGTCGATGTCGAGTCGAATGAATCAAACCGCATCGTGATGGTACCGATAGAACTCGAGTAAGCAGCAAAATCCGTTAGTTCCATCTTCCACCACCAGAGGGCGCACTCTGGTCTATACAGACATAGCTGAAATTTTTGAGGCTGTTGATTTTGAGTCGAATGAGCCATACCTCGTCGTGATTGGGCCCATATAACCATAGATAAGAAAGCACTCCTGGTGGTGAAACTCTGAACTAAACTCGGTAAGTTTTATTGATATCGAGTCGAATGAGCCAGACTACGTTGCGATTTGGTATGCACAACCTGTGGCCCGCGGGCTAAACGTGGCCTGTGATGGGTAACTCGTTGCCCACTGAGACCATACATGCCAACATATCCAGAAATTTCGATTTCTTAATAATTCGGGAAAAATTGCAAATTTTGTCCATTGTAGGAAAACATCATGAATTTCGTCAATCGGGTGCATGAAATCCTGAATTGCGTCGACTGGATGCGAATTTTGTTGAATGGGCATGGAAAAAATTACAAATTTCACCAGTTTGTCGCAAGAAAAAAAAAAAACGAAAATTTCAATAATCGATTGACAGAAACCAGAGATGCCAAAATCCGAAATTCCGGAGTTGTGAATTTCGTCAATCACTCAAAATAATAAAAAAAATCTTGAATTTTGTAAACCACTGGAAAAAACCCGCGAATTTTGTCGATAAGGCACGTAAAATTATGAATTTCATTGATCGAGCATGGACAAACAACGAATTTCATCGAATGGGCGTGGAAAAATCACAAATTACAACGAACAGACATTGAAAAAATTTGCAATTGGTCCATAGATCGTAGGAAAACATCATGAATTATGTCTATTGGGTCGGTAAAATTATGAATTTTGTCGACAAGCATAGAAAATCACGAATTTCGTGAATTGGGTCTAGAAAAAGCAAGAAAAATTCATTTATCGCTTCGCCAAATTCGACACCACCAACTATCTCGCTTGTTCTATGATTTAACCCTGTAAGCTTTTCATTTACTTGTTGACATTATGGTGGCTTGGTTTGCTAACCACTCATATTTGAAGAATCATGCTGTATTCTTATGAAAAGGAACAGACTGAGCGTGTGTATGGCGAAGAATCAAGTAGGAACACACAGGTTAAACTTTAACAAAAACATATAATTATTTAAGAAAAACAAGTAAGTGGTGAGATTCGACTGGCACGGCAAGATAGCCAGCCACACTCAGTTAGCGGCAAAAACAGACTGCCTGTTACAATGCGGTTACAGCTAAAAGTAACTCATTACACGTTGAGTTGTATGAAAAATGTCATACAATAAAATTAAAGTTAAAATTACAGTTAATATAGTTCCTGTTTAACACGGAGTTACAGTTTATGGATAAACAGTTCAGGATACAGCTAACCTGCCACAACATCATCACTTATTTCACAAGCATAATCATGCTCTAGTTACACACTGGAATTTTTTATTCTGTGGCCTTTTCTTTTCTTAGTATAAATAAAGTTATTATAAACAGTTTAATAAGGAACATTGTGCCAACAATACGAATTTGCATGCAAAAAAACAAGAAATTTTGTAAACAAACTGGTAGCAAGAAAAATTCATTTATCGCTTCGCCAAATTTGACGCCACCAACTATCTCGCTTGTTCTATGATTTAACCCTGTAAGCTTTTCATTTACTTGTTGACATTAAGGCGGCTTGGTTTGCTAGCCACTCATATTTGAAGAATCATGCTGACATCTTATGAAAAGAACAGACTGTGCGTGTGTATGGCGAAGAATCAAGTAGGAACATACAGGTTAAACTTTAACAAAAACATATAAATATTTAAGAAAAACAAGTAAGTGATGAGATTCGACTGGCACGACAAGATAGCCAGCCACACTCAGTTAGCGGCAAAAACAGACTGCCTTTTACAATGCGGTTACAGCTAAAAGTAACTCATTACACGTTGAGTTGTATGAAAAATGTCATACAATAAAATTAAAGATAAAATTACAGTTAATATAGTTCCTGTTTAACATGGAGTTACAGTTTATGGATAAACAATTCAGGATACAGCTAACCTGCCACAACATCATCACTTATTTCACAAGCATAATTATGTTCTAGTTTATTGTTTATTGATAACATACATCTGACTTGTGTGCTTGACATCAAGTGCCCGCTTATAAATGCTCTAGTTACACACTGGAAATTTTATTCTGTGGCCTTTCTTTTCTTAGTATAAACAACGTTATTATAGACAGTTTAATAAGGAACATTGTGCCACCAATACGAATTTGCATGCAAAAAAAAACAAGAAATTTTGTAAACAAACTGGTAGCAAGAAAAATTCATTTATCGCTTCGCCAAATTTGACGCCACCAACTATCTCGCTTGTTCTATGATTTAACCCTGTAAGCTTTTCATTTACTTGTTGACATTATGGCGGCTTGGTTTGCTAGCCACTCATATTTGAAGAATCATGCTGTCATCTTATGAAATAAACAGACTGTGCGTGTGTATGGCGAAGAATCAAGTAGGAACACACAGGTTAAACTTTAACAAAAACATATAAATATTTAAAAAAAACAAGTAAGTGATGAGATTCGACTGGCATGACAAAATAGCCAGCCACACTCATTTAGCGGCAAAAACTGACTGCCTGTTACAATGCGGTTACAGCTAAAAGTAACTCATTACTCGTTGAGTTGTATGAAAAATGTCATACAATAAAATTAAAGTTAAAATTATAGTTAATATAGTTCCTGTTTAACATGGAGTTACAGTTTATGGATAAACAGTTCAGGATACAGCTAACCTGCCACAACATCATCACTTATTTCACAAGCATAATTCTGCTCTAGTTTATTGTTTATTGATAACATACATCTGACTTGTGTGCTTGACATCAAGTGCTCGCTTATAAATCCTCTAGTTACACACTGGAAATTTTTATTCTGTGGCCTTTTCTTTTCTTAGTATAAATAAAGTTATTATAAACAGTTTAATAAGGAACATTGTGCCATCAATACGAATTTGCATGCAAAAAACACAAGAAATTTTGTAAACAAACTGGTAGCAAGAAAAATTCATTTATCGCTTCGCCAAATTTGACGCCACCAACTATCTCGCTTGTTCTATGATTTAACCCTGTAAACTTTTCATTTACTTGTTGACATTATGGCGGCTTGGTTTGCTAGCCACTCATATTTGAAGAATCATGCTGTCATCTTATGAAAAGGAACAGACGGTGTGTGTGTATGGTGAAGAATCAAGTAGGAACACACAGGTTAAACTTTAACAAAAACATATAAATATTTAAGAAAAACAAGTAAATGATGAGATTCGACTGGCACGACAAAATAGCCAGTCACACTCATTTAGCGGCAAAAACAGACTGCCTGTTACAATGCGGTTACAGCTAAAAGTAACTCATTACTCGTTGAGTAGTATGACAAACGTCATACAATAAAATTAAAGTTAAAATTACAGTTAATATAGTTCCTGTTTAACATGGAGATACTGTAACTCATTAGAATAACTTTGCTTTGTGCTAATAATGGAAAATGCTGCAAAATGAAAAGTTTCAGTATATAACCAATGCAAAAGTCAATGTTTGCATCAGCAAAAGGTTGCAAATTCTGAGTATGTGCAGATAGGATGCGCGCCTGTTGAAGCACTTATTTGCAGTTTTTAAACAAATACTACAATTTAGTATTTATGCAAAACTGTAAAGAGCCCCCAAAACTAAGTTCAATTTTTTAAAGTTTCATTTGGATTTTTGAAACAGAATTTCATTTGGCGGCCTTGCCAACTTTCCCAGGGGGGAGGGGTGCTCAAATTTTTTCAGGGGGTTCTGACCCCTGCCCCCCCCTAGCTACGGCTCTGGTTGAAATAGGGAACATGCAATAGTAAACGACAATGACACGCAAAAATTTCAGGGCAATCCAAGTATATTTATGCTAGTTAGAGCACGTGCAAACAAACCGAAGTCATAAACACTTTTAAACTAGGTTGGAAAGTGTTAAAAACGCACAAAAATATATTTACATAATATTAGTTCATTCCAGAACAAGCCGTTTAAAAGAAATGTTAATATATTTAAAAAAATTTTGCGTGAATTTGCTAATGTAAACATATGCTGTGATTTCAATAATGTTTTTTCATCTACAGAAAAAATATTATTTCAAAAAAGCAACCCAAAAGGCTGAAGACTGCAACTGATCACTTAACAAAAAATTGCTAAATCTACGGTACAGGATATGGAACTCTTGTTATGGGCATATTTCTTTTAAAATAGTGTTGATGAAGAAATTGTTGATTTATTTTAAAGTGTCAATTTGGCAGAGTACAGTTCCTGATGCTCATTTTTTACAACTTTATGCACCCGGTGGTGCTTCTAAAACTACTAATATAGGTATTTCTTTATTATTCTGTCGACTATTTTCCATAAAAAAAAACTATCATCAGATGGCAATGCCTAATAAACAAATGGAAGAATGCGATCAACTGTCTGGCTTGTTCTAGGATTTAACTCTGTAAGCTTTTCATTTACTTGTTGATATCACTTATTTCACAAGTATAATTATTCACAAGTTATACACAGGAAATTTTTTTTCTGCGGCTTTTTCTTTTCTTAGTATAAATAAAGTTATTATAAATAGTTTAATAAGAAACATAGTGCCAACAATATGAAAATGCACTAATTTATCTTTCTATATAATACTTTGATCATATGTATCCAGGGGCTGTGCTAAGATTTACAAAATGCTAGCCAGTAAATTAGCCAAATTAAAATATTTTTAGCCAAATTTATCTATAATTAGCCGAAAGTATATAATACATTTTTTATCATTAACTCTTTCAGCCCTGACTTTATTGAATGGGTAAAAAAGCATTTTCTCACTGCTTTACATTTGCTGCATGTCCAAACATTGTGCCCATTTTTTTCTTTTTTAAATTTTTTTGAGTTATACTGCATCCAAAAATAAAAGTATTACCTTAAAGCATGGCTGCCAATTGTTCCAATTTTTGCATACCACTGAAATTTAATAGAAATTTTCGCCTTATTTAATCCTCGAAATGCTGTGGTTAAATAAGGCAAAAATTTCTATTAAATTTTAGTAGTATCCAAAAATCGGAAGAGTAGGTAGTTCTGCCTTAAAGTAAAGATTAAAATTAAACTGTTGCCAACTAAAAAAACCCCCCAAAAACTGCTGATTAAATTTTAACTCAGTACCGTTTTATTATTGTTTCTTTTTGGGCATAGCATGCATATTATTCACTACAAACTTTTTAAAAAAATCATCCATGTTTCAAAGCATGATTACAAGAATGAAAAGCTTCCGATAAATTATTCGCTCTTTTCACCATAGTAATTTTTTATTCGCCAATTTCACGATGTATTTGTATTTGGCACATAGGCGAATGACAAGCGCGGCCCCTGTATATCTCTCTGTGTGTGTGTTTGTACGTGCATGTGTCAAGAGAGAGAAAAAGTATGACCCCCCCCCCCCTCATTATTCACATCTATCCACAGCTTTGGCAACCTTCCCCCTTTTCAACAAACATCACTTTTGAAGTTCTAAGGTTAAGTAAGAAAATTGTTTTTTGGTATTAGTGTAAAATGTAAGCTGTTAAAAATTGTATTTTGCATACACTAGATTAACACTTTAGAATTGTATGTTTTATTGTTTACACCCACCCCCTTTATTTATATGACAAGATCATCACTGAGTAGGATAATTTTTTTAAAGAAATAAATAACCCGAGTCTGTTTTAACTCTGTCAATAAAACTTGTAAACAAAAATAGGAAAACTATTTTTATTTTTATTCAAGGGCAAATTTTATAAATATGTTTTTCAGTGCTCCGTAATCTGAATTCTTTCGATTTGTTTAGTTTTTAATTATTGTAATACAAAAAAGAATCACATTTTTAATTTTAGAACAAAACTTTTTTTTTTTTTTTTTTTTTTTTTTTTTCGAAAAAGATGTTACATTAAAAAATATTTAGATTAAATTTAGTCTCTCCGTTTTCAAGTTATTCAAACAAATTTGAGGGAGGAATTAAATGCCATTAAAGTTCTATCCACAGAAGTATGGTTAATAATAGTCTTTTTTTTTTTTTTTTTTTTTTTTTTTTTTTTTTTTTAAGGTATGAAAAATTCATATGAGGTTAGATTTATAGATTATAATTTAATATGTGACAGCAGAATGATCCAGTGAGTCAGATTTTCTTCATTTAAATATAAATATTAACCTAAATGAAGTTAAATATAAGTAATAATTATTATTATTTATTATAATTTTAAAATATATAAAATAATATCTATGGCTATTTATTTTAACTTCATGCTTTCACATTAAATTAATTTTAAAATACATTTAAGACATTCTGCGATATTACATTCTTTTTTTTTTTCATTTATCAATAATAAAATAAAAACTTCGAAAGCGAAAATTGTCACTTTAGTATTTTTATTTAAAGACTCATCTGACTACTAATTTCACTTAATGTATAATACAAATAAAATTCTTTTAAAAATAAATAAATAAACAGACAAAAAAGTTTTAAAATCACTATAATTAATGCTTCTTTTTCGTATTACAATGGTTAAAACTACACAGACATATCAAAAATTCAGATTTTTAACGAAACACCGAAAAAAAATAAAATTTACCCGTGAAAAAAAAGTAATGGTTTTCCTCTTTTGTTTACAAATGTTTATGCAGATTAAACATAGATTAGACTATTTCTTTTAAATGTATACTACTTATTACTGATGATCTTATGCAATTCATGTTGAACTGGAGTTCTTTTTACTGTTGATTTCATGAATGAAATCTTTTAAAACTTTGTCTGTTTCAATTCAACGTACTGGGAATGCACGGCACGCGTATGAATATATGAAAACAATCCCAAAGAACAGTTGGTTGGTTGCAGACAGACTTCCGTTTAGGAACGGGAAATATATTATCCAACCAACGAGAAATATATTATCCTTAAAAAATTAAAACCTTGTTATAAATAACAGTAAAATTGAATGCATATAATTAAAAAAATATTTCCCCTATTTAAAAAATGAATCTAAATAGTTTCACAACGAAATACAGATATATAAAATGCGAAGTATATTCTGAACAAAAAAGAAAAATATATAAGTGACAATTTAATTTAATACAAAATATATTATAAATTAAAAATATATTTTCGTATGAAAAAATGAGTCGAAATAATTCATCAGCTACATGCTAAAATTTATTCCGAGCTTAAATGTATACCGAGACCAATTTTTAACCTTATGTTTGAGCAGTCAAAAGAGGTGATTCGGTCCCATGTATTCCTATGAGAAATCTCGTAGGAAAATAGTCCGATTTTAAAAGTGGATTATATAAAAAACTCGAGTTTTCCTATTTAAGCGGATCAGTGGATTCGCTTCATCTAAAACCGATTAGTATCTTATATTAATTTTAAAAAATCCTTCGGGCGGATTTCGAGATACGCGTTTTACACCATGACACCATTACATGTAGAGTGAAAAAGTTCCCATTTTACTAAAAAATGGGTTTCCAGATCTTAAAATCTACTGCATGTAGAAATCTATAAATTTCATGATAGAGTTAGACCGGAAATATAAGACAGCTTTCAAAAAATCAAAACGATATGCCTCATATTTGCTGAGATATTAAATGTCGGCTTTTCGCTTTTCCTTTGAACTCAAACTAGGTGTATATATAAGAGTGACGGAAATCTTCGGTTTTGGGCTTTCGGTTTTCGGTTTTTGCTGCGTCACTCGAGAAACTACCGTCTCTCATGATTACATATTGCTAAAAAATATTAGACTGCAGTGCGAAATCTTTGCACGGGTCCACTGCTAGATAAATATTTAAGGAGTAAAGTTATTTAAGAAAAATTTAAATTCGGCGATGAGAAAACCATGAAACCCAGAAATCCTCGATTTCTGGATTATTAGATGTGCAAAAGTGTATATTTTCTTTCTAAACAAAGTATTAACTAATACTATGTTAATTTTAACACAATATTATAATTGGTAAATAAATCATATGAGTTGTAATTTTCCAAATGGGCCAAAAATGTCCGGGCCAGGATTTGAACGAGGGATGTCTTGGCTGAAGCTGCCAATGCTATGCCAACTGAGCTATCCCGGACGAGTCTAGAGGATCTAATTCATCCTGATAACCATAATGATCATAGAATCTAGTGTGATACCTGAATCAGCTCAACAGAATACATTGGAGGTAATGGAACTCCATTAAACACTTACTACGTAAGATACACTAGATTAATTTTAACACAATTATTCTAATTGGCAAATATAGCATATGAGTAGAAATTTTGCAACTGGCCGAAAAAAGGTTAGTTGGATGAATTAGGTCCTCCAGATTCGTCCGGGATAGCTCTTTTGGCAGATTATTTCCGGCTTTAGCTATAAGATCCCTGCTTCGAATCCGGGCCCGGGCATTTTTCGCCCAGTTGGAAAACTACAACTCGTATTTGCTAATATATTTATAAAATAATACCTGATCTATCAAATTTATTTTTGAATTTCTTGACTTCTTAAAATTATTCAAACGTTTAGAAATACAGTCTATGATTACAAGTAAAAGGTTGTCTACATTTAAAAAGAAATTTCCATGACAAAAATAGTAGTTTAGTGTTATGTTTTCTTATTATTCGTATATTTAGATAATCGACATATATGCAAGAATGAAAATAGTTTACACCACATGTTTAAATTAATTAATTAAAATCGTCATCGAGAATTAATTAATACGCAATCTATCTTACAACTTAAAAGGAAATTGGATATTTAACTATTAATTAAGGGAAAACATCCGAAAATAAATATTAAAGCTAACTACTTTTAGTAAAAAGAGATATTTCAGAGAAATAGTTAATAATTCTCTAAGCTTTACAAAATATTTCTCTTTCAGTTAACTATTTTAAGAACTATTTTAATAATTACCTAGTTACACAACCTTAAGATATTTGCACTGATGAAACAGCATAAAACTGCAGAGTTCACTAAGTTTTTAAAAATATTTCCTTTCAGATAACAGTATAAAGAACTATTTTAATTATTACTAAGTAAATGGTCTTGAAGACAATCGCATTAATAACGCTTAGTGTAATTAGATGTGGAAATTAAATATTTTTCTTTAATTATAACATACTGACTTAGTGTATAACAAATGGTTATCATATTCTGTTGATATAATGAGAAAATACCTGCTATATACTACCGATGGGGAATTAATAAGTGTATATTAATACGTTTCCAGATTTATAAATTATGAAATCCCAAATTTCATTTCGCGGTTGAACATTCTTGAGCTGTCAGGATCATAAGCTTTATTTAGCAATTTCAGAAAAGAAAAATTGCAGTAAGCGCAATTTCTAAACCTATTTCAGATAGGCCTTTATGTTTAAGGGTATAAGCAAAATGCCTTTAACTTTAAGAATGTATTTCATATAATTAATGTAAAACTGATTTCGAAATGGCAAAATATTTATTAAAATACTTTATATAATCATTTAAAATTATTTCAAAAATATGTAAAATACTTTAGAAAATAAATTGCATAAATGATTTTTGAAACGTTTACGATTTGATCCATATATAACGAATGCTCATGCTTAAAAATATCCACCTAAAAATCTATCTACTGTGTTATGTATCTTCTGTGTATTTATTTATCTGTATTTTCGGAGTGGTTTATACTTATCTTACCTCTCAACTACTACTCTCTGTATGAAACGGGGTATCCATTTTTGTTAAACACTTTCCAACATAAGTTGAAAATTGTTTATGAAATCGGCCTGATTGTCAGTATCTTGTCCTCTAAATTTCATAAACATACTCAGATTGCCATGTAATTTTTATATGTTATTGAGGCTTAGTACAGAATGTTCGGTATTGAAAATGAAGGGTGTAGCATTTAAAATTCGTTTACAGGGATTCACAAAAGAATTTCGTTAAATTATGGCCCATAAAGGAAAATCGTTTAAAGTGAATTTGAATTGCGTTACGATATTTCAAACATTATGAGCTTGATATGCATCACTGACGTAGATAACAACATGCTTTTTCAGAGGTACAAAATAAACAGCTTTTATATTTCGTTTACGGGGACGCACAAAAGGATTCCATTCCATTATGATGTGTGGGGAAAAATCGTTTACTGTGCATTTTAATTGTGTTACGATATTTCAAACATTATGAGCTTGATATGCATCACTGACATAGACAACAACATGCTTTCTCAGAAGTACAGAATAAACAGTCTTATATTTCGCTTATGGAGACGCACAAAATAATTCCATTCCATTATGATGTATGGGGAAAAATCGATTGCTGTGCATTTTAATTATGTTACGATATTTCAAACATTATGAGCTTGATATGCATCACTGACATAGACAACAACATGCTTTCTAAGAAGTACAGAATAAACAACTTTTATATTTCGTTTACGGAGACGCATAAAAGAATTCAATTTTATTATGATGTATGGGGAAAAATCGATTGTTGTCCATTTTAATGATGTTACGATATTTCAAAAATTAAGCTTGATATGCATTACTGACGTAGACAACAACAACATGCTTTCTCGGAAGTACAGAATAAACAGCTTTTATATTTCGTTTACGGGGACGCACAAAATAATTCCATTACATTATGATGTATGGGGAAAAATCGATTACTGTGCATTTTAATTATGTTACGATATTTCAAACATTATGAGCTTGATATGCATCACTGACATAGACAACAACATGCTTTCTCAGAAGTACAGAATAAACAGTTTTATATTTCGCTTATGGAGACGCACAAAATAATTCCATTCCATTATGATGTATGGGGAAAAATCGATTGCTGTGCATTTTAATTATGTTACGATATTTCAAACATTATGAGCTTGATATGCATCACTGACATAGACAACAACATGCTTTCTCAGAAGTACAGAATAAACAGTTTTATATTTCGCTTATGGGGACGCACAAAATAATTCCATTCCATTATGATGTATGGGGAAAAATCGATTGCTGTGCATTTTAATTATGTTACGATTTTTCAAACATTATGAGCTTGATATGCATCACTGACATAGACAACAACATGCTTTCTCAGAAGTACAGAATAAACAGTTTTATATTTCGCTTATGGAGACGCACAAAATAATTCCATTCCATTATGATGTATGGGGAAAAATCGATTGCTGTGCATTTTAATTATGTTACGATATTTCAAACATTATGATCTTGATATGCATCACTGACATAGACAACAACATGCTTTCTCAGAAGTACAGAATAAACAGTTTTATATTTCGCTTATGGAGACGCACAAAAGAATTCCATTCCATTATGATGTATGGGGAAAAATCGATTGCTGTGCATTTTAATTATGTTACGATATTTCAAACATTATAAACTTAATATGCATTACTGACGTAGACAAAAACATGCTTTTTCGGATGTACAGAATAAACAGCTTTTGTATTTCGTTTAAGGGGACTCACAAAATAATTCCATTCCATTATGATGTATGGGAAAAATCGATTGCTGTGCATTTTAACGATGTTATGATATTTCAGACGTAATGGAATTTAGAAGGATCACTGAGGCGCACTACAACATGTTTTCTATAGATTACGCAGTGCGTAGCATTTATCGTTCATTTATACAGAGATGCACAAAAGACTTCGGTTACAAGACTGACTATAATTTATAATTGTTGAAATGCATTTTTAAACTTATCTTTTTTTTTATTGTATTAAGTAGTGTATATAAATTATATAGATCACATACAGGGCTGCGCGGCAAAATTCGATCACATTACCGCTGTGACGACTCCTCATTAACAGAATTCTAACAAGTTTAATTTAAAACAAGTCTAACTCACTAATTGGAAGACTTAAGTTGTGTATCATATGTTAAGAATTATTTCCTTCAATGGATGCTGCAAGATTGGTTCCAGATGCAAGTGCTAGAAATCTCGAGAGTAATCGCCTTCTCAAGGAGATATAAATTTTAGATCATTCCTTTGATCTGACGTTATACAGACATTAATGTTACAATAAATTCAAGCTACTTGAGTCTATAAGTTCAATATCTTTCAGCTGCTTCAAAACCCGCCATCTGCTCATCCTGGGAATGTTAAGCTCTCGAAACTACTTGAAAATTCTCTCACTAGATATAATCAACTCGTGAGGGGCCATAGAGAGATTCTGAATTATGTTTCAGCAGAGCGAACAAACTCGTGGATTTCTCCCTTGAGAGAAAGTAAGTTGTCTTCGGCCCTTGTGCCGTGAACTTAAATAACTTGCCCAGAAAGGTGATGGGCGTCCTGACAAACTACA
This sequence comes from Maratus michaelseni, assembly GCA_963931845.1. Classification (NCBI taxonomy): domain Eukaryota; kingdom Metazoa; phylum Arthropoda; class Arachnida; order Araneae; family Salticidae; genus Maratus; species Maratus michaelseni. Next base: position 262,807,358 of record OZ007593.1, read on the forward strand.
AACTCTAACCACTAATAAGCTTTATGTGTGAAGCTTTCTGTAATTGTGTAAAATTTATGTGTACTGAGACGTAGCTTAATTGAAGTCCATGTTGCATCAGCAGTTATTTGGTTTAATTATGTTACACCGCATACCTACAACAATTGATGAAAATGGAATTTTCGTGAGTTATGTGTTTTTTTAAATTGCGTATCTCATTTCATTGTATGAAAAAATGAAATTTCTTAATAATATTGTTACTGTTTAAGAGTGTTTCATAATCTATACCTGATGCAAGATTTTTTATTTTTGTATAAGAATGATTACAGTTAATTTTCCATTTACATCAGAGTTCTTAACCAGGGGTCTACGGACACCTTATGAGTCTACAGAGAAATTTCAGGGGGCTCGAAGAAAATAACTTGTATTCAATTTAGCAGGGAATTGAGGTTTCGTGGTAGAGAAACAAGAATGAAAATTTGAAATTTCGAATGAAAAATTCTAAAATGTCTAGTAATTAGTTAATATTTATTAGTTTAAAAATAGTATGTTTAACATTTATTCGTTTAAAAATTAGTGCCAATTTTTATGAATCCATCTCGTATTTATTTAGGATAAATATTTATTTATGATAAATATTTATTTATGATAAATATTTATTTATGATAAATATTCCCAACAGAAATTAGCAAACACCTACACCCTATTAGGATGTTTTACTCTGCAACTCTACTTTTTCACGCCATTAATACATTTTAGACATAATTTAATTATTCAGTTTCTTTATTTTTTTCCCTAAACACTCTTTAAAAAAACTTTAATACATTTATTTGTTAAATGTAAACATATCTCTTGTTGACAAACCTTTTCCCAGCAAACATACTTTAAATTAAGTTAATATATTTTACTTGTTATTCACATAACATTTTAAAATATTATTTTTAAAGTTAAACTAAAAATGTTTTTTAAAAAGACACTGAGACCATGAGGGACTTTTCTAAACTAAAACTGCTCTGCTAAAACTTCATAAAAAAATAAAATAATTGCAATCTTAAGATACCTTTCTATATTTGGCGCACATTTTTCTTAAATAAATCAAAAATAAGTATAATACTGATTTTTTGAAGGAAATTTGTACGCAGAAAGATAATTTAATGTAGTAAGTAAATTACTTTGATGAATTTGCTTTATGTTTTACAATTTTAAAAGAAAATAAAGCAATATTTCATATACTTACCAAAAATATCACTATGAAAAAAAATAACAATAATGCACTAATTTTTAATCAATACATAAACAATTTGAGTTAATAAGAATGTAATGAACTATAATCCAAATCATAAAATAAAAAAATCCATGGATATACTTATTCAAAATTTTCCTTTCATTTTTTAAATATATACATTATTTTTTATATATACATTCATATATACATTCTGTATGTTAATTTATAGAAAAATCTGTAAAAAATAGGAAATTCTCAGATATTTGAACCAATAATTCATTAAACTCACAACATCACAAAAATTGATCAATTTTATATAAATATAACCATAATTTTAGGTAGCTTTCAATACAAAAAGCTACCTATTGCAGCCGTTCGGAGGAAAGCAATTCCAAAAAAGTTTGGTATATTTTCACCGATCATGACCCCCAGATCCCCAACCACCCTCAGTTCAAATGTTGATTTACGAGGGCATTTCGAAAAGTAAAGATACACCGTACGCTGGAGAAAAAGAAAAGTTTTGGCAAGCAAGTTGGCAACACAGGTGTTAACCTTGAACCATTAGCTTTCTCCTGCGGTCGTTCGACATTTCAACGTTGATTCTGGTTGGAGAGGTCGTGTTTAAAATGGTTCCGCCGATTCAGAAACCCGCCAAATGCGAAGGAAGCAATTCGTGCGAATAGACGTTTCAGATTGAAAGAATTGCATCAGATCATACCGGAAGTGTCAATGACAACTCTTTATGATGTTGTGACTGTCAAGTTAGGGTACAGGAAATTGTGCGCGCGCTGGGTTCCAAAAATGTTAACGGAAGAACACAAAAAGAAAAGGATGGGCTTTGCACTCGACTTTCTCACACGCTATGCAGAAGCAGGTGATGAGTTCCTTGATCACATTGTGACAGGTGACGAGACGTGGGTCTATCACCATACACCTGAATCCAAGCAACAATCAATGCAATGGCGCGAACAACAGGCGGAAACCTTCTATGACTGTGGGATACAAAAGCTTGTGCCCCGACTTAACAAATGTTTGGATAACGGGGGTGATTATATCAAAAAATAATAAATAATCCAGTTAATAAGATGTAACTTACGTTTTCTAAATAAATGTTTTTTTTTTTTTTTTAAGGAATGCGAGCCATTGTATCTTTACTTTTCGAAATGCCCTCGTATATATGTATATATATATGACATATGTCATGCTGTAACTCTTTTATTTATGAACCGATTTGGATGTAACTGAGTATATGTGTATAGGACAGACCAAGGTCTCGACCGAGTTCGTTAGCCAGTTTCATCCGCTATCTTGTTTCAAAATGGCGGCCAGTTAAAAAAATTTAAAAAAATCAAAATCATGTACAAAAAAATTACAAATTGAAAAAATTGTTTCTGTTAAGTGTAGAACGTAATAGAAGGATTCTGGAACATTTTTTGTTTTTGTTATATCTTTAAAAATGGCTGAGATATGACAGTTTGAAATTCTAGGGTGGTTGAGATTTTGAAACAATCTGATATTTGTTATACTGTAACTCTCGTATTAATCGCTATTTATTTATTTATTTTTTAAATTAAAAAAAAGTATAAAAAAATAAATTGAAAAAAAGTGTTTGTGTAAACAAAGTGATTGTGTAAGTGTTAGATTGTGATACAAGGATTCCGAACATTTTTTGTTGTGGCTTTATCTTAAAAAATGCCAGAGATGTGACAGTTTGAAATTCTAGGTTGGCTGAGATTTTGAAACAATCTGATTTTTGTTATGCTGTAACTCTCATGCTGAAATGTGCATTCAAATTCAGTATTAACAAAAATCGGGATTGAATCTTCTATAATAGGGTTCTAAGCAATCTAGCTTCGGGTGTTTGAGTAAAATGAGTTGAATTTTTAAAAAACATGGACTATGAAAGCTACCCTTTCCTCCCGGTACTGGCCGGAAAGACTTTTTGTGAGATAGAATGTTTTTCGTAACTGATTGTTGATTAGAACCATTTGTTGCAGAAAACGCCCTTAAAAGTTTTTATGTTTGAAAATCTAGTTTGAAATATTCATTCCAAGTTATTGAAAAATTCGAGATTTATATGTCGCACTGCTGTTAATAACAATATTAGAAATGATTTTCTTTCTTGCGACTCTTTAAACAGCAATTTTCGGTTATTTAAATACTCACTTTCTGTTTGAGTGCTGAAACAAAAACAAAAATATCTACACTTCCAATGATCGAACAATGAAATAAAAAAGCGTTTTTGATACTGTATAATATTTCAACAAACAATGTATATTTGCCCAAAATTGGCCATTTATACGTAGTGGGGTACCTTAAATATTTTTATTTTCTTCTATCTTTACAAGAAGAAAGTATTGGATTCATGAGAAAATTTTCGTCTTCCGGTTTTCGATGGATTTATACATTTTAGAAGGTCCTGAACTCGATTTGACTGTTTTTAGAAAATCTCTGTCTGTCTGTCTGTCTGTATGTACGTGACAAAAATTTTTTGGGCGCTGTATCTCAAGAACTAATGCACGAAATTTAATAAAACTTTAAATTCAGTTAGTTCCTGATACATATTGGTGCTGATTAGCTTTTGGTGAAAATTGCCCGAAAGGTGGCGCTGCTATGATGCATTTTTTGCGATTTCCGCAATAGCTCTATCTCAAGAACTAATGCACTTATTTTCATCAAACTTCAGATTATGTTAGACCTTGACATAAATAGATGCTGCTTACGTCTTGGTGTAAATAACCCAACAGGTGGCGCTGCTATGCTACTTTTTTCATTATTATCATGATAACTATATATCTCAAGAACTAATTCACGGATTTTCATCAAACTTCAGATTCAGTTAGAAGTTGTCATAAGTTGTTGTTTATTAGGTTTTGTTCCATATCTCCCAACAGATGGCGCTGCTATGCTGAATTTTGCCAAATTCATACGATTTTAGCAATAGTCTTATCTCAAGAACTAATACACGGAATTTAATAAAACTTTAGATTTAGTTAGACCTGGATATAAATTGGTTGCTGATTCTTTTTAGTGTATGCGAAACCTGTGTGAGATAGAAGAAGGTTTTGGGATTGGCACATTCGACTAGTTAATATTTCCTTTAATTAACGGAAAATTCCCTTTTCGTGGGTAAGCGATATGTGTATTTGAACAAAGTATTATCCACAGTGGGCCATTAAAAATGACTAAGCTAAAAAGTCTGTTAAGAAATAATTAAACACTTTAAATGCATTTTTTGCATAGAAGATATAATTGCTGTTACTGCACATATGTTTTTTTCCGGTAATCTTTACCGATATTGAAAAAGGGAAGGCTCAGCCGTTAGAAATAATCCAACGATTTAAAATTAGGCCTTTTCAATGTAGCCTATAATTTTTCTTTTTCCATCTTTTTCACGTAGTTTGAAAATTTTTATATATGTAATTCTTAACTGTATAGTATCATATCAATGATATAAACTTAAAGCAATAATTGCACAAAGATTGTCCAATTATTTGTTAAATGAAAACTTTAAGAATTACTTTGAGAAGTTTTATAAAAGGACAATTAAAGTTAATCCAAAAATTTTCAATAAAGCGTATGTCTTTATATACAACAATATTGTTCTATAAATTTGAAAAGTGTGAACATTTTTACGAATATTAGCTCACGTATAGAGAGCATGAACAGTAAAACTGAAAAGCTGACAAAAGAAACTTAAAAAAAAATGCACTATATAAAATAATACATGAATATTAATAAGTAATATATAAAATAACATGCAAAAATTAATAATAATAAGTAATATATAAAATAACATACAAAAATTAATAATAATAAGTAATATATAAAATAACATACAAAAATTAATAATAATAAGTAATATATAAAATAACATACAAAAATTAATAATAATAAGTAATATATAAAATAACATACAAAAATTAATAATAATAAGTAGTATATAAAAACAAAGTTTAGAGTGTCGCTTCGGTAGCATTAACATTATCGAGTTTGATGTTATCGAACGCGATCTGCAATTGTAGAAGATAATTCGTTGCTCAAACTTTGTTTTAAGGTACCACTGTAGATTGAGGATCAAATATGAATGCATTTTTTAAAATTAACTTATGAACACTTTTCAGGAGCATTCTAAAATTTCGTTATCATCTAATAAAGTAAAGGCATTACAATGCACTTAAAAAATAATATGCAGAATGCAATATGCCTAATGATATGATAAGGTCTGTCTCAAAAGTTTAAACAAAAGCATAAAATGCCGATTTTCAAAGAATTATAAAAAGTTAGAATGAATAACATTTTTTTATTTGCAGATTTCGCAACATTATTTAAATAAATGATATCAAAAGTAGAAAAAAAATAAATCACATAATTGTAAAAAATATAATAAAAAAATGTTAAAAAAACTGTCTCAAAAGTTTATGCACAATGTCAAAAGCAACCAGATTTATAATTTTTACAGAACTTTTACTTACAAATTATCTTTCCGTGATTCGGATTAGTTCAAATAAACGTGCGTCCATCGAAATTATTAGTTTTTGTAGGGTTTCTGTTGGCAAAAAGTACCATGCTTTCTCAATAGCCTCTTGGAGTCCTTCAATAGAGTCATACTGCTTTCCATTGCCGTAAACCTGGCGGGTTAAAATACCCCAATCATTCTCAATCGAGTTTAAGTCTGGATTTAAAGCTGGCCAGTCAAGAACTTTAACATTTTTCTGAGAAAGCCAAAGTTTTGCAGAATGTGATACGAGGATTGAGGCATTGTCTTGTTGAATAGTCCATTCACGACCCCGCAAAATGTCACCGAATGGAAGCGAATGTTGGTTTAGCGTCTCTTGATACTTTTTTGAATTTTGTCTTCCTTTTAGAAAAGCCAGAGAGGTCTGGCCATTGAATCCAAATACCACCCAAACCATAACAGATTTACCGCCTTGCTGCCTGCTGAAATATGCCCTTGGTTCCTTTCGTAAATCATCCCAATACGCGTTCCAACCATCAGGGCCATCTAAGTTCCACTTTTTCTCATCGCTGAATAAAACAGTATGCCATTTGTCCGCGTAGGACATGCGTTTTTTAGCCCAGTTCATTCTTGCCTGTTTGTGATGTAATCTGAGAGACGGTTTGCGAGCCATTTTCTTTAGTATGATGTAATCACACTCTTTAATACGTCTACGTACAGTGTCTTTGAACACCTGTACACTGAGATTACTTTTAATTTGCCGTATGGACATATTTTGTCTAGATACAAATCTCCGTATTCTCCGATCAGTCTGAGCAGTCGTCATACGTGGTCGTCCACATCTTGGTTTCCACTTAAAATTATCATTTCTGGAGAGTACTTGATATATACCTCGCTTTGATCGATTTAAAACTTTTGCAATTTCAGAAACAGTTTTATTTTGCGATTTCAATTTTAAAACTTTCCAAATCTCACATTTTGTGAATTTTTTACCCTTCGGCATTTTTAAAACTAGAGGAAATAATTTCTCCACCTTTTATTTTATACTTATAAAAGTGCAATATTATGTCATACAGCGTCATTACACACGGCCAATCCGTGTTTCTAAAAAAAATTGCATAAAGTGCTTAAACTTTTGAGACATCGTTTCTTCAAGAAAAAAAAAAAAATAGATAAAAATAAATATATCTTTTATTTTAACCACCCAAAATGACTTATTTTATTTTATTTTGATTAAATGTCGAGTATTTATTGTAAATTAGCATAAAATATTTTCTTCTTCAATTATTTTAAACCAGATTTGCCGGGTGCTTAAACTTTTGAGACAGACTATATGCATTCATCGTAGGAAATATTTCTATTTCTTGGATGAAAACAATCGGAAATTGGAATGGAAAATTTTAGAACGACTAAGATAATTAATACATATACCATTTAAAACCGCTTGAAGACCGTAGTATATTATTTTTATAACTTAATTTCAATCAAAGATAGTACCAGAATTTCTAAAATGAATTTTGCTTTTATAATATCTAAAAAAAAAATATTTTAAATTGCATTTATATATTTGCAAATCTTTTTTTTTATTGAAAATTCAACATTACAGTATCAAAAGTATTTGCACCTGTAAGAGTTAATATGAAGAATGCTATACATTTAAGCTTGCATTTAAATATATTTTTCCGTTAAGTTCCTATGGGTTTTTTTTTCAAATCCTTATTTTTTTTATTATTATAAGTTATATTTATTATAAGTTAATAAATATTTACTTCCAGCATTTAATATATATATATATATATTCTATGCAAAGCTTCTCAACATAAATTGCTAAGTTTCTAGGGTCAATAGAACCTAGATAAACTAGCGCCTAGAAAATACAAATATTACTTCCTGGCAAATATTTTCAATATAAATTGTTAAATATCTAAGCTCAATAGAGTATAGTTTATTAACAATATTTTATAAGAAGATTTTCTTCTGTTACTTTATATAGTATACATTTCATAAAGTAAATAAATTTAGTTTTCACGGCCTTAATGCTCTTTGAAATAATTTAATTATTCAAATTCGTTTTATTAATAAATATTCTTTAAGGTATTTCATTTCAAATATCTCTTATGTTTAAACGCACACATTCTTTGCAGAAACTTTCTAGAAGTATTAATTTTTATAATTTAAACTGAATTTTATTATTTCAACTGGTGTTTGCTTGTGGCAGTTTAAAAGCAAATTTTTTATGGCAAGTATTCCGATGGGAAATCAAGAAACATCTGTTAAGGCTCTAGTAAGAATTTTGCTTTGCGACATTACATATTATTAATTTCATAAAGTGAATAAAGCAGTTTTTCACAGCATTAGTGCATTTTAGAAATTATTCAATTATTCAATTTCGTTTTAACATCAAACATCATCCATTGAAAAAAAAATTAATATATTTATTTGTTAAATGTAAATATGTCTTATTGACAAAGTGCTCTAATGCAAATATACTTTAGACAGAGTAAATGTTGATATTTATATCATAGTTTTTTAGTCATTACTTCAAAAGGTAAAGTAAAAGGGTTTTTTAAAAGCACTGAGAATTTAAGAGACCTTTCTAAACTATAAAATTGCTTTTCTAAAAAACTTATCAAGAATAAGAAATAATTGCACTCTTAAATATCCCCTTTGAAAGATGGAAAAATTCTTCTTTATGCAATGAAATAATGAATATCTGAAAAGAATCACCAAATAAAAATGACTTATCTCTTTTAACATTTTCTAATATAGTGTTAAAGTGTTTATGACTTTTGTTTGTCTGGCCGTTTGCCTGTACTCTAAATCGCGTAAATATACCCAGATTGCCATATAATTCATAGATGTTATTGATATCAGTACAAAAACCCTTAACGAGTTAAAAGTTGTGACGCAACACTTTCTTTTGGCTCTAAGAATTTTAAATATGGATCTTAAAAGTAATGATATCAAATTTGAGTGACGCTATGTTAATAATTTTTTTAAAGAATCATCATTTTCTTCTTAGTTTTATTTATATTCACAGGTGCAATTATTATCTTAACATGAAAAAATATATAAAATTTATTCGCTGATGCTTTTTCATTCACATCTCTCATGAATTCAAAATATGGGTTTTAAAAGAAATGATATCAAAATTTGAGTGACACCTTGACATGAATTTAATAGGATTGTTTTAAAATTCAATTTAAGTTATTTTTTGTTTTTCTTCTAAAGTATATTTACACATACAAATAATACTTTTAAATTTTCAATACACTGTTAAATATATTACTTTCATTGAGCTATATTATGTATTGAAATGTATTTATTTCAATACACTGTTATATATATTACTTTTACTGAGCTATATTATGTATTGAAATGTATTTATTTCAATAAACTGATTTATCTTTTGTGCCATGGTATCCAAAATCATAAGTAAAATTTATGTAAATGATTATTTTGCGTCATAGTATCCAAACAAAGGGAAATGTATGCATTTGATTTACACCTTGTTCAAACTATACATACATGACCACTAAGCCATGTACCCGTAAGTAGAGTCGTTAATTTTTTTGTCTATTGACGACTCTACTTTTTGTATAGGGCTTATTGAAAGGAAATAGCTGAAAAGAACTCTTAAAAAGCGATGTATTTTAAAATTATATATTTTTTAATATTGTCTATAACTAAAGTTATTACACATGTGTTTTATTAAATAACGAGTTCGTACCCGTCAGAACTTCATGGATATATGCGCTACTACATAAATCACAGAGAAATATTTACTCTTACAAAAAAAATCTTTCCGGCCTATACCGGGAGGAAAAGGTAGCTTTCATAGTACCTGTTTTTAAAAATTCAACTCATTTTACTCAAAAACCCGAAGTTAATATGCTTAGAACCAGATTATAGAATATTCAATCCCGGTTTTCGTTAATACTGAATTTGAATGAGAGTTACAGCATAACAAAAATCAGATTATTTCAAAATGTCAGCTACCTTAGAATTTAAAACTGCCATATCTCATCTATTTTTTAAGATAAAGTCAAAACAAAAAATGTTCCGGAATCCTTGTACAAGACCTAACAATTAACGGAAACAACTTTTTTAATTTATAATTTTTTATACATATTTTTGAATTAAAAAAAAATAATAATAATAAATTAACTGGCCGCCATTTTGAAACAAGATGGCGCATGGAGCTTGCCAAGGAACTCTGTTGAGACTTTGATATGTTCTGTAAACATGATCAGTCACATTCATTTCGGCTCATAAATACGAAGAGCTACAAGATAACAAATATCAGATTGTTTCAAAATCTCACATTCCCTAGAATTACAAATTGCCATATTTCAGCCATTTTTCAAGATATAGCCAAAACAAAAAAAGTTCCAGAATCCTTGTATCACGTTCTAACACTTAAAGGAAACAAGTTTTTAAATTTATAATTTTTTTGTAAATTGTTTTGAATTTTTAAAAATGTAGAAATTTTTAACTGGCCGCCATTTTTAAACAAGATGACCTTGGTATGTCTTATACATATACTCAGTCACATCCAAATCGGTTCATAAATAAGAGAGTTACAGCATGACAAATGTCAGCAATATATATATCAGATATATATATATATATAGATATCAACATTTATATATATATATATATATATATATCAACATTTGAACGGAGGGTGGTTTTTGGGTCTGAGAGTCATGATAGGTGAAAATATGCCAACATTTTTTGGAACTGCTTTCCTCCGAACGGCTGCAATAGGTAGCTTTCTGTATTGAAGGCTACCTAAAAGGTGGAATTTATGCAAAGATGAAAGCTCTATGATAGAAATGATAGAAATACAGCTCATACAGCTTCTGGAACTACCCAAGATTAAATTAAAATTACTAGCAATCCCTATCTCCTTTATTAACAATAAAATATGTAACATAGGCAATTTCTTACCTCGTTTGATACTTATAGGTACAATACTATTTGCCATTTTCTAAATATAATCAAAACAAAGCCGCTATAGCATGATATTTTCTCAACAAAGTCTCTGAGGAAACAAATCAAATGCTCCCTCTGTCTTAATGTAATAACGAATCCGGGATATTGCTCATGAGCTGTGAATATGTATCTACAGCCCGTTTCGAACATATCGCTATGTGTGTCTAGAAATTTTTTTATTCTAAATTATTGCAAATTAATAGGAATTACCTTCATACTAACTAAATTTTGCACGTCTAACACGAAGTAACTTAATGCAGATTTCTCTTACGGACTGTAGAAAAAATAGGAATTGTGTTTTAATTATATAGATTTTACCCGTCATTAAAAAAGAAGTTCACCCATTAGAAACAATTTCATATTTTAAGACTATACAGGGTCATTCATAATTCCCTCCGGGGTTTCGAAACGTTATAGTAAAAAAACGAAGACGAATATGAAAAAAAGAAACATGAAATTATTCCGAAACTATTCAAGTTTTACTTACGTACATTACAGGTGTTCTATGTGCGAACCCTTGGTCACACGACATACATCCATGCGATAGTCCAGTTCCTGCCATACTCCGTTTCTTTAAATCTGAATCAGTGGTGTCAGTTCAACGGGCCTTTCGTAATAAATATCGAAAACAGGGACCAACTGACAAAACAATTCATGTGTGGTACCGGAAATTTAAAGAAACGGAGTATGGCAGGAACTGGACTATCGCATGGATGTATGCCGTGTGACCAAGGGTTCACACATAGAACACCTGTAATGTATGTAAGTAAAACTTGAATAGTTTCGGAACAATTTCATATGTTTCTTTTTTTCATATTCGTCTTCGTTTTTTTACTATAACGTTTCGAAACCCCGGAGGGAATTATGAATTACCTTGTATTTCTTGTCTTTGCTGTATATTATTACCTTTAATTTTAGTTATTCCACAAGAGTTCCATTGAGTAGTTTTTACGTATAATAATTAAAATAAGGTCGATCCATTGCAAACAATTACATTTTTAAGATTGTGCTTTTTGAATAAAATATAATATTGTTCTGAATACACATGCATTCTAATAAGTAATTTTTTCTAATATTCAAAAAGAAGAGACTGCCAATTTTATAAACAGTTTTAGCAACATAAAGAGCTATTGTTATCAATCACTTGAAAAATGGCGTTAGTTTTCTGATAAGACAACCGCAATTTCCTCATTCCCTTACCACAGAGTACTAGCATTTCATTTGTTGTAAAAGTGTTGTTACCAGAAATTGTAGGGTACTGCGTTCATGGAAGATCCCCCAGTTTAACCTTCCTAGGTTGTTTTAATGTAGCACACATCTAAGATGTTCGAGTCAAAAATGACACATGTTGTGATAATCAATGTTATGGAGTTATATTCACATTTTATTTGATACTAGTGTAAATGCCCGTCCTAGGACGGTGGGTAAAAATCGGATTTTTCACTTAAAATTTGAAATAACTAACCTGAACCGTTAAGTTCAGGGTTAATGGTAAATTTTACTGTTAATGGTAGTTATGTTAATGGTAAATTTTACGAAACGTAACCTTTTTTTAAATTTTTGTTTTTCAACTCAAAATTTCCAAATATTTTTCTGAATAATTAAACTCTTAATCCTAATAACGATCTCAATAATTAATTAAGATCTCAGTAATTAATTATGGTAATTAAACTATAGGTATTAATTTTCGCTCTCAATATAACAAAAACGATTTTTTAGTTTATTCCAAATGTAAAAGAATGTATTAATTTTTACACAAAATCAAATATTTCTCTTTCAAAAATAATAATAAAAATAATTTAAATCATTAAAACAGGTTGATCTTGAAATAAATCAATACGTCCTGAATTTTTCTTATTTTAAAAATATACTTATACACATATTATATTATTTTACAACTTTATTATTATGTTATATTTTTTTCTAACAGAAAGGTCCTTCGTTTATATTTATTGCCAATAGATGGCGCCAGAACAGCATTTAGGAATGAAATGTAAAATACTGGTATTTCATCGCAAAGCCTCGAAAGCTATAATCGCTATTTCTGAAAAAAGTGCTTACAGAAAAAAATGATTACAGAAATAAATAAAAAAAATCCTTTAAAATATTTAGACTTTAATATGCTTTTACAAATAATTTAAGAGCATAATCGGATATTTTAATGAAACGTTCAAAGAGTCATTCATTTTCTCCTAGATTTGTGTTTGTATTTATGAATGGCAACAGTATTCGTTTGTTTACATCTGGTAATATTTAATCTGTTATTTTTAATTTAAAACATAAAACATTATACCTGGATATGATATACATGTTTTATATGAAAATATGCTGAACATACATGATTACAAGTAAAAGAAATTATCATTTAGCTGTCATATGTTTTTCATTAAGCCTAACATGGCGCTTAGCTACGTTCGATTCACAAACCAGAGTGGTGGGAACCGGCGTGGTTACACTGTGTTTTATTATATAGAGATTATTGATTCAGTTATTGTTTTGTCTACTTTCTTGCATTTTTTTTATCATTTAATATTGCCTTGCAGGTAATTTTTCATAACCATAAGGAAGAATGAATTTAATGAACTTTCCTGTATTTATGGAATAAAAATATTAAAATTCCACCATTCTTTCCCAAAAATCGCTGTAAGCATTCAAGCAATGTAATGTAAGACATACCTTTCCAGTATTTATTGCATATTTCTATTTTTACGTTCGTTTGATAGAACAAAAAATTATAGAAAACATTGAATTATGCACAATCATTACACACTTGAATGAAATGTGTTTTACAAATTAACTTACCACATTTGCAACACTTTACAGAACTTTTGTTACTGGTCTATAGGCACAAGTGGCACTTTCAAATTTGCCAGTGTTTGCTACATTTACGGTTGTTTCAGGTCGAAGTTCATTTTGTCCTGAGTTTCGAATACTCACCGTGAATATTCACGCAGCCCATGGAAAATGTTTTTTTTTCCTTCAATATGGTGGGAAAACAAAGTCATGCCAAGTTTTTAACTGAAGATTCTCCTTTTGTGAAATGAGTTCATATTACATGCTGGTTTGATCTTTAGGAATAATACAAATGCGTTTTACTCAGAAATAGCTAGGATATTAGAAAGAAAACTACAATAGGCCATCTGTTTGGCTTCCTGTGAAAGGAATAGTGGGAGGCCAGTTTATCTAACGTGTCTACTCATCCGTTTGGGCTGTTGTAATCCAGAATGAGTCGAAGTTTTTTTGTGTCTATTTCTGCTATTTTTCTATAATGGTGGAGAATAGCTCTGCTTGACTACGCACTTCCCTCTCCTTCGGGATATACGACACAAGAGTCGTATCCTTTGTGAATGCAAATGTCAATGTGTACTTTGGGTTCCCTTTTGCAAGCAACTGCGGAAGAATTGTTGGTTTGTTTTTCTGATTGTTCCAATCATTTTCAGTTGCTTTTTCAGAAGAATCTGTCCAAAGTCATACGATGCGAAAAAATTATCACATTTTACATAATATCAAGTCTTGAACGAGATCAATGACAACACTGAAACCTAGATTTCGTTCCGGTGTAGAACCAGTCTGCATTCCAAGATACGGCCGCATATACCACGTATATCCGGTTGTGTTCTCACAAAGTACCAAAACTTTTATACCGTACTTAGCTGGTTAGCTGGGCGTGTTCTGGGGGAATGGACATTTTCCATGGAAAGCTACCAGTTGTTCATCCACAGTAACGTACATTTCAGGACTATACAACTTTTCCAAAATTTCCTCCCGTTTGCCCTACAAGTTTTTATGGCTGCAAATTACTCAGTTTTCCGTGTTCTTGGTCATATCTTTCTGTCATCAAATCGAAGAACCCTTGATATCATTTTGAATTTATCTTAGAACATAGTTGCTCTGAAAAAATTCCGTCCCGTTGCAGCATCCCAAAGACACGCTATCGACTCGTTTTGAGGTATATATACCCTAGAGAGCAGTAACAAGCCAGAAAATGCCTCCAAGTCATCATTATTCAAATTCTTCCAACTGTCACCGAACATCTTCTTTACTTCTATGTTATTATATTTTAGTATGGTGTTCACTATTGCATGAGTAAAAAACAACATTAAGACAGAGAATTCGTCTTCAATATTAGATGTGTCGTATCTGTGTGTCCTGGAGTCATTTTCATAACATTTTCAAGTTTACGCCTACCACATGCGGCTGGTGGTTGTGATTTCCACTCGATTTTACTGTCTTTGCTAAGTAGAATCGAGGTCAGACTTGCAGGCTGGTTACATTCCTCACCTTCTTCCTCCTCGGATGATAAGTCGTTTTCAGAAACATGATCATCGATTTCTGAAACAACTTCTTCGTCCGACAATGCTCGTGTCAATTCCTCGATTTTTTCATTAGTAAGAGCACGATTAGGCATATCGTACGTAAACATTGGAGAGTTTATAACAAAACACGTTAAATATAGATGAACAGTGAAAAGAACAACGTCTCTTTATGCAATCTACGAAAGCAGTAAGGAAATGGCGGAAATGAAAACGCGTGAATCAGGAGGGAAGCGTACTTATAGCACAACCTATTTTGTATATTTGTAATCAATAGAAAAAATATATAGTGAAAGAAACAAGAGCATGAATGTGTTGTCACAGCAATATTAATTGAATAATATATTGAAAATTACGGTACTCATATATCCTATGCGCTAAAAATTCCACAACGGTAAAAAATGACCCGAACGACTTATGTGTTACAATTTTTAATGTAAAAAAACTACCATTTGAAATAAAAAGTTACACAAAAATGAATATTTACTATGACTATGGTAACAAAGTCACAAAATATTTTTGAAAAATTAAAAAATATATAATAGATATGAAATAAATAAATTTGATATGGGTCAAAAAAGACCTGAACACACAGGATAGTTAAATATATATATTTATTAAACAAGTGGCGATTTCCGGCCGTTGACCTCTTTTAAAACTGGCTGATTTTGAATCAGACTAAACAGCGGGAAAATTAAACACTATATATTTCATATACCTTAAATTAATTTATATTAGGGATTTTTCTATCAAAGTTTATCGGTACATGTTGTATTTTATAATTTTTGTATAATGAAAAAATGGAATTACATCTATATCCGTCGTAACTGCTTGATGGTTTAAGCTTTAGTTAAATCGTGAATTTTACCCGACTTCCAAAAAAGGAAGAAGTTCTCATTTCAAAACGTATATATATATATATATATATATGTAAGTAAATGATATATAAATAGGCACTTTACTGAACCAATATGACAAATAATCGATGAACAACAAAATATGCACTTTAATTTCAACTAATAACACTTTTGGTCGAAACTATACAACAAATTTACATTACGATAATCCAACCAGGCCTCACGGCTATATCCAATTTACATCTCGCTTCATAATAAAAATTAGAACACTGACTCTTAGCCAAATCTCGCGATTCAAACCATTTATAAATCGTGCATAGTTAGTTCATTTGATGAAGTGAAGTTTCTAACCATGGGTAATAACACTAGAGAGAGAGAGTCAGTTCATATCGTTTACATGAAGTGCTCAAACTGGAATCCTACAAATCGGTCATCCTGACGTGATGGCGTCTCGACATCAGCATCTTGATTTGTTAGATTTTCTTTTCTTTCTGGATATTTCTCTCTGTCTTTAGAACCTGCATATCTAATATCTCTGTAATTTCTTTCCGGATATTGATCTCTATCTTCAGAAGCTATACACCTATTGCTGCTAGAATGATAAGAATTTGAATAATCATCTCGTCCATTATCGGCTCCTTTAAATCCGTGATGAGAATTATTCTTATGTGATGGTTGCGAATATCTTAGTCCATTATAACTAGCTTTGCACGATCGTCGTCCACCATAATTATAATTATTTCGACCATGATAGTAGCCTCTATTCATGTATCTAGGGGAAAATTTTGGATTATATCTTGCTTTTGAATAAGGTGAAGCATCTTCTGTTATGTCTTGAGGTATCAAAGAATTTTCAGTCTCAAAGTTTTCACGAATCTCAGACTTATTTTGGTAAGAATTCTCGGAACTCTGTTTTCCATATCCATATTTATTGTAATTTCTATGGTTAAATGATTGTTTAAAATATCTCTGGCCATATCTATTATTGCTTCTGTTGTCAAATGGTCTATTAAAATTTCTGTTCTTTCCCTTATGATCAAAATTCCTATTGCGATCTTTCACATAGTCTTTTCTACCATGTGCAGGACTACTACTTTCACAATTTTCTTCTGGAGATGCATTCCATTCATCGGATAATCCTGTATCTTTTGTCCTATTCGGCTTATATAGTTTTATTAATTTCCTTATTTTCTTTCTGTTCACTAAATTCGTAATCTGAGTCAAATTCACCCCGTCATTTACGCAGTCGATTTTAACCATATCTTCACAACCTCGATTATCGTTGTTTATACTTGCTTCATTAATTTTTGTCGGTACTTCGTTAATTTTAATGTATCCTACTCGAACTTTGTTGCCGCTTGTTATTCTAACACTATCTTCCGTTACTTTTAACTTCATGCCTTTTACTGCTTTCCTACCTATTATTAAATCGCAGTCCGCCTCTTGTACCACGTAAAATTTATCCTGGATTTCTGTTTCATCCACGTAGACTTTATGCCAGAAAAAACCTGTTGGCTTAATTTCTTCTCCACCTATGCCTGATATGTATATATTGTCTCTGGTTAGTTTTGGCGCGTTTATTGCAGTATGATATCTTGAACTGGCGATTGAAATATCGCTTCCTGTATCAATTATTACGCTTGTTTTTATTCCGCTAATATATAAGATTCTTCCTTTTTTACCATTTAACATGCCCATATTAACTATTTTTCTTTGCGCGTTTTGGGTCTCATTTTGATATTTTGTTTCTCGCCAATTTTGATTACGTTGCGGGTAAAAATTTGAATATTCTTGTTCTGTATTATTCGCCATGGCACATTTCGCACTCACGTGACCAGGGTTGCCACACGCAAAACAGATTATATGCGACTCTTTGCTTCCATAATTCATACTGTGTCTATTGTCAATTTGGCGTCTTTTCAAATTGGCGTAATCAGCCACTCGCGATCTTCTGTCATCAAAATCGCTACTTGTATCCTTAACTGATTGTTTATTGTAAACCCTTTGTGCTGTTTCTAATTATCTAATTTATTAACTAAGTCATCAATTTTCTTTATCACTAATAATTCCTCTAAGAAATGTGTTTTTGTTTCCGTAGGTAAATTATGCCTGATTTGATTAACAACAATTAATTCCGCCAAATCTTCAAAGTTATTTACGCGAAGGTCTTCAATCCATTGTTGAAAATACACCTTTATCCCATAAGCGAAATCTCGCCAATTGGCTGATGGCTCCTTTTTAGATGAGAAAAATTTCAGCCTAAACTCCTCTGGTGATAGCTTGTAGCGTTTTAGTAGAATATTTTTTATATAATCATAATCGTGAATTTCAGGTTCGTTTTCCATTGTTATTATATTGATCACATCTAAAGGCATTAGATTAATTAAATAATTTACCCATTCTTTTTTATCAATGCCTGTTTGCGCCATTTGCCTTTCGTACATAGCTAAGTATAAACTGATATCATTCGAACTATCATATTTAGTTAATAATCTAAGCAATTCAAATTGCTTACCTGGATTTGACTTTGGGTCTTCATTAATATGTTCTCTTGAATTTTCTTGTATCTGTAATTTCTTAATTTCAAAATTCTGCTCCGATTCTATTTTCCATTTTCTCTCTTCCATTTCCATTTTCAATTTCAATCTATTTTCTTCAATCTCTGCTTGTAATTTCTTCTCTTCTCTTTCTGCTTGTAATTTCTTCTCTTCTCTTTCTGCTTGTAATTTCTTCTCTTCTCTTTCTGCTTGTAATTTCTTCTCTTCCAGTTCTGCTTCTAATTTCTTCTCTTCCAGTTCTGCTTGTAATTTCTTCTCTTTCTCTTTCTCTTCTCTTTCTTCTTTCTCTTTTCTACTTGCTATCACTACTTCCAATCGATCGCTTATAAAATCTTCTTCGTAACTCTCCCAACTCTTGATCAGCTTTATTAGGACAGGTATTGTCGGTTTTCCTGGTGCTTCAATTCCGCATTCTTCGCAGAGGTTTATTAGATCAATTCTCTTCGCTTTATTCAGAGTTCCCATCTTTCAAAAATTGTACTTGAAGTGATACGATTACGGTTTCACCTTGCTGATTCGTAACCCAACTTTTGATACTGGCGTTTTACAATACTTTACGTTTGGTTTCCATTTCACTACTAGTGGCTCTTACTTTTAATAATCTTGGCATCCGAGCCCCCAAAATTGTAAGTAAATGATATATAAATAGGCACTTTACTGAACCAATATGACAAATAATCGATGAACAACAAAATATGCACTTTAATTTCAACTAATAACACTTTTGGTCGAAACTATACAACAAATTTACATTACGATAATCCAACCAGGCCTAACGGCTATATCCATTTTACATCTCGCTTCATAATAAAAATTAAAACACTGGCTCTTAGCCAAATCTCGCGATTCAAACCATTTATAACTCGTGCATAGTTAGTTCATTTGATGAAGTGAAGTTTCTAACTATGGGTAATAACACTAGAGAGAGAGAGTCAGTTCATATCGTTTACATGGAGTGCTCAAACTGGAATCCTACACATATATATATATGTGTTTATATATATGTTCACCGATTACTCCGAAAATAAGCAACAGATTGATGTCTTTTTTTTTTTTTTTTTTTTTTTTATTTGAAAGTGGATACTCTCGAATTGGTCCCATTTAAATTTAATCAAAATTGGTTCAGTACTTTTTTTTTAAATTTCACGAAAACAAAACAAAAATAAATAAAGCGGTTACCCGGCGACTTTCCTCCCTCTTTATATAGTTTTCTTTCTAGGATTGCAGTAGGGAAAACTAAAAAGCAATGTTTTAATCGTTAAAAACTTTTATAACGTAAAAAAAAAATTGAAAAGCGTTTAAATCCACTCAGGATTTTTGCGGTAAACTCGTTTCATTAGAAGAACTATATTTTTACGGTGGACGGATTTTCACGCTAATACAGAGTGGCCAAAAGTCCCTGGCAAATTGCTGAATTTAATATAAAATCAAGTAATTAGCTTACGATGAGTGTTTACTTTGTAGTAGTTTTTGAGGTTTTTTTTCTTTTTTTCTTTTTTTTTTGGTTAAAAAGTTTAAAATTATTTTAATACAAACTGATCCACAAGTAATGGAGCTCTTTTCCCCAAACAATAAATCTTGCAATTCATTTATAAAAAATACCCATTCGTCGAGAAAATATTTTTAATTTCTAGAACATAATCTTGAACATAATTCATATTTATGGAAATAGAAAGTTGATTGCATCCAAAAATTGTACTTTATTATATAAATAACACTTTCATGTTATAGTCTCATATTAATCATTATTTATAAAGCAGACATATTTTCTTAAAAACAGATAACTTACACAACACATTCTAATTAATTAAAATTGTCACCAAGAATTAACACAAGACTCAAAATTCTCCGAAAAATTAGAAGAAATTTTAGTTTGGAAATAGGTCCTTTTTGTTTTCCTTTACTTTTGAAATAATTTTAGATTTTTCAATTAATTACGTAGAAAGTATTCGAAGTTTGACATTAAAGCTAACTATATATTCTGACAAGAGGAATTTTAATTATATAATATCTCAGTAAGTTTTGTAAAATATTTGTCTTTCACTGAACAATTATAAGAACCATTTTAATTACAAGCAAGTAGTATAATAGGAATATATCCGCATATAACCGTAGAATTCTATATATATATATTGAAAAATATTTTATTTGTAGCTAACAAGTTAATGAACTATTTTTGTTATTACAAAATAATGCAGTTTCAAGATACTACTGGTAAATCGTTGCATAATTATATTTCGAAATTAAATATTTATCATTTATTATGACATATTACCTTGGTATGATTGGTAAAAATACCTGCTATACATTAATAAAATGGAAAAGTGATATATTTAATTTAAATTCTAGGTTTTGAGAATTATGGAATTCAAAAATTCACTTCACAGTAGAAGCTTTCTTGAGCTGTCTGAATTTGAAATTTTCTTTCACAATTTCAGGAATTAAAAAGAACGATAAGTGAAAATAAAAATCTAATACTAGTGAGTCAATTAATAAATGTCTATGAGATAAGTAACACATGGGCTGATAAGTTCCCGGTCTAAAAAAGAAAACACAACTTTTTAACATAACTTTATAACTTTTTACCCTAATAACTTTATAACTTTAATAAATAACATAACTTTAATAATAAATAATAATAATTTAATAATAATAATAATAATAATTTTATAATAATAATTTAATAATAATTAATTAATAAATAAATAATAACAATTTAATAAAAATAATTTAATAAATAATAATAATAATAATTTTATAATAAATAACATAATTTTATAACGAAAAAACTCCAAACAGTGCTCAGAATCATCGATTCGTTGTTGTTTTTGGTCAAAAGTCAACACGCGCGACACCCACTTTGACAACAGCTTTTTCATAGACAAATGTTCTTTCAAAATAAAACCTACACGTCTCTTGTATATCTTCAGAGTCTGTGCTATCTCCTGGAACCTCACTTTACGGTTCCCCAAAACGATTTTGTGGACTTTTTTTTTATGTTTTCCGGAGTAACCACCTCTTTTGTGTGGGGCATCACTGGTGTCCATACGACCACGTTTAACTTGAGCAAACCAGTCAATAATGGTTGATTTACCTGGCGCAGTGTCCGGATAACGCTTATCAAGCCAAGCTTTTGTTTTAACGGTGTTTTTTCCCATCAAATAACAATTCTTGAAATTCTTGTTTATCCATTTTTTTGTTTATCAATCAAGTCGTTCAACTAAAACAACTGTAATGTTTTATCCACAAGGAGAATCGTCATGACATATTTTCTGCTATCTTTTAAAGGTTAGTATTTTCTAAAAAAATCATCGGTTCGGCGATTGCAACGCCATCTGTGTGTTAGACCGGGAACTTATCAGCGGATGTGTTAAAAAGTTGCTTTGATTTCACATACTTAATTTTGAACTAGCAGAATATTTTCTATAATTTAGGCAATTTAAAATTTAAAAAATATATAAAATAATTTAAAAAATAAATTTTAGTAAATATTCAGTGAAAGTTATATAATTTCATCTCTACCCTATTAACGTTGATTTTAAATGTTCTTATCAGTCTATCTATCTTAGTATATCTACATATATAAATATATATATGTGTGTGTATCTGTGTATACATATAGTTTAAGGACACGGATCTGAGTCCCACCAGTGGCTAAGAGGCTCTGCTCTCAAAAATGGTAGACGAGAGGTTTAAACCCCTGTTGCGCTCGGCCCCCTAACCGTTCGGAGTTTTCCGTGGTTTTCTTCGAATCTTGCCGTAAATACGGGTTTGTATCCATTAGAAAGACCCCCATGGAGGGCACTCCCCCCTAGGGTTCATATCCCAAGAGCAGATATAATCGACCGTCATAAATCAACCAAATCACAAAAGTTAATTATTACTGATAAATATAGTCATCTTGCGTACTATTAATATGACAGTAGACTAATAAGAAGATTTTAAAAACGCCAGGAAAATATCGTATTACAACAAGATTAAACAGACATAACTTTCTAGTATTTTTTATGTTCCATCACAAATTATTCTTTCGAAAAATTAGCCCACGTCTTAAATTTAAAGCGTGAAATACATGTTTGGAATTTAATAATCGCCAACGGTGAAAAACAGAATTAAGCAAACTTTATTATTATTATTACTAAATACTGAAACATAAATGGAGTCATAATAATAAATGTATAGAGATATACTATCATTACTACAACTAGTCGGATGTGTCAATCCCAAAACTTTCTTCTATCTCCCACAGGTTTCGCATACACTAAAAAGAATCAGCACTAATTTATATTAATGTCTAACTGAAACTCAAGTTTTATTAAATTCCGTGCAATATTTCTTGAGATATGACTATCGCTAAAATCGTGTAAATCCTGAAAATTGCTGCATAGTAGCGGCACCTGCTGGGCGATTTTTACCTAAAACTAATCAGCACCAATTTATATCAGAGACTAACTGACTATAAAGTTTTATTAAATTCCGAGCATTAGTTCTTGAGATAAAGCTTTTGCGGAAATCGCGAAAAATACTGCATAGCAGCGTCACCTGCCAGGCGATTTTTACCAAAAACTAATCAGCACCAATTTATATAAGGTACTAACTGAATCTAAAGTATTATTAAATTCCGAGCATTAGTTCTTGAGATAGAGCGCCCACAAAATTTTTGTCACATACAGACAGACAGAGTCACAGAGTCACAGATAGACAGACAGAGTCACAGACAGACATTTTCTAAAAATAGTTAAATCGTGTTCAGGACCTTCTAAAACGTATAAATCCATCGAAAATCGGAAGTCAAAAATTTTCATGAATCCAATACTTTCTTCTTGTAAAGATAGAAGAAAGTAAAAAGGGCACATCACATTACCGAAGGTCCCCACCAGTGGCCGAAAGGTTCTGCTCTCACAGCTGGTAGATGAGAGGTGCTCAGTTCAAACATAATCGCGCTCATCGGTCCAATTGTTCCAAGATTTTGTGGTTTTCTTCGAACCTTGAATATCCCTGCGTGAATACAGATTAGGTTACCTTAGAAAGACCCCGCGAAGAGCACTCCCCCTCGGACCTATATCTCTCGTGCAGATAATCGACTGTCATAATTACACCACTAAAGGCATATCACGACCCGTGATGCCTCTTCAAATGGAAGCTGTAACCCTTTCAATCAGCTCTTTCCGGACTTGGTATGATGCCTTCGGTCGATCAAGGGGCATAAGTCAACAAGAAGACAGCTGTGTTATTTTTGCTAGGACAACTTGTTGGCAGACATCATTTAATATTTATGAAAACTTAATATTTCACGCACATTCACATATACAAACAGTGAATGCAAATTTTAGACATAGCCCAACATATGATTGTCGTTAGACACACGTAAAAATACCAGGCTGAGTCATAAAGTAAGTCAAAAATTGATTTATCTTAAAATGATATATCTTAAAGTAACAACAAGTACTTTCCAAGGATGTTAATAGATGGCAGCATCATCCTGTTTTATGATATTCAATTCATATTGACTAGGTAGAAATTTCATGCATGAGTAAATCAGTTTCAAAATGGCTATGGTGCTCGATGATGCGTACAGATACAGAGTAATTAATATACTATGTGCGTCCAGGGCTAACACAGAGAATATATAAAAATATAAAAAAAATTCTGGCAACTTCTTCAACATCCATCTTACAACCCCGAATTAGTCACAGGCGATTTTCATCTGTTTAGTCAACTAAAAAATCCAAAATGAAGCAAGATGATGTTTTCAGATGTTGAAGAGGTTCAACAGGGTGACGACAGACCAGGGAAAAACACAGTAAAAAAATAAGTTAAAAAACAGTATTTTCTTATAGAAAAAATTGCCACCCAAAAACGTTTATGCAGCTAGTATTGAGGTACTGATAAAACGATGGGATAGGTGCACACATATTCATGGAGAATATGTTGAGAAATAAAAATAGTTTTGAAGTGATTATCACTGTAAGTTACTTTTTAATTATCTTTTGTGACTTACTTAATGACTTTCTCTCCTATTATAGTATTAAAACGCACTTTATTTAGAAAAATATTTGCTGCAATCCTTGAGAAGTTAGTTAAAAAAAATGCAAGTTATTTTTGCTGCATTGACAATTGCATGGAAGTTTAAACAATTTAACAGACATGCCCAAAAATCTATTTACATACGATTTTGAATTTTTTTTTCTTCAACTATATCAAATGATCTGGAGGCACGGCAGTGCCTCCGCCAAGTCCAGAAAGCACGGCCGTAAGCATACTTTTTTGGAAGCAACTCAGGGCACTTTTGACCCCCCCCCCCTATCTCCACGCTGCAGTATCCCAAAATTTTTAAACTTCGTTTTTCTAGAGTATTTGGCACACAGGACCAAAATTTATAATTACATCTTTCTGTCTTTTCTAGTTCAGACGATATATGAACTCAAACATTCGATTTTTTGTCACTCACTCACTCACTCGTTCACGCGTCATCAAAAAGATTAGGTAGATCCCGTAGCCCTAGAAACTTGACACTTGGAAAAAAGGTAGTGTTTAGGATACAAAGAAAGGAAAAATTATAAAATCCAGAAAATTCGAAAAAAAAAAAAAACATTCGAAAATTCAACAAATTCCATCAAAATTGAATATTAAAAATAATACGATCTTATGGTTTTAGAAACTTAAGATTTGGTGTGAAGATAGTGTTTAGCATCCAAAAAAAGAAAACATCAAAAAACACCAAAAAAAAATCGAAAGCAAAATTGATAAAATCGAAAAAAATTGAAAAAAATCGAAAATTTTCAAATAATTCGATTTTGTTGCGCTAGAAACTTGGAATTCGGAATAAAGGTAGTACTTAGGATGCAAAATAAGAAAAAAATAAAAAATCCGGAAAATTCGAAAAATTCGAAAAAAATTGAAAAAAATAAAATAATTTGATCTTTTAGCCTTAGAAACTTAAAATTCGCGGTAAAGATAATGTTTAGGATAAGTTAAAATAAAAAACGCAATAAAATTCGAAAATAAAATAAAAAATCGAAAAAAATCAAAAATAAGGAAAATTTGAAAATAATTCGATTTTATAGCTCTAGAAACTTGAAATTTGGAATAAAGGTAATATTTAAGATACTAAATAAGGAAAAATTAAAAAATATGGATAATTCGAAAAATACCCATAAATTAGTGCAGACGATATATGAACTCAAAGTTTCGATTTTTTGTCACTCACACACTCACTCACTCCCGCGTCATAAAAAAGATTGGGTAGATCCCGCAGCCATAGAAATTTAAAATTTGGAATAAAGCTAGTGCTTCGGATACAAAAAAGGAAAAATTATAAAATCCGGGAAAAAAAAAACATTCGAAAATTCAACAAATTCGAACAAAATTGAAAACTGAAAATAACACGATCTTGTAGTCTTAAGAACTTAAAATTTGGTGTGAAGGTAGTGTTTAGAATTCAGAAAAAGAAAACATCAAAAACATAAAAAAAAAATTGAAAATAAAATTGAAAAATCGAAAAAATCGAAAAATTTCAAATAATCCGATTTTGTTGCGCGAGAAACTTGGGATTCGGAATAAAGGTAGTATTTAGGATGCAAAATACGGAAAAATTAAAAAATCCAGAAAATTCGAAAAAAAAAAATTCAAAAATTTTAAAAATTCGAAAAAATTAAAAAAAATTAAAATAATTTGATCATTTAGCCTTAGAAACTTAAAATTAGCGGTAACGATAGTGTTTAGGATTCAGAATAAGTTAAAATAAAAACGCAATAAAATTCGAAAATAAAATAAAAAAATCTCAAAAAATCGGAAAAATCGAAAAATAAGGAAAATTTGAAAATAATTCGATTTCATAGCGCTAGAAACTTGAAATTTGGAATAAAGGTAATTTTTAAGATACTAAGTAAGGAAACATTAAAAAATATGGATAATTCGAAAAAAAAAATCGAAAATTTCAAAAATTAAAAATAAAAAAAAAAAAAAAAAAAGAAAAAAAGAAGAAAGAAAGAAAAAGAAAAAGTGAGAAATTGAAAATAATATGATTTCGTAGTCTTAGAAACTGAAAATTTGGTATAAAGGTAGTGTTTAGGATTCAGAAAAAGAAAAAAAGAAAAACACAACAAAAATCGAAAGTAAAATCAAAAAGTCGAAAAAAAACGAAACTTTGAAAATAATTCGATTTTGTAGAGCCAGAAACATAAAATTTGGAATAAAGTTAGTATTTATGATACAGAAAAAGAAAAAAAGAAAAAATCTATAAAATTCGAAAAAAAATTCAAAAATCCGAAAAATTGAAAAAAATTTGATTTTGTAGCTTTAGAACTTCAAATTCGGCGTAAACTTATTGTTTAGGATACAGAAAAAGGAAAAATTAAAACACAATAAATTCGAAAATAGAATAAAAAACTCGAAAAAGATCAGAAATTTCAAAATAATTCGATTTTGTAGCGCTAGAAACTTGAAATTTGTAATAAAGGATACAAAATAAGAAAAAATTAAAAAATCCAGAAAATTATAAAAAAATTCGAAAAAATAAAAAATTGAAAATAATTTTATCTTGTAGACTTAGAAACTTAAAACTTGGTGTAAAGGTAGTATTTACTATTCAATAACAGGAACAGTTAAAAAATTCGTTAAATTCGAAAATAAAATCGAAAAATCGAAATATCTTTAAAATACGAAAATTCGAAAACAATTTGATTTCGTACTGCTAGAAACATTAGTTTTAAGATAATTGTCCTATTAGCTAGTACAACGCCCCTAATTGTTTTATGTTATTTCCCCCCGGATTATGGTTTTCTTTTCTTTCGTTTACGAATTTTGTTATAGAAATGTTCCGCTATAGTCTGCCTACATTATAGGCGATTTCTTTATAGACAGGTTTGTTTTCTTTCACAGGTTATACTCTATTTACTTCGGATATGAAATATGGATTGTTAAATGATGTTAGCCCCACAAAAATTTTCCCAGCTCCCCCTCTTCTTCCTACATTACGGGCTGGTTATGGCTTGATAGTCCTTTCTAAATAAAATCATGGTGACTCTAAGATTCACTTGATTTATCTCTAAATGATCCTAAGAAGGCGGATCAAAGAATTACTATATTGGTATGACAATCAGGTAACTCAGAATTAAAATCGAAAAATCAATAAATTTATAAAAATACGAAAATTTGAAAATAATTCGATTTTGTAGTCCTAGAAGCTTGACAAAGTAAGGAAAAATTAAAATTCCGTAAATGAAAAAAAAAAAAAAAAAAAAAAAAAACGAAAAGAAAAAAAAAACATTGAAAAAATGAATATAGTTTGATTTATTGGAAATTTCCGGAAAATTTTAATTTTGGCTCTCTTTTTATACTAAAAAGTTCTTTTATGCTAAATATGAAGTATCTAGGGCTGTGAGTAATATCTCAGATAGATAGCACCTATCCTGGAAGCAATTGAGAGTAACTTTTGACACTCCCCCTCCCATAACTTAGTGCTTGCCGAGGAACCTGAAATATCTTTTTATCTACAGTACTTTGCAAACGAAACTAAAGTTTCAAATTTTTGATATCTGTAAATAATAGGGACAGAGTGCGGGTTTAGCGAAAATCAGTGGATGATCTCCCCCCCCCCCCCCCCAAAAAAAAAAAAAAAAAGAAAACCCAAAATCAAGAAAAGGAGGATTACTTACAAAAAGAAGTGAAATCTCATCAAAATCGTCACCTGTAAAAAATGCAGCCAAAGTCTTGTGACTCTTTTTCCGTAAAAAGTTCTGAGATCGTGTAAAGCCAAATTTAGCTATCTTATTAACTCTGAAATTTTCATTCACAAATCACTCCTAGTCTCTACATCTTTAGTTAAATATTATTTTGTGACTTGGCAATTACGTAGCACGAGAATGTGATGTATATAATTAGTCTTAATCAAATAATACCATGCCATCCCATAACATACACTGCTCAAAACAATTAAAGGATATTTGAAGTTTTATATAAAATAAAGATATAAACGAAATTTTTTTTGCCGAAAATAGAAGAAGAGAATCACAAATGAAAATTTTTCTGGTTTTCAAACTGTGGAGTATGCAAATTTTGAGTTCGACGTCAAAAACGTCGCTTCAGAGGCAGCGAATGAAATTTGACTTTCAACTGGATAAAAGAGAATGAAGACAAGGATGATCGGCATTCAGTGATTGCTTTGTTTCGATGAGTACGATGTCTCAGCGAAGTCATTTGACAGATTCAGAAGCTTGGAGAATTGTAGGTAGGTTAGAAGGGGGCCAAACTCAAGCCGAAGTAGCGCAAGCCATTGGAGTGTCACAAAGTGTCATTTGAAGGATCTGGAACCGTTTTTTGGAGAGTGGATGTGCAGGCCGAAGACCAGGGCAAGGTCGTAGATGGGCAACAACGCCCAATGAAGATCGGTATTTAGCGTTAACAGCTCGGAGACACCGAAACATGAACGCTACTCTTCTCCAACAACACCTTCGCTCGGCTACAGGCACCACGATTTCAACTCAGACTGTCTGAAACCGGCTCCATGCTGTAGGTCTGTATGCTCGCCGACCGATGGTATGTGTTAGATTAACATCAAGGCATCGTCGCGACCGCAGGGAGTGGGCAACCGAGCATGTCAACTGGAGGAGAAATGAATGGAGCAATATTCTGTTTTCTGACGAGTCCCGTTTTTTTGTGCATCCGGATAATAGGCGTATTTTCATCTGGAGGGACCGTGGCAGTAGGAATAATCCTGCGTTCGTGCACGAAAGTGTCAGATTTGGCGGTGGAGGAGTGTTGGTGTATGGTGGCATCTCCATTGACGGGCGCACTGACCTCTACATCATTCGAGATGGAGCTCTGACTGGTCGCCGATATAGGGATGAGATCCTCAGACCTATTGTAGTCCCTTACGCTGCAGCAATCGGAGATAACTTCATTTTAATGGACGATAACCGCAGGCCACATCGTGCAAACCTAGTGGAGGATTTCCTTTTCGAGGAAGGAATCGTTCGAATGGAATGGCCAGCGTGTTCTCCAGACACGAATCCAATCGAGCACGTTTGGGACGCTCTAGGAAGACGAGTTTCTGGCCGCCAACAACCCCCACAAACTCTCCAAGAACTGGAAAGAGCTCTTCTGGAAGAGTGGGGCAGAATACCCCAACTCGTCATTAATAGCCTCATTGAGTCCATGCCTCAAAGGTGTTCAACGTTGCTGGCCGCCCGTGGAAACCATACCCCCTACTGAAAATGATTTTCTTTGAAGAAAACACCTTTTCTTATTCTTTTTTTCTCATATGCACAAATTGTGTTTTTTTCCTTTTGTACACAAATGCGCAATAAAATGCATTTTTTTCTGCCAAACATGTGTAATTTATTCTCATATAACCTACTATGTCTGTCGACCATGTATCAATCAGCTAAAAAGTTTCCCAGATACAAAATCCACCTAAAACTGCAATATCCTTTAATTGTTTTGAGCAGTGTATTAAGGTGTAATAACTTCCCTGTGCGTATATAATTAGCCTTAATCATATTACCTCATTCCATCCCATAACATAGTAAAGTATAATAACTTCCCTGTGCTGCGTAATTGCCAAGTCACAAAATAATATTTAACTAAAGATGTAGAGACTAGGAGTGATTTGTGAATGAAAATTTCAGAGTTAATAAGATAGCTAAACTTGGCTTTACACGATCTCAGAACTTTTTACGGAAAAAGAGTCACGAGACTTGGCTGCATTTTTTACAGGTGACGTTTTTGATGAGATTTACTTTACTATACTTTAAACAATGTTTTTGATTTATTCCAGATTGAAGAGGAGTTAAATATTACAAAAGATTTTTTCTTGAGTTTGTGTAATTACCTATTTCAGTAACAATTTCATTAAATTTCATAATCATAAACAGATTTGTGACATCGGTATGGGTATTAAATTTTCCTGAAGAAAGTGTTTTTGGTTTTTATTTTGAGTTCAAACCTGTAATTAATCATAACGAAAGTTTAAAGGTTCACGCATATATTGACAAGATACTATATTTTAATAATGACATACAGCATGATTTAAATAAAATTTACACTGACTGTTTGATGGTAAAAAAAGGCCATATGAAAGTAGTAAACATGTAAATTTTTTAGATTTGGATTTTATTATAATGAATATATTTTTTAATATATTTATGATATGGGTGAATTTTTTTCATTTCAATACCCAATGTATTTCACAGTGGTTCTCAAATTTAAGTAAAAGAGTTAATATTAATATAATTTTAGGTAAGCTAAAAAATATACATATTATTTGTATTAAAAAGTTTTTTAAAAATAAATAAATTCTTAAATTAACAGTTAATTCGTAATTATAATTTCTATCCTTTTACTTTTATTTTTCATTATGTTAATAACTTTAAAAGTTCTTTGGAGTGACAACAGTTGTTGTAAATGGACCTAACACTGTGATGGAAGCATGCTGTTCGTTTTAATAAAAATGAATATTTTATGCTAAAATCCATCGGAAGGCTTGTTTTGAGATGACATTCGATGATTGAAATCTTGCAGATTGGCTTGTAGGACTTTGAATACTGATTATCAGACAGACAAATCAAACTTTAATGCTGGCTTCAAAACAGATTATAAGCTTATGAAGAAAATTGTTCAATGTTCAATTTTTAGAATGGTGCTGTAAGTAAAATAAAACGAATTGGGAACATTTACATGTATGCGTGTGAAAGTGGGGACATGGCTGCTTGCAATTCCTTCATTTCTTTTAATTTTGTATTTTTGAAATGTAGGCATATAAATTTTATTAACATTTTTTAAAATTATAATTTTCATAGAATAAATTTCCTTTTGCCTAATTTTTAAATAATTTTTCAGTTTTCATATTTCATTCAGTTTCTTTATTATTTTAACTTTTTGATTATTTACACTTATGAAGTTTGCAAGGGCTGGATGTGCCTTGCGAAAATTATCTCATTTTGATACATATGTTGCTCATCCCACCTTCCGATGAACTAGGAGCCATTTTTGTAGTGTCTTATTTTGGAAGTTCATTTGATGTTGCTGTGTTCATAGTTTAATAATTTTTACTTCCATTATTACACCTATTTCTGTTACTAAAACAATCAGAAACTCTCCTATTTTAACTTAAAAAGTATATATTTTGTGTGTAGTATAAAGAAGTAGCACCTGGTGCACATAATTCATAGATTTTCAGGCTTAAACACACATACACATATATATATACACAGTGTGTTCCAAATTTTTCATATTTTTTCTAAACTACAATATATGTTCAACTTGCTCTACACCATCTTCTAGACACGCATGAGCATGCTTAATCCTGTTCACGCAATCTTGTTTCAGCAAGGCAGATTATTGGGTGATCATTACGAAACCGCTGCATTATTCTGCTAAATTATGAGTCGGGTAGTGCACACTGTTTGTTCAAAAGATTTCTCACGTAAATAGTCGTATACTTTCAACGATTTCCTGTAGGGAAAATGAACTTGGATAATGTAGCAACACTAGTCCGGGAAAAACAAAAAAAATGACATTGCAGGTTTTTCGACATTATTCTTAACTCCTTTCTGTACGATAATTTATCTTCTAACATAAGCGCCTTATGTTTTTGGCAGGGGGCAGAGGGATCTTTTATATTTATATCATGGGAGTTTAATCTTTGTATTTATTAGATCATTTCCCTTATCTTTTTGATAAAGTATTCTTGTTAAATTCAAATTAATATATGCATAATACTCTACGTTCATTAAAACAACTGATCCCCCTGTATTTAAATTCCTCATTTATTTATGCTTAAGTGTGATGTGGTAAAAATACTTACTTGCTTGCAAAACATTACATCCTGTAACAACAATTATTTTTAAAGCCTTTATACTACAGATGCAGATTACATTATCATTTGATGACTTTTTTCTTTACAAAGTAATCTTTGTAAATAAATAGGTTTCTCTTTTCTAAGTTTAGCTCTATAATCTAAAAAGATAGGAAAATTTAATTTAGTTTTCATCTACTTGGAAAGGTATTTAAATTAATTCTTTAGTTACTTAGTTAATTCAAAAGATTTTCCATAATGGAAAAATAATTAAAGTGTGACGTATGTATATATTTAAAAAGGAAATTCTAATCTGTATTCACGTAAAATTAGCTATCAAATAAATCCATTCATTCTGAGATACGATATCTAGATATTTATAAATATCAAGAAAATATTAGGAAAATTAAAAGTCTGTGTAATATTATTCCTTTTCCATTAAATATGTGAAAATAAATTCATATTTTTAATACTTGGAAATTTTTCCAGAGAAAATTTCTCACGTCTTGCATTCATAATATTTAAATTTTAATTGCTTAATAGGCGTATAGCCAACATAGTGAAAAAGTACCCAAGCCGGGACTCGAACCCGGGTCATTGGAATTTTTTGAAAATTCCAAGTATTAAAAATATGAATTTATTCAGTTGTCGATGCTGGATTTTCTTTGATTTCATGTTTGCCTAAGGGTTGGTGGCTCACGTGAAAAATATTCCATCTTGTGCTGCGTTTGTAGCCTTGCCAACATGTTATGGTGAAAAAGTTCCAGGCTGAGTATCGTTCCCAAGTGGTTTAGTTGGTAGAACGTCAGTGCGCTAATCTGATGACCCAGGTTCGAGTCCCGGCTTGGGTACTTTTTCGCTATGTTGGCTATACGCCTATTAAGCAATGCGTGAGAAATTTTCTCTGGAAAAATTTCCAAGTATTAAAAAATATGAATTTATTCAATTGTCGATGCTGGATTTTCTTTGATTTCGTGTTTGCCCCAGCGTTGGCGGCTCACGTGAAAAATATTCCATCTTGTGCTGCGTTTGTAGATTTGCCAACATGTTATGGTGAAAAAGTTTCAGGTTGAGTATCGTTCCCAAGTGGTTCAGTTGGTAGAACGTCAGTGCGCTAATCTGATGACCCAAGTTCGAGTCCCGGCTTGGGTACTTTTTCACTATGTTGGCTATACGCCTATTAAGCAATTAAAATTTGAATAATATGTGAAAATATTTTGAAATATTTTTGAAGCATTTGAAGTATTAAAAGATTGCAACAACAGTTAGAGTAGAAATTTGACATTCTCATTAAATCATAGATGTATCAATAATAATAAGGAAATAAGTTTGTGTGTGAGTGCGTGTGCCTGTCTGCTGTTCTGAAGAGACCACGGCATGCAGAGCTACAGAATTTGGGAGAAAGATGCCTCTATGTATGAAGGTATGCACTCCAAAGCTCGATTTTGAATTGTTTGATTAGATTTTTTTAAATTAATTTTTTATGCGATTTTTAGTGTTTGTTCCCGTTTTGCGGCGATTGTTTTCCCATTAGAAAAAAATCCGATTTTAATCTTTTTGTAAATTTTGCAAATTTAGCCTTTTTTCAATAAAGTTTATTCGAAATTCATACAGTGATTTTTGAATTTTTCGCGAATTTTGTATGCGATTTTTAGAGTTTTTCGTGGTCCGCGGCTGTTTTTTGACATTCGTTAAAGAAATCCTGTTTTAATATTTTAGCCCTGTAAAGGTGTTGGCTGATCAGATCATAGTTTGTAATTGTTGTTCGTGATCAAATAAAACAATCCACGTGAACCAGGTTCGTTGTATAATAAAAAAAAACTCCAGAATAGTCGTCAAGACATTTTATTGTAAGATCACCATGAGGATGCCAAGATGGTCGCGGACAGAAGAGGGGAAAACAAGACAACCGTTCTTTAAACGGTCATTATTATGCGAAGACAGCAAGCCAAGTGAGTTGTTTCCACGATACAAGTTGGAATTGCACTGACAATAATCTCTCCAAATAGGGTTGCTAATAATTGTCTAGGCGAGCGGACTTTCAGATGAAGCTGCCGCATAACTAATGGTATTTAGCGAGCCGGGTTGCTAGATTTTTTCAAAAGGACGAATTTTGTTTTAAAAATTAATATCGCCACGGCGATTATAACCGACAAATATCTTTCTCATGTGAACGGATTTCGACAGACAAAACAGTATGTGCTTTTAACAATCAGAATATATTTTTAGACATGGGTGTGAGTGATTGAGTTATTACCACTACCATATAAGGGCATGCATTTGGGCCAAATGGAAGATTCGCATAACTTATAACTGACATTGTGGCCACAAAAATGCGTTATGCACATATTGTGTTATAAGCTTGGTTACGGAAAGTAAAATTACGAAAAGGCATCTGTGCTGATTTAATTCTTTTCTTTTTCTATTTTTAATCAAAAAGCCGTGAGATATTAGTGACCGAGCACAAGTGAAATGAAAAGGGAAAGGGTATAAATTACAGAGGGATTATTGTTTGTAGTTAAAGATAACTCAATTAAATTTTGAAAAAGGAAAGGGAAAAATATAATTTAAATGAAGGATAGGGAAGGTTAAAACTTAATATATGATTCTCATATCATATATTTCCCCCGTTTGCTCAGATAAAAGAATAATTTGTTAGGGTTTAAATTGCAGGCATGCTCCGTCTGAAAGTTTACATATAATCAATGCACAATATAAGAAAAAAATATAAACACATACAAATATCAAAAATGAAAATGAAAATGAAAATGAAAATGAAAATGGAAATGGTATACCAAAATTTTTGCTACTGGTCATCAAAGTGTACACAATAGTTTATTGCTTGAGTCCATGGTTTCATAAGAGTTATTTTTTTTTTTTTTTTTTTTTTTTTTTGTAGATGTAGATGTTGTTTTTGCTGTTCCGGAACATATGGCAGTTGAACTACTCTACATATATAGTGATGACCAAAATATGACCAGAAAAGTTGCATTATCATCAACTAATGTTTATTTTACTGATAACTTGTCGTAAGCATGCTAAATGAATTTAAAATGTTCATATTTCTGAACACATATAAGCTTATGTTAAGTTGCAACTACAATACAATAAAATTTTCTTTGTTCGAACATAATGCAAAATAATGATATATGTAATCTTGCATAAAATAAACATGAAATATATAAATGCAAATACAAAATATAAAAATAAAATACCGTTACAGTTACATTAATAGTTACACATGTGTAAAAATGAAATATAAAAATGATGAAGATAAAAAAAATGAATAAAATTTGGGTTTAAAAATAGTAAAAATTTGTGCATTCGCACAGGACAGGATAGGGAAAGTGATGCACGATCCAAAAAAAATTCCTGCCCTAAATCTTGTCTAAGGACAAGTGTAATGGCGCAAGTTTAGGACTATTGCCTTATTTGTGGAATGAATATTTAGGGCGAGGTCCACATTGTTGACACAACATAGACCCCGTTCCTCCCGCAGCAGTAATGCAACAAACTGAGGAGCAGTCTTGTATACTCATTTTGACAGGGGATTTGAGGTGAATTGGAATACCAATTCGAATGTGTCTCTCATTACAATGGGGTGGAAGATCCTAAGGGCACCACTCCGAAAGGGAATAATTAGAAAAATAAAAATGTATATATACACCTAGTGTATGTCGAATAAAAATCAATCCTAGAGTAATGAGAGAGAGTTTTGTCAAGTTCGGTAAAAATGTTAAGTCATGAGGTACATATTTACTTAATTAGCATTATTAAAATTTAAAAAAAAACTGACCTTAAGAGAAAAAAAAATTTTAGTGCAATTAATGTTACTATAATTATGTTTATAACTATTTATGAGATTTAAAAAAAATATGACGGCAAAAGTTAAGATTTTTTTTTTTTTTTTAATGTGTATATGTGCAAACACCCCATAAACATAAAAGATAATGTTCACAACAAGATTGCCATATCTGCCATTCCCTTGATGAAACAAACTTGGACCAGCCGAGAACTTTTACAAGGAAACATCAAATATAACATCAGTATATTGTGTACATCAATATACACAAGTGTGAACAAAACCAAAAATTCGCACAAAATACAACAATTATAAAATTATACGCTATTTTCTAGTTCTTAAATTATAACGTGTTGAATAAGTTGGAGAGTTAATCTTATTGTAACCATCATGACTTGTAAGTAAGTGATCGCTTCTTGGTGGAGCGATGATTAACCTATCAATGTGTACTCTAAACGCAGAGTCATCAGGTGCATGTAAGTGTTTGATTGAAACAGAGACAGGTAAATATTTGTGTATAACAATGTAAGGTCCAGAATATTTTGGTTTGAACTTATCTACTGATTTTAAATACACAATATCTTTATTCATAATTTTTCCTAGTTTAGCACGTTTTTGAAAATGATCATTTCTTTTGTTTTGAGAGTCTTTGATGTTATTATATGCTTTCCTGTAAATAGAATTTAAATCTTGTAACAATTTGTAAGCTTCAAAATCTTTGTCTAGAACCTGATTGACATTATGGTCATAAGTATCAAATATTAAGGATAGTTCTCTTCCAAAGTGAAGCAAGTTGGGAGAATATTTTGTGGAGGAATGTAGAGATCCATTATAAAGGGATTTATGAATTGATAAAGCATTTTCAAAAGTATGACCTTCTTGAAGTAAAGTAGAAACTGAGTACTTAATTGATTTATTAACTCGCTCTGACACGGCATTGCTTTGTGGCCTCGCTACACTGGAATGACGCACCTTTATGCCTAATGTGTCGTTAAATTTGTCGTATATGTGTGAAGTGAATTGTTTTCCCAAATTTGACAATATTACGGAAGGTCTTCCAAAGATAGTTATGTAACTGAATAAACATTTAATTATCTTTTCAGAAGTGATGGTACGCAAAGGGAAGAGTTCTAGGTGTCGAGAAAAATGGTCAATTACTGTCAATACCGACTGTCCATTAGTAAAGGGACCGACCAAATCAACACTGACTGTATCTCCTGGATGCGTAGGTGTGTATGTAGGTTGTAGTGGAGCAAGTGGAGTTTTGTGATGTTTTGCCTGTAAACATTTTGTGCAAGACGCTACAAAATTTAAAGTGTCAGCATACATTCCTTTCCAAAAATATTTTTTTGTGACAAATGCATAAGTTTTTGTTAATCCAAAATGCGAAAAATGACATATTGTTAGAACCTTGGATTTTAATGAATTTGGGACAATAATGTAGTAAGAAAAGGTGTCATTACAAATATTTTCTTTTTTTAACATTAAAACCTTTGAATCGGGATGAATGAAGTACATAGGGAATTGTTTCGATGAGCCATTTTGCATAATTTCGTTGTAAATTTTGGATAATTTTGTTTCTTTCTTTTGTTCGTTTACAAATGTTTCATTTGAAATTTCCAATAAAGGGTCTTTTTGATCCTTGTTACCAATAACTAAGTAATTTAGAGAATGTGTACCGTATGATAAATGATCATTATTAGTGTCTGGTAGATCATTATCGACAATTGGCAAAGCATATGGTTCATTGATAAGCTCTGGGTTGGAATTTAAGTCAATTGTGTTTTTCTCGAAAGAACATCTGGACAAAGAATCTGCAAGTACATTTGAAGAACCGGGAATGTGATCAAAAGTGTATGTATATTCTGATAATTCTGTCTAGTTGTTATATCAGCGGGATTAGTTGTTTTCTTGTATTTTTTTAAAGGAGCACTATCGGATAAAATTACAAACTTTCGGTTATATAGGTAGTATTTAAAGCGATTACTGATTTGTAGATGGCCATTAATTCAAGTTTTAGTGCTGGATAACGTTTTTCAGACTGTTTAAGAGATTTAGAAAAAAAATGCAATGGGAAGTAATTGTCCTTCATGTTCCTGTAACAGAGCACCTCCTATGGCTATAATTGACGCATCCGTGTTTACGTAAAAAGTTTTAGACCAATCGGGTAAACGAACCATGGGAGAATTAAAGAACACCTGTTGCATTTGATCAAATAATTTTTGATGTTTTTGAGTCCATTTAAATGTTGTTTTTGGTGTAGTGAGATCTATAAGTGGTTGGATAATTTTTGAAAAAGAAGGCACTAGAGATTTGTAAAATGTGACCAGACCAATAAACCTTTTTAATTGTCTTTTTGTTGTCGGTGTAGGAAAAGAATTTATTTTGACAATATTTGATTGGACTGGAGAAATGGAATGATTTTCAATGTGAAAACCTAAGTAGTCAACAGCGGTTTTGTGAAATGAACATTTATTGGGCGAGAGCGTTAAATTATATTTCGATAAAATTTCAAGTACTTTCTGTAATTTTGCACATGTTTCTTCAAAAGAATTAGAACCAAAGATCAAATCGTCTTGATATGCAAAAATACCTTCCATTTCTAATTCATCAATAATAGTGTCCATTAAATTTTGAAAGAAACTACTGCTATTCTTTAAACCGAAACCAACCTTTTAAAACGAAAAGTACCGTATATGCATGTGAATGTAAGTGGATCTTGATATTTTTCAGGTAAATTTATCTGATGATAGGCCTGTTGAAAATCTAACGAAGTGAAATATTTATATGCAGATAAATTTGAAATAATGGTCTGTATTTTGGGAAGTGGATATGAAGATCCTTGTAAGACGGAATTTAGCATTCTTAAATCAAGAGCTAGTCTGTATTTTTGTTTTGCAGACCCATCAGACTTCTTTCTAACCAGCAAAATAGGACATGCCCATTCTGAACAGTTACGTTCAATAATATTTGCTTCAAGAAGTTGATTTATTTGCTCTTTAATTTCTTGGTGTAATGATTGTGGTACCGGAAAAGGTAATGTTTTGATTGGGTAGTCATTAATGAATTTGAGATTTGGAACAACCTTGTCTGTGTGACCTAATGTTTTCATTGATTTAGAAAAAGAACTGTAGCATTTTAACAATAATGAGCCTAAGGTTTTTGCTTGTTGAGAGTCTAGATGTTCCAATTTGAAGTCTTGTATTGTTAAATCTTCCTTTCTTTTTTTAAGACCTCATCTGAAGCTTGAATATAATTGCAAATAAACTGTTGTAAATTATCATGAGGTTGAATATTGAAGCTGTTGATGTTGTCGCATGACTTCATGGTCTGTGAAAAATTGTCACTTTTAAATGGTTCCATAATTTCCGAGACCTCATATAAGATTCCTATTCGTGCATTTTTGTTTATGTGTACAGGTTTGTTAGAAGAATTTTGTAAGAATATGTATACATGTGATTTTTGTAGGTGTTTGTTATGATTTTCCTGATCGACCGATTCAACATCTTTATTGTTACCTAGCAGACTGTCATAACAAATAATTTGTTTATTAGAAATAGTACTTTCAAAACAATACTGCATTGAAGGATTTAAAGAATCAGTGTCGATGGAAATCCATGTTTTCTCATGTGGTTCAAGTTTTAATTTATGTGCAAGGCGAATCGTTTTGAATGAATTTGACGGAGAGTTTACATGTTCACTTAGCAGATTTATGTCTTTGCCATCCGCTGACGCACTAAGTAATGGCACGTGAAATTCATTTGTTGACATTCTATTTTTGTGCACATCAATTATGATCCTGTGTTTATGAATGAAATCAAATCCTAATATTCCTTGAAAACTAGAGGTATCGGGAATGTCAACAATATAAAAACTGTGACTAAAAGATTTGTGGTGAATTCTGATTGAGGCTTTTATACATGCGGTGAAATCAACATCGGAATTTACTGTTTTAAGGGTAACTGTTGTGCCTAACCTTTTATATTTAAGATTGTGCTTAATAGAATCGAAAAGGGACTGTGATAAAAGGGAAATTGTGGACCCTGTGTCTAAAAGTAAAATTGTGTCCGTTCTTGCTATAGAGGCCTTTATAAGGGGAGTGTTGGAGAACTATTATTCACATTTGAAATAACCTCAACTTTCTTTTCGTCACTTGGCGACACAGTTTGCGATGAGCTTTCAGTTGATCTGTGCACTGTTTGTGACGACCCATTCCTGGTCATTTTTATGTTTGTTGTGGTCTGTTAAGCGACCGAATTGACTAGCCTTTCCTTAGAAATTTTTGGAAGAGTTTCATCAAACGACCATGGGAATGTAGGGCAAGTTGCTGATGTTAAAATGTTATCCTGAGATGCAAAGCCATCAGCTAAATTACATCTCCTTAATAGTTTAAAGGTTCCCCTTTCTGATTACTTTTTTTGCGAAAATTTGGATTGAATTTGTAATTTTGATATCCACCTTTATTTGCATTTGATCTTCTCCATTTAAAACAAAATTTTGCAGTGTGGCCACGTTTCAAACACAATTGACAAGTGGGTGGAGAATTCGAATTTTTTTGTTTATTAGTGCGGTAATAGCTATGACCAGTGTGTCTTTTTTTGAAGTCTTTTTTATACTGATCATGCAAGTTTTGTGGGCGAGAGGGTTGATTATGAGAGTTATTTTTGTCCTCGCTACCTGTTAACGACAAAGCGTTAATTTTTTCATTTAGTGATTTCAACTGCAGGGCGATCGAGTCTGCGGAGCTAGATGATGCGCAGGGCTGCAATATTTTCTCATTTTGCATGATCTCCTGGAGAGCTTGTGCTCTATCTACCGCTTGTTTATAACTGGATATTCCCTCCTCTTGTATTTTAACCCTTAAATTTGAAGGAATTGCTGAAATAAACTTAGTAAATTTTATATTATCAAGGGCTGTTCTATCTGTTATAGTGTCATGTACACCAGCAGTGAGTGTGTTTATACGATGCGCTAAGTTTCTAATCGATTCCTCTGGAAGTAATAATAGGTTATTAAATTCAACCAACGCAGCAGTTTTACTCGGGGGAGCGAAAAACGCTCTGAGTTCTTTTTCGACAAAATCCAAATCGTTAGATTTATAGATCTCAGGGTTTTGCGTAAAAAAGGTTAATGCTGGGCCTGTGAGTTTCCCACCCAGAAATTGAATTGCTTCTTCGTGCTTCCATTTTTGTATACGGGCCAATGTTCTTAACTGATTAAAAAAGAACTCTAATAAACTGGGTTCACCATCAAAATTGGTGACTTTAAAAGTTAGTTTGCTGGCCATGTTTGGCTAACGAGTGAGCAAATACAGATATATTTGCAATAATTTATCAGATAAATAAATCTTTACCTTAAAAAATTAAAAATTCAGGTGGGGAAAATTTTGTTTACCTAACATATTCACAGTAACTTACCAGAAAATATTTACTGCAAAAATTACTTATAAGCAAAAATATATATAATAAATGAATAAATAAATGAATGCAATCTCTCTTTTTTTTATGAAAAAGAAAAAAAAAACACAAGAACAAAATACCTATATCTCCAGAATGAACAATTATTCACACCAAAAATATATTATCTTCTTTCTTTTAGTATTATCCATCCATATATATATTTTTAAATTCTTAACCAAGAGATATCTTAATTTTCAAAAGAAGCACAATTTGGAAAAAATATCTGTAAATACATAAATAAATTAATCGCTCATTCTGCAGACTGCAATATTCTTTGTGGCAGATAAAAAGAACACCATGAACTGTTTATAGAGAAAGTATGTCTGCCTTATTATAAATCAAAATTTTTATGCAATATATTAAATAAAATTTCAGTCATAAAAAAATGTGTTATCCAGGCAAACCTTCGAGAGATAATAACAATTATATTATACCTTTCATTATAAATATTGTTTCTTCTAAATATATAAGCCTTTATAAAAATATTAAAAGAAATGCATGTAGAATTACCATTCCTCCTTTCAAAATAATAATACGTTCAATATTTGAAAAAAAAAGTGTCATTGCATAATAGGAAAAAGGAAAAAAAAATTTTAGAATTAATCAATAATATGCAAAAATCCTCTTCTTCACTTATTTTCTTTATTTAAGATTTATCCTGTGAATATTATTTTTTTTTTTTTTTTTTTTTTACATTCAGAATATAATTTACCAACTTACCTATAACTGGCAAGAAAATTGATATTGAAAACAGAAAGAAATTTAAATTGTTTAATGATTACTATATAAATCATTATTAAAGCATATCTTAGTGACCATTAAAAAAACATTTTTACCTTTTT
This sequence comes from Maratus michaelseni, assembly GCA_963931845.1. Classification (NCBI taxonomy): domain Eukaryota; kingdom Metazoa; phylum Arthropoda; class Arachnida; order Araneae; family Salticidae; genus Maratus; species Maratus michaelseni. Next base: position 262,849,648 of record OZ007593.1, read on the forward strand.
TTTTTTTTTAAACAATGTATCAACACATTAAAAAATATAAAACTCTTACCTGTAGCATAAGAAAAAAATAATCCATTATATTGTTATTATATCATTTAAAAGACAACTTTATCTATAAAAGAAAAATTATGCAAAGGTCCTCTTTTTTTTAAAAAAACAAATGATGAAGTAATATTGTTGCATCGAAGTTTATTTTTAGTCTAGAAAAGACAAGTCTTATTTAATTTGAATCGTAAGAATAATAACTAAGTTTGTTGTGGCCATGAAAACTACCCGTAAACTTTCCTTGATAAAGCACATTCACAACCGTATGAATGAAATTGTTTCACTCTGAGGTGCAAGGTTCACGCGAGTAAAAGTGAAGATGATTTTAAAATTGAATGTCAGCACAACGTATCAAAGTTCGGACTCCTTTAGACTGATCAGCTGTAAAACAGACTGAGGTCACTCGACATATCGAAACAGGAACTAATTATTATTATTCTTCGTAAACCACCAAGGCGAGAAAAATTATGCAGCATAAGGAATGGAGAGATCCAAAGTTTGATAATCACTTAGGAGGAACGTGAACATTTAGTAAAAGATTTTGCAGAAAGTAAAGGCGATATAAAATGTTTTCCGATGCATTAGCTGAATTGAATAGGTTGATAAATACATACGTAATTTTACTTATGAAGTAAACTGCACACCACAAATGATGCAAACTTGAAAACTTATATAGACGTAATATATTGGATAAATATTGAATTATCACGAATTGGAAAAATAATTTGTAGCATATGGAAGGGCGCGGGATGAGACACAGTGGATGTTATAGAGCTTTGCACAGGCACACAGATTAACACGGAGGAATGCAGGTTCTAAAACTGATGAACTTCTATTTAGCACAATTTAGTAGCAAGATTTTTGTAATAGGCACATTTGCAGTAAAACATGGACACTGGTATTATAGTTCGTGGCACTGGGCGTGATGCAGATGGAGCACGTTGGGCATAGAACACTGAGCATGGGGTTGGCAGGCACTGGGCGTTGCTGGGTAACACAGCAAGTTGAGCTGGATATGGCGTAGATAGGATAAGGCATATAGATGAGAGTTTTTTTTTAAGAGATGTTGAAATGCAGGTGTATATAGAGCGTTGACAGGCCGGGCATGACCTGGAAATCCAAAGATGAGAGTTGTAGGAAAGGCGCTGAGAATAGCATAAAATTCGGAACACATCAGAAGAGGCAGTTCGCAAGAAAATCTCCAATTATACAGGGACCCCCTCCTCGGTATTAAACGTTGGGTGTAGACCTGGTTTGGCACAGAATAATCCAAAGGAAATTCAGCGTGGGAGAGTCTAGATGAATTACTCCGACTTTTGAAATGTTCCTAGAAACACAGGCAAAGTTTTTTTTACATCAGTCCACTCGGTCCGGTGGGATGGTAATATGCAGGCGGGAATTTTCTTTGATGCATGCTGATAATCCAAAGAGACAGGCGGGTGCAGGTGAAGAAAAAGCGTCTCCTCTTCTGCCAACTATATACCTTTTTTTATTTTAACTGGAGAAAAAAGCTGGTTACGCACCATAATTTTGTAAAGGTGTTGGCTGATCAGATCATAGTTTGTAATTGTTGTTCGTGATCAAATAAAACAATCCACGTGAACCAGGTTCGTTGTATAATAAAAAAAACTCCAGAATAGTCGTCAAGACATTTTATTGTAAGATCATCATGAGGATGCCAAGATGGTCGCGGACAGAAGAGGGGAAAACAAGACAACCGTTCTTTAAACGGTCATTATTATGCGAAGACAGCAAGCCAAGTGAGTTGTTTCCACGATACAAGTTGGAATTGCACTGACAATAATCTCGCCAAATAGGGTTGCTAATAATTGTCTAGGCGAGCGGACTTTCAGATGAAGCTGCCGCATAACTAATGGTATTTAGCGAGCCGGGTTGCTAGATTTTTTCAAAAGGACGAATTTTGTTTCAAAAATTAATATCGCCACGGCGATTATAACCGACAAATATCTTTCTCATGTGAACGGATTTCGACAGACAAAACAGTATGTGCTTTTAACAATCAGAATATATTTTTAGACATGGGTGTGAGTGATTGAGTTATTACCACTACCATATAAGGGCATGCATTTGGGCCAAATGGAAGATTCGCATAACTTTTAACTGACATTGTGGCCACAAAAATGCGTTATGCACACATTGTGTTATAAGCTTGGTTACGGAAAGTAAAATTACGAAAAGGCATCTGTGCTGATTTAATTCTTTTCTTTTTCTATTTTTAATCGAAAAGCCGTGAGATATTAGTGACCGAGCACAAGTGAAATGAAAAGGGAAAGGGTATAAATTACAGCGGGATTATTGTTTGTAGTTAAAGATAACTCAATTAAATTTTGAAAAAGGAAAGGGAAAAATATAATTTAAATGAAGGATAGGGAAGGTTAAAACTTAATATATGATTCTCATATCATAAGCCCAATATAGTAAATTTTGTCCTCTACGATTTTTGACATAAAAGTTTTGCGACTTTCAGCGTTTTACCGCGATTTGCTACGATTTTTCCACATTAGTAAAAGTAATCCGATTTTAATCTACTAGCCCAATATAATAAAATGTGTTCTATTTTCAATAAATTGTTTTTCAGAATTCAAGAATTTTACAAACAAATTTACTGGTGGAAAAATAAATTTATAATAAAGTACTTCTACCAAATAAGGCCATGCTCTTCATAAGGATGAGCCTATATCTTGTAGGGAACTGTCTCGGGCCGGCAAATAGCAGTATATACCTGACAGTTCATGTATGTCCTTGACATGCGAGGATTATTTCGACTTCAACTGATATCGACTTCTTGACTCTGTATAAGATATGCAGTTAACCCTTTGAAGAGCGCTGGGATATAATATATTCCACTTACATTTAATTCCAAAATACTATATTGACACCAATATTTTGAAATAAATTTTTCCTTTTATAATATACACGAAGAAAAGTTTTGCTAAATTTCAAATAAATTAGCTTGTAAATCCTGGTGTCAATCAATCATTTCAACATTTTAGCAATACTGATTATTATTTCATGAAATTAAAAAAAGAAAGCTTCAGATGATAAAGAGGAGAAAACCGAATACTTAGATCCTCTAGATCCTCTTAGATCCTCTTAGATCCTAAGTTGATCGTCTGAGCCTCTGCACTTAAAAAAAAAAAAAGTCCGTATATAAACTGGTTATTCGATGTGAATTTTCTGTTTTTAATGAAAACTTTTTATTTTAACTGGAAATTTCACCGGAGTAAACGGAAAATTTTCATTTTTCCTTACTAGTTAAATGTTAAGGCGGTATTTAAAAAAAAATTTCCTCGCTCAAGAACTCAAACTTTCTGGCACATTTTCAGACTCATTTTTAAAAGTAAAAACATGAAACTTGCCGGCGTGATTTTTTGAAGAGATTTATAAGCGGCCTGTGTTTTTATTTTTCGTTCAATTAATTAGAAATTGATTTACAAACAATTATTTTCACAGAACGATATTTTTTATTTTGTTTCCAGCACTATCACTTCGAGAAATTCGGTTCAAAATGTCCACTATGAAAGCATTTTTTGAAATATATTCTGCCTTTCTCAAAAAATCTATCAATGCGGCGCATTATAAGTTTCTGAATAAGAGAACCTGCCAATTGAATGCAATTTAGATAAAAAATGAATTAAAAAATGAGTCAGAAAATAAGCAGTTTGAATTTGAGTATACCCTTAAAAACAAAAAAAGTTCCTTCCAAGACAAACAAACGCGAATATTCCTTTTCAATTAAGAGAAAACGAAAAATATCCAGTTAAAATTTCAAAATTGATGTTTTGGCCTGTAACCAAACCGTTCGATGTGTCCGGGTGGTGAAGGGTACGGATAATTCATCCTCCAATAGTGGGTACCGAAGCGAATACTGAGGAAGGCAAGGCAATGAAAAACGAGTGGTATAATATGCAATAGAAATACACGTTCCTTTATAAATGTGCATCTATATATATAATTATATTTATATATATATATGATAATTATATATATAATATTATATATATATATATATATTCTTTTTTTGCGCTATTGCTCATATGTATTCCTAAAAACAGAAATTTCTGTCTTGAATAGCAAAAACTTTCCATCCTGAAAACGAAGGAAAACCAAAGCGGAAGTTTTGTGAAAAAACGTAGAATTATCGGCAACTTACACTGTTAAAAATTTGCAGCAAACTGTCCAGTTATTTGACCTTTTATTATAGAAAAGGGTTACATAACCGTAATTTAACTTTATTCTGACCATAATATGGGCAATAATATGGTCAGAATAGAGTTAAATTACGGTTATGTAACAGTTTTCTCCAAAAATGGTGAAATGACTGGACAGTTTGCTGCAAATTTTTAACAGTGTAGTTGACAGTATATATATTTTTTTTTTCTTGTAACTTTATTTTACTATTTTACAGTGTGAGGAATTTCCTGTATTACCATACAAATGCTCATAAAAATGAAGTTAACCTCAATTTATTTTCCTTCGTAGTTTGAAAAATATAAAATATTTTTCATCTGTTTTCATCTTAAATAATCATTAAAGATAATTATGTTAAAAATATGTTTGTTCCCACTCAATACAAGTTGTTTTGGGAAAAGAAAAGATAGAGGACAGCTGCTTAGTTGGTTAATTTCCAAATATTATTTACTCAAACCCTTTATTGAATCTGTCCCTGTCTGTAAAATTATATCTTCAATATCATTTATATTGATATTAAAGTATCAATATTCATTTCAAAATTAAAATATCATAAAACTAGAACACAAGAATAGGTTAGGCTTACCTAAACGGTCCTCTTTCGGGAGATAAGATATCTTAAATTATTCTGACTTTTCGATAATAAATGTTCATGTTGTTCAAAAAATAATTGAATCTACACCATGTAGACACACAAACATATATATTGACAATCACGAACACAATATACACAACGTTTTGGCGCACATCATAAATATTACATATCATATTCCGTATTACATTTTCTATTTACAATTCATAAAACATTCTAATACAGATCCATTTTTTATCAACAGAAAAACATCGTCTGAGCGAGGCGCAAAATAGAAACGATTAAATTAAAACCATGGAAGTAGCGATAAACGCAACACACTCCCACCTTTGAGTTTCGAATTCAATGAAACTCAAACTTTACTTTGGGTTTATATAAACGACCATATCGGGATCGTTTTTCATGTGCAGTCACCACAGGAGAGTCACTAGCACCTTTATGGAAAATAGGTTCAGTAGATTCAGTATCTAAAAAGCAGTCTTTAACAGAATGTTGGATCATCGGCTTACTCGTAGCAGGGTCTAAATAACAGTTTTTACCAGTCAATTTTATCGTCGGTTTGGTTGGAGCAGGATCTAAAGGACATTCTTTATCATTCGACTGAACTGTAGAATGGAGTTCAGTACCTCTTTCATGGGTTACTTCTAGAGGAATCAATCTGAGAACAGGACGTAGAAATTCGCCGCCTTTCATCTTTACCTTTACCAATCGTACATTTCCATCTTTTGAAGGATAAAGTTCAATAACTTTGGCAAGTGGCCATTCAAGTTTTTAAACATTCTCACTAGACACAAGAACAACGTCACCAATCTGGACAGGTCTCTGATTTTTGTCAAATTTCGAGGATTGTTTAAATATCCCAAATATTCAGTGCGGAATCTTTTTCGTAAATCTTGTTTTAATCGCTGTCTATAAGCATGTCTCTTATTAATAGACGATGAATCCAAAATGTCAAGATCAGGAATCCCTGATTCTCTAATGTCTTGTAAAAACATAGAAGGAGTAAGTGGTATTAAATCATCAATTTCCTCTGAAACATAGGTCAAAGGCCGCTGATTAACAATGTTTTCAGTATCGCAAATAACAGTTTGCATTTCTTCTAAGTCCAAAGAGCTTCGTCCTAAGACTTTTCGAAGGATCCCTTTTATTACGCCTATCAAACGTTCCCACCATCCACCCCACCACGGCGCAGATGGAGGGTTAAATTTCCAAGTGATCTTCCGAGCTGTGCTGTATTGACAAATAACATCCCAATCAATTTGCTTAAGCAAATTTTCAGTACCCGTGAAATTTTTACCGTTGTCAGAATATACTATCGAAGGTCTACCTCTTCGTGCTATAAATCTTCTAAAAGCTTGCAAAAAGTTGTCAGTCGATAAGGATGTGGCTATCTCTAAATGTATGGCTCTGTAGACAGCACATGTGAAAATAACTATCCAAGCTTTCTGACCACCTCGAAGAAGTAAAGGACCGGCGTAGTCAGTCCCTACAACCTCGAATACTGCAGCTTCTTTTATACGATCTTCCGGAATAGGTGCTTCTATAATCGGTTTAGGTCTTGAATTAAATCTTTTACAACGTACACAGTTTCTAATTACCTTTCTAACAGTCTTCCTGCATTTCAAAATCCAAAAGTCTTCTCTTAAATTACTCATCAATATCTGGGTACCAGCATGATTTAAACTAAGATGTCTTTTACGAATAAGTATTTCCACAACTGGGTGGCTACAGGGTAACAGTATCGGAAATCGGAAATTTCTTTTATCTTCTCTCATCAGAATACGTGTCTTTACTTTAAGTAGTCCATTCAATTCTACATAACACTGAAGTGATTTTAAGCGTTTATCTTCAGTTCCTAAAAAGGATTCCTTTTGTACTATTTTTAACAAAGATATTTCAGCTCTATTTATTTCTTCTAGAGTTAAGAGTCCAGAAATCCGGTTGGCACGTTCCACTTTACAGTTAGTAAAAAATCTATAAATCCAAGCAATAGTTCTGATCAGTTTGTCGTACGACGAAATTCTGTTATAATTTTTTTGAGTTGATTCTTCATGATTTGTAGTGCTAACAACAGTTTTTCTCTTTTCGGAATATACTATGTTGAAATCAGGAACAACGTTGGATTTTGGCCATTCTTTTTCCGGTCTTCGCAACCATTCCGGGCCCTCCCACCATTTCGATTTCACTAAAGTTTCTGCATTACAACCACGAGAAGGGAGGTCTGCTGCATTTAATGATCCAGGTATGTGATACCAATTATCTGGTTCTGTCAAAGATAGGATTTCTTTAACTCTATTGAAAACAAAAGGAGCCCAGTTTTCAGTTCCCTTGATCCAATATATAGCATTTGCTGAATCAAACCAGAAAAATTTCGGGATATCTTTCAACTGAAGATCGTGTATAACACTTTGTGCCAGTCTAGCTCCTATATTACAGGAAAGTAGTTCCAATCGAGGAATAGAAATGGTTTTCATTGGAGCAACCCTGCACCTAGCCTGTACTAGCTGACAAGATATTGTATTTTCAGTCGCACTTCTTAAAAATATACATGTAGAATATGCATTCTTGCTTGCATCGCAGAATATGTGCAAAGAAAGATTTTCTGGCGCTTCATAATTGGAAATAATACATCGAGGGATTTCTATTTCCTTTAATTTAGAGACATCCTTCCGCCATTTTTCAAATTTCTTGGTAATAGATTCAGGCAATTCAGCATCCCACGAAACTTTCAATTTCCAACATTCTTGAAGGATAATCTTTGGCCCCAAGGTGACAGGACACGTGAAGCCAATGGGGTCGAAAATTCTATGAACAGCACTCAGGATTGCTCTTTTTGTTACAATAGTACAGTCTTCAAAACATTTTCTTAAATCTATTTTCAGAGTATCAGATTTTACATTCCACATCAGTCCCAAAACTGGAATATTCTTTTCTTTTAATAACGGGAAGTTATCTGCTTCTGTTTTGTTGAGATTATACTCCCACCCTCGAAGATCAAATTTAGCATTTTGGAGAATAATTGTGGATTCTTCAATAAATCTTTCAAGCTCCTCATAGTTTTCAACACTAGTGACGCAGTTATCTACGTAAAAAGACTTTAACAACTTGTCTGCTGTTTCTTTAAATCTAGAAGGCACATTCTTCAGATGATATCGGATAGTTGCACCAAGTAAATAAGGCGAACATGTAAGACCGAAAACAACCCTTTTATGCTGGAAAATTTTGAACTTTTCGGGGTCACCTTCCTCACACCATAAAAACTTCAGAAATGGTCTATCTCGCTCATTTAAACCAATTTGTAGAAAGGCTCTTCGAATATCTGCAATCACGCCTATTTTCTTCAATCGAAATTTATTTAATATAGTCGGAATGAACTCTACGATATTAGGACCTTTCTCTAAACAATCGTTGATCGAAGGTGAATCTTTTTGTCTAGCTGAACCATCAAAGACTGGTCTAACTCTGGTGGTAGAATTTTCTTTGATCACAGCTCTGTGTGGCAAGTAGTGTTCACTTTCGTCATTACAGGAGTTTTTAACTTCTTCAATAACGACTTCTTGTATCCATTCTTTTAATACATCTTCATACTCTTGTAATGTTTCAGTTTTCTTTAGTGATTCAACACAATTTCTTAATCGTCGTTCAGCGATTTTTCGAGCAGTTGGTAAGGGAGGATGGTTTTCAATCCATGGGAGGCTCACTTCATACCTTCCTTCTGCATCTATTTTTATATTTTTATTAAAATGTTCTTCAGTTGCTTTTTCTATTTCTTGTCTGCTTCCGCTTTCGCCAGGATCGAGAATTCCAAGAGTGTCTAGCCGCCATAAATCTGAAATTTTTGCATCATTTACATGAAGTGACATGACGCTGTTTGTGCTATCGGATATGTTACATAGGTCAGTTTTTCCCATCAAAGTCCAACCAAGACGTGTTTTCATCAATACTAAGCCAGAAATCAATTGTTTGATTTTTCCGGTGTACAATTTACCTGCTACATCAGCTCCTATAAGCCCATGAATTTCGTTAGGTGAAAACTCATATAGCAATTCAACCTGGTTATTCAAATCAGAGAGAAAGATTTTTTGTTTCTTAATTTCACTCATAAATGAGCCACGGGGAATTTTAGGAATTTCCGAACAAATTTTTTCTTGATCTAATACTTCGACACAACAGCGATAATTATCAAAGAAGTCGCTCAGACTGATCAAATATTTCTTATGTGATAATACAGTCTCCGTGCCACCGAATAAACTATGTGTCAAATTATCTTCCCCTATGCATTCATATCCCATCTCGGCCAATGCAAAAGATGATAAATAAGATTTACTGCTACCTGAATCAATTAATATTCTTATATATTTCATCTTATTATTACATCTAAGACGGACAATAAGCGTTTGTAAAAGTACGCGACGAGTACCTGTTTTATTGGATAAAGCAGTGTCTTTTTAACTTTCGATATCTGACTTTTCCATAATCGGGTTTTCATTATCATTTTTTGCTGGACACATTATTTTGAAATGTAATTTACTGCAATCACAGGGTGGTATTTTCGTTCTACAAAAACGTGATATGTGTTTTCTTATCTCTAAAACAAGCCCCTTTTTTCATTAATATTTGTTTTTTCTCTTCATGAGATAAACTATTAGCATGTCTACATTCGTTACTTAAATGTGACTTGTTACAAAAAATACACGTTTCCCTTTTCATTTTTGATGAATTATGTAATTCCGTAGCCGTTGAAATATCTCTTTCTCGCCTATTTGACACTGTATAAATATTTTTGTTCACATTTTCTAAAATAAACCCACTTCTAGCCAAACGGACTTTTTCTTCGCTTTCGATTTCGTGCTGCAAAAATTTCATCAAAGAATCTAACTTATTATTACTTTCGTCTTTTGAATTTAAAGTAATAGAATTTAAGTTTCTTTCCCAAATTCTCAATACTTCAACTGGTAAGCACGATTCAATCAATGGATAAAGAATTGCAGAATAATGTTCGCTTGAAACACCTAACATTTTTAATGATCTTAAATAGGTTTCAATTTTGTCGTATAATTTAAAAAGAGGAATTCTTGGACCTTTTCCTGTAGCATTATTCATCATTAAAGCGAGCACTTCTCTTATATATACTTCTATTAACATATCAGTACGACCAAATCGAGCCTTTAAACATTCAATAACATTTTTATAACTATCACCAGTAGCGGGGTACGACTCGACTATTTCTCTTGCCCTAGAACCCTTTAACGTTGCTTGTAACAAGTACTGATATTTATCTTCTTTCGCGATTTCAGAATCGTTATGTATTTTTTCAAACTGAGCCCAAAAGGCTAACCACTCCTTAATATCTCCCCCAAATAATTTAAATTCTATCTTAGGAAGTTTAAACTTCCGTTTCGAGATATTTTCAGTTTCGAAAACCTTTAAAATCTTTTGGACTTACGTTTTTAACTTAATAAATTTCTCTTCATACACGCTAAAACCTTCGTATTCCTTATCAGAATTTTCTTGAGAACAAGTTTTATCGTTTAAAAGAAGATCTAACATTTATTTTTCTTTTGGTTGTAGATCTGTCCATTTTTCACCTAATTGAGCATATAAAATCTCAATTTCTGCAATATCTTTATTTTCATCAGTTAATTTGTTCTCAAGTAAATTAGCAATTCGCGTAAAAGCGCTTCTTAATGGAGTACGCAATTTTTTAATCTGTTCCATTATCGTATTTTATTTTCTTAAATAATATAATATCCCGGTAGAGAGATGCCAAAATAATATTGAATCTGTCCTTGTCTGTAAAATTATATCTTCAATATTATTTATATTGATATTAAAGTATCAATATTCATTTCAAAATTAAAATATCATAAAACTAGAACACAAGAATAGGTTAGGCTTACCTAAACGGTCCTCTTTCGGGAGATAAGATATCTTAAATTATTCTGACTTTTCGATAATAAATGTTCATGTTGTTCAAAAAATAATTGAATCTACACCATGTAGACACACAAACATATATATTGAAAATCACGAACACAATATACACAACGTTTTCGCACACATCATAAATATTACATATCATATTCCGTATTACATTTTCTATTTACAATTCATAAAACATTCTAAGACAGATCCATTTTTTATCAACAGTAAAACATCGTCTGCGCAAGGCGCAAAATAGAAACGATTAAATTAAAACCATGGAAGTAGTGATAAACGCAACACCCTTATTCTATTTATGTATTTGCAGCCCATTTGTAAGAAAACAAAACACAGAAACGATGACATTATATTGTATAACATTATTTCAAGCAAAATGCTAATTCTGTAAAGTTTAATTTATATTGTGTAAATAAAAAAAAAGTTTCATTTGTGCAACAGAATTTTTAGCTATGAAAAGAATAAGAAAGAGTAAATACTCAATATTTATGCTTTTTCTTAATTTTAGCTACATGTTCTTTAACATTATATTATTTGTAATTACGGTTATGGGGTATTTAAACAAAAAAAAAATTGATATTTAATTAATCAAAGTATCTATTTGATATTTTGAAAAAAAAAAAAAAAGTTATTTTTCGTTTACTTAATCTGCATGATCACGCAAAAAGATAAAATCCCATACAAATCCAATTTAAGAAATTGAGTAAAAATGAACAAGAAAAAAAAAAAATTTGTTCTTAAATTAAAAAAAGTATTAAGTGAATAAGGAAACGAAATAAAATTTACACACACCTACACACATGCATACATGATAAACTTGAAATAGAGTAATTATAATGATTTTGATTTTTAGGTGAGATATGTTTAAAGTACAAAATCATGGGTATGAAAGCAAACTAACATTTTAACTCAAAAACACTTGCGCATACCGAATAATTAATGGTCTACAATTGGATGGAATTCATAGCAACCCGAAAATCTATTTTATGTTTTCCAATTCTCTTATATGTTGAAAATGAACAAAAGTATCTATAATATGAAATATGTTTAATTTATTTAATGTAGTGTATTAGGGCGTATTTGGGCGTTTATTAGGGTATATACTACTGGGTTTTATAGTACGTACGTTTTTAATTCTTTACTGTATTAATTTATAAGATTTTTTTTTATGAACAGTTTGTGCATTCTACAAATATTTAATGAAAAAAATTTCAAATATGGCATTATTCCATTTTATATACTTTTTAACATAAAACAATCGTGAAAATTTTAAATATGTGATAATAATAGAAACTAGAAAATGTTTTTGGGTGAATATAATTTATATAAGACATCTGTTACATTTCAAATGAAAAATGTCACCAAAGTGCATGTAAACATGTATAGATGATCGATAAGAAATCTACAATCTCATATATGTGTTACAATTGCATTTTATATTCTCACTGTGATCCTATCCAAACTCAATGAACAGGAAAAACATGCACAATAATATTTCATATTAGCTTCTTTCGATATATTTAATTTCAGTTTAGTCAGCAGTTTTATTTTAAATTTTCAACAGAAAATAAAAAATAAATAGAAAATGTAAAATAAATGATTTAAAAAAATTAAATAAAAACCTTTATAATTCTGAAAATTGATATCAGCGTTGATAAATATCATAATTTAATTACGTTTTTGTCTTTGTTAGAACGTTTAGTGTTCTATTCAAGTCGAAGAACAACACATTTTTTTTTATTTCTAAAATTTGTTATCACCTTGTAAAATTCCTAATTTAATTAGTACTTTGAATTTGAAATGCTCTAAGCGAGATAAAGAACAATAATACAAAAATAAAATGTATTTTTTTTTAAATTTAAGCCTTACTTAAAATTACAAATAAAAATAAAAATGTTTTTGTCTAGTGTTTTTCTTTTAATAATTAGAGATAATTATATCAATGTTATATTTATCTATGTATCTAACGAATGGTCTCGCTGGAGTAATAACTAATTATTCACTTTTAATAAATGTGTCAAAGTATGCAAATTATGAATGATATGTTTAATCTTTAGGGACAGACGTTAATCAAAACAAATAGTTTTCAGATAATTCCCATGAAATTGCATGTTATTTCGGATTTGAAGTTGATAACTACTTTCCATGTATATAAAAAAAAATAGATTATAGTTACGAATTTAAATGAATATATATATTTCCTTAAACAAAAATTAATGATACTTCATGTGATTGATTAATGTATTGATTTTCAGAACTGTGGAAGTATCTTTGGTACTTAAAAACTTGAGTTATGATAAAACAAACGCTTTGAATCTATATTCACCTTGTACTATAAATACTAATTAAAAACAACATGAATGTCCAAAAAATATATACATACCATTTCATAAAATATTTAACTGAAGGTGTTTTGACTTCATATACTATGTAAAATACAGTTTTGTATATGAAGTTAAAACACCTCCAGTAAAATATTTTATGAAATGGTATGTATATGTTTTTTTGGACATTTATGTTGTTTTTAATTAGTATCTTTGGTATTGTATTTTCTCATTTTGATTAGGATTTTAATATAATTTAGAAAAAAAAATCATTTTAAACAGCGATTAACAGTAAGGAATTCAGTTAACATGCTAATAGTGGGGGATTTTACGGTACTAAAATTGTAGTTTTCGTACTCTTAATAAATTTTACTAGAAGTGGAAGGATCATGATGTAGATTAAGATAGGTTATTTTCAAGGCGGTCATTCAGAAATTCGTTTAGAAAATAGATCAAAACTTAAAAACTAAATTCGGTAACTGTCAACAATAGCCGTATAAATAAATGAACATGAAGTATAGTGAATTAAATACTTGTGAAATACACGGTGGCCATAATTGAAATGACAGTATTCAGCGTACGCTGTAGCACGATCTAATTGTGAGAATGGAGCCAAATTTTGTATTATGATTAAACATGACGAAGGATTTCGAGAAAAGAAATAGTTTCAAAAGTCACCGCCAGGTGGAAATGTGGCGCTGTGTAATAGAAATACAGTTTAAAAAATGCAGAATCAGTACTGAAATTAAATTAACTTTTATTTAGCACGTTAATTTTATTTCAGTTTTGATACCCCATTAAATCGGTTAAATTGCAACAGGTCTATTTTCCGATAGTAATTTATCGCCAAATTTTGATTTCACTGTTGCGGTCACTGTGTGGCATACATCAAAATGAAGGGTTGTGATAGTCCATTTTTTGTGAAATCTGAGAAGACAGCACCATCTGTTAGAATGAGATGTGTACTTTCGTTTGGTAACGCTGGATCGAGACAAAAATAAAGGTTGAAAAACACATTTGAAGATAGGTAAAAAAAAGGGAAGCGCGATGAAATCCTTTGAGAAACACAGCTGAAGATTGACATAAAGGGTTGAAAATGACGAAAGTCAACGCTCGTAACAGAAAGAACGATAAGTAACTATAATCTAACTATCTGTGTCTGTTATTATTTGTCCCATGACGCATCAAATGACAATACCATGTTTTGAACATTAGATTAAAAAAAAATTTTTGTTTAAAATTAAACTTCGGAAAAAAATTAAGTTCCAAGATGATTTAAGTAGTATGTTATGGACATCAGAAAATTTTCTTCTATATTTAGAACAAACCATCGAGTTTTGGTACCCCCACTTAGCTGACCGCTACCAAAATGGAGTTATATACTATTCCTATTATGAGGATTCAAATTCATTTAAATCTGCGTACATAAACTTGATATATATAATCATGATATAAATCGAACAAATCATCAATTTGCGGCACCTACCTCTAAAGAATTTTGTCCAAAACCTAATAAGGACAAATTCACATAAGGATAGAACTTCATATGAAATTTCATCCTATTCTACGCAGTAGTTCCCGAGTTAGAGCGCCCACAAAATTTGTGTCACATACAGACAGGGAGACAGACACATATACTCACGGACAGACATTCTCTAAAAACAGTCAAATCGTGTTTAGGATCTTGTAAAATGTATAAATCCGTCGATAACTGGAAGCCAAACTTTTTCATGAATCTAATATATATATTTTTCGTGTACAGATAGAAGAAAGTAAAAACACTACCCTTAATGTCATTCAAAATTTTAAATCATTTTTCCAGTTTCAGAAAATCAGCATCGCATTAGAAAACAATTATTTTACTCAAGATATTAAATGTAAGTGCCCTACATAGTAAGTATATTACTTGATATCATATATTATAATTTCAATTTCACCTAGAGTGTGCTTGTAAATGGTTAGTGAAATTCATATCAATGAACTTGATTGAGTGTTACATTAATCTAACGAGTGTTCCCTTTAATGAGTGTTCCCTAGACAGTAATAACTAATTGCTCACTTTTGATAAGTATGTTAGAGTACATAAATTGTTGAAGCATTGATTAACATTTAGGAGCAGAAGTTAATTAGAACAGTCTAAAGATCTATGCATGCATTTTAATGAAATTGCCTGTTATTTCAATGTTTATGTTGATAGAAGATATTTGTGTGTAAAAAAAAATTAAATTATAGTTTTAAAATTGATGTTACTCTATATAATTATACAGAAATAGATTTATTAAAGATTATTTAAAGAAATATTAATGATTCATCTGATGATTTTGAGAACACGAGGCTTATTTTTTGTTTTGAGATCAGGATAATTAAACTTGAAAAAAAAATATTTCTTTGAAATCTTACTTGAAACCACACGCTTAAATTTGAAGTTCTTCATCGAGAGTTTCTATCTTAAATGATTAATGATATATTTCAATGAAGTTAATTTAATGTTACATTAATCTTACGAGTGTTATTTAAGGGGATAAGATAAGTTTTAAATAACGAAAAAAATCATTTCATTATTAGGTGGGTTCGTAATTAATATAAATACGTAGCACCTATAGTCGTCGTCTGGTCCGTCCGTCTGTCCACCTGTCCGCATATCACAGCGCCAAAACTTCACAACCGAATGGTTTGAAATTTAATATATATAATCGTTGATGAACTTTGTCGAGTCATTTCAAATTTCATGAAAATCGAATCAAAACTTAAAAAGATATTAACAAAAGTTTTCTTCATTCTATTAAATCCTATCATACGTAATTAATTCAATGATATCCCATGATAGGTAATGATTCTAGGTTTCCATGGTGATTACGTCCTATTTGAGATGGAGTCATGTTATTTCCGTATTAATGATCTTAAAAACTGAATTTGTATACTAAAATTGCTTAATTATAGCAATCTACCGACAGTTTTTTGGATAGATGTTTCCGGAGAAATAGATATTAAATGAAAAAAAAAGTCTAAGTATGGATTTCAAGTTCTGAAATTTTCAAAGATAGGCTTAAGTTTTCCATTGTAATTTTCAGTAAATGTCAACAAAAGATAAAATGTTGCCAATTAAAATGTACTTATTTTTTTACGGAAATTCATCATATCATAATAACAGGCGTTATAATTAATTTCACTGAAACTAGTTATAGTACGTACGCACCTCATTTGTCACGTTTGACGCACAATTTCAAACTTGTTATTCACATTATTACCAGGGCTTTACAAATTTGATAAAATCTGTTAGCCAGCAAAAATTTCCAGTCGCCAGTAAAAAAATATTTACCTTCAACCCCCCCGCCCCCCTATTGTTTTTCAAAAAACACAAAAGTTTTCGATGAATTAAAAAAGATTTTAAAAGAATAATAACAAGCAGAGGTTAGAATCATTAGTTACATAGTTTAGAACAGTACATAATTATACTAACATATAAACTAAGAACAGACTAACATTGAACACATATAAACCAAGTTTTCTAAAGAAACTTAACAAAATTATGTATCTCTGAAAAAAAAAATACTGTAAAGGCTGAATTAACCGACAGGTTCGGAAAATGCTGATTGACAAATGCTTCAAATGTCTGGATAGTTGAGTACTCCAAAATCTATATCTGATGAGGGGGCATTGATGAAATAGTGAAACAGGAAAGCAATTTTTTGCTTATTTTCCGGTCGAAATCAGTCAAATAATTCTGATTTTATTATTTTAAAATGTACATTTTTGATGAACTTATTTTTGCCAAATTCGAAATAAAAGTTACAAATGCTTTTTCTCTAAATATAATTTCTAAGTTTATTTCTTAGTATTTTGGAACTTTGCTACATCTATAATGAAACATCTTATGAGAATTTTAAGTTAAGATTGTGACTGAGATGAGTAATAGATGCTGCTCTTGATAGAAATTGTAAGCAACTATAATTGTAAAAAAATAAGCTTTTATATATACATAAACCGCCTCGAATAATAAAAAAACTTTACGTGCTTGTAAAATAAATCCATATATGAGAAATATCAAAACTAATTAAATTTTCAAAATAAATCAAAAGTTATTATGTAAAATATGCATTACTAAAATAAAACCACTCCCGCTCGTATTATGTAATCGAAATTAGTCAGCTGGGGGGAAGGGGGTCGAGGAGGAGGAAGGTTTATTTGGATCCAACAGACTATGATAAAAAATCAAGGATAAATAAATAATAATAATATAAATAAAAACTTGCTCTTCTGAAGTGAAATAAATGATTTGTCCTGGTTCATTTGGTTTTGATTGTTTGCCACCATTTTGTTCCTTATCATCACTTTTATGAACTCCAGATGACTTTTTTTTTTAAGAAAAAAGAAAGAATATATTTTTTGTTTTTTTACTCTCAATAAAAAAGTAATAAATAAATACGTAATAAAAAAAAAAACTTCTCCAGACAGCAGTATTATAACATAAAAATAAAAATAAACAAAATTGAAATGCAAAAAGTGCAGGGCTCCATGGGGCGAGGCAGCGCAAAATATTTCATTTGCGAAATAAATTGTTACCAAAAAATAAAAATAATAATAATAAAAAAGAATACTTAACATTTAAAATAAAAAGTACACACAAAAACATGTGATTCCGTTACCTAAAAGATGATAAAACTTTAATTAGATTTTAAAACATTAAAATAAATTGGGCACTTTCGGCTGTGAACCCAGCCTTCATCAGGATTTATAATTAAAACAGGTGTTAAAACGCAAACGTCCAGATCATATTCTGCCCCACCAGTGGCTGAGAGGTTGTGCTCTCGAAGCTGGTAGACGGGAGGTGCTGGGTTCGATCCCAATCGCGCCCGTCGGCCTAATCGTTCGGAGTTTTCGTAGTTTTCTTTGAGCTGTGGATTTATCCATGCGTAAATACGGGTTAGGTTCCCTTACCTTAGAAACACCTCCACGAAGGGCACTCCCTCCGGGCCTGTATATCCCAAGTGTAGATAATTCGCCGTCAATAATCAACCCAATATCATATTCTTGTAAATAGTATTTCTCTGTACTGCGAACATACGGGAGAGTTCAAATCATTCTCGGTCGGTACCATTGCATAGCCAAAAAAAAAACATTTTACTGCTCCTTGATTAAATTAAGTCTTATACTCGGAATATTGTAAGACAGTACATCATTGCATACTTTTCCATGCTTATTTATAATTTCCACAGTCTTACAATATTTCGGGTATATGGCTTAATTTAATCAAGGAACAGTACAATGTGATTTTCCCCCTTTTCCCTTCTTTCCTCACCTTTTTCCTTCTTTCCTCACTTTTTTTTTTTTTTTTTTTTTTTTTTTTTTGCGACCGTCCGCTGGACGAATGTGAATGATTTAACCTCTCCGGTAGGCTCGCAGTACAGAGATATACTGTTTAGAAGAATTTGATCTGGACGTTTGCGTTTTAACACCTGTTTTAATTATAATTCCTGATGAAGGCTGGGTTCACAGCCGAAAGTGCTCGATTTATTTTAATATTTTAAAATCTAATTAAAGTTTTAATCACCTTTTAGGTAATGGAATCACATGTTTTTGTGTGTACTTTTTATTTTAATTTGCAAAGATGAATTTAAGCATTCCAAACTTGTTTTATATACTTAACATTTGTTTAATTATTTTTTCTTTTTTAAAAGCAGTCAGTCTCTGCAAAACGTAGTACTTTCAATCTGTTACGTCATATAGACTAGACAATCGTCTACAAACGAGAGTGACGCCTACGTATTATGCAATGTGTGCGCTGTGCAGATAATAAAAGCGCCACATGCATTTTACACAAGGGAGAAATATTTAAAAAAATACATATTATTTAATTTTATTAAAATTAGCTACTTTTCAAATTTTAATTAAGTTTTATAGATCTACTTCAAATTAATTACTTATAGTCACTTAACTTAGATGTTATTATTCTTTAAAATGAATGGGATA
Source organism: Maratus michaelseni (assembly GCA_963931845.1). Lineage (NCBI taxonomy): Eukaryota > Metazoa > Arthropoda > Arachnida > Araneae > Salticidae > Maratus > Maratus michaelseni. The sequence continues at coordinate 262,868,731 of OZ007593.1, forward strand.
GATTAATTAGTTTAATTCTGAAATACAAAAATCTGATTTGAAACAAAAAAAAAAGACCTTGAGCATTTTGTGGCATTGTATCCAATTTTAGACGGCGTCACAAAAGCTAGATTATCACGATTTCTTACTTTTTTATTGAAACCTCCCCCCCCCCTTTTCCCACATTCTAATCACGTGGCATGATATAACGGAAAATAATGACGTTTTCTGTGCATGAGATGGGAAATAAATGCCTTTTAAACTTGGCTCTTCTATTAAAAGTACCATAGAAGAGAAAAATCACTGCTTTCCGCGGACGAGTAAGGGTGGGGGTGAGGGGGAGGTAAACCGTTTGTGTTCATTTCTTAGGTCAAATTTTGTATATACATACACATACATACACACACACACACACACACACACATATATATATATATATATATATATATATATATATATATATACACACACACACACATATATATATATATATATATATATATATATATAATAAATAAATAAAAAGCCAGATTAAAAAATTTGGTCGCTAGATAGAAAAATCTGGTCCCCAGTGGCGACCTGGCGACCGCATTTGTTATAATATTTTAATCTGAATGTCGCACAGGTGGTCCGATAGAAAAATTCATAAAATTACTGTCTTACAAGCCGTAATCATTGACCCGCTCCGACCGGCGATACCTGCAAAGGCAAAACCTTAAATTCAATTATCTTAAAACACTTTTTCAGCGATTTTGTCACAACAACTTTTGAACAAGTTAACAAATTTACATGTTTCTTTTTTAAATAAAGTAAAATTAAATTATCAACAAACTATACCTGAAAAAAAAAAATGTTTCAAACTATAACAAAAAATGGCGGATTTAATTATTATTATTTTTTCTAATTTTCTAATTTTCTAATTTTTTTTTGCTGTTGTTTTAGGGACAATCGAGAAACAACGTAATAAGCAATATAAAGAAGAAATGAAGACTTGGAACTTCGACTTCAAAATCGTGGCAAAGTAGTTTTGCAAGATTAATTTTGTCGTACAATATTAAACTTTTGATAATTGTTTTTACAACTTAAAAATAATTTTATTTCTTTAAAATATAAATAAATAGATAAAAAAAGAAATAATATAGTCTAAATTAATTACAGGTTACAGGTTTCCTAATCCACGATAAAAATTCAGTGGATTTTCGTCATTTCAAATCTTTTTGGTCTCTTTAAAGTGGTTCTCAAATAAACTGCTCAATAACGCGAAACTTTCTGTCTCATTTTTAAACGCAAAGGCATAAAATAGGAAAGCCTGAATATTGAAGCAATTTGGAATCGAAATGAGTTTTTCATTTTTTGATACATATATTACTTCTCGAGTTATAAGCGATTCGTATCATGTGAAGACACGTTTTTCTCCTTTCTCGTACTGCTGCGTCGAAACTTCGGTTAAACACCAACTTCGACAGTATTTTATGAAAGATCTTCTTTCTGCCTTTACCAAAAAATGGAAAATGTCTTTCGATTACCAAGTTACTGAATAAGAACACCTGGCAATTTCATGCGTTTCCGAATGAAAATGAATTAAAAATGTGTCATAAAGTAGGCAGTTAGGATTTGAGAACAAACAACCTTAATGAGTGTTCCCGAGACAGTAATAACTATTTATTCACTTTCGATAAGTATGTCAAAGTATGAAAATTATGGAAAAAGTGATTAAAATTTAGAAGTTGGAATTCTTATACTATAAATTTTATGCTTAAAAAAATTTCTTATGCGTAAAATTAAAATTCCTTTCACGTACATTATTCTAATTTTTTTTTCCAAAAATTCTATCACATGCGAAAGCATTTATTTTTCTTAAGATGCTGAATGAAAATGCTGTACAAAAAAGTAAAAAAAAATATCTATGGAAAATTGCTTGAAATCACATACTAAAATTTTAATCCCTTTATCCAAACCGAGTTTTCAAAACTTTCAGAAGCGAAGTACGTCTGCACTCTAAAAATGTCATTTTCAAAACTGAGCAAAACATACTCAAATCTGAGTATGTCGCATAGTCAAAATGGCTTCGAATCAAAATTACTCAAGTTTGAAGCATGTATGTACTCATTTCTGAAAACATGCACACACTCAAGAATTAAACATCATGTGCTCATATTTGAGTAAGTCCATGTTTCAAAAATGAATATGAACTGACTCCTATGTGCTCAAATTTGAGTATGTCCATGTTTCAAAAATGAGTTTGAACTGATCCTAATCATTTTTGAGTATGTCCATGTTTCAAAAATGAGTATGAACTAACCTCTATGTGCTCAGTTTTGAGTATGTCCATGTTTCAATATTCTGAATATTTCTGGTATTTCAGAATTGAAAGCATTGGTTCGTCATATTTGAAACAAAAAGTTTCATAACAAAATGAAAACATCGATTTACTCAGATTTGAAAGTGTCATTTTTCTCAGTGTGTTGTTAAAATGTTGAAATTATTGAATGACACCAGGATTTACGAACAAATTTATTTGAAAATAAGTAAAAGCTTTTCTTTACGTACATTATAACAGCGTAATTTTATTCCAAAACTCAGGCGCCTTTGTGGGATTTGGAAATTAAAATTAAGTGGGATATCTAATAACTTACCGCTTTTCTAATGTTAAGTGATTGGTGAAAGTTATACCAATGAACTTGATTATGAATTTTTCATTAATCTAACGAGTGTTCCTTTTAATGGATGTTCCCGAGACAGTAATAACTATTTGCTCACACTTTATATGGATGTCGAAATTCATAAATTATGGAAAAGATGATTTATATTTGGGATTTAGGAGAAGAAACCCATTAGAACAAACTGTTTGCAGATCCATGCTGGAATTCCCATGAAACTGGATGTTATTTTAAATTTGATGCTTATAAAAATATTCATGCTTACTTTTAAATAAATTATTCTGATTTATATTTTAAAATTATATTACAATTGATTATTTTTAAACATACAATAAAAAGAAATAACGTAAATATTTTATTTTCTGTAAAATTTTGATTAGTATTTACAATAATTTTAATTTAACTTGATTAATATTTGAATAGAATTTGCCACATAGTGATTTGATCCTGTTTTGGATTGAGTTTATCACATTTTAGAAAAGTGTCAAAATCTAAGAAATATGCACTCAAAAAGGTTATAAATTTTCTTTATCTTTTTTCCCTAATTATTGTATGTCTAGTGGTTAGGGTGCTGGTTACAGGACAAAAGGTGTCGGTTCGAATCCCAGTTGGGGTATGCATGTTTGGTTTGTGGTGTGTCAGATTCCACTTTAAATTGAGGTCCCGGTGTGTTTTGCTTTCCTACAAAAGATAACCATAGCATCCCCAATAAACAAACCAAAGAAGAATATACAAGTATTTGCAAATTATACCTAATTGAAAAGAGTTTGTGGTGCCTTAAGAAAATTTATACAAAATTTAGAATGCCAAAATTGTATCAGACTATATTTTCTCGATGTTAAAAAAAGCACATTTTCATTAAACACCATTTAAAAAAATATATATATACATAGGAAACAATGTACTCTTTTTAGGTGCGTTCATAATTATATAAATACGTAGCGCCTATAGTTGTCGTTCCGTCCACATATAACAGCGAAAAAACTACCCAACTGAATGGTTTGAAATTTAATATATATAATAATGGTTGCAGACTTTTGTCGAGTCATTTCATATTTTATGAATATCGAATCAAAACTTGAAAAGATATTAATAAAAATATTTATTAAGTAATTTATTTTTTAAAAAATCGTTACTTCTTTGTTACAGCAGCTTCCGAGGATTAATCGTCAAGCGACCGAGATGTATCGCCAAGTTATCTGACATGTATGACGTTATAGTCATATATGACGCCTATGACATTTTATAATCCAAGTTTTAGTCACATTCTTCATTCTATAAAATCCTAATAATTCAATGATATCACATGATAGGTAATGATCCTAGGTTGCCATGGTGATTATGTCCTATTTAAGATGGAGTCATATTATTTCCGTACTACTGAATTTAAAAACCGAGTTTGCATACTAAAATTGTTTAATTATAACAATCCTATAATCCACCGACAGTGTTTTTGGATAGATGTTTCCGGAGAAATAGATATTAAATGGAAAAAGAGTCCAAATGTGGCTAGGTTTAAGTTTCCCATTGGAATTTTCAGTAAATGCTAACAAAAGATAAAATATTGCCAACTTAAAATGTACTTATTTTATTATGGAAATTAATCATATCATATTAACAGACTATATAATTCATTTCACTGAAATAATAACAGTACGAACGCACCTCATTTGTCACGTTTGGCGTACAATTTCCAACTTGTTACTCATTAAATTCACGAAAAAGAGAAAACACAACAGTTTGTTGATTATCATTTTTATTATCGGGTGATGTATGTATCTATATATCTTATATATATATATATATATATATATAAGATATTTAAAATTTTTAACCTGTCTTAAAATCTATTCAATGTAATACTTTTATTTCATCTTAAAATACCATAATCCCTTTTTAGCGCACAGGCTATCAGAGCCTGAGAGCTAATGCGCTGTATGTACGTACGTATGTATGTATGTAACGTGATAACTCTTGATAGAAATATCCGATTTACTTCAAATTTTGTATATAGGTTCATTCTGATAAGGCGCTTCCCTGATTGATTTTGGGGGTTCATTGGTTAAGTATGAAGGGGTGCAACGGGTGGATAAGCCCACCCCCCTTAATTTAGATAAATGGTTTTTTCATGCAGAATTATCCGATTTGCTTCAAATTTTGTATCTAGATTCATTGTGATAAGACGCTTCTTTGATTAGTTTTGGAAGTTCATTGTATAAGTATAAAGAGTGGGAACGGGGGGGGCTGAAGTTACTGTAAAAATGGGTGGTAATAAAAATTTATGTGACTTTGAACAAGAGATGATCGTCAGTGCAATAAGAGCTGGTGCCAGCATCTCTGAAACTACGACTTTTTTAGGATTTTCTCGTCCAACAGTATCTCAGGTGTTTAGAGAGTGGCATTTGAGAAAAAAAAACTTCAAGCGATAAGCACCATTCTGGTTGAAAAAGACAGGTGAACGAGAGAGGTGAAAGGCGAGTGGTAGGCATAGTCCGCAGCAACAGAAGGGTAACAAGACAACAAATTACAGTTGAAATCAATGCAGGTGCACGATAAAACATATCCCAATGCACAACAAGACGGGTTTTGGGAGGATGGGCTTTAGTAGCAAGGATGGGCTTTAGCAGCAGGACACCATCAAGATTGTCTTTGGTTATCACAGAAAAATAGGAAAAGACGCCTGTTGTAGGCAAAGAAACAACGAAATTGGTCACTTGAGTACTGGAAAAAGGTAGCCTGGTCCGATAAATCTCGTTCCTGCTCCATCATGCAGATGGCAGGATCAGAATATGGCGCAAACAGCACAAATTCATAGACCACTCCTGCCACATGACAAATCTTCATTTTGGTGGAGGTGGAATTATGGTGTGGAGAATATTTTCCTGGCGTACACTGGGTCTCTTGATATCTGTGGACACAACTCTGAACAGCACAGCTTACCTCAACATCGTTGCCGACTATTATTCTTACTTATTTCATTTTAATTGTGAATTGGAGCCGTTATTTTGTGACAACAGAGTATTATTTGAAATGACAAGATAAAATAATGTTATAAATTTTTTGGTCTAAATCAGTTTTGGTATAGTTTTTATTTAATTACAACAGTATCTTTTGAAGAAATATTACTGAGATCGAGTTGTGAATGTCAAATTTTGAAGCATGAGAGAAACAAATTATGATGGTACTTTTTCCCCTGCAAGCGTACACCTTCTTTGTTTGACCTTTCAGCGAGTACACTACAAATTTTCTCACGAACGGTCGCGCCTCGTATTTTTTTTGGCACAAGCGTTTTTAGTTATGCCGGTTACAAATGTATGATACTTCATAAGATAAGTAAGATAGGCAAATATTCAATAAAATAGATAAGATAGATAATCAAGTATACATATCAATAAAGATAATTAAATTAAAAAAAATATTTAAAAATTAAAATACTAACCGGTCCGAAATCGAAACCGGTTCAGAAAGTAAAAGTATCTTCGTAAAAAAAATCCGCAAACAAAAACGAAAAAGTAATAAATGGCGGAAATAGAGATTGATCTCTGCGATCCAATGCAAAAAAAATTGTTTAAAAATATTCAAATACAAACGAGATATTAAAAAAATAATGCCCCATAGGAATAACATTAGCGAGCGGGTGCTTTTATGTGCGTGAGGAGGACCCTTAATTCCTTTTTAATTGTTACTAAACAGATTGCAATGCACGTAGTTTTTAAAGCATACCACTTGTCATATTGAGCTGTAATTTCAGATTCGCATATTTGAAGCTTCTAGAAACTATCACTGTTAAAAAAGTCATAGGAAAGGTTTTCGGAAACTAATTAAAAAAATATATACATATTTTGAAATTTAAAGTTATGTCTGAAAGATGTTTAAACTATTTGGGATTTCTAAATTGTTTTCTTAGTGTGCAATAAAAAATTAATTAAAATTAATCTATTATATGATAACTATAAGTTCGAAAAATATTCTATTTCCATCGGGAACATACAACAGAATGTAATTTCTAGAAATTTAGCACACCAGAAACCGTGTAATCGATTACAATTTTTCATCTTTACATACATGAAATAATGTTCAGTTAAAAAAAGCCGTCTAAAAATAAGCTACATTTGACACTGTCTGTAGTGTGTTTATTCCTATAAAAGTTTCCAATTTGTAGCTTTTAACCTATGACTTCCAAGTCTGTTTACAAAAGTTAACCCCAAAATAATGTTGTATGAAAACTAATGTAATATTTTTGATTGCTTTAGTTTAAACTGGGTGTATAATAAATTTTATTTCAGTATTTCAGCAATATCGGTATTCCATTAAAAATATTATCTTACAACTAATACCTCTATTAAAACAATAACGTTATTTAAACGTTATTCTAATGCCGATGAAGAAAATAAATAAAGAGAGGGAGAAAGAAAAAATAATATATTAATATTAATAAAAGAGAAAATCATCTCATAGAGCAGGCAGAATTCAGTTTATTAATCTGTTTATTCAGTTTTGCATTTTTTTTTTGTTTTGTGTGGGACATTAAACACACTGTGTGAGTTAGATACTTGATTAACGAACTCATACAAAATACTTGCAAAATCAATACATTGTCCCAATTAGATTAAAATTGGTTCAGTATTTCGGACGTTATTGTGATGACAAGCATTGTAATGACATACATTGCGATGACAAGCATTATGATGATTTGCATTACACATAGATAGAGATATATCTGTTGAGACGTAAAGAAATCAACCTAATATTAAGGTTAAGAACAAATATTTAACGAAAGGCATATTTGGAATAACCAATAAATAGTTTCACTTTGGTTTCCAAAAATGTACTTTTTTTTAACAATTAAGTAAGCAGTTATTTTAAATTTTAAGATCTAACAAGTGAGATTTAATTATGCTGGATAAAATGTCCAGAAATGTATTTCATAAATGCAATTCCCTTCATTTTTAGCACGGTTTGTTGAACCCTTAATGTGAATTATATGATTATTATTTTTTTAAAAAAAAAAAGAGATTGGCAGTTATGTAGTTGATTAATCATTCAACCACTACATTATTATTACAACTTCAACTACTTATTATGTGACTGCTACATACTTTGCACACAATGTCATACATGTTACAAATATTAAATAATATTTTATGTACTTTACACGCATTGTTCATAGAACAATCGATGGTATAGAAGATAATGCATTTGAACATATAATGTAAAAAAGGCAAAAGAGGATGGAAATTTTTAAATTGTACATTCTGTGCTTAGCATGAATAACATATTGAAATTTCATAGTTATTCTGAATTTACTTTAAGGAATCCGGTAACTACGTCACCGAAAGTTTTAAAGCGCGTTATGTTAAAGATTATGAAGCATACTTGAAGAAAACTTTAAATGAATAATTAAACTATCAATGATTCAAATTTTGCTTTTAAGAAATTAAATATTTTTATTTCTATTAAATTCACGATATAAATAGATGAATATTTATCCAAACAGAATCTTATGGAAATGATCTACTATAGAAACAAAATTTATATTATTCCCTCCTCCCAGTTAGTTATTATTTCGTACCAGAAATAAAATACTATTTCCAGAACATTTTATGATAAGTAGATACTTCCTCATTGTATAATATATGACTAGTACCAATGTATGAGTTTCTTTTAAAAATATTACACAAGATATCAGATTACTGAACAAGATATATAATCTTTTGTTATTTAAAGGAAGTGTTTTAAGTAATTGAACACAAAGTAAATTAACCACTGGCAAAACTTATTATAGTTTACATAATATTGGAAATTTATAAATTTAGTTGAGTGTTTTAACAAAAAGAAAAATATATATTTTGCAGATGTTCTATTTGTATATATTGAACTATTATTTCTCATGGGATAAATAGAAATAAATGTCTTATTTTATATATTTTAAAATTTTCAACAAAAGGACATTTTTTATTAAAATTCATATGATGAATATATAAGAAAATGAATGATATGAATGAATTATATAAGAAATGAATTATATAAGAAATGAATTATATAAGAAAATATTTATAATAAAGATGTAGTGTAAAGTCTTAACCAATATTTCAATAAAAATTTCCTTGACTATTAACTTCTTATTTCATAAAAAAAAAATTCCTGAATAACGGATTTAAAATTACACAATTATAAGGAGGGATAATAAAGAAATTTCTATTTTTTAATCAATTTAGCGAAAAAATATGTACATTCTGCAGCTCTTTAAACAAGTGATTTTCAAAGAACGCTAATGTATATAAAATATATTTTTAAGAGCAAAGAAAATATGTAGTTTAAAAACTTCTGCATATTTAATGCAAAAACAAAAAACTTTATGTAGTAAAAATCCTTAGAAAACCTATTTAAAATTCACTAATTAATTTTTTCTCAAATAAAGCTTTAATAATATTGTACTGCATTTAGTTCAAAAACACGTTTGCTCCATATTTTTGATGAATAAATTTAGAGTAAAGAGTATAGTTATTCGAGTTATGTTATCTAATTATAAATACAATAGTTTAAATTAAAATTATTAAATTAGTTTTGACTTTAAATGCACAGCTACAAGTTTAAAATGAAAGGAAAATAGTTTTTAAACATCATCATCATCATCATCATTATTATTATCAGGGCTTTACAAATTTGATAAAATTTGGTAGCCAGCAAAAAATTCCAGTCGCCAGTAAAAAATACTTACCCCTCCTCCCTCCTCACTAATTAAAAAAAACCACATAAGCTTTTTTATGAATTAATTGAGAAAATATTAAGAAACATTGCTTAAAATTATTAAGTACATAGTTTAGAATAGTACATAATTTAGGAAGGTAATATTAACAAAGTTTTTTTTTTTTTTTCTAATAAAACTTATCAAAATTATATATTTCTGAAAAAAATACTACAAAGTCTGAAATAATCGGCATGTTCCGGAAATGTTGATTTCCGAATGCTTTAAATGTCCGAGTTGAGTGCTACAACATCAAGATCTGATAGCGGAAATGAAATAGTGAAGCAGGAAAAAAAAAAACTTTGCCAATTTTCCTGTGGAAGTTAGTCAAATAATTCATATTTATTATCTTAAAATTTGCATTTGATGAAATTTTTTTGTCAAAATTAATAGAAAAAGTTAAAATTATTTCTTGTTTTAATATAATTTTTATGTTTCTTAATATTTTGTAATTTTGCAACATCTATAATCAGACATCATATAAGAATTACAGGGGGAGAGAAAATGCCGTTTGTGCTGATTTCTTAGGTCAGTTTTGTATAAAATAAAATCGCCGTATTAAATAACTTAGTCGCCAGATTAAAAAGCTTGGTCGCCAATGGCGACTTGGCGACCGTATTTATCAAGCTCTGATTATTACTATTATTATTATTACAAATTTTGTAATACATTACATATTTTTAATAATAACACACATTTCTAAATTATTGAGTTTTTCCCCCTTTAAAAGAATAGGAAATAGGGGATTGTAACTGTTTTTGCTAATCATGAATCATTTTTATTATAAACGAATTATGAAATACTTTCGTATGGTGTACAGCGTATTATAATGTACGTCAGATGCAAGATTTTTTGTGTAAAATTGTAATCTTTAGAAAAATGGAAAAGTAATATGTTGAGTTTGAGAAAGCCGAAAAACATTTAAACAATGCTACACATTTCTAATATATTTTACTTGCGTAATTAAAATTACATGTTATTTTTATTTTTAGATTTTAATAAAATAAAATACAGAGATATGTATAAAATGAAAATCTACCTATACGATTCTCCGTGTTTGTTAGTTTTATTATCATCATGTTTCAAATCGTGAAAAATAATTTATATGAACTTCAGCTTTAATCTCAGATAAAAATGTGAATAAAGACATTATTTTCTCTTGTTGTTGTTGTTTGTTTTGTTCAAATTCAAACAAAAATAATAGGTTTCCGTCTAATATTTAATTTTAAGAGAATATTTTCTCCAGTTCATTGAAATTTTGTATAGGCATATATTTATATATTAAGTTTTTAATATTGTAAGAATCATATAATATATTTAGGATATTTCAAAAATAAACAAAGATTTCATTACTTGAAAATATATCATAAAAGGTTTAATTAAAAATTCGGTAGAATAATTTGGACGTATTAATCAATTCCATCTCTGAAAAGACTTTCTGTAATTAAGAAAATAATCATAATTAAAATTCAAGAATTTAAATAAGCGTTATTAAAATTATCTAAGGAAACTCTTTTATTAGAAATAAAAGTGAAGGATTGTCAAATAATATAAATATCACTATTTCTTTCAACTTTTTGATATTTATGTTAGTATTTATAATTTAAAAAACTTTATAAAACTGTTTTTGAATATAAAAATTATATAATACTCTGTGTCTTTCTTAAACCAAGAGTTTTTTTTTTAACTACTTGAAAGATCACTTTTGGCTCCTCCCCCGTTATTTTGGTACGCGAAAACCATAAATAGAATAGTGCACTGCCACCATGTCTAAACATTTTAGTACTCGTAGTCATAGTAAAGAAATAATTTAAAGAAATAAGAATAGAGGAAAACGGCTAAGAAAATTTAGTATCCATTTCCAAATCTGACTGTACTTTCAAACATGCTTACGGAAATTATCTAACAAGGAGAGGGTCAATCTTGGTAATCACATATTTAACCCTATGAGAATTTGCTTGGCATTAAATGCGATATTTGACAGCACTTTGCATTCGTTTTAAAATAAGAACTGTTTTCAGTACAGTGTTTGCATGTTTACAGACTTAGTTTTGAGTCTCTGAAATTTCTTGTATCAAGTAGCAAACCACCGCGTATCAAAACAATATAATCAATATTGGTTTGCTTCTTGAATATTTTTCAGTAACCACTTAACTGCTTTTGGGATTTGTTTGATTTGTTCTTGTGCCATATGTGCTGTTCCATGTGATATTATTTTTGTATACTAATCTAAGCTTATTTAACCTAGAAATTCTTCGATTAAATGAGGTGAAAATTACTATTTAGAACCAGTGGTAGACAAAAATATTAACACTCAATAATTAGTTTAATTTAATCTATAATAAGCTTTTTGTAATAAATTGCATAGAAAAAATAACCGGTTTTGAGGTTAAATTAATTTTTTTTGTATAATTAAAAAAATTTTTGATTACCTTAAAAAAAAGTAGTTTTAATTAAATAATGTGCGGCATTTCTTATTTTGCATATCATGTAAAATCAATATAAGAAAAAAAAACTTTATTTAATTATTCATTTTTTTTTTCAAAGAAAATAATACTAAATACTAACATTAAAATAACGCAATTTAAGAAGGAATAATGAAAAGTAAAATAAGATTTTGTAAACTAAACTCAATTACAATGCTTTGCATTAACTTCTATGCTCTAAAATGAATTTCCGAGGCATGCTAATATAATTTAAAAAATCTTTTAAAGAAAAGTATAGTTTAAAATTGTTGAATATTTAATTCGAGAAACGAAAAATTTTACCTGAAAAGCTATTTAAAATTCACTAATTAAACTCTTTTTTTTCCTTAAAAAAAATAAATGTTGAATAAAATATTAATCTCATTTATTTTGGGTAAGATGATTTTTTTTAACATTACCTTTAGAATTAATTTAGCAAAGAAAAAGTGTTGTTTTAATAATGTTGTCTAATTTTAAAATGAATTCTAACTTTGAATTACACGATTCTAATAAATGTCAAAATATATCTGTTAAAATATTAAAATGTGAAAAATAATTTAAATGCTGGAATGTAAGTTAAATATTCAATTCAAATAACTAATGTACGATTAAAGTTTGAGTAAGGTGAATTTTCAAAATACCTATATTGTAAAAAATACAGATGTCTCTTACGGTACGAAAATATAATATAATGACGAACGAATATATACAACAATTTTTCCGAGTTACCCATGATTCCAAAAAAACATTTTTATCTTTAGAAACCCCAGAAACCTATACATTTTCGAAATTTAAAATAAAATTTGTAAAAACAGAGTTTATTTTGCTGCTACTGATTTTCGATAACGTTTCCGAGAACTTTTTATAATGTTTTAATCGGTTTTCTCAAATGCGAATATCAGCTTTTTTGGATACTATCATTTCGCAATTAAACTTTTTCAGCTGCGTAAATAAATTTATATACTATACAAAAGTAACAAACTAATATTAATTTTAATGTTAATGTAATTGATGTTAATTTAGCATGATTGTTTGTAAAACATGTTTGTGGAACATGAAAATGTATACTTGAGAATTGATAGCATCGGATAAACTTATATTCCAAGTAGAGAAAGCAAATTAATAAACTATAAAAATTATTCGGAAACATTTTTGAAAATCAGTAACATAAAAATAAACTTTATTTTTTTATAAATGCTTCTTTAAATCTCGAAAAGATATTGGTTTCTGAGGTTTCTAAAGATTAAGAACGCTTTTCGGAATTCTGGGTAACTCGGAAGAAGTTATTGTATAGATGAAACAGAACCGAAGAATTGGCGATAAATCACAATTAAATGTTAAAACTTTGTATGAATCACCATAAAAACAAAAGAACACACAGGACGCGGTTCTGGCTGGAAATTTTTAACAGCCCGTCATCAACCAAAGTAAACACGTGTCCGTAAGGGGACCCTGTCAAAAATGTACAGAAGAGCAGAGAGGAGAGCTTATAATTTCAGCTTATAAATACTTATTTTATTTTTATTTATTTGCTTATTATTTATTTATTTATTTGTTTATTATTTATTTGTTTGTTTATTTATTTATTTATTTGTTCATTTATTTACTCTATTTACTTTTATTTATTTTTATTATTTTATTTTATTTATTCATTCATTTTCCCCTATCATTTTAGCTACACTTTCCTCTTCCGCATGTGCTACTCTATGATTGGTGTTTTCTTTTCAGCTTGCGCCACCTGTCGCATTCTTTGTAAACCCTCGTCTGTGCTCTTCTGTTCATTTGTGACAATGTCCCCTTACGGTCACGTGTTTACTTTGGCTGATGACTGGGTGTTAAAAGTTTCCAACCCGAAACGCGTTCTGTGTGTTCTTTTGTTTTTATCGTGATTCATACAAAGTTTTATCATTTAAGGTTACTGTATATTTACGTTCGCGGTTACATTATATCTTCCTAGATTAAGAAACATTTGGCTTTTTTACAGTGTTCTCGCACATAATTAAAGCGTTAATGAATGTATAAAAATAAAACTTAAGAAAATTATATTTACACAGTGATTTAAAGAAAATAAAAATGTTTAAACCAGCTTATCTCCAAAACCCCAAAACCAGAAATTAGACATTTTTTCTATCAAGGTACGCATATATTGCTCAGTACTTTTGAAAATGATATTTTATATTTTTATAAATAAAACATTCATTTGTGAATTTTAAATAAAAATCTCTTTAAGTTTTTGGATTTTCATTAACAGTTACTTTCTTAGTTAGAGAAATCTTTTCTGAGATTATTTATTGTGGAAGCTTTTTCTACTAAATGAAACTTTTGATTTACTTTTGAAACAATTCTTATGTTTACTACAATTCTTACTATATTAAAAATCCCATTTTGTGTACACACGTTTTCAATATACTCAAAATGAATTGTTCTTAAAGTTAAACATTTCATAAAGTTATGATACAAAAAATTTGATGAAAACAATTTGAATTTAAAAAATAAAAAACACAAAGGAGGAAGAATATGACTTTAGTTCGTCTTAGAGTAAATATACAACATACATTAAACTTTATTCATGAATTTATAAATTTGAAGAAATTATAATGAATATATTTAAGATAGAAATAGTATAAAAATGCTTTTACTTAATTTTATTTTTTAGTAGATATAATCAAAATATGTCGTATTATCACCATATTGTCAAATTTATTTATTAGCAGTGTTGCCAATTTAGCGATTTTTTTTCTTTATTATTATTCAATCAGTCTATCAGAATTTCCGAATAGTGTTTTTTGCTTTATTGAATCATCGAAAAACTGCTATTAAATAAAGCGAAACAAAATTTTCGGAAATTTTGGTAGAGTTTTCGAGAAATATATAAAAAAAAAACGCTGTCAGTGGTATTGCAATCCCTAACTCACGGTTGAATTCAGCCTCGGTTCTATTTTGTAGCTATTACGCATTTCACTCATTAAATGCAGCAACGTTCTTACTTTAAAATCTTCAATTTAGATTTATTTACATAGTTGCAACTTGCATTTTTTAAACTTTAAATGTTTAAAGTGTATTAATTACATAACTTTAAGTTAAAACTCTACAGAAAAGTACACTGTTAGTCGTTCTAGCCATCTAGCTTCTGTAGAATCATTAATATATTAATACTTAAGTAATACATTTTTATATGCCTGAAAACAAAATTTTAAATTTATAAGTATTGCTAATATTTGTTATTCTGCAAAGATTTATTAACAAGTTTGCTCTTATGTATTTTGTTCGTAAGTAAAACTAATTAAAGTATTTCAATTGCAATTTATTTTAAAAAACGTTTCTTTGTACGTTAAATGTTGTTATATTTAATTATGAACGTCTACTTGACAAATAAGGATTCTTTTCTTTGAAATGCATTGCATACTCTATTCTTTTATTATTCATTTAGGATTTTGTTTTAAAAGAAATTATTCTGTGTGGTGTGCTTTATATTTTAGTGGGCATTAATGAGAATTTTGCATTTACATTTCATTTTACAAAATATGACACATTTTCCCGTAAAGTTGGTCTGAGTACCTATTGTAAATCCTACTGATAAACAATCATAACTGACAAAATAAACTAATATATATATAAGATATATATATATTTGTCATAAACACTGTGTATTTTGTTTTAATCTGTATTCTGGGGGAATTTATGTTAGGATTTCCACGAGTCCTTGAATTTGAAAATCGCTATGTCCGAAAAGTAGTCTTGTGCTTACTCAAAGACAGAAATTCTGCGACTAAATAAGGCAAAATAACCATTTGTAAATAGTAGTGCTAAAATTAAATTTCCCGTGGGAACTTTGTATATGACTGCAAGTCGTTATTTAAAATCTTTTATTCGCGACGACAGGCCAAGATGCAATAAAAGTCTTTCATTTAAGAAAAGTTAGCTTTTGAGGTTCACTTCACTTGTTAACTCATCTAAATAATGAGTTATTAAAACATCTTACTTACATAGCTATTTATTGTGTACTTGATACACTAGTACTGTAAAAGAGGGAAGTTTATAAAACCTAATTTTAGCACAATTTATTCGAAAACTATTTCTCAAATTATGATTGCGACGTCTATTCGTTGCGAAACCACAAAAACTAGATAAACGTTGACTGAATTAACCTTCCATAACATAGAGCTCTTGCAAAAACAAATCGACTTAATTGGCTTTTTATTTCCTTTTTAAAAGTTCAGTACGATAGAATAACTAAAACTAAAATATAATAGTGTAACATTAAAAAAAAATAGAAATTATTCACAAATTAAAAAGTACCCTTACAAGATTTAAATTTTATAAAGTAGATAAGGATCGGTTAAAAAAAAATCTATGTATTTCATTTTTTACATCGCGATAAAAAAATCTATTACCGCTTATATTTATTAAAAAAACAACTATTCATATATTTGAAAAAAAATGTACACTGCTGTCCGATTCGGGGGGTAAATCCCATATAATCCAATGGGATTTCCCCCCGAATTTGTCAATTAGCTGACTGTACTACAAGTATCTATCTGAGTTTTCACTATATTTGACTGGTTTTTTTATATGCGTTACTCAATTGACTACCAAATCATGAAAAGAAATCTTTGGTATAGTTCACGCATGTGCAGATATAAATTATTTCATACAAATACCCATATTTCATCAAATATTCAATATATTAATTTTTTAATTGCAGCATACTGTTTCTACTGTTCTTGAAGTCAAACATGTGCTTTCATCTTTGAATTTCACGAACAATATGTCAAGAATTTCTGTATATATTCAACAAACCGTGTAAAAAGCGAAAGCGTCCGGTCACTGTCCCTTAATTTTTTGACAGCAGTGTATATTCACGTTAAAAAGAATCAGAAATAACATGAAAGGGAATTATACTCCTTAAGACTATACCAATAATTTTATAATTCATATGTTTTATTTTTTAATCCAATTTTATGTTTTTTCTTATATATAAAGTGCTTTGTTTTATGAAAATCATTCAAAGCACAAATATATACTCAAAGCCTTATAGCAAAAGAAGAATGGAAAATGTAAGTGTCAGCGTCTGTGATTTAGCAACCGTCTTACATGATTCAAGAAATTATAATTGAATCATCGAAAAACTGCTATTAAATAAAGCGAAACAAAATTTTCGGAAATTTTGGTAGAGTTTTCGAGAAATATATATATAAAAAAAACGCTGTCAGTGGTATTGCAATCCCTAACTCACGGTTGAATTCAGCCTTGGTTCTATTTTGTAGCTATTACGCATTTCACTCATTAAATACAGCAACTTTCTTACTTTAAAATCTTCAATTTAGATTTATTTACATAGTTGTAACTTGCATTTTTTAAACTTTAAATTTTTAAAGTGTATTAATTACATAACTTTAAGTTAAAACTCTACAGAAAAGTACACTGTTAGTCGTTCTAGCCATCTAGCTTCTGTAGAATCATTAATATATTAATACTTAAGTAATACATTTTTATATGCCTGAAAACAAAATTTAAAATTTATAAGTATTGCTAATATTTGTTATTCTACCAAGATTTATTAACAAGTTTGCTCTTATGTATTTTGTTTGTAAGTAAAACTAATTAAAGTATTTCAATTGCAATTTATTTTAAAAAACGTTTCTTTGTACGTTAAATGTTGTTATATTTAATTATGAACGTCTACTTGACAAATAAGGATTCTTTTCTTTGAAATGCATTGCATACTCTATTCTTTTATTATTCATTTAGGATTTTGTTTAAAAAAAATTATTCTGTGTGGTGTGCTTTATATTTTAGTGGGCATTAATGAGAATTTTGCATTTACATTTCATTTTACAAAATATGACACATTTTCCCGTAAAGTTGGTCTGAGTACCTATTGTAAATCCTACTGATTATTTGTCATAAACACTGTGTATTTTGTTTTAATCTGTATTCTGGGGGAATTTATGTCAGGATTTCCACGAGTCCTTGAATTTGAAAATCGCTATGTCCGAAAAGTAGTCTTGTGCTTACTCAAAGACAGAAATTCTGCGACTAAATAAGGCAAAATAACCATTTGTAAATAGTAGTGCTCAAATTAAATTTCCCTTGGGAACTTTGTATATGACTGCAAGTCGTTATTTAAAATCTTTTATTCGCGACGACAGGCCAAGATGCAATAAAAAGTCATTCATTTAAGAAAAGTTAGCTTTTGAGGTTCACTTCACTTGTTAACTCATCTAAATAATGAATTATTAAAACATCTTATTTACATAGCTATTTATTGTGTACTTGATACACTAGTACTGTAAAAGAGGGAAGTTTATAAAACCTAATTTTAGCACAATTTATTCGAAAACTATTTCTCAAATTATGATTGCGACGTCTATTCGTTGCGAAACCACAAAAACTAGATAAACGTTGACTGAATTAACCTTCCATAACATAGAGCTCTTCAAAAACAAATCGACTTAATTGGCATTTTATTTCCTTTTTAAAAGTTCAGTACGATAGAATAACTAAAACTAAAATATAATAGTGTAACATAAAAAAAAATACAAATTATTCACAAATTAAAAAGTACCCTTACAAGATTTAAATTTTATAAAGTAGATAAGGCTTGGTTAAAAAAAATCTATGTATTTCATTTTTTACATCGCGATAAAAAAATCAATTTATTACCGCTTATATTTATTAAAAAAAACAACTATTCATATATTTGAAAAAAATGTACACTGCTGTCCGATTCGGGAAATAAATCCCATATAATCCAATGGGATTTCCCCCCGAATTTGTCAATTAGCTCACTGTACTACAAGTATCTTTCTGAGTTTTCACGATGTTTGACTGGTCTTTTTATATGCGTTACTCAATTGACTACCAAATCATGAAAAGAAATCTTTGGTATAGTTCACGCATGTGCAGATATAAATTATTTCACACAAATACCCATATTTCATCAATTATCCAATATATTAATTTTTTAATTGCAGTATACTGTTTCTACTGTTCTGGAAGTCAAACATGTGCTTTACATACTCAAATTTCAAGAACAATTTGCCAAGAATTTAAGTAGATATTCGACAAACCGTGTAAAAAGCGAAAGCGTCCGGTTACTGTCCCTTAATTTTTGGACAGCAGTGTATATTCACGTTAAAAATAATCAGAAATAATATTTAAGGGAATTATATTTCTTAAGACTATTACCAATAATTTTATAATTCATCTGTTTTATTTTTTAATCTAATTTTATATATTTTTTAATATATAAAGTGCTTTGTTTTATGAAAAATCATTCAAAGCACAAATATGTATTCAAAGCCTTATAGCAAAAGAAGAATGGAAAATGAAAGTGACAGCGTCTGTGATTTAGCAATCCTCTGACATGATTCAATGTCAGACTCTGAAAAAAAAGCATTTTTTTTTCATATCTTTTAAAGGATACGCACTAAATGTTTAATATTCTAATTATTTCCTTTTTAGAAGAATTTCGTTGAATAGTTACACGATTTTCAAAAATTCTAGTTTTCAATATTTCTTTAAAGTTCCCTCCTATGCAATGAAAAGACATAGTTTCAACAATCAACAATCATTCTGATTCCACTTAAGTTCTGTTCTATACACAAACCGTTTTGATTTAAGAAAGTCATTATGCATTGAGGACTTTTTTATGAAGTGAAATGACAAACGGAGAAAGTAAAGAAGCAGCCTTTATTATTTAGTAACTCTTTTCATAGTATATTCAGTACCGATCTCTGAAAAATAATAGTTTTTTTATGTTTTAAAGGAAAAGCCGGAAACAAACACTCAAAAACTTGATTCTGAAAGATTCTGGTCTCTTTCTTACCAGAGAAAATAGCTTTAATATAAAATTGAATTTTCAAAAAAAGGCTAAAGATTTCAATATTTGTTTCAAATGCTTTTTCTTTCAGAAATATTTCCCCTGTTTATATTAAAACTTATGAAACATAGGCACTTAGTCTTGAATTAAAGGGTTGAGTTTACTGTACAAATATGCACTAAAAGATAACGGTATTAAAAATGTTAATTACTGTAATTTTAGTAAATTCAGTTAATTAAAATAAAATGAAGAATCTTGTTGAAATCTTCATTTAAATAAACCGGACAGCAATCCAACCTGGGCTACCTGGGTTAAAGGTTCACGATATTATATCCGCTTTACAGAACGTGGATGAAAATTGTTTATAATAGAACACTCTAATAAACTTTTTACATTTAGTATACTTTCTTTGAACGCTCATCAACTACACCAAAAAGCATTTTAGTACTTTCGTAGTCGTCGCAAGCTGGTAGTCAATCTCCAGACATTTCACTATTTATATTAATCTTTGTGATAAATGTGATACTGGAAGTTTTAATTGAATCAAAAAACAAACACATCAAACATGTGTTTATTGGGAGACGGCAAAAGATAGACAAATCATAAAAGAAGATGGGTATCAAACAAGGAAGAAAACTCATGCGTCAAGCATAGATAATGAAAAACTATCCAACACATACAGAATGATGTAACAAATCCTCACCATTTAATGAGGTGAACGATAATGTCTATGTAAACAAGTTGGAAAACGCATAACACATTTGAAAACCCAATTTCAGCAATTACCACCAATAGTCGGAAAAATGTCAGAATACTTTTGTGCAGTCCTGCATATAGTTTATAGATTTGTATGTATACTGCAGAGTATGCAAAAATGTATTTCAGTCACACAGTTGAAAATTCCTAATCAGCTATTTCTGTCAATCAACGTAAATCTACTCGACATCGTTTGAGCAACCCTGTACATGATATATAGAATTTATACACACCAAAAAACATGCAAAAATTAAATAAATTTAAAAACGCGCACCACAACTGAAAACGCGTTTCTAGCAATTATTGTTCATAGACAATACTGTAAGCGAATTCTTTTGTGTGTCCCTGTAAATGAACGATGCATGCTATGCAGACCCTATTCTAAAGTAAGCATCTTGTCGTGCACCTCAGTGATATATATAAATTTTAATATGTTTGAAATAGCGTAACGTCATTAAAATGATAACTATTTTTTGGAATAGATTGTAGTATAAAAGTATTCTTTTGGATATCCCTGTAAACGAACTATAAATGCGACACACTTCATTTTCAATGCCTTTTCAACAATGTTGGAAAGTGTTAAAACTAGCAAGACTCAGCATGGCGCCATCTAGGAAGAAATCTAACACTTTGTGATTCTAATTATTTCAGTATTTATGCGCGTAGTTCGATTACATATCTGTTTAATTCGCGTTTTATTCATTTATTTATTTATTTGTCTTGTTTAAATTTCATTTGGTAATTTAGTTATGAAATATTACGTGAAAACAAATACTTGCTGAATTATTTACATTGTTTTAAATAGAAACGGGTTAATCTTTTCTAATAGGATTGCACGCAGATTTTATTAAAAAAATCAAGATTGAAAATTATTTTAAAAACCATAAAAAAACAGTAAATTGAGACACAGTTTTCAAAAGAATTGCATTTGAAAGCACATTTTCCCCTATTAGGTGGTGCAAAAATTAATATTGTGGAATGTTTTGAAGTAAAAATAATTGCAGTAAAAGTGAAATTTATTTTCTAGGTCGTTGCCAACGTCAACATGACGTCAGTGTTACTCTTGGACATGTTTCATAATATAGATTTGAATTCACAATTTACTTTTATCTTTCAGTAAAAGTTTACCTAAGTGTTATATAAAATTAAACTTACGTAACTATGAAAAATTTGTGTGGTGGTTCTGAAACACACTTCGAAAAGTTCTATTTATTTAAACCTTTACATTACAGTAGCATATTAGTTCACTGTATCTCATATTTATCACTATATCAACCAAACATATATTTTGAAAAATATGCTCATATTAAAATTTAGTGTGATTTCAAATAAAATTATATTCTTTTACAATATAAACGAAAAATCCTACATCGGGCACAGAGTCTGAAACCCTTTTGAACGCTAACAGAGTTCTATTAAGAAATTACCCTTTTCCATACAATGGAATAAGGTATCTAAAGAAGCAATTTAAACAAGAACGAAAAATCATCCGTCAAGCATAGATTATGTAACACTTTCCAACACTTCATAAATAATTTTACAAATCTTTACCGTTTAATAAGGTGAAAGATGCTATCCAAGTAGACAAAGGATGACAAGGGATGACCGCCCTGGGATATCTAAGTAGACAAGGGATGACAAGGTCTTCGAAAATCCATAACATATTTAAAAACACAATTGCAGGAATTACCAACACTAGTTGGAAACATATTCGAATTATTTTGTGCAGCCCTGTTTATGATCTATAGATTTGAATATATAGACTACGCAGAAAGCTAAATTTTAGTTCAGTTAGGAAACGCGTAGCACAGTTTAAAATTCCTCTTCTGGAATTTCCATCAATAAACGAAAATGTACTCGAAAACTTTTGTGCTGTACTGTATATGGTCTATAGAATTTCTAAACACCAAATAATAGACAGAAATCACGCGTTAAATTTAAAAATGCGTTCAGCAACTGAAAACGCACTTCCAGCAATTATTGTTAACAGACAGTGCCAAATTATTATGTGTGTCCCTGTAAATTAATGCTATACACACAATATTCTATAATAAGCCTCTTGTAATTCACCTTAGTGATATTATATATCAAGTTTAATATGTTTGAAAAAGTAGAACATTAATTAAAATAAACCACAAACGATTTTTCTCCATAGATCGTAAAGTAACAGAATTTTTTTAAGTGTCCCTGTAAAAAAACTATAAGTGCTACACACTTCATTTTCAATACCGAACATGCTATAGTAAGCCTCAATAACATATATCAATTGCATGGCAATCCGAGTATATTTACGCGAGTTAGATCAAGGACAGACAGACAGATAAACCGAATTCATAAACACTTTTCAACTATGTTGGAAAGTGTTAAAAACACACAACTCAGTAAAAATTTTATTTTTAGCAATTGTTGTCCCTATCCGTTAATGGGAGCGAATGCTTTTGTGCAGCTCTGTATATGATCTATAAAATTTATACACACCACATAATACACTAAAAATTAGGTAAAATTTAAAATGCATACCACAGCGGTTAATGTACTTCCAGGAACTATCGATCATAGTCAGTCCTGTAACAGAATTCTTTTGTGCACTTCTGTAAATGAACAATAAAGGTTACATTCCCCATAAGTTATAGAAAACATGTTGTAACATCAATGATCCTTTTTAATGTATAGCAAACAATTTTTTCCTCATATATCATAATGAAATGGAAATCGTTGCTTCACTGTAAACGAATTATAAATGCTATTTATTCTGTACTCCAGCGAAAGTATGTTGTAGTCCATCTGAGTGACACCATATCAATCTCATTATGTTTAATATATCGCAAGATCAATAAAATCAAACGAATTTGACCCGTAGACCATAATGTAACGTAAATCATTTGTGTGTCCCTGTAAACGAATTATAAATGCTACACACTTCAGTTTCAATATCATTCATATCTAAACATTCTATATAGTAAACCTTAATAGCACATATAAATTATAAGGCAATCCAAGTGTATTTGCGAGAGTTAGAGCACGGACAGACGGACGAAGGACATAGCAAATTCGTAACAAATTCAAAAATCATTCTTACTGTAGTTTTGCTTTTTATTATATATAAAATTCTTTGTTACTCTGCAAAATCATTCAAAACACAAGGTATTGTCGAAAAAAAAAGAACAGAAAAGAAAAGAAAAAGAAAAAAGGAAAACGGAGAATGTAAGAAGCAATACCAATTATTCAGAAAATATTGCATGATTTGATAGCAATTTCTAAAAATAATGCATTTTTAAAACCTTTTAAAGGATACGTACATAATGCTTAACATTCGGATTACTTCCTTTATAGAAGAATTGCCTTGAATAGATACACGATTTTTAAATAAGTCTTGTTTTTGATATTTCTTTAAAGATCTCTGCTATGCAATGAAAATACATCCTTTCAAAAATTAATAACCATTCTGGTTCTAAGTGCAATCTGCCTTTGATTTATGAAAGTCATTTGTGATACAAATATGTATGAGGACTTTTTTTATGCTGCAAAAGGATAAACTGAGAAAATAAGAGGCAGCCTCTTTTATTTAACAACTACTGCATACAGTACTCAATATCAAGTAAATGTTTTTTAAAATCTTCTAAAGCAAATACAGGAAATATTTAAGATTCATTTTTTTTCCTTCCTAGAAAAATAACTTGAATATAAGAAAGATAGAGATCTTTCTTTAAAATATTATTTTTAACACTTTCCAACATAGTTGAAAAGTGTTTATGAATTAGGTTTGTCTGTCTGTCCGTCTGTATGACGTCTATCCGTGCTCTAACTCGCGTAAATAAACTCAGATTGTCAGGAAACTGATATATGTTATTGAGGTTTACTATGGCATGTTCGGTATTGAAAATGAAGTATGTGGAACTTATACTCCGTGTACAGGAGCACTCAAAAGAATGCCGTTACAATATGGTCTATGGGGAAAAATCCTTTACAGTGTATTTTGGTGATGCTACACTATTTGAAATATATTGAAATTGATATACATCACTGAAGTACACTACAGTATGCTTACTATCGAATATGGTAGATGTAGCTCTTATAATTAGTTTACAGGGAAACTCAAAAGAATTCCCTGAAATTATGGTCTATGGGGAAAAGTCGTTTGCGGTGCATTTTAATCATGTTATACTATTACATAAGGAAATTGATATCAATTTGTGAGGTGCACTAAAACGTGTTTTCTGTAGAATATGAAGTGCAAAGCATTTCTCATTCATATACAGGGTCACCCAAAAGTATTCGGTTACATAATGGTCTACAGAGAAAAACTGTTTACAGAATATTTTAATTTCGTTACACTATTTCAAATATAATGAAATTGATATGCACTACTGATATTTACTATAAGATACCTGTTGTAAATATGATGTGCAAAGTATTTATCGTTCATTTACAGGGACACACAAAATATTTCGGATGCAGTACTGTATCAGAAGTATTGTCTATAAGCAGTAAGTGCTTATAGTTTCAGTTAGGTATGCGTTTAAATAAATTTTGAGTACTATGTGGTATGTATAAGTGCTATAGCTCATATACAGGGCTACACAAAAGAATTCGTAAGCATTAATGTGTATCAGCGTAAATTTTTAATTTAAGGATTTTTTTTTTATCGAGTTATGCATTTTGAACCTGAAATATATTTAGTACACTAAGAGATGTTTGTTGAATATCAATAAAATCATATACAAGGTCACGCAAAGAACTAAATACATGGCTGCTTATGCATGATAATTTCTGGATGTGTGATTTCAGTAGTTTACAGCGTGTTTTTGTCTGAATTAAACTTTAGCTGATAATGTGGCATGTATAAAAATCTTAATGTACAGGGTAAAATCTTAATGTAATACAGGGCTGTGCAAAAGAATTTAAATATGTTTACGTCTATTAGTAGAAACTTATGAAGGTGAATTTTCAACTGTGTTATGCGTTTTCTTACTAATCTAAATTTTTACATACTTATAGTGTATATACAAAACTACTTTTCTGACTATGGCCTGTAATTTCTGAAATATGGTTTTCAAAGTTGTTTTGTGTTTTCAAAAATGTTTACTTGGGTATCTTATTTACCTTATTAAACAGCGAAGGTTTGTGAAAGTATTCTGGGAGTGTTAGAAAGTGTTTCATAATCTATGCTTGATGCATGATTTTACTTTTTTTTAAATTATTTTTTCTCTGGATATATTTTAAGAAAAGTATATGAAATATGTATTATATAATTTACGAAACGTTGGTATTTATTCTTCAATTAAAGAGTTTGACTTTATTGTGTACATCTGCACAGAAAAACAGTATTCATAAAATATAACTTATAACAATGTAAGAAATTGATTAATATAATTCAATAAATAATATTTAGACTTTCATTAAAATATATTCGAACCCGCAATTTAATTTTTCATTTTAGTTTTTGTTTACATAAATCTTTTTGAAAATTAAAATTACGAAACTTTGTTAAACGCACATACATGTGAAATGACGCAGAACATAAATACAAAATAATTAAGACCTGGACATATCAAAGGGCACGACAACAATTTGGAAATCACATGTAAAAGAACTTTCACTGATGCACTTTCTTCTCGGAATCTAATGACGGAATATCAATGCATTTTGTTTTACTCTTTTGTCAGTAGTTAAAATACAAATATATCGTTCGTCAAAAAAATAAAATTAAAAGAATACAACAGTTACGGTATTCGTTAAAAAAAGAAGAAAAAGCAACTCATGGGAAACAGTTGACATTGATGTACCCTTTTCTCGAAATCTACTGAAGGAAATTCAGTACTTTTTTCGAATAATTTTGTCAGAAGCTAGACTATGACTTGATCGTTCGGTAAGAAAAAAATGTAATAGCTAAAATATTAAATTGTTAATTAAAGAAAAAATATTTTGATTGTTTGTAAAATTGCGTTACTGTCGACTTGGAAATTGCACGTACGGCGGAGTTCTGCATGGTGCCAGACATGGTACACTTTTTTTTCGCCCTTTTACAATGTCTTCTCATTATGGTTTGGATTCAACTTGGCCTGACATAAACTCAAACGGTGAATGAAAATAAGGGAGGCATATTCATTTATACTGATGGTTTAACGAACGATATGGTTTAACAAGCGAGGTAGGAACAAGCTCAGCTTTTTCCACATTTCAAAAATCAATAATGGTCCACACATAGAAAGCTAGGCTCTCTGGGAAGATGTCTGTCTTCCAAGCAGAATTGCACTCAGTTAAAAACTCCATCCAATGGGCTTCCAATTCGAACTTCTCTGCTTTCTTAATGTTATCTATTAGTCTCTAGAGGTTATTAGGCATATAAAATGTATACACACACATCACAAGGTAGGATAAATCCTCCAACTACTTAAAAACTCCTCAAAATCCTTTTACCTCAATTAAGTCAGAGGTCACTTCGATATTGAAAAAAATGAAATAGCTGATAATTTGAGCAAAGAAGCAGCAAATAACTCTGGTTTCGATACACAATGTACTTCATATTATCTTAAACGAAAAACAAAAGTAACAAGAGACTTATGGCAAGAGAGACGAAATATAGCCAAAACGGACAGATACACTTTTTCATTCTTTTCGTCAGTAAATAAAACTTCTTTATAAATAACTGGGCACTTTTTCTATTTTTAACAAATCATACCCCTTTGAAAAAATACATGTTTTTAATAGAAAAGGAAAGTCGCCATACTACCGTTTGTTGAAAAATCTCTACATCCCTACATTATATCTTAGAATGTATACTCACTTCCATTTTTTATTTAAAAAAAACACTCATAAATGACACTCTTAAATTGGATTAACTACGTTTTGGAAAACCAGTCCAACACAAGAAAAGTTATAGAATGGACGAGCCTCTTCGAAAAGAATGAATATTTATTTCAAAATCATGACACTCCCCCCCCCTCCCCTCACCCTCATCTACCTCACGACTTTAATACAGGGGACGACCGGAATGATGACCTGTACCTCAGACATCTGTTTTCTTTTTTCTTATTAGTAAGTGTTATTTATTCAAGATTTCCTTTTCATTATTAGAACTACTTATTCAAGATTCCTGGCTTTTATTTTTTGGCCAGTAGTGAACTTTCTTTTCCTATTATATGCCAAACAGTATACGTTACTAATATCATACCAAGAAATGATTTTTGCCAAAAAGTAAAATGTATTAAAATAGCTACAAATCGAGAGACATTCCTTTAAAAAATAGAAAAAGCCTTTACAATTAACAGTATTTACTCACGCGTCGAATTCTCTTTTCAGGAACACAGAAAATGACTGGCGCACAATAAGTAAAGAATAACAACGAAAGAATATTTTTGCAATTAAGGGTGTACTCAAATTAAAACTGCTTATTTTGTGACTTATTTTTAAATTCATTTTTGCTCTAAAATGCATCCAATTGACAGGTCCTCTTATTCAGAAACTTTATAATGTCCGTATTAGTCGATTTTTTGATTAAAAAAATGCTGTCAAAGTGGACATTTTGAACCAAATTTTCCGAAGCAATAGCACTGCACTTTCAAAAATAAAAAACGTGAATTGAAAAAAAATTTTTCGTTGCCTGTTTTCGTTAAAACACAAAAGTTTCCACTTTGATTTGCTTCGTTTCCCCCAAAATACGGAAAACTCAACAATCTAACATCAAATATACCTGAAATGCTCCAATCTAAATCTGCAATTTCTTCAAACCACAGGGGTGTACCGGCAACTGTGCTGTGTGTTACTTTTACGTATTAGAAACGGAATTTTTACGTATGATTTTTTCCCTCAAAACACGGAAAATTCAAGAAACGAAAGTCAAAATTTTCTGAAATTCTCCAGTCACAAGACAGAAATTTCTTTAAATAACAGAAAAATCTCTTCCAATCCGGTGTTCCGGCAACTTGCTGCCTGTAGGTTTTACGGTTTTTGACGAAATTTGTTTTGAGAGTTGTGGAAACAAAAGAAAATTATCGTACTGTGAAAATAATTGTTTGTAAATCAATTTCTAATTAATTGAAAAAATAAAAATAAAAACATAGGTCACTTATAGCATTATTATTCACTTATAAATCTCTTCATAAATCATACCGCCAAGTTTCCTGTTTTTACTTTTAAAAATGAGTCTGGAAATGTGTCAGAAAATTTTGAGTTGTTGAGCGTGGAAAAATATATTTTTTTTAATACTGCCTTAACCAACGTACATTTATAAAATAGCTGCAAATCTTATTTTCTTTCCCCCACAATATTTTATTTGGATCCTGCCATGTGGCAGGGTATTGCTGGACATGTTGATGTGGAACAGCTGGTTTTGATATATACCTAATCTGAATTTCCTTGGATCGAGGTCCCCATGTTATATCCTGTTTTGTATTTTTATTATTATTTCTTGTCGAACGATACATTTGTAATTTACTTTCTGCCAAAACAATTAAAACTAGTCGGATGTGCTAATAGCAAAACTTTTTTCTATCTCATACAAGTTTCACACACATCAAAAACGAATCAGCACCAATTTATATCAAAGTGTAACTGAATCTAAAGTTTTATTAAATTCCGTGCATTAGTTCTTGAGATATGACAATCACTAAAATCATGAAAAGTAAAGCCTAGCACCGCCATCTGTTGGGAGATTTACACCAAAAACTAACTAACAACAACTTATGTTAACGTCTAACTGAATCTGAAGTTTGATGAAATTATATTTATTAGTTCTTGAGATATAGCTCTCGTGAAAATCATGAAAAAAGTACTATGACAGTGCCACCTATTGGTGTGTTTACACCAAAACGTAATCATCGTATATATATGTCAAGGTCTAACAGAATCTGCTGTTTGATAAAATTATGTGCATTAGTTCTTTAGATATAACTATCATGAAAAATTAAAAAAATGTTGCATAGCAGTGACACCTGTTGGACAATTTACATCAAAAACTAATCAGCACCAATTTCTATCAGTGACTAACTGAATATAAAGTTTTATTAAATTCCATGTTTTAGTTCTTGAGATAGAACGTCCACAAAATTGTTGTCACATACAGATAGACCGACAGACAGATTCACAGACAGACATTTTATAAAAACAGTCAAATCGTGTTCAGGACCTTTTAAAATGTATAAATTCGTTGAAAACCGGAAGTCTAAAATTTTCATAAATCCAATACTTTATTTTTGTAAAGATAGAAGAAAGTAAAAAAATGTATTAAAAGAAACATAACTTATGTTATCTGTTTTACTTGTTGTTTGGTTTTGTTTCAAAATCAAGTTAACTATTGTATTTTTATATTTATTCCTTATCTAAAGTTCAATAGTTTAAGTACTGATAAAACTATAAAAAAAATTATTGAAATCTTTTTAGAAGTTCTTGATAAAAACAAAAACAAAAAAAAACATACATTTTAATTACCAAATTATTTCAGAAAAATCCAAAATGGCCACTCCATTGACAATTATGTCCTCTTTCTATTTATATTAAAAATAAAAACTTAGGAAATAAATTGATACCTCCTAAAAGACTTCATTATATTTATGAAAACGCAACAAAGCCGAAAACACTCAGAGGATTAAATATTTTCGTTACAATAATAGATCAATTTATTACAGATCATATTTGTCAATAAACAACATAATGCATATTTAGAAAAATATATTTATATAATATATCATATAAAAATATTTGAAATAAAATTGTTTTCCGTCGGCAATTAATGATGATATTTATTAAATTTCATGTTTTAGCTTACATGTAAGTTGGTTTGTTTCATATAAATACATTCACTACATAATTATGTGATTAAAACCTTGTCACAAAACGAAAATCGGAAAATGGAAAGTTAATGTATGCTATTGCGGAAATCTCTTCTAGAATTCAATATTAATTCGTGAAAAGAATGCATTTAAAAATATCTTTTAAGGAAACGCATAGAATGATTTATATTCCGATTGCTTCGTTTCAAGGAAAAAAAAGCACTGAGTATATACTTGAGTAAGTCTACATTTTTCGATATTTGTATAACACTGTACTTTATATAGCGAAAAAACATCCTTTTAAAAATTAATAAACATTCAGATTATGCTTCAGTTTTCTTCTATACACAAACTGCTTTCATTCACGAAAGCCATTCAGGATGCAACTATGCAGTGAGAGTTGTGTTTTTTTTTTTTTTTTTTTTTTTTTTTTTTATGATGCAAAAGGATAAACAAAGAAAAAAAATAAGAGGCAATCTGTATTAGCAACTGTTTCATACTACTCAATATAAAAATATTTTTCTTCTATCTTTCAAAGAAAATAAAAGAAGAATTTAAGATTGTGATTTTTTTTTTTGCCTTCTATAAAAAAGAACTTTATTAAGAACTTGAGTTTGATTGAAATTTGAATTTGGTTTAAAATGTTCTTGTTTAAAAAAAGAAAAATGTGTTTTCTCTATATACAGGATGTCTATAAGAACCACATTTTATTAATTAATACAAAAATAAATACATAAGAAAGGAAAGCCAAAGTAGCAGATTTGTTTGATACTGTTTTTTGTATATTTTTACAAAAATCATTCTATTTCAATATGGGTATTTTTTGTTACACTAAACACATTTAACTGCTATTAAATTTCATGCCGTGTAGATTTTAAAATGACTTCCGTAATACATGCAGTTGCAACAGTTATGAACGTTTTTAGTTCTTTAATAATTGGAACCTTTGATGACAATCTTTGCAGATCCCCAATGGAAAATACACCAGTGGCTGAGAGGTTCTGCTCTCGAAGCTGGCAGACGCGAGGTGCTGGGTTCGATCCCAATCGAACCCGTCAGCCTAATCGTTCGGAGTTTCCGTGGTTTTCTTCGAGCCGTGGATTTATCCATGCGTAAATACGGGTCAGGTTCCCTTAGAAAGACTCCCACGTAGGGCACTCCCCCCCGGGCCTATATCCCATGTGTAGATAATTGGCCGTCAATAATCAACCCAACCCAACCCAATGGAAAATATCCAGCGGTTTAATATTGGGAGATTTGAGTGGTCATAATACCATCTCCGATACACCTGTTTGAAAATACCAGATTAAGAATATACATACCATACATTAACACCCTAATATAGTACTAACAACTTAATATGCTTCGTTTCGATGCTACATAATTTTTTAGTCTTTTTTTTTTTTTTTTTTTTTTTTTTTTTCAAATACCCTTTTGGAATTCACGTGGCATAAAAATGAATATCGGCAAGATTTTCTTTTTGAAACGATGATGAAGGTAATAAAATGTATTGGCTTTATTAGAAGATGGGTTGGGTTGGGTTGATTATTGACGGCCAATTATCTACACTTGGGATATAGGCCCGGGGGGAGTGCCCTTCGTGGGAGTCTTTCTAAGGGAACCTAACCCGTATTTACGCATGGATAAATTCACGGCTCGAAGAAAACCACGAAAACTCCGAACGATTAGGCCGACTGGCGCGATTGGGATCGAACCCAGCACCTCCCGCCTACCAGCTTCGAGAGCAGAACCTCTCAGCCACTGGTGGGGCTTTATTAGAAGATGAAAAAGGTTGAAAATAGTAACCCTATATGGTACAGCTCCAAATTCCTTGTTGAATAATTTTTGGTTTCGAATGGAAAATTTCAAATATCTTTTTTGGAACATATTGGAATGAAATTGATTATTTGTTAAATTTCTTTCTTGTAGCGCAAGGCGCAAATATGAACATTTATTAATTTTTTCTTATTGCGTATTTTTAAAATTATTGTAGATACATTAAAAAAATGATAAAAAAAAATAAATAAAAAAATAAAAAATAAATAAATAAAAAAATAAATAAATAAGCAGGCTGGGAGGAGAAATGCTAGAGTACGAAGACTGGATGATTTTGTATGGAAATTTAGTGCTCAGTAGTTAATTAATTTATTTAAACAAAAAATATAAGAAATTAGAGTAAAATAAAGGGTTATTGCATAATTATGCATTATAAATTAAGGCATACTTCTTTTAAAAATATGGATAAATTTGTAGCTATAAAAATATTTAATCCATGCGTGTATGTAGTGTTAGTCACATAGCTGCAAAAGTTTACCGTTCTTGGCCACCGGTATTTTTTTTTCAAAAATCCTTCGCTGTATTTAATTGTAGGTATATAGGATTGAATAAGTCAAAATTTCCTTTACTATAATACTGGTAGTCAAACACCGCAGCCATTTACATCTATGTGACTGACACTACATTCACGCATGGAATTAGCCTATTGTTCGAGAAAAAGTTTGGTTTAGAAATAAGATGGGGTCGCCGGCTCGCGTTCCGACCATCGCGCCCAAGTCTCTAAGGGATTTATAACGCACCAGAGGCTTTGTCTCGCCTCGGCGCTGCAATCGGCCTGGGGCCGCTCCCCAACTGCGGACCCCCAAGCCAATTTACCAAGGTCGATGACATAGGTCGCCACGACAGTAACCCCACATCTCGGAGGACACTTCCGCGGGGACAGAACCTTGATGAACCTCCGAGGAACCCCCGACGACTTCGTTTGCGAGACC
Source organism: Maratus michaelseni (assembly GCA_963931845.1). Lineage (NCBI taxonomy): Eukaryota > Metazoa > Arthropoda > Arachnida > Araneae > Salticidae > Maratus > Maratus michaelseni. The sequence continues at coordinate 262,901,702 of OZ007593.1, forward strand.
CCATAGGGGGAGACGGTCACTAGGCCATATGTCGAGCTATCACGACGGCTCTTACTTTACCACAACTCGAGGGGTGTGAAAACATACAAAGATAGTCACGTTCCCTCGTGTAGTGGATCCTAAAAGGGAAATGATTAGTACAACAACATATAAACTCTAATAAAACTCCAACAACAACAACAACTATGAATAGAATGCAACTGCATTTCAAACTTCAAAAACAAACTTCAACAACAACAACTTTTAACAACTGTGACTAGCCCCTTTTATCACATTTCAATGCCGGCTTATGAGACGAGTCTCAAGCCTGCGTACTTATTGCACCATTACCTCTACCTCTGCGTCCTGCACCGCGGGGAACACGGGCATTCCGCAGTGCGTTCAATTGTGGGCGTGGAAGAGCTCGGTGATTACGGCCGACTCTTTGGCGACTAAGGTTTCGATCTAGCGTACGCATGAGGAGTCAGTGGATTATCAGCCGAACTCCCTTTCTGGCGTAGCCGTCCAGGCAGAGATCGCTTGGCGTTCGCGTCCGAAAGTCGCGAGGAAAGTACTTTTCCCGCACAGACTTCCAGAGCTCGCACCGAAAAAGCACGTGGCTTATGTTGCTTACTCCGACTCCACAAGGACATGTAGAATCGTGGTAAAAGAAACGAGCCTGATGATCGCCAAAGGTGCCGTGTCCCTTGAAGACCTGATTAATGAAGAAATCGCCCTGCAGTCGGCAAGTACCGACGCGTGGGAAAGATTCATATGTCCTGCGGCCGGTCCCAGATTGGTCCCATCTCTCTTGCCACTTGGACAAGGCACGTCCAATGAGGTCTTTTTTGGCTTGGCAGCGCGTGACTGGAATCACTACATCGACTGACTGCCGAGCAGTGGCTTCTTTTGCCAACATGTAGGCCCTTTCATTCAAGATGTGACCAACATGGGCACGGATATGAATCTCAATTCCTGTGCTTTTAATCAAGTCCCTAATCTCGGCAATGGCCCTGTGCTGAGGCACAAGTCCGTGAAGCGCTTGGAGCGCCGATCTCGAGTCTGAGTAGACGTCGAGTTCCCCGAGACCTCTCTGATGGGCATGGGTGATCGCTTCTTTGATCGCTTGGACCTCCGCCGCAAACACTTCCGCACCGTTCCGTTCCGAAACGGAATTGGCTCTCCGCTACTACTTGGTTCTCTGACACGGCAAGGAACGCACAGCCAACTGTGCCGTTCTCTTGCTTGGATCCGTCCGTGTAGTACGAACACGCAGTCCGCGGTCCAACGGACAGCCAAAGATCCTCAAGTCTGGGAGTGGGCCTGCAGAGGTCGACCGACTCGGAGTCTAGTCCTGTACTATCAACACTCGAGGGCCGTGTGGTCCCTCTCCAGCCCCGCGCGCAAGTCGAGGGTTAGAACCCCTGACAAGACGTGCAGAGCATCCGTGGAGGTTGTCGCGTAACACTTGGTTACACAGAGGAGAAGACTCCTCTGCCTGCTGAGCAACCTGTTTGCAACCACTACTTTCTTTGAGTAAAACCAAATAGATGCCGCGTAAAGAATAATTCTTTCCGCTATGATAGAGTAGAGCATCTTTCTAACTTTCGGTCTCAGATCCCATGTGGCTCCTGAGAGACGGTTCATCTTATTCAACACCTTAAATGCTTTCGCCTGGGTGGCATTCAGGTGAGGCATCCAACTTAGGTGGTGGTCGATTATGAGGCCCAGGTACAGAATCTGCCATTTAAAGCCGATTCTGTTCCTTTCCATGCGGATGGGAATTGAGTGGGCATGATCTAATTTGCCCTTGGGCTTCATAATCGTGTAACCGCATTTCTCAAAGCTGAACGTGAGGCTGCATTCTGTCGCCCAGGCGTGCATCCGTGATAGAACCGGCCCTAGCAACCCCGCAAACCTCATGGCAGCTCTTTGTCGTGCGGCCACAAAGACGTCATTGGCAAAGACCAAAACAACATAGGCCTCGTCCTTCTCGTCTTGCAACCGTCTCAGCAGGAACTAGATAACCACGAGCCAGAGGTAAGGTCCGAGACACGAACCTTGCGGTACTCCTACGTTAAAGTAGTGATCCCCATCATCTGACTGGATGATAGATCTACCCCACAAGTAGTCTTCTATCAATCCTAAAGAGCCACGGTTCGACGCCCAATTCTTCCAGAAATCTGAGAATGTCTGTGCGTCGAACGCTGTTGAATGCAGACTTGATATCAAGCGTGAGAAGACATGTGAATTCTCCACGACTCTTTGAGGTAGCTATGTATTCCATCACTCGATGGAGAGCGTCGACCGTACTGAAATTCTTGCGAAAGCCGTACTGCCGTGCGTCGATCAACCGATTGGACTCCAAATATAGTACCAGGCGAGTTGCGCACATTTTGTCCGAAACCTTCCCGAAGGTCGGTAAAAGACAAATAGGGCGGTAGGACGCTGGGTCACTACGCTCTTTCCCTGGTTTGGGAAAAAACACAGCAATGGCCCGCTTCCATGTCTGCGGGAAACAAGTCTCTCTCAGACAGTGGTTGTACAAGTATAACAGCCACTGAGGGTGGTGTTTCAAGACCTCACGGACGATCGCGAGACTGAATCCGTCATGACCAGGCACCTTGTCGGGCGTCAGCGATTCCACTGCAAATTCAAGTTCATGAATTGAAAACAGAGTTGGTTTGTCGGTCTTAATGCACGCGACCGGGGAAACATCATCAGCAGATAGGAAGTGGTGTCTTGTAAGTGCGGCCTGAGATTCCTCCCAAGTCGAGGCCTCTTGCCCGGATGGAAGCACAAGTTTTTCTTGCGCTTCTCTTCTCCACTTACCTCGCACCACCTCGACTATCTGACCTAGTTTGTCCGTACTCAGTCCCTCCGAATCTTCGGAGCGAAGCACGCTTTGCGTTCAGGATCGCCTTCATGTACTCTGCCCGCTTACGCTTGTAGAAAGATCCAAGTCTCCCTCGCTCCTCCGGCTCCAGCGTTCGCTGGTAGAGTCGACGGAGCGCACGCAACTGCTTTCGCCGGCTGGCCAGCTGGGCTGTCCACCAAATCGCCTCACGGCGCACTGCTGGTCGGCGTTTTTTGCGTTCAAGACACAGCTGACTCAAAGTCGACATCAAGTATTCGACTTCCTTATCAGGGGTAGCAAACTCGTAACAAATCAGATCTGCAGCTTGCAGATCGCGGGAGAACGCATTCCAGTCCACGTCCCTCTTGTACCAGCGACGGCCGGCATCTAAGATTTAGGGAAAAAATAAACAGTTTGAAAATTAAAAAAAAATCCCATTATGGGGTTATCAATACGATGTTCGTTTGGAAAGATTTTCGTTTCAAAGTAACAATTCTGAAAGTATCAGGTTAAAGATGTAAAGCCGTACAAATTTAACGTTTATTTAAGTTTATTTTCATGGGCCCGTGCAAAACACCTGGAGAATCAGCTATTGTATACTAATAAAATAAAGATGTTTATATGTGTGTGCGTGTGCGAGTGCGCGGTTGTGCGATGGCTAGGAAAATCTACCTCACGTAGAAGTATAAAAAATTGGATGAGGATTGTCCAAGACAGGTCCTAATGCATCTGAGGTTCAGATTTTTTACTTTTTGTTAATTAACCCAGATATTAGTTTAAAACCACAATGAGTATTGCAAAATCGCGTGAAAAGTCGCAGTGTTGTGGCCGAAAGCCCGTTCTGCAGATGATGAGCCAAAAGTCGGAGGATGCAACATTTTTTCGCGTTTTTTTTATTGTGAGCATGGGCTGAACTAGTCAAAATACGATAAAAAAACAAAAGAAAAACACGCATAAATATCGTATTTGAATATTTTTAACGCTGCAATCCGTTAAAAAATATATCAATATTAACCCTTTGAAAAAAGTTCTTTTCTAAATGTCTTTTTTCGTTTTTCCCCTTTTTTCGAAGCTTATATCGGCTTAACTATTAAAAATACGAGAAAAAGAAAATTATCCGAATATATATCCGCATTTTTACCTTTCTAACAGTGTAATAAGTTTGAAGAAATATCAATATAAACCATTTCAAAACATTAGTTTTCGAAGAGCCGTTTCATCGATTGTTCTGCAATTTGAAAAAAATCCAACCCGTGAACGAAAAAAAAAATTACCCACTTATACATAGTAACGTCTCCTTTCTAGCGATGTCTTTGTTTAAAATAAATATATAAATATTTACTATCGGAAAAAAAAAATCTGGAACTACTTTCATGCATTCGCCAGGCATTTTCTCTCTCTCTACTGCAGAGTATTTTCGGAGGGGTTTTTGTTCATGCGCATGCATGCACTGGAAAACCTACATCTTCAACAGATATATATTATTTTGAGTTTAAATGAGGGAGAGGGGGGGGGGGTTCAGTTTTATATTATTTATGTGTTTTCAGAAACTTTTTGTCCTAATTGAAAGTTTAATATATCTAAATGTTAAGAATTAAATCGGCAATCACTATAACGAGGGTCCTCTCAGTTCGTTTGGATATATTTTCATTTAAAAATATAATATCATACAAATTCAAGGTTTTACGCTGCTGCCGAATGCAGGAGGGGAAAAATAGGTTCGTTTGGAAAGATTTTCGTATAAAAATATAAAATCATTCAACACTGACTTTAGTTATATTTAAGGTTATTGTCACGTCCCAGCAATGGCAGGCTATTCAGTTAGTACTTAATAAAATGAAACACCCTTTCAGGTAGAGTCCCTCTGAATTGGTTCGGGTATCCCTATATCCGGCCTTGATTTAACAAGTGGTTCGGTTATGGTTGAGTTTTGATTCTTTCGAGTCAGGTTAAGGTTGATCCGATTTTTCAAAAGAAAGTCCTGCATATTTTCCAATTGAAAAAACTATATATTTGAATATTAATGAGTGTATATGTGTTATTTTTTATACAAAAAAGGTAAATTGACATTAAAGATATAATTGTAGACTTTTTCCTTAATTGTATTAAAATGTAGATTAATTTCCTTGAACTTCAGGCTCGAATTTAAATATTTCGGGTTTGAGTAGACGAATTTTTTTATCGGGTTCGGGTCGGGTTTCCAGTTGACTTTAAGCACACTTTTAGGATTCGTGTCGGATACAACTCGACCCGTGCAGGACTCTGCGCCCAGGATTTCAGAGACCTCGTTCCTACTGTAAATCTTATGGATCGGTCATATGCCAACGCTCTACTTGTTTTTCTCCTATTTGAGCATTAAATTGCAAAAAAAGAAAAGTCAGAGAGGTTCTGAACTTAAATAAAACAAAATTCCAATGAATAGCAAAAAGTAACCAAATAAAATAAAATTAGCCTTTACATTTATAATTCGTCTCAAACTTACTATTTTAAGGAATAATTTTCCAACATATATTCGAAGAGTTACTTTTATGACTCAATCTCATTACATATAATATAGGGGAGACCGGGGCAAGATGAAGAGTGGGACAAGATGACGAATGTCTTAATTTTTCCGTTTTCCGCTAGGTGGCAGCATCAACCGGATACTACTGGCTCTCCTATCGGCCGTTCGTTAAACAATACTATAGAGACGCTGAAATTGATATTTTTGTGTCTATTGTGAAGCTTTGATTGTTTCCGCTGCCACGTTATAACTTTTATGCATGTGTAAATAAGCTCTGCTGCAGATACAGGTAAGATATATCGTTTCTCTTTAATATTTATGAGTAACTTAGTTTAAATACTACCTATTACCATGAATAAATGACAATTAATCGCCTTCCTTTATGGCAATGAAAACGAATATTTTTAAACAGGCAGTCCGGGGCAAGATGACGAGCTCGTCATCTGGCCCTGTTTTTCGGAATTTATTAAACTAACTATGTTGTCCATTCTATTTAAATCCTGTTAACGCTCGTTTGTCTGTGTGTTTGTTCGCACGACCTTGCGCTTCTATCTCCTCTGGGGCTAAGGGGCGCATGGGATCGTGGGTGGTGTCGTTCGAAAGGGGGCGACCAGAGGAAGACATTTTTGCCATCCGCTATGCCCCCCTAGCCTCCCGAAAGAAAAACCTTATCGGGGTCCGTATCTTCACTTCCAAGCGTCCGATCGGTACGAGGAGAGTACCGTTCGACGGGGTCAAGACCTCCCCCCTTCCTTGCTGGTCCCCTCCTCCCAAAAAATTCAAAAAGCCTTTAAGGCCAACTTCCGGCATTGTGACCCACCAACAGAAGAATGGATCCAGTGATGTAAATGCCAAGAGTGGTGGCATGAGGAATGTTCCAATTATGAAAATGGCATTTTTATTTGTGACTATTGTTAGCTGCACAACTAAACACTTCAAAATTACGTTACAATCAATGGATTATGCTTAGTTTGATACTTTGTAAGATGTAAAAACACAGTTATCATTTGTTAAACCATGTAACATATTCAAAAGATAAAATATGTTCAATCTTTTTCAGTGTTGTCATCTTGCCCCAGTACTGGGGCAAGATGACGATTTGTTAATGATATGAAAAAATAAAATTATCCTTTATTTTTTTTATTTGAAAAATTAAATGGTAATGTATTTAATACTACAAAGGTATACTCTATCAGTTCATGTAAAATTAATTTTACTATTACTTCAAAATAAATTAATAAACAACAAAAATTGTTAACATAGTCATCTTGCCCCGGTCTCCTCTACTCATCATACATTTTCCTTTTTTCTATATAATTTCAAATTAAAGCACTTTAATCAAAAAATTCGAATTAGATGGTAAATTTTATTACATAGTCTAAACAGTTTGTAAAACAATTTATAAGAAAGAACACTCTATTTTTAAGTATTAAAATGCAACAGATTTCATTATTTAAAAAAAAAAAAAGAAAAAAAAATGGAAGACGAAAAACTTAATTACATTTTTTTAAATTAATATTATTTGAAATAGTAATAATTAAAAAATAGGGTAAGTGCTTTAATTGAAATATTTCAAAAATAATTAAAATTCTGCGGATAGAAAGATTACATTATTAAACTTAGGATAAAGAAATAATTATTGTTTTTAATCTTAAATGACATTTTCTATCATGTTTCATTAAGAAATAATGAAGCAATATGTATTGCATGTTGGAAAGCAGATGGAAATTCATAATTACCAATTTAATTTAGTATGAAAAAAAATCCTTTTTTTTTTTTTTTGTACATCATTATTTTAATTGAATAACTGAAGCTTCATTATTTAAAAATTTTTCGTACTTTTATATTAATCTGAATCTTGTTCTTTTTTTAAAAAAAAGTGCTGTTTTATCCGATTTAAATAAAACATACATTTGAAAGTTTAATTAATACTATTAAACCGGTAAAACAATTTATTTAAAAAATTAAATTAGGCTTAGTTCAGTTTTTAAAAAATATGATGAAATTTTACTGCACATTTATATTACAAAAAAAAAAAAAAAAAAAAAAAAACTAATTTATTTTTAAAAATTTGATCTAGTAAAAATTCGGAAAATTATGCATGAATAACTTTGTTTTACTGAATGTATATTTCAAATCAAGAACAAGAATTATTGTTTAGTGCTTTATTTAAAACTTGAACTGTCTATTGTTTTAGTAGTTATATTTTTTATGGCAGAATTTTTTTTTCAGTAATAGTAAAACAAAATAAGGGGGAGTGTGTACCATTACTTGACTGCTTTGGAGAATGGTATACAGTCTAAAAGAAAAGAAAAAGAAAAGCCGGAAACACCCATACTTTTTTATCACCAAGTATATGTAGAGCCATAAAATAGCTTCATTATATAAATAGCCATAGGGGGGACGTTTCCCTATTGAAATTGAAACAAACTTTAAAATTTTCAATTCTAATCTCGAATTTCACTTGATATTTTTACTATAAAATAAATTTTACCTTTGGATACCAAACGGAAGTCATTCGGTCAAGAAGTTTAAAAATCATATGGATCTAAAGCTTTAAATTTATAATTTTAAATTAACTTTTAATTGTTTTGTTCATCTCTCCGCTAATAAATATCTTTAAGCACCGAGTTTTTCACTGATATTAATATTCATTTTACAAAACATACTTTAGTGGTTTTCATACATAAATAACATATATGTGAAATACGAAATATGAAATTAATATTTGAAAAAATTTTGCATTGTAACTTATGTTTTTATAAGCATAAATTGCTTTCTAGACGTTTTTAATATGCACATGCAAAATTTCAGATCCATCTGATAAGTCTTTTTTTGAATTATGCTTAAAATCCCACCAGCACGTCAGTTTGAGGGGACTTACAATCATTTAAGTAAGTATAGTCATTAGAATAATTTTATAAAAAATGTAATAAATGTGACAGAGGTCTTGGTTACATATTAGAATATTTGAACAGTTTATTTATTGTTTTTCTAAAATAAATGATATTCCTGTTGCAAAATATTTATAAAATGTGCATTAAATTTCAACATGAAGTAACTTTTTTCACTTCTGAGACGACTTTTTCATATTAGTCCAATATTTAATATTGAAAATATCTGTAACTGATCATTAAAACTTCATGCGAACTTATATATAGGCTCATTTGGGAGTCAGAAATGATATTCTGGTGTCAAAATGACTTATTGAAAATTTCCAAATTTTTACAGTTTCAATGTGGAGACGACCCACTAATTTTTTTAACATAAATTTAAAGAAAACATAATTCCCGATCGAATGGCTACTTTCGTTTCTGTATGGCAATAAAAAGTATAAGAGGTATTTTTTTTAAGCGACTGTACATCTTTAAAGCAGTCCAGAAATCGAACGAAGTTCACTTGTAGCGGCAGTTGTCTAAGCAGATTGTGATAATTAAACTGATTTCTACAAAACAAATAAGTGAAGTACATAGAGTATGGCACAATGTAAAATTTTTCTGTTATCTAGAATTTGACAGCTGTCTTGCAAAAGAAATGATAGGAAAATCTAAAATTACTGTTTTAATGTACAGTATAATTATTTATATATTTCTATTAGTTTAATATATATTGTATTTGATATACAGGGTGAGTATAAGGTCTTTAATTTGAGCACAAACATTTTCGAACAGAAGTTTTTGCCTGATTTAATCACAGGAAAAGTTGCAAATTTTGTGACTATATAAGTCAAAGATTATTATTCAGAAACAGTGGTGCTCGAAAGTAAGGTTTGTACATATCCTGATTTTATTAATGAATATCAGTAACTTCAGTTCTAAATTGTGGAGGGAGGGGGGAGGGAGTGTCAGCGAAGATACAGAGATTGCGAAAATGGGTCCGTGGTCACCAACAGTTGAACTGCTGCTCTAGATCATAAAGTCTAGAACCAATATTATAAAATGAATGGAAGCAATAAAGAATTTATAATACAAGAATGAAAAATCATGCATTAGGTATAGATTATGAAACGCTTTCCAAAACTTACAGGATACTATTAAATAATGTCATTCTTTCCTAGAATGAAATGATTATATCTAAATAAGCAATCATAATAATAATAATAATAATAATAATAAAAACATGCAACTCAGTAAAAATCCATTTTCAGCAATTGCAGTCGATATCGGCAACATATACGAAGTCTTTCGTGTAGCCCTGTATACGATCTATAGAATATATACACAGCACTTAATACACTCCAAATTAGATTAGTTAAAAAATGCATACCACAGAGGAAAACGCACTTCAAGCAATAACCAATCACAGTCCGTTCAGTAATCGAATTATTTTTTGCCCCTCCGTAAATGAACGATGATTGCCACACTCTCCACAATCTATAGAAAACATGTTACAACCGAAATGATGAAGTGTGATCGTAAATGAGGAAAACTCACTTCCAGCAATTATCTATCTTAGTCAGTACTTAACTGAATTCTTTTGTTCTGTGTGTATCTGTAAATGAAGAATAAATGCTATGCCACACACTCTGCATAATTTCCTTGTCCACCGCGGATAGACGATTGCGATTATCACGCTTTCTGATTGGTTGTTAAACCGAATGCTTCTTAAGTCATTTCCGGTTGAACTTTGTTTCTTATATAATATCTATTAATTTCTATATAATTTAATTAATTTCTAAATATAATATAATATATAATATAATATATGAAATAATATATAATATTAATATATATATAATTAATATAATAATATTATATATATATATATATATATATATATATATATAAGGTAAAGCCAGGAGAGATGGCGCGGTCGGAGAGATTGCGCAAATAGAGGTTCGGGGGGAAGGAGTGGAGTGAGCGCGCAGCGACTCCAGGTAGTTGTACAACAGCAATAGTGGAGTGTCTACTTGAAAGTGCACGTTGATTGTTTTGAGCGTCTAAGATAGGGGCTATATAGATCATTGCTATTTTGTTTTGTTTTCCCAAAGTCAGTGCTTGAATTTTCATAGCTATTCATCAGAATTTCATACAATGTCTGTAGTACAAAATATTTTAAACGCTTTCTCATAAGCTACAAATATAGACTAACAATGTGAACATCAACGGTTCGTTTTAGAAGCGGCCAGATTAAAATAAAAGGCCACGCAATCTCTCCTACCAAAATTGGAGAGTTTGCGCATCTGCTACTTAGGAGAGATGGCGCATTGTTCCCATTAGTTTCCGTGCTAGGAGAGATTACGCAGCTTATGGGTAAATTTGCATTAAAAAAATGAAAAAATGAAAATGGACTAAGGTAAACGTATTATCAAGTAACTTAATGTTATTTTGCAATCTTATCTGGACTTGCTTTTTCTGATTCTTTATTATTATTTTTTTTTTACTTTAATCAAAAATGTTTAATCGTTTTTAAAATTATTTCCTTTTTCTGATTCTTTAATCATTAGGTTGAAATATTCACTCCTAATACAATAATATTTGTTCACAAAAACCTTACAAAAATGTCATTTAAGTATGATTATTATTGTTAACAATTTAATTGTAGTTATTATTAGTAACAATCTCTCCTACCCATATGCGCAATCACACCTACCCTGTAAGGACAGATTGCGCATAATAACTTTCTTGGTTTTATTCCAACTGTTCTATTAAATTGCAACATGACAATAAAATAGCAATAGAAATGCACAAGAAACAAATGAAGTAAAAATTATTCATGGATAGTTTAGCAAAAAATTCATATTTAGTTTTTTTATTGTTATTCTTTTGAATTGTGCGCAGATTTTCCTAGCTTTACCTTAATATTAATGTATAGTATAATAAGTAAAATAATATAATATAATATAATGAATTATGTAATCTAATTAATTTTTATATAATCCAATTTCTAAAAATCTAATATTTCTATATAATCTAGTAATATCTATGAATTTGTTATATAATATCATCTTATATCTTCATAATATTCTCAAATACCGGAAATGACTTAAGATACGTTCACTTTTACAACCAATCAGGAAGGGTGACAATCCCAATCGTCCATCGGCGGTGGAGACGGAAATTATGCTATGCACTCTATAATCTATTGAAAGCATGCAGTGCATTTCAGTGATTTCTTTATGTTTGAAGTATCAAAACACCATTAAAATGCACCGCTAATGTTTTACCCTCATAGATCATAATGTATAATGTAATCCTTTTTGTGAGTCTTTAGTAAAAGATTTGTAAATGCTACTTATTCTATACTCCTGAGAAGGCATGTTGTAGTCAATGTCGATATATATCGATCTCATTATGTTTGAAATATTGTAACATTAATAAACTGCATGAAAAACGATTTATTTCCGTAGACCGTTATGTAACGGAATTCTTTTGTGTGTCCCAGTAAACGAGCTATAAATGCTACAACCTTCATTTTCAATAGTAGACATTCTATAGAAAACCTAAATAACATATAAAAGTTTCATGGCAATCCAAGTACATTTACGGGAGTTAGAGCAGGGACAGACTGACAAAAAGAATACATACACATTTTTCAACTATGTTGGAAAGTATTAGAAAGTAAGAAAAAAAACAGATGTATAAAGATGATAACCGGTACATAAAGAAGATCTTATAAGATCGAATGTATTGATCATATCTTTAAAATAAAGACATACATAAGACTTATTTGCAAAAAAGAAAATACAAACTTTTTTCAACCCAATTTTTGGCACATAATTAACAAATTTTACTATTTTTAATATGAATTAGCTATTTTATATCTACTCTCTACTTTCATTTTTCTGAAAATAGCATTTGTAATGTTCGATGTATAACAGAATTAGTTTGATATTAATATGCAATATAAAATTAACTTTAACTAATTAGAATTATGTCACTAAACAATTCCTTCATAATTGATATATAGAATTTAAAAGCAAGTATGACTGTACACAAAAATGTTTTTAAAAATATTAAAATTCTGTTTAAAGTGCAAAACACAATTAAAATCAGTTTTTAAAATTTAGATCTAAATAGAAATGCGGAATTTTTATATTTTGAAATAAATTTTAAATATCAAAAATTGAATCTAAAAAGTATTTGATTTCTTTTATTAAATAATTTTTAATTGTTAATATTTAAATAAAATACATAAATTTATAAAAACTATTTTCATTCAGAGATAGTTTTTAACAAAATACAAAATACTAGATTTAATAGATTTTTAATTGAAACAATCAAACTCAATAAGGAAAAAAAACAAAAAATACAATAGACAACTTAAAAATTATTAAAACATTCTCAGGAATATGTTCTACTGTAAAGTTTTTATCTCTTTACTAATTAATCATAACTATATTAACTATGTTTATAATAAGCATACTGAAGTTTAATAAACATATCAACAGATAAAGAAGAAAATATTTTTCAAACGACTCCAACACTGAAGAAGAACACAAAAGGAAAGATTTTTTAAACAAACTCGCAAGGGAAAACATATCTTAACTCAAGTAAGTACTCAGTTGAAATAATCGAAAGGAGGAAGTAATTAGAAACTTAAATTTTTGGAATATTTTAAATAAAAGGAGAAATACTTCATTCTTCTTGAAGGAAAAATAGAATCTTGAAAAATAATGCATAAGAGATTTTTTTCCTTTTGCATTGTAGCATCATTGGAAAGAAAGGATATTGAATACATATTTTCATTTTGAATGTATGTTGTTATAAGTAACAGCCAATGTGGGGAAAGAATTTGAATTAAGTTTGAAAGTACTGGCAATATTTCCTAGAAGGTTGTATTTATTTTAGGTACTTTAAAATCCTTAAAAAAAAGGTTTTAAATGAGGACAAAACTTTTTCCTTATCTAAACAATAGTGTTTCGGATATTTGGAAAAAAGTTACCTTTTAAGGCAGTTCTCAAAAAATATTTTCCCCTGCTCAACATCGCGAATTTTTCTGACACATTGTCAGACTCATTGTTAAACATAAAAGCATAATACTTGTAGCTATGGTTGTTGAAGTGTTTATTAATATAATTTTATATTTACCGATAAATGAATTACATCTTGAGTTATAAGCAATTGCTGTCTCAAGACGGTATTTTTCCCCTTTCTTTCGCTGTCGCGTCGGGAAATTCTGTTAAAAACGCCAATTTTGACAGCATTTTCTGAAAAATCTTCTGTGTTTACCAAAAAACTAAAAACATTTCTATTACATAGATTCTTTAACAGTGCACCTGCCAATTGGATACATTTTTGAACAGAAATGAATTAAAAAACGTGTTAGAAAATAGCCAGTTTGGATTTGAGAACAGCCTTAAACAACAGTGTAGCAACTAGGAGTAACATGATAAGTTTGTTTAATGCCATAAATATGAATTCAGCTAAATGCTGCTAATACACTAGGTTGACAAATATATACTAAAGAATACTACATTTTTTAAATCCATAATGCGATCACACTATCTTAATTAAAAGGCTATTTTATTACGATTAACATTTTTTATAACAATATTAATACTTTACACTTTCATGTGCTTTTTAGTTCTTTAATGCAGTATTTTCTTTCTTTATTAATGAAATAGATAAAAAAATATACGTAAGCCAAAAGATCTAACACTAACAAATGCCTTAAAATATGCAGAATATATAACAAATTATATGTATCTTCTTTCACAATAGCCGAGATTTCGCATTTTTATGAGATAACTTTTCTTACCAAAGTACATACATGCACTGTTAAAAATCTGCAGCAAAATATTCAGTCATTCAACCGTTTTTGTAAATAACGGTTACTTGATCAGATTATGATTGGATTTTAAAAATCATTTGGATTTACTCAAATCCAAAATGATTTTAAAAAGACTTACCTTTTACCTGAATTCCCACGACCTTCTTCCGAAGGAATAACATGGTTTTAGAGAGGGACACAGCACCAAAGATCAAGTGCTTTACTTCTGTCAAAAAATCAGAGATACCCATAGCATGAAACCTACTCTCAACACAATGGCAGTCTTCCTTGACTTATCCAACGCCTTCAACAGGATGTGGAATCAACTACTAATTATAAAACTGTTTGATGTTTTTGGAATTGGCGGAAAAGTCCTTCCCTGGATTTATGATTTTTTAAGAAATAGACTTGTCAGAGTGAAATTTAATAATTCTCTCTCAAGGAGCTGTAATCTATTCCAAGGCGTACCTCAGGGATCAGTCCTACTTCGTTCACACTTTTCTCATCGGGTATTGAGCATGTCATCAACAAGAAATGCGAAGTAGGCTTATTTGCAGACGATATTGTCTTTGGAATTCCGGCACTGACTTGAAAAAGTTGGAGAATGACATCCTTGATGATATAAGGAATTTTGCTGAAAAAACACAAATTGTGTTTCAATCGTGCTAAGTCTACGTTTGGCTTCTTCACAACCAATAGAAACTTTCATCCAAATATTTTATTGAATTATCAACCTTTTGCTGTGGATAAACATCCAAAATATTTGGGTTTTGTACTGGACCCTGAGATACTGGGAAACGAAAATATAGATATTTTTTTATTAAAGGCAAGGAAACGACTCAACATCCTGAAATATATCTCAGGACGCGACTGGGAGCTGATGCTGGTGCTCTCAGAAATACCTATATTACACTTATCAGACCCATCTTGGAGTACGGATATCCAATTTACTGTAGTATCTCTGATACAAATTACAGAAACTTGAGCGGGTCCAGTTCAGCGCTGCTCGGATCATTACTGGTCTTTGAAATACTTGTCCTAATGTCATAGTACTTTACGAGGCAGATCTGCAACCCCTTGGTCTTAGAAGAAGTGCTTGTCTGACAAAATACTACAACAAACTCTGTGGTCTTGGTTCTCAAAATCGAGCTTCTGCTTTCCTCAGGGATTGGTGCAATAATCAGAGGCTCAAGAGAAATAGTCCCTTCAGCCAAGTGGCCTCATGTAATCTAATCGATAGTGCTGTTGAACCGCATCACCTGACACAGTGCATTGACCCGATGGAAGGTCTTGATGTTGTGTTTTTCCATCCAGATTTACCAGTCCATGTGAACAAACAAACAGATCTTCCTATTTATCTTAGGCAACTGGATCTTGAGAGAATTGGGGATATTCCAAGAGATGCTGTTCAGGTGTATACGGATGGTAGTAGAAATGATAGTAACTGTTCTGGCAGTGGAATTTACATCAAATTGCAACATCCTGACGTAAAGATTCTTCTGCTCAGTCCTTCGCAGTGAGCTAATTGCCATAAATGAAGGCGTTAGTTCACTTTTGTCACTCACTCATGGAAATGAAATCTGGATTTTGTCCGATAGCAGAAGTTCAATCCAACACTTGGCACAGTGTGCGGGATAATATGGGAGTGACTATTCAGACTGAAACGACTTTCCTTGTCTCATCGGACACATCTACAGTGGATTCCTTCCGCAAATGTTTAACACTGCAGTGTTCTTTAAAACAAATTTATTCACAACTCTTGCATTTGACATTTTAAGATGTTAAAGCGAATGAGGTGCTTGCATATAATGATTTCATGCTTTTACAAAGCGTCTCAAAATCCGTAAAAAAATATCATTGGATTGTTTTCATTACACTGTTAAAAAATGGAATCAAACTGTCCAATCATTCGACCGTTTTTAAAGATAACGGTTACTTAGCCGTAACTTTAATTAATCCTGACCATAATATTGTCAATAATATGGTCATAATAACTTCATAATACTGTAAAGAAACTATTATTTGCAAAAACGATCGAATGACTGGACAATCTGCTGCAGATTAATGAAAGTGTATTAAAATACAAAATTTAATTTTTTATACGGTCCCTGGGTCCTAGAAGTTGTAGTTAAAGAAGAAAATCATGCTCTGACAAGCAAAAGAAGTAGAAATTTCATTTTTCTACGACTAAAACTTATGGTTACGATAATTTAAATTTTATGTAATGTTGGAGCTTTTTGGCACTAAAAATGCACAGATGATATTTTTAGTGTCGGATATATTCGAAATTTCATGAACTTTCAGACATAAAATATAATTTACAAAATAAAAATTAAATCTCGAAATTAAATAGTACAAAGTAAAGTAAATTTTACTCAAAGTAAAGTAAATTTTACTTGATAAAAATATACCGGATACAATTTATTTATGTTTTATATCAATCTTGTTTGTGAATGCTTTAAAACTGCATTAAAAAGAATGATTTATGTATCATATGGGTATTAAATTAGAGTTTTTAATTAACATATGGAAATCCTTTACATAAGTGCATAAAAGGTAAAAACGAAAAAAAAAAATTCCAGTGAATGATATTACTTTTAAAATAAATTGAAACATTCAAAAATGAATAATTAGAATAATTTTTAACTTACAGTAAATAGCTCTTTGAGTAATTAACAATCCAAAAGAGTTTCAATTTATTTTCCATCGAATCAAGTGTATAAAAATCTCAAATAATTATTAAAGATGTGACATCTTAAAGGAGACGTATGAACACAATTGTACAGAGTTAGATTGAATAATTATTCTTCCGTTTATTCTTTTAATGGTTTCACGTGTTTGAAAAGTCATTGAATAATCAAGATAAATGATGCATGAAATATTGCAAACGGCAAAATCTATAGGAGGTTTGAAAGAGAAAAACTGTCCTTATAGAAATGTTGCGAAGATAAGAAATAAATTTGATATTAAAAGAAAAATATATTACTATTTTCTTTTTAACACTTTCCAACATAGTTAAGAAGTGTTTATGAATTCAGTTTGTCTGTCCGTCTTTGCGCTCTATAACTCGCGCATATATACTTGGATTGCTATGTAATTGATGTAAGTTAT
Source organism: Maratus michaelseni (assembly GCA_963931845.1). NCBI lineage: Eukaryota > Metazoa > Arthropoda > Arachnida > Araneae > Salticidae > Maratus > Maratus michaelseni. The sequence goes on from OZ007593.1 coordinate 262,918,864, forward strand.
TCGCACTACATTAATTTTAACACAATTATTCAAATCGATAAAGAAATCATACGAGTTGTAATTCTCCAACTGGACAAAAAATGTCCAGGCCAGGTTTCGAACTTGGGATCTCTTGGCTGAAGCTGCCACGCTCTACCAACTGAGCTATCCCGGTCGAATCTGGAGGGCATAATTCATCCATAATTCATATTTTAATCAGCTCAACTTGATCAGCTCAACTATTGTTGAGCTGATTAAAATATCAGACCAGATGCTATGATCAATAAGGTTAACTGGATGAATTATGCCCTCCAGATTCAACCGGGATAGCTCAGTTGGTAGAGCGTGGCAGCTTCAGCCAAGAGATCCTAAGTTCAAATCCTGGCCCGGACATTTTTTGTCCAGTTTACAACTCGTATGTAAGTTATTCGGTTCGGTGACTTCAAATCGTCTGTCTGTTCGTAATCTAACTTTTGTAAATATACTCGGATTACCATGTAATTTTTATGCCTTATTCAAATTTACGTTACAAGGTTCATTATTTTAAATGAAGTTTGTAGCATTTATAGTTCGTTTACAGAGACACATAAAAGAATTCCGTTAGATTACAATCTGCAGGGGAAAAATTGTTTGTGGTACATTTTAATGATATTACAATACTTCAAATAAAATGAATTTGATATGCATCACTGAGGTGGAATACAACGTGCTTTTTGTGGAATATATAATAAATAGCATTTATAATTTGTTTAGATAGGATTTATAATTCTCACAAAATATTACATATGGTTACATACTCAATTACAATATGATCTATAGGGAAAATAGTTTAAGATGCATTTTAATGATGTTGCAATACTTCAAACATAATGACATTGATATGCATCATTGAGGTGAATTACAACTTGTTTTCTGTAGAATTTGAGGTCATAGCATTTATCGTTCATTTACTTATTCACTTACAAAATAATGATTACAGGACTGACTATGATGGATAATTATTGAAAGTGAGTTTTCTTTTACGATATGCATTTTTAAAGTTTATCTGATTTTTAGTGCATTATGTAATGTGAATAAATTCTTTAGATCATATATAAAGCAGAACGAAATAATTTACAAACATTAACGGATATGGACAGCAATTGCTGAAAATTAAATTTTACTGCGTTATGTGTTTAAGATATAGTTATCGTGATAATAAGGAAAAAAGTAGCATAACAGCTCCACCTGTTGGGCTATTTACACCAAACTGTAAGCAGCATCTATTTATGTCAAGGTCCAACAGAATCTGAAGTTTGATGAAAAAAGTGCATGAGTTTTTGAGATAGAGCTATTGCAGAAATCACGAAAAATGCAGCATAGTAGCGCCACCTATTGGGCGATTTTCACAAAAAACTAATCAGTGCCAATTTTTATCAGGGACTAACTGAATATAAAGTTTTATTAAATTTCGTGCATTAGTTCTTGAGATAGAGCGCCCACAATATGTTTGTCACATACAGACAGACAGTCAGAGTCACAGACTCACAGACAGACATTTCCTAAAGACAGTCTAATCGTGTTCAGGACCTTCTAAAACGTATAAATCCGTCGAAAACCAGAAGTCGAAAATTTTCATAAATCCAATATTTTCTTTTTGTAACGATAGAAGAAAGTAAAAATAGGGACAAAACACCATTTTTGTTTCACTATCTGCCTTATATAATCGAAAAATGTCTGCCAATTAATAAAACAAAGATTAAAAATTGGTGATATCCAAAAGCTTTTAGTAACGAAGCAAGCAAACGCTTCTTGCCAGAGAATCGTTAAAGTGTTAAATTTTTTATTTGATATCTTATTTCATTATATGTAAATATTAATTTTCGTAACAATATTCTGTTACTGTTGAAAAATGTCTTATAATCTATGCCTGATGGATGATTTTTCCTTCTGTTGCTAAACTTATTAACATTAGTCATGTTCGGATTGGAATGAGACGCACCGTACTTTTGAATGAATAGGTGAATTAGGATCCTGGAATCCTATACAAAAATTGTTTGTTTTATTTTTCTCTACCACATTTCAAATTTCATCTAAAGGTTTTTTGAATTATCCTATATATATTCATACATCTATTTTCCTTTAGTAACTTCACTCGTGTATAATTCTTCTTCTTTAACTATATAATTTTTTTCTACTTCCTATAATATGCAGAAGTAAGAACGAAGAAAATGCTATGAGTCTGCTTAACTCTGTCGTAAAACGTGAAGAAAAAAATCTTTTCACTCTACTTTAAAGTAAAAGTTTCTTATACTTGAAAAGCTGAATTTACATTCTTTCGTATTGAAAGCACTTTGAATAGGAAATGGAGTTTACTAGTAAAGACTTGAGATTATAACATTTGTTTAAAATGTTCTTTAAAAATATTTATTAAATATATTTAAAGTTATTATGGGTGCATAAGCTGCATAAGGAAAAAAAGTTTTAGTCCCTGAAAGGAATATTTTTTTCTACCTTTTAAGCAAAGCATTTGATATATAAAAATAAATTTTGATTTATTTTCTTTACAAAAGAAAGTGTTTTGAATAAAAGTCTAAGTTTAGAAAATGGTATAGCATAAAAAATTTGTAAAAAATATTAGTAAAAAATATTTACTAAATATATTTAAAACTGTACTGGTTTTAGTTTTTACATCTATACAGTGAACTTAAAAAGTAAACTATTTCTTAAATTTTGTGAGAAAATAATATTTTCTTAGTGAGATAAGGCAATTATATTATAAAATATTTAAGAATGAGAGGGGAAGTTTGGTACTAATTTTAAAGATTTAGCATTTAATGTTAATTTAATAAAAGTATATAAACTTAATTCTATTATGTATATTTTTGTATTTTTGTTGCGATTGAACTGTTTTCTGTTGTCTGCAAGTTTCTTTTATGCTCAGCATATTCGGGCAGGACATATTTTAAATTTCTTTGTACCATTCACTGTATCTAACATTTTTGTAGTTTGTGATCAATGATGTATCATGCAAATGTGAAATCCTATATATTTGCAGTGATTGTAAAAAACTTATGCACTTGTAGTAATTGTAACTATTGTAATCTGTTTAACTGTAATTATTGTTTAGTTGAAAAGCTTAATTACGAGGGGCAGTCGGAAAATAAGTTTCCCCTGGCGACTGTGGACAGAGGTGTGAATGAAAGACAAAAAATGTAATGAGACATTAAAGATAAAACAAAACTTTATTTTTCCACATAAGTACGAAGTACATTGAGACATTTGTCATACCGCTTTATAAGCTTCAAAAAGCCCTAAAGGAAAAAAAAATCAGGGCTTTGAATACGGACGAAGCGTTGAACGGCTATAGACGAAAGACAACACAGCAGGTGAACGCCAACGTCCAAGACACCGATACTGTTTGGTAGAGGTCGACCGCGATCAAGCAGATGGCGCTGTTGACTGCAACAACGCCATCTGCGCAGGCACTGCAACAGCGCCATTTGCTTGATCGCGGTCGACTACCCAATGGTGTATCGGTGTCTTGCACGTTTGTGTTCACCGGCTGTGTCGTCTTTCGCCCATAGTTATTCAACGCTTCGTCCGTATGCAAAGCCCTGATTTTTTCCTGGAGGGCTTTTTGAAGCTTATAAAGCGGTATGACAAATGTCTCAATGTACTTGGTACTTATGTGGAAAAATAAAGTTATGTTTTATCTTTAATGTCTCATTACATTTTTTGTCTTTCATACACACCTCTGTCCACAGTCGCCCGCCAGGGGGAAACTTATTTTCCGACTGCCCCTCGTATATAACTATTGACTGTAAGTATCCATAGCCTTTTCTAAAAAAAAACAGAGGTAGTTTGGCAGCCTGGCTTGCACACTATAAGGTCTCAATTTCGGCTTCCCGGGTGGGCGGCTGTGCTAATTTCTGAATCACAAAGTATTGTGAAATCACGTACTCTGTATATTGTATGTATGACTGTTAATTAAATTATACCGTAAACAATATAATCTTTTTCCTTACACCATGAAAAATTTATCGATTATTATTATTTTAAACAACTTAAATTTAATTAAAATAATAACACTAAATGCACTATTAATGCTAAATATTTGTTCACAGTTTACTTAGTGTATATTATTTTGAATAGCTTATTCATATTATACTTGATAAATGAAATTGTGAGCTTCCTTTAAAATTGTCCCTATTTAGCTTTAGAAAATCTATTGTTATTTCTGAAACATTATTATATGAAAAGAAAAAATGATAACATTTATTGATATTAATTAATCTCTGCAAACAACGATCATAAAAGTGTTGAGAAATTACAAAACTGTATTATTTAATTTATTTGACATTGTAAATGACATTTTCTTAAGGAAAGATGTTAAAGGTACGATTATTTCTCTGGTTTAGAGAGCAATAATAGTGCAACGATTGATTATTTTCTAAAATAAAATTAAAAAGTTAAATAATCGCAGTTAAATTATCGCAAATAATAGTGACATTTAAAAGGGAATTGATTGACCGTATTCTTTAGGATATGTTAAATGAATTTTTAGAGTGTTATGCATCATTTACTATCACAATAATGTAGGGAGTCAGATTCTGAATAATATTACTGATTTCTGAATACCAAAAAAATTAAAATCAGTATTATAATCTTGTTAATTATAATACTGATATACAATTAATTAATTAATTATATAACTGTATCATTATTAATTGTATAATAATATAATTATTAATAATTATATACCTTGTTAATAATTACTAAGATAAGATTGATAAAAATAATGGATAATAAGATACATAATTACTAATAATTAGATATTTTATATTCTTACATAATTAAAGACAAATACTGGCTTCAGTAAAGCGAAAAAAGTATTCCCAAACGTTAAAAGTATCCCTAATAATAGCAAAAAATACATATTTAATTATATTCTTTCATAAATACTTAATTAATTGTTCGGAGAAAAAAATAAAGTTATTTATTATATATATATATATATATTTAATATTAGACATATAATTATTAATAATTATATATCTAATATAAAATTATCGATATTAATAAATATAATAATATTATTTGATTTTAATTCATAGTTATAATAAATAACTATATTTATAATTAATATCTTAATAATATTAATAATTATTTAGATAATAGGAACAAAAATATACTAAGAATTATTAAGATAATAATAATGTTATCTTATTAATAAATATTAAGGTGACTATTATGAAACCCAAAACTACAATTGTCTGACACATTCACGGAGTAATTTTTTATCTTAAATGCCCAAAATTTGCAAGTTGTTTATTCAGATACTAAAAAATAAAAAGATGTTTCGAATTTTTTGTAAATATGCAAGAAAGGTTTCAGAAAATAGTGTCAATATTGGCGTTTTGAAATGGTATTTGAGGCTTGGTAGTTAGGGCAAAGTCATTATCAGAAATAAATCCAAAATACAATATATTACATAATCACATAATAAGATCACTAATTATAATTAAAATATAGATAAAATGCTTAGAGATACAAAGAGAAACACAAAATGCTTATAAAAACCCATTAATGATTGACGTGTGTTTTATCGCTCATAGGGCGCCATTTTTAAGATATATAACGATAAACAAAAAAATTCTCGCAAATTTTTGAAAATAAACTTGGAAACAAAAATCAATATGTTTTATGTTTTGAAGTTTATTTTCAAAAATTTGCGAGAATCTTTTTGTTTATCGTTATATATTTTGAAAATCGCGCCGTATGAGCGATGGAACATATGTCGATCATTAATAGGTTTTTATAAGTCTTTTGAGCTCCTCTTTGTATCTCTTAAGCATTTTATCAATATTTTAATTACAATATATTTATAGAAAAATTAAAAATTGGATTCTAAATCACTTGAATATTTATGCCTACAACTAACATGCGTATACGTATAAAAATGACACAGTGAATGCATCAGAAGGTTCTGAGTTTATGAGGGGTGACTGTTTTTTTCTCCGAACAATTAATTATGTATTTATTAAATAATATAATTAAATATGTATTTTTTACAATTATTAGGGATATTTTAATTCTTGTGAATACTTTTTTTCGTCTTAGTAAGACCAGTATTTACCTTTTATTATGTAAGGAATGCGTGGAACTCTGCAAGTTATGAGCCAGTAGATTTTTGTTTTGCCGTCCTCTGAATACTATAGGCCTAATAGCTGGCTCAAATAATTTATATAATATATTACGCGCTGTTGTGGGTGGATTTTTTACAGAGTTTGTACTTTCCCTTGAGTTTAAGCTCCAATTTTTCAGAAAAGTAATCTTTGACTTTCCTGCGATTGAATAGAACGAACATTAATTTTCGTAAATGGTGGTACTCAAATTAACGCGACCCTGCGAACCTTGAAAAAATCGACCCACTACAGCTACCGTTTTTACAGTCAGCGTATCCAGGGACTAGTTATTAATTTATTTCAACCTATAATTAATTTGTAGTTTTTCTTTTCATTAAATCTCGTAGCTTAAGTGAAAAAAAAATTGCGCCTTCTTTCTTACACGCAAAAATTGCAATATTTAGAAATGATTTTTGTGTGATTGAAATTAAACGGTAAAGGCGGTGTTAAAGTTGTAATTTTATACTTTTGTGTCTCCAATCATTTATATAGTTATCCCGAAATATTTCGGATGCATATAATTTCCAAAATTAAATATACTGAGTTATTTTCCACGGTCATATTATGGATATAATTTGTATTTTATCTAAGGATTTGTATATTATTTATTATAATATATATGTGCATACAAGTTGTAACAAAAGAGTTAAAGGCGCTTTATTTGTTTCCTAATACAGGATGTCCACTCTCAACGGTGTCCAAAGGCTAATTTCTAAACCGTTAGTCATAGACATATAGTTCTAACTTCAAAATTGTTTTAAATGAGATAAAAAAGTATTTTAAAAGTGATTTGGGTCAATAAAAACATTTCTTAATTAGTTACGAAACTTAATATTTTATACGATCCCCCTGTCCTATATAAGTGATACTTAGTAAAAATGTCCTATTGCACTAACAAGTAAGAGAAAAAAAGCTAATATGGAAAAATCGTCGCGAAACGCAGGAACAAACCCACTAAAAATAGCAAAGGACAAAATTTGCTGCAGTGGAATAAAACATTCTAACAGAAGATCTTTTCCAAATGTCGAGAAATCGGCGTGAAAAAACCCTAAAAATTGCATTGAAAATTGTGGAAGACAAACTGTAATATATTACGCTAAATGTTTGAAACCGAATTCCTTTTATAAATGTCAAAAGTGGACGCGGAACGCAAAAGAATACCAAAAATTGCCTTTAAATCGCAATAAAAATCACAAAAACTTCAAAAATCGAGGAGGACCAAATTTTCTATATTAGGCTAAAAATTTTGAAACCGAATTTTTTCCACGAATGTCAAAAAATCGCAGCAGAGCCCGAAAAATTCAAAGAATTGCAATGAAAAGTGCTATAAATTCAAAAATCGCTGAGGACAAAATTGACAATATAAAGCTTTAAATATAAAGTATTAAACCGAATTCCGTTTACAAATGTCAAAAAACACCGAAAAAAAAAGCCAAAAATTTAAAAATTGCGGAGAACAAAATTTAATGTAGTGGATTAAAAAATTGTAGCCGGAATCTTTCACGAATGCAAATATAGACGCGAAACACACACACACAAAACCCCCGCTAAAAATTAAAAAATCATGGCGGACAAAATTTACAGTATTTGGCTAAAAGTTTGAAACACAATTCCTTTTACAAATGTCAAAAAGTTACCGAAAAACGCTAAAGATCGTATTAAAAAAGCATTAAAAATCGCAAAAAACTCAAAAATTGCAGAAGACAAAATTTACTATAGTCGGCTAAAACATTGTAACCGAAATTCTTTTACGAATGTCAAAAAGTCATCAAAGATCTTGAAACATATTCTTAAAAATCACTAAAAATTCAAAAATCGAGCAGGACAAAATTTACTATATTAGGTTAAAGGTTTGAAATTGAATAATTTTAACAATGCCAAAAAATCGCCGCGGAATGGGAAAAAAACTATAAAAAGCGCATAGAAAAATTCCAAAATCACTGTACGACTTCCTAATAAACTTTATTGAAAAGAGGACAATATTTTCTATATTGCACTAAAAGATTAAAACTGGATACATTTTTTTAAATAGAAAAATCGCCGCGAAGGAAAAAAAAATCTCCGTTAAAAATCACGTAAAAAAAAAACTGAAAGTTCAAAAATCCCAGAGAACCAAAATTACTATTGTGGGTTAAATATTCTAACAGGAATTCTTTCCAGAATGTCAAAAAATCGCATTTGAAAATCAAGAAGACAAAATATAATATATTAGACTAAATGTTTGAAACCGAATTTCTTTTATGAATGTCCAAAGATCACAACGGAATGCAAGAAAATGCTAAAAATTGCATTAAATATAGCTAAAAATTCAGAAATCATGGAGGACTAAATTAATTTTATTAGGCTAAAATTTTGAAATCGAACTCCTTCTACGAATGTCAAAAAATTGTCGCAAAAAGCAAAAAAAAAAAAAAAAAAAACGGTAAAAATCGCATCAAAAATCGCCGAGAACAAAATTTACTATAGTGAACTAAAACATAGTAATAGGAATTGTTTCACTGTAATTATATACTACTTCTTTGACTGTAACTATATATGCAATGTACTTCATATTTTTATTCTAAAAAAAAATATATATATATATATATTAAATTTCTCTTTTTCCATTTTTCTTAAATTTGGACACATATGATGGATTATATGTTCAATATAAGCGAGCCAAATACCGTACTTGTAGGAGTGCCTCAGCTGCCTCACATCTGGCTCCGGCACTCCGAGTTTGAAACATTTTCTACTAACATGTACGTACATACAGTAAAACCTTTGAATAATGGACACCTCAGCAGCACGGAATTTACCCGTTATTCGGAGGTGTCCGCTCTTCAGAGGTAAAAATGTACGAATATATAGATGATGGGAATCGAAAAAGTCTCCGTTAAATTGAGGTTTCCGCTTTTATGCAGTATCCGTTATGGAGATTTTACTGTATTATATTTTTACAATACATTTAAATTCAAATTTTTGTGATAGGTTATGAAACCATCTAGATTAAAAATATTTACTTTATTTTATTTGTAAATAAGAGAAAAAATATTATGTGAAAAAATAAATTTTACTTTCTATGTTGCGTTGATAATTTAAATGACAAATATTTACAAATCAAAACTTGTAAATATTTTTCTTTTGTGTTTTGCGCGGTTGTAATATATTAAATAACATATTTCAAAATCTCTGCTTTATTTAACTGTTCATCCAGCACTAATGAAATTAGCTTTTTTCCCTTTTTTTAAGAAAAAAAAAGCCAATTTTTTTTCTTCTAATAACATATTTAATGAGGTATGGGATATAGGAACACTCGTTAAAAATGCTACTTGTAATTAGTGTCATTCTTTTGTACATTTTTCTTTTTTTTTTATGCTAACATTTTCCACTGAGAAAAAAGTTTTGGTGTTAATATCTATTTTAAAATTTACGCATGTTGGAGAATATTTTAAATTTAGAAAATATATCGCCAACTTTTATTTAAATATATAACTTTACATAGAAGACATATAAAATTGTTTTGGAACGAACTAAAATAATTAAATTGCCAGAAAATTTATTATATATGTAAAAATAATAATAATTTACCAAAGGCATTTTTTCTAAACGTCCAGCTTTTTAAATGGGAAATAGTTTTGGGCTTTCTTTTTAGACGACAAGTTTAAACATTAATCAGACATTGAAATATCTAACGAAAAATATTATGTTATATTGTAGTGTGCCACACATAATTCTAATGAGCCCCACCAGTGGCTGAGAGGTTCTGCTCTCAAAGCTGGTAGACGGGAGGTGCTGGGTTCAAACCCCTGTCGCGTTCGTCGACCTAACCGTTCGGAGTTTTCTGTGGTTTTCTTCGAACCTTGCCGTAAATACGGATTATGATCCCTTAGAAAGACCCTCACGGAGGGCATTTTCCCCAGGGCCTATATCCCTCGTGTAGATAATCGGCCGTCATAAAATCAACCAACCATTCTGATGGAAGTAAACTCTGTATATTGGTTATTTACCAAAACTGATTATCCATTTTCAGCATTCTCTGTCTTTAATCATTTTTCAACACTGTGCTAACAATCGCATTTAAAATTTCGTATTTATACTTGAATTATAGCGATTTTACGGAAAATCTTATTTATTAAACTACACTGAAAAAAAAAACAAAAAAAAAAAACATTTTTCTTGATATACGAAGATAAAACATAACCACGTACGAAAATATACAAGAAACACTTCTGAGTTACTTTACAATTCTGAAAAGTGTTCTTCAACTTTGGAAACCTCAGAAACCAATGTACGAGTACCAACTAATATACAAGTATATATACTCAATATACGAGTATTTGAGTGATTTAAAGAAGAAGAGTAACAAAATAACTTTAATTTTAATGTTAATTATAATATATTATTAGTGTATTAATATTAATGTCTTTGATAATGATAAATGTGTACTTTAAAGTTCATGCTGGTAATTTATCATGTTTGTCTGTAAATATGATTGCTGAACATGAAAACGTCTACTTGAGAATTGATAGCACCCGTAAAACCTTACATTCCTGTTTGAGAAAACTGATAATTGCACTATAAATCTACTCGGAAACGTTTCCGAAAGCCAGTGGCAGTAAAAGAAACTTTGTTCTTACAAATGCTTCTTTAAATTTCAAAAATATATAAGTTTCTGGGAGCTCTAAAGATATAAAGAATGCATTTCGGAATTGTGGGTTACTCAGAAGAGTTTTTTTGTATATTTTCATTTGTGGTTATATTATATTTTCCTAGATTAAAAAAGCATTTGTATTTTTTAACAAACATTTGTATTTTTTTTCAAACTTAAAAATTATTTTTTCGATTCCGTGTTTTAGCACGTTGCGACGCAGAAACTGTAGAAGATAAGTAGATGTGTTGCAAATACTAGGAGCAAACTTAGCAAAAGCAAACTATTATTATTATTTTTTTAAATGACATAGAAGATTGTACTAAGTAATGCAATATCTTCTAAAAGTCAAGTTGGTTGCTTATGCTCTAAAATTTGCTTTAGGTTACAAATTGACAAGCTAAGAATAATGAAAAATGTGTATTTTAAATTTCTGTTTTTCGAAACTTGTATTTTGATATGTCGTGTGCTTGACATTTTTTGTCTTAACATGTAGACTGTCAAAAAAGCATACAGGGATACAATTTCAAGAACTTACTTTGAATTGTTTCAGAATGAAGCAGTGAATAGACTAAGTGCGACAGAGTCCAGGACCTTTGTCGGCATGTTTGATATCGCCGTTGCGTTGTCCCCACTGAACCCCATAATACAGTATACGGAGAGCTAACTAACCGTCCACTTTGTGCTGCGACCACATCACGCTTTCAATGCACACGAGTAATGAGTTCTACACTTTTCTGAATATTAGAGGCCTTTTTCAAACTTTTCCGCATACTTTTTATTACTTTTGGTTATTTATACACCTTTTTTATATTTTCATGAGCAATACATAACAAATTTTTCTTTTTAATTATTGAGCTTACATAAAATTTTATTTTTAAATAATATCAAATTAAATATTTGTGATGAAATTAAATAAAATCTGTAGTTTTTTAAATAAAAAATACATAACAGCGAAAATTGTAGCAAGTTCGTCATATTTGTAAATGAAAATCCAATTTGAAAATACCTAATCTATGGAAGGAAATCTGTGTTTTGCCATAAATTTTCCTCGGAAATTCTATGGCATTGTATTCATGGGCGGACTGCTGGATTCATTTTAACAGCATAGGGAGTTAGCTCACCGTACTATTGTGGAGCTCAGTGGTTGTCGCTTGAAAGAAGCTTGTGACTGCCGCAAACGATATGTTCGTTCAATGAACATCTCTTCAATGGCGACAACGGAAAGACGATTTCAAACATGCCGTTAAAGATCCTGGGCCATGTCGCGCTTGGTCTTTTCATTGCTTTATTATGAAACAGTTCAAAGTAAGTTCTTGAAATTGTATCCCTGTATTCTTTTTTGACAGTCTACATGTTAAGACAAAAAATGTCAACACGACATATCAAAATACAAGTTTTTTTAAAAAAAAAGCTCTTCAGGAGATGCAATGAAGTTTATTGCATCCCCTGAAGAGATTTTGTTTTTGTTATTAAATTTGTGGGCTTTGATTTTAAGCCTTGAAGATAAAGAAAACGGCTACAAATGACCACATAGTCTTTGGAAAAGAAACACAAATCAAATAATTTATGGCTTTCATAGTGTATATTGTTTCGCGCAAATACAGAATTAATGACTTAAAAAATATAAAGTCACTTTACAGTTTAGAATAGTTATAAAACTAATGAGCGCCATCGGCGCCCGCACGGCGCCGAGCAAGCCCAACTCCTCATCGTCCCCAAGTTCTGAAAAACTTTTAACGCAGACCATGGCTTTGTCTCGCCAGGTCGCTACGATCGATTCAGAGGGTTCGCGTTCCAGCGACGCCTCCTCATCTTGCCCCAGTGTCGACGACAGAGGTCATTGCGATTCGGCGGAAGTTCCCACCATCAAAGGATACTTCCCCACGTGACACCTGATGAACCGTAGAGACTGTCGGACGGCTTCATCGCCGAACACCCATAAAGGAGTCGGGTCATCCACCATATGTCCGGCATCCCTACGGCCCTTGCTTTCCCGCAGAGTCCGATCGTGAAATGTATTTAGAATAGTTATATAACTAACGGTGGAATTTTGCTTAAACAAGCTATAACTTGGATAATAATACGAATTTTGTTCAGAAATGATTATACGACATGTTGTAGAATACCAAAAAAAAAAAAAAAAAATGAATATAAGATCATAATTTCATTATCGTATCTTAAACGGCTTCAAAGTAACAGTTGTATAAGCAAAAAAAAAAAAAAAAAAAACGCTTCAGAGTTTAAAGTAGTTATGTACATAAAAATGGAATTATTTTTTAAGATAGAACTCATGTAATAATGCAAATTTTTAAATACGTTTTACTCAACACTATTCTGAAATGACTAAAGAATAAGTATAACTAACAAGTTAAAAATAATAATAAGTTTGTACAAATAGTTATAATTAGTATAATTAGTTTGTATGAATAAGTTAGAAATAATAAAAAAAAATTTACGTTTAAAGATACTGCAGACCCTTGAGAATATAAGAGCGCATGTGTGGCTGATTTAGGGTAGTGATAGTGATAAAAAAAATCTAAGAGATTTTGGTAAACAAAAGGAGCAGAATTGAAAAACCTGGAACCAATATACTTTTCAATGCTTGCTTAATTCAGATAGCGTACGTGTAAAGTTTATTTAATCTCAAATTTCAATATGATTTGATTTATTAATTTATTAAAGAACTGAAAAGAAAGCTATGTAAACTTTAATCTTTGTTCATTTTACGTTATCCGCTTGATTTTGTATAAGGACTAGAGTAGATAAATTAGACTAATTTTGTATTTTTACACCCGTTTTAATCAGTTCTCTCAAACCACAATATTAGTTTTTAGGATGTTATTAATTATTAATTGAACATTTTCAGCTACATAATTGAATTTATCCATGCAGGAATAACAGAATATTATTACTTTTAATGTTAATGTTAATGCTTCTAAATTAGCATTTTTGTTTGTTAAACATATTTATTGAACATATAAAAGTTTACTTGAAGTTTCGTAGCATCCAAAGATCCTTTATTCCTGTTTAAGAAAACTGAGTAATGCACTGTGAAAGCTATTTGGAAAAATTCCCGAAAAGTACGGAGAACAAAAGAAATTTTGTTTTTTATGAATGCTTCTTTAAATCTCGAAAATCATTGTTTTCTGAGATTTCTCTAAAGATAAAGGAACGCTTTTCAGTATTGTGGGTAATTCAGAAGAGGTTATGTAATATATTTTTTCTTGGTTATATTACATTTTCGTAGATTAAGAAACATCTGCTTTTCTTTTTAAGTGTAAAAATTTTTTCACTCTCACCGTGTTCACTTTTCTTCTGGAGCCTTACCTCTCTCTATTTCAATTAGGACTCATTCAGCCTCTCTTAACTCTATTGGCTGGTCGTTCTGCGGTGATGCCTGATATCTCTCCACCTCTTCATCCCCTGATCTACCTTCTGTTCTGGGTTGATATAAATCTCTTATGGTAAACCTGTGAGTGTCATTGTTCGCAGAGTAGCCATCAATTTTCTCACCACCGAAAATTGAAATAAAAATAATTTTTCTTATACATTAGCTTCCATAGACAAACATGTTAAATTAACAATCTATATATCTCTCTATATAAAGAGAGATGTGTTTGTCCCTAAATTTTAATTTGCAGCCGCAACTACCCAGCACATACCACTAGTATTTGTGTGTGGTAGTCTCCTTTGAGTATCCCATCGTGCACTATAGTGGTTGCATGTCGGTAGCTCTGGGGTGTAGGATATATGATGGTTGAAAGTGGTCGAGATAGGGCACTTTTATATTCACACCAAAGTATTCTTAAAAATGTTTAGAATCTTCTTCAACAGGAATTGATTCAATTAACTTAACATGAACTAATTAAGACATAGTTAACTAAAGCTGCTATCAGATTCACCAACTTTTCGAGCAATTCTTAAGTCAACACCCAGTGTGATAGCAAACAGCAATATCTCTGAACTTTTTTTCACAGCTCTAAAAAAGTCTGCGCTAGCCGCGACTTTCCCCTCCCTCCAACTTTCAACATTTCAGCCAGTCAGAGATGAGCAATTGATACGAATAGGCGATAAATCTCAACGGCTAGTACTAGCAGTACTGGTTTTTCTCCAACTTTAGCAACGACAATTGTAACCTTTTCTCCCTATGAACAGGAAAAAAATTGGGGTTAAAATTGGCTGAAAAGTTGGTTGCTCGAAAAGTTGGTGAATCTGATAGCAGCTTAAGTAAGATGATTTCGCGTCCACTAGCGGTGGAAATTTAAATTAAACTATATGGCAGCGCGTGCGTGGCACACCTGCTATACAATGCCGTAGGCAGAGTGGACGAGCGCCGGAGTTTCGTTCGGAAAGAGGTTTATTTAGAACAGAATACGCTCCGAAAGTGACTATTTTTATCGAAACTGCGAAAGAAAGTTACTGATTTCCTGGAAACGCCGGACGGATCAGCTGGTTTTTAATAAATTATAAGGCAATCATTACCAAAACGTATGTACATATAATATTAACTGTAAACATTATTATAAAAAAACAATTATATTCCTAGCTGCATTCTGTGCAGGATTAATGTTAGATATTTAATTTCGCTGAACTCTCACAAATTTTCATTGATGTGAAGGGAATCTCTGTGAAAGTATTCCTCTTCTGAATTCCTTAGCCAGTTACGCATAAGACATCCATTGCGAAGAACCTATAATATTGTATATACCCTATAATTTCAGTAAATTCCCAGTGATATCTGGAATTAAAAAAGGGAACATACATTTTTACTGCTGAAAACCACTAAAAATTCACAAAATTCAAACTATGATAACTCGGAAAGATTTGATCGTAAAAAAATGGTATATTTTTTGCTATCCTTTTCAGACGCAGGGCAAGATTTTTTAAAAAAAATATAAGTTATAGAAAATGTGGGCCTATCAAAAAAATTAATTTTGTATTTTCATATGTATACAAACCTTTTAAAACCGAATGCTATATCTAAAACCGAAAGTTGACTTGTATACTTTTTTGTAATCAGAAGTATCTATCATCAATGGTTTAAGAGATAATCATAAAATCTACTTTGAATCACCAGGTGTAATCTGTTTCAAAGCTGCTTATAAAATAATACTGCAAATATAATTTTGTTCTTTCGATAAGTGCAAATTGAAATATATTTTTAAAGATACATTTATGTTTCATTAAAATTGAAAATTAATTAAAATTTCCAATCTATTGTAAATATGATGTTACGGACTATCAAAATAGAATCTTCAATTTATACAATTTTCAAAATTGAATTTAAGTAAAACGTTATGCATTTATTCAGTTATATATACATATATATATAATATTTTTATTCGTGGTAAACATTCTAAATAAACATTATTTTTATGGATTTTCTTTCACAATTGTTGTTCTTGTGTTATTTATTTATTGGCCATAAATTTCAAAAGGAAATTCTATGCCTAGTTCACGTGGATTTTTATTTTCAATGTTTACAAAGAAAATATCATTTATAATATTTTTCAAGTAGCACACAAAAATCCACTGGAATTTCGGAGCAATAATTCATCTATATTTATTCTTCCAATATTTACCTTTTCAATTGAAATAACAAAAAATTAGATGAAAAGATTTTAATTCGGTTCTAACCGTTTAAAATTATTGTTTATTTTTAACGTAATTCTTAACTTGGAGATGCTCAAATATTTCATAATAAGTATGTTCCCATTTCTTTAAAAAACTACTACGCGAAATGTCTTGAGTAGCATGGGAAACATTTATTTTAGTTAATTACAAAACTTTAAAGGTTCCATGTGAACTTACTCATGTTTTGCTTTAAGGAGAGTTATAATCATGTTCCATTTTGCATACACATGCACGTGTATATATAAGTAAATGTGTGTTTACTGTAATGCATATAAATATTTACTGAAAATATTTTCTTAACCAGTTTTATATAAGTATCTAGCCATTTATTCATTCATTTTATATACATATGTGTGTGGAACCATAAAGATTTTAAGGTTGTTCTCAAATCCAAACTGGTTACTTTGTGATACATTTCTGAATTCGGTTTTCTTTTTGTAAACGCTAGATAATAATGATTCAACATAATTTACTTTTGCGATTTTAGCGCCCCCTAGGAGGAAATAGGGTAACAAAATTTAAGTAAAATTGATTTTTTTATGTTTATCTGTGTCGTAGCTATACTGGAGTTAAAAATAGGTAGCACAGATTAAGCACATTTTGTGTGTGTGTTTATTAGACTTCTATTGCAAGAAATAGGGTAACTTACTTTAAATAAAAGTGATTTTTTATGTATTTTTAAATAAATTTTCAGAATAAGCTTCTGCCACGTTGAAATTTATCTCTTAATAAACTTTTCACATGATATTACGCTGGTAGTGTCCCTGGTGAGATATTGAAGAACTAAAACTTTAAAATGAACTTTGTTTATGTTTTCTCACATTGAAATCCTACACGAAGTTAAAATTAAGAAATACAGCACTCAACAAAAATTTCTTTTGCGTTTATAGCGCCTCCTAGAGGGAAATAAGATAACTAAATTTCAGTAAAATTAATTTTTTATTCATAAATCTTTATAATAAGCTACTGCCGCGTCAGTTTTATGTTTTAATAAAAACATTTAACAGATATTTACTATGAATTATTCTTATGAAGCTTCTCTGAGGAGTCCATAAGATATTAATAGTATTTCATTTTTGTAGTTTCATTTTATTATTTAAATTTTCCTTTGATTTTCACACATGTGATTTAATTTTAACTATATATATATATATATATATATATATATCAAATATATCATATATATGATATCAATATATATCATATATATATATATATATATATATATATATATATATGTATATGTAACTTTAAGTAAAATTTAACCATTGAAACATAAGAAACTGACCATATACATTGAAATCACGATACCAAAGAGCCGTGTCAAATTAAAAATTAAAAATTTAGGCCTAATAAATGTAACATTATTAATTCAAATGAAGAAGAAAAAAAACGAATGAAATAAAAACCACACGAGTATAAACACAAATGAAAGCTTATAATGTAATTCACTTTTTCAAGGGCAAGGAAATCACATTTATAAGCAATGAACGATTGTTTTCTGTATATGACACCAGCTTTTGCCAAACATCATGTCATATCTTTCCCTATATATATATATATATATATATATATATATATATAACTTATTGTAAAATTAAACCATTGAAACATAAGAAACTGACCACACACAATGAAATCACAATACCAAATAGCAGAGTCAAATTACAAATGAAATTATGTAGTCCTAAAAAAATTAAATATTATCAATTTAAATGAAAAAAACAAGAGTATAATCACAAAGGGAAGCTTATAATATAAAACACTTTTTCAAGGGCAGGGGATTTAACATTATAAGCAAAGAACAACCGATTTCTGTAGAAAACACTACCTTTATGCTAAAAATTGTGTTTTCTCGCTGCCCGATAGGTTGTTAAAACAAGATTGAAAAATAAGAAGAGCTTTTAAATGGAATATAATAAAACAAACAAACAAACAGATTAAAGAAAAAGCAAAAAAAAAAGTTTTTACAGCTTACCCTAAATATTTATTAATATATTAACTTTAATCCTATTTGCACATGTTCAAATATTGTATCTAACGAAAAAGGTTAATTAAACGGTTAAGAGATATATCTTTTAAAATCATAAATAGTATCCAACTGTCGCAGTAATAATAGATATAAACTCCAGAGTTTATTACATTTTTTCAAGAAAATAAAGGGGGAAAATAAAGAATATTGTTAATGTAACCAATATTTATAAATTTTTAATAATTATAAATTTTTTAAAATTGTAAAACATATCGTGCCAAATTTTAGGTAATTCAATAGAGACTGATTCATTGCATATGCTCTCGTCATACATATAGATTTCTATTGATTCACGGATAATACATGGGAAATAAAGTCTTAATGGATAAATTATTTTACTATCCTTAAAAACAATTTTTAAAGTTTCGATTCTATGTAGCCTTGCGAAAATTGCAGTTCTTATGTCATATGTTATTTTAATTTCAATCCTTCAAAGAACCCAGAACCCAGGGAAATATTGTGTAAAGTAGATAATTTTCAATTTTTTTTTTTATTGAAGTTTTTATTCTCCTTCTTCTCTTTCCTCTCCATGCTCGTAATTACTTCATTAAAAGTACTTTTTTTTTATATCCGTTGTCTGTTTCTATTTCATGTATTTTATTTATTTCATAGGTAAACTGATCTGGAGTACATACTGTAAAGGCTCTGTTAAGAAAATGCCTAAATGCAGAAACTTTGTTGGAAAAAGATGTTTGAGCATTATGTGGGATAACGGTTTGATTGGCTATTGGTTTTCTATACCGAGTACGTTCTATGCCACGATGCAATTTGATAAGCTTTTTTGTGTCCTGTTTTTATCACTTTAATCATTTACATATGTAGTTCAATTGCCTTTTGTTAAAAACACTCAACATAAGTTTATTTTCTGTTAATTTTACATGAATTCATTATAATTATAAAATATTCTGCCAATAAAAATATTGAAAATAAATTATGAACATAATTTTGTAACATGGGACATCATTTAATAAGTCAAACTTCCAAATTGTATTAAAAACTAGTAGCATAGATAAACTGGTCAAACGGTTTAGGTAAAATAAGTATTACTTTTTCTTCTAAAAATCTAGTAGTAAATTTATTTCAGTTTATTTTGCATAAATGAATTTACCAGGTCTGATGTATTTAGTAGATAAAAAAGAACCAATCAAATATTCATTATAAATATTTTTTTAAAAGGTAGATATTTTTTTTTTCATTAGTGCAATTAACTAATAAAATATTTAAACAAATCAACTAAAACAAGATAAGATATGTTTGAATAGTAAACACATAATGTTTGACAAGCAACAGAAAAAAGTTTAATTTCGTTTACTTAAGTAATATATTCACGAGAAAAGAAAAATGTTAAGATCTGAATGAAACTCAGTTCCGAGAACGATTTGAAGTACCTCTTGAATAAAAAAAAAGCAGGAAATGAGCAAGAGAAGCAAATTAAAGCTGCATGTAAGCTAAAGTCTTTAGCTTTTACTGAATCAACTTTAAGATACTTTTATTTGTACTACATTTATAGAGTGTTACAATTTTTCATTAATTACTTTAAAAAAAAAATAAAAATCAATAATTTATGTCGGAAAAAACAATAATCAGTATCAAAATATAATAGCTTTGTGAGTAAATTAAATCTATACCTAACACTTGTTTTTGTTAAGACAGCTGTTTTTTTAAAAAATTAAAACAGGAATAAGTAGAAAAGCATTTTTTTCTTTTAAAAACATTCTTTTGCAAGCATTCAATGTTTTTCTTGAAAATCACGCCTAATTACGTGACTGCGATTCATGATATTTCTAAAAAATTCCGTTACAATGCATTTGGCGTGGGCACCGAACCCGATTATGGAAAATTCCCGGCTCTTTTTATGCTTGGTAGAAAGCACGAACTAGTCAATTCATTAAAAAAATTATTGAAATTATAACTTGGACTTAAGCTGTCAAATTTAATATTTAAAGCAAACATAGATACTCATCAGCGTACAAATGTATAAATCAAAATTTAAATTTAAAAACACATTTAAAATGTACCCAACGTTTCGGTCTTTGCCAGCAAATCCATCTTCAAAGGTTTTTTGACCTTCTTTACAGAGCTCGGTGTGGATACACCAAGAAGTCAATTGTTTGAATGAATGAACATTTCCATTGAAAAGTACAAACACTAAAAACACGTTTGAATCAGAGAGGGTGGTGCAATCTGCTAGCATAACGTAACATCAATATTTAGGTCTGGAAAATAAAACTAAATTTAATTTTACAAATGCATTTCCCTTAAACTGTTAATCCAAACGTTAGAAACCTGAAATGAAACATTATCATTACAAACTTCAACTTTCCTTAAACTAATCTCTATTGATTCTCTTATTATGTCCTTAAGGGGGTTAGAATGTCTTGAAATGATTTTTACACCTTCAAAATTAACTTTAGCAACATTTTCTTTAGAAACAATTCTAGATAACGCTGTGGACTTTCTATTAAATTTCAAATCATTTTATGTTTTTTAATTCGTTTGAATAATCTTCGCTTTGTTCTTTGCCAATATAAAACTTTAATAAGCCAGAATTAATGGAATTTCGTAAACACCAGAAAATAAAGAGGTTGGTATAAGATTTGCTGATAGCAGTAAAAAGATTTTTAGTGGGGGAGTCAGTAAGTTGAATGTTATATCTATTAAAAATTCTCCTTAATTTCCCATACATGGTAGGAACATAAGAAATCTTTCTGTATACAGGACTGTTTGACTGAGCGCATTGTGGGAGGGGGGGGGGGGTGCTATTGAACATATCAATTAAATTATGGATTATTTGTTAACGGAATCTATGGTCGAATCCAATCTTGATGATATGGGTTAGTTCATCTTCTAAAAATTCATACGAACAAACAATATGTGCTCTCCTGATAAATTAAATGCTGACATTTCGTATCAACATGATTAAGCAGCAATAGGAATAATATTATCTATTTTCAAATGTTGTGTTCTCCCGTTGGCTATTTTAGAGAGTGTCGTTTGGCGCATTATTAAATCTATTCTTATTGTAACTCGTATAGAATTGCAACCTTAAAGAATATTTGGCTATTTATCACCTGTGGCGGGCTAACTTACAAATGCCTTAAAATTAATTTATTAAATTAAAATTAAGTTATAAAACTATTTGAATGCTGGATTGTCATCGTAAACACACCTTTATACATATATATATATATGTATTTTTTATAATTCTAGAATATCAGGAAATGAGATAAAAAATCGATTACAAAATTCCATCCTTACATACAAAAAAAAAGTGGAGTTAACGAATGTAAAAAGAGTCATATAAATAAGAAGCATGTAAGAATACAGAAACATTTATTGTACTATATATGAGATTAATAACTGTAATAGAAATAAAATACGAAGAAGGCGCGTTTAATTTATGCGTTTGACCTATTTTTATATGGGTAAATACATATAGTACAATATTAATATAATACTTCAATGATTTCTTCTATTCTGTTTTCTATTTTTTTGCATTATTTTAGTTTATTTCGGAAGCAAAACCTATACCTTTATTGTACAGTCCCTGGCCAAATTATTAGACGCAGTTGTTTTTATTATAATTTGTTAAATATCTGGAAAGATACATGAGGAATTATCTTGAAACTTTAGGAGTGTAAACAACATGATCAACGTCATATATTTCCGGGAAGATTTTTTCTTGAAACTCCATAAGGGGCCGTCAAAAAATTGACGAAAAACGAATACATTTTTGATAACCCTGTAAAAATCAATATCTCAAAAGCGTTGAAACGGTATCACACGCTTAGGAGGCTTATTGTAATAATTTGGGTTCATTTTTATGAAGATAGCATGTATACTCGAAGAGAAATTCAGGTTTTTATAAAAACGGTCCCAAATTTTACGAAGTTTTTTGCTTATAATTTGCAGAGTTTTTAATATAAAAACAAGTTATTTTCAGAAAATATGACAAACAAAATTATACACAACTAGATGGAACCCGTCAAAACGTGACGGAAAAAAATACTATAACAATATAAGTAAAATAAGCTTCTTTATTATTTAAGTAGGGCTTCGTATGAAACAGTCTTTCAAATATTTTGTTTTAAAAAATCCCCCCCCCCCCCCAGTGAAATACTATTTCCGATGCAAACTCCAACTGAACGCTCCGTAAACAAATGTGTAATGCAAATCAGTTTGACATTACCACCATATTCCCCACGACAAAAAAGAAAAAAAAAAAAAAGGTCATTGACCTATAAAGTATCATACAAATAGTCCTATCATAAAGTATCATACAAATTTCCTACTTTCATATCATATTCAGTAAATAAAAGAACATAGTATAAGCACCCCTCCCCCTGTGATAATGCAATCGAATGAGCTCCTATGCGCATATGTATTGCATCTGCCCAAAGGCACCGTTGAAATTCGACGTTAAAAAAAGTTTTAAAATGTTTAAATTAAAAGTTTTAAAATGTCCTCTTTAATCATTGTTCGTTTCAAATCCATATCTTCTAAAACGCATCCATTGTTTTAAGCTAATCAATTTTTATGTAAAAATGAAGAATTTTTGTTAAAAATAATAAATTAATATGCAGATGAGGGAGAATTTTAATGTTTTCAATTGTAATTTATTTGTATGGTTTCTTCTATCCCTTTACATAATCAGGATGATTATTCCTTTTCCATCACAGTCGGTCTCTTATACAGTTAAATATCCAATGGATCTTTAAAAAAATAATAAATAACAGTTCCTAGCATATTCTGATTCAACATATACATCAACGAATTCAACATATCAATTTTATGTTAATCATAAACTAAAAATAGTTTTTTTTTCTTTTGACAGATTTTATATTAGCGCCAAAATACTCTATCTTATGGATAGTCTGATCTTATGATTTATCAGGTTTTTATTATTATTATTATTATTTTCACTTTTCATGAAGGTTAGGGATACCTATTTTCAATTGTTGCAACTTTCCAAGGAGCTATTTTACATTATTAAAACAAACGGATGGTCATTGTTGAGATAGAATTGAAAAATATTTCATGCTTGAAAATTATTTAAAAAGTTAAATTAAGCGGCAGATTTCAAATAAATTTCAATCGAAAGCTAATTTTTTTTTCTAATTGAGGATGTCAGACTTGAAATTGTAAAATGTAGTAAAAAAATTAAATTTTTAGTATTTAGAAGTGATGTAAGCGCGATGAAAGCTAAAGCGATAGTGCCGTTTGTTGTCACAGCCGTTATACATTTCTAAATATTGCCACTGTGTTTTGGTTGACGTCCAAAAGTAGACTACCATTTTTTGACATCGAACGAAAAATTCACAGTGAAAGAAATAAGACTTTGCCGCTAATAAGGAACTGTTAAATGAACTTATAACAAACCTACCAAAATAATTCCTATAATATATTAGCCTTACATTGTTTATTCTAGCTAAAAATACAATCATTATTTCAAGTTTTTTTTTCCTGAAATTCTTTACTTTTGTGAATTTTTTTATTAAAAAAGGAAATCTTAATAATTTAAATCCTATAATTCCTATAACTGAATCCTATAATTTAAAAAAAGTAATTGGTAACATGTAATCAAGGTATGCAATCAAGATGAAGCAACCAATAAAGGCTCCAGTTCTAATCTTTAAAATTAAAAATTGAAATATCAGTTAATATTACGCCATGTTGACACAATCATATAAATTTTTCTTTTTAGTTTTATCAATGTTAAAATGCATTTCAAGCTAAGCATAACGTCATTTTCACCGGTACAAACTTTTCACACGTACATTTATGCTTAAGCACCATGCGTACAAATAAAAATATATTTTGCATTTAATTGTAATGAAAAAAATGGCATCAACAAAGTTATAATGCTTAATGATAAAATGAACCCAATGGACAATATTTCCGTGACGTCACAGTAAATATGAATTTTTATTTGCTTATAAAACACACGGATAAATATTTTTACCGAAATACTTAAACATTTTAACTATATTTTAACTTACAAATTAAAAAATTTGGCCTATTTGTCACGTGCTTTTAATATTTAATATTTATTTTTTATGCTCGCAATCATTGAGTTCAGAAAATAAACTCTGTACGTCGCAACAGTGGGCGTTAATCCGATTGCCGACTTTATGACGTCATAAGCAGAAGTAAAATTTTAATTTAAGATTACGGCTAATTAATTAAATTTTCGAACAAACGAATGTACGATAACAAATCTGTGACCAAATATCTTTCATTAAAAAAAAAAGAATGATGTAATTTGATGTAGTAGTTTGTTCTCACGGATTGTCGAAACAAAACGCTTAGCGTTTTAAATATATAGATACCCTGTAATCAGAATTAAAAAATAATAATAATTGCATGAAAAATGAGCAGGTTTACTAAATATTTTTTCACTGCGCATGCGCGAATTCAATCACAATATACTGTGCATAATATATTAGCTAAATGTATAGACCAACTTTTATGAAAGTCTCAAAAATATAGCTTGAAAATTCTGATAGTGATCGTCGATAGAATAAGCTCGAAATTAGCTGTTTCCAAAAGGAAGCAAAAAGATGAAGGGTTGTATCCAAATATACTAGCTTTTGAAAGTTGACATAATAAGAATGAAGCGTCTCTCATTCTATATTTGATACAACCGCTCATCTTTTTGCTTCCTTTTGGAAACAGCGAATTTCGAGCTTATTCTATCGACATCACTATCAGAATTTTCAAGCTATGTTTTTGAGACTTTCATAAAAGTTGGTCTATATATTTAGCTGATATATTATGCACAGTATATTTTGATTGAATTCGCGCATGCGCAGTGAAAAAATATTTAGTAAACCTGCTCATTTTTCATGCAATTTTTATTATTTTATAATTTTCATTACAGGGTATTGTGTATAATTTTGTTTGTGATATTTTCTGAAAATAACTTGTTTTTATATTAAAAACTCTGCAAATTATAAGCAAAAAACTTCGTAAAATTTGGGACCGTTTTTATAAAAACCTGAATTTCTCTTCGAGTATACATGCTATCTTCATAAAAATGAACCCAAATTATTACAATAAGCCGCCTAAGCGTGTGATACCGTTTCAACGCTTTTGTGATATTGGTTTTTACAGGGTTATCAAAAACGTATTCGTTTTTCTTCAATTTGTTGACGGCCCCTGATGGGGTTTCAAGAAAAAATCTTCTCGGAAATATATGATGTTGATCATGTTGTTTACACTCCTAAAGTTTCAAGATAATTCCTCATGTTTCTTTCCAGATATTTAACAAATTATAATAAAAACAACTGCGTCTAATAATTTGGCCAGGGACTGTATATTTGAAAAAAAAATACGATAAAGACTTAGATAAAATCATAAGTATTCAGGAAATATAGACACAACGAAAATTGTTTTGACAAACTATCCTTTCACAGATAATATGCAATTAATTGAGTCGTTTGGATTACTGTACAAAGCATTTTGTGAAATCTACTTCATGGAATCTTACATGTCTTAAGTAAAAAATGGGCATATGAATTGAATTTCCAGGAAAATTCTGTCACTGTGTCATTTAAAATTTATTAAATAGATAAACATTTCGATATTGAAGCTTGTATTAAAACAATTAGGGGATCCAACCCGATCTCTCCGGATTACAGAAAATAGATGAGAAACTTTTTCACACTTTCTAACATAGTTGAAAAGTGTTTGTGAATTCGGTTTGTCTATATACTTAGATTACCATGAATTTTTTATGTTATTGAGGTTTACTATAGAATGTTCGGTATTGAAAATGAAGTGCATAGAATTTATAGTTCATTTACAGGGACACACAAAAGAATTTCCTTCAATTGCGGACTGTGGAGAAAAATCGTTTGCGGTACATTTTATTGATGTTAAGATATTTCAAATATAATGAGATTGATGCACATAATTGAAATGGACTACAACACGATTTCTCAGGAGTATACAATAAGCAGCATTTAAAGTTCGTTTACACGGAAACGTGCAAAATGATTCCATTACAGTATGATCTATGGGGAAAAATGTTTGTGGTGCATTTTAATTGTGCCATAATACTTCAAAAATAACGAAATCACGGAAATGAACTGAATGGTTTCTATAGATTATAGAGTGTATAACATTTATTGTTCATTTAAACAGAGACATAATAGAAATCTGTTAAAGGAATGATTAAGATCGATAGTTCTTGGAAGTGGGTTTTCCTCTGTAGTATGCATTTTTAAAGTGGTTTTG
Organism: Maratus michaelseni; assembly: GCA_963931845.1. NCBI lineage: Eukaryota > Metazoa > Arthropoda > Arachnida > Araneae > Salticidae > Maratus > Maratus michaelseni. The sequence continues at coordinate 262,945,547 of OZ007593.1, forward strand.
AGTGTATGAGGTGGTGTGTATATATTCTATAATTCGCATTCAAGGCTAGATCACCAGACTGGAGCACCAACCGTTAGGCAAAGGTGAAAATTGTTCCAGCTGAGAGCTCCCCACAACCACCAACAAAGTCACCTCCCAAGGAACCAGCCCTGAAAACAACGAGCAATAAATAAACAAAGCCTGACGAGCTACTGCTCAAGAATACAACGTAAATCAAATAACAAGTTATAACTGAAACAAGTTTTAACGACCACTAGGGTTACTGAGGTTGAAAATAATTACTAACTATATACACCTATTAAAATTAACAAAATAACTCGACCACTAATGTTACAAAAGTCAAAGGAAAACAATTACTGACTAAGTACACCTAAAAATATACACAACTTTTTAGGACCGTTAAGGTTACAACAGTCACATTAGCCTAGGTAACCACTAAAATTAAGCATACTACAGAGTATTTAAAAGTAATATATAACAATGTTACCACAACTATAATATTACAAAAGTTCCAAAAGTTAACTTAGAACAAACCACAAGAAAGGTGCAATGGTGAGTCACAAGACTCAAAGAAGCAGTCCATGAATCAAAGTCCCAGAGAGTCCAGAGCACCAAGAGTCCCCATACCAACTAAAGACAAATCAGTGTTAAAACGTTCGTAACGCATTCAGGGCTGCACGAAAGTCTTCGCACACTTACTAGATATGGACTGTAATTGCTAAAAATGGATTTTTACTGAGTTAGTCGTTTATTACTTACCCATCATACGTAGTATAGGGTAAGTCTTGTAATCGTTTTGAAAATCGAAAAAAAATTTTTGACGGATTTACACGTTTCAGACACTGGAGATTCCGAAAAACATATTTTTAGAAAAAAAAATAATTGCCGTTCGTCTGTGTGTCTGTGTGTCTGTAAACGCTTTATCTCCCGAAAAAAATGAGATAGAGACTTGCAATTTGGTATGTACTTAGAATGTAATAATCGGAAGAAGCCTATTTCATTTCAATAACCTCGATGAACCGGAACTATTTTTTTTTCGGACTCTCGAATTATTCGTTCTGATAAAAAGTATATAAAAATTTTTGAAATTGTTTAATTTAAGAAATGAATATAAAAGACAATAAAAAAACATAAATTTTGCATAAAGCATGAAGTCGATCGGATAATGAGTTGCCGAGATATTTGTAATCCAATAGCCACACTCTTCGATTTTTCATGACCCTGTATTTCATCCAAATTTCACTTCAAAGATATATTTTAATTGGAAATTTGACGCGTAATCAGATGCAATAAACCGATAGTTAATAGGATTGTTATTTTTGGAGTTATAAGGAAAAACCTCTTTCAAGCAATTCAGTAACCGAGCCTTTAAAGTTTGTGACGTCATCAAGCCACGATTTTATTTGAATTGCAATGCATTTTATAAGTAGTTTACACATTTTTATTTTAATATTTTACATTATGCATATCCATGATGGGTAAGTATTACGGTGGCCCGCAACGACTAGTTTTATAAGTCGCTTATTTAGATATTTCATTCGATGAAAAAATGAAATTTCTTAATATTATCACGTAAGTGTTGGTAAGTGTTTCATAATCAATGCCTTATGCTTAATTTTTCGTTCTTGTTTATTTATTTATTTATTTTTTTGGAAACTCTAATAGATTTTTTTTACATTTAGTATATATATTTTTTAAATTGCCCACTAACAACACCAAAAAGTATTTTTATCTGAAAAATATCAGTTATGTGTGCAAATGCAAATATAGTTTTGAAATTCATTAAAAGCAACACTTTCTTATTTGCCACATGCCAAGAATTAATAGCGAAGATTTATTCGAAAAAAAAAAAAAAGCGTCAAAGATTTCGCTAATAAAAGCAGACATTTTGATTCTGACCATTTCAATGTTTTAAGAGCGTAGTTCGATTACATACCTTTGAATGTCGGAGAGGGACTGTTCAGACTAAGAAACTAAGTCAGTAGAGCATAAATGTCCATCTTGTTAAAATTTCGTTTTATTAATATTGTTTTATTTATATATTTATTTATTTATGAAGTTTGTATTTCGTTATGAAATATTAGCAGGAAACAACTACTGTACTATTTGTATTATTTTACTATTTATATTATTATATATTATTTTATTATCAAATGGGTTAATCTTTTATAATCGGGCAGCACGTTGTTCTAATCGACGCGACGGTGTAAATATTGAAATTGTAAGAGGTTTAAAAGTTAAAAAATTGCAAAAAGAAAAAACGAAATTTATTGGCCACCGTCAATATGACGTGCACTACTCGTGGACATGTTTTTGCTTTATCATATAGAATATTTCTGGAGTTATTTTGCTCAAACTATATTTCAAGGGAAAAATTCAGTAACCATACATTTATTTCAGACGTGTTGGGTTGAGTGAGATAGCTTCTACAAAATGCTTTGACAATGATTTTGAAGCGTAAAGTGAATGATGAGACTATTGCATTCGCCTAAATGAAGATATTTTAGAAAAGGATATAGTACTTTTCTCTGTACATATTATATTTTGATTTTTTAAGGCATTATTCTCAGTTTTTTTTTCAAGAACCCTTGTATATAAATAATATATATGTGAGGATTGATAAACACCTATATTCCCTAATAAAAGAAATAAAGAGTTAAAATCACAATGTACACCATTTAAATCTTTTATTAATGACATTATAATATTATTTAAATATATATTAATTGATAATAATAATTAAAATTAAATTGTTATTAATATTAAAGAGTAATTTGATAAAATATGATGTTGTTATTCTCAACATATAACACAAATAAACTGTTATTAGCAGTCGCTTATGATAAATGATGTCTCAACATTATGATTTTTTATTACTATCATATGAGTTAAGCCAATTATAAATGTGTTTTTACAGTCCGCTGACTCCTTCGTGGGCATTGTTTAAATTAATCTATTGATATCAATAAATAGATTTTAGAAAATTCATAGTCTGTCAATAGTTACTTTCAAATGTTTGTCCGATTTTAAAACCAGTCAAAGAGAGCAATAAATCACGATATGTTTAATTAATTATTTGGAGATAAATGTAAGATATATCTTGATACAGAATAAATGAAGCATGAAACAATAAATATTCTATAGTAATACTTATTTATTTTTTAAATATTTTATGTAGAGTGAAATGGGGCAAATACATTAACAGTGTAAATGTATTTGTTTCCTAGCCGAATTTTAATGTTGACCAAACTAGCTCTGTCACACATAGAATGTGTAAAATAATTATTTATCTTTTGCGCAAACTACACATTGAATCAGTTTTAAGACAATGATGAATTGAACACGTGGCTGTTAAAATAAGAGATTGTCAAATTTAGAGTGAAAGACTGAATTTTTGCACTTAATTTGAAGTTTCAAAGTTGTTTATAATTTATTTTGATTTATTATATTCTTTGTTATATTTAGAAGTACTCTACATATTTTAAAAATTAAAACACTGTTGAAAAAAGTCAGAAATATTGGCATTACTTTTCCCCAAATATACCGTCGATGGGACAATTGTTAGAAACACAAATGGAATAAATGTATGTGATAGTGCTTTTCCAGAGACAATTTGCACAAAATATAAGGATAATCAGCCAGAACAGGCATAAAAAGGGCAACCACAAAAGAATAAACTAGTATGTTGTGGCCACAACAAAACTTTCTTCTATATAAATAGAACAAACAAGTCATTGAATTTCGGAACCCTCTCTTAGATGTCTGCAACCAAAATTTAATGACAATTTATTCTCATATTCAATATGCTAAGCATGAAGTTTTTTGAATGCCGTGCATTTAAACTGTTGATATAAGCATAACATACTTTGAACATATAATCAAATTTCGTCACTCCTTCTTAGATGACCGGAACAAAAATTGAATGACAATCCATTCCTATCACGGGGATTCTAAATCTGATGTTTTATTGAATTTTGTGAGTATAAAATGGAAATACAAGCGTAAAATAGAGATACAAGCATAATAAAAATCGTACAAATCATAGGTTCGTGGCACCCCTACTTGAGGGATTTTGCCTAAAAACTAGTCAGCAGCATTTCACATAAGGATAGAACGTCATATGAAATTCCATCCTATTCAGCGCAATGGTTAGAGACTTAGAGTGTTCGCAAAATTGATGTCACACACATGCACACAAACCCCTGGAAATACATTTTCTAAAAACAATCAAATAGTGTCCAGAACCTAGTAAGACGTATAAATCCATCTAAAACCGGAAGTCGAAATTTTTCGTGAATCCAACCCTTTTTTTTTCTATAGATAAAAGGAAGTAAAAAAGAAAAAAAAAAAAAAAAAAAAAAAAAAAAAATCCGCCCTATCGTAAAAGTATTTTGTAAATTTCCCCGTCTGATATAAGTTTCTAACCCTAGTTTATTTAATACTAACCTGTCTTTAAAAATATTCCAATAATTCATTTGTTCATCTAAATGTTCCCCACCAGTGGCTGAAAGGTTCTGCTCTCGAAGCTGGTTGACGGGAGGTGCTGGGTTCAAACCCCTGTTGCGCTCCCTGTCGACCTAACCCCTGTCGACCTAACCGTTCGGAGTTTACCTTGGTTTTCTTCGAACCTTGTCGTAAATACGGGTTAGGATCTGTTAGAAAGACCCCCACGGGGGGCACTCGCCCCTAGGGCTTATATCCCTCGAGTAGATAATTAGCCGTCATAAATCAACCAACCAACCAACCATCATCTAAATGTTTGCGATAATATTTATTCATCCCTTTCTGAAACCTATTAAAAACAATTCGCGTATCATTATTATTATTTTATTTTTTTATTTATTTCGAACACCATCTGTCTAAATTTGAGTTCTTTACATTTATATTTCAATCTTAAACGGAATTTCGATCTAAAATGTACTTTCATTTCCCCACTTGATTTTGTTCTGCGAACCTCATCTTATTGCGATTTTTCCGTTCTTTTTCTTTTCGTATTCTAAAAAATTCGCGCGTTTTCTCGGGAGTGCCTTTCCACACCTATTTTTACCACGTGGCAGGAAAATATAGTACGTATTTTTACGCTTCCTTATTGGCCAGGACCTCTTTTGTGCATTGCAGTAACAAATAATACATCTGTAGTATTTATTGAGAGGCACGAGCAGAACGACGACACCAGGAAGAAGAATGACTCATTTATTAATATGAATTACTCGTTTATTACCGTTTAATTATCTAAGATCTGACGGTTTAATTCCGTAAATTCTAAATTGATGAAATGTTTTCGCTAATAATATTGCAACATGAAATAATTTTCGTTATATAATTACTATGTGTTTGAGAACTGCCAAGCAGATAATAAATATATTTCCTAAATGGTTACTGACACTGAATTGTTTGTCGGGAAAATACCTTTGGTTTCTTCGAGCCATTGCCATGTTTTAACATAGGCAACTTCAACTTCTTCAGTGTTTTGTGGATAAAATATTCACTAACTATGTTTAATATGACGCCTGTCTACTAGTTTCGGTATCTGCATGTGGAATTATTTCTAATTGCTTGGTATTGCATAGTGAATTGATGTGAGTGGAGGCTTATTATGGAGAATAGTGGTGGAAAGTTTTGTGAGATAGCTGGAGCGCAGTAAAATCCTACCAACGATAGATAGCACTGAGTAAATATAACGGAAGTACAACATATATATACAAATTTAGATTTATTTTAGATTCAGAGTTGGGAAAATATGAGGTCAAAAGATGTATGCACAATCTCATGAAACTACATGTCTTCGAAATAAAGCAAAAGAAGAGAGCGAAAAATTTTCCACTCAGTTAGATTTCGATTTAACCTTTAATCAATGGATAATAGATAAATGTTCCTGAAAAAATCAATAAGAATATTTTGTATAACTTATACAAAACAACATATAACATTTCTGGTAAGGTATAATTTACACGGCCCTTAAATTTGAGGACAACAAATACTGTTTGCCTCAAACTCAAAACACTCCATTAATTGCCACTGAATATTTGATAAAAATTATTGTCTAATCATGATAAAAATACACATTTAGTTACATTTTTTGTTTGTAACTTTAAAAACACATACTTTTTAAATTTGACTGGTATTTTAAATTGATCAACGAAGAAATTTTCGTATCGTTTAAGTTTTTTTTTTTTTATCTAACACAAAATAATGTATTAAAATATGCATTTTATTGCAGTTAGATCGATTTTACGCATTATTATGTTATAAAAAATTTTTTGTCGAACAGTGCAATTATACTATTTTGCCCATCAAATGTAATAATAGACTTGCATTATTAATATGATTTAAAGAAACAATTTTATGAATAGATTACAGTATCTTCATTTATTTTTAGAAGAGTTTAGGTGCTTATTGCTTAGCGACAAGTGTATAAACTCCCCTAAAAGTACAAACTTTTACGCGAAATTGTGAAATTTAATTAGCACAATTGTCAGGATTAAATGGTAATTACATCAATCCAATATGCCCTGATGCCCGAAAAGTTGGTTTTTTTTATGAATAATCAAATATATATTTAACTATTGAAAATGCAGAAAAACGGTCTTTTTTTACTCAAAAATAACATTTAAAAACATTTAAACATTACATTTCTGGATAAAAACTTTGCAGAAGAAAACCGTTTTTTTTGTACCCTTAATTAAAAATATTTTTTTACTTATATTTATTATTTTACATTTGTTTTTTTTATTTTTTAAGGAAAAATTCAAAAGATATACAAATGTCAATAAAATATATTTTTAAAGAAACCCTACCGTGCATGAATCCCGCATTTCACAGTAACACTTCCTATAAGGGATAACGATCTAAAACATCGTAAGTGAAAAAAGAAAAGAAAAGAAAAAAAAGGTGGGTGTGAGACTAATTGAAAAATTAATATAAATATAAATATAAATATATATATATATATAGCATTTTGACGAGGTTGAGATATTACGATGAATAATATTCGATGAAAAGATGGCATTCCTTCAACGATATAGCAAGTTGCAGTCGATATTAGCAAGTATGGCGAAGTAGAAGGCAATGAAATGAGATCACAGAATTTCTCCAGTAAATCCAGCCAATCTCCAGACAAATAATTTTATTAGAAGACGAACAACACAGAAACGATTCCCAAAGGTCTAAAACTTATAGCCCTCGGGCTAACGTTGCTTCACTTCATTGAATTAAGATGTTACTGGGCCAGTTGAATATTCTACGGTCATACAAATACCAGACACATACTTGTTTAGCTTCCGAAAACGTCAAAAATCTCTCGTTCCGACCGGTGCAGTCGAGTTTTGATCTCTCCGCGGAAACATACACAGAATAACGTCACGAGCGCTCAACCCAATGAGTGAGAAGCTAGCTCCAGCCCAACGAATGAGGCTAGAGGGCGAGGCTAAAACATTAAAGAATCTCCTTACTTGGGTGCGGACCAATTTAGAAGTTAAAATCCCAAGCGCGCGAAAAATTCAGAGCAATAATAATAATAATAATAAAAAGAAAATGGCTTTAAAAAACATTCGAAATGAGAACGCGTCTCAGAATTTTATAGATTGGGGAACTGATAAAAGTTACGAATGATCTTAAATTTTAGATTAAGATTTGGAATAAAATAATTATTAATATACGGATATTTACTTTTAAAAGGACTTTAAATAGGAATAGATATTATTAAGAATTAAGGAAATACTGACTATGACAGAAGTTAGATTAATTTTAAAATATTAATGCGAATAAAATGGAAGGATACGAAGGAAATAAATTTTTTATATAACATTACCCCCCCCCCCCCCTAAAAATCCGAATGACGGGTAGATCCGTTGATCTACAAGTTCATTAAGGCAAGCAAGAATTTGGATTACAAAATATTTATCTGGTATTCTAGTTAATGCCAAAAATTCTTTGATTTTATTAAAGTTAATTCAATAATTATTTTTGTAAACGCGAATCTCTGGGAATTGTTTAAATACAGAAATACATACAATTACAATATAAATAAGTTAGTAACAAATAATTTTTTTTTCTTTTTTTTTCACTCTTCAAACATAAATAGTGAAAAGGATGAAAATGAAGTAAACAAAGCATTTTTGTCTTCTAGTATAAATGTCTAATAGTCCTCTTAATCAGTAACAGTCTGAGTTATAGACCTCTCATTTCTAAAAAAAGTTTCTTGGTATGGATATGAAGGCACAGATATGTCAAGTATTAGCCAGTAATACAGTTTACGGCAATACAGTGTATTGATTCTGTAGTAGGATAATTCCAGTTAATCATAAAGTTCAAAAACATAAGAAAGTTTCATCACCACTAAGGTCAATAAACAATTAAAGTACTGATTTGTGATGCTTGATAAGTTTTGTGCCTTGATAAGTAGGTATAGCTTGATAAGTTGTATGCCTTGATAAGTTTTGTGCCTTGATAAGTAGGTATAGCTTGATAAGTTTTATGCCTTGATAAGTAGGCATAGCTTGATAAGTGCACTTATTAAGTGAAGTCCAGTCAGTTAATAATGTTCCATCAATGAGATATGAGTATTAGATGTTTTGCTAGTAAGATGTGACTGTTTATCATCAACTAATATACTATCAGTGGTTCTCTTTTATCACAATTCTCAAGAATATTCTCTTTTATAATCTTATCACATAATAAATAACAACAACAAATTTATAATAACAACATAATAATATCAACAATAACAAACAACTTCAAAATAATACTAAATCAGTAATTCATCTGTATATAATTTAATTCCTCATTCTTTTTCAATATCAGTGAGGAATGAAAATATACTTAATAAAATGAAACAAAAATAATAAATAGTAAACTAAGAAATATCTGTGAAAAATTATCAACAATTCAGTAAGATAATGTGCTCTCTGTTTTCAGTCAAACAAGAGAAACATAAGCTGCTCAATGAAAATAAGACCTTGAAGTGTATGATGGATAATAAGTTTAATTATTACTATTAGTAGAGAGTTTTATTCTATTATTATAATTTAATTTAATCCAGTGAATTTTTATTCAATTATTTTAATTTAATGTAGTATTCTAATTTAATTTGCTATTCCAATTTACTTTATTGTTCTAATTCAATTCACTCCAATATAAAAAATTCTTAACTCAAATCAACTAATTTACGCCTGCATAAAAAGTTAACTCAAGCAAAAACATTGGCAGTAATATTCTTGGGAATTCCTATATTCAAGAACATACTGTTATACAGAAGGAATTGATTTGTCAATTATAATTTGATTTCATTAAATTTAGTTAATTTTTGCTTTACTAAGTTTAATATTAAGCTATTGATTTAACATTAGTTTGTTGTTGCTCATGGGATAACTTTAATTTGTCAGGAGGGTAATAAGGGCGTAATTTTGATACATGGACTATTTCAGTAAATTTATTTTGAGTCTGTCTATTAATTTCAACATTTACATCAGATAATTTTTAAAGGATTTGATAGGGACCACTAAAAACTTGTGAGAGCTTTCTGGTATTGGGATAATGGAATTCTTCATAGATAACAAGATCTCCTATCTCAAATTTTGGCTCCACATAATTTCTATCATAATATTTTTTACTTTTCCAGTAAAATTCATCCGTGCGTTTTTTTAGCAATGTTGAGGGCTTCCTGGACAGGAGGGTAATAATTTTGCTTAAGAGGGGAATCATAGGGTAATTTGCCAAAAAGTAAATAAGCAGGAGGGAATTTGGTTATGGAATGGGGTGTATTATTGTATTCATTAACTACTTCAGTCAGAAGTTTGGTCCAAGGAATTTTGGAGGTAGTAGAATTGACTTTACACTTTAATCTTGTAACTATTGATTGATTCACTCTCTCACATTTGCCATTCGTTTGAGGGTGATGTGATGTGGTTAAACGTTGCTTAATATTGTGATTCCGCAAAAATTTTTTTAATCTAGGTGAAGTAAAGGCTGCATTCCTATCACTTAATACCTTTTGAGTACCCTGTATATCGAAAATTTTGTTGAAACAGAATAATTGTTGAGGGAATTGAATATTGAAGACTTGTTTTAAAGAATTTGTGTATGTTTCTGTGGTAACACTTTTGGAAGGAAATGCCCAAACATATCTGGTTGCATGGTCTGTGATGATGTGTAGATATTTTTTGGTGGAGTTATAATAATTGAATCCTCCCACAGTATCAATAGAAAGACATTCAAAAGGTTGATCTGTGGTGGGCATAGCTTGTAATAAGCCAAATTTTTTCTGTCTGGGTTTTTTATTCTTTTGAAAAATATCACAATGTTTTACAAAATTGGTTATATCTGTCATGTCAGGCCAATAATAATTAGGGGAGATTAAATTTAACATTTTTTGGATACCAGGATGACCAAATTTTTCATGAGCAACATTTAGTATTTTTCTCCTTAAAGACATGGGGACTACTATTTTTCGAAATCCTTTCCTTTTAATAATCATAAGTCCATTTTCATTTAGATAATTTTTACCACACACATTATCTTTTTCCTGCCTCTCTATAATTTCTTTAACGTCCAGAAGAAAAGTAAGTGGTTGAATAAAATGTGAAATTGGGTTTCTCGACAACATGTCGGCTTCGACATTTGTGGATCCCTTTTCGTAAACTATATTATATTCAAACATGCTCAACTTCAAAGACCATCTAAATAACCTGCCTCTCAAATGTTTAGTATTTTTTAACCATACAAGAGATGCATGATCAGTATGAATGGTAAAATTTACACCATGAAAATAATGATAGAATTTGTCTAACGTGTCAATGATGGCAAGACACTCTAACTCGGTAATAAAATAATTTTTCTCATAACTTCTCAATCCTCTAGAGTAATAAGCAATTGGATGTAAAAAATTATTACTATCAGGTTGTTTTAAGACTGCACCTACTGCCACCTGTGAGGCATCAACAAACATATGGAGGGGTAACTGAGGGCCATAAATTTTTAAGATAGGTTTGGCTATTAAGGCATCTTTTAATTTTTGAAAAGAATTTTGACAATCTGTATTCCATTCCCATAATGTATTTTTCCTGAGTAATCTGTTAAGAGGGACTCGAATTTCGGCATATTTATCTATAAACTTGTGATAAACATTGATAGATCCTAAGAATCTCTGAAGTTCTTTTACATTTGAAGGGTTTTTTAGTTTTTTTATTACCTCAATATTAGCATTAGCAGGGGTTAATGTGCCATTCTGGATGGTATATCCTAAGAAGTTAGTTTTACTTTGAACAAAATTACATTTAGATAGTTTAAGTTTAATGTTTTCACGTCTACATAATTCAAATATTTGGGTTAAATGTTGCATGTGTTCTTCTAATGAGGAAGAAAAAATAATGATATCATCAAAATAATGGCAAGCAAAGTCTATTTTGTATTTAGTAAGTATTCTTCTAAGGGTTCTATTAAATATCGGGGGGCCTAATTTAATCCTGAAGGGCAGAACTAACCATTCAAAGAGCCCAAAGTTGGTAGCAAAAGCCAATTTCTCAGTATCGGATGGATGTATGGGTATGTGCCAGTAGCCAGAGGCTAAATCTAAAGTTGAAAAATACTGTGCACTACTCAGTTTATCTAAAATTCCATCGATACGAGGTAGGGGTTCGGCGTCATTTTTCATTATTGCATTTAATTTTCTATAGTCAACACATAATCTAGTTTTCTTACCTTCTTCTCTTTTCATTACTAATGTAACAGGGGCAGAATAGGGACTATTGCTCTCTTTAATTAAACCAGCATCTAATAGCGAATGAATTTGATCCGAAATCTCTTTTTCTTCTAAAGGGGAAGTTCTGTATGGCTTCAGAGATATTGGTAGGTCAGAATTAAGAAAAATACGTTGCGGTTCAATATTAATTCTCCCGACATCAAATTTATTTTTAGAAAAAATGTCTAAATAATCCCTTATACTTTCCCTTAAAGTTTCATTTTCTATAGAATATATTTCCCCAATTAATTTAGAAATATCAACATTAGATGGAACAAAGGATTGAGGAGATATGATCTTTCCATAATCGGGTTGCACTCTTTGATAATCATATTTAACATTAAAATGAAGTAATCTTAATTTATCACTGGATATGCTCTTAGATTCATTTAAAACAAGGTCTCCTTGTAATACTCGACATGTAGCACAATCAATAATTAAATTAAACTTACAGCATTCTTGTAAACCTAATATAGCATAATCTAAATTTGTATTACATATCAAAAATCTAATATTTTGTTGCACATTACCTAATTTAAACAATAATTTACAAGCTTTATCTATTACAACAGTTCCTTTGGCTTGGCCAATAATAACAGGTGGAATATTTATAACTTTAGCATTTAACAATTTAACAAATTTAGAAGGTAAAATACTTATGGTTGAGCCAGAGTCAATCACACAAGGAAGTTCCCTGTTATTTACATATCCTGATACAATTAAGTGTCATATATTATCAGTAGATGGTTGTGGTTGTCTAAGAGGGGGTGCAGAAAATTGCAAAGGGCTCACATTGAATACACAATCCCTCTCCCTGTGGTAAGCATTTTGGATACCTCTATTTAAACACATTCGACATGGTCTACTTGGATAATTTCTCTGAAAATGGGTAGTAGGCAACCTAGGATTGATAAATCTAGAATTTGGAGCATTAAAATTGCTCTGTGAATGAAAATTGGAATTTGGCATATGAAAATTTCGACTTGGGCGAACCCAATGTCTAGGTGCCTGATCATATTGTGGCAATGATCTATAATTCTGAAAATTACTCCTAGAATTACTATTGTTGACCTGGGAAGTAGGAATTACTACTAGCTGTTTAGCCATTAGGTACCAGTCTATTGTATTTTTTGGAGGATTACTAATCATATAATTCTGGTACTCAGGTTTGAGACCGTCTGTTAATCCCTGTACTATTATAGTTTCACATAAACAAAGTTGTCTACCTATTTCAACCTTTTTTCGAAAGTACTTATCCAAATCATTGAGATCATTTAATTTCATAGAAGCAAATTCTGAAAATCGAGGAACATGAACAGTTATGAATTTTTCAGTAAGAATATCAGTTATTTTGTCAAAAGCTTTACATTCTAAACATTCATTGATAAATACCTTCAGAGCCTTCTTTTCAAATATTTTGAAATATTTTTAATCTTCCAATTTTCATCTTTCTTTTCAGAAAGGCATGTTTTGTCAAAATGGTTTAACCAAGATTGAATGTTCATTCCAGATTCGAAATCAAAAGGAATGATGTTTATTTCGTTTTCACTCATTTTGTGATCACCAAGGACTTTTACAAGTCCAGATCGCAATAACATTAATATAAAAATTAAAGAGAATTAACACAACAGATGTAAAATAAAATTTAAATTAAATAACAAATGTAAATACCTCCATCTCTAATAAATAATGATAGTAATAATAATAATACAACAAATAAGAAAATCTGAGCGAAACTTAAATAACATAAAAATAAATAAAATAATAAATAATACATACAATAATAACTTTTTTCAACTTACGTAATTCCGTTCACAAGTTGTCTGACTGTTTACTTTTTGAAATTTTAATACGACCAATAATTTTATTAATTAATTTGTAGAATGATAATTTTTTATCATTTTTTTCTGTAAAAGAAAATATTATTTTAGATTCTTCCGTCACAATTGAGATTTTTGTAGAACATTAACACAGGCTGGTATCTGGTGTTTCCAGATATACGATTCCATCACTTTTTGAAATACTCGATGCACATCCCGTGAGAATAAATCACATCACACACGCCGCAGTGAATATGCACAGTAGCACCCGGCAATACATTCGCAGATCCTCCTTCCATCAGAACATTGGCATAGTTCAGCGCAAGTTCACAGCATCCTGACCGGCTTTTTTGTAGCATTTTGACGAGGTTGAGATATTACGATGAATAATATTCGATGAAAAGATGGCATTCCTTCAACGATATAGCAAGTTGCAGTCGATATTAGCAAGTATGGCGAAGTAGAAGGCAATGAAATGAGATCACAGAATTTCTCCAGTAAATCCAGCCAATCTCCAGACAAATAATTTTATTAGAAGACGAACAACACAGAAACGATTCCCAAAGGTCTAAAACTTATAGCCCTCGGGCTAACGTTGCTTCACTTCATTGAATTAAGATGTTACTGGGCCAGTTGAATATTCTACGGTCATACAAATACCAGACACATACTTGTTTAGCTTCCGAAAACGTCAAAAATCTCTCGTTCCGACCGGTGCAGTCGAGTTTTGATCTCTCCGCGGAAACATACACAGAATTACGTCACGAGCGCTCAACCCAATGAGTGAGAAGCTAGCTCCAGCCCAACGAATGAGGCTAGAGGGCGAGGCTAAAACATTAAAGAATCTCCTTACTTGGGTGCGGACCAATTTAGAAGTTAAAATCCCAAGCGCGCGAAAAATTCAGAGCAATAATAATAATAATAATAAAAAGAAAATGGCTTTAAAAAACATTCGAAATGAGAACGCGTCTCAGAATTTTATAGATTGGGGAACTGATAAAAGTTACGAATGATCTTAAATTTTAGATTAAGATTTGGAATAAAATAATTATTAATATACGGATATTTACTTTTAAAAGGACTTTAAATAGGAATAGATATTATTAAGAATTAAGGAAATACTGACTATGACAGAAGTTAGATTAATTTTAAAATATTAATGCGAATAAAATGGAAGGATACGAAGGAAATAAATTTTTTATATAACATATATATATATATATAATATAACGGAATATGTTCCAGTGGTTTTGATTGTTTACCTCAAAGTAATAATCATATTTAATAAATAATGTGATGATTTTACAATGATTTTTAAATCTATACTCATTTTCAAATTCTTTTTAATCAACCTGTATATGAATCTAATGCTGATATTTCATGATTTGTTTAAACACTTTTTTTCTTTCGGAAATACATCATTTAAAAAAAAATGGAATGTATTGTTATATAATGACTATTGTTAAAACAGTAAGATAAAATAAAAGTAATAATATGTTTTTTAAAATATTTTAAAAGATGAAGAAATTTTCAAACGGATTCAGAAATTAAAAGAAATAGCAACAAAGTATAAGATTCTTGATTGCAGAGTAAGCGTTACTGATTTTAATTTCTATGCGTGTACCGAATTTTTCATGCATATATCCTAGTGAAACATGTCAGAAAAAAATATTTAAATAAGGAAAACGTATTCCGGTTGCATAAAACAAAAGTAATACTGTATAATTTTTTAAACTATTTTATTGTCTATAAAAAATTCGCTTAAAAATTTAACAATTCTAACAGTTAATTTAATTAAAAAAAACTAGTGTAAACGTAATTACATTTTATGCACGTACAAAACCATTTTCATTTAAATGCAAATGTTTAAGTGCAATTTAATCTTTTAAATGATACGTGAATCCTTTTTATACATTTACAGATGTTATAGTTTCATTAATGAATTTTTCAAGACAAGCTTGAAAAGATAAAAGTGATGAAACTATTTAATTTCTTAGGTTTAAAGTATTTTCATTTAAAGTTTAAAAGTAAATAAAATGTTTTCAAAGAAATTTGATAATGCATTTTTCCTTTAAAAAAAATGAAAACATGAAAATATTTAGAGGAATAACGGAATGTCAATTTTTGAATTATCCTTTTAAACTAGTCGGATGTGCCAATCCCAAAACTTTCTTCTATATCATGCATGTTAATACTATGTTCGCTATCACAGCGACAATAAAATCAATATTTTTCGTCATTCTGTTGTACGTCAGCTGCCGGGTTACCTGGATGCGAAGGACCCTTCACTGCACGAGAAGCCGTTGTACAATAGAACTACGAAAAATCGAGAAAATCGCATAAATATCGCTATCACAGTTATTCCTTCCGGAAGAATATCTACAAAATTAACAGGAACCTGCAGGAAATAGTAAAACATATATACCTAAAATTTTATTTAATTTTCACTTTTTGATGACACGATAATGAAATTGGCACAAAAATCGGTATCATAGTGCCTCTTCCGGAGAAATATCTCCAAATTCAAGTGGGACTAGCTGGCCATAGTCAAAAACCTATAAATGAAATTTGGTTCAATTCTATACATATCTTCATACACTTTTTGATGATACAATGAGGACAGACAGACACACGGACAAATTAAAAGACGGACATTTTGTATAAACATGTTTTTCGGGATCTCTGACAAATAAAACATGTAAATTCGTCAAAAACCGGTAGTCGGAAAAACTTTTGACTACAATACTTTCTTCTATCATAGATAGAATAAGTAGTAATAAGCTGGCTACGTAAAATAAACATTATTTTAAATAAACATACCGCATGCGCGGTAGAGTATTACTGCTTATTTTACTATTTATTATTGTTAATTTTACGGTATAATACTGGCAGCTGGGATACCAGTATTATACTGTAAAATCAACACATTTTTTTGCAATGTATTAATATTTTAAAGCACAAACATTTATTTAAACGAAGCTAGTTTCATTTTCTAATTAACATGTAAACGCATTAACATTCTAATAATCTAGTTTAATTTGAAATAAAAGCTATTTTTTTTTTTTTTTTTTTTTGCGAAATTGCGTGAGTTTTGCATCATATATTCTAATACGAGCAAATCTTGTGTGTGGTTATATATATATATATATATATATATATATATGCAAATTTTATCTTAAAAACGGCTCTAACGATTTTGACGAAATTTTGTATCCTACCGTTTTGGGGCACCAGAAAACTACTGGACTAGGTCACATGTTCGAGAAAATTCGATTAGTGGGTCATTTTGGGTCATTTTGGGTCATGGTCGAGCTAATTGTGTCTAAAAAACGGTTCAAACGATTTTGACGAAATTTTGTATCCGACCATTTTCCGGCAAGAGAAGACTATTGGGCTGGGTCACATGTTCGAGAACTTTCGAATAGTGGGTCATTTTTGGGTCAACGCGGGTCAAATTAATTTTATCTAAAAAACGGCTCTAATGATTTTGATTAAATTTTGTGCCCTACTAGTTTCGAGCACGATAAAATCATTGGGCTAGGTCACATGTCCGAGAAAATTCGATTAGTGGGTCGTTTCTGAGTCATTGTGGGTCAAGATCTAAAAAGCGGCTCAATTTACACTAAATTTTGCATCCAATGGTTTTCGGGCACGAGAAGACTGTTGGGCTAAGTCACATTGTCGAGAAAATTCAATGAGTGGGTCATTTTGGGTCATGGTCAAGCTAATTGTATCTAAAAAACGGTTCAAACGATTTTAACGAAATTTTGTATCCGACTTTTTCGGGCACGAGAAGACTGTTGGGCTGGGTCACATGTTCGAGAACTTTCGATTAGTGGGTCATTTTTGGGTCAACGCGGGTCTAATTAATTTTATCTAAAAAACGGCTCTAACGATTTTGATTAAATTTTGTATCCTACGAGTTTCGGGCACGCGAAAATCATTGGGCTACGTCACATGTTCGAGAAAATTCGATTAGTGGTTCATTTCTGGGTGATTGTGGGTCAAGATCTAAAAAGCGGCTCAATTTACACTAAATTTTGCATCCTATGGTTTTCGGGCACGAACAGACTGTTGGGTTAAGTCACATGTTCGAGAAAATTCAATTAGTGGGTCATTTTGGTCTTGGGTCATGATATTTGAACTCAAATTTAATTTTGACCGAGCATAGCTCTTTCTTCCCTGCTCGTATTTAGTTATTGCTAAACCTTCGATTTATAGTTTAGCTAATGTCAAAACTAAAATATATATATATATATATTGAAATCGCTTCAGTTGCGCTCGAGAAAAAGAACATTAATCTATTTTGTTTTGCATTTTTTATATATATTTCTTTTTTTGCAAAATCGTGTAATTATTCTATTTTTGCTTCATATTGCTTGTCGAACGATAAATTTATAGTTCAGCTATTGCCGAAAATTTTTTTAAAAGTTATGAAATCGCAAGAAAAAAAATACATTATTGTCAGGTACTTTAAATGTGATTTCGTAACTGTTGTTAGTCCCTTCAGAAATATTTAATTAGCACGTTGAAAGTGATTGAAATATCAACAAAAATAACGAAAAATATCAGTATGCAACTTTTCATTGAAGATAATGTGAACGCAGTCTAATATTAAAATGGCTAATTCAGTTGCTAATGTTTTTATCAGAATAGAATCTTAAAATATCATTGATGATGAAAAAATAAATTAATTTTCTAAAACACTCTAATAAACTTATATTTATTACATAACATGTTTCATATTTTTTTCGAAGCCACACGAAATATATTATGATTATCGCTTACGCTACAAAAAGCTCTATAGTTCTAGCTATATTTGAGTCGAAAAATATATAGCATATGCAGAAAGGCTTTTTTCACTGAATTGTACTATGAAAATTGCGGGAGGCGAAATTTCTCTGCAATGGGGAAATTTCTGTGACACTATTTTACGTATCTTCTTTTTTACTTATCTACTATTTTATTTATCTTCACTCAATTGGATACAGATGTATGCCGAGGGGGAAAAATCTTTGTTATGTCACCTCGCGGGGCCCGTGTATCAAAGATTAATTGTTAGTGAGCAAGACAGGAATGTGACAACCTCTCTTAATTGCAAGTTAGTACGCTGTTATCAGGTATCACCTTTTCCCCTGTTATCACCCTGTTATCACCTTTACATCCCTTCCCATCCATCAAACATACTCTGAACTTGCAAAACAATATACAAACTCCAGAACTTGCTAAAAATGCCCATTTTATTGTGCAAACAGTATGTACATTTTTTAATGATCGATCTCTATTAGAATTGTGAAATAAATGTTTTAAAATGTGGATTTTTTTTTAACATGAACGACTGGAGTTTTGTTCCCGTAACTAATTAAATGTACGCGAAAGGGTTTATACCTTATTGTATTTTAAAAGAGAAAAAGTAACTGCAGGCAGGGCTAAAATCATATTCAGAAAAAACGCAAAATTTATTACAAATCTTCAGATTCTCAATGATGCAAATTTCTATTAATTTCACTTACTTAACTGATAAAATCATATTTGACCACTAGGCAAATCAGCTAAATTAGATGTATTTTTACAAACGTAAAACAGGGATGCATTTACTTAACAATATAGATACATTTAACCATTAAATAAACTAGGGAATCGAACCCGGTCTTCCCGGGTTACAGAACGCAGGCGGAAACCATTTTTTCCCTAAATCTAATAGATTTTTCATATTTTTATTTGTCAAAGTTGCTGCATTTAGTGATTTTTTTTTACTGGTTTCTGTGCTTTTCTTGTGCGTGAAGCGCTCATACATGCGGTATCCATCCAGTTTTTTTTTTTTTTTTTTTTTTTTTTTTTGTACTAAGCGTTTATACATGCGATATAGTGATCGCGACATTAACGAATTTCAAGGGTTTTGTTTATTTTTTATTTTTTTGGTGTTATTAATACAGGGAGTTCGCTGCATTCAGTGATGCTTCTTTGTTAATTTATTATTCATCATCTTATGAATGCGATATAGTGATCGCGATATTAACCAATTCCATGTATATTCCTTTTTTCCAACTTCGCAATGACCGTTAACATTATTTGTAATACTGATGAAATATGAATTAAAACGTTGTTTCTTACTGCTCATATTAACTTTTTATATGCATTTTTATTAAATTTGTGAAATAATTTTTTTATATTTTATTAATAAAAATGCAATATCTAAAACAATATCTTCTGTTTATATTATCTGTTAAAATATCCGATGCTTGTTTATGGTGTAAACAAATAATTTTCTTTTAAATTTTTAAATTATTACAAAGCTTCCTATTATTACAAAGCTTCCAAAATCGTCTGAACTAATCAAATTTTGTATCCGGTATAACACTACTCTCATATAAAGGCACCCTATTCTTGTGACGTTTTTATTTCAAAATTAATTAATTTTACTACTTGTAACTATTTAAAAAATTATAATGCCAGCATTCTTCCATTTGTTTATTGGGCGTTTCAAAATTCATGCTTAAAAATTATTTTATAATCCATAATATATCAGGCAATTAAGATATAGTTTTCAAACAAATTGCATTTGAAAGTAAATTTTTTTCCTCTATAACGGTGTAAAAATTGAAAATGTGTTATGTTTAGAAATTAAAAAAATTGCAATAGCAAAAATCACGAAACCAAAATTTCATCGTCAGCTGTTGCCATTCGCAAAATGACGTATGCGTTACGCACGGACACGTTTGGCCTTTATAATATAGATATGAATTTAATTGCTTTCGTGCCCGAGTAGTGCGATACAATTTTTCCGTTAATCATTTGCAAACGTAGGCGGTATGGGTTTCATTTAAAAGATGCAATTTAACAAAATTCGTAAATTTGGATGTATTTTTTTCCGTTCGTTATATTCCGTAATTTAACGAATATTATCCGTTTTTATTTTCCAAATTCCCTTCATAACACAAATTTCGTCAATGTAACCTAAAAATTACTTGAAATCTTCCAATCTGTGCTGTATTTTCGCCAAATCACTGTGGTGCCTTCAAATGACTTGTAAGCACTCTTCCGTTTCAGAAAAGGAACTTTTATGTGTGTTTTTTTCCCCCCGAATCATAAAACCCTCGCAAATATAAGCTCAAAATGTCCTTAAATCCTCTTGTCAAGAGCCGGAAATTTCGCCACATAACAGAAAATTTTCTTCGAGCGAGGGTGTTACAGCAACTACATTGCCAATAACTTTTATTTTTCAAAGTGTGCCTTCTCGGGTTGTATTATAATTATTTATGCAAGAAAATCTTACTAGTACACTCTGTTTTGACGTGACTTATAACTGAATTCTCGAAATCAAGTACATGAGTTGGAATGCACGGGCAAGATCCAAGATCTATGAATTTTGTTTCTTTTCTTTTCTTTTTGAAGTGATAAAATAACACACGCAATCTAAGAAATGTTTTCTTAGAAGTTTTAAGAGAAAAATTTATGGAAGAAGATAAGTTGTTATAACAATTGTATTTTTTTTTTGTTTCAGTACTTATGTATTAATGTGCCGGTAAGATACACCGTGCCAACAATGGCGCCGATAATGCTAATTACAGTGACTTTAGGATTTATTTACGATTTTTTGTCCTACATTGTAACTGCATAGTAAGTATTATATAGTTGCCATATTAAAGTCAATTGGAGAAGTATTTATATACAACGATATAATATGATATATATATATATATATATGTCATATCTCGATGATTAGTATCCATATATAAACAGAGAGGGCGCTGCTAGTCCGGGGATTGAATATCTCTTGCAGGAGAGTTACGGAGATGAGATGTAAGGCAGTGAAGCCAGTATGTACGAAGTAGCGGTGTGCTTGGCCGCAATTGTAAATAATGTATAATAAATATATAATTAAATAGATATCTCCTTGCTTTTAACGAAATATGAATACACAAAGTTGAAGCCTTATTAATGGCGACGTGCGGAAAAGAACCCAAGATTTTATATAAATGTTGCATTTTTTTTTCGAAATAAAAAAAGAAGAAAAGAAAAGAAAATGGCAGAAACAGAAGTTATCTCTCTGGGACGTCTGGAAGAATATGATTCGACCGTGCCCTGGTCAATTTATGTTGAAAAAATTGACTTTTACTACGCTGCTAATAATATTCAAAATGCGGATAAGAAGAAAAATATATTATTAAGCTCTGTTGGAACTGCAACATTTTCGATTGAGAGATATCATAGTATACCGACTTCGCTGAAAGAGATAAAGTATGATGATCTCTTAAAGAAGGCGAAAGAACATTTTTCACCTTGTCCAAGTGAAATTGTTGAACGGGTCAAGTTTCAAAAAAGATTACGGAAGCAAGGGGAAAGCATAGCCAACTTTGTGAGAGATTTGCGTCGGTTATCCGAATACTGTAACTTTGAAACGACTTTAAATGATCGCCTACGGGACCAGCTAGTGTTTGGAATTCAAGACGAGAAAATACAGCAAAAATTGTTGGATACGAAAAACATAACGTTCCAAACAGCTGTAGAAATCGCGGAATCATTCGAAACAGCCGAAGCTGGAGTGAAATCACTACAGATTAATGGAGGAACAACTGTAAATAAAGTTCAAGATGCCCGAATGGAGAAAACGAAAGTATACCAGTATTCGTCGAAGCCGAAAGAAGGGATGTATGTACCTGGAAACCGGAACAGTTATAAAGAGAAACCATGTTATCGTTGTGCTAGAAATCACAAACCTGTTGAGTGTCCATTTAAATCAACAGAATGTGATGTTTGCCACAAAGTGCGACATTTAGAAATTTGTTGCAGGAACCGGAACTTCTCTACAGTGAATCAAAAACTGAAAAAGAACAGTAAAATTAAAACTGTTCAGGAATATTCCCTAAATGTTATGAGGGATGAGTGCAATAATGTTTTGTGGGAAAAAGGTGTTACAATTAATGGGATTAAAGTTAATTTTGAAATTGATTCCGGAGCAGCTCATACGATCGTAAGTAAAAATATTGCCGATAAATTATTTTCAGGTAAGTCTCCTTTGGTTAAATCTAATATTAAGCTGCAAACGTATACTAAAGATTCTTTAACTGTATTAGGTGAATTAAATGTAAATGTTTTGATTGATGATAATTGTATACCTAATTTAAAAATGCTAGTTATTAAAGAGGAAGGTCCGAGTTTAATTGGTAAAACTTGGTTGAAAGCATCAAAATTATTTTGGCCGAATGTAAACATGATCAAAAGTATTTCGAAAGATGATTTAATAAAAAAATTTCCTAATGTTTTTGCTGACGGGATCGGTACGATCAAAGGTCCTCTCGTTTCAATAAATTTGAAAAATTATGCAAAACCAGTTTTCCTAAAATCTCGCCCTCTTCCTTTTTCTTTGAGAATAGCAACTGATTTGGAATTGGAACGCTTAACAAATGAGGGTATTTTAAAACCTGTTGATTATTCTGAATGGGCTAGTCCTATAGTAATTGTTCCAAAACCAAATGGTACTGTTCGAATTTGTGGTGATTATAGAGCAACAGTAAATTCTAATACTGAAAATGATAATTATCCTCTTCCAAGAATGGAAGAATTGTTTGCTAAATTAGCAGGTGGAAAATTCTTTACTGTGTTTGATTTAAAAGATGCTTATTTACAACAACCTGTTGATGATGAAAGTAGTAAAATTTTAACTATAAATACTCATAAAGGTTTATTTAACGTTTTAAGACTAGCTTTTGGTGTAAAATGTGCACCAGGTATTTTTCAAAGAAAAATTGAAAATATATTAAAGAAATTTGACTATGTTGGTGTATTTTTAGATGATGTAATTATAAGTGCTAGATCTGAATCCGAACATTCTGAAAGAGTAGAATGTATTATGAAATGCTTTTCTGAGCGTGGTATAAGATTAAATAAGGAAAAATTAAAATTTATGGTTTCGGAAGTTAGCTATTTAGGACATAAAATTTCACAGGAAGGCATTAAGCCTATTCCAGAAAAAGTTGATGCTATTTTGAATGCTCCTTTTCCTACTAATGTTTCTCAATTACGTTCATTTTTGGGATTAATTTCTTATTATAGAAACTTCCTACCTAATATTTCAGATGTGTTAGAACCTTTGCATAGATTATTAGATAATAATGTAAAGTGGACATGGTCAGAGAAGCATGAAAAAGCATTTCAGAAAGTTAAACAACTTTTATGTAAATCGCCTGTTTTAGAATTGTATGATGTAAACAAAGATGTTGTTTTAAACTGTGATGCATCTGAATATGGAATTGGTTGGGTGTTAAGCCACATTGTTGAGGGTAAAGAAAAACCAATAGCTTTTGCATCTAGAACGATGAATAAGACTGAAAGAAATTATGCCATGATTGATAAAGAAGCTTTATCTGTAATTTTTGGTGTAACGAAATTTCATCAATATTTAGCAGGTAAACAGTTTAAAATTATAACTGATCACAAACCTTTAATTCGATTGTTTGATCCTGTAAAAAAAGTACCTGATACATTATCACCCAGAATGCTGAGATGGTCGTTAATGTTAGCAGGGTATGACTATACAATTGAGTATCGCGAAGGTAAAAATAATAAAAATGCGGATGCATTAAGTAGATTACCCCTTCCAGAAACTGTAAATGTAGTAAATAATCCATCGGAAATAATGTTCGTTTCTAATAGTAATGAGTGGCCTGTTACTTCTAAAACGATTTCAAAGTGGACAACTGAAAATCCAGTAACAAAACAAATTTTAGAATGGGCGTTATATGGATGGCCAAAAAACGGTTAAATCCGAGGAATATAAACCATATTTTCGTAGACGTGAGGAAATTTCGTGTTTAGAAAATTGTTTATTATGGGGACATAGAGTAATTATACCAGATGAAGGTCGCGAAAAAATGTTACAATTATTACATTCCGTTCATCAGGGTATATCTAGCATGAAAGGTAAAGCTCGAGGTGTGATCTGGTGGCCTAATATGGACAAAGAAATAGAACAAATGGTTAATTCTTGTAGTAGATGCCAAATGATTGCTCGGGATAATCCTAAAATGAAACCTTTAAAATGGGAATCGGAATTTGCTTGGGAAAGAATTCACATAGATTTTGCCGGTCCTTTTGAGGGTAAAATATTTTTAATAGTGGTCGATTCTTATACTAAATGGTTAGAGGTACAGGTGGTACCTAGTGCTGATAGTAAATCAACTATTAGAGTACTACGTAGAATTTTTGCTACATTTGGTTTGCCCGTTGAATTAGTCAGTGATAATGGACGTGCGTTTACAAGTGATGAATTTCAAGATTTTCTTAAATCAAATGGAATTATACATACACCCATTCCGCCATATCATCCATCGTCGAATGGACAGGCAGAAAGGTATGTTCAAACTGTTAAAAATTGTCTTAAAAAGCTAGATAAGGGTGACATAAATTTGTCAATTGCACGATTTTTATTGGAAAATCATTCTACCCCACATTCTGTCACTGGTAAGACTCCCGCAGAATTAATGTGTGGAAGGTCAGTTCGAACAGCTCTACACTTGGTATTACCATCCAAACCTAAAATACAGCAACCCTTACATAAATACAATCTTCATGAATCAGTTTTTGTTAAAAACTTTGGAAAAGGGGAGAAATGGATTAAGGGAAAAATTATAAAATTATTGGGGAGCAGATGGGTTTTAGTAAATAGAGATGACGGAATAATGTGTAAACGTCATGTTAATCAGTTGAGACACAACAGAGAAATAAGTGATGAAACGTCAGAGGAAAGTAAAACGGGTCAGTTTGATACACAAAACACTGATTTCGATAGTTATGATAGAGTTAAGAGAAATAAGTTTTCTGGATATTATGTAAATAATAAAGAGCAAATTAATGCCGAGAATGCTGAAAAATCTAACCAATCTCAGTCTTCACATGATATTGTAACAGGTACAGTTGTGAATAATAATTGTGATAATACTATGGATAAAAATGTAAAGGACAATTCCGTGATAAGTAATGATGTGGACTTGCAGAAGAGTACACCTATAAAGACTGATAAAAAGGACAATCAACCTGTTCGAAGAAGCAACAGACAGATTAAACCAGTGGTTCGTTTGAACTACGAGGGGAGGGGTGTCATATCTCCATGATTAGTATCCATATATAAACAGAGAGGGCGCTGCTAGTCCGGGGATTGAATATCTCTTGCAGGAGAGTTACGGAGATGAGATGTAAGGCAGTGAAGCCAGTATGTACGAAGTAGCGGTGCGCTTGGCCGCAATTGTAAATAATATATAATAAATATATAATTAAACAGATATCTCCTTGCTGTTAACGAAATATGAATACACAAAGTTGAAGTCTTATTAATATATATAATGTATTCATAGATACAATAATTGTATAGTACATATATATTCTATATTTATTCCGGAAGTCATAAAACTCATCCGGAAATAAAAATACAATCGTAAATATCTTTCATAGCCAAAAGCAACCAACCTGATGCTACGTATTTAATCAATGTATACTAAATAATTGTTTTGTATGTAAATACGAGTTTTCCATTATTAGAATTTATTCATTTTAATCTGTTATAAAATAAGAAATTTAATATTTGACGCTATTATGAAACTACTAATACAATTCCTCAAAGTCTAAATGAAAAATGATTTATTATGTGAACCACATAAAAATGGAGAAGGAAATGAAAAATGTGTAAATTCATTTGGTAAGAAAATAAAATTATCCCAAGATAAACATATGGAATACAGACAATCGCTAAAAGGTACTTGAAGTAATTAATTAACAACTCCGAGAGATTTTTATGATAGTATTATATATTCTTCCCTATGCTGCAAAGAAAAAAATGTGTGCTGAAATGGGTCGTATTAATTAATGTATGTAAAGTTAGATTAAATTATGTTTCCTCGGTTTAATGTCTTAAAAATATTAATTAACTATCTAAGAAGTACTGGATATGTAAAATATTAAATAATATATGCTGACGTATAAAAAATAATAATGTTAAACAATATTTGTACAAAAGTAATAGAGTAGATTAACTGCAATGTTTACATTCAACTTGCGTTCTTTAAGTGATCTGAAACATGAATTTTACTGTGGTTTGATTTAATTTTCTTCCTTTTCAGTTGATTTTTCAAGTCTGAATGGTTTTATGCATTCAGAGGGAAAGCTGTATATGTTTCTGATATTTGGTATATCGATAAAAATGTATGTACATATATATATATATATATATATTATGTTTAAAGGGACTACAATGATGACCACTGTTTTCACACTACACTGTTAAAAATTTTGTGCTGTGTTGAACGAACCTTTGGTACTGTAGTAGATGCGACGATATGATGGTGAAATCTCGTTCCAAAATTTGGATCTATAGCTCAAACGGAGCTCCAAATTTTAAAACAAGATTATGTTCGCAGCTACTACAGCATTAAAAGAGGGTTCAACACGGCACACATTTTTTTACAGTGAATATTAATTCTTTAATATGGTTCTAGGTTAAAATACACTTGAATAAAATAATATGTATAAATCTACGTTGTATTTATATGGTTAGAAAATACCAAGGGACACAATTATCATATTTTTATAACATATTCATAGCCGCCTCAGACCGTCTGCAAAGAGCAAGGACACCGAGTGCTCTGCTCGAGAGACCCGTCGTTATCCTAACTAGGAAACCACGCCTTAGTGTAATAATGAAAAAATCTAAATAAGCAGTAATCGAAAGAGCATAGTGAAATGTGTTTTTGACATATAAATAATTTGCCTCCGCCAGCCCGTTATCGAAATATAAAGTCTTAAAGTATTTGAATTTATTTGTTTAATTTAGGGAGAAAAGGCGTGGTTCTGATTCGGAAATTTTAATAATCAGATTAATATAAAATACAAAATATATTTAGATATATTAATATAAAATTGAAAAAAGCCCGCATGCTATTGAAAAATATAGTACAGAACCAAAAAAATATTGAATCATAGAAAGTCATGACACCAAGAACATTTCATGGACTTAAATCTGGTGCAATGATTACAATGGTCAATCTCCTGCGACAAACAAAATTGCAAGGGCGTTTCAAATGAACGTGGCCGAATTTGCGCTAACCCTGACTTGTACCAAGCATAGCAAATCTTATCGGAGTATTGCGGCGCACTACACAGGAAATGGACGACTGGAGTTTGATGATATTGTTACGTTGAAAAATATCGACTCCTCTTTTCATCCTATTAAATACATAAGTTAGCAAATTTTAAAACATTATATCTCGATAATGGGGAGACAAGGGCAAATGATTTATGCGTCAAAAAACACGTTTCAATATACTCTTTCGATCGCTTCTTATTTAGACTTTTTTCATTATTACACTAACGGCGTGGTTTCCTTGTAAGCTCAGCATTTTGATTAATGATTAAATACTTTTCTTTGTGGAATGTATCTACGGTCATTGCTAATCTCGTGTGAAAAAGTGCAGCTCAGCTTGTTTCTAGGCTCCATAATGCGACGTAGATGTAATCAATTATCTTGACATAAATCTGAAAAATAATTAAGTAAATCGTAATAGTAGACCTGATTTAATTTAAACTAAACATTTAAATCTAAAACGACTCTTTTGTGCGACCCTCTTTAAGAATTGCACACACTCTATCCCTTCATATCGTTATTCAATCTTCATTTTTTAAACCGTCAGTTTTCCAGGCATGGTTTCAGTTGCAAAAAAGGTTTCAAATATAATTCTTCATGATATCAACAGCTATTTACACCAAAATAGTTATTTTGTTTTTAATTTATAAAATAAAAATTTTTATAGGGTCCTTTTACCTTATAAGTTACATATAAAAAAGTTCCTCCAAGCTATAACAAATAAAACGTTAAAAACTCCATTCTTGCACGACCAAAACTGATAGTATACTATACTACACCGCAGTCCAAAAATTAAGGGGCAGTGACAGGACGCTTTCGCTTTTTACACGGTTTGTCTAATATCTACTGAAATTTTTGACAAATTGTTCTTGAAATTCGATGATGTAAAGCACGTGTTTGACTTCAAGAACAATAGAAACAGAATACTGGAATTTAAAAAATAATATATTGGATATTTGATGAGATGATAATCGCATGCGCGAACTATGCCAAAGATTTTTTTACATGATTTGGTAGTCAATTCTATAGAGTAATTCATATAAAAAGACCAGTCAAATATCGCGAAATCAGAAAGATGCCAGAAATATAGTGAGCTAATTGACAAATTTGGCGGGAAATCACATATAATCCAATGGTTTTGCATGCGCATCCAAGTTCGCGCATACGCAGTTATAAATTATTTCATACAAATGCCCATATCTCATGTTCAATATATTAATTTTTTAATTGCAGTGTCAGGTCCCTGGCACCTATAGGCTTAAAAACTATTGTTATGGAACTATTGTGATTATTATCTTATTGTATGTGTGTCTTTTGTGTACAGTGAGGCCTTTCAGTACCGGAATCTTAATCCGAAGGGGAGCAAGTTGAATACAATGAAAGAAGTATTTCCTTTGCAATGTGGTCTTTCATAGATAAGAAAGACGTGGCCCCATTATTTAGGAAGACAGATCCATCAATAGGGGAGGAAGCGTTGTTAAGGACCTTTGAAAAACAGAGGAGAAACCCCGTAGAAAGAAAAGCGTGCTCTGCAGTTTTACCGGAGAAAAAGTTCAGTTGGAACGCAGGACTGGAGAGTGTAGGTGGGTTGTTCAGAGGGCAGCTCTGAGCCACGTGTGTTTAACGGTATCTCTCGAAAGAAAGAGAGAGCGGGTGTGAGATGAATAGAAATCTCAGTGCGGAATGAATTGACGTAGTCTAGCGGTACACGTAGAGTGTTTTCTGTAATTGTTTTGATTTAATATTAAACCGGATACTTTACCTTCGAGTTTAAGTGTAAATATTGTTAATAAATTGTTACTTTAACTTTAATTGAAAGAGTTAGGTTTTTCGGGAATATACATCAAGTATCGTGCCCGATATCACGTATTCATATCGGTGGTGGCAGCATATAAAAAGACCGGATTTATTTCGAAGTTGTGTGGACGGAGAAGTGGAATCCGACATGCAGTATACTGTTTCTACTGTTCTTGAAGTCAAAAATGTGCTTTACTTCATCGAATTTCAAGAACAATTTGTCAAGAATTTCAGTTTCTTAACAAAAACTGTTAGATTTGAAATATACTTATCTTACAGTTATCTATTCGACAAAAAAGCGAAAACGTCGGGTCACTGCCTCTTAATTTTTGGACAGCAGTGTATAATACTATGAATGATATGAACTTTCAGTCTTTTCTAGTACTAAAAATTCGTTTTTTTCGTTTTTAATGTTACCCTGGTAAGCAATATTTTATATCCATTTCGACGTTTTGAATCTATTGCAAGACCTCCCATGCATTTCAAATTCACACATTTCTGACTGTAAACAGCCACATTCGCGGTTGTTTACTCTCATAAATGTATTATTTTTAAACTATCAATTCTGATAATATTTAGTTTCCGAGACAGACTGTGTATTAGATGATAACAGAATATTAATGGAAATATTTTTACGTTTTCTAGTACTAAAAATGTGTTTTTTGTTTTTTAGTGCTACCCCAGTATGCAAGATTTTATATGCCTTTCGAGCTTTTATATCTATCGCAAGATCTCCTACGCATTTCAGATTCATATATATATGAATGGCAATAGCCACATTCGAGATTGTTTCCACTCATAAATGTATGATTTTTAAATGTATCAGTTCTGAGTATATTTAATTTCCGAGACAAATTGAGTATTGAATGATGGCAGAGCATTAATGCGAAGGTCTTTACGTATTCTAGTACTTAAAATTACACTTTTTCGTTTTTAGTGTTACCCTAATATGCAAGATTTTATATCCCTTTCGAACTTTTATCTCTATCGCAAGATCTCCTTTACAAGACATTTCAAATTCATACATTTATGAGAGGCAACAGCTACATTCGTGGTTATTTCCACTTTTAAATGTATGTTAGGTAGCTTTCAATACAAAAAAGTATAAAGCTACCTATTGCAGCCGTTCGGAGGAAAGCAATTCCGGAAAATTTCGATATATTTTCACCGATCATGACCCCCCAGACTCCAAAACCATCCTCCGTTCAAATGTTGATTTATATATATAGATATATCCATATATATATATAGAGAGAGAGATATATTCATATATATATATATATATATATATATATATAGATAGATAGATAGATAGATATAGATATATCCATATATATATATATATATATATATATATATATATATATATATATATATATATATATATATATATATATATAGAGATAGATAGATATATCCATATATATATATATATAATTATAATATCTATGAATTTCAAAAAACATATCAAGTTCTTGTATCATTCTACTTAAATCTCCAAAGAGATAATTAATGATAATGTGTAGACAGAATACCACATAGCTAATAGATTAACAAGTGCAATCATAATATTACCATATAGCTTGTGCTTCAATGATATATATATATATATATATATATCTGATCTATGTCATACGACAACTTTCGTATTTATAAATCAATTTGGATGAAACTAATTGTGTGTATTAAGCTCACCAATGCCTCGACCGAGTTCGTTGGCCAGCTTGGTCCGCCATCTTGTTTCAAGATAGCGGCCACTAAAAATTTTAAAACTAAAATAAATATACAAAAAAGTTAAAAATTAAAATTTATTTTTTTAATTAAGTGTTAGGCCTTGATACAAGGATTCCAGAGCATTTTCTGTTTTACCTGTATCTTAAAAAATGGCTGAGATAGAGTTTTAGTGAACGCGATTTCTCGCAAATTATTTTCTTTCATTGTTGTAATCATTTTTCCAATCATACGCATAAAACTATATATTCATATTCGTTAGCGCCAAATTCTCGCCAAACTTGGCGTTAATTGGCGAAATATCGCCAAATTTGGCGACCAAAATAAGTCTTAGTAAATGAAGCCAACTTGGCTATAGCTCAATAATTTGGCGAATTTCTTATTCAAATTCAGTATTAACGAATCTTTTATAAGCGGTTTCTTTGCATTTTAGCTTGCTGTTTTCGAGTAACATTAGCTAAAATTTTAAAACGAAGATATAGGAAAGCTACCTTTTCCTCCCGGTACAGGCCGGAAAGACTTTTTTTAAATGTATCAGTTCCGAGTATATTTAGATTCTAAGGCATACTGCGTATTGGACGATGGAGAACAGTGCAAAGGTCCTTACGCATATTGTTGTTCGTTTTTATTTACCTGTCGGTAACATCATATGCATAAAGTCAATTATCTTGATATGTTTACAGTAATATCTTTATTTGTGTAGATTTATATATATAATTATTGATATTGAAATTAATATTAGATATTGGATAGTGGGGAAGGAGGGCGAGAATTGAGAATACCTTCATCATGAGTAGCAAGTGTCCAAATTTCTTTTAAAGTTAATTTCATAACATCAATAGATCTTTTTAAGTGGTATTTGAACTGTCCGACACTTCTCTCCCAGAGTCCTCCAAAATTTGGAGGGATTGTTTAAGTATAAATATCTGTTACTAAGATCGGTTGAGATGATTGCGTGACATAGATTGATTGATTGTGTGTTTAGATTTCTTAATGTAACAAAATGAAATAAATGTGACTAAAAGTTTTACTTTTAATAGGACCAAAGTTGAAGCTGAAACTTCGAAGATATTAGCCATTACTCTAAACTAAAATGTTCACAATCCAGTACATTTTTTAAATTCCAGTTTTTAACCACGTAATGAAGATTACTATAAGTTCCAACTATTAATGAGCATATAAAATATAATTATCATTACTTTTTAATATTTTAAAATTTTAAAAGAAAATTTTCTAGTTTATCGTTAAAACTTGCAAATACAATCGACAAAAAAATCACCTTAAAGCAACTTTCTTGCAAATCATAGTATAAAAATGTGACTGATATCAGTCGATTAGTAATAGCGTCTACTAATTAATGATATACTTAAAATTTGTTTAGGGGTTGTCTACATATAGAAAGTGTATCAAACTCGAACATTTTCACTATTTAAGCGTAATTTTGAGATCATATTTGGATTAATCGGTATATTTTATCTTAGAATACCAAACAACAAGCCATTCAGTCAAGTAGTTTAGGAATTATACAGGTTTAAAGTTTGGAACCCTTAATATTAAATTAATTTTTAATCGTTGCAAAATATATTTTAATGCAGGTAGTTTTACGTCTCTCAACAACTCGTTGGCGGAATAAGCTGTAATTCTGGATTCGAGGATTTAAAGCTTCTACAAATTAATTTCCGTTGAAAACTTTATAAGTTACAATCCGTATTTTTTTTTTCGAAAATTAATTTTGAAATTATTTTTCGAAAAAAAAAAAAAAAAAAGGAATTGTAACCTATAATTCTTTTTAAGAAAAATCGATTTCGGGAAACTTTAAATATTGCGAAGAAACAAAATTATAGCTCATTCCGTCAAGTAGTTTCTGAGTTATGCTTAAAAAAGTACCAGCATGTGTTTTGCAACAAATAAAAATCAAGTTAACATTAGGGGTTCCATACGTTAAACCAGCATAATTCCTAAACTATGTGACCGAATGACTTTCCGTTTACTATCCTCAGATAAAATTTACCGGGAAATCGAAATATGATGTAAAAATTAGGTGTTAGTGTTCAAAATTATTGAGTTTGGTACAATTTGTACATGTAGATGACACCATAAGCAATATTGAAGTATAGCGTTAATTAGTAGTCGTTTTTATTCATCAATATTTACCAATCACATTTGTATATGATGATTTGTGGTAACATGAGTATGGAGTGCTCTTTCTCTCGCTTTTTTCCCCGTTTGTACATTTAATTGAACATATGAATCATGAATATTTTAACTCTTTTATTTTAATGCCCGATATATTGACTTGTATAGCATTGTCATTAGATTTGCGATTAAAACTTAATATATATATATATATATATATATATAGTCTATGCTACGTTGGAAGTAGCAAATCTATTCTGAATAAACTGAAAATATAATCAAATGTTCTTAATAAATTAATTGCGATATTAAATTCATGTTTATCTTTTAATACCTGAAATTACAGCATTTAACATATTCAAGGTTTTTAATCTTTTAAAATCGTAAGATGGAGTCTCTTGGTAATTGACTTTGTACAATTCCTTAACTTAAATTTTATATGGATATTACGTGCTTATTGAACTTAAAACAAGGGGATTTTTCGCTTAAATATAAAATGTTTACGAAACGAAACTGCATCTTTATGCATTTAATAATGCAGAAGTATTTTCAATTGCTTAAATTTACATATTCTAAATAATATTAGTGACTATTTGTGAATAATTCATTGAATAAACAAGGGAAATTACACTCAATTTAGTAAAATTTGCAGAATAACATAATTTGAATTACATTTACGAAAATCTCTAATTCCACATATTTTTATCTTCGTTATTCTGTTATTCTTAAACAAATGTGACTTCTGCAGATGTACGATTATTTTGTTTAACACTGGAAAATAAATATATTAACAGAATTTAAGTGCAAAACTCCGTTTACGTGTTTGTTTCTTTGTTCAAAATGAAATGCTGCATTTTAATTATTAATTTAATACATTTTATTATTAACAGAAAAAAATAACTTTTTAAGAAAAATCACATTAACAAAAGTACATGCATCGCAATAAGATTAATTTCTTAAATACTACATAAAAATAAACTAAAGGAATGCGCTGCAGTATAATGCGATATAAAAGCCATTTTCAAAAAAATAAATATATTTCTGTATTAACATTTACAAATTTCTTTTGGAACTGTTAATTTTTACGACATTATTGCACTGTAGAAAAACAAGCAAACAGTACAATTGCAAAGTTGAAAGAAACTTCATAAATGCATCATAAAAACTGAAGAAAACGCAAAGAGTTTCCAAAGAATTACGCTTCCTTTATCAGGCAGAAAAAAGCCGTCCTGTCAATACGAGAGTAATAGCAAATGAGTCTTCTCTTAGTAGTAGGACGTCGACTGAAGAGCTATTTTACGACTGAAGAGCAAACAATAGTCTTTCGAAAAATGGTGTGTTAAACTGTTTTTATGTTGTACTAAGAAGTTTATATCTATGGTATTGTGTTGTTGCTTCAAAAAAGATTTGCTTTTAAAAAAATTATTTATTTTAATGACAAACATTGACAAATGTCATCTACTACGAAAAATATGCTTTTATAAAAGTAATCTGCTTATAATGATTTTTTTTTTAATATCTTTTACGAGATATAAAAATTTTAGACCAAAGTTCATGTTGCTTACTTGCGAACAAAAATATTATTTATAGTTATTTTATAAGATAGTGACGGCATATGAGAAATAAAATTTATTTGGTCTACTTTATTTGGACAAAAACTTGGTAAACTTGCGATTAAATTGAACTTAGAGAGCATGAGCCAAGCTAACTTTGTTTTTACATGTCTAACTCGTCTAAGCGAACTTGTTCAGACCGCCAAGTTCTTTAATATGGATTGCTATAGTTATAACAAAATCTTCCAGTCTGATTAAGTTCTCTGTGAGTACATCGCTACTCATAAAAGGACATTTTTACTCGAAATCAGCGAAACATTTCCTTGAATATATATATTTTTAATTAATTTAGATTTTAAAAAAAAGTTGTCAGAACAGAATACAGAGAAACCCGGAAAATGCAATCACTGTTAACCGTATAAATAAAACTTTTTAAAATTTTCTGAAAATCGCAACATTTCTTCTTATTTTATAACTTGATAAGAATATGATGTATTACAAAGTTTTATACCAAAAAATATACCACAAAATGTGTTCTAGGTAGTTTGTTATGAAATCCATTTGAAATAAATGGTTCACTATTAACAGATGATAAATTTACCAGTATCGAAATATATTATTTAAATGGTAATCCTTTTGTACAGGAAAATCTAGAGATTAAAATAATTTACAGAACAGAAAAGTCACTGAATATCGATTCTTAATATTGTTTTTATTCATTTTGTCACTGTTTTTTTTTTTAAACAAATATCTCACCTTTTATGTACCATTGAAAAAATTTACGTAATACAAATAAATGAAGAAATATAATTAATAAAGTACGTATTTCACATTACAGTAGACAGCTTACTTGCATTTACTTCATAATAATAAAACGAGAAATAATTTTAAATAAAAATCGAATTTAAATATTAGAAAAAGCTTATTCTAAATTAAAATAATATAAAACTGTAAGGAAAAAAAAATATCGAATTCGGAAATTCCTTTAAAAGGTTTATTTAAAAGCACATGAATCATCGACATGTTTGGCCACAACTTCTTACGTATTATTTTTTATTTCAAAGCAGATAGTTATATACTAACAATTACTATCATTTTTTTAACATTTAAACTTAACGTTGTTAAAAAATGAAATGTTAATTACAAGCGCTATCATTATTATTTGAAACGGAGCTTGTATTTCGAAAATATATACTAAAATTCGAATGAGATAAAAAGTCTATCATTTAAATATTTCTAACTAATGACTGACATGTGACCTATTCACATTGTAACACCATTTTTGAGGATTTCCCTTTTACCTTTCGATATATGTATAAACAGTGACAGAACATTTTTTTTGCAGTTATAAAAAGGACGAAGAACCTATTTTCGTAGCCATTATAAAGTTAATTTATCAGTATATTATTAAAGATTTAAAAAAAAAATTGTATAGTTTAGAAAGTTACAGAAACGTTTTCTGATATTGTAGAAATGTTCTGTGTAACACCGTAGTAACCCACAAATCTAATATCATTTCCTAATTTCATATATCTTTCGGATAATAATCAATGAGAATCTTAGAATCTTCGGATTCAATCTGGTCACTCATATAATAACAGAACGTGATTTCCTAAATTACGGACCATTTATTTCCAGAACGTTTCCAAATATTCAGTGTAATGTCGTCTTTACGAACGACTGCAGAAACCTTTCCGTTAACCCCTTCGCGACGAACATCCTTTACAGAATTTTTAATCTTTTACCACCGGTTTTTCAAAACAGAAATGTTTGCCTATTTGAATCGCAGAAACGATAACATTAAATAAGGCAAAGCTTAAAATAAAAAGTAACTGGTGGGAATAATCGAGGATTCTGAGCATCTTATGCGTCACGTATACGTGTCGCTCGTCCCCAAGGGGTTAAACCCAGAAGCCTTTATAAGAAGGACGAATCAGAAACCTGAGAACACAACTGGTTTCAGAATTTATCAGAAACATCTGTTTCGAGATGTAAACACCATTTTTTACAGTGTAAACGATTTAAATGCATGTAGTTTTTCAATAAAAGATAAAAGTAAAAGAAAAAGACTCACTGCAGTTTTAGATTTTCCTTTAGTTTAATAAAATATTAATGGAATATATGATTAGTATTTTTTTTTCTTAAACACTGCCATGTCTGCACACTTAAAAAAAATAAAAATGTTTCTTAATCTAGCTCTTATCTTTCTTAGGTTTACGAAAATATAAAATAACGTCTTCAAAGTTACCCGTAATTCCGAAAAGCATTCCTTTATCTTTAGAATCCACTGAAACGAATATGTATGTGAGATTTGAAGAAGCATGTCTAAAACAAAAGATTAGTTTATTGCCCATAAATTTCGGAAATGTTTTCGAGTAGATTTTAGAGCATATTAATCAGTTTTTTTCTAATCGGAATATCGTTTTTCCTGATGCTATCTATTCTCAATTAAACATCTTTTGCTGCGTAACAGAATTTATACATACATGAGTAACAAAACAACGTTAATTTTAATGTTAATGTTTATTGCTCATAATTTTTACGTTAATGTTAATGCTGTTAATTTATTATGTTTGAACGTCAAAATGTTTACTTGAGAATTGAGAGTATCCAAAAAACCGATTTTGGCGTTTGGGAAAACTGATTAACACACTGTAAAACTAATCGAAAGCGATTTTGAAAATTACGAGCTGCAAACATAATTGCTGTTTCAGAATCTCGAAAATCTATTGGCTTATGAGGTTTGAGATCTGTTGGTTTATAATCCAGCTACAATTCCTAAAACAGGTGAGACCCGCTGCAAATCAGAAATTTTGCTAAAACTTCACTAGATTAACTGTACGAATAGCTACTACACAACCATGGTTAAGTAATTAAAATATCTTGGAAAAATGCTAATGACAACCAAATTCCGGAAATAATTTTACACGTACATTCATTCACAATGTAAGCAACGCAAACAAATGAGGTTTATGGTGGTTTATGAGGTTTCTGAAGATAAAGAAACACTTTTTTCGAAATCGTTGGTCTATCAGAAGAGATTATATTTTAATAAACCTCAAAAAAAGATAAGAGATACATTGAGAAACATTGTCTTTTTTTGCAGTGCATAGTTCCTTATCATATATTCTAATACGAGAAAAACTTGTGTGTGTGTGGTTATGCAAATTTTATTTTAAAAACGGCTCTAACGATTTTGACGAAATTTTGTATTCTACCGTTTTGGGGCACCAGAAAACCATTGGGCTAGGTCACGTGTTCGAGAAAATTCGATTAGTGGGTCATTTTGGGTCATCAAGGGTCAGGGTCAAGCTAATTCTATGTAAAAAACGGTTCAAACGATTTTGAAGAAATTTTGTATTTTACCGTTTTTGGGCACCAAAAAAACATTGGGCTAGGTCACGTGTTCGAGAAAATTCGATTAGTGGGTCATCAAGGGTCATCAAGGGTTAGGGTCAAGCTAATTCTATCTAAAAAATGGTTCAAACAATTTTGACGAAAATTTGTATTTTACCGTTTTCGGGCAGCAGAAAACATTTGGGCTAGGTCACGTGTTCGAGAAAATTTGATTAGTGGGTCATCAAGGGTCAGAGTCAGAACATAAAGCAAATGTTGACCAAGCATTGCTCGGTCGTACCCACTGGTTATTCCGTAACTGACGTAAAAATAAATTAAAACAAGGCATATTTTGACTATGACTAGCATCTTTTTTCAAAGAGTTTCGTACAAAATACACATTACGAAAGTAAAAGAAATAACAGACTAGATGGCTCATTCACGCACAAATGTTAGAATTCAGGACACCACAATCGCACGCAAATATAAAATCCACTCGACCTGTTGCAGCTCGTGGGATATTTAAATAGAGGTGCAAAATACTTTAATTGAGAAAATAAAATCTCCAAGTACGACATAATACAAAGGTTAAAATACATTTGTATTTTCAAAAGTTAAAAGAAAAAAAATGCAAATAAAAGAATTAGCAAGTACTCGTAAGTAGTAAGAATGTATCATTTTACTTTCTTTGGATAACTTTAACCATATCTATAAAAATTACAGATTAATTTTATTTCTGATTCATAGTTCTTTTGTAAATTGGGACATTGCAGCTGTGTGCTGAGCGCTGGTGTGATTCGCCATCATTTTGTATGATTTTTTTTTCTTTGCTCCAAATAATTCAAAATAAAGAGTTTGAAATACATCTAATTGTAAAATAAAAAGAGCTACAGTAATATATTTTGTTTACATTGAAAAGAAATTCCCCCAAAATGCCTAGATATAAGCAGTAGAATGCAAAAAAACCCCTTAAGTAGATAAATTAGATCCTTACTTACGCCCACAGTCTTGCAGAGCTTCATCTCCCTACATTTTTAACAAAATCCCAATCTTTTACTCTGAGGTGACAGCTACTTCAATGACGAGTGATGATCCAGCTGCAATTCTTAAAACAAGTGAGATCCGCTGCAAACCGAAAGTCTCTTGCTAAAGCTTCACTATACATATAGCTACTACACACCCATTGTTACCTAATTAAACTATCTCGAGAAAATTCCAATGACAACTAAATGCCGGAGATCATTTTACTCTTTGTTAAATTTAAAGGAAGACATAATACGTTTTCTTATTCACTCACAATGTTAGCAACACAAACAAAACTCACTTGACTTGCGACCCCATACAAACCGGACTCGAAAAGTAGAGTAATTAGAGAATAATTAAACATGCTATCAGAATGCTACAAATCACCCACAGTAATTGTGCCTGATTATGATAATATATACATATACAGGATGTCCCAAAAAGAACATCAGGAATTTATTTTTCAACAATTCAACTAGAACAGATTTAAAATTGAAATAACAGACATGTGTATAAAGAAGTTGAGATAAAATACCTGTGAATTTTCTCTAAAAGAAATTACTGTGAAGACAACACAGTAAGCACAAAATGTAGCCATCATGTGTCCAATCATCACTGAGCCAGAGGCTTCACATTTTGGAATGTAGCTAACAGTATATATGATATTTCTGACCAAATTACTCCTTCTTTTAGTGATGTCATCATATTTCACACAAAGGAAATAAAATCTCTTTGAAAAAACTGTACAACATTCATTTAAGTTTTGAACAAATATTCTGTTTCAGCTACGAATAAATCAGCCTTACTAAATAATAAAATGGAGGACCCTATGTTAATCTGGTTTTGTTATTGTTGTTATTGTTTCCGTACGACTGATTTGTCCATTTAGTTTTAATAGAGATTATGAAATTACTCTGTATATCAGATTATTTTTCTTTTGTTTTAAATATAAATCTTTCCAAATACTATTTTCAAATTTTCAATACTTTTGATAAAGTTCATATTAAAAAACCTATCAGAAATCATATACGTTGTAACTCATTTTCGATAAATGCCCACCGGAAAATGTATGCAGTGAATTAATTATTTAAAAGTCATTTCTAAATAACTAAAGATGAATATTTATAATTAATGTTTAGAAATTTCCTTTCTGCTTATAAAAGTAATACCCACGCGGGAATAATTATTCTTCACAGGTATAGTAAATACTGTAATATTATGATTTTTATTAACTTCAAATGAATCCTTAGGCATAAAAACTAATTAAAATTTATGATTTGTTAGTATGCATTAAAATTCCCATGAAACTGATGTTTTAAAAATATTATTTTCATAAGTTTGATTTTACCGTTATGCTTCATCACAAACTAAATATATTTCATTAAAGCATTTATCTCTTAGCAGTTTCATGTTTCAAATTCTTTAGATTTGTACGCAC
The DNA here is from genome assembly GCA_963931845.1 of Maratus michaelseni. Lineage (NCBI taxonomy): Eukaryota > Metazoa > Arthropoda > Arachnida > Araneae > Salticidae > Maratus > Maratus michaelseni. The sequence continues at coordinate 262,986,252 of OZ007593.1, forward strand.
TGAAAAAGATTTCCAATTTTATTAATTTTGTTTTAAGTACGTTTTTTTTTTCAAATCCCAAATACGATGTTTAATTTTTGGGAACCGCTATTTTGGAATTGTAGTGTTCAAAAATAAGGCATAATCGAAAATTCTGTCCAAACTATAAAGAAATAAAAGAAAAATACTATGAGTTTGGACAGATGTGCAAATAAATTTTCTATGACTATTCAAAATAAATATTGGAAGATTTATATTACTAGAATCAAGAGAGTTTCTAAAAGTGACTTACCAAACAGTTCAAGGTGGTTGCTGGCTGAAAATGTGTTGAAGATGTATAGAGACCAAATCAAGAGATGCCTAAGGGTAAGTAATGATTTCGCTGTGTCCATGTATGAACCACCCAGAAATTATAATTCCGTCAGCTTTTATCCATCGTTGACGTTTGAAATGCGGGCTACCAAACCACAATGGAGTATTAAATTTTATGTTTTGTTACGACCTGCCCCCCCCCCTCAAAGATCCTTCACATGTTCACCAAAGCCTGTAGGCTGGTCGGCCGGTCGGCCACAAACTAGGCCATGAAACAACTTGAACTGAAATCGGCTTACCAAACACTTCATGGAGGTTGCAGGCTGAAAATGTGTTGAGGTTATATTACAACCAAATCAAGAGAGGCCTTCTAGAGGATGTAACGACTTTCTGCGCCCATATGTGAGCCTTCCTGAAATTATCGTTCAATGAGTTTTTATCCATCGCTGGAGTTTGAAAAGTGGGCAATCCAACCACAATGGATCATTGTATTTTATGTTTTGTTACGAAACCGAGAACCCTCAAAGACCCTTCAGACGTTCGCCAAAGTTCGCTATGAATCAACTTCAAGTTTGCGAGTAAAACTATGTTTATTTTCGTAGTCTAAGCAAGTATGTCTGAAGACCCATAAATTTTATCACTTCCCATTCTTCTGCAAACAATCTGTAATTATCAACAAAAAAGAGAGGAGCCTCAACAAAATGAAGAGATGGTATACGACCTATCAACGGCATCTGCTGGTGATAACTAACCTTTAGGCATGCTAATAAAATCATAAAATAAGAATAACAAATAAGAATATCAAATAAGAATTCACGGGTAAATCTGGTAGACAAGGCGCTCCTAAACTCAAATGTATCCGTAAAGGTTTCCAGACTTTTTATGGTAAACATCGTAATATCCTCTTTTCCATTTTGTTTGAAATATCACCCTTGCAAACAGATATTTAGCAATAAATAAAAATGCATCCGCAGTCAATTTAACACATGGATGTTTTATTACTTGAACACGCATCTTGTTTATTTGCACTTTCTTCTAAAAATGCTGCCGTTTCAGTGAAACGAAGCTTGAGTTTTAGTGGATAACAATTTTATTGATATGGCTGCTGATTTCTACTATTTTCGGATGATAAACATGAAATTGAAGGGATGACTTTTATAAAATTCTAATACGGTGATTCAAAATGTAACGAGACAGCTGATAGTACTTTCGGATGTTTGGTTCAAAAAATGTTTTCAATGACTGTGAAAACGTTTCAGCAAGTGTGTGAATTCAGGAAGAGAGAACTTCGAAGGCAAACTTGTTTACCTTCAATAAAAGAATTTTAACCTCTTCCTGAAATTTCTTTTTAATCAAATGGTATAACAGTTGGAATATTATAAGTGTGTCTGTCCGCAAAAAGTAAAATTCGGTGTAAACGAAGTAAGGTGTTTTACTAACACAAAGTTTGCAAGTGGCCATCCCTGTCGTACTTTAACTTTCGACAGAGGTTAAAAAAAATCTTTTCAGTGCTACACTGTAAAAAATGACCAATGTTTCTTATTTTATGAAAATATGCTATAACCACGAACGAAAATATAATATAATCTTCTGAGTTATTCGAAATTTCAAATAGCATGTTACATTGTCTTTTGAATCCCCAGAAACGGATACATTTTCAAAATTTAAAGAATAATTTATAAAAACAAATTATTTTTAGCTGCCCGAATTTTTCAGAAACGTTTCCGAAGGGATTTTATAGTGTATTAATTAGGGTCCTCATCCTTGAATACCTGTTTTTCGAATGCTATCAATTCTGAAGTAAACATTTTCATGCTCAAAAAAAATGTTTAACAGACAAACATGCAAAATTAACAGCGTTAATAACATTAAAATTAAGATTATTTCTTTACTCTTTCATGTATAAATTAACTTATGCGGCTGAAAACGTGTACTTGAGAATAGATAACATTCGAAAAACAGGTATTCCAGCTTGAGGACACTAATTAATACTCTATAAAAACCCTTCGGAAACGTTTCTGAAAAATTCGGGCAGCTAAAAATAATTTGTTTTTATAAATTATTCTTTAAATTTTGAAAATGTATTCGTTTCTTGGGATTCAAAAGACAATGTAACATGCTATTTGAAATTTCGGATAACTCAGAAGATTATATTATGTTTTCGTTCGTGGTTATAGCATATTTTCATAAAATAAGAAACATTGGTCTTTTTTTACAGTGTAGTGAGGTGTGGAAGTCGTCTATGAAGGACTGTAAAACCACCAAAAAGATGAAGTGTAATCAAACAAAATGTGTCATAAGTGTCAACAAATTTACGGGTGAAACGCAAAATGTACACCCGCAACCACAAAGCAACCATAGAACTAATATGTCTCATCTAGTGAAACAGCCTCATATGCAAAAGACGGACTAACGGCCTTGGAACAAGCCCCACCACATTAGTGCGCCAAGTTCTTCAAATAACTAACCAACTAAGTAGTACACAAAACCAAGTAGTGATAACATTCATTAGCATTCAGTAGACTAATTACAAAAAGCGCATTCACTACCACAATGCAAGCAAATACCACAATATAACACAATGCAAGCAAGGGAAGAAAAGGAAAAAATATAAAAGTGACAAAACGAAACAGTGTGCAACGACAAAGTGGTGACAATTACCAGCGACAAACATCGCAATATGACAAACCTAACAATTGTGACAACAAACCAGAGAAAACTTCGTAAAGTGACTAAAACCCAAGAAAGATTTAAAAATAAATCACCAGCAACAAGCTAGTGATAACCAACAACCAATCCGTAGAGACAAGACTTAACTTAACAAGAAAATGACAAACGAAACACAATAGGGGTGAACTCAAATAAGCGGAAAAAAGAGACCAGCCCATAAAAGCGGCGATAAACACGACAGTGACACACCACCATGAAAGGGACAAGCCAAAATAAATGGCAAAAACTCAAATTATGAAAACCAAGAAACAGGCAATGTCGCAAGAACGGTGATAAAAACACCAGCGATAACTTTACAAACAAAGCAAGTAGTATCAGAAGATATTGTACAGAATAACTATAACAATTATGAAGCCATGTACACTAATGGTGCCGGGTGCATGTAAAATGCGTCATGGGTGCAAATTCCTCCAAATTCCCTATGAATTATACCTTTGGAGGTGCCCAGTCTGGTGAAGGTCTCGTCACCTGATCAAGGTTAAAAATTACGAGATCAATTCCTTTCCTTTTTTTTATATTTTATTTTTTAAATCTACCAATTCAACAATGTTAAATAGAAACCATGAACCGGCAAACAAAGTAAACTGTAGCAAACCACTAGAGAACACTGCAGCGATGCCAACAAGGTTCTTGACAGGTGGATTACAGCCATGCTGTGATCAGGCGAATATCGTCTCGCGTACACTCGTCAAGCTATGCACTCATGCCCGGCAGGTAGAGGTCTGGTTAGCGGTATATTAAAAAAAACTTTCGACAGAGATCAATCGGTACAGTAGTACTTGAAAACGAATTATGTCAATTTTAGGATAGGTTGTTGACTAATGATGAATAAAAATGCTTTTTATGTTAAGGTGGGAGGGGGGGGGGGTATGACAATCAAACGCGACTTAAAAGTTCATTTTTGCAGGTATTTGAAAAAAAAATGAACACCTATTTTCAAACAGACCTTACATTAAATTAGACAAAATTTATGCAACAAATCACGTTAAATTAAAGTTACTACTATCAATCATGAAGCTCAGAGCAAGAAGATGATTCTATTCTCGGTATCAGATCCGCTTCACCAGTGGGCACTGCTTATTGACAACGGTTGTTCTGAAACAAACAAACATAGGTTTAAAATTTTTTAAACTACAATATGTATAACATGCAAAAGCAAATTTCCTTCTGAATGCTTATCACTCACATTCTGCCTTTTTTTGGAACTTAAATTGTCCTTAGGTAATCGCTGGAGTAAGGTTTTAGTTTACAGGGTGATTACAAATGAATATCCAAACTTTGAAAGGCTTTATTAACAAAAATATAGAAGAAACACACATTTGTGAAAAAGACATAAAAATGAAGATTGTGAAATTAGTAATAGCAAATACAATGTTCAATGTGACCACCAGCAGAAACACGAATGACATCCATTATGTAGGAGAATTCGTCCCACACGGTTTTCAGCATGTCGAGTGTTACAGTTGCAATAGTTGCAGTTACCCTCGTTTTCAGTTCAGCAGTGTCAGCTGGTAGAGGCGAAAAAAACACTTTAACTTTTATGTATCTCGGCGGCAACTGACTCAATGAACTTGTAACGGAACAGGCCGAATCGCTTTCAACCCGCCACTCGTTGCGCTATCTCTCGCCAAAAAAAAAAACAAAAAAATAAACGAATCTTTACCTTTATGAAACTTTATAACTTCTCACTCACTTCGATGTGTGAAATGGAACACTACATTTATTGTTCAGAAGATATAGCCCTTCAAAGTTGGGATATTCATTTGTAATCGCCTTCTGCGTTGCATAATCATAGAGCAATGGAAGTTCTACAATTAGGTGAACCCGAGTATGAAAGATTAGCTTTTTTAAAAGGATTTTGATGGAATTTTCGCTATTAATTAGATAAATTAAACAAACAAAAAATGTAAAAACTGTATGCACAATTAGCATTTCAAATTGTGAAACTTACATTCTACGCGAGAGGGACCGTGGTCAAAAGTTAGTTGAACAAAAAAATCTGCAAATCATTCATTTTCACAAGAAAATGTATTATGTTTAAATTTTGATTTTAATTTGTGTGATTATTGACATGCAATAGACTATCATGAGTTTTCAAGCAAAAATTAAAATGTATTATGTCTGGAAAGAAAAAAGAATTGTCATTGGCTATGCATGAAAAAAATTGCCAAATTAATAAGAAAAAAGATTGTTTTCCCCAGCAAATTGCGAATTCTTTAAAATAAAATATTTCTACAGATTTTTACATTAATGAAAAATTTTAATCTACTGGAAAGGTCGTAAATAAAACGAAAACTGGGTTACATAAATTCATTTCAAGAAGAGACTTCAGAAACATATGAAATTAAGTTGAAGAAATTCCCTTTATGCGCAATGAACTGTTAGCTAAAGATATTGATGCGTGCCTTGGTATCCATGACAGAATCCTGAATTAACAAAAACTAGCAATAAGTAAATTACAATTAATTTTCAAGAGCGAAATCCACCCGAAACCAATGAATAATAAGCATTTGGATTTTTTCATTGATGCATTGTCGATTCATAAAATCGACAGAGTGAAAAAGACCAAGCCGGGAATCGAACTCATGCCCTTGGAATATTGCTCCAAAGCTCTACCACTGAGCTCCAAGAACGATAACCAGCTTGGCGTCTCTCACTCACATATGTCGGCGAGGCTGCAACCGCAAAATCCCAGCAAGTCCACAAATGCTGGACTTTGTGTGTCGTCTCAAATTTTCCACAGGGTTTGTATGCTCATGATGACATTTTCATCTTGCGTTACGGTTGCAGCTTGTCCGACATATGTGAGGGAGAGACGCTAAGTTGGGTATCGTCCTTGTAGCTCAGTGGTAGAGACTCTGGCTTTATTCCAAGGGCCCGAGTTCGATTCCCGGCATGGACATTTTTCACTCCGTCAGTTTTATGCTTAGTTTAGCAATGTAAAAATTCACATTCACATGTTTATTAAAAAATATCTATATTATAAAGTTAAAACATATGTCCGTGAGTAACGCTGACGTCATGTTAACGGTGGCACCGACCTGATAATTCTATTTCCAATTTTTCCCAAATTTATTAACTTATAACCATAGAACAATTTAAATTTTTACACCGTCGAACAGGGTTTCACGCGGTAGCACTCGTATTTATTAATCAATTTTGATGTGACTAAGTATGTGTACAGGGCTTACCAAGATCTCGACCGGGTTCATAGGGCATCTTGATACGCTATCTTGTTTCAAAAGAGCGGACACTTAAAGATTTCAAACCTAAAAAGAATATACAAAAAAATTATTTCGAAATTCCTCCCCCCCCCCCTCCTTAAAAGTTAAGCCTTCATAGTACAAGGGTTCCAGAGTATTTTTCGTTTTACCCCTATCTTAAAAAATGGCTGAGATATAGCAGTTTAAAATTCTACGGTGGCTGACATTTGAAACAAGACACAGGTTTAAAAATAAGGGATTATTCCACAATAGGGTTTAATTTATTATTAATTTATTATTAGGGTTTTAGAATGTGGTTTCCTACAATTTTCTTTCTTTGTGGTAATTATTCTTGCAACTTTCATAAAAGCTACATGATCATATTATAAAAGGATGTCTTATTTCAATATGTTAAAAGTAATATCTATTGAATACTGTCGATATTGAAAAAAAAATATCTAACTGTCAACTGAATTTGACTGTCGGTATTTAAAAAAGTAAATTGTTATTCATAAAATATTCGCGCACACGTATGTACATAAGCGGACATAATGTCCGCCAGCGCCAAACTCTCAGCGCAGCTTGTCCCAAATGGGACCTTGCGCCATAAAACCCTATACATCCAACCAACCAACCAGCGCCAAACTCTCGCCAATCTTGGCGGTATTTTGTGACATATCACCGAACATGGCGGCAAGAATAGGTCATCATAAATGAAACCTTTTTGGCAGTAGTTGACTAATTTTGAAAAATTCGCATTCAAATTCAATATTGGTGGAAATTGGGAATGTTTTATAATCAGTTTCCATGATTTTTAGTTTCGTATTTTCGATTAAAAGTAGCTGAATTCTTAAAACCAAGGTCTAGGAAAGCTAACTTTTCTGCCGGAACAGGCCGAAAGGATTTATTTATTTGTCTGCTTTGCAGTAATGATAAGATTTTTAATGTGTGATAAATTAAACTATTTTGAATTCATCCTAAATTGTACTATTTTTTATGGATGTGATAAAATTCTGTGCAAAATTTGTAATAAAATTTTGATATTATCTCTGGTTGGAGCAAAAAAGATTAAATCGCGTAATTCATTGTAAAATATCATATATATTATTTACATTGTCAACATCCCTTTTTCTATGCATTTACAAAACGCACGACAATGAATGAGTTATGATTACAAAAGTTTTTTCGACCGGTTTCTGACACACTACACTCACATTTCGTTAAACCATATTTTGTGATTAAAAATTGGAGTTAATTAAAAATTAAATCAGCATTGTTTTCATAAATGACGTGAAAAGTATTTCTTAAATCAATGTTGCCACAAAAATAAAATACCACATTATATTGGGCTCAACAATGACTATAAAAAACGTAACTAGTACAAAAAGTTTCGCACGGGTTTATTTTACATTTATAATAAAAAGCAAAATTTAAATTCAAATGTTTAGAAGAAATATACACTATCGATCGATCTAAGCAGTGGTATTTAACGTGTAGCCTAAAATATAAGCTTTATTATATTAAATTAAATTGTATTTTAAATGTATTCAATTTATTTAACTTTGTACCGAATTTTCCTGAAGCGGATGATGTTATAGTCTAACACAATTAAAATGTGATTGTTATTTTTTTCTGTATGTGCCTTTTGCTATCTTCGATCAGTTTTCACTGTAACTTTTATGAAAAAAATTAGATGATATTCTGGCTTGACTAATGTTGTTTGCAGATATTTTTATCCTATTTTTTTTTTTGTTTTATAACTTTAAACCTGCATAGAAAAAATAATAGATATTGCTAAAAAAATATTAGACTGTAGTGCTAAGTCCTCGCACGCGTCCACTGGTATAGTATTAAAATTATTATTGTTTATATTTTTATAGATTTGATAGTAAAAGAAAAATCCGTATAATGAATCCCATATTTAGAAATTGCGTTATAATTATCAGTAACATGTAATTTTTTCGTATTAATTATATATTAAGTAATCCATTTAGTGTTTAGTCCTTCGTAATCAAGATATGGATTAAATATCATTTATACTGAATCCTGCACATAATAGATAATGCTATTTGATTATGATAGATCATTAAGTGCAATCAGAATTGGTTATTATGATGTTCGAAAATCCTTTAGATACAAATACTTTAACCAGGGACTATTACCTATAGAAATTACATAGACAACTGTATTTCGGTATTGACAATCTAAAACCACTGAACAATAAATTCAAAATATTTGCAAACAGGAGTGAAATAAGCATATTTAGTCAAACATGATAATTAATTTCAATCAATGAACGTTACTGCAAAAAATCAGGAAATGCGGTATGTTATTCAAAGCACAACTTCAGAATTTTGCAGATCAGTAAATGAACAAATTAAAAGATAAAAAATATATCTATGTAAAAATAGTTTAAAAAAAAAAAAAACACTCTTTTATAAGCATTCAATGATTATCTTGAAAATCCCGCCTAATTTCATGACTGCAAATCATGACTTTTACAAAAATTCTTTTATAATTTATTAATTTAGCGTGGACACCGAACTCAAATATGCAAAATTACCCCTTTTTTAGCTCACAGGCTATCAAAGCCTGAAAGCTAATATGCCCGCCCGTTCTGTATGTATGTATGTATGTATGTACGTACGTACGTATGTATAACTCTTGATAGAAATAACCGTTTTGATTCAAATTTTGTTTTTAGGTTCATTGGGATAAGCCGCTTCCCTGATTTGTTTTGGGGGTTCATGGGTTAAGTATAAAGGGGGAAACTGGGGGCTAACCCCCCCTCAAATTAGATAAATGGGTTTTTCATGCAGAATTTTCGATTTCCTGTAAATTTTGTATATAAGTTCATTGTGGTAAGGAGCTTTCATGATTAGTTTTGGGGGTCCATTGGTTAAGTATAAAGAGGGGAAACGGGGGGCTACCCCCCCCTCAATTCAGATAAATGGGGTTTTCATGCAGAATTATCCGATTTTCTTCATATTTTGTATATAGGTTCATTGTGGTAAGGCCACAAATTTGAAATAATAGTATAATATAGAATTAGTGTGAATAGCCTGTGAGCTCAATGCCCTCAGTTTAACTGGGCGGTTTTATTTTTATTTTTAATGTTTGGTAGGAAGCGCGATTTATATTTTTTCCTTGTTTCTGTTTTAAGAAATGGCAACACGAAAGAAAAAAATAAAAATTCTTTAAACTATCTTTTTAGGATTTCTAAATTCATTCCTCAACGTATAATAATAATTTAATTAATATGAAACTATTAATTCATTAGAGCGCATTAAAAAAATATATTAAACTCGTTATTTTTTATTTATATTCTCTACTTTTTAGTATTTAAAATAATTCGTTGTTGCAGTTCCACAGCCAGTTGGACTTTTTTAGCGAGCGTGGTTTGGCGAATAATTAAATTCATTACTGTTTTAACTCGTATACAATTGTAAACATAAAGAATGTTTGTTGATTTATCATTTGTGGCCGGCTAACAGTAAAATATCTTAAAATTAATGTATTAACTTATAATTAAGTTCTAAAAATATTAAAATCTTGTATTGTTATTGGAAACGCACATGTGAAGATATTTTTTTTATAATTTAGCATATCAAGATGTGAGTGCAAAATTTATTACAAATTTCCATCTTTACATACAAAAAACAAGTTGAGTTAATTGAAAGAGTGTATGTAAGAGAATAGTTTATAAACTATGTATGCAGAAAATTTTAAATTAGTTCAAATTTAGCCAACACTCTGTTCTCACTGTCTGAAATTGTAAGCATGATCAAATGGACTAATTTTCAAACTTTTTAGAATTTTAACAGCTAAAAGAATTAAAAAGTAACAAGTTGGAAATTGTCCGTCGAACGTGACAAATGAGACGCGTTCGTACTATAACTAGTTTTATAAATATTCATATCTTTGTATAATATCTTTTGCACTCTTATGCAAAAAATGCATGGATACAAAATTTATTTTATGTGCAGATTTTCATATTAGAGATATTAATTTTATTTTATGAAATTAAGTTTCAATATACTTTTACAAACAATTAATTACAATTCTGTTACATCAAAATTATACGCTGCGCAAATATCCAATAATGACAATGTAAAATAATCATCGTTATTATATCAGTGACATGAATTATATCGTCTGTTAATATGAAATGATTAATTTCCATAATAAAATAAGTACATTTTATGTTAGCAACATTTTATTTTTTGTTGACATTCACTGAAACTTCCAAAGGTAAATTTAAGCCTAGCTTTGAAAATTTCAGAACTTGAAGTCTATATTTAGACATTTTCCATTTAATATCTATTTCTCCGTAGACATCTGTGCAAAAAACTGTCGGTAGATTATATGATTACTACAATTAAACAATTTTAGTATACAAATTCGGTTTCTAAATTCCGTAATACGGAAATAATATGCTCCATCTTACATATGACGTAATCATGACGGATCATTGACGGATAGTATTGAATTAATTACCTATGCTAGGATTTAATAGAATGAAGAAAACGTTTATTAATATCTGTTTAAGTTTTGAGTCGATTTTCATAAAATTTGAAATGACTCGACAAAATTCTGCACCGATTATATATATTAAATTTCAAACCATTCGGTTGGGTAGTTTTTGCGCTGTTATATCGCGGACAGACGGACGAACTAGACGACGACTATAGGTGCTACGTATTTATATAATTACGAACGCACCTAAAAGTGACAACTATAGCCGAAAACAGCTACATCAGCTGAAAGTTGTGCTGTGTCTCAAAAGAACTCCTGCTCTGAATTTTGATTTGCTGAATGGATCATTTGACCGTAAAATGAACCACTAAGTATCGTCTCCGGAAACTACGGTTGTTTCCAAACGGCAATGTACAAATCCAGCCATATATTTGCGCCACGTAAAAGAAATATATTATAAATTCACCAATTCGAACCTTTTATCAAGCATAAATTAAAGTTGTGAAAAATTAATATTTGGGGTCTGCACCAAATTAATATATTGCAACAGAATTTTTTTAGAACTTAATAAATTATTGCAGTTATAAAAGTAGGCATGATTTTTAAGATAAACATTTAATAAATATTAATTTGGAGCTTGGTGCGATATAATTAAAGTAAAAATAAATACAACGTTAAAACACCAGTGCAACTGAATCTACAGCATACCGGTTTCGGTAGCATATAGCATACCCTCCTCAGTGCTGAAGAAAATGGAAATTTGCTCATATATATAGAAATGATAGAGGATTCAAGTGACAAGTTTATTAACCAATAGGAAAACGGAGGGTTCCAGGCTGACAGCCAATAGGAAAATAGAGGATTCAAGTGACAGATTTATTAGCCAATAGGAAAACGGAGGGTTCTAGGCAACATCCAATAGGAAAATCGATAGGAAATGGAAACGCTATGGTGAGAAATAGTTTAAAAAGTTAAGAAAAATTGGTTTTAATGTAATATTTCCAGCAGTCTGATAATGGTGGAATAGCAAATTCACAATTAACAAGATTTCCAAGATTTTTATGAATATGGAATGCTTCAAGGAAATTAAGTTCGTGTACAGAAGTATGTTTAGATATTATTTTAACCGAACTGAAGTCGAAAACGTGATTCATCTCCCAGCAATGTTTTGCAATAGAGGATTTTTTGATTTCTTGTTTTTCAATATATTGTTTATGTTCTTTAATACGAAATTTAAGACTACGTTTGGTTTGTCCAATGTAAGAAAGACCGCACTGACAATTAATATTGTAGATACCCCATGAATTCGATAATTCAATAGGATCTTTGAGTTTGGAAAGGGTGAGTTTGTTGGTAGGGGAAAAATTATTTTAAAGTCAAATTGTCTAAGAATTTTAGCAATGGAAAAGCTTGATTTAGGAAAGAAGGGTAACACAATATTGATATTTGAACGAGTAGAAGACTGAGATGAGTTTGAGGAACGAGGATTCTGCAGTTTTAAAAGCGCAGTATCAACCATAGAAGGGTTGTAACCTCTATTAGCTGCAATTGCTTTAATATATTGAATTTCACTATTAAATGACTGGGAATCCGAACAAACATGAAGGGCACGATTTATAAATGTATAAAATGCGGCTAATTTTTGGCTTGGAGGATGACAAGAACGAGCATGGGGTGGTAGTGAAACAGCGAGGTTTTACGATAGACAGATGTAGAGAAACCGGTAGCAGTACGAATGACAAGGGTGTCCAGGAATGGAAGCGAGCCATTATTTTCGGTTTCATAAGTAAATTGAATATTTTTTTCAGAGGTTTTTTTTTTTTTTTTTTTTTTTTTTTTTTTTTTTTTGCAAATCGACGGAGGCGCGCCTGCGCATGATCAGCCCGAACACGTAGAAGGGATGAATTAAATTCTGTTGTAGTTTTGGCCATTTTCCTTAACTTCCATTGGCTGAACCGTTTGTGATATGGAAAACAGAAAGCGGCAATCAGTTCGAAAAAATATTGTTTTTTACCATTTAATAATAAAAAGTCGTTTTCGTGATTGTCTTTTTCTTTTTTTCGGGTACGCTGCCTTAGGGCTCAATTTCAGGGGTATTAATTCACAAAACATGCTTATTTAAAGCGGAGATCTTCGTTTGGACGTTGCAATCGCTTTTCAAAAATACGAATTTTAACCCTTTAAAAAAATTCGCTGCCGCGGGTCACTTCACGCATCCCAGAGACGATCTTTTTTCTACGCTAAAATAATCTAAACGTCCTTATTTCGAGACAATCTTTTAAGGGCATCTCGGCAGACCATATTTACATCCCCTACAAAAATTTCGAAACGTTCAGAGAAGTAGAAGTATATATAAAAAAGTGATTTGTTTTATGTAAACGGCAAAACGTGGGCTGTTTCGGTGAGGTTTCGCCTCCTGTTTTCATTAGTAGATATGCATATTTTCTCACCCGACCCGAAAAAGATAAAAACGAGAAGAAAGCATATTTCTTTTACAACTAGATAACAATATTTTTCCATGAAATTTGTATATGGGTTGAAAAACCGTTATATTTATATTTGATAAAAATTGCAAAGAGTTCGAACTACAAGATTTTTTTTTCTTTTATAACTGTGAAACGACCCTATGTGAAAATAAAACAAGAAAATATCTTCTTATTAGCGCTATTACCACTAAATATCAATATTTATTTTACGATTTTTTTCTTTAAAAACATAAATTCATACAAAATAGTTTTAAAGATATAAAATCAAGGAGACTTGAGGTTTATTAAGGTTATTATCACGGGCCCGGGAAAACGTCGGGCGTTTCAACTAGTTTTAAATAGATAATGCTTACATTATTATTTATTTGAACGCCAAGTTCGTATATATATATGATCAAAATCTTTCAAATTATAGTTGTTGTGATTTTCTTACCAAATTTTAAAATAATATATGCTTAAGCAACGCTGAATTACATTAACAACCTTTGATTTTCAGTTGCATATCAATGGGCTGACTCATGGAAGAAAAATACCCATTCCCTTTGAAAGAATGCAGCGTGTTTTGTCTTTGAAGGAGTGTTTTGATTGTATCAAAGCAATCAATTTCTCATTTAGAAGATAAGATTTTCTCGCTTAAACTTTCGTTTAGTTTTAAAGGGGATGAACTATTGATAAGTTCAAAGTGAAGGTCAATGATAAACGTTTGGGGACCGCGGCAGTATTTTCACGAAGTTATATGCACTCCGCAATTGATATTGACAACGAGATAGAATTCTACAAAACATTTTCTCAGATAAAATGGTAAACATGAATGAATTTCGATCCAGTCATCCTTTAATCACCTTGAGTTTAATTCTCGTAACCTGCAAATCTGGACGGCTTACTTTCGACTATTTTTTCGGTAAGTTCGACAATTCTTTAAAAAACTGCGTCTGCACCTGTGTCGACCCTAAAGTAAGCATTGCACATGTTCTTCAGACATTGGTTCGGTACACGGGGCCTCAACTGTCAACTAACTCGTGCAGCTCTCACGAGTTTTTCATCCCTAAAATTCATGACAACGTGAAGACCATAGATGTTTATTCCGTGTGTGAAATGTGCGACTGCGACTACCAAAAAAATTACGACATCTCAATGACCTATCTAGATTTATGTGATGTGATTTTGATGACAGTTCTTCTAGTTACATTCGCGCTTCTTTTATACGAGCAGAATCCAAAATTTAATAAGGAAATATCTCGGCATTACATAGAAGAGAGACGGCAGAGAAAACTATTACATACTCTCTGAAATATGAGAGTGTATTGGTCACAAAACGCAGAGACCGAGAATTAACTTTCCATGTACACAGACTTAGAGACCGTAAGACTAAACATTAATGAAAGTCCAAATTGTACTCGGAATAACCAAGGATACCGAACGTTTAATCCTGATCATCTATTTCGATATTCCATCATGAATTATCCACTAAGAAAATTTTAAACTTTCTTTGCATATTCGGTCTAAAAACGTAATAATACTTGAATTAACAGAAGTTGTCAAACGTGTAATATTGAGCAGCTATTTTGTACTTATTTATGTCATTCAATATTGCATCTTGAAACTCAAAAAGAAGTACATAATATTGTTACAGGTTATTTTTAGTCAATCTAATCTTTTATTTTTTTTACGATATTAATAATTTGTTATTTACTTGTGGAAGATTTAATGATACTTGTAAAAAGTAACGATACTAATCGTTTAAACCTGAATATTTAATTTCATTATGTATTATGCCAGAAATCATTAAAATTTTAAAGTAATCATTTTTTACCACTCATAGCTCTGTTTTTTTTCATCTTTATATTGTCTGTATTATATACACATAGATATCATGATACGTTTATTATACATTTTATTTTTTATAATAATTAATCCCTATTTTTTTGCATGGTATTGTGTGCGAATGGTATTCTTTATATGAATTAAGATAATAATAATAGGTAATATTATCAAATTAATACTTAAAACAATATTAAATATCCGATTAACCATTAAAATCTCAATTCACTAAAAGCACTACGGTAACAATTACGACAGACGATGACTCTGTGATATTAATGATTCTGACATTCAATGACCCGTGGGATGTGATTTGTGTGATGTGATTTTGATGACAGCTATTGGAGAAATGTGCTTTATTTTACAAAGTTGGTTAAAAAACATTAATAAGGAAATATCTCGGCATTATATGAAAGAGAGACGGCAGAGAAGATTATTACATAATGTCAGAAATATGAGGGAATATTCATAGAAAAATTAAGATACTGAGAATGGATTTTCCAGGTACCCAGAGACAGTGTAAGACTAAGCTTGAATACAGGTACCAATGTTACTCTAAATAACCAAGGATACCAAACGTTAATTTTATATTTTCTATGGTTAGTTATGTTTTCAGATTTTTTAAAGTTAAAAATTAGCTAATTCAAAATCAATTTTAATAAAATATGTAATTGTAAAATTTCCCAAAAAATTAATCCTGAAAAGTTATTGCATATTTATTGGAAATCATAAACTAAAATTAAACTTTTAAAATGTTCAAAGTAAGTAAGATTGAACATTAATGAAACTCTAATGATGCTTGAAATAAGTAAGGATATTAAACTTTCAAATCTGAATATTAATATTATATTTTCTATCATTAGGTAGGTTTTAAGATTTCTTTTAGTATAAAATTATTTGATTCACTTGAAATTTATTCTAACAATTTTAATAATGTATGAAAAACTAAATTTTCTCAAAAATTTAATCCTGAACAAATATTTTATTTTTATTGGAAATCATGAACTAAAATTAAACTTTCGAAAGGCTCAAACATACTAAGATTGAACGTTATTGAAATTCCTAATGATGCTTAAAATACGTAAGGATACTAACAAAACGCGGACATTAATTTTATATTTTTTAACAATGGTTATGTTTTAAAAAAATATTTAAATTACAAATTAGTTAATTTACTAACAATTTTAATAATATAAGAAATAATAAAATTTTCCAAAAACTTAATCCTGAGAATATTAATCTTTCATTTAAAATAGGAATCATGTAATTTGAAGAAGTAGTTTTTTCTCACGAATTGTCGAAAGAAAACGCTAGGGTTTTAAACATATAGATATGAAATAGTAAAATTTTCCAAAAATTTAATCCTGAACTATTATTACATATTTATAAGAAATCAGAAAATGAAATGAACTGTCGAAGTGCTCGTATATAATAATATTGAACATTAATGAAAACTCTAATGATGCTCGAAATTAATAAGGATATTACACTTTTAACCTGAACATCAATTCTACATTTTTTATCATTAGTTGTGTTATAATGTATCTTTTTTAGTTAAAAATTAGATAATTCACTGGAAATTTATTCTGACAAATTTTATATGAAATAGTAAAATTTTCCAGAAATTTACTGAACTGTTATTGCATATTTATAAGAAATCAGAAAATGAAATGAACTGTCGAAGTGCTCGGATATAATAATATTGAACATTAATGAAAACTCTAATAATGCTCGAAATTAATAAGGATACTACACTTTAAAACCTGAACATCAATTCAACATTTTTGATCATTTGTTGTGTTTTAATGTATCTTTTTTAGTTAAAAATTAAATAATTCACTAGAAATTTATTCTGACAAATTTAATAATATATGAAATAGTAAAATTTGCCAGAAAGAAGATCCTGTACTGTTATTGCATATTTATAAGAAATCAGAAAATGAAATGAACTGTCGAAGTGCTCGTATATAATAATATTGAACATTAATGAAAGCTCGAATGATGCTCTAAATTAATAAGGTTGGGTTGATTATTGACGGCCAATTATTTACACTAGGGATATAGGACCGGGGGGAGTGCCCTTCGTGGGGGGTCTTTCTAAGGGAACCTAATCCGTATTTAAGCATGGATAAATCCACGGCTCGAAGAAACCCCCGAAAACTCCGAACGATTAGGCCGACGGGCGCGATTGGGATCGAACCCAGCACCTCCCGTCTACCAGCTTCGAGAGCACAACCTCTCAGCCACTGGTGGGGCCTAAATTAATAAGGATACTACACTTTTAAACCAGAACATCAATTCTACATTTTTGATCATTAGTTGTGTTTTAATGTATCTTTTTTAGTTAAAAAATTAAATAATTCACTAGAAATTTATTCTTACAAATTTAATAATATATGAAATAGTAAAATTTGCCAGAAAGAAGATCCTGAACTGTTATTGCCATATTTATAAGAAATCAGAAAATGAAATGAACTGTTGAAGTGCTCGGATATAATAATATTGAACATTAATGAAAGCTCTAATGATGCTCGAAATTAATAAGGATACTATTTTAAACCAGAACATCAATTCTACATTTTTGATCATTAGTTGTGTTTTAATGTATCTTTTTTAGTTAAAAATTAAATAATTCCCTGGAAATTTATTCTGACAAATTTAATAATATATGAAATAGTAACATTTGCCAGAAAGAAGATCCTGAACTGTTATTGCATATTTACGGAAATCATAAACTAAAAATGAACTTTCAAAGTGCTCGGATTTAGTAATATTGAAAATGAATGAAAGTTTTAATGATGCTCGAAATTAGTAAGGATACTAAACTTTTAAACCGGAAGATCAATTATATATTTTTTATTATTATTTATGTTTTAAGATTTGTTTTAGTTAAAATTTAATTTATTTACTGGAAATTTATTCTAATAATTTTAATAATCTATGAAATAGTAAAATTTGCCAAAACTTTATCCTGAACAGTTACTTTATACTTATGGGAAGTCATTAACTAAAATTGAAATTTCGAAATGCTCAGAAATAGTAAGATTGAACATGAATGAAAGTTCTAATGATGCTTGAAATAACTAAGGATACTAAACTTTTAAACTTGAACATTGATTTCATATGTTTTATCATTAGTTACGTTTTAAGATTTTTTTCTTGTTAAAAATTAAATAATTCACTGGAAATTTATTCTGACAACTTTAATAATATATGAAATGCTAAAATTTGACAAAAAATTAATCCTGAACTGTTATTACATATTTATGGAAATCAGAAACTGTAAATGATCATTCCAAGTGCTCGGATATTGTAATATTGAACATTAATGAAATAATTAATGATGCTCGAAATTAGTAAGGATACTAAACTTTTAAACCTGAACATCAATTTCATATTTTTTATCATTAGTTAAGTATTAAGATTTAGTTAAAATTTAATTTATTCTCTGGAAATTTATTCTAATAATTTTAATAATCTATGAAATAGTAAATTTTTCCAAAAATTTAATCCTGAACAGTTAATTTATACTTATGGGAGATCATAAACTAAAATTGAGCTTTCGAAATGCTCAGAAATAGTAAGATTGAACATGAATGAAAGTTCTAATGATTCTTAAAATAACTAAGGATACTAAACTTTTAAACCTGAACATAAATTTTATATGTTCTATCCTTAGTTACGTTTTAAGATTTTTTTTCTTGTTAAAAATTAAATAATTCACTGGAAATTTATTTTAACAACTTTAATAATATATGAAATAGCAAAATTCCTCAAAAACTTAATACTGAACAGTTATTTTATATTTATTGGAAATCATGAACTAAAATTAAAATTTCGAAATGCTCAGATATAGTAATATTGAACATTAATGAAAATTCCAATGATGCTCGAAAAAAGTATGAATATTGAACTTTTAAACCTGAACATTATATTACCTATCAATAGTTATGTTTTAAGATTTTGTTTAGTTGAAAATTAAATAAATCTTTGTAATTTTATTCCAACAACTTTAATAGTATATGAAATAGTAAAATTTGACAAACATTTAATCTTGAACTGTTATTGAATATTTATTAGAAATCAGAGACTAAAAATGAACTAAAATTTGACAAACATTTAATCTTGAACTATTATTGAATATTTATTAGAAATTAGAGACTAAAAATGAACTTTCGAAGTTCTGGGATATAGTAATATTGAACATTAATGAAAATTCTAATGATGCTCGAAATTAGTAAGGATAGCAAATTTTTAAACCTGAACATCAATTTAATACTTTTTTCATTAGTTAAATATTAAGATTTTTTTTAAATTTAATAAATTAACTGGAAATTTTTTCTAATAAATTTACTATTCTATGAAATAGTAAAAGTTGCCAAAAATGCAATCCTGAACTGTTATTTCACATTTATTCGAAATCATGAACTAAAATTGAACTTTCCAATTACTCATAGATACTAAGCTTGAACGTTAATGAAAGTTCTAATGATGATAGAAGTAAGTAAGGCTGCTAAACGTAAGGATACTACTGCGTAGAATAGTATGAAATTTCGTATGAAGTTCTATGCCTATGTGAACTTTTGCTGATTAGTTTTGTATAAAATCGTCTAAGAGGAAGCCGCAAATCGATGATTTGTTTGATTTATGCGATGCTGATATCTCCGGTTTATGTGTGAAAAATTCAACGAAGCATAAAATTTAGAATTCTCATGACAGAAATAGGATGTTATTCATTTTTTATTGTGTTAATCTAAGAGGAAGTGCCGAAATTCGACGATTTTTTCGAAATTTGTGATCCTTATATCACCAGTTTAAATGCGCAGAATTAAATTAATCTTCCCGCTTAGCACCCTGAATATGGGAATATAGTCTGTAAAAGACCTATTTGCTAAATTGATGTAATTTCTTGTACTATTTAAATTATTTAATTGATTTGATATAGATGAAACTTTTGTGATGGCAACAACGCACTACTAGTTTTCCCCGTGGTTAGCCAAAAGAATGAATCTAAAAACATTAATTATAAAATTCCATAACAAAAGTCTTGTATCTTAATTCCATTCATAGATCATTTTTAACACTTTCCAACCTAGTTGAAAAGTGTTTATGACTTCGGTTTGTCTGGCCGTCTGTCCGTCTGTCCGTGCTCTAACTCCCGTTAAGCGCAATTTTTATATGTTATTGTCGTTATCTATAGCATGTTCCCTATTTCAACTGAAGTGAGTAGCTCTTATAGTTTTTTTACAGGGACACTCAAAATAATTCCGTTCATTACGGTCTATGGGGAAAAATCATTTGCGGTTTATTTTAATGATGTTACACAGTTTCAAATACACTGTAATTGATATATATCACTAAGGTGCATTACAAGAAGCTTAATATGGAATAGGTAGTGCACAGCACTTATAGTTACTTTACAGGGACAGTCAAAAGAAGTCCGTTACATTACGTCTATGGAGAAAAATCGTTTGCGGTTTAATTAAATAAGGTTTCACTATTTTAAACGCATTGAAATTTATGTATATCACTAAGGTGCATTACAAGAGGCTTACCACAGAATATTGTGTGTATAGCAGTCATCGTTCATTTACAGGGACACACAAAAGAATTCTCTACTGCCTTTTTAACAATAATTCCTGGAAGTGCGTTTTAAGTTACTGAACGCGATTTTAAATTTAACTCACTTTTTGTCTATTACTTGGTGTGTATAAATTCTGTATTTCATATACAGGGCAGCACAAAAGTTGGCGAACACATTTCCGTTTATTGACAGAAACTCCTGAAGGAGAATTTTAAACTGTGCTACGCGTTCCCTAACTAAACTAAAATTTAGCATCCTATGTAGTATATATACAAATCTATAGATCCTATACAGGGCTGAATAAAAGTATTCGGATATTTTTCCGAATATTGTATATGTTGGAAATATATGTTGGAAATTCCTGAAATTAAGTTTTTAAAGATGTTATGCGTTTTCCAAATTGTTTACTTTGATGTTGTCTTTCACCTTATTAAACGGTAATGATTTGTAAAATTATTTTGGAAGCGTTGGAAAGTGTTCAATAATCTATGCTTGACGCATGATTTTTCGTTCTTGTTTAATTTACTATTTTAAGGCCTTTGAAATTTTGAAACAAAACATAATTAAAAAATAAATATGGTAAATATTAAAGAATGAAATTAAATCAACTGTGGATCAAGAAATAATTTATGAGTAAGCACACAAAAGTGGAACGTTGTTTGTTTATTTGAATTGATCATGATTTGCTCTTTAGTACAAACCATAAAAAAAATAATTAATTTTCCATTCTTGATAAAGTTTTGCCATAAAATAAGAAACGCTTAGCTATTTCTCGATTATCATGTTAGTAAATAGAGAGAGTTTATACGTGTTTAAAACATTTCTACATTATGTTATTGTATATATATATATATATATATATATATATATATATATATATATATATATAAAGAGCATTTTATTTTACATTTGTATTTAATAATTATTATTAGCTAATGATTTGAAAAAGAATTTTTATGTCTTCTGTTCTTCATTGAAAAATTAAAAAACTAGACATTTTTCTGCAACAGAAGCTATGGTGTATTATTTTGCATTTTATGAAATATGGTAAATAAATATGTTTAAAAAAATTTGTTTAATAAGTGTGACAACGGAAAAGATATAAAAATAATTTGAATTTTTAAAATAATCTTTTTCAGTACATTTCTTTTAAGGCTTTGGGATATACATGAATTATGACTACAATTCTTTTAAAATAACTGAGTTTTATATAACAAGGTTATTTGTCATACATTTCGATAGAAACTAATTGAAATAACTGATTGCATGAACAAAATAGCTATATAGGTCGCTTCTTGCGAATGTTTCCGTTTTTGTAGAAATGCCTGTGAAACATGTTGTCATTTTCTTGATAGCCACATTGGCACTTTTAAATAATCTTTTTAACATCTTCGGATCATGGCACCATGCGATAAAATTTTAGCGATCCAAAACGGAGAGTGTTTCCTTATTAATGTATAAGGCAACCTGTAGAATCATTGCTTCCAAAATATTAACAAGCTGAAAGACGATTTCTTTTCCATTACAGGATCAAACAGATGAACAATTTACAGAAGCTGTTCGTACATTTTTGACAATTTTCACTTACAAAACTATTTAACATAAAATATTTGTGTTTTAAATATGCAAATGGGTAACCCTTATTTTTAACAACCTGTCAACACCGTAATTTCCATGACAATAATGCCTTTTGTAATTTTGGAAGGGGTATTTTGGTCCATTTCCTCTTGACCAGCTTTCCAAAGTCCATGAAGGGTTGTAGGTCGTCGTTTGGATAACGCGCTTTTTAAAAGTCCAAAAGCGCTAAAATTCATAGAGGAGATTTTGCAGGTATATCAGTGAAGGGTATAGAACTGAGCTACGCCGCCAGGAGCCAGAGTGGCTCCAGTAAAGCACTTCAACCGTCGCACCCAAGTCTTGAGGGACTTGAAACGCGCACGACCGGGAGAGGCCTCTGTATGTGACCGGTAGGAGCACCGCCACCTGGGCATCACTCTTATTGAACCCATGAGGTGACGACAGAGGTCGTTACGATACGTGGTGGATCACAATATCAGAAGAAACCACCACGAAAACACATGGTGAATCGCTAGAGTCCCCCGACGGCTCCGTAGTCGGATGCCCATGAGGGGAACCGAGTCCACGACCATATGTCGAGTTTCCCCAACGACTCTTGCTTTGCCGAGGCTTTTGATCGTCGACCCCTAGGGAAAGAAGAAACAACTAGTTAATTGGCCGCGGTGATCAGTAAAGGGTATAAGTCTTGATACCCGCTTCTCGTTACATTTTTTAGAGGAAATTAACAGTAAATTATATGCGTGGCTTCTTGCTTTATCTGAGGCAATTCAACATATTGATATCACTGGGGTAAAGAGATGGTATTTTATGTTTTAAGATTGGAAGTGAAATATATTACTGTTAGTATATGGAGTTGATCTTAACTTTTTTCTCCATTATGTTTATTTTTAATTTGCCATTATATGTAAAGCCAGAAACAATCATAAATACTTTGCTAAAACTCTCTTTAAATATATTGAACTATGTTTTATGATTTTTTATCCTCTTTGATGATAAAAAACGATCTCTTTTTATTACAGTCTTTTAAATAGACCCAAGCTTCATCTATTGTAACAATATTTTTCCATTTTTCTCCGGATAATTGCTTCTTATAAGGATTCTTGATCTAACTGCAGGGTTTTTACGTTCGGCGATATGTGTTGGAGAAAGGCGATGAACATTGTGTGTTTTGGCCTTTTTAAATTTCAAATTAGTGTTAATGATTTTGTTAATATTGGACATGGAGCATTTGTATGATTTAGGAACAGTTGTTTGACGTCGAGGATTTTTTTTATTTACCATAAAAGATCATACCTTTGTAATGTTTGAAGAATTCCTTTTTATTCTTGGGTACATTTTTTGAACAAATTTTCCGATTGAAGTCAGACATTCAAGTTTTTTTCCTTGTATTATTAACAATATTACCTACTGTGGTTTTAGATATTGAAAAACCCTGCCCTTCACATAGATTTTTAATAACCGAATACGAATAATTATCTTTGGAATGTGCAGAAATATAGCATTCCAGCCATCGATTCTTTAAAAGCTCCAATTTGCATGTAAACAAAATTTTCGGTTGCCAGACGAGAAGTTATACTTTTAAAAACATATTAGCTGCGAAAAAAAAATTCAGTTGCCGAACGAGAAGTTATACTTTTAAAACATATTAGCTGTGAAAAATAATTTCTCTATGCGAATGATTTTTTTGATACCAAAACAAACTCGTCAAAAAATTGTGCGTAAAGCCTCTGTATACAGGAATTTCATCGAAAAAATAAACTATGTTAATGAACTGCAATAAAGCATATCGGACAGAGTAATCTGTCGTTACTGTTGAAATCATAGTTGGAATAATGCTTTGTCAAATTGAGTTTGCTTAATATATTTGTAACAACGATATTAATACTCAATATTTAATAATTTTACATATTATTTATGTCGTAAAATTTAAGCATCCCTGTTTCACAGGTCTTTGTTCTAGTATACCTATAATTAAGCAAACTTTAAAGGAAGTGCTAAATAAAAGCACTACAAAAAATAACAATAATTTTCATTCAAAATCACTCAAATTTTACGTCTTTTACGTGAAAAGAGAAATTGTTATTTATGTACAAGCAAGAATTTACAAAACAAGTTGTCTTCAGTTAATGACCTGTGTTTTCTGCAATTAGATGTGGAAAGTAATAGTTGGTCGTCATAGCAACGTTCACTAGTTTATAACATTCTTGCAAGCATCTATTATACGTCAGCTATCACACTTACTTTATTGGTGGTTTTTTTTAATAAACTAGCTGACCCGCCCGGCGCTGCTGCGGCCCGTGATAATAACCTTAAATAAACCTCAAATTTGTATGATATATGTTATATCTTTAATACGAATTTGTATGAATTTATACTTTTAAAAGAAATTTCACATAAAAGTATTGAAAGTATTGAGTGGTAAAATCGCTCGAAAAAAGACATATTCTTTTTTTGTCACGTAGGGTCGTTTTATAGTTTTTCTTTTAATAGTTCTTGTTTCTCGAAATTTTTATCGGTTAGAAATGTAACAGTTCGGCAGCTCGTGTAAAAATTTAGTGAAAAATTATTGCTATCTAGTTGTAAAATGTTTCCTTCTCACTTTTTTTTTCGGGACGGGCCCTTTAACATAACAACAACAAAAAATAGTTCTCATCGTCCGAACTCTCTGAAATTTTAATCGGCTATAAATATAGCTGTATCCAAGATCTTTTTTAAATTTCGTGGGAAAGTATGCATATTTAGTAGTGAAAACACGAGTAAAGCCAAAACAGCCCGCGTTTGACCGTTTTCGTCGAACAATTTTCAGATTTTTTTTTATTTTTTAAATACTTTCGTCTGAACGTTTCAAAATTTTTGTAGATGATGTAAATGTGGACTGCCGAGATGATCTAATAAGATTGTGTCTAAATACGGACGTTTAGTTATTTTTAGCGTAGAAAAAAGATAGGTATATTTTTTGAATTAGTATCTCTGAAATAGAGCCCTAGGACAGCGTCCCCCAAAGGGAGAAAAAGTCAATCGCGAAATCTAACCCTTTTGAATTTTTTTAAAAAAGCGCTAACAGCAATATTTTTTTCCGAAGTGATTGCAGCATTTAAGATGTATGATTGAAATAGTGCAACATTATTAAAATGATCTGAAAACGATTTTTCCCCATTGACCGCAATCTATCGGAATACTTTTGATTGCCCCTGTAATCTAACCATAAATGCTACAAACTTCATTTTCAATACCGAACATGCTATGGTCCTACCTAACAGCTTTGGCTAGCTTTGGTAGATAGACAGACGAACAGACAAACGGAATTCATAAACAATGTTCAATTTTGTTGGAAAGTGTTAAAAAATAAAAATCTGATCCTGAGGTGCATCCGATCTTGCTTTGGTCTATCATCATACAAATTTTCAGATCTCAGCTCACGATGGATTTTCCTATCATCAGACTTTCTTTTGTTAGCATAATATATAATTCTAACTTCTTAATTTTATTTTGCAAAAGCAAACGCAAAAACAAAAACAAAAAAATCTATAACAAAGTTTTACTTTGAAGCCTTATATCATCAGCGTTTTATAAATTTGACTCAATTTTAATCATTGTTCTTTTAACTACCGCTTTTATTATCAAAATAAGTTGGATAAAAGGGATAATAAATTTATTAACACAGAAAGATTGATTTTTGTTTTTTCTTAACAGATCATGAGATTTATTCGACCAATATTATAAAACCTTTTTAATTAAAAGGCAAAATGTTAATAAAAATATAAATTTTAAAAGACGTTATTTCATAAAATTTGAAGTTTCCAATAAAGTTAAATAACATGAAATCTTTATGTGAAAAGAAATTCTATTTATTAACTATATGCTCTTTCCCTCCTCCAAGATATTATTCAAAAAATATGCTTCATAAAATTGTAACAAATCATATTGCTTACTCGCTTTAGCTATAAAGTACATAAAATACTCATTATTGTCAGTTTATTCTTAACTGTACGAAATATAATAAAAACAGTTGTCTAAATCACATGGGGGAGCGAGCAAAAAAAAAAAAAAAAAAGTGTTACAGATTGAAATTTAATCAACTGAAGACTGAGTAGCTTAGGAAGAAGGTAAATAATAGCTCAGGTTTGCTGTTTTGTATGTTTATGTTTGGTTAGCTTTAAAACATTTATCTTATATAAAAAAAGATTACAATGTAAATCTTTTGCACTATAACAAAGCAGTTTTGTTTATCTTTGAAATAAGAGATTTCATGATTCATTATAGGAAAAGAAAATTTTAATGAAACTTTAAAACAGAAGATTCTTTATTTTACTGTAATGAAAGAGAATTTTTTAAAAGAATATCCTGTTTTGTTTTAAGTTTTAACATGTGTCATAAAAATTAATTTGATTTTAGAAGAACGGAAAAATATACATGGCTAATAATTAGACAAGGTTTGAAATTTAACCAACTCAAGGCGGAATAATAGTTCATGCAGATGAAAAATAAAGGCTTAGGTTTGGGAGTTTCTAACTAGTTTACTTTAAGAATAACATTTTTAATTCTAAAGGAAGCTTTCACACTTTCACAAATCGCTTTTGTGAAGAATCTTTAAATTAAATATTTCGTGTTTATTTTACAGATATTGTTTTTCATTAATGAAAGGTATTCATTGTTTCCTTTTAACATGCTTCATAAATCTTATTTTAATTGTGGTAAACTTTATGCGCTCCACTTGATATGTTTAGCTACATTTGGTTATCATAATAGTGGAAATATTAGAAATAAAATGATTTTTTCTTATAATTCGAAAGGCCACTTTTGACATGCAATATTTTTCGAAAACACCTAGGCAGGAAATTATGCAAGTAAAGAATGGTGATAAAGAAAACGTTATACCATTTACTATGACGAAGTAGTGAAAGAAACAGTATACAGGGTGTGTTCACAATGTTTCAAAACTGGTCTGAGAATACGAAATTTATTAAAAATTATTTTATAGAGAACTAAAATTCTTCGAAATATGACCCTTCGACATCAACACATCACTGCCAGAGTTTTTTGCATTGTTCATAGGCTCCCTTGAAGTCTTTGTGCGCAAGGCCGTTAATAAGCCTCTTCGAAGGTGCCTGGATCGCAGGAATCGTGTTGAATCGCATTTCTTTCAGGTCTTTCTTGATCCGGAGGAAAAAAAAAAATGCCACTGGGAGCGAGGTTGGGGCTGCAAGGGTCTTACGGCAGTATTTCACGTTATACTTAGCCAAACCTTCGGCGGCGGTGAGCGACGTGTGAGCGGTCCTATTGTCATGGTGAACAATCCAATCGTCTCTGATGTCTGGGCAGACGGCAATTAATCTAACAATAAGACGATGGTCCGTGTTTAACAGTTTACACACTTTCACCAGATTTGGCTTGTTGAAGGTCTCCCAGCGCGGTTATCATCTTCGACGTCCTCGTGGTTATTTTCGAATGTCTTGTGCCATATGAAAACCATTGCATGTGGCATGGCTTCTTTTTGGTAAGCCTCTTGAATCTTACGAAAATTCTCAGTCGCGGTTTTCTTAAGGTTCACACATAACTTTATAGAATAACGCTGCTCCAAATGACGTTGTATTTTTCACTCAACCAGTTTTAGATGGGAGTCAATGACACACACTCATTCCACTAGCAATCTACTCACTCCAATGTCTCGGAGGCAAGTGACGCGCGTGCGCTCCGTTAGGTGACACACTCACTTCCTCACCCTGTTGGTGAAAAAGGTGTGCACGCGCGCCCCTACACAGGAAACAATCAGTCTTGAAACTTTGTGAACACACCCTGTATATGCATTAGTGAATAATAATTGCAATTTAGTAAAGCGTACCACAGCAATGATATTAAAGCGGGGAACACGTGAGAGTCCAATCTTCGTGTTCATGCTTCTCAAACCGCAACTTAATAAGTCTCTAAATATAGGATAATTATAATCATAAAAAAAACATTGAGTGGCATTAACAGCCTTTGTATCTTAGTATAATCTTGAATGTCAAAAGTTCTGTCTATTCATTTTCAATTGGGATTCTTTCGGGATAACTACAGGATCTGGAATAATCCGTAAAATTGCTGCCATAATAATGACAAATCCTCCTCCATACTTAACATTTTATGTAAGACAATCAGTTTGGCCATTTAGAATCGTTTTCTGTCTCGATTTTATAAACCACATCAAAATTTGATTATTTGTTTTACTCAGAATTGCTATCTGTAGAGTACTGTGCTTTGTAGAGATTGTTTAGTAAGCAATCATGAATTTCGAGGCCACAACTGTAGATGCACGCAATACCTTCAAGGTTGCACTGAAAAATGTTCTAAGCATACAACGCCTCTCTGTTAAAGTTTCCGAAAAGTCCGACATTTTTACACCATGCACTTAAAGGAAAAAAAACCCTCAAAAAGAGCACAGCTTTATAATAGCTAGCGAACAGTAAAAAATATTATGAAAATTGTGATCATGAACTATTTAAACAAAATAAGAGGAGGGATAATACCCTTCAAGATGAATTTTTTTCTATAGGAAACCAGAGGTAGCAACTCATCCCACTCTTAAAAAAAAAAAAAAAAACTAGGCAGCATCAAACCTATAGGTTAGATCAAATAAGTCAACGTCATATAGATATTGCACTGTCCTCTAAAAAAACCCTTTTTTTTAATTTGACTTTATATAAAGTGTAATAAAGAATACAAAAAAATTAAACATAGCTATATTTCACAGCTTGTTCTGACTAAGATTGCAATGCTGAGCATTTTTCATTTTATCAATATGTTACAAAATAACAGCCAATTCACCAAAAATTTGAAAAAAAACTCACCCCCCCCCCTCAAAAAAAAAAAAAAAAAAAAAAAAAACTCATGTTACCTAAAAAAAACCACATGTTAAAATACTTGGAAATAAAATTACTTGACAGAATTTATTTTTATTATTAGGGGGAACTGGGGTACATTGATGCATGGGGCACCTTGATACACTCCTTCTACTGCTCGTAAGGTCATTACAGGAAGTTTCCCAACAGCTCCAAAATATGACGCTAGTGTACACAACTACCTACAGAACATCTTGGCGTGATTCAGTCGTTTGATGAAATGAGACGGGTGATTTAGTGTTTTTGTAGGTAAAAAGTAAACTTGAGTTGTACAATTGCAGTGGTATTATACAGATGTTCCAGTATTTCCAACAGGAAAGAATACCCTCCCTGGTAAGTAAAAGTACTCTTTATCAGTTCCTCATCCTTTTTTGTTAGGTAAATTATGAAGTTTTGGATTTGAGATTCATATTATTCAAAATGGCTACTTGGGGCACATTGATACAGCCTATGTTGGGGCACATTGATGCGTATCAATGTGCCCCATGATAGCTGCTAACAACCTATATTCATTTTAGTTCATTTTTTTCATTATATTTTATTATTTTTTTCTCGTATACTCCTTAATCCAAATATTTCCGACCAACAATTTCTAATATTAGTTTTTATTGAAGTGAAAAAGCTCCATTATTGTACACTAGAAAATTTAATAGTACTTTTGCAAACAGTGATTTTTAATTTTTCTTATTCCATGGTTACCACTATGATTAGCTCTTACAAAAAAAAAAAAAAAAAAAAAAAAAAAAGACCGAGAGAGCTGAAACTAACGAGGATGGCGTATCTAAAGCTATGAAAGCTGCATTAGAGAGAAATTTGTCAATCCGGAAAGCTGCACTCATGTTCAACACCAAACCCGCTACTCTGCAGCATCGTCTGGAGAAAATGAAAGCAGAAATGGTGAAGAATGAGTCAGGGGTCACGTTCTAAGTATTCCTCTCAACAGGCACTTACCGCCAAACAAGAAAAACAATTAAATGAATACCTTGTTAAATGCAATGAGTTGCATCACGGTCTAACACTGAAGCAGATAAGGCTCTTAGCATATGAATTTGCTAAAAACCTACGCTGTAAGTATCCTGAAAGTTGGAATGGTAATGAAATGTCAGGGGATGTCTGCAGATTTGTTCTTAATAGTTCTGAGGCACGTCAAACAACATACAAATTCGTCAATAGATCAGTTTCAACCACGTGATCACCAGCCCACCAAAAGTTATCAACCAATCATAATCGGGGATTTGTAGCCTGTATTACGAGCCAACCAATCACAATCACCATTTTTGGCGGGCAAACAAAAAACAAATCTAGTTGCTAAGGTGGTTGCTAGGGTGTGACGTCAGTTGAAACTGATCTATAGAAAACCTACTGTTGCTATGAACCTACTGAAACTTACTGTTGCTGAATATACTGTTGCTATGTGATAATCATGAGTCACACGTTTCTATTGATGCCATTGACAACTGTCGTGCAAATGGAATAATTTGTCATTCCCCCTCACACACCTTTCATAAACTGCAACCATTGGACGTAGCAGTGATTGGTCCTTTTAAAGCAAAGCTGAAAATTTCTTTCAACGATTGGCACATGAATAATCCGGGGAAACACCTATCATTTTATTACATTCCAAAGTTGGCTAAACTTGCAAACTTAGAATCATTCACTCCGGAAAATATTATGTCTGGTTTTGAGAGGACAGGCATAGTGCCCTTCAACAGATTGATATTTCCTGACTCTGATTTTTCTCCCAGCACAGTTTTCATACCTCATTCTCACTCTGATACAGTTGTTGTCACACCCCCTCAAACAGACTCAGCAACTCCCTCAACTGTCTCTCAGTCACAAGATAGCAATGTTCCACAAAGTGCTGATGCTACCCAGACTCCATGGCCAACTACTTGTTCAAACAAATCTGTAACTCCTGAAGACGCACGACTTTACCCAACAGCTATTAGTAGTAGAACTAACAAAAGAAAAGGACGGCAGCCTGGTAAATCTCGAATTTAAACTGATTCTCCAGAGAAAAAAAGGCTTTTCGACATGAGAAAAGTTCAAGAAGAGAAACAACCTACAGCACAGTAAAATAATAGAGACAAAGAACTGAAAAACGCAAAAATGCTGCAGGGGATAGAAGACACCAAACCTTTGAAGCGACAGACGAAGAAAAAGAAGGTGGAAGAATTATATTTATCAGATAAATATGAAACACCCTTAGGACAGTGGTGTGACTCTACATCAGATGATTTCAATCTAAGTGACCTGCGAGGTGAAGAAGCAGATACTTTGGAAGATGATACAATGTAAGACGCAGATACTTCTGACCAAAATATTGTTGATTATGGCTTTGTTATAGTGCGGTTTGCAAAAAAGAGATCGGTTATTCACTTTGTAGGCCAAGTTAAACGAAAAACAGATGATGGTGACCATCTTGTCGGGATTATGAACAGAAACCTGGTAACTTTTTCATTTTTCCTGAGAAAGAAGATAATTGCGGAGAGGAAGTGCCAGATATAACAAAGTTGCCCCAGTCAACAACCAGACAAGGAACAGCAAGAACATCAGTTCGTTATACATTTAATTTTGACTTTGATCGCTTTAACACTCCTTACAAATAAATTGTGGGTAATCTGCATTTCTTTGAATAAATATAAAATGGTTTGCTAACTTATTTTCTATGGAAAATATGCAGTAGCTGTTATTTTATCACCACTTTTCCCAAACGTATCAAAGTGCCCCATGAAGTGTATAAATCTATCCCGGGGACGGGGCACATTGATACAAATGACTTTTTTTTAGTTTTTTTTTTAAATTACACACAGAATTACTATATAAAACAACGATTGTGCCTGTTAATAACACACTACACTAGTTTTTCTGACATCACATGGAAAAATAACTTGAAATTTTTGTTCTCTGGGTACCAAAAAAAATTCTTAGATAAAAACCGCATCAATGTGCCCCAGTTCCCCCTATTATTTATTGTTAAACAAACAATTCTACAAAAAAAATTTAATGTTTCATTATTTTTGTAAACTGAAAGAATTTCAAATGCAAAATAAGCTAGTCGGATGAGCCAATACCAAAACTTTCTTCTATCTCACAGAGGTTTCGCATACACTAGATAGAATCAGCATCAATCTATATCAAGGTCTAACTGACTCTAAAGTTTTATTAAATTCCGTGCATTATTTCTTGAGATATGACTAGTGCTAAAATCGTGTAAATCCTGCAAAATGTAGCATAGCAACGCCACCTGTTGAGAGATTTAGACCAAACCCTAATCAACAACAACTTATATTAACGTCTAACTTAATATGAAGTTTGAGAAAAATCCGCGAATTTGTTCTTGAGATATAGTTATCGTGATAATCATGAAAAAAGTAGCATAGCAGTACCAACTGTTCGGCTATTTACACTAAAACATAAGCAGCACCTACGTATGTCAAGGTTTTACAGAATCTGAAGCTTGATGAAATTCCGTACATTAGTTCTTTAGATATCGCTATAGCAAAAATAATGAAAAGAGTTGTATAGCAGCGCCACCTGTTGGTAAATGTACATCAAAACGCAATCAGCGTCTATATATGTCAAAGTCTAAACGAATCTAAACGTTGATGAAATTAAGTGCATTAGTTTTTGAGATAGAGCTACTGCGGAAATCGCGAAAAATGTCGCGTAGCAGCGTCATCTGTTGCGCGATTTACACCAAAAACTAACCAGCACCAGTTTATATCAGGGACTAACTGAATATAAAGTTTTATTAAATTTCGTGCATTAGTTCTTGAGATAGAGCGCCCACAATATGTTTGTCGCATACAGACAGAGTCACAGACTCACAGACAGACAACTCATGTTACCTAAAAAAAAAACCACATGTTAAAATACTTGGAAATAAAATTACTTGACAGAAAAACATTTTTTATTATTATTATTTATTTTTAAACCACAATTCTACAAAAAAATATTTAACGTTTCATTATTTTTGTAAATTGAAAGAATTTCAAATGCAAAATAAACTAGTCGGATGTGCCAATCCAAAAACTTTCTTCTATCTCACACAGGTTTCAAATACAATAGAAAGAATCAGCACCAATGTATATCAAGGTCTAACTGACTCTAAAATTTTTATTAAATTCCGTGCATTAGTTCTTGAGATATGACTATTGCTAAAATCGTGTAAATCCTGCAAAATGTAGCATAGCAACGCCACGTGTTGGGAGATTTAGATCAACCCTAATCAACAACAACTTATATTAACGTCTAACTCAATCTGAAGATTGATGAAAATCCGTGCATTAGTTCTTGAGATATAGTTATCGTAATAATAATGAAAAAAGTGTCGGCGGCGCAGTTTATTTAATATGTAAAATAGTTTATGAATGGGTTTTTCCGACGAGATAATTAAAGTTGTTTACTGCAATTTTAAAGTACTTTATTATTATCTGACGATTGAAGAGTAGTTGATTCCGAATAGAAGATTACCCTTTAATTGCAATTTCCGTCACTCCCCCTTAATCTTCTATGTAGGATAAGGAAGTAAGTTCAGATTGTTTCGGTGTTTAATGAATTCAGGTTTGGGGTTGGGCTTGGTGAGTGAATCTGCGGTCATAAATTCTGTGGGACAATACTTTAAATCTATTATTCCATCTTCCTTGAGTTGTCTTATCGCGTGGAATCTGATATCTATATGTTTACTTTTTCGAGTATGTTTTTCACTTTCAACCATTTTTATACATGGCTGATTGTCCTCGTATATTGTTATGGGTTTCTGTTGTGGTAATTTTAAATCTTCCAGGAGTTTTATCATCCATAGTATTTCCTGTGCTGCGTTACTTACAGAAATGTATTCAGCTTCTGCTGATGACAGAGCAACGCATGTCTGTCCTTTCGTTGTCCAATGTATGGGACATTTTCCTAACATAAATATATTTCCGCTGGTGGATCGTCTAGTTTCTGGATCACCTCCCCAATCTGCATCTGCGTAAACTTCGAGAATAGGCTTATTTTTCGAACTTAGCGTCAGGTTGAGGTGTTTTGTGTTGTTTAAGTATGTTACGATTCTTTTGACTGCTTTCCAGTCTTTTTCTCGAGGGGTTTCATTTCTACGGCTGAGTATGTTGACCGCTGCTGAAATATCTGGCCTGGTTAATGTTGAGATGTAGAGTAATGTTCCCGTTGCTTGTCTGAATTTAATATTGTTAGGTAATAGATTTTCATCATCGTTGAGTCGATTGTAACCTGCTTCCATAGGTGTGCTGTAAGGTTTTGCGTTTTGAAGATTGAGTTTATCTACCAATTCTTCAATTTTTGAATTTTGGTTTAAGTAGAAATTTTTATCGTCTCTTTTTATATTTATTCCGAGATAGTTATTGACTTCTCCCAAATCTTTCAATTCATATTCCCTTTTGAGATTGTTTATTAATTCAATTATATCTTCGTTTTTTCCGGCGATTAACAAATCATCCACATATACTATAATGTATGTCGAGTTTTCACCATTTTCGCGTGTAAAAAGACATGAGTCAGATGTACTTTGTATAAAATTTAATGCTTTAAGACTTTCAGAGATTTTCGTGTGCCATGCTCTGGCGGCTTGTTTAAGCCCGTATATTGCTTTTTGTAATTTACATACTTTGTTTTGTTGATTTGGAGCTATATAGCCTTCCGGCTGTTTCATGTATACCTCTTCTTGTAGGTTTCCGTGTAAAAACGCTGTATTCACGTCGATATGATTAACTTTAAGGTTATGATTTAATGCTGCTATGAGAAATGCACGGATTGTGGTATGAGAGACAACTGGAGCAAAGGTCTCGTCATAATCTACTCCGAATTTCTGACTGTATCCCTGTGCCACGAGTCGTGCTTTATAGGTTTGCACTTGGTTTAGGTTGTCGCGTTTTAATTTAAAAGTCCATTTTGAACCTATCACTTTCTTGCCTGGTGGCGGATCGACTAATGTCCAAGTTTTATTTTTAGCTAGGCACTTGATTTCATTTTCGGTGGCTTTGAGCCAATTTTCCCTATCGTGTGGATTTTTCATTTCCATGATATCGTTCCAATTCTTTGGTTCATTTGATTGTGTGTCTTTAACTAAACAGACAAATCTATCTGGTGGTACTCCTCTGTTAGATCTATTTGACCTTCTTGGTTCTATTTGTGTTTGTTTGGACTCGCATGGTTGTTTTTCATTATCATTAATGTCAATTTCAATGTAATTTTTATTCTTCTCTTCTTGATTTCTATCATCAGTGGAGATTTCTTCGAGATTTGAATCTTCCTCAATGTTGTTTGAGTGTTTTATTTCATGTTCTATGAATTTTACAGTCCTGGCAATTATTATTTGTTTGTCTTTTGTGTGTATGCGATATCCTTTGAAACGTGTGTCGTAACCTAGAAAAATACCTTCTTGCGCTCTATTATCTAGTTTTCCTCGATGTATTTTATTAATGTAAACAAATGCTTTACATCCAAAGGTTCTTAAGTGTTTGAGATCAGGTTTGATACCTTTCCATAGTTCGTATGGAGTTTTGTCGTTCGCTCTTGTTGGTAATCTGTTTTGTAAATATGTCGCTGTGTGTATTGCCTCTCCCCAAAATTGTTTATTTAAATTTGCTTCTAAAAGCATGCTACGTGTCATATCGAGTAGGCTTTTATTCTTCCTTTCTGCCACGCCGTTCTGGCTCGGGTTGTGTGGAATTGTGAATTGGTGTAATATCCCGTTTTCCTTTAGATAATTGTCTATTTCGTTGCTATTATATTCTCCTCCATTATCTGATCTTATTTCTTTTGGTTTTCTACCGAATTGATTATTTACCATTGCAATGTATTCTTTTAATTTATCAATTACTTCGCTTTTCTTAGATAGTAAGTATATAGTTGTATATCTCGAGTAATCGTCGATGAATGTGAGAAAGTATTGTTTTTCTCCTAGTGTTGGTGTACTTATAGGTCCACAGACGTCGTTGTGTATTAAATCGAGAACTTTGTTTGCTCTATTTGTAGCCGATTTTGGATATGGCGCGTCGTTTAATTTAGATTTGATGCAGGTTTCGCATAATTTATTATTGTGTCTGCAGTTTTTAATTTTTATTCCGGTAGCTAGCTGTTTGTTTACAATTGTTTTGATTGCTTTATAATCACGGTGTCCTAGTCTTCGATGCCATACTTCTAAACATTCTTTATTATTATTACAGCTTAGTGTGACGTTTGCATAGTTTTCTGCATTTTCTGAGTGGTTTGTTTGTTCGATTATGTATAAATTATTTTTGTTCTTCGCTCTTATATAAATTTCACCGTCGAACGTTAAATCGCATTTGTCATTTTCAAAGATTAATTTGCATCCATTTTTAGTTGCTTTGCTTACGGATATTAAATTGGATTCTAGTTCTGGAACGTATAGGACTTCCTGTAGTCTTGTGAGTTTTATTTCTCCATTTGGGGATTTCGTTTTTATTAAAACGTCGCCTGAACCGAATGCTTCGAGTTTGTTGCCGTTTGCGATGGTGACTGATGATTTTTCAAAATTGTTAAATTTATCAAATAACCTCTTATCATTTGCAATGTGTGAGGTACTGCCACTGTCGAGTATCCAGTTTTGTTTTCCTAATTTTTCTGTTATTAGTACGCGATCTTCTGATTGATTAGTTTTTGAGCTTATTTTCTGATCATTCGCGTTATCGTGACAGTCAGTATTCTCTTTATAATTCTCTGTGTTTTCATAGCATAGTGATGATGAAAAAGGTTTAGCTTTATTTTTATTATTAAAGTTATTCACATTTTGATATGTGTGTTTGTTTTTGTTGTGCTGTGTGTATCTGCTCTTGAGGTGATAGCACTCGCTATTATTATGATTTGTCATCTTACAGTGACTGCAATATTTTGAATTTCTTTTGTAGTCGTTATAAGTGTGTTTTCTTTGTGTTTTAAATGCCTTTTCAGAGCTGTTGTTTTGTTCAGACATTTCTTGTCTGCGATTATACTCATCTATGAGTTTACTTCTGATAAAATCTGGGGATAATTCGGCTTCGGGCCTTGCCTCTAATGCTGTGATAAGCGTGTTGTAGCTGGGCGGTAATGAGCATAGAAATAGTGCAGATATGTGTGAGTCATTTATATTCTCGCCTATGGCGGATAATTTATCTACTATTTGTAGAATATTTGTTATATGAGTAATCATATTGCCGTTTTCGGGCAGTTTAGTACTGTACAGTTTTCGTAATAAATACAGTTTGCTACTCAAATTTGCTCTTTCATGCGTACTTTTGAGACCTTCCCAGGTTTGCCTGGCTGTGGTAAAATTTTTTACATGCACAATTTGTGCGTCATCTATGCTTAGATTAATCAAAGCTCTCGCCTTTCTATCTCTTTTGTTCCAATCCTCATTTAAAGGAGTTGGCGGTTGATCACTTATTACTTCGAATAAGTCTTCTTTAATGAGAAGCATTTCGAGCTTAAATTTCCAGTTGGAATAATTGCTCGAATTTAGTTTCTCGATGAATTGGCTTTCTTTGAATGTAGCCATTTTTATTTTCTATCTTTAATTATTTTTAAAGATATTTAATTTAATTTAATACGAATCGCTTTTCTTTGCGTTCGTTTTTATTTTCTATAAAGCGAGTTTTTTCAGCATATAGCTAATGTGCTTAAAATTTTTATTTAATACATACTATCAGTCTTTCATAATCTGTCGGCGGCGCAGTTTATTTAATATGTAAAATAGTTTATGAATGGGTTTTTCCGACGAGATAATTAAAGTTGTTTACTGCAATTTTAAAGTACTTTATTATTATCTGACGATTGAAGAGTAGTTGATTCCGAATAGAAGATTACCCTTTAATTGCAATTTCCGTCAAAAAGTAGCATAGCAGCACCACCTGTTCGGCTATTTACACCATAACATAAGAAGCACCTACTTATGTTAAGGTCTAACAGAATCTAAAGGTTGATGAAAATAAGTGCATTAGTTTTTGAGATAGAGCTACTGCGGGAATCGCGAAAAATGCCACATAGCAGCGCCACCTGTTGCGCGATTTACACCAAAAACTAATCAACTGAGATATAGTTATCGTGATAATAATGAAAAAAGTAGCATAGCAGCACCACCTGTTGGGCTATTTACACCATAACATAAGAAGCACCTACTTATGTTAAGGTCTAACAGAATCTGAAATATGATGAAATTCCGTACATTAGTTCTTCAGATATAGCTATCGTAAATATAATGAAAAAAGTGGTATAGCAGCACCACCTGTTGGTAAATCTACACCAAAACACAATCAGCGTCTATATATGTCAAGGTCTAAATGAATCTAAAGGTTGATGAAAATAAGTGCATTAGTTTTTGAGATAGAGCTACTGCGGAAATCGCGAAAAATGTCACATAGCAGTGCCACCTGTTGCGCGATTTACACCAAAAACTAATCAGCACCAGTTTATATCAGGGACTAACTGAATATAATTTTTTATTAAATTTCGTGCATTAGTTCTTGAGATAGAGTGCCCACAAAATTTTTGTCACATACAGACAGACAGACTCACAGACAGACATTTTCTAAGAACAGTCAAATCGTGATCAGGACCTTCTAAAACGTATAAATCCGTCGAAAACTGGAAGTCGAAAATTTTCATGAATCCAATACTTTCTTCTTGTTAAGATAGAATAAAGTAAAAATATAATTATTTGTAAATTCGCTCCAGACTTTTCTTATTTCTTTGCATACATCTTCAGTAAATTTAAGAAGAAAATTATTAAATAGTATTTGTAAAATCTTCGAGAGTATATTAATGGAGAAGCATCAGTAATAGTCACATTTTGGTTTCTTTTGTTTTGAATAATATGGTCAAACTTGAGTACTCTTTTAATTTTTGTTGGCACTAAGCACTTTATTTGACGATCATCAGTTACAACTTCAGTAATAATACCATGAAACTTTAAATCATCTTATTTAACAATCATCTACTGGCCACATTGCAACTTCTCAGCTTCTGGTACTGAACAGAATAAATCATTGTCTTCATTATCGGTAATATCACTTGCGGTGTTCAAAATTGCGACTTTTTCTGTATCATGCCGATCTGCATCTGATAAATCTGAGCTGCATAAAGAAAATTTATTACTTTCCTGACTGCCACCTTCACTATTAGTAGTACTTTTATTCTCGGTGCTTGTTTTTGAATATAATTTATGCCATGAAGAGTGATTACAATGCTTTTAAGTGCTTGGAGATTCGTGTGATTTTAACCCTTCATCTATTTCTTTTTGTGTAATAACTGAAACACTCATCTTTATTTTTCCTTACATTTTGTACGAGCTGTAGTTTGTATTTTATTAAATTGACCAATGTCAATCTATAAAAAAATTTGTAATATCTAATTGATACTAAAAAAATATTGAGTACTTAGGTTATAAAGGGAATGGATTGGTGCTGTTCCCAGAACATCTGCCAACTTCGGCACACGAAATCTTATTTTACTAATCACATTTCTTCAACATTTTTGCATGTGCAGATTTTTAGTGCTTTCACCTTTTTACTACCATTGATGCAGTAACCCTAGGGACAGCAAGTATCAAATCATACTACCATATCTGAACCTTTAGCCCATATTTGGCACCAAATAAATTTCCATTCCCTTTAGTATCTAATTACGTCTGTCAGCGGCTACTTTATGACCATTTTCATACAAGATGAGAGTAAAATTTTCTTGCATTTCATCAAGGATTCTACTTTTGCTGGTTGCAATATGTTTATTTTAACATATTTATTTGTGCTATTTAATTTTAGATTAATACTAATACAAATTTTAACAAAAGTTTACTGTTTAACACTTTTAAATAAAAAAGTGGCCACTAGTTTAAAGATAGTGACCACTTATAAAACTGCTACCACTGGCCACTAACGAAATTTCCCAATTTTGCCTTTTACCTAATATTATTAGTCGTCACGTGACCCTAGGTTGTATTGGTTTAACCCTCTGAGCGTTTTGAAAAAGGGTAAAATTGTAATGTTGTTTTCTCTGCATTTTGTTTTAAATGCTAAAAAAATATTATTCTTTCAGCATTATAAATAAAACTTAATTACAAATATGAATGTAACCCTTGAGATTGAGAGTATTAATCATTCTTCAATGTTTTGAAAATTCATTAAATCTATAGAATTATATTATCTTAAACATTGCATATATTGCAGTGAAACCTGGAGCTTAGTGAACGGAATATTACGTTCTACACGCTTACATGGAAAATAACAATTTTAACTTTACTGGTCAAAATATGTTTTGATCATCAGTAGTTAAGACCCATTTTGATTTGGAAAAAGAGAATTAAATTTATTTTGTTAAAATAAATTTAATACAACATGTGTTATTTATTAAATAACAACTTTTGCTGTATTAAGGCTAACTCAGATCAAACTTTGAAAATTATCTTTATTGCTGAAGGTTTTGCACAACAATTCATGAAATCCAAAAATTTCAAAAGTTTCAATTACTTAGGAGTGGTTGAAGCAATTTTGGCCACTTTTAGATGGTTAAAACCAGTTTTGACCAAAATTCTGGTTAAAATGAGTTTTGACTGATCAAAATTACCCTGGCTTTACCTT
Organism: Maratus michaelseni; assembly: GCA_963931845.1. Taxonomy (NCBI): domain Eukaryota; kingdom Metazoa; phylum Arthropoda; class Arachnida; order Araneae; family Salticidae; genus Maratus; species Maratus michaelseni. The sequence continues at coordinate 263,026,890 of OZ007593.1, forward strand.
CTGAGATGATAAAGCAAAGATAATGAAGTTCATCGATGACATAGAAAGGGTGCACGCTTGTTCTTGAAAGAAGATTTGCTGATAAAATTTCTGCCACTTCCTTCCTGAATTGTATTACGCTTTTCTTCTGTAGTATATTTTAAATTACGCTCATTTCTATAAGAATGGGGGGAATGCATTATATTTCAAGTTTTAAGTTTTATGTGAAAGATAAAATGATATTTTAGAACTCATTTACTGTGTTTTGCACAAAACTGTACAATCTTACAGTTCATCTGTATGCTTAGAAGAGAAAACGTACAAGTTAGCAGCTATGTATCTATATTGGTTATTCCTACCTTAAGTAAAATATTTTGCATTAAAAAATTGAAAGAGTATATAAAACAAAATAAATAAAAGTTTGAAAACATCGAAATAATGTGCCAAATACAAGTGAAGGTGTCTATGTGTAAAAAAGATTGATGGAATTTATTTTTGAAAACATGCATTTTTTAATCACAAACTAAAAAAAAACTCCTTAGAAGTTCCTTCAATTTGCATTAAATGTGCATAATTTAATTATGATCCTTAAGAATAAATGTCTTTTTAAGAAAATTTGTATAATTTATCATTTATTTATTAAAATAACTGTGACATATTATTTAGAATCCGGGGTGGAAACTATTTTAGTTACAAATTAAAACTTGATAACTTCTTCATTGACTAATAAATTTAATATTTACAACGTATTTACATGTTACTATTTACAAAATAACTCAGTTAATTTAACATTACGGCTTAGCTCAGATGCCTTGTCAGCAACAAACTCTGTAAACATTCTTCTCTTCTGGTAAAGTCTAATTTACTCAGCTTGTCAGTTCTTTTGAAAAAAAGAAAAGGAGAGAAAATATGATGGAGTGCATATAGTTCGAGCGTTACAAAACCATTTTTGGGTTTTTGTAAATTCCAGCATGTTTTTTTTTTTTAGCTCCATTTTCAAATGTCACCAGCCGAGCCACACATGACATAATCAGCTGAAAATGTAATATTTTATTTACACATTAATAGTTTAACATAAAAACATTTCAAAATTTAAGTACATCATTCTAACATGATGTATTATAACAAGCAAATATGTGAAAATGAAGCTCATGTTTTGCTAAAATTCTGCATTATTAGATTAAATTCTTTTACAATTAAATAAACATTCCTTAGATATTATAAAATGTTTTTACTGTTGAAAATGGTGTATAGAAACAGGGCAAAGCCAAAGACTGACTTCAGTAAAATATTTGATGAAGTACTAGGGTGTGTTTTTTCAGGAAACATTTCACACCGTGTCTTTTTTAGAGGAGAGCACAGTAAACAATGACTGAGGTCTACTCTGTTGTATGTTTTAGTCTGGATAGGTTTAAAGTCATTCTCTTTATACAATAAAAAAAATGTTGAAATATAAATATTTTGCACTTTAAAAAACTGTTATGTTTATATTAATAAAAGATTTTGTAATTCATTTTAGGAAAAGAAAATTTCAATGAAACTGTACAACAGATTATAAAAAACATAATAGAGTATTATGAAACAGAAACTTTAAAACTCTATAAGACGCATCCACTGATCCTGTATTTTAATATAGAAACAGAAACTGTACAACATTATAAGATACATTTACTGAATCTGCATTTCACTTTAGTGAAAGAGACTTGTTTAAATGAGTTTAATATTTTGTCGTAAGTTTTAACTTGTCTTATAAAAAAATTGAATTTAGAAGCATGGTAAAAGATGCATGATAAACAATTAGACAAAGTTTGAAATTTAATCAATTTGAGAAAATGAAGATGAAAAAATAAGGCTTTTGGTTTGAGTGTTTCTAACTAGTTTACTGTAAGGATCACTGTTTTAATGCTAAAAAAATTAAGAACTCTTTCACGATTTCACAAATCACTTTTGTAAAGAAATTGTAAAAGAAATTGTTATACCATATATTGCGACGAAGTACTCCTGAACAAGTATAACTGCACTAGAAGATAGTAATTCCAATTTTATAAGCATACCACAGCAGTTCAATGATTTTAAAGCGAGGAAAATGCGAAAGCCTCATCTTTATATTCAAGCTTCTCAAGCCACAATTTAATGTCTCTGAAGTTAAAATAATTATCATCATAAAAATTGCCATTGTGTGGCATTAACAACATTTGCATCTTAGTATAATCTTGGATGTCAAAAGTTCTGTCTATCCATTTTCAATTGTGGTTCTTTCATTATTATTAAAGGATCCGAAATTAACCCTGAGATAGCTACCAAAATAATCACAAATCCTCCCCCATACTTACCATTTCATGTCAGACAATTCTTTGTGAATTAGAGTAGAGTCGTCTTATTTCTCAATTTAATAAACCACATCAACATCCGATTTTCTTTTTCACTCAGCATTGCCCCTTTTCGACTATTGTGCTCTGTAGAGGTTGTTCAATATGCAATTATGAATTTCGAGACCATAACTGTTCACAATACCCTCAAAATTGCTCTGGCAGGTGCTCTAAGCATACAACAGCTTAAAGTTTCCGAAAGTCCTTTTTACACCAGGCATAAAAAAAAACCAAAGCTTACAGTTTCATAATAGCTAGCGTACAGTAGAAAAAATATTTAAGCTCGCGTAAGCTCTGTAGAGGTTGTTCAGTATGCAATTATGAATTTCGAGACCATAACTGTAGATATACAAAATACCCTCAAAATTGCTCAGGTAGATGCTCTAAGCATGCAACAACATAAAATTTCCGAAAGTATTTTTAACACCAGGCATAGAGAAACACAAAGCTTATAGTTTCACAATAGCTAGCGTGGAGTAGAAAAATATTTAAAAATGGTGATGTTAAAGTGTTAAAAAACAACAACAACAAAAAAAAAAAAACTAGGTAACATCAAATATAGGTAACTTCAAATAAGGAGACTTAATTCAAAGAAAAATTTGCAAATTTGTTACACACTATAAGATGCATACACTGGGAACTGCAGTAATAAAATTACAGAGAAAAACTAAAAATTGCTCGAGCTAACTAGTCACAGTCGTTCTTCGTTTTCCGAAACTCCTGTTTCAGAGCGATCAGTACATACAAAGGCAGAATGTTGCAGGCATAAATACTGTTCCTATATCTCCAAGATATATGCGGCAGTACTTCTGATGAGAACTTTATTTATAGCAAAACGAAAAAAATAATTACGGATACACTACTAAGTGTTAAATTACTTGGATAAAAATTAAAAATGCATCCTCCTAAAAGCGGAAATTCGAAGTGAAAAAAATACTAACGAATTTGCTGATATTTTAGCTAAGAGATACAAAGTTCGCTTGTTTCTATCCGACTTCTAATGAAGGGTGTTGTACAATTCGTCTGTATATATATATATATAATATACATATAATCTTTCTGTGTATGTCTTAACTATGTGTACTCATAACTACGTGTTTAACTTATTTTTTTATTTTGTCAAAGTCTCTTTCTGTAGTTTGTTCCGTTTTAATATCGTTAGGATCTAAAAATGACATCTATCTTTCTCTTTTTACGTCTGTTTTTGACTTTATATACCACCACTTTACTTAGATTACTTACGTTTAAAAATAGCCGTCAGATCGTGTAAAGTGTCTTTTTTTTTGTTTACTTTACAAGGACACATAATTTTTTTTTAACATATCATCGTGTAGTGTGCGGCAAAATAAGCTATGTCTAATGAGATTTAAAATGATTCTGGATTAGAGTCCTGCATCAGGTCGGATAAACGAAGTTTACACGGACCCGAACCGACAGGCGGTTCTGGGTCTAAGTCGGGATCGAAATATCTTTTTTCGTTGAAGTCATGTTCCGATGAGATTGATTCTTATTTTTTCGATTTCAGGTTGGTTTCGGATTGAGTTTTGACTCTTGCGGATTTTGGTTACTAATTTCTTCGAATAAAAGTCCACAACACTGTTTAAGATGAAAAAACTATATACGAGTCGGCTTCAGGTTTAAATTCGTTGAATTTGACTCGAGTTCCGAGCTCTTTTCAAATAGAATTTTCAAATTGGGATCCGTAATAATCCCATCCATGCAAGACTGTAATGCAATATACGGGATTACCCCAAAAACGCGAAGATAAAATATAATCCATTACAATCGATTTTATTTTTTGTGAAACAAAAAAATTTTTTACTATAAAGATAATGTATCTTATAACTAATTTTTTCAATAATGTGAATAATAATTAATTTATATAATAGAAATATATAATGTATTTTTGAGTCAAATAAATGATTTGTGTCCCTGCTTTTTTTGTACATTTTTCATCTTGATCGGTTTTAAACATGTTATTTTTTAAAACAGTTTAAGGTCATCCCGTATGCATTATTCGCATTACAAATATTTTTATAGCTAGGTTTGTATTTAAAGAATACAACATATCTTAAGATTTAATACTAACATGAGACGCGTTGCCATTGAAGTGATGCTCCCTTGATTTAAAAATATTTTACATGTAGCAATCTCTTTTTAACAAAACAAAAATTGGAGTTCTTTTGAATAGTTTGCGAAATGATAATAAAGTATATTTTATTGAACGTATGCAAAATTATGAAGCATTTGAACATTTTCCTTAAAATTAGACGCTGTTATTTTTTTTTTTAACGAAATTGTTGCTAAAAGTATAAGTTAGGAATATTTTTATCTTACTTATATTAAACGTGTTTGTCCATTATCTACAAAGGAATTTATGTTCAAATTGTGCAGCATAAAATTGCTGTAATTTTAATATTACCTATAAAATTCGTAAAAAATCAGTAATTTTGCTACTGTATTCCGAAATTTAGGAGCTACCACGTGAGCAATTAACGAAATCACAGGGGAAAATGAAACACCACCACCAACAACAAAATACGATAGAAGATGAGAATTAATCATCTTATGATAGAGTGGTTTAAAAAAAAAAAAATCCAAGGCTGTGTTCCTTCCTCCGGGTAAATTTTTTAACAATTCTCTTGCTACCAAAATAAGTTTAAAAAATAATGCTTCCACACGTAACAAAGCTCTTTTCTAAAACCTTGAAATAACATATATCATACTCCCAGCTTGTGAAAGATAATTTTTAATGAAACTTTGAAATAAAAGATTTTATATTTTTGAAAGATCTTTTTGAGGGAAGAAAACTTGGTGCGATTTATTCTTTGAGTTTTAACAAATCTCATAACAAAGGAAGGTTATTTTTGATCATGGAAAAAATTGATGAACCAATCGGAAAAAAAATATACAAAACTAACCAACGATTTACGTTCGTTGATTTAGAACGATATTCAAATTTAATCAGTTGAAATTTACTGAATCTGTGGCTTACTAAGAAAACAAACAAAAGCTACAATTTATTTACGGTTTTGTGTATTTCTGCCTTGTTTAGTTTTTAAAAGATTCTCTTAATTTAATAAAGTATACCCAACATAAACATTTCACACTTTAAGGCAATTTTATAAAGCTCTAAAATAAAAGATTTCATTTATAAAAAATCATTAATCTATTTCTAAGAAAACGTGGGAGAATACATCTGTTGTTTTGAGAGCATTTGCAAATAATTATTAGCTTCCTTCATCAGGCGAAATCAAACTACAGTACATAACAAGATAAGAGCAAATCTTGCAGATATGAGTATATTCTTGAGCTTTTCTTGAGTTATTGAGCGTATCCTTGATAGTATTTACTACTCTTTTTTTACTCCTTATTCATGACATGAATAGAAACGACCGTAATACAGACCAAAAAATGTATAATTTTCTCCCTTCTAAATTACACATTTATGTATTTAAATGTGCAAATATTTGTTATAGAGTTCTTTACTTTTGGCTTGCTAATACAAATATTTTATATTAATTTCTATAGTCTTAATAATTAAATAAGTCAATGAATAAGAGCTCTTCGTTACTGCACTTCTTACTTGCAAAAATGAACATTCTTATCATGAAGGTTTTTTATATTATTTTTAAAAAGGAAGCGAAATATTTTAAAGAATATTTTAAAAGCATTTTTATCTTTCAAAGCATAGTTCTTGAAAATCAGCTAAATTAATTCATAAACGCTAATTGTCTTAGTTTTACCAATGTATATTTGTGTTTAAAATGAAAGAGAAGATTTTCCCACTTATAATCCAAACGTTATTTAAGAGCACACTTCATATTAATCATGAACATTTTTAAAATCCCATTCGAAGCCACTTATATTCTAACCTTTTAAATCAAATCAGACTAGAGTGATAGTTTAGTGCTCATACGATTTTTTTTCATTCTCTTATAAATAAATACGGAAAAATTTATTTAACGTAAAAAGAAGAAAAAATAAATATTTTTAATGTATTCCAAAGACTCAGTTGCGAGTTTTATTAACAGGATAGTTGAATAAATTATAAGTATTAATATTAAGTTATTTCCAATACATAAAACGTATAACATAGAATTAGTTAAAGCATACAGTGTTTTGTAGTCGGAATAAAGATAAATTAAAAACTATATTTGTAGACATTTATTTAGTTGTGAGTTGAAGTGCACAAATTTAAATAACAATGAAAAACTTCTATATACAGGAGTTTGAATGTTCAGTTTAACATGGTTAGGAAAAGACAAAACAGAAAAGAATCACGAAAGTGCAGAATTATAAACAGGGCTTGACAAATGCGGTCGCCAGGTCGACACTGACGGCAAAGTTATTTACCTGGCAACCAAGTTATAAACCTGACTTTTATTTTTATTTTTTTTTTGGAGAAAAAATAAATAAACTTAGAAATTATATTCAAACAAAAATATTTCTAACTTTTATTTTAAGTTAGCATAAAATCAGAAATATATGGCTGACTTCAGCAGGAAAATAGAGAAAACATTGTCTTCCGGTTTCACTATTTTATTGATGCCTCCTTCAACAGAGATTTTGAAGCACTCGCCTAACTGGACATTTTAAACATTCGGCAATCAGCATTTCCCAAACATGCCGGTTTATTCAGCCTTTACAGTATTTCTTCTTTATATTTATATATAATTTTGATAATAATTTTAACAAAAATATCGCTTAAATTAAATTAAAATTTTTTATTGGGATATGTTATTGATATTTTGCTTATATATATTTTTTGGCTTAGTTAATGAAACAGTTAAAAAAATATACATTAAATATGAAAAATCTACTAGAATAAGGAAAAACAATGGTTTTCGCATATGTTCTTTAACCCGGGAAGCCCGGGTTCGATTCCCCAGTATATATAAAATGCAAATGGGAATTTCGTTCTGCCGCTTATAACTTGAGTTCTGCTGAATAGATTTGAATAGCACTTGCACTGCTAGTTAGATAAATTTTCAAGAAAAGTTTTTGTTTATAACATATTGTCTTACGTTGCTTAGTTACAGAATTTTGGGGGAAAGGTCTATAATATGGTGAATCTAATTATGAAAGGTTAGCCTTTTAAACAAGTTCTATTGGATGGATTTTGATAAGACTTGCATTGTAAGTCAGATAATGTTTCTGGGGTGGGGAGGGGGGTGTAGTATATTGCATATCGGTCTATCATTCGTTAACAAATACTACTGTAAGTAGTAAAATAGAAGTGTTCGTCTTTAACAGCCCAAATTTTGTCTGACTCATTAGAAAATATAATACCGTAATGGCGTTTGTATTGATTTCAGCAATGTGGAAGGACTTTTCAGTTAAGAATGCATATTGATTTAAAACACAAGGTCAAATTCACCGATATGTTTCGTTTGTTTTAATTTTCGTTTGGTGTAACCGACAAGTATAACGGGCGAAACCAGCTAGTTTAGTCATATAACCAACTCTCACTGATTCCAAATAAATTTCCATCTCATTTTTTAGGTAGATTAACATTTGGTGAAAATATCATCATTGGTCCAAATTTGAAATGCAGTGAAGGTTTCACAAAAATACATTACGTTATTTTCAATTACTTTGTAGTTTTTTTATGCTTCTGCATTTTATTTTAACCAGAAGATCGAGCCACTATGCCTTATCTTTTCCCTCGTTGGCTGTTGTACTGGAGAACTAGTGTACCTTGATTTACCAAAGTAGCGATATACGACCGTATGTCAATGCTTCGATGAATATTGGTACCTATCAGAAAGTAAACGTATGCTCTTGATTGCAGATTTTTCCAAACTATGTAAACCCGCATTACAGAACTTGGTGATTGATATACGCTTGGACGAGTTTTTGGTAAAATAACATTAGCTTGGCGATAATTGCAGGTTGGCCAAGTGTGATGTTTTCAAAAATCATCTCAACGAATAAAATTGTACTGGCTGTATGTCAGTGCTTCGATGAATAAAGGTACCTATCAGAAAGTAAACAGACACGGACACTCCTCAAACGTTTTGTTATATTTCGCATTGGAAAACTCGAAAAATAAAGCATACTATTACTTGAAAGTTAAAACAATTTGCTATGAAATGAAGCAAGTTTATGTTATTTTTGGAGTCATTTTAACTAAAATACGTAATAAAATTTCAAAAAATGTCGAAATATGAAAAAAAATAGCGTTCACTTTTAGAGTCAGTTCTTACAACTTACTATTCTTACAACTTCTCAAATCATACAAATTATATGTTGAAATATTAAAAAATTGTAGCGTAAATTTATTGTTAATAGAACAATTCATTTTTATAAAATCACTGAGCGAAAATATACGGCTTATCTATTATTGTACTTTCGTTAAAAAGAAATTTATATTATGAAACTGAAAAATATAAGAATGTGTACTCCTTTATAGGAAAATTTTCTTTTCTTTTGTAATTATATTTGGAGAGACAGAAGATTTCAGTGCATGATTATAAAATACTTTGTGTTCAAATGATCCCGATATTGTGTTTTTGGTGTTTTTTTAAGTAAAGCTAAGTAACACTTAGTGACTTTTACAAACAATAATTATCTTTAAAAAATTATTTTTTCATATTTGAAGTAAGAGTTTTACTAATATTGTAATGAAGAGATATGTTTGAGCCCAATTAAAACTAAATACTTAGGCATTTGAGGTCTCTACTTGAAATACTTTTCTTTAAGTATCATTTAAAACTGACAAGATTTTCCTTCAGACTTATTCACCAAAACACCACAGCAGACATTATTTCTATTTACAATCCTACTTAAACAAAGCATGGGAATATTTTCACATCATCTTTAATTTTTCACATACGTTTTTCAAAAATCGTAACAATATAACATTAACCATATTAGTTTAATAAGACCAAACACAGTCGTTTTTTTATGATTTTTCATGTTTACAGACACAAAATATTTTTTTTCTAAAAATGATGAAGAGTTATTTTAAAGTGCACTGCTATAACATAATAGATGTTTTCGGAGTTTTAAACTGAAATTGATCGCATTATTTTGTACTGCACAGCTACTAGAGGAGTGATAGTATTTAAGACTATACTATTTAGAGATCTCAAAATTAAATTTTCCGAAAAATTAAATTACATCATGAAAACATCTTTAATTTACTTAAAGATTAACAGGAATCTGTTATTTTTATAAGCATATGCACTTTTAAGAACTGTGGTAAATAAATATAAAAAAGAACCAAAAGCATGGTTATTTTATTTATTTATATATATATTTTTTCTTTTGCAATGATGTAAATTAATTTTGTGACTTCAAATATTTTACACTTTTGCATCGAACAACTCTAGTTACAGAATTTATTTACTTAATTCGATATTGGCTTCGCAACAGCATGATTAGACGTGTTAAGTACTTTGTACCCAAGTGTTCTCTTACTATTGAATGTCATAAAATTTAAGTACAAAAGTTAATAAGCTAAAAAGAATGGAAAATACAATTGTAAATACATATGTGCCGAAATCTCATAAGTGTGATGTCACAGCCCCCAGTATACCTCTCGGCATTTCTTTGCAATATAAATTCTCATTTAATGTTCAAATGTTTCTCTGTGATTGTTCTAAAATATTATGTTACTTCTACTGTGAAAATCCGTTTTCTTTTTTTATTTTTAAAATGGAATTTAAATATATCATAAATCACTTCTGTCTTCTGTCCTCAACCCATAACTTTATCATTAAAACCATCAACAAAAAATAATTATTAAATTTTTTTGATAAACCAATGCATTCATTATAAATATGAATCTCATTGAGCACAATAATGTAATTTTTATATGAGTGAAACATGTAATATTTGTTTCAGTTGGGTTTAAAGTTGTGTCGCTAACCTTTATTAGTCGAAAATTTACTAACTTTCGCATTGAAAATCGTATTAAAATTCGCTAAACTTCAAAAAATCTCAGAGGACAAAATTTGCTATATCCGACTAAAAGTTTGAAACCGAATTCCTTTTATCAATATAAAAAAAACGCGACAAAATTCCTAAAAACTCTTAAAAACGCAAAAAAGAAATGAAATTCACAAAAAATTCAAAAATCGCTGTACGAATTCCTAAGTAGCTTTATTGAAAAGGCGACAAAAGTTTTAAAATTGGGCTGAAAGATTGAAACCGAATTATTTTTACTAATGTAGAAAATCGCCTCGATACATGAAAAAACGCTAAAAATCCCATACAAAATCTCATCAAAAAATCCAAATTCGGGCTTCGAGATGCATTACTTGAGATATAGAGGTACCTTCCTTCCAATTCTTGTAGCTCTGCATGCAGCGGTATTTTCAGAACACAGCACACACATACACACGTAGAAACGAACTACATTATTCTTCATCATTTAGATGGCTTGAGAGTAAAGCTTTTACTTTATAGAAATTGTGTGATAATTTCAGAAGAGTAAGTGTACTCCACTGATGATAAAACATTATTACTTTTCGTACACATATAGTGTAAGGAAAGTATTGCAGTCATGATAAAAACTTGATTATAGAAATAGTGGTATATGTATTATTATTATAGACTTTTACATTTGAGGTTCCCTGAGTCCAATTTCGCTATTTTTACAATGTTTCCATATGTATGGATGTATGCGTGTATGCAAATATATTACAAGTTCCTCATGTTTTAAGGTTCCCAGAGCTCGTTTTTGGGGGGGTTTTCTATGATGTCGGCATGTATGCGTGTGATTGAAAAGGATAGCGCCCAAAGTATGCTTTCGATTGAGCTCCCATTTGGCAAATATGTTACCGGCCACTGTCACATAGACCGGGAGGCGGCAGCACAGACAATCACCTCATCGAGTTCACGGCTGAAATTCCAGAATTAGTTAAAACTCGATTCGCATATTAAAACGCAATCGGTCTGCCAAGTCATATCTTGGTAGAAAATACCTTAAAACCCGATTTTAGCGGTTGACTCGTAGGTTTACCATTGTGTTTTCCGGCACCCAAAAGTATGAAAACATGGAGGACTGGGTGCAGGAAAACACAATGGTAAACCTACCAGTCAACCGCTAAAATCCGGTTTTCGCGTGTTTTCCACCAAGATATGACTTGGCAGACCGATTGCGGTTTAATAAGCGAATCGAGTTTTAATTAATTCTGGAATTTCAGCCGTGAACTCGATGAGGTGATTGTCAGTGCTGCCGCCTCCCAGTCTAACAAGAACTGTATTCATTTTCGAAGAAATAGGCCGACGGGTTTGTACCTAAACGATTTTTCAACCATTCTGAGACGATAACTTATAACATTTTCTCTTATATCTCAATTCATTTATTTTTATTGCCCACATTTATCTTATATCGATACACCAACGTGACTTAATTTAATGAAATCCTTTTTGTCTTATTTTTGTAATTTATAGGCCGAACTTTCAGCCTTTGCTGAGTAAACATTTATTGATAATTACCCCATTATATAAATATTTAAGCTTTATGAATAAAAATGCACGCTTTCGTTAAAGCATGATTTCATTTTTACCAGTAGAAATATTATCAATACTAAAAGAATTTCAGTTTGTTTTTGCATAGTTCAATAGGAATATAACTGTACAAAGTAATAAAGTTTTATGGCAATGCACGCTTTCGTTAAAGCATGATTTCTTTTTCACCAGTAGAAATATTTCACCTTTGGAAAATTACGATTTAAGTTTTTATTTATTACTATCGTCATATATATAGTACATCACATTAATATTTATTTGAACGCACAGTATTCTGTAAAGTGTTCGAAAAGTCGAGAAGAGTGACAACATATATATATTTTTTTAATTTGAGGATTGATACACCATAAAATAACTTAAGCAGTATTCCTTTATTAATTCTATGTTATTAAATTCGATAATGAAATTATAACATTTAAAGATGAAAAGGCTTATATGTCTTTATAAATAATTAAAAATATATTGGTGCATAAAATTTGTTGTCATAAGCAATATATTCACCAAGCTTTATTTTTCTACGCATTTCTAAGCAGATAGCTTATTCTTTAAAATTTTCTAATGGTAAGTAATGTGCTAATTTTTAGTGGTTTTAGTTTTTAAAGTATGTTTTCAAACAAAAACAAAAAATGCTTTTATTTTCAGCGTCAAATAAGTGTAAGTCTACTCAGAATAAACTACATACGCTCTTTAAGTTTTAATTAGAAAGTACTCAAAACTGTGTTTACATATCATTTAACAGCACTTAAATCTGAATAATTACAGAAATATCGTAGCGTTGAAAATATTTTTCATGAAAAATATTTCCTCATTAATTACACAAAAACTTAAAATCATGCGTAGAATTTTTCTTTTTTACATTGTACTTGATAATATTTCACTATTAGCAAATAAGTTTTTAAATATAAATAATACTTATTAAAAGGAATGTGTTGTAGTTGTTTTGAAAGACTGAATAAAAATTTCTTAATTGTAGAAAATTGTTGACTTAAGAATACTTGAAATAATTTATTATTATTTTGGAAGTGAGATTTAATTTAAAATCACTACAGTTTTTGTTTACCTAGTGGTCTAGAAAACACTTTAAACTGGAATAGATTAATGAAAGGAGTACTAGTTCAACATCACTTAATATATTTCTAGATAAATTAAATCACAAAATGGAAATAACAAAATAAAAATAAATTCTCTTTAAAATGCCAGTCAACATTTTAAAGCAATTTATGCGAAAAATGCTCTTTTCATTCGTTTAACATAATATTCTGTGTTGTAATTGTGAATTCATTTCCTGTTGCATCATCCAAAACCCCCTTTTTCTTCTCAAAGTTTTGAAACATAAAAAGCACCTACGCAGTGTAGAGGTAGGGATGTACTTCGATTTGCAGAAAAGAGACAGTGAGACTTTGACGCATGCGCGCAACATTGTTTATTACGTAACTTTTTCAGAACATTTTTATTAGAACTTTCATTTTTGAACTCTAAGTTTAAGTTTAGTATTGTTTATGATTATGATTGTAAGAGAGCGTGTCGCCCCGTATTAGAAATTTATATAATGATGTGTGTTCGTCGTTTTATTTGTCATTAAATAGTGATGTGTTTATTAATCGCAGAATTTTATTTGAGTCAAGATTATTCTTTCGTGAATATTGCATATATTGGAATATATCGAATCATCTGAAAGACGTTCTTTATTGAAGCAATGGAGCCCCGATGCCCGTTTTTTGGAACTTAGAAGGTAAGAAAATTTGTTTCTTACTGATTTTATTTTAAATAGTTTTAGAAATCAATTATATTAAAATTGATTAATTATATGTCGTCAACATCAGCTGAATTTTATTATAGGCAGTTGGAGTTGCCACATAACTGGCATCCCTGCCGGGATTCGGTGGCTCCGTAGATGATTGGAATTAGAGATTAGAAAGTTAATTAGAAGTTAGTTAACTAGAATTGAACATTAAGAATGGATAAATTAAAGAAATCAAGGACGCCGGTGCGTTCCAACTTCACAAAGTTGATAAAAGAAATAGAAGATACTTTGCAGGCTAAATGTGATGATATCGATAGTCTGTCATCTCTTTTAGATAGGTTAGAATCAAAACATGAAGAGCTCTCATTAATAGATAATCAAATTTTAGATAATTTATCTGAAGATAAAAATTGTCAACAAGACGCCTTCGATTCGGAATATGAGCAAATAGACAAGTATAATATAAATTACTGGGAAAATAAAAATAAACTATCTAGATACATCAAAAAATTAGAAAAAGAGAGCAATCAGGATACCTCTTTGTCATTAGACAGTATGGCCACAAGAAGAAAGTTTAAATTACCCAAATTAGAGCTTAAGCCCTTTAATGGCGACATAAAAAATTGGCTATCTTTTTGGGGGCAATTTGAAAAAATCCACGAAGATCCCGAAATAGTAAATGAAGATAAAATACAGTATCTTATTCAGGCTACCCAAAAGGGATCTAGAGCTAGGGAAATCGTGGATTCTTTTCCCCCTACAGCCGATAGCTATCCTGAGGCGATACAATCGTTGAAGGCACGGTTCGGTAGAACAGATATTTTAGTCGAAGTATACATACGCGAAGTACTAGGATTAGTTATTAATAATTCTTTAGGACAAGGTCAGAGACTGTCCCTTGTTAAGTTGTATGATAAAATAGAAACATACCTTCGGTCATTAAAAATGTTAGGAGTATCGAGCGAAAACTATTCTTCGATTTTATATCCATTGGTCGAATCAGCATTGCCTTCAGATATTCTTAAATTATGGGAAAGACATCTTGGCACTTTATCTGTTAATGATAAAGATAAAGATCAGGGAATTAATAAATTAGATACTTTAATGAAATTTTTACAAATTGAAGTTGAAATGGAGCAAAAGGTCAAATTGGCTAAGAGTGGGTTTTCTTTCGATAAAGATGTCTCAGTAAATAGAGAACTTAGATTCGATCGTAAGGATAAAATTTTTTCCCTTCCTACGGCGGCCGAACTGTATAATGCAGATGATAAAAAATTGGAAGAACAGTGTGTTTTTTGCGAAAATAAACACCGTAGTCAAAATTGTAGAGCGGTATGGAAAATGACACTCGCGAAGAGAAAAGATGCTTTATTAAAAAAAGGAGCTTGATTTCGATGCTTCAATGCCAACCACTTGGCTAAAGCTTGTAAAATTAAAACTAATTGTACTCATTGTGGGAAAAGCCACCACCAGTTCATGTGCATAGAAAAGAATAAAATTAAGTTAGGCGATAATTCTAAAGAGGATTCTACTCCTAATAAAGATTGTATGCTTGCGAATACAACTTCTAGAAAAAGGGTTTTGCTCCAAATATTGGTTGTACGCATATACAATGGGGATATCGTACGAAATGTTAGAATTTTATATGACACGGGATCGCAACGGTCGTATATATCAAAATTTGCTGCTAACATGTTAGGATATAATAGCATAAGTAGAGAAAGAATAGTACATAGTTTATTTGGGGGTCGACAATGTGAAGAATTACACGATAGATATTTAATTAATTTGGGAAATATGGATAATAGTTATCGATGTAAACTTGAGGTATTAGACCACCAAAAGATTTGCTCTGAAATTTCACCTATACCGGAAGGATCCTTTATTAATGAAATAAAACGGTACGGAATTTTATTGACTGATAGAGTCACTAAAACTAATGATTTATTATACGAATTTTCTCCTGATGAAATTCATGTGTTAATTGGTGCAGATGTCGCCGGAAAATTATTTACCGGAAATTTAAAACAATTACAGGGCGGATTAGTTTGCATGGGAACTCGTTTAGGTTGGACAATTCTCGGGAAAACTGAAGGTTATGAAAATAAAAATATGAACAATTTAGTTTTCTCGCTGCATGTTAAAGAGGCAAAAATTTCCGAGTTATGGCACCTTGACACTTTAGGAATTCGAGATCCTGGGGAGAAAAAGGGTAGAGAAGAGATAGAGTTTGCCACTAAAGAACATTTTCTTAGTAATATAAGAGTAGATGACGAGGGTAGATATGAAGTTAGTCTTCCATGGATACAGGGCCACCCTAGACTACCCAGTTACGAAAATATCGCTCGACGTAGATTAAAAACATGTGTCGATTCATTAAAAAAGATAGGAAAATTAGGTGATTATAATCAAATATTTAATGAATGGTTAGACGAGAAAATTGATACTGTGAAAATAAACGTATTAGGTCTAGATAGACTGTTAACTATAGTTAACTTTCCTCATTTTTCTGTGGACTTTCTGTCGCAACTGAAGCACAGAAAACATGATCGGGAAATATGTCTGTCGGCAGGTCATTTTACACCCTGAGAAATGTTTTGTTGAATCAACAAAAATTTCGTTGACTCAACAAAACTTGTCGTTTAATTATGGGTCAATGGAACTTATTGTTTGAATCAACAAAAAAAAATATTGTTGATTTTTTTTGCAATCCCAAAAAAAATTTTTGTATCGTCAGCAAAAAAATGTATTGTTAATTCAAGTAAAATGGTTCAATTTTATTTAAATTAACAAAATTATTTTTGTTACATAGATATATGATATGTGTTATTTTAAAAATCTATTTTCTTTTTTCAACAAAATATATTTTGTTTGTTTAAATAATAAAATATGTTATATTACGAACTTTTGTTTATACTACAAAAACTTTTGCTAAATGAACCAATCTTCACTATTTTTAATTTCATTTTCAGCAGTGAATTACGCCTGTAATCCTTGAATAATAGCAAGTGATTTTTTAACCTGATTTTATCAAGCAAAAACCAAGAGAGTGAAAAATGCCCCATGTCGGTGATCGGTCCCGGGTCCTCAGAACAGCGCTCTGAGCCTCTACCACTGAGCTACAAGGAACGATATCCGAACTTGGCATTTCTCACTCTTATATATGTCGGACCGGCTGCAACCGCAGCACAAGATGGAAATGTCATCATGAGTATGCAAATTTCTGCATCCTACATGAGACGACAATACAAAGCCCAGCATACGGCAACATATAGTTAATTTTTAATTCATTTTCAGCAGTGAATTACGCCTGAAAAAAGCAGGATAAAAATTCTCTGGTTATTATTCAAGGATTACAGGAATAATTCACTGCAGAAAATTAATTAAAATTTAAATGTGTAACCATAATCAGCTTCTATTTATGTGAATGTATAACTTAATCTGTACTTTGATATAAATCAGTGCATTAGTTCTTGAGATAGAGCTATTGCAGAAATCGCAAAAAATGCAACATAGCAGCGCCATCTGTTGCGCGATTTACGCCAAAAACTAATCAGCACCAATTTATATCAGGACGTAACTGAATATAAAGTTTTATTAAATTCCGTGCATTAGTTCTTGAAATATAGCGCCCACATTTTTTTTTTGTCACATACAGACAGACAGAGTCATAGACAGTCATTTTCTAAAAACAGTCAAATCATGTTCAGGACCTTCTAAAATTCGTCGAAAACCGGAAGTCAAAAATTTTCATGAATCCAATTCTTTCTTCTTTTAAAGATAGAAGAAAGTAATAAATGGGAGAGGGGGATTTTTAAAACTACCTTGGTCCGTACCAATTAAAAAAGTTTTAATTATCCAAAACTTACGTTAATCCTTTAATCATATAGCTACATATGTCAAATAAACCAAGTTACGTGAGAGAGTTATGGCTACTACACGACAATTTAAATTTTGCAAAAACAATAAATTTTGCTGTAATTACAAATTTAAATTACAAAATTATTGTAAAATTAAAAAAACCGATTTTGTTAATTTAAGTAAAATTGATGAAATTTTGTTAAAATTTTGTAAGAGTGTTAACAATATCTTTTTGTCCATGCAACAAAACCAATATCTTACTTCAACTAAAAATTTTGCTTGAAACAACCAAAATGTACTCAACAAAACACGTTTTGAAGTTTTAATCAATTCCTTTTTCTGGGTGTACCTACAATCATGATATTGTATATACGGAGGCATTATTCGAGAACACATGCATTTGTAAATTTTCTGATATACAGAAAATAACCTAAAAAGTAATAAGTACTCACCTTATACTTCAGATATGTAATCACCGAAAAGACGTGAATTAGCACCAAAAATAGTCCCAAGAAATTTCTAACGAAGATGTAAATAGTTTGTTTGTATACAATAAAGTAAACAAACCTGAAACCTTCGCCATTAAATGCTTATCGTTGCCGATCATTTTACCTATGTATATCGTTTTGGGTCAGTTTCCACTGTAATATTTTTTACACTTATTTTTGAAGAAATATAATGTTTTGTTTTTAAAAATTTAATTCATTTGATATTTATATGTTTTTTAATCAATTATAATTACTTTGAAATTTTATTTCTTATTGAGATATTCCACTTATGAGAATTGAAATCTATATTATAAAGCAAAAACATGTCCCTGAGTAACGCCCTCGTTAATTTTACGGTGGCAACGACCTGGTCAAGGAATTTCCCTTCTACTAAAACTTTTTTACTGCAACGTTTTCCATTTCAATTTTTACACTGTCGAATAGGAGGGAGTGTAATTTCAATTTCTTTGAAAACTGTGTCACAAATTACGGATATGTTGATGAATTTTAAAGTAATTTTTACGCTTTCTTTTTTCTTTTTTTTCTTTCTTTTTTTCTTTCTTTTTTTTAGTTTTTTTTTAATCTATCGCGTGCAATTCGGCTATGGACTTAAAACAATATAAATAGTCCAGCACTTGTTTCCGGCTAATATTCCGTACGAAATTAAAAATTCATCAATAAATAAATAAATAAAGTAATCTATCTATCTAATCTATCTATCTATCTATCTATCTATATACATACATACATATATATATAGATAGAGAGATAGATAGATAGATAGATAGATAGATAGATATACACAGTCGAAAAAAAAGTACCTTCAAATGCAGTTTGTTAGAAAACGAACTTTATTCATTGTTTATTTATATGTTAAGCATGTTTCAAGCATGATTTTTACCTCAACAATGAATATTTTTTCATTAATCGCAGCTAATAACCATTGCCATACCCATTATTCTACCTGTACCCATAACCATTTGTTGTAATTTTTATACACTTGAAACTAACTGTTGCCAGGATTGAAAACGTTTAATGCCGTGTACCCCAATGCGTAAGTTTTGCTCTATAATTGAAATATTCTAGTAGAATAAAATGCATATGTTGTGTTACATATTTTTCAGTTACTTTTGTGTTAACTTGTATCTAAATGCAGAGTATTCTATAAAATAAGAGTTGTAATTTTCCCAACTGATTGAAAAAGTATCCAGGCCGGTATTCGAACCCAAGACCTTGGCTTGCCAACGCTCTCCAAACTAAGCGACCCGTGACAAATCCGGCGGACATATGTCACTCAAACAACCTGTAGAGCTAGAGCGTTGGAAACTTAAACCGAAATCCTGGGTTCGAATCCCGTCCAGGGCAATTTTTCACTCAGTTGAAAGAATTACAACTCTTATGATTTCTTTATCATTTGGTATGATTGTATTGAAATAATTAAGTATACTATAAAGTGTTTAGAAAGTCGAGAGGAATCACGACAGATATGTTAAATTATCTAAAGCAAACTTGTTGGTTAGATAGTATCAATGGTTTGACGAATCTCATTCTCACCTGACTGAAATTACAAAAAAAAAAAAAAAAAAAAAAAAAAAAACAGCTAGTGCACATCTTTCATTGAAATATTTGATTAATTAAAAAACAAAAATCTGTATAAACTAAATCTGCTGACCTATGGCTAATTCTTAAATTCTTTTGCGGTAGAAGAAAGATCAAAGAGAATAAACTTAAAAGAACTTATGAACTCGTATCTCCTGCAAAAAGTAAAGAAGATTTTTTAATATTTTGCCCATGCGTACCATCTCCCTTTTAGGAGTTTTATACTTACCACGTATTTGAGACTTTGATGGAACAGAAGACAAAAAACCTTCGGAAGTTTATAGAATTCTGAGTACAAACAACCCTTATATGTCTGAAAACAAGTATGGACCAAATGTGAATGCTCCATGACAATATACTACTCTTAAAATTGTCATTTCTGTAAAGCGCCGTGAATGATAAATCGCATATAAGTCATTATGACGTCGATATGTTATCGTTTTGACGAGTGGTAAATGACTAAAAATTAGGTCATGAGGGATTCACATTGGAGTACTGAAATGACGTCATTGCGTGATCACAATTTGATCACTGTTTTGATGGTATCACTTGTGATCTTTTATGATGTTCCAGAGACGTCACATCGACTAGGCGTGATGTTAGGGGAAGGCCCTCATTGCGCACAGGCTTCAGAAATATTTAACAGTGTTGAAAAGAAAATATATATATATATAATGATTATAGAAATGTTGGCATGAAATGCGAATTTCATTTCTAAAATATAGTTGTTAAACTTCCACTTAGGACTTCTGCTTTTGTACGTTTAACGACGTATTTGGAATTCTGTTACGTCCATAAACAACAAACATAAGCATAAACTATATCATAGTATAATGGTAAGGCGGTAACGATTATGTTTTCAACATTTTCTTGACACTTCCTATCCCTAGAGATCAAAAAGCATATCAAAGACTATGTTAAGTTCGAAGACAAGAAACATCGGTATATGGCGTGTATTGAAGCGTATGCACCAGATAAGTATCGTAATATCACAAAACATCCACATGATATCAAAGTCTAATTTGTCTTACTTTTTGTGACGTTACGCGTAGTAGCAAGTTACTGTGATGGCTATGGACTATTAAATATTGTATTTACTCCTCATAAGTGAAGGTCACATACTGAAATAGTGACGCGTTTTCTGTAGAACAATTTTAGTGAACTGCATAATTCCTTCTGTTGGTTGAATGTATATCTGAAAATTTCGGTGAACGGATCGATTTCTAAATGACAAAGTGAGCAAAAAATGAACATATTTGCAATGTGAGATAAACCGAGCAACGTCCTGTGGTGCCATATATACTAGCGGAAGCTGACTTATTTATGCAGCCATTCAAATGTAGTGAGTGTGAGTAATCGCCTCACATGAAGATAAACATAATATCAAGTTTGAAAATTATGTAACTAGCATGTTCTGACAAAGTTGTACAGGACTGGCTAGTGTATTTTGCTGTACGACAACTCTAACCCGCACACTGTGTCTAGGTGTGCAACTTCTTGGTTAAGAGGCAAAAAACTGTTCTTGATTTATCCTACTCTACCTTCAATGAACTTTTTTTTGTTTCCTCGCCTGAGAAGAATCCTAAAAGCACACAATATGCAAATGTCCAACATTATGTGCAGATCAATAAATCTATCAATTCCAAATGAAGAGTTCGCTGACAGTTTCCAAAAGCTTTATGGACGCTGTCGAAAGTGCATTGTATCCCATGGAAATTATTTTGAGGGTGATTAAGGATTGTTTATTTAAATTTTCAGTATTCTTTGTTTCATGATCCTATGCACCGAACATTTTAGAGGCACCTAGTATTAACTGGAATATTGTTGTGGTAATATACAAAACAATTCCATATCGATTGAAATATGAATCAGAAATGGTTTTATTTAAAGATACATTTAATGATATTAAACTTAATAAAAATAATACTTTTATTTTTATCGTACTTACCTTTGGCCAATGTGCCATGCCACGGTAGGCTAATAATTTTATTGAAATTCGATATCCGGTTTGTCATTTGGGATTCTAAAGAAAGTCCAATCTATCGCTGTGAACTAAAGCTATAAAGCTATAAACTTGCGTCTAGGAATTGTTATCCATTTATCTATTCGTGACCTGAGATGACAACACAGCAAAGACATTGACGTAATATTTGCTGTACTGAAAGTGATTTGACGATATAAGGCCGTACCCCACTAGAGAGATTAAAAGCTCTCCCCCAAAACACAATAATTGCTATAGAATTAATATCAAAGACGAGAAAAGAATAAACATACAATTTTTCGATATCAGATAAATCTTGTACTAATCAATTTAAGAATAAAAGAATCTTTTTCAGCTTATGGCAGTGTGCCAGAAACTGTACTGAGTTTGAAAATTTTTAAGTTGGTATAAAAGTTATATTCTATTGAAAAATATGTCTTTATTAAATTTACACTTTTAAATTAGGCAATTGCATAATTATTTACTCTTCCAAACAAAGATATTTGCATTTGAAAACTCTGAAAGATATTGTGATTCGTGTTTATTTATTTAATGTTCTAAAAGTTAAAATAATTGCATAAACTTAATGAATAGAAACAAAACTTTAAAAATATTGCTTCATTGTAATTCAATTTCAATGCCTTTTGAAGCATCTTTATTAAAACTTCAAAAATTGAAGTGAATATTCCCAAGTATCGTTTAGTATGCTTTTTTGTTCTTTCAAATAATTCTTCTCTGTAAAATTGTATAGTATAAACAATGCTGTTTGTTAAAATAAATGAGGGAAATAGATTTAGTTAGACTTTAATCAAATACATGCTCTTCAATGGCATTTTTATTTGAATTTGTAAACTTTGCCATTTATCGGATAAAGTCTTTGAAACAAAATATACAAAAGTTAAGAGCAATGTTATTTGATCTTTAAGCGCGGATTTCATTTTTAAAATCTGATTTTGATGCTATCAACATTATTTTTTCAATGAATTAAAAATATAATAAAATGGGATTTTCTTTTTAAAAAGAAAACAAGCTAATCTTTTTGTAAAAATTTATCTTCGAAAACCTTGCATTCAAATTTTAGACGGAGATTTTAAAAGAGAGAAAGAGTTTAAAATTTTAATGACAACTAGAAAAGTTGTTTTTTGATAAATTAATAAAGAAATATTATTACAATTATCTACTAATAACATTTCCCAAATTAACATTTGAAAGCTCCATTTAATACCAATCCCTGATTTTTCTGAATACTTTTTTCTTTAGCTATTTTTCAAAGTTAAAATAAAAGAAGTTTAGACTTAATTTGATTGAAATAGAAGAATGGAATTCTAAGCAATGATTGAATCAATTCTTTTTTTCTACTCCATTTCTTTTGAAGTAATTGAATAAAAAAAACACCAGTCTATTCAGGGTTTCTTTTTTATAGTTTAAGGAAGTGGTTCAGTAGATAAATAGCTACTGGGCTATACTGAGAGAAAAAAAAATTGAAAAGATTTTAATCGAACAAGAATTTTCAAAATAAAGAAGTCTTTTGAAATCGAAATTTATATTAATTTAAAATAAATGCAGTAGAATAAATTAGTTTTATAAGAAACTGATATGGGTGACCACATACAATTTTTGCATCGGAAAACAGATATATAAGTCATTTATTTAGACATAAATTACAGGGTGTCTCACTACAAACGTAATAGGATTTTTGTTCGTAACTTTAATTATAATGAAAACAATAAAACAAAAAATTTAAAATTATATCGCGCTTTGTAGGTAATACCATTATTTAGCCAGAAGTGATATAAGTGCACAGTGATTAGGTTAGTGAGACCTTGTGTATAGTAGTTACATTTCAAAATATGGGGCATCAAGGTATTTTGTGCATGGATAGTCGTCACTTCTACTATATGTCACTTATTATCACATTTCGGACAAAGGAATATAAGAATGTTGAAAATATCGTTGTCTTTATTTTTTAAGTTATTAACAAAAACCGACTTCAATAGGAATGAGACACTCTGTAGTTTTGACTGAATAAAAGTTTCTGGTTTCCTATGCAAAAGTTATTTGTGTTGACGCGTATTATGACCTGCCAAAGTTTGTTGCAATATTAAATGAACACGCTGTATAAAACCGCCGAGCAGACGGGCAAATTTGTAATGTTGTTTTCTCTGTAATTTTTTTAAAATGCTTAAAAAATCTGAATTTTCAAACTTGAGATAAAAAACTTAATTACGTATATAAGTATAATCCTTGAGAGTATCAATCATTACTTGATGTTTTAAAAATGCATTATATTTGTAGAATTATATTAATTTAAACAAACCTTGTATTGCTGTGAAACATACAGCATAATGAACGGATATATCAGGTCGCGGCGTTGAGAAGGTTTTAAGAAAGGGACAAAAATTTAGTTTCTCAGTCAATGCCACAATTAAATCTTCTATGCTGTATAAAGAAAATTGTTCGTTTATACGATACAAGTATAAACTCAATTATGTTTGTAATTTTTTCCTCTAAAATTTATGGATCCTAAATTCGCTCTAGAATACGAAATTTAATTCTTGGTCAGTTTATATATGCTTTTTATCTGTTTATTAAATAATCCAGAAAGTTTTTTTATGGCACAAGAATGAAACTAATTTTGCAAAGGATTGAATAACATAAAATCATATTAAATATAGTAGTTATTTCATATATTAAAAAAATAGTTATCAATTATAAATGAAATTCTAATTGTATAGGTGTCAAGTTATATATTATCTTTAAAATATACCATATTTAGAATTTGATCATTATACTAGGTGAATCCTCGCCATGTACGATTGGTAAAAAAATATTAAATTGAAATAAAGAAAATGTGTCCTAATATATTTACTGAAAATTCTTGATGCGTAACATAGGCATGTAAAAAAAAAAGCATTAAATTCCATCCTGTTTAGATTAATATATATTAGGATTAATATAGATATGATTCAAATATACCAAAAAAAATTTTCTTATTAAATTTTAGGATTAATTTTGCCTAATCTTGTTGTATAACATAGGCTTTCAAGAAGTGACAAATCTGCTTTTTTTATGCAAGCATGGCAACTTTTTAAAGTTAATAAGTTGCAAAAGAAAAAATAAGTAAAAATAAAAATCGTTGACTGCTTATTTTGTATATTTACTTAATATTTTTCTCCAGGAAAAGCCAATAAATAAAATGGAAACGACAAACAAAGTACAAGAAAAAAGAAATTAAATCTCCTTTCTGAAATATTTATTAAAGTATATTATGTTAAAGTAGTTTTTAGAAGGAGTTTAAAAATTTTTGGCTTCCTTCACATCACTCAGAATTATACACTATATTGCCAAAGGTGACCGTTCACTTGCGATTTTAGACGTTTTGTTAACTATCTAGAAAAATACATGAGGAATTAACCTGAAACTGCAGGTATGTAAACAGTGTAGTATAGGTTATATATTTCCGCGAAGATTTTTTCACGAAACCCCATAGGGGATTGTCAACAAATTGAAAAAGAACGAATATCTTTTGGATTACCCTGTAAAAACTAATGTAGCAAAAGCGTTCAAACTCTAGATTATTAATAAGTGGCTTATTGTAATATACTGTGTTCATTTTTATGAGAATAGCATATATACTCGAAGAGAAATTAAGGTTTTTATAAAAACAGTCCCAAATTTCGCGTAGTTTTTTTTCTTATAATTTGCAGAGTTCTTAATATAAAAAAAAGTTATTTTCAGAAAATATGACAAATAACATTGTACACAATTAGAATTAAAAAATAATAAAAATTGGATGAAAAATGAGCAGGTTTACTAAAAACTTTTTCACTGTGCATGCGCGAATGCAATCAAAATATAATATGCATAATGTATTAGCTAAGTATATAGAGCACCTTTTGTGAAAGTTTCAAAATCATAGCTTGAAAATTCTGATAATTATCGTCGATAGAATAAGCTCGAAATCCGTTGTTCCCAAAAGGAAGCAAAAATATGAGGGGTTGTATCCAAATATAATAGTACGTGCAATATTGTGTACGCTATCTTGGCACTAATCAACAGATATTTGAATCTATGATATATGATATTATGATATATATGATATATATGATATATATGATATATGATTTGATATATGATAGATATTTATTGAATCAAATGAAATAACAAGACTACGGAGAAATTTAAAAAATGTAACCTCACATGAACAACTCATTAATATACAAGAAGTAAATGAATGCAGACATCGTTTATATACTTAAGGTATTATATCGAAAAATGTATAAACATAAAGCCGTATAGTTCACATACTGCTTCAACACATTAATGCACAAAGAAAGATTGTTTACAATAAAAAGTATTCTAATAAAATATTTTAATGGTATTATGTAAATTTTTTCTTCATTGAACATACAATTAAAAAATATATTAATAATTCAGAAAAGAATGAAAAAAAACTGAAAATGAAAAATTGTAATATATTGTAATAATGTACAACATACACTCATAACATATATATGTCTGTTAATTGCAAAAACTATACAAATCAAATACGTCTTTTAGACATGGCCCTTGTATTACAAGGGGTTGTATACATAATAAGAAAAGAAATTATTTTTATATGGACCTTTTCCCTTAAAATCTATAATAAGAAAAGTGTTGATTTGTGTAATAGAGTATGGAGGAGAGTGTAGTTGTTTGGACAAAATTAGCTTATTGCATAATTTTATATTATTTTAATATATATTTTTTAAATGATAAAGATTCAATAACAATACAATTTTTCACAATAAGATAGGCTGGGTGGGTAGATTATTGAGTATGGTGAAGAGTTGGTGTTGTATGAAAATTTAATATGCAATGGTAAAAAAAGAGAAATTATTTTACCATTATGCATCAATCCATTACTTCTCTTAAATTTTTAGTTAATTCAGCACACATTACTTCAATCAATGGTTTCATGTCATTTATTTATTTATCTTTTAATTTCATTTATTAATTTAATTAACTTCTCAGCTTCGTTTTGGGACAATGTCATAATCTGCATCAATTCAATTCAAATAACATCTTACATTAAGCTACATCAATATATTTTGTGTTATTTAACTATTTAACACTTTTCTTTTTATAATCCACTCCCATCCTATTTAATCATTAATTTATTTGAATTTATAATTCTGCATTGTAATCTAATTTTTATTAATTTTTATTTAAACATATTTTTATATTTATATTGTAATTATTATCCACTTGTACCCCTTATTTTTTTTACTTTAATTTTCTTTAATTTATTTATACTAAGTTACATTAGTTACAATATATAGGTTTAAGTTTTATTCACCTGCGTTTTTAATTAAATAGTTTATTTTGAATAAATTTCTGTAAATTCCAGTTACTGCCATTTATTACTAGATGGAAGCAATATAATTTATCTTATTCAAAGCGTCATCCTTATATATTAAAGCAACAAGAGAAAAATTTCAGCGCAATATCGATCTTTCTGCGTATGCTTCAACTTTTTTTTTAACGTTGAATAAAGTACGTAATAGAATTAACAAGAATAAAGAGAGCTGGGGAAAGAATAGCTGGCCTATTGGTTTACTGCTCGCAACACTAGCGCTCCTACTACGACTCCTACTTTTCTACCCCTTCCCCGAGCGCCTTGATCGTGAATTATGAGACTTCTTCCACGAGCTTTGTTTGACAGTGGTGTTTACAATGAGAACCCCATTCGTTGGTGTTCAATCGGAAAGAAGGACGAAAACCACATTTCTTTATTACTTGAATAATTACGGCCCTATTATTATTATTTTTTAATATTGCATTTATGGGTTTTAAAATTATGCATACATACGTATCTTTCAACGACGAATCCAAATATCTAATTTTCCCAACGATGGGATAATTAGAAGCGGAAATATCATTTGTTTTTTAATTAATTGATTCGCTTTTTTAACGTATTCTTTCATAGCCGAAATGCTTGACTTCACTCGAGAAATTGAGTCTAGTCACCGAAAGATTGAAAATTTTTAACCTGCCAAAATTTCGGGCCCCTATAATTTTTTATGAAATATTGGATTTTTGCATCTGAAAAGTATGCGTCCTTGCTGAAAGTGGGCTGGGACTTCAGAGTTTCGAAAAATTTTCGAATTCGACCCATAATTTTTTATTTTGGCAAAATCCCGATTTTTATATATAAAAAGAAATGAAACGCTAAGGATTTTGCTATTTCATTTCAAATTATCTTGGGTTGTATGGGTCCGATCACGACACGGTTTGGCTCATTCGACTCGATATTGATAGAACTTACCGATTTTAGTTCTGAGTTTCACCAGTGAAAAAATAAATCAACAATCACAGTTTTTAAAAATATATTGATGTAGTTTCTTCAGGGTTCTAAATGAAATTTTCTTATTTAATAAATCGTCCGGCGTAGCGAGCGAAGCTCTGCTAGTTCTTTTTTTATATATCTTTCTGTGTGAATTCTTGGTTCAATGCAGTCTTATTGAGTCGATCCACAGTTATTTTATACTTATCCTAAATCAGTGCTGGTTGCAATAATGTATGGCGACATATAAAAATGTTTTGGCAACTATGTGTTTTGTTGTTGATCATGCATGTTTATTCTGTATTATGCATGCTTACTTCATTTGTTGATTACTTCATTTGTTCATCTTATTTTTGCAGTTTTATTAATTCGCATTTCTGGTTTATTAAATATAAGATTGTCCAAATCTTATAAAGATTTAGCTTATTATAGCTCGAACAATGATGAAATCGTGCATGCTTAGTGTAATCTATGGTAATTTGGGCCTGATGATTCGGTCATGATTCCACAAATATTTAATTTGAATTTTTATTTCCGCGATATATTTGGCTGTTATTCATAACAGGTATGTGTTTTTTCTTTAATTTCTTGTTTTTTACTTCCCTATTTGTGCATGTTGAATTCTTTATTGTCTTATTTTAGTTAAATATTATAATATATATATATATATACATACATACATATATATACAGGGTGATTCATAAAAGATGGGCAGAACTTTAAGGGGTTATAGTACACTTAAAGACAAATAATATTAAATAGGAGACTAAGGGTCCCAGACGTATTCCCAAGGAGATAGGGGGCATTAAAGTTTAGGGTCCGAAATTTCAAATGATTATAAAACATGGAAAAATTGGTCGATTCGTTTGCGGTTTTTGCAAAAAATTTTCTTTATGCCAGTATTTTCTTGAAATAAAATTTTAAAGTTCAATTTCAAAAAATGCCGATAGGGGGCGCTTTAGACTTTGGAGTAACAAACAACTATTTTTTAACGTTATTTTTTGTATTTCTTTAAATGATTTCGAAAGCTTAGACTTAAACTTAAATTTTGATCTAAAAATCTGAGTCCTAACGAGTAGTTAAGTAGCGTAAACTGAAATTTGAAATTTGAAACCCTTCTCCCCCCAGAACAAAAATCAGTTATTCCCGATCTTTGTGTCGTAGATTAGGCTTTAACTACTGCCGCGTTTTGCTAAAATTATTCTTTATGTCAGTATTTTCTTGAAAATAAATTTTAAAGAAAATTTTCAAAAAATTCCGATAGAGGGCGCTTTAGACTTTGGAGTAACGAACAACTATTTTATACCGTTATTTTTTGTGTCTCATTAAATGCTTTCTAAAGCTTAGACTTAAACTTAAATTTTCAGCTCAAAATCTGAATCGCTGAGCGTGGTTCAGTAGCGAGGGGAGGGGGTTCAAATTTCAACTTCTGAACATAGTTCAGTTTGCACTACTTAACCATGCCCAACGATTCTGTGCTGTGATACGAGGCAAAAATACAACTTTCGTCAAAGACTGCATAGTCGGAATTCACTCATAAAGGCACTGGCACAGTTGGAAACGTCGCTCATGCAAACGTTAAAGCTCCATTCCTGACGCTAGTCACCGGGTGAAGAAGGAAACAGAAAGTATGCAAATGTCAAATGGGGAAGAAGAAGAACACGTATGCAAAATTTCGACACGATTCAGGCATAAAAACCACTGAACGGTGAGTCAAGTGTAAGTCGCTGTAGTAATGAATCGGAAGATGGTGCCCTTCACGAATAAGGAAAAGGCTGAGATGCATTTAATTTACGGAGCGGCAGATGGAAATGGTGCAGAGGCACAACGAATGTACGGAGAGCGATTTCCTAACAGGCGGTTGCCTAACCGCAAAACTTTCGAGCGCTTGCACAGACAGTTGTGTGAGACGGGATCATTTCTCGCTTCCCGGTCGAATGCAGATCGTGCAAAAAAGGACGAATCAGTAGTTGTTGCAGAAGCCATTCTGGATGTAGTAGCGGCGCAGCCAAGTACAAGTACACGAACAGTGGCTAGCCAGGTGGATACCTCACAGTCCACGACTTGGAGGGTACTGAAGGATGAACATTTGCTCCCGTTTCATGTGCAACGAGTCCAGAAACTGTCTCCAGGGGATTATCCAAATCGTATTGAATTCGCCCGCTGGTTTCTGCAGCAGAACGCGCTAAATCCACATTTTGGACGAACTGTGCTTTTCACCGATGAATGTACCTTCACACGTGAAGGTACATTTAACACACACAATGCACATGTATGGGCGGATGTCAATCCACATGCTACGTATCCACATGCTCATCAGAGACGCTTTTCCATCAATGTTTGGGCAGGAATCCTCGGAGACCACCTAATCGGACCGTACCTTCTTCCTGAACGCCTCAACGGTAAAACATACCTCACATTTCTGCAACATGTGCTGCCAGACCTGTTAAACGTTGTTCCTCCACGCATCCGGCGGGTCATGTGGTTCCAGCACGATGGAGCGCCAGCCCATTACGTACGAGACGTCCGCAACTATCTGGACATCACA
This sequence comes from Maratus michaelseni, assembly GCA_963931845.1. Lineage (NCBI taxonomy): Eukaryota > Metazoa > Arthropoda > Arachnida > Araneae > Salticidae > Maratus > Maratus michaelseni. Next base: position 263,057,267 of record OZ007593.1, read on the forward strand.
TTTCCGAACAGATGGATTGGTCGAGGTGGTCCTGTTGCTTGGCCTGCTCGCTCACCATATCTTTCACCCCTCGATTTCTTTTTTTGGGGACGATTGAAGCCTCTTATGTATGAGACACCCATTGAATCCCCCGAGGAACTGGTCGCCAGACTTTCCGCCGCTGTAGGGGAAGTGCTCGAAAAGCCTGATGTTTTCGCGAATGTTCGCCGTTCCATTCGTCGCCGTTGTTCTGCGTGCATAACCTCTGGTGGTCACAATTTTGAACATTTATTGTGATTACATGTTAATAAATATGCTTTGGTAACATAATCCTAATTTGTGTCTTTTTACCTCGTATCACAGCACACAATGTGTGGACATGGTAAACTGAACTATGTTCAGAAGTTGAAATTTGAACCCCCTCCCCTCGCTACTGAACCACGCTCAGCGATTCAGATTTTGAGCTGAAAATTTAAGTTTAAGTCTAAGCTTTAGAAAGCATTTAATGAGACACAAAAAATAACGGTATAAAATAGTTGTTCGTTACTCCAAAGTCTAAAGCGCCCTCTATCGGAATTTTTTGAAAATTTTCTTTAAAATTTATTTTCAAGAAAATACTGACATAAAGAATAATTTTAGCAAAACGCGGCAGTAGTTAGAGCCTAATCTACGACACAAAGATCGGGAATAACTGATTTTTGTTCTGGGGGGAGAAGGGTTTCAAATTTCAAATTTCAGTTTACGCTACTTAACTACTCGTTAGGACTCAGATTTTTAGATCAAAATTTAAGTCTAAGCTTTCGAAATCATTTAAAGAAATACAAAAAATAACGTTAAAAAATAGTTGTTTGTTACTCCAAAGTCTAAAGCGCCCCCTATCGGCATTTTTTGAAATTGAACTTTAAAATTTTATTTCAAGAAAATACTGGCATAAAGAAAATTTTTTGCAAAAACCGCAAACGAATCGACCAATTTTTCCATGTTTTATAATCATTTGAAATTTCGGACCCTAAACTTTAATGCCCCCTATCTCCTTGGGAATACGTCTGGGACCCTTAGTCTCCTATTTAATATTATTTGTCTTTAAGTGTACTATAACCCCTTAAAGTTCTGCCCATCTTTTATGAATCACCCTGTATATATATATATATATATATATATATAGTTATGTATTACAATATATGTTTACATAGACGCAGTTATAATACTATGAAATTTATGTATTATCAGTGTTTTCTTGCACGAAAAACGAAAACACGCCTTTTTTGACTGCACACTGCTTTTTACCATTGTCACCGTTCGATGTTGATTTACAGAGAACTTCTTACTTGAACTTACTTCTTACTACTTACATGGTTGAAGAAATATCTGTGGCAGAACCGATTACTTGCTACGGATTTGAATATCCATCACTACTCATCCATGTAACAAAGATTCGTGGTAACCGATGTTCAAGAGTGTGACGTTTCAGGCAGCATGATATTTTATGCACAACAGCGATATATCAACCATATATTGATATATCTATTGTTTCACCGGAGAAAATAACTTGCAGCCACTTGTCGACCCAAGTCGTCACTTGTCTTGCAAACTGTAAACGCAGGATTTTGTGTATTGTCAGTAAAGAGGTTCACACAATTTTGCTGTGTATTGGGTATTCTGAGATAGGGTAAGGGTTGCTCAGGCAACATTTTATAGACGACTTGTCAATACTTTCCCCATTTCTCAACTCATATAACTCGGCTCTATAAGGTTACCTCACAAGCACCATTTTTCTTAACAAATTAAAAATATTCCCAGAATTGAAAAATGCTCTTCGCCGTCACATTCTTAACATTCCGACTGACTTTCTTCGAGTTATTGTAGACAGTTCGATATAGCGCTTTATCCTTGTTGCAGAAAATGGGGGAAAGCACATTAAACCTCTAATGTGATGACTGTTACTTGTAAAACCTGTTATGATGTCAGTATTAGGAATAAATCTTGATTTTCTTCCTGGTAGAGAATTTTTTTTTGCATGTTATTATTATTATTATTATTATTATTATTATTCAGAATAGGAAAAATCCCAGAAGCTATTTTAAAATATTTCCAAGCTTAATAAGTTTTGATCCAATCAGCAGTTTTTATTTTATAATAATTTCAAAGTGAAACTTTTTTTATGATCGCCCTATATATGCTATTAATAGTAACATTATTATTATTATTATTATACTAGCTGGCTTCGCCCGCCAGCGGGCCCCTAATTTACATCGGTGCCTCGAATATTTTGAAAACTCCCTTTTTTATAAAACATTGAAACAAACGACCCTCTGGCTCGAATCCACCTCGAACCGAACGAACCTCCAAACCGGGTCCCCGCTGCCTTCGGCACCGGATAATCCCTTAATTTGCACATTGAATAGTACAAACCTCTAACCGAACGAACCTCCGACCCTGGTCCCCGCTGCCTTCGGCACCATATACCGGTCGTGGTACACACGCACCGGATAATCCCTTAAATTGCACATCGTATAGTATAAACCTCTAACTGAACGAACCTCCGGCTCGGGTCCACGCTGCCTGCGGCACCGTATAGCAGTCGTGCTCTGCACGCGCTGCAGTATACGTTAGTTCCACCTTCCACCACCAGGTGGCACAATCTGTTTATACGATCATAACTGAAATCGTTAAGGCTTTCGATGTCGAGTTGAATGAGCCATACCCCGTCATCTTCGTGCCCATAGAACCGGAGATAGGAAAGAACCCCCTGGTGGTAAAAAAACGAACTGAAATCGATACGCTCTATCGATGCCGAGTCGAATGAGCCAAACTGCGTCGTGATGTGACCCATAGAACCCGAGTTACTGGCAAAATTCTTTAATTACACCTATCACCACCAGGGGGCGCAATCTGTTCTATGCGAACATAACCCAAATCTGTAAAGCTATTGAAATCCAGTCGAAAGAGCCAAACCCCGTCGTAATCGGGCCCATAGAATCAGATTTACGGAAGCGCCCCCTGGTAGTGGAACTGGAAACTAAAATATGTAAGCGCTATTGATGTCAAGTCGAATGAGCCATACCGCTTCGCGATGGTACCCATACGACGGGAGATCTTTTGAAAAGAAATAACTAATTCCTTAGCTTCATTTTCTTTTTTTTCCCCTATACAAAAATCGGGATTTTGCTAAAATCAAAAATTATGGTCGGAATTCGAAAATTTTTTGAATCCCTGAAATGCCAGATTACTCAGAGCAAGGATTCATATTTTTCAGATTCGAAAATCCGATATTTAAAATACTATATATATATTGCCCATAAAAACTGGAATAATTTTAAAATGCATCTTTTTATCAATTTATCTCTTTTGGCAGAAGGGCGTCCAAATGTCTGAAGACAATACCTGCAAATATTTTGCTTCTACCCAGTTGAAATAGAAATAAATTCATTTTTCATTTTCATTAATGAGTTTTAATTGATATCTTTAAAAGTTATTGATCGATTTTTATGAATTTTTTTTTGTTGAATTTGCGATTTTTTTTTACACATGTGTGCAAATTTTCGTGAATGTAGAGTCATTATTTCCACTAGTTTCAAAAAGGAATGGAGCGATTTGATCTCGGATGTGTCAACCCGGCGTTCTTTACAGCAACCTTTTTCCCGTTTGGGATCAATGTTGGATGTCTGGTCAGTTTTTGGCCGAAATAAAGAAAAATTACGGTCCGAATTTCAAAAAATTTGACTTTGTGGAACGAGAAAAATCGGCCGGGTGTGTACCCCGATTTTCGGATCGATACCTCCGGTAGATTTTTTTTATTCGATGATGCGTTAAAAAGCGACAATTTGGATGTCTGCGATTATCAAAATGGAAATTTTCTTTTCGGGTTTCGATAAAACTGTTTCTTGTTTTGCTAATTTTGATGAGGTTTTTAATTAATAACGTTCTTAATTATGGGCCGACTTCTTCGAAACCGTAATTCCTGGAGGCCCGGATTTTTCCGAATTTTTTGATACCAAAATCGCCTCGCTGCGAGCGCAGCAAGCATTGTTTATCCGGGTACAGACAGACACACAGACAGACGTTTACGGACATTAATAATAATGATATAAATACTAGCTAACCCGTCCGGCGTTGCCCGGGCCCGAGATAATTACAATCTCAGAGGAAGGCGTTAACCCCCCCTCCTTCCCGATATCCGCAAATATAATGCATAATTTGTTCAAGAGAACCACCGTCACCCACATTAACGCGATCATTAAAAAAAAGAATTACATTTTTCTGATAATTAGAATATAACGAAGACGCGACACTAAAATAGCTGTTAGATGGCAACCCTTCCCGACCTCAATTTCAAATCTATATCTTAATTAGTTACTTAAATTTTTGTTCATTAGTAAAAATGGGCAATTATTTCCTTTCATTTTCGCAAACTAAATGGAGGGATCGGCCCGAGAAACAGATCTCTTTGTAGTTCAGTTTTTAATGAAAGCAGATCCCTGAAATGTCTGAAACTTTCTCGGATCGTTTTCACTTTGCGCCGCCAGATTTTTGGCAGTTTTTTGCATAAACTAAAAAAAATTACAGACCGAATTTTTCAAAAATCACATAGTCTGATGCAAAATATTTTTTTACATATGCTCAGAAATTTTCAAATTGATATTTCAATGAGTTTTCTTAAAATTCGCTAATTAGTAAAATAATTTCGAATTTGTTCATTTTCGCTTCCAAATTCAGCGCTGGTTAGTTTCTTTCGCCATTTTGATTTAAAAGATGTCACTTATTTAGAAGCGATGGCTAATGAGAATCTAATTAATATCTAGGCTAATTATCAAAATATTAAAATTCTGAGGGCCAGATGCACTAAGAGAGCGTTTGGACTACCTAAATCTAAATTTACAGACTTCTAGGTGCGCTAAATTTTCCTAGCCATCGCCAACAGACACACACACACACACTTACACACAGACAGAGCGAAACTTTACTTTATTAGTATAGATATGTGCGTATAAGTAAGTGTTTTAATTGAGACACTAAAGCATAACTCGATAGAAAAAAATACAAAACACTTTAACTGCATGGATATAGATACAGAGGGAATGACAAGCTCTGAAAGAGATAAATATTGCGGGTAAAATTGTAAAGAACTTCACCATAAGGTAATTTTTATAATGTGAGCCCAACTAGATGATTTTTTTTGCATAGGACATGGTATTCATATAATCCTCTATTGCATGGCAACCTCCAATCAAGTTGTATGGAAAAACAAACACCCACCGCCCATTCCGCGTATTGTGCATACGTTTTTATTATTTTTTTAATTTAATATTAATATAAACATCATATAAAGTTTAGTAATACTTCTCAAATGCAGTAATATATAACAGAGCATTTTCATTTTTTTAATATTCAGTTCGAAATTTCAAATTGAGAAAATTATTTTTGTTCTGCACGATACAAGATTTTCTCAAAGTTTTATGTCTGTGGATCTAAATAAAAACATGACCAAAAATGTTTCTTTGCTTTCTACGTTATGGTGAGGCATCCAAAGTTTACATTATGTCTAAAAATTTTTAGATAACTCTTAACAATATTTTGTTAATGCTTGTAAACCTTATATCGAGGTCCTTTTGTAATTTTGTAATAAATGTAATATTTTTTTTTAAATTCAACATTTATATGTTCCTAATATTCCATTTTAAATATAAATATTTTAAGTGAGAAATCTGTTTTTCATCCGACCAAATTAACATGGTGGAAATTGTACGTCAAACGTGACAAATGAAGTGCGTTTGTACTATAACTAGTTTTATAAGTATTCAGATCTTGGTGCAATAGCAGTTGCTCTCTTATGCAAAAATACATGAATACAAAATTTATTTTACGTTCAGATTTTCATATTAAGGATATTAATTTTATTTTATGAAATTAACTTTCAATACACTTTTACAAACAATTAATTATAATTCTGTTACATTAAAATTGTACTATGCGAAAATATCTAATACAAGACAATGTAAAAAAATCATTGTTATTATTTAACTGAAAAAAATGAATTATACCGTCTGTTATTATGATACGATCAATTTTCGTAATGAAATAAGTAAATTTGAAGTTAGTAACATTTTTTATCTTTTGTTGACATTTACTGAAAATTCCAACGGGAAACATTAGCCTAGCTGTGAAAATGTAGATAGTGATAGAACCGAATACATAATTTCTCTCTTGGAAAACTAGGAGTTGAAATTTCAAAGATCAACCTCTTTACTCGTGCCTATGTTCTAAAATTTGCGACGTTGCAAATCTTTATATATGTAACGTGATGGATTCCGAGATAAAGTTTTTCAGCCCTTGAGGCAGGGGTAGGAAAGGTGTACCATAAAAAAAAATCCCTTTACCCATACCTATTTAAAAATTCCACCATTCCACAAAATATTATTTCTTGATGAGTACCGAGAAATGTTTTTGTCCAACCCCTCAGTGTCAGGTCTGAAATTTTCAACTTCCGTGTACGTATCGATTTTGACGCTTTCCGGGATACAGAACAGTCTTTTTTTATGTCTTCTCTATCTATGCGTACAGATAGATTTTTAGAAATCCACTGCGCAGATTATTTTTTCGAAAGAGTAGTATATAAAATAATAAAAATATTGTTGCCTAGAGGGAAAATTTCGTCCGCTTTTTATGTGAACCTTAGTAGCGGACGAATTTGATAACCAGTGGAAAATATGGGGGCCATACGAGGATGGTTAAGAAATCTAATACACATGTCTATGTTCTAAAATTTACTAGCACAAAAAGTGTTCTTTCATAAGGGCTTGATAAATCCAAAGATATGCTTTTAAACCATCTGAGGGTAAAGTGATAAAATTTTGAAAACTTGTCCTTTACCCATGCTTATAATAAAAAAAATTCCTCATCCCATAAAATTTTCCCTTGGAGAGTCTGTTATAGCCCGAGATGGGATTTTGCTTACACCTGGCAGCAGAGGTGCCAAATTTTTAACTAAGAATCTCTTTACTCATGCCTATGTTCACTTATTTATCATATCACAAGATTTTATGTTATATGTATCCTGATAAATTAAAAATGATTTTGACTTGAGATCACCGACGAAAACTCAAAGGATCATCTATTAAATTTATCATTAATCGCATTAACGCCATTTTTAATTTATTCTCTTTCTCGCCGAAGGAATTATGATTTTAGCGGTATTTTCTGAATATTCGCGTTACATCCCTCCATTTGGAGAATGAAATTATCTCACAACAATACTTTCCACAAATGACAATTTAGCGTAATCTTCCTTGCTGGAAAAATTCATCCAGCAGAGGAGACTTCCCACCTGCAAGAAAAGCTGACTATAAATTCTTACTCTTTCAATCCAACTATTATGCTTTTCAGCGATGGCTCACGCACAAATACTGGCATAGGTGCAGCTTTCTGCGTTGCGGAAGGGAGTGTAGTGACTCATCAGTGAGCTTGCAGGATGGATGACAATAATTCTATTTTCCAAACAGAACTCTTTGACATCTTTAAAGCCTTAGAATAGATCTCTCAACAAAATGTATTTTTTTTATTCCAAATATTAGCAATAGTCTTTTCTGCCTGCAAGCAATCTATGTATTTAGATCAACAAATCCACAAGTTATTGATATTAAATCAGTTTTCAAAACTCCTCTCGGTAAAACCTATTTAGGCCACGTTTCAGCCCACAAGGGCATCCTAGGCAATGTAACGGTAGACATGCTGACAAAGGAAGCAATTTCTATTGATTCAGCATCATTGCATCATCAGTTGATTTTTCACTTCCAGTACTACACTCACACATCAAACGAGATCTCCGTGCTCATTTTATGAAGCAATGGCAGAATCACTGGGACTACTCCGATAAAGGTTGATATACCTATGATCTGGTCCCAGTGGTTTGCTTGGATCTTCTCCTTCTCACATCCGGCACTACAGCTTCCTTTACCAGTCATGGTCCCTATGGGTCCTACCTCTTTAAGGTAAAAAGAGCCCTTTCTCCTTTTTGTGAGAGTGGTGATGGCGCTCTTGCCTCTTATTACATCTAAAATTGTCCTGTAACAGCTCGCTGGCATGTTAGCCGTCCTCTTGTTCTTTCACACTTGGCTGGCTAATATTTTATCACATCCAGATTTGCTCTCCAAGCTTCAAAACATCTTTAACTTTCTATGTGACCTTTCTGCCTCAATCCATCACAGAGCCAGGAACTCAGATTCTGTCTTATTCGCTGCCTATTGTCGGATCAGAGCTTTGTACTCTCCGGCTGTGATATTATTTTGTACTATTGTCTTTTTTGCAAATATTGTTTCTTTTATATTCATATATTCATTTATCTATTGTTCACCAGCTCACTCTCTGTCGCGATTACCGGTGGGAATTTTTATTTTGTATTTTTTTAATCCCCAATAAAGGCGAACGGGGGGGGGGGCGAATCCATGCTCTACAGACTTGGTTTCTAGTCTGAGCAACAGTCCTTATCGGGGAGTAAATTAAAGTAAAATAGCAGTTCCAAAATTTAAATCTTCATAATTGACTAAACAACTTGACTTCCAATACGATATCCTAAGGTAAAATACCGAAAAAGCCATATATAATGTAGAAATAAAATTGCCTTGAAAATTTCAGAATTTAGCGTAATCTAATTCTGTAGGTGAATTTCCTAAGCTTATTTTTATAACATGAATTGAAAGAAGACAAAATTTACTGTCGAATGATTATTTTCGTTTTTTTTTTTTTTTTTTAAGACATTTTGGTGATTAAAATGTATCTGGTTATTCTAATCCACCATAACGCTAAAATTGATAGCAAATGTATGCCTTGCAGGCATGCGTTAGGGACGTTAAAAATAAAGAAAAATTTCTTATCGGATAAAAGCTCCTTTTCTAAAATATTTGTAAAAGACTTAAGGTGACAATGATTGATGATGGCCTGTCACTAGAGAGTTATGGGTGCCAAAAATAATTAGAAACCCTATCAGTTTTGCATGTTTTTTAGCAAACCTCTCAATAGTAAATATTTTTGAAGAATTTCACATGCGTAATTTAAAAATGCATCACGAAGTCGTTGATTGAAACAATTTACCATATATTTAGTCTAGAAAATAATTATCATTTTCGCAAAATCTAAAAGGCGAAAGCAATTCTTTCTGTTTCTTTGAGAAACTTTTTACCCTTACTTAATCATGCTTGTAAGCTGATTATAGAAGGGGGTCACGTTTCAAGAAATCCAAATAAAAAGTGAAAAAAAAAAGTTCTAAGATATATTAGAAAACGCATGTACAATTGAATCCTCTATTTCCCCCAAAATTTGAACAATGTCTATAACACTTGTTATAATTAAGTCAAAAATAAACTAAAATTACCGTTTAAATGAAGTTCTTTGTATATATATATATGCAAGCAAATTTTATCTTAAAAACAGCTCTAACGATTTTGACGAAATTTTGTATTCTACCGTTTTGGGGTACCAGAAAACCATTGCGTTAGATCACATGTTCGGGAAAATTCGATTAGTGGGTCATTTTGGGTCACCATGGGTCATTGTCAAGCTAATTGCACCTAAAAAACGGTTCAAACGATTTTGACTAAATTTTGTATCCTACCATTTTCGGACACGAGAAAACTATTGGGTTGGGTCACACGTTCGAGAACTTCCGATTAGTGGGTCATTTTTGGGTTAACGCGGATCAAGTTAATTTTATCTAAAAAACGGCTCTAACGAATTTGATTAAATTTTGTATCCTACGAGTTTCAAGCACAAGAAAATCATTGGGTTAAGTCACATGCTCGAGAAAATCCGATTAGTGGGTCATTTTTGGGTCACTGGGGGTCACGCTAATTTTATCTAACAAACGGCTCAGACTATTTAGACTAAATTTTGCATCCTATGGTTTTCAGGCACGAGAAGACTGTTGGGCTAGGTTACATGATCGAGAAATTTAGATTAGGGGGTCATTCTGGTCATGGGTCATTATGGGTCAAGCTATTTTTATCTTAAAAACGGCTCAGAGGATTTGAACTAAATTTCGTGTCCTAAATTTTTAGGGAATGATAAGACTATTGGGCTAGGTCACATGTTCGAGAAATTTTGATTAGTGGGTCATTATGGGTGAAGCTATTTTTATCTTAAAAACGGCTCAGATGATTTATAGTAAATTTTAAATCATATAGTTTTTGGGAACGGAAAAATCATTGGGCTAGGTTACATGCACCAGAATCTGATTAGAGGGTCATTTTTGGGTCACTCTGGATCAAACTAATTTTACCTTAAATACGGCTCAGACTATTTTGACTAAATTTTATATCTTACGGGTTTCGGACACGAGAAGACAATTGGGCTTGGTCACATGTTCGAGAAAATTTGATTAGTGGATCATTTTTGGACATGGGTCATAATATTTGAACTCAAAGCTAATTTTGACCGAGCATAGCTGGGTCTTCCCTGCTCGTTTTGTCTTAAGAGAACGTCTACATATTAAAAATTTAACCAATGTTGAATTTTAAAATGGAAACACTTGCTTTCCACACCATATTTGAGTTCCTTGAGTAAGCTCTGAAAAAGTTATAGTTTGTACAAAATCGTTAGAAGAAGTGAGTATTTGAAGATGCTATGTTAAATCCATGTGACAATGTTTAATTGATAACTCACGCCCTTCAAGAAAAAAAAATATATCCAATCGAATTTACTTTTTTAAGGTATAAAATAAACTATACATCCAAGTATATTTCGATATTTTTTTAATTAAAAAATATATTTAATTATGAAAATTATTAATAAATTCATATTTAAAAAATTATGAATCATGACCTACATAAATATTTACATAAAGCGAACCGCAATCATCAAAAATATAAATGTGTAAGTTTACAACACATTCTAGTGATTATTTTTTGAGATATAGAGAAATTTACTTTTCCACAGTCGAGCAGGACCGTCTCCTGTTTTCAAAGCACCCAGATAAAAGAAAATCTTCGACAGTCGCCGGAAAAAACTAATGAATTTTCTTTCTTTTAATGTAAGATTAAAATCAAATCCATGCCTCTGTATATGGTTAACGTTTTCCCTCCGTACACATTTTGATGAAATTTACAACATAAATGAATTTAGCTATATGCAGTTCACTATTGAAAGATTTAAAAACAGTCATAATGCAAAAAAATATTACCGATGCCAGGGATTGGGATGCGCTTCCGAGATTTGTGGTTTATTTCTCAAATGCGTAAAGTGTACCGATAACCGTCTTTCAACTGAATGCACTACTAAAGGAAAGATTACTCCGAAAAGTGCGAATTGCGCGTGCTTGACCCTCCATATACCTACAGAGGACTCGTTAAGAATCTGCTTCTAAACACAAAAAAAACTAATAGTCTAAAAATAAAAAAATCTAAACAAAACTCTAATTTTAAAAAAGCATATAATTTTGTTGAAATTCTGAAAGACTTCAACTATACAACAAATTCTAAAAATGCCATTGGTAAATCACCCCATTGTAATACTACATCTAATTGTGTAAGTAATAACGTCCATAAGACAGCCTTTGTTGAGGAGAGATCCAGCTCGGCTAACAATAGCCCTTCTAAGACTCCATATACTAATTTCAAAAATTAATTTTAGGGAATGTTTTAAGTTTTTAAGCAAAGAAAGAAATTCTTAAAATTCCCAAACTATTAAAATGAATCAAAACTTCAATAACCCCATTGAAAAAAAAATTGTTGTTATAAATGAGATAAATGCATTTGCTACTGAGATTAAACATAAATAGCGATGACTAACTTCCTTAAATTTTCTTCCCTACTTATGTAAACTTGGAATTATGATTCTCTTCAAAGCAAAGTTATTGAATTTCAATATTTTATCTCTCAAATCCCCAGTTTCATATCTTTTAATTCAAGAAACATTAAACTTGCCCGTTCAACTTACATTTCTGGGCAGAAACTTCTGCAAACACTACGTGCCGGCTCCCCCTCCCCCCCCCCCCCAATAGGCCGGAACTACCTAGTATATAAAAAAAACCATACCCCATTACTTTTTACAAAACACCTCACTCACTGGAGTTGATCACACCGGGATATTATCCCACAATTTCCTCATATTAAAATTAATTATCATCCATTTACATGAAACAACGCCTGGTCAACGAGATTACACACATAACTTCAAAGCACCAATTCTGTTTTATTGCAGGAGACTACAACGCGCATAGCAGAAATTTGAATTATCACTCTACAACTCGTAGAGGTAGATCATGCCATATCCTAATTACACACCAACAGTTATGTTTAAATACACATAGTTCTTCCACACACATAAGCACTACAACTAGAACCAACATTTCTAATCTTGACTTAGCTGTTACTAAAAATTTTCCGTATTCTATCACCACCACTGTAGATAAAGAACTTATCTTTAATCACCCTCCGGTCCCCTTTAAAATCGACCTCATTAAATCTATTTCAGAACCTTCTTCTATAGCAATTGACTGGAATAAATTTAGCTTTTATTTCAGTAATTCCAGTCTTCCTTTTCGTGAAATTAATGATCCTTCTGATATCGATTCTACCTAATTCATCTACAAAATCTTGTTACTACCGCTCAAAAGTACGTCATTTTCCCAAATTTAAAAATAACAATACCTGCATCTTCCATACTAATATCCGCAACTTCTGTAAACAACGTAACATTCCCCGGCGACTATTTCAGCCTTCCCGTGACACTACCCGTAAATGCCCTGTTAATGAACTTAATAACAAGATCAAAAATTTAATCTTCAAAGAAAGGGGAAAATCTTGGACTAAATTCTTAGAAAATCTTTCATCTGATGATAATTGTCTCGGGTAAATTAAACAGATGCTTAACAAAAATTTCGTTCACATCACCCCTCTTACTGTCAACAATGGTAACGCGTATACTGATGACGAAATAGCAGAAATTTTCGCAAGATATGCAATTTGCAATGCATGTTACTCCTAATTCCACCCATCTTACCAGCTCCGACCACGCCTCTCTTGTTAATGGTACAGTTAATCATTTCCTCTTCTGATGTTTTATCAGAAATTCAACCAATTTTAATCCATAATATTATCAAAAATAACAATATGAAACATTCACCTAATAACCCTATTCTCTATAACACAAAATGGACTAATTCCATCATAAACTTCTTTTACTGTCTGAAAGCTTGGAAATCCTCGATCATCTGGCACATTCCGTAATCAGGCTTTTGATCATAGTGACCCCACTAACTTTCGACCAATTAGCATTCTTTCACCATTAAATAAAGTTGTTGAACGTGTCATTCAGTTCCAGCTCCATGACTTCCTACACAGTAACAAAATTTTAATGCTTGAACGATTTGACTTTAGACCTATATTCTAGAAACACCAGCTACTTCATGTTGTGGAATTATTAACGGAAAACGTCAATGCAAAGAAATCAGTTTCTGCCATATTCTTTGACATCGCCAAATCATTTTACAAAAAACTTGCACGAGGCCTCATTTACAATATCAGATAAATATCCCCTCCGAACATATGCATTTCATACACTTTTACCTTGGGAATCGTATTTTTAAGTCCACATAAATAACACCTTATCTGCACTTCAATTATCATTTCTGGCATCCTTTCTGTTTAAGTTCTTGGATCAACGATTTTCAACTTATTTTTTTAAGATATACCTCGTGCAGTAATAACTTACATAATATAAAATATGAAAATAAAACACGTGTAAACTATTTATAAAATGCATTGCAATTTGAATAAAATTGTGGCTTGATGACGTCATCAACTTTAAATGCTCTATTACTGAATTGCGTAAAAGAAACATCTTCATATCTCTAAAAATGATAATCCTATTAACTAACGGTTTAATGCGTCGGATTAAGCGTCTCATTTCTATTTAAAATATATCTTTGAATTGAAATGTAATGAAATACAGGGTCATGAAAAATCGAAGAGTGTGGAAATAGGATTACAAATATCTCGGCAACTACTGTTCAACCACGCTTCCAAGAACCCCGGTTGGCAGAATGCCAAGCCGATTCCATTCACACTGTAGGGAGAATAGCCCCGGCAAAAGAAGCTGAAATCACCACTCTTTATCTAAGGCAGCGTACTTACGGTTTACGGACTTCCCCATTTTCGACATGGACTAGCCATTTTCGCCCATGCGCATTTCGCTCCAGGTTTCTATCAAGCGTGGTGCATCAGTAACTATCCAATCAACTTCATTCTTTATGCAAAATTTATGATTTTTTATTGTCTTTTATATTTACTCCTTAAAATAAACCATTTCGAAAAATTTTATATCCCTTTTATCAGAACGAATATTTCGAGAGTCCGAAAAAAATAGTTCCGGATAATCGAGATTACTGAAATTCAATAAGCTTCTTTCCATTATTACATACTAAGTACACACCAAATTTCAAGTCTCTGTCTCAATTTGTTCGGGAGATAGAGCGTTTACAGACACACACACAGACACATGTACACACAGACAGACGGACGGCAAAATGTTTTTTATAAAAATATTTTTCTTTCGGAATCTCCAGTGTCTGAAACGTGTAAATCCGTCAAAAACAATTTTTCAATTTTCAGAACGATTACAAGATTTACCCATCATACTACGTATGATGGGTAAGTAATAAAACTGCTTCTATTTACTTTTCTAAAACTTTCTCCTACCTCAATAGACTAACCATTAGCAGTACTATCCTCGCTCGGAAAGATGACAATAAATATCTGGGGGTTTCCTTGCTAAAAATCTTAATTTCAGAAAACATATTCTTAACTATAAAAACTAAGGTCGACGGAGTTTCCAAATCTTTAGAACCCTTCCTTAAAAATCCTGCTCTCTTTATTCGCAATAAAACACTAATATATAAAGCTTGCATTCTTTCTATTATAAATTATGCTGCTACGATTTGGGGATACATATGTAAAATTAGTATGGAAAACTGTTCGAAAATTCAGAAAAAAGAGAAATTTAAGAGCCATCAGAAATGGGTGCAAATATCCCCGTAATACCAGCATTAGGCGTAATTTAAATATTTGCTCCTTTATTGAACAGATTAAAAAAAATATTTTATTATTTTTTTTTTACAAAGATATCTATAATATTCCTAATGAGATTACTGCTGAAATGCCAGACTACGATGTCTCCGACCCCAGCAATAGAGCATTATCAGATTATAAACAACTTCATATGAATTAAAACAGTAGTTTTTACATAATCCTATTACAAAATCACTAATTGTCATTAAAATACGGATGTAAGTACTTAAAATGATAAAAACAAAACACAAAAAGGCTTTTAAAAATCTTTTAATATGATGATCGACATGGTTCAAACACACAAACGACGCCATTATCAAGATCTAAACGATAAATAAACTATTCTCGCAAAAATTTTAAAATAAATTTTAAAAACATAAGCCACCAGATCATATGTGTAATAAAAGCAGATGCTTAACACGGGTCAACTGTAAATGTGAAAATTAGTATTTTCTTTTTCTTTTTTAATTTGTAAAACATCTCCTGCCAAATTTTAGGTAATCCAAAAGAGGCTGATTCATTGCTTATGTTCTCGTTAAGCATAGAATCTATTGATTCGTGGATAATAAATGGGAAATAAAGTCTTGATGGATAAATTATTTTACTATTCTTAAAATCAATTTTTAAAGTCTCGGTCCTATGTAGTCATGCCAAAGCAGTAGTTCTTCTGCTGTTTTAATCTTGTTTTAAACTTTCTAGTTGCTATTAATAACAGAAGAACTACAGCTTTGCCAAGACTACATTAGGACCGAAACTTTAAAAATTTATTTTAAGAATAGTAAAATAATTTATCCACCAAGTCTTTATTTCTTATTTATTATCCGTGAATCAATAGCGTAACAAGAACATATGCAATAAGTCAGAATCTTTTAAATTACCTAAAATTTGGCACGAGCTGTTTTTCAATTAAAAAAAATAAGGAAATATTAATTTTCACGTTTACAGTTGACCATTTTTAAGCACCTATGATCTCGTAGTTAATGTTTTTCAAGTTTATTTTCAAATTTTTGCGAGAACAGTTTATCGTGTAGATCTTGATAACGGTGCCGTTTGTGCGTTCCAAACATTTCGATATCATATTAAAAGGTTTTTATTAGCCTTTTTGCGTTCTGTTTTCATCACTTTAAGCATTTCCATCTGTAATTTTAACGATAGTTTTTGTTTATTTTTGCGTTAATTCGAGCACAAGTTATAGCCATTGTTCCAATCTTTAGGTACGTTCGTAATTATATAAATACGTAGTACCTATTGTCGTCGTCTGGCCCGTCCGTCTGTCTGTCCTTCCTTCTGCATATAACAACGCAAAATCTACCCAACCGAATGGTTTGAAATTTAAGATACATTATCATTGCATAATTTTGTCGAAACGTTTCAAATTTTATGAAAATCGATTCAAAACTTCAGGAGATATTAATAAAAAAATTATTAAGAAATTTGAAATTATTTTTTTTAAATCGGTGCTTTTTTGTTATAGGAGCTTCCGAGGTTTAATCGTCAAGCGACCGAGATACTTATTTTATTAAAAAACTAGCTGTTACCCGTGACTTCGTTCACGCAACATTAAAAGAATAATAAATACATTAATTAACCAAAATATTTCACTCCCGATAATTAAAAACGTTAATAATTAACTATTTATCACATTTCATAGGAGACCATACGGTATTTTTTGTTATAGGGACCTTGACATAATTCTGTCTTAAAAAAGTGAAATTTTGTGCCAAATAATCGCGAAAATGAAATTGCAACCAATGCAAAAAGGAGGGCCAAATAAAATCGTGGGGATAGAGGAATTGGGTAAAATCAAATGTCAATTTGACCTGATAAACAATTTTACTTTCAATGCCTTTATGAAACGTTTTAACAGCCATCCTTCAAAAAAACATTAATTGGAAATAGTATATGATTTTTCTTTAAATTCAATTCTGCCTCCTTGTTTTAAAGTATAGCTGAAACAAATCTTGTTTTCTAAATGACAGTATGTTGACAGGCAATTTTTGTTCTCCAAAATAAATTGATTCATGAAGTTTGAATATGTGAAAATATGTTTTTATTTTTCGGATAATTTACTGAAATCAAGATTTTGTTTTCACTATCTATTCAAAGTTAAAATGAATTCTGTTTTTTAGTTTTAATGAGAAAATGGTGTAAGAAATATAATACTGATCTGTTTTATTTCTCCTTTTTTATACACAAATATGGAGTAATTTACTTTCCGTTTTTAGAGAAACTTCGTTAAAATTTACAAAAAAAAAAAAAAAAAAAAATCTTGGTATCGATAGTCTAGGAGTAGTTGCGAAATATAAACACACGGTCAGATTTTAATATAATAGATTCGTGTTCATTTTCCTTTTCTTAAAATTATGATGTGATTTTTAGCAGAAAACCCTCATCTGTATATAACGGATACTCATGCTTAATATTCAGTATAGATAATAATAAAAAAAAAAATTTAAATTTTTCGTTATAAATATGGCGTGAAACTCATCTACTTTCTATACTTACTGATCCTTGTATTATTAATGTAAGGAATTGATTCACACTCATTTTAAAACATATTGGAAAATTCCCATTTTATTTCAAATATGACGTCTCTTTTTTCCCCAGAGAAATCCCTTTTTAATGACATAATTCTTGCTAATTTTCTTTTCCAGGCAATTAATTTCAATACTGGCATAGGGGAAATTATGTTACTTTAACAAAATAATATTAAATCTTTAGGTTTTATCAACAAAAATGGAACTATTAACATTCGTAATTTTTTTTAGGTAATCGAGTTATTTCTTTTAGTTTTAAGAATGAATATAACTATTTCTCGATATCCATGACATCATTTTCGACATGGATAATTTTGCGGAGCATATTATTGACATTTGCTAACCATTTTCTTTTCAAACTTCTTTTTACTTTTTTAAAATTTAAATAAAAAAATGCGGTATAGTTATATTAGTCGTGCGCAGACGGTAAAACGCCAAGTATTGTTACCATACAAAAGGGAAAAAAGTAAAGAAAACACCCAAGATAATTTTATTCCACCATCAAAGCATATCCACTTTATTTTTGATGTATGACGTCATATTCGCCTGTTTCCTATGGTTAAGCATATCCAAACCTTGTATTATTATCAAAAACTTTAAAAAAGTACGTTTCATTTCTAATAATATTATTTAATCTTCTTCTTAATTCTTTAATTTTTTTATTTCATTTTCATATTTTACGTGAAAATTTTTCTATTGAAACTAAATTGTTGAGTAAAAAGTATTATTCCTGGTTTTGATTTAGTTTTGGTAACGATAAAGTATTAGCAACGGTAAAGTAAATTTAACCATTTTAAAATATTATAAGATAAAATGTCCTTTTATTCTCTTTGAACATAACGAAATTTTGAATTATTAAGAAAAATATTTGAATAAAATAAACAAAAACCAGCCTATGTTCATTTGAGGGTTATAATCAACCTAGATGCACAGATACAGTTTCATGAAATGCTCCATTTTGACGCTGGCTTCAGCCTAACATTTGCACACAATCGGATTTATAATATTACGAGCTGTTACCCGTGACTTCGTTCACGTATCATTAAAATAAGAATAAATACATTAATTAAGCAAAATATTTCATTCCCGATAGTTAGAAACGTAAATAATTAACTAACTCTTCATCACATTCCATAGGAGACAATACAGTAGTTCTATGTTATAGAGGCCTGGACATAACTAAGTTTTAAAAAAGTGAAATTTTGTGACAAATAATCACGAAAAGGAAACTGCAACCAATGAAGAAACGCGGGCCAAATAAAATCGTGGAGATCGGCGAATTGCGTAAAAATATATGTCAAGTTTACCTGGTATACCATTTTACTTTTAACGCCTTTGTGAAACGTTTTAATAGCCATCCTTCAAAGATAATGGAAATAGTATATTCTTTTTCATTAAATTCAATTCTTGTGAATAGAAAGTAATAATTGTAGACTTAAATACAAGGAGCTTAAATTTGCCTCCTTGATTTAATGTATAACTGAAAAAAAAAATCTTTATTTCTAAATGGAAATATATTGACAGACGATTTTTGTTCTCCAGAATAAATTGATTCATGAAGTTTGAATGTGTGAAAATACGTTTTTACTTTTCAAAAATTTTACTATAATTAAGATTTTTTTTCACCATCTATTCAAATTGAAAATAAATTCTTTTTTTTTCAGTTTTAATGAGAAAAAATATATTAATCCGTTTTATTTCTTCTTTTTTATTCACAAAATTAAAATAATTTAGTTGCCATTTTTAGAGAAACTTCGTTAAAATTTACAAAATAATAATAATAATAATAATAATAATAATAATAATAATAATAATAATATCTCGGAAAATTTAAATCAATTTTTTAAATTCTGAGAGTTTGACATCCTCGGATCAATGATAACCGGTGTTAAGTAAATCGCGTTGCATTCGACAATCTGAAAAGAGTAGTTGCGAAATACAAACAGGCGGTCAGATTTTAATATAATAGATTCGTATTTATTTTTCTTTTCCTAATAATCATGGTGTGGTTTTTGGCAAAAAACTCTCATCTGTATGTAACTCACATCCATGCTTAATAATCGGTATAGATAAAAAAAATATTTAATTTTTTCGCTTTAAATATGGCGTGAAACTCGTCTACTTTCTAAGCTTTGATACTTACTGATCCTTGTATTTTATTAATGTAAGGAATTGATTCGCGCTCCTTGTAAAACACATTTGAAAATTCCCGTTTTATTTCAAATATGACGTCACTTTTTCCTCAGAGAAATCTCTTTTTAATGGCATAATTCTTGTTAATTTTCCTTTTCTGGCAATCAGGACGTAAATTTTAGCGGAAAACTCACATTTGTATGTAACTGGTATTCAAGCTAATTATTAATCAGTATCGATAAAAAATATTTTAGTTTTTAATCTTAAATATTACGTCCATTATCTATCTACTTTCATTATACATTGATAGTCATGCTCCTTGTATTATTACGACTATTTGAAAATACATGTTTTATTTATGACGTCATATTTGTCCAAGCAGAGGAGGATCCTTTTCATAGTTCCATGGTCAAAGCGAAATCTATTTTTAATAATATAATTATTGTTCATTTTTCCTTCTAATTATAACGCAGTTTTTTGACAGAAAAAGATCTTTTTAATGTAACCGATATTCATACTTCATGTATAATAACAAATACTCCATATTTTTGTTTCAAACATCACGGAAATTCATCTTCTTTTGAATTCTTTTTCTTTTTCAGTTTTCACGTGAAAATCGTTCAATTGAAAATTAATTGTTGTGGAAAAATTATTTCTCCGTGTTTTTATTTACTGGCAACAATCAAAGCCCTAGAAACGATAAAGTAAAATGGTTAAATTTTATGGGGAAAATGTCCATTGATTCTCTATGAAAATAACGAAATTTTAAATTATTAAGAAAGATATTTGAATAAAATGAACAAAAACCGGCCTATGTTCATATGAGGGTTATAATCAACGTATATGCAAAGATGCAGGATCATTAAATGCTCCATTTTGACGCTGGCTTCAGCCTAACATTTGCACACAATCAGATTTATAATATTACTAGCTGTTACCCGTGACTTCGTTCACGCAACATTAAAAGAAGAATAAATACATTAATTAAGAAAATATTTCACTCCCGATAATTAAAAACGTTAAAATTAACTAACTATTTATCACATTTCATAGGCGACAATACGGTATTTTTTTGTTATAGGGACCTTGATATAACTCAGTCTTTAAAAAGTGAAATTTTGTGCCAAATAATCGCGAAAATGAAATTGCAACCAATGCAAAAAGAAGGGCCAAATAAAATCGTGGAAATAGGCGAATTGGGTAAAAACAAATGTCAATTTTACCTGATAAACAATTTTACTTTTAACGCCTTTGTGAAACGTTTTAACAGCCATCCTTCAAAAAAACATTAATTGGAAATAGTATATGATTTTTCTTTAAATTCAATTCTGCCTCCTTGTTTTAAAGTATAGCTGAAACAAATCTTGTTTTCTAAATGACAGTATGTTGACAGGCAATTTTTGTTCTCCAAAATAAATTGATTCATGAAGTTTGAATATGTGAAAATATGTTTTTATTTTTCGGATAATTTACTGAAATCAAGATTTTGTTTTCACTATCTATTCAAAGTTAAAATGAATTCTGTTTTTTAGTTTTAATGAGAAAATGGTGTAAGAAATATAATACTGATCTGTTTTATTTCTCCTTTTTTATACACAAATATGGAGTAATTTACTTTCCGTTTTTAGAGAAACTTCGTTAAAATTTACAAAAAAAAAAAAAAAAAAAAAAAAAAAAAAAAAAAAAAAAAAAAATCTTGGTATCGATAGTCTAGGAGTAGTTGCGAAATATAAACACACGGTCAGATTTTAATATAATAGATTCGTGTTCATTTTCCTTTTCTTAAAATTATGATGTGATTTTTAGCAGAAAACCCTCATCTGTATATAACGGATACTCATGCTTAATATTCAGTATAGATAATAATAAAAAAAAAACATTTAAATTTTTCGTTATAAATATGGCGTGAAACTCATCTACTTTCTATACTTACTGATCCTTGTATTATTAATGTAAGGAATTGATTCACACTCATTTTAAAACATATTGGAAAATTCCCATTTTATTTCAAATATGACGTCTCTTTTTTCCCCAGAGAAATCCCTTTTTAATGACATAATTCTTGCTAATTTTCTTTTCCAGGCAATTAATTTCAATACTGGCATAGGGGAAATTATGTTACTTTAACAAAATAATATTAAATCTTTAGGTTTTATCAACAAAAATGGAACTATTAACATTCGTAATTTTTTTTAGGTAATCGAGTTATTTCTTTTAGTTTTAAGAATGAATATAACTATTTCTCGATATCCATGACATCATTTTCGACATGGATAATTTTGCGGAGCATATTATTGACATTTGCTAACCATTTTCTTTTCAAACTTCTTTTTACTTTTTTAAAATTTAAATAAAAAAATGCGGTATAGTTATATTAGTCGTGCGCAGACGGTAAAACGCCAAGTATTGTTACCATACAAAAGGGAAAAAAGTAAAGAAAACACCCAAGATAATTTTATTCCACCATCAAAGCATATCCACTTTATTTTTGATGTATGACGTCATATTCGCCTGTTTCCTATGGTTAAGCATATCCAAACCTTGTATTATTATCAAAAACTTTAAAAAAGTACGTTTCATTTCTAATAATATTATTTAATCTTCTTCTTAATTCTTTAATTTTTTTATTTCATTTTCATATTTTACGTGAAAATTTTTCTATTGAAACTAAATTGTTGAGTAAAAAGTATTATTCCTGGTTTTGATTTAGTTTTGGTAACGATAAAGTATTAGCAACGGTAAAGTAAATTTAACCATTTTAAAATATTATAAGATAAAATGTCCTTTTATTCTCTTTGAACATAACGAAATTTTGAATTATTAAGAAAAATATTTGAATAAAATAAACAAAAACCAGCCTATGTTCATTTGAGGGTTATAATCAACCTAGATGCACAGATACAGTTTCATGAAATGCTCCATTTTGACGCTGGCTTCAGCCTAACATTTGCACACAATCGGATTTATAATATTACGAGCTGTTACCCGTGACTTCGTTCACGTATCATTAAAATAAGAATAAATACATTAATTAAGCAAAATATTTCATTCCCGATAGTTAGAAACGTAAATAATTAACTAACTCTTCATCACATTCCATAGGAGACAATACAGTAGTTCTATGTTATAGAGGCCTGGACATAACTAAGTTTTAAAAAAGTGAAATTTTGTGACAAATAATCACGAAAAGGAAACTGCAACCAATGAAGAAACGCGGGCCAAATAAAATCGTGGAGATCGGCGAATTGCGTAAAAATATATGTCAAGTTTACCTGGTATACCATTTTACTTTTAACGCCTTTGTGAAACGTTTTAATAGCCATCCTTCAAAGATAATGGAAATAGTATATTCTTTTTCATTAAATTCAATTCTTGTGAATAGAAAGTAATAATTGTAGACTTAAATACAAGGAGCTTAAATTTGCCTCCTTGATTTAATGTATAACTGAAAAAAAAAATCTTTATTTCTAAATGGAAATATATTGACAGACGATTTTTGTTCTCCAGAATAAATTGATTCATGAAGTTTGAATGTGTGAAAATACGTTTTTACTTTTCAAAAATTTTACTATAATTAAGATTTTTTTTCACCATCTATTCAAATTGAAAATAAATTCTTTTTTTTTCAGTTTTAATGAGAAAAAATATATTAATCCGTTTTATTTCTTCTTTTTTATTCACAAAATTAAAATAATTTAGTTGCCATTTTTAGAGAAACTTCGTTAAAATTTACAAAATAATAATAATAATAATAATAATAATAATAATAATAATAATAATAATAATATCTCGGAAAATTTAAATCAATTTTTTAAATTCTGAGAGTTTGACATCCTCGGATCAATGATAACCGGTGTTAAGTAAATCGCGTTGCATTCGACAGTCTGAAAAGAGTAGTTGCGAAATACAAACAGGCGGTCAGATTTTAATATAATAGATTCGTATTTATTTTTCTTTTCCTAATAATCATGGTGTGGTTTTTGGCAAAAAACTCTCATCTGTATGTAACTCACATCCATGCTTAATAATCGGTATAGATAAAAAAAATATTTAATTTTTTCGCTTTAAATATGGCGTGAAACTCGTCTACTTTCTAAGCTTTGATACTTACTGATCCTTGTATTTTATTAATGTAAGGAATTGATTCGCGCTCCTTGTAAAACACATTTGAAAATTCCCGTTTTATTTCAAATATGACGTCACTTTTTCCTCAGAGAAATCTCTTTTTAATGGCATAATTCTTGTTAATTTTCCTTTTCTGGCAATCAGGACGTAAATTTTAGCGGAAAACTCACATTTGTATGTAACTGGTATTCAAGCTAATTATTAATCAGTATCGATAAAAAATATTTTAGTTTTTAATCTTAAATATTACGTCCATTATCTATCTACTTTCATTATACATTGATAGTCATGCTCCTTGTATTATTACGACTATTTGAAAATACATGTTTTATTTATGACGTCATATTTGTCCAAGCAGAGGAGGATCCTTTTCATAGTTCCATGGTCAAAGCGAAATCTATTTTTAATAATATAATTATTGTTCATTTTTCCTTCTAATTATAACGCAGTTTTTTGACAGAAAAAGATCTTTTTAATGTAACCGATATTCATACTTCATGTATAATAACAAATACTCCATATTTTTGTTTCAAACATCACGGAAATTCATCTTCTTTTGAATTCTTTTTCTTTTTCAGTTTTCACGTGAAAATCGTTCAATTGAAAATTAATTGTTGAGGAAAAATTATTTCTCCGTGTTTTTATTTACTGGCAACAATCAAAGCCCTAGAAACGATAAAGTAAAATGGTTAAATTTTATGGGGAAAATGTCCATTGATTCTCTATGAAAATAACGAAATTTTAAATTATTAAGAAAGATATTTGAATAAAATGAACAAAAACCGGCCTATGTTCATATGAGGGTTATAATCAACGTATATGCAAAGATGCAGGATCATTAAATGCTCCATTTTGACGCTGGCTTCAGCCTAACATTTGCACACAATCAGATTTATAATATTACTAGCTGTTACCCGTGACTTCGTTCAC
Source organism: Maratus michaelseni (assembly GCA_963931845.1). NCBI lineage: Eukaryota > Metazoa > Arthropoda > Arachnida > Araneae > Salticidae > Maratus > Maratus michaelseni. The sequence continues at coordinate 263,082,027 of OZ007593.1, forward strand.
GCAACATTAAAAGAAGAATAAATACATTAATTAAGAAAATATTTCACTCCCGATAATTAAAAACGTTAAAATTAACTAACTATTTATCACATTTCATAGGCGACAATACGGTATTTTTTTGTTATAGGGACCTTGATATAACTCAGTCTTTAAAAAGTGAAATTTTGTGCCAAATAATCGCGAAAATGAAATTGCAACCAATGCAAAAAGAAGGGCCAAATAAAATCGTGGAAATAGGCGAATTGGGTAAAAACAAATGTCAATTTTACCTGATAAACAATTTTACTTTTAACGCCTTTGTGAAACGTTTTAACAGCCATCCTTCAAAAAAACATTAATTGGAAATAGTATATGATTTTTCTTTAAATTCAATTCTGCCTCCTTGTTTTAAAGTATAGCTGAAACAAATCTTGTTTTCTAAATGACAGTATGTTGACAGGCAATTTTTGTTCTCCAAAATAAATTGATTCATGAAGTTTGAATATGTGAAAATATGTTTTTATATTTCGGATAATTTACTGAAATCAAGATTTTGTTTTCACTATCTATTCAAAGTTAAAATGAATTCTGTTTTTTAGTTTTAATGAGAAAATGGTGTAAGAAATATAATACTGATCTGTTTTATTTCTCCTTTTTTATACACAAATATGGAGTAATTTACTTTCCGTTTTTAGAGAAACTTCGTTAAAATTTACAAAAAAAAAAAAAAAAAAAAAAAAAAAAAAAAAAAAAAAAATCTTGGTATCGATAGTCTAGGAGTAGTTGCGAAATATAAACACACGGTCAGATTTTAATATAATAGATTCGTGTTCATTTTCCTTTTCTTAAAATTATGATGTGATTTTTAGCAGAAAACCCTCATCTGTATATAACGGATACTCATGCTTAATATTCAGTATAGATAATAATAAAAAAAAAACATTTAAATTTTTCGTTATAAATATGGCGTGAAACTCATCTACTTTCTATACTTACTGATCCTTGTATTATTAATGTAAGGAATTGATTCACACTCATTTTAAAACATATTGGAAAATTCCCATTTTATTTCAAATATGACGTCTCTTTTTTCCCCAGAGAAATCCCTTTTTAATGACATAATTCTTGCTAATTTTCTTTTCCAGGCAATTAATTTCAATACTGGCATAGGGGAAATTATGTTACTTTAACAAAATAATATTAAATCTTTAGGTTTTATCAACAAAAATGGAACTATTAACATTCGTAATTTTTTTTAGGTAATCGAGTTATTTCTTTTAGTTTTAAGAATGAATATAACTATTTCTCGATATCCATGACATCATTTTCGACATGGATAATTTTGCGGAGCATATTATTGACATTTGCTAACCATTTTCTTTTCAAACTTCTTTTTACTTTTTTAAAATTTAAATAAAAAAATGCGGTATAGTTATATTAGACGTGCGCAGACGGTAAAACGCCAAGTATTGTTACCATACAAAAGGGAAAAAAGTAAAGAAAACACCCAAGATAATTTTATTCCACCATCAAAGCATATCCACTTTATTTTTGATGTATGACGTCATATTCGCCTGTTTCCTATGGTTAAGCATATCCAAACCTTGTATTATTATCAAAAACTTTAAAAAAGTACGTTTCATTTCTAATAATATTATTTAATCTTCTTCTTAATTCTTTAATTTTTTTATTTCATTTTCATATTTTACGTGAAAATTTTTCTATTGAAACTAAATTGTTGAGTAAAAAGTATTATTCCTGGTTTTGATTTAGTTTTGGTAACGATAAAGTATTAGCAACGGTAAAGTAAATTTAACCATTTTAAAATATTATAAGATAAAATGTCCTTTTATTCTCTTTGAACATAACGAAATTTTGAATTATTAAGAAAAATATTTGAATAAAATAAACAAAAACCAGCCTATGTTCATTTGAGGGTTATAATCAACCTAGATGCACAGATACAGTTTCATGAAATGCTCCATTTTGACGCTGGCTTCAGCCTAACATTTGCACACAATCGGATTTATAATATTACGAGCTGTTACCCGTGACTTCGTTCACGTATCATTAAAATAAGAATAAATACATTAATTAAGCAAAATATTTCATTCCCGATAGTTAGAAACGTAAATAATTAACTAACTCTTCATCACATTCCATAGGAGACAATACAGTAGTTCTATGTTATAGAGGCCTGGACATAACTAAGTTTTAAAAAAGTGAAATTTTGTGACAAATAATCACGAAAAGGAAACTGCAACCAATGAAGAAACGCGGGCCAAATAAAATCGTGGAGATCGGCGAATTGCGTAAAAATATATGTCAAGTTTACCTGGTATACCATTTTACTTTTAACGCCTTTGTGAAACGTTTTAATAGCCATCCTTCAAAGATAATGGAAATAGTATATTCTTTTTCATTAAATTCAATTCTTGTGAATAGAAAGTAATAATTGTAGACTTAAATACAAGGAGCTTAAATTTGCCTCCTTGATTTAATGTATAACTGAAAAAAAAAAATCTTTATTTCTAAATGGAAATATATTGACAGACGATTTTTGTTCTCCAGAATAAATTGATTCATGAAGTTTGAATGTGTGAAAATACGTTTTTACTTTTCAAAAATTTTACTATAATTAAGATTTTTTTTCACCATCTATTCAAATTGAAAATAAATTCTTTTTTTTTCAGTTTTAATGAGAAAAAATATATTAATCCGTTTTATTTCTTCTTTTTTATTCACAAAATTAAAATAATTTAGTTGCCATTTTTAGAGAAACTTCGTTAAAATTTACAAAATAATAATAATAATAATAATAATAATAATAATAATAATAATAATAATAATAATAATAATAATATCTCGGAAAATTTAAATCAATTTTTTAAATTCTGAGAGTTTGACATCCTCGGATCAATGATAACCGGTGTTAAGTAAATCGCGTTGCATTCGACAATCTGAAAAGAGTAGTTGCGAAATACAAACAGGCGGTCAGATTTTAATATAATAGATTCGTATTTATTTTTCTTTTCCTAATAATCATGGTGTGGTTTTTGGCAAAAAACTCTCATCTGTATGTAACTCACATCCATGCTTAATAATCGGTATAGATAAAAAAAATATTTAATTTTTTCGCTTTAAATATGGCGTGAAACTCGTCTACTTTCTAAGCTTTGATACTTACTGATCCTTGTATTTTATTAATGTAAGGAATTGATTCGCGCTCCTTGTAAAACACATTTGAAAATTCCCGTTTTATTTCAAATATGACGTCACTTTTTCCTCAGAGAAATCTCTTTTTAATGGCATAATTCTTGTTAATTTTCCTTTTCTGGCAATCAGGACGTAAATTTTAGCGGAAAACTCACATTTGTATGTAACTGGTATTCAAGCTAATTATTAATCAGTATCGATAAAAAATATTTTAGTTTTTAATCTTAAATATTACGTCCATTATCTATCTACTTTCATTATACATTGATAGTCATGCTCCTTGTATTATTACGACTATTTGAAAATACATGTTTTATTTATGACGTCATATTTGTCCAAGCAGAGGAGGATCCTTTTCATAGTTCCATGGTCAAAGCGAAATCTATTTTTAATAATATAATTATTGTTCATTTTTCCTTCTAATTATAACGCAGTTTTTTGACAGAAAAAGATCTTTTTAATGTAACCGATATTCATACTTCATGTATAATAACAAATACTCCATATTTTTGTTTCAAACATCACGGAAATTCATCTTCTTTTGAATTCTTTTTCTTTTTCAGTTTTCACGTGAAAATCGTTCAATTGAAAATTAATTGTTGAGGAAAAATTATTTCTCCGTGTTTTTATTTACTGGCAACAATCAAAGCCCTAGAAACGATAAAGTAAAATGGTTAAATTTTATGGGGAAAATGTCCATTGATTCTCTATGAAAATAACGAAATTTTAAATTATTAAGAAAGATATTTGAATAAAATGAACAAAAACCGGCCTATGTTCATATGAGGGTTATAATCAACGTATATGCAAAGATGCAGGATCATTAAATGCTCCATTTTGACGCTGGCTTCAGCCTAACATTTGCACACAATCAGATTTATAATATTACTAGCTGTTACCCGTTTTTTCGTTCACGCAACATTAAAAGAAGAATAAATACATTAATTAAGAAAATATTTCACTCCCGATAATTAAAAACGTTAAAATTAACTAACTATTTATCACATTTCATAGGCGACAATACGGTATTTTTTTGTTATAGGGACCTTGATATAACTCAGTCTTTAAAAAGTGAAATTTTGTGCCAAATAATCGCGAAAATGAAATTGCAACCAATGCAAAAAGAAGGGCCAAATAAAATCGTGGAAATAGGCGAATTGGGTAAAAACAAATGTCAATTTTACCTGATAAAAAATTTTACTTTTAACGCCTTTGTGAAACGTTTTAACAGCCATCCTTCAAAAAAACATTAATTGGAAATAGTACATGCTTTTTCTTTAAATTCAGTTCTGTTTCCTTGGTTTAATGTATAGCTGAAACAAATCTTATTTTCTAAATGACAGTATGTTGACAGGCAATTTTTGTTCTCCAGAATAAATTGATTCATGAAGTTTGAATATGTGAAAATATGTTTTTATTTTTCGAATAATTTACTGAAATCAAGATTTTGTTTTCACCATCTATTCAAATTGAAAATCAATTCTGTTTTTCAGTTTTAATGAGAAAATGGTGTAAAATATATACAGATCTGTTTTATTTCTCCTTTTTTTTATACACAAATATGGAGTAATTTACTTTCCGTTTTTAGAGAAACTTCGTTAAAATTAACAAAAAAGAAAAAAAAAATCTTGGCATCTAATTTAATTTTTTAAATTCTGACAGTTTGTGTAACATCCTCGGATCAATGATAACCGGTATAAAGTAAATCACGTTGCGTTCGATATTCTGGCACTGTAAATGAAAATTGTAAATTCACGGGCATTCTCCGTGAATTGCTGCCGTAATTTTACGGGAAATGCCCTCTTTTCAAGGTAAACGGTCCATTTCAGTAAATTTCATGTTTTTACGGGCAAAAACCGTTTATCTCATAACAAAGCTCGTTTATCTAGTCACAAAACCGGTTTTCTTATGGACATTACCTGGAATGTCTGCTGCAGTAATTTTACTGCAGCAATTTTTTACAGTGAGGAGTAGTTGCGAAATACAAACATAGATTCGTGTTCATTTTCCTTTTCTTAAAATTATGATGCGATTTTTAGCAGAAAATTCTCATCTGTATATAACGGATATTCATGCTTAATAATCAGTATAGATAAAAAAACATTTAAATTTTTCGTTATAAATATGGCGTGAAACTCATCTACTTTCTATACTTACTGATCCTTGTATTATTAATGTAAGGAATTGATTCACACTCATTTTAAAACACATTGGAAAATTCCCGTTTTATTTCAAATATGACGCTTCTTTTTTCCCGCAGAGAAATCCCTTTTTAATGACATAATTCTTGTTAATTTCCTTTTCCAGGCAATTAATTTCAGTACTGGCATAGGGGAAATTATGTTGCTTTAACGAAATAATATTAAATCTTTAGTTTTTATCAACAAAAATGGAACTATTAACATTCGTCATTTTTTTTTAGGTAATCGAGTTATTTCTTTTAGTTTTAAGAATGAAAATAAATATTTCTCGCTATCCATGACATCATTTTCGATATGGATAATTTTGCGGAGCATATTATTGACATTTGCTGACCATTTTCTTTTGAAACTTCTTTTTACTTTTTTAAAATTTAAATAAAAAATACGGTATAGTTATATTAGCCCTGCGCAGACGGTAAAACGCCAAAAATTATTACCATACAAAAGAAAAAAGCGAAGAAAAAAAAACCCAAGATCATTTTATTTCACCAATCAAAGATATCCGCTTTATTTTTTATGTATGGCGTCATATTCGCCTGTTTCCTATGGTTACTCATATTGAAACCTTGTATTATTATCAAAAACTAAAAAAAAGTACGTTTTATTTCTAATAATATTATTTAATCTTCTTTTTAATTCTTTATTTTTTTTATTTCATTTTTATTTTTCACGTGAACATTTTTCAATTGAAACTAAATTGTTGACTAAAAATTATTATTCCGGAATTTGAATTAGTTTTGGCAACGATAAAGTATTAGCAATGGTAAAGTAAATTTAACCATGTTAAAATATTATACGAAAAAAATGTCCATTTACTCTCTATGAAAAAACGAAATTTTGAATTATTAAGAAAAATATTTGAATAAAATAAACGAAAACCAGCCTATGTTCAAATGAGGGTTATAATCAATCTGTATGCAAAAATACAGGATCATTAAAGGCTCCATTTTGACGCTGGCTTCAGCCTAACATTTGCGCACAATCAGATTTATAATATTATAAGGATTAATTTGCAGACGATATACTTCATTTCACAGAATTAAAAATCAAGATCTGAATATTTATGTAACTAGCTATGGTACGAAAGCACCTCATTTGTCACGTTTGGCATACAATTTCCCACTTTTTTTTTTTTTTTTTTTTTTTTTTTTTTAGGGTGTGAGTGTACATAAATGTGTGAGATCCATAAAAGAAAAAGAAACTTTCTTTTCATTTTGCACTGATGCACGTGGCATCGGTTTAATAGATTACTGAATCCGCATTTTTTTTTTTTTTTTTTTTTTTTTTTTTTTTTTTAATCCGAAATAGCTTAAATTGAGTTTTAATGAACTCTGACAATCTTACGTTATTTCTCTAAATTCACTTACTGGATAAAAGTTTATTATGTGATTTTACGAGCAATGGCATAATTTTATTCTGAATTTTTTAATTCTAATTTATCTGTTATGTTTTTTTATTTGAACGTAATTTCGCAAAATAACTTTTCTGAAAAATTTTTAAATTTTTAACAATTTTCGTGATTGTGTACTGAAATGCATTCCATTTTGCATTTTTTTGCATTGTTGTTGCAGGGTTGGTTTGAGCACATCTCCTTTCCCCACCCCCTTTTCTTTTTTTTTATATAAAAAGAAAAAAAAAGGAATGTAAATTATATATTTTTATACAGGTTTTCTTTTCTAAAACTTAGATGCATTTGATATAGATAAAAAATAATAAAGTAAAATAAAATATATAAAACATTTAGCGTGTGCCAGTTTAAGTTGCATTAGTCCTTTCTTATTCTGCTATTTGATCGGGATTTTCCAGGGCAATATAGCAGCTGCAGTAATGTTACGTTGGTTTCTACATATTCTATTTACCAAGAGATCACATAACCCACATAACAGCATATGTATGCATACAATTGCATATATCAATTTAGTTTCAATGCAAACTATATTTGCCAACAAAATATAACTACCACATTCATAAGTTTGCAGTAACTGTTTTATGAATACTGAGGATTCAGACAATGTGTGAATATATATATTTTTTTCGGAGTCGAATCGTGTTTCTTAAAAAAAAATTTCAAAAATCCAAAGTTTACAGCAAATTTACTGCCTAGCATTAGATTTGTTTAAAAAGAAGAAAATTCCTTATCTCGTGAATACTTCGTTTTCCAAATTATTTGTAAAAGACTTAAGTTGACAATGATTGATGACGACCCAACATGAAGGAGTTATGATTGAAAGAATTAATTAGAAACTTTATTAATTTTACATAATTTATGAACACTTCTAGTAATCTCTCAACAAACAAGATTTTTGAAATTTTTCACAGGTTTAAATTAAAAATGTAACAGAGAGTCGATGATTGAAATTATTTACATTTTTCTGCTCAATACAACTACTCGTTTTTCACAAAAATTAAAAATATATTTTCAACTTTTACTCTGTTTTTTTTTTTTTTTTTTTTTTTTTTTTTTTGTAGACTGGATACCCAAAGCAACCAAAGCAACCATAATTAAAGTATAATTGTTTATAGATCGATTCTATGAAATCCACTGCACCAAATGCAACAAAATATGATACAAATAATGGAAAATCAATTCTACGCTGAAGAGATTTCTATTTGATTTTCTAGATACTGCTATTGATCTTTACAAACGTTCTAATTATAGACGTTTAGTACGTATACCATTAAAATGGGTAAGGGCTCTGAATTCAAGTTTGTTCTCCTTAATAAAATCGTACATTTTCTTCAAATGCTTATACGCTGGAAAAAAAAAACTTTATATTTATGCTTTGCGTGACTTCTTAGAAAGATATAAAATCATTTTCCCATGATTTGATTAAATCCAAAAGTGTCAAACACTTGTGAAATTGAATTAAATTCTATGGCTTTCAGTCGATTTTGTAACAGAGATTGCCGACATTATCCAGTCTCTCTTAATGAACTGTTGTCTCTACCAACAGTCAGCCTCAAGTGACACTTCTGGGCATTCTGACGAAAATCTAACCTATTTTTTAAAAATTAAATATATTCGACAATGATCTAAATTAGGGAGTGTCCAAACTTTTTGCCTTAAACTCGTTTGCCACAAAAAATTCAAATGTTTAATCCTCGACTTAAATAATCGGAAAATTTCTGTCATTAAATAATCAAACGTTTTAAATTTTAGCATAATTATCTTGGCGGTCTGCAGGCCACAGGTTGAAGATCCCTAATCTAAATAGTATTTACACGGTTTTATTACGTTTGGTACAGTTATGTTTATCAAACCACTTCTAAGCACCACTAATTAAAATATAGTCATACTGGTATGAAACGAAGAGAGATTACAAGTGGTCTATGTCCGAAAATTTTTAACATAAAAAATGCTATTTACTAGGTGTCTGAACAAAATTTCAGTTGTTCTTATAAGACCAATTAAAATTAATTTAAATTTTTGGTTTGATGTAAAAAGACGTAACATTACTTTAACACTAAATTGTATCATATTGTTTCATACATTTTTTTCTTATTAATTTCTATAAAGTTTCTAAACACTTGTAATATTTTCCGTTAGGGACAACTCATATATTCTTCGTCCATATTCACATTTAGAATAACAATTATAAGTTGCAAATTGCGGTTGAAAAACTAAGTGAAGAGTTATAAGTGCAAAATAAGGAGGCGTTATAAATTTCCAGTAAAGGAATCTACAGGATACCATATAAAGAAACTTCAATTAAGAGTTTAAGAACTCCGCTTATACATATTTCAAAGAAATAATTCTCCATATACAACAATAAAGGTTCCGTAATTATTAAAAAAATTAAATACCTGGTAATGTAACAGCTTAGTGTAGCTTTATAGATTTTCAGTTAAGCAAAACAAATTCATTCGACCATTATATTTGCGCATTGAAAAATTAAATTCCAAAAGTGCGTTTAATTATAAAGATATCGACACGCTTGTTAAATTTTTGAAAGTTTAAATTGAGCTCAAAATTTTTTATACATTTTAAGTTAGAATTTACATAAAATAACGGAAAACAGCAAAAAAAGATTACGTAGTTACGGAATGAATTTCCGAAACACGAATTCCTATATGAAGTATTTTCCGTTCAATTAAAAATATCTTTCACTTCACACACTAATTTGGAGCAAGCCATTGTAAGCCCCGACATCGAACGTCACGGCTATCATAGCCGCCCGTCATAGAAATGACAAATTTTGAATATCTTCGCTCGACAACTGCACAATCTCTTTCCGAATCCAAAAGTTTGTTTTCCGTGCTGATCATTTTGCAGAAGATTACTTTTTGAATACTTCATGTAAATCCGAATCAAATAAACGGAAAACACAAACAAATAAAACCTAATACAGAGTTTCCTAATTTAACTTTTCAACTTTAATTTTCCATAAAAGTTAAACGAAATTAGATAACAAAAACTTGTTGATTGTATAATAAACAGCAAGTTCCAAAGTTTTATGTAATGCTAGAAGAGCTCCATATGAGCACCTTTGGTTTCACGAACACCTTTGGTTGCACGCGCCATTTTTATGAAGCACACTACCGGTCTCCATAAACGTATTGTGCCACGCGCATATTGAAGGCCCTGATGGTGGGTCCATATTTTGTTCTGAAATTCCTTTGAACTTGTGTATCTGGCTTCGTCTCTATGAACCAGGCTACACACTGAGCCCTTTTTTGTGGTGTAGCCATCACCAGTTATGGATCTTAATGGGTCGTACCTGAAAACAAAAACATTTTTTAAGTACAAATAAAACTTTATGATTTGTTGATATATACTCACAAAAACGAAATTCGCTATCTTATTTCATTTAAGTTTTATGGAGGATCAAAGTTGTAAAGAAAATTTTGGGCCACCCCACTATATTTTTTAATATTGAAAATAATTTATATTTATACAAAACATTTCTGCAAAATGGTAGATGAAGAGGACCTTCTCCTACTTCACCTAATGAGCTGCCACTGACAGTTACGCTTCAAAGTATTAGTGTAGACTTATCATGAGTTATTCTATTCTAGTTGGTCTGTTGCGGTTCATTTAAGGAATTCAATTGAAAAAAAAATTCTATGCATTTTAATGCATAGAAATCAAGTATATATTTTTTGTATTCTGTTTTCATAAATATCAATTTCTTTCATAATATTATACATGTAACTATATCTTAAGCTAATAATGTTTTTGCGGTAAAACTTCTATGCATAAGGAGGAATCAATGAACGATGATACTTTTATTAATTGTTTCCTTTTGTAAAATAAAGCAGTATTGTGAAAGGTTGCGTGACACATGCAATACCAACATTTGACGTAATAAATTTTTTAGTGCTCAAATTTTAAAAGCACAGCATTTACTGTAAATTGAATTGATTTATTTGCTTTATGTCTGAATTTTTATGAAACGAATACAAATAAATGTATTTTAAATAAAAAAAGGTAACAGAATACTAATTTTAATTATTTCGTTTTGAAAATGAAAACGAAATAACAAGTGCAAATGGTAACATGTCTTTTTTAATTAATTCAGTAAAATTTAGTCTTTAACAAGACTTCATTTAAAACGAGCGTGAATGTTATCACAAAGTCTGACTAGAGAAAATCATGAATATTTATAAAAAAAATCTTTATATTTCTAATAAATAATGTATGGATTCTTATAAAACTATAATGATTGAAGATGTTATTTTCTTTATAATATTTATATACCTTTTTCTCAGTAAAACATAATGAAATAAATGATACGTACCTTTCATTCTTTCTTCGGAAGTCAAAGTCAAAGCGGCGACTGCAGAAAACCTAGCTCATTTATTAAAACCTGAAAATTTGAAAAATATAGTATTTATCATGGAAAAGTAAATAGTACAGTGTTGCCTAGTCAAGACGAATATAGAGAGGAAACATAAGTTCACTTACAGTGTGAATTTTTTATTGGCAGCGCAGTTAATTTAAACGTGTGAATGGTTTCTTTAATTGTATTAAAACATCATTCGAATGAAAAAGGTAAGTAAGCATGCATTGCTTACCTGATTGGACGATCAAACCTCATATTGGTGTATCCAATTGTAAGATCGTTGACTGGTTAGGATTTTGCTTTTTCTATGAAGTAATCCATGTGAGTATTGACGATCAGCTAATAAATTCACTTCTGAAATATGATAATATTAGTATAATTGAACTTTCATAGTAGAATGAATATACTCTTTCCTTTCCGTTTAAATTTAAGATTTAATGTACATTATTTGTCTTGGTTACATATTAACCGAGCATTTACATTGCTCTGACATTTTACGAGAACTACATTCTAAGATAATATTTACAGAACTGAGAGTCTAAAAATTTTGAGTTCTTTGGTAGCCTTGGATGACGTCACAGAGAAAAACACATAACAGTTTGTGATAATCTTTCTTTCACGTGGGCGGCTATTCCATGTACGTCACTGTGATGAAATAGTTTATGAATGGGTTTTTCGACGAGATAATTATAGTCATTTTGCTGCAATCTTAAAGTACTTAATTATTCGTTGATTGATGAGTTGTTGATTTCACATAGAAGATTATCCTATAATTGGGATTTCCGTCATTTTTATCGCTTACTTAGTTGATTAATTAAAAACATGAGACAAGTACTAAAATAGAGATCGTACAATCCTCTATTAAAAAACATAGGGTTGTCTTCGAAAATTTGAGTAAACAGTGCAATCCTCCCAAAATGTGGGAAAATAGCCCTAAATATTTTAGGATTGCCAGTAGTCGTACCCAGATTTCAACATGCATCCCTATGTTTTTATAATAGGAAATTGTAAGATCTTCATTTTATCACCAATTTTATCTTTTAATTAATAAACTATGCAAGTGAGTAAAAAAATTGACCTGAATTTTGGAGTGTTGCCACGAGTTGCACTGCGATTTTGCTAGGCAATCTTATATATAGAGATTTTTAAGCTTTACGGGTTAGCGTTGGTTTCAACTTTTAATTAATGAACTTTGTATGTGCCAAAAATACGATCTAATGTTGGAGGATTGCCACTAGTTGCACCACAATTTTATTATCAACCCTATATATTTCAATAGCGATAAGTAAGATAAGTAAGCTCTATATTTTAGCGTTGTTTTCATCTTTTAATTAATGAACTAAGTAAGTGTCTGAAATTAGCCCAAATTTTTAGAATGTTGGCATTGGTCGTGCCCAGATTTTAGCAACCCTATGTTTTTTAATAGAGAATTGTAAGACCTTCCTTTTAGCACTGATTTCATTTTTTAATTAAGGAACTAAGTAAGCGATGGAAATTTACACCGGAAGTAAGTTTGTGTTTCTTCTCTGTAATGACATTTGCTTTAACATGATAAATACTATCCTTTTTTAATTTTTCAACAGCCTGTTTTTTTTTTTTTCAAACACCGCTTGGACGATCAAGTTTGGACTATGAAGTAATAGGTTATATGGGTCAAAGTATCTATCTGTTGAACATACGTAATTCTTAGAATAATCCGTTGAGTTACATCAGATGGAGAGAACATTATTTTGTGTTTAAGTTTTATTTTTGGCACGCTCAAAATTAAATTCACAGTTATCAGTCTTATCAGTTATTATTTCTATCTTAATTTTTATCTTGATAAAATAATGTTATCAAAATGCAGCTAAGTGTAATTTTAACTGAAAATTATGCTTTTGTCTGTTAGCAGATACTGCATGACTCCACACTTCACTTATGGCACAAAATCTGAGAATTATGAAGAGTAAAATGCATAAGAAATATTTGTTTACTTGCTAATAGCCTAATTTGAGTATAAAAAGGATTTGATGGTAAACGTTATTATATTGTTTTAAAGAAGACGTACACTTTAACTCATAAAAATGAAACGTTTTACTACAGTCAACGTATTTTTGGTATTTTTTTCCATGCACCTCGTGTTCAAATTAATGCTTGAAACTTAATTGAAGGACAATTTTCTACAACCTTCAAAATAATTTTTTTAATCCTAAGTAGTTTTTTAATTTTATATCAATATGTAACTTACACGTCTATTATATAATTTTATAGTCATTTATTTAGTAAATATAATGATAAAACACACTTTTAAATTTACATGAAGATACTTCTCACCCTTCATAGATGATATAGGATTTTACAAAATACAGTAAAGGCTATAAAGACCTATCGAAGCCGCGCACCTGTTTGTCTAGTAGTTCAGGCGCTGGATATTGAAACATGAGGTGCAAGATTCGAATCCCAATCAGGCATGGATATGTATAGTGGGGTTGGATTCCACTTTAAACAGAGGCACCGGTCCGTTTAGCGCTCATGTGCAAAATATGACAGTAGCACTCACAACCAAACAACCTATTGAAGCCTATGAAATATGTAAATAAAAAGAAAACTGCCCAGTTAAACTGAGGGCATTGAGCTCACAGGCTAGTCACACTAATTGTATATTATACTCTTATTTCAAAGAATTTGAAATAAGAGAAAAATAAAGAAATCAACAATATATTAAGGGGGGGTCATCCCCCCGTTACCCCCCCCCCTTCATAGTTAACTAATGAACCCCTTAAACTCATCAGGGAAGTCTCTAATTACAATGAATATATATACATATTTTGAAGCAAATGGGATAATTCTGCATGAAAAACCCATTTATATAAATTAAGGGGGGATTAGCCCCCCCCGTTCCCCCCTTTATACTTAACCAATCAATCCCGAAAACTAATCAGGGAAGCGCCTTAACCCAATGAACTTATAAACAAATTTTGAAGCAAATGGGATAATTCTGCATGAAAAACCCATTTATATAAATTAAGGGGGGATTAGCCCCCCCCGTTCCCCCCTTTATACTTAACCAATCAATCCCGAAAACTAATCAGGGAAGCGCCTTAACACAGTGAACCTATAAACAAAATTTGAAGGAAAACGGAATAATTCTGCATGAAAAACCATTTATATAAATTAAGGGGGGAGATCAGCCCCCCCCGTTAGCCCCCTTTATACTTAACCAATCAATCCCGAAAACTAATCAGGGAAGCGCCTTAACACAGTGAACCTATAAACAAAATTTGAAGGAAAACGGAATAATTCTGCATGAAAAACCCATTTATATAAATTAAGGGGGGATCAGCCCCCCCCGTTCCCCCCTTTTATACTTAACCAATTAATCCCGAAAACTAATCAGGGAAGCGTCTTAATCCAATGAACCTATAAACAAATTTTGAAGCAAATGGGATAATTCTGCATGAAAAATCCATTTATATAAATTATGGGGGGGGGGATTAGCTCCCCGTTCCCCCCCTTTATACTTAACCAATCAATCCCGAAAACTAATCAGGGAAGCGCCTTAACACAGTGAACCTATAAACAAAATTTGAAGGTAAACGGATATTTCTATGAAGAGTTATCGCGTTACGTACATACATACATACGTACGTACATACAGAACCGGCGGGCACATAAGCTCTCAGTCTTTGATAGCCTGTGAGCTAAAAAATCCTCACGATAATTATACTTTATCTCTAATTAATGAACGAATCAAAGAAATATTCCGTTTTATTACGTATAGAGTTCTTTATAGATTTATGTGGTTTATTTTGTGATAAAGGATCGTTTCCACATTAAGAATTACATTAAGTGTCATTTTTCAAAGATAAAAACAACTTTGAACACCATGAGTTCCTTGGATCAAAACAGTCTGGATACGTATATGTCTTTTGAAAATTTCATACTTTATTGCACACAAATGAACAGACACATCTGTGGATAGTAGTACAATATTAGGAGTATAGATTGAATTTTTTTTGCATTAGTTAATAAACCTAGATATATTGCATCATTGGTTGAAAGAACCACGTCAAGGCGATAATTGTCTACGTTTTCCTCTGATTATATTTTTCGTCCACTCCTTGCGTTATCTAATTTCTTTTGCCATTCAGGAATTGATGGACGTGGGTGCAAGAAATTCATGAAGACTTGCTCAGTATTGGATAAATCAAGGCGGGGACGAAAAATAGTATCAGAGTAAAACGTCGACAATTATCGCCCTGACGTGTTTCGTGCAACCAATGGTGCAACATATAGGATAGGGGTTTATTTATTGATGGAGAAAAAAAAAGCAATATACATACAGTCCTAATATTTTACTACTTTTCATACATGTATCTGTTCATTAGTGTTTGCAATAAGAGCTTGAAATTGAAAAGAGATTTTGTGGACTTCCTGTAGTTTATTCACCTTTTCTTTTAAATCTGCGTGCAAAACTTTTTATCTTCCTGAAAAACATCCTGTAAAGATGTTTCTTTGAAACGAGATACAGTGAATGTACCCAAACTTAAGTCAGATGTTTTTTGATCGAAAAATATATTTTAATTATGAAATTTATTAATAAATTCACATGAAAAATATATATGAATTTTGACCAACAATTATTTTTACATGAAAAAATACACTGTTTTCGAAAATATGGCTGTGTGCTTTAACAGCTCAATACTATCCTTAGTTTTTGAGATATAGAGAATTTTTACTTATTGGTGGTATGAAAGGCAACGCATAATAAGTTTTCTTATAGGATGTGTTGTCCCTCCTACTATCGTTTGTATTCTCAGAAAAATAATGGTAGAAATTAATCAGAAAACCCTATAAATTATAAAGAATAGATTTTATATTTTGAAGTTTGTTTTATAGCTTTTGGGGTCATTAATTGAATATTCCCGGTACGCTTCGTTTTAAGATTTTAATTTATTATTTTTTTTAATTTATAGATAAGCCCCTAACATATTTTTTATATGTCTATGAAGGTTTAAGGAAAGGTGCATAAACTGTATACAAAGATCCAAAGAACTCAAAGTGTCAAAAGTACGTGTTACCATTCGGAAAATGAAAGTTGGTGGAATATCCATTATTAATGTGTAGATAGTTACTTATGGAGAAATAAACCACATACAATCATAAGGAACATTATGCGAATTAAAACGGTACTATCGTTTTATACTTTTATTAAGTTATTTTGACGTAGCCTACATAGATAATAACAATACAAAAGAGTCTAACCTATATAAATATCATAAATATGTTACTAGAATAAATCTTCTAAACATACCATTAGTATTATACATAAAATCGTGATGTAAATACATAAATTTAGCTTGTATACTGCTAGTCGATATATGATCATTTACCAGAAAAAGAAAATGTTGATAAAGAGCTTTATCTACTGTTTTCCCTTTCTTCATATATCATTTTCTTCTGAAGTTTCCTGTCTCCCGCAAAGCGTGAATATAAATCATGTTAGCTTTATGATTTTCATTCTTTCAGTATTAAATGTGAAAATATATGCTGCATAAGATGAATGTAGCGGAAAATAAAGATTATTGAGGAGGTCAGGAATTTGTACGCATTAGCTTTATTTCATTAAATATTTTACTCAAAATAAGAAAATAGTGACTATACGTGGAAATCCGATGTGTTGCATTTAAATTGCATGAGATCTTTCTATTATTTTGGGCGAAAAGAAAACTAATTCTACTATACATTTAGAAAATGTTTATAATGATAATTTTAAAGTACTACATTTCAAGTACAAAATCACCATGCGGTAAACTCAGTAAAAATGGTAATTTTTGATGGCTTCACTTGCCAAAGTATTTCGTACTCTCAAGATTTGGATTCGAATTTCGGAACTGCTGGAGTGAAAATAACGTAATTTTGATGAAATTATTCAAAAGTATTTCAGTTTTATAAAAATAAAAATAAAAACAGAAAAGTATACAAAAAAAAAAAGTATTTTTTTTTATAATAGGTGATATAGAGAGATGATCTTTTTTTTGTTTGTTTATGGAAATCTTTTATATTCCTTTAATCCGATATGATGATGAAAGTATTACATCAAATATGTCAAATGAATAAAAAAGTATTTCTGTAAAACCTACACTGTAAAAAATGACCAATGTTTCTTATTTTATGAAAATATACTATAACCACGAACGAAAATATAATATAATCTTCTGAGTTATCCGAAATTCCAAATAGCAGCTCCGTTGTCTTTGGAATCCCCAGAAACCAATACATTTCCAAAATTTAAAGAATTATTTATAAAAACAAAGTATTTTTAGCTGCCCGTATTTTTCAGAAACGTTTTCGGAGGGTTTTTATAGTGCATTAATGAGTGTCTTCAGCTTGGAATACCTGTTTTTCGAATGCTATCCATTCTCAAGTAAACATTTTCATGCTAAAGAATTATGTTTAACAGACAAACGTGCAAAATTAACAGCGTTAACAATAACATTAAAATTAAGATTATTTCTTTACTCTTTTATGTATAAATTAACTTATGCGGCTGAAAACGTTTACTTGAGAATGGATGACATTCAAAAAAGAGGTATTCCAGGCTGAGGACACTAATTAATACACTATAAAAACCCTTCGGAAACGTTTCTGAAAAATACGGGCAGCTAAAAATACTTTGTTCTTATAAATAATTTTTTTAATTTTGGAAATGTATTGGTTTTTTGGGGATTCAAAAGACAATGGAACACGCTATTCGGAATTTCGGATAACTCAGAAGATTATATTATATCTTCGTTCGTGGTTATAGATATTTTCATAAAATAAGAAACATTGGTCATTTTTTACAGTGTACCGAGACAGCAGATTTAACTAACTTAGCCTGGTTTCTCCCGTCTTGCTGGCATGTTTCTCAAGCGAACCAAAGTAAGGGGGATCCCGTTGCCTTCGTTAGTGTAAAACCTGGCTCCGTTTCGGGATATTCCAGTTCGAGATTAGTAATCTTTAATATGGCGATTAATATGACATCTCAATTTTTTACTTCCATATAAAATTTATTGGAAAGTAGAAAAATGAATTATGTTTTATGTAAAGATTGCAATCTGCTCACTAAAGCGCGAAAAAGAAAAATAACTTATAAATAGCTGCATGAATTAAAAGAAAGATCTAGTTAAATTTAATCTAGAAAAGTGTCTTGTGCAAAAAATCTAATCAAAAATTCATCATGCCAACAAAAATAAAGTAATAAAACGAATTTAACAATAAACCAATTTAAAATTCATTAAATAAAACTATACGTTGAAAGCTAAATTTGATATCACTCTTTCCTAAAAAAAATTACAAAACTACAATATTACAAAAAAAAGAAGAAAAAAAACGGGGGTTCATTCGTTCCAATTTCGGCTCACACTAATAATAAGACTGTTCTGTTCTGTAATAGTCTTTTTTCTTTAATGTATATCATCTGGTATCAAATCGCAGCATTACTCAGTGTCAAAGCTCTTTGACAATAAGTTTTTTTTATTAAAGAGGAATCATCTTTAAAAAGTATTTAATTACACTGATCTTTTATCAAACTGAAACAATCATTGTTGCATTTCAAGAAGGCGCTCTTATAAAATTGTGACAAAGCTACAGAAATTACAAATCATTATGCATTTCTATACTAACAGAGAGCTGTAAAGATTGCTATCATTATGTCTGTAATGTTGCACGTTGTCACATAAAGCTTTCATAACGTTGACGTAACAGAAAGTTGTTCAAATCAACGTCGTTTTCCTTCTGACTACTTTTGTAAAGATTTCGAAGTATTATCATTGAGGAACAATGTTTCTTGTAGCATAGGAAATTTTTGCACCTGCATTCAGCATCCCTACAATGACTTGGAACTGACTGAGAATTTTCTCTGAACTTTATTTCTTGTTTGCCTGTCTCATTCTTCGGAACTCCTCATTAATGCAAATGTTTTTTCCTCATTTAATTTGCTGTTTTTCACCGTAGAATACTTTTTTATCTTTCTCTTTCTGAAATTGCAATTGTTTTATGCCTAGTAACTGTTCTTTCCTGTCTCAAAGTTTATTCTATTTTAGAATATCCTGTTTAAGTTGTAAGCCTAAGACAATAAAATTTACACATAAAAGCAAGAAGTTAAGTATGGATAAAATTAAATGACATTTGCTGAGGGAATATTTAATATTGTAAATATGAGAAAAAAAATTTCAATGGTGATAAGGATGCGTTAGAAGATTTTCCCTCCAAATCCATGGTCATAGAACATCAAATTACTCCATCCGCCATTAAAACAGACCCGGCGTGTTCTCTGATTGTTTCAGAACTCGTGACGCAGTGCGCTTTTTCGGAATCTTGTGCTACTACGCCGCGACTAATATATTCACCTGTACGATCATAGAGCCCATTTTTTGTGTTTCTATCTGCTTTAGAAACTGCGCGACATCAAAGGGTCATAGAATGTTTATCGCTGTATTGTTAGAAGTTTGTTTTTCTTGTTATGGGTGATGTTCATTTATTTATTTTTTATATTAAAATTTATTAAACTTAAGATGCCAAATTAAGTTCCTAGGGAATAAATACGAGTAAGAAAGAGTCTTTCATTGATAATAAGAACTTGTTTTCCGATAAATAAAAATGTTTGACTAATAATCACTGACTGTTCTTTTGGTAGGGAAACCTTCGTTTTCTTATTGATTCCATCGAACAACTCGGGATATTTTTTTCAACTTCGGAATATCACGACAACTGCTTGATGTACAGTCTGACTGGAACTGTGACTTATTGTCGTAATTGATAACATTTTAGTGGCCAAGCCGTCATATCCCAGCTTAGGGTCAATGCGCTAATACAACATTGTCGTTCAGCCAGAGTTTAGCAGATTCCTTTTCCGTTCAACGAAATCGTCACACACAAAAACAGACACACACGCATACATACATAAGGAATATAACTATATTTATTTTTAATACAATCATGAATACAGAAAATATTTTTGTTGAATAATGAAACATGCAAGAGTAACGTCCATAGGCCCGACATGCTCTTGAAAGGACGAAAACAAGCAGTTGCAAATGTGTTAACTTCCAAATTAATTTGTATGTACTTTTCGTTTGATTTTTTGAAATCAGCATTAGAACTCCTATATGTAAATTTTAATTAAAAATATAATGGCTATTTTTGTATTTGTTGCTGATTTTTTTTAGAATTAATTCGTAATAGCAGTTTTTAGCAAATTCTTCAAAAAACTTTTAATACTGAATTTGTTTCATTGTGAAATTTGCTTCCATTCACACTCAAATGAAGCACATCCAAAAGACTATATTTCTGGCATAAAAAACCGATATCTTAAATCCAAATTCACTTTATAAGCTGGAGAATATCTGATTGTCATTCCTTAGCAAATTCGTTTATTATTTTTTTAATTGATTTTGTTTAATATATGAGCTTTATATTCATTCGAAGTCAAATGTATTAAAATCTAAAAGACTATATTCTTCTGCTATTAAAAAATGATATCTTATGCCAAATTCCCTTTCTAAGCCGAACATTATCTTTAACATAATAACAACTTTTCACAAATTATTTTAAAAATGCTGAAAACAGATTTTCTTTAATAAATTAAGACTGCTGCTATAAAAGTTTAAAAGATCTAAATTTCACATCTAAGTTTCGGAAATTTACATTACAATTCTGCAGGAAAATGTTGACACAGTTTGTCTTTTTTCTTTTTTAGAAAGCAAAAGAGCAAAGGGTATCTGGAGGAAATCCAAGAAGGTTTTAAAAGAAAATTTAATCTTTTCGCGGAGTTTGAAAGAGAAGCTATCAGTTTTGACGGTGAAATCGGAGATAAAATTTCCGGTTTTTTCGTGCATCTTAAAACTTACGAATTGTTTAAAGACAATAAACTTTAAATATAAAAGCATGAAGTTAAGTATGGATAAAATTAAATGGCATTTTTCTGAGGAAATACTGTAAATATAAGAACAATCTTTTTCGCTATGCATAAGTTTATGTGTCATCTAATTTATGAATAATGCATATTATTATGCGTTGCGCATAAATAAGAGCACATTTTTAAAAAATTACATTGTTGTACAATACTTAACCTATTTTCTTATTTTATTTCTCTTCGCTATGTATGTTAAATTTTGTAAACAAACATATAATACATAAACGCTATTACTAGACATTTAAATAAGTATGAATACATTTTAAATATTAAGAAGACAGAAATATCATGTATCAAGCATTCATTATAAAAGACATTCCAGCCCTACATGGATATTTTGGCGAAACATGAAAGGTTATGTCTAATGATGACAACGAAATGAGATATTTAAAGGCATAATTAAGATTGTAACTGTAATTTTTTGGGATATTTCTGCAACCCAGTATGTAATCTATATATTGTTATACATACCACATAGTATGATGAAATTTAATCGGATATTCCAGTTTGTAAGCCCAAAAAGTAGTCGTTTTTCATGATTTATTTTTCTCAATGAAGTATCAATCAAACGAAATCGGATTTTTCCCTACTAAACAAGGTATTTTGATAGTTGTTTTTGTGTAAAAAATATAAAAACTTGTGGCCGTATTCTTAATAAACGACTTTGTACGGTGCAGGACTGCGCCTAGTACAACAAGTTGGAAATTGTACGTCAAACGTTACAAACGAGGTGCGTTCGTACGCACGTTTTAGAATTAAATTCATGATATCCCGTGCGTAGAACGGGTTAAACAGCTAGTTAAGTATATATTTTATGACACTGTTCATACAAATATCTTAACTAGTTATATAAATATTCAGATATATATGTATCAGCTAGTTATATAAATATTCAGATCTTGATGATTTTTAATTCTGTGAAATGAATTATATCGTCTGCAGATTAATTTCTGTTATAAAATAAGTATCTCGGTCACTTGACGATTAAACTTCGGAAGCTCCTATAACAAAAAAGCACCGATTAAAAAAAAAAATTCAAATTTCTTAATAAATATTTTTATTAATATCTCCTAAAGTTTTAATTCGATTTTAATAAAATTTGAAATGTCTCGACAAAATTCTGCAAAGATAATATATTTTAAATTGCAAACCATTTGGTTGGGTAGTTTTTGCGTTGTTATATGCGGACAGACAGACAGACGGACGGACAGACAGACGGACAGACAGACAGACAGACAGACGGACAGACGGACGGACCAAACGACGACGATAGGTGCTACGTATTTATATAATTACGAACGCACCTAATAATCTGAAATGTACAAAAAAGATACGGGTTATGCAATTCAATTACTTTTGCAGGGCCATGAAGCTATTGTCATAGAAATTCACCGACAGAAAATAAAATGGCGTTTGTTTGAAGTTTGTTCTTTGCGCATTTCACGGGATTTTACAACTTTAATGTCTTGGGAAAAAATTAACAAATATTTTTTTAACGTTATATAAGTTCATAGCTTCCAAAAAACAATTATCTTTCAAAACGGATGCATTATTTGTTAATCGGTTCATCGGGTCGAATTCTATGATGCACTGTGCATTCACTATCTGCTTTTCAGCATATGCCGCGGTTCCGTTCAAAGGACCGTTACTTCGTAAATAGATTTACAATTCCAGAATTATTTCAGTAAGATATTTTTCACAATTCAAGGATGAACAAAACTATAAAAAAATAAATTTTTTTTATCGATTTTTTTTTTTTTTTTACTCAACAAAATATAATCTCTTCTTAATTCAGAACAAAAACGAATAGCATGATTGTAATCTCAATTCTGAAAATAACCATACAACTTTTCTGAATTACTTTATGCAACTCTTTTATAGTGGAAATTTATAAGTGAAAATAAAAACACAACAATTTTTTTTTAGTAGTCAATTCTGAAGTTAATTCAAAAAATTTGTGGCATAGGTTGAAATAATTTCTGCTACTCTGCCCTTTTCTGCATTTAATGACCGGGCTGCCCTGTGGTTATTAATTTCTCATACGTTTCTCTTTCAATATGTTTTCATTGAAACGGAAACTTCAAGAACTTTTGTTTAACATAATAATCATCTTAGTGAACAAAATAAGGCCACTAAATAAAGCCGTGCTCGTCGAAATGCTTTTTTGAAAAGATTACTTAATTCCAAGTAAATACCTCAAGTTAATAGATTTATATATATGTTGAAGTACAGTTTAAGAAAAGTGAAATACTATTTATAAATTGAAGTACTATTCACAAAATGTAAACATATTGTAAAATGAAGTACCATTTACAAATTACTATTGTTCTGAATTACTAGTAACAGTACTATTTACAAATTACTATTGTTCTGAAGTACTAGTAACAGTACTATTTACAAATTACTATTGTTCTGAAGTACTAATAACACAATACTATTTACAAATACCATATGCAAGAAAAATACAAAAACATCTTCATTACATTATAAATTATCTGTATATATAAAAAAAGTTATTAGTCGTCGTGCATCATTTTATCTGAGTTTAAAAGAAAAAATTACCTTACGGCATTCTAGGTCGACACTTTTGGCTGAATAAACAAAACTACATCTTTTCATCTGAAGGCTGCTCTCAAAATATATATATTTATCCGCTCAACACCGCGAAACTTTCTGACACATTTACGGGCACATTGTTAAACGCAAAAGCAATTGCACTTGCTGGCAATATTAAAATGATTTGTAATCTAATGTCTTTTTAATTTTCGCTAAATAAATTACATCCTGAGCTATAAGCGATTTTTTTCCTATGACGGCAATTTTTAACTTTCCATTGCTGTCGTGACGGCAAATTCGGTTTAAAACATTGATTTTGAAACCATTTTCTGGCAACTTCTGTTTTTACCAAAATGCAGTAAAATTGTTCGGTTACATAATTTCTAAATAGCAGAACCTCCCGTTTTCATGCGTTGGAGAATTAAATTAAATTCCGAAATGTGTCAGAAAGAATCCAGTTTGGATTTGGGAGCAGCCTTAATATCCAAGTGAATTCTATTACGATCCATGCTCTTTTCTCTCATGCACTATTCGAACCAATATTTACGTGATGTCTTTAACTAATCGTGCATGATTTTTTTTTACAAGTTTTGTTATGCTGCGGATGTCCGCAACTCTCAGAACACGAGAAAATGTATCTCTTATAATATGGAAGTTTGGCAAAGTTGTTTAAACCTTTGCAAGTTCGTTTGTTATTGAGTATGTAGTTGAATTTTACGTCAAACATAACTTAGAATGCTCCTCTTCCCCGTTTCGTACGTTAGGCTGACCGATTGTAGACTTCAATGCCAAAAATTATCTGCTTAGTGGTTTAGAAGACTATTTCTGCAATCCGCCTAAGTGACATATTAACCCGTTAAACAAAATGCCTCTATGCCACAAACATATCACACAATTACATTTTCAATCAGTTCAGAAATTGACGGTTAATCTTTAGTACATACATTTTGGGCCATTATCTGATCAACAGTGTGTGATATTATAAAATTAACGATTTTGTGATCGCCTGTCAATTTAGTCCTACCGATAGGGTTTCTAGATGAAAACTGTGCATTTTACTAAACAGGGTTAGCGCAAGTCTACAATTTTTCAATATAAATTTTTTCCTCATTTAATCGCAGACTGGTAATCAATTTGAAAGAAAAAAATTAGGCAACGAAATAGTACTGTGTACACTCTTTGGAAATTTCAAGGATTGTATACACCTTTGACAATGCATTGATCTTGAACGAACTGTAGGCTATATATTTCTATTTTTAAAAAAATCCTAAAATTAGACCCGAGATTTTTTTCTCCTATCTGTGATTTTTCTTCTATTGAATGAACATTATTCGACTTCGACGAAGACGGGGCTTGTGATACGATACAACCACTGAATGATCTCCTCCATATAACGTATTTGAAGTTATTTAAGACTGTTTTAAAATCCAAACTGGCTATTTTTTGACACATTTTTTAAATTTATCCTTGTTGGCAAATTTATCAAAGTGGCAGATGCTCTTATTCAGAAACTTTGTAATCGAAAGATGTTTTCCATTTTTTAGTAAAGGCAGCAGATCTTTCAGAAAATAATGTCAAAGTTGGCATTTTGAACCGAATTCCCTACGCGCGAGCACAAAAAAGGAGAAAAACGTGTTGTCAAGTGACATGAATCGCTTATAAATTGATAAGTAATTTAATTATCAAAAAATGGAAAACTCATTTCGATTTCAAATCGCTTCAACAGTCAGGCCTGCCAATGTGGCGCGTTTACTTTTAAAAAAGAGTCAGAAAATGTGTCAGAAAACGTGTCAGAAGCTTTCGCGTTGTTGAGACGGCCGTTTGAGAACCACCTTAAGTAATGTTCTTTTAAATTGCGAATGAACGTATGAGACATTAAAAACAAAATTTCTTTTGACAGCTCTGTATTCATTTTCATGATTTAAATAAAAATAATTACAGATTAAAGAGAGTAGTCTCTTTCATTGTAATTTATAATGTAATGCTTATTATAATATATAGTGCTTATGAATATGTATTTTCAGATATTGAAGTACTTATTTTCTCATATGGTCAGCTATGTCCTAGTAATTTTGGAAAAGGAATGCTGTATCGCTTTCACAACATTAACTGGAGGTGTTATTGTTTTAAATAATTTATTTTGAACTCTTGAAAAGAGAGAAATCTAATGGGTTATAAAATAAACGAATACTCATAAAAATATAAAATTAATTTTATTCTACAAATAACTTTAACTACACAATGTGTGTTTAATGTATGTGTGTATTATGAGATTTTTAAAAATATAATGAAAAAATATATAATTGGATACCGTGACCGGGAAACTTAAGCCACTTACATCAAATCAAATTAAATTTATTTTTACTTTCACGAATTTTATATACACTGCTGCTCTCGCATTCTGATATATGTTAAACTTCATTATTTTTAATTTAAAAAAATGAATTTAGATCGCTTGTAGCTTGAACGCTCCATACATTCACTCTAAAAGGAAAATAATAAAGTTTTTTCAATAAAAAAGGCAAAAGAAGAAACATTTCTTTTTTGTGAAAATAAGTAGTTACGTCTTCTAGAATAAATGCATCGTAAATAGTTTCAATCATCGACTTCATGATGAATTTTTAAGTTAAGAAAGTGGAAATCTTCAAAAATTTTGATTGTTGAGAGATTACTGGAAGCGTTTCTAAAAATATGCAAATATGCAAAACTGATGAGGTTTCTAATTACTTCTCGCATCTATAACTCCCTCGTGACAGGTCATCATCAATCACTGTCATCTTAAGTCTTTTATGAATAATTTAGAAAACGGAGTTTTCAGCAGATAAGGATTTTTTTGCTTCGTTTAACGCCTCTAACGCATGCCTGCAAGGCGGTATGTTTGCTATGAATTTTATATTTAGAAAGGATATAAATAAAAAATGCTAATTTTCACAGAAATGAAAAAATATATAATATATTCCCTTGAAACGGATTCCTCCATATGAGTAGAACAGTTGCAACATAATAATGATTATAATAGGTATCCATATTTTGCTCCAAAGTATCTTGCAAGACACGTAAAAGTAATTATTATGCATAGATAGACAAAATGGGAGGCATTTGTTTAAAAGTCGTGCGAACGTTAAAAAAATTAAATATTTTTAGAAAAGTTATGCTATATGAAGTTACTTTCGTTAAAAGAACCGTAAGTGATAATTTATTAACTTATATAAATTGCAACATTACTCATGAATCATACATTTAATTTTATTTTATAAACGAATTTAGAAAACCAATGTAAAATATTTTCAAAAGCTCAAACAATCTGTATTTAAGATATTTTTATTAACAAAATGGTAAAAAGTAAAACTATATGACTGGATTCAGCCGGCAGGTAATCTACCCTATATATATAAAATCCTAATGAAACGAATTTGTGAAACGATTTTATGAAACGAATTTATGAAACGATTTTATGAAACGACTGATTAAACGACTGATTATGTTTCAGGGCTATTTTTAATAAAATATTAAACGCTTGATGGTGAAATTAATACCAATTGTTCATAAAAATCCGCGGATGTCAAAACTGGTAATAGAATTTTGAAATTGGAATTAGTTTTCGAGATATTAATTTTTTTCATTTAATTGTCAGCATTTAATTTAATTTATAAACTGAAAATGTTTTGAATAAATTCGTGAAATGACGTCATTTAGGTAAGCGCAAAAGAAAGGAAGGAAAAGGAATTAATAGTAATTATTATTTATTGATATCATTTTGTTATTTTTTTGTAAAATTTAATTAAACGACTTTATAAAATCATTAATTTGTATATTTGAAACTAATATATAATATAATAATTGCCCAAATGAACGGAAGAATAAAATATCCTGCTTGGTTTTCTATCCTGCTTGGTTTTTTCCAACAAACTTTTTAAAAAAGCGTCAAGACCCCTATAATAGAAAAGCACCAAAAGTTTATTGGGTTTGTTTTCATAACGTTTGGTAACAAATCTATGTATATTAACGAATCTATCCCTTTTTGGAGCTCGAATTACGCCAAACCTAAAAGCAAAGGATCCTATAATGGAAAAGTACCCGATTTTCTTATGGACAATATTCAAGTGACATAACATGGTGTAAAATTATCGGGGATAGCAAATTTGTTTAAATATCTCATCGATTGATGCCGAATAAATGCAGGCATACATGCACAAAATATTTAATTAATTTTGTATGATAAATAATTATTAGAAAATTCGTATATACATATTAATTAAAAAAAATAATTTACATATTCAAAATAACATGAAAATATGCATGATGGTGCACTAAAATAGGGAGAAAATTAAAACCTGTTACTGAAAATGTCTATAACATAGTACTTTTCAATACCGTGGTTCTTAATGTTATTCACAAGCAGATGTAATTTTTCTCATCCTTAAACGCAAAGGAAGAATAGAATACAGATCGTTGTTATAAAAGTCCGAGAGGTAGCCACAATTTAAACCTAAGCATTTTATACAAGTTGGTTTTCACGTTGTAATTGATTGTACTTATCATTCCCGAAAACAGTCGTCATTTCTCGCAACAGCTGTGTATGAGGCCATGATAATCAAAAAATGCCCCATTAAAACGTTAAAAGCATGGCAGCCCAATTACAGATTTACCAATATTTATAAAATAAAGCACGCTGTCATGTTTTTAGAGGCCTCGAAGTCTGAGTGGGGGTTGGCCCCCTAGTATATATATATATATATATATATATATATATATATATATTGGGTCTATGCATAATTCCGCAACAAAAATCGAGTAAATTTCAAACGCAAAATATTTAGGAAAAAAAAATTTAAGAAATTAAATATGTTCCGTTCTGTTCAATAGTTTTCTGTCGTCTCTCCACGAGCTTCATTATCCCTCTTTCATAAAAATCCTGAAATTTATGGGCAAATAAGTCATCCAAGTGGTTTTTGAGGACACCCAGCGAACAAAAGCTCTTGTTATTCCCTGCTCAAACGCGATACAAATGAACCATTTTTGAAGCGGGTGATCACTGGTGATGAAAAATGAATTGTTTACAATATTTGCGGTCGAAAAAGATCGGGGTCAAAGCGCAGAGCGACTTGTGAGACGGTCGCAAAGGCTGAATTACGCCCGAAAAAAATCATACTCTGTATCTGGTGGCATTGGAAGGGAATCTTCTATTATCAGCTGCGACCATCCAACCAAACGATTGATTCGAACAAATACTGCTTACAACTGGACAATTTAAAGCGAGCTATCAATCAGAAGCGGCCCGAATTGGCGAACAGAAAGGGCGTTGTGTTCCACCACGACAACGCCAGACGGCAAGCTTCTCTGATGACCAGGGAAAAATTATTGCGGCTTGGATGGGATATTTTGATACATCCACCGTATAGTCCGGATCCTGAACCTTCAGATTATCAATTGTTCCGGGCGCTACAGAACAATGTGAATAACAAGAACTCCAGTTCCCTAAACGTCCTCAAAAACCACTTGAATGAGTTATTTGCCCAAAAATCTCAAGATTTCTATGAAAGAGGGATAATAAAGCTCGTGGAGAGATGGCAGAATGTTATTGAACAGAATGGAATACATTTGATTTATTGAAATTGTTTTCTAAATATTTTGCGTTTGAAATTTATTCGATTTTCGCTACGGAATTATGCACAGACCCAATATATATGTAATAAAACGATAATTATGCTAATTCCCTTTATAACAGTAACTGTACTACAATTAACATATATGACACGAGAAATTCTTTTGATTTTAATATGCAAATTTGTTCTCAATGGTACCTGAATTTAAATATAAATATATTCAACATTTTATTATTTGACATCTCAACAGACTTTACGGCATCTGCAGCTAATACCAAATCACATATATATATATTTCTTTTTGCTGCTAAATTATTTTACAACAGTAATAACCACCTGGATTTAATTAATCATTACATTACTATTTTCAATAATAGTTTTTCTTTTTCATAGTGCTTCCTTATTTTTAAGTATTAACATTCTCCAAATTGTCATTCATTTTACCTGTGGTGACTGATTCAGAAACTATGATGCAGCTGGAAATAACTCTGTTTTTTGCAGAACGCCTGGTGGCATATCTTTTCCACCAATCATCTTTTTTAATCCCGTTATGTATTAGGCTTTATTTAAGAATAAGAAATGTTTTGTTCCAGTATTTATGAATTACAGATTCATATTCAGATTCAACCAGGCAGGGAGGCCTACCATATAGCTTTAGCCTCTGCAAGCCCTGCTTGGCAAGTTTATAAAAAATATATAATACATATTTGACAAAGCTGCCCTCATGAGCTTAATTTGCAGAAAAGTCATAATTAATGAGAGTTTAAAATTTTTTTTAAACTGTCAGATTTTTAGTGTAAAATATTTTAAACGTAGAGACAGTGGATTTTTTCAATAAACTTCTTCATCATCGGGAAAAGCATATCATCATCACCACCAATAATGTGTACTGGTGGCATTTGAATAACTATTGGTTTTTTTCTATTTTTATTAATTACATGTATTTTTGGTTGTATGTAACATCTTGTATGGTAAGAAATTTTAATATATTTTGTGGGGTCTGAGGGTGGAAGTTCAGTGTTGGCAATTTGCTAGCTTCAATGTTTCCCAACAAGTTAATTACTTTGAATTTTATAAATTTTATAAATTTATTTCATTTTTCATAGCATTGAGCTTCAACGTTTGCTGGGCCTCAATATTTTCTGTCCTGTCCTGCTAATTATGCCACCAACTGCCATGACGAGACTTGGTGACATATTTTATTTTAATTTTCTAACAAATTTTTATTGTTTGTTGCTCTTTACTTTCAAAAATTGTTGTGCTGTGAATGATATAGCTTGAAATATATCATTAGCATTATTTATTCCCACTATACTTACTAATTTGATGTACATTCCAAAATATACTCACTGACAGCTTTATTTTTGGAGCTTTAAGCGCTGAAACTTTGTTCTTTTATAAATTAGTTCTGTATTGTATATATGTATATATATACATAGTATTTCATTATATATATTCGAGATCTTCAAGGTATCCGAGTATTCAGGTTAGACAAAAAGGAAAAGACTTTGTTCCATTGTTATTCAAGGCGATGCATAAATGCATCGTAAATAATTTTAATCGTCAACTGCATGATGATTTTGTAAGTTAAATGTCTGACGTTTTTCAATAATCTTGAATGCTAAGAGATTACTGAACGTAATCTTAAAAATCTAAGAAAAACTGATGAGGTTTATAATTATTTTTATCATCCATAAATTCCTTGTGACTAAGTCGTTACCAATCAATGCCAGCATATAAACGCTTTTAAAAATATTTTAGAAAAGGAATTTCTACCAGATAAGTAATATTTTTTCTTCGTCTAACTCCTCTAACACACATATACAACGCAGTATGTTTGTTGTCAGATTTACTTTTATGATGGATTAAAATAAAAGAAAATTCATCCCCAAATCTCATCTTATGAGTACGAGAAAATGTATCTCTTACAATATAGAAGATTGGCAAAGTTGATGAAATCTTTGCAAATTAGTTTACTATTGAGCGTGTGGTTACATTTGACTTCAAACATAACTTAGAATACTCCTCACCCTCGTTTCTAATTTTAGGCTGACCGTATGTAGAGACTTCGATGCAATAAGTTGTCTGCTTAGTGGTTTAGAAGACAATTTCTTCAATTCGTCTAAGTGACATAAAAACCTGTTAAAGAAAATGCCTCTATGCCACGAACATATCACGTAATTACATTTTCAATCACTGGAGACATTGGCGGTTAATATTATTATAAACATTTTGGGCCATTATCTAATTAACAGTGTGTGGTATTATAAAATAAATGATTTTGTGGTCGCTTATCATATTAATATTATTGATCTGGTTACTAGAGGGAAACTGTGCATGTTGCTAACCAGGGTTAATACAAATTCTACAGTTTTTGAATATAAGTTTTCCCCTCATTTAATCGCAGAAAAATATTAAGAAACATTTAATTAATCGCAGATATGTAATCAATCTGCAGAAAAACTTTAAAACTTTTAGGCAACGATTTCTAATTTGAAATAGTGCTGCGTACATTCTTTGAAAATCTAATTACATGTATTTTTTGGTTGTATGTAGACGGCTCATCTTGAATGATAAGAAATTTTAATTTTCTTCGTAAGGGTTGGGGGTGGGTGGGTGTCTGGTGATGGAAGTACAGTGGTGGCGATCTAATAGCTTCGATATTTTCCGAAACTTTTAAGTATTTAGAAGTTTATTTACATTTTGCACAGCATTGGGCTTCAGCGTAAACACCTCAATGTTTTCTATCTTATTAATTATGTTACTAACCGTCACTGACATATTTTATTTTAATTTTCTAACACATTTTTATTGTTTGTTACTGTTGCCTTTCAAAAGTTGTTGTGCTGTGAATGATATAGCTTGAATTATATAATTAGCAATATTTATTCCCACTATACTTACTAGTTTGATGTACATTATAAAATACACTCACTGACAGCTTTATTTTTGCAGCTTTCTGCGCTGATTTTTTTTTAAAAATACAAATTAGCTCTGTATTGTATATTTGTAGTATTTCATTATACCTTTTGATTTTCGAGCGCTTTGTATATTTAGGTTAGACAAAAACGAAAAGACCCTATTGCATTGTTATGAAAAATGATGCGTAAATGAATCGTAAATAGTTTTAATAGTCAACTTCATGATGATTTTTTAAGATAAATATCTGACACTTTTCAAAAATCTTAAATGCTGACAGATTATTGGAAGAGTTCTTAAAAATATGCAAAACTGATGAGGTTTATAATTACCTCTAGCATCCATAACGCCTTGTGACAAGTCGTTATCAGTCACTGTCACTTTAAGTGTTTTGCAAATATTTTAGAAAACGGAACTTTCAGCAGATAAGGAATATTTCTTCTTCGTTTAACTCTTCTAATGCATATATGCAGCACTGTATGTTTGCTATCAATTTTAGTTTTATGATGGATTAAAATAAAAGAAAATTTCTCCACAAAAATATTATATATGCTCATTAAAATATTTTTAAAGAACCCGCTTTAATTCATTTTTTTTTATTATTTTTATTTTACAAATTTATTATTACCAGTGAACACGTGTGCGGATTTTGCACTGCAGTCTAATATTTACTAGCAATATCTAATATTTCTGAGATGCACGTTTAAACTTTTAAAGAAAAATTAAGAATTATTTGAAAATCAATATCTGCAAACAACATTAGTAAAGCCAGAATATTATATCATTTATTCCATCAAAGTTTAAAAAAAAAAAAAAAAAAAAAAAACTCATTCAAGTTAGCAAAAGATACGCGCGAGAAAAAAAATTAACAATAATATTTTAACTGCATTAGAAGATGACGTCATCCAATTCGGGAAAAACAGGAGACAAAGAAAAATAAATAAAATAAATATAAAATACAACTTAATTTAATATAAAAAGCATACCTTTTACGTACTCGTAAAATACCACTGCTTCGATCGATTGATAGTGTATGTTTCTTCTAAACATTTCAATTTCAATTTTGTTTTTAACCCAAAATATAAAATAAACCCGAAATGGAAAGATCATACTTTATCTTTTTGGAACTAGTTATTTTTTATAATCGTTTTTGAGCATCATATAATGCGGTATTTTATTTTTGTGTCAGCACTAACTTGAGGGTAGCCTTTCATTTCTTTTATGAAAACAATACCGATTTAATTTTTAAAAATTACAGCAAATTAACAGCAAATTTTATTCAAGAAACATGTTTAAACGAAATATGAG
Organism: Maratus michaelseni; assembly: GCA_963931845.1. NCBI lineage: Eukaryota > Metazoa > Arthropoda > Arachnida > Araneae > Salticidae > Maratus > Maratus michaelseni. Next base: position 263,115,532 of record OZ007593.1, read on the forward strand.
TGTACTATGTCAGAAGCTGCTTTAGAAACCTTTCGAATAATACTTTATTCGTTGTTGTTCGTTTCGTAAATTCATAGAAAAAAGCATGTTGACAACAAAAATAATATATATGATTTTTTCCGAATTATAACATTAAATAATTTTTAGACATATAACATAGTTTATAATTTTTTACTTTCTTCTATTTTTACAAGAAGATTGTATTCATGAAAATTTTCGACTTCCGATTTTCAACGGATTTATACGTTTTAGAAGGTCCTGAACGCGATTTGACTGTTTTTAGAAAATGTCTGTCTGTGAGTCTGTGACTCTGTCTGTCTGTCTGTCTGTCTGTATGTATGTGAAAAAACTTTTTTGGGCGCTTTATCTCAAGAACTAATGCACGAAATTTAATAAAAATTTATATTCAGTTATTCCCTGATATATATTGGTGCTGATTAGTTTTTGGTGAAAATCGCCCAATAGGTGGCGCTGCTCTGCTGCATTTTTAACAATTTCCGCAATAGCTCTATCTCGAGAACTAATGCACTTACTTTCATCAAACTTCAGATTCAGTTAGAGGGTGACATAAATAGACGCTGATTACGTTTTGGTGTAGATATCCCAGCAGGTGACGCTGCTATACCACCTTTTTTCTTGATTTTTGCTATAGATATACCTCAAGAACTAATGCAAGGAATTTCATCAAACTTCAGATTCTGTTAGACCTTGACATAAATAGACATTGATTACCTATTGGTGTAGATATCCCAACAGGTGGTGCTGCTATACCACTTTTTCCTGATTTTTGCGATAGCTATATCTCAAGAACTAATGCTCGGAATTTCATCTAACTTCAGATTCTGTTAGACCTTGACAAAAAAAAATGCTGCTTACATTCTAGTGTAAATAGCCCAACAGATGGCGCTTATATGCTACTTTTTTCATTAATATCACTATAACTATATCTCAAGAACTAATGTACGGATTTTCATCAAACTTCAGATTCAGTTAGACGTTGATATAAGTTTTTTTTTATTAAGTTTTGGTCTAAATCTCCCAATAGGTGGTGCTGCTATACTACATTTTGCACGATTTTCACGATAGCTATATATCAAGAACTAATGCACGGAATTTAATAAAACTTTAGATTCAGTTAGACCTTGATATTTGGTGCTGATTATTTTTAGTGTATGCGAAACCTGTGTGAGATAGAAGAAAGTTTTGGGATTGGCACATCCGACTAGTTTCGGAATGGAATAATGTTTTCTTTAAAAGTATTTCTCTCTCTCTCTTTTTCTCTCTCTGTCTTTCTTTCTCTCTCTCTGTCTTTCTTTCTCTCTCTCTCTTTCGCACGGAACTATTATTTGGGATCATGAATATTAAAACCATAACTCAAAATGCCTTACGCGAAACTTATGTTCTTCGACATCATAGATATTGTGGAATATGTTCAACACATGTAAGTACGTAAATTTCTCCATATATATTTATATCATTAAATATTATTGAAAATACTAAAATTTATTTAGCAAAATATACAGGCTTTCAAAATTTCGTTTTATAATTTTCTGTTTTATATATTTAAGTGCACATAATTTTTATAAATTATATTTTTGAAAAATCTGAATTTAATTAGAAAACAAGACTGAAAAATACATTAGGCATACATTTTGGAACACTTTCCAACATTAACAGAATTTGATTAAGAAATATTTTTTTTTATTACTATGAAATGAGATATCTAAATAAGGAATTTAAATAAAATGCACCGCAAATGATTTTTCTTCGTAAACCATACTGCAAAAAAATTATTTTGTGTCTCCAACAAACTATTAGTGCTACACAATTAATTGTACAACCGAGCGAACATTCTACAGTGAATTTCATTAACATAAAAAAATATATATGTCAAACGGAGTACATTTACGTGAGTTAGAGCACGAGGAGATCAAACTTCAATCTTTATACAGAATATAGCACATTTTATCCTCTTTTAAAAAAACTTTATTTAGAAGTATAGATTTACGATTTATACAGACAGACAGGCAAGCCGAATTCATAAACACTTTTCAGCTATGTTTTACAGTTTTAAAAATGAGAGGGTTTAAAGTAATTAATTACAGGCAAAAATCACAAATCACGAAATTTTGTTTAAGATTAGTTAAATTTTTATCAGAAATTTAAAATAAAAATCCCTTACATCATGATAACATTAAATAATTTTTTATAGCTCCTCGTAATTCTTTGTAATTCTGTTTGTTTTCTAGCATTATGATAACTAGGAAAGCGGTGGCGGAGCCTAGAGAAAAGTTCAAGTTTGGTTTGCGTTTTTATTTTAAATAAATTTTTGCATAGTACGTGGTGCATAAAAATCCTGCACAAAGGAATTCGCAAGTATTACTGATTATGGGAATAATTTTCTTAAGGGCAATTTTTAATTGTGTTAGGCATTTTCCTGCTCAAATATATTTAAAATACTAATAGATAGAACTGTGCGGAATATAAATAAATTCATATACATGGCAACACAAAGAACAAGATACTTTGCCGTTTACAGTTTGTAATTACTGGAAGTGCGTTTTAAATTGTGTTATGCGTGTTGTGCCTAAATTAAATTTTAGCTTAATATGTGATGTGTACACAAGTCTTTAGATAATGTGCAAAGCTTTACAAAATAATTCGAGTGCATTTCCATCTATTGTCAAAAGCGTTTAAAAGTGAATTTTCTAACTGAACTAAATTTCATCGGGTTGTGTAGTATATATCCAAATCTATAATTCTGATACAGGTCTACACAAAATAATTAGACTATTTCGTTGACTTTTCAAGGGAATTGCTAAAAATGGATTTTTAAATATGTTAAATGTTTTCTAAACTGTCTACTTACGTAATTTCTTTCGCCTTATTTAACAGTGAAATTTCGTTACAGTTTTCTGGATGCGCTGGAAAGTGTTTGATTCTGTATATTTGACGCAACATTTTTCGTCCTTGTTTAGAATATGCAAATATATTAATACAAAACTATTTTTTATGATATTTCATATCATCCCTATGTATATTCGGCCAAAACTGAAAAATGTATCTTTCAGTAGACCGGAAGTTTTATCTACATTTTACTGTGAAAAGTAAAACCTTCTTAAAACTTTCATAAAAAGATTAAATTTTCCTTTAAATCTCCTCGGATTTCTTTCGCATACATTTTGCTATTTCACTTTACGTTAAAGAACATAGTGTAAACATTTTCTTTCTTGAATAAAATGTCAACATTCGAAGCTTAAGAGCGAAATTTATATTCCTTTCGCTTAGAGAAATGCAAACCGAATTCGTTAAGCAAAATATATTTTAAAATTTTAAAATAATTTGTTGAAAGGTGTTATTTAATTCTGGAAATATTTTAATTTATTGTTTTAAATAAATAATATAAAAATACATATTTAAAACTTAAAATGGAATTGAACTTAGTATAAATTATTAAATTTGCATGTCTTAAAATTACATCGCTTGTGAAGCTACAAATACAGTGATTTCGCTAATAACAAGTACTCCTGCTAAAAATTATACCGCTAACGAAGATTTTTCATTAACTGAAATTACGAATATGAATTCAACTAACGAACATTTTATTGAATGCCAGACTTTAATTTCTAAAATTAAGGCAACCACGGTGCATTATTATTGGATGGAAAATCACGATCTGGTTAAAAAACATTTTGGCTAACGAATGTGACAAATTGTCGACGTTAGCCGTATTTTAAATATAAGTAGGACGAATAAGTAAAACACATTTTAAATTACTTAGATTTCTCGTGAAAATTGTCCTGCGATATTTACTTTTTTTTAATGCGCAACTAGATTCCTACATTATTGTATGCTGTAATAAATCACACATTTGTACTTTTTGCATGAACTGAAGTTTTAAATGCGTCAGCAAGCAGAAATTTTATCTTCCGTTTTGAAGTCAATAGTGAAAGCTCCTTAAAACTACAGGAAATGATTAAATTTTCTCCTCAAATTTTCACAGATTTCTTTCTGTATTTTACTTTACGGTAAAGGACCCAGCGTAAATATTTACTCTTACGAATGAAACGTAAATTTCCGAAATTTAAAGCCCGAATTTATATTTCCTTCGTTTAGTTAAGTGCAATCGGAATTCGTTGAGCAAAAGATGGCTTAAGACTATAAAAGAATTTTTTGAAATGTTTTGGCATGTTTCGTGAATATTTTAATTTATTTTTTGAAATAAAAAATATCATTTAGATACAGTGAAAACTACGGATAGAATTAACCTAAGAATAAAATACTAATTTTAAACAAGTACTATTTAAACAAGAAACTGTGTTAGTTAAACAATACAGTGTTTGTAAATAATACTATATACAGTAAACAGTAAAAAATAGATATATAAAGAGAACTGAGTAGGGCAAACCATTTTTAATTACTTAAGTGTTTTGAGGAAATTTACAAACAAAAATTAATAGGGGAGAGTACCGAATTTGGACGACTTAACTTATTTTCAAGTGTAACTCACTATCTGCAAAATATCCCTACACGTGGTCAATCTATTCATCTACTAAATAAATAAATCTTTAGAACAATTTCTTTTTGAAAATGTTAAGTTTTATTTTACTTTGAAAATTTTATCAAAAGTGGTCTAAATTCAGTGACTGGTCAACTAAGTTGGACCCCCAATCAAATAAAATTGGACCAAACAATATTAGGTTGTTTTAATGAGTAGGGAATATAACTAATTTTATTAAAAGTAAAGTTTGCGATTAATGAAACAATGAAACAAAACAACAACAATGAAATATAATGAAATCAAATATTTAAAAGTAAGAGTAATTGTTTTAAATAAAAATATATTCTAAATACAAATCAAAGTTTTAAATTAAGAATAGAAACTATGAAACTAATTGCCAGTTATTTGAATACCATGTAAGAAGTGATGCAATGCTTACACATGAATTTATTTTGTCTCTTTTTTATTCCAGCGCACACAACATGGAACCATATTTGGCAATCTGAACACTGAATGAATCATCTCTGCTATTTTATTTTTCTTACAAATTAGGCAAAACCAATCATCACTGTGTTGATTTTTCTTTTCAGATTATGAATCATTAGACATTTTTTTTTTTTTTTTTTTTTTTTTTTTTGCAACAGAAGTTTTCTTTACCTTATGTCTATAGATCTTCCCTTCCATCATTTTCTTTCCAATTGAATTAAGCTTTTTTTTTTTTTTAAATTGATGTTCCAATTGCTTTTGTGCTTTGAAAAAAAATAGTGTCCAAAGTGTACATCCCTCGAAATTCATTACTTACTTTTCAAATTTATGATCGTATATCTGGTCCAATTTAAGCAACTCAAATTGGTCCAATTAAGGCAAATGCACCATTTTTTAAAGCAGATAATCTGAAGACTAAGAACAAAAACGAAAGCAAACAAATACGCGTAAAAAATATGCGCAATAAACACATGAATTTAAACATGTATATGAAAACATAGCAAATTACCTAAGTTTTAAAGTATTCTCTAACGTTTAGTAGGAAAAAATTATATCAAAACAGCTAATTTGAGGTTTTTTTTAATTATCTGAAAACAGCACGTGGAGGGCGGGTGCTTCTGCTAATCACGAGGCTAACGAAAAAGAAAGGCTACCACGGTGCTTTACGCGTATCTTTTTTTACAGACCGCCGGAGTCACGTGATGCTCGAATGCACCAATGCAGGTGTACGAAAAGAGCACACGTCACTCTAGCAGCCTGTAAAAAAGAAAAGTGGAATGCAACGCGGTAGCCTGTCTTTTTCGTAAGCTTCGTCTAATCACGAGGCTAACGAAAAAGAAAGGCTACCGCGGTGCTTTACGCGTATCTTTTTTTACAGACCGCTGGAGTCACGTGATGCTCGAATACACCAATGCAGGTGTATGAAAAGGTCATCACGTCGCTTTAGCGGTCTGTAAAAAAAAAAAAGTGGAATTCACCGCGGTAGCCTGTCTTTTTCGTTAGCCTCGGTCTAATCATAAATGACGTCATTCTGATGAGTAGGATTTCAGTGGTAGATGACGTCTCTTTCTGTAATTAACGGCAGAATTGCAACGGCACATTTAAAGCGGCGGTCCAAATTTGGCTACTCTCCCCTATTTAAAATTTGCAAATAAATTTTGACCGTATTATTTTTTAGCAACTTCGTATTTATGTACTTTTGCAAATATGAAAAGTCTAGATGCCACAATGGACCGAAACGTCAGTAGTGGAAGTTCCATAAAACTTTATGAAAGTCTTTAGAAGTCTTAAGAAGACTTTATTTCATCTTTAAAACTCCTCGGATTTCTTCCTTTATTTAGCATTATGGTAAAGACTACAGCGTCAATATTTACTCTTGGCAATGACGTGTAAATTTCCGAAACTTAAAAGCAGAATTTATATTTCTTTCGTTAATAAGTGCAATCGGAATTCTTTGAGCAAAAGATGGTTTAAAAGCATAAAATAATTTTTCGAAATGTGTTGCCATGTTCCGTGAAAAATTTAACTTACTTTTTGAAATAAAAAAACAAAAATTTAAATATAAGAATAAATACGGATATAATTAACCGAAGAATAAAATGTTAGTTCTGTGTTAATTAAACAGTACATTGCTTGTAAATATTACAATTAATTCAAATGTAAAGAGAACTGAGAAGAATTACTTAGGTGTTAAAAAAATTTGACAAGGGACAGTAAATATTTATAATATGTAAATAAATTTTGACAGTATTATTTTTTATACTATACAACTTCGCATTTATGTACTTTTGCAGAAACGAACTTTCTAGATGTACCAATGAATCAGAGTTTTTATCTCCGTTTTGCCGACACAAATGAAAACTGTTTAAAACTTCACCAAAAGGATTTCTTTCTCTATTTTACTTTTCAGCAAAAAATCCAGCATCAATATTTATTCTTGGGAATGAAATGTAAATTTACGAAACTGAAAAGAGGAATATACACTCCTTTTGTTTACATAAGCGCAATCAGAATTGGTTGAATAAAAGATGGTTTAAAACTATAAAAAAAAATATTTTGAAATCTGCTATCATGTTTCGTGATAACTTTATTTTTTGAAATAAAACAAAACATAACATTTTTAATATAATAAAAACTCCATATATAATTAACGAAGAATAAAATATTAATTATTACAATTAATTTAATTATATAGTGAACTGAGAAGTGAAATATATTTTGAATTACTTACATGTTTCGAGAAAATTAAAAAAAAAATAACATTTAATATTTAGTATATCTAAATAAACCTGTATATGTAAATAAGTTTTGACAGTATTATTTTTTATGCTATACAACTTCGTATTTATGTACTTTTGCAGAAACGAACATTTTAGATGTACCGATGAATCGGAGTTTTTATCTCCGTTTTGTCGACACAAATGAAAACTGTTTAAAACTTCACCAAAATGATTTCTTTCTCTATTTTAATTTTCAGCAAAGAATCCAGCATCAATATTTACTCTTGGGAATGAAATGTAAATTTCCGAAACTGAAAAGAGGAATATACACTCCTTTTGTTTACATAAGCGCAATCAGAATTGGTTGAATAAAAGATGGTTTAAAACTATAAAAAAAAATATTTTGAAATCTGCTATCATGTTTCGTGATAACTTTATTTTTTGAAATAAAACAAAACATAACATTTTTAATATAATAAAAACTCCATATATAATTAACGAAGAATAAAATATTAATTATTACAATTAATTTAATTATATAGTGAACTGAGAAGTGAAATATATTTTGAATTACATAGATGTTTCGAGAAAATTAAAAAAAAAATAACATTTAATATTTAGTATATCTAAATAAACCTGTATATGTAAATAAGTTTTGACAGTATTATTTTTTATGCTATACAACTTCGTATTTATGTACTTTTGCAGAAACGAACATTTTAGATGTACCGATGAATCGGAGTTTTTATCTCCGTTTTGTCGACACAAATGAAAACTGTTTAAAACTTCACCAAAATGATTTCTTTCTCTATTTTAATTTTCAGCAAAGAATCCAGCATCAATATTTACTCTTGGGAATGAAATGTAAATTTCCGAAACTGAAAAGAGGAATATACACTCCTTCTGTTTACATAAGCGCAATCGGAATTGGTTGAATAAAAGATGGTTTAAAACTATAAAAAAGTATTTTGAAATGTGTTATCATGTTTCGTGATAACTTTAATTTACTTTTTGAAAAAAAAAATAATATAATAAAATCTCCATATATAATTAACGAAGAATGAAATAATATAATAAATTATAACACCTTGTAATAATATATTCCTTTTAAATGCTAAAGGTGTAAATTAACAACATAATATAAATTAAAATAACTTTTATTAGTTGTTTTACATGTTTCGACTCTTCTGAGTCATTTTCAAAAACAAAATGAGAATATTCTAAAGCTGTGCAGCTTTGAAGTTATTATTTACATGTACTTTTTAAAAAAATACGCACGTTATCTCTTATTTTTTACTTGATTGTTTATTTTCATATCTTTGTAATTCATCTTTGTATCTTTGTAATATTCTCATTTTGTTTTTGAAAATGACTCAGAAGAGTCGAAACATGTAAAACAACTAATAAAAGTTATTTTAATTTATATTATAGTTGTTAATTTTACACCTTTAGCATTTAAAAGTAATATACTATTACAAGGTGTTATATTTTATTACATTTTTTAAATTTATCTTTGTTGGCAAATCTATCAAAGTGGCAGATGCTCTTATTCAGAAACTTTGTAATCGAAAGATGTTTTCCATTTTTTGGTAAAGGCAGCAGAGATTTCAGAAAATAATGTCAAAGTTGGCATTTTGAACCGAATTCCCTACGCGCGAGCACAAAAAAGGAGAAAAACGTGTTGTCACGTGACATGAATCGCTTATAAATTGATAAGTAATTTAATTATCAAAAAATGGAAAACTCATTTCGATTTCAAATCGCTTCAACAGTCAGGCCTGCCAATGTGGCGCTTTTACTTTTAAAAATGCGTCAGAAAATGTGTCAGAAACTTTCGCGTTGTTGAGACGGCCGTTTGAGAACCACCTTAAGTAATGTTCTTTTAAATTGCGAATGAACGTATGAGACATTAAAAACAAAATTTCTTTTGACAGCTCTGTATTCATTTTCATGATTTAAATAAAAATAATTACAGATTAAAGAGAGTAGTCTCTTTCATTGTAATTTATAATGTAATGCTTATTATAATATATAGTGCCTATGAATATGTATTTTCAGATATTGAAGTACTTATTTTTCATATGGTCAGCTATGTCCTAGTAATTTTGGAAAAGGACTGCTGTATCGCTTTCACAACATTAACTGGGGGTGTTATTGTTTTAAATAATTTATTTTGAACTCTTGAAAAGAGAGAAATCTAATGGGTTATAAAATAAACCAATACTCATAAAAATATAAAATTAATTTTATTCTACAAATAACTTTAACTACACAATGTGTGTTTAATGTATGTGTGTATTATGAGATTTTTAAAAATATAATGAAAAAATATATAATTGGATACCGCGACCGGGAAACTTAAGCCACTTACATCAAATCAAATTAAATTTATTTTTACTTTCACGAATTTTACATACACTGCTGCTCGCGCATTCTGATATATGTTAAACTTCATCATTTTTTATTTAAAAAAATGAATTTAGATCGCTTGTAGCTTGAACGCTCCATACATTCACTCTAAAAGGAAAATAATAAAGTTTTTCAATAAAAAAGGCAAAAGAAGAAACATTTCTTTTTTTGAAAATAAGTAGTTACGTCTTCTAGAATAAATGCATCGTAAATAGTTTCAATCACGACTTCATGATGAATTTTTAAGTTAAGAAAGTGGAAATCTTCAAAAATTTTGATTGTTGAGAGATTACTGGAAGCGTTTCTAAAAATATGCAAATATGCAAAACTGATGAGGTTTCTAATTACTTCTCGCATCTATAATTCCCCCGTGACAGGTCATCATCAATCACTGTCATCTTAAGTCTTTTATGAATAATTTAGAAAACGGAGTTTTCAGCAGATAAGGATTTTTTTGCTTCGTTTAACGCCTCTAACGTATGCCTGCAAGGCGGTATGTTTGCTATGAATTTTATATTTAGAAAGGATATAAATATAAAATGCTAATTTTCACAGAAATGAAAAAATATATAATATATTCCCTTGAAACGGATTCCTCCATATGAGTAGAACAGTTGCAACATAATAATGATTATAATAGGTATCCATATTTTGCTCCAAAGTATCTTGCAAGACACGTAAAAGTAATTATTATGCATAGATAGACAAAATGGGAGGCATTTGTTTAAAAGTCGTGCGAACGTTAAAAAAATTAAATATTTTTAGAAAAGTTATGCTATATGAAGTTACTTTCGTTAAAAGAACCGTAAGTGATAATTTATTAACTTATATAAATTGCAACATTACTCATGAATCATACATTTAATTTTATTTTATAAACGAATTTAGAAAACCAATGTAAAATATTTTCAAAAGCTCAAACAATCTGTATTTAAGATATTTTTATTAACAAAATGGTAAAAAGTAAAACTATATGACTGGATTCAGCCGGCAGGTAATCTACCCTATATATATAAAATCCTAATGAAACGAATTTGTGAAACGATTTTATGAAACGAATTTATGAAACGATTTTATGAAACGACTGATTAAACGACTGATTATGTTTCAGGGCTATTTTTAATAAAATATTAAACGCTTGATGGTGAAATTAATACCAATTGTTCATAAAAATCCGCGGATGTCAAAACTGGTAATAGAATTTTGAAATTGGAATTAGTTTTCGAGATATTAATTTTTTTCATTTAATTGTCAGCATTTAATTTAATTTATAAACTGAAAATGTTTTGAATAAATTCGTGAAATGACGTCATTTAGGTAAACGCAAAAGAAAGGAAGGAAAAGGAATTAATAGTAATTATTATTTATTGATATCATTTTGTTATTTTTTTGTAAAATTTAATTAAACGACTTTATAAAATCATTAATTTGTATATTTGAAACTAATATATAATATAATAATTGCCCAAATGAACGGAAGAATAAAATATCCTGCTTGGTTTTCTATCCTGCTTGGTTTTTTCCAACAAACTTTTTAAAAAAGCGTCAAGACCCCTATAATAGAAAAGCACCAAAAGTTTATTGGGTTTGTTTTCATAACGTTTGGTAACAAATCTATGTATATTAACGAATCTATCCCTTTTTGGAGCTCGAATTACGCCAAACCTAAAAGCAAAGGATCCTATAATGGAAAAGTACCCGATTTTCTTATGGACAATATTCAAGTGACATAACATGGTGTAAAATTATCGGGGATAGCAAATTTGTTTAAATATCTCATCGATTGATGCCGAATAAATGCAGGCATACATGCACACAATATTTAATTAATTTTGTATGATAAATAATTATTAGAAAATACGTATATACATATTAATTAAAAAAAATAATTTACATATTCAAAATAACATGAAAATATGCATGATGGTGCACTAAAATAGGGAGAAAATTAAAACCTGTTACTGAAAATGTCTATAACATAGTACTTTTCAATACCGTGGTTCTTAATGTTATTCACAAGCAGATGTAATTTTTCTCATCCATAAACGCAAAGGAAGAATAGAATACAGATCGTTGTTATAAAAGTCCGAGAGGTAGCCACAATTTAAACCTAAGCATTTTATACAAGTTGGTTTTCACGTTGTAATTGATTGTACTTATCATTCCCGAAAACAGTCGTCATTTCTCGCAACAGCTGTGTATGAGGCCATGATAATCAAAAAATGCCCCATTAAAACGTTAAAAGCATGGCAGCCCAATTACAGATTTACCAATATTTATAAAATAAAGCACGCTGTCATGTTTTTAGAGGCCTCGAAGTCTGAGCGGGGGTTGGCGAGCGTAGCTCGCAGGGGGTAGGCCCCCTAGTATATATACAGGGTGATTCATAAAAGATGGGCAGAACTTTAAGGGGTTATAGTACACTTAAAGACAAATAATATTAAATAGGAGACTAAGGGTCCCAGACGTATTCCCAAGGAGATAGGGGGCATTAAAGTTTAGGGTCCGAAATTTCAAATGATTATAAAACATGGAAAAATTGGTCGATTCGTTTGCGGTTTTTGCAAAAAATTTTCTTTATGCCAGTATTTTCTTGAAATAAAATTTTAAAGTTCAATTTCAAAAAATGCCGATAGGGGGCGCTTTAGACTTTGGAGTAACAAACAACTATTTTTTAACGTTATTTTTTGTATTTCTTTAAATGATTTCGAAAGCTTAGACTTAAACTTAAATTTTGATCTAAAAATCTGAGTCCTAACGAGTAGTTAAGTAGCGTAAACTGAAATTTGAAATTTGAAACCCTTCTCCCCCCAGAACAAAAATCAGTTATTCCCGATCTTTGTGTCGTAGATTAGGCTCTAACTACTGCCGCGTTTTGCTAAAATTATTCTTTATGTCAGTATTTTCTTGAAAATAAATTTTAAAGAAAATTTTCAAAAAATTCCGATAGAGGGCGCTTTAGACTTTGGAGTAACGAACAACTATTTTATACCGTTATTTTTTGTGTCTCATTAAATGCTTTCTAAAGCTTAGACTTAAACTTAAATTTTCAGCTCAAAATCTGAATCGCTGAGCGTGGTTCAGTAGCGAGGGGAGGGGGTTCAAATTTCAACTTCTGAACATAGTTCAGTTTGCACTACTTAACCATGCCCAACGATTCTGTGCTGTGATACGAGGCAAAAATACAACTTTCGTCAAGGACTGCATAGTCGGAATTCACTCATAAAGGCACTGGCACAGTTGGAAACGTCGCTCATGCAAACGTTAAAGCTCCAGTCCTGACGCTAGTCACCGGGTGAAGAAGGAAACAGAAAGTATGCAAATGTCAAATGGGGAAGAAGAAGAACACGTATGCAAAATTTCGACACGATTCAGGCATAAAAACCACTGAACGGTGAGTCAAGTGTAAGTCGCTGTAGTAATGAATCGGAAGATGGTGCCCTTCACGAATAAGGAAAAGGCTGAGATGCATTTAATTTACGGAGCGGCAGATGGAAATGGTGCAGAGGCACAACGAATGTACGGAGAGCGATTTCCTAACAGGCGGTTGCCTAACCGCAAAACTTTCGAGCGCTTGCACAGACAGTTGTGTGAGACGGGATCATTTCTCGCTTCCCGGTCGAATGCAGGTCGTGCAAAAAAGGACGAATCAGTAGTTGTTGCAGAAGCCATTCTGGATGTAGTAGCGGCGCAGCCAAGTACAAGTACACGAACAGTGGCTAGCCAGGTGGATACCTCACAGTCCACGACTTGGAGGGTACTGAAGGATGAACATTTGCTCCCGTTTCATGTGCAACGAGTCCAGAAACTGTCTCCAGGGGATTATCCAAATCGTATTGAATTCGCCCGCTGGTTTCTGCAGCAGAACGCGCTAAATCCACATTTTGGACGAACTGTGCTTTTCACCGATGAATGTACCTTCACACGTGAAGGTACATTTAACACACACAATGCACATGTATGGGCGGATGTCAATCCACATGCTACGTATCCACATGCTCATCAGAGACGCTTTTCCATCAATGTTTGGGCAGGAATCCTCGGAGACCACCTAATCGGACCGTACCTTCTTCCTGAACGCCTCAACGGTAAAACATACCTCACATTTCTGCAACATGTGCTGCCAGACCTGTTAAACGTTGTTCCTCCACGCATCCGGCGGGTCATGTGGTTCCAGCACGATGGAGCGCCAGCCCATTACGTACGAGACGTCCGCAACTATCTGGACATCACATTTCCGAACAGATGGATTGGTCGAGGTGGTCCTGTTGCTTGGCCTGCTCGCTCGCCAGATCTTTCACCCCTCGATTTCTTTTTTTGGGGACGATTGAAGGCTCTTATGTATGAGACACCCATTGTATCCCCCGAGGAACTGGTCGCCAGACTTTCCGCCGCTGTAGGGGAAGTGCTCGAAAAGCCTGATGTTTTCGCGAATGTTCGCCGTTCCATTCGTCGCCGTTGTTCTGCGTGCATAACCTCTGGTGGTCACAATTTTGAACATTTATTGTGATTACATGTTAATAAATATGCTTTGGTAACATAATCCTAATTTGTGTCTTTTTACCTCGTATCACAGCACACAATGTGTGGACATGGTAAACTGAACTGTGCTCAGGAGTAGAAATTTCAAACCCCTCTCCCCAGAAACTTAACCACGTCTAACGATTCAGATTTTGGGCTGAAAATTTAAGTCTAAGCTTTAGAAAGCATTTAATGAGACACAAAAAATAACGGTATAAAATAGTTGTTCGTTACTCCAAAGTCTAAAGCGCCCTCTATCGGAATTTTTTGAAAATTTTCTTTAAAATTTATTTTCAAGAAAATACTGACATAAAGAATAATTTTAGCAAAACGCGGCAGTAGTTAGAGCCTAATCTACGACACAAAGATCGGGAATAACTGATTTTTGTTCTGGGGGGAGAAGGGTTTCAAATTTCAAATTTCAGTTTACGCTACTTAACTACTCGTTAGGACTCAGATTTTTAGATCAAAATTTAAGTTTAAGTCTAAGCTTTCGAAATCATTTAAAGAAATACAAAAAATAACGTTAAAAAATAGTTGTTTGTTACTCCAAAGTCTAAAGCGCCCCCTATCGGCATTTTTTGAAATTGAACTTTAAAATTTTATTTCAAGAAAATACTGGCATAAAGAAAATTTTTTGCAAAAACCGCAAACGAATCGACCAATTTTTCCATGTTTTATAATCATTTGAAATTTCGGACCCTAAACTTTAATGCCCCCTATCTCCTTGGGAATACGTCTGGGACCCTTAGTCTCCTATTTAATATTATTTGTCTTTAAGTGTACTATAACCCCTTAAAGTTCTGCCCATCTTTTATGAATCACCCTGTATATATATATATATATGTATTGGGTCTATGCATAATTCCGCAACAAAAATCGAGTAAATTTCAAACGCAAAATATTTAGGAAAAAAAAATTTAAGAAATTAAATATGTTCCGTTCTGTTCAATAGTTTTCTGTCGTCTCTCCACGAGCTTCATTATCCCTCTTTCATAAAAATCCTGAAATTTATGGGCAAATAAGTCATCCAAGTGGTTTTTGAGGACACCCAGCGAACACAAGCTCTTGTTATTCCCTGCTCAAACGCGATACAAATGAACCATTTTTGAAGCGGGTGATCACTGGTGATGAAAAATGAATTGTTTACAATATTTGCGGTCGAAAAAGATCGTGGTCAAAGCGCAGAGCGACTTGTGAGACGGTCGCAAAGGCTGAATTACGCCCGAAAAAAATCATACTCTGTATCTGGTGGCATTGGAAGGGAATCTTCTATTATCAGCTGCGACCATCCAACCAAACGATTGATTCGAACAAATACTGCTTACAACTGGACAATTTAAAGCGAGCTATCAATCAGAAGCGACCCGAATTGGCGAACAGAAAGGGCGTTGTGTTCCACCACGACAACGCCAGACGGCAAGCTTCTCTGATGACCAGGGAAAAATTATTGCGGCTTGGATGGGATATTTTGATACATCCACCGTATAGTCCGGATCCTGAACCTTCAGATTATCACTTGTTCCGGGCGCTACAGAACAATGTGAATAACAAGAACTCCAGTTCCCTGAACGTCCTCAAAAACCACTTGAATGAGTTATTTGCCCAAAAATCTCAAGATTTCTATGAAAGAGGGATAATAAAGCTCGTGGAGAGATGGCAGAATGTTATTGAACAGAATGGAATACATTTGATTTATTGAAATTGTTTTCTAAATATTTTGCGTTTGAAATTTATTCGATTTTCGCTACGGAATTATGCACAGACCCAATATATATGTAATAAAACGATAATTATGCTAATTCCCTTTATAACAGTAACTGTACTACAATTAACATATATGACACGAGAAATTCTTTTGATTTTAATATGCAAATTTGTTCTCAATGGTACATGAATTTAAATATAAATATATTCAACATTTTATTATTTGACATCTCAACAGACTTTACGGCATCTGCAGCTAATACAAAATCACATATATATATATTTCTTTTTGCTGCTAAATTATTTTACAACAGTAATAACCATCTGGATTTAATTAATCATTACATTACTATTTTCAATAATAGTTTTTCTTTTTCATAGTGCTTCCTTATTTTTAAGTATTAACATACTCCAAATTGTCATTCATTTTACCTGTGGTGACTGATTCAGAAACTATGATGCAGCTGGAAATAACTCTGTTTTTTTGCAGAACGCCTGGTGGCATATCTTTTCCACCAATCATCTTTTTTAATCCCGTTATGTATTAGGCTTTATTTAAGAATAAGAAATGTTTTGTTCCAGTATTTATGAATTACAGATTCATATTCAGATTCAACCAGGCAGGGAGGCCTACCATATAGCTTTAGCCTCTGCAAGCCCTGCTTGGCAAGTTTATAAAAAATATATAATACATATTTGACAAAGCTGCCCTCATGAGCTTAATTTGCAGAAAAGTCATAATTAATGAGAGTTTAAAATTTATTTGAAACTGTCAGATTTTTAGTGTAAAATATTTTAAACGTAGAGACAGTGGATTTTTTCAATAAACTTCTTCATCATCGGGAAAAGCATATCATCATCACCACCAATAATGTGTACTGGTGGCATTTGAATAACTATTGGTTTTTTTTCTATTTTTATTAATTACATGTATTTTTGGTTGTATGTAACATCTTGTATGGTAAGAAATTTTAATATATTTTGTGGGGTCTGAGGGTGGAAGTTCAGTGTTGGCAATTTGCTAGCTTCAATGTTTCCCAACAAGTTAATTACTTTGAATTTTATAAATTTTATAAATTTATTTCATTTTTCATAGCATTGAGCTTCAACGTTTGCTGGGCCTCAATGTTTTCTGTCCTGTCCTGCTAATTATGCCACCAACTGCCATGACGAGACTTGGTGACATATTTTATTTTAATTTTCTAACAAATTTTTATTGTTTGTTGCTCTTTACTTTCAAAAATTGTTGTGCTGTGAATGATATAGCTTGAAATATATCATTAGCATTATTTATTCCCACTATACTTACTAATTTGATGTACATTCCAAAATATACTCACTGACAGCTTTATTTTTGGAGCTTTAAGCGCTGAAACTTTGTTCTTTGATAAATTAGTTCTGTATTGTATATATGTATATATATACATAGTATTTCATTATATATATTCGAGATCTTCAAGGTATCCGAGTATTCAGGTTAGACAAAAAGGAAAAGACTTTGTTGCATTGTTATTCAAGGCGATGCATAAATGCATCGTAAATAATTTTAATCGTCAACTGCATGATGATTTTGTAAGTTAAATGTCTGACGTTTTTCAATAATCTTGAATGATAAGAGATTACTGAACGTAATCTTAAAAATCTAAGAAAAACTGATGAGGTTTATAATTATTTTTATCATCCATAAATTCCTTGTGACTAAGTCGTTACCAATCAATGCCAGCATATAAACGCTTTTAAAAATATTTTAGAAAAGGAATTTCTACCAGATAAGTAATATTTTTTCTTCGTCTAACTCCTCTAACACACATATACAACGCAGTATGTTTGTTGTCAGATTTACTTTTATGATGGATTAAAATAAAAGAAAATTCATCCCCAAATCTCATCTTATGAGTACGAGAAAATGTATCTCTTACAATATAGAAGATTGGCAAAGTTGATGAAATCTTTGCAAATTAGTTTACTATTGAGCGTGTGGTTACATTTGACTTCAAACATAACTTAGAATACTCCTCACCCTCGTTTCTAATTTTAGGCTGACCGTATGTAGAGACTTCGATGCAATAAGTTGTCTGCTTAGTGGTTTAGAAGACAATTTCTTCAATTCGTCTAAGTGACATAAAAACCTGTTAAAGAAAATGCCTCTATGCCACGAACATCTCACGTAATTACATTTTCAATCACTGGAGACATTGGCGGTTAATATTATTATAAACATTTTGGGCCATTATCTAATTAACAGTGTGTGGTATTATAAAATAAATGATTTTGTGGTCGCTTATCATATTAATATTATTGATCTGGTTACTAGAGGGAAACTGTGCATGTTGCTAACCAGGGTTAATACAAATTCTACAGTTTTTGAATATAAGTTTTCCCCTCATTTAATCGCAGAAAAATATTAAGAAACATTTAATTAATCGCAGATATGTAATCAATCTGCAGAAAAACTTTAAAACTTTTAGGCAACGATTTCTAATTTGAAATAGTGCTGCGTACATTCTTTGAAAATCTAATTACATGTATTTTTTGGTTGTATGTAGACGGCTCATCTTGAATGATAAGAAATTTTAATTTTCTTCGTAAGGGTTGGGGGTGGGTGGGTGTCTGGTGATGGAAGTACAGTGGTGGCGATCTAATAGCTTCGATATTTTCCGAAACTTTTAAGTATTTAGAAGTTTATTTACATTTTGCACAGCATTGGGCTTCAGCGTAAACACCTCAATGTTTTCTATCTTATTAATTATGTTACTAACCGTCACTGACATATTTTATTTTAATTTTCTAACACATTTTTATTGTTTGTTACTGTTGCCTTTCAAAAGTTGTTGTGCTGTGAATGATATAGCTTGAATTATATAATTAGCAATATTTATTCCCACTATACTTACTAGTTTGATGTACATTATAAAATACACTCACTGACAGCTTTATTTTTGCAGCTTTCTGCGCTGATTTTTTTTTAAAAATACAAATTAGCTCTGTATTGTATATTTGTAGTATTTCATTATACCTTTTGATTTTCGAGCGCTTTGTATATTTAGGTTAGACAAAAACGAAAAGACCCTATTGCATTGTTATGAAAAATGATGCGTAAATGAATCGTAAATAGTTTTAATAGTCAACTTCATGATGATTTTTTAAGATAAATATCTGACACTTTTCAAAAATCTTAAATGCTGACAGATTATTGGAAGAGTTCTTAAAAATATGCAAAACTGATGAGGTTTATAATTACCTCTAACATCCATAACGCCTTGTGACAAGTCGTTATCAGTCACTGTCACTTTAAGTGTTTTGCAAATATTTTAGAAAACGGAACTTTCAGCAGATAAGGAATATTTCTTCTTCGTTTAACTCTTCTAATGCATATATGCAGCACTGTATGTTTGCTATCAATTTTAGTTTTATGATGGATTAAAATAAAAGAAAATTTCTCCACAAAAATATTATATATGCTCATTAAAATATTTTTAAAGAACCCGCTTTAATTCATTTTTTTTATTATTTTTATTTTACAAATTTATTATTACCAGTGAACACGTGTGCGGATTTTGCACTGCAGTCTAATATTTACTAGCAATATCTAATATTTCTGAGATGCACGTTTAAACTTTTAAAGAAAAATTAAGAATTATTTGAAAATCAATATCTGCAATAAAAATATCTGCAAACAACATTAGTAAAGCCAGAATATTATATCATTTATTCCATCAAAGTTTAAAAAAAAAAAAAAAAAAAAAAAAAAAAAACTCATTCAAGTTAGCAAAAGATACGCGCGAGAAAAAAAATTAACAATAATATTTTAACTGCATTAGAAGATGACGTCATCCAATTCGGGAAAAACAGGAGACAAAGAAAAATAAATAAAATAAATATAAAATACAACTTAATTTAATATAAAAAGCATACCTTTTACGTACTCGTAAAATACCACTGCTTCGATCGATTGATAGTGTATGTTTCTTCTAAACATTTCAATTTCAATTTTGTTTTTAACCCAAAATATAAAATAAACCCGAAATGGAAAGATCATACTTTATCTTTTTGGAACTAGTTATTTTTTATAATCGTTTTTGAGCATCATATAATGCGGTATTTTATTTTTGTGTCAGCACTAACTTGAGGGTAGCCTTTCATTTCTTTTATGAAAACAATACCGATTTAATTTTTAAAAATTACAGCAAATTAACAGCAAATTTTATTCAAGAAACATGTTTAAACGAAATATGAGTGTACTATGTCAGAAGCTGCTTTAGAAACCTTTCGAATAATACTTTATTCGTTGTTGTTCGTTTCGTAAATTCATAGAAAAAAGCATGTTGACAACAAAAATAATATATATGATTTTTTCCGAATTATAAGATTAAATAATTTTTAGACATATAACATAGTTTATAATTTTTTACTTTCTTCTATTTTTACAAGAAGATTGTATTCATGAAAATTTTCGACTTCCGATTTTCAACGGATTTATACGTTTTAGAAGGTCCTGAACGCGATTTGACTGTTTTTAGAAAATGTCTGTCTGTGAGTCTGTGACTCTGTCTGTCTGTCTGTCTGTCTGTATGTATGTGACAAAACTTTTTTGGGCGCTTTATCTCAAGAACTAATGCACGAAATTTAATAAAAATTTATATTCAGTTATTCCCTGATATATATTGGTGCTGATTAGTTTTTGGTGAAAATCGCCCAATAGGTGGCGCTGCTCTGCTGCATTTTTAACAATTTCCGCAATAGCTCTATCTCGAGAACTAATGCACTTACTTTCATCAAACTTCAGATTCAGTTAGAGGGTGACATAAATAGACGCTGATTACGTTTTGGTGTAGATATCCCAGCAGGTGACGCTGCTATACCACCTTTTTTCTTGATTTTTGCTATAGATATACCTCAAGAACTAATGCAAGGAATTTCATCAAACTTCAGATTCTGTTAGACCTTGACATAAATAGACATTGATTACCTATTGGTGTAGATATTCCAACAGGTGGTGCTGCTATACCACTTTTTCCTGATTTTTGCGATAGCTATATCTCAAGAACTAATGCTCGAAATTTCATCTAACTTCAGATTCTGTTAGACCTTGACAAAAAAAAATGCTGCTTACATTCTAGTGTAAATAGCCCAACAGATGGCGCTTATATGCTACTTTTTTCATTAATATCACTATAACTATATCTCAAGAACTAATGTACGGATTTTCATCAAACTTCAGATTCAGTTAGACGTTGATATAAGTTTTTTTTTATTAAGTTTTGGTCTAAATCTCCCAATAGGTGGTGCTGCTATACTACATTTTGCACGATTTTCACGATAGCTATATATCAAGAACTAATGCACGGAATTTAATAAAACTTTAGATTCAGTTAGACCTTGATATTTGGTGCTGATTCTTTTTAGTGTATGCGAAACCTGTGTGAGATAGAAGAAAGTTTTGAGATTGGCACATCGGACTAGTTTCGGAATGGAATAATGTTTTCTTTAAAAGTATTTCTCTCTCTCTCTTTTTCTCTCTCTGTCTTTCTTTCTCTCTCTCTGTCTTTCTTTCTCTCTCTCTTTCGCACGGAACTATTATTTGGGATCATGAATATTAAAACCATAACTCAAAATGCCTTACGCGAAACTTATGTTCTTCGACATCATAGATATTGTGGAATATGTTCAACACATGTAAGTACGTAAATTTCTCCATATATATTTATATCATTAAATATTATTGAAAATACTAAAATTTATTTAGCAAAACATACAGGCTTTCAAAATTTCGTTCTATAATTTTCTGTTTTATATATTTAAGTGCACATAATTTTTATAAATTATATTTTTGAAAAATCTGAATTTAATTAGAAAACAAGACTGAAAAATACATTAGGCATACATTTTGGAACACTTTCCAACATTAACAGAATTTGATTAAGAAATATTTTTTTTTATTACTATGAAATGAGATATCTAAATAAGGAATTTAAATAAAATGCACCGCAAATAATTTTTCTTCGTAAACCATAATGCAAAAAAATTAATTTGTGTCTCCAACAAACTATAAATGCTACACAATTAATTGTTCAACCAAGCGAACATTGTACAGTGAATTTCATTAACATAAAAAAATATATATGTTAAACGGAGTACATTTACGTGAGTTAGAGCACGAGGAGATCAAACTTCAATCTTTATACAGAATATAGCACATTTTATCCTCTTTTAAAAAAACTTTATTTAGAAATATAGATTTACGATTTATACAGACAGACAGACAAGCCGAATTCATAAACACTTTTCAGCTATGTTTTACAGTTTTAAAAATGAGAGGGTTTAAAGTAATTAATTACAGGCAAAAATCACAAATCACGAAATTTTGTTTAAAATTAGTTAAATTTTTATCAGAAATTTTCATTATAAATTTTCCCATTAAAAATAAAAATTCCTTACATCATGATAACATTAAATAATTTTTTATAGCTCCTCGTAATTCTTTGTAATTCCGTTTGTTTTCTAGCATTATGATAACTAGGAAAGTGGTGGCGGAGCCTAGAGAAAAGTTCAAGTTTGGTTTGCGTTTTTATTTTAAATAAATTTTTGCATAGTACGTGGTGCATAAAAATCCTGCACAAAGGAATTCGCAAGTATTACTGATTATGGGAATAATTTTGTTAAGGGCAATTTTTAATTGTGTTAGGCATTTTCCTGCTCAAATATATTTAAAATACTAATCGATAGAACTGTGCGGAATATAAATAAATTCATATACATGGCAACACAAAGAACAAGATACTTTGCCGTTTACAGTTTGTAATTACTGGAAGTGCGTTTTAAATTGTGTTATGCGTGTTGTGCCTAAATTAAATTTTAGCTTAATATGTGATGTGTACACAAGTCTTTAGATAATGTGCAAAGCTTTACAAAATAATTCGAGTGCATTTCCATCTATTGTCAAAAGCGTTTAAAAGTGAATTTTCTAACTGAACTAAATTTCATCGTGTTGTGTAGTATATACGCAAATCTATAATTCTGATACAGGTCTACACGAAATAATTAGACTATTTCGTTGACTTTTCAAGGGAATTGCTAAAAATGGATTTTTAAATATGTTAAATGTTTTCTAAACTGTCTACTTACGTAATTTCTTTCGCCTTATTTAACAGTGAAATTTCGTTACAGTTTTCTGGATGCGCTGGAAAGTGTTTGATTCTGTATATTTGACGCAACATTTTTCGTCCTTGTTTAGAATATGCAAATATATTAATACAAAACTATTTTTTATGATATTTCATATCATCCCTATGTATATTCGGCCAAAACTGAAAAATGTATCTTTCAGTAGACCGGAAGTTTTATCTACATTTTACTGTGAAAAGTAAAACCTTCTTAAAACTTTCATAAAAAGATTAAATTTTCCTTTAAATCTCCTCGGATTTCTTTCGCATACATTTTGCTATTTCACTTTACGTTAAAGAACATAGTGTAAACATTTTCTTTCTTGAATAAAATGTCAACATTCGAAGCTTAAGAGCGAAATTTATATTCCTTTCGCTTAGAGAAATGCAAACCGAATTCGTTAAGCAAAATATATTTTTAAATTTTAAAAGAATTTGTTGAAAGGTGTTATTTAATTCTGGAAATATTTTAATTTAATGTTTTAAATAAATAATATAAAAATACATATTTAAAATTTAAAATGGAATTGAACTTAGTATAAATTATTAAATTTGCATGTCTTAAAATTACATCGCTTGTGAAGCTACAAATACAGTGATTTCGCTAATAACAAGTACTCCTGCTAAAAATTATACCGCTAACGAAGATTTTTCATTAACTGAAATTACGAATATGAATTCAACTAACGAACATTTTATTGAATGCCAGACTTTAATTTCTAAAATTAAGGCAACCACGGTGCATTATTATTGGATGGAAAATCACGATCTGGTTAAAAAACATTTTGGCTAACGAATGTGACAAATTGTCGACGTTAGCCGTATTTTAAATATAAGTAGGACGAATAAGTAAAACACATTTTAAATTACTTAGATTTCTCGTGAAAATTGTCCTGCGATATTTACTTTTTTTTAATGCGCAACTAGATTCCTACATTATTGTATGCTGTAATAAATCACACATTTGTACTTTTTGCATGAACTGAAGTTTTAAATGCGTCAGCAAGCAGAAATTTTATCTTCCGTTTTGAAGTCAATAGTGAAAGCTCCTTAAAACTACAGGAAATGATTAAATTTTCTCCTCAAATTTTCACAGATTTCTTTCTGTAGTTTACTTTACGGTAAAGGACCCAGCGTAAATATTTACTCTTACGAATGAAACGTAAATTTCCTAAATTTAAAGCCCGAATTTATATTTCCTTCGTTTAGTTAAGTGCAATCGGAATTCGTTGAGCAAAAGATGGCTTAAGACTATAAAAGAATTTTTTGAAATGTTTTGGCATGTTTCGTGAATATTTTAATTTATTTTTTGAAATAAAAAATATCATTTAGATACAGTGAAAACTACGGATAGAATTAACCTAAGAATAAAATACTAATTTTAAACAAGTACTATTTAAACAAGAAACTGTGTTAGTTAAACAATACAGTGTTTGTAAATAATACTATATACAGTAAACAGTAAAAAATAGATATATAAAGAGAACTGAGTAGGGCAAACCATTTTTAATTACTTAAGTGTTTTGAGGAAATTTACAAACAAAAATTAATAGGGGAGAGTACCGAATTTGGACGACTTAACTTATTTTCAAGTGTAACTCACTATCTGCAAAATATCCCTACACGTGGTCAATCTATTCATCTACTAAATAAATAAATCTTTAGAACAATTTCTTTTTGAAAATGTTAAGTTTTATTTTACTTTGAAAATTTTATCAAAAGTGGTCTAAATTCAGTGACTGGTCAACTAAGTTGGACCCCCAATCAAATAAAATTGGACCAAACAATATTAGGTTGTTTTAATGAGTAGGGAATATAACTAATTTTATTAAAAGTAAAGTTTGCGATTAATGAAACAATGAAACAAAACAACAACAATGAAATATAATGAAATCAAATATTTAAAAGTAAGAGTAATTGTTTTAAATAAAAATATATTCTAAATACAAATCAAAGTTTTAAATTAAGAATAGAAATTATGAAACTAATTGCCAGTTATTTGAATACCATGTAAGAAGTGATGCAATGCTTACACATGAATTTATTTTGTCTCTTTTTTATTCCAGCGCACACAACATGGAACCATATTTGGCAATCTGAACACTGAATGAATCATCTCTGCTATTTTATTTTTCTTACAAATTAGGCAAAACCAATCATCACTGTGTTGATTTTCTTTTCAGATTATGAATCATTAGACATTTTTTTTTTTTTTTTTTTTTTTTTTTTTTGCAACAGAAGTTTTCTTTACCTTATGTCTATAGATCTTCCCTTCCATCATTTTCTTTCCAATTGAATTAAGCTTTTTTTTTTTTTAAATTGATGTTCCAATTGCTTTTGTGCTTTGAAAAAAAATAGTGTCCAAAGTGTACATCCCTCGAAATTCATTACTTACTTTTCAAATTTATGATCGTATATCTGGTCCAATTTAAGCAACTCAAATTGGTCCAATTAAGGCAAATGCACCATTTTTTAAAGCAGATAATCTGAAGACTAAGAACAAAAACGAAAGCAAACAAATACGCGTAAAAAATATGCGCAATAAACACATGAATTTAAACATGTATATGAAAACATAGCAAATTACCTAAGTTTTAAAGTATTCTCTAACGTTTAGTAGGAAAAAATTATATCAAAACAGCTAATTTGAGGTTTTTTTAAATTATCTGAAAACAGCACGTGGAGGGCGGGTGCTTCTGCTAATCACGAGGCTAACGAAAAAGAAAGGCTACCACGGTGCTTTACGCGTATCTTTTTTTACAGACCGCCGGAGTCACGTGATGCTCGAATGCACCAATGCAGGTGTACGAAAAGAGCACACGTCACTCTAGCAGCCTGTAAAAAAGAAAAGTGGAATGCAACGCGGTAGCCTGTCTTTTTCGTAAGCTTCGTCTAATCACGAGGCTAACGAAAAAGAAAGGCTACCGCGGTGCTTTACGCGTATCTTTTTTTACAGACCGCTGGAGTCACGTGATGCTCGAATACACCAATGCAGGTGTATGAAAAGGTCATCACGTCGCTTTAGCGGTCTGTAAAAAAAAAAAAAGTGGAATTCACCACGGTAGCCTGTCTTTTTCGTTAGCCTCGGTCTAATCATAAATGACGTCATTCTGATGAGTAGGATTTCAGTGGTAGATGACGTCTCTTTCTGTAATTAACGGCAGAATTGCAACGTCACATTTAAAGCGGCGGTCCAAATTTGGCTACTCTTCCCTATTTAAAATTTGCAAATAAATTTTGACCGTATTATTTTTTAGCAACTTCGTATTTATGTACTTTTGCAAATATGAAAAGTCTAGATGCCACAATGGACCGAAACGTCAGTAGTGGAAGTTCCATAAAACTTTATGAAAGTCTTTAGAAGTCTTAAGAAGACTTTATTTCATCTTTAAAACTCCTCGGATTTCTTCCTTTATTTAGCATTATGGTAAAGACTACAGCGTCAATATTTACTCTTGGCAATGACGTGTAAATTTCCGAAACTTAAAAGCAGAATTTATATTTCTTTCGTTAATAAGTGCAATCGGAATTCTTTGAGCAAAAGATGGTTTAAAAGCATAAAATAATTTTTCGAAATGTGTTGCCATGTTCCGTGAAAAATTTAACTTACTTTTTGAAATAAAAAAACAAAAATTTAAATATAAGAATAAATACGGATATAATTAACCGAAGAATAAAATGTTAGTTCTGTGTTAATTAAACAGTACATTGCTTGTAAATATTACAATTAATTCAAATGTAAAGAGAACTGAGAAGAATTACTTAGGTGTTAAAAAAATTTGACAAGGGACAGTAAATATTTATAATATGTAAATAAACTTTGACAGTATTATTTTTTATACTATACAACTTCGCATTTATGTACTTTTGCAGAAACGAACTTTCTAGATGTACCAATGAATCAGAGTTTTTATCTCCGTTTTGCCGACACAAATGAAAACTGTTTAAAACTTCACCAAAAGGATTTCTTTCTCTATTTTACTTTTCAGCAAAGAATCCAGCATCAATATTTATTCTTGGGAATGAAATGTAAATTTACGAAACTGAAAAGAGGAATATACACTCCTTTTGTTTACATAAGCGCAATCAGAATTGGTTGAATAAAAGATGGTTTAAAACTATAAAAAAAAATATTTTGAAATCTGCTATCATGTTTCGTGATAACTTTATTTTTTAAAATAAAACAAAACATAACATTTTTAATATAATAAAAACTCCATATATAATTAACGAAGAATAAAATATTAATTATTACAATTAATTTAATTATATAGTGAACTGAGAAGTGAAATATATTTTGAATTACATAGATGTTTCGAGAAAATTAAAAAAAATAACATTTAATATTTAGTATATCTAAATAAACCTGTATATGTAAATAAGTTTTGACAGTATTATTTTTTATGCTATACAACTTCGTATTTATGTACTTTTGCAGAAACGAACATTTTAGATGTACCGATGAATCGGAGTTTTTATCTCCGTTTTGTCGACACAAATGAAAACTGTTTAAAACTTCACCAAAATGATTTCTTTCTCTATTTTAATTTTCAGCAAAGAATCCAGCATCAATATTTACTCTTGGGAATGAAATGTAAATTTCCGAAACTGAAAAGAGGAATATACACTCCTTCTGTTTACATAAGCGCAATCGGAATTGGTTGAATAAAAGATGGTTTAAAACTATAAAAAAGTATTTTGAAATGTGTTATCATGTTTCGTGATAACTTTAATTTACTTTTTGAAAAAAAAGTAATATAATAAAATCTCCATATATAATTAACGAAGAATAAAATAATATAATAAATTATAACACCTTGTAATAATATATTCCTTTTAAATGCTAAAGGTGTAAATTAACAACATAATATAAATTAAAATAACTTTTATTAGTTGTTTTACATGTTTCGACTCTTTCCGCGTCATTTTCAAAAACAAAATGAGAATATTCTAAAGCTGTGCAGCTTTGAAGTTATTATTTACATGTACTTTTTAAAAAAATACGCACGTTATCTCTTATTTTTTACTTGATTGTTTATTTGCATATCTTTGTAATTCATCTTTGTATCTTTGTAATATTCTCATTTTGTTTTTGAAAATGACTCAGAAGAGTCGAAACATGTAAAACAACTAATAAAAGTTATTTTAATTTATATTATAGTTGTTAATTTTACACCTTTAGCATTTAAAAGTAATATACTATTACAAGGTGTTATATTTTATTACATTTTTTAAATTTATCTTTGTTGGCAAATCTATCAAAGTGGCAGATGCTCTTATTCAGAAACTTTGTAATCGAAAGATGTTTTCCATTTTTTGGTAAAGGCAGCAGATCTTTCAGAAAATAATGTCAAAGTTGGCATTTTGAACCGAATTCCCTACGCGCGAGCACAAAAAAGGAGAAAAACGTGTTGTCACGTGAATGAATCGCTTATAAATTGATAAGTAATTTAATTATCAAAAAATGGAAAACTCATTTCGATTTCAAATCGCTTCAACAGTCAGGCCTGCCAATGTGGCGCTTTTACTTTTAAAAATGAGTCAGAAAATGTGTCAGAAAACGTGTCAGAAGCTTTCGCGTTGTTGAGACGGCCGTTTGAGAACCACCTTAAGTAATGTTCTTTTAAATTCCGAATGAACGTATGAGACATTAAAAACAAAATTTCTTTTCACAGCTCTGTATTCATTTTCATGATTTAAATAAAAATAATTACAGATTAAAGAGAGTAGTCTCTTTCATTGTAATTTATAATGTAATGCTTATTATAATATATAGTGCTTATGAATATGTATTTTCAGATATTGAAGTACTTATTTTTCATATGGTCAGCTATGTCCTAGTAATTTTGGAAAAGGACTGCTGTATCGCTTTCACAACATTAACTGGGGGTGTTATTGTTTTAAATAATTTATTTTGAACTCTTGAAAAGAGAGAAATCTAATGGGTTATAAAATAAACGAATACTCATAAAAATATAAAATTAATTTTATTCTACAAATAACTTTAACTACACAATGTGTGTTTAATGTATGTGTGTATTATGAGATTTTTAAAAATATAATGAAAAAATATATAATTGGATACCGTGACCGGGAAACTTAAGCCACTTACATCAAATCAAATTAAATTTATTTTTACTTTCACGAATTTTATATACACTGCTGCTCGCGCATTCTGATATATGTTAAACTTCATCATTTTTAATTTAAAAAAATGAATTTAGATCGCTTGTAGCTTGAACGCTCCATACATTCACTCTAAAAGGAAAATAATAAAGTTTTTCAATAAAAAAGGCAAAAGAAGAAACATTTCTTTTTTGTGAAAATAAGTAGTTACGTCTTCTAGAATAAATGCATCGTAAATAGTTTCAATCATCGACTTCATGATGAATTTTTAAGTTAAGAAAGTGGAAATCTTCAAAAATTTTGATTGTTGAGAGATTACTGGAAGCGTTTCTAAAAATATGCAAATATGCAAAACTGATGAGGTTTCTAATTACTTCTCGCATCTATAACTCCCTCGTGACAGGTCATCATCAATCACTGTCATCTTAAGTCTTTTATGAATAATTTAGAAAACGGAGTTTTCAGCAGATAAGGATTTTTTTGCTTCGTTTAACGCCTCTAACGCATGCCTGCAAGGCGGTATGTTTGCTATGAATTTTATATTTAGAAAGGATATAAATATAAAATGCTAATTTTCACAGAAATGAAAAAATATATAATATATTCCCTTGAAACGGATTCCTCCATATGAGTAGAACAGTTGCAACATAATAATGATTATAATAGGTATCCATATTTTGCTCCAAAGTATCTTGCAAGACACGTACAAGTAATTATTATGCATAGATAGACAAAATGGGAGGCATTTGTTTAAAAGTCGTGCGAACGTTAAAAAAATTAAATATTTTTGAAAAGTTATGCTATATGAAGTTACTTTCGTTAAAAGAACCGTAAGTGATAATTTATTAACTTATATAAATTGCAACATTACTCATGAATCATACATTTAATTTTATTTTATAAACGAATTTAGAAAACCAATGTAAAATATTTTCAAAAGCTCAAACAATCTGTATTTAAGATATTTTTATTAACAAAATGGTAAAAAGTAAAACTATATGACTGGATTCAGCCGGCAGGTAATATATATATATATATATATATATATATATTGGGTCTATGCATAATTCCGCAACAAAAATCGAGTAAATTTCAAACGCAAAATATTTAGGAAAAAAAAATTTAAGAAATTAAATATGTTCCGTTCTGTTCAATAGTTTTCTGTCGTCTCTCCACGAGCTTCATTATCCCTCTTTCATAAAAATCCTGAAATTTATGGGCAAATAAGTCATCCAAGTGGTTTTTGAGGACACCCAGCGAACACAAGCTCTTGTTATTCCCTGCTCAAACGCGATACAAATGAACCATTTTTGAAGCGGGTGATCACTGGTGATGAAAAATGAATTGTTTACAATATTTGCGGTCGAAAAAGATCGTGGTCAAAGCGCAGAGCGACTTGTGAGACGGTCGCAAAGGCTGAATTACGCCCGAAAAAAATCATACTCTGTATCTGGTGGCATTGGAAGGGAATCTTCTATTATCAGCTGCGACCATCCAACCAAACGATTGATTCGAACAAATACTGCTTACAACTGGACAAATTAAAGCGAGCTATCAATCAGAAGCGGCCCGAATTGGCGAACAGAAAGGGCGTTGTGTTCCACCACGACAACGCCAGACGGCAAGCTTCTCTGATGACCAGGGAAAAATTATTGCGGCTTGGATGGGATATTTTGATACATCCACCGTATAGTCCGGATCCTGAACCTTCAGATTATCACTTGTTCCGGGCGCTACAGAACAATGTGAATAACAAGAACTCCAGTTCCCTGAACGTCCTCAAAAACCACTTGAATGAGTTATTTGCCCAAAAATCTCAAGATTTCTATGAAAGAGGGATAATAAAGCTCGTGGAGAGATGGCAGAATGTTATTGAACGGAATGGAATACATTTGATTTATTGAAATTGTTTTCTAAATATTTTGCGTTTGAAATTTATTCGATTTTCGCCACGGAATTATGCACAGACCCAATATATATGTAATAAAACGATAATTATGCTAATTCCCTTTATAACAGTAACTGTACTACAATTAACATATATGACACGAGAAATTCTTTTGATTTTAATATGCAAATTTGTTCTCAATGGTACATGAATTTAAATATAAATATATTCAACATTTTATTATTTGACATCTCAATAGACTTTACGGCATCTGCAGCTAATACAAAATCACAGATATATATATATTTCTTTTTGCTGCTAAATTATTTTACAACAGTAATAACCACCTGGATTTAATTAATCATTACATTACTATTTTCAATAATAGTTTTTCTTTTTCATAGTGCTTCCTTATTTTTAAGTATTAACATACTCCAAATTGTCATTCATTTTACCTGTGGTGACTGATTCAGAAACTATGATGCAGCTGGAAATAACTCTGTTTTTTGCAGAACGCCTGGTGGCATATCTTTTCCACCAATCATCTTTTTTAATCCCGTTATGTATTAGGATTTATTTAAGAATAAGAAATGTTTTGTTCCAGTATTCATGAATTACAGATTCATATTCAGATTCAACCAGGCAGGGAGGCCTACCATATAGCTTTAGCCTCTGCAAGCCCTGCTTGGCAAGTTTATAAAAAAAATATAATACATATTTCACAAAGCTACGCCCTCATGAGCTTAATTTGCAGAAAAGTCATAATTAATGAGAGTTTAAAATTTATTTGAAACTGTCAGATTTTTAGTGTAAAATATTTTAAACGTAGAGACAGTGGATTTTTTCAATAAACTTCTTCATCATCAGGAAAAGCATATCATCATCACCACCAATAATGTGTACTGGTGGCATTTGGAATAACTATTGTTTTTTTTTCTATTTTTATTAATTACATGTATTTTTGGTTGTATGTAACATCTTGTATGGTAAGAAATTTTAATATATTTTGTGGGGTCTGAGGGTGGAAGTTCAGTGTTGGCAATTTGCTAGCTTCAATGTTTCCCAACAAGTTAATTACTTTGAATTTTATAAATTTTATTAATTTATTTCATTTTTCATAGCATTGAGCTTCAACGTTTGCTGGGCCTCAATGTTTTCTGTCCTGTCCTGTTAATTATGCCACCAACTGCCATGACGAGACTTGGTGACATATTTTATTTTAATTTTCTAACAAATTTTTACTGTTTGTTGCTCTTTACTTTCAAAAATTGTTGTGCTGTGAATGATATAGCTTGAAATATATCATTAGCATTATTTATTCCCACTATACTTACTAATTTGATGTACATTCCAAAATATACTCACTGACAGCTTTATTTTTGGAGCTTTAAGCGCTGAAACTTTGTTCTTTTATAAATTAGTTCTGTATTGTATATATGTATATATATACATAGTATTTCATTATATATATTCGAGATCTTCAAGGTATCCGATTATTCAGGTTAGACAAAAAGGAAAAGACTTTGTTGCATTGTTATTCAAGGCGATGCATAAATGCATCGTAAATAATTTTAATCGTCAACTGCATGATGATTTTGTAAGTTAAATGTCTGACGTTTTTCAATAATCTTGAATACTAAGATATTACTGAACGTAATCTTAAAAATCTAAGAAAAACTAATGAGGTTTATAATTATTTCTATCATCCATAAATTCCTTGTGACTAAGTCGTTACCAATCAATGCCAGCATATAAACGCTTTTAAAAATATTTTAGAAAAGGAATTTCTACCAGATAAGTAACATTTTTTCTTCGTCTAACTCCTCTAACACACATATACAACGCAGTATGTTTGTTGTCAGATTTACTTTTATGATGGATTAAAATAAAAGAAAATTCATCCCCAAATCTCATCTTATGAGTACGAGAAAATGTATCTCTTACAATATAGAAGATTGGCAATGTTGATGAAATCTTTGCAAATTAGTTTACTATTGAGCGTGTGGTTACATTTGACATCAAACATAACTTAGAATACTCCTCACCCTCGTTTCTAATTTTAGGCTGACCGTATGTAGAGACTTCGATGCAATAAGTTGTCTGCTTAGTGGTTTAGAAGACAATTTCTTCAATTCGTCTAAGTGACATAAAAACCTATTAAAGAAAATGCCTCTATGCCACGAACATATCACGTAATTACATTTTCAATCACTGGAGACATTGGCGGTTAATATTATTATAAACATTTTGGGCCATTATCTAATTAACAGTTTGTGGTATTATAAAATAAATGATTTTGTGGTCGCTTATCATATTAATATTATTGATCTGGTTACTAGAGGGAAACTGTGCATGTTGCTGACCAGGGTTAATACAATTCTACAATTTTTGAATATAAGTTTTCCCCTTATTTAATCGCAGAAAAATATTAAGAAACATTTAATTAATCGCAGATATGTAATCAATCTGCAGAAAAACTTAAAAACTTTTAGGCAACGATTTCTAATTTGAAATAGTGCTGCGTACATTCTTTGAAAATCTAATTACATGTATTTTTTGGTTGTATGTAGACGGCTCATCTTGAATGATAAGAAATTTTAATTTTCTTTGTAAGGGTTGGGGGTGGGTGGGTGTCTGGTGATGGAAGTACAGTGGTGGCGATCTAATAGCTTCGATATTTTCCGAAACTTTTAAGTATTTAGAAGTTTATTTACATTTTGCGCAGCATTGGGCTTCAGTGTAAACACCTCAATGTTTTCTATCTTATTAATTATGTTACTAACCGTCACTGACATATTTTATTTTAATTTTCTAACACATTTTTATTGTTTGTTACTGTTGCCTTTCAAAAGTTGTTGTGCTGTGAATGATATAGCTTGAATTATATAATTAGCAATATTTATTCCCACTATACTTACTAGTTTGATGTACATTATAAAATACACTCACTGACAGCTTTATTTTTGCAGCTTTCTGCGCTGATTTTTTTTAAAAATACAAATTAGCTCTGTATTGTATATTTGTAGTATTTCATTATACCTTTTGGTTTTCGAGCGCTTTGTATATTTAGGTTAGACAAAAACAAAAAGACCGTATTGCATTGTTATGGAAAATGATGCATAAATGAATCGTAAATAGTTTTAATAGTCAACTTCATGATGATTTTTTAAGATAAATATCTGACACTTTTCAAAAATCTTAAATGCTGACAGATTATTGGAAGAGTTCTTAAAAATATGCAAAACTGATGAGGTTTATAATTACCTCTAGCATCCATAACGCCTTGTGACAAGTCGTTATCAGTCACTGTCACTTTAAGTGTTTTGCAAATATTTTAGAAAACGGAACTTTCAGCAGATAAGGAATATTTCTTCTTCGTTTAACTCTTCTAATGCATATATGCAGCACTGTATGTTTGCTATCAATTTTAGTTTTATGATGGATTAAAAATAAAAGAAAATTTCTCCACAAAAATATTATATATGCTCATTAAAATATTTTTAAAGAACCCGCTTTAATTCAATTTTTTTATCTTTTTTATTTTACAAATTTATTATTACCAGTGAACACGTGTGCGGATTTTGCACAGCAGTCTAATATTTACTAGCAATATCTAATATTTCTGAGATGTACGTTTAAACTTTTAAAGAAAAATTAAGAATTATTTGAAAATCAATATCTGCAATAAAAATATCTGCAAACAACATTAGTGAAGCCAGAATATTATATCATTTATTCCATCAAAGTTTAAAAAAAAAAAAAAAAAAAAAAAAAAAAGAAATAAAACAATTTGAACAATTTGAAATAAAAAAACAAATATTTAAATATAAGAATAAATACGGATATAATTAACCGAAGAATAAAATGTTAGTTCTGTGTTAATTAAACAGTACATTGCTTGTAAATATTACAATTAATTCAAACGTAAAGAGAACTGAGAAGAATTACTTAGGTGTTAAAAAAATTTGACAAGGGACAGTAAATATTTATAATATGTAAATAAATTTTGACAGTATTATTTTTTATGCTATACAACTTCGTATTTATGTACTTTTGCAGAAACGAACATTTTAGATGTACCGATGAATCGGAGTTTTTATCTCCGTTTTGTCGACACAAATGAAAACTGTTTAAAACTTCACCAAAATGATTTCTTTCTCTATTTTAATTTTCAGCAAAGAATCCAGCATCAATATTTACTCTTGGGAATGAAATGTAAATTTCCGAAACTGAAAAGAGGAATATACACTCCTTCTGTTTACATAAGCGCAATCGGAATTGGTTGAATAAAAGATGGTTTAAAACTATAAAAAAGTATTTTGAAATATGTTATCATGTTTCGTGATAACTTTAATTTACTTTTTGAAAAAAAAAATAATATAATAAAATCTCCATATATAATTAACGAAGAATGAAATAATATAATAAATTATAACACCTTGTAATAATATATTCCTTTTAAATGCTAAAGGTGTAAATTAACAACATAATATAAATTAAAATAACTTTTATTAGTTGTTTTACATGTTTCGACTCTTTCCGAGTCATTTTCAAAAACAAAATGAGAATATTCCAAAGTTGCACGGGCTTTGAAGTTATTATTTTCATGTACTTTTTTAAAAATTACGCAGATTATCTATTATTATTATTTTTTTTTACTTGGTTGTTTATTTTCATATCTGTGACCATGGAGTAACTCGAGCCACAGTTTCGATAAATTAAAAGATGCCGCATGGTTACATATTGTATGTTTGCGTGTTAGTATTCCACTCCAGTAGTAGTAGCTCCAGTCTATACTATCCATCCATAATAAGAGAAACCATAGAGACACTAACACGCAAAAATACAATATGTAACGATACGGCATCTTTTAATTTACCGAAACTGTGGCTCGAGTTACTCCATGGTCACAGATATGAAAATAAACAACCAAGTAAAAAAAAAAAATAGATAACATGCGTAATTTTTAAAAAAGTACATGAAAATAATAATTTTAAAACCCGTGCAACTTTGGAATATTCTCATTTTTTTTTTTTGAAAATGACTCGGAAAGAGTCGAAACATGTAAAACAACTAATAAAAGTTATTTTAATTTATTTTATGTTGTTAATTTACGCCTTTAGCATTTAAAAGGAAGAATAAAATATTAATTATGTGTTAGTTAAACAGTGCATTGTTCGTATATATTACAATTAATTTAATTATATAGTGAACTGAGAAGTGAAATATATTTTGAATTACTTACATGTTTCGAGAAAATTGAAAAAAAGAAAACATTTAATATTTAGTATATTTAAATAAAACTGTATATGTAAATAAATTTTTACATTATTATTTTATTTTTCATGCTATACAACTTCGTATTTATGTACTTTTCCCGAAACGAAATTTGTAGATGCACCAGTGAATCAGAAATGTTATCTCCGTTTCGCAAAATAAAAAAAAAAAAAAAAAAAAAAGCTATTTAAAACTTCATGAAAGTATTAAATTTTTGCCTTTTTGAGTTCCATGGGAATAATTTTTCGTGCCATTTTATTTAAAGGGAAAATATTCAGTGTCAACATTATTTTTGTCAATGAAATGTAAATTTCAAAATTAAAGTGCGGAATTTATGTTACATTTGCTTATTCAAG
Source organism: Maratus michaelseni (assembly GCA_963931845.1). NCBI lineage: Eukaryota > Metazoa > Arthropoda > Arachnida > Araneae > Salticidae > Maratus > Maratus michaelseni. The sequence goes on from OZ007593.1 coordinate 263,152,185, forward strand.
CGTAGTCAGAATTATTTAAACAAAATACATGACATAATTCTTTTAAAGAATTTGTCAAAATATGTTGGAATGTTTCGGCATTTTGACATTTAACTCTTCAAAGGAAATACTTAAAAAAATAAAATAATAATAATAAAAAAAATATTTAGTGAACATTTAACATTTTTTTAAAAATAAAATAAAATATTAAATATGTACTATTTTTAAAGTAGCTTGTTTGTAGGTCTTTATTATTTTTTTTAATATGAGTATTACACCGTTCAAACGCACTTCAATTGCATGAGATATTTTAATTGATTGTGAAAGTGTTATTTGTGCTGATTTTAAATATATAATCAGCATTTCTGCATCAGCTCTAGTTATCGAGATATAAGGAGAGGGGTTTTTTAAGGGAAAATAGTTTTCTTATAACCTTTTATTTAATCTCTCTAATTCAACTTCACAAATTTTAATGTTCATAAAACTGTCAATAACTTCTTATCTACCCCTCCCACTGAACCCCTCCCTGAAATTCAACCCCTTATCATATCAAATATTATTAAAAATCTCTAAATTCGTAAAGCCCACGGATATGATAATATTACTAATATTGCCTTGAAAAACTTACCATTAAATTGTATTTTATATCTTACCAAATACTTACTTTACCTTACTTTACTTTACCTTTTATCTTATAAATACTTACTTTATACTCACTAATGCTATTCTGAAATATTCTTATTTCCCTAAACCTTGAAAACTTCTTCCCATCACTAAACCTAATTGTAATTTTAAACTTTTCCAGTTAACTTCCGCCCTTTTTCACTTTTACCCTTTATCAGTAAAGTCGTTGAGCGCGTCATCAGTGCCAGCTGCAAGACATTTTAGACAAAAAGAACATTCTTATACCCGAACAATTTGGCTTTAGATCTAAACATTGTACTCAACATCAAGTCCTTCGTGTTGTGGAGTTCCTTAGTGAAAACCTCAACATGAACATTCCAGCTGCTGCTATTTTCCTTGATGTCGCTAAGGCTTTCGATAAAGTCTGGCATGAGGCCATTATTTTCAAATTAATTAAGTTCGGTATTCATGCCCGACTCATTCACCTCAGACATTCATACCTTAGCGGCCGTTTTTTTTTTTTTTTTTTTTTTTTTGCGTCCGCATCAATAATGTACTCTCTACACTTTACCATACACTCGCAGGCATACTCCAAGGCTCCGTCCTGGGCCTACTCTTTTGAACATATTTTTTAACGATATCCCTCGCACTTTGCGTACTTTACTTGTCCTGTACGCGGATGACACGGAAATTTACGCTTCTGCACGTCATCCATACACTCTTTATAAAATTCTTCAAAATTAATGACTTCACAAGCTTGTGCACTCAATGGCGCGTTAGACTTAATGAACACAAAACTGCTGCTATATATTTTTCCAAAAAATCCACTTACTCTAACCGTATTAACATCAATAATAGTACTATTCCCTAAACAATCTTAAAGCCCCTGGTCACGATAAAATAGACGCATACCTCATAAAAAATCTTTTCAAATCATACAAATACTTAATTCGTGATCTTTTCAATAAATGTTTAAATTTAAATTATTTCCCAAAAAATTGGAAAATAGCTAACGTTATATTTTTCACAAAAAACAATAAAAATCCTAATCTCCCAACCTCATATAGACCCATTTGCCTTCTCCCGATGCTGGGCAAAATCCTAGAACGCATGCTTAAACATAGACTAAATTACTATCTAGAAAACAATAACTACTTACATAAATCTCAATTTGGCTTCCGTGAAGGAAAAAGTACAGTACAATTACTTAACAGATTAAAATATAAAATTAATAATTATCTAAAATCAAATAAATACTGCGCGCTCGTCTCATTTGACATTGTGGGGGCGTTTGATAATATTGACTGGACAACATTGGGCAGAATTCTCAAAACCCTGCCAGTCCCAAAATATCTTATAAACTTTCTCCTAAGCTTTCTTTCAGACAGACTCATCATTACCGATTATCTAAATAATAACGTTAAACGTCCTACTTCCCAAGGTTGCTCACAGGGTTCGTGTCTCGGCCCTCTCCTGTGGCTCCTTGTGACCAATCAAATACTAAAAATATTCTACACTAAATTCACTAATCTTTATGCCTTTTGCGATGATTTCAATCTTATTATACGCGCAAACAATAGAAGAGATTTAGAATCGCAGGCGAATGAAAGAATTGCCCTTTTTGCCCAATTATGTGAAGACCTCTCGCTAAAAATATCATCAGATAAAACATCGTACATTCTGTTGGGTAAAAATGCCTTGGTGAGTCGTCCACCAATCTTTAAATTAAAACAATCCAATGTAAAAGGTGTCACCGACTTAAATATCTTAGGTATAACATTCCAATCAAATCTTAAATGGGACAAACACATCCAAAAAATTAAAAACAAAATAGTATTATTAACATCTTCAATAAAACGTGTTTTTTCAGCCACATGGGGAGTGGATAGATCACGCCTTAGAACCTGGTACATCACAGTCTTAGAGAAAATAATAGTTTACGGCTCGGAGGTATGGTTCGACGATTTAAGAGTTATTGACAAACGTAACCTCCAGAGCATACAAAGATTATGTTTAATATCAATAACAAAAACATATAAAAATACTTCAACTCACACATTACAGACACTACTAGGTATTCCACCACTATTACTAACGTTAGAACATAAAAATTTAAAATATAAAATATTAAACAACACAGAGATATTATTAAAAGATAATAAGGTAATAACTAAAAATGACATAGAAGAAAAGCTTTACAAATACACAATTAACCCAGAAAACTTTTTAAATAATCTAATAACAATAGACAAAATCTTAAATAACATAGATATTACACACATATACACAGACGGTTCTAAGGTGGATTCTAATACAGCTTTCTCATTGCTGATTTTTCAGAACAACATAAAAATAGACGAAAAAACTACTAAAATTCAACCAGAAAACACAGTCTACCAAGCAGAGCTGCACGCGGCCATAACAGCAATAGAATGGGCAATAAATTCTAACTTTAATAAATTTCAAATTTTATCAGATAGTCAATCAACAATCCTTTCATTAACAAATCAATTTCCAACACTTAAAGCAATTTATGATATACAGCAACTAATACATCAAAATAAAAACAAAATATTTTATCTAACATGGGTTAAAGGACACGCGGGTACAATAGGCAACGAACTGGCGGACAAGCTGGCTAATGATGCTGCTCAGTACTCCAACCTTCCAGTAGAGCGCGGAATAAAAATTCCGCGCTCATATTTAAATAAATGTATCAAAGATCAATTACTGGAAAGGTGGCAGTACAACTGGGATAACTCAGGGAGCGGCAGATTTACGTATCAGCTTGTGCCAGAAGTCAACACTAAATTAATAACTAAAGATAAAGTCTCAATATATTTTTTCACGGGCTGCGGCAGTTTTCCTACATTCTTAAATAAAATCGGTAAAATGGATAATGATCTATGTGTTTGTGGCCAGAGGGGTGATCCTATCCATTATGTCTTCGGGAAGTGTAGATTTATGAAATATAAATTTCATAGGAAATTTCCAACACTCCTCAAGGACATGATGGATATTATTAATAATAATGAATCACTAGGCAAATTATATCAAAATTATAATATCTTAAATGAGAAATATTCTTTTATAAAATACAAATTTTATTTTTAAATCTAAAATATTTTTAAATCCTGCTATTGCTCGTCCTGTGAAGGTTATTTCGCTTCATGGAGACAGTTGTCCTCTTAATTGGCGAAATTTGCGCCCAAATAACACAAAAGTACTTAATGATGTTATGTATTTTGTAAATGTATATTAAATTACTGTTTTGAAAGCGATTGGTCATTAATAATGGTAAATATGATTGGTGATTAACAATCGTTTTCAGTGGTCTCTCTTCCTTGCACGTATAATACATAAATACCAAATTAACTGACAATTTGTTTCGAAATTTGATTCATTAAATATCATTACATCAGTTGTATTTGTTTACATTCAGTTTACATCAAGAAAAGATAAAGAATGAAGTTGAGTTGTATAGCACATAATTATGGTAAATTTTGATTGTGTCACTGGTACGAATTATTTTTTTGACACCAGGCAGCGCTCCAAAAAATCTTTCACGGAAAACTTACTTTACGAACGATTATCTCCATGGTTTAATGGTTTAATATTTTAAACCTTCACGACGAATAAATCTTTTTTTTTTTTTCTTTTTTTTTTTTTTGTTTACTTTCATGGATAGAGAATTGGAACTGCGAAGCTAATTTCAACTGAAGTTATTGGAGAATATATACATAATTGAACGTAAGTCATCTCTCAAATATTAATTTATTTTGAACGATCTTTCTAAAAATGTAACATTTATAAAGTTTTATTCGAAAAAGTAATTTTGAATAAAAATGGCCGCCTGGCATATGAAAAAGTGAAGCGGGCATTCGGGAACTGTTGATGACAGTCACATGACTTACGGTTTTATATAGAGATATAAATTTTCCATTGTTTTATTCATCGTGTATATTTGTATATTATTCGAGTGTAGTATTCATTGCATTACTCATTATAATTAAGTGTATAAATGTTCGGAAAATCTTGCTAACAATTAAATAGTTAAAATAATCAATATAATTGATTGTCTAGTAAAATGTAAATATATCAAGTGTACTACCTGTAAATACATAATTGTTACTTTACAATTCATATATTCATTCATTTACTTCTTGCATGGTTAATCATGAGGGCAGACATTTCTTAGAGTTCTCTTTTAAAGAATGGAAAATGTTGTTAAACTTAGAAAATTACTGTTACCATCTTGCCAAGAGCTATTATGTATAATGTGTAAATATTGAAATTTGTAAAACATGTAACTTATATAATTATTGTGTATACATTTTTTTTTTTTTAAATCTACTTACCTGTAAAAAACTGTAGCTTTAAATATTGTGTATATAATCTATAATATTCAAACATTGTATAAAATCAGGCACGCCCTGAATAAATAGGGCTGCCATTTGTGAATTAGAGTTTGTATAATTTACTATAATTTACTTTTCAATTTGTAAATGTTTTCCCATGGCACGCCCTGATAAATAGGGCTGCCACTTATGATTGGTGGTGTCAGAAATTTTAGTTAATCCGGAGACGGTGGTGTCGTTTGGACGGTAGAGACCTTCCTGCCTTGAGCTTGGGGCTTGTCCCGATCATATGCCAAAAGCGGATCCTCAAGGCGGGTGACAGCTAGACAACCAGTACTATTCCCTGGACTAACGATACTAAACATCTGGGGGTTAACTCTTGATAGAAGACTTACCAGGAATAAACATTTTAGTAATATTAGAGGCAAAGTCGTTGGTATCTCTAAATCACTTTCACCTCTCCCCCAAATTAGTATTCTTTCTATTAAAAATAAAGTTATTTTATATAATGTATGCATTCGATCTATCCTCACTTATGCTTATTCGATATGGGGCTTTTGCTAGTAACACCAATACGAATTATCTATATAGAGCCCATAATAAATTTTTTAGAATTATCAGGAATGGCCACAGTTACCTAAAAAACACTACTATCCGCAGATATTTCTGTATCACCTCTTTTAAAAAACGAATATGCCAACTTTCCAAAAAAATATAAAACTATTTATAACATCCCTAACGAAATTATAGCAGAATTTCCAGACTATGAGGTCCTCGACCACAATAACCGTAAACGGCCTAAATATGCCTTGATAATTGATGATGAAGATTGAGATTTTTCTTCTTCCTCCAATTAAACTTATTTTTTCTTGTCTTTTGTCTTTGTATTAAAAAAAAGAAAAGAAAAAGAAGGAAAAACTATTTTTAGTCTACCTATTGGCTTTAAAGTTTAATATTTTGTAACTTTTAAACTAAATGTATGGTCTCTGTAAAGAGTATTTTTCTTTCTTTTTTTGAGATGGGTTCGACTCTCGGTAGGTTTCGTCTGTTATCTTCTTGGATTTAATGTAATATTTTTTAATTTCCTTTTTTCTTTTTATTGTTAAACTTCTATTTCATTATTATATCTTTAAAAAATTTTATTTAATTTTTAACTTTTTATATTTTTTACGGCTTCCTTTTGCCTCACAAGTCGATTACCTATAACCTTGAAGTTCAGTTGGTATGCAACTGGTTATTCCATCCTGCTAACTACATTGTTCCATTGTTCTAATTGACGGGCATAATTTTCCGGTACGAATTGGTTTTCTCAAACGGAAGGAACTTTTCAGACAACCCAATATTATAACAGTTACGAATCTTCTAAACACACAGGACAATCAATACCAAGAAGTTAAATGTACCTCAAAAACTTGAGCTGAAAAAAAAAAGGAAAAATAGATTTAAATTCAGCACCCTCGAATTAGTAAGTAACAGGTAATGAATCACATGCAACATGAACAAAGGTGAGTTTTGTTGTGCTATATTACATAAGCAAGTCTGGGAAGTGAAACGCATTTTGAATTACTTAAAAGTTTCCATAGAATCGACAAAGAATAGTTAGGTTTACAGAACGTGTAGAACAATTCTTTTAATATTATGTTTTTAGCTATACCTCTTCGTATTCGGTTTTCTTCGAACCTTGACGTAAATACGGGTTAGGATCCCTTAGAAAGACCCCCATGGAGGTCAATCCCCCCCCCCCTCTAGGGCTTATATCCCTCGTATAGATAATCGGCCATCATAAAATCAACCAACCAACCTCTTCGTATTCATTCACTTTTCGCAAGAACTAAATATTTTTCCATCAAAGAACCATATATTTCTATTCGATTTGGCCGTCAAAGGTGAAAGCTTCTTAAATTTTCATGAAAATATTTAATTTTCCCTTTAAATCTCCTCGGATTTCGTTTGCATGCATATTTAAATTTTACATTACAGAGAAGAACCCATCGTCAATATTTTCTTTTTCGGATGAAATGTACATTTCCGAAACTTGATAACTGAATTTATCTTCTAATGGCTTAAAAGAGCGCAATCGGAATTCGTCAAAAGAAAAAAAAAGAAAAAAATTTAAAAAATATATATCAAGATTTGTTGTTTTATTTCGGGCTCTTTTTATTTTTTAATTTATTTTTTAAAATCTATATTTAAAAAACAAATAGTAATATATCTTGAACAAATTCATATTTAATACTTTAGAAAATTTTCCAAGTTCCCATTTTTGTTTACATAATCAACAATCTGTTTTCACAAATAATGTGGTTTAAATTTAAAACAAAATTCTCAAAAAGTTGTTATTGTTTTTCGAGTATGCGTCAATATATTGTTTGAATCAAAACCTCAAAAATTAAACACACACACACACACACTAAAAAAAGAAAATTAAAACTTAGAATCCAATTAATTGCAGGCTAAAATTCTAAATTTGCACTTAATATGTTTTTTAGCTGTTTGTAAATGTTGCAATTATTTTAAATTTAAATAGTAATGACAAGAGAAATGTGTAAATATCATCGACTCAATGTCATACACTGAAAATAAAATAAAAATGTTGATTTTATGGTATAATATTGGCATCCCAGCTGCTAGTATTATACTGTAAAATCATCAAATATTTTGCAGTGTAGACTCGGAATAATGTTTGCTTTCAGAATATGTTTGCAAATTTTGATATAGGGATTTTATACATATTAAAAATTGTATCAATTTTGTTTCTCTTAATTAAAAAAGAGAAATCTATAAACTGGATCGTAAAGCATTATTTTTTTAAATGTTTTTTCACTGCGTACACATATACTTTTTTCCTAAACGGAACTTATACATGGATCAGGAAAATGGAAATTTTAAATCTGTTTCGGTGCAAAAGTGACAGGTTCTTAAAACTTCTTGAAAATATTAAAGTTTCTCTTAATAACCCCTGGAATATTTTTTTCTATTTTTAATTTGTGGATAAGAACCTAGTGTCAATATTTTCTTTCGAGAATGAAATGTAAATTCTTGAAACCTAAAAGCACAATTTATATTCCTTTCACTTACACAATCTTGAGCGGGTTTCGCTAAACATTATATATGGTTAAGGAAAATTTTTAAAATATTTATCGAAATGTGTTAATAAGTTTCAGAAATGTTTTAATTTACTGCTTGAAATGAATAACTTAAAAAAAAGTGTTGAAATCTTCAGATGGATAACTAACCGTAGGATAACAATGCACTGTACAGTTTTATCAATAAAAATACAAGCCCGCCTCTATTGGCCGATCGTTTGCAAATAAATTCAAAACAAAGGTGTCATAGACTCGGAATAATGGTTTCTTTCAGAACATAGATGCAGTTTTTGATAGAGAGACTTTATACGTATTAAAATTTGTATATACAGTGACCTCTCACTTATACGACTCTCAGTTATATGACTCTCTCGGTTATACGCCGATTTATCTTGGTCCCGTCCACGCTTTATGGGAAATAATGATAAACTTCTCTCAGTTATACGACTGCTTCTCTCACTTATACGACGCTTTAAATGGTACAGGCTATTTTACATTTCTCACCCAAGAATTCATTTTTATATCTTTAAAGTATACAAGCTACGTTTTCTTACTTTTATCCTTTCACTATTGTTCAAGTGTTTATCAATAATGAATAACATTTCTTATCTACATTTGTGTGTTATTAACGATGGCGGGAGGGTGATTGTATGGAATTTCCTTGTGCATGCCATTTAACAAAAGCTAAATGACCACCTGGAAAAAATGTGACATCGCAGACAATTAAGAAATGTTTTTCGCAAGACGAAACTGCTAGTTCAACGAATTAATCCGATTTCGAGAGCATATGGGAATCCTTTAATGACAAAGACTGGGATGAAATGTTTATGGACGAAGGTATTAATTTCAAAGATTATGTAGAATGTGATGAAAATGTCTTCTGTCAGAACTGAAAACTGCTGAAGAAATCTTTGAGGATATCAATAAGGAAGAGTTGAGCAAGGAGGATGACGAAGATGAGAGCAATGTTATTCCTGGTGTAAAGTTTTCAGAAATAAGTGCCGCTATAAATGCATTAAAGAATTATTTCGATTAAAATGATTATTCGGAAAATAGCTTAAAAGCTGTATTAGACTTAAACATTTTCTCTTTTCGTCGACGAAAGAGACAAACTAATATCACATTTTTTGAGAAAATCTTATTTGTAAATCTTTAAAATAAACATAGTAGTAAGTGAACTATTTTGTGAACTTTTAAAAATATATTTTACGTTTTATTTTTTAATATCTTTTATAAATTTTGTTAAAATCTGTTCTTAGTACTCAAAACTTATCGTTTTTAATATGGGTAAAATAATTAATTCATATAAAGTTTAAAACTTGTATAATAAGACGGTCTCTCACTTATACGACTCCCTCAGTTATACGACTTTTTTCTACGGTCCCCTGAAAGTCGTATAAGTGAGAGGTCACTGTATATATATATTAAATAAATAAATAAATAAAATAAAGCTACCTCACCCAGAAAAAGGAATTGATTAAAACAACAAAACCTGTTTTGTTGAGTACATTTTGGTTATTTTAGCAAAATTTTTAGTTGAAGTAAAAAGTTGGTTTTGTTGCTTGGACAAAAAAATATTGTTAGCACTCTTACAAAATGTTAACAAAATTTCATCAGTTTTACTTGAATTAACAAAATTTGTTTTTTAAATTTTACAATAATTTTGTAATTCTAGGAAAATTTTGTTGTTTTGCAAAATTTAAGGCGGTCCAAGAGACATTTAAAAAAAAATATGTATTGAGTTAAAATTTTGAAATTTTTGGCGATGGTTAACCATATCATCTGTAAACAAAATCACGTGATAAAACTTCTCATAACTTAAAAAAAATTAAATTAAATTTTTTTTTTTTAAAAGTGGGGTAATTTAAAATCGTCATAACTCGAAATATTATTTGTAGAATTTCATTTTTTTTCATTTAAATAAACAGAAATATATAAATTTTAATTTTGATTCAGCATTTAAAAAAATATTAATTAAAAAAATTTTTAAAGTAAAAACTTTTAAAAAAATCAAATTTTCAAAGGTAAATATTTTTTTCAAATTTGCTGAATCAAAATTAAAGTAAAATAACTGAAAAAGACATGTTCCAAGTTTGAACCATTTATCTTTGACTGTTTTTGACTTATAAAGATTTAAAGAAAAGAATGCGTAAAAGAACCCATCATGCATTGAAATGCAAAAAGTTTCCATGACAACCACTACTTGAAAGCTAGATTTTTTTTAAAAATAATATATCCTGTTCTATTTAAGATAGAAACATGATTTTAACGTCATTTTAAACGGATAAAAACGAAGAATTTTTTAATACGATAAAAAATTTTTCAAAAATTTGATGATTTTTGTGTCCCGGACCCCCTTAAATTGTTGTGTAGTAGCCATAACTCTCTCACGTAACTAGATTTGTTTGACTTTTATAGATATATAATTAAAGGATTAACATAATTTTTGGATAATTAAAACTTTTTTTCATTGGGACGGACCAAGGCAGTTTTAAAAATTCCCCTGTCCTATTTATTACTTTCTTCTATATTTACAAGCAGAAAGGATTGGAATCATGAAAATTTTCGACTTCCGGTTTCCGACGGATTTTAGAAGGTCCTGACATGATTTGACTGTTTTTAGAAAATGACTCTATCTGTCTGTATGAGACAAAAATTTTGTGGGTGCTCTGTTTCAAGAAATATAATGCACGGAATTTAATAAAACTTTATATTCAGTTACTTTCTTATATAAATTGTTGCTGATTGGTTTTTGGTGTAAATCGCGCAACAGGTGGCGATGCTATGTTGCAATTTTCGCGATTTCTCAAGAACTAATGCACTGATTTACATCAAACTACAGATTGAGTTACACCTTGACATAAATGGAAGCTGATTATATTTTGTTGTAAATAGCCCAACAGGTGGCGCTGCTATGCTATTTTTTCATGATTTTTACTATAACTAAATCTCAAGAACTAATGCACGGATTAATTTTTAAATCATTTTCAGCAGTGATTTACGCCTATAATTCTTAAATAATAACCAGTGAATTTTTATCCTGCTTTTTTTCAAGCGTAAACCTACAGAGTGAAAAATGTCCCAAGCCGGGAATCGTACCCGGGTCCTCAAAATAGCGCTCTGAAGGCCCCAGCATACGGCAACACAGTTAATTTTTAATTAATTTTCTGCAGTGAATTACGCCTGTAATCCTTGAATAATAACCAATGAATTTTTATCCTGCTTTTTACAGCTACTACTTTTGAAAATGAATTAAAAATTAACTATATGTTGCCGTATGCTGGGCTTTGTATTTTCGTCTCATGTTTGCATAAGAAATTTGCATGCTCATGCAGGGCCTGTTTAACGAATAGTCCCGGGAAGCCCATTCTTTCCCAAAGAAATACAAAAGTGCCCAACAAATTTACTTTTCAAAATAACTTTTTACAAAAAAAAAACAATCAGGGTAAAAAATGCATTTTTTCCTTACGAAATTTTTATCTAAGAAGCTCGCTCTTTCTAAATTGTTGTTTACTCGAAATTTGTATGGTAAAATTTCAAATTGTTGCAGCATACCAAAAATGGATGTTGTAAATAACAAAGCAATTGGTAGAGGGGGCGGCCCAGAGTATCGTCGGGCTTCCCCTACTTTTATGTCTTAAGCGGGCCCTGTGCTCATGATTCCATCATGGTTTCATCTTGTGCTGCGGTTGCAGCCGGTCCGACATATATAAGAGTGAGAAATTTAGAGTTTGGATATAGTTCCTTCTGGCTTAGTGGTTAGAGTCCCAGATCGTTATTCTGAGGTCCCGGTTTCGATTCCTAGCTTGGAACATTGTTCAATCTGTAGGTTTACGCGTGAAAAAAAACAGGATAAAATTTAACTTGTTATTGTTCAAAGCTTACAGGCGTAATTCGCTGCTGAAAATGAATTAAAAAATAGTTAAGTTTAGATTGGTTCTAATACGAAAAATAATTTTAAGGTAAATATTATAATTGTTTATGTAACAAAAACCTTTTGTTGTTAAAACAAAGAAAATTCTTAAAATTACACAAAACAATTGTTCTTTAAACAAACATTTTTGTTGCCGAACCTAAAATGAACTCTTAAAGTAACAAATAATTATATTTATTTTGAGAAAACTTTTAACAAAAGAATTTTGTTAATTCAAGTAAAATTGAAACATTTTTACTTGAATTAACAGAACATTTTTTTGCTGACGATACAAAATTTTTTGTTGGAAATGCAAAAAAAAAATCAACAATATTTTTCTTGTTGATTCAAACAAATTTTCCATTGACCCATATTTAAACGGAAAGTTTTGTTGGGCCAACCAAATTTTTGTTGATTCAACAAAACTTTTCTCTGGGTGCTTTGGCACCATATTTGAGTTCCTGGAATCAAAGCAGCCCAGAAAATTATGTTGTTTATGTATTTTTTTGTTTATGTTCATAGGGTTGTAACAGAAAATATATTAGGGGTTTAGGATTTATTTAGAAAAATTAACTAAAGATCTCATAGGAAAAAACATCGAGTGTCGTAAATTTATGCACTAGAAAAATAGTACAGTAAAATATAAATGTAAAATTAACAAGTTTTTTATAATAAACAAATTTGCGTAAATTTTCCGGTGGGTATTTGCCATTTAATTATATATACTTGAAGGATATCAGAGCACGGCGTCTTTAGACCGTTGAGAAGTAAAATGTCTCTATATCTCCATAAATAATGATTGGAATAATATGCAAACTTGCATACCATCGTTTCTAACGACGCTCATTCTGTTTATGGAAAAAAATAATGTAAGTCATAATTCATATTTGTTTATTCATTATTTTCAAATTAAAAAAAAACTTTTTAACTTGACAAAATGTCTGGAATATGTTTGAGTCTATTCATTGCATCTTACTGTAAAATTAACATTTCAATCGTGGGATATTTTTGGGAAGATATTAATTAAAGTTTGTAGCGTGTATTTAACATTAGTATCCTCAAATTTTGACCTCTTGTAGTTTTAAAAAGGTTTTTGAACATATTATTTATGTCTTTTCCCTTGTTTCTTTGATACAAGAAAATGAAATATGATATCAAAAGATAGTGTTATCCTTTGAAAATAGTAAGTTGACACAGTTTTTTGTAGACAACCAATATTTCAAAAATTCCTTTCCCATTTTGAAAGAAAACCTTATTCTCAATCTAATGATACCTTTGGTGAGATTGTATTTGGAACGTTCTATGAATAAAAGAAAATGAATCTTTTGTTTACTTAACCCCTTCAGGGGCAAAGTACTCTTGTAGCTAAAATATTGAAATGATTGATTGACACCAGGATTCACGAACAAATTTATTTTAAAATAAGTAAAAGCTTTTTCTCATGTACCTTATAAATTCAAAATTTAATTATAAAATTCTGGTGTCATTCTGGCATTTTGGGATTAAAAATTAAGTGGTATATATAATATACCGGTGCCCTTCAAGGGGTTAAAGTATTGAAAAACTAGTGTGATAACAATTAAAGCATAAAAACTTCTTAAAACACCATAAAATAAGGTTCGCGCTAGGTCTTTCGAAAGAACTTTGCCTTTCTTCGTCAAGCGCAAAGAAGGCGTGCTACTACTTTGAAGGCAGAAGCAAAACTGAAATGAAATGGGAGTGGAAAAAAGGACAAGTTAAATAATAGTCAATATAGGGAAGCAGAATTACCCAATCAAATGGATAGAGAACATAAGGAAACATTATGAAGAAAATTTGATAAAAACAGAGTCAGTAAAGTAAAAAAGAAATAACAAGAAAATATAATAGATATAATAGGCAAACAACAACAACAACAAATAAAAAAAGAAAATAAATAAAATAAAAAGAAAATAAAATATAGAATTAAAAAAAATGGATAAAATAATAATAAAATTTTTAAAAATGCAAAATCTATGACAGTAAAATAGAGATTAAAAATTGATAAAATTAAGTACCAAAAATTTAAATATTATAAAAATAAAATAAAATAAATAAAAGAATAAAAACTATAGGGTTGATAACCATCTAGTATACATTTACATAGATTTATTGTACATATATTTATATATATGTACATTATAATTATAATTTAAATATAAGCAGGACTGAAAAGTTAAATGTATTTTAAATTATTTACGTGTTTCAAGGAAAATTTGTATCAAACAGTTAATATTTAGAATAAGTAAATAAATTATGATTGTGTGCTAATCCGCTTTGAAGTTATTAATAGCTGCCAACTTTTACGCTTTTTTGTTGCCACTAAAATTGAATAGAATTTTTTCTTCCTTAATTTCAGATCTCGTGGACTAAGTAACGCAAAAATTACTATTCAATTATAGTTGTAAGATAGAAGCATAAAAGTTGGCTGTTATGGTTATATACCTTTCACTAACACTGAAATTTTAAAAAAAGCAAGAAACAGCAAATTATATCTCAATTTCGCCGCAAAAGAGAAAACATCTTAAAACTTCATGAAAATATTAAATTTTCTTTATAAATCTTCTCGGATTTTGTTCGCATGAATTTTGCTATTTATTTTACTGAAAAAAACTTAAAAAACACACTGTATATGTTTCTTTTTGGTTTGAAATGTAAATTTACGAAATTTAAAATCCGAATTCATATTTCATTTGCTTTTACAGGCGCAATCAAACTTTTCTAGACAAAATGTGTATTAACTTATAAACTCTCAGACTAGTGCGAATTCGCACAGATCAAAATTTCAAGTGTAGACGTTTTTTGAAAATATGCTTTCATTAAATTTCATTTTCATTAATAAAATGAAATTTATGATACATATCAATATCACGATTCGATTTCCCATTAAATTTTGTATAGGAATCATATGCTATATTGCATTATTACTGCATTTCCAACAAACTTAGCATCATACACAGTTGAAGTTATGAAATCCCAAATCGCACTGGTGTGGAGTGCGCAGTTGCTCAACCGAAGTATGGAGTACGGTTGAAACTTTGTCAGAATGTGTAATTAATTTTCGCGAATATTTTAATGTGGTGTTTGAAATAAATAACACACACACAAATAAAATTGAAACCTTTAAATGGAATTGACCGGAGGATAAACTATTAATTTCGTATTTGGATATATTATGTTGTTTGTAAATGTTACAATTACTGTGATACCTCTGCTAACGATTGTCCCTGCTCACAAATCTTTCCGCTGAAGAAGATTTTTCTTACTGTTTTTATGATTGGAATAACGAATATGGATTCCACTAACGAACGTTTTATTAACTATCCGCGCTAACATAAAGCAGTCGCGGTGCGTTATCGTTGAATTGGAAAACCTGTTTCTTCTGACAAGTGTGATTCCGAAATGAATTATTTTCATTAGCCGAATTATCGATGAATTTTAAATATTAATATTACAATAATTAAAATTTATTTCGGCAAGATTAACATTATTCTATATAAAATTTCCTTTTAATATTATTCCATCTATTAAACCGGCTTATTAAATTAAAATCTATTCTTAAATTAACCTATCAATCTCCATATGTAAAGGTATAAAATCTTAATCTACTTAATAATATTTATTCCAAAGTACTTAATCTAAAAATGGCGCTAACTACTTACATTTACAGTGGAACTCCAGTTATACGTTACCTGAGTTGTACGTTTCCCTCAGTTATACGTTTCAACTCAGTGGTCCCCGCCATTTGTCATTAAAAATTACCCGAGTTATACGTTTTTGAGTTATACATTTCTCTCAGTTATACGTTACATTCTTGAGTCTCCGTGCGAATTTTTGTCTCACTTATACGTTTTGCAGAAGATAATTTTTTCAGAAACTTCTCTACGTCTTGCCTTTCTTCCCTGCTGACACCGATCTAGGGTTTCTGGGAACTTAACTAGCCACGTGCGAAACAGAGCATAGGAGAACGGGGAAAGGAGGTGTTACTCTGCTGGAAAAAAGCAATCGAAGTTTAGTGATTACGCATTTCAACAATATTCAATAAACTACTGAAATGACTTTTTATAAATTATTTATATGACAAAGCAATTCTACAAGTAAAGCTATTCTAATAATTTCTTTTAAGTACGCTATGTGTATAAAAAAAGTATATGTAATAAATGTTTTATTATAAAATAACCTCATATGTACTTTTCTTATGTACCTTTTTTGTTTTACTCTGTCCCATTTCCCTGAATATATGTCATGGGTGCAGTAATACTTACAAAACTTCCGTTTTCGATACAAAAGGTAACAAATGCCTTAACGAAACTAAATTTTCACGATATATTTAAAAAAAGATTCTGGTAGACCATTAATTGAGTTATACGTTTTACTGAGTTATACGTCTTGTTGTCTGGTCCCGGGCAAAAAGTATAACTGGGGTTCTACTGTATTCTTTAAATAAAACCCCTGTTATTTTTTATTCCCTATTAAAAATTCATTATTAAACCCGTGTATATCAAACCGCGAGAAATTATTTACTTAATTGCTAAAATGTGATAACTCCTAAATTATCCCTTTCTAAAAAAACGTATTTATTTAAATTCATTCTTTTAATAAAATATCAAAATGTACCTTTCAATATTTGAATGTTTTAATTTTCTAATTCTTATTCCGCATCATTAAATTATTTTCCTTTTCTTTTCTTTTTTTGTTTTTCTGTTGCGCGCTAAAGCATCGTGTGATATCTATTTTATTAATACTCTCGACCCAGGACTTTTTATTTATTTACATGCAGTGTACCTGGATCGAAGCTTTGGAAGGTTCCAGAACATTTTTCCCTTCACGGAAGTCAATTTACTTCAAAATTAATACACCGGAACTGTTAAATAAATCTCTCTTAAATTTTATATTATTGGGGTAGAAGAACCACGTGACCTTATTTGTCACTTGACGCCTGATAAAAATAAATACTCAAGCACAGTATAATCGAACGGCTTTTTGCCTTTTTAAGACGGTGGATGGTAGAGGGAGACATGAACGAGAGATGAATCAGACAGAGGATTGAAAACGTTCTTTTCGGAGAGTTAAAAATATTATTCGAAGCTTTTTTAAAACATCGTAATGCACAGATTTATTGAAACACCGACTGCAAATTAACAATGAATGAGTAATCAGTTAAATCAGAATGCTATAGCATTTCTCCTGAGTGATTTTTGAGTATGTAAATAAACATTATTTTTCAACTTCCGACTGCTTAATTTATGGAGTCCATACATTTTCATCGTAACTGCTGAGCCATGCAACCATCCGGCCTATCCCTGTGTTTGGAATATGGAAATCCAATACAACCAGATTTTTGCCAACGACCTTTTCTCAGCTCCAATGTGTCACTTCACCACATATATACATATAAATATATTAATTAATTAATCTAAAAATAAAATATTTATATAATATTTATATAATATATATATATATATATAAGAGCTGAGAAGTAAAAAGTATTTTAAGATTCTTCCGTTTTCTCAATTCAAAAGATTTCTCAAGACACATAACATTAAACAAAGATTTACCTCTTCACATCATCCACAAACGAATGGGAAGGTTGAAAGTGTTAACCAGACAATAGTCACTAGATTAAAATGTAAAGTAAACTCAATCTCATCTAAAATTCCACGGACTCGGTTATTAGATCAAGTCTTTCAAGAATACACTCCTCACTCCTCACTCCATACTAATACTCCTCACTCCATAACTAATTTCCCACCAGCATATATGTTTTATGGAAAATTACCTTATAACTCTCCTTTAAATCAAAATTATTATCCACCTGTTCAAGAAGCACTAAAAATTGCTAAAAAGCGTACTAAAGGATTTCATTTAAAAAATAAAAGGTTATATGATAGAAAATTTGTTGAGTGCTCTTTAAAAGTAAATGATTTTGTAATTTATGAAGAATTTAAATATCCCAACACTAGGAAGTTGGAACCCACTTTTTCAGGTCCATACAAAATCATAAACAAACTTTCAGAAATAACTTATGAAATAGACAGATTTAATTATGAAACTAAAGCCAATTCAGTAATTGTACATGTGTCTAAATTAAGACCGTATTATTTTCCAGATGACTTCAAATTATTTCATGAAAATACACAAAAACCAACACAAACAACTTCACATACAGGTTCACAAAATCAAACTAAAGTAAAAACAATAGATTAAACTCAAATTCTTTAAATATCTCTTATTACCATAATTTCAACATTATCAGGTATGTTCTTCGTTGCGCAAAGAGAATATTACTTGTTTTTGAAAGTTTTTGAGTTAAGTAGACACCTTATGCAGGCATAAGATGTGTATTTTGATTTTAGGAATTTTCAAATTGATGTTGAAAAATGAAATTAAAATTTCTATATAATTACAGTTTTTAGTAAATGTTATTTATATTATTTGATGTATTCGCAATAGCTATATTTATTTTGTTTAATACAATAAAAGTCTTGAATTATTCTTGAATGCTGATATTCTGTATTAGTCTAAAAGTTGATATTGTAGTGAAAATGTCTTGAAGAGATTAGTTGAAAAATAAGTATTGCAATAGTGTAACTATAATAGTTTTATATTCCAATTCTCTGTCATCTATCTATCTAACAACTATTATTATTTTTATTATTTTTGTTATTATTATTAATATTTTGCTTATTACTTAAAACGTGTAAAAAGAAGTAGATGATTCTACACTTAAATTTTGGTAATTAGCTATACCCGATTATGTCATAGATTTTAGTAGTTAAAAGAATAGTATCAGAAAGGGATATTATTGTTCACAATTGTTGGTTGAGTGAATCCTATCTAAATATTTGGGCATCTAAATTATTTAGTACTGGAAAAATAATATATTGTTAATTTTTTTTTTTTTGCACAATTCGGCTAGCAAAAATTATTTCCTTATCTTTTCAAGTAAGGAAACAAACAGATTTTGCTATGTATTTTTTTTCTCCTCAACCAATAATTTATTATGGATTGTAATATTTACTGTGATATATTGCTAGAGTAGTTATTGAAGTTTGTTGATATTATTTATTATTTGAAGAAATTTATTAATGTTATTAGTTATTAAGAGAATGCATTAGAAAATTTTTTATTAGTAAGATAAAATAGAATTATATTTAAAAAAATGTTGACAAATTGATGAAACTGCTTACAATGAATTGTAGTTATAGAATATTCGAATTTTGATACCAAGGCTGTGATATATCAAAGTAGGGTGTATACCATGAAGTGCAATATGGACATTTATTATTTCAAAAAAATTTACTGATTGTGACAAAAGATAGCTATCGCATGGAATAAATAAGTTAGCTCTGATCTTTAGTGTGACCACAAAAAAGAGTGGCACCACAGATTAGAGTAGGGTCAATCCCAAAACCACAATGGAGAAAGACTGAAATTTAGTCAGAACTGTTTAAGACTATTGAAGCTTCAGTATTCAGCTATTCAGTATCATTGTTATTCAGTATCAATGTAATTAAGTTTTTTTTTAATGGAATTAATTTCCAGCTTTATTATTTATTATTTATTATATTGAATTCTTTATATATTATGTTATTAATATTATTTATTATGTTAGTTATTTCTTAGTTTACCTTGATGTACTCTCATTTATTTTACACTTGCAAAAAGTAAGTGTTGTTGTAAAATTTATGTATTTTAGGTTATGCTTTACCCTAAAAAATTTTTAATTTTTATTCTTCCAAATTTTTAAGGCAATTGCTTTGTTCGTGATTCTTGGTGATTTAAAAAAAAAAAATAGAATTTTTATAATTTAGGAAAATTCACAATTTTTATTTTTGTTTGTCACTTATCTGAACTACTGTTAGGGAACTGCTGTTCAGATAAGCTTGATTTTTTTTTGGGGGGGGGGATATTGAAACTAATTAAAAAAATTTCACCGTTGATCTGATTAAAACTATAATTCTGTGTAAATCCCATTATTCTAAATTATTTTCTCGCTCCAGTATTTCGATTGTCAAATTTACATCTAGCAAAAGATAGTTTATTCCAAATTCATTCTCTTAAAAATGGCGCTGACAGATGCTCTATTAAAATTACGCACTTTTATTTCTTTAAATAAAATGCATCCTAGAATTTAATTCTTCTAAAAAACACCAATCTCCCAGCTAAAAATATTTTACTCTTTTGAAATAACAACCTATGAATTTCTTTTCTTTATTTTTTATTTCCCTACGATTCCTGACAAAATATTACTCCTTAAATTATGAAAGACTTTAGTCTCAATGTAAAAATTATCTTGGAATCTTGCCATACTTGATAAAACCTATGTATTCGTTTTTCTTTGTTTCTCTTCTTATTTATTCGAAAGGAGTAGATTTCACGAGATTGTTCTCGAAGCATTTGTTGCCGCGCTTTTTCCAACTCACGGTAAATTCGCTTCCATATAAGAGCGCCGGAGAAATTAATCCGAACGCGCTGATTGGTCGAGAGACTTCTTAGTAAAAATGTATTCTGGAGCGCTCAGAAAATGATATACGGCGTTTTCCCGCGTTTTGAGTCAGAAGGTTCCGGGATTCGGCGGTGTATGCGGCCCCGACATGCTTGCCTGATCTTCGAATGTTCTCCTTGGCCGCCGGTAAATTCGAAAAACAACTGTCTTCTGTTTTAAGATCCAAGATGTCTTCTTATATTTAAAATTTAATCATCAAGTAATGCCACGATATTAAAATTAACAAGTATGGATTCAGACTGTTCCGGGATCTGGCGGTGTATGCAGCCCCGTCATGTACTTCCTAATCTTCGAATGTTCTCCTTGGCCGCCGATAGATTCGATAAATTACCTGCCTATACGAACCAAAGATGTCTTCTTAATATAATAATTTAAATCATCAAGTCTTCTTCACGGTCTTAAAATCAGCATGGATAGATTTTGCTACGTGAAAAATAAAGCATAGCCAATTTCTTTTGATTTTCGAATAAAATGTGAACCGGAACGAACTGCCTCTTATTTTGAGTTCTATACGTACACAATGAAGTGGTTTTTCGGTGCTCGACTGTAAAATTCCTGGGAGAAACCCTTGCCTTGAGTATGAGTCTACAAAAAGTATGGTAATGCAAGTAGAATCGTCACATATGTATATATATATATATATATGTGTGTAAATTCACTTGCTTGCTCTTTCTACCAAGCGTATAAAAAGCAGTGAATTTTTAATAATAGAGCTCGGTGTTCACGTCAATTAATGTATTATAACGGACATTTTTTGGGACAAAACATGAATTTCCGACAAAAAATTAGAAGTGACTTTCAATATGAACATTGAATTTTTATAAAGAGTACTTTATGAAAAAACTATTTTTACTTTACTTATTTAATGTGTAAATAAATTCTTACATTATTATATTTTTCGCTATACCACTTATGTATTTTTCGCGGGAACTGAATTTTTAGTTGGAGCAGGAAAAAGGAAGTATTTTCTCCGCTTCGTAGCAAAACGGAAGTGAAATATATCTGCTCTGCTTATTTCATGAAAAGTTTAACTTTTCCCTTTAAATCTCCTCATTTTTTTCGATTATTTTTTACGAAAAATTACATAATTTACAAATTTTGTTTTTAGAATGAAATGTAAATTTCCAAAACTTAAAAGCGAAATGTATATTCCTTTCGCTTACACAAGTGCAATCAAAATTGAGGAGCCCTCTGCAATAACAAGGCAAGTGGAGTTACCTTGATTCCAGGTACACCATTTAAAAAGACGGCTTGTTGACCGACCTTGCTATTCTGCGGGTTCTATTTCATATTCGAACCCTCATGGCTTGTAATTTTTTTTTTCAAATCTCACTAGTCTCACTTTCCCGATTCTTCTAACAGGTAGCGCTATTGTCTTGGACTCTTTAGATATTCTACATTAGAGAGAGACTGAACATTGACGAAATGTCCGCCATGTAAGTTCTAAAGCAGTTGCAAAGTAAGTAGAACACAATATATTTTCACCACCATCTAACACTTTTCATTGTATTAAAATCATGGAAAATTTGTTTTATATGCCTTCAAAGAGTCATGAAAATATATTGCGTTCTACTGCGTTCCACCTGCTTTGGAGCTTAGATGGCGGACATTTCGTCAATGTCCTATCTCTTTCTAATGTAGGATCTCTGGGACCCTTTTAGCAAGTTGCACTTGTTAAGCAAGTGTTGTCTAGCAAGCACTTGTAGATGCGAGGGCACGATGCGGTCACGGTCCAGTTCTGTAAACGACTCCTGTGTCTGTATCTGTTCAACGTACATGTTCACGAAGCAAGTACTCCGATATCCTACATGTTCCACTTAATGGAAGGAGTTGCAAAAAAGGTGCCAACACAATGTGCTCCTTCCTGTATCATGTGATAAAAATGAACTTTCATGATGAAAAGTATGATGGAATCATTCGGTTTTCAGATGCCTGATCGGGACAAAACAAGAACTACACGTTGTTTCATTTCATGAGTATGCTATGTAGATCTCTGAATGTGTAGATAGTGCATATGTTCCCGGTTAGGGGGCACTCATATTGACAATGCGACAGGAACTTTGAAAACTATTCTCAGAGGTTGAAAAAGATGGAGGTGGTGGAAAGTGAACAAGAGTATGTGGATATATATGATCCAATCGAGCAGAAATCTTCCTTTTATAATGGTTGATGAGACGCAAGATAACATCCTATTCAACTTTTAGTAAGCCATGAAGGGCAAGATAAAGAAGGGCAAAAACCTCCACATCTCAAAGGCTGTAAGGGTTTCGGAAAACTACTGCGGCATAGGAAAAAAAGCCTCTACAGTGCAGGCGCCAAAACTGGATACCATTCTGTCATCATTCAATAAACCAAAAATAACTGAAAATCAAGGATTCAAATAAGAAGGATGTTGAATATCAGCTACGATTTGTTACTCTTGAAAAGCAGCAGTTTTACAAGAACTTGCTGAACACTGATGGTGTATTGGGTTCTGAGTTCCAGGAAGCAGAGTCTGAAATGGATAAATTCGATTTGGAGTTTTAAACAGGGCTCAGAGCAATATTATGGCTTTCTTTTAACAACAAAAAAAAAACGCTAAGATGATTTTATATTTTGTACACTCTTGTGTTGCACTCACTATATGAAAGTTGTAAAAAATGTCATTATGTGTTCAAATGTACATTTTCTTTCACCCAAAACCATAGGACATGCAATAATAAGGCAAGTGTTCAATTTTCAGATATATATATTGTATTATTCAGCATATAAGGAAATAAAATTTTCTTATCATAAGCAAAGAAAAGATGCTAGAAAACTCTTCTTGATAGGAATATATTCAAAGAAGTTATATTCTAAATGAAAATGTTGAAAGTAAATTTAAAAGCTTCGTATCTAAAAACTCCAATTTTCACTTACCTTGTTATTGCAAAGGGCCCCTCAATTAGTTAAAAGGTCTTCAATTTAAAAAAATGAAACAGACAGAATGTATTATTTTGTTTCAGATATTCGCAATTTATTTCTTAAAATTTAATACACAGATATAAAAATAAAAATTATAAAATTTATTGAACACTTAGGATAAGATTAAACACTAAATTGTACCATAATAATAATACGAAAAGTTTTGTTTTTAAATGCTTAAATACGAGCAAGACTGACAAGGGAAATTCATGTTGAATTATTTAGAGTGTTTACATAAAATTGAGAAGTAACAGTTAATTTTGTTTAGGGTGTATATATAATTTCTTGCAGTATTATTTTTTATACCGTACTACTTCGTACTTATGTTCTTTTCACAGGAACTGAATTTTTACATGCATCCGGGGACCGGAAATATTATCTTCTTTTGCCATCAAAATTGAAAGTTTCTAAAAACATCCTGAAAAGATTGAATTTCTTCTTTAAGTATTTTTTGGATATCTTCCACGTAGATTTTTTAAAAACTATTCTGAAAGCAAAAAATATTATTGTTAACATAATGGGGATAAAATGTAATTTTCGGAAACTTAAGAGTTCTATTACATTTCATCAATGTATTCTTTTCTTTGTAAACTTTCATTTCCTATTACCTTTCGCCCCATCAGTGGCTGAGAGGTTCTGCTCTAAAAGCTGGTAGACGAGAAGTGCTGGGTTCAAACCCCTGTCGCGCTCGTCGACCTAACCGTTCGGAGTTTTCTGTGGTTTTCTTCGAACCTTGCCGTAAATGCGGGTTAGGATCCCTTAGAAGGACCCCCATGGAAGGCACTCCCCCCTAGGGTCTATATCCCTCGTGTTGATAATTGGCCGTCATAAATCAACCCAACCCAATCCTATTACCTTTCATTTACACAATTACAATCTGAATTCATTCAAAAGCATAGGGTTTAACCCGTATTTTACCATCGACCTATATATAGGACGCTAAAACTGGCGGATTTTTTATTCAAAAATTCCTAATTCAGACCAGAAAATTTTGAAAAGCAATTTTATTTTATGTTATTTACGAAATAACCAATAATTTATTACTACAGCTATACCATTTTACTTTCCTATTTTTACACTCTATCCTTAATCTCTTTTGTTTTTCTATGTATTTCCAAATTTATTTTTTTCCACTATTTAAATTCTCTTCTTTTCTTTTTTATTTGCTCTTTAAAGCAATCTTATCTTTTCCCAACGGCTCATTATTAAAAGACATTCTACTCACAATAGACTGGGCGTAAAGTTGATTGCAACTCGGAAGCCCCTTAACCGGCATCAAATGTTACGGACTGTTCCAATAATTTATAAAGCAATAGAAACTAATCAAACTTTCTCGTGAGAATTCAGAATTTCTGAATAAATGCCGTATATAGGACGATGGGTAAAATATGGGTTAATTTTATTTTTAACGTTAAAACTTGTTAAATCTTTTCTAGTTTGCGTCAACATATTGTGTGAATCAAAAACCCAGAAATTAAACACAATAATCAAAACTTCGAACCCTGTTAATTGCAGAATAAATTATTAAGCTTGTACTTGTTAAGATGTATCTAGTTCGTACATGTTACGATAAAAATAGCAATGAGAAAATAAATGTGTAAATTACAGTATTTTTTTAATGATATAATATTTCGTAAGGTGTTCTTTTTAACGAAGCTGAATTTTTGGTAGAACGAGGGATACGGAAATTTACCATATCCCGATTTTGTCGTCAAAATAGAGAGATTTAGAACTTCGCGAAAAGGTTAAATTTCCTCTGTAAATCTTCTCGGGTTTTGTTTGCATGCATTTTGTTATTTTACTTTACAGAAAAGAACCCAGCGTCAACATTTCCTTTTGAGAATGAAATGTAAATTTCCCGAATTTAAAAGACGAATCTTTACTTCTTTCGCTTACAAAAGTTATATCGAAATTCGGAAACAAAATGTATTTTAAATTTTTAAATATATTTGTTGAATCGTGTTTATTACGTTTCGGGCATGTTTCGAATAATAGTTTGCAAAAAATAAATAAATAAATAAATAAAATAAAAATACAAAACAAATTATATACTTCGGATAAAATTAACTGCAGATTAAAATATTTATTTCGTACTAGTTGAAGTACAGTTGGCCAAAAAAATAAAAAAGAGAGAGCATACATGCATGGAACTCCATGCATGTTAGGCACTATGTTGTCCTAAAAAACGAAAATAGCCATTCGACTGGAGATGATATCTTCTTTCAAATTATGTAAAAAATGTGTATGTTTAGCTTCAGGATTTGTCTTCATACTAAAATTGCACCGAACTGTGAAATTTTCAATATGAACTCCTAATTTTCACACCATATTTGGATTTTTCAGTTAAACTATTTAGGATACCACACAAGAATTTATTCGGTCAAGTAATTTAAGAACTATGAAGGTTTAAAATTTGGAACTACTAATGTTAAATTCATTAATAACTGTTGCAAAACAGATTCCAATGCGGCTAGTTATTGAAGCATAATTCAAAAACTACTCTGCGGTATAACCAGTAATTTTGGATTATCATATTTGAAGCTCCTAGAAATCGATTTAGGACACCACACAAGAATTTATTCGGTCAAGTAATTTAAGAACTATGAAGGTTTAAAATTTGGAACTACTAATGTTAAATTCATTAATAACTGTTGCAAAACAGATTCCAATGCGGCTAGTTATTGAAGCATAATTCAAAAACTACTCTGCGGTATAACCAGTAATTTTGGATTATCATATTTGAAGCTCCTAGAAATCGATTTAGGACACCACACAAGAATTTATTCGGTCAAGTAATTTAAGAACTATGAAGGTTTAAAATTTGGAACTACTAATGTTAAATTCATTAATAACTGTTGCAAAACAGATTCCAATGCGGCTAGTTATTGAAGCATAATTCAAAAACTACTCTGCGGTATAACCAGTAATTTTGGATTATCATATTTGAAGCTCCTAGAAATCGATTTAGGACACCACACAAGAATTTATTCGGTCAAGTAATTTAAGAACTATGAAGGTTTAAAATTTGGAACTACTAATGTTAAATTCATTAATAACTGTTGCAAAACAGATTCCAATGCGGCTAGTTATTGAAGCATAATTCAAAAACTACTCTGCGGTATAACCAGTAATTTTGGATTATCATATTTGAAGCTCCTAGAAATCGATTTAGGACACCACACAAGAATTTATTCGGTCAAGTAATTTAAGAACTATGAAGGTTTAAAATTTGGAACTACTAATGTTAAATTCATTAATAACTGTTGGAAAACAGATTCCAATGCGGCTAGTTATTGAAGCATAATTCAAAAACTACTCTGCGTATATCCTGTAATTTTGGATTATCATATTTGAAGCTCCTAGAAATCGATTTTTGTGAAAATATTTATAGATTACGGTTCGTATTTTTTCAAAACATAATTTAAATTTAAATTTTTATTTTTATTTATTTATTTATTTATTAATTATTATTATTATTATTATATATATATATATATATATTTTTTTTTTGGGGGGGGGGTTGATCACTGTATTGAAATATAGTAAAATGTACTTAAATACAGTTTTAAATAGAGTACTGTATTTAAATAATGTAAATAAATACAGTACTTAGTTCTGTATTTAAATACTTATTTTAATTACTATATTTAAATACAGCAAACTCTCCCTAAAAATATTTTGAATTTAAAAAAAAAAATACGAATTGTATTTTGAATGCGTAAATAAATTCTTACAATAATATTCTCTACGTTATAACACTTACTTCTGTGCTTTTCGGAAGAACTAAATACACTGCTCAAAACAATTAAAGGATATTTGAAGTTTTATATAAAATAACGATATAAACGAAATTTTTTTTGCCGAAAATAGAAGAAGAGAATCACAAATGCAAATTTTTCTGGTTTTCAAACTGTGGAGTATGCAAATTTTGAGTTCGACGTCAAAAACGTCGCTTCAGCGGCAGCGAATGAAATTTGACTTTCAACTGGATAAAAGAGAATGAAGACAAGGATGATCGGCATTCAGTGATTGCTTTGTTTCGATGAGTACGATGTCTCAGCGAAGTCATTTGACAGATTCAGAAGCTTGGAGAATTTTTGGTAGGTTATAAGGGGGCCAAACTCAAGCCGAAGTAGCGCAAGCCATTGGATTGTCACAAAGTGTCATTTCCAGGATCTGGAACCGATTTTTGGAGAGTGGATGTGCAGGCCGAAGACCAGGGAAAGGTCATAGACGGGCAACAACGCCCAATGAAGATCGGTATTTAGCGTTAACAGCTCGGAAACACCGAAACATGAACGCTAATCTTCTCCAACAGCACCTTCGCTCGGCTACAGGCACCACGATTTCAACTCAGACTGTCCGAAACCGGCTCCATGCTGTAGGCCTGTATGCTCGCCGACCGATGGTATGTGTTAGATTAACATCAAGGCATCCTCGCGACCGCAGGGAGCGGGCAACCGAGCATGTCAACTGGAGGAGAAATGAATGGAGCAATATTCTGTTTTCTGACGAGTCCCGTTTTTCTGTTCATCCGGATAATAGGCGTATTTTCATCTGGAGGGACCGTGGCAGTAGGAATAATCCTGCGTTCGTGCACGAAAGTTTCAGATTTGGCGGTGGAGGAGTGTTGGTGTATGGTGGCATCTCCATTGACGGGCGCACTGACCTCTACATCATTCGAGATGGAGCTCTGACTGGTCGCCGATATAGGGATGAGATCCTCAGACCTATTGTAGTCCCTTACGCTGCAGCAATCGGAGATAACTTCATTTTAATGGACGATAACTGCAGGCCACATCGTGCAAACCTGGTGGAGGATTTCCTTTTCGAGGAAGGAATCGTTCGAATGGAATGGCCAGCGTGTTCTTCAGACATGAATCCAATCGAGCACGTTTGGGACGCTCTAGGAAGACGAGTTTCTGGCCGCCAACAACCCCCACAAACTCTCCAAGAACTGGAAAGAGCTCTTCTGGAAGAGTGGGGCAGAATACCCAAACTCGTCATTAATAGCCTCATTGAGTCCATGCCTCAAAGGTGTTCAACGTTGCTGGCCGCCCGTGGAAACCATACCCCCTACTGAAAATGATTTTCTTTGAAGAAAACACCTTTTCTTATTCTTTTTTTCTCATATGCACAAATTGTGTTTTTTTCCTTTTGTACACAAATGCGCAATAAAATGCATTTTTTTCTGCCAAACATGTGTAATTTATTCTCATATAACCTACTATGTCTGTCGACCATGTATCAATCAGCTAAAAAGTTTCCCAGATTCAAAATCCACCTAAAACTGCAATATCCTTTAATTGTTTTGAGCAGTGTATTTTTTACGCATTGAGTTAACTGTAGTTATCTGCCTTTGACTTCAAAAGTTAAAGCTGCTTAAAACGTCATGACAGTGTTACATTTCCTCATTAAATCTACGTGGATTTCGTTTTAATGCATTTTGATATTTTATATTACGGAAAAAAAAACCCAGTGACAACATTTCTTTAAGGGTATGAAATGCAAATTTCTGAGTGGAAATTATACTGCTATCGACTACTACATAAGAGCAATCGGAATACTTTAGATAAAATATTTAAAAAAAAATCGAAATGTTTTATTAAGTTTCGGGAATATTTTAATTTATTTTTTAAATACATACCATAAAAAAGAACGTATTAAAAATAAAATGTATTAAATACAACCTCGTACTTATGTACTTTTTTCCTAAACTGGATCTTTTGATGCATACGAGAACCGTAAATTATACATCCGTTTTGCCGTCAAAAATTATATTTGGTTTAAATTTTATAAAAAGATTAAATTTTCTCTTTAAATCTCCTAGGATTTGCATTCAATTTTTTACTTTATGTAAAAGAACCACGTATCAACACTTTCTTTTGGGGATGAAATGTAAATTTACGAAACTGAATTTATATTACAACGTCTTAAAAGAGGACACTCGGAATGTATTAAACTAAATGTTTTGTAATTTCAAAAGCTTTTATTAATATTTCTTGTTATGATTCGATCGTTTTCCATTTATTTTTTAAATTAAATACTCATATATAAAGCGAAAATAACAACATACCTTTAATTTATGGAATCAGATTCAAAACTGTTTTAAAATTTCTGTTGAAATCTCTTAGGGTTTGTTTTCTATTTTTTACTTTATGGAAAATAATCCAATGTTAACATTTTCTTTTGGGGATGAAATGTAAATTTCCGAAGCTTAGAACTTAATTTATATTATAACGTCTTAAAAGAGTGCACTCGGAATTTGTTATGCAAAATATTTTGTAATTTCAAAAGATTTTATTAAGCTCTCTTGTTATGTTATGGGAGTTTTCAAATTATTATTTAAATTAAATACTAAGATATTAAACGAAAATAATAAAATATCTTTAATATATGAAATCAGATCAATCACAGATTGAAATATTAATTTTGTACTTGTTAAAAAGTGCATTGTTTGTAAATATAACAGTCACTTTAAATACAAAGAGAATGAGAAGTGAAAACTATTTTGGGAAAATTGTTTCCGGAAAATTGACAAGCAACAGTTAGTTTTTAGAATATGTAAATAAAGTCAGTATTATATTTTATGTCATTACTTTTTGTAATTATGTACATTTTGCTGAAACGGAATTTTCCGTTACACCAGGGAAGAGACCATCTTTTCCTTTTCACCATAAAAAGTACTCTTTAAAACTTCAAGAAAATATTTTTTTTCTGTAACCTGTCGTTGCTCGCGTCTTTTTGAATGACGCCATTGATCGTGTATGAGCGTTTCTCCCATTGTATAATCCCCCATCTTCCTTTGTATAAGCAGTAAACCCTAATGAGAATAGTTATAAAATATTTTTTTAGGTGAATTGTAATATAATTTATATTTAAAGACAATAAAAGGGATTTGAATTCAAGGATATTGTGTGACAGAAATTGTCATAGCGCGACCAACAACGTGTTCGATATCTTCGGATTTTTTACTATATTTCACTTTACCGTAAGGAGTCCAGAGTCATTATTTTCTCTTGGAATAAAATGTAAATTTACGAATCTTAAAAGCGAAATTTATATTCCTTTCGCGAATACAAATGCAATTAGATTTCGTCCAACAAAATTTTGAAACATTGAAAACAAAATTTTCAGAAAGTTTTCAAGAATTGTTGATATTTAGCATGTGTTAAATTCTGGCATATTTCCCTTGACCTTAAGGAGTCCAGAGTCATTATTTTCTCTTGGAATGAAATGTAAATTTCCGAAACTTAAAAGCAAAATTTATATTCCTTTAGCGAATACAAATGCAATTAGATTTCGTCCAACAAAATTTTGAAACATTGAAAACAAAGTTTTCAGGAGTTGTTGATATTTAGCACGTGTTAAATTCTGGCAATATTATTTTTTATGATATACCACTTCATATTTATTCGAAATATGTTATTATATTTTGGAAACATTTCAATTTAATGTTTAAATATATAACATAAGAATATAAAAGATATTAAAAATTGGAAACGAATTAAAAGTAGGATAAATAATTATTTTGCACTAGTTAAAGTGTACATTGTTTGTAAATGTTACAATTATTTTAAAGATAAGCAAAACCGAAAAGTTAGATGTATGTTAATTTATTTAGGTTTTTAGAGAAATTTTTCAAAGAGTAATTAATGTTCAGAATGTATAAATATATTTTTACAGCATTATATTTTTATAGTATTTTTCTGCTATACCACTTCGTATATTTTGGCAAAAATGAATTTTTAGATACACGTGAGAATTGGATTTTTTATCTATTTTCACTGCCAAAATGGAAATCTCCTTAAAACTTCTTGAAGAGTTTACCCTTTTCTTAAAAATCTCCTCGAATTTTTTTCGCTAGTTTACTTTACGAAAAGAACCCTCTGTTACCATTTTATTTTGAGAATGAAATGTAGATTTTTTCGAAATTAAAAGCAGAATATTTACCCCTCTCGCATACGGAAGTGCAATCAGAATTCATTAAACAAAATGTGGTTTAAAATTTTAAATATGTTTATTAAGTTCCCTGTATATTTTAATTTATTGCTTGAATTAAATAATATGAAAACATAAAATCATTTATATTCTTCGGCTGGAATTGACCGTAGATTAAAATATTAATTTTGTTATAGTTTATGTAAGCATTACAATTATGTTAAACACTAGCAGGGGTAAGAAATTAGACGTATTTAAATTTATTGGGGTTTTTCGAGAAATTTTTCAAAGAAAAGTTAGTGTTTTGAATGTGTAAAAAATTCCTTCTCTATTATTTTTTATGCTAGGCCTCCTTATTATGTAATTTTTGTTAAAACTGTTTTTTTTTTTTTTAACATGAGGGAACCGGACATTTATTCCCGATTTCCCCATCAAAAGTAAAAGCTCCTTAAAACTTTATGAAATTTTTATTTTTTTCTCTAAATTTTTTCTGATTTCTGTCGCATTCATTTTGTTAGTTTTTTTTACAGAAAAGACACCCAGTGATCTTCATTTAGGAATAAAATATGAATTTCCGAAACTTAAGAACGGAGTTTATAGTTCTTTCGGATACACAAGAGCAATCGGCATATGTTAGGTAAAAATTTTAATTTTTATAAGGATTTTTCAAAATGCTTTATAGTTTCGGAAATATTTAATTTTTTTCTTAAAATACTTACTATAAAAAAGAACGGATTAGATATAAAATACATTAAATACCAGTACATTTTTCTAAAATTGACTTTTTGATAAATACCAGAAACGAAAATTTTTATCTCCGTTTATGGTCACCAAAAGTGAAAACTACTTGAAACTTTATAAAACGATTAAATTTTGTCTTTAAATCTCCTAGGATTTGTTTTCTGTTCTATACTGTACAGGAAAAATCCCCGTTGTTATTTTGGAAAATAATTGTAAATTTTCGAAACTTAAAGTCAGAATTGATATTGTTTTCTCTTTTGTAAGCGCAACCGGAATTTGTTAATCCAGATGTAGTTTAAAACTTTAAAACAATTTGTAAGAATTTGTTTTTATGTTTCACGTATTCTTCCATTTTTTTATGTTAATAACAAATTCCGGAAACAATATATATATATATATATATATATATATATATATATATATATATATATATTATATATATATATATATATTAATCAGACTGAAAATATTGTATTCCGTTAACAGTGGAATAAAATATTAAATATATACTACATGGAAAAAGAGATAAATGTTTCTTAATCTCCGAAAATATAATGTAACCACAAACAATATACAAAATAACCTCCTTCGAATTATCCACGATTCAAAAAAGCATTTTATATCTTTAGAAAATCCCACAGACTAATATATTTTCTATGTGTAGAGAAGCAGTTATAAAAACAAAGTTTTTTTTTTTTTTTTTTTTTTTTTTTTTTTTATGCTGCCTCTGATTTTTGGAAAAGTTTCCGAATAGTTTTTATAGAGCATTAATGAGTTTTCATAGTTATTTCGGATGCTATCAATTCTCATGTAAACATTTTCATGTTCAACAAATCATGTTTTACAAACAAACATGATTAATTACCATAATTAATATTAACAATAACATTAAAATCATTTTGTTACTCTTCAATTTATGAATTTAGTTACGCTGCTGAATTGTTTAATTGAGAATTGATAGCACCCTAAAATCCGATATGCTGGTTTGATAAAACTTATTAATGCACTATAAACGTGCTCGGGAACATTTCTGAAAATCAGTGGCAACCGAAGAAACTTTCTTGTTTTAAATTCTTCTTTAAAACTTGGAAATATATTGTTTTCTGAAGTTTCTAAAGGTAAAGCAGGCTTTTCGGAATCGCATTTAAGTCCGAAGATGTTATTGTATATTTTCGCTCATGGTTATATATTTTCGTAGATTAAGACACATTCTTTTATTTTTTTACAGTGTAGAAAAAAGTAATTTGCTAAACTAAATTAATTATATATATATATATATATATATATATATATATATATATATATACATATATATATATATATATATATATATATATATATATATATATATGTGTGTGTGTGTGTGTGTGTGTGTGTGTGTGTGTGTGTGTGTGTGTGTGTGGTTACAATAGTTCTTCATCTGAACTTCGAACTGCAAGGCACAGCACATTTTAACTGAGGCTTGTGATTTGGGATCTAAGTTCTATGATTCCCGAACAATAAAAATTTGATGAGATATGTATTTTCATCGTGAGAAGATAGCAGATGAGCGAAAGCGTTTGTCCCAGTCAGACGGATTGAGAGATTGCCTCTCTTTGTAATTTTTATGCCGTTCGGTGGACTGTGCAACTAACTAATTTTTAAACCCGACAAACGGTTTGACAATGTGCAATGTTATACCAGTTTAAATTATTATTGTAAAAATTTATATAGTAATATTCTAACCAAGACATTAAATCTCAACGTAATTAACTTTGAAAACAGTCTGGACTATTAATTGTTGAACCTAGACACCGACCAATTTATTTCTCCTTAATACACTGTCATACTGTCGGATTCACACGAAGGAAAGGCAACAAATTTTCCTACGTATATATGAGAAATTGAGATACATTTACTTAGCCTCTCCGAAAAAAAATGTCGCGGAATATTTATATTTGTATAATGCGTAGACAAACTCTTATAGCATTGTTTATTTATATTATACATTTTTACCTATGTACGTTTGTAGAAATTGAATTTAAGATGTATCAGTAAACTGGAAATGTTACCCCGGTTTCGCCTTCAAAAGTGAAAGTTTCTGATAACTTCATGAAAAGATTAAATTGGGATTCGATTATGAATCGATTAAAAATTGTTTATATCGCCTCGGTATCTTTCTTTAATTTATTTAATGGCCAAAGACTCAGTGTAAACATTTTCTTTTGGGAATGAAGTTTATATGTTTGAAATTTAAGAACATAATTTACATTTCTTTCACTTACACATGCACAATTCAAATTCATCAAACAAAAGTTATTGTTTAAAACCATAAAACATATTATTTTAAATGTGTTAGTATGTTTCAAATATTTACAATTTATGCTTTAAAGGAAATACTCAGAAATGTAACTAAAAAGTTGAATTTATTGAATATTTAAAGTAAAATTAATCACAGAATAAAGTGTTGTATGTGTATTATTTTAAAAGTAGCTTGTTTAATTGTTTTAAATATGATAATCAACACTCAAAAGTTAAACTACTCACATTAATTTAACTTAAGGATTTTCCAGAAAATTGACAAACAATATTTACCTTTTCAGATTGAGTAAATATATTCTTACAGAATTAATTTTTAGGCTATTTCACATCGTGCGTATGTATGTTTCACAGGAACGGACTTTCAGATACAGCAGAAAACCAGAAATTTAACCCCAGATTTTGCCGTGAAAAGTGAAGGATTCTTAAAACGTGATGAAAAGATCAAATTTCCTCTTTAAATTTCCTTGAGTTTTGTTATTTTACTTTACTGAAAAGAACTAAGCTTGGAGATTGTCTTTTAGAAATGAAAAATAAATTTCCGGTTTTTCAGATCGTAATTTAAATTTCTTTCGCTTACACAAGTGCAACCGGAATTCGTTAAATAAAATATGTTTTAAATTTTTAAAAGAATTTGTGGAAACGTGTTAGTCTGTTTTGGATATTTTTTAACTTATTGTTTAAGGGGATGGTAGAGTTTGTAAATTGTAAATCTACAATGTTTAAATAATAATAATAAATCAAATGAAAACCCAATAAAAATCAGTACTTCTTTTTAATTTTATTTGAGAAATTTTCTAGATTCACCTTAAATCAGTCTAAGCGTGATTTCGATAGAATCAAATTGTAACTAATTTCTTACAGTTGTAAAATCTCACCTGTAATCAATGTTTAAAATATCTCAAGCTAACTAATTTTCTTATTCCTTTCACACTACTCAATTACTTTAATGGTTTTATATTCAAATAATGGGCGCCCGTTTGTAAAACAAATATTAATCACCAAAGTTAAAATCTTCAAATGCAATATTAAAAGTAAAAAAATCAAAATCACTTGCCCAATATACGTAAAAATATTGCTATAATTTTAACTATAATTGTTGTATATCGCAACGAATGCTCAGATTTGTATCTTTTTAGAAGCTTAACCTTTTTAAATAATCATTGGTTTTCCATCATTTTGAAAAAAATTAAATATGAATTTCTTATGCATTGCTACTTTTTTAGTAAAAACAACTTTCGTGCAAAAGAGTTATATAATCAATTTCAAAACATGCTATATGTATGTAGGAAATACTTGTTCCATGTCAGTCAATTTTTATAAATCTTTTAAATGAAAAGTGAAAGTTATTAGTTTGAACGTCTACCATTGCTTTAAATGAAATTCTCAGAAATATGTCTAAAAAATAAAAAAATATTGAACATTCAAAATAATTTGATGTATCGCATAAAATATCACTTAAACAAATATTTAATAAAATATTAAATTTTTGATATTTTAAAAGCAGCTTGTTTGTAAATGTTTCAATTATTCTAAATATAAACAGGATTGAAAAGTGAAACTCTCATGTTTAATGACTTAGGCATTTAGAGCAAATTGATAAACAATAATTAAATGTTTAGAATGTGCAAATAAATTCTTACAATATTCTTCTTATCATTATTATTTTGCTATACCACATCGTGTTTGTGTACTTTCAGCAGGAACTGAATTTGGAGATGCATTAGGGAACCGGAAATTGTGTCTCCGTTGCGCCGTCAAAAGTGAAAGCTTCTTGAAACTCCATAAAAAGATTAAAAATTCTCTTTACATCTTCTTGGGTTTCTTTCACTATTTTATTTTCCGGCAAAGAGTCCAGAGTCAGCATTTTCGTTAAAAAAATAAAATATACATTTTTGAAACTTGAGAGAGGCCTTTATATTCCTTTCGCTTACCGCAGAATGAAGTATTATATTTTGATTGCGTTATTTCTCACAGTTATTTAAAAAATATATTAAATGATTTTTTTTACAGTGTACATACGTAGTTAAACCAAAGACTATAACAATGGTCTTAGCTTACTAATAGTTTATATGCGTTAATTCTTACTTTTCTCATAGCTTATTCTTATATCCATAGATTTTGGAGTATATACCAAAGAAGACTACTTCCCACAATTGAAGAACTCAAATGTTAGATAACTTTCTGGTAATTAACTTTCTAAAAAATGGTTGAATTATAGGTTGTCATATCATTTAGTTATCGATATAAGCCAATTTAGTTAAATTAGTTGTTAATAAATTTTCATTAACAATTTACATTTGAATTTTGCAGTTCAGAGAGGTTAACGATATTTCACTGGTGTTTTAATAATGTTTTTATTATTACGGTTCTGTACTTAAAAAGTAAAAACGGAACCATTATAAGATCACACCTGTGTCTGTTTGTTTGTCTGTCAGAGTTCTTTTTCTCGTAAACTATTGGACGTGGAAAGTTCAAACTTGGGAAAGTTATAAAGACTTTTTACTCACATATATTCAGATTATAAACTTAACAAATATGTTTAGGAAACATTTAAGGGACTAATTAAGTTACTTGAAAAAAAATTGTCTATCGTGTGGGGTTTCGTGTGAAATATCTCGTAATACTGCCAGATAAGCATCAGGTAAATCTAAATAGAATCTTCTAGTGATAAAAGTTATGCATCTTTATTTTCTCAAAAGGAAAAATAGGTCAGCCAATGAATACTTTTTTAGAATAACAAAAATCCAGCATGAAAATATACGAAGGGACAAACTGTGTCTTAAGTCCAATACGATTTCACAATGCCGTACTTTCATATATTGCTTAGACGAACCATCAGTGGAATTATTAAAGTTAGATACAAATTACACAGCCTCGATTAGTGCTTATATAACAACTTGGGATTGGCTGCAAATCCCAAGTTCGGGTAGCACATTCTTTATATTAAAATTTGTCGATGCGCACTGTTCATAATATGTTTAATTATTACAACACTCGCGACAGTCCTCACATGTTGTTGTAAATCATGTTAACTATTTAAAAAATTCTTGTTAGCTAGTTGCTAGCTAGCTATCATTATTATTATTTTCCCTTCCTCTCTATTTTCTTATAGTTCAATCGTTACTTTATTGCATTGATACATTTTATGTCTCTTGGCTGTAGATCATGTATATAATGTTTATCTTGTATTTATTGTCCATTGTATCTCTTAATAGTTTTATGTTATATTTGTGTTATTAATTTTCTAAATCTACGGGATGCCTAAGTGTTTCTGAATACGGAGTTTACGATTTTTTCTTTTTAAAGAATTTTTCTTTTAATTACCCATTTCTATATTGCCAGATAAGCATCAGGCAAATCTAAATAGAACCTTCTCGTGATAAAAGTTATGCATCTTTATTTTCTCAAAAGGAAGAACAGCACTCCCAGCAATACCTAACTTAAAAATATATTTGTTTTAATTTTAGGTATATTTATGAGATATCGTCGAAAATGCAATGCAAAAATATGTTTCCTCTTCTATATTTCCGAATCTACTGAAACTATAAATATGAAAAAATTAGGGGTAGTAGAAGTTTATTTGAACCTTCCAGGAAAACTATTGAGATTTTTTGCGGCAACATAGTTTTTGAAGAAAACGCGTTTTTCCGTTTCACACAAACTTTAATTTTCGGGCGGTCAGAAGAATCTATCGACGCAGAATCATCCAATGATATTTTATAATGAATTTCGAAAAATATTGTCAATAATAATCAGTCGAAATATTAATTAAGTTACTAGAAAAATAAACTTTCCTTTCATATATCATGTAGAGTATCGTTCGAAAGATCTTGGAAGATCGAACTCAAAAATATATTTGTTTTAATTTTAGGTATTATATTTTCAAAGATATCGTTTAAAGTACTGGAAAAATATGTACCCCTTCCTATTTCCGAATCTAATGAAACTAAATTATAAAAAATAGGGGTAGTAGGAGTTTTTTAATTAATAAATAGTAATTAACAAATTCAATGTACGGAATCCTTTAAGCGCAAGTTGAACTTGCACTTGACAGATTTATTTTTGAACTGGCACCAGCTTTTATTTATTTATTTGCTTATTTAATAAGATTGAAGATTTATCTAATGCCTTTATTCAAAATCAAACACCAGTGTTTATAAACTGTATTTTAAAAACCCGAGTAATAGAGTTTCTTCTTATATTATTATTATAGTGGAAAACAAGTCGCATCATTTGTGAATTTTTCAAAAAATGTCGTGGAAGAATTGTTCTCCAACTCGAGCTATGTAAAGAACTCACACTTTCTAGTAAATAATCAGCTACGAGTGCGTTTAGGGAAGCTAAAACAGGGAATCTGAATTGCTATATTTCAGTGTAGCAATACAGGAAGTAATGACAATTTGGGAAACATAGATACTGCAGATACTTTTAGAAAATAACAGAAAAGCCATTCACTATATTCTTGATATTTTTCGAAATTTCTGTTATATTGAATTAGAATTTTTATATAAGTTTCCCTATATAGTTGCATACAAAATTATAAAATAAAAAGTATACTTTATTTTTCGCATGCGTAGTTAAAAATTATTTCTAATAAATGCTTATAAGTCACAGAATATTCAGTTGATTCGTTTCAATTTTTAGTAGGAAATATTTCATGCACATTGTAGAATGTTCTGCAAGTTTAGTGAAATTGGGTTGAAAAAACTAAATTTTACACTAGGAAAACATGTAAAAAGAAGCCGAAGATTTTAAAAGGAATGGTTATATCGTCGTCAATATACATTCTATTCTTACTAAAATGCATACTTAAATAGTACATATCAAGTAAAATATTTTAGAAGTTTCCAAACATGTAAAAAGAAATGGTTATATCGTCGTCAATATACATACTATTCTTACTAAAATGCTTACTTAAATTGTACATATCAAGTAAAATATTTTATAGAAGTTTCCAACATTCTATGATACGTGGTAATGATAAATGTGTTTTTATTAATTCAGTTTGCTGTCATTGCTCCGTTATTAAATCTTTACTGGAAAGCGTGAGATCAGAAAATTTCTTTACATAGACGTGTTCATAAATGCTTTTTATTAGATGAAGTTGAACAATAATTCGTCTAGTACTTTTTTTTTTTTTCATTTCTAAAAAAATCACAACTGTGATAATTGAAAATGTGATAATTGTAAGCGCGATAAGTGTGCTTAAAGTATGATAAATGAAAGGGTGATAATTGAGATTGAAAGAAAATTCACAAAGTGCGACAATTTTTTCCACTGTTGTAGTAGTATGTGTATATTTTTTTAATTACATTAAAACTATAAAACTGTAAACTATTTCAAAAGAATTGTAAAGATAAGTTTAGTGATATACTGACTTAATATAGTTTTAATTGGTTTTGTCTTTTTGCGTAAGTACATAAAATGTAAACATTTGATTGAATTTTCTTACTGTACTATATATAAAATGCAATTTTCATTCCGAACGCTTATGACTCACGTTCTGTCAAACGAAATTATGTGGAACTTACATTGCGAGTTAGGAAATTGTTGGGGAAGGTTTTAGTGTATAACACATTCTTCTATATTTATCAGTTAAGCAGCTATGGAAAAAGTTCTGTAATTAGGTCAACTCGATTATGAAATGAAATTTCATTTGGAGCTCTTATAATTCACGTTTTCACGTTCTGCTAAACGGAAGTTTATAGGACTTACATTGTCAGTTAGGTAATTGTACAAGGAAGGTTTTTAGTGTATAACACATTGATCTACGTTGCTTAGTTATACAGATATAGGAGAAAGTTCAGTAATTAGACGGAATTTTACTTTTAAGGGTGTATTAAAATCCAAACTGCTTATTTTGAGACACATTTTTAAATTCATTTTTGCTCTAAATTGCACTCAATTAGCAGGTTCTCTTATACAGAAACTTTATAATGTCCGTATTGTCTCGATTTTTTTTATAAAGGCAGAATATATTTCAAAAAACGCTGTCAAAGTGGACATTTTGAACCGAATTTCCCGAAGCGATAGCGCTGGAAACAAAAAAAAATTGTCGTACTGTGAAAATAATTGTTTGTAAATCAATTTCTAATTAATTGAACGAAAAATAAAAACATGGGTCCCTCATAAATCTCTTCATAAATCACGCCGCCAAGTTTCATGTTTTTACTTTTAAAAACGAGTCTGAAAATGTGTCTCAAATTTTTGAGTTGTTGAGCGTGGAAAAATATATTTTTTTAATACCGCCTTAATTTTGTTTACAACGCTTATAACTCACGTGTCACGTTCTTCTGAACGTAATCTTATGGGATTTACATTGTCAGCCAGAATATGAATGGAATTTAATTCCGAAATCTTAAAACTAACGTCCTGCTAAACGTAATTTTCTAGGACTTATATTCTCAGTTAGTAATTCTTGGGGGAAGGTTTTAGCATGTAACACATTGTTCTACGTTGCTTATTTATACGGCTTGGGGAGAAAGTTCTGTAATTAGGCCAAACAGAATATGATTGGGTATTTTATTTCTAACGCTTATAACTCATGTTCTGCTAAACGGATTTCTATGGGACTTACATTGTTAGTTAGATAATTTTGGGAGAAGAGTTTAGTGTGTAACATATATTTCTACACTGTTTAGTTATAGGGCTATGGGATAAAGTTCTCTAATATGGAGAACCCGATTACGAAAGATTAGCTTTTTTTTAAATAGTTGCTTTTGGCGGGAATTTCACTGTCAGTTAGATAAATTATGCAAAAATAAATAAGAAAATATGTGTAAAATTAGCTTTTCGAATTGTAAAAAACTTACATTCTACTTGCGCGGAGCGGACAAAATGTAGTATTGTATACAATTTTAAATATTTACATAGAAAAGCATATTGAGTTTAAATCACATATACAAATATATATGTATAACATATATATATATATATATATATATATATATATATATATATATATATATATATATATATATATATATAATATAATATTAAATATAAGACGTTATCAATATGATCAGGCCCGAATCCTGTTTTTAAATGCATCATTGGTTAGGAAGACAGATGTTAAAGTCGCCGATATCAAAGAAAGTTTATTCTATATTATGCGCTTACTGTGTCACAAAACTTTAACTAAATGGCGGATATAAATCACACTCTTAGTTTAATGAACCGCCGAGATATTTAGAACATTTGTAGTCGTACACTCGAACTGCGTAGTGGCAAACAATTTCAAAGGGTGTTT
Source organism: Maratus michaelseni (assembly GCA_963931845.1). Classification (NCBI taxonomy): domain Eukaryota; kingdom Metazoa; phylum Arthropoda; class Arachnida; order Araneae; family Salticidae; genus Maratus; species Maratus michaelseni. The sequence continues at coordinate 263,193,847 of OZ007593.1, forward strand.
CTCCAAAGCATTTATGAGACTGAGTTTGAGATCAAATACTTTATTCCATATTAATAATGCTAAAGCACAACTCCTCTTAAACAGAATTTCAATAGAAGCTTGAGACCCGATTAGATCTATTATTAAAGAAAAACTATCGACGCGTAGAATGGACTTCTCCAGTGACGGGGTTATTTGGATACTTCAAAAATGCGTAAAGATCTGTCTTCCAAGCCAGTGCATGCTATATAAGTATAAAAAAGGTTTAGCTCAAAGTTACATGGCGCGTTCTACGGAACTAACGAAATCTGTGTTAGGAGGAAAAGAAGAGGGTAGTAAGAGGCGGAGCGTGCTCGCCAATGGTTGAAAAAATGGGCCAAAGGAGATGTCATTCGACGTCATGTCGTAACTCTTTCTTTTAAAGCGGAATTTTAAAAAGGTGAAAAGTTTACGAGGGAGTTGAAATGAATTATGGGATATGAAATGATAATTTTAATAAAAATAAAAATGGTATTAGAAATGTTCCAAAGAAATAAAAATTCAATGTCTCAAAATATGAAGGAATAAAACAGTTGTTTTTTACAAGAAGTGTTGCTTTTAATAGAATAAGGGTTTTAGAATAAGAATTAAAAGAATATGTTGATTAAAGATATGGAATTACAATATAATTCATATTTAAGATATTATTAAAAGACTGGGAAAAAGTAGAATTTGAATAAATTAATTAAGGTAAAATGGCAAAATTTTTTTATTACTACACACACACACACACACACACACACACACATATATATATATATATATATATATATATATATATATATATACAGTGGCGGACAAAAAAACTGCTTCACCTAGAAAATTAACATTTTGTAATGCTAATGAGTTATTTCGTTCAAATAAATTAATCTTAGTAGCTGCAAAGCAAGATAAGATATCATTCTATACTCTTATTGGATAATATACCCCTTACGAAGTCTTGCGTCATCAAATTTTAAAAATAGGGAAAAACGGTGATTTGTCTTGTTCTTTAAGTGGTCAAATGATAGCTTCGTATGTTCAATTGACGCAAGAAAAAAAATGTGTGACACTTGCTTTAGTTAAAGAAGGATATTTGACACGTGTGATCGCTAAAAAAATTGGTTGCAATCAATCGACAGTTTGGAGGACGATTAAATTAGAACGTGAAACTGGTAATGTTGAGAGAATGGCTGGGTCGGACCGAAAGAGGGTGACCACATATTCTGATGATCGATATCTGAAACGGATGTCTCTAAGTAATCCTCATGCAAGTGATCCTGACTTAAAAGTCGAATTTGAGAAAGTCTGTGGTATTAATTTAAGCGCAAGAACTATCCAAAGACGATTTATGAAATGCGGTTTGCATGCATATCGCCCAAAGAAAAATCCTTTACTTACAAAAAAATGATGCAGAAACGACGTTCTTGGGCAAAAGAGCATGTCTCACGGACAAAGGCTCAGTGGGATTCAGTATTTTTTTCGGAGGAATCTATGTTCAGCCTACATGGATCAGACTGTAAGCGGTATGTTCGGAGACGTAAAAGTGAAGCCTATCATTCCGACTGCATATCGCCTACTGTAAAATCCCCAGTCAGCCAAATGGTCTGGGCATGTATATGCAGCAAAGGAGTTGGACGTCTGAAACTTATTACTGGAACTGTGAATGCATCCGTTTATATCGAGATTTTGGAGGAGTGTTTAAAACCAGTTATTAAGTATAATTTTAAAAGTGCTAGAAATTGTATTTTTTAACAGAACTCTGCACCCTGCCATACAACGAAATCGGTAAGTACAATCTAACTTATTGATGAATTATTTTGTTGCCTAATTTACAAGTGTTAATCTCCATAACATTAAGGATATTGGAAAAGTAATTTTCACCCAATTTTCTCTCTGTAGACGACGGCCTAGCTGAAAAAATCTGGCACTAAAGTTTTAGAATGGACTGAGAATAGTCCTGACCTGAATCTCATTGAAAATTGTTGGCATGTAATGGGTAGAAAACTTGCTGCTCAGAGGCCTGCTACTAGGATAAAGCTGCAGGAAAGCATTATTAGGGTCTAGTTGCATGAAATTGGCCAGTATTATATTCAAAAGTTGATATATTCTATACCGGACCTCTTCAAGGCTGTCATCGCAGCTCGTGGAGGATCTACTGAGTACTGAAGTGATCCTTATGCATGTATACACATCTAAGTATACATAATATGACTGGAGTTATGTAGACTTTACATCAACGACAGAATTCGTGAATATATTACTTTGTTCCAAGTTTTTTTAAATATTGCGTTTTACATTTTTTTCTATTTTTCAAAATATTTATGTGTAAATAATTTATAAATCCCAATAAAATTTAATTGAGATTAATCCTACAACTGTATTTATCTGGCGAGTATTATATTCAAAAGTTGATATATTCTATATCGAACCTCTTCAAGGCTGTCATCGCAGCTCGTGGAGGATCTACTGAGTACTGAAGTGATCCTTATGCATGTATACACATCTAAGTATACATAATATGACTGGAGTTATGTAGAATTTACATCAACGACAGAATTCGTGAATATATTACTTTGTTCCAAGTTTTTTTAAATATTGCGTTTTCCATTTTTTTCCATTTTTCAAAATATTTATGTGTAAATAATTTATAAATCCCAATAAAATTTAATTGAGATTAATCCTACAACTGTATTTATCTGGCCAGTATTATATTCAAAAGTTGATATATTCTATATCGAACCTCTTCAAGGCTGTGATCGCAGCTCGTGGAGGATCTACTGAGTACTGAAGTGATCCTTATGCATGTATACACATCTAAGTATACATAATATGACTGGAGTTATGTAGAATTTACATCAACTACAGAATTCGTGAATATATTACTTTGTTCCAAGTTTTTTTAAATATTGCGTTTTACATTTTTTTACATTTTTCAAAATATTTATGTGTAAATAATTTATAAATCCCAATAAAATTTAATTGAGATTAATCCTACAACTGTATTTATCTGGCCAGTATTATATTCAAAAGTTGATATATTCTATATCGAACCTCTTCAAGGCTGTCATCGCAGCTCGTGGAGGATCTACTGAGTACTGAAGTGATCCTTATGCATGTATACACATCTAAGTATACATAATATGACTGGAGTTATGTAGAATTTACATCAACGACAGAATTCGTGAATATATTACTTTGTTCCAAGTTTTTTTAAATATTGCGTTTTCCATTTTTTTCCATTTTTCAAAATATTTATGTGTAAATAATTTATAAATCCCAATAAAATTTAATTGAGATTAATCCTACAACTGTATTTATCTGGCCAGTATTATATTCAAAAGTTGATATATTCTATATCGAACCTCTTCAAGGCTGTGATCGCAGCTCGTGGAGGATCTACTGAGTACTGAAGTGATCCTTATGCATGTATACACATCTAAGTATACATAATATGACTGGAGTTATGTAGAATTTACATCAACTACAGAATTCGTGAATATATTACTTTGTTCCAAGTTTTTTTAAATATTGCGTTTTACATTTTTTTACATTTTTCAAAATATTTATGTGTAAATAATTTATAAATCCCAATAAAATTTAATTGAGATTAATCCTACAACTGTATTTATCTGGCCAGTATTATATTCAAAAGTTGATATATTCTATACCGGACCTCTTCAAGGCTGTCATCGCAGCTCGTGGAGGATCTACTGAGTACTGAAGTGATCCTTATGCATGTATACACATCTAAGTATACATAATATGACTGGAGTTATGTAGAATTTACATCAACTACAGAATTCGTGAATATATTACTTTGTTTCAAGTTTTTTTAAATATTGCGTTTTACATTTTTTTTTTACATTTTTCAAAATATTTATGCGTAAATAATTTATAAATCCCAATAAAATTTAATTGAGATTAATCCTACAACTGTATTTTATCGTAAAAATATCACCCTTCCATAATACCTCTACTTGAAAAACACTATTTGCAGCGTTTTCCACTTTTTCGCTGGTGATGCAGTTTGTTTGCCCGTCACTGTATATATACATACATTTGTATGACGATTATATATTACCTTACAGATTAATGAGAAAGATTTTAAATATATCACGTTCTATATGGTAATGAATGTGTCACACCGAATACTATTACGTGACTTTGCAAAAGTTATTTTATAAAGTTGAAATTTTAGAATAACATAAGCTTATCTTTGTTATTTAATTTTTAAAGCTAGAATTTGCTCAGAGAAGAAATTCCACAAGAAAATAAGTTAAAAACATCTACGTATGAGTACTTTAATAAATGTTTTTATATTAATTTTTTATATGAAAATAAATATCTATAAGAAAATAAAAACCTTTCTTTAAACTGATTGCATTTAATACGCGAATATTTTAAGCTTTTTCACTTTTGTTTTATTTTGCGACATTTTGGAAATTGTCTAGACGCTGTTAATTCCTTTACAAATAAAATACATGCATGATGAAAGACAATCGAAAATATCAAAGAAATGTTTGAGTAATTTAATATGAAATATGATTGTGTTTAAATTACATATGTGTGATTATAAAAATTATTCAGTTATTTTAATCCTCCATAGTAATATCTAACACATAGCATGAAAGTAGAAAAAATATAATTTAATTTGAAATGCTAATAAAATGTTTAAATAGATAAGTATTAAATTATATATTAAAAAAAATAAATATTCAATTAAGGGATGTTAAATATTCCACCACCATATTAGATGCAGAAAAATATTATTTTTTCATCTCAATGAAAATCAAAGACAGAAAATAGTTTACTTGTAATTCTTATTTAAAAATTTATTTCTTACTCAAAATAATTTAAAGAAAATGCTACGGTAAGTTAAGAATATCATTTACAGTAAATTTCAATTTCTGTACATATTTTAAAACCTTTCTCTTATTAATAAAAACTTTACTTCCGAGCTCAATGTGCGTGAAAAAATTAAAAAAATATATAAATATCTTAAGTTTGAAACACCATTTATAATTTGTAATTTATTTTAGATCTTATTATTTTATTTTATTATCGTATATGTTATATATTTAATATATTTTCAGAATTTATTTGTATGATACACCTAAGTATTTAAGAGAATAGTGAAATAATAATAATAATATTTTATTAAATTATTTCATTTTAAGTTTATTATTTTCTATAAAAATAAAAATCATTACTAAAACTAATTGCATTTAATGGTCGAATCTTTAAAGCTCTTAAACTGTTTTTTTTTCTGTTATGACATTTTAGAAAATGTCTAGACGATGTTAATTCCTTTACAAATGAAACATTCAACATTGAAAACAATCGAAAATATTAAAGAAATTTTTGAAAACTTTAATCTTAAATAGGATTAAACTTAAATTACTAAAAAGTGTGACTATAAAAACTATTCGTTCTCTTTAATCCTTCAAAATAATTATGTGCCAATATCATAGAAGTACAAAAGAAATTTTATTGTAGTTTCAAATGTTAAAAAAATTATTATTGAAATATTCGATTTTATAAACATTGAATTCTACATTTCGCAAAAATAAAAAATCAAACCAGCAATCAAACAACATTTTAAAATACAGTAATAGATGTAGAAAAAGTTTATTTATTTATTTATTTTTTTAACTCAATGAAAATTACAAACAGAAAATAATTTGTAAAAAAATTAACTGATAATAAAATGTTTAATTAGATAAGTTTGAATTACACATTTTTCAAAAATAGATTCAAATAAGAATTGTTCACTTTTTGAACACGGTATTAAATGCATTAAATTATATATTTTTTCCCTTATCAATGAGAATCAAAAACGGAAAAGTAGTTCAACTGGAATTCTTATTTCAAAAATTATATCCTTTCTCAAAATTAATTTCCATAAAATTCAACGATGAATTAAGAATGTTATTTTCGCTGAATTTTATTTTCTTGACATGCTTTTGAAAATTTTAAATCTTATTATTATTATGAAATGCTACTTCTGAGATCAATGTACTCATTACATGATGAAATTTTTCCAAAATAATATTTTATGACTTGAAACATTGTTTAAAATTCTTAATTTACTGTAGATCTTAATATTTTCATCTTTTATTTTACATACATTTTCATGTTTTATATTACATAATGTTTTTTTTACTCTTTCTATTTTACAAAAAAATTGCAAATAAATTTATTTAACTAGGCTTACATATATTTTTTAAACTGTAACATTCCAAAAATGAAAAGATAAACTGCAAAAGTTAAGAATTTAAAACTGTTACATCAATTCATCCCCAAGTTTCGAAAATGATTCTAAAAATAGTTATTTACCGATTTTCAAAATAGAGTAATATCAAAAATTTACTAAGTAAGAAATTTATATTATATAAATTTTTCTTATGCTATGCTGATTGATAACTTAATTTTTCTTGGGTTATAAATCTATGTATTTGTTTGTTCATTTTGTTGATCACTTGAGCCGATATTGTTATTTTTTTGCAGAAACCGACATAAAAGTTAATCATTTTTGAGTTAGAACATAATGAAATTTCTATGTAGAGAACAGATGGAGTTATTTAACATTATATTTTAAAACATACTTTGAAGAATCAAAATACAAAACTTGCATTTTTTCAGCCGAACAGGAATATTTGCAGTATTAAATTAGTTAAGCATCATCAGTCATTTCCTTTTTCATACTGTTTCCTATTGCCCTAAACGCAAGAAAATTTTGCTCGATATCTGCTTGGGATTTAAACATTTATTTAACTTTTAGGTAGCTTTCAATACAAAAAAGTATAAAGCTACCTATTACAGCCGTTCGGAGGAAAGCAGTTCCGGAAAATTTCGATATATTTTCACCGATCATGACCCCCAGACACCAAAACCACCATCCGTTCAAATGTTGATTTTATATATATATATATATATATATATATATATATATCGATATGAGTTTGGATTTGTTAAGATTTAGAGTAAGAAAACAAGGTCTAGAAGAATATTTGAAGCTACAGAATAAACATGATAAAATTGATAATAAAGTGTATTTTGTCATGGACTATATTGGTCACAAAATGAGTGGCATTAATTTTAAAACAATACTAAACAAATATAACGAATTATTGCCAGTTAAGAAAATTGAGATTGTAAAGGCATTTAGATATGATAAGCCATTGGGACGTGAAATATTTAACTATAATGGATATGCTAAAGAATTGCAAAAGGGAATTAATAGTAGCGTCTGTCATTGTAATGACGCGAAATACAAGAGTTTTATAAATGAAACGTATGGACATGTTTTAACAGGCAATTTAAATATCGTGCAAAACATAAACCTTAGAAAATATATGCGTTACGGTACGAAGTATCGCCTGAAAAGGATTGTTACAAAAACTCATGCTATACAACGTATAACGAAAAATGTAGATATTTTTGTTCAGAAATTGATGAATAAATATGGCTTACCCGAAAGTGTTTTTTTGGAGTGGAAATTTAACATTTTGAAGGAAATGAACAAGATTTACAATAAAAAAAGTGATGGAGTTACGGGTGAATACTATAATGATTTAAAGAGTTCTATCAAGCAACTTCAGAACAGCTTTATTATCACATACGTTGATAAAGCAAATTCTAACTATGCAATAATATGTAAACAACTATATGGAGACATTCTACGTGGTAGTTATGATAATAAGGCGAATTATAAGCTCTTAAAATCAAGCAAACAAATAGTTGGTAATAGGATCAAGGCTTTCTACAAGAAATTAAATATTAAACAACATAGCAACGAACTGCCGTATCTCGTTTTAGTCCCTAAATTTCACAAAACTCCTGTGACCTTTAGAACTATTACATGTGGTTTCGTTTCATATTTGGTTACGGCAAATAAAAAGTTTCTACACATTCTAAACAAAATATTTGCTAAAGTTTTAAAAGAAAAATCTACATGTATAATTAAAAACAGTTTTGAAATGATTGACAATTTAAGAAAATTGTGCAATATAATGGAATTTCATACTTATGACTTTGAAGATTTATACAATAGTATTAATTTAGATGATTTAAAGAGTAAAATTATGGATTTTTTTAAGGAGTTCAATACTACAAATATAAGCTCTGAACAGTTCACAACTCTTTTTAATTTTGTAGTTAAAGAAAATTATTTATATGATGGTAAACGGGTTTACAAACAGATTAAAGGTATTCCTATGGGTGGGAGCTGCAGCTCCATCCTAGCTGATATTTATTTATATACATATGAAAAGGAAGATACTGCAAATCAAAATGTAATATATTACAGATGCATAGATGATGTTCTATTAGCTGGGATTAACAATTCCTTGAAAGATTTCAGCTTTAATCACTATCCAAATAGTTTAAGCCTGAAAATTGCGTCAAATAATTCAAAATGCGTCGATTTTCTGGATGTAACTTTAGATGTTTCTAATGGTGAACTGGTAACAAATATTTACGATAAGAGAAATTATTTTAATTTTGATACTATTAAAATGTTACATTTCACTTCAAATGTGCATTTGTCCATTTTCAGAAATATTTTTATAAATGGTTTATGCCGTATTGAGAAATTGTGCTCTAATTATGCAAATATTGCTAGGAATATAGCTGATTTTTATTATATAGCGTTATCACAAGGTTATCCGGATCAGTTTTTGTCCGATCTAACATACAAATTTATCAGACATAAAGGTTATAGTGACGAACCGTTAGGAGTGTTCAATACGAGCGATGTTTTGTTGATGTGATATTAGTGGGAGTGTCGGTGTAGTGGGTTGTTTACCGTGTTGTAAGATGAGAATTTGATAGTGTAGTCTGGTTTTAGTTTGTCGGTGTAGAGGGTTGTTTACCGTGACGTAAGTTGAAAACTTGTTGGTGTAGTCTGGCTATGGTTTGTCGGTGTAGTGAGTTGGTTGCTGTGATGTAAGTTGAGAACTTGATGGTGTAGTCTAGCTATAGTTTGTCGGTGTAGTGGGATGTTTGCCGTGCTGTAAGTTGAGAACTTGTTGGTATAGTTTGGTTATAGTTTGTCGGTGTAGTGGGTTGTTGGCTGTGATGTAAGTTGAGAACTTGATGGAGTAGTCGGGCTTTAGTATTTCGGTGTAGTGGGATGTTTGCCATGATGTAAGTTGAAAAATTGATGATGTAGTCTAGTTATAGTTTGTCGGTGTAGTGGGTTGTTTACTGTGGTGTAAATCGAGAATTTGTTGGTGTAGTCTGGCTTTAGTTTGCTTCCTTTTGTTATGTCTGTTTCATTCATTTTCAGTCTGTACTTGTCAGGTATGGGGGAGTGTTGCATGCGTAAAACTAGTTTAACCCAGCAGTGCATGTCTCAAGCCATGCCACCTGACACAGGTTGTTTTAGCTTTTCTTTGTTGTTTATTGGCTTTTTTAATTTTTGCTGCAATTTGTTGTGTTCTTTTGTTTTGAGTTTAAGTAGTTAGTTGCGTTTTCTGGTTCTGTGTAAATGTAGTTTGTTTAGTTTTGTTTTTCTAGTATTGAATTTATGTGGTTTAAAGTTTTTGGTTGGCTTTTGTGATAATGGTTCTGCAAGTGATTTTTCCATTGGTGTTTATATATATATATATATATATATATATATATATATATATATATATATATATATATATATATCTGAGCTATGTCATACGATGACGCTCGTATTTATAAATCAATTTTGATGAAACTAATTGTGTGTATTAAGCTCACCAATGTCTCGACCGAGTTCGTTGGGCAGCTTGGTCCGCCATTTTGTTTCAAGATGGCGGCCACTTAAAAATTTAAAAGTAAAATAAATATACAAAAAAGTTAAAAATTCAAATTTATTATTTCATGAGGTGTTAGGCCTTGATACGAGGATTCCAGAGCATTTTCGGTTTACCTCTATCTTAAAAAATGGCTGAGATAGAGCAATTTGAAATTCTAGGGTGGCTGACATTTTGAAACAAAACAGCACATTAACGCGATTACTCGCAAATTATTTTCTTTCATTGTTGTAACAATTTTCCCAATCATACGCATAAAACTATATATTCATATCCGTTAGCGCCAAATTCTCGCCAAAATTGGCGACATTTGGTGAAATATCGCCAAATTTGGCGACCAAAATAAGTCTTCATAAACGAAGCCAATTTGGCTATTGCTCAATAATTTGGCGAATTTCTTATTCAAATTCAGTATTAACGAATCTTTTGTAACCGTTTCTTTGCATTTTTACTTGCTGTTTTCGTGTAACATTAGCTAAAATTTTAAAACGAAGATATAGGAAAGCTACCTTTTCCTCCGGTATAGGACGGAAGGACTTTTTGCATTTCTAGCCATTTAAAAACCAGACATTGAATATCCCTTTTCAGCGAAACTATTGGAGCACAAAAAGTTAAATAAAAGTCGTATCCAATCTTATATATTTTAAATAAATTATATTTGATTTGACTACTATTCTTGTGAACTCCCACTTTTACCCTTTTTGGTTAACCGTCACTAGCGGTGCCCCACGCACTTGCTTTGCTGTGATCATAACTGGACTGTCTTGACCGGGATAAAAGAGAAGCAGATGCAGATGGATATCTGGTACCCATCCAGGCAAGATAAAAAAGTATTTTCTTTTATGTTAGTGGCTACAGTCAATCATCTTTTAAGAAAAGTTCCTGAAAATTTGCAAGATATGGCTGGAATTTTTAAAGATTCAGTTTTACATATATAATTCTCTAACCAGTTTAAATTCTATGCAAGAGACTGAAAAATTCATAGCAGAATGCAAGACATTTTTATCCTCTGAACATTTCAATTTAAGATGTTGGTGAACAAATTTACCTCAGAATATCATCGAAAAAGCTGAATATTAACCGGAATTCGCGCCAATGCTAGGATCAGTTTAGTATTTAGAAAAAGATAGATTAATTTGCGAAACAGAAGAAACAATTCAAATAAGTGTACACTAAAAGAAAAATTGCATCAGTTTCTCAAAAGATTTTCGATTTTCACATTTTTTGTAACACTAATGCCTCAGGTAATTCTAAAATAAATTTACGTTCAAAAGATAAAGGGATGAAGAACTCACCGAAACTCTAAAGAAACAATTTGCCATCTGGATAAAAGACATAGATTTATTAACACAGATACAAGTAACACGTTGGTTAAACATACTCCCAGATGCCAAATGTTTTGTCGGCTAAATGTCTGCGACCGATGAAAATAAGACCACTGCATGTTTTTTTTCTTATGCAAACAAATGTGCATTGTATACGCCACGTGCGTCAACATAAGTACACAAACTCCAGAAGAACTTAAAGTCCATTTATGGAATACAAGAAAGAAGTTAAGTGGAACATATTAAATAAATACTAACATACCAAGATTTGAACTACTGTAATGCCTTATTGGTGCTATACTTGCGAAAAATATTTCATCCGATTTGAAGTTAGAACTCCTGACTAAAGCAGTCTGGAGCGGCTCATCGACAGCCTTGGGGTTGATCAAGCATTTGGTACTTTCGTGCACAACCGAGTGTTAGAAATGAAATCTTTTATTAAGATTATTGATTGTTACATGTTCTTGGAAATGTGAACCCTGAAGATGTTCTATTCAGAAGATCTTCCTTCGAAGATGTCGATACGGTGGGGAGGAAGTCCAGCTCGGTTGTACATACCAGAAGTGAAGTGATCACAAATAGAATAAAAGCCAGATGCAGAACTTATAAATAGAGAAAAAAAGAAGCCAATCTCTGTTCTTAAAATTAAGAAGAAAGTACTTAAATTCGGTGTTATTTTTGTTCTTATAAAAACATCATAATCATGATTGAATGGATGTATTGATTTTGTCGTAACTCCAAGAATGCAGAAAAGTATTCATTTTCTGACATCTCATTCGATGAATTTAAAAAGGCAGGAAACATATTACACAGATTAATACAATAAGAATCCTTTTCTAAAAGAACAGATCCAATAATGAGAAACTTAAGACTACTAAAAGATAACAATGGCCTCTTGAGAGCGAAGACGAATAAATTTCTAAGAAACGACAAAAGAAAACTTGTGTTATATGGTGATTCCTTATAAGGTCTATATGTGCCTAAATGTGATGACCCATAAATGCCACAAACTTCTTGTTCCTGAAATCTTAACCTAAGAATTATGTCTATAAATGACATAATCAAACATTCGCATTTCAGGGATAAAACGCAAAATGTTTCACTGCATTTAAAGCCCTTCATCTAGAATTACCGGTTGCAGTACACATATTTAATTATCAAGCTAATATATCATATATTATCAAGCTGGAAATAATCTCGAAAGAGAAATATTTTATTTTTTCGTTCGCCATTTCGTTTTTCTATCTTTGAATGTCAAATAACCCCATCGACGTCAAGGCCTTGACGTTGTTGGCCTTGACTAGGTGTTTCATCTACCGAACGGGAAAGTGGGAGATGATGATTTGCTTTGAACTAGAGTTGTTGTAAAATATTCCTCACATGTGTCCGATTTCTTGTTAGATCTATTAGTGGCGAACTGGATCCTTCAAAAGCAGAAAGACTTTGAACAAATATACTAATGTAAGTTTATGTAGTATTTTAACATATTAAATTAAAATTATGTTTAAAAGCAAAGATTATGAATAATTGAACTCTGTTGAATTGACACTCAGGTGCCTCATGTGTCTTAGAAAAAGTGCAGTGAGAGAAAACTGAGGAGAGAAACGACGTTGCAACTCGTATAAAACCTACTGGTTTTTTCGAGACACACGCACACAAAAAAAGATCGAAGCATGGAAAGTGAAAAACAAAAAGAAAGAAACAGGAATTGAGGATGATTTTTCTCTTCACACCTGTTCTCTACTTTATGCAAGGAAAATTTTTCTTTTTTGTGTAGTCACTCTAGCGTAACTGATAAAATGCTAACTGAAGATTTTAAAGATAACGATAAGTTTTTTTGCAAAATAATCGTTGAGTATGAGGATAAATCTACTCCAGGCGTCGTTAGTAAGATACTTAACGAAGTAGAAGTAAAAGCAATAGTAATGTGAGATACCAAAAGAGCCCCCAGAAGGGTCTGATAAAATATTTTATGAACTCGATTCAATTAAAGAAGTTATCATATTACCACAATTATTAAATTCTAGAAAGAAGTACAATGTTTCAGAACATGCTAAGTATAAAAATTTCGTTTATAAAAAATTGTGTAAAACTTACAGTACTAAATATTGAGCTAAAATGAATGTAGTATTGGTTATTCATTAGTTACATTTTTATGAGTTAAATTTTTAAAGTATGTATGGGAAATGATTCATTATTTAATTATTATACAGTATTGTCTTTAATTTAAAAGCCTTTGTAAAACATTAAAAAACGATTTATTAACGGTTAACACATTTCACGAAAAATATGCAACATACGACACGTAGATATTTTTTTAGAGATCCCTTAATGTTCATATCCAGGACGTCCCCGAGTTCGTTCCGAGCCGATTCAGTCTTCGCGGCAAAATATTTGCCGTTCGAACATCTCTAAAAGGTAGAGGCACATGCGACCAGCTTTCTGCTGGAGAAAATCCCAATTATATCTTTTCAAGGCCCCAATTTCTATCGTATATATGGAATCGTAGGATATGGTGGAATCTGTAGGGGTAAAAGTGACTTCGAATGGCTAAGACATACGACCTCATAAATGTCCATATAGCGTCAGTACTTGAAATTTTTATTATGTAATGGATCTTATAGTGTTAAAAAAGGTCCTTATCTGTATATTGATGGTCGCTTAAGATGAGTTTATGTGAAACATATAGAGTTGTACTTCTGATAGAAACTTGAAGAAAAGAGAAAAAAAATAGGAACACTATTGCATATAGAATCGTTCTATGTTTAGTAATTAATAATTTTGTACATAATTTCGTACAAACTCGTACAGTATTAAGTATTTCAAAACTGATAAGAAAAAAATAATAAAAGTAAAATAAACAGATATGCATAAAAGACATTTTCACATTTAGATACTTCAGACATCTCATTTAGGTTTTAATTACTGTAAAGTGACAAAAAAGACAAATTTTACATTTCTATAATATAGTTTTGATCACAGATAATAATTGAAATTCTTGAAAACAAATTTATTTAGAATCAAAAACATAATATTGGGTTATTTCTGCTTATATTTGGCATTTTAAATTTAATAAAGTGCTAAATGTATCACGAGACATTTCTGTTACGTGACGAAAGTAACATAAATCGCAACATATTTAGGTACAATCATCTTAAGCATAAACGTTTAAAGCCTTAGTCTTACCAAGCATTTAAAACAATAAAAAATAAGAGAAAATATATATATTGGCTAAGAACAACTAATACTTTAATAATATAAACATAGTTAAATGGGGAGATAATTTTTTGTGTAAAATAACATTTTTGTAGCAATTTTTTTTTAAAATTATATTGAGATAAGCAGAAAATGGGCCACAAGTTATATGAACAGCTTTTATACGTTCTTTTTGTTTTACCTTCATTTTCACAATTGACTACAGGGTGTTTTACAAAGGACCCCTAACTTTAAAAATCAATAACCCGAAAACGGTGATAGGGAGAAACATGAAACAAGTAGTATGTTTATTAAAAAAATCGTAAGAATCTTATACATAAATCTCAAAATTTAGTTAAAAATAGCGCCGGTAGATGGCGTTGCGATAAATAGGCGTATCAAAAGTTATTCAAAAGGTGCACCTTTTACACAACAGACTTATCGCAAACGAAGAATGAAATTGCATTGACTCTCTTCTGTATGTCACCGGTCTGTTTGTTGACATTTTTTGAAAAGCTCACGAATTGTTTTCCCATCTGGGCCTTTTGCGACTTGAAATCGTGTTTGAAAACTTCTCCTTGTGGCAGTAGGACTCTGATTTAATCGGTTGGTTGGTTGGTTGTATAATTTTTAATGGCGCAAGGTCCCATTGGGGACAAGCTGCGCCAAAGTAAAAGTTAAGAAAAAGCTAAAAATTTAAGAGATTCACAACAAAACCAAAAAAGAACAAAGGATAATAAGCAAAACATCTGGATGGGGTCACCCATCCAGACATAGTCAATGTTTAAAACAAATATTATGAGTTCTTAAAAAAGTAATATACTAAGAAATACTATCTGGAGAAATATATCTGGATGGGGTACCCCATCCAGATGTCAAGTTAAACAAGTATACATTAACATTGGTATAGCTAAAACATAAAATGTATAAAAACTATATTTCAAAATAAAAACCAGAATGTTTTAAAAAATGAAAGAGTGCCCCATGAGGTGTTTCCCCAATGAGGTTTGTCAAGATTGGTGAAGATGAATTAAAATAAATTCTATACAAGTGCCGGAGGCCCGGGCAGTCAGTTAAAATATGAAAAATGGTCAGGCAATCAAAATGACAATGTGGAGACATGGGCGCATCCTCCCGAAGCAAGAGATGTTTATGGGTTATCCTTGAATGTCCAATTCTCAGACGAGTCAAAAGGACATCTGTTTTTCTTGGATAAATCGGAGGCCAAGTCATGATTGTGGGTTTTATATGATGCAGCTTATTATTGTATTCTATATCCCAACTTTCTTGCCAATTATTATGAATACAGTGTTTTATAAATAGTTTAACGTCTGAGAACGGAATTTTATGGTGTAATGGATTAAGAGCAAGTCTTGCCGCCTCATCTGCTTTTTCATTTCCAGGTATACCCATGTGTCCAGGTACCCAGCAGAATAAAATATTATAACCACGCCTAGTCAAATTATGAAAATCCAGGATGGATGAAACAAAAGGATGCTTTTTAAAAGATTTCATTGCGTCAATAGAACTATTTGAGTCAGTATATATGATGAAGGATGTTTTATGATGATGAGATATGTGTAACATGGCTCTCTCTATTGCAATCAACTCTGCCGTAAAGACAGAAATTGAGGTGTGAAGCCGATAACTGAAGCTAGTTTTATCAACAAAAACCCCGCAACCGACAATATCCCCACACTTGGAACCATCTGTATAAATATCAGTAAAGCTGTTATATTTTGCACGATGTGCAGCAAATAATTGTTGAAAAACAGTGGGAGCCAAGTTGTTCTTGTCATAACCTTTAAAAGGGTGGAGAGAGGTAATTTTGGAAGGCTTCCAAGGAGGGAGAACATGCAAAGGACATGGACTCACCTCGAAATTTTTCAATAGGCCATTATCGATAATATTTCTCATTCTTACACCAAAAGATGGGATGCATGATGGTCGATGCTGATATAGAATATCATTGTCAGTGTTTAAAAGATAGGTGTAAAGAGGATGACCAGGATGAGAGAGGACACGGTAATATAATTCTAATGAGAGTTTTTCACGAGTATGGTGTAATGATGGTTCATTACAGTCAACGTGAAGACTTAAAATTGGAGATGTACGAAATGCACCAGAGCAGACACGGAGTCCACTATGGTGCACAGTGTCTAGTTTTTTAAGAACAGATTTTCGTGCTGAACCATAGACCTGGCAGGCATAGTCCATTTTTGATCGTACCACAGCTCGATAAATTTTTAATAGAGAGGTACGATCTGCTCCCCAAGAAGTATTTGAAAGTACTTTAATTATGTTAAGGGGTTTTTCGCATTTTGTCCTTAATTGTAAAACATGTGGTAAAAAAGTAAGTTTACTGTCAAAATGCAGGCCAAGATAACGAACATTGTCCACAACAGGAATTTGGGATGAACCGATAAAAATTTCAGGATCTGGATGCAGATCCCTACGTCTACAGAAATGCACACAAGATGTTTTGTCATGAGATATTAAGAAACCGTTTTTGTTAGTCCAGCTAAGAATACTTTTGATTGCTATTTGCAGTTGTCTTTCAATAAAACGAATATCCTGTCCCATACACATAATACGGAAGTCGTCAACATAGAGATCGCCCTTCACAGAAGGAGGGAGTTGTTTAATAATGTCATTAATTTTAATAGCAAAGAGGGTGACACTCAGGACACTACCCTGAGGTACACCCTCTTCTTGTACATAAAAACTAGATAGTATTCCTTCAATTCTAACTTGAAATCGTCGAATGGCAAGAAAGTTTTTAATAAAAATTGGAAGGTTCCCACGAAAGTCCAGGTTAAAAAGATCGCGAAGTATCCCGTAACGCCATGTTCTATCATAAGCTTTCGCCATGTCAAAAAATACTGACACCAAATGGTTGCGTTTTAGAAAGGCTGCTCGCACGTGATTTTCCAAATGAATTAAATTATCGATAGTAGACCTACCACGTCGAAATCCACTTTGAAATGCAGCAGGGCAATTGTTAGTTTCTAAAATATGGATGAGGCGGCAATTTACCATTTTTTCAAGAAGTTTGCAAAGGCAGCTAGAGAGTGCAATCAGCCTGTAATTATTGGGATTGGTAGCATCTTTTCCTGGTTTGGGAAAAGGTATAATTATAGCTCTGCACCAAGCATTAGGAAAAGTCTGCTCCATCCATATCCTATTAAAGAAGGAGAGAAGATTATTCAAGGATAGAGCAGAAAGGTGCTTGAGCATAATGTATGTAATCCCATCGTGACCTGGGGCAGATAAATGGCTGTCTCTCAAGCATTTTATCATCTCTGATTTAAGAAATGGCTCATTATATGCATATGAATGATGAGAGTTAAAATTAATCCTGGTTCTTTCAGTTTGTCTTTTGTATGATAAAAATGGTTCTGGGTATAAGTCAGAGCATGAAATTGATGCTAGGGTACTCCCTATTGTCTCAGCAATGTTTTTAGGTGATGCGATGGTTTGATCGTTGTGTTTTAAAAGAGAAATATTATGATCAGAGTAGACACCCATACATTTTTTTACTTTGTTCCACAGTTCTTTACTTGAGGTATTGGAATTAATGCTTGAGATGTAGTTGATCCAGGATTCACGTTGGCTTTTGCGTCGCACTTTTCTAGCTTCAGCCTTTGCTTTTTTATATGCCATATAATTAATATTATTTGGGTACCTCCGAAATATTCCCCAAGCCTTCTGTTGTTTTTTCTTGGCATTTTGGCAATCACTATTCCACCATGGCTTTCTATGTTTATGTTTGGATGATGTTTTTGGAATGCTAGAATCTGCAGCATTGATAATACATTGAGTTATATTATCAAGCGCATTGTCAATATCCCCCTGTATCATGCTACCTGTGATGTTTGCAAGTGCTGTAAATGTTGGCCAATTGGCTCTGTCATATATATAACGATTGGTAGAATTGTTACAATCCCTATCAGGAGTAGTCAGTGTAATAAAAGTGGGGTAGTGGTCACTGCCGTGCAGGTCATTAGAGACCCAGAAATTCCAAATTGGATAGAGTATTGGGGAGCAAATTGTAAGGTCTATTGCATGGAAAGTACGGGTTGGCTCATGAAAATAAGTGTGATCACCGTTATTGAGCAGGCATAAGCCGTTGTCAGAAATAAATTTTTCAATAATATCACCACGTTGGTTAGAATCACGGTTGCCCCAAAGTTGGCTGTGTGCATTAAAATCTCCAATAAGGATATATGGAGTCGGGAGTTGGAGAAGAAGATTATTCAGATCTGCTGACTGAATAGTTTGGTTTGGAGGTAAATAAATGGTACATATTTTTACGAGTTGTTTTATAAATACACGGACTGCAACAGTTTGTAGATTTGTATTTAAAGAGATATGTGTGTGGGGTAAGCTGCGAGAAACGAAGAGAGCCACACCACCAGTGGCCCTATCATTCCCTTAAAATCTTTTCTATAGGTCTCATAGCAGCGTAATTTTGCTTTGTCACTGGGCTTTAAATGAGTTTCCTGTAAGGCTAAACATAGAGGTTGTTGATCATGGAGAATACAACGTATTTCATCGTATTTGTTGCGATAGCCACGGCAGTTCCAAGAAATTATATTAGTCATTATTTTAAATATATATATATTTTTTTAATTAAATGGAAACGTCAACACCATTTCCCTCTGTTTCAGATGACGTGGACATTCCTTCCTCATCAGAAGGAGTTGGGTGAAGATCAATTTCGAGATCTTCGTAGATTGATTTCCCTGTTTTAGTTGGTGTTTCAGCATTAGATAGTCTTTTATCTGGTGGAGTGGTTTTTGGTGTGTTTTTTCTCCTCTTTCGTAAGCTGTTGGGAGTGAACTTTACAGGTAATTTATGAATTTCATCTTCTGTATTGCGAATGTTTGCAGATTGAGAGTTGTTGTTGCAAGAGATGTAGGAGTTAATTTTCTGAGAATTGTTATTTGAATTAGTTTTTGATGCATCTTTTCCTCCTTTATTTTTACTATTATGTGTTGCTAGAAATGTAGATTGAGAGTTATTATTAACCGGCAAGGATTTTATTGTAGAAGCATCTTTTTGATTTACAATGTTTTCCTGACCAGTTGTTTCTGTTTGAGTGGCAATTGTTTTATATTTTTTATTTCCAATTAACGCAGCAGACTAACTTATGCCTGTGTTTGGTGTGCGAGACTTGACTATTTTCCTTGCTTCTGGATATGAGATGTTCTGTTTTGTGCGCTCTGTTTGGATTTCTTTCTCAACTTTCCAGATTTCACAGGATTTATAGTATGACGGATGCTCTTTTTCACAATTTACACAATGAGGAGGAGCTGTGCAGCTTTCACTCTCATGTCCTTTTTCTCCACAACGAGCACATGCTAGGGTTCCACGGCAGCTATTTTTGGAGTGACCAAATTTCTGACATTTGAAACAGCGCAATGGGTTTGGTATATATGGTCGTATTGGGCAACTTAAGTATCCAGCTTTTATGTGTGTGGGTAGGTTAGGTATATCAAATGTAACTATTATATGTTTTGTTGGGATGATTTTATTATCTCTTTTAATTGTTATTCTTCGAACTCCTGTAACATTTTGTTCTTTTAGATTTTCAAGTATTTCTGATTCTGAGACATATGTGAGGTCTTGTTCTGAGATGACACCACGTGAGCTATTTAAGTAATTATGAGCAGATACAGTAACTGGTATATTTCCAAAGAATTTACATTTCATTATATTTTCAGATTGAGTTGAATTTTTAACTTCAATGAGCAAGTCACCAGATCTTAGCTTTTTAATAGTCTTTGGTTCACCAACAAGTCCTTGTATAGCTTTTTGTATTAGGAAAGGTGATTTGAGGGTAAAATTGCCTTCAACACATTTTACAATAAAGAAACGTGCATTTCTATATGACAAATCCAAGTGGCTACAAGCTTTGGTTGCATCAGCGGATGCACCTGTATTTTCCAAATTGGAAGAAACATTTTCCTCGACTATATTATCCCAGGATGTATTTGGTTGTGGGGCCTCCACATCGCATATCTTATTTCCTTTAGTTGTAGCCATAGTTTAGATTTTTTTTTGAACGCCAGGCGTCGGGCCTGGTCACCGACCCTTCTTCTTAACCTTACTTCTGGGCGCAGGTTTCAAAAGGGTGAAAACTATCAACAAACCTCCACGTTTTTCGAACGTTGGATTAAACTCGATAGCATTTCCTAATATCTAGTTCTTTCATATTGGAATCAGGTAGTCAGTAGGTAAGCCTTTACAGCTCTGTCCAACCTACAACCCCTTTCACCGAAAGGCACCAGTCTCCCGGTGTTGGTCCTAACAGCCACCATACAATGTATGGCGTCCTCCGATCACGGAACCGGAATTCGGAAAATGCCCTGCACTCTGGGACTCAAGATCAGCCTAAAAAGGTAGAACCGAGTCGAAGCGATTAAAAAACTTCAGCACCCAGAGTGTCTCACGTGAAAATAAAAAATCCACTATTGTATAAAAAAGGAAGCAATGTGAGAGAAAACTTGGGAACAAGGTGTATTTTTTGTCTTTTCAAACTCTTTTTCCTGTTTTTTTTCTTTTTTTTTTCAAAAGAACGAAAACAACGTTAGCAAACAAAGAACAAAGTGAACAAAAGTGTTAGTAAAACAATCAAACATGAACAAGAACAAAGAGGTATAACAAACTGAAAAGAGAAGATTAAAAAGTGTGAAACAAAGAGAAAAGGATAGACAACTAAAAAGAGAAGAAGACAGGAAAGGAGAAAGATCGCTCAGGAATCCGGGGTCGCGAAACCCGTAAATACCTAAAGAAGGTATTCCCCTGGGGGACTGATTTAATCGGTGGTACTCCAACACAATAAACACACGTTCCTCCAAGGTATAGATCACTTTCCGAAGTATCTTCACTATAAGCTAATAGCGGTCAGATTTCAATGGCGAAATCTTCAACGGCTAGTTCTTCTATGCTTCTGAACTCTCTGTAGAAGGATAAACGCTCTCAGCGCCATCTGTCGGTACTATTTTTAACTAAATTTTGAGATTTATGTATAACATTCTTACGGTTTTTTTTATTAAACATACCACTGGTTTCATGTTTCTATCTATGACCGTTTCCGGGTTATTGAGTTTTAAAGTTAGGGATCCTTTGTGAAACACCCTGTATGTTCCATATCATTATTAGAAAAATGTTTACGTTCCTGTTTTATTTTTACCTTTCTTTATAGATCCTAAATTTTTAAATACATCAAAGGACCGGAAATTCTATCTCCGATTTCACCATCAAAAGAGAAAACTTTTAAAAACTTTGAGAAAAGATTAAATTTTCTGCCTAAATGTAAATAGATTTCCTCCAAACGTCATTTTCTATCGTATAAAGAAGACCAGGTCAACATGTAGAATTTTTTTTAAAATGATGTTAATGCAGGAAATGTGCCATAAATTATATGTACAGCTTTTACGTCTTTATTTTTTTTTTACTTTCACTTTCATTTTTGACAATCTGCCATATAATTACTAGAAAATAGTTTACATTCCTGTTTTATTTTTGAACGTTTCTTCATGAATCCTAAATTATTAAATGCATCAAAGGACCGGAAATTCTATCTCCGATTTCTCCCTCAAAAGAGAAAACTTTTAAGAACTTCGAGAAAGGATTAAATTTTCTTCCTAAATTGGCTTAGATTTCCTCCAAACATCCATTTCTATCTTATAAAGAAGGCAATGACAACATTTCTTCTACAGTAATGAAGTATAATTTTTTTAACTTAAAAATTAAACTTAAGTTCTAAAATAATTTGAATTCGTTATACAAATTGAGTTTAATAAATTTTGCTTAATAAATTGATGCTAGAAGTAAAAAGGATCCATCCTTTGATGAAACACTAAATGGTAACATTAATAAATGATATGGAAATTGATAGAAAAAACTGATAATGATAATTTAAAAAAAAGTGTTTGAAAGAAAATAAATTATAAGTTCTATCAGAGTTAAGACAATTCATTTTTCATTGTATTAGATAATATTGCTTAAAAAAAAATAGAAAACCTTTTTTATCGTATATACATGTGTGACGACAATTACGTGATAGCAGAAGTTATTGGATTGCGGTGAACAGTCATAAAAACCATTAGTCTGCCAATGATTAACAATGAAATACTCCAAACAATCACATATTCAATGACGTTGGAGAGGGAAAATAGTAATTGGCAGTTATACCAGCGTGCAGATATAACTTAAAAACAGGAGGGTGCAGAAACTCCAATGTGCAACCATAGTTATTAATCATGCAGCATGGAATCGAGTGAATAGAAAACAGGTAAACAGGTCTTGAAACGTCGAAAAATTCTGGATGTTTTCCGCAGAAAGAATCAAACAGCTTGAATTTAAGTTCATTATTGACATACGTATGTTCTTCAGACAATACATGGAGTACTCTCGAGTTAATCATTACGACATTTTATGAAAACACCAGCGGGAAAGACCGAACAATGCTCGGTTAAAATCAGCTTTGCGTTCAACTCAATATAACAATAAATTATCTGTGCAACATATAATAATCAATTGTATGTATCCCGATTGAGTGAATTCTATTTTCGAGAACGTTCTATGGATGCTGATTGGTTGAATAATGTATCTCGACTTCTATTGGGAATTTCTAGTAATTTCTTTCAGATTCTAAAAGCCTTTTTTTGCCAAATGTCGCCAAAGAGCGCCAATTTTGGCGACATTCTTTTATTTGGCGCCAAGCATGTGTTTTGGCATTGATAATCTTAAAAGTCGATTTTCCCGCCAAATCTCGCCAATGTCGGTAATATTTCACCAAATATAACCAAATTTGACGCGATGTTACCAACTTTGCAACTTCGTTTACTGCCAACTATTCAACAGCTTAATACCAGTTCAACCTTCATTCCTACTGAAATGCATTGACCCGTATTGACCCCAAACGGACCCAGTAATCGAATTTTTTCGAACACGTGACCTAGCCCAATGGTCTTCTGGTACTGAAAACAATATGATACAAAATTTCGTCAAAATCGTTAGAGCCATTTTTAAGATAAAATTTGCATATATACACACAGACAAGATTTGCTCGTATTATAATATATATGATGTTAACGGCGAAATTCTAAAAAAATCAGAAATTCAACTCTTAACAGACGATAAACATTGAAGAAGTTGTGTTCCAAAGTAGTGCTACTTGTTTTAAATCCCTTTGCTTAAGACCACAAGCAGTGGAGTAGCTACATATTTAGCACCCTGGAGCAACTAAAATTGGTGCGCCCCCTTGTCACTCAAAAAAAAATGTATGAAAATTTGTTTTGAAGTTTAAAAAAAAAATCTTATTTCGATTTTAAATCTTATTTTTATTTGGATTTTTTTAAGTCAAAAGTATTTTAGTTAGACATTTAACATAATAAATACAAATACAATAAAAAAATAAACTATCATTCTTTAAGTGTGGGGTACCTACTAATATTTATTACTAATTGGACGGGATTTCCGTTTTAAATGCGCTCATGGACTAAGAGCGCAATCCGAGCTTCAATTCTTTCGAAGCGCAGTTCCTTCGAATAGTTCTATAGTACCTTTCGACTATAGAATGCGAAAAAATAACACACTATTTTCAAGAAATTTTTAATTTTGACCTGTCGCATTTGGATGAAATACATTTTTCCGTTTTAAGTGCAAGGAAACGCTGAAAATTTATAAAATTCAAAGTATCATAACTCGGTAAGTTTTAATCATACAATATATGTAATATTCTTTTACCTTTTAGAGTACGGAGACAGTTTTTTCTAAATATAACTTACAGAACCCAGAGACCGAATAACAATTTAAATTTTGTAACTTTTGAACAATAACTGGCGTAAATGGCTTTTACGAGAATGAAGAACAACTGTGAAGCTTTTTTTGTTATTGGAACTATACTTCTAATGCCCATGGACAGCTGATAAGAGTTGACATCCTTATATGTCACTCAAGATTGAAGGCTTTTTTTCATTTTAAAATTTGAAAGTTCATATGTGTGATATGATCGAATGAAGGGGAGAGGGACAGAGCATAATTACGGCCTGGGCAGACTTCCATCAATTTTTTTCGAAAAGTCCCAGAATTTTGCGATTAAATAAGGCAAAAAATACTTTCTGATAAAAGTGGTGGACGTTTGCCTAGGCGGTAATAAATTCCAGAGAGAAGGGGGCGGGTAAAAATACTTTGAATACTTCACTTTTTAAAGACTGGAATCTATAACAAATTATTTTCCTTAACTTGCTTGCTCCTGACACATAGTAGAAGATAACTAAAGCAACCATGCTTGAGATCCCCATAAAAATGGTAAAATTCTGCGATAAGTTCTAAACAGTAATACATTTCATTGTAGCCATGTGACAATAATTAATTAATAAAATCAATAGTGTCTCAGAAACACTGCTTTGATACTAACTTTTTCTCTCTCATTGAGAGAAAATTCTTATCAATTCTGCATTTGAGATTTGCCATATTTTCAAAATCTCAAAAATAATACACAAAAAATTTCATTAGCCGCCCACCCTAATTTTTGTCGATCTTTACCAATAGGCCTAAATCCGGCACTGATTATTGTATTTTATAAACGGTATTGATAAAGTATATACATGTTTAATTTCCACAAAGGAAAAAAAAAACTTCAAAATTTTCATTTACTCGCATTTTTGTATGTACAGGGTGACAATTATCGAACTTTATGAAATTAAACCGTCATAACTCCTGAACGGTTTGCGTGATGAAGTTCAAACTTCGTGGTTGGCAACAGGGCATGATGGAAATTTGTATGCGCATGCGCACGCAACTTGTTGCTGTCGGCCATTTGCAAGTGAAAATGTCACGGTACAGCGTGCCTGAGCGTATATCGCTTGTGAAGGCTACTACTATACGAGCAATAACAGCCCGATTGCGACCGAGTACAAGCTGAAGACAACCGGTCCAAGTGTGATAAGAATCAAGAATTTGATTCGCAAGTTTGAGAGAACTGGTAGTGTTTGTGATGACAGTGTTGGCAATGTCGGTTCGATACCATCGAACCAAGAAAGTGTTTGATGTCCTGGAGGATCACTTTGGGACCGCATTCTGTCTCTGGGGTACCCAGAGGTCACTGGAATGGGACTAGCTTGGCCGCCATATTCTCCCTATCTGAACACATGTGACACATTTTTGTGGGGCTACATTATAGACAATGTGTACAGAAATAACCCCAAAACCATTGCTGAGCTGACAACCACCATTCAGGAGGTCATCGACAGCATTGATGATCCGACATTTCAGCGGATCATACAGAATTTTGCTATTTGTCTGCGCCACATCATAGCCAATGATGGCAGCCGTATCGAACATGTCATAACCTAAATCTGAATATCTGTAGTGACGTTTACATGTTGAATAAAGTTTGTGCACTCAGTAGTTTTTAAATAATTTACGTTCTGTTTCATATAGTTCAATAATTGTCACCCTGTAAAATGTACACACTAATATTCTAAAGAAATAACGTACGTTTGTTTGTTTGCAAGGGGTAATCTCTGGAACTAACGAACCGATTTCAAAAGTAATGGTGGCAAATTGATGGTGACAGGTCCCTGCTCCAACATAGGGGCTATATTTTATGCCAACGCCACCACTCACAAAGGGGGGGGGGAGGATGCAAGAGTGAAAAACGCTCTAAAATTGCGATTTTGTGATACTGAAGGGACTAAGAAGCTGGAAATTTGGCATGATAGTTAATTATAAGATGTAACTGCTCTCTAAGAACAATTTCTAAATAAATCGAAATTTGAAATTTGAAATGAGCGAAAAACATTCTAAACACATTCTAAATTACGATTTATATGGAATTGTTTAGAAAATTGACATGACTGCTCCTTATAAGACAGAACAATTTTGTTAAAAATCCGAAAATTTAAAGGTACCAAGAGAAAAAAAAACGTTCTATGTTACGATGTTTGTGATACTGAAAGGATTAGGAATTTGAAAACTGGCATGGCGGGTACTTTTAAGATACAAATGCTCGCTAAAAATAGTTTAAAGGGGTAAAGATTTAAAAGGTAGAAATTTAAAAGTTCAAAAAAGCGTTTTAAAACCGTTCTAAATTACGATTTCTATGGAATTGTACATAATATTTGTTAGTTAATACTACATCTATTTCAAATTTAGCCGACCTATTTGCAATTCTGACTACAAATCACTAGCAATTTCATCTAGAGTGTTATTAAAATATTACTATCTTCATTATTCTCTTGTCATTATTGAAAAATTAGTTTATTTACTAAATTCTAACTAAATAATTAAAAACCATTAAAAAATGTGCAGTTTATAAACTGTTTCACTATATAAAATCCAATTTTGGTCAAAAAAGGCCAATTTTTGCCAAAAAAAAATCTGGTTAAAACAAATAAAAGCCACTGCCGTGGCTTTTTAAATTTTAGGCAGCTTTTTTGCAACCTTGCAATACAGTAAATTTTGTGCTCTGTTGTTTATAATTTTTTATGATTATTTATTTGACTTTTTTGAACTCACATCAAGACAACGTCGCGCGGGTCAGCTAGTGGTTAATATATTTTTTCAATTTGTCAAACTATTGTTTTTTCAATCGATAAAATAGCTAGATAGCTAAAGCAATGCTGTTGTTACACGTGGCTTTTTAAATACTGGTTTCTCAGTTATATTTTTGGCTATCGCTATTTCCGTAAAGAAATGATCACGATAAATTTCTACAACATTTACAATAGAAATGCACCAGGAAGATTATTCTTTGGAAATAGTGGTGCCCAATAACGTGACCGCTAAGAACTCTGTAAATAAGTTTTGATTACTTTAAGATTTGAAAAACTTCTGCCAACGACAAGGTTAAAGAAAAAAATCAGACATGTTAAAAGAGTGTTGGTGAAGTTACTTGGGGTTGCGGTATGGTATGAAATAACATTAAACTTCGCGAATAGAAGTAATTTCTTTTGAGTATAAAAACATGTTTTAAGTCGAAGTTGAAAATAAGGTAAAACATCATAGGAATATACTGATTGTAACAATTCTGATCCACCCATAATATCTAATTAATAATTTAAAAAAAAAAAGTGTAAATATTTAAAAAATCTTTATTCCGACTTTCCTAATTTTGCGCCCTTAGAGTTCGTGCGCCTGGAGCAATTTGCTCCAACTGCTCCACGGTAGCTACGCCCTTGACCACAAGCGTACTACAATTGAAGTTTATCCAATCAAAATGCCTCGATTAAGATATCAACCACGGAAGCAAAATTTCATTAGAACGAGGTTTCGTAAAACGTGCTAAATACAGCTTGTAGACCAATCCCAAAATAATCTGAAACAGAATAAAATGTTCTGAATTCGAATACATTTAAAAGATGAATATTACTTGCGCATTGCCATAAAAAAAATAACGCGTTGAAATCATAGATGTTTTGAAAGAGGGAAAAATAATACTAGCATTTAAGACGAAATATAGTAAGTTTAAATGGGGAATGTTAGAAATCTAATGAAAGTTTGTTTTGCATGTCCACATATGTTCTTTACACTATGTTAAATATTTTATGATAAAAGCACACTTATGACCACAGGATATCTTTTATTTCAACTTTCACTATAACAGAAAACTTCTATCATAAGAAAAAAGAAGGTGTCTGTCATTGTATCCTTGCGTAACATATTTATTTGACTGGAAAACTCACATTTACGAAGTTTGCGTCAAATTACTTTAGGGAATCCTTCGAACATACTGAAGAGACTTTTAAAAAATGTTTCTATTTTTTGCTTTATTTATTGCCTTTTTAATGTATTTCCTTGCAAACAATCGTTTTTAAATGTTCATTTCATGTTTTTGATTAATATAGATTTATCATCGCCTCATCGTTTGAAGAGTTTTCTTTAAACTAAATGGGATATAAATTGAAAGATTATTCTGAATTTTAGAGTTTTTGAAGAAATTTATCAAACATCCAACTTTGATTTTACATTTACAAAAAAAAAAAAAAAAAAAGTACATATATTCTAGCAGCAGCACATTTGAAAAGATGCTAGCTAAAGTACTTTTCCAAAATAATATACATAAATGGCTAATTAATAGCATATTAATAATAGTTTTAATATCAATGTTACAGTAAAAATATGATTTTTCTTTTTTTTTTCTTTTATAATAAAAGTTAACTATAAAATGTTTTGTCACATTTTTATTTATATATTAGAATTTAACCCATTTATGCCTAGCGTCCTAATTTTGAGACGCTTTAGTAAAATGGGAAAAAGTGCATTTCACACCACTTTTTTTTTTTTTTTTTTTTTTTTTTTTTTTTTTTTTTTTTTTGTAGTTTATTGAAATTTGGTGTCTTATTTTAACGAGTAGGCCTCGAAAAAATGAGACACAAAATTTCTATTAAAAAAAAAGTGGTGTGAAATGCACTTTTTCTCATTTTACTAAAGCCTTCCAAAATTGAGACGCTGGACATAAATGGGTTAAAAAATTTTATTTTAAATATAAGTTCTTTTCATTTTTTTAATTTATCCACATATGGAGAACGAACTTAATGCTAGTAATACATAATAAATAAACCATTGGTGAAAAATTATTTTATTTACATTTTCAATACGAATAAGATGATGTAAAATATTTGAAAACATTTCTTTTAGTGCATAAATATTCCTTTCAAATATAGTTTTGCTTTTGGTGTTTGTGCAAAGGATACAAATTTTGAAAATGCTTCAACAACCAATTTCATCAGAATTTCGTTTTTAAACCACAGTCCAAAGAGTTTTACTGCAAAATTCATTAAACTAATAGGATTTCCATTTTAACTTAATTAGCTTCAAAATATTAGTTTAGAAATCACTTATGTGACAGAACGGCTTTACTAACACCTGTTTTGCATCATTTTTCAAAACATGCTTTCACTATGAATTATATGATTTATTACCACTTAAAATAACTTTTAATTACGTGAAAATAACTGAAAATATGTAATTTTCTAATTAGTAAAATTGTTATATACACGGTTGTTTGAAATAATATACAGTATGCCCAATAAAGTCCCTTGCAACCCGTTTAACTTCGGAACGGCTGCTGCTATATTCATAAAAGTAGTGTCTAGGTATAGTAAAGTAGCCATGCGCTACTCAATGAAACTGCCTACGGCGCCACCTGGTGGAATGCTTCGGAACTAGCATTCCTATCTCGAAAACGGAAAGAGATACCGAAAAAAAGTGATTTACAAAGTTGTAGAACATTATCGATTTAGTACGAAAAGATACCTTGTGGACATTAATGCGAAGAATAGAACGGTTAAAGTGCGCATTTGTTTTTTCGTGATTTCCTATGCTGTGACTTGATAAAACGATCTTAGAAAGAAAAATACAACTAGTTATTATAATATACATTTATTTTAGATGTTCTAACTTCTCACCGTCAGCTGCAATGCACATTTGGATCCTTGTTTGAATTTCACGTTGCACACGTTGGAGCATACAGGGTGACACGTTAGCACAAGCATCCGAAATGCGTCGTTTAAGGTCCTGCAATGTTTGTGCAGGGGTCGCATACACCTTCTGTTTCATAACTGGTTGTTTATTTCTTCCTAAGATCGTTTTGTCACGTCACAGTGTAGGAAATCACGAAAAAACAAATGCGCGTTTTAACCGTTCTATTCTTCGCATTAATGTCCACAAGGTGTTTTTTGTACTAAATCGATGATGCTCTACAACTTTATAAATCCCTTGTTTTCCCTATCTCTTTCCGTTTTCGAGATAGGAATGCTAATTCTGCAGTTTTCCACCAGGTGGCACCGTATGTGGTTTCATTCATTAGCGCATGGCTACTTTACTATACCTAGACACCACTTTTAGGAATATAGCAGCAGCCGTTCCAAAATTAAGAGGGGGCAAGGGAATTTAGTGGGCATACTGTATATTTTTATACAGGGAAATATAGGACAATGACAATGACAATCTCGTTTCAACTTTTTCTTTTCTTGTTTAATAAAATATATTTATAATATTATAAGAAAGCAATACATAAGTAACTATTAATTAATGTGGTTTCCGAAATGAACGATTTTTTTAATATGCTTGAATAAAGGCTAAAAAGTTTAAATTTCAATTTTCATGATATTTGTATTTTAGTTTGTCATGTTTGAAGAAATGCAGAAGAGCTTCTGTTTGCAATGAACTTGCATTTCAATTTAATACTGTTACAAAAATACCAAATAATTGCATTTTCTAAGCATTAACATTTTTATTTAACATGATTAAAATATGGAAGACATTTTGTTTACATGGCATTTGCGTATCGATTTTAAATAGCATAAAAATATGGAATAATTTCCTTTTGAGTGATCTTTGCATTTCTATTCTATAAAACTGAAAAATACGTAATTTATATTTACTCAATATTTCCATTTTGGTTTAACACAAGTGTTAAGATTTGGAAGGATACTAACAAGTGAACCACTTTTGGTGCAACTCGCACGTAACATCGAGACCTGGTGAATTTTGTAGCCTTAAACATAAATGTTAGAGAACCGATAACATTTCGGTGTTAAAATCATATTTTATATAATTTTATACTATTAATATTTTATTACTGGATTTTTAATTGTTAATTTCACGCCAAAAGAAAGTTAAGTTGCCAAATATGGTGCTACAAATTCAAACCACTAATAACTCACACACAGCTGAAGATTAACACATTCGGTCTTGGTTGCCGGGAAAAATTCTACAGTATTGAAAGGAGCCAATGTCGCGCCGCCAAAAACGCAACTATAATGTATTGTTTTAAAATGAAATTCGTAGGTTTTTTAAGAATTTTTTTAATTTTTTTCAGTATTTTATTCTTACCTATTAACTAATTTGTGGTTTGAAGTACTTTTTTCAAAAATACTTCTATGTTAATAGTGCGATAAGTGTTCTCGAAAATTGCATTTTTAGAAAGTTATGCTGCTGTAAAATCAAATAATAAGATTTTAACGAAAAATTTCATTGATTCCCAAACTTCGTAATATAGGGCTCTATAATGCACCACGTCTCAATTCTAGGTGTAAGTTGCACCAAATGTAGTTCCCTTCACTCTCAGAAATAAAACACTCAATTTTGACGATTCGGCAATCCTTGAGCTTTATATCGTTATTTTTGACAATCATTTCCTCACAAAAAT
Organism: Maratus michaelseni; assembly: GCA_963931845.1. NCBI lineage: Eukaryota > Metazoa > Arthropoda > Arachnida > Araneae > Salticidae > Maratus > Maratus michaelseni. Next base: position 263,225,325 of record OZ007593.1, read on the forward strand.
GCCTCATTCAATCTAAGTCACGTGGTTTTTAACGAAACGTGAATCCTCAAATATCTGACGAAACTGCTTCCTCACTGTCAAAAATAAAACTCTCAGTTTTAACGATTCAGAAATTCTTGAGCTATATTTCATCATTTTTGACAATCATTTCGTCTCAATTTCGATTTTTAATGAAATAGAAACTCTCAAACATTTGAGGAAACTTTTTCCCAATTCACGGCCAGACTCAATGCATAATAAGGCGGTATTAAAAAAAAATATATTTTTTTTCCACGCTCAACAACTCAAATATTTGAAACACATTTTCAGACTCATTTTTAAAAGTAAAAACATGCAACTTGGCGACGTGATTTATGAAGAGATTTATAAGGGACATGTGTTTTTATTTTTCGTTCAATTAATTAGAAATTGATTTATAAACAATTATTTTCACAGTACGATAATTTTCTTTTGTTTCCAGCGCTATCGCTTCGGGAAATTCGGTTCAAAATGTCCACTTTGACAGCATTTTTTGAAATATATTTTGCCTTTATCAAAATCGACCAATAAGGGACATTATAAAGTTTCTGAATAAGAGAACCTGCCAATTGGATACATTTTAGAGCAAAAATGAATTTAAAAATAAGTCACAAAATAAGCAGTTTGGATTTGAGTACAATCTTAAGGAAAGACATTTTAAGCTGTTTACACAGGGACTCACTGTACTACCTCAAATCCCGCGATTTCAGTAAGCAGATATACGTTTATGTTATTCCTGTCACATTTTTTTAAGCACTTTCAGTTACTACCGATTGTATGTAGTTATTGTTTCTGCACTAGTTATTTCTTTAGCTGTTAAAATTTTCAGGAAGGTTTATTATTATTATTGTTGTTACAAAATCGTTAAAAAAAAAACAAATTTCAGGAGCTCTTTTTCATTTAAAAATATATTCATATAACAATCAAATTTCAAATATGCATAACTGATCCCTTTCCTCTCTATAAACAGTAACGTGTTAAAATCTTAATCATCATCTAAAATTGATAAACTCTCCTCCAATATGCACTTCAAAATTTATTATTTCTGACAAGCAAATTAACTAAAGTTAACTAGACCATATTCTAATCAACAAAGGAAAACTAATCAGGAATGTTAATCAATGAAGAACTTGACAAAATTAAAATTATAGCAAATGAGAAGTGTTTTTCAGAGAAGTTAGTCAATAAGTTAATTTATCAATATGAATATCAGGGTAACAAAGAGCAAGAATTAACAGGAAAACCAACTAAATTTTACAAATTTCAATATATTCCGAAACTTTTTGTGAAATTGATATATAATTTAAAGAAATATGAAATAAATTTGGTAGCATCCCCTCCAGTGAAATTGAAAGCGTTACTACATAAGAGGATTGATTCCATACCGATAAAAGATTTAGCAGGAATCTATAGAATCCCAGTTACTATAGAAATAATAGAAAATAGGATGATATGTTATAAAGTTAAAGACTACATTGGTATGACTTTAAGAAATTTTAAAATTCGTTTAAAAGAGCATATTGCAGATATAAAATACAATAGAAGTAAAACGGCACTTTCCAGGTTAAAACAAGAGCAGTCGATTAAAATAGATTTTGGTAAAGCTAAAATAATTAAACCTACATCCTCCTTTCATCAAGCAATAATAAATGAATCCATAGAAATTTTAACCAGGAAAGGTAAGACATGCAATGATTCGCTATCTTACAATACTCCTAAATTGTGGTATAAACTTTTACGGATTGTTCAAGACTGAATAAGATTAGCACATCCCTCCCAAAGCTTCCCACCCCTAGTGACCTGTTTGTAATGGTTTGACCATTCTTCAACAGAAAATGATGTTTTACTAGTTTTAGACTATTTTTTTTGTGTATGTCTGCGTTTTAGTTTTATAACCCTGATGACGACCTAAGGTTGCTCGAAAGCGCTGGGTATTTATCATTGGGAAACACAGTTATGTATATTTTAAAAACACCTTAAGTAAAGTTTTATTAAATGAAGCATATGTGTTTGTGACATTTGTGTTGTTTTAAATAATAATTATAGTACAAAGGTGAATATAGATTCAAATGAGTGTTGTTTTTCCATAGCTCAAGTTTACTTTGCTAATTCACCAAGTAAACCTAACTGATCATAGCATCTGGTCTGATATCTAAAACAACAACAACAGTTTTTCGCCCAGTTGGGAAGTTTACATCTTATATGATTTCTTTACCAATTTGAGTTATTGTGTCAAAAATTAATCTAGTGTAATCAAGTTTACAGCGTTGACTGGAGGTCCCATTACCTGTGATTTATTCTGTTGTTCTTATTCAGATATCAGATCAGATGCTATGATCATAAAGGTTAACTAGGTGAATTAGTTAAGCCATTTTCGTCCGGGATTGCTCAGTTGGTAGAGCATTGGCAGCTACAGCCAAGGGATCCCGGGTTCGAATCCTGGTCCGGAATTTTTCACATAGTTGGGAAGATTACATTTCATATGCTGTCTTTACCAATTTGAATAATTGTGTCAAAAATTAATCTAGTTTTTATTTGTGTCAAATATTCTCAAACCACTTAAATTCAACATTTAAGCAACTTTTCTGTTGGATTTCTTTCTATACAGTAGCAAAACAATGTATTTTTTTCTTTAAATTATGAAAATGTTGGCAGGATATGATGTAGTGACTATTCTCGTTGCCCCCCCCCCCCTCTTAAACATCAAATTCTTCCCCCTGTGGGACGTGCGCCTCATGTTGAAAACCACTGATCTAGATGTAAGACTGACCCTGTAAAAGTGAGGTAATAAAACTAGAGGGGTTAAGCGTTAGCTAATTCGTCTGCAAGCACACCGAGAAGTATGAGTCGGAGTTACTTGTCAGAAAAGATTCATGAGATGTTTATCACATACATTGAAAATAATTTATTTTGTTAATTTAATACGCTTTACTTTGATACATTTGAAAAGTAACAAATAAAAAATTAGAATTGACGACAGGAATTTTGGAAAAGAAAACCCCTAAAGACGATATACAACATTTGTCGTGCAATTCGGTGTATACGCAGCATTAGACATGCATCTTTAGTTTGAAGTTGTTTTTGGGCTATCAAATACATGCAATCTAGAATCAGGAATATATTAATGTGCATACCAAATGGAGACAATACCGTCATAGCATATAGAAAAGTTACCGGAAAACAAGCTAAAAATGGTTTTACATATATTTTCCTGCAATATTAATATTTCAGAAATATTTTCTTGTATTTCTTATGTATCCTACTTTATACTTTTTTTTTTATCAGTTATGCATTTTCACGCATAATGAATCAAATATTTCAACGATGCTTTAAAAATTACTCTAATATGAATTTAACCTGAAAAATAAAGTCTTCCACCTAAATGATTACATATAAAAAGGAAACGTTTAAAACTCTTTCAATGAAAAATGTTGAAACATAAAAAATCAGGCAATTTATTAAAATATCTTAACAATTACATTTCTTTACATTTATTTTTTAAATAAATTATCTGAAAATGAAAAGCTATAAAACAATTTAAAAAGTTTTCTATGATTAAATGTGCTAAACGATTAAATAAATTATTGGAGGATATAAATTTTTTCAAACATCCTTCAAACAACTTATCTGCAAGATAATAGTCTCGAAAAAGAAAACTAATATATTTGATTTTTTAAGAAATCTTATAATTTTAGAAGTGCTAAATTTGATAAGCATCCAACACTTCTTTTTATATAGGAAAAATATCCAATAAAGTAAGTTAAATCTTTGAACAAAATAATTTATAATAAGTGTAAAAAAATATATATATATCGGAAAAATGTTCTGCTGGAAAATTCTTTAAACGTGATCAACAGTTTTTATTGTAATATATGTATTTTTTTACATTTAATTAATTTATTCAATTGTATGTCACATGAAAAAACACATTTAAAATATAAATACAACTATACGGGGGAGGAGGGGGCGAAAGTACTCAACACATTTTAAAATACAAAAATAATAATGATAATAATAATAATTTGCATACGAGAATGCGGTTTGTACAAACAATACTTCTAAAATTTTATCATTTCTGCTATTCCTTCAAAGCTACTAAAAATCATCAAAACTGAAGGTAAGAAGTTGTAGATCATTTATTTTGTAAAAGTCTACTACCATATTTCAATGAGCTTACATTTTAAAGCTCGAACCACATTCAGGGGAGTAGGAAGGTGTTAGTTCGGCAGAGCCACCCCCCCTTCACCCCTCACACGCATATCCCGAAAACTTGCTTTCGGAGCCCCTTACAGATTTTGAAGAAATATTTATTTTGCATTTTCCATATGAGTTTCATTTTATAACAATGTAATTAGCAAATATAATTTGTGTAATTACTAGAATAAGATATTTAAGAATATGGGAGAAATTGGTTAAGAAAATAACTAGCCAACCATAGGAGGGTAGGTTGCGGATGCTATTCACATGGGTTCCACTTATAGGAACCATTAACAAATTAAAAGATTAGGGTTTTTAATCTTTGGATAAAAAATTGGAGTCCTAACATTTTTTAATATTGCAATCTATTTTTCTCTGGAGGGAGAAGGGGGTTCGAAAAATCATTTTATTTTGAAATAGAATTCGGAGCCACCAAACTTTCCTGATTCAGAGCGCCTTTTAAAAAGAATATTAGCCATATCAAGAAAGCATCCATTTGTTCTAGTTGAAAGAAGTACTAGTAGAAAGTATAGCTATTCTTTAAATTAAAATAATAATTTCCAAAATTTTTCGAAATCTGACAAACATTTTTGATGAAAATTAAATTTAAATAAAACATAAATTAAAATGTTATTAAAGAACATATTTTTTAATAAAAAAAATAACAAACTTTAAAATTCGGGTAAGAGCTCGGTAATAGCTCACTAAGGGTCCCTCACTTTGTCGACCCCCTCCCCCCCATTAGGGTGTTCTGGGCAGTTGGTATGGCTCTGCAACTTCATTTTGTTCATTGAATTAGGGTAGTAGATCATATAGTCTACAACTGCTTATCTTGTGAAATTTTAATTCTTTCTTGACGCTTTGAAGGTGTAGCGGCAACTTTGCGTAAGTTGTGAAACTAAATTTTCAATTTGCTTAAGCAAAAATTTTGACCTCTAGTAGCATTTTCTTCTGAACCTCGTTCTCATTCACTAACTACAGTAGAACACCGATTATCCAAAAATCGGCTTAGCCGAAATACCTTAAAGCTTTTTTTTTTCTTAATATGAATTTTTTTATTTTAAACAAGCATGCTGTTTATGAAATAAATAAACAGCGTCAACTTACTTATAGATCAGTTTCAACTACGTGATCATCAGCCCACCAAGTGTTATCCAACCAATCATAATCGCGGATTTGTAGCCTGTATTACGTGCCAATCAATCACAATCCACCATCTTTGGCGGTCAAACAAAAAACAAATCTAGTTGCTAAAGTGGTTGCTAGGGCGTGATGTCAGTTGAAACTGGTGTATTCGGACTATTGCGTAAATGCAGGAATTTTATTGCATAGACACATATACAACACTTCATTTCTTTACAAAATATGTTGTGATTTTTTTTTTCAACTTCGCATTGCCTCAATGCTGCCTTATAACGCCACCTTTTAAACAAACTCAGTTCTGACGCTGTTGTATCTTCCTGCACTTCAATATATTGCGGTGCCGATATCAACTTTTTCAACTCGTTGAGCTCTTCATGCTTATAAAAACTCGTTTGTATTTTTAAATATTACTCATCGTAAATAAAGTTTGGAGGAAATTCAAACGTGTAAACAGGAAAGGGAAATCGCACATAATACGGACTCTTTCAGCCCCTGCAAGCACTAACGCTTTACCTGACTGTGGGGACGTGAGAAGGGTGGGTAGTGTCATCTGGTAGAATAAAATTAGGAAGCTCCCGGTTATCCGAAAAATGCTATGGAACCCCAGTTAACCGAAAATCCTTTGGCCCCATGCTTTTCGGATAACCGGGGTTTTACTGTATTTGATTTTTTATCAACATTTAAAACGTATATATCTTAATTGCTAAAAGACGTAAAATAAAAAGATTATAAACAGTAAAATAAGTTTGATTAGTCTGTTGATATGTTTCAGCTCAATCTGAGCCATTATCAAAACAAATAAGAATATTTTATAAATGTACGGTCTATGAAGTTATTTGAAATGCTATAATTTAATTTTTCACGTACTTTTTAAAATTACGCACATTATTTTTTCGTTTTTGACTTAGAAGTTTATTTCCGTATTTGTAATGGAGTAACTCGAGCCATAATTTTGGTAAGTTAAATGATGCTGCATCGTTACATATTGAATTTTTACGTGTTATAATCTCTATGGTATCTCTTATAATGGATTGATAGTATAGATTGCAGGGGAAAATTATTTTACTTTCATTGAAATTTATTTGGATAGTTTCTTCTTGATATAATTTTGCCAGGGCTGTGGTTTTTCTATTATACTTAATATTAGCTATATGCTCCTTTTTCCTGTAACTTAATTTTCTGCTTGTTATGCCAATATAGTAATTCTTTGATCCTTCATCTTTAATAAATGGTATTTCATATAGTCTTGAATAATTCTCAAAATTAATTGAGACAAGTTTACTGCAAATGATTAATTTCTTTAATTTCTGAGGGGGGTTGGCTATTAAACGGGTATTGAAACGTTTAAGGCTGTATTTTAATTTTTAATTTATATGTATTTTTTTATATAATAATTTATATATCTAATAAAACTTATTTTACAACTTACAATAATTTTATTTTACGCCTTTTAGAAATTAAAGTATATAATTACAAGGGGTTATAATTTGTTAAAAATTTATTTAAAATGTGTCAAGAACTTTTGGTCCACTCAATATTTTTATTGATGTGCTTATATATTCTTATTCTGAAATTTCAGAGATTTGAATGCAAAATTAACATAGTCATATTTACAATATAATAAATTAAAACAACAGCATCTTTATAAAAACAATTTGATTGAGAGTTGACAATTCGATTCAAGGTACTGACATCAATCTAATTAACACAATTTTTAAAAGATATTTGATAAACTATATACATATCTGAGCTGCTTTGATAAAAAAACTTAAAGTGTCAAAAGTTAAAAAATTGAAAGTTGTTATAATTAATAATTTGTTTATAATTCCTCATGACTAAGTAAATCATATATAATTATAAACAGAATTGAAAGTTACTTCTTTTTATTCTTGTCTAAATTAAAACTAAAGTTATCGCTATCATTCTTTTTTCTTTTGCACTGTACAACAACTTTCGATGTGAAAGAAAGTAATTTAACTGGTTTACATTTTAAGAATTATTTTTGTCTTCCACGCGATTTTATCTAAATAGAAAACATTTGACATTTCACCCATCCATATTAAGTTTGAATATACAAAATTAAATGTTGAATGTTTCGTTAGAAATAGCAGATGGAAATATACGATACACATTTATCTTGAAATTGGATTGAATATACGGACAACGTTAGTTTCTGCACAAAGACTAACCACCAAGTTTCCTTTCCGGGTATGGAAAACAGATGAATAATTTCCGGCCTTAAATTAATGACAGAGGGAAATCAGCAAGCGTTATTATGCATTTGTTCCAAAATACATAATTATACTTGATTTGAAAGTAATTTAGAAATAATTTCCTTTTAAAGATAAAGAACAGTATGCACAATTTCCAAAACAATCATTATTACTAAGTATATCTGGAGCAGATGTCGCAGACGCACCGGGGTTGGCGCGGTTTTTTTGCGCCACTTTGGCGAGAAAACACAGTATGCGAATGCCTGTTAGGACTAGCATGAGAAAACAGCATGTTAGTTTTATTGTATCATGAAACAATTTATTTTATTATAAAACACCTACATAATTTTATTATAAAACACGCATTTATTTTATTATAAAACATGCACAATTTTTTTTAAACACAAACATTTATTTTATTATAAAACACGCGCAATTTTATTACAAAACACAAACATTTATTTTAATATAAAACACACAATTTTAATTACAAACATACACACAATATTTTACTTTATTATAAAATACACACATTGTCAAAAATACAAGGATCAGCTATTAATACCAGAGGACTTTGATACGCACAATCTGGTCTACCGGGTTGCCATACGAAGCAAGATCTCGTAAAACTCGCCGGTTTGCCACGCCAGGCCCCATTTCGGCATCAAAAAGTAACCTTGGTGCGTCTGCTACATCTCGTAAATTTAATAAAAGGATTGAAAGCTTAAATACAATGAACTGGGGGTGTAAATTAGAATTTATACCAATGTGTATTAAAAAAACTTTTATTTATATTTATGAACATTGTAGCTATAATTCAGGTACAATTGGTTGGAAATACATCATATTTTAGTGTTTTGCTATTGTAGAAGCACTGAACTACAGAAAGTGGCATTTACAAATTGGAAAATACAATAAAAATAACTAATATGAAGAATAAGTCTCCTTTGGAAACTTGGCAAAAGTTTTAGGTAAAGGAGAATAACGCGGCGGAACCGTAGTCTGCTTCGTTGATAAACGGGGGATATTTTGAAAGCAGAGCATCAGTTCAGAAACTTCGAGAATAGACACATGACACAAGAATGACACAACTACGCTATTTAAATTAATAAATGAAAGATCAATTGGGCAAAACGATGACAGTCAATTTTTATGAAATTTGTGGTGATAATGTCATCTGATATTTTGAGAGGTACATTATCACTTGTTAACCTTGGATCGAGGATAAAATGAAGGTAAAATTTTGAAAAGAAAGCTTGAAAATTAAAAAAAAAGTGCGTCTAAAGTGAAGTAACAATGAATAATTACTTTATCAGTAACAAAGTTTTCACTCCTAATCCTTCATATTAAAATGAAACAAAAATTATTTTGCGATAGCTAAACATAAGAACAACAGATAGATTGATAGCAACATATGATAAAAATTCAAATATCGAAAGATTTGAAATAATCAAAATGTATGTTTATTAAACTATTTATTGAAACGCTCTTGAACTTAACTTATTTTACCAAATAAATAAATAATTAAATAAAAACGTTCATCAGCTTGAAGAATTAATTGAAAACAACTGAACTAAATATATATTTTTTTCTAAAAACTTTTGAAAATTGCTATTAAATACTATTATATTTTATTGGAAGGAATTTTTAAAATTCCCAGAAACATGAAATGATAACGATATATCTAAGTTTTCAAATTATTATACATATATATATTTATGTATATATATAAACCCGCCCGGCTGGCGTTGTCTGGATTCGCAGAAAGGTACCGTCTATTCGTGGGTATTTTTTGTTTTCTGCTCTTTCCATCTGGACAACGTGGATAGTAATTTTTATTTCCTCAAAAACTGGAAAATATGAAAACGACCTAAAACTTATTTTTTTTTAAATAGTAAATATTTATATATTTTTTAATGAAAAGTACCACTGAAAGATAAAAATGCCCTTCTATACATGGGTATTTTTCTTTTCTTTAGAAACGGAAAGGTTTGCTTAACCCTTTCCGGCACAGACAAATTCTGTTCGTTGTTGTTGTTGTTGTTGTGGCTTATCCTCCAACTGTCTGACGAAGTCAGACAAGATCCAATATACCGTTAATCCCTAAAAATTCCAGAACTAGAAGGGGGGAAGCATATAAGTGCTCTCTGGAAAGACCTAAGCAGTCCAGGATGTGTTCAGCAGAGGCCTGTTGAGCCTGTTGTCGTAAAATGCGAAATTACTGACTGACACCGGAATTTACGAACGACGTTTTTAGAAAATAGAACTTCTTATTTTAAGCTTTAATTGAAAAGCAAAATTTTATTAAAATATTCTTGGTGCCGAATGCAAGTTTGGAATTAAAAATAGGTGTGTCTGGAGTGGGACCACTGTGTCGAAAAGGGTTAAAACTTCAGGACAAAAGAAAATATACAGGGTATCTCAAAAGATCGTTGCCAAACTTAATTTGCTGGTCTGTCATACCATGACAAACAAGATTTACATAGTAACTTGTGTCCCAAAATGCAAACTGCGACCGCTAGAGGGCAAAGCTCGCAGGCGTTGCGGAGGAGAAAGAAAGGATGTCGAAAGAGGTGTTAATATGACTTTTATTAGAGAACATGGTTTAATTTATAGAAAATGCTCAAAATTCCTTCCATTCGCCACGATGATTGATGAATCCAAATGATGAATCCATGCTTCACAACGTCGACGCTTGGATTCACGGACCTGTTCAAAATGAGCAGATGTGCCATGGACACATGCTGCCGCTTCCACGATCCTGGCGACGCGAAGAGACCCATGTCTGAGTCAGATGTTACGGTCGTCTCCTACACCATGGATTTCATGTATCCCTACATGTAGAAATCATGGGAGTATGCGCATGACGCTGGAACGATGTAGTACACACAAGACGCGTTCGCTTTCTCGGAGACTTCTTTGTGGGTTCCGACCGATGTGGCTACTTACTTGGAAAGCTACTGCATCACGCAATCTGCATTGCAATTGTCCAAACAAAGCACGACTTGACTGAAATTTGTTTGGGAAGCGATCAATGTGCTTTTAAATTTAGGTATACGAACTAAATACGGATCATTAAAGTTGATAGAGAGAATATCAATTAGTTTATAAAAATTATTAACTTTACTATTGTTTATGAATGTATTTCTATTAGTTTTTTGGAATGTATTAATACAAAAAATACGAGTTTAATGGCAATAAGATTTGCAAATGATGGTACAATTATTTGGTGATTTATCAACACATCTAATTAGGAACTCTTTTTGAAGATTTGTATTTTATTGGAAGAGATGTTTTACATTCATGCTAATCAAATCTGAAATGTTTTATTTTAGAGGAAGAATAAGTTTATCAATAGCCAGTTGTTTCCGCTGATTAAAATATCCTATAGGTCTATTGTGCAGCATTGAAAGTTTATAGATAAATAAATAAATGTCATATATAAATTACGTTATTTTTTTATGTTGAATTTAGAAGGATGCTAATATTTGGTACATTGACGCATTAGAAAGATTATTCACCATATTAAGAATGACAATAATTATATCCTCATGATTATTGCTAATATTTTTTAAGAGTAAAAGAATTAGCAGTATGTGTATTTTTGGAAAGGAATTTCACTTAAAAATCTTTCTGTCAATAGTAATGTGATATTTAAAGGTCCTTGATATATGAAGATTATTAACTTTCTTTTTGTCATTAGAGAAAGATTATTAATAGTCTTTTTGTCATTAATTATTGAGTTAAGATTAATTTTATTAAGAATGTGATAAAAAAAAAGTAAATTTGAGTATTTGTGATGTGAAATTTAGATTTTTTTCTGTAAATATAAATGAAAGGCATTAGTTCTTGTCATTATAAGAAAAGAAAAATCGGTAAAATTTTTAGAATAGGACTTACTAATAAACATATTTAAGTACTTAACAATATTTTTCTGTTTAATTGAAAAGTGAATTTTTGGGCCAGTTAAAATAGTTGAATAATATTTTTGAAAAATATTTAATTATTTAATAATTGATATTTTAAAAAGAAGATTTTGTATATGCATATATATGTATGGATAATTCCAATTTATAATTCCAATTTCTATATTTCCAGTTTAATTACTTTAAATGCTGTATTTTTAAGCGGAACACTTTGTTAATTTAACTTTTCCCTTAATTCAATAACTCTATTTCAAAATGTTATTTACATTAGGAATTTAAATACTACATTTCGAAACAACTATGGATTAACTTTTTGTGAAATTATTTTATTAATTTTATAAAAGACAGAATTTAAAATAAAATATTTATTGAGAACATTTAAATGAAATTTCAACAGTGGTATAGAATATTTCGTAATTAAAAAACTAATATTAGGCTTACACGTCTTTATTTTATAACGAAAAAAAATCCAAATTCTCAGATGCTCGAAAGAATAAAGAATTCTTGTTTTTACCCTAGATTATGACAAAATATTTCGATCTGATTAAATTACTTTCCGTATTTCATTTCAAAACTTACATTTCAATCTACTAAACTAGTTAATAAAATTAACTCTAAAATAACTAATTTTATATATAAATACACTATTTTAAATTATGTAATAAGAAAAATGGTACCAAATTAAGAACTACTTTTATCATAATAAGTTATTTCTTAATCCGAAAGTCATAATAATGGTTAAGCATTAAACGGTTGAATACTAATATTGATTAAAATGTATTCCAATATATCCCATTTTTTAAGAGAGTACTTTATCAGATTTATATTTAAAATTTATATTTTTATGGATCAGAAATACTGGTAGTAATCCCGAACAATTATCTTCCTATTAAGTTTTTTCTAAAAAAGTCTGATATTCTTAAATTATGTTGTATTTAATAAGAAGGCAATTTCCAAATTATTAGAAATTCCAAGAAATAAAGATGAATCTATCCCCCAACATTTGGTTCGTTCGAAAAGATTTTCGTTTAAAAATATAAAGTCATTGAATACTGAATTTAGTTATATTTAAGGCTATTATCATGGCATGGGCTTGATATATGTTGCCATATATATTGGCATGGGCTTGATATATGAAGATTACTAGGACTTCCCTCAAAGGGATTAGTCTGAGTGATATTGCGACGAGCAAATTAAATGATAGAATTACAAAATATCATATATAAATTCATATACACTGTTAAAAAAATAGAAAAGAAGTACCGTTCATCAGATGTGATGTCATAATTTTTTTTAACATGTGGCAAAGGATCTCATTTTCTTAAGCGCGTATTGCGCAAAACTTGAAAAAAAAAAAAAAAAAAAAAAAAAAGAAAAACGCCGGATCTTTTAAAACGCCAAGCTTTTTAAAGTTACGTAATTGGATTTGCAGCCAATAGATTATTCTATCAAGCGTGGCTTAACGCAAATTTAATTTCATTGTTGCACCTTTTTTGTGTGTGAATTTAAAATTTTTCTTCCTTGATTATATATCTATTATTTGTATAACTGTTTATAAAAACTCTTACACTTCAAACCACATTGATAGCATGTTTTGCTACAAACCAGATTTCAAAACTATAGTCTAAATTACTATTAAAGTATAGAAAAAAATCTTTCGATGACTTCTGTAAAATAACTTTTACATTAAATCTCCATATCGGCAAAATTGAAAATTATATATATTACAAAGTTAATCTTAACAGATACTTCTTGATTATTCTATAGGAGGCTCTGCCCCCTGCGCCTTTAATGCGCAATTTCCAGCGCCAATCCGCAGACTTTTCTTTTGCCTGTCTGTCTGTCTCTCCACAATCTGTCTGTTTCCCTATCCGTTTTTCTGCCCATCTCTCTAACTGATTGTCTATCTCTCTACACGTCTCGCTGCCTGTCTCTATATTTCTCTACCGGTCTCGCTACCCGTCTCTATATTCCTCTACCAGTCTCGCTACCCGCCAATCTATTTCTCTAACCGTCTGTCTATCCGTCTAACTACTTGTATGTCTAGCCGTGTCTCTATCCACTTCGCTACCCATTTGTCTATCTGTCTCTCTACCCGTCTGGCTATACGCCTCTCTACCCATCTTCTTACCCATCTCCGTACCCATCTACTGTCTCTCTACTCGTCTGTATACCCGTCTCACTATCCGTCTGTTTTTGTACCCGACTCTTCACCCGTCTCGCTATCAATCTCATTACCCGTCAGTCAACTCGTCTCTGTACTCATCTCTCTACTCGTCTCTTTATCTACCACGCTACGCGTCTCACAACCTTTCTCACTACATTCCAGTCTACCGGTGTCGCTACCCGTCTCGAGACCCATCTCGCTACCCCTCTGTCAACCCTCTTTTTACCTTTCTCTCTAGCCGTCTGTCTATTCGTTTCGCTACCCGTCAGTCTACCTATGTCGCTACTCGTCTCTCTACCCATCTCACTACCCGTCTGTCTACCCGTTTGTTTACTCGTCTTTCTACCTCTCGCCACCTCTTCCCAATAGTTAAACAGTTCATTTATTATACAGAAGCCGTTTATCAGTTATTAAATGCAAACAGAAGTAATTTATCTAATAAGTGTAATCAGATGCATTTTTTTAAAATACATACATAAACCTGAATAATAATTCATCAGTTTTGTGTTCATAGTTGTTTATATCATTTGACAGTAAATCTCAACTTCTTAAACCTGAATTGTCTCAAGCTTTTTAAAAAAACCACAAGGTCTGTATAACTGCAAAGTACCCTGAGGGCTATATTAGCTACATGTTATTAAGTTTCGTTATCGCGTTTGCAGCCAATTGCTTATGTCAGAAAGCGTGGCTTAACGCCATTTTAAATTCATTACTGTAACTTTCTTTTCTTTTCTTTTCTTTTTTTTTTGAAGGGTTTCAAATATATACATTTAAATTAAAACTTTTGCCTCCATGCCATTAGTGTTGTTTGTATTATTAACTAATACCTTGTAGACCGAGCTTCATTTGAAACAAATGTAAAAGACTTCTTCTACAGTTTTTTTGTAGGCGAAACTTTCGTAATTGGGCCCAAAGCCAATCGGAGTATTTAATATCATTATTGTAACTCTTATAGAGTTAAAACAATATTGTTGCTAGCTTTACTCTTGTTTGAGACCAACCTTGCATGTGTATCTGAATGGGAAAAAGTTTCCTATCCTATGTCGGTTGGCGAAAAAAATTTTAAATCTTGCCAAAAGGTAGTTTTAGCAACTTACAAAATTTTTTAAGAGAGCGGTAAAACATGTTTTTCAAATATTTAGAAACATACGTTTATTAAAGCATGTTTTTGCGCCATCTTAAAAATTTAAGCACGATGCTAAAATGAAATTTTATCGCCATATTCGATATTTTAATAAGTAATGAAAACACATAAACAAACTTATATAACAAACCTAAGAGGCATTTTTGTGATAAATAATTGTTATTGTCAGGGGGTTAAATTGTAAACAATTAATAAACGGCTAGTAAATAATAAATAGCATTTAAAATCTAAGGTACTTTTTGGTTAGCCGAGCGCCAGTGAAATGTATATATCTATATATACATATATATATATATGTATACATACACACATATATGTATGTGTATATATATATGTATATATACATACATGCATATATAAATGTGTGTATGTATAGATATATGTATATATATGTATACATAGATATATAAATTTCACTGGCGCCCGGCTAACCGAAAAGTACCAAATCTAAAAATGGAGAAGTGATCCGTATAAAAATTAAGCGCGTGATATATGTAAATTTTTTTTTATTTTTTAATATTTCCGAATGCACAGATAAAAAGGTAAAAATCTCTTTTCCAAATGCCAAATATAAAATATACAAAATAGAAAAATATCTGCTAAAAAATATATTGGGTGAATCCAAGAATCGACCCCTGCTTGGCGTCCGTTTGTATTGGCGTGCTAGCGCGCGCGCGATAGCGGACTGACTCTTGCAACCCTCATCATTTCTCAATCGTGCCAAATCGGCGATAGTTAGCCAGATGTAGCTCTTTTATTGTTGGAAAGGCTGAGCAATATTTTTTGTGATGACGCGTTTGTTACGTATGACGTATTTGTTACGTCATCAAATGATTATTCGACTTTTATTTGTATTTTAATGATATTTAATGATTTATTAGTTATTTAAAACATGTTTTTTTAATACAATTAAATAACACTTATGTCATTAAATGGTTATGTCATGATATTCATCATCTGCTTCTTTATTTAAATCTTGATTTTTTTTTTTTTTAAATTTATGTATGTGAGTGGCTACTCTTGTTACTGTAGAACAGTGTGAATTAATTGATTGCAGTTTTCATGGAAGTCTCATGTTCGCGAAGCGATCATACATGCGGTATAGTGATCGCTGCATTTACAAATTTCGTGTATTTTTGTGATCTCTATACAACGAGGTTGCTGTATCCAGTGATGTTTTTTTTGGTTTCGTGTTCGCGAAGTGAACATACGTGCGGTACAGTGATCGCGGCATTAACGAATTTCGTGTATTTCGTGGGATTCCGATTCGACGAGGTTGCTGTATCCAGTGATGTTTTTTTTTCGGTTTCATGTTCGCGAAGCGATCATACGTGCGGTACAGTGATCGCGGCATTAACGAATTTCGTGATTTTCTTGAGATTCCGATACGACGAGGTTGCTGTATCCAGTGATGTTTTTTTTCGGTTTCATGTTCGCGAAGCGATCATACGTGCGGTACAGTGATCGCGGCATTAACGAATTTCGTGTTTTTCTTGGGATTCCGATACGACGAGGTTGCTGTATCCAGTGATGTTTTTTTTCGGTTTCATGTTCGCGAAGCGATCATACGTGCGGTACAGTGATCGCGGCATTAACGAATTTCGTGTTTTTCTTGGGATTCCGATACGACGAGGTTGCTGTATCCAGTGATGTTTTTTTTCGGTTTCATGTTCGCGAAGCGATCATACGTGCGGTACAGTGATTGCGGCATTAAGGAATTTCGTGTATTTTCGTTTTTTCAACTTCACATTAATCGTTAACTTTTATGTAATATCGATGAAAACGTTGTTTTTTACTGCTCGTATTATCTTTTTTATATGTATCTTATTAAATTTGTCAAATAAAATATTTTATTTCACTCATAAATGCAGTATCTAAAAAAATCAACTCTGTAGGGTTTAATTTAATAATTCTGTATTTAAATTATGTCTTTTGTCCAAATTGTTTTGAACGAATAAAATTTTACTCTCGTATAAATGCAATCTATTTTTCAGGGACCTTTTTATTGCTAAATCCATTACTTTTCCTATGTGTAACTATTTAAAAATTAAGAATGGCAACATTTTACCACTTGCTTATTGTGGGTTACAATACGATAAATGTAAGTAAACAATTTAGAAATCGCCAATGTGGCATCATTTTTTAAAAGCGCTAAATGGTGGCTTGTTGAGTAAGGATTAGGTCGAGATCATTGGTTCTCTTTTATTTTTCATAAATGTATTTTGATGTTATTTTGCTGTTTAAAGGTTTAAATTAATTATTTTTGCTTTTATTTTGATTCTCGCGATTTCAATTTGCGTGGTTTTCGGAACACTCCGCACAAAAGCAGGTGAGTTTAATTCTTACCTAGCCATTCCAAAAAGTGGATTTTTTTTAAAACAAAAAATCTGTGTTTTTAAAAACGTTATTTTGACATTATTTTGCTTTTAAATGTTTTAAAATATGTATTTTTGCTTTATTTTGATTATCGCCATTTCAATTTGCACGCTTTTGCCTGTTGTCTTCTGGAGGTTGCCACTCCGGGAGACAACAGGCAGAAACGCACAAATTTGGCAATTTTTTGAAAACGCGCCAAGCAGTGGTGGATTCTTGGATCGCACCAATATATTTACATAATACTACATCTGCAAAAAAATAAGATTTAGAAAAAGTAAGCCAAATCCTTCAGATCCCAACAATCACATCGAAAAACTTATCACCAAAAAAGAACTCGCTAAATCTTACGGCACAGGAGATGGATTTTTCCCTCTGAATGCAGAATATTAGTTTTTTTCTTGTACGATGGGTGATTATAACTGTTTCATTTCACATACTACATACCGTTTGATATATTGGTACTATTATGTTATCCTGGCGCAGTTGATAAATCGCCAAATATTGTTCCTATAACATTTTCATATTGAATTCATTTCATTTAAATATAAACCTTTCACTCATTTAAGTTAAAATACATGCCTTTCATTAATCCCATTTAAAATGCTAAAAAGAGAAAAAAAAAGAAATAATGCCATAAATCGAAACCTTTTATTTAAACACCAAAGATTTTTTTTTTATTATTTACACATGAGAAATAAAAAAGCTGGTATTGCAGAGATTTGCGCCAAATCTCTAATACCAAGTCTACTAAGTTATTGCGGGGGTTTTCTTTCAAAGAGAAAAAAATCCAGATTAATTTTCGATTTCTACTCAATTGAAATACAGCGCATTGAAATATATTTTATTGTGCTGAATATTAGTGCGTGCATATTTTTTTTGCTCCTTGTACTCCATGAACTTTTCAATTCCGATTGTCTACGAAAATCTCGCGCCGGTGAAAATGACGTACCACAAAATTTCGTGACGTATGTACTTTAATTGTGCTTTTTTATCTATATTTTTAATATAATTTCCAAACGGTTTAGCATTTATTCTTGGTAATAAATAGACGTCGTTGTCACCTTTATAGGTACCTGCTGTAAAAATTTGAACGAAATCCGTTAAATATTTTTTGAGTTATGCTTGACGAAATGTTTTAATATCCATCGTAGCTATATATGGGGCAAAGTAATACTGCGCTGTGTATGAGTCTTCGTTGCACTCAGACAATTAATGAGTAATATTATTAATGGGCTTTTTGTCATTAATTATTAAGTTAAATTAATTTTATTAATCTTAACTCTATCCGGCTGGTTAGTTAGTTGTAAAAAAAATGATTTAAGGAGAAAACACGAAATTTCACGAACAAGCTAATATTAGCGTACTTTCGTCTTGGGAAAACTAAAGAGATTTCACTATTTTAATTACCTTTTTTATTATAAATAGGGTACCTAATGCGGGCTTCCCAAGTTACAGAACATAGGCGAAACCCATTTTTTTTTCTAAAATTGGAAAAATATCCAAGATTTTTTACATTGAACATATTTTTTTTAGATTGACAACTAACAATGCTGAAAATTATTTTTATATAAAAAATATAAATAATGTATTCAAATAATGTTTTGAAATTTATTAACAGCGATACTTTCATATTTGTCGCATGTCAGGTGTTAATAAGAGAAAAATTGCCGAAGATTTTG
The DNA here is from genome assembly GCA_963931845.1 of Maratus michaelseni. Taxonomy (NCBI): domain Eukaryota; kingdom Metazoa; phylum Arthropoda; class Arachnida; order Araneae; family Salticidae; genus Maratus; species Maratus michaelseni. Next base: position 263,244,188 of record OZ007593.1, read on the forward strand.
GGACCTACACCAGTTTTTACGGTATTCTTATAATTGCAGTGAATAAAACGTACATTTTGATTACATGTTTCTTAAATTTGTATTTTACGTACATTATTTTATTTATTCATTAGTGAAGTTTTAATTTCAGTATGTTATATAAACTGGAAACAAACGATGAAGTATTTATTTTGTTTTAAGTGCAGGCGGGTTAATATTCCATAATCGGGCTGCACCCGATAGACATAGATTTAAGAAAATTCATGCTTCAAAATTATCTTTAAAACCATCAAAAATCAGTAAATTGTGATACAGTTTGCAACCAAATTACATTTAAAAGAATATTTTTATAGCTATTCGACGGTGCAAAAATTTAAAAAGGTTGACGTGTAGAAGTTTTAAAAATTACAATAAAATCAAAATTTATTGGTTATGTCGTTGTTACCGTCGATATCACGTCAGCGTTACTCACGAATGTGTTTTTTGCGTTATAACATAGAAGATTTGCCATATTTCAATAGTTTTTTTTTTTTTTTTTTTTTTTTTTTTTTTTTTTTAAATCGTCTGTTTGTAACGTTAATTTAATGAAAAAAAAAAAAAAAAAACCTAGAATATTTATTTTCCAAATCACCTAACTATTGTAGTTTTACTTTTCTTTTTCTTGCTAAACGACCAATTTATTATTAAGTTACTGCCAAAACTATTAAAATATTTTCGAAATCATTTCAGTAGTTCCCAAAAAAAAGGTACGTCATTATCAGCTGTTTTTCATGCGATTTTGTAATTGTGGTAGTTCTTTTAATAATTAATATTTTTGTCATCAAAATCGTTGTATAAAAATTAAATATTTCTTTCAAATAATCTCAAAAGTGCGTTCAAACATTGTTACATAAAACGTGCAAAGTTAAATTATTTTACCTGGAATTATTTTATCATTTATTACTAGACAATTTAATAAGAAGCATTTTTTATCTGTGTGTAATCAGAAAATATATGCACATTGTGAAAATTATTCTGGGTATTAAATGTTTTAAAGAGAATCTCCAAATTAGTGTTGTACATTCAATTATTTAATATTGAATGGCGCTAAGCGAATTCGCAGAATTTCAAAATAATGAGAAACTGAATTCTATTTCCAGATATGTTACACATGAGTAATTTTCCTCATTCAATTAAATTAATTTTGAAGTAATTTCGTTAGCCTGTTTGAGATATTTGCACGGGTATCTTGATAATAATGTTGAAAAAAATCTCTGGTTATACCTTTAAAGATATCTTAGTACACCAATGGAAATGCTTAAATATTTAATATACAGATATGAATATTTGAAATTTTACAAATAAAATATCGAAAATGAATTATATCTGAACAAAAAATTTGAAAGTCATCAGAGGACAGAAATACTGATTATTTTTTAATCAAATTCTTCAATTACAATCACACGTTTTTATTTTTATTTTTATTAAAAAAAATCCTTCCAAATTCTCAGATAATTTAAATAAATAATCAATATTTTTTAATCTTAGAATTTAACAGAATATTTTGAATGGATTTAATTACTTTTAAAACTTTATTTTAAACCATAACGTTCCATCTATTAAACTATTCGTTAAATTAAAACCATTTGTTTCGATGAAAATTATTTCATATGAAAATGCTTTATTATTCTTATAACAAGAAAATTATCAAAATATATTTTAACAAGAATGTTTAAGTAGAAAAATCTGTACCAAACTGTAAACAATTTTTATCATGTAAAAAATTTTGAAATCCAAATCGAAAATACCATTTAACCTTAAAAAATTAAATGAATTAGAATAAATAAACAAAAATATATTGTTTAAATTAATCATGTTAACGTAATTCAATGTAATTTATTTTATAAGGAATTATTTTATTGGAAGAATTCTCCTGAGAAAAGTTATAAATGTTTTACCCGAAAATCTATTGCTAATTGAAAACAACCATTCTCTATTTTAAATAGTTTTAAAAAGAAATCTGAAGATTAAGCTTAGATACTGTTATATTTCATTAGATGAAAAATTTCAAATTCTCTACGATTCATCTAAGCTTCCAAATAATAATTTTAAAAAAAAATCCTGTGATATTACTTTAAAAGCTATACTTTGAGAGAAAATATATGTCTATTAAATTAATCATTAAAACCTTTTAAAAATAATTATTTTATATAGAACCTTTTTATTAATTACTAGACCCTTACCCCTCTCCATCCCTGCAAATACAGTCGAGGCCGTTTATAACGAGCCGGCATTTAGCGAGGGAAATGGAGACTTTTGCTTGGTATAATGTTTATAAATGTATTCAGTATACTCTTTTAGCGAGCAAATTTTTGTACTTTGCTCGGATTTAACGAGGAAAATTATTGTGAAAGCGAGAAATCATTACAGAAATAATGATTGAAAAAAGGAAAAACACACAGCTTTCCTAGAATTCCCCATTCCTCTTGTAAAGAAAAAATAACCATTCTTTAAAGTTATCCAACTATAGTTGAAACCATCAGAGGCAGGTATCGATACTTGGAAGGGGGTGGTGTGAACTGGACGCCTGTCCCATTGTCCCTTTTACAGGAAGGGTAAAAGGGAGTATGAAATAATTCCAGAAGATAATGATTGGAATTCCAACACACTTGGTGCTTTACCGCAGTTAAAGATGCCGCATGCAGAGGGAGTAGGAACGGCTTCAAGTGACAGCATTTATGACGACTCCTTTAATAGCTTGATCCAATCCAAATCAGGTGTAATTACCTGTTTCAGAACTATGTAAGTAAAACATACTTTCGGCTTGTGCCTTTTCTTGAGAGCGTGTTTTTTATTCTGCTGTTTAAAATGTCGAAAAGTAAAGTTTTATCCGCAAGAGAAAAAGTGAAAATTATAAAACTCTTAGATAAAGGCGAAAAAAATGTTGCAATATGTAAGCAGTTCAACTGTTCCAACTCGTTTGAAAACAAGGAATCCTTAATGGAAACATATGAAGCGAATGTGACGGATCGCAAACGGTTGAAGAAGTGTGAAAAAGAAGACTTGGATGAAGCTCTGTTCAAATGGTTTGTTCAGCAACGGGATTCTTGTTTGCCGATAACTGGGTCCATCATTAAAATCCAAGCTGAAAATTTTGAAGCTCATGTAGGTTACACAGATTTTTCATGCTCTAATGGATGGCTACATTGTTTCAAGCAACGGCACAACATCTGTGCAGAACAAATTATCGGCGAGGCTCCAATGTGAACGATAAGGACGTGAATGACTAGATGTATTGCACATGGAAAGATTTACGTGAAAATTATACTGAAAATAACATCGACACTGCCGATAAGGCCGTCGTCTTTTACAATGTAATCCCTTATCAAACGATGAAGTTTAAAGGTGAAAAATGTGTGGGTGGTAAGTTGCTGAAAACTTTCTTAACTTTGTTAATGTGTTGTAACATGTAAGGCAAAGACAATAAAAACTTTTTTTATCGTCGGTAAATCTGCAAATCCAAGATGCTTTAAAGGGGTAAAAGGCCTATCAGTGACTTACAAATCGAACAAAAAAGCATGGATAACTTAGGAATTATTTTTATTCTATTTTCACGAGTGGGATAAAGTGCTCCAAAAACAGAAAACAAAGATTGCACTCCTCGTTGATATTTGTTCTGCTCACCCGCTGGTCAGCAATTTAAAAAAACATCAAATTTATTTTTTTACCGCTGAACACAACCTCGGTGTTACAGCCTCTCGAACTTGTTCTTATTCGCAGTTTCAAATGCTATTATAGAAAGCGATTGATTCTGATGATGTTAGAGAGAAATGAAACAGATCAGGATCTTAAAATTTCTGTTCTTGACGCTATACACCTGATGACAGATGCTTGGTGAAGTGTTACTCAATCCTGTATGCAAAACTGTTACAGGAAATCTGGATGGATTGACAGAACTGATGGTGACTTCGAAGATGAAGATGACTTGTGACTCTCAGTCTGTTTGCAACAAAATAACATTCAGCAGTTTAACGATGTTTTAAACATCAATGAGTACAATAACGTTGATGATGATGTCTTAACCTCGGGCATACTCTCCACTGAGGATATCGTCATGAAAGTGGTGAACGCGCAGGAACAGCAAAATGCAAGTGATAGTGGAAGAAAGAATTCGGAAGAAGAAACTGTAATTAAAACACCGTCACGTGATTGTGCTGCAGAGTCATTACAAAATGTTGAACAGTTTTTTGAAGCAATGAAAAATATTGATGATGCAACATTTAATGCATTAAAGTTTTACGACGAAAAACAAATGAAACGAAATTTTGTAAAGTCAAATAATCAACTTTGGATGCATATTTTTGCACTTCTCATTAAAGATTATCAAGCAGCAATTCACGTAAGTTGTTTTTTTTATGTACATACTAGTTATTAACTGGGATTCGGATTTAGCGAGTGACCGGATTTAACGAGCATTTTTCTGTGTCCCGAGCTCCTTGTTAAATACGGGTCCTACTGTATAGCAAATATTCTGTTAAATAAAGTTTTCTGTATTAATAATCTCTATCATAATAATATATGTCCTGTTTAAAAAACCCTTAAACACATCTAATTATCATGAAATAAAACGTATCTGGAAAATGTTTCAAACAGGTGGCGTCGTTGTAATTTGCCGTGAGCAGATGGCACCACATTAGCTTGTCTGCATGCCGGTAACTGCAATCCATATTGGCACTATATCGTTATAATTCCTTATCTATGCGTCGTTACTCTGGTTTATTTAAGGTCTTCTGTGAAGATTCTATGCAACGAACCAACCGAAGAAAAAAACGTATTTTTGATGAGAGTTATTTGTTGATTTTAATTAATAGTTAAGTAAATAATTAAAATATTACAATTCTGAGGTTCAAGTGCATCAGGAGAGGGCCTTGACTACCTAAATCGAAATTTCCAGGCTTCTAGGTGGGTTAGATTTTGCTAGCCATCGCAGACAGACACACACACACACACACACACACTCACACAGAGAGCGAAACTTTCTTTTATTAGTATAGATATAATTTGATGATTTAACAAGAGAAATTTGTTGTTGTGTTTAATCAGATAATGTACAGAAAGTTTGGAACAACAATCCTACACATTACACATTTCTTTAAAATAATCGAAAAATTACTATTACCATTTAATAAATATACTGAATGTAGCTATTTGAATTCTGGAAATCTCCAAGTAATGAGAAATTGAATTCTATTTCCGCAGCCCAATACACTTCAATAATTATTTTCACTTGGAGGAATTAATTTTGAAATAATTTCGCTAGCACGTTCGGAAAGTGCGCAGGAGGAGAAATAATATCTTATCATACATAGACAAATATTTAAATAATTAATTTATACAAATGTACCTGTATATTTTTAATTTGATCAATAAAGTATGGAGTGAAAATAAAACAAAAAGCTGAAAATAATTCAAAAATCTAAGATTTAATCTTCAAATGAGAAATACCAATGTTACGTGAATAATTCTACAATATTATACTGGAAAATATATGGAAATTTGAAATACATTATTTTAAAACATTAATTTTGGTTACATAACTTTAAAATCTATATTTTTAAACGAAACTTTCTGTCTCTTAAACTAATTACTTAAAGCATTTTAAAGTAAACTAGTTTTATATAGATTTTTTTACAAGTTATATCATAATATGATTTAAAAAAGAGAATTTTCTTCTTAATGTTCAACCAGAAACACTATCCTACATAATGTATATATTTTTAAAGCGATCTGAAAATTACGGTTATCTGTTATAATTTAATAGATGATGTAGCTATTTGATTTGTCGCAATTTGCAAGTAATGAGTAATTGAATTATATTTCCATATCCAATATACTTTAAAAATTAGTCTGATTCTGAGAAATAAATTTTGTAATCAATTTGTTAGCACATTAGGGAAGCCTGAACGGAGAGATAATATCTTATTAACCTCTTGTAACCCGATGCTAAAATAATACTACAAAAACTCATTCATTGCTTTTTCAAGAACAAATTGATATCATAGATGATAAAAAAAAAATAGTTTTTCTAAAATTCATACTTTAAGGGACTTGTAATTTGGGTTTACAAATACGGATTTAAAATTGCTAGCCCCCTAAAATATCAATTTAATTATCAATAAGCTACATTTACAAATTTAAGGCTTTTAAGCTGTCTACGTTGCGTTCTTCCCATTTTCACCTATTTAAGAAATTTCACTCTATATTACAATGAAATGAGCTATCTAAATAAACGATTAAAAAAATGTATAATGCAGTAAAAGTTTAATTTCTGGAATTTCAGTGCATAACCGATAATGTGTGCACATTCTTTCTTGCATCCCTGTATATGATTTATCGAATTTATACACACCACATATTACATTAAAAATGTATTAAGATTATAAATCATACCATAATAGCAAATGTATTTCTAGTAATTATCGCTCACAATGACTCCTGCAACCATATCCTTCTGTGTGTCTCAGTACAAGCGCGATAAACATTATGCACTCTATATTATATAGAAAACATGCTGTAGTACACTGCAGTGATTCCTATTAATATCATTATGTTTGAAGTAGTGTAACATCATTGAAAGACTCCGCAAACATGTTATTCCCAAAGATCATAATTTGATGGAATTCTTTTGTGCGTCTATTTAAATACACCATAAAAGATGTTTACTCTATACTTTGTAGAAAACATGTTATAATTACCTTTAGTGATGCATATAAATGTAATTATGTTTTAAGCATCGTAACATCATTAAAATGCGCCTTAAGCAATTTTTTACCATCGACCGTAACTGTAATGGAAATTTTTTGTGTTAAACGATCTATAAAAATTACACACTTCATTTTCAATAGCGAACATGCTGTATTAAACTTCAATAGCACATATCAAGTGCATAGCAATCCTTGTATATTTACGAGAGTTAGAGCACGGGAAAAACCGCAGTCAGACAGACGAAGATGGCAATCAGACAAATGGAAGTCATAAACACTTTTGGACTATGTTGGAAAATGTTAAAAATGTTTAAAATAATGCCTTTAATCTTCATGTGCTAAGGTTATGTAAATTATCTAACAATACTATTTTGAGAACTAAAGTTAAATTTGAAATATTTACAAATAAAAAAATTTTTAATACATAAATCGCAGAAAAATATTTGCAGGAAAAACCAATAAGATTTTCAATAATATTTCATGAAAGTTTTATAAGTATATATTTTTTATTTTGAAAAAGTACTGATTATATATTTAAAAATGCCATATAATAAATACTTTGTCAAGACACTCAAAACGACCACACTATAACCAGAGATGTATTTACACTGCTCAAAACAATTAAAGGATATTTGAAGTTTTATATAAAATAAAGATATAAACGAAATTTTTTTTGCCGAAAATAGAAGAAGAGAATCACAAATGCAAATTTTTCTGGTTTTCAAACTGTGGAGTATGCAAATTTTGAGTTCGGCGTCAAAAACGTCGCTTCAGCTGCAGCGAATGAAATTTGACTTTCAACTGGATAAAAGAGAATGAAGACAAGGATGATCGGCATTCAGTGATTGCTTTGTTTCGATGAGTACGATGTCTCAGCGAAGTCATTTGACATATTCAGAAGCTTGGAGAATTGTTGCTAGGTTAGAAGGGGGCCAAACTCAAGCCGAAGTAGCGCAAGCCATTGGAGTGTCACAAAGTGTCATTTCCAGGATCTGGAACCGTTTTTTGGAGAGTGGATATGCAGGCCGAAGACCAGGGCAAGGTCGTAGACGGGCAACAACGCCCAATGAAGATCGGTATTTAGCGTTAACAGCTCGGATACACCGAAACATGAACGCTACTCTTCTCCAACAACACATTCGCTCGGCTACAGGCACCACGATTTCAACTCAGACTGTCCGAAACCGGCTCCATGCTGTAGGTCTGTATGCTCGCCGACCGATGGTATGTGTTAGATTAACATCAAGGCATCGTCGCGACCGCAGGGAGTGGGCAACCGAGCATGTCAACTGGAGGAGAAATGAATGGAGCAATATTCTGTTTTCTGACGAGTCCCGTTTTTCTGTGCATCCGGATAATAGGCGTATTTTCATCTGGAAGGACCGTGGCAGTAGGAATAATCCTGCGTTCGTGCACGAAAGTGTCAGATTTGGCGGTGGAGGAGTGTTGGTGTATGGTGGCATCTCCATTGACGGGCGCACTGACCTCTACATCATTCGAGATGGAGATCTGACTGGGGGGGATATAGGGATGAGATCCTCAGACCTATTGTAGTCCCTTACGCTGCAGCAATCGGAGATAACTTCATTTTAATGGACGATAACTGCAGGCCACATCGTCCAAACCTGGTGGAGGATTTTCTTTTCGAGGAAGGAATCGTTCGAATGGAATGGCCAGCGTGTTCTCCAGACATGAATCCAATCGAGCACGTTTGGGACGCTCTAGGAAGACGAGTTTCTGGCCGCCAACAACTCCTACAAACTCTCCAAGAACTCAAAAGAGCTCTTCTGGAAGAGTGGGGCAGAATACCCCAACTCGTCATTAATAGCCTCATTGAGTCCATGCCTCAAAGGTGTTCAACGTTGCTGGCCGCCCGTGGAAACCATACCCCCTACTGTAAATGATTTTCTTTGAAGAAAACACCTTTTCTTATTATTTTTTTCTCATATGCACAAATTGTGTTTTTTTCCTTTTGTACACAAATGCGCAATAAAATGCATTTTTTTCTGCCAAACATGTGTAATTTATTCTCATATAACCTACTACGTCTGTCGACCATGTATCAATCAGCTAAAAAGTTTCCCAGATACAAAATCCACCTAAAACTGCAATATCCTTTAATTGTTTTGAGCAGTGTATAAAACGTATTCAGTCAGAGAAAATGTTGTTAATCAAAAATAATTATCCACGTTATTTAGAATTTCCAAAAAAGGATATCAAAATTACATTTGGATAATGTTATATTATATATAAAGAAGCTTTCCCAGTTCTCAGAAGTTGTGGAAATAATAAATTTTCGTCTAAATTTCAACTTTTAAAAAAGCTAATTCTTCTCTGTTAAAAAATCTTTTTAAAAGAAAATTTATATGTGATAAATTAATCATTTAAAGTTAATGCATTTTCTATAGAAATTTTTATAAGCAATTTAATAAGATTATGTAAAAGAGAGCCTTTTTGTTAGTGCTTAATGAAAAAATCTATAGCAAATTAGGAAAACCTATTCTATATATATTTTATTTCTTAAAGAGCATTTCAAAATTATGGCTATCCATTATTATATAACATTGGATGTAACTTTAATTCTCGAATTCTGCTGGTAACGAGAAATTTATTCTATTTCCAGATCCAATACATTGCAATAATTATTAACACTGGGAAAGATTAATTTTGAAATCATTTACTTAGCACATTAAGACAGCATGCACGCAGAGGTAATATCTTATTGTACATATGCAAATATTAAAATAATTGATTTATAGAATTGTACATGGGCATTTTATAAATAATGTATGGTATGAATAATAATGTAAAACGGAAACGAAAATAACACAAGTGCCTACGTTTTAATCTTCGTACAAAAAATGTTAGCTTTATATAAGTTATCCTACAATAATATTCTAGAGATAGATCTAAAGTGAAATATGAAATATTAAAAAAATATACTTTTGTAGCATAATTCTACACTAATAACATTTTCGGTAACGTTGACGAAATAACATATTTCTAATCATCAACAGTGCAAAGTCAATGCAATTTTGCAAACTACAGCGTCTAAACTCTGTGCCTTCTAATTAAAAGAGGAAAGGATAGGGATGTTGATTGTTATGCCCAAATTTCGTCATACATGTTATGCATATGCTTTTAAAGGCAGCTGCTTTAAAATCTGTAGTGAAATGTCGCAAAGACGTCGCCCTGTTTTGTGAAATTATGCGACTGAGCCTTCGTTGAAATTGATCTTTGGTTACCGATTTTGGGTAGCTTTCTTTATAAAAAGTACGAATCTACTTATTGCACCCGTCCGGAAGAAAGCAATTCCAAAAAGTTTTGGCATATTTTCAACAATCATGTCCTTCAGTCACCAAAACCACCCTCCGTTCAAATGTTGATAAATATCAGTGACAATCTATTCCATATGGTATTGCTGTCGCTCTATCTAAAATAACACATACAAGTACATTGAGTACACATACAAAAGTTTAGGATTCTTCAATATGTATTAAAATTTCATTTACTTTTAAAAATTTAAATTGCAACACTGCATTCTACTTTTAAATATAATCCCCAATATGTAATTTCAACCCATCTGGTCCAAAAGTTTTGGAAAAAAAAATATTAAAAGTTTCGACCTTCTAATGGTAAATTGCTTTTACATTTTTTTATTAATAGTTGAAAAAGTGACGGATTTGATTTAACTATACATATTCATAATCCTTATTAATATTTTCTTTTTGACCCATGCACAGAAAAGTTTGTATAAAAATTCTGTTTTTGTTGAAAATGTTGCAAAATGAAAATGAACCACCAGATGGCGCTAAGCGCGTAGACCGATTTTTGACTGACTGACTGTTTTGTTTACTTTACGTTTGTACATAGCTTGTCGTGTATTCGTTCGTATTGTGATTGTATCGTCATTAAGTGTCTACCTCCCCAATAAAATAATCTTCATTAGTAAAAGATGTTTCTGCATTTAAAGAAGCTAAATAGAAAAGAACCAGACTAATTAGGTGAGATCAAACCCTTTTATTTACTTTTATTGTCTTGTATGATTTAAGAAAGTTACGAATTCTCTTTTATGGTGCCGAAATTCCCAAGAGCTGAAATTAGAAAATGGCGCAACCTAGCGAATTAGATAAATCAAAAAGTATGCGTAAATCTCTTAGAACATCTTTAACGAAGATTATTAACAAAATAACTGAATATTTGGCAGGAGACGAAATAGATATTGACGAAATAGAAGATCTTAAAATTCGATTAATCGAGAATGCAGAACAAGTTTACAAATTAGATTCAGAAATTCAGAAACTTGTAGATAACTTAGATACACTCGAAAAAGATGTATCATCCAGTCAAGAATATCGCGAAAAAATTACAAAAACGAAGGTTAAAATCGATCGATATTTAAAGCGTAATGTTCCTAACGAAAGTAAAATAAACTCTTCTATTCTATTGTCCACAGAACCTGATGAATCAAAGAATTGTTCTCACGTAAGATTACCGAAGCTTACAATACAACCTTTCGATGGGAAATGTGAAAATTGGCAGGAATTCTGGGGGCAATTTGAAGTAGCTATACATGAAAATGTAAAGTTAACTAACATAGAGAAGTTAAATTACTTAAAGAATTTCTTAACAGGAGCAGCTTTAAAATGTATTCAAGGTTTAGCATTAACACAAAATAATTACGATGTCGCAATTGGATTGTTAAAAGAAAGATTCGGAAAAATGAATTAATAATACGATCGCATGTAAACAAGATATTAAGCCTAAATCCTGTAAAATCTGGAGCGAATTTAAGAGAGCTTAGACAATTGCATGATACCTGTATTATTCAAATCAAAAGTCTCGAAACAGCCGGGGTAGAATTAAATAATTATGGGGGAATCTTATTTGCTATTTTAGTCAAATTAATCCCCGAAGAAATTGTGCTCGGATTCAATCGTTCCGCTACAGGCGAAGATTCTTGGAACTGTGCCAAATTATTAGAATTTCTAAAACATGAAATCGAAACGCGAGAAAAAACGTATATGTTTCGAAATGATGAAGTATTTGAAAGGAATAAATTTAAAGAGTTACCTTATCGAAAACATGAAACTCATAAAAATATACTCACCGCAGCTACATTAAATGCTTTTATCAAGAAAGACTGTTCTTTATGCAATGGGGAACACGAAAATTTTAATTGTCCCTTAATGATTAATGAACGAAAATCGAGTCTTTTACGAAAGGGTTATTGCTTTCTTTGCCTTCGCAAATCACACGTATCAAAATTTTGCCGCGAAAAAATGCGTTGCAACATTTGTACTCGAAGACATAATGTTTTAATTTGTGACGAAACTGAAAGGCAAAATAACAAAAGGGAAAGCGTCTCAAAGTCTCCCGAAAGAAAAAATAATTCCAATGCTCTGAATTGCGCAACAACTGCAGTAAACGAAAATGTATTTTTACAAACAGCTGTCGCCTTTTTGAGTAATAATTCTCAGGAAACAAAAATAAAAATTATCATGGATTCGGGGTCGCAAAATACGTTCATCGATAAATCATTATCTCGTAAATTAAATTTAGAAGTTATAGGAACAGAAAAAATAGCAATTTATGCTTTTGGGTGAAAACGAAAGAAATCTATTGTAAGAAATAGGGTAAAGGTGAATTTACGAAGCATTTATGATCCAAAGAAAATTATTTCTATAGAAGCCATTGAAACATCTTCCATATCTGAAGCTGAAATTCAAGGTCCAAGTAAAGAAATTCACAAATTTTGTAATGAAGCCAAAATACAGAGAGCTGATATTGAAGGTTCTGAAAATTTAAGGGTCTTTCTTTTAATTGGGTCAGACTATTTCTGGAAAATCGCTACAGGGAAAGTCAAAAGAGTGTCCGGTGCTTTAGTAGGAATGGAAACGAAACTAGGTTATGTATTTAATGGTTCTGAAGCAAAACGCAAGAATTTTAAGGATGTTAGCGTAATGAATGTTATAGTGCGTAATCAAAATTTAGAAGAATCAGACATTTTGAAAAGATTGTTCGATTTAGAAGGTTTGGGAATATCGCGTAGTGACAATCTGAAATCCGAAGATGACGAAGTTATGAAAGAATTTGAAAATTCTACGAAACTAATCGAAGGTCGCTACCAAGTTAAACTACCATAGAACGAACATTCCGTGTCGCTACAGGATAATTATAGTGATGATAACAACCGTTTGCGAACACTTGTTAAAAGATTTAAGAAAAATCGAAATTTTCATAGTCAGTACAAGGACATTATCTCAAAACATCTAATTCAAGGAGTAGCTGAAAGGGTAAATGAATGTAGTGATAATTCTATGATCTATTACATGCCACATCACGCAGTAATACGCGAAGATAAAACAACGACGAAGATGAGAATAGTTTTCGATGCCTCCTCGAGTGAACACAATTTTCCGTCCCTTAATGACTGCTTGAGTCCAGGTCCGAATTTAACGCCCGATATCCTAATACTTCTTTTGCAGTTCCGTCTGAATAAGGTTGCCATAATAGCAGATATAGAAGGTGCATTTTTGCAAATTGCCTTGGCGCCAGAAGAAGGAGACGCAGTTAGATTTCTATGGGTTACGGAAGATTTAGACGCTGAATCCGATGTTTTGAGGATGACGCGTGTAATTTTTGGAGCAAGATCGAGCTCATTTTTACTGAACGCGACAATTAAACATCACATCAAGAAGTGTAGGGATATTTATCCAACTGCCTTCAGTGTTTTGAACAGTAGATTGTATGTAGACGACCTTATACACAGTTTAGAAGACACAAATTTAGCGTACACCGTCCACGAACAAATAAGGCTCATTTGGGAGAAGCAGGATTTAATATGAGAAAATGGAAAACAAATGTACGCTCATTGCAAGATCGATTTAAGGGAAACGATGAATCCACGTTATGCAAGGTCCTTGGCTATTGCTGGAATTCAGCAGATGATGTCTTAAGCGTTGATAGTGATAAACTTTTAAGGGATAAGGATATAACAGAATTAAAATTTACGAAGAGAAGCGTAATAAAAACTATGGGAAGAATCTACGACCCGTTGGGCTTAATATCATCATTTGCAGTTCGAGCTAAAATACTACTGCAAGACATATGAAAGAAAAAACTTAGTTGGGATGATGCTTTACCAACCGACTTAGCAAAAATATTTCAAGATTGGTGTGAAGAATTGTATTATTTGAAACAGATCTCTGTACCAAGACATCTATTCTCAATGAAAGGAATGGAAGAACTTACAGACTGTCAATTTCACGTCTTCGTAGATGCCAGCAAACGAGCTTACGGAGCAGTTGTTTATGCACGTTTTTGCAACTCTGACGGAATTTTCCATTCGAATTTAGTCATTTCAAAGACTAGGGTTGCACCAGTTAAAGAAATAACTCTGCCGAGGTTAGAGCTTCTTGCTGCTTTTATAGGAGTCAGGTTGTTCGATCATATTCGACTACATTTAAGTATACCGAAGGACACGAAGACTATATTTTGGTCAGATTCCACGATTGTTCTTAATTGGATCAAAAATAATTCTCGAAAATTGAAGATGTTCATCAAGAACAGAGTAGATGAAATCAAGAAAATATCCGATCCTGGTTGTTGGAATCACTGTCCTGGGAATGATAACCCTGCTGATATTTTAACACGGGGTGAAAACTTAACCAGTCTAAAGGACCTAGAGCTTTGGTGGTTTGGGCCACCGTGGCTAAGGAAGTGTGAAAGTCAATGGCCACAATCCAACGTTCATACCGATCAGGAAACCAACTTAGGAAATAAAGAATATGAAGTGGTGATTATGCTCCTGACAACGAAACTTGAAGCTCTTTTCTATATCCGAAGATTCAGCAAAATTTAAAAAATATTACGAATTACTGCATGGATTCAAAGATTCATCCACAATACAAGGAATCCTCAGAGTAAGAGAAGTGGTCCCTTGGCTACAGAAGAACTTGAATTTGCCGAAGAATACTGGATTAAACATACACAAATGGAGTATTTTCCCGAAGAATATTCAGCGCTGACGCAAGGAAAACCAGTACCAGCAAACTCAGATATTCGACTGTTCAATCCAATTTTAAATGAAAGAAAAATAATCTTGATTGGTGGACGATTACAGCAGGTTAATATCTCATACCACGAAGCTCATCCAGTTTTACTACCTAGTACATCTCATTTATCAAATCTTATCATCAAAGATAGTCATGAAAAAACAAGGCATGGTGGTGTATCGGAAACTTTAACACAACTCGGAGAAAAAACTTGGATATTGAAAGCAAGACAAAGAATCAAGAGTTTGATATTTAGATGCAGTTATGTGAAAAACTTCCTGTTAAACCTGCCACCCAGACTCCTGCACCTCTACCTGCCGACAGAATAAATGAAGCCTATCCATTCCAAGTTACAGGCCTAGATTATTTAGGTCCGTTGTACATTAAAGATCACAATGAGACTAAGAAAACCTACATATTGCTCTTCACATGTGCTGTAACAAGAGCAGTACACCTAGAATTAACTCCGGACGTGACCACGAAAACATTCATTCAAGCGTTCCGAAAATTTGTAGGAAGACGAGGAATATGCAGCACTATCTACAGTGATAATGCGAAAACATTCCATAAGGCAAAACGAGAGTTAAATTTATTATGGAAGATTATGAAAAATGAAGAAGTGAAAGATTTGCTCAGTGGATTGTCCATCAAATGGAATTTTATAGTTGAAAGAGCAGCTTGGTGGGGAGGTTTCTGGGAGCGTCTCGTAAGATCAGTTAAAATGTCTCTAAAAAGAATTCTTGGAAAAACTTCAGTTTCTTTTCAAGAATTGGAAGTAATTGTGATTGAAGTAGAAGCCATTCTCAATTCTGAGGCTTAAAAATAAAGGATTTTTTTGTCATTAAAATATTTAGAAAATATTAATAATCTTTATTTTTGATAAATAATTTTATTGTAAAATTAGTTAAAAACATAAATTAGGTAATTATAAATGACAATTAATCCAATTAATAATAAACAACCATTTATCTTTAAACCTTTAAAGATCATTCAATCCCTAGGCTGGGTTGCAGTGGCCATTTTAGCTATGTATTCAGCGATCCTCGTGTGCCAGAATCCCTCACATCTGGCCATTTCTTAATTGGCAGAAGATTGCTAAATCTACCTCAATAAAAAGATAACAGTTCCCCAATCCAATGAATACCAAATAAAAAAAATGAGAAAATATCAAGAAAATATTTTGACTCAAGTTTGGAAGCGATGGAAATCCAACTATCTACTAGAATTAAAATCTGCTCACCAGCACCAACAGGTTGACCGACCAAGCGAACTTAAGAAAAACACCGTCGTTCTTATAAAGGAAAACACCCCACGCCTCATATGGAAAATGGGTGTTATAATCCAGACTCATCCTGGACGTGATGGTCGGTCAAGAGCGTGCACAGTGAGGTTGCCAAATGGAGCCATCATCAGAAGACCGGTGCAGCTTCTTTGCCCTCTTGAACTTTCAACACTTTCGTCTCCAGACGAACTTCGCCCGGCAGAAGTTGTTGCAAAATGAAAATGAACCACCAGATGGCGCTAAGCGCGTAGAACGATTTTTGACTGACTGACTGTTTTGTTTACTTTACGTTTGTACATAGCTTGTCGTGTATTCGTTCGTATTGTGATTGTATCGTCATTAAGTGTCTACCTGTCCAATAAAATAATCTTCATTAGTAAAAGATGTTTCTGCATTTAAAGAAGGTAAATAGAAAAGAACCAGAGTAATTAGGTGAGATCAAACCCTTTTATTTACTTTTATTGTCTTGTATGATTTAAGAAAGTTACGAATTCTGTTTTAGAAACAAAGACAATTTACTCTTTTGTTGAAAATATTTTTCTTATGAATTCTCAAAATAAGTAACAAATTTCAATTAGAAAAAAAGTCCCATAATTGGCTCTTTATCAAATAATTAATCACTGTGAAGTTAATTGTAGAAAAATCGTGAAAATTTTTATTTAATCTAATAGAAGATTGCTGGATTTTATAACGTGCCAAATTGGTGGGTTGCAATTGAAAAAAAAAATTGTGTTGATTTTAATATACAGATGTCGCCCTAAGAATTTTGAAAATCGCAATTAGATGTAGACTTTATTTCCAATCGTCCGATGTCGGCTATGTAATTTTTTTACTATTATTTACAACGTAATTATTACGGGGTGTTCACCTTTTTCTACAGTAATGTGCGATAAAGTAGTGCAAAGGATTAGTACATCGCTGACTGTTATTGGCACAATTAAAAAAAAAAATCAAATAAAAGTAGATATTATTCCCAATCGACTGGTATTCGTTTCATTTTTACAATCTTTAAGTTAATTCAACTTGATTTCTGTGTGCCCAAATAGAATTTTGTAATCGATTTTTCAACAATTTTCTGATATGCTAGAATAAAAAGAAAAAAAAACTATATTCACAGGTGTGTTTTCGATGACAATACAAAATTTTAATATTTTTAGAACCCAAAATTAATAAATTAATTTTAAGACATTTTACCTTTCGCCGGCCGCATTTGATAAATCGCCATCGAATCTTTAAGGTTACGACTGTTTACGTGTTACATGATGCGCCAAACCATCTTTGCCGAGTTATCCTAACTGACTGTAAAACGGCAACAACGAAATATTTGAAACTTAAACAAGTAGAAAAAAAAATACAAATAAAAAGTAAATAGTGCAATATTAAAAATAAAAAAAACCCTTTTAATCAATTGTTGGTTATTTATTAAATTACTATTATGCTTTGATAAATCAATTTAGAAATCCTAATAAAGATAGTTTAAATAATGTTTTATTTTTTTCATTCCTGTTGCCATCTCTAAAAAAAAAAGACGAAGCGCAAAAATATGTAATTTTTAAAAATAAATTGACTAACTCGACCTTTCTTTCTAAGAAGCATAAAAAAAGTAATGAATTTTCCATAATCGTGTTCGGTGGCCACGCCAAATTAAGGTATTGTAACGCACATTTTGGGGGAAAAACATGAATTGCAGTCAGGAAATAGACATGTTTTTCAAGATAAACATTGAATGCTTATAAAACAATGTAAAAAAAAAACTATTTATACTTTTATACTTATTTTAGTATTTTTTACAACAGAGGGTGCTTACTTTTTTTCTAGTTCTGTACAACAAAGTTAACACTTTGTATACAATGGGTTATGCATCGTTGACTATTTATGAATGCGAATTCTACTGTTTTTAAAAAGTAGCCCCTATCAATTCCCACAATGTCTTATACCCTGTAATAGAGATCTTTATTACCAAATTATCAATACTTCATTGCTTAAAAAAAACCAGTTTAATAAATAAAGAGTTAAATAGTTGCAATCCATGACCTTTATTTATGTATTTAACCATGCAATAAAAAATATTTTGAATATTTATAACGTATAATAATCAAATAAGATTTCTCTCAAACTGTAGAATATTGAAACAGTGAAACTTAATTAAGCTTACATCACTCAAATTTTAGATTTAGGCGAAAGCTCCAGTTGTTTGAATGATGGTAGATCGATAACAATTAATTGCTTGCGAATCTGATCCGAGCAGTTGATTTATGATTTATAAGTTATTCATGCAGTAATTAATGTTTCTCTAACTCTCTCTGATAGAATTTTCTTAATAGATTTGGAAAACCAAGGGAGAGGGGGCGGGCTACACATCTTAATAAATCATTTGGTTAATTAATTGATAACATTGCAAGTTCTATTCTGTAAATTATAATTTAATAATAGCTCCTATTGTGTGTGATGAAAGATGTAGGTATGTATGTATGGATGTATGCAGGATTAACTTTATTCTTAAAATTACATATTAAAATGACTTAAATTAAATTTATTTTCGCAGCAAGATTCCGTCATTAACTGTGTTTTGTTAAACAAGACATTGTTATCGCTATATACGATAGTTAATTAGAAAATAAATTTCTTTACGCTACTATGGGCAGTGTTTCTACTCCAGATAAGTAATATACTGGTATGTCTGATATAAAGAGAATGCACAAAAAGAAAAACAAAATCTCACTTTATTTTAAAACATAATCACATAGGAGAATGATGCATTTTTGATAACGCTTACCAACGATAGAATACACTACTGCAAAATATGCGTGCCTTGCCTATGGAAAAAATATATTGAGGCTGTCTTTATTTCTTCAGTGGGGCCAAAAGGGCCTTCTTCTGAGAGCATTCCTAAATGCCTGAAAAAGGTTTAAGTCACATGGAATCAAATCATAACTTTAGGGTAAATGGGCAAGGCGTTCCCAATCAAGGATGACAAAGAAACTTGTAGCATATACTTCCACGAGTCTTTTATAGATTTCAGTACCCATCATCACCCATGCCCATTGATTCTGCTTAAAGTTCTCACTTCTTCCTTTATTAATACTTTCCATCATTAGTTCATTTAACTTTTTCCAACATAGTTGAAACTGAAAGTTGTTTATGAATTCGGGCTGTCTGGCCTAGCTCTAACTCACGTAGATATATTCGGATTGCCTTGTATTTTACATATGTTATTGGGATTTACCGTGGCATGTTCGGTATTAAAAATGAAGTGTGTAGCGTTTACATTTCGTTTACAGAGGCACCCAAAAAAACCCGCCACATTATGAACTATGGGGAAAATCGTTTGCAGTGTATTTCAAATATGTTGCACTATTTCAAACATAATGAGATTGATATACATCACTGGAAGTGCATTAAAAGATGCTCATTACAGAATATAATATGCATAGCATTTATCGTTCATTTACAGAGACATTCAAAAGTATTCTGTTACATTACGGTCTATTTCAAAAAATCGTTTGAGGTGTATTTTAATGATATTACACTATTTAAAACATATTGAAATTGATATGAATATCACTGAGGTGAAGTACAAGATACTTACGGTAGAATATGGTGCGCATAGCATTTATTGTTCATTTACAGTGACACACAGAAAATACGATTACAGTAATGTCTATGAGAGAAAATTGCTAGAAGTGCGTTTTCAGTTGTGGTATGAGTATTTAAGTTTTAACTTTTTGCATATTACTTGCTGTGTATAAATTCCATAGATCATATCTAGGGCTGCATAAAAGAATTCGAGTATCTTTCCATTTATTGGCGTAAATTGTTGAAGAGGAATTTTGCGCTTTGTTATGCGTTTCCTAACTGGACTAAATTCCAGCATAATATGTAGTATACATACAAAACATCTCTAGATAATAAACAGGGCTGCACAAAAGAATTCGGATTTATTTCCTGTTATAGATGGTAATTTCTAAAAATGAGTTTTGAAATGTGTTATGCGTTTTCTAAATTGGTTACTATTATAGTATTTAGTACTGCTCAGTAGGATTGGTAAATTGTATTTTCAGAATTTTTGTATTTTTGGTATTTTGTATTTTCAGAATTTGTATTTTAGCATTACATAGTATAATTATTACTCAATATCACAAAGTATAATTTAGTAATGCTCAGCATATTTAGGTAAACAAACCTGCTGGGCAGGGCTAGTTGAGCTTAAGACGAAAGGTAATCCTCCCCGCCCGGTTTGACCTTGACCTTGGTTACTATTATATTTCACATTATTAAACGATCAAATTTCGTTACAGTATTCTGAATGTGTTGGTAAGTGTCTCATAATCTACAATTGACGTATGGTTTTTCTTTCTTGATTTACGATTACAAAAGAGGTGTGCTCTCAATATCTAGCGGACATCACCAAATTATGTATAGATGTTTCTCGCAATAAATTGATGTCTTGTTTGTTTTATTGCATCACGGTTTATAGTGAGAAAAAGGAGGGGAAACCTGATTTCCGGTTAACCCTCAAATGTCATAA
Source organism: Maratus michaelseni (assembly GCA_963931845.1). NCBI lineage: Eukaryota > Metazoa > Arthropoda > Arachnida > Araneae > Salticidae > Maratus > Maratus michaelseni. Next base: position 263,264,777 of record OZ007593.1, read on the forward strand.
TCAATTCTCAAAATACCATAGGTATATTTAAAATCATCTGAAAAAGGATTCCAAATCCACAGAGACACTGAATACCGGAAGAACTGAAAGAAAGCAATTCCGATTTTGGGATTCCTTTCACGGCGATAGGTTAATGACAAAGACAAACTCTTCCTCTTATTATATTAGATAATTCATTGTGAAACAATTTAAAAACTACTACATACTTCAGTGTTATGTAATTTCTGATTCCTCTAATCATAAAACATTTTTATCGCATATTTTAAAACAATAAATGTTTTATTCGCTTGCATTATTTAAAAAACTATTACCACTAATGCACCATATTTTAAACGTCACAAGTAATTTAATTGAATAATTTTTATAAAAGAATATTAATTCTTAGCTATTAATTAGTTCAATTATGTCAAAGGCATTGTTAATAGGGAATATTATCAAAAATGCTTATAAAAGATATTCATCTACACAACTATTTTCCTTGCCGTTATGCATTTCGTAATCATTTCTCAAATTAGCATTGGAATATTTAAAATCATCTAAAATAGGCGTTCCGAATCAACACAGAAATTGAATACGCAAGAACAGAATTCTATTTCCGGAGTCGAAGCACTTCAGTGATTATTTTCACCTGCAGAAAATTAATTTTGAAATCAGTTCGTCATCAAAATGTGGAAGAAAGTTTTGGAAAGGTGATATCTTACAATATATATGCTAATGTTGAAATAATTGTCTGAAATGCACTTATTTTAAATAGAAGTACGATTTAAAAACGTAATTAAAATTGGTTAAAAATAGTTTAAAAATTACTGCAAGTTTTAATAAGTTTTGAAAATATCTATTCAATAAGTGGACTCAATAAAGTATGATGCAACAGAAAAATGAAATTTTATATCATAAAATGGTAACACGTCTTGTTTACTTCTGATGGAGAAAGACCAATTTCTTTTGAAACACGTTGCTTATTTGTCACTTGGTAAACATTGGGGGGGGGGGGGTTCTTCGTATGGTGATTTGCACTAGTTTTAAAACATTTTATCACTCTTGAACCTTTAGGAACCTACTGTGATTTAGAGGTTGGGTAGAACTATTGGGGTATCCTGCGGTTGATGGAGAAAGGGGCAGAGTGAGTTCCACAGACTCCAGCGGAACCAGAGCCAATTATACATGTTATTAACTGCAATATTGAATATATAAAATGCAATCTTACGACAAATTTATATCTAGACAACCAGTAACAAGTGGGTAAGTGTGATCGAAGATCGCACAAAGGGTTTCGTTTAATATTCCTTTCAAAACACTTTATCCTTTCTTTAATAAATCCCCCCCCCCAAAAAAAAGAGTCATGTTTTTTATAAAGCAAAAATTTACCGGTCTATTTTTCTTTTTTTTTTCGAATATCTGAACCGGCCCGATAGCGGGCTAAGTCCGCTATTATACTCTGTCATGTGGACATAATAATATAATATCTGTCATTTAAACTAAATGCGATATTAAAAGAAATCAATTTCAAAATTAAACATGTTGAATAGAAACCTTCAAAATGTTAAAATATGCCAATATTTCCATAATCGGATTTTTATCATGATTCAATACGTTCCTCAAACTTATATATTTACTATTCTCTATTACTCATATTGATGCTCTCTTTGTATTATTCTTAAACATTTGAAAAATCCGTTATGACGTCAGATTAATCTTCTTTTTAATTCTCTAATGACGTCATATTAAGCTGCTTTCTGTATTTACACATACTCAAACTCCTTGTATTATCGAGGAAATGATTGAAAATTTCGGTTTTATTACCAATATGACGTCATATTAATCTTTTTTTTCAATTGGTGAAACTTTTTATTTCATTTTCATTTTTCATGTGGAAGTCTTTCAATAGAAAATTAATTATTGTAGAAAGAATTTTATTGTGGAATTTTAATTGTTGGCAACTGCTATAACGAAAAATGTTAAAATTTAATAGGAAAAGGTGTTATATTTTTGGTTTTTTATCTCTCTATATTAAAATAATATGATTTTTTCAAATTTTATGATTTTGAGCTTCATAGCAGGTATTCAGCTATAAGTACACAAAATTTCATGTATGTAAGTTAAATCGTTTCTGAGAACTGGCTCTGTAACGGACAGACAACGAAGCGGGAGTAATAGGGTTTCGTGAGATGAACGAAACCCTAAACAGAAGAAGAAACTGCATTTAAGGATGAAAAATGCGTCATATTTATAACGTTGCATTTTAAACGTCATATGTAAATCGATAAATTTAAAGCGTCATATTTAAAACGATTTTCTTATAGATAATGTGAAAGAGACGTGGCGATGACGAGACGTTTCGTGGGATGAACGAAACCCTAATAAAAAAAAGGCAAATAACATAAGTTATAGGTAGGACAAAAGTCTTAAAGAACTAAATACATGTAAGCAATGATAAATAAAAATATATTACAGAAAATATATATCTGCTCACCAGGACAACAGTAAAAAACTCTTTTTTAACGAGCCTTTTTTTTTTTTTTTTTTTTTTTTTTAAGTTGAATACTGTATTTAGACAGTAAAAATAAGAGAAAATTCGTAAGAAATAGAGAATTTTCTGTAAAATAAACAGTTTTTATTGCCAGTTAATTCGCTAATATTTAAAATGGACAGATGGTAGTACACAAAACTACTATATTTTGCATGAATACATTGAATGCCCTACAACTGAATTTTTACATTTGTGAAAAAAAATAAATTAATTAAGTTGAAGGGCAAGAAATTAAATAAATAAGGTAAAATAACTTAATAACGTATTTTTTTAAACAAAATGATATTTTCTGAGCGTCAGGGAACATAGTTGAATCATAGTGATAAGTGAATAACTTGTTCTGTTTAACTAAATATCTTTTTTAATTTTTGAGTGCTTCCTTTCTACATAATTGAATATTTTAAAATTAATTTTAATTATGTTTGCTTGTTTACACAATTAAAATAAATATTAAAATATTAAATTATGTAGAAAGGAAGTTCCCTTTAATTCTAAAACATAGCTCCTGAATTCCTGTTGGCCCTCCTCTCTCACGTGTCTCTTCATTTTTCTTTTCATTTTTGCTTCTGAACACATTAAATTTCAGCACATGAAAATGTAAATGTTTTCGAAACGTCTTTCACGTTTTGTAGTGTATTAAAGATGTTTCTTTTAATGGTACTATTTTTTAGTTCACAGGCTATCAAAGCCTGAGAGCTTATGTGCCCACGCGCCGGTTCTGTATGTACGTATGTACGTACGTATGTATGTAAGTAACGCGATAACTCTTGATAGAAATAGCCGTTTTGCTTCAAATTTTGTTTATACGTTCATTGTGATAAGGCGCTTCCCTGATTAGTTTTGGGATTCATTGGTTAAGTATAAAGGGGGGAACGGGGGGCTAACTCCCCCTTAATTTAAATAAATGTGTTTTTCATGCAGAATTATCCGATTTTTTTCAAATTTTGTATATAGGTTCATTCTGATAAGGCGCTTCCCTGATTAGTTTTGGGGGTTCATTGGTTAAGTATAAAGGGGAGGAACGGGGGATGACCCCCCCTTAATATATTGTCGATTTCTTTATTTTTCGAGGGGATTATTTCAAAGAATTTGAAATAAGAGTATAATAAACAATTAGTGTGAATAGCCTGTGAGCTCAATTCCCTCAGTAAAACTGGGCAGTTATCTTTTTTATTAGAGTTTCGTTCATCTCACTAAACCCTATTACTCCCGCTTTGTTGTCTGTCCGTCAGAGAGCCATTCTCAAAAACTATATAACTTACAGAGTTGAAACTTTGTGTAGATAGCCGATTACCAGCTATAAAGAGCTTAAAATATTAAAATTTGAAAAATTCGTATTATTTTAATAAATAGAGATAAAAAAAAAACAAAATTCTAACAGCTTTTTTCCTTTTAAATTTAATCATTTTTCGTTATAGCAGATTCCAAAAATTAAAAATCCACGTTGAAATTCTTTCCACAATAATTAATTTTCTATCAGACGATTTCCACGTGAAAAATGAAAATGAAATAAAAAGTTTCACCAATTGAAAAATATATAAATATGAAATAAAAATGATTGACGTCATAGTGGTAATTAAAAGGAAAATGTCTGAGATTTCTCAATAATACAAGGAGTATGATTATGTGTATGTACACAAAGCAGATTAATATCACGTCATTAGAGAATTAAAAAGAAAATCTGACGTCCTATTGGAAGTTTAACGAATTTTTCAAATGTTTGAGAATAATACAAAGCGAGTATCATTAGGAGTAATAGAGAATAGTAAATATATGAGTTTGAGGAATATATTGAATCACGATAAAAAATCCGACTATGGAAATATTCGCATATTTTATTATTTTGAAGGTGTACAATTTGTTTAATTTTGAAATTATTTTTTTAAATATCGCATTTAGTCCGAATGACGGATATTATTATGACAGAATATAATAGCGGACTTCACCCGCTATCGGACTGGTTTAGAAATTCGAAAAAACGAAAAAATACTAGGTGTACCGGTTAATTCTCGCTGTTTTACTTAATAGATGGCAGCAGCTGTTAATGCAACGTTCAATCATTTGACATATAGTGTATTTTGTTGTACTAACATAAGGCTTGAAAACCATAAATGTCAAAAGTTCTCAAAGTAATAACACCATATAAATATTCGTGCTCAAAAATGTCGAATTTCGTTCCTTCCAAATAGAATTTGCGGACTGTGCTTTTGTTTCTGTTTCATTCCGAGAAATCGGCTGCTGAAAGTCATAGAGCTTCTGTGAAAGTTCATGGTGACAATGCATTATCAGAAACAACATGCAGAGATTGGTTTCGACGATTTAAAAGTGGTGATTACAGCGTTGAAGACAAAGAACGTCCAGGTCAGCCAAAAAAGGTTGAAGATCCCAAATTGGAAGCTTTGCTCGACGAAGATCCGTGTCAGATCAGTCCGAAACAGTTAATGGCCAACGCTACCGACAACAAATGATGAATTTGAACCATGAATTGATCGAAAAACGGCCAGAATGGGCTAGAAGACATGGAAAAGTGATTTTACAGCATGACAATGCTCCGGCTCATACCACAACTTTGGTCACGGACACCGTAAAATCGCTGGGATGGGAACTGCTGCCTCACCCGCTGTACTCTCCGGACCTGGCCCCGTCCGACTACTATTTGTTTTCATCAATGTCGCACGCATTGGCAGAGCAACACTTCGATTCGTACGAAAATGTGAAAAAATGGCTCGATGACTGGTTTGGCTCAAAAAACGAACAATTTTTTTGGTGAAGCATCCACAAATTGCCAGAAAGATGGGGCAAATGTGTAGCTAGCGATGGCCGCTGGTTTGAATAATCCAATTTTATTTTTTCCTATGTATTTTTAGCTTCAAAAATCAATAAAAAACAGCGGGAATTAACCGGTACACCTAGTAGACCGGTAAATTTTTACTTTATAAAAAACATGACTTTTTTTTTTTTTTTTTAGTTGCTAAATGAAATTTATTTGAATTTATCAAAGAAAGGATAAAGTGTTTTGAAAGGAATATTAATCGAAATCCTTTGAGCGATCTTCGATCACACTTACCCACTTGTTAGACTAGTCTTCAATTATTTGTGTGTTTTTTAAGTTTTGCTTCATACAGCCAAAAGATGTCTACATCTGGAAATATGTAATTAGTATAACCTATTTATAGTTATAAAACAAATCATATATTGGAAACTGTATTTTACGAATCGACATCAGATTATAGATTAAATATTTCAAGTTCAAAACAAAATATTGCGCGTAATGAAACAATTACATACACACTCTTTTATAATGTATTTAAAAGTTTCTTTTGATGGTAATATTTTGTACACCAGATTTTAATGATTTGTTTGTGCTTTTTAAAATTTTGCAAAACTTAATTTCTGCCTCGTAAGACTAAAACTATCTGCTTCTGGAAACATATCGCTAATATCGTTCCATTTTTTGTTGTAAAATAAAGCATCTTTTGAAACATTATTTTACGAATCGACACCAGTTTATAGATTGACTGTTTCTATTACAAAAGCATGGACTATACGTAATGATACACTTGAGATATAAGAACTTTAAACGAAAATTATACAAAAACTTCCACATGTTCTACATAAAGCATTTATTGATAATATTTTTTATTAGACGTATTTTATTCCAGAAATATCATTGAATACTTCAATATCTAATAGTTAGAATTTATGAAGTTCCCAAATCTGTAATTTAACGGAAACGAGACAACGGAACATAATTAAGCATTTGTGTATCCGGACATTCGGGGCAGAGTGATTTCCACTGTCAATTGAGTGATTTTCGATTGATAATATATAACTGTTTGCGATTTCGACAGCAAACACTTAATTGAATGATAAGTTAATCATGCGATATTTCATGTGTCTATAACTTCACAGCATTCTGTTATTAGACTCGCATAATTTCAATTTGATATTATAAAATGTCACTTTCCAAATAAAATGCATTTCCCACATTCAGATGCTGAAACATCCATTATTAGATTCAGTTTTCATATTTATTTAAACATTTTTATTAATTTGCATTTTTAACGCAAAATTTCCAATTTTTAAGATTATTACAGCTAAAGTGTTATAATAATTATTTTAGAATATTGTCGACTGATTAGACATATAACTTATCAGATCCAGGAATTTATAAATGAAACGATTTTCCTAAATGATAACATTATCTGAAAAGTGAAACATTTGCATATAACATTGAACCTGATCATTTATTTGTTTCTAATAAATTTAACGCTAATTTAATAACCTTGTTTCTTGTATTCTTAAAATTTTCTAGATTGAATAATATTCTGTAATGCACATTCTAGTTTCCATGTTTTCTTTATTTTGAATTAGTGTTCTTTTTTACGTTACAGGATAGAATTTAGAGAACACAATACAATATAAACTACATATGCTTACAAACTGCAATATAAAGAGTTTACAATAGCGGATAGTGTCTAGAATATTTTTATTAGAGACCTTTACAAACATGGTGATTTACACCGTTAAAAATTTGCAACAATCTGCCCACTCATTCGAAAACGGTTGCATAACCGTAATTTATCTCTATTCTATACTATTAATAGGGTAAATAATACAGTCACATACCCATCATTATCTTGTCATATAACAGTTATCATTAAAAATGGTAGAATGACTGAATAGTTAGTTGCAGATTTTTATCAGTGTAGGCTTAAAAATAATTTAGACTTACCCTCCCTTACTTCCAATGCTAGAAATAATGTTTTTAAAGATGTCATTTGAAATACATGCATTGTAGTTATTGTATAATATGTTGAAACTATTGACCGTTTAATTACGGACCAAGACTAGCGACTGTTTTTATATTTATTTGGGCTGCAATTTACAAAAAAATTCTTTGAGTCAGATATCTCTTGAAAATATCCTAGTTTAAGTATATTTATTATTATTACTTAGAGATGATTATTTTTCAAAAACTGGTACGAATAGAAATTAAAAAGAATCGGTGGGACGCTGTCCAACCCCGTATCAAAAAATTTAAGGTACACTGAGAAAAATGACATTTTCAAATCTTAGTAAATCGATGTTTTCATTTTGTTATGAAACTTTTTGTTTCAAATAGGACGACCTAATGCTTTCAATTCTGAAATACCATAAATACTCAGAATACTGAAACATGTACATACGCAAAAATGATTAGGGTCAGTTCAAACTCATTTTTGAAACATGGATATACTCAAATATGAGCACATGATGTTTTATTCTTGAGTTTGTGCATGTTTTCAAAAATGAGTATATACATGTTTCAAAATTGAATAATTTTGATTCGGAGCCATTTTGACTCTGCGACATACTCAGATTTGAGAATTTTTTGCTCAGTTCTGAAAATGTTCTTTTTAAAGTGTATGTTTGAAATATTTTGAAATTACAGAACATGACTTTATTTTACTGTCACGAATTTTTTATGACATAAAAGATTGAAGCTGATTAATTGTGCGCTGATAATCAATTTTGTATCAATTTTGAATTATCGTTTGACTTTATTTTAAATATTATCAACTTTAATAATATTCAGAAATGTATTTTCTTCTTTCCTTATTATTTGCACTTTAAATTATTCACTACTGCATTTTAAAATAAAATATCAAGTAAAGTTTTCAGTCCAAAATGAAAAGTACTTACAATAAAGTTTAGAGTAGATAATGTTTTTATTAGAAACTTTTCAAGGCATCGTGATCTAAGGATAGAAAAAAAAAATCATAATTTCAGCCCCCAAAAGGAGCATTTTACTTACCCATCATACGTAGTATATGGTAAGTCGTGTAATCGTTTTGAAAATTTAAAAAAAAAATTGACAGATTTACACGTTTCGGACACTGGAGATTCCGAAAGACAAAGTTTTAGAAAAAAAAAATTGCCGTCCGTCTTTCCGTCTGTCTGCGTGTCTGTGTGTCTGTAAACGCTCTAACTCCCGAACAAATTGAGATAGAGACTTGAAATTCGGTATGTACTTAGTATGTGATAATGGGAAGAAGCTTATTGAATTTTAGTAACCTCGATTAACCGGAACTATTTTTTTTCGGATTCTTAAAATATTCGTTTTGATAAAAGGTATACAAAAATTTTCGAAATTGTTTATTTTATGGAATGAATATAACAGACAGTAAAAAACATAAATTTTGCATAACGAATGAAGTCGATCGGATAATTTGTTGCCGAGTTATTGGTAATCCTACTTTCTGCACTCTTCGATTTTTCATGACCCTGTATTTCATTCATATTTCAATTCAAAGATATATTTTAATTGGAAAAGAGACGTTTAATCTGACGCAGTAAACTGTTAGTTAATATGATTATCGTTTTTAGAATTAAAAGGGTGATTCTCTTACGCAATTCAGTAATAGAGCATTTAAAGTTTATGACGCCATCAAGCCACGATTTTATTCGAATTGCAATGCATTTTATAAATAACTTACACATGTTTTATTTTCATATTTTATGTATGGATATCCATTATGAGTAATTATTACGGTGGCCCCCAACGACTAGTTTACTTTTAATCTAAGATGTTTTAATTTTTTTATATAAATTAACATTTAAATTCATTATTTAGAATGTTAATGTTTGTATAATTACATATTGTCATTCAGGTTCTTTCCAACATAGTTGATTTACACTCTCCAACATACTTGAAAAGCATACCACGATCACTATTGAAAATGAAGTGTGTAGCATTTATGGTTCGTTTACAGGGACAGCCAAAAGTATTCCGTTACATTACGGTCAGTGGGAAAATATCGTTTCAAGTGAATTTTAATGGCGTTTTACAATTTCAAACATAATGAAATTGATATGTATGTATGAAGTACACTAAAATATGCATTCTGTGGCATGTGGATTCCAAAGCATTTATTATTCATTTACAGGGCCGTACAAAAGGATTCAGTTACTTAATGGTCTACGGGGGAAAGCTTTTTTAGCGTATTTTATTTATGTCTCACTATTTGTAAATGTAATGAAATTGATATACATTACACTATTTCTAACATAATGAAACTGATATGCCTTACTCAAGTTTAGTATAAGGTATTTGCTGTAGAATATGATGTGCATAGCATTTATTGTTCATTTAAAGGACACACAAAATAATTTGGATAAAGTACTGTATCCGAATACTATCTACTAGCGATAATTGTTAAAAGTGCGTTTCTAGTTATGGTATGCGATTTTAAAGAAACTACAATTTTGTATACTACGTAATATGTATGAATGCTATAGATCATATATAGGGCTACACAAATAATTCTGAAGCACTATTGAGTATGAACGTGAATTTTTTAAAGGTGGAGAAACGTTGACGTCAAATCTTGTCAGTTGTAACATCTGCCCAATAAATTTCGCATTTACAGCATTTTATTTTAACGTCTAATAAAATCACAATTTCAACGTTTAACCAGTTGGATAGAAAATAAAGTCTTTTGAAATGCCATGTGTTTGAAAACTGTATCTCAATTTATTGGTTTTATTTTAACGTCTAAACAAAGCACAATTTCATTGTTTACACAGTTGGATAGAAAATAAAGTGTCCTTTGAAATGCCATGTGTTAGAAAACTGTATCTCAATTTACTGATTTTTTATGGTTTTAAAAACAATTTTCAAGCACGAATTTATTTTAATCTATCTGTGTTGCTGCAGCTCGATTACAAACGATTAACCCGTTTGCACTTAAAAGAACATAAATAGTTCAATATTTGTTTTCGGCTATTATTTCATAACGAAATTAAAATTTCATCAGTAAATAAATAAAATACTATAAATAAAACACAAAATTAACAGCCATATATTCGAATTACGCGCTTAAAACTTCGAAACGATCAGAATCAATAAGGCTGCTGTGTGTAGCGTAAACGTCGGTGATTTCTTCGACAATTAACCACTAGCTTGAGTCTAATACGAAAGTATCGCTTTTAATAAATTTCAAAACTACATTTGAATGGATAATCAATATTTTTTAAAATAAAAAAGGTTTTTGGTTTCGTTTGTGGACAATCTAAAGATATATATTAAGGTAAAGCTAGGAGAGTCTGCGCACAATTCAACAAATAATGATAAAAAATCTAAATATTAATTTTTTGCTGAACTATCCATGAATAATTTTGACTTCATTTGTTTTTTATGCATTTCCATTGCTACTTTGTTGTTATGTTATAATTTAATAGAACAGCTGTAATAAAACCAAAACAGCTATTTTGCCCAATCTGTCCTTGCAGCGTTGGTGTGATTGCGCACATGGGTAGGAGAGAGTTATTAATAATAACTACAATATAATTGTTATTATTAATTCAAATCTCAATGTCTCAATGTGTAATAATTAACAATAACAATTGCACTTAAATGACATTATTATAAAGTTTTTGTGAACAAATATTATTGTAATAGGAGTGAATATTTCGATCTAATTATTAAAGAATCAGAAAAAGCCCTTAATTTACTTTCCTTCAGTTATTTATTTATTTATTTTGTAGCCACTTCCTTCTTAAGTCTTCTTACATCACTTTGTATTGGTGCAAATCCAACTGCCTGAAGTTTACGTATATGAACAGCTAATTTCTTCTCCGCTTCCGTACATAGTGGCAAACTTGGATCCGTCATTCGCTTTAGTAATTTTTCTGCAGTCTATGTAAATCAAAAAGGTGTATAAAAAATTATAAATTGAAAACATTATTTCCGTTAAGAATTAGAACATGATACAAGGATTCTGGAACACTTTTTGTTTTGGCTATATCTCAAAAAATGGCTGAGATATGGCAGTTTGGAATTCTAGGGTGGTTGGGATTTTGAAAAAATCTGATATTTGATATGCTTTAACTCTCGTTTTTAAGAACCGATATAAATGTGATAGATCATGTGTACAGAACATACCCAGGTCTCGCCAGAGTTCGTTGGCCAGCTTCATGCGCCATTTTGTTTCAAAATGGCGGCCAGTGAAATAAAAAAAAATTAAAAATCAAAATGATGTATAACAAATTATAAATTGAAAAAGTTGTTTCCGTTAAGTGTTAGATCGTGATACAAGAATTCCAGAACATTTTTTGTTTTGACTTTATCTTAAAAAAATGGCTGAGATATGGGAGTTTGAAATTCTAAGGTGCCTGACATTTTGAAACAATTTGATTTTTGTTATGCTGTAACTCTCATGCTGAAATTCGCATTCAAATTCAGTATTAACGAATCCCGGGATTGGATCCTCTGTAATCAGGCTCCAAACATTTTAGCTTCGGGTGTTTGAGTAAGTAAAATGAGTTGAAGTTTTAAAAACATAGACTATGGAAGCTAACTTTTCCTCCCGGTACAAGCCGGAAGGACTTTTTAAAATTTAAATTAGGAATATTTATTTAACAATTTAAAGTGCCATTTTTGTGTGTTAAGTATGATACAGAATATAAAATATTACTGACAGAAAAGTAAACTTTAAAATATTATGTATGAAAAGGAAATAATTTTATCCGATAAAAGTCTATGGGATGTAAGTACATCGGAACAAACTACTGAAACGGCAGCTAATCGAGATATTTGGAATAAAGCAATCAAGTCTGCTAAATCAAAAATTACTTAAAGTGTATAATCAATTGATACATTCCTTTGAGTGTTTTCCATTACTATAAGTTATGTTAAAATGGTTGTAGACAAAATTATTTTTAACAAAATAATTTTTTGAACCGTATATAGACTGAAGGGATATGAAAGATATTACAGAATCAAACTGCGATTAATATATATATATATATTCTGGGATTTAAAAGCATACTTATGAAAATATAGGAAAACTCAAACGCTGAAAAGGTTAACAAGCATGAGGAAAAGGAAAAAAGTATGTGGAATTCCTTACGTAAAGTTTATGAACAAAATCATTTAATTACAAAACTTTTTTTGCAAAAAATATTACATAGTATGAAATATCATGAAGCATTAAACGTGAAAGATTATATAAAAAATTTGTTAGAAAATTTTGATTAACTAAGAGGTCAAGGTAAAATATCTCTAGATGATGATATTGTTGAAATTTAATAAGTGTGATCCAGAAATTTATGATTCTTTAATTAAAACTTTCGAAGCTAACTCTTCTGAATAATTATGATTAAAATACGTAAAAAGTAAACTTATTGCAACGTAGGAGCGTCGCTTAGAAACATCTAAGTTAAATGTTACAGTAACAATGAAAATAATCAAAGGTCCAAAGAAAAAATGGGAAAAATAGTGTCCAGTCTGAGGAATAGTCAGAAGATCTTTGCCACTGCTGTAAAAATCTAAGGATATTATTGGTTTTTTGTTATTTTTAGGAAGCGGAGCTGCAAAAAACAAGATAATATAAAGTTAGAAAATAAATTACAGGTAATGTGGAAGTTAAAACTGAAAATAAGGTTTAAAACTTCCAAAAAAATTTCTAATGCTGATTGGTATATTGACTCTGATGCAACACCTCATATAATAAATGATAAAAATATTTACTGTACTGAAATAAAATTAAAAAAAGCAAAGTACAAGTTAATAGTGGTCAATTATTCGACATTAAACGTATTGGTGATGGTTTAATTAAGTACAAATGAACAAATAAAGAAAACAACATCAAAGTTTGTAATGTTTTATATGTTTCAGGTATTGATAGCAGAGTATTATCAGTAAAACGACATGATGATAATAGTTATTTTGGATAACTTTGGAAACAAAAAGTGCACAATAACAAAAAATCATACGTTGTAATTGTGAGAAATTAATAAAACGGCTTATATAATTTAACCTGCAATAAACTGGGTAATAAAGATTTTGAAGAATCCTATATTAATTGTATTCATGTATGACATAGAATATTTGGACATCAGGGTTTTCTAGCAATTAGGAAATTAAGAGATAATTAAGATAGTTCAGAATGCTTATCGTAAACGAAAGAAACACCGAGCATCGAAAGTTGGAGATTAATTCCATGCTAACCTTTTCAAAATGTAATTTCCACAGAAAAGTGGACAGCCTCAACATTTATAGATGACAAGAAAAGATTTCTAATTTTTTATTTACTGACGCAAAAAAGGAAAGCGGCTACAAAAATTGAAGAATTTTTCAATTATCTGAAAACTAAATTTGAAAGCACTCCAAAGATATTGAGAAGGGACAGAGGAGAGAAATTTGTGAATAAAAGACTGCAAAATTACATGATTAAGGAAGGGTGTATGAATCAGTTATCCCACTCTCTTCAACAGAATGGAGTTACAGGAAGAAGGAATCATTATCTGACTGAAATGACAAAATGTATGTTTGAAGATTCAAAGTTGGATAAAAAGATTTGGGGAGCTGCAATAGTGACATTATACTATCTGCAAAATCGTTTGCCCACAAACACATGCAAAAGAACACCTTTTGAAACATGGCATGGATATAAACCAACAGTAAAACATTTAAAAATGTTTTATTTTAAAGTTATTTATTATATCGCACCTGTGTGAAGAAGAAAACTGAATAACTAGCTTAAAGAAGAGATCTTTCTTGCTTGTGCAGAAAAATCCAAAGTTATATTATGCTTGATAGAGAAATAAATATAGTAATCAATTCAAGAAATGTAATTTGTCTTAATGATGGAAAAAGTGACGTATGAACTAATGTTCATGAAACAGGTGACAGTAATGAACACAATAAAACTATTTTGGATTTAAATGATAAATGTAAAAAAAAAAATAAAAAAAAAAAAAATAAAAAAAAAAATTAGAGAAAGGGGAAGATTTAAAGGAAAAGAAAGATGTAATATTAAGACGTTCAGAAAGGTCCAATAAAGGTGTTTCACCCGCAAGATATATTACAACTTATAAAAAAATATACATCCTATATCTGTTAAAAATGTTAATAAATCTATGTCATGATCTGAAATGATAAAGTTACCTGAATATGAATAAAATGAATAGATTAAAGCTGCAAATCTAACTGTACTTCTTTTTTCGACAACGGTCTTTTAAATGATGATATAAAAAAATAATTATATATACGACAACCATCTGGATATATTATTGAAGTTAAGGAAGATAAAGTATAAAAATTAAAGAAAGGTCTGTATGGTTTAAAACAATCAGCCATAGCTTGGAATGGAAAGGTAAATTCATTTTTAACATTAAATGGTCATGTGCGTAGTAAAGTGGATGTTTCTACATGAGAACAGAAGAAAATGGCTGGAGCGATATTCTATTGTGTGTTTCTGATATTCTAATTTGTGCATTATATGAAGAAACTGAAGATAACATAATGCAAATATTTAAAGAATCGTTTGATATATCTGATTTAGGACAAGTTTCATATTAGTTAGAATTTCAAGTTGAAATGTGGATTAAATGAAGTTAAAGATGCAAATATTCCTATCAGTGAAGAGTTTTTTTTTAAATGAAGATTTATCAAGTATAGGGAAGTAATTGGATATATTTTATATATTTATAATATTTTACGACTAGGTATTGCAACGGCAATTGGAATGTTATCAAGATGTGTTTCTAAACTAACTGAAAATGACTGGACGTTATGAGATGTCTTAAAGGAACATCTAAGTTGAAATTAAAATTTGGGAACGATCTTTTGAAATCGTTTGAAGTTTATGCTGATACTGATTGAGCAGGAAATATTTCAGATCGAAAGTCAATTTCTAGATACATAAATATGCTGGGAAATGCATTTGTAAAATACTCCAGTTGGAAACAATATTTAGTTTTTCCATCTTTACGAAAGATGGATTTATTGCTGTGTTTGAAGCATGTAACGAGGCTGGCACAATAACTTGTGTGAAATTGAGGATATTCAGAAAAGACAGTTTACGATTTATGAAGACAATCAAGGTTATATTGCTACGACTGAAAACGAGCGTATCAGTCAATGATCTAAACACACCAAAATTCGTTACTGTTTTATACGTGAACTTTATAAAAAGGTGTGTTTAATATAAAGTACTGTGAATCTCGTAATATGACTGCAGATATGTTTACAAAGGAATTGGGCAAAATAAAGTTTAAAGAAATGTGTGTTAGAATTTATTTTAATGAGGAAACTTGAGGGGGATGTTGAACTATGTATTCTCGTGCAATCTACCTTATAAATGTTATTTGAAAGATTTACATTTTATTGATTTGCAACTGTATTATATTCGGCTCTTATATTAGCAGTTTATATTTTGACAAATTATATGTAGATTTCCAAGTTTCCCATTTGATCGAGTTACTACTAAATATATATTTCCTAATTTACTGCGCTTCTTGATCTCAATGATGCATACGTAAGTAGTGTGTTTTACAATTTATTTTTAACAGCTTAACCTTCTCTTAAGACGAAGTCTTACTTTAAGTAACAGAAATTCTGATTTTAAGATCCATTCATAAAACATAATATATAATTATTGTAAATGATATTGCATCCTAGAAGGATATATTTGAAATATTTAAAATATTCAAAATATGGTTTTACTTTCAGTAACATAATGACAGATTTTACATTTTCCTTTTTTTAGATCCTATCAAAAAGTCATACCTTACTGAAATTTAGCCGCTTGCGTAGTTTATTCGTAACGCATATTTTTTCTCCCCTTTTTCATTTTTCTCTAAAAGTTAAAAACAATTTTCAATTAATTTTGTAGGTGTATATCAAGACAAACCACACAGAAAAATAACTTTTTCATTAAATTGCATTTTCTAACATTTTTCCTAAGTTAGACAAATTAGTTCTATTAGATTTAGGAAAAGAAATATTGAGAAAAATATTTTCAATTAAAAATGCTTACGAAGAAAATATATCTTAATTTCAAATAAAACCTTCTCCCAATTACATATTTGTCATGAAAACTAAAAATTCTCCCAAATACATTTACAATCAATTGGAGAAGCCGTTTCAAATATCCTAACACCTGAAGTGTTGCAGAACAGAATTCAATTTCCAAAGCAGAAACACTTCAGTGGTTATTTTCGCCGGAAGAAAATTAATTTTGAAATCAGTTCGTCATCATAATATGGAAATGCGTTTGGGGCGGTACGCTGTTATAAAATCATTCTAATAATTAAATAATTGTTTAATAGAAATAAATTGGTAGCGTTTGAACTTTATGAAACAAGTTTGGTGATGAGTATGAAGCTACATCTTGTTCAAGATAATAAGGAAATAATTAGACGTAATTAAAATATTTAGTGTTTTAAATAATGAATATGTTGCTTGTTATACAAATATTGTTTAGAGAAACTTATCATAAACATGTTGTTTTTAATTCAATAAATATTTTCACTCAAAGGAGAATAATTTTATATCAGCGCTTCTGCACAATGTGGAAAATAATTTAACGATAATGTTTTATAATGCAAATCTGATAATTATAAAAAAATGTTTGACATACATATGTATACATTAATTATGAGTTTTATGAATCAAATTTGATATTAAAAATAAAATCCTGCATTAAAAAGGATGTTGAAATTTATAAAGTCTATGGTGTTCTCAAGAATCTATGTTGTGTTTCATCCCATACTTTCCATATAGTGTTCTTACAAAAATAATTGCGAATATATATTAATAAAATAAAAAAGGGTTAATAGGGTACACGCATGCTAGGGGATACCAGGGTACGCCAGGTGTCTCGATTTACGCGGAATGTTCCGATTTTCAGGGGTTCCAAGGAAGTTACAGTGAAACTACACCGCGGGACACCTAAAGTCCAGATTTTTTATGATGCGCAAGTTCTTTTAAAATTCTTTTAGTGTCATGCTATTCGTTAGTCTGTATCGAGTGGAACTTACTGCAGTAAACCTGTTAAAACAGAACCTGTCTATAACGGAAAATTTTATGATTCCACAGAAAGGAATACTGAACAAATCTATCTGCTGAAACGAAATATTTTTCCGGTATCTAGCTACTCTGTTTTCACAAGTTTTATTTAACTTTATTTGGTAAGAAGTTATTTAAAAGAGTAAAACCTACTAAGAAGGAAATCCGACTGCAAAAAGATTCTGTTTTAGGCAGTATTTTGTCTTAACAAGTGTAATTGTATGATATTCCTTCTGTAGGGACCACGAAGTTTTTACGTTTCACATAGTATTCCGTTATAGACAAATTCCGTTCTCATAGGATATACTGTATTCGTATGTCCCGAATTAGAAACAACTGTCCTGCTCTTTTTATCTCCCTGTCCCGCTTTTTGTGACAATGGACTTGGCATGCAGTTCTACCATAATTTTGTAACAAAAATGTTTGTCTTTTTTAAAAACAGAAAAATATTACAAATTCTATGATTAAATGTGGTGACTACGAATTCTGATACTTAAATATTATAGTACTTATATATACTTATATATAAGAAATTTTCAAATCTGAAATATGGCGAGATTCCTTGGAAATTCCAAGGTGTGTGCATTTTATCAAAGAGTGCGCAGAGCATGCGAAACAGAACTCATTTTCAAAAGCCGAAACACTACAGTAATAATTTTTTCTCGAAAAATATTAATTTTGGAATTAATTTATCTTTACGATATGTAAATACAACAAACCGGTATGTTTATATATATATTTATATTATTAAAAAACAAAACAAAATAAACGGGTTTTATGCATTTTACACAATTTCTCAAACATTCCATCATTCACATACTCATCTACATTATGTTTCCTCATACAAGGCTAAATTTTATTTACTACTATCTTCCCATTTGGTCTCTATAACTATTTAAATAGTATTTACATCCTTTAGTTTTCACCACTTTCTAAATTTTATTTACATCAATTACTACATTGTCTTTAATTTATTTTAAGTAAACTCTTTGTAAAATTCCATCTTCTCCTTTAATCTGACATATGGCAGCACCAGACTTTTTTCATCTCAATACTGTTTGTAGATTCAGCCATTCCTTTTTTATTTAATACTAGATGGCAGTACCTATCTTTTTCCTTTTCTTTTATTATAAATTTTTCAGTTTGAAATGAGTTCAGCTATTCAGTTCTTCAGTGTCCATGGAAATGTGAAGAGCTCCTAAGTTTATAAGCAATTTCAATGAAGTTTCATCACAGACATTCTTTGTTTTCATAATGAGCTATACCTATTGCTTTATTGTGTTTTATGTATCACTGTTTTATCATGGTTTATTTATTTATTTGATCTTTGGGTTTTATTTTTTATACATACCTATCGCATATTGGTTTCTCTATATGTTATAAGGAACATAATATTGTCATTTTTAGGCTTAATGCCGACAATATTTGATGAAATAACATATATTTACTATGAATTATTCTTATGATGCTCCTCTGAAGAATCCATAAGATATTTATAGTATTCCATTCTTGATTTTTCTTTTTATTAAGTTTAAGACTTGCAGTGTCCTTTCCATTGCTTTTTATAATATCTCTTCCTTTGTTTTTTACACAGGTCATTTCATTATATATATATACAGAATGTTTCTAAAGTCTCTGTACATTTTTAAGAAATGGGATTTTAATAAAATTTCTTTGCTGGTTATCTGATAGAGTTCTTTCAACAGAAGAAATAATAGACATTGTTTGTGCTTGTCTACATGTATGAATAGTTGCAGGAAGACTTCGCCCACAAATTCTAAAAGTCAGTCTCTATCACAGTAGATATTAAAAGCTTGGTAAACAAATTCAAGCAAACCAGTAATGTTAAAGATGAAGATAGATCTCTAATAACTTCAATTGTTGTGGAAAGAGTACAAGAAGCGATTGCACATAGCCCCAAGTCATTTATGTGAATATTCATTTATGTGAAGCTGGGATCTCGCTATTGTGCATTCTACTGCTTGGAAAGCTCCACATTATCATTACCCCATTCATATTGTGCATAAACTTGAAACTGAAAACTATACACTTCGGCAAGCTATGTATTACAGCTTACTAGAAACTGTGCAGAATGACAACTTAATGCGGGTGAAATCTTTCTGCACCTGTCCATACGTCAATTCATGTACCCAATAACAAACAATGGTTATTCCTTCTTCTGTTGAAAGTATTCTATCAGATCACTTACAAAAAACTTGGAATTAGAACCGATACTTCAAAAATGTATGTAGATCTTTACAAAAACCCTGTATATAAAATAGGGTATCCAATCCGGGATTCTCAGGTTACAGAACAAATGTGAAATCCTTTGTTTAAAATGGAAAACTCTAATAGAATGTTTAAATTTAATATATATTTTCAGATTGTCCTCTAACAACATCAGAAAACATTTTCATTTAAAAAATATCAATAATGTAATCAAATAAAGTTTTGAAATTTATTAAAAGCGATACTTTCGTATTAGCCGCGTGTCAAGGGTTAATAGCTGGAAAAAATCACCAAAAATATAGCTACTTGCAGTAGCTTTTTTGATTTTTGTAATTTCAACGATTTATTTGCATAGGTCGATTACATGTCTTTTAAATTTGTGTTTTATTTGTATTATTTAAATTATCTATTGAAGAAGTTTTAATTTCGTAATGGGATATTAGTTGAAAACAAAAGCCGGACCATTTATATTGTTAAGTGCAAACCTATTACTCTTTCGTGATCTGTCTGCATTGGATAGAGATATATTTAAAATTTCATGTTTAAAATTATTTAAAAAACCACAAAATATTAGTAAATTGAAATACAGATTTCAAACAAATTGCATTTGAAAGAACATCTTTTTATCTATTTTATGGTGTAAAAATCTAAATTGCGCAATGTAAAACAATTTCAGTAAAACGGCATTTAATGATCAGGTGTCGTCGCCGTCAATATGACGTTAGTGTTACTCACGGACATGTTTTTTTATAATATATATACTAAATGAATAAAATATTTGCTCGATAAAAGTAAATTGGTAGAGTTTAGACTTTATGTAGGGTGTTTGACTTATCAGACGCACTGCCGTATTCCCAGATCATGAGAATGAAGCTACATATTGCTTTAATTCTACTACTATCTATTATCTACTATATACAGGGTGTTTCACGAAGGACCCCTAACTTAGAAACACGATGATAGATAGAAGTATGAAACCAGTGGTATGTTTATTAAAAAACCACAAGAATCTGATATAGAAACTTCAAAATTTTAGTTAAAAATAGCGCCGATAGATAGTTTTGCTGGCAGCATTACGGATTCCTATAAAGATCAGACGGCAAGAATGTTCAGTCGTCGAAGATTTCGCCGTTGAAAGGTGATCGCTATTAGCGCATAGTGAAATAAATTCTGGAAGTGAAACTGAAAGACATTGTTTACCGCCCTGATTCCAAGATTAACCCACGCTCTCAATGAAGATTATCTGTATCGTTATAATCCTTAACATTAGAATGATTTAAATTACGTATGCATTTTTTAAACACCCTGTATTTATCGGGAGTTTATGAAATAAGTTTGATATTAAAAATACGACTATACATTGTTTAAATAGGAATATAAGCCGAAATTAATAATAAACTTCATGTTTTGAAGAATATTTTGTTTTTTACCCCATATTTACTATTAATTTTTTTTAGAGAAAATTACTTTGAATTAAAAAAGAGTTCATAACAGTACATCTCCTAATTTTAAAACAAACATCTTCTCATTTAGACATGTTTCAACGAATTTAAAAATTTACCCCCAAACACATTGGAAATAAGTTAAAGAATGCTTTTCAAATATTTTAACACTTCAAATGCTGCACAACATAATTTAATTTCCAAAGCAGAAACATTTCAATAATTATTTGCGCTAGAAGAAAATTAATAATCCTTCATCATAATATGAAAATGCGCTTGGGGCGGTTTGTTCTTTTTAATATACAGATCTTAGAAAGAAAAAGTCTGATAGAAACAAACTGGTAGAGTTTGAACTGCGTGAAGGAGATCTGATAATGAGAATGAGTGTATATCTGGCTTAAAATAAATACGAAATAAATTAAAAATAATTAGAATATTTAAGGTTTTATTTAATGGCTATCTTCTGGCTATGCAAATATTGTTTACAGAAATTGAGCAAATGTATGTTATTCTTTATTCGGTAATTATTCTCACACAAAAGGAAGTAATTCTGAAATGAGTTCGTCATCAGGATGTAAAATGTCGTACTTGTAAATCAAAATTTTGTAATATAAATGTAATAATTGACTTTTTTTTTTAAAATTTAAGTATGTATATATTAATCGTAAACATTATGAAATAATTTTGGAAATGAAATTATATGTTGTTTAAAATAAAATAGAAAACATAATAATAACAAGATGGCTCCAATGGGGTCACCTATTTCAGGTTTATTAGCTGAATATACTCTTCGCCCATTGGAAAATAAAGTTTTTGGCACAATTCACTTAACACCCCACACTTGGCTCAGATATGTTGATGATATTTTTATAATTTGGCAGCATAGTCTTGATGAACTTAAAATATTTATAAATCAACTAAACTCAATCGACAATAACATTAAATTCCCTATTGAAATTGAACATAATAAAAGTCTTCCATTCCTTGATGTAATGTTAACAAGAACAAATAAATCTATCGACAGAGCTGTTTTCCGGAAAAACATGGCTAACCAATCTAAATATATTTATGAAGAAAATAATAAAAGTACATAAATTAGCTGTTATTCCTAGGATTATTGGAAGACTAAAAGATCATAAAAGCAACATGCCATTACGTCCTATAGTTTCAAAGTGCTCAGGACCGACTTATTTCTTAGAAAAAGCTTATGTTCCCTTCTTAAGAGATATTTTACCAGATTCTACATTAACTATTAAATCAACGGAAGATTTCATTCAAAAAATCAAACATATACAGCTACCAGATAATTATATAATGGCTAGTCTTGATATTATTTCATTGTATCCATCAATTGACACACATGTAGTATGTAATAAGATTTGTGATGATATTGAACAGATAGAAGAATTTAATGATGATATGAAAATAACAATAAAAAGAGGACTTAATCTAATCATCCATAATAACTATTTCACATTCAATAGTAAATATTATAAGCAGAATCACGGAGCTCCAATGGGGTCACCTATTTCAGGTTTATTAGCTGAATATACTCTTCGCCCATTGGAAAATAAAGTTTTTGGCACATTTCACTTAACACCTCACACTTGGCTCAGATATGTTGATGATATTTTTATAATTTGGCAGCATAGTCTTGATGAACTTAAAATATTTATAAATCAACTAAACTCAATCGACAATAACATTAAATTAACTATTGAAATTGAACATAATAAAAGTCTTCCATTCCTTGATGCAATGTTAACAAGAACAAATAAATCTATCGACAGAGCTGTTTTCCGGAAAAACATGGCTAACCAATCTACCATACCAAATAACGCATGTTCTCCCTTTACATACAAAATTTCAGCCTACAGATTTCTCATAAGACGAGCCTTTATAATTTGTACTGAAAATAAATTGAATAATGAATTAGATAATATTCGTAAAATTGCTTATAATAATGGTTTTAAAGTACACCATATTAATAAATTAATCATGGATATCAGCAATAATAAGAAACCAGAAAAGAAAGATGATTCGCAAAAATACAAACTTTATACTCTGCAATATTATCCAAGCTTTTTTGAAAAATTAAAACACAGCCTTAAACGTTTCAATATCTGCTTAATAGCCAAACCACCTAAGAAATTAAAGAATATCATTTGCAGTAAAATTGACCCAATTAATTTTGAGAATTATTCAGGAGTACATGAAATACCTTTTATTAAAGAAAACGGATCCAAGAATTACTACATAGGCATGACCAGCAGGAAATTTAATTGCAGAAAAAAAGAGCATATAGCTGATATTAAATGCAATAGAAAAACTACAGCCCTGGCAAGATTATATCAAGGAGAAACCATCCAAATAAATTTCAATGAAAGTTAAATAATATTTCCCTCCAGTCTATATTATCCATCCATAATAAGAGAAACCATACAGATACTCAAGCGCAAAAATACAATATGTAACGATGCGGCATTTTTCAATTTACCGAAACTGCGGCTAGAATTACTCCATGGTCAAAGATATGAAAATAAACAATCAAGTAAAAATAATAGATAACGTGCGTAATTTTAAAAAAAGTACATGAAAATAATAACTTCAAAGCCCGTGCAGCTTTAGAATATTCTCATTTTGTTTTTGAAAATGACTCAGAAAGAGTCGAAACATGTAAAACAACTAATTAAAGTTATTTTAATTTATATTATAGTTGTTAATTTTACACCTTTAGCATTTAAAAGTAATATACTATTACAAGGTGTTATAATTTATTATATTGTTAATAGAAAACAAGTTATAATTTTAAAAAAGACTTTCACGTTTTGAAGAAATTTATGTTTCAAATTTATGTTTTAAATTTATGTTTTAAATTTATGTTTTAAATTTATGTTTAAATTTAAATTTACTTTTTTTTTTACTATATTTGTCTCATTATTCTAAAAATATTGGTCAAGGTTAGATTAAGAAAGAAGATATAAAAAAAAAAAAGAAAAGATTAAGAATAAAATATTTCCTAATTTCCAAACAACTATCCTCTCAATTAAATATTATCAATAAAATCTGAAATTTGCCCAAGTACAATTTCAAACAATTTAAGGAGGCGTTTCAAATATTCTAATACTTCCAGTACTACTGAACAGAATTCAATTTCCGGAGCTGAAACACTCCAGTAATTATTTTCACTCGTAGAAGATTAATTTTGAAATCAGTTCGTCATTATAATGTAGAAATGCGTTTGATGTTTTTGGTTTTATTTAATGAATCTGTGACTTAAATATTTGTGAGATAGAAATTAGTCTTGCATCGGGTCAGGTTAACCGATGTTATCAAAATCCATCCCGTCCGGTGGGTCGGGTTGGAATGACGCTATTTGTTTTTTGTTGTGGGTCTGGTTAGATTTGGGTTGTCTTTAAATGTTTCGGGTGTCGATTTTGAGTTAGGTTTTGACTCTTTCGGGTGGTGTTCGGGTTCTTCCGATTTTTTAAAAGAAAGAAAAAAAACTATAATGAACTGTATATTCGAATATCAATGAGTGTATATGTATTAATTTTTATACAAAAAGATAAAAATGTTATTAGCTGTATGATTGTAGACTATTTTTCTATGATTGTATCTAATGTGGATTAATTTTCTTTCCCTTCAAGTTCGGATTTGAATATGTCGGGTTCGGGTTGGGTTTCAAGTTGACGTAATTATTTTGTTGTTTTCGGTTGATTTTAAGCAGAAAGTTTGAGTTCGGGGCCTGGCAGGACCCGACCGGTGCAGC
Organism: Maratus michaelseni; assembly: GCA_963931845.1. Classification (NCBI taxonomy): domain Eukaryota; kingdom Metazoa; phylum Arthropoda; class Arachnida; order Araneae; family Salticidae; genus Maratus; species Maratus michaelseni. Next base: position 263,289,586 of record OZ007593.1, read on the forward strand.
ACTCTAATAGAAATAAATTGGTAGGGTTTTAACTTTACGAAAGAAGCTTGGTAATGAGAATGAAGCAATGTATTTTTAGTAATATATAATAAACTAATTAAAAATAATTAAAATACTTAGGGATTTAACCAATGAACATACCACTACACTGTAAAAAATGTTGGTCAAAATTTACGGTACATATACTGGCAACTTTGGGACTAGTATATGTACCGTAATTTAACTAGACGGTATATGTACTGTAAAATATTTAAAGTATATGTACCGTAATTTAACTAGACGGTATATGTACTGTAAAATATTTAAAGTATATGTACCGTAATTTAACTAGACGGTATATGTACTGTAAAATATTTAAAGTATATGTACCGTAATTTAACTAGACGGTATATGTACTGTAAAATATTTAAAGTATATGTACCGTAATTTAACTAGACGGTATATGTACAGTAAAATATTTAAAGTATATGTACCGGCTGCATTCTCTCCTCTCCTCAGGTCTGCACGCATTACGCAACAAGAGCAAGAGCAAGAGCATCATTTCAGGGGTTTCCGTACAACGAGGCGGGGCTAGAAGATTTTTCCTTACTGAAAAATAATTATTTTACGTTGTAAATAACGATTTTTACTGAAAAACAATAATTTTACGTTATAAACACCGTTTATAATCGAAATGGCACATATACGTTTTTTTACGCTTAATATACCTTACAAGTACGGTACTCATACCGTAAAGAGTGAAAATGGTACAAGTACCGTTAATTTACGGTACATCTACTGAAAGTTTACGGAAATTTGTTACAGTGTAGTTATGCAAATATCATTACCAAGAAAAAGTTATTACTTGAAAGTGTGTATTATTATTATTTTTTTTCAATAATTATACCCTCCAATTGAATTAACTCTAAACTATACATTGACAACGTAGCCAGAGGTTTGTCCCATGTTCCGAATCACATCCCGAAATAAGTTGGAATTGATTCATTCCTATATTTTTATTTAACCCATTTTTATCATTAGCACATAGATGCCTACATTTGAGAAATTTCCTTTTTATTTAGATATCATAAAGAATTCATACTAGAAATTCGGAATAGTAATTTTTGCTTTATTTATGATGTTTCGTGATAACATAAAGTAAAAATTCTTTCGGAATTTTTGAATAAAAAAGAAATTTCTCTAATGATGCAAATGGCTTAAAAGAATCATTGTGATTATTAATAAGGTTTAATTAAAATGTTATTCATTAAAATGTTTAGGATTTTAAAATATGATTATTTTGTTAGTTATGGAAACATTGTTTCTAGCTATTAAAGAAGAAATGCATTATTCTGTATTCGAAAATCATACTTTCACTCAAAATAAATTAATTTTCCATAGTAATATGTCTGTATAGTGCAAAAGATACTTGTAATTGTAATACTTTTTAGTAGAAAACCTGATAGTTAGAAAAACTTTTTATATAAATATGTATATATTAATTTTGAAATGTATGAAAGAGATTTAAGTTTGGAAATGAAATTATACGTCGTTTAAAATAAAATAAAAAGCAAATTGACATCAATAAAACATTTCGCATTTTAAAATAGAAAACTGCATAAATGCAATGCGAATTTATGTTGTTTTTTCATGTAGTAGTATTTTAGAAAGGTGTTAAGGAAATTCTATTCAATGAAAAATTTAGAAATAATATCTAGCCTAATTTCAAACAAATATATCTTACAATTAAAATTCACTAAAATCTGAACATCCGACCAAATGCATTTACTACCTATTAAAAGAGGCATTTAAAATATCCTAACACCTAAAACAGAATTAAAAAAAATTCCAGTAAATAATTTAATGTACGGAGCCCAGAAAAACTTCAGTAAATATTTTCGTCCAAAGAAAATTTATTTTTAAATCGGTTCATCAACATAATATGGAAATGCGTTTGGGGCTTTATAAAATTAATATAATAATTATATAATTGTTTAATATAAATAAATTGGTAGCGTTTGAACTTTGTGGTGCTGGTTTTGTTTATTACAACCGAGATTATCTGCGCGAGGGATATAAGCCGAAGGGGAATGTAATTACCCTCCGTGGGGGTCTTTCTAAGGGAACCTAAACCTTGAACTTTATGAAATAAGCTTGATAATGAGATTGAAGCTGTAACTTGTTTCAGATATTAGAAAACTAATTAAAATTAATTAAAATATTCAGGGTTTTAAGAAGGAACAACATTAAGAGTGTTAAACCTATATTAAACCTATGAGCGTGAAATGGATTTTTATTTTTTAAATATTTCCTCAAGAAATTAATATTTTTAACATATTTTTTCTGTATGCATCTATCTTCTTTTAGTTGACAAAATATTTCTAAATATAAGCTTAATTTAACATTTTATGTGCTAAATCCTTAGCGAAGCTTTCGTTTTGTAAGACTTTAACATTTCAAATAAAATTTAGTACATATTTTAGAAATATTCTGTCAACCAAAAAAAAAAAAAAAAAAAAAAAGAGACACCCCTTAAGAATAGTACGCAGAAAAAATAAGTTAAAAATAATAATTTCCTGAGGAGATAATTTAAAAATAAAAATGCATTCCATGCCCATAGGTTTAACATCAA